>JAKCOX010000009.1:14567796-17067796 GCA_022605575.1 Laterallus jamaicensis coturniculus
CCTGACAATGCCAAAATCTTGATGAGAATTTTGGAATACAGTTTGTCCTGGAGTGAACGGCTGGGGGAGGCATCCAAACAAAAACCCACCCAAATAAAACTAATCAGATTTAAAACAAAATATTCTTACTTTACTCTGGAGACCTCTTACTTTACACTGGAGACCTGCAGTCAATTCCAGCATTGGTTAATGCTACCACCACCACTGCAAATACCTAATCAAGTTTTAAGAGTTGGTGCTTGAGCGCATCATCAATTTGGGCAAATTTTAGAGGCAGATTCCAGTTTCGGTACCGTTCTGAAAGGCAGCTGTGCCCTGCTTGAGATTGTGAAATGCCTGTTCCCCATCTCCACCCCCTGTCCTTCTGTTATCTCGCTCTACCATAGTAAAGAAAAGAGGAAGTCAGGGTGTTGCATAACTTCTGTAAGTAAATAGATCTTCTGTACAGATACTGGAGGCAGCCTGAGCTCAACCACTGCTGTAGCTACCAGATTCTTGCTAATGCTGAAAGCAGTTGTGTAATGGACTGAGACTGCTGCGAAACCTCTGGAGGGAATTATTTTGTCTACTGTGTTGGTTAACTTTCCCTGAAAATTAAACGTGTTGCTGATACTTTGTTGGGGTGATGGGGGAGGGTTTTACAAGGTCTGGGGAAATACACTCTGCCAGTTATTTTTCCTGAGCAGTGGACAAAGCATCTGCAGCAGTAGAGTTGGATTGAATGATTGAAATGGAGCCACTAATAAAAACATGATCAGTCTTACTTGAGGGGGCAAGTGTGGTGAGATAAGAAAATGGAAAGCTGAGATTAGAAGTTTTTATGTGTTTTTAAGGTGTTCTCAAATAGAAAGAATTGGGACCTGGTTTTGATACTAGCACAATCGCATATTGCACTGGTAGTAAATGATCTAGACTAGACAACAATATTAATCATCTTTGTCTAATCTAGTCTCCTGAAGCCATTAAAAAAACCTGGGGCTTGTTAAAAGTTCCAAACACCATTTTCTTTTTTTTGGATCTTTGCTTCTAAAGCATCAGCCATAGGTGGCACTGACTAGTAGCGGTTACGAGGTTTGGGGTACTTCCCAATCTCCCAAAGGTTCATGTTTTGTAAAGCTAGTGACAGGCATTTGGTCTATTTGATCTGGCAAAGAGTACCCATGGGCAGGTATCTGCAAGTCCTACAAACAAATAAGTACAGGAGTTTAGTGGGTTTGGTTGATTTGGAAACTTCCAGCTTCTGAAGCTGGAATTTGGATTTGTGAGAGCTCACCAAGAAAAATGTTAGTATTGGTTATTAAGAGATCAATATTCTTTCTATGCTTTTGGCCCTGTTTAAACAGGAGGCAAACTTGCTTCTGCAGGCACAGTTCTAGTTATAGGTACAACATGCAGAGGATGCTCAGTGGGGCTTGGTGAAAATCAGGGTTCCAGAGCCTGAGCATCACAGAGCAGTTCAGCACATGCAAAAAAAGCCACTTGCCTCGATTCACTTGGTACTGCGGCTTCAGTCGCCTTTGCGTGGCAGCTCCGCTTCTAGTGTGGTCTGCTGGACTCTGGTTTATGCAGTGGTGAAGGTGTGGGTGGATGCACACCCTTGCTTTCCAGTCAGTGATGTGAGCAGTCCAGTGCTGCGAGTGCACTGCAGCTGAATCAGATGGGTAACGACCATGTTCTGTCAGCTTTCTAAAACAAGGAAATACAAATGGACCTGTCTGGAAAGAAAGGTGTTTACATGTTTGTACGTACTTCGCCATGAAAGATCCTTGCTTTAAGGATAAAAAGGACTTTTATTGTTCTTGGTTAGAAAACAGATTGAAACTGGGCAGTGGATCAGAAGAACCACTGCTCTAAAACTCTATCTGCTTTTGCTGTGCAGTGGACCTTCCAGTATCAGTCAGCTAAATCATGTTTGCCCAGCTCGTTAGGACTGTTTCAGCATGTCACATCTCTGAGAAATAGGAAGAGTTGGTAGAATTACAGTTTTTCAGCCTAATGCCATCATTCATTTTTTCAGTTCAGGACTGACAGAGTTTGGTTTTTCTTCTTGGGAGAGAATGTTGTTTCCGCAGGGGTAGTGGAAAACGGGTATTGACTGTACTGATGTGCATCTCCCCTAAGGGTGGTGGCCATGCTGGTGATTTTTTCTTATTTTGGAAGATAAAGGTACTTACCAGGGTGTGCAAATCCTATTCCTTTAGTGATCCCTGTTGTGTTCTCAAGTTCAGTATACTCAATTGTTGTTTTGTTTCACCAGTGGGGAAAAGAGGCATTTCAGTACCCCGAACAATAGACCACCCACAAACTATAAAGACAGAGTATCTTGCAATTAAAGGGCCAAACTGAGACTTAGAAATTCTATCATCAGTCTTCCTTTGCTGTGGATATGGATTTGATGTGACTGTGGGCAAGTTGCTTCATCTTCCCACTGTTGCTCACCGTTCCTTGTGTGTAAAGTGGGGATACTCTAAAGGGCGGCTGTGGTGTGTTCATTGATATTTGTAAAGTGCTCTGTTTTGTTCAAAGACAGAGTAACTTTTTTCCTTGCGATTTTGTCAGTGCCCAGTAGGCTCTGGCATGGCTTAGACCCGCACAGTGAATGTAATGAGAGGTCCTGGTGAACAACGGAGGAGTGAAATTACTATGATCAGTCTGTAAAGAGCAGCAGCCATCTAACATCACATATTTAGATGTCAGGTTGAAATAGGTCTTTGGTAACTGAAATGCCTCTTACTTGTCATTAGTTTGTTTGTGGGTGGGTTTTTTATGACCTCACATTATGTATAAGTAATACAGAATTCTGTAGTTCATTCAAGTCTGAAACAGTTTGGGATTTTCTGTGCCAGATTTATGTAGTGGAGGGATAGTCTATGAAAATCCCTTGTATAGTTAGCAGCGTTGTCTCCTGTCTGACACTTGGTGGTGGAGTGCATAAAGACTTCTAATTACGGAGGGTTTAAATGGTGGCTGTATGTTGCATCAAAGAAAACCAGGATGCTCGGTCAACTTCAGACACTTTCTTCTTCTGAGCTTTTCTACCTGTGATGATCATTTTAACAAAGAAAATAATTTCATGGAAGGATAGTTCAGATACATGTTTCCTGCAATTTGCAAGTGTGGACTCCTGTACGTAGTTACAGCTGCCAGAGCACAGTCAATGGAGGGAAACGTTTCTTATCAAGAGTTCCCTGCTCCTAAGAGCCTTTCTTCTGTTCTCTGTGGTTTATGAGGTCGCTGTGTCAAAGGTTTTTGTAGCATTCAGCTAGTCATGATGGAGTGCAAACCAATTTGAAATTAAAAAGGGCTCAATGAGCTTTACTATGCAGAAATTAAACTCATAATCAAATTTGCCAATCGAACAAAGAGAAAGGTTTAACTAGAGGGGTTTTAGTGGCAATACTTAGGGCAGCAAAGATTTTGCTTGCATATCCCTGTGGAATAGTCTGGGGGTTTTGGATGTGCATCCGGAAGACTGTCAGAAATATTACTGCCTTTCTCATGATTGATATCCATGAGGAACATGGCTCAGGCTTGTTTTTGGAAAGCATCCAGTTGCTGTGAAGTAAGGTAGTAAAAGGTGAATACAAGAACTCATGGAAAACTTGAGAAAGGTGGTTCCAGTAACATGTTGTGTTCAGATGTATTACCAAAAAGGAGGCTGTTGTTATTCCATGTTCTGTAGTCATCCGTGTCTTATCAGGCAGCTTACAAAAATAATGTACGTTCAGCACGCACTTTGCTTCTCTCACATAGAAGTGAATTACAGGAATAGTTTAGTCTGCTAATTTTCATTTTGGAATCTTTCCCACCACCCCACAGGGTAAGCAGAGCTTTTGGTCTGAATGATGATGGATAGGGAGTAACTTAGTGATTTTTCTCCTTCCCTCCCTCCTGCCCCTTTCTCAACAATAGATGTAGACTCAAGATGTTTTACATCTTTCAGCCCTCCCCACTGTTCCATAGGTCAAGATCACAATAAAAATAAGGTAACCCCTGAAGACTTTTGACTTCCCATCCATGTGAATTGTTTATTACAGTTCAGTGGGAATAATTCCTACAGTGGTGGAAAAATGCACCACACTACCTAGAATGTTACCCTCTGGCTTTCTATTTTAATGAATTGGGTTGTTTTTAATTCTTTTACAGTAAGCAGTATTCTACATCATCTTGTTTCTGCTCTTCTTTGCCTTACTCTCTCAGATTTCATGTTTGTGAGGCGGTGTCCCAGGCAGCGTGGATAGCCTCACTGTCTTCACTTGCCATTGATGCTTCTCTTCCTTACACCTACGTTTTTCCCTACAACCCTTCCTTTCTGCTTAGCTATCCCTGCATCTTGTCTTGGTTTGCAAGCACTTTGGGGGTGCAGTCTGAATTTACAGGAATATAAAATATTTTACAATAGTAATTGTGCCATGCAGCGTTTCCCAGCAGATGTAAAGCACAGACAGACTTGATTTCATGAACCTGGCAGAACATAAAAAGGAACGTAGACTTTGCATCCCAGTAGGTTATTCTTGATAAGTCAAACTGTTCCACTTTCGGAAGTGCTACAAACAAGCTCTGGGTTATGTGGTTTAGCAGAGAGATACTGAAGATACTTTGAAAGAAGGATTTTATGCTTAAGTTTTATTTGCAATAGAACTGAAATCAGAGTTGGAACCCAGTAAATCAAATCTCTGTTATTTGAGGAGTAGGAGGAGATACTACATTCAAAAAAAGTGGAGAACTTGCAGAATTAAACCTGCTGTTTGGGCTCAGAAGGTTGTTCCTTCCATTAAAGCAGCTGAGAAACAGAAAGCATCCTTTGTTTTACAGGAAAAAGGTTTGGGTTTATGTTTAACCAGTCCCTGGGACAGGTACTTTCTCTGCCTTTGCCTTCCTCAAAAGCTTCCTTGTTCATGTCATGTTTGACACAGTGTTTGCTGTCATGATTATAAATAAATAAATAAATAAGTGTCATTGCTCTGAAAGTAAGTTTTCGTAGGAGCAGCATTTTCTTTCCTACTCCCGTCTTTCTTCCATCTTTGCCCTCTGAAGTGAAAATAGATTGCATTGAGGTAGGGATCTTATTGTACCAGCCAGGGGAGGAAAGGAGCTTTCAGTGGACTTTTTTAATGGCAGCATCCCCAGAGAAGGGGAAACCTTTCATGCTTCATCTTCACCCTTGTGGATTGTATCTTAGCCCTTCTGTACCCTTTTCTCCATATCCTCAGCCTTTGTGTTCTGTTGATCTTTTGGTGTTTGCCACACTCTCCTTCCCCTCCAATCGTACACAGTAAAAGAAAGGTATCAAGTGAAAACTGCAACAGGAACATGCGTTGCTGTTCTGCAGAAACAATGAATGTGTTTTTTCTTTTGCAAGAGGAAAGGAAAACATACTTGTTCTGGCAGCCAGTGTTACTCCAGGCCTTCATCTAATTGTTTTCCTGCTGACCCTATGTTAAGCACGTACTCAGCATCTCACAGGTGCCAGTATATTTATTTTATATTTCATATAGTCTGTGATGAGGGAAGGGGAGCAAACGTTACGGTGTGAGTCTGTGAGGACAGGCAAGCAACGTATGTCGTTTGTATTTTGGTTCATGGCTTTGCAGGTGCTTTGGTGGATTTGGATTAATTTTTTGCAGTGGTGATTTGCTGTTGGAGGAGAGGAAGAAATAGCCTCCAGGGTGTCGATGATCTTCGCCTGGGGAGTAATGCAGGAGCCTAATGGCATTTCCTGTGTGAGAGGTGCCGAGTATTACAGTAAAAACGAGTGTTTGTGGAAACAGAAGGGTAGGGAAGGAGGACACAATAAGTGGTTAGGCGATGTGGGTAGAAATGAAAGAGTGATTAATGTCTGTAGAACTCAGATGGGAAATTTTAAACTTAATCTAGAGCAAGAGAAAAACAATTGAAACCTCGAAGTAGAGGGTTATATGGTCAGAGAGTCTCGAGGGGGAGGATTACGATAGCAGCTGTGTTCCGTGCAGTGCGCAAGGGTTGTTGGATGTCGGTAACGTTACCAAAGTGTGGGTTGTAGAGGTAGCAACCTGAGAAAAGACTAAATGAGGCTAACTGGAGGATAATGGGGAAGAAAAGTAAGGTTTTAGAAAAGCAGAATGCCAAGTCAAGGGTGTGTTTTATGGTGGCTTTTTCTCGTTTTTGTATTTTTTTAAAGTCATCATAGGTAAATGGATAGTGAGAGTCTCAGAATAAAAACAATCCCCTGATAACAATGTTTTTGATAGCAGATGTATTAACCAGGCAAGGATACCTAGGCCCTCTGTCTTGGCACGTTAACCTTTACCAGCTTGCTCAGCTCAGTTTTACTGGTCAAGCTCTGGTACTGTCAGAAACTGACCACAAGTATAATCAACTTCAGGGAAAAACTCTGGCTTCGTCTGCTGATACCTTGTTCAGAAGTAAGACAGGCTCCTTTTTGTGACCTAATACTGATTTAACAGAATGACTTCCCTGTTACAGTTGAAATAAAGTTGTTTTCCAAAATAAGTTTCTACGACCTGACTATAATGTATTTATTTTTGGCAGGGTGGAGTGAAAACCAGATTCACAAAGATCCGGTGTTGGCGCTTGAAAGGTATGAGCTTCTCACCCTGAACTTGGGAGGAAGTTTATTGACCTGTATTTTTCTCTCATCCCTGGCCTCTCTCTCTAACCCTTATCTAATTCACACTAGCTTTGGTCCTTATTGCTTTTGAAAATTCTGAGTCAGAGGGTAGTTTATTTCACATCCCCAGATAGTCTTTGATATCTCTCCTGAGATCCCTAACTAGGGTGCCAAGCTAACAATCTGCTGAAAGTTTCCTGGGAAGCTGGAAACGTGATCACCTGCCCACCAGAACTTCTGGCCTTCTCGCAACAGATGGATTTTAAATTGTATGCTTTTAGAGCATAAAGTCTCTTTGAAAAGAGTGGGTTCAGGGCTTGGGTATGTTTCTTTTTTCTCTTCTGTTTTCCCTTTGCCCTTGTTGCCCTGTTTGGCTTGTACTTCCCTGTCCAGTATGCTCTGCTTCTGCATTAACTTGGCAATTGTGAGTTGTCTTGTGGTTCTGTAAGATTTTGCAGATACATATGAGCCTGAACTCTTGGTGAATGAAATCACATTAATGTAGTTCTCAGTGAAGTTCTTTTGGTATCATTCGCTGCTGAAATTTTGCAATGGGGGCTGAAGGAAAACCACCACCTTCAGCTTTACGACAGGGTTTGTATAAAGACTCTAAAAAAGAGAAGAAATTAACAAAAAAAGGTACAGCTTAGTAAGAATACAGGCAGTCAATGAAACTTATCTTCAGGTCATTGAGAATGCCTTACAATGTATTGATGCAGAAAACGCTGGAGTTGCTTATTGATGGTATATTGAGCTGGGAAATGACTCTTCCAGCTACATCAAGGAAAGATGGCTTTATATAACACAAAGGACATGGGTTGTGACCTGTCAGCCATACTCAGATCTCTACCGTGGCAGATTAAGCTGGAAATAATACCTAGCCTGATCAGCTGAGTCAATAGAGTTGTGGTTATGGATAATAAGTATTAGATAATAACTTTACACTTTGTGATATGTAGTTTAAGCTACTTTGTTGGCGTTTCATGCATTCATTTGCTAGATGCACGACTCTTAAGTCTTACGTTTTATGACAATTTCCCTCTCTATACTTTGGTCAATTGACATCAATTGGATGGATTAAGGCTGTAATTACAACTCCTGAGATATTTCTGTGAGTTCTGCTGCCCCTTCCCCCCTCCCTCCCCAAGCTGAGGCAGGCTTTACAGAGGGAAATATACCATCTACCTCCCACTGCCTTTCATTGTTACCAGTAGCTGCTTTTGTTGGATGATGAATTAGCATCAGACTCCTAGCATGTAGGAAAACAGATCACCTGCTATAGTTGGTGTGTGTTGAACAAATTGAGGAACGGGAAAGTTGGAATAGCTGGCCTTGCACATCTTGTTTGGAAAAGCAAATCCCTTGCTGTGTCCTGTTTGTGTGCATAATCTTGCCATTATTTTGTTGTCCTATTAAAATTCATAGATCTACTTCTATTAGTAAAAGTAAGTAAAAAAAAAAAGTTTTTAAAAAACTTTTTTATTTGACATTTCACACATGTAAATATAACCACAGACAATAGGGTGTTGGATTGTTGGGTTTTTTAAAATAAGTCAAGTGATACCTTTAGCAGTTGAGTACTGGCAGCCATCCAGTGCTTCAAGATAATCGTTGTTGTGGCCCGCTTGACAACTGAATTGATCAGAAGTGCTGTCTTCGTGCAAGCTGTCATACTTGTTTTTGTTGCTATATTGGCTAGTCATTTCTTACAGCTTGCCATTGCCCCCTTTTCAAAGGTAGCACCCTTGAAATGGTTTCTGTTATGCTCTCAGTGCCAGAAGTTGGGGCTCTGCCTGTTTGAGCTCCCCAAAGCAGCATGGCATAGACCTGAGCTTTGGTATTTTCTCCATGGTGTCACAGTAAGAAAGAGACCAAACCCCCCTCTGCTTGCCAACAGCTCCCTGACGCATCCCTACCTCCTGCATCCAGACTTTAAAAGTAGAACTGTCCCCTGCTTCTGCAGCTTATGTCTATAAAGAGTGTGAACTTGGATTTAACAGAGAAAAAAACCCCCCACATACCACACAACACCACAAAAATCCAACCTAACCTTCTGCTAGCTTGTTTTATTAAAGGTTTGGTTATAATGATTAAGATTTTGGGGTTTTTTATAGTGTAAGAATGGGAGAAGACATAACATGTACTGACTCAACAGTTACTCACTGTAATATAGCATCATTAAAGTAAAAGTTTTTTCATGCATTAGTAAGCTTAAGTAATGTATAGGACTCCAAACATACTTGCTTCTGTGTTTGAAGTGTTAAGTAACTATAAAATGCTGATAAACCCATGTGTTTCCTAGAACGTTTGGGGTTGTGAAGTGTCTTACATGCACATTTTCATGTGTGTTTGATAAGCTGCCTGTTCGTTTGCAGATGTTGAATGAACTTCTGTTGTTGTTTCATTCTTGAACCCTAATTATTTCCTGATTTTATTTATTTACTTCCTAACACTTCAGTGCAATAAGAAGCTTTCCCAGCCTTTCACAAAGTAGAAAGGATAGAAATTTCATTTGGAAAAAACCGAAACCAAACACTCCAAAACCCCAAAGCTCTCCTCTCCTCCCATTTTGTTGAAAGGGTTTAGGAAAGGAGGGAGTAAAGAAGAGCACAATTGTATTGCCCTGAGGTCTACAACCTAACTCAATTTGTAAACCAGTGACTGTTTTAAGATCTGGTGAATTGCTATCAGGACTGAAAACACCTACGCAGTTGTGCTGGGAAGCTCACAGCCCAGGCTTCAGGAGTGATTTGTAGCTAGCTCTCGTAGCTCAGGCCATATGAGAGCTTAAAAGGGTGACAGTCTAATTCTTATGAAGGATGTTTTCAAGAAGGAGGCATCTTTTTATGCTTGACTTTTTAATCTTTTTCTTTTTTTTTGTCATCTTCATTTAAGGCCTTTTCATTGGCAGCTGAGCCAACCCAATTACACAGGTGGAGTGCTGAAAATATAATACCTCTATGAAAACTAAATGAAGAAAAAGCAGTAGTAAATGAATGTTGAAATACAGCTGAAACAAGATGCGGGGGGGTGTGGGGGGATGATGGCATGAAACTTTTACTGACAATGTCTGGGATGCCCACGTACAAGTGAATTACAGAGGTCACCCCAGATGGGTTCCAAAAAGCTTTATACTGACACAAAGGGTCCTATTTATAGATGTAGCTCTCTGTCTAAATATAAACTGCTCCCAGTCATGTCTAGACTAACATCAGAGCTGTGCTGGTGTTGAAAATTGGGGTTCAGAAGTAAGAGTACAAGCCATGCTACTCCTTAAATTACTACTTACAATAAAGAGGATCTGAACTTTGTGGCAGCGATAGACCTTTGAATGTCATATGACACTGTGTCCCCCAAGACACCTCTCCTTCCTCTTGCTTAAGTGTCAGAAGGTACGTCTGGTGGACGTGACCTGTAAGCTAAATATCCTTCAGCATGTGTTTAAAGCTTTGAGAATGTGTCGGTGGGTGGACGGATGGATAGATCAGTAAATGACTTTCATTGCTAACTATTTTCAGCAGCTGAGTTTTAATGAGTCGTTCAACTGTTGCTTCTCTGTTTAATCTGCTGATTTACTCAGCGTTCAGCATTAAAGCAGCTTTCTAGGAGGTAAATGTTGTCCTGATTACGGAAGAGGTTGGTTTGATTGTGTTTTGCACAGACCTTGTTTTAAGAGTTCTTTTTTTTTTTTTTTTTAAATTGAGAAATATATGTTGTGCACACAGGTAATTAGGACAGATCAGCGAGTGTGGTGCTTGGAAAGTGCACATCCAAGTGTACACTTGCTATATCGAGATAGATACTCGGACTATGTGAAGTTACAGAGGTTCTGATTCTCTAGCTGTGGTCCTGCTGTCATATCCTGTATTTGTGAGTGGGCTTTTCTTCTGGATTTGTAATTTAATGCATATCAGCACATAGCTGAATAGGGTGAAAAGGGTGGCAGAAAGCAGTGTCTTCCACTTCCTTTTGATTTAACATAAGAGTTCTTCATCAGTTTACTTGATATGCAGCCTGACATCTCCTGTTAAAATAAATAAGCAGAGGGCAGCTGCTCTTAAAGGCAGGGAATACTTAAAACATGTACCAGTGTGAAGAAAATGTAGTGGTATTTCTGGTAAGTGTACTAAAAAAAAAATATCCAAGAGCTTTGATCAAATGCCAGCTCTTACATCAGTCCTCTTTGTAATCTTACTTGCTGATCTGTGACCTTGACCTTGTGTGTGTGTTTGTATGTCAAATCTATTTTAAGGATGGACAAACTAAGTTCAGTTTAATAGGATTTAGACTCCGGCTTCACAGGATGCCTTAGTAAAACAGAAAAATTAAAGTATTTGAATCAATTAGTCATCCTTTCAGATTTCAAAGGGGTTCTAGAGAATACACTGATAATTCTTTTTTTTTAAATTCCACATAGAATATGCTTCTTAAAAAGGCAGCTTTATCTCACCCATGAACTCTTCTCAATTCAGCACAGACATTCTACCTGGAGTTGGGGTTTCCTATTGGAGAATCTCACCGGTGGCAAGGCTCTTCTCACTTTCATTTGGTGTAACTGCAGGTTGGCACTGGAAGGAAGAGTCCCTGCTCTCGTGCCGCTTTACTAGTCAGAGTTACCACATGCACAACTGTGAAGCACCTGCTTGGCAGTATCTTTGGGGTTTCTTTCGGTGGCCACGAGGTCCTCAGGCCAACTCACCTTGTAGGAGCTTTCTATAGGAATGCTTGTGCATTGCTTGTGCACTGCTTGTGCAGTGATGCCTCAAAAGATGTTAGGAGCAAGCGGGTGCAGACTGCTACATCAGGGCAAGGCTATGCATTTTGGCACAGCTGTACGCTTAAACCAGACAAAAATTCTTGTGCAACCATGTGTTTGCATACACAAAAATACGCAGGTTCTGAACTAGTGTGTTTATTACTTGCGTTGGTCTTCATGGTGACCAAGATGGCCTTTTTCTCTTGAGATCAAGATGGAGCTTGCTAGCAGCCAGTTAGACTCTGATGCACTGGCCCCACTTGCGTTCAGCGGGGCTTTTGAGCACAGGCTTAATTTTAGACACATGCTAACATGGCAGTTGGGTTGTTCGTGTAACTGACACTTTGGGCATATGGATTTATAAAGGCTTAGTGACGTGGTTCGTTTGACAGGCCCCATGAAAGATGGTCCTAAATTAGCTAATACTTACATGCAAGTATGGAGTAATAGATTTATTTTTAATAGGCCTTTTATTTTGGGGGTAGCGTTGTTAGATTAGGAAATAACATGCTTTCTTCAGAAATCAATCACACGTCTGTGTCGTATTGTTTTGTTTTATACGGTTTTTAAATGGGTGCGAGCACCTGTTGCAACTTCCTTGACATTAATGGAACAAGCGGTAACAATAAATAGTCTCTTATTTCTATTGTGCAATTATTTCCTTCGTGTAGCGCTTGTGAAAGACAGATAGGAACCGTATTAGTAAGAGCTCTTTTCCACAACTCGCTGACAGCATATTATCTTTCTTCATAAAATGCTTGTCACTTTTATCGACATAAAATTTGAGCAATTGCTTCAAAGTGTGTGCCCTTATGCTGAGGGGTAGTTAAACACTTACCCTTGCCAGCCATCCACTGTTCCCACCGTGGCTTTGTGGCAGTGAATAGCTTTCATTGTTATTTAGCTAAGTAGGTATTTTAATTGTTTTGATTTGTCTCATGGCAAAAGTTGAGTTTCAGCCCGATTCCTAATGTTTGAGGGTATTATTAACTAACCAATCATCTCTGTATATGTCTGTATGACTTCACAGATTATTAGTATTTTACGTAGGGATTTATGTTACTGCAGTTTGCTGGGCACAGTGGTAAGGTGAGGACTTTCTACGACTTTTTGTAAGATGTGTTAGAATCTTCTCACCAGGTTTCACTAAAGTTGGTTCTTGTGTCCTATCTTTAATTCAACTTAGTTTTATTGCTCCTTTGGAAAAAAAAAAAATCCCTATTTTATATTATTGTTGAACTAGTAGAGACTTTCTAATGCAGATTTTTCCTCTCCCACTTAATTGAAATTATGTGAGCCATTTCTGTGTCCGCAGCCTTTAGAAACTTCATCTACAATAAGCATAAACCTCCCAATGCAACAGAAACTGTATTATCCTTTCACTCACTGAAAAAAACCCCTTGTAAATCATCTGTGTCTTTAACGTGGATATATGGGAGTTTTTAGCATATAACTAGACACTGTGCAACTGTGACCCTATAGTTTACCTTGCTATGGAAGTTCGTTTAGCTGAAGCCTATGCTGTTAAAACACCTAGATAGTGGCTCTTGTTCGTAACTGAGTATGAAACGCTCCGTCCCAGGTGGAGTACAGCTACTACTGTCATTAAGAGCTGCGCCTTACTTCTTAGTGCTTTTTTGCAGGTTGGCCTCTGTGAAACCCAGTCTTGGTTATAAAAGCATGAAGTGACTTGCCATGTGACAGATCACTGAAAGAAGTGAAGTTATTCCAACAAATGCAAGAAATGCACAGTTTTACTGTAGTGCTTTGGATAAGTGCCTGCACCTTCACATCCCCTCCCGCAGCGGAAGGTCAGAGCTGTGTGGAAATGCATTATCCGCGGGCATTGATCGTAACTCAAAAGCATGATTATCCAGAAGAGGACATTGATTTCTTCACTGCATATTAATCAAGCTTCATTCTTGGGGAGCTGACGTAGAGCTAAATGCATAGTAAGTGATTTGTTTTTGTAGGTGTTGGAGGGAATGGGAATCTGGTTGTTAGCTTCCTTTGAATTTATTATTTGTAGACAAGCGGCTTACAAAGATCGGGAAGATGCATCCTTTGCTAATTCTGTTTAATCTAGCAGTACCCCTCTATCCTGAAAATGGATCTCTCTATTTTTTATTGCCTGTTTAATCTTGTTTTCTTGAATAAGAAGGCTCAACTAACCAGAAGCCTTTCCACTTGCTGTACTTCTAAGCTTTGACCCACATAGTACCCAAGTTAGTTGAGATTTAGTGATACAAGCTACTTTTCAGCCTTTACTGGAATTGGGGGGTGGGGCACAGTGTAACTCTTCTGCCTTTTTTAGTGTCTGCCCTTTTTGTCTTCAATAGCAGAAGACAATTGAACAGTGACTCATGGGGCAGTTTCATATGTCAGATGCTTCATGGGTGGCACCTGCGGGCTGGAACGTCTGTTATTCTTCATAGTACAACTGGCAAAGAGTTGGCAGAGAGCGTGTTTCTGAGCTCATGTCTGAGTGTTAGCAGATCCCAATCCAGGAATGAACTCGAAGATGCCCTTTTCAGTGCCGCTACAGAACTACAAATAGTGCTGGAGGAACAGTTCTCTGTATGAACAAGTATATGTGCATGGGTCTGTGCTAAGGCATCAAGTGAAATTTCTATCAACTACTCAGTTACAGGGTAAATCATAAGGGTGAAGTTTTCCACACCTAGGAGTGATTATTTCTATGATGCTCAGTTCTTCTACTTGTTAGAATAATTTAAAGTAGGCTGAGATCAGCTCTTGTTTGAAGAGTGCCAAAAGCATGGAAAGTGGCCACACATGTGATCTGTCTCTGAATTTAGCAGAACTTCTTAGTGAGAGGTTTTTACATGCGGGCCAGATTTGGATTAAGCTGTGTACAGTGCTTGAGTGTACTTGTAAACCTTGAGAGCGGCTACTAAGGCTTTCGCAAACTCTGCTTACTGGCCACTTGTGTCCATCCCCTATTTCTCCCTTCCCATCTGCTTACTTGAGCAGTTCTGGGGGTGTGTTTGTTTTTTGAGGTGGTGTTGGATTGAGGCATTTATTTTTTTGTTGTTTGGATGTTTTTTGGGTTTGTTTTGGTTTTTTTTTTCCCCTTCCCCTCCTTACTGTTACATATGTGAACTAAGCTTTGAAACCATGAATCGCAGGTAACTTAAGCAGACATGTCTCCCTGCAGCCCTGTTTTAAGCTGTGTCCTGCTTTCTGGGAAAGGTAGCTGCAATGGGTTGAGTGCCAGCATTGGACAAGTCATGGCAGAGCTAGTGCTGTGTGGAAATGCTCCGCTTCTCGGGGTAGGCTAACCTCCGCGGGTACCTTGCTGCCAAGCTGGGCTTACTGTGGCACTTTGAGCTGCCTTGGCTCCCTCCCGCATGCATCAGTCTGCAGAGCAGCCATGTCTCTTTCTCCAAGCACTGGTGTTCTCGGGTTGCCATCATCCATGCTCGTACTGTTCCCTCTCCAGGGGGGCACAGAGCCATGCGTCAGAGCTAGGTGGGCGTTAGTGTGCTTCCCCAGGGTTGGGTAACAGCTGCGGTGCAGCCAGCACTGCTCAGGCTTTTGGTCTTTTCACGTGAAAACCCTTTGCCGCAGAGTGTGAGGCCTGCTGACTGCTGTGGCTCTCCTTGCATGGGTGCAAAGGCTCACAGCCTGCCTTGCCGCCTTCCCAAAAGGCTCTCTGCATAAATATGAAAATCTCTCTGACATTTCCACACCTCATTTAAGCAGACAGTGGAAATATTATATTCCCCCTTGATATATATTATGTATCATCCCAAAGCTCCTCGTTGCTGTGAGGTGGTATTGCATGGTCTGGGTGAGTCACAGATTCCTGGACTGTGGTGAATCCCATGTGAAATTTGAGGAGCGGAGGGACACTGAGATGAGGTATCCTACCTATTTCAGTGGGAATATGTGGGAACAGCCTACCCTTCCTTGTGTGCCTCTGGGCCCACAATTATGGGCAGCAGTAATTAGCATTTACATTTTAGCAGTCTCTTAAAAGCCCAAGTAAATCTAAACAGACTCTACATCTACAGCCAGCACTGCTGGGTGGGTTTTTCCCCCACCTGTTTGTTGATTTGCTAATATTTCAATCTAGTGGTCTGTCAAGTCTTAATTCTTACAGGAAAAACTGTTAGTTCCATCTGCTGTGCTATTGGTTCTGTGTTTGTGTCAGCTTTATGTGACTTAGGGCTTCTCAGGTACGTAAGGGTTTGTGTGCTTTTGTAAAATGGGGGACTTTGCATCTCTGCGGGCTATTGTGTCAAGGAATCAGTTTTTTGCAGTCTTTCTCATAAACCTACCATTGAAGCAGTTAAAATCATCAGCAGGTTTGATTGGGCTGGCTTGGGTTTGTTCCCTTCCACGTACCTTCTTGCCCACCAGTACTGACAAAACCCAAGCCCTTTCTGTTACCTGAAGCTCCTCTTTGTACTGAAGTCAGGAGGGTGTTTGGCAGCACACGGCTTCACAAAAACAAAGAGGGGGGGAAAAGGGCTTTTCCGCTTCGTATCCTTGTGCAGGATTTAGCCATGGAGCTGTGGCTAGTACCCAGAAGGGATGTTTCCTAGAGCCAACACTGCTGCCCTGTGCTGCGGGAGGGAGCAGGACCACGCCAGCCCAGAGGGAACCTCCCCCTGCCTGAGATGGGGGACACCAGCTCCCTGGCGGTATCAGGGCTTGGGGAGCCCCTCCAGAAATCCTGGCAGCAGACAGAGCTCCTGCTGCTGGTACTGCTGCTGCAACCTGATTCCCTGGGTGCCCTCTCCTGACCCAGCTGTCTCAAAAGTGACAAGCTATCCTTTCCATGTTTAGAATGTCTTCTGGAGTCAGTCAGTAGGCCTGACCAAGGAGTGAATAACGTGCCATGCTCCTGGGAAGAAGCCTATTTTTGCTTTCCCAAAGTGCTGTCCTGCGACTGTAGGAGAGGAGCATGATTACTTTTATTTTTAAATTAACTTATTAGGGAATAAATAAAAAGTGGCATGTTGATTCCCAAGTTCTTTTGAGTACAGCCAGGGAAGAACTTTATCTCTGAGATTTGTTCCACCAGATATCTGATCGCTTTTGCTTTTTCTAAATCACATTTGCAAAGGGAACCTTCAAAATGTCTTGACAGCCTGAAGCAAAACTGTGAAGAGGTCTCAGCTGCTCCATTCATCTCAATAGATTTCTGACATAAAGCAGGGATTTGGCAGAGGACTTAAATACTTGATTCTCTTAAAGCACATGCTTAAGTGCCGTTGAAGTACCTGCACATTTTTGCAGCTCTCTGGATTTGGTACCCTGGGTTGTTGAATCCTGCCTGCTTCGCTGCTTATAACCTTAGCAAAGAGAGTCAACTCAAGTGTTTATACCACCACTCTCTGAATGCATCCTTCCTGCCGGCTGAAATCAAAGAAGCACAAATTGAGCTTAATAACAAAGTAATTATGGGACAGCTAGTCTCATTTCCACATTCACTTAAGTTCACTGCAAGATTCTGCTGCAATTTCCAGTGCCTCTAGGAATTTTTGTGGAGACCTTAATTTCATTGTGCTCTGCAGTGTTTCACTACAGACAGCTATAAAGATGGGGAATCATTTAAAATACTATGTTTTAGATACTTCCTCGGTGCTATTCCTGGAGCTGTTGCGCAACACACAGCCTTTAATACATTTATCCTCAATTATCTTTCTGAAGTTTCATCTGTTATTACTCCATCTGGGAAAACAGGGTACAGAAAAGTAAAACCAGAAGTCAGACAGCCTGTCTGCAGCACAGGAAGTAATTGGACCCCTGGATCCCAAGCTGCTGCTGTAATCACTGTACTGCATTCTTCAAATCTGTAATAATTAAAATGACTGTCTGAGCCGTCGGTTGATGTGGTGGGTTTGTAGCATTTACGGTTGGGAATACGAGAAGGGGAAGGCAGTGAGCTAGTGAGAGACTTTGGCTCTGCCAGTCATGTCTAACTGTTAGAACACTGAATTTATTAAATAACTAAAGATTTTAGTTTCACAGACCAGTTTGATTGTGGATCTACAAATTTAATGTTTTGACTCATCCCAACTTAAAAATGGAAGATAAAATTACTACAGGAATTTACTAGTCATTAAAGAACTCTGAAATGCAGTTAATGAAAATGTTTTATCTGTCTGTGTGTATATACATATATATGTCTGTATACATATATGCACATCTCAACCTCTGTTCAATTGTTTGAACAATGTGCATGAGTTTGTATTCTTTTTTTTAATAGTGTTCACATTGTCAGTTGTCTAAAAAGATGCCTTAATAGCTTCTATAAGATTTTTTTCATAAGATCTTGATGTAGGAGCACAGAAGAAGAGACCTTGATAATACAAAGTTTTGAGTTATGTCCATCAGATTGTGTAGGCCTCCTACTCAACTATTGCTGGTCTACTGTTAATTTATGGTGGCGCTGTGTTCCATTTAGCAAAGAAATTTAACTAGAAATACTAGTCTGGGACATTGGGAAAAGTTCTTATGGATGTCCTTTTACTAGTTTAAATTGTGAACTGTGTTAAATTTCTTAAATGGCAGCAGGTAAATACCTGTTGGGTTAATTAGGGGGCTGCTGCTTGTTGAGAGTCTCCAGTTAGGTTTTACAGTTGAGGCATCTGTTGATTCAAGGAATTCTTTAAAAATAAATACAGGAGTAAAAAGCCATTGGCTCAGATGCAGTGGTGGGTTGACCTATGAGAAGATGTGTTCTCAAATACTGCTATTTTTTTTGCTGCAGTGATACTTTACAGTAACCAAAGGATTTTAAAACTTACCGCTGTTGTTCCTTTGAGACAGCTTTGTATATCTGTAGCTTGCAGACAAAGAACAACTCCAACAACTGTGAAAGTATAATTAATATTCTGGACATAGGGAGTCTGGAGTACACTTCAATATTCTATTACCTTCCTGGTACTGCCCATGGTTTCTTCCCTCAGCACGTTGAGGAGGGACTGATTTCCCGTGGTGCGCTCTGCGTGGGGAGTGTCTCCCCAGGTTACAGTGGTTCCTGCCACTGCTTCAGTTCTGTCTGGGTACACAGGGCTTAATGAGCCTGGGAGGGTGTGTGCTCCCAGAGGCTCTGCAAAGCAAGTGTTCTCTTGATCTGTTAGAATATGGGAGTGAGGGAAATGGTAGTTGAAGCAACGACAACAAAGAGTGATTGTGCAGTAGTTACGTGGTCAGGGAAGCACATGGATGTTATCCATGTATTTTTGTCACAATAGAAACAATTTTTAGGTGTAGAGATTCATAGGTATTACCTCCCCTACGAAGAGAGGCTGAGGGAGCTGGGCCTGTTCAGCCTGGAGAAGAGAATGCTGTGGGGGGACCTCATTGCAGCCTTCCAGTACCTGAAGGGAGCATATAAACAGGAGGGGAATCAACTTTTTAAAAGGGTAGATGATGGCAGGACAAGGGGGAATGGATTGAAGCTGAAGGAGAGAAGGTTTAGATTAGATAGTAGGGGGAAGCTCTTTACAGAGAGAGTGGTGAGGTGCTGGAACAGGCAGCCCAGAGAGGTGGTGGATGCCCCATCCCTGGAGGTGTTCAGGGCCACATCAGATGGGTCCTGGGCAACCTTGTGTAGACCAGGCCTGGAGGTTGGTGGCCCTGCCCATGGCAGAGGGGTTGGAACTGTGTGATCTGTGTGGTCCCTTCCAATCCAGACCATTCTATGATTCTGTGATATTAGAGGTTGATGCTAGAGGCTAATGGCAGCGAGTTTGCTTCAGACCTTATTGGGAAATAAAACATGTATTGCTGGATGGCTTTTTCTTTCTGTTCCTTCTGCTTTGTTTCTTTGTGTTAGTTTTGTGGGGTTTCCTTTGGTTTGTGGTTTTTTTCCTTGGCTCTGGTAATTTCTGGAGTGATATTTAATAGCAGAACTACTAGCACTTCAGTAGGTCTGGGGAAATTCTTTGGTACAGTCTTTGTTTTTCATAAGTTGCTGAATGGTTGCTCAGTGTCCAGCTAAACCTTAAGTTGTAAAGCTGGCTTGGATTCCACGTGACCGTGCTTCAGAGAGTGGAAGAAAAGTGAGCTTGGTTTAAAACTTGCTGGAAATGCTTAATTAATAAGATTTCCTTCAAACTATGAAATTTACTGCCTGGTTTTTCATCACAAACAAGGTGTAGGCTTAGAGGTAGAGTTTTGGTTTGGTTTTGATAGGGTTTTTTTTTTGGGGGGGGGGAGGGATGACAACACACAACAGGGGCTTTTTTTTTTTTTAAAGGGGAAAAAAGGATTTTCAGTTCTTGACAGATCATCATATTTGTGTTTATTGTACATTAGGTCACATAAGGTTTTATGACACAGTAATACCTGTTGCAGCATTAGATCAGAACAGACTCTCTAGAAGGATCGCTGATGTCCCATGCCTTATGTGTTAAGTGCTTTTCAGATTTCATTCGCTTTAATGAAACCTCCTTTCCATCAACCCAATTTCTGTAAAATTACCAATGCTTCCTTCTCACTAAGTAATGTTGAAAAAAAAAAAGTGGCAAAACGCTTCTTAGAGTAATTATTGTACATAAACTGTGCTGGCTCAGTTGTCATCTCCTGCAACAGGCTTTTTGAGGACCTGGGGGATTTGCATAAATGCATTGTCTTTTTTTAATTACCCAGAGCTGTAATAAGTAAAGTTCTACTGAATATTGGCTTAATGGTGCATTTGTTTGAGGTTTTATCTTAAAGGTGACCTGTGAGGTTTGCTTCTATCGAGTAGTAAGAAATCTTGAAAAAATTTCAATTTTATTCTCTGGAGCAGAAAACAGGATATCAAGTGCAACTTGCTCCTTCTTAAGAGCAGCATGCTCTCAGCTTTATTCCCTTCTGAAATATGAAATGTGGCTGCAGATAAACACTTTCTTTTGGGAAAGTTCAAAAACTGTTTTTCAGATAAAGTACATTCCCAAAAACTCAAGGAAGTAACTCTAGCTGAATTGATGTTGTGGTTGCTAGATGTTTGAGGCATTCATTGGAAACCTTGATTATTTTTTTGAAGGACTTACTGTTTTTTATTTTAGTCTCTTTTGGGTTGAAACTCTGCAAATAGTCTACCCAGAGGTGCACAGGTTTTTGAAGGAACAGTAAGATGATCACTGTTGGTTTTTTTTTTGATTAGATGAATCCACACTTAAGTTGTAGTTGCACATTTGAATGAACCACCGTCTTCTACAGGTAATTATGTAAATACTGGTTAGTGTAGGTGTGTATTTCTTAGAGAAGTTAATAAGATCCCAGCAGTAGCTACCAACTTTTCATTGGTGTTTTGATACATGGGTCTTCACATTCAGGCTACAGAGCGTTGTTGGTATTTTAATTCTTTTTTTTTTTTCCTTTTTCTTTTTTTCCTAGCACAGGGGGATATATGAGCTGTTAACAATTACGGCTGTTTAGTTGTTCTCATTCTTTACTTTTTTCAGATCTGATATTTTTCTGACTTCTGGTTGCCTGTAGCTTTTGAATGAATAAAATAGCCTCTGGGAAATCAATCATAAAATATTCATTCCCTTGAAGGAGGCAAGGAATTCGTCTGCATGCTGCATCCTCTTTAAACTTGTAAATACAAGTTTTCAATGGGCTTTTAGACTGTGAAAGCAAGTTGCAGAGTTAGATATGTGGAAAGACACTTATCTTTGCTCGTGTTGAATATTTATGCCAGTTTAGAATCGAAGGGGTGAGTAGGCTAGTGTGCTGTGGACATCTCACTGCGCAGCTGTGGTCCCGCTCAGTCCTGTTCATGCTGTTGCTGACTAGTAACGTAACTACAACTGAAGAGAAGCATCTCGCATAATTTAAAAATTACAGCAATTTTTAAAACAGTTTTTTAAAGCATGCTGCCTCATCCAAGAAAAGATTCAGTAGAGATGTTCTACACTCTTTGAAAATAGCAAAATTTCAAGGAATACCTGCGGGTTTTTTTGCTGTTACATGTTTAATACATGGAAAGAATGTAAAGGTAGAAATCCTCCAGAGAAGGGAGGGTTTTGATATCAAGATTTATATCAGAATCACACCCTTTATACTATTTCTATCACATGATTCTTCTAATGATTTGTAGGGAGTGGCAAGAACAAGTTTCCTCACTGTTGTGCCTATCATACTAGATTTTGCATTACTAGAAAGTCCTGGACAGCACTGACAACTTGGTTTCTACTTAGAGCAGTATCATTTTTCCTGCCAAACAAAAATGCTACCTGTTCTTTTATTTGCAAACACATTCAACATGAACCTAAATGTTGACTTCTGGCACATCTTTTCTCATTAATCCTCCTGCAGAGTCATAGTCTGCATGTCCTTTATATTTACATAATAAGAACAATGTTTGATGCAGCTGCGAAGGAAAATCCAATGTAGGGGGGCTTTGGAATATATGTGTAGTGCTTACAGATTTTCCTTACATGTTTGCTATTCCTTGTTTTGAGGTGTAGGATAGAGAGGTTGAATGAACGTTTATGGTTGTTAAGCTTAATTTTTAAATAAAATTCTCTGTGCAAGAATTGTTTTCACAAAGTTCTTTAAATTAGTTTCCATGTACTTTGTCCATTACTTGATTTTTAATTTCTTCTGGAACTTGGTTATTGCTTATATATCCTGAATCTCTAAGAAAATGTTTTTTTCTTTTGTTTGTTTTTTTATAAAAAGGAAAGTCTTATGCAATTAGATATTATCCTGATTTTTTTTTCTTCTGTTTTGTGTTTTTCCTTTAGGAATTTTATGTGCTTGGTGGAGATGGAAAAAGATGAAAAACAAGCTGGCTTCTTGGAGAAAGAAGGTGGCACATACTTGATGGAACTTTGTTACTGTGCAACCATGTTTTGAGTGCTCCTCCTAGACGTCTTTCATAAATATTGTAGATATCAGTGGATTGATATGATTGGAAACCTGGCTGGTCAAACAGTATCTGCTGGAAGAAGCCTGCTTGGAATATGACATTTTTGTATTGTTTCTGAAAGTCTGTGAGAGAACACTATAGAGACCTACCTGTTATTTTTTTGACTGCATCTCAATTCAGCTACAGCGAAACCAGCCTTTGAAGTGAACAGAACCAGAGCCCCTTCAGAAACTTATATTGAACATGACTCATGGAGAAGAGCTTGGCTCTGAGATGCACCAGGATTCTGTTGTTCTAACTTACTTAGAGGGATTACTAATGCATCAAGCGGCAGGAGGCTCAGGTACTGCAGTTGACAAAAAGTCTGCTGGGCATAGTGGAGAGGATCAGAACTTTAAGATTTCTGGAAATATATTTCCCAGCTGTCAAAGTAATGGTCCAGTTCTTAACACAAATACGTATCAGGGGTCTGGCATGCTGCACCTCAAAAAAGCGAGACTGTTGCAGTCTTCTGAAGACTGGAATGCAGCAAAGAGAAGGCGGCTGTCTGATTCCATTGTGGATTTAGATGGGAAAAAGGAAGCTTTGTTAGCTGGCATGGTTGAAAATGTGCCTAAAGGCAAACAGGATAGCACATTACTTGCCTCTCTGCTTCAGTCATTCAGCTCTAGGCTGCAGAGTGTTGCTCTGTCACAGCAGATTAGGCAGAGCCTTAAGGAGCAAGGGTATTCCCTTAGCCACGATTCTCTCCAAGTGGAGAAGGATTTAAGGTGCTATGGTGTTGCATCCAGTCACCTGAAGACTCTACTGAAGAAGAGCAAAGTGAAAGATCAGAAGCTGGACAACAGCCTCCCTGACATAACGAAGAACCTGCCCAAGGAGAGGTTCATAGAATCTCCTCATGCCGTGCAGAGCGGACCCAAAGTGATTAACGAGCCGCTGTCGTGCGCGGCGAGATTGCAGGCGGTGGCAAGCATGGTAGAGAAACGGTCCAGTCCTGCAGCTTCGCCGAAGCCCAGCGTAGCGTGTAGCCAGCTAGCTTTGCTCCTGTCAAGTGAAGCTCACTTGCAGCAGTACTCCAGGGAACACGCTTTAAAAGCACAAAATGCAAATCAGATTGCAAGCGAGAGACTTGCCGCGATGGCCAGGTTACAGGAGAGCGCTCAGAAGGACATGGGCCAGTTCGGTTTAGCGAAAGGAATGACAAGCCATCTCAACGGTCAGACAGGATCATCAACCAAAACTGGGTCGAGCAAAAGCAATATGGCACCGTTTCAGAGTGCGGTGGGAGTCATGCATTCGCCTCCCAAAACAGTGGGATACAAAAGTGCTGTGGAAAGGCGTAACCTGAAAACCTCGCCCAGCAACAGCTTGCTCTTGCACCTCCTGAAAAGCCAGAATACCACCAAACATGTGAAAGGGCACGAACAGAGCGAGAGAGCCAGCATTTTTGAAGACAGCAGCACACCAACGACGATCGATGAGTATTCAGACAACAATCCTAGCTTTACGGAAGATGACAGCAGTGACGATGAGAGCTCCCATTCTAACTGTCTTCCTATAGACCTTTCCTTTAAACAGAGGACAGATAAGCCAGACATGGGTCCACCTGCATCGCTAGATAACCTGACTCAGTCCTTGCTTCATAACTGGGATCCAAAAGCTTCCAGTCCAGAGAACAAGGAAGACAAAGACACTCCAAAATCTTCTAAGCTGAATCCTCATCAGAAAGTAACACTACTTCAGCTCTTACTTGGGCATAAGAGTGAAGAAAAGGTAGACAAGAGTAACGACCCTCAGGGACCACACAGTGCAGCTGATGTGGCAAAATTCACTGTACATACTGGTAAAAGGACTCCTGTTACTGACAGTCCCGGTGCAAATCGAATGACTCCGCTAAGCACTCCGCCTCTGCTGGCTTCTACGAAAGCAGACTCTCCTATCAATCTCTCGCACCAGTCCTTAGCCATCAAGCGTAGCTCCCCACCGTATGCCTGCAGCATCCAGCCGGACAGGCTGGTGAATCCTGCGTCTAAACATCTGATAGACCTTTCTAAGAGCAAAGAGATCCAAGGAGCCAAGCTGAGCAGGAACGATAGTCCCCAGAACTCTTCAGCTTTCAGTGCAAGCAAGCTGTTGCAGAACCTTGCTCAGTGCGGCATGCAGACGTCCATGTCGAGTGAAGAACAAAGAGCGAGCAAACAGCTGCTGGCAGGGAACGCGGATAAACCTGTAGGCCTGATGGATAGACTGAGCAGCCCTCTGCTTACGAATAAACTGAGTACACATGAAGAAAATAACAAAATATTCAGCTGTCAGCCTGCACCCACCGAACAAGGACTTCCAGGGTCGGAAATAGAAAATCTCCTTGAGAGGCGCACTGTCCTTCAGCTGCTTCTGGGAACTCCCAGTAAAGGTAAAAGTGAGAAGAAAGAGAGGATGCTTTTAAGAGATGAAAGTTCTCAAGAACAGACAGATAAGGCTTTGAATGAGCAAATATTGACGGTGAAAATAAAAACTGAGCCATCTGAAGAATCAAATGTTCCTTATAATTCAAATGCACAACAAGTAAGAGAGTGCAAGGGTAACAGATTTCAAGGATTTGTTCATTCACTGCAGAGAAACACAGCTGCTTCTCCAGCATCCGAGGAGTTGAAGTCTGAGCCTCTTTCACCTCAAGATTTCTCTTTTTCCAAAAATGGCCTGCTAAGTAGGTTGCTGAGACAGAATCAAGACGGTTACCCCGCAGATGAGCTGGACAGAAGTCACCGAAACAGTGAGCTGACACACCTCGAATCAAAGAGTCTTTGCACAGTACCGAAGAAGAGGAAGCTTCACACCGAGCCTTTGGAAAGCCCGTTAAAGAAGATGAAAAGTAACGTGCCTGATGCTGCAAACAATCACCCTTCTCCTACAGAGGCACTGTACGGGCCTTTGCTTAACCAGCAAGAACTGAAATTCAGCAGAGGCGATGCTGAATTTAAATATGCTGTAAGTCACGGTTCGAGTAACGAAAGCGAAAATAGGAGTTGGTCTAGAGACAGTAAAGGCTTTAATGTGTTGAAACAGCTGCTTCTCTCGGAAAACTGTGAGAGAGATCTGTCACAACATAGGAATAACGTACTAACGGAGGGCAAGAAAAAAGGAAACAAAGCCAGTGCGACAATTAATAAACCTGAATTCAGCATTTCTTCAGTAAGTGCATTAATGGCAAGCCCTGGGCAACAGAACAATTGCGTAGACCATAGAACATTTCAGTATCCTATAGCGGTAAAAAGTCCTGCCAGTTCCCCCTTCCCTGAACACTTGGGGAATACAGTGTCTAGACTCGAGTCCGACCAGTTTAGCATGTGTCCCATGCCCAGTGAGAAGGGGCCCATCAGATGGGTCATCACAGGTATGGACAAGAATGACTATGAAAAAGACTCTCCGAGACTGACCAAAACCAATCCAATATTGTACTACATGTTACAGAAAGGCAGCAACTCTGTCGGCAGCCAAGAAGCACATGACAAAGAGATCTGGAATGAACCTTCGTTTACCGATAGTTCAACCCATGTTACAATCAAAGAGGAGTTCACATCAGACGCAGAGCTTAAAACTCCTTTTAGTAACTTAAGAAGCCCTTACAGCAACCATATGGGGAGTAAGACCTCTCACCAACATGGTGTGAATGGAGAAGTGCACGGACTTCTGGAAAAAGTGCTAACAATCAAAAAAGAGCCAGAATAAACTACAGCCTCCTCAGTGAGTTTACAATCAGTGGTTTTGAATCTTTGTTTTAAAAAAAAAAAAAAGGAAAGAAAAAAATAAAAATGAGTACGAACTTGACTACTGTATAAATCGAGCATGATTTTAGAAAAGCATGGTCTAATTGAAACATGTTTTCATTTGATAAACTTTTTATTTTTCTGGTGATGTTATTTAAAATACATGTAGATAAAATTTGCTTTACAGTAGATTGTCACAAGGAAACTAGAAAGGTGGTAATTTGTACAAGACATGTCTGTATGTATCAGATTAAGTTACGAGTACTCTTTGATCAGAGTCTTACTTGGATCTGCAAGTTTTTGGTATAGCATAAAGTGCGAGCGTACAGCCTAGGTGGTGGTAATGCTGCATTTCCTCCCTCCCTGTAAAATAATCCTTTTTTTTTTTTTTTTGGAAGCCTGAGCATAGAGACCGTGTACTTTCTTGTTTGTTTGTTTGTTTTGTTTTTAAATGTTTAATATGTTTTGTGAAATTCTAAGAATTAACTTTTACGAAATGGAGCAGTCCGTCCAAGGTATTAGCTCGTCACATTGGAAAACCTGTGTCAGTGTTAATAATCGAAACGCACTGAAATGTACTTTTTAGTGCTTCCAAAATGGTTGTTATTTTTAAATCTTGTTTGTGGTCCTGCCAGAATAGTGGTGTAAAAATCTATTTTTCTCCCTTGCCCTGCTCTTGACAACTGCCTTCCTCAGCATCCTTAGACATAGTTATAAGTTAGTAGTTATGATTAAGAGATTTTTTTTTTAGGGTTTTATACAAAAGGCAGTTTCACAGGCCGTGCAGGAACTGCGCCAGCCTTTTTGTCAGCGCATCCTGTCACTTCCCCCCTGTAAAAGGGAACAGTGGAAATGCCTCTTGGAGTAGTATGATTAAGAAAGCTTAGTGCATACATTTGGTGAGGAAAGCGGTGGGAAGCCTGTGAAGAGGGTGAGGGGAACAGTCTGTTCAGCACCATCCCGCTTCTCCTGCAGAAGGATGCCCGCTGTGCTGGAGCAGCACGTCGGGTTTCTGCTGAGAGGTGGAACAGGATTTTGATGAAAAATGTGTTGGCCTCTCCCTACAACCAGGGAAAAGAATCCATATTCTGCCAATACTCACTACTCTCTCCACATGCACGGTTTAGTGTGCTAGCCTTGCTCTGCAGAAAGCGTGGGCTTGGGAATCATTTTTGTCCAGTTGTGCTGGCAATAAAAAAACGTGGCTTTGTCATGTTCTGTAATGGGTAGTGAGGCTTCGTCTGAGAGATCCTCCCCTGCCCTTTTCCTTGGTCCCCACCTGTGCTGTGATTTGTAACATCTGGCAGTGTCAGCCTGAGATGGGAGCGGCTGAAAACTGCGGTCAGAGCTGTGACACCTTAAAAGAACTGCCAGCTGGGGAAGAGCCGTGCGGCTGGGCTTGCCTGTTAACGCTGTCAACGGTAACGCCGTTTGCAGCCCTGATTTCTCAGGGAGGAGGAGGACCGAGTCTTGTTCCTCTAAATTATACGTGGTATTGGCAGACCTAAGTTCTGCAGAAATCTTTACTCCCCCTGGGGGAAAAAAAAAACCAGAGTTCTGGGAGGCTTCTAATTTCACTGATAATCCCCTGTGCTATCAGCAGGCAGCCACAGAGTTGGCTTGTGCAGCTAAGGAAAGCTATGCTCTGTTTTAGTTTTGACCCTTTTCCACTACTGAGAGCTGATGGCGTGACGAAACGGCTGTTTCTGTTTACCTCATGTTGGCATAGGAGAGACGAACGATGAGGCGTTTTTGCTCTTTCCTTTCTGGTTTGGCTTTAGAGACCCTTCTCCCATACTGCTGGCTTGCCGAGACAGAGCCAGCTCTTGTCCCCCTTGCATCCTCCGTGCTCTGCCTGGGATCACTTTCCCTTCTTTCCAGTGCAGGGACTTCTCCTGCCTGCCAGCTGGAATATGCACCACTATTCAGTGTTACCCCCTGGGGGATACCTTCCTGTAGGGAACACAAATATTCGGCAGTACCAGACATAAAACATTCCCCCTGGTTTATATGAGAAATATCAGAGTGATTTAAAGATATATTTTTATGTTATTTGGGTGAAGCGTAATATATTAATGGGCTGTACAAAGAAGATTTATATTTTAAAACCTTCACACAAATCTAATATCATTTAATGTGTCATTGTCTGAAGTATAATATAAAAATAATTTTTTTTGCTCTTTAATATTGCATTTGTAAGTGGCCCGATGACAATTCAAATGTCTCATAGTATAATCATTAGTGAGATAAAGTATATTTTGGATTGACAGTGGAACTGAATTCTTTTTATATGAGTCAACCCAACAGAAATATTAAAAAGATGGTATTTGTTCCATCCATTAAATATCTCTTAAAGTCTTAATTGATTATTTTTCTTGAAACAACATGTATATAGCTAGGAAATATATACAATATAGAATAATAGATGATCCCCAGAGTAAATACAGGGCTATAATCTACTTAAAGGGCTCCGCAGAAAAATGCAGCTTGAAGGGAAGTGAAACAATCAAAACAAAGTTGAGATGAAAACTGGGGAGGAAAGTCTAACCCTAACAAAAAGTACTATTGGAGTCTAGGAGTGTGCTTACCTGTGTATTTATTCTCTGGTAGTCTATTGCTATAATATATACTTTTGAATATTTAGTTTTTAAAGGTTTATAAAACATTTAAGTTAAAACATTAACAGTTTGACCAGTTTAATCATTTAGCTTTCCTTGTAAGTGATGGTAATGAAAGGGTATTGCCACTCACACGGATGTCAGTAAACTGTAATAGACAGGAACCTAAGTTTAGGACATGCTGTTCATGGAAGAACCTTACCTCTTGTAGATGTTTCAGTCCCAAGCAGCACATGACGCAACAATGAGGCCCTCGAGACAGGCCAGGGCATGCCAAGCTGCCTGAAAGCTTCTCAAACAGCTGCTACAGGGCAACAGTCTGCTGTGTTAAATGCTCCGGCGTCACTGATGTTATACCTCTCCTTAGAGAAGAGAGGTCTTTTTTAAAATCTACCCCATCCACATTTACAGCCTTTAAACCTGAGGACCTAAGGCTTTCTCATAATTTATTCTGTAGTTTGGGATGATAGAAAGAAGTCAGCACTGTTCTCCCTGGGGACCTTTCCCTCAGTTTTTCTATCAGAGCTGGGTTTGCTGCACCAGCAGCAAGGCTGGTACGGCTGGCCATGTGTTCCTGAGCATCTCAAAGATCCTTGATTTCCACCGTTCCCTGTAGGTGAATGACAAGCCAAGGTCATCTGTTGAGTTATGCTTGGTATTCTCAGCAATTCCTGTCTCCTTGGTTCGGTATGCATTTACTGCTAGGACATGCATTTTGGCTGTCCCTCATATGCTTCCTCAGCCCGTGCCAAGTGGAAGCTTCAGAGACAGCTCTGCAAACTCAGGAGGCTGAAGTGCTGGGCCCATGAGAATGTAGGCTTGAAGAAAATTGGGGCCTTGTCAGATAATGGCAGGAGTAGCTGTGTAGGCAAACAGGTGCAGGACTGATGGGTGCTGTTGTTGGATCTTGCTGCCAGAAGAGCGGGAAGGGAGGGGAGAACACATCCCAGTAGCAGCTGGGTGAGACTGCTGTGAGAAAGCTGCCTCCAGCTCACAGGGCAGGGAAGCAAGTTAGGGACTGTACCAGGCTTAAAACTGTAGTTGCAGCCTCTTGGGATTCGGACCTGAATTAACTTTAACTTTACTTAACTGGGAGCAGCTGCGGCAGCCGCAGTCGTGTTGCTAAGTGCCCAATGCCTCGCTCGAGAGGGCATCTACAGGGGCGTCTACAGGCTTGCGACGCTTCACCCACGTCGGTGGTGTAGCGGTCGAACTAGCTAGGTTTGGGGATTGGCTTGTAATTGCCACGCAGATCATGCCTTTTTCGTTCCAGAAGAAAGTGTACGGAACTGAGATAACCAGATTTCTAGCGTCTCCTCTGCCAAAGTTTGAGGAAGTGATGGGGAGCAACGCGTGACCACAGAATCAAAGGTGTTTTGCTGGAGGGCTTCTCTCTACTGATACCGCCCAGCCGTGCGGCTCGGTCGGAGAAGCTTGCACACATTACGAGATCAAAAGGGAATTCAGCCATAACTTTCACTTTTCTTAGCCATTTACTCTTATTAATGTTTTTAAATTTTTAATTTACAAATGTTTTTAAAAGAAAGAAACGAATGGTTTAAATTTTCCCTGTTAAATGTTGGTGAAAGTATTACAGCTCTCATTGACGTCAGTGACATGATATTACCAGTTTGTTCTCTGCCACATCTTACAGAGGAGTAAACTGGTAAGTATATATTATATATATTTATATATAATGTAAATATATTGACTTGTTACACCTATAATATGTTGAAATTGGTTTTTAAAAGGTGATGTAAATAGTGGTTTCCTTAATGAAAAATACATATTTTGTATTGTTCTAATGCAAAGGAGAAAAAAACAACCTTTTAATCTTTTTTTGTTACGTATATTCCATGTATAAGTGTAAATATGATCACATAGGTTTAAAAACTTTTGCATGTATGTATACAGTTGCAAGTCTGGAAGAATGTATAGAAAAAAATACTTTTATTTAAAGTTGTGATTACCTGCTGCATGAAACATGCATGGGGGACCCTGTGCATCTGTGCGTTGGCAAAAAAAAAAAAAGAAATTAATGTCTTAACAAGTCAGGTCAGTTCAAAACACAACAGTATTCCACTTCTGGACATGACTTCTGCTGTGGTATTTTAGCTTTGTGAAAGAATGTGCTTCAAATCAAAAGGGTCTGGGGGAAAAAGAAAAAAAAATAAAAACCGCAAAACTACTTTTTAAACATGAAGTACTCATGCATCTAGAATCGGTCATGTAAGTTCAGGGCTCCATTTGCATAACTGAAATAATTGTACCAGGACTACTACATCCCTGTAAAGCAAAGGAATATTGATTTTCATTGCCATACATAAGAATGCGGGATTTTACCACAACCAATTTTATTGTGATGTGTCTTCGGTAATTTATCTAACTGGTCTCATTTTTTTTATTAGAAATTAATTTCCTCATGTGATGTCACAAAACTGTACATACTGCAGTGTGAAGTTTTTTTAAAATCTTTCAGTGTTTACTTCCTGCAGAAGATTTGAATAAATGAGAAAAATGCATTGTCTCGATGGCTTTTAAATCGGCTTTATTTCCTGTGTGCTTTCCGTTGTTGGAGTTCCAGGGGGCTCTTTGCAGCATTGGCATTCATACAAATTCCTGACAATAAAAATACCTCCAGGAACCTGGGGGGGGGGGGGGACGGACACAGCTTCCAATGCTTCTGGCTGGAAATGGAGAGCTGGGGGGCTGGAAATGAAATAATCTACGTCAGATTAGCGGCTTCGCTTTCCAGAGCACCGTATTAACACTTGGTTCAAACGCCCTTCTGTTTTTTAGCTCTGAATCAGTGGCCATAAACTGGAAGCCTCTAAACGGGGACTTTCATGTTGAAAATCACTTTAAACAAACATGGAAATAATAATTCAGTTTCCCTGTGCAGGGCAGGGAAGGTGTTTTCCCCCTGAAACCTGCATTGGTCCTTATCACAAAGAAGACATTTTAATTGTATTTAGTTGTATTTGAATTTAAGTTCTAAAGGTGTAGAAGAGTGAACACAATTTGCCCAGGAGGCCTGCACGAAGTTTTAATTGTGCCCTTATCCTATTTTGCAGCTTTTAAATTCGCTTATGGCATTAATGCAAATAAAATCAAAGAATGTTTAAGGTTGGAAGGGACCTTTAGAGGTCATCTAGTCCAAACCCCTCTGCGGTAAACAGGGACATCTTCACTAGATCAAGCCTGATCTCCAGGGATGGGGCCTCCATTACCTCTCTGGGCAACCTGTTCCAGCAATCTACCACCCTCGTACTGAAGAATTTTGTCCTAATATCCAACACAAATCTGCCCTTTTCTAGTTTAAAACCATTACCCCTTGTCCTAGTGCTATATGCCCTTGTGAACAGTTCTTCCCCAGCTTCCTTATAGGCACCTTTTAGGTACTAGAAGGTTCACTATGAGGTCCTGGCAGAGCTTTCTCCTCTCTAAGCTGAACAAGCCTGTCTTCATAGGAGAGCTGCTCCAGCCCTTTGGTCATTCTCATGACCCTCCACTGTACATGCTCCAACAGGTCCATGTCCTTCTTGTGTTGAGGGCTCCGAAGCTGGACACAGTAAATGGTAGATTGCAATTTCAGTGCATGTGATGTTCCTCCAGATAATTTTTGTTTCAAGACTTATGGACCTGCTGTGTCTGGAGCTGTACAGTTGCAAGCAAGCACTTGGGTTATGACTCGGGTAGCAGTAACAGCTATTGTCATGAATCAACCTATGTTTTTTTGATCTCTTAGCAATAAATATGCACACATGAAGTTCTTCGGGAGCTTTCTGGAAAGCATAAATTATAATTTGACTTAATGTAAACAGTAGTTCCAACTCCATAGGTCTCAGCTCGGGCTTCGTGAAGTGTAGGGCTTCTGTGTAGTATGAGCTAGGGAGCCTGCTTTGGCAGGGGGGTTGGACCTGATGATCTCTCGAGGTCCCTTCCAACCCCTACAATTCTGTGATTCTGTATACTTGAGCATTTTGCTTGGTATCCTAAATGGGAGAGGATCAGCATAGTGGCCGTCCTAGAGCATGTGTGCAATGCTGTCAGTGACACTCAGCTGTGCTTCAGAGGGAAAGTCCCACAACCCAGCTTCTGCAAAGGCCCTTTTCTCTCTCTGTGTGGGCTTGCCCCTGATTCAGGTCATGAATGGCTAAGCCGAAACAGCCCCATGAAAAAGCAGTATACCGAAGGAGCCAGTGTAATGCACTAATGGTGGTGTAGCTGGGAAATAGTTCCTGAGAAATGCATGCTTCCGTACTGACGTAAGTTCCTCTGGTTTTCATTCTACCTACCAAGCAAAACCAATGGCACACCTTCATTTCTCAAGCAATGGTGCCCTAGGATGGTTCCTTGGAGCACCTGAACATCACGGCTTTTTATTTTATTCCCTGGCAGGGGGGAGCTCAGGCTTTTGTGGCTTCGCTATATTTATTCAGTTTATTATGCTGTAACACCAAGTAGAACTTGCTTTGTGTCTACCAGGACAAACAGGCCTGGGGAGCTGAGCGTATGGTATGCTAAACAGCCTGTGGAGCGACAAGGATGTTGAGCGGGTGTAGATACCCTGAGAAACATTTCACTATGAGTGAACATTAACAACATTTGCTTAGTGATTCAGAATAAACACACTGAAAAATGCCTCAAACTGCCAGTGAACTCTTTACAGGCAGACCTGTGGTCGTGTAGAATCTTCTTGATCTTCAGTTTGTTCCTCGCAAACTGAAAGAAGTGTGCGAGGTTGATGACTTTTTACAAACCAGTTGCTGGATAAAGACATTAAAGTTTCTGCTTCAGAGATTTCTAAATGGAGGGGAAGGGGAGCGGCTGGAGGGGGGAAACCAGCAACTGTGTTCACAGCACTCAGCAGCCCAACCTCATGCTCCTCAATGAAATTAACTCTAGCCTTGTGGGCATCAAGGACAGATGTGGATTCTGATGCATCCCTGGCAGGGATGCGCATCGTGGAAGCTTTTCCCAGAGTAGAAAAACAGTCTGCAGTAATACAAACTCATCCACACGTAAGAAAATTGAAGCAAATTATTTTCCACTGACTATAAACTTTGTTAAGAAAAAATATGATTCTGAAAGGGAATGCGATGGCAGTGCTCTGATGTATGATGCGGCTTGGCACATCAGATGTGTAATGCACCCACGGGAGTGTCTCTAGGGGCTTGATAGGAGCCTTGAGCAGTGGCCAGGCCAGGCAGGTAGTCATCATTGATAATACTTCTATTTCCTTTTGATTGCTGGAATGACTCAAAGGGAGCACAGCACAAACTCGGCATGAAAATCCTCTCTGCTGGTAAATACCAATGCCGCTAATGAAAGCATATGCTGATCTGCGCTTGCAGCAGCCTACTTTGATTTGCCTTTTTTAAGGGCTGCTCGCTCTTAATGAGTAAAGAGATTTGTCACTATTTCCAGATTACTTTTCTGATTAAACTACTCAGAATTTAACTGAATGCAAAACGAACCTTATTGACTCACAACTGTGCCAGTTAGATAAGCCTGATGCCTGCCACCCTAATTAAACCCAGGATGTGCCTTCAGTGCATCTTGGTGTGTTGGGAAGAGATGGAGAAGTACCTCCATTTCCTTTCATAGTATTAGATGATCTTGGTTCTCTTTCACCAGTCTAGTTTGGGGAGGTGGGGATAGCTTGCCTCCCAGTTAAAAAAAAGTAAGCTATTCAGTGAGGTAGTGGGGTCTCTCTGGCACCAGTCTTTATCGCAGCTGGAGATGACTTTTCAAGTCACACCCTTTCGCATGCTCAGACCTCAAAGATGACTTCTGTAACTGAGTTGTGGGTAGCCACTAGGATATAGATACATCCGATCTGTTGACGTTATCTCTTAATGGCCTGCACTTTTGTAAGTCCAGCAAATGTCATTGTTTTCCAAGTTCTGTCTGCCTAGAACCCATGCCCAAGTCTTAACCGCTGGTGCGGACTCTCTGGGTGAGAGATGGCATTCAAGCGTGCTCTGCAGTTGGATGCCCTGACACTCACTCTCTTCAATGCCATAACTTGGGGAAAGGCTCTACTAGGGGTTCTGTCAAAGATTAAGAAAGTTTCTCTAATACCTCAGTCTGGCACTGTAACCTGGCAAGTATCTAAATGCCATAAAGCCGTTTGCTCACACTCCCACCCGCAGTGGGGTGAGGAAGAGATAGGGGCAAAAATTGGAAAGCTCACGGGTTAAGGTAAGGGCAGTTTAATAGCAGAGAAAGGGATAATAACATAGAGTATACAAAACAAGTATACAATACAGTTGCTCACTACCCATCAACTGATGCTAAACCAGGTCTTAAGCAGTGTTTCCCCCCTCCCCTCCCAGTTGAGTCCCCTAGTTTATACATTGAGCATGACGTCATATCGTATGTAATATCCCTTTGGCCAGTTTGGGTCAGCTGCCCTGACTGTGGCTCCTCCCAGCTTCTTGTGCTCTCCCAGTCTGGCAGGGCAGGAGTAGCTGAAAAGTCCTTGACTTAGTGTAAGCACTGCTTCACAACAACTAAAACACCAGTGTGTTATCAACATCATTCTCATACTAAATACAGAGCACAGCACTCTACCAACTGCTAGGAAAATTAACTACTCGAGGCAAAACCAGGACAGATTCCACCCCTTATTCCATGCCATCTACGTCATACCAGGTCCCACACTTTCCAGTACATTCCAAATAATCACCATCTCTTTTCCTGTTTTTTGACATATACACACAGATATAATTGCATTCGTCTATGGGCCATCCCTATAAAATGTTCTCTGACTTCATTTAGTCCATGGCTTTGGGCTCCATTTCTCATAACAGTCCTTCACGGCAGGAGAGATGGTGAGTGGTGTTGGATTGTTCCAAGCTGAAGCCAGTTCTGGTTCCATCACTGCCATGCTTGTCCGGTTCTATTGTGCACTTCTCTCAATTTCATCAAAATTCACTCTTTATTAATCTGGGTGATTCTTCCTGTGACACTCTTTAATATGGCATATAGCAAGCATAGTAGTGATGGCATAGAATATTATGCAGCAATTAACATCATACAATTAATTAAAATAACTGGCTATTTTCACCCAAAACCAGATCCCCTTAGGGTACATATCAGGCTTCCCCTGCATTGCCCACCAAGTGCACCCAGGTCCTTGAGCAAAAGCAGTGCCCTGGGTGGGTTTACCTTTCCTGACACAGGAATAACCCAGACTGTCTTCCCTAACATAGTCTTTGTATGCACTGCAGGGCCTTTATGCCCTTGTACAGTATGTAGGAGTTTTGACTGGGCAGGGCCAGATCAATTGGTAGGCCCCCTGGAGTTAACTAACCAGGTGGCCTTTGCTAAATGCATATCCCACCACCCATTGCTTGCAGTGTAGTCTTTAGCAGCCCATTGTATCATTTGGTTTTCCGAGAGGCTGGTGCATGATGGGGATGTGGCACACCCTCTCCATGCCATGCTGTCTGGCCCAGGTGGCTATGAGATGTTTTCAAATGAGGCCTATTGTCTGACTCAGTCCTTTCGGAAGTGCCATGTCACCACAGGACTTGTTTTTCAGGGCCTAGGATAGTATTTCGGGCAGTGGCATGGGACACAGGATATGTTTCCAGTCATCTGGTGGTGCCATCCACCACTGTAAGCACATAGCACTTTGCCTTGGCAGGTTTGTGGGAGTCTGATGTAATTGTTGTGCCAGGCCTCCCCATACTTCAGCCATCACCCCAGGAGCTTGTTTGCACTGCATTTCACATTCATGTGTAACCTCTGCAACCGTGTCCATGGTCGAGTCCACCTCCCAGTCACGAGGCCATCTATGTTAGCTGTTTGGACTCTGCAGGCTTATTTTTCCTTTCAAATGTGCCATTCACATTTGGATCTGAAAGAAACCCTTGTTTGTTTGTTTTTGAAAGAAACCCTTGTTTGTTTGTTTTTTAAAGAAACCAGAGTGACTGTCACATGCTGCACCCCTGGATCGGCCTGTGATTTGCCTTTGGCCATGCAGGAAGCTGGGTTTCCTCACTTGCTGCCCCTATGCCTGTGTGTATCTGTGTGCCCGCCCTGTGTGTCTGCTGTGGCAAACCAGCAACTCAGGGATGTTACATGTAGGGCAGCTATGAATTTAAGGGGAGGAGAAGGAAGACGAGGGAAGGACAATCTTAGGGTAGCAAGCTGGAAAGATGTTATTCTCCAGTGCCTTTTACTTTCTAATCCCACCTGATTTTCCTCTAGGCAGCATGGTCACGGGTAGGAAGTCTTCGTTAGAGTCTACAGCAAGGGTTAGAGACATCCAGGAAACAAAAACCTCGTGCAGCTGTTCATGCCTAATGTACTAACTCGCCAGTCAAGTATCGCTCTGCTTTTATCTCAGAATACTACTGATGCAAGTTTACTTGCTTCCTAGCCCAAAATAAAGATGAGCCTTACATTTCGTTATGTAGAAGTACCGATTTGTCAGCCTGTAAATGTGCTTGAAAATCTGAAAGGTAACTGGTAACTCTCATGCCATTTCCCCCCTTCCTCTTCCCTATTATTTGGAGCCCTTTCATCTCATTTCTAAACTATGTGGGAGCCCATCCATCACCAACAATGAACAGAAGAGGCTAAAGAAAGTATGTATTTTTAGACAAAAAAAACCCTTCTTTGAAATAAGTATTTGCCTAAGGTACTACATTATGTGTTGACTGTATTGGGTGCTCTATTTTGATCTCCTCCTGAAAGTATTCATGCCAGGTATAGTGCCTGCATACTGAGGAGAGGGGTGATGACCTCTAACAGCACCTACCCCCGGTATCTATTTTAGAATGCTGCTTACTGTTGCAGAAAGAAGGAAAGGGTATGTCACCCCCAAGCCCCTCACAAAAAAAATGCTATTTAAGAGTTTTTTAAAATAGAATATAATAGAATAGAAGGTGCAAGTCCAAGGACAGAGTAAGAGAAGGAAAATGAGACAGAGGGATTTTTTTTAATTTTGTATTTTAAAGCATCCTCAGCGTGGTCCAGCTGGCAGCCTGTTGCCTGCTCCCATTCTGTCCTACCACCTGTTTCCCAGAGGGAACACACAACGGCAGTGCAGGCAGTGGTTGCTTCCCAGGGGGATAAATTTGCTGCCATTTGCATGAGATCTGACGCAGAGAACTGGGAGCTGGTGGTGGCTGCTCCCACCGCTAACAAAACAGTGGCAGCTGCTGACAGAGGAAGAGAAGGCGCTGAAATGCACCGCTGAAAAATGTTAACAGCCTGAAGAATCATCCCATTTTTTTCTGTGGCGTAGATTTGCAGTTATTAATTTAGAAGCGGAAGGACTAAAAGGAATAATTGTCTAGAAACAGACAGCAGCTATTGTACTGAATACATCCCACTCCTTAAAACTTACACAGAAGGTCCAAGGACAAAGCTAGTTACATAAAATGATGACTTTTTTTAATATCCGGTGGCTTCAACAGACCTTTTTTCATTGTCTCCCACATCTGTTTAGCACTTGAAAGCTTGATGCACTTCAGTAAGAGAGGTGCTATTCCAATTTTCCTCCTATCTTCCTCTCCTTTTACACAAACATTTGTGTTGTGCCTCCACCAGAGAAATATGGCTTGCTACCCCTTGTTGGATTTCGCAACTGTGCCTGTGACACAGCGCAACCCCGCCTGCGAAATGTCTCCTGACAGCCCCAGGAACCTCCTGTGTGGAACAGAAGTCTCCTCTGACCCCAGCTAGCTGTTGTGCCTCCCTGCTAGGCTACCTGGAGCGGAACGTGGTAACATTGCCCGTACGAGATACTGAGCACTGCATTAATGTCTGCCCAGTTCAGTTTCTGTGTCTCCCAGTTTGGATCAAAGGGGTACAGAAATTTTTGGCAGTAGGTAGAGCATGGGCTGCAGAAGAAGCAGCCAGTTTCCAGGCATCTAGTCCGTTGCTGCTGCCCTGCATCAATGGTGCAGCTGTGCCCGTGTCACCCTTGGAGTGTGTGCCCAGTTGGCCCAAAGCAGACATTGTTATACTGGGGCTGAGGAGGTTTTGATGTGGAATGTGGCTGCCTGTGGCATGGAGCCCTGTGCTTTGTGGGAAGGTAAAGGATTCAGCATATCATATAAAGTTCTTGACAGCTGTAGAAACTCCTGTAGGTTGGGGTAGTGCTCAGGTTTTTTGGGGATTTTTTTCTTTGAGGAGTCATGCTGGATGCTTGGAGTTTGCTGTCCTCTGCTTGAGGCACTGTTGCACCTATTTTTCTGTGCCAGGAAACAGAAGGGGAAGAATTAGGTGAAAGATGACAGCACTCAGGGCTAAATCCAGTCCATGAAGTGAGGAGTCAGACCAGAAAGCAGTAAAGCACAGAGACCTCTGTCCAGAAAGATATCAAGGCCAAGAGACAGTTACAGAGGTGGATTGGTCAAAGAAGGAGTTCTTAGAAAGATGCTCTATGCCGTTTCTCTCTCATACGCAAATCCCTGGCATTATCTGGGACCTGGCAAGGATTAAAAGTGGCACCAGAAAGGGTCCCTGCTGGCCACAGCTGCTTCTGCTGCTCACTGGGGTGGAGGATGCATAGAGGCCAGCTGGGCAGATGGTGGCATCCTGAGCCTGGAGGGAATGATGACTGGGTTGGGCTTGCTGAAAGAGTCCAGGATAAGAGGGAGATGCAGAAAAGGACCTCAGAAGGAGTATTGTGGTACCAGGATGCCTTGCTTTAGCATCTTAGCATCTGAGCCAATATGGTCACGTTACAGATCCAAAATGATGAGGGTCCTGTAAAAACAGAAGTCTCTGTTTGCTGTTTTTCCATAGCAGAAGTTACAGCTGCTGCAACATCACTGTTGACTCAAGTTCAGCAGCAATCACTGCAGTCTTCCTGCCACGAGCAGGAGTTGCTCCTGCCACAAGATTTGGAAATACATAGCAGAGTTAAGATCAGGTGGTGCCTCCAGCATGACATGACTGGTTTTATTTCCAACGACTATCCTCACCAGGAGAAGAGGGGATGGCCCCCAAGTTATAACTGAGGAACCCCAGATTTGCACTGTGGTTGACTCCGGGGTTTCATGAAATTTCAGGAGGGGCATATGGCCATACCATGTGTCAGGATTTCTGCATTAATTAGACCAAAAAAGGCTTCTCCTTGTTTAAGGGAGGCTTCAATGCTAGTAGAATATCAACTCTGCATGCACCTGAGATAGACAAGAGAATAACGTTTGTCCTATATCAGTTTTTAAGCCACAGCATGGTTTGGCCTTCATATTTAGAGCACTTAAAATGTGAAGATTCCATCAGAGGGGAAAATCCCTGGCGATGATGGAACTGCTACGATCTAGTAACCTGTTAGTCAGAAATGTCCCTGCAAGTGACAGATCACAAAGTAGAAGGTAAACTCTGCACCTCTAGTCTTTTTTGCTTCCTATCTGCATTGATTATTTAAATCACATTCAGTAACCCTGTCCCTGCTTTGGTCATCTCACCTGGGACCTTTGAGTAAAGCTAGGTTAAAACATACCTGCAAGAGAAATAGTTTGGAAAAACAACTGAATTTCAATGCATTAAATGAATAAAAAGGAAATGAAGGTAAAGAAAATGGAAGAAAGGTGTCTGAAGCCAGAGAGTAACCTAACTGGAAGTAGGGCATTGGCTATGATTTATACCTGAAACCTGTGAAAGCTGACCCCAGGCTTGAGACTGTATAGCAGGTCTAACCCCTAATAGTCTTGGACAAGTAAATAAGACCTTGCAGCAGTGAAAGTGCCCTACTGCGACTAGACTTGAGGGAGCCTGATGACAATGGCTTTTTCTCAGGCGGGCTACACCTCGCTGTGTTTTGCTCAACATAAAGCTCTTTCACTTGGGCTTAGTTCCAGTGTTCAAGATTTCAGTGTATTTTTAGCTTGTTGCTTGTTTATCATCTGCCATATATTTCTTACATCGACAGCAGGGCAAGATAGACGTGGGGTCTCATGTTTAAAATAGCTTTTGTTGAAAACCAACCCAAACAGGGCTTTTATACTCCCTGATTAGGTTTTTTTGGAGGGAGGGAAGGAAGTGGGGTCTTTTCTAGGAAGAATAAGAAAGTGGAAAATCTTCAAAGCTGCCCGTGTCTCCAGCTAATGCAAAATGTTGGGATTTGTGTGCAAAATAGGAAATTGTGGTGAGGGGGGTTATTTTAGCCTTTCTCTCTGTGGAGAAAAAGGTCAACGAGTGTGCGTACGTAAGGACGTGCAGAAGATGGGCGCAACCACTCATGCAGACAAAAGAAAAATTAAGAAAGCTGACAATGCAAGGGCTGGTATTTTAAACAGTAGGGGTGTACAGTGAGCATTCTTGTAGACTAGCCATTATTTATTAAGTAGAGACAGAGTGAGTGGAGCTATACAAAAATATAATGAGACATGCTTCAAGGAATTTGCAGCCTATTACAAACTCAGAAAAAACACTGCAGGCACATAAAGTACATTAAGTGCTGGTACAAGTTAGCAGTGGTGAAGGAATCTGGCTGAGGTCATTGTTGAAAAGTATTGTGAAAAGAATAAGTCTGGAGGAGGAGGAGAGGGGAAAGTCATTTGAGGTGAAATTCTTTGGAAGACTTAAGTGGACCTGGCACCGGCTCCTCTGCGTGGGGTGGATTTTATCCTTGACGCTGGGGAAAGATGACTTCCCATTTGAAGAGGCCATCGGGGAGGGGAGGAGAAAAGGGAAGCAGGTTGAACTGGAGCGAAAGGTTTTGTGGTGGGACTTGAGGGCACCTTTTGAAGGCAACGAGGGGAAGATGACAGCAGGAAGGTAAAGGGGGAAGAATTTGGACATGCGCAACTACAAAATAACAACTCGGCTTGGTTTGGAGCTACTCAAGGAATGTTGGTTACCAGTGGTACTGAGCTGATTTTCAGGTGTTGAGTCAAGCCAAAGCATTCAATATCTTACAAAATTTAGGAAAATGGTAAATAAAGCACGAGTAGAGGAGAAGAAAGATATACTTAACCGATACATTTACTACCTTGGCATCAGTATTCTGTATTTGGGGAGGGAGTGTGCGATCTCTTAACTTGAAACGCAAATGTTTTTCTATGGATTGTGTCACTGAGGTGATCAGAAAAGGGGCCTGTCACTGTGGGTGGGTTTCCCCAGTGATCCCTTAAAAAAAGTTCTGTGAATCCAGAAATCGTTATGCGGAAAAACACGCAGATCAAAACGGATGAGAAAGGCGTTACTTAGTAAATTGCCTAGAGAAAGAATAAAAAAATTTTGAAAAGTGAAAAAAGTGCCTTTGCTTAACACAGTAAGAAATCTAAAATATGCATTGATGTGTTTGGCTAAAAGCTCTGATGTTCTTGGAAATGCTACTGGTGCCCACGCCAGCTCATTCACAGCTCGTGTGGGTATGTCCTGCCTGCAGAGCCGCAGCGCCAGAGCAGAGCTGGGCTATGCAGGCATGAGACCGGCCTTGGGATTTCAGCAGAGAAGTGAAGTGTCATCCGGATCTGAAAAATGAGCAGCAGTGGGGTAAAACCAGGAAGCGCTAGGAGGAGAGAGCTGGCTCCAAGTCCCCGGGTGCTCCCTTTGTTTATACCTAGTTGCTTTTGACTGGCACTGAAGTGCAATCTGGTGTGTGGGTGGTCCCTGCACTACAACCCAAGGCTAGCCTTTGCTTAGTCAAAGGTTAGCACTGACAACACCATCTTATCACTGCAAGCTGAAAAAAAAATGTAGTGGGACTTCCTAGCAGTTAATTTTAGGGAATTTTACTGATTTCTGTTTTCAAGGGACAGGAAAATAATAAACCACAGCTGATGTATCACTATTGGGAGGGTTTCAAACCAGCCACGCTTATATACAGAGTTTGATGAAGTAGATGACCTTACCTACTCTATAAATTGTACACGAGCCTACCCACCCCTTCTCTTGTGCCATAATAATGTTTCGTGGTCCTTGGGACTGCACACATCCAGTGGAGCCAAGCAGCTGCAGGTAACAGATGAGCCTGGTTGTTCTCCACAGCAAACTGCAGAGAGAAGGGGACACATAGTCTTTCTTCGTGTCTTCAGAACATAAATTTCAGGAAGGAATTCTTTGTCTTTTTTTTTTTTTAAAATTACCAGAGAACATCTTCTGGCCTCGGGTCTGCTAAGCTATGAATGCCGAGCTTTTGCTTTTCCACTGTGATAACAAAGCACGCTTGTTTCTTTTGTGTGTGATCTTTGGCTCCCCTTTGGTGTAACTTAATGATGCAACTTAATGAGTATTGGTAACACCTCACCTCTGCAGACTGACCTTACTTACCTTTCTTATGGAAAACACTGAGACCTAGAGTAAACAACAGTGCATAGATACAATTTGGGTAAACTGCATGTTGTTCCCCAGATAACCACCCACCATGCGTTATGGGGGATTTGCCATTATGTTCAGTTTCTGCATTTCTCAACTCCTCGATTAGGATGAGGGATTCTGGAATTCATGGGCTCCTGCATTTATTTCATAACAGTGCAGACATTTTAAAGTCAGTAACTCAACCATCCTGACAAAAAAAAATCTGCTTTTTCCAGCTGTCCTTTGTAGGCTTCTTGAATATTTTCTGGGGATGCTCAGAGTCCTTGTGGCCCTAAGGAGAAAAATGCTGTTGAGAAATAATTTCTGAAGATTATTAATTTATAATGAGTAAAAGAGGCAGGAATAGTTGATGAAACTAAATATTTTGAAATAATTTAGATGTAACTGTATGCCGGATGACTTTTCACCTATTTAGCATGTTAGTTAATGTGACTATACCTTCTGTGCATCTTCTCTCAGCAAAATCTGTTTAGAACAACCAGCTCAGATCTGGAAATACAAACTTGTATTTGGCGGGGGGTGGGGAATGAGGGTGGGGGGGAGGAGCGGGGAGCACATTTCTGGACTGCTGCCCCTGCCAGATTACAGGAGTTTATTACTCTTAGGGGAAAGCTTAATAGTCTGTTAATTGAGAAGACAGAAGATCTTTTACACTTGGCTGCACACTATTAGTAGGAGCGTAGCAATAAAGGGAGCAAACCTTAGCTGGCATATTCAAGAAAATTTTGCAAAATAAGTTTAACAAGGTAGTGATAGATTATCAGTGCTCCTGGTTCCAAGCAGAGCACAAGGGGGCTAACAGTAATAAAAGCATGGATTACAGACAGGGACTTTGCTGATTTCTGTTACTGCCGTGGACAAGGTGCTGTTGCCTAAGCAAGCCTTCAGCATCGTGTGAGGGCCAACACTCTGAGAAGAGCTGAGGTGTGTTCTGGTGCTTCTGACTTCATCCACAAATTGCAGAGTTGCAACCCCATAATAACCACGGCAGCGTGGAGCCAGGCCTAGCTTGCAGAATCACCGATTTAGCCAAAATCTCACCACGTTTTAAACATTGAATCCAGACTGCTAGATCAGCGTGAATGTGGAGTTCCTTAAAGGTACAGAACATCCTGTTCCAAGGTTTTGCTCACTTTGCACGCAGGTAAAACTGCTGCTTTCCAGAGTGTGATCCGATGGTACTGCCATTCACACATAGTAGCACTGGTATCATGACAACTCCAAACTCAGATGCGCTTGTGAATTTCAATCTCGGCACCTAGAGCCAGCCCCATCTTTTATAATTCCTATGGTTTGGTTTTGGTTTGGGTTTATTTTTTGTTTGTTTTTTTTTAATAGTACAGTGAAAGTCTGAATTGCTTCTACAGATTTTAATGCAAGTTGCTACTGCCCCAACTTAAACAGAGAAAAACACACTTAGCCTTCAACTTGCAAACACTTCTGTATCTTAGAAATTTATACCTACGTAAATTATGCCTCTATAAACAAGAAATTATTTGACAAACATAGAATCATAGGAAGGTTTGGGTTGGAAGGGACATCAAAGACCATCTACTTCCACCCAAACCCCCGACCATAGGCAGGGACACCCTCCAAGAGCCCAGGTTGCCCAAAGCCACATCCAGCCTGGCCTTGAACACTGCCAGGGAGGGGGCAGCCACAGCTTCTCTGGGCAGCCTGTGCTAGGGCCTCACCACCCTCACAGGGAAGAATTTCTTTCTGATGACTAACCTAACTCTACCCTCGTTGAGTTTAAACTCTATTGTTATTGATTCTTAGCAACTTAAAAGATGTCAGGCATGCAACTGTGCTGCCAGTATGAAGTCTATGAAATTTAGATGAATTTAGATTAGGCATGCTTGTGAGTAGCTCCTGGCGCTTGCGTGTGGCTTTGCCTGGGCAGCTGCCTGAGCCCACGTCTCCATTCCAGTGAGACACACAGAGGTCTCTTGCAAAAGAAACCGTGGGCTTTTGAATCTGCATATCTAAATCCGGTACGTTTCCAACGGATCTGCGTCATATACCATTTGGGAGAAGATTATTTTAAAGCAATGTTTAGAGCATCTGCACTGGGGAACGTAGAGAGCGTGCAAGCATTGTGAAGCAGGGGTAATATTTCTTTTTATGTTTGTACATTTCTTGTTATTGTGATTTTGAGATGCTACCACAAGTTTTAAAAAATTGATTTTAATTTTTTTTTCCCCATCCAGCAGTGTGAGTTGATTCCAGTACAAATACTCTTACCCTCTCCTCTGGGTATCTACTACAGGAGAGAAACTCACTCTCTGAGGGTACAATTAAGCTAACACATGGGACATACGCCAATCTTTACTCCAAATCTGAACAACACCTGCATTTTACCAGACCATTATCTGGTTTTACAGGCAGGCAATTGGTTCCAGTGCACAAGGCAAGAGCCAAAAGCAGGAACACCACTGGGGTCTGTCTCCTTGTGGGGGAGAGATCTCAGCCATCCAGCCCCCTGCCCTGTGCAGGCCTTTTTGGGAAACCAGCTGTCTGAGGCAGCAGTGGGCAAATATTTATAACATGCATATTTTCAAAACTTTGTAGTTTGATTAAGGAACTTCTGTTTATGCTCCTATTTAAAATAACTAAATAAATCAGGGACGCTGTGCAGGAAAGGTTTGTGACTGGCATGATACAAAGAAGCTTTTGGTGGCTGACACACCAGAGCTGACAAGCATTTTACCAAGAGAGGGATTTTAAATGAAGGAAACATATTAACTCCTACATCTGCAAGCACATGGGTGTAGCTTGAAGCACAGGAGCTGCCTCTGTTGTTCTGTACTATTTGTCTTGAACATCAGGTTATACACCTTGTTGAGTTCCTGCTGACACTAAATTTACAGTATTTTCTTCTGTGAAGTTTGTCATTTACAAAAATACATCTAAATGTGAGAAACCATTTCTGATGTGCATGGCCACTTCCCAGGAGCAGAGCCCTGCCAACCCCACTATAGCAACCCTGTTGGGTCAGGCTGCAGGTGCCAGCGACATGGCGGGCCTGTCACTGCCTGTCTACCTCATGGCAGGGCTTGTCCCGCCCCACAGTGGCCATGGAGGTTAGGGCTGCCTCCGGGTCACCTCTGTGCCCTGCAGAGGCAGTGGGGTGGGCTTGGCTAGGGAGCCCGTGCCATTCCCTGCCTCAGCAGGTGGCCCAGGCCATGTCCCCAGCCATGGCAGGAGCAGGGAAACAGGTCTGCCAAGCTCTCAGGTGAGGCACTTTTCCCTGCTCAGTAGGAGCCCAGGGCAGGGGCCCAGGCAGTGCGTTTGGTGGTGGTATCTGAGAGTGCTGGGAGATATATGACATTTGCTTACAAGATGTGCACCATCCACTGATTTTCTCTTGTAAATTTCCAAAGGTGCTGGTGGGGGGAACAACCCCAAGATGAAGAAAAGGATCTTTTTAGACCTTTCTTCAAATGCTTTTTTAAAAAATGCAGAAGATCTATTTTGTCTTATGACGAGTACTGACTAGCCTGAAGTCTCCTGATAAAAATTGTCAGCTCTGCCAAGAGCTGAGATTATTTTGGGCTCATCTGGATCATGTCAAACCCGTTTGCACCCTCTTATCCTGGCACCGAATGTACTGATGTACTGCTCTGACCAGGTCAGGTATGATGCAGACATAAAACTGAACAGGTGCCTGGCATGGGAATGTCCTGCAGCCAATGTTTCCCCCCAAGTCCTCATGTCCTGGGAGCAAGAGAGGGGTTCATTGTGCCACCCTATAACAGTGGGCTTTGGGAAGCACAAGTCAGAGGGGCACTTGGGGATTGCTCAGACAGGAGGGGTAGAGCTTGAAAGGAGCTGTTCTGCTGATGACAGCTCTCCACCAACAACCGAATAAAATCTTACCACTGACACCGTCTTAAGGTCTTGCTAGGGCAAAGTCGAACACTGCGGCTAGTATGACATGTCTCTGTGCCCAGATCTACAAGCTATTTAACAGAGTTGAGGTAGTCTGAGGACATGTGACTGTTACAGCTGTCATAGAGAAATCTGGAGTAAGACCTTAGCAGAATACAGGAGGCAGGGCCGAAGCTGATATGGGCTTCCTGACCAAAGGTTTCACAGCACTTTTCTCTCCAAGAGCGAGATCCACTGGGTTGTAGAGAAACAGCAACAGAGACAGTCATTGGTGTCACCAGCTGGGGTGGAATCTCAGCCACTCCACAAACCAAGCAAGTAACCAAAAGTGAAATGCACCCAGGGAAGGGAGGGGAAGTTCCTGTGTCTGAAACTGCTGTTCTTTTTTCACGTTGGTGAAACTCAAGTCTGCACAACTATGTCTGCAAAGAAGCGTGAAGATTCCTTGCAAGAAAAAACTTGTGCTAACAGTTGGCGTGCTTCGCAGACCAGAGATGCCGACAGACAGCTCTCAGGATGTGAATGGGAGCACCTCATGAGAATATTAACATCTGCCCACCAGGAACGAAACGCTGGGGCCATGTTTTCCAACAACTGAGACGAACTGACAGAGTTTGGGCAGCTGCCTTTGAATGTGGAGCGTTCAAAGATTTGCATCTCTCCTGCAATTTGACAGCCTGATCATGTGTAATACTCCTGATGGCTAAAATTTCCCCATCCATTTGGTTTCCATTGCTGCAGACTGACTGGGTGCTCTGATATCCTGCCAACTGTTTGGATTTTAAGGAAACAAATGCTTTGCAATTATTCTTTTTTTGCATGCGCTTGTCTTAATACATTCAGATGTAGAAGTACTTAACTGCATAATGCCCCAGATGTCTGAAAGCCTCTTGGGGATGAGATCATCCACTGGTGATATTGTAGCCTGGGACGGTGCTTTTTGTGTGCGTTAGGAATTACTACAATTAGTAATGGAAATTTAGGACAGGAAACCACCTACCCAGAGAAGAGATTGACTACAGACAGAGCAATGCACAATAATTCTGAAAACCAAGCAATATTTAACATTCTGATAAAATGAAGATAAGTCTGAAACTCAGCCACTCAAAAAGCAAGTTAAAGTAGGTCAGCGAGTTTAGACCCAGCACTGCAGTTTGAATAACTCACAGAAACTATCTGCATATTTTTCAAAACATAGGCACTGCCTAAAGCCATTGCTTTGCAGCAGATCCAGAAGTCGACTGAACATCCAAAAGTCTGATCCAAGACCTTTCAATGCTGCAATAACATGGAAAATGAGACTAAATCATCATCCTCTTTTAAGAAGTGTTCAGTCAGGGAAAAAATTTGAAAGGGTTAAGCTTCAGCTGACACGTGCCCTACTTCTTATATGAGCTTATTAGGAACAGGGGTGGGAATACATCTCTGTGAGAGCAAGCCAAGAGTGAAGCTTGGTTTTGGCCTTTTGAGTCATACCATTACACTCCACCTTGGGGTTTGTGTGGTGCTGCAATACTTCCCTCTGGCTCAGTCCTACCTGCCACCAGCAGCTACATGCAAGGGCAGAGCCTACCTACAGCTGGGGCTACCGAAAAACCTCTCTGCATGTGGCAAGGTTGATTCAGTGTTAAGAGTGTGGAGAAGAAAAGGTAGCAAGTTTTCGCCTTTGGGCAATGTAGGTTGGTACCACGAAGGCAATGGCTCTCTGAGATGCCAGCCAGGCACACAGAAATGCGTCAGGCTGGGACAGTGCTATGAGGAACACCATTAGAAAAGCTTGCAGCAGGATCCCTGTTTCCTCACAGAGGTCCAATGCTAGTAATAAAACTAGAGTTAATGTTAACTTGTTACTGAGGGGGAGCAGTAGCATTGGCCAATTACTGGGGCTGGCAGGTTACTTCTCCCTTTTTGTGTCGGTATTTCTTCTCTCCTGAAAACACAGAAAGTTCTGTTCTCGCATGCGGTTTCTCTGCAGGTTTTCAGCCCAAAACAAGAGAGTTGGTTTAAAAAAACCTAATCCCCCTCCTGCCCCCCCAAACACAGAAGGGGGAAAAAAAAAAGGAAAAGCAGAAAAAAACCCCTGAAAAATCCCAACCCAGAATGAAGTGACACCATGTAGCTGGCTAGAATCCTTAATCTCTCTTGATAGCACAGGAAAGCTTGTACAGACTTTCACAGTGAATGACTCAGGTTGGTATTTAAATTTATTTGAGAAGAAATCAAGCTAAAAATATAAGTGAAGACTGATGCAGTTTTCTAGGTTAGGTCTGCCGTATTTAGTGAGCCTCGTTACATGTTCAATGACATAAAACCAGGTGGCAGTTGACACACTAAACCAGTCTAAACAGGTCACAGTCTGCTCCAATGTCAATCATTTGCCTGGGGTCAGGAAGTAAAAGTAGGCCATGACTTCATTTCTAAAAACATCAGATTCGGTTTTGTTCCTTGTTAGTTTTGTTCAGCTCTCACATTGAAATACAGTGGCCACATGCAACCCACGTAAGGAGCTGAACCTGAGACTGCATCTTCAGTAGCAAAGGCTCTGCGCAGGTTGGCTGCTGCTCCTCGCTGTGCGGTGTCCACCCCTTCCTTTTTTGGTTGCTGAAAGGGTGGTTGTTTATTATCCCTCCCGCCTTGAGCTAAAATAATTTCAAATTTCACAGAACAGCTCTCTTAAACAGCTCGCTGTATGTATGCCAAAGGTATATGGCACTTGCGAAACATGCTTCGGGTATGAAAGTCTTAGCCAATAGACCAGCATCACGGCCTTTCCTTTGGTGCAGCTCTGCTGATTTACACCAGCCGATTGACACCGCTGGTGCCTCACTTTTCAGTTAGCAGGGTAATTACAATAGTATGCCTTTTTGCTAAAATAGGGTTTTCTGAAAATATATCGTATGCAGCAGCCAGCCAAAAGCTGACTCTGCGTGCAAAGAGGGCTTTTGGAACACTGCATTGTCTAAGAAACAGAAGTGTAGATTGGTTTCAATGGACAGCACTTAACTGTTCAATCCCACCAGGTCCTTCCCTCGGTTTCCTGTCTCCAAGTAGTTACTTCACAGGAAAAAAAAATTAATATTCCTTGCAGTATCAAACCCCAGAATACAGCATTTTGCTTTCTTTTCGCCACCAGTCCATCTGCAAGGCCAGGAGTTAAAGAGCACCGTTCTCCTTTGCAGTCCCACGTTAAAGTGCAGTGGAAGCAGTGGTAAATCATCAGAGAATTGGCCTGAGATTGCTGCACCAGGGTCATACCCCAGTCTGGGTTTCCTTTAGTATGCGGCACCACTTTCGCTGTGTGATCCTTCAGCATGTCAGTGATGCTTTCACCAGGCATTTGGGAGGCTTTAGTAATAAAAACATAAGCAACTGCTGAATCAAGTGAAAATTCATCACAATCCTTTTAGATAAGATGCTGAAGAACCCTTGACACAAGTTTTTTGGTGATAAATTTCTATTGTGTGTTAAATAGAATTACTCAGAATCATATTCCAGTTTTTAATTCCAGGCAGCTATGTGGATCATCAACATTCCTAAAGGATCTGAGGTAAATTCAATTACTGAGAAATGTTTCACCTGATATAGAAAAGTTGAGTGGTGTGCATTACATTAATAGATGTTTGTTTATTGATTTTTGAGGAGTTATCCTATTATAGTTTTTTAATCCTGCTAAAGACTGCCTCAGGTTTTTGAAAAACACTTTGGATATGAACAGCAATACTGAAGGAGCCACTTATTCAGTCTTAGTGTGAGAAAAAAAAATAGCATTTTAAAGTTTTTCACCAATTGGAAACTAAGATTTAAATTTAACAAGTACTTTAAATGTGCTTTTCAAGAGAAAAGCGTGAACAAGCAAAAAAATTCTAAGATTTAATAGATGGAAAACCCCCCCAATCCATTGCTGTGGAAATGTTAAGAGGGAAATGTGCTGGAAACTGAGATGGAAGCTTTCCAAACTCTGATACATACTGTAGTATAAACCGTATTTTAATGGTATCTTCCATTAACTGTTGTGTCTGTCACAATTCTGTGTGAATCAGTAAATTCAGTGTCATATAGTACAAAGTCAGCATAGATATATATATCAGGTGCGTCGGGGAAGTAGTTTCATTCATGATTATAGAGTGATTTGAGAGTCCCCAACGGAAATGCCACATACTCTTGCTGTTACTAGGCAGGCACGCCTGGGTTGACTTCAGCAGGTTTGCAGCTTCTATTGGATAGGGAGATACCAAGCGTCTTTCCCAAAATTACTGCTGTTGAGAGACGCGTGTATCATGTATCTTGTGTCAGTACCCAGTTAGAGGCAGCTGCTCGCTGGGGTGGGCAGCAGCAGAAAAAGGGCTCTTCAGGTCGTAAGCATCAAGTATGGCTGACAGAAAGTGGCTGAGTAAGGCCTCTGAGTTACCACTGTTGGACTGGATGAGATGGATCCTGTGTGCCTTAGTCCTGATGCAGTTTACACCCCAAATCACTTTGCATGAGCTTTCCATGGAGGATATGAGTTATTGCCAGACATCTTTTACATTTTAAACTGAAAGAGGGTAGATTTAGGTTAGGTGTAAGGAAATAAATTCTTCCCTGTGAGGGCAGTGAGGCCCTGGCACAGGCTGCCCAGAGAAGCTGTGGCATCACACCTGGCAGTGTCCAAGGTTGGATGGGGCTTTGGGCAACCTGGGCTAGTTAGTGGAGGGTGTGCCTGCCAATGGCAGGGGCTGTGTGGAAGTAAATGGTCTTTGAGGTCACTTCAAACCCAAGCCTCTCTGTGATTATTCTATGACATACTTGCTTGTCACCTGCTGCAGAATGGTATGCAACAGTGCCATCTCCTCTTCTTTCCCATTTCCAGCAAAAGAAACTCTTGGTCTTACCCAGCACTGCTTCCTTTTTACCACCCAGGTCTTCTCTTTTCTTGTGGCTGGTTCAAAGTACACCTTTGCACACTAGAGAGCAAACAAAAGTGAACTCTCCAATTCCATGTATCTGAATACAAACATGAAGTTGAGCCATAAAAAGTTAAAAACAAACCCCAAACCAGGGGACCAAAGGAAGAGACTTGTACTTCACCGTTCTAGAAATACATTCTGATTTTGCAAAGCAACATAGTGCTAGTGCTTGTCATTACCTGGTAAAATAAATATACATGATTCTGTTTAAAACAACCAACCAACTCCCCTTCCCCCAGGAAAAGTACTTCTTAGATTTGTATACGAATCTCCAAAGCACACTATAGCTGGTTGTGGGAATATGTGGTGGGGACCGCAAAGTAAAGTGAGATCATTTTCCCAGTGGAATTGTTGATTACTCGTTTTTCTTGTTTTGCTTCACAGGAAGTCTCTCCAAGGTTATGTATTTTAGGATCATAAGTGTAATTGTATCCTCAGAGCATATCAGTTCAGTTTATGTAGAGAGCATCATGGCATGTGTCATATGAATTCACTGGTCAAATGCTATCTAATGCTGGTCTGCTTTAGTTCAGATTATCAGTAGTTTGTAAGTGTAAGACCATGATCTTTGTTGTCAGTCAGTAGATATCTAACAGAGAGATCATTGAACCTTATTCTCTAGAATTACTCTGCTGTTTGCAGCGTAGGCTCCTTAGTGATAGAAACGAAAAATGCTCCGTTTTGTTGAGTTTGTTGAAGATTTGTTGCAGAAACTTTCAGTGCTCTGTTTTAAGTTTCTGAATAATTGGAAAATAACAAATCCTCTTGTATTTACAGGAGCATATTTTCTGGAATAAAAAAGGAGAAGTCTGCCTTGTAACCACAGCTTAACATCCAGCACTGAGAAATCAGTGAAAGTTTTAATAAGGTCATTAATGACATTGAAAGTTTGTGTTAACAGAATGTCATGGCTTCTCAAAGTATCACAGCTGTATATGTTTTCAATGTGATGTGTTAGTGGCTAGAAGATAATGAAACGAAAAGGAGGAAAGATGTTCTACGGAATAATCTATTTCTGATTTCAAAGAAACTTAAACTGGAGAGGTAGAAAGCACTACTTCACTGAGCACTTTCTCCAGAGCCCTTAGAAGTCAATGAAATCGCTGGATTGGATGCAATCAACCACAGCAAATGTGAAAGCTTGCTATGAAAATACCCTCATAAGCAAAAAAAGAAATGATGTCTAATGGCTGTGGATGGCAGAACATTACTTTCCATGGGGATTCTTAAAAACATTACTTTTTCAACAAACAGATGTAAACAATATTTCAAGCTATGTTTTATACCTATTTTCCAGGGTCCATGCTTTTAATTGCAGCCCACTGATTCAGCTAAGAGCAAGGAATTCTAATATGTGTTCCTACCTTTCTTTCTGAGATAGTTTTGAAGTTTGAGTCTGGAAACTCATTGAGACTGTGGGCAAGTTACTGTAGCTACTATCAAGCCAGGTCGCTGTTATTTTAGTACACACTGTGTTAGACTTTTATTTCTAGATTTGCTTCAAATCTACATATTTCCATACAACCAGTAGGGAAATCTCCAGTTAAGCAAAGGAGCTGGAGTAACCGGGATTTACATTGATAGAGGAGTGCAGTAAAGTTTTCTTCTTGTGATACTTGGCTCTGAATGTTTATTAATGTTTTATTTCCCTGTTGTAGCCAGGCGAAATGGATTATCTGCCACGCAATATAATTTAAAGAGCAGCTGGTTGGCCTCTACATTATTCTGTAGATGTCTTCAGTGTAGGTATTTCAAAATTCATCCTGGTCTATCACTTTCCATATGTTTCACACTGAATTCTCAGGAGAGGAATGTCTGCCTTTTCCCAGATACTTCCAGTCACACCTTCCCGGTATGGAAAGCCCTGGTTCATACTTTAATTACAAATGTACTTTTTCTGGATCTGCCCAAGCATTGGCTTTTGCTGTTCTTCTAGCTGCCATTTGTTCATTGGCATTATCAATCTAAGTGAAAATAGAAAAATCTTTAGACAAAAAAAAGAAAAAAAGAAAAATGCTTTGCCTCTATTTGGAAGATTCTATCAGAAGCAAGGTCATCAGAAATAAAACACCTCAAGTGAGCCTGATGGCAGCAGCATAAAATATCTAGCAAGTATTCTGTATACTAGGGAAAAGTGCAATGTCATTTTTTTGTCTTAAAAAAAATATTTTTAGTATTTACAGGTTACTGTTGCCCTGATTAGCTGTAGATCTTCCTAGGCTCGTTGGAGATACGCAGTAAGATGTCATTTGTCAGGACTGCAGGTGAAAGCTTAGAAAATAGAGGATTATTTTACTATTTTGCCAGCAGCAAAAGGCCAGAAGAACCTTTGTGCTTCCCAGGCAGAGGGGTATGCTGTACCAGAGGTAGGGGCAAGTGCTTATTTTCCATTTGCTGTGCAGTGTCAACCCACACATTTGTGCTGCTAAGCCTATGGGTCAAGGCTTCCTATTGAGCAGAATACCTGCTATGGCTGTGGCTGGTATTTTCTCATGCTGTCTCATTTTTCTGTGCTTTGAAGGCTAAGTAACCCTAAGGGAGAAATCAAATTATGAAACTTTCCCTATAATGGTGGTGTGCAGAGGGAGTGGAGCCAGTGGAGCCATAGGAGTTAATTTGTACAATGGTGAGTGAAGACTTGGGTTGTTTTTTGTCTGGCTGATGGACCTATGTACAGCCCCTTCATGACTGAGCAACCTTCTTTATGGATCTCACCATTATCCATGTTAGAGAACAGACAAATCCGTAACACAGAGAGCATATTTTATCAAAGCTGTAATCACACTTAGGAAAATGAGTACAAACCTGCCATTTCAGCATCCCTTGAAGAAACCCTGAGAGCACCAAGAGTCTAAGCACCCTCACATGGGACCCCCACCCTCTTTTCAGTGGCCTGGGAGTCCCATTCCAACTCAGGCTATCTGTACTTCCTTCCTGTATTGGACCCCTCAGCTGGGCCCTGGCCCCAGTCCAGCCCCTTACCACCTCTGAGGTTGCCAGTTGATCCTGATGCTGCCCTTGTTTCTGCCCATCACATGGCTGGAGAAGTGGGGGGAGGTCGTGGGTCTAAGAGCATCCTGGGCAGCATTAGAACAAATGTTGACAGCACATCAAGGGGTGTGATCTCTCCCCACTCAGCACTGGTGAGGCCACAGATGAACTGCTGGGTCCAGTTTTGGGCTCCCTGGTACAAGAGAGAGATGGATATACTGGACAGTGTCTGGGAAAGGGCCATGAAGAAGATTGAGGGACTGGAGTATCTCTCCTGTGAGGAAAGGCTGAGAGGTCTGGAACCACTCGGCTTAAAGAAGAGAAGGCTCAGGAGAATCTTATCAACATATGTAATTATCTGAAGAGAGGGTGTACAGCAGACAAAGACAGAGCTCTTTTCAGTAGTGCCCGATATGAAGACAAGAGGCAATGGGCACAAACTGGAACACAGAAGGTTCCACTCGAACGTGAGGAGAAACTTTTTTACTGTGAGAGTAACACAGCCCTGATCACTCATAGAGGCTGTGGAAATCTCCATCCTTGGAGATATTAAAAAGGTCCCCTGGATATGGTCCTGGGCATACAGCTCTAGATGGCCTTATAGAAGAGGGGTTTGGACCAAGTGACATCCAGAGGACTCTCCCAGCTTCAATCATTATGTGTAGTACTGTGTGGGAGGACCCTGCCTGTGTCTAGGTCATTTGACTGGACATGAGCCACCAGTGTTTGGACAAGAGCCACCAATGTGCATCTGCAGCCCAGAAGGCCAACTGCATCCTGGGTTGCATCAAAAGAAGTGTAGCCAGCAGATCAATAGAGGTGATTCTGCCCCTCTACTCCACTCTGGTGAGACCTCAGCTGTGTCCAGCTTTGGAGCCCTCAACACAAGAAGGACATGGACCCGTTGGAGCATGTACAGAGGAGGGCCATGAGAACGACCAAAGCGCTGGAGCAGCTCTCCTATGAAGACAGGCTTGTTCAGCTTAGAGAGGAGAAAGCTCTGCCAGGACCTTATAGTGACCTTTTAGTACCTGAAATGTGCCTATAAGAAAGCTGTGGAAGAACTGTTCATGGGGGCATGTAGCAATAGGACAAGGGGTAATGGTTTTAAATTAGAAAAGGGGAGATTTGGGTTGGATATTAGGAAAAAACTCTTCAGTATGAGGGTGGTAGATCACTGGAACAGGTTGCCCAGAGTGGAGGCCCCATCCCTGGAGATATTCAAGGTCAGGCTTGATGGGGCTCTGAGCAACCTGATCTAGTGAAGATGTGCCTGCCTACTGCAAGGGGATATTTGGACTAGAGGACCTCTAAAGGTCCCTTCCACCCTTACATATTCTATGATTCTATGACTCGTTGCCATCAAGGGGAAGCCCCCACACCTGCCTGACATTGGACAAGGTTTCTATTACATCTCAAGCAGCAGAGTTGCAAGGGTAGCAGTGTAGAAAAACCAGCACATCTTAAGGATTCATCACTTGTCTTATGCAAAACACCAATTGACCATATGAAAAGCAGACATCAAGACAGAGTGATTAAAATTATGGAGACCTCAAACAGACCTTCTTTATCTAGCACAGCTCACAGGTTGAGCTTCACAAGAAGGAGGAACATTATAAATCCTTGTGCAACATGACACCTTTGGGAAATGGAAGGTGTGTAGTAGAAAGGCAAGGCTGAGGACATGCAGTCCAGTACTTATGCATACAACCCAGAACATATTTCTGTGAAGATCTCTATATGGGGTCCCACAATGACAAGGTTTAACTCCTTTGTCAGATCTTGGAGTAGCAATGTTTATATGAAAAAGGTAGTTGATCTTGGCAGTTGCATAAAGTATTTCGCCAGCCATTTCTCATCTCCTTCATGCAATTACTGAAGTGATCATGTGGAAATCTGATGAAGCAAAAGAAGATACGTCTCCATGGGTGGTGAGATAGCTCTAGCATACTTACATGTGGAAGCAGAAGGCTATTTTTTGCACTTTCACTATTCACACAAATATGTGGAAAAGAAGTGGTGAAAGACTTTAAAGATGATTTAATTGTATGGCTATGGATAAAAAAGGAATGCGATTGTCCATTGTGTGAGAAAGCTCTGGCATCTTTCTCCAACTTATGATCTGGAAATTAATAGTTCAGATTGTTCTTAATATGAGTTCATCCTTCTGATAGTGATGTCTCATGACCGAAGAGTTTCTGAACTGTGTGTGCTAACACTGTGAGATAATTATGCTTTGACAGGCAAACCTAGGAAAAGCAGAGAGATTAGGAAGAATTCTGTACAAGATAGGATAAAAAAATTCATCTCAGTCCAGTATTTTAGCTTGGAGTGGCTGCTAGTGTGCGTTTGAGGGTAGATGTAAGAGGGGCAGCATACATGCCTACTTCTCCCAGTATGTCCGCTCAGCTTCTGGCAGTCAGCATCTTAATATTTCTTGGAATCAGAATTCATACTCCATTTGTAATTGGACTAAACTATTAAATTATCTTGTTCAAGTCTCAGCAGACTGCAAGTCCTCAGCAACTCAGGCTGTTCTGATAGACTCTCTAGCCTTATCTGCTCTTTTCATGATGATACAGAAGCCCATAATTCTCCATTTTAGAATACTTTCTTCCTCCCAGTAGAGTCAAACAAGGCTTTATACTTGCACCTAGCCTATTCATTTTTCTGTCCTTGGTAATGCTTCCCAGAGCATGACAAAGGAATGCACCTTTGCAAGAGAACTGAAGGTCACCAGTTTAACTAATCTGCTGATTGAGAGCCCAGGCCGGGAGGAACCATCCAGAAGCCTTCATTCACTGATGATTTCAGGAATGCGTGCCTATTCATTGGAAGTCATCAGGCTGTCCTCAGTTGCCTTGCTGCCATCCTGAGACATTTGTCTTACCACGAGTATATAGCAGATATCATATATTTGTAGGCCATTGTACAAGCTGACCCAAGGCAGTTATTCAGCTTTTTCACAGGCACAGTTGATAAAACAAAGTTCCAAGGGGTTGGTATCTTTATCTTGGTAGCACTCTCTCCAGGATGCAACATATCTTTGCTTTTGGGAAGAGACCTCAGACCTTGTTTTGCTCATTGACAAAATTGTATTTGGAATGAAGGATGTATGTGACGCTTTGCCTGGGCTCTGATGTTTACTTTCTGCTCTTTTCCACAGGTGCTGATCTGGCATGGTGTCCAGTAAACACCCAGCAGTCAAACAACTCCGTCAATGTTGCTAATGCCAAATTTTGGATGTCCACTTGCATAACTGTTTCACTTCTAGTAAACTTCTTAATTCCAGCAACTTTCCATGTATCCAAACTGCCATGGCAAGATCCCTTCTGGGCCTGCAGTGTCCTCAGACTTGTCTTTTTTCACAGCTTGCTAGTGTAAAGCGGATCAACTTGAGAATGATACATGAATCTTTTAAGGACGTCTTCAGCCAAATTGGTGAGATTAATGCTAATGGGTGACAGGAGAAGGCTTTGAATTCAGATTTCTCCATCAAATCTTTTGAATAGAGCCTCAGTCTCTGTGATTAAGCACCCAGCAAAGCCATTGGCCAGAAGAGAACCTCATCAAGGAGAAACCATAATAAAGTCTCTTAAAGTTTGCATATTTGTCCTGTAACTATACCTGTTCATTATGGACTGGCTTGTTTTGACATTATTCTATGTACAGATGGTGAAAGTAGAAACATCTAGAGCTCGCTGGCAAACAGTGATTGTCCATTCTCTAGGACAACTGAGAAAATACTGCTTAAACTCCCTGACAGAAACAAACCCCAAATTAATGTAAACCTTCTTAATGTTTACAGCCCTTGTATTATTAAACTTGGAAAGTTTGGGTTTGTTTCCTTCCTTCCTTCCTTTAGGAAGGCCACTTAAAGTAAAATTTAAAAATTTAATAAAATTGGTAGCACTTTGTTTTCCTTTTCTGGGATGGACTTTTCTGATTTTCATTTTTCTCAGTTTTTAAATTAGAATTATTATAGTTGATCTGTCTCTCAGTCTACGAAATGGCAGAAATGGAACTTATTTAGTTGCAGGACCCTCTTGTATCAGCAATGGCAGCACAATATCATCTCTTCTTCGGCTGTACCATGATTCCTGGGCTTGATCTGTAGCTCACTGAAGATTAATGGAGAATGGTCACTAAGTTTATTCATTCTTGAACAGGTATCTAAATTAAACTCAATGCACAGAGAAAGATAACATAGATATATATATATTTATTCATAGAACTTGAAATTCTTCTAGCAGCTTTGCCCATTGACTCAAAGTCACTTTTCATTTAACAGCTTTTAGATTCGTAGCCTTAATAAGAATATAATTTATTTTATCATTTCTGTTTTAATTGCTTAGATTATGATGCTTCTTATGTGACTGTAGAGAATCTAGTTACAAACTTTCTCACAACATTTTACAAAACCTTAGCCTGTGTTTCATGTGCTAGGGACAACTAGACTGAATGTGTATTTTTCCTACCTGAGTAATTTGTGAGAAGAGATGCAACACCGAATTCAGAATCTGTAAAATACCATGACATAAAACCCCCAAGCTTCTCATCATGAAGAAGTTCAGCCTTATATTTTGATGCATGTCTAAATTGTATAATTGTCTCAGTCTACAGATTTCAAAATGCCCAGAAGACTGATCAGCACCTTATCAGTTTCAGTGCATCAAATGTTTTGCTTAAATATGTCTGCCACAGTTGATATACTGCCTACAGGCCTATAGAGTAGTTTTACATTTGGAACAAATTCTAAAATTTAAATCAGGAAAAGACCTTTGCTGCATTTTCTATCAACTTTAGAAAAAGTCTATGCAAGAAATGATATAACCTAGATTCACAGCCATAAAAGGATTAGTAGTAGTATTTTGTATTCAAGGGTACAAGAGATTGGTGTTATATAATATTTCAAAGCTGCTGAACAAAGCAACTTGATTGTGGAGGTAATACGAAGTGAAATATCCAAGGTTTAAAGAAACTCTGATGGAATGATGCTGTTAAAGTCACCAGGAATGCTGCATCTCTGGAGATTGCCTTAGCAAGGAACTAGGCCAACGAACCGACGCTCTCAGCCTCATCTTTAATAGATAAGAACCTCGCTTGCAAAAATCCGCGTAGCGCAGTTAAACCGAGGCTCTGGTAATTACAGAAGCCGAAGTTCCTCCCCTAGATCTCTTCCACGCTTTCTCCTGTTTAACTGTTTATGCTGCCCTGCTACCTTGCCCCTCTACCTTTTTCTTCCCAGCCTCCAAAATACCAGAGTTGACTGGTTAGATGTGGCATCCAAGAGAAACCAGCTGGTCAGCAGTCAGGCAGTAAGAGGCGTTATGGTAGTATCTCAGCTTGAGGACAGTAACAGCTGAGGTGTGCTGAGAAACTACCAAAAGCAGCCGTAGGCCATAGTAGGGTTAACACATCTCTGCCAGAGAGAAGCAGCAGAGCAAGGAAGTATCTAGGCCAAAAGGTAAAACAGTTTTTGGTAACAGATTTAGATGCAGCTTGCAGTCTGGGTTTTTAAGTATAGTGCAGTCAAGAATCAATAATGAAATTCTGGAACCCACCTATAGCATTAAAAACTCTGCAGGTCCTTAAAAAAGATAGGCCAGGTGTCATAATACACTTACTGAACCCAGGAGACCGTAAAGTAGAGAATGCAGTGGAATTACACAGAAAGATCGGTGCAAAAACCAAAGAATGAAAATCTGAGATAGAAAATCTGAGATAGAAAATCTGTGGGAAAATCCCCAGAGAAGAAACAAGCATGGGGCTGCATTTTGCTGCCTTTTCTAATAAAGAAGAATAATAGCCATTTTTCGGTTGATTTTCATGTGACAAGATGACAAAAGATCACTTGGACTGACTATGACAAGAGCCTATATGCCCCAAACCTTTACTAATTCATATATTGATTTTTTTAGAAATAAATTCTAGCCTTTTTTTATGTCTAGTAAATGTAAATCAGCAACTTGAATTACCATCTGCTTATTCTTATAAGCATACAGACATGAGATAGTGTTAACTAGAGGGATTTGCAACCTTATTACTTTTTATCTCATTTGGAAAAGTTTAAATTGGGTGTTGAAACTGCGGCAAACCTTATTAAACACTTCCCCTGTCCCTGCTGGTTGCCTTAAGTGCACAGTAGTTCTTTCTTGTAAGAGGGATGAAAGATTTAGAAGCTCAAATCTACCTGAAAGGCAGCACACACATGCAGAACCGAAGAGGGTGCTTTCTCATTTGAAACAATGCCAGAATTTTATTGTGATGCCTTGGAAGCATCTCTAGGTATTGATTCTGAAAAATGATGGCATGGGTTCAGCCCTAGTGAAAGCTATGGAGTCAGCTTATCCTGCTTGCTTTTGAGGGCTTCAGCCATCTATCAAGTGAACCTAGCAGGTTTTGCATATCCCAATGAATCACTCTGGTACAGCAAACTGTACAGGACTGAACAGGAATGCTTAGCTTACTCTCAAAGCTACTAATGCAATATTCATTTTGCAATTAACACTTTTTTTCCCCTCTCAAGATGAATGTTCAGTGACTTTTTGCTTTGAGATTCAGTTACTGTGATTTCAACTTTAAACAACTGTTCTTTCTGTTCAAAGAGGCTGCCAGCCCTTTCATTTTCAGTCACGGGGATCGTCACGTGCTCATCCATTGTGCCTGTGGATCTTTTCCCTTCTCTGGCTCATGCTGCGTAACCTCCTTTCTCCCCTACGTCACAAGCACTGCAATCCTTTTCCTTTTCTGTTACATGCACAGCAATAATCTCCTGCTAACGCACCAGCTCTGACTAAGAGAATAAGCCCTGTCACCTCCAAGCTCAAGCAGCTTCCTGAATAATACCACATGATGGGAGATTACATGCTTAAAATGTATTTCAGTCTTAGAGTTTTCATGTTGGTTGCAAGTCATTCAAGCCCTTCCTTACGGGTTGTGATGCTGGCCAAATCCTTCCCCAGGCATATAACCACGAGGTCCATTGTCTAGTGTGACCTGTCTCTGGACTTGGCCTTCTAATGAGTCTCCAGGCTGCTGGTTGAGCACGTGCCTTCTGCTGCCCTTTTAGCTCTCAAGGACCACACTTTACCATGTGCCTCAGTTAAGACACTGCAGCAATAACTGTGGCCTGTTGGAGCATTCAGACCCCCAAAGTTCTATGCAAAGCAGGTTGTGTTTTGCAGTCCTGTTGTCTTAGACTGTAGCTGGTTATTGGCCTTCTTATTTACTCCTGTATTGTTGTAGGTATGTATGTGTCCATACTTATCTGGCCGGGGTTTTCACTAAATTTTCAATAAACTGCATCTAAGTTTTCAATAAACACTTAGGCCACTCTTCATCATCTTTGCTAAATCCTGGGAAATGGAAGAGGTGTCTGAGGACTGGAGGAAAGCAAATGTTACTCCAGTCTTCAAAAAGGAGGACCTGGTTAACTGGAGACCGGTCAGCCTCACTTCCTGGAAAGGTGATGTGAAGACTTATCCGTGGTGCTGTCTCTAGGCACATCCAGGATAAGAGGCTTTTAAGGAGCAATCAACATGGTTTCACCAAGGGGAAGTCATGTTGACTAATCTAATAGCTTTTTATGAGGATATAGCCAGGTGGATAGATGATGATAGGGCAGTAGATGTGGTCTACCTTGACCTCAGTAAAGCATTTGACACCATCTCCCACGCCATCCTCATGGCTAAACTGAGGAAGCATGGCCTGGAAGGTCGAGTACTGAGGTGGATTGAGAGCTGGTTGAAGGGAAGAAGCCAGTGAGTTTTGATCAATGGGACAGAGTCTGGTTGGAGACCTGTATCTAGTGGAGTCCCTCAGGGGTCAGTACTGGGATCAGTATACTGTTCAATATATTTATTGATGACCTGGATGAGGGAATAGAGTGTACAGTCAGCAAGTTTGCTGATGACACAAAACTGGGAGGAATGGCTGACACACTGGAGGGTTGTGCTGCCATTCAGTGAGGTCTGGACAGGCTGGAGAATTGGGCAGGGAGAAGTTTAATGAGATTTAACAAGTGCAGGTCTTCCATCTAGGGAAGAACAACCCCAGGTACCAGTATAGGTTGGGGACTAGCCTGTTGGAGAGCAGCGTAGGTGAGAGGGTCCTGGGGGTCCTGGTGGACAGCAGGATGACCATGAGCCAGCAATGTGCCCTCCTGGCTAAGAAGGCCAATGGCATCCTGGGGTGTATTAGGAGGGGTGTGGTTAGTAAGTCAAGAGAGGTCCTTCTCCCCCTCTACTCTGCCTTGGTGAGACCGCACCTGGAATATTGTGTCCAGTTTTGGGCCCGTCAGCTCAAGAAGGACATAGAACTCCTTGAAAGAGCCCAGCGCAGGGCCACCAAGATGATAAAGGGAATGGAACACCTTCCTTATGAGGAAAGGCTGAGGGAGCTGGGCCTCTTTAGCTTGGGGAAGAGGAGACCGAGGGGTGACCTTATTAATGTTTATAAATATGTAAAGGGTGAGAGTCAGGACGACAGAGCCAGGCTCTTCTCGGTGATGGCCAGGGATAGAACAAGGGGATAGTACAAGCTGGAGCACAGGATGTTCCATGTGAATATAAGGAGAGACATTTTCCCTGTGAGGGTGATGCAGCAGTGGCACAGACTGCCCAGAGAGGTTGTGGAGTCTCCCTCTCTGGAGACATTCAAATGCTGCCTGGATGTGTTCCTGTGTGATTTAGTCCAGGTGATCCTGCTCTGGCAGAGGGGTTGGACTAGATGGTCTTTTGAGCTCCCTTCCAACTCCTAACGTTCTGTGATTCTGTGAAATATGGTAAGTGAAAATCTTTACACAGCATTTTTGGAAAGCAAGCAAGCAGATAGTTATATCTGGATATTCTAATATATGCTAAGAATGGAGTCCTTGAATAGCTCGGTTACATAAAACAGTTTATGTGCATGGGGTATATAGGTGCTGTTTCATAAAATTTTAGTATTGAAACAGCTTTAGAAATTGGATTAAATGTTTCTTATCTCTTATAATTTTGAAACAGTTTCTTTTCCCTGAAATCTGAAGACTGGCAGATAGGTGCTCTAGGTTGCAGAATTCCGTAGTATTGCAGTCAGAGATAAGTAAAATATTTATTTTCTTCTGCAGATAATTTAATCTGTTGGGTTTTTTTACTGAAACAGAGCGATGCATTGAAGCCAAAGTTGTGGGGGCTGCTTGAGCTCATTAAGTGCTCTCCTACACAACTTGGAGAGTGATATTTTGCTCTGTGGTTTGCTAGCTGTAAAATGAGGGTATTAATTAGTTCTTGCCTTCTTTAGTAAGCCTATTTGAGGTGAGATAAGTCTGAAGGGATAATTATACATTATTACTGTGATAACACTGTTCATTTTAATGTATGGTTTCATGCAATACTTCCTAAAAATCTCATTGCTATGCCATTGAAGCTTTCATTAGCTTTTTTCCTGTTAAACTATGATTTTTCTTTTTGTTTTCACAAGATGGTGTGATTTTTGTGATGTACCTGTCTTTCTGGCTGGGGACTTTCAGCCAATGTTCAACTGAAGCAGAGGGAATAGGTTTCTCTTTCAGCACGCTTTTCTTGATGGGCACATGAAATGGCTACACTCTAGAATCATATAGAAGGGTTTTAGGGTGGAATTAATTTTCTTTTTATTTGGCTATCTAAAAGTTTGATGTCCAGTCAAGGTTGACTGGGTAGCTAAATATTTTCCAGCAAGTACTTGAGTCAGCTGTCAGTCTTCCTCACAGTCTCGTTAGCCTTTTTGAATCAGCTGTAGAAACACTTTTCTTCACGCAATGCCATGCATATTTTTCATGTGTGAAGATAGCTTAGTTTTCTTTCTATTGCAGAGTTATGATTTTTTTTATAATCTGGGTATAGAAGTTTTCATGTTTAAAAAGTGTAAGTGCATTTGGAGCTAGTAGAAGTAATTTATATTAGTACAAGTAATAATGTAAGGGAGGTCAAGAGTGTAGAATTCTTTCTTCTTGTGATTTCACTTTGGTGCTACCAAGAATCTGTCTAGCCAAGAGACAATTTTTCTTGCCCTGTTACATAGCTATAAATAACTAAAAATTCAGTGGCAGTTATTCACAGAGCTGGAGAGATTACTAGGCACAGCCTGGTTTACATGTATTTTCTGATGCGTAAAACTTTTACCTGGCTTTTACTCTGAAGTTTGAGCTTGTAGTGGGTTAGATGTGTAATTTTTATGATGCTGTGATTCTGTGATCAGGTAGCAGAAGGTCAAAAAGGGGCATCTGATGTGTTTGTTGGTGTGTCTAGACTAGAACGTGGCACAATTCAGGACACCACAGTTAAGTTGTAAAGCTGTAAGCTGGAAGATGGACTATGGTCTCTATGCTGTGCTGAGTTTTATTATCTTGAGTGGGACTATGTGTGAAATACCATAGCTTATTTAAGCTTGGGTGACTGCTTAGAAGCATTATTAAAACATAGACAAAACATGCTTCTTTCAAGGTGCCACACAAGCTTGCCATTGAGTTTTATGGATTCTGCAAGGTGCAGAAGTTTGATCATCTATTCTGACAGATGTATGGAAACTCCATTAGTTCAACACAATCTCTTCTTCATTTTAGATGGCAAAATCTGTGACATGGGAAAGGCCTGTATGGTTGAATGAATCATAGCATAGAAGAAGTCTGAACCTGAGATATGCTTTTCCCGACTCCTACTCCATGGATATATCTTCTCTTACTTCACTATCATGCTCTCATAATGTGTCATCTAGGCTTTGTTACCAATATGATGGTGTTATGAAAGAAACCTAAGGAGAAAACTGAAATCTTCTCCTTTAGTCCAATTATAAATTCTTATGAAAGGTAGTGAAAGACACCATAACACCAATACCGTAAGTTTTTAAAAATGCATTTTATTCCTGGATTTATCAAGTAATGTTTTTAATAGATTTGGAACATCAAATGACCAACTGTCTAATGCAAGGGCTAAGAATCTGACAGCAAACAATAGATAACAGACTGCTAAAGTGGAGTGTTAATTGTAGTTCAGGGATGAGCTATGAACAAGAGAAAAGGTAAGAAACTATAAATACCATTTTCATCAAGTCCCTGATTTACTGAAAGACATCTGGAATGTTACTTGGTCTCTGTTTTAAAATTAAATCGAGTACTTTGGAGCCTGAGGCCATGGTGAACCAATGACCGCAAACACAACCATGCATGCTTATGACGTTAATGCCCACTGCATGGCTACCCCCTAAGCTGAGTCAGAACAGCAGAGGTACCTCAGAAAGGGTATGAATTCTCCTAAATTGCCTCAGCGCAATGTTATTTGGATTAGATAATTGGCAGCTATTGTACTTCTGCTACTATGAAGCAATTAGTGGTAAACATTTTAAAGTTGGTTTATTAAACAGCTGAAATATATTTTGGGCAAATAATTTAATAAAAGCAATAACAATAGTCATTAAACTTCTTACTGAGTATGCAGAGTGCACCAAAGATTTCAGCAGTTCTCAGAATTACTTTTGCGCTGCAGTGCCTAAATTTTCAATCAGAATTGGCAGGAACAGTAAACTAATTAATGCTGAATTACAATGGCATTCCTACAAATGTAGTTATGACATCTACATTAATCCTAAAAGAGGCCTTCATGGTTAATGTTGCCATGATGAATACCAAAGGCATTAATAAAGATAAGACCAGTTGTTGGACAGTGTCAAGCAATGAAAGTAGTTCTGATGATGTTCAGTGTGAAAAGCATTGGTGTCACCCCTTAAAATTCATGTTAGCCAAGTGACAAAAATTGAGAAGCCCAGACTGTTCTCTATAAAATGCTGCAGCCTGATCCTTTCTGGTGAGGCAGGAACATGTTTCTGCAGCTTGAAGGGCACTGTGTGGTTTGACTGATGTGTGTGCTGCACGCAGCATTTGGCACGACCAAATTTGGATCCACCCAAGGACCATCCAGCATCATTATGTATGGAGAAGAAAGCATTTTTAAAGCCTGCTGTATATGGTTTCCTTAAAACTCAAATAACAAGAAAACACCCCCAACCCTAATTCAACAGACGTGCCGATGGCACGTGTGGGTTGTATATGGGAGAGGTTTTTTTACTGGTTCCTTTGCATATCATCTCTCTGTAGACTTTCTTTTACCTCAGTAGCCTTCTCCCCTTTGTCTCTGATTTTCTGCAGTTTATTTAAAGAATTGCATTTAATTGAAGTAATAGATTATCTGCAGATTTATTTTAAACTATGACTTACTATAACCTAGTAAATTTTGCATGTGTGAAAATGAAGTGTGGTTTTAAAATATGCTCAGATATTCAAATTACTGACAAATGTTAATAGATTTTGGTGGAGTGATGTAGCAGATAATTGATCAGTTTGTGGTGATGAACTGATGGAGCCAAACCAGACATATCTGCGGGGCATCATATGGTGCTCTTAGTGGAAAGACAATATTTGGAGATTGTTTGGAAAGAGAAAAGTGCAAGGAGACAAGACAGATTTATCCTATACACTGGGGGGATCGTTGCAGAAAAAGGAAGAGGAACCAAGTCTCAGCATTTCACTCACTTTCCCTACCCAGCATCTGAAAACTTGAACTCAGTTTAGTAATACATATCCTCTAGCATGGCACCCCGTGCAAGGGGAGGGCTCAGAAGGTTGGCAAGGAGTCAAGGACATGGCTTGGCATGCGCTACCTCATCCCAGTTGGCGAAGTGAACATCCTGCCACTGCTGACAATCATCAGGTCATGGTGACCCTACCCTCTATTTATTGCAACCCTGTATTGTTTGCTGTGTAACCGTGTAGGCATGATATATGCAATCTGCTGTTAAAAAGGAAAAATATATAAGTTGAGATGGGGGTGTCCCTGAGCTGAGCTCCAGTTGTTCACAGAATAGCTCTATGAAGTCTGTGATGTCCTTTAATGCATTTGTTGCCCAGAATTATTTAACAAAACATTGCATTGATTTTGATTTCAGTACTTGTTTCTGAAGTCCTGTTGGTCATGTTTTAAAAGTAAATTAGACTGTATTGCTTTATCCACTGCCTGGACAGCTGGAGGAGGCAAGACACCCATGCTTGTAAATATTTTTTTTTTCTATATGCCTCCTCTTCAGCCAATTTAAACGGGATTATTAAGTATCTCTACAGTTTGCACTGTACAGAAATAAATTTTAAAAGATTTTGAAATAGTAGCAGGTTTAACCCGAGTCCAAGGAATACCCTGGGCTTCACTCTGTGCAAGAGGAGACACAATCTGGGACATAGAAGAGAAAGAAAGATAAGAGAGAGGCCATCATCAGGTCCCAGAAACCGCTCACCAGATACTCCTGTGCTCTATTGCTGCAGTTCAGCCAGAGGGTCAACATTAATACTCTGGGGTTATTTCTGAACTGGGAGACAACTTCTCAGCGAAATCCAAATTTTCCCCATATATGCTTTTGGTTTTTACAGAAAGTTGTCTTTCTTTTGAGAATCTGAAACCATTACATGAATCTCCATTTTTGTCAAAGGTGGCATCTTGCCATGGAAGGAAAATGACAGCCCATACGTGGTGGCAGGGCAAGCCATGTACATTATGGGAAATAAGAGGTGCTAGCTGAGGTTTCAAATCTGCAAAGCAGCTATATAAGCCCTCTTCACTTCAAATTGATGTTGAGACCAAATGACTTAATTGTCTAGGGCCAAATTCACAGCCAAAAGAGGTCTGCCATTGCAGCTCTGCTACCAGGGCCTGCTGCTGGCAGTGTCTTTAAGACCTGAGAAGATTGGGTTTGCCAGCTTAGCCAGTTCTAACTCCCTGGGTGGAATCTACCAACAAAAACAGATCTTTAAAGAAAAACATTCTTGTGCTGTTTGCACCAAAGAGTCTACTGCAAAAATATTATTGACATAATTTTCTCTCTGAACTACAGCATTGTAACCATGACAGATTTTTATGTTAGACTATGACCTTTAAGAAATCAGGTACGAAGTTTTATTAAACTGAATAGCGAAACCTTTTTAAAGCGCATGCTTCAGTCTAGAAAGGAGGTTTCCAAGAGCTTGCCTTGTGTTGAACAGCATACTTACCAGCTGAATAACATGGTGCTAAGCCTAGGATGGTAAATACTGCTGGAAGGTAAGATGTATTGGATCAGGTATGGAGTTGTTACAGTGTGGTTGCACCCCTCAATTCACTTATATCATGCACAGAGCAAGCTCACCTTTGCCTAGAAAGAATTATGTGGACATATGGTAAGATGCAGATGCAACAAAGCAATTTTTAAAAAACAACCATAATAGCAGTAGAAACATTCCCACAGAAACACTAGGGTAGGGGGACGGTGTGAAAACAATAGTGTCTGGGATGATAATGTGCCTACTTTAGAACTCCTATAGTATTTAGTGGTCTACAATGAAATAATTTCACTTTAAGAAAATCAAATGTCACTGGATTTTTTTCCAACTCACCACATCCACTGACCTTTGCATCGACTGTTCTCTGTGAGCCTTTGAGATGGAGCACATGCAGCGTGTGGAGTCCCATGTCATGTCCGTCATCATTCTCTGCTTGACATTTCTTGTGTTCCTAAGTCGATATGTTCCAGATTAATGAGGCATTTGTTCTCAATCAAGAAGCTATTTAAGAATACACTTTTAATTGTAATGGGTTGTATATGATTAATTATTTCTACATGGCTTGCTCATATTTTTGAATAGTTCAAAGCAGAGGTTTTTTTCCACTGGGTACTGCCCAAATCTTTTCAATGTTCATACTAGTTATCACCCAGTAATTTATGGAAGTGGATTTTCTTCATGAGGGGTTGTGAACTTTTTTGAGAAATTTGCCTGGAGCTCTGTGCTGCGATGACCTTCAATGTTCTTTGTCTGTGAAAGGAATAAGAGGGCTAACACACAAGTTCATTGCAAAAACTGTGTGTTTAAGTTAATTTGTGGGATTTTAATTTTTTTTTTAAAGACTATTGTTTTAGGACTTCTCATCGCACAGTTGGTTCTGATGAGAACATATAGCCATTCATATTGTTCTGTGCTCATCCTTCTGCTCTAATTGAGGTCTACTCTTCTAACTTAGCTATGTCTTTAGAAGAAACTGTGTTTCAATGGCCAGTACATACCAAATGGGACCAAGTTGTTCCCGACATGTGTGCTCCCTGCATGGGGGAAAAGAGACGTGCCATGTGTTTTCATTTGCAAAGCTTGCTTCAGACTTTTATCACACCCTGAAGAATTTCTGTTTGTTGCTGTTCTTGAAAGGACAAAAGGCTCAGTACTTCAGGGCTCTGAATCTTGAGGGATTTTTTTGAAACTCTGATTTTATGACCTTTTATTTCTCCTGGTTGCATGGGACATAATTTTGGCAAGTGTAACCATGGGCTTAATGGTGATAAGCACACCAGGGACTGAGCTCAGAAGAGAATTTGTATTCATAAGGGAAGAAAAAACGTTTCTCCTCTGAATTAGTAAATAATTAAATTAACATTAACTTATTCCTACCCTCCTCTGTAAGATCTGTTGTATGTGGCTACAGACACTGCAAACAAATCACCCGTAGAAGGATGCAGGTGCAGAGGAGGTTCTTTCTCTTTTCACCTCACTTCTGCCTGCAGCTGCCAGGTAGATAATCTGATCATCCACTCAAAAGATACATTATCCTTTTATTAAGTGGGTCCAGTCTAGTAAAATAATAACCATGAAAACGCTGCAATAAAAGAATAGTAAGAACCCGAAGTGCTTGTTAGAGCTGTCTGTGGATAACTGTCTGCTGTGACTTTTTTTTACAAGTTTTCTGTGCAATGTTCTGTGGGCAGCTGTGGCATCCAGATATTTTCCTTGGCTGTTTCTGTTTTAGATGAGCAGGGGCAAGAGTATGAGGAAAAATCCATTTGTTCAAAGCAACCCATGAGGCCTAGACTTAGGGGCTATAGCATCAGGTCGTGTGCTGCCCATGGGTAGCTTTTTGTAGCATATGGTGACTGAATCTATGGTCTCTCCTCTTCTCATACAGAGTATGTCACGAGGAGCGGGTCCTCCAGAAAAGCTTTCTCTGTAGGAAAGACATTCAAATTACTCTGATTTTTCCCAGTATCTATCATGGCAGCACGTTCCTGCAGGGCAAAAGACAGAGCTTTGTCAGTTGGGTTTACAGTAAGAGGGTGCAAGTGGCGCAGAATGACTTAGCAGAGAATTAAAAACAGGAATTGCAAATGAAACAAACTGTAGCGTTGGGACGAAGTGCAGAGATGATCAAAACAGCCAATAACCACTCCTCACCCCCCCTCCTAAGTACAGTGTGCCATTCGGGGCTCTTCTCACAAGTGCTGGTGAAATTTCAAAGGTAAGCACCTTCTCCGTGCCTCAGCAAGAGGTCATCACCCGTGATGCAGGGGCAACAGTTCTGAAGGTGCGATTGCATGTAAGCCACCACAGCCCATGGGTGTTTCGTTTTAAACTGCTCCACAGCACATTAGGGCAACAGAGAGGTAGAATGATGAAACAGGAGAGTAGAAACAGTTGCCTGTTTTGTCAGCCAGGAGGACTGTGGAACTCTCTTCTCTTCCCAGTGCAACTTTATGGTGCTTGTGGGTCAGAGCTGTCTTTATAGACAGCACTTCTCCCATCCTGGTCATCAGAGGCTGAGCGTTGCGCTCTGAAGTGCTTCGGTATTGATGCGTGCAAGCAAAGGGGGTGAGATGATGGCAGGCGTGAATAAAGAAGTACTCTGAGGTACTGGTTTTGAACTCTGTGGCTACGATTGCGTTATCAAAACACCCCCCCGCGGAAACCCACCTTTCAAGCCAGGACAGGGCACGTTAACAATTTTGTCTGTAAAGTTTATTTTGTTGCAAAGAAAAATAGCAGCTTAATTTTTTAGCCTGAATGTTAAGACACGGCCAGGACTGCTTGAGTTAGCCTGCAGAGAGGCAGAGCGGAGACGTGGAACAGCCATGGTTAAAGGCATATATAAAAGGGCATATGTGGAGACTGGTAGAGAAGTGAAAGTGAACTAGAATAGTTCATGTTTCACTGAAAAAGTACACTTCATTTAAAATTATAATTTACGGAAGTCTGATTGCCAGGTCTTCAATTTGATTCTGGAATCACTTGAACTCAGACTGTATTTGTGAAACAGTCATGCTTCGCACAAATATTGTCAGTGTCAGCTGTATTGAATAGTCTGGGGTTTTTTTTTGGTATTAAACATAATTATAATTAGTTGAATAAAATGACAATTATGTCCAAAAGGGACCTCTTCCAATAAAAATTATGCTATGCTACCTACTGCAAGTCTCGTAAATGGCTTCATAATCAGATTCTGTCATCCTTTCCTCTATCTGGATGGCCTGTAACCTACAGAATCTGTTGTTAATTTTTAAGTTTGTGGTTTGAACTGAGCTTGATGAGAAGGTTATGCAGAGTCAGTGCCAAGGACACTTTTTTGGAGAGACTCATGTAAATATGGCTGGCCCAACTAGACCCTCTAGGTCACCATCATTAACTGAACTGTGGGACTGTTGGGCCTAGTAAACTAGTTCTGCCAGAACAGCAAAACTTTCCTACTGAACTGAACTTGAAACGGCTCATGTGTCAGAGTCAATCGCTGATCACTATTTCTTCACTATTCCTTCACTATTCTGAGAAGATGTTTCTCAGAATACTGAAGGAAAACTTACCTTTGCTCTATTCTCCATCTGGCAGTGTAAACAGGTGACTGCAATGAAAGAGGTGCTTGCATAAACGCTGAATGATAGGCTAAATGGAATAACAAGTCATGCAGATCTGTAGGAGAACTAAAAATCAGACAGGCAATTCAGGACAAGCTTCTCAATAGTGAAGATTTGCAGGTCTGTTGTGAAGTGTGTATTATTTTATAGACATGGTAGTGAATGCTGTTTCTCTATGAGAAAGTCCTGGAAATGCAAAGTGTGGGCTATATCCCAGCGAAATAAATTCTAGAGATGAATTAGATTCTAAATCATTTCTCAAAACTGAATCTTTCTCCAAAATATGGGTCAGGTGGGGAAGGATGAGGGAAAAAATCTTCAGTTATGTTCTGAGAGCAAGGTGGTCAGATCTAAAGCATACTGAAGTGAGATTTTGTATTGATTTTGCTGAGGTTTGTAGCAAAAAGCAATCACAGGTACTGGTCAGAGCAACACTTTCAGGCATGCTGTGAGAGATTTTTGCTTGTGGTTACAGCAAGACTGAAACGCTGAGCTTCAATTTTATAAATGAAGCAGGAATGAACTGTCCTGGGACTATCTGAACTTTAATAAGATGATCTTTAATAAAAAGACTGTTCACACCATGGCAGTACAAATCTCACATTACGAGAAATCCCCTAAGGACAGTCCAAATTAGAATCTGTTGGTTTTTAAGACTGCAGTTATCCCAAATTCGTGACTAGCACTCTGTTATCTTCCAAGCCAAGGGCATTTCCTATTTAATTTCAAAAATGCTTATACTGGCCATTAGGCATGGGACAAGTACTAAAAACAAAAGTAACATTTTTGTTGGCTTTTGCTCTTTCTGGAAGCCTTTTGACCCACACCAATTAGTATCAATCTCTTTGCACCTATTGAGTACCCTTCAGGGAACTTCCATAGCACATGTGTTACATAAAACCAGATATATTTTAGATGAACTGTTTTGTATATTTTCCAGCAGCATAGTTGCTAAAAGGTCAGCACGGAGATCTTGCTCTTCAGAGAATGGAGATAATGAAAACACCTATACTTGACACGTCCACCACTGAGAGAACTGGTGAACCTGAGCTTGTGTGAAATAAACTGTGCAAAAAGTGCTGGTGGAGAAACATCTGCCGCAAATGTTTCAGCAGGGAAAAGCTATTGTCTGGCTGAAAAATGTAGGGCAAATTCACAAATGCAGCATGTTGCTGTTTAACAGATATACGTGGCCTTAGGGACCCGTGTGGCTCCATTACTCGTCCAAAGTTCAAAATAAAGAGAAAAATAAGTTTTGACAGTCACTTCTGAGAGAAGCGATAACAGATCAAAGGACTTTCTTTTATTGCGATATTTTCATCATTATGGAAAAGAATCACTTTGGACTTTAGCTGCTGCTTGAAATCTTTACCTTTTAATAAGTGAACTCTGTAAATGTAGCTCAGAGAACAAAGGTTTCTCTTTTACAGTTAAACTTTTAACCCTTGAGGTTGAATTGGTGGAGACCAGAGGGAAAATCCACTGTGTTTTCACTGAACTTTTTACCCTTTGAAAAAAACTGAACAAGTTTAAAGTTCATACACTGAGCAAGAGGTCTCTGCTGGGGATTTCTGGTATTATTAACTTCCTGACCTCGGATAATTAAAAGGGAAGAGTGGAGGCAGTACAGACTTTGACTCAACTTTGAACTTTTAACCTCTTGAGGAACGTTTTTAGTGTGCAAGTAGTGCACACAGTAAACTCTCTTATTAACTTTCTTTAACCCACAGACACAAAAAATGTCAGCAGGCCAAAATTATCCTTTGTCCTTTATGTCATATTTCTATTTCTGTAGCAGTTAAAACTCAAGTGGGATATTGTTTGGATACACAAAGTGACAGAGACAACTATTTTCCAGGAACCAGTAAGTACAGTAGGCAAGCAAAAGGGAGAAGCAGCCATGAATCTGTCAGACACCGCAGCAGGGTTAGTAATTCAACCTACGTGAGGTTTTACCTTTAGGACATACACCAATATTTTAGTGTTGCCCCTTAGCAAAATCTTCCTTACAGAGCAGAGGTGTTTTATCTCTTTATTCAACTAGGCTTTACTTCCTGAAGAGTTCAACATAGCGATACTCAGCAGCCCCAGAGAGTATGGATTTATTGACTAGGAAATAATCAAACAAGTAGCATTGTGAATTCTGTATTTGGGCACATAACTTGCACTTTCTCATGGCTATAACATAAATGAAAAAAAAATAGGTCTTGCTTCTTGTCAGAAAGATGAAGATTTTCTGCAGTCAGTTGTTTGTCAGGGATACTGTTTGCTATGAAGTAGTCCGGAGAACAACATGGGAAGCAGGAAAAGCTTAATTTAAACCTCCTGGGGTGTAGGTGTAAAATAGAATTATCATGGATCCATGTAGTCAGAGGTAAAAGAATTTAGTGGGAAAAAGAAAATACAAAGAATGTTCAATGAAAATTACTTCCCATAAGAGAATGCTATAAATGTCAATAACTGGTATCCTCTCAATGTTTTCACCATAAGAAAAGGAAGAGCAGAAGTGAGTTTATGTCTTATGGTTCCCTCAATGTGTATTGCGTGTCACGGTGTGCCAAATCATAATTTGTCTTCTCCACCAGAAACTCAACAGTGTTCAGTGTAAACTGTAACATTCATTTCCAGTTTTCTTTAGATGCAGAAGCACAATCAGAAAAAAACCAGCAAAATGTCTTTGGGGAGCAGATGTGCTAGAGCATGAAATTGCTGCATTAGGATTATTAGAAGATTAGCAGAAAAATTTTGAGGCTGGCTACACGTTATGGTAAGTATGGATGCGTGCATCCTGAAAGTTTTGAAATTGGAGGACTTGTCAAATCTCTCACATCGAGCTGAAGACTTAAAAAAAAAAAAATCACTTTTAAAACAAATGCATGAATCAAATAGTTATTTAGGGTATCATCCTATATATCCAGGTGAAAAAGACTCTGAAAGACACAAGTCTTGAAAATTGTGGCAACAATACCCCTTTGGTTGGAAAGGCACCAAATAAAACTGGGTTTCTACTGGTTTTTACTGGGTTTACTACTGCTTAAAAATATTGTCTACATTACCAGATGGTGCAATGCACTTCAGATAGATCTACAGACTGAAACAGTGCAGTAGGAGCTGAGTGTTCTACATACAAGAAAAAGGATTAAATGTCTTTTTATTAAATGAAAATGTAAACATTCATTTTCTTATGTGAGGCCTTCCACTTGCTGAGCCTTGGGCAGCCAGGTGCCTTCCTCCTGGATGGGAACACAGGCTCCTTTTCAGGGCAGAGTGAGAGAGAGGGTGGCATACATATACAAAAGCCAACTTCCTTCTGCTCTGCCATTGGAGCAAGGTCAACCTTCTACGTGCCGTGGCCTTTGAGGGGAGCATGAAAACCATGGCAAAGTCTCCTGCTCAGGGTGAACTGTTTTGTCCCCTGCTGTACCAGTGGCAATCTGGAAGTCGGGAAGGGTTTTCCCTTGTCCCTTCACAACTTTTTCACACAGATTTTCAGCTGCAAGGTAGAAGGCTTCAGAGTCTTGTCGCTAGGCCAAAGAGGGCATTTTTTCATGTGGATGGCAAAAAAGCAATTTGGAATAAATGCCCAAGTCTTCCAAACAGGCTTAAATTCCTGCTGCAAAGTATGGAATTAATAAGAGCATCTCTGCTAGCAGAAGTTTGGCAAAGTTACAGTCAGTTGATAGCAGGGTGTTCATCACAAGCAGCACTGGGAAACCCTGCTGCCAGCCCCTCCTGCCATCTCACAGTTCATATACAGAGACAGAAGGGGTAAAGTCAGCATGAGCGTGCATGCCTGCAAGTGAGTGGGTGGAGGGAGAGCGTCAGTGTGTGCATGGGTCTGTGGGCTGCTGAGCTACTCACGTGAGAAAGCCAAGTACTGGCGCCTGTCCCTCGGCATGGGCTGGGGCAGGCAATTCAACGCTGGCGGTGCCGCCTTCTATCAGAGCTTTGCAAACTCATCTGTCCTTGTGCACCGCTGTGCCTGCGGAAGCACTCAGCTCCTGCTGCCCCTTAGATTTCAGCACCGATGGCTGTTCACTGCAGCAAGGCCCTCGGCTCCATCCGTCTACATTTGCTGTCCCTCAGAGCAGAGAACAGTCTCACATGGGTTTGCAGACTTGGCTCCTGGGCATGGAGAATATGTTCAGCTTGTATTGGAGATAGAGAAAAACTAGGAAAAACCTAGTAATAGAGGGGCTTAGCACTCACACAGGGTTTTTCAGAAAGCTTAGTTAATCCTCACAGTAACTATACGATACAGGAAAATACTGTTGGGACAAAACCACAGTGCATTTATTCTTGGATGGAGCATTATAGAAAGACATAAAATATGAAACAAGTAATTATTACCTATATACAGATGGAGAGTGAAAGTTGAATGGTTTACCTGGAACTTCAGGATGAAACTGTGTCAGGATAAGGTCTAGAAAGTCAAAGCCTTGTTCTCAGTCCTGCACCTATGCCCAGACAGCATTAACTTTCTCTCATGCTGAATGCAGGTAGGTTTTCTTTTCACTGCCTTCAGCGTGGGCATGTGATGGACAGAGTTTATAAAAATTGGAAAGCAAAATTCTCACCTGGCCCTGTACATTTAAACAAGAATAGAAGAGGAACCCTGGTAAATGTCACATCCCACACACTCTGCCCTTGAGTCCTTCAAAGCCAAATGATCAAGGCTGAAATGCATTGCATGCAAGGAAGGAAGAGGAATTAAAAACCTGCTCCACCTTGCAAAGGAATACTTACAGATTAAACTCTGGTCAAGGTGAGGGACAGAAAGGAGCTCTAGCTGAATTACAAACCCTGCTTGGGCATCTAAGGGGCATAGCATCCTACTTAATAGGCCTAAAGGCCAAACCTAGCTCTTAACATGTGTGGTCTGTCAGAGTAATAGTAACAGTGGCAAAATCTGGCAATGAACACGTCCATCCTTGCACCTCATGGTTCTGCCCTGCCTGCAGCTGCCCTTGGCAGGTCCAGGCATGGCTGTGAGTGTCCACCCAACAAGCTGAGCACCAAACGCCACATCTGTAGGTGGAGCTGGATCATACTAAAAGTTTGCCCTGCAGCATTTTTTTGCTGATGGGCCATTTCACCTGTTTCACCCCCTCACACCAAGTGGGTCATGCAGCTTTGGGAAGATCCAGATTCAAAGTGCCAGACAGGAGGAGTGGTTGAAAGGAGTGCAAGGAGAAAACTCTGCCAACAAAAAGGGGCCATACTGGGGATCCAGAAAGTGAGTCCTTGACAGCCTGAAATCAGGCTACTCTGAAGGTACATGCTCATGCCTTCACTGTACTTCTCAAAACCAAGCTTGAAAAAAATCTCATCTTGGGCTTATGTTTCCTCTTCAGACGTTGCTTTCTTAGACTATGTATAAGTCTAATAGCATGCAAATATTAGTCCGTAATGACTGCCACTTATTGGTAGTAGGTTGGTTGGTAGATGTGTGTCTCTTTTTCATCATTATGACTCTGCAAAGCAGACATGTGAATGTCCACAGGGATGAAGATGACATTATCCCTGCTGAAAAGTGCTTGCAATCAAATCTGAGACTTGATACAGTCAAAGTCAAAGATAAAATGCTGAATATAGGCTGAGCTGGAGTTTCATTAGCAAAAGAGACTCCATGCTCATCAAAGCCTCCTTTTTGGTGAGTTGGATAAAGGTGGGTTTTGTTTGGGTATTTTTCCCAATGTAAGTAAGTGTGTGGGGCTGATCCCTTGCTACATGTGCTAAGAACAATGTGTCTGAAGTTTGTGAGTGGCCAAGCAGATACTGGTGAGCAAATCAAAGGAAAGTTTCAATTTATGATCAAAGTTAAACCTATAAAACTCTTCATAAGCCAGCACCATGGTAGACAGTTTCTCTCCTGTTTGCTTGTTTTGTGCCATGGCTGTGCCTCCAACAGTCCAAAAGAAAGGCATCCCAATCAGGATGACAATTACACTTCAGACCTCGTTGTCTAAGCTGGACACTGGCAGAGAAATCTTCCTCCCATAGACTGAATTTTCTTTCCAGAAAGCGAGAGCATATTACTTTTCACTGGGTGAATTGTAGAACTATAGAAAAGGAGGGACACGTTAATAGTCTTTCTCCTCTTCGTGTCCAAATTACTTATTAGTTACTTAACTTTCTATTCTCAGCAATGGGACTTGTTACACAGAATAAAGATCAAACTGTGTTCTTGTCTCATACTTCATGTCCAGCTGCACTGGCTTTGACTGAGGTAGAGTTAATTTCCTTCATAGTAGCTGGTGTGGGGCTGTGATTTCGATTTGTTCTGGAGACAGTGCTTATAACACAGGGACGTTGTTGTTACTGCTGAGTAGTGCTCACACAGAGCCAAGGCCTTGGCTGCTTCTCACACTGCCCCACCAGGCAGTGGGCTGGGGGTGCACAAGGAGTTGGGAGGGGAACATAGCCAGGACCCCCAACTGACCAAAGGGACAGTCCATACCATATGACATCATGCTCAGCATATAAATATGGAGGAAGAAGAAGGAAGAGGGGAACATTCAGAGTGATGGTGTTTGTCTTCCAAAATCACCATTAGGTGGGCTGGAGCCTTGTTTTCCTGGGGATGGCTGAACATCTGCCTGCCCATGGGAAGTGGGGAATAAGTTTCTTATTTTGCTTTCCTTGTATGCACAGTGTTTGCTTTAATTATTAAAATGTTTTGATCTCAACTCATGAGTTTTCTCACTTTCACTCTTCCAATTCTGTCCCGCATCCCACTGGAGGAGATGAGCCAGTGGCTGGGTGGTGCTCAGCTACTGTCTGGGGTAAAACCACAACACAACACTAAAGCCAGATAATAAAATATATTACTCCTTATTTCCCCTGGTGAAGAGAAGTCAGGCTAAAAAACATATAACTTGTCTTTATTTTAGAAGAATATACTACTGATCTGGATTTTTGCTTTTATAGGACTGGTCTATTTCGCAGACTTGGGTAGTATTTCTAGTCACAGGTATTAGAATGAGGAACTGAAAATTACATATAAACCCAAATACTAATATGTAGCTGATATTTTTAAGGGTTTTGTTCAGTATTGGGAGTACAGGATGATGTTTTGGAGGTAGTTCAGGAACTCTATCTAAAATCTCGATCTCAAATCCTACCTTGCTGGCCACAGGACCATCAGAACCACTGGATGCTGTTCTCTAGGAGTATTTGTTTGTAGGTGTGGGAATTGAATGTTTGTCACTCATCCACAAGGCTTCATTTTTTTCTGTGTGTCACCAAAGTTAAATCAAAGCATGAAACAGTGGTCTGCGACCATGGTTAAGATACCATAAAATCAGTGGTCACAGGCAGTACAGAAAAAGTTACATCGATTCCACACTACTGAAAAAATGCTGCTAGTAACTCAGAAATTTATTCCTTCTTGTTATAAAAGATTCTTATTGTATTATAGAAATATATAATTAAAATTAATTTATGTTCATTTACCATCACATATTGTCCAAGAGGAAGTCTGACAAGAAGCAGATAACATAACTGATGGGTTTCCTACTTCTCAGTATTTAAGGAAATCAAAGTAAATAGTACTAAATATTTTTAAAAAAATCAAAAAGTACAGCTAAGAGTCTGACCTGGTGAAAGAGCATCAAGAGTCATCATCTGGCTCAAATTCTGGCTGCACCCCAGCTTTTCCCTCCCCCCCTGCCTCCCCCCCCTACTCCCCCAGAAGAAATGCAGATTCACTCTTCTTTTAAAGCACATTACCACCTAAGCAAAAAAAAAAAAATCCCCTTGTCTTGGCTAGTGGCAGTTGTTAAACTTGACATGCTTGCTTTATTAGCTGATACACACTACATTTAACAAGATGCATTCGTGTTGGGCCTCACAGCATCCTTGTTTACAAGCACCCTGTTCCCTGCAGAAGGATAGTTTTAATGTCACAAGAAACTTCACGTTTCGTTTCTAGCGCTGATAAGCCTAACATAAGCCATCCTCCCCACGGAAGAAAGGGGAAGAGTAAGACTTGCAGCAAAGACTGCACGAAAACTTCGCCAGGACGCCGCTGAGCCTGCCTTTTCTCCCTGGCTGATGATGGGCATAGCACTTCTCTCTCCTCGAGGCTACTGCCATTTTCTCCTTTTAGGGTAGCAAATCCTGGTCTGTAAAGTTCACAGTGGCACAGGAGCTGCTGCCAGTTCCAGGAATGTGCCGCTGCTCCCTGGATCAGCTCATTGTTGCTTTCATCAGAAGTGTCACTGCAATGGGGAGAAGTTGTTGTAATGAGTTTCAGGAGGCATTGACACAATCAGGTCAGCTGAAGGTGCATAAACAAGGGAGGGGAGAGGCAAACCCCATAGAGAAATGTATAGCTTTCCATCCTGTCCCTTGGAGACATGAAGCAAAAAGTCTTTGCTCTCACCTGCTTGTGTGGCATCCTTGTTCCCTGCTTTTCTTTTTTTCAGCTGTAAGGCATTTTCTTCACTGCAGCTTGACAGACCCAAGGACATTGTCATCCATCGCATGGATCTTAGGCAAATTTTCCCTTTCTTCTTGTTACCTTGGCAGGCGGGCTTTTTTAATAGGCTGCTTAATGGCCAGGTAGTCTCCACTGCAGGGATGTACATCAGTGAGATGGAGGGAGGATGGGGTCTCTCTGGGGGCTTTGGGACTGCTGGGGGAGGAGGTGAAGAGGGAACTTTAGTACACTGCAGGAACATCTAAGGAGCTTGCACCTCCGACAATGAAAATATTACTGGGCTTTTGTCTTTTCTCCTCCTGTGAGCCTCTTGGAAGTTTTTCATGACAACTGTGATCTGAAGCGAGCCAGCAAAAATTCTGTGCTATGTGATTTACATCTGGAGATGGCACATGCTGATGCAAACTTCAGTGGGTCGTAGAGCAGGTGGTTATTGCAACTGAGGCTGAGAAAGTTTTTCAGTTTAAAAAAAAGATTTTTTTTAAAGTGTTGCAATTACTGGAGAATTCTGAGGTGACACTAGTGATAGAAATCGGGCCTGCAGCACTGGCTGGAAGATGAAGCACTGTGTATTTATTGGGTATTTGGAGTATACACAGAGCATGCTAAAATTTAGTGCACTCCCTTTCTGTATTACTTTAAGATAACTGATTTCATGTGGATGAAAGATGGCAGGTTCTGTCCTTTATGTTGTCACTATTTATGAGCAATTAATTTTCCCCTGGAGGGTGAGGGCTCGGGGAATATGGAAAGGGGTCTCCATCAGACCCATCTCCATTAAACATCCAAATTAACCAAGAAAGGAAGAGACTGGTATTATGGGGGAGACGGGGACACACGTTTTGTTTATGAGAAGCTGAATCTTCGCGATGTGCTGCAGCACTGAATTCTGAGAACTCACAGATTAAGGGGACCAGCTTTAGGAGGTCCTCTTGGGAAAAGTTTGAGGTGCTCAAGAAAGAAGATGCACATGGAGGGTTAGATACTGTGACCTTCTCTTTACAGCAGAGCAGACCTGAAGACTGCCTTTGACATGAGCGGACAAAGATCTGCAGGGGTTTTGGATAAGGCCAATGTCCTTGTAAGTACAATCTTCTGCTTCTGGAAAGAGAGTGGCATGTGTTTGCATTATTACCATGCTTTCTACCTACTTACACTTCACTTGTAATTTTGGATAAGTAGAGTCATCTTCTTCGTTTTATGCCCCAAACTTTTGTCTGGTACAGCTGTGCAGTGTTAGCAGCTGCTGGTTTCCTTACAGAAGCGGCTCCATTTTAAGAATAGGCCATGAGATTTCTGCTCTACAGTTTGTGCAACTGGTTTGTGAAGCACTTTGTACATCCCAGTATGCACAAAGTATTTAATAATATTGATCTTAGAGTAATGATAGTTTGGTAAAAGGATGTTACGATCTATGTTTTGATGTGCAATTAACTACTGATTTGTTATACAATACGCAGAAAATCTTGGTCTCACTGAACAGAACCTGAGGTCTAGAAATTAGATTATCATTCTTCAGCTCAGTGATTAAAATAAAAATAATACTCTACCACTTGTATTTACATTCTTGCTGCAAATCAGGTCACCCTGCCCTTTGAGTTCTGTTTTCCACAGAATGGGCCAAATCCATTCCCAGTGCAACTCCCTTGACTCTAGCACAGTTGCACAAGAGATGACTGTAGCTCATTAAGTCTACTGAATAGATCTATTTTGAATAGGGATTAAAAAATTGCACTTGGGTAAAGTATTATTTATTCTTGCAGGCATGCTAGGTGGGTTGTTTTATTTTTTTTTTTCATTGGCGCTAACTGGAGCTGGAATAGACATTATTGAAAAAAAAAAGAAAGAAAAAGGAAGAAAAAAATAAACATTTTACCTTCTTGCTAGCCATTGTATGGAAATAACCGTAAGACTGGAAATGACAACAAAGTCAGAAGAGAAATATCTTAGCTATGTCTTCCTCTGCAATATCATTTTTTGTTGAAAACACAGTTCTGTTTCAAACAGAAAAAACAGAATTGGGTCCAACTTGGCTTACTGATTCCTCCCTGAGCTGGGAACACTGGGTATGAGTTGGAAATGAAGGGGAAGGTACCCACCTGAGCACCCTGTGGAGGAACTGCAAAGGCAGAACCTGGTGCGGACACTAGTTTCCTGAGCCTGCCAGGAGAGATGGGAAGGGGCTAAGGGGACTAGAAACCCCTTGCTTCCCTGTCAGGTGGGACACTGAACCCGGAACTACCTACCTGGAATGTGGGAGGGCACGAGGAAGTCACGGGGAGAGGGGTAGAGCTGCCTGGGAAGACAAAGATGAGGAATTATATGCCTTCTGGGGAGTGTGGGATTGAGAGAAAGGTCAGACGAGGTGCCTGGGGAAGAGACAGTGGGACTTTTTCGGTACAGAGAGGAGAAGAGATGACGGGAGCCACCCACGCCATGTAGCAGGAAGGCTTTCAGTGGACAACTGATTTAATCTCTCTGCCCCTGTACAGGAGAAACTGGCCTGTACAGTCGTCTTTCTGTTGTCCCGTCTCCAATTACTTTGCCGTAGACAGGGACCTGCAGTGCCCCAGACTGCGTCTGGTGGCAAATAAATAAATCTGATTGACTCGCGCCATGAGCATTAATTCTCTGGGAGTAGCGACAGAGTGGCATTGCCCTTTGTACATTCAAGGGACGGGAAAAAATATACTGTAGCACTTTTCTTCCTGATGTTGAGCTGAAAGTAACATTAAAGACCTCAGCTCCTCCCAGCAGGTCATTAAGCCCCAGGAAATACCCTGTTCCTCAATCGTTATTGCTTAATTATTTTCAGCTCTGTAATCTAATTTGCAGTTTGACTCTATGTTGATTCTAGCTGCTGTATCATAACCTTTGCAGTACAGGAAATGCAACGCAGGGTTGGCTGTACTGACGTCTAAATCTTCTGGTGAAAAGGGCCTTTTGCAAAGCCTACAGCTTCAGGTCGCAGCTTGTTTTCTAGAAAGCCTGAAACCTTCACCATTCTGGAGATTGCACTTTCTCCTACTTCCCTTTAAAAATGTTTTACGGGGATTACAATGCAAACCTGAGTCATAAAAGGCCTTTTATTGAGTACGTTCCCTTACCCTTTAAGTTTTAAAGCAGGATGTTAAAGAAATATGTCACATGAAGGGGCCGTAAAACATATACCTTTTATTTTAATCAAATATAGCAGATGCTTCAGGTGTTCTAAAAACCAAGGAAATAAACTCATAGCTATTCAGGGAAGCTGTCTGAATATAGGAATTACAAATGAGAAAAACTGACAGTTGAAACAATTTGAAGCTTGAAGTATTATTAAGTATGTGCAGTCTAAAGCAGATCGCTCCATTTCAAACAGAAGTAACTAAATTTACGCAATGCCTACTACTACTTGGTTTCTCCAGGAATGTCCAAAAGCTAACAGGAAATTAGAGCTGTGGGGAGCTGTTGGCTTTGAGATATGTCTCATCAAGACTCTCATTCTTATGTCTGGAATTGTTTGACAAAATACAGGGACGATACATACAGTCCATAGTACATGATATATGAGATGATTTTGAGCTCAAAGGTTCTTCTGGATGTGTATTAGTCATGTGAGCCTGCAGGAGGGCACTTAAGCTGAAATAAAGCAAAAAGGGAAAGAATGTGAAGGGGTCTCTGAAGTGTAAGTCTTCAAGAAAAGCTGTCAAAAAAGGCACAGGAGGAAATCATCTAGATGAGGAGATGACAATGGGGGAAGCACATGAAAATCAGTGATCAGCGGTCCAAGGACTATGTTTTGGGTGAATATCCTTAATGACTAGGAAATACTGCAAACAAGATTTTATTTTGTTTTTCCTGCAGCCTTTTTGTTTCCAGCCCTTGCGCACATACCTCTGAACCTTGGCTTCAGCCCAGGTTAAATAAACCTTCCCATTGTTTTGCTCCAGGTCTGTCTTGTGTCAAGGTGCAGCAGGATGAAAGAGGGCCTGCAGCCCGAGGAGCTCAGGGCATCAGAGGCACAGAGGAAGGGTGGGAGTGCCCGTGCTGTGTGTGCTGAGGGACCCTGGGAGGTCCCTGAAGATCTATGAAGTTTGTGGTGCCACATGTTGGGGTGTGAGGTGTTCCCCAGGGCAGGTGCAGGGAAAGCTCTTTCTCTGCACTACATGGGGGTACATGGGCCATTTTGCAGCCTATAAGGATGGAGAGACATCCCTATGCAGTGCTTGTTCCCTGCATACAGACAAAGATCCCGTTTAACATCTCAGGATCAGGGTAAGAAGAGATTTCCACACAGTGGAGATGGTCTGTTCTGGCCACTGGACCTGATTGTGTAGGAGGACTCACAAATGCAGCGTGCTGTTCAGCCTTCCTCATATTAGGGATGTGGATTAGGAGATTGGATGGAGGAGTTATTCCTGCATCTCTCTCCTCCTTTGTCACACAGATCCGCAGGGCTCTGTGAGCCTGCGAGCTCCAGCGGTCCTTCTGCTGGGAGGACTGCTTACCCCCTCAGCAGGGGATTTCAGGGGCTAGCGTTAGAGCACTGAAGTGCTGTGTGCTAGCTAACCATTACAGTGAAAAAGTACAATAATACTCTTGAGTTGTCTCAGAGTTGTTCAAATGCATGTGTGTAGAGGGGGAGAAACGTTGCAATTAGCCTCTCTATCCCCTGTATAGTAAAATGATTTCTGTGGTGCCCAAATCGCCTCCTCTCTACACCACGACCCTGTGCCAGCAGTAGAGCTGAGCCCCCAGTGATATAAAATAGTCATGGCTTTGCAAGTGCAAAGCATTTCCTCCTGAACAGTACTGCGGCATCTAGGCCTGCCCTTCAAATTAAAACCAAGTAATTCTTGTTAACTGGATTAATTCAGTGTAAATGTGACTTAAATGGATGTCTAAACAAGGGTCCATTGTTATATAGAAATGTAGCGCTGTTCCAAGTCCCCTCTGGTTAGTACTAAGGGAAAATAATCTTCCAACAAGTATCGTGAATATCGAACTCTGCTTGGCTGATTCAAAATGAATAGGCAGCTTTGTGGTTTCAGTCTGCATTTGCTCTTAAGACTTTAAAATTCTGACTGAAGTCATTGCAAGGCCTTTGACCCATTAATAATGCAGAATCGGATCCTCTCTCCAGGTAAAAGACACAACACAAGGTAAGGCAATGGCAACCTCCCTTCATCATGCAGCATGGTGGCTCTTGGCTGCAATCAGACACCAATGTAACGCATTCAGGAAGAAAGGCCACAATGCTTAGAAGAAAGGCTGAAAAGAGAAGATATTCAAGCGACAGCTAGAAGAAGGGAACAATGCTGATATAATTGGAGGAGACAAAGGATGTTCACTTTGTGACACATTTTGAGAAACATCCAGGAACATTTGTTATGCCAAAGCGGGTTTATGGTTCAGTGGAAATGCCATCTTCCGTTGGGGAAGTGAGCAGAAGAGGCAGCACTCTGATTAGACAAGGGAACAAAAATAGTTCAGGGTTCCAGAACAGAGAGTGGTATGCATGTTTAGATGGACTATTATGATAACAGCCCTGCTAAGTGGGAGTAGCATTTTCCTTAGATAGTTGTTCCGCTGAGGAATGACATCATAGTACTGCTGTTTGCTATCGAAGGGTCCTTTTAGTTCACTTCATAAGCAGCGGTGTTCAGATGATCTACCTCCTCCTCCTGTAGTTGGTACTTATGAACAAGAGGCTACCTGTGTTTATTTCTGGATTTGATAAGAAGGCATAGTGAAGCCTGCTGTGCCTTAAGTAATGTCTGATGACATGGGAATTATTCAGATTTCCCTACTCAAATGCTGGCAGATTGGCCACAGCAGTCTCATGTAACAGTCGGCAGCACCAGTAGGAGTCCTTGGTTTAAAGAAGTTTGCAGAAGTGGCTTTATAGAAAAAAAAAACAAACACCTTTTATTAGAAGAAAATCTTCTCTTTCCTCACTCAAGAACCTGCAATGATTTCCACAACATTTTGAGATATGGGGAGGCAAATTACAATAGAGTTCAAGAACAGAAGCCAGAAGCCCTTAAACCATTTGATCTGACCTCAGTGACATGTTTTATCTGGCTTATCTCTTGATGGTCAAAGGTGTGTGTGTTTGCATATACACATGTATGCACACACACCCACTCTCACACACACATATATAATATTATACAAACTATAAGAGCAGTCTAATATCTGTATAAGAAGATGTGTCTGAGTGTGCACATATATGTGTGCATTTTACTTTGTTTGAAGGTGAAATATGCTTCTGCAGTTGTCTGGAATGAAACTCTTGGAGAAAAAGTATCCTTGGTGGGGGTGGCATGAGCAGCTGAACCTGCTCAGGGGTGCACAGTCCCAGGGAGGGCGGCTGAAGAGGGAGCACCCATGGAGCTCTGACAGGAGGAACATAAACACTTTCCCCTGCCACAACAAGGCTGCACAGGGTTTGCACCACTCAGAAAATCACTGAGAAACTTAAATCAAGACTGAAAGGAGGACCTGCCTGCACAGATAATATGGGCAGACAAGGGAGCACTCGGTAAACCCTTCTAATACCCTTCTCAGGGGCTGAGGTTTCTCTCTGCTTAAGAAAGTAAATTTTTCTCTTTATTTTTATATTTTAATACAATTTGGGGTTATTGAGCATTGTTAGGCTTTAGGGCAGCTGAATATTTCTAGGCCTGTTCACCTCAATGCTGTTGTCTGGCTAGGGCCACACAGTATTTTCTGGTACAAGCCCATCAGATTGTATTAAATGAAGAATAACTCCCATGTGGGAAACCAGTGTTTTCCAAAAGGCATCAAAAGGAGGAGAATCCACCAGAACTCTCCGCAGAGAGCTGGCTGATTTAACTTTTATGTTCTTTGTTCCTAACTGGAATTAGTTTGCTTAAGATCTCAGCCTTTGTTTTTTTGTTGCTATGATTTTCTTTGCTAAATGGGTGAGCCCCTAAGTTACAACTACCTTCTCCCCATTTAAGTGATTTTAACTGCAAACAAATCAGATCATGATTTTTGGGTTAAAAAAAGACATTAAGTTGTTTCTCACTGTAAGGTATCTTCTCTTTCCTTCATGTATTTTTTATCTTCTTTCTGTGTTCTGGCTTTAAAATGTAAGCATTAGACCTGTATGTAGAATCCCCAAATACATCTCATCAGTCTGATTTACCAAGGTATATGCTCCTGCTGACTTACCTCTCCTATGAGCATCCTAAGATTGTAGAAGTCTTTTCCCAAGGAGATCAGGTTATTAAAGATTTGGGATCATAGTGAATAGCAGTTCAGAGATACAACCAGGGTGTAGCATCTCTAAAGGCTGTGACATTCGTTTTTTGCTCCTTTCATTCAAGAAATTAACTTAATTGCTCTAAAAAGTTTTAATAGCTCAACAACCTTTTTTTTAATGGCAAACAAACTATATTTAGTTTATAAACTGTATATATTTATCAAAAGAAATAATACTGTGGTAGATCACTTTGTTCTTCTTTACTATTGTTTGATATAAACCTGCTTTTGCAAAAAGAGTTATAGATGTAATTTGCATTTTTATGGCATAGCACAGCCTTTGGTTGTTTGATTTTCCAGAACTCAGAGAGACCTATAAGAGTGTGCTGGCTGTGCATTCAGCTAAGTTGATTCTTCCATAAGGTGATCCCCTCTATCAGCTTGCCCTCTGAGATGTGTAACACATTTTGTGTTACAGCTGAACACTCAAGGCCTTGCATTTTGAGCAAGTTGCCCACATAACTAACTTTTTGCATGATGGTGCTTTTATTTTTCTCCAAACTCTTTCCAGAAGCTTCTTCTTTTCCTTTTGAAGAAGAAAGCACCCCTTCTGAACTTCCTGTCTTTCGTACAAGATCTGAGGCTGACTCACAAGTAACAAACAGAGGCTTCAGTGTCCTAAGTTACATGTCCACGTAAACGCTGCATTATTCTTTGGTAAGTAGTCTAATAGCCACTGGTTCCTTTGTTAGGAGGAGAGTGGGGGGTGAGGGGGGAATAAAAATTCTGTACACTTCCCTTCTCTTTTTCTAGAGGACAAGCAGCTCTTGCTGGCATTGCTTCCAGTGTTTTGAACTTTCTGTTGTGACAAACTACCCAAGATTTTTTTTCAGTGGAGACACCTGTGGACACAGAGGCAGATTTGGCTGAATAAATTCTCTCATGGGACACACATCTGGTGAAAGATGCTATTTAATTTGCAGTATTGCTAAAGTGATATTAGATGTGTCAGACATCAGCGTCGGATGTGTCTAATTTGGGGAAAAGCCATCCATTTCATTCCTTTATGCACTCTGTGCATGTATAGGATACTTCTGTGTGTGTAAATACTTACAGAACTGTTCTCTTAGCAAGACATATTTGTCTCTGCGAGCCTTAGAGCCAAAATACTATGTAAATCAATATATTGTTTACTAAACCAAGAAGTAATAGTCTGAAAACATTTGTTCATTCCAATTTGCACATCTGACCTTGAATATACATCTAAGGCCAGCAGCATTCTTAAGAGGTGGTGCCAGGATGTAGGTTTATTTCTTACGATTACAATTACAATCCTCTAGGCTGCTCTCAGCAGTGTTTCTGTATGGTAAGCCAAACTTACCCTTGGAGTAAGACTGTTTCAGTCAACGGATGCCTTTGGCCCATTAACTTTAGCCTGCCATAAAGTCAAGGGCAAAAGGATATTCTTATGCAAAGCAGAATCACTGTAGATACGCTACTAATCACTGAGGATTAGAACGAAGATATTCCTGTCCTCATAGCACCTTCATATGGCTTTTTAGGCATTTTCAAATAGCAAAATTAGAAGGGTTTTTTCCTTTTCCTTCTAAGAAGATATAATAATTTCCTCCATTAACACAAAGCGGTGAAACTTTATTAGAAATGCAATTATGTTTTCTAAATCTTTTAGTACTTCTGTGCGTGTGATTGCTAAGCAATAGTAGTTCTAATTACAATTTCATAAGCTGCCTATGGGCAAAATGGTAGGTTGTATGTGAGCTTTCCAGCATTGCTGTTTGGGCTGGAATGTTCTTATGAATTGTTTTAAACCTTATGTATTTGAAAGGAAATTAATTTCAAAATATCTGTGAATCTGAAGACTGAAACTTCTTTCACCTTAATCTTGTATGTAGACCTACAGGAAATCACTGAGATTGCTAAGTTGAATATGACATCAATTATCTGAAGGGTCTTAAATTTCATTTTAAGTGGCATTTTATAATATATTTTTACAATATGTACTATTTTTCCTCAACAGGACTACTAATATCCTTCTGGTATTCTGAAAACCCCTCAAAACCCATGACAGTAAATATTTCATTGGCAGAATTAAAGGGATTTCCTTCAAATGTAAGACTCCTTACATTTTTATTTTGTTTGGGCTCATCATGATTGGATTTTAGCAGGAAACACTTTATAGTGTGTTTTTTTAAAATATGTTTGACAGCAAGAGATTTCATTCATAAAGAAACACAGCTCATCAGTATATTTAATTACAATGTTCTGAACTGAAACGCATAGCCAGTGGGAATAGGACTATTGATTAAAAACCAGGGTAGTTTCTGTTTAGTCTGTTGGAGGCTCTTTCTGTGCCCCCCCCCCTCCCCAATTACTGCATGTAGGAGAGGTCAGTCTGACTGCATTATGAAATTAGGTTAAGAGGCAGTATTTCTATCACTGAATTTCATGTGATCCATTTTTTAAGAAAAGACACAATAGAATACTTTCACTCTAAATTCAAAGTACTTTGCCGTGCCTGGCGTAGAGCGATTTTATTTTACCCTTCAAATTCATAACGACAAAACCTGAGATCCCTACAAAACGAAGAATACTACAAAGTGATATTCATATAAATGCAAAGGGTGTGTTTGGTACTATGTATTTGCCTTCAGTTTTAGGTGAATTTGCTATGAAAATAACAATGCACGTTTAGAGAGCATAAAGATGCAGACACATGGATTTTATAGATGGGCATCTCATAATAATACGTGATAACTATATATCTTCTCAGGGACAAGAGCTCTTACCTGACAACCTAGTTGACCTGTCTGAGCATCCCCAGCAGGGAGGCAAGTGGGCTGAGCTCCATGGACGTGGGCTGAGCTCCATGGACATGGGCTGCTCCATGTTCATCACACAGGTGGCTCCTCTGTGGCAACTGTTTTTATTTTGTATTGCAGCCAAGTTAGTATTTGTCTGATGAAATATGCTAATTAATTGTGATAATGCTGATATATGAATAAAAAGCATAGTAAGATTTTCCAAGAAGATAATCAGATTTTACTTAATGCTCCTTCTCAATGAGTTATAAATTGATAGAAAACAGATCTGGGAAGAATCTTGAAGGGTCATTCTCCAGGCCCTGACACGATCAGTCCTACCTAAACCAACCTGAGAGACGTTTATCAGGCCTATTCTTAAAAACTGCCAACATGAGGGCTCTGTGGCCAGCCCAGGCAATCTGTCTTTACATTTAGAAAAGCTTTTCCTGGTGTCAAACTGAAATTTCCTTGCTGCAGTTTAAGCCTGTTATTTTTTTCTCCTCTCCACAATGGATAAGAAAAGCAGTTTATTACCTTTTTCCCTAGAAATCTTTTACATATTTGAAAGCTGTTATCATGTCACCTCTTAGTCTTCAATTCTCCAGACTAAACAAGCTTAGTTCTTTCTATACTCTCTTAAGGGTCATGCTTTTCAGGCTTCTGATCATTCAAGAAGTGTTTGGTAAAACTCCCACTGACTTTGGTTACTGAGTCACATCTGCACTGTAAAAATCTTGCATTTGCAAAGCATCTAGAAAATATAGCTATTTTTACATAAGTGCCTTGTAATCGGCCTTTATGTCTAAAAGTGTTTGCTTAAAAAATAACAATAGTATGTCTGAGCAATAACCTTGTGTACCCACACTGGTGGGAATACTCAGCCTTTGACTTCTGTGTTTTAGAAACATACGTGGGACAGATGGGTATCTAGTATACTCACATGACACAACATCTGGTAGAGAATGAAGATTGTTATGGAACCGTAAAATAAAGCAGTGAATGTGTTAAAGTGTACTCAACCAGTCTTGTATAGATGGTAGCGCACAGGGCTACTTGAAAAGATGTTGAAAAACAGTTATGAAATATGTGTCCCTATTTCTCAAATAATTAAGGTATCTTAAATATTTCTGCCATCTCTGAAAGCATGTGCAAAGCTGAATGAAGAAAGACTACAAAATAAGATCATCAGCCATCTAGAAGAGAAAGTGCTGATGATGGAGGTAGAGCTCCTCTGCTCTTTGGGCTACTTTAGCTGCCATTCATTTCTTACCTCTTTAGATGTCTGCAGTGTTGAGGTATTCATCTAAGCTAGTCACTCTACAGTACCTTTTTTTAGTGGTAAATAAGAGCTTTTAGGGTGCAAATCACCTAATCATATTTAGATGTTTATTTCTGGATGAGATGAATTGCTGCTGAACTGCTTTTTTCCACTCCATTAATTTTAACTGGGTGCAGGAGACTAATTTAGATGAGTACACTCTGCCTAAGTTGCCAGTCATGTCCCTTAGCAGGATTTTCTTTAGAGCCTTTAGGGCAGAAAGTCCCTGTTATGGCCTCTTTAAAGGAAAGCACTGAAAAGATGACCAACAGTCCCTGGGAATTGAGTTGTATGGCTATGATGATCAGCAGGTGGAAGATCTGACAATGGCATGACTCCAAGGGGAAGTCTGTCGTGGGTGAAGCGCAATTCCAGAAAGGAAAATTGTACTATCTCTTTCCAAAGAGAAAGGGAGAAAGAGTCAGAAGGAAAAATAAGTGAGAGACACCTTCAAAGGCTCCCCAGAGAAGGACAGCAAAATATCAGAGGACTTAAACTTTGGTGGAGACAGTAGGAGAGAAGCTAGATGTTTAGGAAAGAGCACTGTGAAGACAAATCAGAATGCTTCTGTTCTTTCCCAGTTCCCAGAGCAGAGGACCCATACAGAGGAGTAGGTAGGAATTTCCTCTAACCTGCTGTTTCCTACATATTTCTGAGTATTGGCAGAAGACCAGACTATATAGCCTTCAGGAATGTTGATAGCTGCTGGAAGGGAAGAGCTGGGGCTGAGGTTGCAAATTACAGTTTTACTCAAATCTAATCTGTGACTCTGAAGAAAAGTCTGTTCCAGTTCTGGCTTTGATTGGTAAGGGTATGATAAAGAAATTCCTCCCAAGTATTGTATCAGTACCTTCCTCAATCTAATCACTGGGTAATGTCTAATCTTCAGCTGAGTGTGAAATCAAAGTAAAGATTAACAGATTCTTTAATGGTTCTCCCAATCACAGAAATCTTCAAGGGGTAGGCCTATGGTTGGTAGCAATACATGTGCTTCAAGCAACAAACACAGGCAATAGCCTATGCCACGTCATGCTTGACTTACAGAGGCACTTTTCTGTCTGAGGCAAACAGTGGGCAGAAACTGGTATTCAGAGCTGCCTAGTGACTGTGTTAACCTAACCCTGCCCTTGGCTCAGGAAATATTTGAGTATTTTGTACAAAACAGACAAGTGAGACTCACAACAATCTGCCTAAAAATAAGTGAAGGTCAGTTATGATGTCATCTTCAGGGAGATCATGGAGGTTACAATCCCTACTCCAGTCAGAGACAGGATTTAAATAGGGGTTTTCCACATCCCAGAGATCTATTCCAGTCACGATAACTGAGGAGAAGAGAAATAGGGACTAATTCCTACTCTGCCCAGCAGCACAAGTAGGACAGTGGAGCACTCCTTGAAAGAGAATAGGGCAGAATGCCTAAGCTTCCTGCATATTTTCAGGGATTTTTCCTGCTTCAGTGTGCCCTATTTCACATATAGAGTCCTGCAAGGTTCAGTTTTTAGGTTGGGTCTTATTTTAGTTGCCTCTTAAAGCTGAGCTGACACCTGTTTTCCTTGGTTGATCAGACTTTTGAGACCAATGTTAAGCTGTAAATGCTTAGGTTGTAGCTTCACAAATGTAGCCTTAGCTCAAGGGTCTGCCCTAGCACTGACCCCTCAATACAGCCAGGAGTGATGCTGCAGCTCCTCAGGGCCAAGTAAAATTAGTCTGGTTTCTGGGTTAGAGGGGTGTTTGAAACATACCCATATGTTAACACATCTCAGGTACCCAAGGAGTAGGTGTGAGCTGACACCCAACAGAGGTGATGGAGGTGGGGGAAGGTCCATGAGCTGGCCTTGTCACTGCTGTCCAAATGTCATGGATGTCCAAATTTCACAAAACCACTCTTGCAAGTGCAGGGTGTACAGGTATTCTTTAACTTATGTTGTTAAGGGCAGTGAAAAATAATGGTGTAGGCTAAGATGCTTTTGCCTTAAGGTTTTATTTTCATCTGTTTTATCTTGACTTTTCTGGTGTCCTGATCTTCCTACAAATTTTCCTTTCCTTCATCTCCAATTAGAAATATTTCCAAACTGATTAAATAACAAAACTTGTATTTTATGTTTCAGTGATGTGGAGAAGACCTGATTAAAGGATAGGTAGGCAAGGACAACACAAAATTTCTCAGTGTATCTAGCCTGCAATCTCCTCTGTAGCAAGTTTCCCTTCAGATGTTTTACACAGTTCACTGATGCACATGGAAAATTATGTTGCTGTAGTTAATAACCTTATTTTTTCTATTAAATTTATAACCCTTACCAGGAATTAAATGTGAATAAGTCACTGGATGTTTTTGCTCTTGTTATAAAATCCATATGTTTCCTGAGGTCTCCAAGCCTTGTCATTTAATCTGACTATAGTGATAATCGGTTTTGGAGAAAACGACTATCTGGTGAATAACCAACAAATTTATTGCTACCTAAAACTATAGAGGACATACTTGTTTCTGTTGAAAGCTTAGCATTTTCTGAGATAAAAGACAGTCTCCATGTGCTTGTCCTCAGTATATTTGGCACAATCCCATTGTGGGTTTTTTGTCTGTTTGTTTGTTTGTTTTTTATTTCAAATCCTGACATCATCGTTTATCACATTTGACCTGACATAAGTGATATTTGAGGACATTATGTTCAGGTCTTTTTCAGTCTTCCTCCCTGAAACAATGACTGGAAAGACTAAGTGTCTTTCAGAAATGCTTCTTAAGTATCTGCAGCTTTCCAACACTGATATACCCACCCTTGTTCACTGGTACATTCTACTTTCATGTCTATAAATCCATGGCATGAAGTCCAGCTGGAGGCCAGGTCTTACTGGTGTACTCCAGGGGTACTCCTTGGTTCAATACTGTAATACATCTTCAGTAATAACCTGGATTCATGGGGCAGAGTATCAGAAAATTTCTAGGTAATACAATAATGTGAGGAGCTGTTCATAGACCAGGAGGTTGTGCTGCCATCCAGAGGGACCTCAACAGGCTAGAGAAACAGACATATAGGAATATCATTAAATTAAACAAAGTTTTGCACCTGGGGAGGAACAACCTCAGGCACCTGTGCAAGCTAAAGGCCAACCAGATGAAAAGTAGCTCTGCTGAAAAAGACCCTGGGCCTTGCTTGTTACCAAGCAGACCATGATCCAGCAATGCATCCTGTCAGCAAAGAAGGCCAACAGCCTCCTGGACTGTGTTAGGACCAGCATTGCCAGAACTTAGAATGAGCAGATCATTTTCACTCTGCTCAGTCCTGATGAGATACATCTGGACTGCTGGGTCCAGTGCTGGGCTCTTCAGTACAAGAAAGACAGACATTGGAGCAAGTCCACTGGAGCATCTGTCATAGAAGAAAGGGCTGAGAGAACTAAGACTTTTTAGCCTGGAGCAGAGAAGGCTCAGAGATGCTTCTTGAGGCTCAGGAGGGTCTGATCAATGTGTATAAACACCTAAGGAGGGCAGGGGGTGTGAAGAGGGAGATGGACTCTACTCAGTGGTGCCCCATGACAGGATGAGAGACAATGGGAATAAACTGTAATAAAGGATATTACATTTAACAAGAGAAAACTACTGCTGTACTGTAAGGGTGGTCAAGCACTGGAAGAAGCTTCCCAGAGAGGCTATGGAGATTTCCAAAACCTAACAGGACATGGCCCTGAGCAACTTGCTATAGGTGACCCTGCTGTGAGTGGGGGTTGGACTAGATGATCTCCAGAGGTGCCTTCTTGCCACAGCTGCTCTGTGTGAGGCTGTGGTTCTTGCATGAGCTTAGAAGAAGCACTACAGTAGGCTTTGTCTAGAAGCTCTATTTGTGGTCAAAGCTGAATCTTTGTATTTTTAATTTTTCCAGCAAATTTGCTTGTGTGTTCCAAATGCCTATTGTTTTATTTTCCAAGTTTAATCCTAGTGTATGAGCAAATTATTTTCATGTTCCCTTTGCTCTACTTGATTCTCAAAATGATTTCATGAGACCATTAATAATTGTGCAATACGCAAATTAAGGCTTTTCACATCCAAGTCTTTGCCTAACATATCCCGTGGTTCTACTTTCAGCAGGGCATTCTTAAAACCTATGGACTAAACAAAAGTCGGGGTTAGCTGTGCTTGCAAAAGATGAGCTTGGATCAAACACAACAGAGCATCTTGGTTAAAGGTCAAGGTAACTTCAGGATGTTGCTGTATGTATGTTTGTTAACCGTGGTACAGCTCTGAGTAAACAGCTTATTTTTTAAGCTCTTGTCCTCATGTGTTTCCAACAGAAGAGTCATATAAGGGCATTGGGGTTGGTGCACCAAATACTAAGCTAATTCTGGTGGAGCATCCTCATGCCATCTTGTGTACAATTTTTAAACTGCATCTGGGTTGTTGCTTTCATGTACATCTCCAAACTGACTGGTCAGTGCAGCTACTAATCCCAACTAATTCCTTTTACCTTCTGTTGTTAATTAATTACTCTAATGAAGGGAAAGTCTCTTAAGTCTAAAACCCCACAAAATGTTTGTATCATTAAACCAATAAACCAATGATGGTTTCCATTTCCCAGTCTGGTGCTTTGGAACAGTTTTAGTAAGACAAACTTCAGCTGATTTTCCTTCAAACCTGACTCATTTTGGAATTGGTTGATTTACCTGATAAGCCCTACGGGCACTTTGTCTCAGCCTACTGATGCTGAAGAGGGGTGCCTTTGGGTTGCATGATGACAAAAGCCTGTCATTACTTGGCTTTGACAGGACTCCTACTGGCTACTGACAAAGGCGGTATGAATTGAAGATCCTTGTCAAATCTGTTCTTAAATATCTCTGTCATACTTTCTGGCTCCTCTTGAGCTACCCATATTTGGCTGAAATTCTTTTTATATTGTACATCCCCTTGACTTGTCTATTCTTGAATCTTGTCCATTTCTTGGCAAGGTTTGCTTTAGATGTCTTGTAGCTGTTTTTCATATCCCTGTTCCATGACTTTGCCAGTTGTATTGGGGATGGAAATATACTTGATCTGCAGAGGTCATGAGGCTGTTGTGAAACCAGGAACTTGACATTTTTACATGCAGTTGTTGGCTTGATGGGCTGGTGCCGAAAACGGACTAGTCTTGTTAGGAAACTCCGCCAGCCACCAACCTGACTGCAAAAGACCTGACCTCTACTCGAGCAATAGAGGTCAAATTCCTGGCAAGGGAGAGGAAGATGATAAAGGCAAGACCCCGTAAGAGAGCCTGAGACTCCCTGTTGGTCCCCACACATGTGTGGTTCAGCAGTGGTTGTATAACAGAGAAGGTAGAGTTTGTCCATGCACTGGCCCACCTTCTGATACGTACTGGCCCTATGTAGCAGAACACTGGAGGCACACAAGACCGATGGAGTGTGAGTGGGACTGAGGTCCACACCATTGAGAGCTACATTGTCTCTGTGGGGAAGCCCACTAAGCCTGTGCCTGTCGGCTCAACCTAGTTCCTTGTACACTAATGGAGCTGCTCAGCCTCCTGTGTGGGCTGACAAGTACGGCTCTGTAAGCATACATACATCTGTGTAAGGAGTTTGTAACGCTCATGTAACTTGTAGCAGTTTTGCTTTGCTATTAGGGAAATAAAGTCTTGTTTTGTGTAACATTATTAGGGTTTTTCTGCTGGGTGCGTATGTTAGTGGCAAATCCTGAACCTAATGAGAACACCAGCCAAGGCAAAAGTATTTCCTCTGATACCTCGAGCAGAGGCTGCTTTCCTCTGTCATTTTCATAGCATTTAAGCACTCACTGAATTATTCTCCTTATTTACCACTAGTAGCATCACTGTGTGTGAATGATGCTTAAGGAATGTCCTTGACCAATGTTAATCTGTGTAGATTCACTGAGTGAAGGACCAAGCTCGTGTTACTTTCCTAACAAAAAAAGTGAATTTGGAGTTATTAACATGATGGTTGCTGCAGTTGCTTCTCACCCTAGCCAAGCTGTTGATGGGAGGGCAGGGGAATTTGTAGTAGTGAAAATATGAAAAGTAAGAATGGTAAAGCAAATCCCTCTAGTTGAATGTGCTCCCTCAGCTTCACTCCCCCAGTCCATATGCTGTTTTGTCCTGTGTATTAGCAGGCAGAGTTTACATAAGGCCAACCCATCCACTTCTGTTTCTGTAATTTATCTCATTCTTAACGCCATATTGTGACTTATTATCCCTACCTACATCTGCTGAGCTGAGTGTTCACCACCTTTACCTGGGTTTTGTTATTCTTCTCATCATTGTTATGGTTACTCAGCTGACACTTGGATACGAACGCTTGTGGTTCAGATGCATGTAAGTCCCATGAAGGAAGGTATCACAAACTGCAAATTTTAAAAGTGTTTTACTTTCATTTCTTACGTTTAGAAAAAGAAAAGAGATTATTGTGCCAAGATCTGGCAACTACCCCTTATCAAGAAGTCTTCTTAAGGCCCATATATCTTGAACTGGATAACATAGGGAAGTCTACTTCTGTAAACCTCTGACAGTAGGCTGCTGGTGGTGGTTTGGCAATATTAAACCAGTTAGCAAACATCACAGTAGTTGAACACTCCCACAAACTGAAAAAGAGAGACTAGAAAGTACATAAAGGAGGAAAGAGGGTGTTCGTAACACCCAGTTTAGCAGAAATGTAACAGTGCACTCTCCCTTCAATCTGTATGCCATGAGTGAGCAGTGCTCTCAAGCTAGTTGTGAGTCTTAACTAAAATGATTGCCTCACAAATCAGCGGGACTCCCAGGGCAAAATCCAGGACAACTCTTTAAAAATATATTTCAAAGTGATCAAAGATGCACATGTCTTACATTGTTCACTGGGGAGGAGCCTTTCAATAGCAACCAGAGTTAATGCAGCCATGAACTTGAGATTCTTTCAGCAACAGTCTCACATTTTTCTGAAATTATCATCCCATGAAACCCCGTTCAGAGCAATCCCTTTACCAAGCTCAGTAGCTGGAGAGCAGCCATTACATCTTCATCCTTCATCTGGTAAAGCAGCAGAACATTTACCAATGTATACACAGCTGAGAAATGCAATTTGACTGGTACATTAAAGGTATTTGGTGATCTTTAATCTTAGCATAACTGCCGCCCATCAGGGGTGCAGTAATGTGTTTCACAAAGCGCACAAGAGAAGACAAGACCCTTAATGAGTTTTGGCTGAGCTGGGCACGTTGTACACAGTGTTGTTCAAACTGTCTCAGGCTTCCTGCCAAGTAATGCAGAAGAAAATGCCTTAGAGTATGCTAGCTGTCTATCAACCCTGCACAAAGTTTTCTCGAAGACAGCCTTTGATTTGTGAGTCAACCACTATTAAGCCAGTGTCAAAACCCACTCTAGAAGTAACAAAATGGAGCATGGTTCTGGTGTTACTTCTGGCATGAAAATACCCATCTTGAAGTTAAGGCTCAGGGTTATTTTTACTGTGCTGTATCTCTGGAAGCCAGAAAGGTTTGTGAGGTAAATTTTTGAAATGATGGGACTAGATGCTGGGGAAAAAAATACATGTAAAGGTTGTGACCACCTTGCAACTGACTTTATTAAAGAGATTAAAAAGCTGTATCTTTACAGGGCAAGCCACACACTGTATGTTCCTAACTTGACTCACATGTACTGGCTCATACCTGTATTGTGAATAGCAAGTTTGCAGAGAAGTGATATGACCTTCCTCTGGTGTCAGTAATGTGCTAAATGCAGCAGGTAGGCCTGATTGGACCAGCCAGTGACAGCATTTGGCTCTCAGGGAGACCCAGGGACTTTGCATTGTGCTGCTACCAGTAAAATGTCATTCAGCACAGTGCCTTGTCCACAGAACCTCGTGGGCAGATGCAGTGGACAGCTTCAAATTTACAATACAGTGCCTCCTCTGTTGGATTGGAAGATTGCCTTTATGTCAAATCTCTCAGAGACTGTAAGAGAAGTCTTTGAGGCAGGGTTGCTAATGTTTAGGAAAAATACAAAGGTATCATTGCAATAGCTGCCCAACAGAGCCCCCACAGAGGTACTGAGTAGTCATGACAACTATAGTTGTCAAGCATTAGCATGGGACAGCATTCAAAGACAGTTTTTCAGGTATGAAATAGCTAATCAAGCTATGGGTTGGCAATTGCTGAGCAAGTAGATAACAAAACCCCCCATATTCTGACTTTGAGGAACTGACAAAAAGGACACTAAGACACACTCAGTCACTAAAGATTCAGCCTAATTATGAAGGATATGTGTAACGATGTTCTATGTAGTAGCTGACTGCTAAGAAGATACACTACAGAGTTATCTGGGCCTCTGGGAAGAATATTAATAAAGACCTGCTTGAGGTCTTCATTAAACCAAGATATAGACTGAGGGTTTATCATGATACCAGTACTTTCCTATGACTGAATTATTTTCTTACCTTTCCTTTCCTCATTTATCCCTGACTCCCATTCTCAAATTTGTACCACTTTCTCTGCTCTAGAGATTTCCTTTGTTCTCCATGCTCCCTATAGCACAAACACACGATGAAGCTACAGTCGCTTGACAAATAGCATGGCACCAGCTGTGCCACCACTGTGCATTCCCAGCTCATGGCAGACACAAAGGTAAACCTCTGCCATGTGGCATGGCTGGGAACACTCAACAAGGAATCACGTCAGCACAGCTGGCATACTGTGACTTGGTCACAAGTCTGGAGTTCTGGGTTCATAATGCGTGGTGTGGAAGTTGGCTAACTGAGATCTCTAGCCATAGTAGCCTACACACAATAACAGAGCTGCTGAATTTCCTGTAGACATAACATCCTCCAAGGCGGTGGTCTCAGGTGGCATAGGTTTTGTGAGGGAGTAGCACTACCTGCCAGGGAATTCTCACCAGGAATCTTCTCATGCAGAAACGTTGGGGTAGGATTGCAAAAGATTTTAAATGGTCCTTGAGTCTCCAATGTACTCATCTTACCATATGGTACCCATATGCTGCAGAGCTGAAACTCCTCACTCTTTGAAGTTTGTGCCAGCACAACATTGCCATAAAAGAGTCCTGAGCTACCTTGGAGGCACAGTGTACCTCCTTGGGCCAGTCTGGTATCAACTGCTTAGTCCTGCCTGGGCAGTGCTCTGCAGAACGGGTATGTGCAGACGGTGCAAACCAGCCAGGTGGAACGCTGTGTTAACACATTTATATCACTCCTGGTAACTGAGCTACCTTGCTCAGGTCTGATTTTAATCTTCTACAGTACACTACCCTCTAGCAGCGCAGAGATCCTCTCGGCGTGCTTAGTCTCACAATCTCACTGTGAGATCATCCCATGTTAAGGAGGGGGGGGGAATTATATATGAACTGTCAGTGCCAGGGGGTCTTAGAGATTTGGGATTAATTGTCTCCAAGTCCTTACCTCCTCAAGCCTAAAGTGAAAGCATAAAGAGTCTACTTTAGACAGTAAAAATCCCGGTTAAAATTTAGTGCCATATCCAAGGCTGTAAGTAATTTCTAAAATTTTGCACTCTCTTCTTGAAGATTTTATTCTTGACTTGTGGAACGATGAAAAAGATACACTCATACACATCCAGTCCACTCTCTGTTTCAATGGTTCCCTTGGGAGGCAGCTCCTCCAAGAGTATTGGTGACAACATATTTTACAGGCTGTGAGTTTTATCTTTATTAAAAATACAAAAAGAGCACCAATGACAAAATAAGTGAAAAATAACAAATGAGAAAATTTAAAAAGAAATCCATCTTCTTCCATACATGTTTATTGCTGCCTCTCAGGGTAAGCAGGACTGTTTTAGGACTCCCCTTTTCTCCTTGTCTTGATATGATTAAAGTAGGAGTGTCAGTGTGTTTCCAGAGGACTGGAGAATGTTACAAAGATCATGTTTGGAAGGGAGGGTCAATGACATGTTAAGATGAGTCTGTGGCACAAGAAATGTTTCCTACACTGCATGGGACAGAGGACCTTACCTTTACTTTAGTTAAAATTATTAATCCACTGGGAAGACTAGGTACGTGTTTGTGAAATGGAACTTCTGAATTGCTTCATGAAAATGCTTCTAAACTATTGCCAATCCTATTTTCAGACTCATTAATGCTCAGCCTCTCTGCATTTACTATTACAGTGCCTTTTGAATTTGGCCTCAAAGGTTCAGATCAGTATGAACCCTAGCAATTAGTCCTACACATAAGACTTTTATTCCATTCCTTCCCTCACCCCAGTACTTACGACTTCAAGACATTTTAACCATGCATTTGGCACACTTTCTGACCTTGACTTTTGAGCATTCAGGCCAAGCACTCAATCATTACCATATAAGTTCATACCCTTGACATACCATGAGTAATTGATCTCAACTCTCAATTATTATGTTAAGCTTATATGGATTTAGAAGGATGAGATCCTTCCTAATTAACCTCAAGTTTTTTGATAAGATTACACTCAAGATTGACATTGACAGTCCATAATTTATCTGAATTTTAAGGAAGCTCTTCATAAATCGTCAAACCATGACTTCAGTGTTATTATAGAAATAGATTTCAAAACCCACTAAAAGTGCTGGAAATAGGAAAGAGTTTTATAAGCCAACTATAACAGAGATGGAAAATGTGTTAGGTACCCACAGGGGACAATGTTTTAAAGAACAGGAAGGAACAACCCAAATGGAAGACTGCTTTTCATGGTAACTAACGTGGTAAATAAACTTTATTGGTCAAAGCAAATAATCAAAAGGCAACATAAGAAGCAGATCTTCAGGTGGTAAAACTCATGAAGCCTGGTTTCCTCCAGCTTCGTGCCCAGTAGTTGGATTTGCTTGGATGCAAGAAGCTCTTTAATGAAATCCTTGCTCACCTTGCTCATGGATGTAACACTTGTAGTGTTTCTCATGTGAATCCTGTCATGAAGCCTGATGGATAAATTCTCTTAATTCTCTTATGGACATCACACTGTGGCAGTCCTCTTTCCACCCAAATGCCTTCTTTCATGCCTGTTTTTAAATATAATTTTCTAAATTTAATGCCTTTCAGAGTACTGTCCTTTTTCAAACGTGATTGTGCAGCTTCCAGAGGATCAGATGGTCAGGGTCAGATCCCCAGTTAGCATTACTCTACAAAGGCCAATGAGGGTTGAGTTAACACAAAGTCTATCAATTTCCTATCATTCACACCAGCTAAGGAGTTAGCTATATAAATGTAATAATTTTGTTAAAGTATTTCTGAAAGAATTGATCTTGTTACTGTTCTGGGTAACTATTTTACTGAAAGTATGAGAAGCTGAGGACTTCCTAGCTGCTATACACCAATGTGATCATATTCTTGCATGACTTCATGTACTTACAAGCTTCCAAATTCTAAAGAAAATGTTTTTAGTAACATGACTGAAATAGATGATGCTGTGTGACACTGCAGGGAATGCAATATTTTGTATGGAATGGGATGAATGAGTAAAGGCACTGAACAAACTAGGAGGCTATTTCAGCAGCTGATTATAGAAGAGCTGCGAGTACTTTCCTAGAAACAGTGACGAGACTTCTTTGTGAAGCAGGACATGTTAGTGTTCTGTTAGGGAGGAATTAGTATAGAGTCAGATAAAATGGGCACTTTCAGGTGGTGTCATTTTTATTTGAGATTGATTAGTCTGACCTTCACTATCTTTCTAAAGACAGTGCAGTAAGTTTTGTTGAGGTTTTTTTTATCCCTCTGGTCTCACAGAGATTAGAGCATGGATTGGCAGTTAGTCTGGCCTTGTGTGCTGCAGAAAAGGCAGCAGACAATATTAGCTCACAAGCATTGAGAGAAGATATTTAAACCCTTCCACATAGATGTTGATAAGCAGGGCTGTTGATGGACAGCTGTTTGCAACATCATGGTCATATATTTGTAGACCTCAGGGAATCAGATACCAATGTCCTCATAACTGCTAGCCTGGTAATTATATATGACAGTCTTATCATACAGTATTATCAGCATTTTGAAAGTGTGTCTTGAAGATGGAGGTACAATAGTCCTCCACAGTTCAACATCAGATGGCAAAAAATGTTTAGCACAAAAGATAAATTTTGAGATTCCAAATATACAGGGTTAATAGAAGGTAAAGCAATTTTTAAAATGTTATATACTGAGAAAGATAAATGCATTAGAACTGTTATAATGGCCCTGCAATAGACCCAGAAGAATAGAAGTCTTACAGTGATACCATCCTCTTTAAGGGTTGGTTGCTGCTCTCCACAATTTTATTGATTAGTATCTTTATCAGTGAAGTCTTCCACAGAAATTAATAGGTTTAAATGTGTTGGTGGAGGCTGACCCTTGTAATTTTAAGAATATCTACAACATTGCCTTTTTCTGCCTGTGTGAGCCCTTATGTGGTCCATTTTGCTGTCATATTTGAGTGCCTCACTGCCATTTTTTGGTGTTTTTTTAAATCCAGTTCTGGTTCTAACAGTACAGAGTCTCAGTGAAAGCAGTTTAGAAAACCAAGTATGTCACTTAAGGGGGGTGTGTGTGTGTGTGTGGAAAGATCAATAGCACACAAAGTTCTGGGAAACCCATTCTCCAGGAAACATACATATATATTTTATCTTCTTGACTGTGTAACTCAATTATCAGCTATGCCAACTTCTGCTGCTCAGACACTTTCCTGGCTCCCTAACTCATTCCTCATCAATTCCTGATGCTCTCTTTTAAATGACTGTGTAGTTCCCCTCCCTTCTACTTTCTAGCCAATATTACACACTTAGATTTGACACCCATTTTCATCCTTTACTCTGCTTATAAAGTGCTGTCATTGATTTTGATGGCAAAATACTGTCATTACCTCTATATATCACAGAATCACAGAATTGTAGGGGTTGGAAGGGACCTCAAGAGATCATTGAGTCCAACCCCCCTGCTTCCTATATATGTTGAGTAGGAGTAAGATATTAGTTAGTTGTGTGAAGATACTGCTGCCTGACCAACTAAACTGCTGTGAGAAAAACCTGTGTGTAAAAGGAACTTCTTGTCCACCTCAGAACAAGATCTGGATTTCAGAAAATTATTTTCCTCTTCATCTATGCTATATGATTTTAAAAGAGTTGATTGATGGAGCAATATTTATCACGCAGTTTTGAAGACAGCTGTAGGACAAACAGCATCACTTCCCCCTTTCAGTTTATTCAAATGAACTGGCTCATCTGAAACAACTGTGACAGTTACACGTGGATCAAAGCCTAAATTGTTTCTGGAATAGAATCTTGAATGGTGTAAAGAAGCACAATACCTCCTTTGTCTACAGTAGACCAGCCCATACTCACATCTGGACAGGAACTGCATTGTTGTTAATGTGAAATTCTTCAGGGGAAAAAAGTCAGGATACCAGCTGAATGGCACAAACTGGCTGCTGGGCAAAAGCTAGAGGCTGTGGTTAAGTTAGAAATATTTAAAAACTTCACTTCATTGGTGTTTTATTAAAAGGTCATTGGTGTTTTATTAAAAGGTCACCTGGCATGTTAAATAGTGTGTGATTTCCTGCTTTGGCAGGGGGGTTGGACCCGAAGATCTCTTGAGGTCCCTTCCAACCCCTAAGATTCTGTGTGATTCTGTGTGTGATTTCTAAAGACACTATATGAACATGAAATGAATACTGGACATTGACTTGTTCATGATATGGCACATCATCACCTAAAATGTTATTTCCCTGGATAGACCCATTATAGTACTTGTCAAAGGAATATTCTCCCCAGGTTTTTACAATCTTCTATAAATTTACCCAGGTGAATTCCTAATTAAGCTTTTTAAGGTTTATAAGTGTTTTTTCTTGGCATACTCAGGAAAGCCAGGATGCCAAATTATCCCTGTCAGAGTTGTAGATTTCTGTGTTTCAAACCAACAACCCAGTCTGCACTAGACTGACAAAAGATTGCTGAACTGCTCAGAGGCTGATGGTGATCTTAAAAAGTGACTGCCTGAGCTAGTCTCTTGTTTCAATTTCTGTAATGAGTTTCTGATTTTAATTTAGCAGATACATAAAATTCACTACACTGATGGCGCATGTCTGAGAGTCTTGACACAGACATCTTCTTTATCTCCTTCACTTTTGGAATGGTTCATTTCCTCCCCAGAATTACAAGCCCTCTGTCCAGAAGGGGTCTAGAAAAAGCCAATAAGTGCTATCAGAGATCTACCTGAAAAAGGCAATAAGTGTTATCAAAGATTTACCTGAAAAATAATATACGACACTGGCCTCAATTAGAGAATGGGCATCAGTTTAGTTCTCTTCAGATCAAGCATTTCTTCCATCCTCACTACGAACAGGAACAAAATTGCTGTTTCATCTCCCTGGTGGTATCTGTGATATATAAGACATCTCAAAGGAAATTTACATCAGCCTGTTATGACTTTATACCTCCCCCATCAAATAATGGCCTTGAGCATGGAACAGAGACCTGAGGGAAATAGGACAGAGAAGGAAGAGATCCAAGCAATTAATAATATTTATAATACTTCCTATATGCAATAACCTATGACAAGATTAGTTCCCTTTCTTTTTCTTCATTATTTCTTTGTATAAAAGTTGCTGCATGAAGTCAGTACAAACATGTGTATGAAAGAGCTATGGAAAAGTCTCTTTGTTTAGTGTGTGTGTTCTGATTTTGGCCAAAGTTTAAGGGTGTTTCTGGAGAATAAAAGAAATAGGATCAGTTTAATTTATACTGTACACTATGAACACCCAGGGAATCCTTGTTCCCAGTGACATCTAGGTCTTGCACATCTATTAGTATACAAGAGAAAACCTGGGTATTTTACTGAAAGCAGTCATGTTTGCTTAAATGAGCTTGAAGAATTGAAAGAGAGATATAATGACTACAAAATGTATGTATGACAAAATGAACTGTGTGAAAATTTTTTTGTGTGTTTGCTCAGGTGTAATTTGCTCAGCTGTAGTTAGTGGGTTACCATACCATCACTTACCTAATACTGAAGGAAAGAGCAGGAAGAGAAAGAGGTATCTATTCAACATCAGGCTTGATGGGGCTCTGAGCAACATGATCCAGTTAAAGGTGTCCCTGCTTACTGCAGGGACGTTGGACTAGATGACATTGAAAGGTCCCTTCCAACCTAACACACTCTATGATTCTATGATCAGTTGAGAAGAATATGCACAATGGATAGTGCACCACTCTCCTTTACTTGAACTGAGTTAAAGGAGGAGTTACTTAGCACAGTGAGGCCAGAGGCTGGCTTAGAGGACATAGCTGCTGATGTAAGAAGTCAACATGTCAAGTTACACTACTAAGTGGAGCTGATTTTACGGTGGGCTTTTCACACAGGTGAGATTACCTAGTTTTTAATTACTACAGACAGAATGTCTTAACATGGATTCACTGGAGGACATATCAGTTGTCATTTTGTTGGTTTCAGTAAGTGCTCCGAGGTCCCAGTTGTTACTGTCTGTGAAACATGCATTGTAAATCTTATCCTATGTGAATATCCTTGGTTATTGATTCTTCTGTGAACTTGGCAGACTTGTCAATAAAGAGGGAAAAAAAAAAAAGAAATCAGTGTCCTTGCCTTATGCAGTAACCTGAACAGTTCTTGGGAAAGAGTCCAGTACAGGCACAGTAGCATAGTTAATTAAAGCAGTAACATCATTAGTATACTAATTCAGTAGCGTGTAGATGTTTGGTCCATGCATATCAGAGACACATTGCAATTGTTGCCCTTCTGTTGCTTCATTTTGTTTGTCTGGCATAATGCACAGGCTGGGGTAAAAGTAGGAATGCTCAACCAGTCAACCAACACCTGAATTAAAAGCCATGTAATTTTTAGGGAAGACCTTTTATAGTGTCAGCAAGAGCATGGCCTTATCATGTTCTTTGGGCACTAGAACCTGAAGAAGCTGTTCTGAGATGGCTAAAATACGGGTTTGGACTTCTGGCAATGAGCTACTGGGATCCATAACAAGGCAGAGGATTTTGAAAACTCCTTGTTCTCCTGGATCCACACAGGCAGATTCATGTGGGGGGACTGGGTTTCTCTCTAGTCTGACACTGTGCCCTGGTTTATTGCTGTACAGTGTAACTCCAACAGGCTGGTGCCACTGCTGACTGAGCACTCTCATCTGTTGCAAACTGGGAATGTTATGGAGGAAAATGTCCCTTCCCCCCACCCCCCCTCCCATCATTCAGATTTCATTAGTTAATTGGATGCACAAGGTACTGCTCAGAGCTACAAGAATGATGCTGAACCTCTGCTCCAGTCTCTGTCCTAATTTGTATGGAGCAAGATTCTCTCAGTGTTTCTACTTAGAGGTCATAGAAAAAAATATGGTGCTGACTGAGAAACATGACACTCCTTTTCCAACACTATCAAAAACTGTAATAATGAAAATTTCAGCATCTCACCCACTACTAAAAATAATATAAAATATCATTCATCTTTAAGGGAAAAATTTGAACTGTAATGATGTGCACATTAAACAACAAGGGGCAAGATGTGCCCTCACATGCATATACTGACTATGCTGAAAGAGTCAATCAAATAAGAATAAATTTCGGCCCCTGTTAAATTACAGTAGAACTTAAGACACTGCCTGCAAGAATTGCTATCTTACTTGGGTTTGGAAAAATAAACCATCAATACTGTAGCCTTATGTTTGTAATCCATGACTTAATAAGCATTTTATAACTCAGGACGCTATTGTCATGGTTCATCCATGGAGAAGATAAAAATAGCTGTTGACACTGCAAACCTAGCATGAGCTCTCCTTCCTGCTTCAAGAGCATTATATTCAGTGTGGGCTTACAGAAGGAAAAGAACATGTGGATTTTCTCATAAAAACATTGGAAAAATATTAATTAAAGCAAAATCCTAAGTGCATTGGCAATTTATCCTTCAAGACTGAGACTGATTTAGGAGTTCTGCTGATCTGCAAAAAAGGAAGCATCCAGAGCCTCTTGGAGAGATGGATAGCATGCTGCCTGAAGTAGTGAAGATTACTGAACTCGTGATGACTTGGTCACTCATGCCAATGAAAACTCACAGAGTAATGCCTTTATTCAAACTTTATTTAGGTTTCCAGGCGGTGCTATCCAACCCCATACATCTCATAGGCTATCCTCAGAACTAGCCCTTTGAGTCCTGGTATCTTACATATGAGAAAACTACCTGCCTTGGTTAGATATTTGCGCCATGGTTTTTTCCATCAAAAAAATAAAAAAAGAGAACACTTTTGATATTCATTTCTCTTAAGAGGATATCTGCTGCTTAGAAATTCATGTTACTTCCCTCCCAGAGAAGAAGCCATTACTGCTTATTACTTCTTACTAGTAATGAAAACTTGATTGGGCAGCTCTGTAAAGAGAAAAATTCTCAGCTAGAAAGCTTCCAGTGTTTGGGACTGACCTTTCTTGACACTTAAGTGTTTCTGATGACACTAAATGGCGGCAAGCAAAAATTTTACAAGGTTATTTGTACAAGTTTTCTACTTCCTTGTTTTGGTTAGGCTTCAAGAGGTCACCCTTTGGAGTCAGATTGCAGAACTGCTGCAGGACAGCAGAGGGAGATAGTGCTCAAAGGAGGAAGAAAGGCACAGGCTTCCTCCACGACACCTATCACCATAACCCAGTAAAAAACCCAGTCATAACCCAGTAAATGAAGTCCAGACCAGTAGTCTTCCATTAGAAAGGAATAATAATTACATTTACATAATTTTGCTTTCCTGTGGATGAACACTGGTGTGGGTAAGGGACAGTGCATTGCCTCCCTGCCCTTCTCCATCACCACACAGTAGCAGTGGCCTCCTGAAACCAGCCATGGTACCTTTACTGGATGTCCTGGCAGTAAGCCAGACTCCTTGTTGGTGATTCCTCTCAGGTAGTGACCTTGCCGGGTTACAGAAGCATGCTGTACTGACTTTATTAAGACGTGCCCTTTATTGAGAGTGTGTTTAGTGCATGTGTTGGGTCCCTAATTAAAATGCTAAAATATGGTTCCAGGAGAAAGTTTAACAGATTATTATCTTTCCTGCACAAAAGGAAGAGAGTGCTAGGACATATCTGTTTAAAGTGACTGGGCAAATGACATTTTGATGTTCCATATTTATAGTACTCTCCACTAGTAACTTGCATATTAAGGGCTAGATTATACCAGCCCTGCCCCAGAAAGAGATCGGAGAATGAACCTGAGTCATGACCACTCTCTCCAGCCACCGACCCTTTCCCCTCCCTGGCTTGCTGTGGCTGTGAGGCCATTTTGATCAGAATAACTTCAAAGCTTTATTCTCCCGTGCTGAGCTATTTCTCTGTGGCAGTGTGGCTCTTAGATCCTGCTTTTCAGGTAAGCCAGAGAAGGATCGATAATGTCTCATATGAAACTCAAGCTCTAGTTATAACTCACCTGTCCCAATACGAATTGCATTGGGGTGTGTTGTTTAGGACATGAGAGGACCACCTCCTACTCCGTCCCGCTGCATCGTCTGACAGTGCTGGGAGCAATAAGCGCTTCGGTTTGTCAGAAGAACTAATTTGAGTCTCCCTGCCGAATTACAGACTGACTGATCAGCCAACTGACTGATCAGAAGGCGACTGTGGCAGGGTTATTGATGATGCAAAATGTCCACGTGTCTTTCTGAAACAGTCTTTGTTGGCAACAGCTCTGATGACTTTTAGCCAGTGGGTGCCCCCATGGTGGGCTGCAGAGAGGGAGCCCTGTGCTGTGGTGCCCACATGTGTGCTGTCGTGTACGGTGCAAGAGGGACACGGGAAGGTTTTACTTAGGGTTTGAAGTCCAGGTTGGGATGGACACCACTGATGCCAAGGTTAGAGCTGCCCCTTTATCCTTGTGTTGCCCACATTATAAAAATCAGAGTGATAGACATAAAACAGCCTTAGCAGTTCTCTAACAATCCCTCAGAAATGTGGCTTTTGTTTCTTTTTTTCTCTTCTTTTCCTGCCAGTCACATGAAAAAGCTGCAAAAGCAGCCTTGTCCTATTGTATTGTCATAGTTTCTAGTAAGACATTTCCATTTGATAATACATTACTGCCTGTTCTGGGATCCTGCCATCAAGGTCTTGAAGAAGTCCCCTCACGGGGGCTGACCAGGTCAGAGCACATGGCAATGGGCAGGCCTGTTCCCCTGGGACCACAGGGGAGCATGGCCAAACAGCCTTGCATTGCAGGTGGGATGAAGCTGGGGCTCACCACAGCACTGGGGGGCTTTCAGCTGAGCTGGGAGCAGGCCTGAGCTCTGGCCCCTAGACAGCAACGCCCCAGCCCCATCCAGTCTGAGGGGCTGCCTTCTCAGCTGAGCCTGGGGACTAAGGTGTTGCCTTCAGGTTCCTGGGCTGTGCCCAGTCCTGGCTACTGTCCTGTGCCCAGCCTAGCTCCTATTGCAGAGCTGCAGGATGGGGCTGGTTGGCCTCAGAGGGAGGGCACCACCCCACCCTGACAGCCCTGCCCCCCCAGGCACCCCTGGATACACTGCAGCTCAGGCACTTCCAAGCCCCAAGCCTATGCCCTCCTCTGTGCAAGACCTGTGCCCCCCAGACCTGCAAGCAATGGGGGCTGCCCAATGTTCAGTCTCGAATGACTAGTCCTCTGCCTCATGTTTTGGGAAACAGCATGTCCTGTCCAGAAAGGCTACAAAAGGTATTTTGGCCTTGGATGAATCTCCAGAATTTTAGACCTTCTCTTTTCATATTCTCCTCTATCCCACTGGCAACACAGAGTTTCTCTGATGGGTTGTTGGATTTCATCTTCAATGAGAACAAGGGAGAAAAAAAATGTGAACAGCAGCACCCTTATCTAGTAGACAGTTGCATCATTACTATGATGTTAGTCAAAGTATCTTTGAAACTTTTTCTGACTGTTTCAGGTTTTGCATAGTTTATGCTATTTTTTACCAGAAAGGGCATTTTAAAATTGGGAGACTGCTTTTGACTTTAACACCCAATTTGATTGTAAATTTTAAATTCTGACCAAAATAAGACACTAAGTCCTCAGTGATTTTCCCAGAAAAAATGTTCTCCCATGTTTTCTCACAGAATGTGACTGTATTATCTGGAAAGAAAAACATGGAAGGTAAGTTTGGAATTCGATGGCAGTAAGACAGCACCTAGTCAGCAATAAAATACTACTCTCATAGCTAAATTGCTAAATGCTGCAGTTACTATATACTGCTCAACAGTGATAAGAGTTCCTTTAGTTAATTAGAACTTCAGAAACTCAGTTTCTACTGGGATTTTTGCATGCATTCCTACAGTAGAAAAAACCCAGTTGACCTCTGTTTAAAAATCAAGTTGACTGACAGCTGGGAAAGGTTTAGTGCTCCAATCTTTTGTTGAATAATACTGGATCATTTCTCTTTGTTGAATTTTTTTTTTAGTGGAAATATTTATTTGAAGACATCAGCGAGGGAATTATTGGGGGACAGTAGGGAGGGCTGTTTTAGTAGGGCTCCTGTTTTGGTTAACAATCTTTAAATGTGAATGCTTGTCTGAACACACCACTTCTAGGAGTTCATTCAGTCCTGGATAATTATTCAATGGGACACATCTGGTTCTTACATAGTCAGCACTCCCACTGACTTCACTGGGACTAGTACTGCATGATTCAGCCCCACATGAGCTAAATAGAGAAGAGAGATGAAGCTGTTTTGCTGAGGCAGAGAACAATCACTGACAAAATAAATCCACTGAAGGGAGGAAGGAAAATATTACTGCAGCATTATGTTAACCTTTGGGAAACTACTGTATTTTGCCACTGCAAATGAGAGAGAGCTTCTGAAGGATCTGAGATACATGGGCTACATGGAATTCCTTGGGCAGTTTTGTCATTCAGGTGTTTGTGTTTTGGTTTTGGTCTGAGGGGGTGGTGTTAAATGTATCTAACTAAGGGGGGAATTGTCTCCTTTATTTTCATACTATTTCTAGAGTAACTTGTGTTTAATTCAGTGCTTGCTGGGACAACTTTCTCCAAGGACAGCTGTATAAAAACAAAATGTAAAAAAATAGTGAGGAAGAGAGAGAGTACTTTTATATCGTAGGACAAGGAATGAGAGTGAAATCTTCTCTAATGTCAAAGGGAATGTGAAAACATGCTTGGCTCTACAGTGGAGAGATTACCTTTGAAGAAAAAAGTAAATACAGTGCATGCTTCAGATTATTAATTTTCATTGGAAAAGGTGATGTTGAATAGTACTGAGGTCATTGAAACATGAAAGGTATGGGTAAATTAAAGGTTTATACAGACTATAACAGCATCACCCTATCCATTAGATAAAATGAAATTGCAGAAGACAGAAGGTTTATAAATGAGCATTTCAAGAGAATGATTATTTCAAAGATCTCAACAGGAGGAAAAAGGTGAAGAGCAACAGAGGAGGAATAGTTCTAGATAGGTGAAGAGAGCATCTGCTGGATGCAAACAGCCTGGGAAGAAGAAACACGGATTATTGAAGATACAGATAAAGAAACTGCAGCTTGTATGTTGAAGAAGCTCATGAAGGAAGAAAATACATGTGACAATTTATCACAGCTTATGGTGCTTGATGGGAGAGGGGGGAAGACATGACGAACGGGGAGAAAGATGAGTCTTGAGTGTGAGGAAAGCTGACAGTGGCCTAAAGCATACCTGGCAAAGCTGAATGCTAGTACTGGAGAGGGCTTGCAGTGAGAAATGGAGCTGCTGAGGGCAGAATGAGAAGGGAAGGATGCAGATTATAGAACAAACCAGGGTTGAGGCCAATGGAAGGAGCTAGGGGAAATGAGATAAAACGATGAAGGGATTTTGAGAAGAGAACGGTTATCTGCAAAGTCAGAAACTGTGGGAGAGCTTTAAGGAGATAGTGTCCTTAATTTTCATCTTGCAACCCTTCAGCGAATATTACAAGGGGGACATACCAGAAATCTTTATTTATTGGTAATCTCTAACTGTCATAATAGCTCCTTGAAGGTTTTGGCAGACTCCAATTTAAAATAGCTCTGAGATACTCTGACATGAAAACAAACCCCTCAACATTGCTTCAAGACATCCTAAAACTGTCCTAGACTGCCCTAGTTCAAGGAGAAGTCTTCACCTGCAACTCAGGGTCTAGAGCTATAAGCTTTGTATCTCAATTTGCCCAAGTGCATCTCCTGGCTGTATAACCTGTTAGTCCAGTGATGCTCTCCCCAGAACAGTGTCACCAAAGGTAATGCTGCAGAGAAAGAAACCAAGGCACTATTTGAGAAGTGAGTTTCAGTAACTATTGCAAGATGTATGGACTGTCGGCTCACCATCTCTTGATGTTTTAGTGCCTTTCTGGTTGTTATGCAAGTGTGTCAGTGGTGGGGGGATGGGGGGCATTGGGGGAAGAGGAGGGTGTTTGGGGCGCTCAGTACATGGATAGTTAATCCCCATGGGTAGTTATATGACCTAAATAGTGGCATCTCTTCTTAGTGTAATGGCTCTTTCTGGTCTCACCATTTATGAATAAGAAGGTCTTGTCCTCTGGTACCCTGGCTTCTTTGTGCCTACAGGTTCATAGGACAGGCTGTTTTCAGTGACTCTAAGTGATGGATAATTTTCCCTGAGAGACTTTGACAAAAGTGGACTTGATGATCTCAAAGGTCTTTTCCAAGCTAGCGATTCTGTGAAGTCCCATCTCTCATAGTGATGTTTATAAGGAGGTTTTATGCATCTTAAATGAGGAAGAAGGACATCAACTGTTGTACTCAACTGACTGCAGCTGGCAGCATTTTGTAGTTTTAAACCCAGGCTGCTGTGTGGTTTTCAGGCATCAGGTCACCACAGTGCTATGGATCTGATAGATACATGCTGGCAGATTTGGTATCACTTGGCATGATGAAAAGGGGGCATCCATTTATGAATGTTGTGTGTGCCATGCTCCCTGGGAAGTGAAAGATCGTCCTGCAAGGAGTACTGACACTGTGAGTGACTTAGATGTACTTATCAGCTGTACAGAGGCGCAGAGAGATAGTGAGGTGAGTTCATGATTTCCAAAGCGTACCTAACTTTGGGCATATTGGTGTATCCACAGAGCTCAAGGCCTCTAATGAAATATGTAGGACTCTGAGGATCCTTTATCCTAGGTTCTAGGTGAATCTAAATGCTTCCACACACACAGGTGCCACCAGTCAGGAGAGCTGGATATAGAGCAAAAGGAGAAAAAGGAAGGGCAAAGAGCTGGTTATGGCTATTGTATGATATGCTCATGTGTGTAATAGCCATACACATATTTGGGGGAGGGGAGGAAGGAAAAAAAAAGATAGTGACTAAAGTGACATTGGAAGACTGATTCAGAGAGCCTTGTAATCTTCGCTTACCCTGGTGAATAACTTAGTGGGATTCTCTATGTGAGTTAGCAAATTCTTCCTGTAAGCAAAGGAAGTGAAAAGGGAGAGAAGTAGAGTTGGAGAGAGGGATCCTTTGCTGGTGTAAATCACATAAATCAACTCAAGCCAGTGAGAGATGCCTACGTGCACTGGTTGCAAATCTGGTGATGTTTCTGAAGAACATAGATAAAAATACTGAACAAGAGAAAAACATGTTTGTGGTGATGGCAAGTTCTTCACTGGGAGGGGATGGACAGAGAAGAGACCTGGATTCATAATTATTCATGATAATAATAATAGCATGATTTTTTTTTCCCTGTTGATTTCTTCACAAGCTTCCTGTGAAAGAGCTCACAGTTTTCCTGTTTCTTACTTTCAGTTATTTGTCATTTTTTTCCTACAAATAATTCAAATTTTATCTCGTCTGCGAGGAGAGTCACAGAAGACTTCTGAATGGGTGTGTTGGCCTTTATGGGTCTCTGAACTGCTTTCTTTCCTTTTCTCTCATTGATTTCACAGGGTTTAGGTTACCAGCACAAAGGATGGATGTGCATCACAAAATTACCCATAAGATACAACTGCTTTTCAATTTTCATAGAAACAGATACAGTACCAGCTGGGAAATGTCACCTCCCAGAGAGCAAAATTTTTCCCAAGAGGGCTGTGGAAGCCTTTGCCCTGGCTGGGTTCACTGAAGTGTTAATGAAGCAAGGAGGGACAGAAGAATGTTCTTGTCTCTCTAAGGGAGGTGGTTCTCAATAATCAGCTTTTAGTGCCGGAACCTCCTTCGCTATCGTCAGTGCTATTTGCTGAGATCAATAGTCAGTTCAAAGGCACAGAAAGAATTATGTCATTGCTAGTTTTCAACCTCACTTTAATATATGGAACCGAGCCACTAGTTTTCACCCACTGAAGTTACAGGTAAACCGAGCTGCTGACATAGATTTGGTACATGTTCTCAAACTGGGAGCATCTTTATAAGCTTGTATGCAGCTTGTTTACAGCACTGAAGTCTCTGGTTGTAGAAGGTCAGAGCCTGCCCTTTCAGCAACAACTGCTAAAGCAAGACAAAATAATAAAACCACTGGAGGTTTCTTTAAGCCAAAAGAGGGTTGTTTAAAACTGTCTAAAATTTGTAGTGCATGCTTATCAGCCATACTGCTACTTGAAAATCATTGTGTCTTATTATAACATTTGTATTTTTGTCCTGTCTAGCTAGTTACATCATCAGGGAAAACACCATGCAAGCAGGCACTGGAACTTGTTCTAATGTTTATTATTCTAATAAGGAATAGAAACATAGGCACTCATGCCTCTGGAAAGATATATTTCCCCCGTGAAATTATTGGTCAAACATATAAATGTAGGATTTATAAGACCTTTATTTGAATTTTTTTTGCCTTTACAGGTCCAAATGATGGCATAACACAAATGATGCAGCTACCAAGTGCATACCAAGTGAGATTTTTATATCTCTATACAAAAGGAGTATTAAAATTAATAAAATAGGCTGTCTGCCAAATTACGGATGACATACAGAATACTGAAATAAATAGCTGATGATACAAAAAACGCTGAGAGAAAAGTTTATTCAAGCACTGAATCATCACATGTTTATATCATTGCTTTGGAAGTGCTGTCATGTCTCTTCTCAGCTGCCTGTACACTCTTCATTCTTGCCACTGTTACTCTGGGGCTGTTAGTCCTGACTCTGGTGTATATACAAGATTAGGGGGAGTTGTTCTGTCATGGTAATAGAATAATAATTGAAAACAACCAATTCTGTATGTTTTAATTGTGAAAGAGTGGTATGTTCACCCACCTGAGTACTTGATAATGGTTTCTAAATGTGTTGCTTCAGCAGGGTTCATTCCCAAGATGGCTGGTATAGACTAGCATTGGGAAGTATCCCCAAAATGAATATTTAAATAATTACTTCAAAGAAACTCCACACCATAATAAACCAAGAAAGCATATATAACATAAAACATTAAACCACCAACATTTATATAATATCTTCCACCCAAAGATCTCAAAACCTTTGCTAAATCTAGTCATTCTAAACATCCTTTGTATTTTTAGATACTTCATTTGCTCTGGAGTCTAAGCAGACAAAGTGTTTAGATTCACGACTGAGTTCCTATTGCAACAGATGCCTAATCATCACAATCCTCTGATGTGTATGTAAGTTTTTTCTCCTCCTAACATGCAAATTCCTGTACTTTGGAGGTTGACAGTTGTGACTATGGACAGTATAATCTCAGGACAACTTGGAACAAGACGTGAGATAGAAACCCACCGTTGATGAAGTAAGTATATAGTGAGGTGATATACAGTTCCAAGATTATTAATGATCGCAAGCGGTCTGAATGTTTTGCATGGTCAGACAGAAACAGGATAAAAATAACACACAATTTTTTCATTTTAACATTGTGCTATTATGGAAACATGCATTGTCTTGTAGTGCCATCCTTATTGGAACAGATCAAAAGTCTGTTGATCTACTGATTCTTCTACAAGCAAGTGAACTACAAAAGTCCAGGGAACAGTACACCCATCACTGAGCTTGAGAAACAAGTTCTTATGATGCTTTTGAATATACTTAAAAGTAAGAATGGGAGATACCTGAGGGGAAACAATCACAGTTCTCCATAAAGACTGGTGTGTGTGTGATAATCAGAATCTCCTCAGAATAATAAGGGAAGGCCAGAAAGGGGAATCACATTCTTGTTGGTGCGGTATTTTCCTAATCACATGCTCTTAATGAAAATTATGTGGCAGGGTCACTGAAAATCAGGTTAACCATATGGCAAGCACAGTGGTTGCTTCGTAATGCATAGGCTTGCTAAGGATTAGAAATCTATTAGAGAACAGATTTAGAATTCCATTGAAGAAAGTAATGAACTGCATTTCAGTGGAGAGAAAGTAATCTCAGATAAGCGGAGAGCAGTCAGTTTGACAGTGTGTTGAAGGGGTTCAAGAGGTGAAGTAAAAGTCATGCAGAACCACTGAGGAGATACACTGAGGTGGAGTTCTCTTGTTTATTGTTTTGTAGATTTCTTCAGGAGGAGTTTTACAGATGAAGTGCATGAAAGATCAGATCTATTAAAAGCATCTCTCAAAATACTAAACACACAGGTCTAAAGAAGTACTTAGCTAAGAAACAAGTAAAAGTCTCAAAGACCTTTCACATGAAAAGTAAGTTACTGGATTATGTTGTTTATAAATGTTCAGTGTAGTTGAGGTAGATCAAAATTATGCATTAAATGACTTCACAGAGTACACAGAATCTCCAAAAAATAGATGAGGATATATTTTAATCTCAAAAATCTGAAAGGAAAACAAGAAGCATATCCCTAGCTTTTATTTTACAAACAGGATCCAACCCCCCGAACCCTAGAAGGTATCTCTCCCCAGCTATAGAATGAGCTGCTAACAAACTAGTCAGTCTGGCTGGATTTCCTCATTTATTTGGATATGACACCGACGCTCACAGTGAAATGGCATAAATATGTTTTTTCCAAACAAGGAGCCGTACTGCAGAAATCAGTATGCAAACAGTGTGTTGCTTCAATATCACTACCTGGCTGCCCTGGATTCCAGACTTGATGTGTCATAAGAATTTATTCTCTCTGCATAGCATGTATATTGAGCCTAAATTAGCTGTTGGCATAGGTAGATACTTCATGAGCAGTGAATTTTTACCTTTTATTTCTCCACACTGTGTGGGGGGGGAGAGGGGGGAGGAAGGGGGTGTGGGTGGCTCGTATTTATTGATTATTTTAACTTAAACATTAATGTGTTGCTTTCATTCCATTTTCTTTTACAATTAGTTCTTTCAATGTGCTCTCTAATTGTGTGGTTTGTCCCATGAAGCTGTAACTCGGAATCAATTTCAGCATTCAACTTGCTGCACTTGTGCTTATGCACCACCATGTTGCTGCTTTTCCATGCCTGATCTCCCTCTACTACACAATAATCGTCTTCTATTTCCATTCTACAGTCTTCCTGACTAAACAGTCTTTATCTTCCAGCTCAGCTGGACCCCATGCCTTGCACCCCATTTTCCCACCTTGCACCCTGTTTGAAACTTTCTACACCTCTACCCTTACTCTTTACTTCTCTGCACATGTTGACAGCAACTTATTCCAGTGAAAACTGTATGTGTCTTTCATCTGTGAAGTGGCCATTTGACCTCCCTGCCCTGTCCCAGATTGCCTTACAGTCTTCGCAATGGTTCTGAAAGTGTCACCTTAGCCCCTGCTTCAGGTGCAAGTTCCTGAGTTGTGCTTTTTCTCTAATCACCTCCACTTGCTTCGATACCATCCTATTATGTCCTCAGCCTGCCTTGTTTTTGTATATTTTCTGTCTTTTATCTTGTCCTTTCCTTTGCTCAAGCTTTTATCTTCACAGTGCAATCATGCTTCAGTCTTTCCTACTTTAGTAAGTATTGCATATGCACCTTAGCTTCATGTGCTTTTACAACTATGTTCTTCATTGTCTTTGCCCTTTTTGTTTCTGTATAGTTGAAAAGTTCTATTTAAAACTCTGTAGTTTTATCTTCACTTTTCTTACGTTCTTGCTTCTTCAGATCTCTCTCACTAAACTTCATAAAACATTTTTTCTTGGAAAAGCCCAAGACTGTTACTCAAGGTTTATTCTTCTTGATGTATCAATTAAATTCCTATCAAGTATCAAACATATTAAACCTTTCTCATAATAGTTCTCCTCCTTAGGCAATGATCCCAATAAATATCTGAAAAATGACTGTTTTATCATGCTTCAAATCTTCCTGAAAATTCTCCTTGTCAATGAAGACATTGTTGATGCCCCTATCATGCTGACTGGCACTGTTCCACATTTTTCCTTGTGTGGATCCCTGTGACCTATTAATCTCTCTCATATTGTTCTTATGATAGTAACTGTCTTTTACTCTGGACCTGTCTAGCACATAGCCTAGCCAGGCCTTGCTCTATGATTGCAACCTTTAAGCACTACAGCAATAGTAACGTTACTAATAGCAGATAGGATCCTATTGACATTCAGTACTGTAATCAGCACCTTCAAAAATGCTTATAAATAGTACAGAGAAATTATTGGCAGGGAAGTCAGATGTTTCCTAGGTTGTTTAAAAACACAAAACAAAATTGAAGTCCTCTTAATGAGCATGGCTTGAGTCTGATTTTCTTGGATTAAATCAGATTAACCCACTAAGCACCATTCATAATTTCAGTTCCAGATTCAGGTTTTTTTTTTCCTGAAGCTTAGAGATGTTAGAGTCCTTCTTGTGTTGATTCAGTCTTTTTCACCACTGTGACAAGCAAGTATTTAAGAAGAGTGTGGCAAAAAGGGGGTTAAAGGATAGGTTGCAGTTAAATGATTTCAGTGTTCAAAGAGAAGGACAATTAGTTATGTTGGGCTGACCTCCTTTTTGCACTAATAAAAAGTGGTGTGGCAGAACTGTTAAAAAGGGGGAGTCTTTCAGAAGAGGACTCCTAAGAGAGGATAGGGGCTTTCTCTGGAGTGTGGTCACAGATTTTACAGTGAATATTTGATTATGCAAGCTGTAATTTATGTGTGGCAACAGAGTAATCAAGACCTCCCTTGCATTAACATTTTTCTGCTGTCCTATAAAACTAGTAACACTTGTATATCTCTCAAAAGGTGTTTAAGTATTGCATCTATGTGCAGCATGCTTTCCATCCTGTCTTTGAAGGGCTTCTTGGAATGCATGCCACACTTCATCTAGTTTGTCACTACATTGTTAAGAAAAAGGACTCTGTCTGGGTGGCCTACCAAAACCGTTACAAAAACAGGTTTCCGTATCCATATTTCTCATGCAGCTTCTCACCTGAGCCTTGCCAATTCCTAGTTGTTCTTGGATTTCCCCTGTTTCTTATGAGCCATCTCCTGTCCCTTTCAGTTGTTGGTGTCTCTAGCAGCTTGTCAAAAGGAGCGGTTAATTTCCCAGCTCTCAACTAGTTTGCATTCCTAGAGAAATTGGTCTCTTAGATTATTTTAACATGAGCATCAAATTTCCTCATCTCTTCATCAAACTTGTAATTTGCAAAACCCTGACCCAGTATGTTTGTATTCATGGAGTTAATCCTCTGTGTCTCCCTATTATCATCTACTTGTATTTTCAGTGTACAATTTTGCTCTCTGAGGTTCAGTAGAACATAGTTTTAGGGATGAGTGAAGTATTTGCATGATTACTTCCATTTATGGTATTATTTCCTATATGCATTATTATTATTTATTGCTATTATTTGTATTGATTACAAGAACATAACAGTGGATGGAGTTTTGGTAAATTAAGTCCCAGATCTTGGTGTGAGTGGAAGACAAAGAGGAGATATAGCCCATGTAACAGGGGAAATTCATGGATAAATTCTACCTTGAAAGGTTTCCACTATCAAATCTCCCAAGATATATCTTCCTTGCATTTTGTCAGTTAGACAGTCAAATTTTCCCTTGCACATTTTTTTCTGAAACTCACGGGAGAATCACAGGGTAACACAAAGAACTCAAAGTTAACCAGGGTAGCTCAAAGGACTTGCAGTTAACCTCACCTAAGGGGCTTATGTATCCCTCCTGGCCTCTCCTATCCACTTGGTTTTTGCTTTCAGGAGGAGAAGAGACAGAAGACATCTTCCCTTCTAATAAAGGACTGATATATTTATACCCTCATATGTGCATTCCTCTGGTAGCCTGCAATTCCCACATATTCTTTGTTCCTTTAGTATAAGGAAGTTGTAGCCTTCAACATGCTTCACTGCCAGCCAGACCCCTGCAGTAAGGGCTTCGTCTTAGCCACGCATCCTTCGAAAACAGGCTTTGAGCTACATGGCAAAAGGATAATCACACTTGTGCATATGTAGCCACTAAAAAGCCCTTTGAATTTCTACAAAGTATTTTCTGCAAAGAAGTCTGTGACAGAAGGCTTATAGTAAGTCTTGGTATGATTTTTTTTTTTTTTAAATTTGTGAAGTCATATAAACTTGAAGTGGTGCAAATGGGAGGTCTTGGCAGAAGGAAGGATGCTATTTCCATGCATAGCATCTTGCAACCAAGACAAGACTATCTAGGGATTGTACATATCTTTGTACACTGGAAATGTACTTCAGTCTCTAATATCCATTGTTGGGTCTCCATCTCTAATGAACAGTCCCTTCAGGCAATATTTAATTGGGTAGTACAGCAATTTTGTGATCAAGATATAAATTCATTAGAGACTAGATTACGACTGACAAACTCATTTCACCTATGACCTAAACTGAATATGAACTCAACTCTTCTCAGGTAGGAAGCTGATGTATAAAATAATTTCCAATTCATTGCCAGGGGATTTAGAGTGCACGTTTCTAGAGTTTTAATCTGGGATTTAAACCTGAAACCAGTTGCTTGAAGAGCTGGCCAAAACCAAGATATTAAAAGCATGCATTTTCTAAAAATGAGATAATTTCACAGGGTGTTAGTGTTACCAAAATAGTGCTTTTGATGGGGAAAGACAAAATGCTTAATTTTTATTTTAGCATTGAAATACAAGTACATGACATCATATATATGTTTCTATGCTGTGTTGTTGACCACACAGAAAGATTATAAAAGCTAAAAAAAATCTTACAGTGCTCACAACATGTATGTTTTTTGATGTTTTCCTAGTGATGACAAATTTCGCACTGTTTTAAAAGATACCACAAAATGTAATATAGACAGCCCTAATGGGCTAGATGTTGGTCAACACCTTTTTAAAATAGAACCCTTAAAATTTACCACAAGTGGAGAATCCAACTGGAAGGGAAAAGAATGGCTTTCTTGGACATTTTAATATGTTGAAATTAAGCAAAGCAGAAATAACATTTATGCTGTGCCATTACTAACTTTGCTTCTCAACAGAAATCAAGGACTTGCTAGCTTCATGCCTGGGTGAACAAAGACCTTTCAAGAACATTTCACTGCTGCTCTGTAAGTTTATTGTCCTAATAGATATTCCCATTGATCGCTGTTTGCTTTACATTTTTTCACTACATATTTAAAATTGGCATATATTTGAATACTTACCATTATATGGTCAGTGGAGCTATTAATTTAACAGGTCAAATAATCATTATATTTCACTAGGATGCTGGGGTTTAATTCATTTAACATTTTAATCTTCCATCAGTTTTTCCTTTAAGAGGATTTCAGTGCATATACAGGATTTGTATAAATCTGTGTAGTAAATTTATTCTTTTAACAGTTTTATTCTTTCATCAGAAATTCATTTAAATGGATTCTACTATATATCACATTCACTGCCAGTGTGGCTTTAGGTCAGGCTGTAATTGATGCAAAAGCAATGAGGTATTAAAAGAGAAAGGAAATATCTGAAATTGGAAAGGGATCAAAAGTGTGCCACTGTAAGGCTATGACATTCTTCAGATATGATGTGGGTGGGGGATGGACCACTAACAAACCATTTTGGAACCAAGACTGGTATTGCTGCTAATTTCAGTCTTTACTAAGGTTAGGATCTGTGCTGAGAAGACGGTTGCATTTAAAGCTTGCAGTAGCTGTAATACATGCCTTTTTGAAGTTTTAAGATAGATTGGTAATAACAAAGAACAACAGAAAAGAATAAAGCTAAAATAGTAAGGGATTTGATGCATGTACACAGAACAGAGGCAAAGGAATTATGGGAGAAAGGAGAGTGATGTGGATAGTGCAATTATGCTAAGATGAGGCACATATCTGTTACTGCTCTGCATACCCCATACCGACAGAGCAACCCACGTCATCAGAACAAAAACGCTGAACCTGCCAAATGAATCACATGAACAAACTGAGAAAGAAGAAAGCATTTTCTCCACATTTTTCTGGTTTAATACTTCCAGACTTATCACAATAGACGGGACCATATTTATACCCTGATAGGGGTATGTGTGTATATATGTAAGTATATATCTTAAAAAACATATTTATACCTACATGTAAAAAACATATTTATACCTATATGTAAACATATTTATACTATATGTAAGTACATTCTGTGCTGTCTATAAGTAGGTGTCACGGGTTAACCCCAGTCAGCAGCTGAGCACCACGAAGCTGCTCGCTCGCTTTCTGCCCCGAAGGGATGTAGAAAAACAGTAGGAAAAATTAATTCCCAAATTTCTACGCCATCTGTTAGCGTTTAACTTATGCAGCATAAAGATATACTTTTAAAAATATTAAGCAAAGTTAATGTAACTATGATGTAACCTTTTGATGACATAGCTAAGGTCTTGCACTGTGGAGATAGAGGTGATAGTTTAAACCTTGTTCCAGCTCCAGCCCCACAGCTGTCCATTGCTAACCTTGCTGACAGTAGCTTCTCAGTCATGTGCATGGAGAAGTCAAGGTCAGTCAGAAATGCAGCTGGCTATGTGGTACCTTCAGCGCTGTTCACCACAGAACCTGGTGGAACTTTATTGCTCTGGAATGAAAGCATTCAGGAAGTATGGGGTAGCCTGTAGACCTCTAATAGTATTGGTGCATTCAAACAATTAACTTGCATACCCTCAAAGTAAGTAAAAGAAGAAAATAATGCTTTAAAACTAACATTACAGAGAAAAATAAGCTAATAGTAATTTTAAAATATTGTAAAATACCTGAAGGAAAATTAAGAAAATACCAGGCAATATGCTGAAGGCTTGAGTCTATAGTGTTCACAGAATCACAGAATTGTAGGGGTTGGAAGGGACTTCAAGAGGTCATCAAGTCCAACCCCGCTGCCAAAGCAGGTTCCTTAGGACTATGTCTACATGTGTGAGAAAGTGGTTCCTCATCTGCATGTGTAAGAAAGACTATGTGTCTTTATGCAATCAGTGTCATTCATTTTATTGGAAAGACATCCAATAAAACAAAATTTTATTGCATCTCTATTTTTTAAAAGAAAAATATAAACTAGGATCCTTTGTTTTATTTGAAATGTATGGCCTATACTGTATATCCTGGTCAATTTTAATACTGTTTTTTTCTGGAATTGCCAATAGTTGGAAGGAATTTTGGAATATAAATTGGGTTTCAGCACTGATTAGGAATGGTTGATTAGATCGCCAAAGAAAAATATAAGGAAGGGTCTGTTTAACAGGTACTGTGCTTCTTATTTTGATTCAACAATTATCTATAAAATACATGTAAAACAAAAAAAAACCCCAATCTTATTTGGAAATTACAATAATGACACATAATAAGTCTCTCTTAGTTCTGAAGTAGGGCTGGAAAGGGGATGCCAAGGAAAATGGTGGGCTTAGAATGATTGTTCTACTGAACAGTTTTTCACCTGGACCATGACTGGGGGATCCCTGAATAAGGCTCACCACAGCTCTTGTGTTGAAGCCACAGTTAGGTGAGAGAGAAATCCAAGAAATCCAAGAGCTCCCCTTGGAGTGGGATGGGAAAGAGAGTCCTAAAGGAAGTGACAGGCTACAGAAAGACTTCTCCTCTGGCTGCACTATTTTATGGTGTCCTGATGTAAAGTGGAGCCATCTATGGTGGTGAGAATTAGAGTTAGAAGTTTGGGAGTCAATGACTAGAGCTAATTTTGGAGTGGAGCAGCAAAGGACTGCCAAAGAAGTAGTAGGCTACAGAAAAGATTAGTTCCCTGACAACTTTTTCATCTAAGCCCTGCTTGAGGGTCCTTGCCTGAGACTCAGCCAATGTCAAGACATAGGGTTGAGGATAGATAGGGTGAGGGTTAGGAGGGAGAGAAAGGCTGGAGCTCCTTTAGAAGTGGGACTGGAAAGATTCTGTCAAGGATAGGCTACGGGAAGATTTCTCCCCTGAATATTTTTTCTAATTAGGACTGATCCTGTAGGTCAAGGGGTAAGATTCAGACAACCTTTAATGTTGCAGATAGTTTTAGAGTTAGGAGACATATAAAGCCATGATTTTCTTCTAGAATGTGTCTGAAAAGGAGCTTTCAATGAAGGTGGTAGGTTATGAAAAGATTATTACCTGGACAAATTATCATCTGGGCCATGCACATGAAACCTGCTGAAAAGCTGAACTCTCTGTAGTGTTTAGAATTAGGATTAGGCTTAAAAAAGATAAAGTGTAGAGCTCTTGCTGGAGATGGGCTGGAAAGGGACTGCCGAGGGAAGATGCAGGTTACAGAAAAATTATTCATCTGACAACTTTTTCATCTGGACCATACCTGACCTTGGGGTAATGTCGAGTTGTCTGTGACAGTCATTGTTAGGAGAACTGTCAGGGTCAGGAGAGAGACAAAGCCTGGAGCTTGAGACAGAGTGGGGTTGGAAAGGTCTGCCAATAGAAGTGCGGGAATAGACAAATATTACCCTACTTCATTTTAGGTTGGGTTTTTTTTTTAATTTGGGCTTTTCCCAGGGGCCATGTGGCAAGCCTGATCTTCCTAAAATGATTTGCATTTGATGCCAAGAGAGAGACAAGGACTAGTGGGGTTCCAAAGAAGCTGCCAAGGAATGTAGTGGGCTACAAGAGCCTTACTGCCGCGACTTCAGTTTTGTGGGTCACTGGCGATACCAGGTCTTTACTGAGCAAAGGCCAGCCCTTAGGGTTGGAGATAGGGTTAGCATTAGGCTAGAGACAAAGCCTGGGACTCTTGTTGAAGTCAAACTGCAAAGGGGCTGCCAAAGGAAGTGCTGGGCTAGGAAAGTTTTAATCTCCTGACTTTTTTATCTAGCCATGCACACGGGATCCTTAACTAAGGTTCAGCAAAGGCCAAGAAATAAAGTTGAGGTTAGGGTTGGTTTTAACCTTAAGTTTGGGTTTAGCAACAAAACCTAGAGTACTCATTGGAGTAGATGTGAAAAAGCTATACCAGAGAATGGGGTTGGCTGCAAGAAGATTTCTACCCTGCCTATTTTTTAATCTGTACCCTCATGTTTGGGGGTCTTAGGCTAGTGCTCAGACAAGGCCAAGCTGAAATGTTTGGGTTATATTTAGTTTTAGAGAGAAGCAGAATCTTCTTGTCCTGTTGTAAAATGGCTGGAAAGGAGCTACCATGGTCAGGGGTCTGCAAGCATGTTGGTTCTGGCTAGCTTTGAGAGTGACAAGACTTTGACCTTTCACTGAAGTGGGACTGCAAAGAGAATGCTAAGGGTAGGATTAAGGCTGCTAAATATTACTCTCTTGAAACCATGTTCATCTGAGCCATGGCTGGTATCCTGGGTAAAGGCTCAGCTCATCCTTAGGAAGGAAACACATCTTGGGGATCTGAGTGGAGTGAGGCTGCATGGGGGCTGCCAAGGGAAGGTCTAAGCTATAAAAAGATTTCTTCTGTAATAACTCTTTCATCTCAACCATGGCTTGAGGTCTCAGGCTGTATGGATCAGGGCACAACACATTTTAGGTTTATGGTTAAAAGTACAGTGGAGATTAGGTTCAGTGTTAGGAGAGAGACAATGCCTGGGTGTCCAGCTGTCGTGGGGCTGTGAAAGGGCGGGCAAGGGGATCAGCATCCTGCCAAACAATTTCTCTCCCAAAAGCTTTTTTTCTGGGTGATGGTTTCTGAGTGTGGGCCAAATCTCACCCCATCATGGTGGTTAGGGTTAAGGTTAGGAGAGATATAGTTTGCACCTTCTTCATTCATCCTGATAACTGTTTTTTAATTTTCCTTTCTAAGAGAGCTCTGTATTTATGGGATATCCTTCCATCACATTTGAAGTTACACCCATAGACTGGTATGATGGCTCTGTATGTCAGGGAGTTAGTTCCTTCAACTTGCTGCAGTCAATTTACTTTTGACAACCAAGAAATTTGATTTTTATAATGAGGCATAAATCACAGGAAGGGCTGTCTATAATGGACTTCAGCAGAGTTAAGAGCAAGAGTGCAGTAGTTCATATCAACAAGATTTTATAACAGAGAGCTGCACAGTAAAGGACATATTCCTGATAGAGAGGGAGAATTTAGAGAAATTTGGGACAGCTAGGTAATAGTTACACAGCTTGGAGGATTAAAGGCTGTTGTTGCCTTGTTATGGCCCATTGTTGTTCTGGTGTGGCACTTGGTTTGATATATACGAATACCACTGAGTCAGGAGGCTGGCTGAAACCAGAAAGATGGGGTGAAGTGCAGCATGCCTAAAACAGCTGCAGTACGTCTCACTGCTCAGTACACTGAGCTGCATGTTTGTTCAATTGAATTATACCTTTAAATTAATTCAATTGAATGTGAAATGAATGAATTATAAATAATTCTTGGCAAGCCTATAAATATGGTTTGATAGAACCTACCACCACAAATAGGAAAAGCCTATAAAAATGTATTTGCATGTTTACATATCACTCCCCTGTGGTGGATTAGCAAGCAGAAAGAAGTCTAAAACCACAGGGGGAAGGTTTAAATAGGATGACTCAGACATTAGTAAATGATTAACAGTAATTTCACAAAGGTGGAGGGTAAGCTGCTCATTTTGCAGAATCTCACAAATGTGTTTTGAACGATTAACTAAATTTTCTTGGCAAAAGTTTAATTAGGGCTGCTACTGATTAACCACAATTATTTGACTCAATGTACAGACTAGCTATACAAGCTGTGTAGAATGACCAGGATTAACCTACATGAAGGTGTTTAATGGTTCTTGGTCCTGTCTGGACCAGCTATCTCTGAAGAACAGGGGGAGTCACTCAGAGAACATTACACAGTCCTCCTGAAAGCCCTCTGGTAGCCTCTGATGGAGTCTTCTTAATAGAGTGCATATACATACAGAGTGTACATATGCAGCCAGCTCTGCTGGCCAATGCATGAGTGAACAGGGTCAAATCCCTGTCCCCTTTGGTGAAATGATGGATGCTGCTTTCAACACTCTTGACATTTCTCCAAAGCTGCGAAAAACAGACTGGTTCTCACGTCTGCAAGTGAACGTAAGGCAGGGAACTAATGGAGCTTTCTTGTATCCTCCTTTGCTCCTGCTTCCTCTAACAACCCCAACCTCCCAGTCCTCTTGTTGTTCCTGTTCTTTATGAACCTGAATCTAATCTGGCTGGTTACACTAATATTTTCAAATGCTGCTTACTGTCTTTTACGGGTAATACTGTTTTGGCACAGTTGGACACACTCATGAGAACAAGAGACATTTATGTCATTTAATTGCTTTTTTTCTTCTCTTGTCAGATGAAGAAAAAAAGACTAGTGCCCTTAATAACTTATGATTAGAGCTGATTAGGAAATAAGTATTTCCTGGGAAGCATTTTGAGAGGAAGCACAAATTGTCCTTTTAAAAAAAAGAACAAAGAATTCTTTTCATAGTTTTATCAAAACCTTCTTAACTGTCATTTTACTCTATTGTTAAGCATTCTCCCAGCTTTTCATGTCACATATTCTGGTTTTGCAATGAGATTGGTTGTCTGTATCCTAAATTCCAGGGAAGAGGTGTTGATTGTCAGATAATGGTAGGCCAGGTAAATCTCTCCAATGGCTATTGAATGCAGCTCTTCCTTCTGAACAGTTCCATGCATGTTATTAAAGTAACAGTAGGAAATATGGTGCACTTGCATGGCAGACATAGCAACACACAAGTTAAACCTGTTTTTCATTAATGTTCGTTACTATTAAGAAGACACTCACATCCCAGACAGGATTTCTGTGGCTTCACAAGACTTGAAAAAGATGTCTTACAGAAGCAGATCCTCCTGTGACTGAACTTCCTGCTGCTTTTATGCCTAAATCACACAGTTTACTTGTGTTCCATCCATCGGCTTGGTGCTCCACAATGCACTTTGAATATACATTGAATACTTAATATTTTGAATATACTTAGTATGTATTTACATTCCTCCTATATTATTATATTTGTGGAATCACAGTGTTAGTCAAGCAGTAACTTTCCACATATCAGAATCCCAGCGTTAGTCCATTAGCAGTTTATATGAATGCTCAGTTCCAAAAATCTCAGTTACCTTGTTTACAAAGATACCCAATCTAGCACACAAATTCACTGAAAGCTTAACTAATTTTATTGTTCCATTAATAAAACCACGTCTTGCTCTATATATGTATCCAAGACATACACTTAATTTCTATTATACCAAACATAGTATTTCTATTATTTTATCAACAAGTTATAAAAACTAGCTAATTTTTAGCTTGCTATTTCAAAAGCCTGCTTGCTTTCTGTTTGTATACTTTTAAATCATTATTGCACAGATCAGTACAATAAACAATACATAATCAAGTAGTATCATAGCCACCAGAAGTGAAGTTAAAAAAATAAATAAATAGTCAGGACTGGTAGCCATGAATTATCTTTGGATCAGGTTACAGAGTGTGTTCATATCAATCTGCTTACATGCTTTGTTTGTCCTAATAGCATTTTGAGTATTCATAAATAATTAGCACATCTTCTTCTATCAGTGTCAGCTTAGCTCGCTCGGGCATTTATGAAACATGCTATGATCTACCTGTAACTGATTGTAGGGGTAGCTGGAAGAGCATATTTTTAGATTGCTTCATTTTCTGTTATCAGAAAATCTGTCAACCTTAGCTGGAAGGCTTTAGCAGTTCCCCTTCTTCAAGGAGGCCTCTACAATGTGTCATGCCCTTGAGAAGCATCCGTTGTTTAATTTTATGAAACAACAGTCAGGTCAAACTGCCGAGAGTAGCCAGGTTCCCCTCCTCCTCCTTTTTTTGTTTCCTACTCCTGTTCTTCATAGGCCCCGAGGGTGTTCTCAATATCAATAACATCACACTAGGTACTCAAAAGGGCAAACTTAAGACAGCATGAGTGCTTTATATTCAGGTATTTCTATTTTTTCAAGAGCTTTCTGAAACTTCCATCTTTACAGCAGCCACTTATATGCAACTATAATTTAGCCAATTGGGTTTGTTTTCCACTGCTAACAAACTGTCTTCAGCTCCCCATGTCACTTTTCCCACTGATGAGTACAAACCCCTGTTTGCCCGCCGAGGTGCTCTTTGCTAACCACCCACCCCACACGGCACGGAAGGAGCAGATGCATGTGGGTAGGGCAGTGAAGATAGGCCTGTTCCTTAGCAATCCCCGCAGCTGGTATGTGGCAGTGAAGACCTAGAGGAAAATAAATTGAACAGGAGGAGTTTCTTATTGACATATGCAGTGTGAGGCAGTTCTGTTTCAGTGATAGCAGGCTATCCTCTGCAGAGCTGGCTTACCTGCCCCCTGCCCTGCCCTACCCTGCCCTGTCCTGTCCTGTCCTGTCCTGTTCGGTCCCACTCCCTGCCCCCCCCAAAAAAATCCACAGACCCTTTTTCTCCACCCTTAATTCAGAAGATTTAACTCAAGTGTGACAATTCAGTAGATTTAGAAGCAATTTTCAAGCCTCAAATGTTCTGGATTGCAGTAATCTGGTTGTGAGGTGACAGACATTTGTTTAGTGGAGTTTAGGCCACTGGGAGTGGGTGGTGAGCTATAAGACTTTAGCTTAGTCCCAGGACATAAGCTGGGTAGTTGGATGTAGTTTTGAAATTCAAACAAACAGTTATGGAGGAACTCTTCCTCTGGCAATGTGTTTTGATGGCCTGTGGCTGTCTGTCTTAGATGCTACACTGTGGCTGCAGATTCTTCAAGCATTTGCTGCTTCCTGTAAGTATAATCTCAATTTTGTGAAGGTTTAACATTAACCAGCTGTTCCACAACCATATGGTGACCTGAGCAAGACACTGGACTGACTGGATTTCTGTGCTGTTATTGAATGTAGGTTTTTATGTGGATGCAAAAAAAAATGCAAGATAGAGATTATTAAATCAGCCTCTCTTTCTCTCTGTACTCATTTCTACTCTTGGAGCAGCTGCTTATGCTCAGCCTCTGGACTGAGTCAGTCAATTTACTCCAATAGATTCTAAATCAGTCCCTTTATCCATAATGATTAGGCAGCAGCAAAATGCACATCTGATAAAATTTGTAGAAATCCAACAAGAAAAGGTAAGCTTCCCTCACAGAGAAAGAAATAAGCCCTAACCATGACTGAACAGGTTAGTGGCAAAACTGTACCAAGTCAATTCATTCTGCAGTATGAAAGCAGAATCAAAGCCATTAGGCATAGGCCATACTATATTTAAGGTACAATTAAAAGAGCGCCTTGAGCCCTATTTGTCAGCAACTATTCCTGCATAAAGAGTGTCTCATAATTAATGAAAGATTACAGCTGTGTTAAATCTTAACACTGCATTGCAGATTTTTTGTAAACAAAGTGATTAGTTTGACTTAACTCTGTATTCCAAGCAACCTTCACGAAAGGTCTATTTCACTGAAAACACCCATAGATCTCCTAAATGCAACAGTTTTGTCTGACCTAGCTTCTTTAAACATTTTACTTTTTTTTTTGCAAAGATTAAAAATGGACTGTGGAGTAAAATTATCTCAGCTTTGAAAATATGAAATTGTAGTGCCTCAGTATGTAGTAATTTACTACGGTAGCTCTAAAGAACAGATGGGAGAGTATAGAAAGAGGATTAAACTGCTTTCCATATCCTAAACTTTATCAGGGATAACACAGAAAACTGTGTCATTCATTACTGCCTGGGGAGTTCTTAAGTGTTAACAATTTATCTAGCTGATACATTAAAAAAAGCTAGGAAGTTGGTTTTTTTTCATTAGCAATAACAGGCTGCAACAAAACAGAAAGTCAAAGTTGCATTGCAAGAGTTTTATTCACCTGCCAAACAGAGGAAATTAATTGCTTCACCTGGAAATATTGATCATACTACATCTAAGCCAGAAATCTAAGTGCATAGACCCAAGAAATGCACTGCTGAAAAATTTATTTTCCCAAGTCTTTATTTGTTAAAAGCCTATTTTCACTGCATTACAAATAAAGAATAATGAGACAGTATTTGTGATACTTCATGTCATACAAGGTTTGTATTCATACACCCTGCTTCACATCACAAAACCAAACTGGTTTAGGATTAAGTTCAGAACCTATTAATATCAAAAGGAGTAGTCTCATTAACATTTAGCAGACTTTGGATCAGGCCTATCCAAAGATTCAGCTGATAATACCAATTCATGCAAGAGATTACAACCAAAGTCTCGTTATCTCTTGTAATTATATTCCCCTCATGTTTGTTTTCACTTGTATGCTTTGGTATTTTTTCTAGACACTTCTGTTTAAGCTGCTCACTTGGATTTAACAGAGCTTTATGACTGCAGTAGATTTTCAGTGATGTCTGAGTTTCTACAAATTCAAAGTTATAAGGCTCAAGCAGCAAGTTAACTGTCATTTTCTGTAAAACATCACAGAGTTCTTGTTGTTTGTAAATAACCCCATTAATATAACACGGATTTTAAAAAGAAAGAGAGCAGCACATCTATACTTGCAGGGTTTTCTAGATGCTGTTTTATAACAGTTTATGGAATCCAGTATATATATGTGTGTATGCTTCATCCTGAAAGGGGTAAGTTCATCTAAATTTTCTGTAAGATTCCTCTCTCAAATTCAGGACTTCTGTGTGAAAACCTGGACCTCTCACAGACAGCTGCACTGAATCTCTCTGTTAAGGGGTATTTTTGCCTCAGTTTCCACTGTGAATGTTTGCTACCAGATCGTTTTTTTAAATCCTATCTTTTGTTCTATCCATCTTTGCTCCCACTGGCTTTTTGTAGGCTGGACTCTAGTTTATCTTCCGCTACTAGGATTAATATAAAATCAACAGGTAACATGCAAGGTAGGATGCTTTTTTAAGATGGGAAAACATCTCTGGAGCACTTCAGACAGCATGAAAAGATGTACTGCTCAATATACCAAGATGCATGGAGATGAACAGATGAGTATCCTGTCTCCAACAGGGACAGAAATTATTAGTCATATTCAGAAAAATAATTTCAGATCTAATTTTGTTGGTTTTTGTTTTTGACTATCTAATCCTTTAATGACATATTATGCCTCAGTTGGTGTATGTGAGATAAATAAATATGTAAACTGGCACCCACGAAAGCTTTGGCTGCAGCTAACACCACTCATAGCAGTCATAAGAGTTTCTAGTTCTCAGCTAGGACATACACATACTCATTTATCCTCTCTTATGCAGTTTTCACATAGAATCGTAATTTTCTCTTAAATAAGATTCCCTGCGTCTGCTTGATCTCACTGGGTTTTTACAGCAAAGTGCTGTTGACAAAACAGTCTGACTTCCTTGTGGTTAATGCTACACATGGCAGCAATCCACTAGTCATCAGCTCGTTGCATTTGGCTTTCCAAGTGTCTTTATGAAATGGCTACTTCCTCACCCTGGCAGTTTCTCTCCTGTAAATTCCCAGATTGGAAGAAGGAGACAGGCAGTGAGCAGAGGGAGCTGACAGAGGAAGAAGCAGCATACCCTCCTTTGTCCCTCTGGAGGTCACACATTAGAGACAATAAAGAAAATTAAACACTGACGATTGTACTACATTTGCTGCACAGTTTATAAACCAGATGGAGAAATAAACTGATTCTGGTTTCATTCTGAGGACAAGCAAGCATCTTCACTGGGTGCTCAGGACACAAATTTACACCTTGGGAGTGTGGTTGAAATCTCTGTCTTCTGCAGATTTCTTGCTTGAGCACCTATAGCTAGTTCTCCAAAACATTTTATTTTACTTGCTGCAACAATTTTTATTTCTGCTCCAATGAACTAAATTAATATTTAATGTTTATTGAAGCTGGGCCTGGGGAATCCAATTTTATTCCCTGTCCAGCAACCGCTCTAGCAACCAGGCCAGAGAGTCATGTGGAAACATATGCGCATCTCCCCTTCACGCCCCTGCCCCAGCCCCATAAAGCTTAACCTCAACTGGTATATAATTAGTCTGTATAAAATAGAACAGCTATTTCAAGATTCTGGAGAAGGAGAAAGTCTCTCACCTGGTGGTTGAAGAAATCACGCAGAAGAGGAAAACAGAAATCGTGAGGAGAATTTAAACCTAATTCCCGGAGTGAGAAAGGATATTGCCATTCCTGGGCTGCAATCAGAGGGCTGCTGGGTAAGAGGCAGCAGGAGAGGCGAGTCCTATCCACTCCTTCACCCTTGTTCTCCACAGAGCTTCTTTGAGTAAGTGTGCTCTGAGGAAAGCACTTGGATTAGTCACTGAGGTAACATGAATGCATAAATTATTAATTCATGTTATGATATAACTTAAATGTAGGGTAGCTCACTAGCTGCTCTGTAGGGTCAAGTATTCTACAGTTTCTGGACTTCTTCACAGACAGACTGTACATTTCTAAGTAGCATCTTCAGCACCTAAAGAGTGAGGGAGCAACTTAAATGATGTATTTGAATGGTTGCCCAGAGAGGTTGTGGAGTCTCTTCCTCTGGAGATATTCAAAACCCATCTGAATGTGATCCTGTGCAACATGCTGGAGGTGATCCTGCTTTGTCAGGGGGGTTGGACTAGATGATGTCCAGAGGTCTCTTCCAATGCCCACTGGTCTGTAATTCTGTGAATCTGTGAAATCAGTGTTTTGGATTCAGACATCCCATGATCAGTGATCTCTAGATGGCATGTATAAGATAATGCTTTATAGTGATCCAGACAATAGGCTCCGCTGTGTGACAACATGGGGATAGTACAACTTTTCTTGTCATAGGGATGTTCAAAGGATAACTGTGCTAAACATTGTTAAGTTTTAAGATCTGATAATGATGAATGTCTACAATGAAGATGGGAATATATGTCTAGCAGAGCCAACTTTGAAGTCCTGCTTATACACTATACTGGGTAAAACAGCTTCTAGTGTGTTTATAGCACTAAATTAATATTTCTGTGATTCACTACACTATGGAAATCCCATACACCTGATGGGAATTTGGAGCTTTTTTGAGGATGATTCTGCATATAGCAGTCTACTTTTGTGTGAGCTATTGGGGTAACAAGTTGTTGAACTGCATCTGGATTCAATAGAGCAAGAGTAAATTTTGGCTGTTCCATGGTTATCCAGGATAAAGAAGTCATCTATTCCACTGAATCCTACTTTGAAGAATTTGAGTGAAATTGGAGCAGGGGGAGTCACGGGGGGTGGGGGGGTGGGGGGGGTGTCACTCTTTGATGTACAAGTCTTTGATCTTTAACTGTAGCTGTTGCCTGCATACTCTTTTTGCAGATCTCTGGATCCCAGTCTTCCTTCAGAATTGTCCTGATTGTTCCTTTTTCTCATAAATTAAAAAAAGTTAGGCTATACAGTAGAAGTTCCCATGCAAATACAGAAATACTGCTGTGCAGCTTCCCCACCATCTCTCCTCTCAATCCATCTATAGTTCATTAGGATGATAGTAATTTTGTTGAAAGATTGTTTACCTAAAGCAAAAAGAGACTGAAATTTCCTCAACAGTGGTGTTGGGTATTTTTTTCTACTGTTTTTTTCATGTATGTTCCAGTTTCCAAGTCATCCATCAAAGGCTTTTGGTGAGTTGCCTGAGGTAATCATGTTCTTCTAAATCAGGGCAAGGGGAGTGAGAAAGGTTACTTACTCAACCTTTAATAAAGTTTCAGGAACTGCCAACTTAGAGTATCTTGTTTAACTAGGATGGATTTAAATGAGGGATAATATCCAGTTACTAGATCTGAGACAATTTGGCAGCTGGGTACCATGAGGACTTGGCTACAGCAAGCAAGAATATTCTCCACATAAAAGAATATCTGCTGATATGCCACCAAGGTTATTCTATGGCTGCAGATGGCATCTACAGTTCCCACTGTCTAAGCCCAAGTTTAATAAGACTGGTGCAGGCCACGTGTAGCTGATGGCTATTTTTTACTGTCATGAGACAATCAAACTTAAATTTTGAAATTTTGTTTTCTTCAATACTTTAAAACACACTTATATCCTATGTATTGCTCCTGCAAAGTGTCCTGTCAGCAGTGTAAAGACTTCTTCCCCTTGACATCAACCTCTTCTGCACATTCTAGTACTTTAATAACAGCCAATAATTTCTCTAATAGTGGGTACAGATGTGGCATATATTGCAGGTACATAAAGGCATGAGTAGCCACAGGGCATGAGGACTCTCAATTTTTTTAAAAGGGCCCTAAGAGACAAATACAGTTTGTCTCTCACATGGCATGGCATGTTTGAGGAAGTGAAGTGCTATAACACATGGAGAGGCAGTAAGACAGTATACCAGGGTCATGGATAGTCAAAAATGAGAACACTCCAAGCTGGAGGCTCTGCAAATCACATGCACAGGGCTGTAAACAGCTCAAATTGCCACTGCATCAGTTGATGTATCCTTGCCTCTAAAAAAACGCACTGTCGCAAAAATTAGCTACACGGCTGTAACTGCTTGGTGACACTGGATGACCTGGCATAACTCAGATGAAAACTTTGAAGCTTTGCTAATATCTACCAACTAAGGGTCTATCTAGAGCAACTTCTAAAGAATATGAAAGGTCTGCCAATAACACAGTAAGGTGAGAAGAAGTGCTCTGTATAGCAGCGTGTATTTCTTGCTGCAGCATGAACTTTTTATGTGGGTGATTCCAGCTCATGGAATTTGCAGTCCTAAAGTGTTCAGATCGTTGTCTTTTATGTAAATTTTGTACTTCCTGGATGCGTTGGTATTCGCACTTCAGAACTGGTCTAGAACATTAGGTTTTATTGCTGTGTTTTACTAGGTATACTTTGAATCCTAAGTTGCAGGGTGTTAGAGAAAAGCTTTATTTTAAACAAAAGCAACTGTATAATCTTTAATGTATAATGTTATGGATTGTATAAGTAAAAAAGGTATGGATTACTGGTTGTCTCTGTGTAAAAGAATTGCTTTTTTATAGGGAAGATGACTTTAAAAAAGCTATTGAGTCTAGCTTAGAATTAGTGTGGTCAAAATGTGATGCTTGTATGGCAGAATTTATTTGGAAATGCTTGTACAAGAACAGGCTACTGGCATATCTAAATCAGCTAAAAATACATGAAATGTATGAAAACTGTTCGGGGAATGTCTGAGACCCTAATCTTGATTTCCAAAGTGGTGAGACTCACTCAAACCTGACAAGAAAATTGAAACATAAGTCCTGAGATGACTAATGAAATTGTTAGGTTTTAGTTTTTCTTTTCTAGATGCTACTGTAGCCTCATGGTTTTCCAATGAATTACTCCTGATTTGTATGAGAGTGAGAGCAGGACCCAGGAGTCTCAGTGTAGTCTCCTGAAGGTCAGAAGAATATTTTTAATCTGGTGTTGGCATCTACAAATATAAGCAGATGCAAGTCCACACTGGCTGGCATCTCCAACCCAGAAAAGTACAGATAAGATGGTGTATACTCTGCTCAGAGGCAACTCATCTAGGTGCGGGGGGCTGTGAGAGCCAGCTGGCTCTTTCCCTTGGAGGCCGGGGTTGACAGCAGCTGTCTGTGGGTGTCTGCTGGAGGTAAGGTGATGTGTGGGAACAGGAGTGGGTGCCCATGACCACGGGCAGCGGGTGCAAGTTAAGTTAGAAAGGCTGTACTCAGGCTGTATCCGACTTAGTGCATAAATTGGTAGAAGAACTCTGAATTAAGCTGCCAGAAGTGCTCAGATCGATAGATGGATTCCTTTTGGCTTCATTTAGCTTTGGATCAGACTCTCAAGGAAGAAATAGATGACTAAAGTCCTTAACCTGAATTCTGATAGACAAAAGTAGAGAGGCAATCTTTCTTGCAGAGTGGATTGGAAAACCTCTGCTGGCCTCTTGAAGTTCTGTTCTTAAATGCTCATGCAAGGCCTGGGTGGATGCAAACTTAGAGGGCAGTGTTGATTGTTTGGAGCGGTTTCAACCAGGGTGTGCTTAATAAGGCCGTCATCTTGATATTAAAAAAAAAAAAAGCCATCAAAGTAAAAGGGAAGTGGGGTGATGGGAAGCTAAATGTTTGCAAAACAGGCTGGTTCTTTGAATTTCCCAATCCATTACATAACAAAATGCATGAACTGTGTGATTAAGAATACTAAGTAGTAGGTACAGAAATCAATTCTGTTTAGTGAGGATTCAAATCCCCTTGGGGCTTTAAAATGTTTTTTAAAGTCTAAGGAGGTGGGGGGTGTGACATCTTTTCTATAAATGCATAGAATTACTAAGCACAAGGGATTTATTTAACCAGGAAACTTACATTATTGAGATTAGACATCTCGTTTTCAAGGTGCTCCTGGAAGATAATGACTCCTATACCCATAATTCACTGTAGACATCAGTTTTGTCTGATAATACATAAATTGGCCTGACGATAGACGTTAGCAGTTTTCACTCTAAATTACAATCTAGTGCAAGGTAGCAATAAAGAATGTGTGGGCTAGATTCACTGAGTTTCTGTAAAATTACAGAGAGGAAGATTTGTCCCTCCTGTTTAAGAAATACACATTTCCTCACTAGAAGAGAGATGGGGGTTTTTCCTTTGATTACAATATAACTGCTCTTAAAAAAATGTAAATCTTTTGAGACAAGGGAAAGAAAAATGTGATTATTTATCCTAGAATAATGTTAGCTTCAAGGCATGGCTGAATGTTAAAATTAATTGTATGGGAACTGCCATGTGCTCTTATGATGTTATGATTAAATGTGATCAGTTAGCAGGAGAAGGTGCATGAAGTTCTGATCGCACTGAATTTGATGGAAAATTCACCAGTTTTATAGGCACAAACCTTTCCTGGGATTCTGGAAACTGTGAAAGCATTTTACTTGACTCTTTGATTTCGAGTTATAGAATATTGACTCTTGGTGTCTTTATTTGCTTGATTTTCTGGGCTGAAGCAAATGTTATGGCTATTTATGCTGAGTGAGCTTAAAATAATCTTTAACTAAGCTAAACTCTGTTGCAAATCCTCATTGCAAATGTGTAAAAGCTGCTGTGTTGAATTGATCATTGCATCTGTAAAATTGTCTTTTCAGAGGAGGAACAGAATACTGCAATTTGGCAGGGGGGAGGAGGATTGTGAAGCTTTTTCCTTAACAATTTTAATTAGCTGCTGAATGTAAAAGGAGGAAATGAAGAAGCTGTCTCTAAATTGAAGGAGATTCTAAAAGAAAGAAAAAATCAATAACGTTTAAAGAATCAGATTTTTAGTTAGTACTTCATGGGTCCTTTCCAAACTATTAAGTAGATGTAATTTAGAGGCAGTGATTGGAACATTTGATTCAGGAATACCAAATGTTAGTAGCTCTGTCATAGAGACACTATTATGTTTCTGGTCTGAAATGGAGCTTTCTACCATTTGGAGTATCTTCAGGGCATGTTCACTATAGAAAATGTTAAACTTGTATGATAATAGCAGTTTCCTAGGTACAGATAGTGACATCTCAGAGCTCTTGGTCGTGGGTTGTGGGTTAACAAGGAAAGCATTCTGCACAGAACTGCTTTGTCATCTGCCTATTGTAAGCGAACAGGTGAAATGGGGCAGGAGTTTTATCCAGTCTACCCCCTACATGGGTGCCTTCACATGTTAGGTGAAGGTGTATTGAGCAGGCACTTGCTGGAAGTAGACACACAGCCTCTTTCCAAAGAAATGGGAGAGACAAGAGGAAGCCTATGACTGACTTCATTTCTGAACCTCCTACTTCCCACCAGGGTGTCCTGCGGAGCGTAGTAGCAATGCATTACATTTACCTTGAGCTCATGATAAAGTAATAATTCAGCCTTTTATGTGGATGAGTAGAGAAATGCCACCACTTAGCATATCATTAGCTATATATTTAAGTCACGCTATATCAGGGGGTAGCATTGCTGCTCTTAGTTTTAAAACTGTATGAAGATGCTCATATGACAAATAGATGATGATCAGAGGAATAGAGGTAGGTTTTCATTTAGGATAGATATGCTGTGCGAGGAAAAAAAGAAGGGAGAAGAAAATAGGAAAAAATATTAGTTCCAGATGTACTGAAATGTGTCCAGGTTAAAAGCTACTAATAGATTATCTAATATAAATCTATTATCTAATAGACTATCTTTCCTTTGTCCAGAGGACCACAGAAATCTGTGGATTGCACAGCCCTGCTGGTGAGTTCTCCCAGTGACAGATGAAGCTGCACCAGTAGAACGGCTATCATAGGACTGGGAATTTGGAGCCAAGGCTGGAGTGTGAGTACCTGAATCATGTCTGGACCTTAACTGCTTGTATGCCAGGCTGGATTTTGGACTGCCCCTTACTGTGAATCCATAGCTGAGATCAAGTCTCCTGAAAAGTCCAAGAGTGCCTAGAGATCTCAGCTATGAAGTCTATGCATTATGCAAGCCTGGATTTGTCGGTATTTTTTCTTTTTTAAATGTGTTTGAACTACTTGTAAAGATGCAGAACCCAAGCATGTAGAAATCATGTAGCAGTGAAGAAAGAGAATTAAATGCTCAGTAGGGCAAGAATAGAATTAGGAAATGAAGGTTCAAGTGTTTTCCATTTGGTAAAACTGAATTCTGTACCCTTGTTGTAGTGTGGATTTGCTGTTCTGGTATGCTATTGCTGCTGCAAATTGCTCTATTTATACCAGTTAAAATGCACATAGATTTCACAACACTGATGTTACCTTCAAATTTATTCTACTTAGCTACTGTTTTTTAAATTATTTTCAATGTTCAAATTCTTTACAGAGACAGGTGTGATAATAAGTGACATTAGAAATCTTGGTGAGTATTTTATTTATATCACCCATCCCGATCAATCATAAGCTGTTACTTCTTATTTTAATTATTATAGTGGATATTTCCTCACAATCTGTGGTTTATCCATTAGTCTAGCACTGGAACCTGATGGGTAATATCATCTACAGTTTGGCCTGTCAGCAAACTTGACCCTTACAGATATCTTTATCAGTGAATTAGCAGCAGTTTAAAATTTTACCTTTTCATAAGAGGACTAAGTACTGTAAGTACTTCAAAAACTTGCAATTACAATTTTGCAATCTTGAGTCTTAGAGTCTTAGTGGCTTGTGTCTAGAATACGTGCAGCAGTGCTTTGGGATCCCACTTGAAGTCTTCACTGAAGGTTATTACTTGCAAAGCTATTAGCCCAACAGAATGGAAATCAGTGCGGGTTAAATTTCTCTGTTTCTCAAGCAAGATATTTGAACTGAATACTTTAAACCTGACTCAAATAACTTTCACCCAGTACTGTCACCATAATCGTGATGTACATAATAATCTATCAGCAGAGAGCCAATACAGCTGAAAGCAAAATGATGACTGCACCAGGATACAAAATACAAGGGAGTGAATGCTGGAGGTCTGCTTCTCGGAGAATGAAGGAACCCAAACAAGCCATCGGGGGCATGCACTCAGGAGGCACATCCACAGAGTCTAAACCAGTATGACTTCCAATTTCAATCTACAGCTCTGTATTTGTGAAAAGCCTACCTCTGATTTTTGCATTTTACTTCAATGGAATAGTGCCTGGCTCATGAGATTTCAAGCCTGATGTGATGAATTGCACCTGTCCAAATGGTGAAGTAAGAACAACTGAAACAAGAGTTGGCCCAATGCCCTAGAAAGTTTCCAGATTTATCTCTTTTCACAAAAGGTTGTCTTGTACAGCTCTTGAGTCTGCTTCCTACATAGTTGCTTGCCATATAGGTGTATGTCTGCAACTGTAGGCTGCTTTTTATCTTTTAATTTGTTTTTCTTCCGAAATTATTCTCTTTTCTGAACGTCTATGAATAAAAGCAAGGTGAAATCTGAATAACTCCGTGTAAGGTCTGTGCTTTCTTGGATACTATTACATTGGTGTAAAATAAAAAACTTCCTCCTAAAGGTTTCAGAGTAAATACGCATAGCCTCTCAAAAGCCAAACCCCCAAATCAAGAGATTAAATCGCTCTGAATAAAAAATACATTCCCCTGAGTTACTTAGGTGTTGCTTCCTTATTATACCTTGTCATTTCACTAGCCCTTCTGTCTTTCTGGTGTTTTCCAGATAGCGATTACTGTAAATAAGCATTAAAAAATAATAATGATTCTTCATAGATGAGATGGGGTGCTTTTGATCATTACTTTCATAGTACATTGCACATGAGATTCCTGCTGTTATTTCAGTTTTTCCAGCTGGAGAACCTGAGGCACAGGAAGGATAAGACCTTGCTCCCTCATGAGGAAACTAGCAAGTGAGCCACAAAGCAAATGCAAGTCCATCTGTGGCAAGCTAGGCCTCTCAAATGTCTATTTTGTATAATCACATTAGGAAAGTGTCGCTAGGTGGTAATTGACAAAATCTGTTAGTGTTCCTCAAGTTTGGAGGAGGAGGAAATGAGAAGTCTCTTCTTAATTGGTTTCTAAATGATAACATTCTTCATGAAGCTCTCCATAGCCAACCTCATTTTCTAACATGTGAAACCAACCCAAAATTAAAACTAAAAAGGAGGTACTTTTATGTACTTCACAGTAAACTGGAAAAGTGCAAAGTAAAGGTCTTTTCCTATTAAAATCTTAAATCTTATCTGTCCTTTGGTGTTTGTCTGTGTACCTTTGTGTAAACATTGTTTGGGTTTTTTGGGAGGTGGAGACTAGTTTATGTTAAAATGCCGAACTATGGAGATTTTGAAATATCTGGGGTGCATGATTGAAAAACAGAATTACTAGAATAAACTGAAATAGTCAGAAGGATGATCAATGAAGGAGATGCTTGACATTTACAAATATGAAGATCTGGGCCTAAAGAAAGAAAATCAAGGTCTCGGTCACCACATGACACTACCTCTCCATTTGTGGTGAATTTCAGCTTATCTCCTTGGTACCAACTGCTGCTTATTCATGTAACCAAATATCATAGCATTCACATAAGAGCTATGGGAAATTAATTGTGGTTTGGGAGGCAGTATTATTCCACAACCAATCTGTCTCATAACCTGAAACAATTTGAGACTCTGTTTTTTCAGCATCATTTCTTCCCCAGACTCTTCTACTCCACTATGAGTGATAGAATTCAGCTGATTTATACCAGTTAGTGATAGAGGCTACTGTATTTCTCTACATTTGCTTATCCCTCACCTGACTGTCCACATGCACTATAATACCTATCATTATAACCCACAGATCACCTTTGAAAACTCAAGATTTTTCAATTTCCATTCTTGCCATGTGTTCTAATAGCAAAAATGGTTTAGTCCTAATCTGCATCATCAAGCAGTCAACATGTCAGACACTGGTTTGGTAATTATTTTTTAGTGTACAGGCCCAGAGTGTGAGGTTATAGTTTGGCTTTTGTTTGTTTGCTTCTAACAATTTAATTGTGGCACACAGGTTTCTTTTCCACGATGCAGAAGTAAAATGTTTCTATTCACAATGTAGTCAACGATACTTACAGGATTTTGTAAATTAATTAATCTGTATAAAATATGAGAATGTTCCAAGAATTTCTGTGTGTCTTCTGATAATCTGGGTAAACTCAGATTTGCCTTGGAGATAGCTGTCTTAGACAGAAAGAGTTTTATTTCTATTAGATGACAAACTAAATGGAAACAACAGCATGTAAGAGAGCATTTCCCAAGTCCATCATAATCATTCAGACCATGCTTTTGTGTTGTTGGTACACATCATTCTTTAATTCAGAAAACAGTTTGTACTGGCCTGGGGAAGCCTGTGTCATTTGATAATGGGATCTGAATCCAGTGGATTATTGCAGGGATTTTATCTTGCAGTTAATCTCCAGGGAGAAATGTACTAACAGCTGGGAGAGCAAGGAGAAGCTGCATCGTGCGGTGGGAGTTTGTGGAGCAGAATTTTTGGGTGCTGGAGTGGACCTGAATACCAACATGAATCTTTTCTGTTTTTCTCTGGTAAGTGTACACACACATGTTTTTATTTAGCGGGTTGCTGAGTTGATAAAATGAACTGGTGGGGGGTGTTGGGATGGAAAAATAAATAGAGGTGTTATAACACAAACTTTGCAAGGGTTGTGTAACAACAGAGAATAGATTATAGTGAATAGCATAGATGGAAGAGTTTATGTGTGAGATATTATACTTAGCAAAAAATGATTTAATAAAAATAAGATGAAGCAAAAAAGCATGTAATAAATTTACTGTGTGCTATCTGTGACTGTTACAGAAACATGCAGATTTGGACATGAGGCATTTGGCCCCATCACAGTAAAATGCCTCATATGTACATGAAAATTACTAAATATAAATATATATATGCACTATAATTTGCTTTAAGCTCGTTTTCCTTTGTGACAATAGTATCTGTTTTCCTTCTTATGTAGTCTGGGAGAACTGCTAGAACTTTTCAAGCATTAGTTTTCTACTAGCCAAGCATGAATACATAGTCATCAGGGCTAATCCAGTCATATGGCAATATTTACTCACAGACAAAGGAGTTAAGACCCTCTTCAGGTTTGGAGGTATTTTTACTTTCTCTTTTCTTTTTTTTTTTTTTCCCCTCTTTCCTTGCCCTGAGACAACCCATCCTGTCAGAATAAACAGGTAATTCAGAGCAGGAAATCCACAGAAACTGTTTCTGTTTTCAAGCTTAACCATCTGCCAATGTCAATGCTTAGAACTAGTAATGGTAATTAGATGGGTGCATTTGTTGTATTTACACAGCACAATGATCCTTTTGCCCATCTTTTGCCCAGATGCTCAGTATATCTTCCCTGTACATTTAGAAAGAACAATCAAAACACAATATTCAAAGTGTACTGACATAAATTCAAAGAGGCGAGTTGCTCTGTGTAAACCGTTGCTCCTGATTGCTAATGCTGTCTTAGTGTACTGGTGTTTTCCAGATCATAAGGATTAAAAGCTGTTTCGGAGCACTTAAAGTAAAATGCGGTGGTATTTTGGGATTCTGTGACAAGAGTCACTCATACAAAATAATATCCTGGGAATTCAATGACAGTTTTGATCGCAGCTTAGTGTGAATACCTGTGTATTTGTTCAAAGTTAACAATGGTACAATCTGTAACAGCGTGAAAATACCCATTTCTTAAGTACTTTGGGGCAGAGCTGTCCTGTCAATATTTTATTGTTCCAGCAACATCTTGCTTTCTATGTAGTTCCCTTTGTACAAAGGTGTTGGGCATTGCATCGGTTGAGAAATTGGCATTAAGACAAAATGTGAGGGAGATCATGTGGGTGAGAGTAGGTCAGGTTGTGGTTTCTGCGTTAAACCCGGTACCCGGCAACTGGAGTTTCTGTGAGAGAGACAGTGACTGCAGAAATAATGGATGGTTCAGACAAGTGAAAGCTAGTGCCATGATAGTTTCTGTAATGAAATAATTAGTTCTGTTTAAAGGCTGCTGCTAAGAAGATAACCTCCCTTCTTTACAAGCTTTCCATGGGAGCCATTCTGTCCGCATCGGTAATCTTTTGAGAACCCAGCAAAACATCTCACAAATTATCAAGATCTAAAGAGAATTCATAGATCACTAACGTATTTCATAAAACTCAGAGCCCAGTGCAGTCCTCCCTACATCTATGAAATAGTGCAGCTGCTTTCTGTAATCAGATTGTCTAGCCTGGAAATGAGCTAGTGATCCAAGTACGTATGCTAGCTACTTTTACTCTGTCAGCCTGTGACTGAAAAAAGGCTGCCAACCAAGTGGTTGCAGTATCAACATGAGGGTATTTTTCTCATCAGGGGAAGTTAAGTCAGAAATAGTGCACAAAAGCAAAATAATTAAGCTTTAAATATTTCTTTTAAAGGCAACAGAGGAGCCAGTCCCTTAGTATATGTAAATAGCTGCTGATGAACAGAAATCACTGCTGATTTACACCAAGTGTACATCTGGAGTAACTGCTAAAAATGAACCTATGGAAGAGAAGTTTAGACTATTGGCAGACATAACAAAAAAGTTTAAAAAAAATTCTTGTGGAAGTGTTTTCCTCATGTAGACTGACTAACAAGAGTTGCAAGACTGCAACAAGTGTGTGTTTGTGTGCATGTGTGCATGTACATATAAGCATTTATTTTTAAAATTCATTGTTTTATAGCTCAGACAATAGTTTTCTACTGTCTGGAGTATAGTGGTTGAAGTAAGGTATACCTGAGGGGATGACAAGAATGTTCTGTTTAAAACCAGAGCAGAATCAGACTTCTGGCTTATTCGAAGTGGGGAAAAACTATGGGAAGTAAAGGAACATCAGTTTACGCTGTTGGATTTGATTCTCCATGGGTTTGCTTTCACACCTGTCCATAAAACAGAGTTGCATTTTTAGCATGAGAGAGACACAGTGTTGTGGGCCAGTCTAGCAATTGATGGCGTGGAGGCTGAAGACACTTAAGAGTCACAAGATGGTTGTGTGGGCTTCAGAACCGGGACTGGACTCTGCCCTGCACAGGGAGACAGAAATTATTTCCATCTGCTGTCACCTAGAAGTCCTTTGAACTCCTAGTATGAGAGCTCCAGCATAGGATATTTCCCCAGCAGTAGTGTGTGTCCTCAGCTGACTTCAGAATTATTTGGTTTCTCAACTGAGATTAATTTTGCACCCGGCTCATTGCCTTGGTCTCAAGGGATTTGCAGACAAATTAAATTTGCCTTCAAAACCTTGTGTCCCTTTTCCATTTACAAAATGATAAAAAATATAAACGTCCCTTCCTTTGTAGAAATATCATGTTGAAAGGTCAGCCTTAGACCCTGAATTTGCAGTATGTTTTCCATCTTGTAGTGCTTAGTATGTCAGACAATTATATCGGTACAATACCATTTCTATTAAGGACATCATACAGAGAGGTGCCCAAATCAAGCACTGCTTCTTGTACGAATTGCGAGAAATTATGTCGCTAAACCATCTAGTTGGACGCCCTACATAATAAATAGCAGCATCCTACAAATCTGAGAAATAAAAGATATGATTGAATTATCAAGTCCTTTACTTGAGGTAGAGTGTTTTTCTTATGTTATCTCCCTCTCTGATATAGAGAATATGCACAGCAACTCACCTGGGACACTATGAGTTTATCCTGTCCTGGGTTATTCTCTTTTCTCATAGACTATACCTTTACCTGTTTGGTAGCATTGGGTCCTGGAAGTTCCAGACATGTCTGCTTAGATGAGGCTGTCTTAGGCCAAATAATAGGCTTTTCAGATATATGTCAATTTTTGGACCCAGAAAGAAGACAGAGGCTCCAGTTCTGTTGATAACGTACACGTGTCCAGGAATGTGGCCAGGCATTGAGCCTGGCATGTAAGAACCTTTATCTGTTCTAGCAAACCCTCCAAAACAAGGTGGCTCATGCAACCTGCCTGTCACGTATGGCTTTGTTGGTGGTTTAAGAAATGTGCTGAGGAAACATTTGTATGTCTGCTAGTTGACATACAGCAAGTGTGGGCCAGGGATAGTTCTGGCAGGGGGCACCAGTGCAAATGATCATGTTAGAGTATCCTGGTTTGTTCTCGTCCACCATTTTGTTTACTAAGGGAGATACAGCCAGATGTATTTCTGTTTCAAAACCTGAATTTCAGTAGTTTCTGTGAGAAAGTGGGTGTGAGAGGCATGAGAGGCTTCCTTACACAAGGCAATACTTATAACGGCTAGATCCTACCTTCTTTGGCAGTGAACAGTGGCATTAGTAACAGGAGACAGGCAAGAATGTCAGATACTTAAAAGATGACAACATCTTGCATATCAGAAACCTGTGCAAGAAGGGCAGTAGGGAAAGGATGCAACACTCCTCATCACCAGGTTGCTCAGATCAGATATTCAAGTTGAGCACTGATCTCAGGGTTTAAGCCAAATAAGATCCTTTGCATTTGTCTATTTCTCTTCCATATGGTAGCTTTCTAGCTACCACTTTTGCTAGTGAAATGAAAAGTTAAGTACTGAATGAAAGTCTAATCATCTTAGTGATTTTCAGTAGCATTAACTAGTTATATATTTTATTTTGATTGTTAATTTTAAAATCTGCTAACAGCACAGCGTAAAATATATTCTATCTAAAGATATAAACAGCCCTTGGCACTAAAAGCTAAAGTTTCTATGGTGAAACTTATTAGTTTGAAATTTTAACATATAATATTTTAACATTAAAGATTTAACTATGGTTAATCAGATGGATGCTCCTTATGTGAAAGAAACCTAAGAGTAAATAGAAAGATGCTACTTGTACCATGGCTATTGGGACAGGATGTTACTTAGAAATTGATTTAATTTAAAAATATATGTTTTATCAAAGAGGAATTACCTGCATGTAGAGAGAACATCCTCTAAAGTATAATGTGAGTAAGAAAGATCTGAGTGGTTGAGCTTTTCAGTGTTTCCCATGTAATCATCTTCATATACTGCTTGTTCATTTCAACTGGGTTGCTATCATCCACCATACACAGGAGTTCACATTTAAGCACTGGGCTGGAGAGTGACCTGACTGCATTACTAAATGCACCTTTCTCCATCTTGTACTAACTACTCCAGAATAAACTGCTATCACTCATATTCCTTCTGATGTTTAATGTGCTCAGGACTACTAAAAGAGTTGATGTGTGAAATGGCAAACTTTACCAATATTGCATTTTTTTGGTATAAAAGTAGACCTAACTTAAAAAAAAAAAAAAGGAAGCAAGAACATTTTTATTTCCATTAAATACTTTGGGTCACCCTGAATGAAAGTTATTTATTTCCATATTTCCCTCCTAAGGGAGAAGTTTACTCCTAAAAGTATAAATCCAGTCGGCAAACAAAACTCTTTTATAAACTGAAGGCAAGCTTTCTCTTTGTTGGGCACTCTCTTTCTTGCTCTTTCATTCCTCCTCTTGCAAGCTTCCCCTCTTGCACTCACTTTCTTGGCCATCCTCTGTCATACCCACTGTCCCACTTGCATTCACTCACTCCTGTGCCTGCTCTGACTCGGGCCCCCTTGCTCTTCCCTGTGCCCTCCCTCCTTTCCATGCTTTTGCCCTCGAGCCCTCACACTTGCTTTTTGTTTTGTTCAAGCTCTCCTATTCTCATTCTCTCTTTTTGTTGGTGCTGTCTTTCTATCACACTCTTTCTTGCATACTGTTTCTCATGATCCTTCTGAGTATCTCTCTCTTGCACACTCGCTTTCTCTCCCCCTTTCTTACACACACTCTGCCTTTCTCATGCTTCAGCTCTTTCTTACATACTTTGTTCATGCACTTGCTCTCGCACATGCTCACGCCTTTGTGTGCCCATGTGCTTTCTCTTGCCCAATGTTTCTTGCAACTTCACACTTGCTCTTTTTCACACTTGCGTTATCTCTCTCCCTTGCATGCTCATTCTTTCTCCTGCTCTCTATCTCATTCTCATTCTCCATCACATGAACTTGCTCTTTCTCCCATGCTAGCTCATTCTTGGAATCTAACGTCCACTCCTTCTCATGACTTCACTATCTTTCTCACTCCCCTTCTTGCACCTTTCTATGCCTGTATGTGCTTTCTCACACCCCTTTCTTGTTACTTTGCAGCCTTTCTTGTGACTTTATTCTCATTATCATACCCTCACTATATTGCACATGCTTTCTTTATCTTCTGCCATGTTTGTCTTTCCTACACACTCTAATTCACATGCTCTCTTTCCATTTCTTGTTCTCTTTCTCTTCCCCTTCCCTCCTCTCCTCTTCCCTTTCTACTCCTTCTTCCCCTCCTTCCATACACATGCTCACTCTCTCACATATTGGTGCACCTGCTCCAAGTCGTGTGCCCTCGCTGTTCTCACAACTTCATGTCTTTTCCAGTGACCCTGTGTCTTCTCCCACATACCTATGCTTGGATTTTTGCATGAGCTTTTGCTTGTGACCTCTCCTTTCTTTGATGCCATCTCTATCTTTTCCCCCCACACTATGTCTCTCTTCCCTTCTTGAGTGCTCTTGTTCTTGAAATCTCTCTCCCTCCCTTTGCTCTTTCCACCTAGCCTTTCTTTTTCTTGCTCTTTCACACTCTCATTCTCACATACAACCACTCTCACACATTTGCTTTCTCAGCCATTCTTTTTTGCACCCACTCCCTTTTTCACTCTTTCACCATCTTTCTTCTGCCCTTTTTCATGGTCCCACCCCATTTCTTGCAACCTCATGCCCTTTCTTGGGCCCTTGCTCTCATGCTTTCTCATGCTCTTGCATGCAGTTTCTCATACCAAGTCTCATGTGACCTTCCCAGCACACTCTATGAACATGCTTTCTCCCCGTTCCTTGAGTGCTAGCTTTCCCATTCACTTTTCATCTCTCTCTTCCCCTTCCTCTGTCTCTCCCTCTCCTTCTTGCATGGTCTCTCACTTTCCCTTCCACCCTCTTTTTCCTTATTTTTTGTGCACCCTTGCTGTTTCTTGCAAATTACCATATTCTTTCTTGGTGGACACTTCCTTTCTCACATCCATGCTTTTCCTCACAGTCTTGCTCCCTATCTTGCACCTTCCTGTCCTTTCTTGACACCTCACTGTCAATCCTTCTCATCCCCTTGCACTCACTTTCTAATGTGAACTTTCTTCCTCTCACACTCTCTGTTTCTTGCACACACACTCCCTCTTTCTTGAATTACCTCTTTCTCTGCTTCAATCCTTCTTTCTCTCCCTCGTCACTCATTTTCTCTTTAATTTCCTATGTCCTTGTCTGCTCCCTCTGTCCTACTCCCTCTTTTCCCCTCTTTGTGTCTCTTTCTCTCCTGTTTTTTTTGTCCCTCTCTCAATCAGTCTTCCTCTCCCATGTGTGCACATGCACATTCCTTTGCTGTTGCTCTTTACCACACATGATCTTACATGCTTGCTCTTGTTTCTGGTGTGCTGGCTCTTTTTTCTGTGTCCTTACAGCCATCTTTTCTCATGCCCATTCTCTTTAATCCAACTGTATCTCCCCCTTTCTTGAGGGGTGAGATCTCTTTTTGTCTCTGTCTCCCTCTATCTAGCTTTCTTTCTCTCACATTCACTTGCTTTTTCTCACATTTGATAATGCTCTTTATTACACTTGTTCCCTTTCTCTCAGCCTGCTCTCTTTCTCATATCCTTACCACCCTTCTGACAATCCCATTCTCATGACCTCACCACTTCTGATCCCACACACTTGTTCTCAACATCATACTTGTGCTTTCTCATGGTCTCACACTTGTTTTCTCATGTTTGCTTTCTCTCCTCCTGCTATGCATTCTTGGTTTCTGGTGCTGTCCCTCTCTCAATAACTCTTGAGCTTTATCGCCTCTCCTCCACCTATGTCTCTCTCTCTTTATTCCTCTTCCCCCTCATTCTTCTTCACTCTTGCTCCCTTTCAGGCACTGCCTCTTGCCATCTCTCACTCACTCAAACTCTTTCTTGCACACTTACTTTCTCTTATGTTAGCTCTCCTGTGCCCTCACACCTACTTCTTACTTTGCCCTCTCTTTCTCAGACATGGTCCTGATCTTTTACCCACTTGCTGTTCTTCTCATGACCTCATTCTCTTTGTTGAACCCTTGTGCCCTTTCTCATGCCCTTGCTCTTTCTTGAGACTTCACTATCACTCATTCTCATGTCCTCATGCTCACTTTCTTGCACTCTTTCTCACTCTTTCTCGAGAGCTCTTTCTCACAAGGGCTCTCTTTCTACCCTGCACACACTCGCTGTTTCTCCCATGTGCACTCTTTCTTGCAGGTTGTTCTGCTCTTTCCTGTGCTCGCTCCTTTTCTCACATCCTCTCTGTCTTGTGGCCTTGCACACTCTCTTGTAAGGTCATTCTCATGACCTTTCTAAACTGTGTCATGAGCTCTCCCACTCTTCCCTCTAACTCACACTTCCCCTCCCTCTCTCTTGGTTTTCCTTCTCTCCATTTCTTGTATTTTTGTCTCATGGGCACTCTGTTTCCTAGTTTCCTGTGGTGGCCTGCTCCTTTTTTCAGGCCACCACATCATTTCTTGTGCCAGTGCTCTCCTTCTAACACTGTCACGCTCTTTCTTGTGACTTCACACCCTTTCTTTTGTATTTGCACTATAGAATCATAGAATAGTTTGGGTTGGAAGGGACCATCATCAACTTCCAACCGCCCCTGGCATGGGCAGGGACACCTCTCACTAGACAGGGTTGCACAAGGCCCCATCCAATGCGGCCTTGAACACCTCCAGAGAGGGGGCATCCAGCACATCCCTGGGCAACCGGCTTCAGTCCCTCCCCACCCTTGTAGTGAAGATTTTTTTTCCTAATATCCAAACTAAATCTACCTTATTCCAATTTAAAACCATTCCCCCTTGTTCTAACACTACATGTCCTTCTGAAAAGTACCTCCCCAGCTTCCTTGTAGGTCACTTCAGGTACTGGAAGGCGTCTATAAGATGTCCCCAGAGCCTTCTCTTCTCCAGGCTGAAAAACCCCAACTGTCTCATCCTGTCTTCATAGGAGGGGTGCTCCAGCCCTCTAATTATCTTCCTGGCCTTCCTCTGGACCCACTCAAACAGTTCCATGTCTTTCTTATGTTGGGGACCCCAGAACTGGACACAGTGCTCAAGGTGAGGTCTCATGAGAGAGGAGCAGAAGGGCAGAATCACCTCCCTTGACCTACTGGCCACACTCCTTTTGATGCAGCTGAGGGTACAGTTGGCCTTCTGTGCTGCGAGAGCACATTGTCGGCTTGTGTCGAGCTTATTTCCCATGCACTTAACCCTCTATCTCACATCCTTAAATGCTTCTTCATCCACTTGCACCCTTTCCAATGTCCTTATGTTCGCTCTTCCTTGGATGAGCTTTCTCTTTCACACTTGTTTTCTTTCTCATGTGCTTTTTCTTGCTCTGTCTTGCTCTCATTCACTCCCACAGTTTCTCTCATTGCTCCCTTTCATTCTCTTGGTCTTCCTCCCTATGTCTCACCTCACACTCTTTTCTTTACTCGCTCTCTCTCCTGTGTGCTTGCTCTTCCTTGGGGACTTGCTATTTCTTGTGTACTTTTTTTGTGCAGACTTGTGTCTTCTCATACGCTCCACTTCTTGCACGCATCCCCTTTATCCTGCCCTTACTGTTTTCCATGCACTTCCCATTCCTTACTCTCACACGTACTCACCCTTTTTCCACTTACTTGCTTTTTCTTACACACCTGCCCTTTCTTGCACCTGTGTGCTCCATCCTTCACACATGAGCTTTCACTTTCTTGTTTGAGCTCTTTTGCACTCTCCACCTAGCTGTTTTTTGAACACTTATTCTCACATGATCCCCTTATGTTCTTTCTCTCATTTTCTTTCCACTCTTCTCTCTCCTTGTCTCTTTTCCTACTTGTATTCTTGCTCTCTTCTTTCCTTCTCTCCTTTGCATATTTTTCTTTCTTTCTGTCTTCTATTTCTCTCTTTCTGTACCCTCTTCCTTCCATCTCTCTCCTTTCACTCTTCCTTACCCTCTCTTATCCCTTATACTTTTTGATCTCTCATGTTCTCTCTTTCACATAAGCTCTGTTTTATGCTTCCATCTCTTAATTTAGTACTTTCTTCACCAAAGTCCTGTATTATTCCCTACTGAGGGAAAAGACTACATTTGCATTTTACATTGCAGAATCCTGGAATTGTGTAACAGGGTTTTAAACTCTTAAATTTTTGTCTAGAAATGCTCAATACACAACTTCAGACCTGGAATCTGACACATCATTGCTGCATGGCAACATACTCACAGGAAGAAAAAAAATAGTATTCCTATGAATAAACGCAGTTACTATCAAAACCCATGTTCAGCTGGCTGACAGGAGCATAAGCCATGTGTAGTGTCCTTCATAACTCCTGCACCACTTTCCCAGGAAGCATTAACTTGTTAGTTCCTAGAATAAATCCCAGTGTCTAACTAGAGTATTTTCAAGAGGTTCAACTTGCAATATTTCTCCCACAACATTTTTCTTGGCTTATCAAGACTCTAGTAGGCGGAAGCAAACAAAGATCTGTAGATAAACATTGCTGTTGCAAAAATTAGTCACGTCTTTGAACTGCTGTTTCACCAGTCAATAATATTGCCTGTAAAGCTTTACATATTAACAACATAACTTCAAATATACATCTGTGTTTATCTTCCATGCTAGAGGAACAAATGTTTTTAAATAATAATATACCATGTTAATTTCAATGTGTTGCTCTGCTGTAAGTCACACTGCTGTAAATTTGATTTATTCCTTAATTAATGCAGTTAAAATCAGTAATCAGAATTCATTGGGAAAATATTCAGTGCAGATCAAAGTGGCAACATCTAAAATCTAGGATCATTAGTTAGAGTGTCTTTAGTTTTGCCATCTGCTTTCATTTAACTCTTGAATTATGGAACGGTGCTGTGCACATGTAATCCTGGCTCTTGGATAAAAGTTAAAATCTTAGTTTCTGTTAAAATTTTTATATTCTTGGTGATTGGAGAAAAATAAAAATATGCATTATAACATAGAGTTAAAAAATTTCATTTCAAATGGAATTTATTTATAAGTCTGATCAGTCTCAAAAGTTTGGAGGTCTAAATCATGACTGAAATTCTGGGAGCTGGCAGCACTTGTGCCATTTATTTCTAATGCACAGGCTTACCTTTTGACACCCAATCAACTTTTTCCTATGAAAAAGTACTAACTATCAAAGATTTTTATAGTTTATCTAGAGATTTCCATGGTTTATAGTTTTCAGGCATTTTCAAGAATTTACATGTAGTATTCAGATGGAAATATGCACATGGTTTTACTCATTCTGAGTAATTAATGTCCATTTTTGCTGTACCCTCAGGTTTACCCTGCCAGTCTGTGGAATCTAAGACATGATATCATGAACTCCAGCATTTAGGGGCCTAATAAAATCAATTTCTGTATGCTTTTTTAGAGAAAAGAGTAAATACAGAATTTCAAAAGATAGGGAGGGAAAACTATGCTTCATATTTTGTATATCACAGAAACTGCTTGCTTCTTTAATTACAATTATTTCAATGTGTGTAGAAGTGTGCATCTTTGAAAATCTGTTTAAATATATTTTAGGAGGGCTCAATGGACAGCTTGTATGAGCCTGTTCCGGAACATCAAGAACCCAAGGATACAACTGCTACCGACAGCCGAGCTTGCAGTCCAGTGAGCACGCACATAAACTGTGGACCACCTGATAGGTCTATGTCTTTGGTAAGTTTGGAAATTTAATTGCCAAGTATGCAATGTATTTTGCAGGAAAACCTACTGCTTTCTATGCAGGCACATGTGTTTTCAGCTAGCTAAACTGCTGGTTTGAACAGTTTAGGCTCTTCAGAGCCACTGTTCAAATCTCATCTCTTTAGCCAATGACCTGATTTCTGTCCGGCCTTAACAAGCGCACTTGAAAAACAGGTCATGAATTCCTATACAGCTAAGAGCAAAGTGAGATTAGTGCAGCTTCACTGTACGAGGGAATTTCTCTTTGCAATAGCATATGAAAATGCTGGCTACAGATGTTAGCAGAGTTTGTCTCTACAGAATATAGTGTTGATGTCTTTGGTTGTCCTTTTTGTTAAAAAAAAATAATGCATTCCTTAAGTGTGAGTTGTATGAATTTTGTATCTGACAACTTCTAGAATAACCTTTACATTCTGCAAGGCTTCATTAGGTAAACATGTGAAGGACATTGTCGTCTCCAGGGTTTTTTCTTCCTAAATAATGTTACCCTGCTTAATCCTTTCTTACTGGTATGTTATTGGTGTAATATATCACTGAGATTTTGACAAATACTTTAGCATAGTATATCAAATGTCATAATCTTTTTAATTTCATAATCTCTGTTCTCTGCTTTACAATGCTCCTTCATTTATAATTACTATCGCTATCTGTAGCAACATACGACGCAGTCTGGTGAAGGGAATAAAGGGAAAACAGGATGTTCATTATTCAAAGAGAGACTGTCCTCCCTTCAGAAATTATGCCTGGATTTACCCATACGCAGTCTGGGTTAGGTAGCGCGTAGCTGGGATGCTGCTGGCCCTATGGCGTTGCAGTATCACAAAGCAAGTTTGCACAGAGAACTTGAGTGGAGCTAGTGCTGGAGCAGGTGGGACAGAAAAATGACTGGGGAAGGGCAGCATGCACTTGCTGAATTCCAAAAGGAATGGAAATTACTTGTTTTTCTCAGACCTGTCTGCTGTGTCCACCTCACTCCATGCATCTCTCTCTCTCTCCCAGATAATCGCCTTGGTTCTTTATATAATGGTCCTGGCCTTTGAGAACGTAGGAGTGTAGAGATCTCAAGATGATTCCTCTTAGCATCAGCACAGATCCATGAGCCTGGGCTCTGAAATATGCCTGTATTATAGTTTTACTGTAGTAGGTGGGAGATGCCCTTCTGCGTGACAGGTTTCTCCCCATTATCAGATTGTGACCTTGTTTACTATAAAAATGAGCCACCTCTACTCTGTTCCGGCAGTTTAGTCATGATTATGAAATACAGCTGTACCCTGATCCTGGCATGCTTGCAGTAGTTCAGTTGTGCAAAGCTCTGTCTACACACTCATACTGAAACTTGCAGTCTATCAACAAAGCTGGACATTATAGTTCAGCTCCTACATCTATTCAGTCTTTTTCCCCCCTTTGCTGTGACTGCAGACCAACTTAGCTAATGGCAACTACGCGAACATTTCTTTGTCCAATAGATGCTTATCTGTTAAGAACAGTATTTAGACAAAGTAAGCTGAAAACTGAAAGCCGGTATTTTTTCTGGCTTGTGCCCAGCATGAGACATATGACCCCCTAAAATACTTTGTAGCAGGTAACTACTAGACATCATCCTTTATCTTCTCAAGGTATGGTAGAGACACATGCACTGTGCTCTACACTGGGCTTTCACAATGTGCAAATCTAAGAATGAAAAGTGCAGCAATAGTTTACTTCAGGCTAAAAATCCCTTCTTGTTTTGTTCTGTTTTCTGATTTGACAGAATTACTTCAGTCTCTTTCATCATATTAGTATAGAGTTAGGCTTCATACATTTTTCAGCGAACTACAGGTAACCAACCTATTCAACGCAGAACTTTGTTTTCACCAAGAGAGCCTAGAGAAGCAGATTTGGTATTAATGCAGAATTAGGAAATCCTGTACATTAATCTGAACTAATTGTAGCAAAACATTTTTCATGCTGCTCAGTGCTGGCTTTGTGGGATGGCACCGCACAGTCCACAAAGATACAACTAAGAGAAAAATCTAGCACTTTGGTTTCTGCTAAATCTTACTATACATTTCTGTCTTCCTAAAGGGGGATGTTTTAGTGATGGCGCATTTATTCATCACTAAATTTTAATTTCATTATGAATAAAAGTAATGGTAAATGAGTAAGCAAACTGTTGGCTCACTAGATATTAACAAAAAGCTTCCTAAGACTGCCTGTGGCTTTATTTTGTTCTGTTTTGAGAGAATATTCAGCTCAGCACTTAACTAAAAATAATGGCTAGATGCTGTGTCACTCTGCTGGCTGTAGAATCAACATGATTATTTATAAAATACTCTCTAGAAATCGAAAACAAGATTAGTGATGACGTGTCAGCAGTAAGACCTATGGAAAAACGCTGCTAAGGCCAAAGGACTATGTGTAATCTTATCTGCTATTTCTAGCATGTGAGTTATTAGACCTACACCTTGGATGAAGCCGTTAAGCTTATTAACTGAGCCCATTTGTACTTCTCTCCCATTTTTAATTCCGTCACTTGATTCCAGGCTGCAAGGCGTCCCCCATAGCATGATAAATTCAGAACATTATTGGCTCCCTCAGGCCCTGATTCATCCATCTATCATTACTCAGTAGCGCGCATACTTAAGTGCACTGCTAAGAAGGTATGGGCTTGACCGTATGTTTAAATGTCCATCTGAACCATGCCCATGCGTATTCCACAGAGCTGTTAAATCTCCTCAAGGTGGGGTAGCCTGGCACAGCACATTTCCTTTCTAGAAGACTTTGCCCCCTTTCTTTTTTCTATATAATTTTGGAAATCAACAGGGCAGGCATTCAAGGTTTGGCCCCCCTCAACTTAAAAAAGGGAGACTAGTGCAAGAGGAAATTTCTCCTTATACTGCAGTAGTTATTTTCCTGCAGTTATTTTGTCTGCTGTCATTTGTTCTAATCACAGTGGGCTGTGACACTCTGCTGGAGATGTTGGAAATATGGGGTACTGTGGTCACTGAAGCTGTGTGGGACATGATTCAGTGAACCTACTGCTTGGGCACCATTTTGAAGTATGATTACTTTTGCTCCTGGCCAAATATCTGCTCAAATGACACATCCTGGATGAAGAATAAACATGCACACTGTTCTTTTCCTTCACATATCTTAGAAGACTTGTTTAGCATACAGAATATTTTGCCTGAGAGGTTCCCACTCTGGGTTTGTATGGTACAGTCTTGTGCCTCTTAGACACGCTTGCCTTTGAATTTCAGTCCTCTCAGGGAACTGTCCTGTTAACTTTTTGGTAACTTGGCCTGTCACTCATCTTCAGTAATCTCAGAAAAATAATAGATTTTCTCATAGGTTTTGAACCTTATACATAGCAAAGTTGAATCAGATCTGTCTCAAAAAGAGTTAGTAGCCAACAGTGATGAATCTTTGCCTTAACAATGCTATTAACTGGGAAAGTAAATTTCTACTTCTTGTAGCTCGATGTTACAGTCTTCTACCTTATGAGCTGTCTCAATCTTCTCAAGAAAAAGAGTCTTCAGTATTAAAACTATTTTCATATATTTCCTGTCAGATTGCCATCACCAAATGTCATGAGATCCACATATTTTTCAACTGCTGACCGTGATATGATCGACTACCCTGTATATCAGAAAAATGCCAAATAGTTTATCAGTCCTTCTAAGTTATTGCCAGGAAAATCACAATCAGTCATGATACCTGCTTTAATCTGTGCTGTTATAATTGGTCTTTGATTCCTGTGAGGGAAAGAAGGCAGCTAGTTATCAGAAATGATCATTTCCCTGTTTGCAAGTCTTAACAGGCACAGGAACTTTCGCTTTCTCATCCGGCTTTGTGAACACCAGAGGGACTCATTCGGTTCTTCAAGTCAGAGTTATCAGATAAAAGCAGGGAGGAAAGGAATTTATTAATAATTTCATAATGCTGAGATTCCACATGTGCAGTTTGGTTTTAGTTCATATTTGGAATAGGGAAGAAAGGAATTGTTCCCATAAACAAGGTAATGATGCACTTCAGAGAATGTCGAGAGTAGAGTCTACATCAACCTTAATTTACATTCTAGGACAAAGCATGCTTTTAGAATGGTTTAATTTCTGGTTTCAGATTAAAGTCACATACAATTTTAAGTGTGGTCAAATACTAAAATGATACTTAGAATAGAAGTACAAATAAGAGTAAGCTATTTGCATACCCAAATTAGCTAGCTAATTCAGACATAGAAGAAAGAGGTGTGTCAAAAGGTGACATTTTAAAATGGCTATTTAAACCCACTGTCATATTTCATTGTGGCACTGCATCCCATGACATCCAGTGAACTCACCTCAGTATCACCTTAGTGTACAATGCAATGTCATGCCCACATCTTTTGTTGGATTTTAAGAAACTGATGCTGAAGCACTGGTTTCAAGTAATGGAGTAAAAGGTTAAAACTACAATTCTATGCTTCATGGTACACATTGGATGTTTGGGATGTGAAGAATAAATTAATAGTCTTTCCAGGTATGTGGCCACACTGAGGTTTAGAGAGGGCCCCATCTCCAGTTATTTCCTTGGATCTTACACACATTCTGATTTAAAATGTCCTTTGACCTCCATGGGTAATGCTTCCTTTACCAAGCCTCTTTGAAATCAAATATTTGAAATTTTTTAATTTAGATGTTGACGCTACCCTTTGAAAAGCACCTTAAAGTTACTTTTTCAATATTTTTCAACTTCTCTGTGTGCCTTTCCGTTAATTGGAAAAGAATCCAAGATCTAGTCCAACTCTCCCTGTATCACCTCTATTACTAACTAAACAGTGCCCCACAGTACCTCATCCAACCTGTCCTTGAACACCCCGATGGACGGTGACTCCACCATCTCCCTGGGCAACCAGTTCCAATGCCCAGCCACTCTTTCTGAGAAGGCATTTCTCCTGGTTTCTAACCTGAACCTCCCTGGTGCAACTTGCAGCCATTCCCTCTTGTTCTATCGCTACTTATGTGCAAGAAGAGGTTGACCCCCCAGCTCAACACAGCCTCCTTTCAGGTAGTTGTAGAGGACAATAAGGTCTCCCCTGAGCCTTCTCTTCTATTGCTTGCAGGATTTCAAAGTAGATGATAAATTCTGTATACTCTTGATCTGTACACAGCATCTGTGAACAAATCTGCACATGGAAAAAAATAAAAAAGAAATCTATGGAAACTGAATACAGTCATTAGCATCCACAAATGTCCAGGTGCTAAAGAACCTCCTACACTCAGCTAAAATAACCAGGGTGCAGGAAAACAGCCTTTTCTTAATTCACTCTCCTGAAGAAGCTTAAAAAATAATCTATGATGGGTTTTACCAAGGAGGGAAAAAAAATTTAAAATATTCAATTATGCACTTACATCATTTTATATAGTACATGTTTTTGGTTTTCATCATCAACCTGGATAACATTTTTAAATTACTGTGGTCAAAGTCATGCAGATGTGGAAGGAAATAAATTAAACACAAGAATATGAGAAATAGGTCCGAACACTGAAGTTTTCATTTATAAAGTAATGAATGCTTTTTGTTGGGTTTTTTTTAATGTCTCTTGTTGCACAGCAGATTGAAGCATCATTCATCATAAACATTTTTAGTTTTTTAGATTCTGCTTTTCACGCTGGAAGAAATAGATATGAAAGTGATATAGTGCTTTGATGTTCTGTTTCAGGAGCTATCAGAATAATATAGGGATTGGGGATCTCTTCTGTCCTAGCATGACAACCTGGGGTTTTCTTAAAGTTAAAATTAACTTCAAGTCCCAGGGTAACTGCAGCTATCAAAGATGCAGCGAGATGTTTTGGCATCACCGCAGTGAGGCACCCTTTTACTCACTTTTTCATCACCCACGTGACTCTTTTTTTCCTTCCCACATCTGGGCCCAGAAGGCTGTGTGATCTTGCCTCCAGGCCAGTGTTTGATTCTGATTCGGTGCCCCTCAGAGCTTTGCCAAGCCAACCTGCACAACTTTCAATTTTACTTGCAGAGTTTCCTGCTAGATTCCACTTTCCTCTGCATCTGATAGAGTTACAGTGTCTGCATCCTTCTGTGTCACTCAGAAACCCACATCTCATTGTATGGGTATTTATCCTCATAAAATTTAGAAGAATCATACGATGGAAGAAATATGATATTTATTCTTGGGGTAAGAGTATTGTTCTCAGGTTTGTCAGGCATATTAGAGTTGTTAACTTCTTGGGACCCCTGGATATTGAAGCCTCCTAAAAATCAGGACCCATAAGTAATGTGCTCTCTGCTGCACTGTGTCCACCACAGTTTCAGCTGTTGGAAAAAAGAAAGGCTAGACGTGTTAGTGGATATTAAAAACATGCATCAAAAGTACATCACTCAGTATCTTTCTTGTGAGGAAAAAAATGTATTTTGATTAAACTTTTTTGATTTTCATAGACTTTTTTTTCTCTATCTTTTTAAAAGGAATTTCCTGACTTTGAGAACACAGTGACCAAAAAAAGAAAGTAAGTTGAGACCAGTTCGAGGTCTACAGTGCCACTGTATTTGTCTGTTCCTTTCATCCTTGTTGTTTTATTAACGTTTGCCAATGTTGCTTTAATTCTCATAGAGTACATGTATTAATGTTGCAGTTGGAATGCAAGTAACAAGCTTGTAATGCATTGCTAAAGCTCTTTTGTCATGATTTTTTCATATACATAAAGCTTGCTTCCAAAATATCAGAACCAGGACAGCTAAAATCAGCAGTTAATCTGAGCTTGGTTTAACCATATGTCTGCTTTTCTGAAAGATTGAAGTGGTAACCTACTTTATAGCATGTTTGTACCATTGACCTGATAATCTCCTGAAGAGTTTTTTGCTTGTGTTTTTAATCCAAGTAAAAAATTAGTTTGCAAAATGATTCAGATAAAGCAGGTCAGGCAGCATTTTATCAAGTGTATTTGTGACAGCAGCATGCTTTGCATCCATTCACTAAACCACAATGCTATGGTTTGGGCTAATGATTAATGTATATTAGAAAGCAGAGGAATTTATTTTGAAAATTCTTTTGTGGCTTCAGGTTAAAGGCTATTGTATAACTGAAGTGGTCCCCTTCAGATGAAATCTGAAATTCTGCCTAATGGAATGATAGAGGCAGATCTTATCTGTCTGTCTTTGACAGACATGAAAATCCTTGGGCTATTTTTTTTTCTCTTTTAATTTTTAGGTGGGGCTCTACTAAACTCAGAACATTAACATTATCTATATCTATTGCTGAGAAATTTCAAAATAGATAAAGATTTCAAGGCAAATCAAGATCTCCTTTGTGTTAAGTAACAGTTTTAATCAATTTCTGTAGATCTGATAAAAACACTAGTAACTTATCAGCTGTGAACTCAGAGATGCATGCACTCAGAGCCATGAGATCTCAGTTATTTGTGACCACCCAGGGCCCAGTGAAAATGCTCAAAAACTTGCATTAAAGTATGAACATAACTCATTATTATTCATGTTTTTCTCATCAATTTTAAGACTTTTAAGGAAGCCAGAGTAGTGTGTAGGCCTTACCCAAGGCTTGTTCTACCAAGCTCTACCAGACATGATGCAATCACCTAGTAACCTAATAGTCTTCTGTTTAGATCAAAACTAGGTCAAAGAATAGTAGTCTATAGCTACAGTGTCAAATCTTAGGATGCAAATAAAACTATTCCATTCTGAAAGTAATCCTATTCTAAATGAATTAACAAGAATTTAGAAGGGCCATCTGGATAATTTTACTAGTCAATATTAAAAAAAATTAGTAAATTAGATGAAAATAATTTCACGCAACATGAAAAGATTTTGCAATAAAAATTGTTTTGAGTATCCATTCATCACTATCCTGGAATGACAGCTGTACTGGTAATGCAGAAATTTTCCCTTTGGCCTTTTCTGTAGAGGTGGAGAAAGTGAATGAGGAATTATCATTCTCATTTGTTTACAATGGAGAAACAGGGAAACAAATGAAATAGAAAAGCAGAAATAAAAGAAACAGGAGTAAGCCTTGTTCAGACATTCATTTGTGGAACTCTGGAAGCAAAAAAATGCAAGTTCTTTCAAAAGGAACTAGTGCTATAGACCAGTTCCTTAAAAAAACTATAGTTCAGTTGCACCCTCTGGCTCAAGAAACCCTTCAGTACCTATATGCCTAAAGTTGGGACATAGATCTCAATTTTTGTGCCTGTCTCTTCTGCTGATCATTGTCACAATTTAGACTAGTTTCAGCTAGTATAATCTTCTGGGGCTTTTTATGGATAAATAGAAATCAATTTACTTGCAGGGTAAATCTTTGTTTTCTTTTTCTTCTGTTAAGTTATATTCTTTAAGTCATCATCTCTAAACCACTGACCACGAATGGAAGCATGAGTTATCACTATTCCTTGGTATGAATGTGCAAAAAGCTCAAGGTTTATTTCAGTAGTAAAATCTCACTCAAGGTCATGGTGATGGTGTGTTCAGATGTAGCTTCTTGGTTCAATTCAATATTATGTCAACAAATTTCAGACACTAATTTCTAAAAGTTGTGGGGGATTTCATATGAAGTCTAAAGAAAAGTATCTCTTATTTTCCTTCTGATGGGCTCTCCAACTCAGTCATGAATTTTTAACTCCAAAAATAAAATTGAATATGTTTTCAAAGAAAGGAAATTCAGAAGCTTTTAGAGCTTTGTGTGGCATGTGGGAGTATGACTGAGTGAATGAGAAAAGCCAAGCAACTCAAAGCCAGTGGGAATTGCACAGCTAAATCCCTGTGCCCTGCTTTAAAGAATTAGGTTGAAAATATCCATATTTGATTAAATGTGCTTTCGTTTTTCATTCTGACTTTCAGCTAATGGTAAACTCTTTTAATTCTTTTAGATCCATCCAGAAGTCCATGTCTGAAAGTGAAGCCTTTGGTTAGTAACTGCTTAAATAATTTACTGTATACTTGCTAATCTCACAGAGCCAACTTTAATTAAGGGTGTGATTTGCTTTACTGTTGGAGCAAATGCAAAAGAAAGGAGAAAACACAGTTAAGCTATCAATATATTCCCCCACTTTCCACAGTCGCATTTTTAAGTGGATACTGAAAACAAACTAGTTAAACATAGAAAACAAATTGAGGTTTAAAGAACCTTTCATGGGACAGCATGAGAAATAAACAGCACGTTCAGTGTTTCTTTTAATAATACCAGTAAAAAAATTAAATATCTCTGATCTAATCAAATTCAGGTCCCTGTTCTTTCCCATTTTAAACTACTCTGTTTCAGCTTTCACAAACAAGTTAATCCAAGAATAAATTGTGGGTGGAGGGGTTTCAACCCATTCTGATGCTGCGTGTTATTACCCACGCTTGTGATTCAGTGGGTTCTATTTTGTAAATCCTCTGTAGGAAATAATAATCAGTTCCTTAACAAGTAAAAATTACTAATTTTTTTTTTCAGAGCGCCTCCTGTTAACATTCTATTCTTTATTCATTAGAAACTGGGTTTAGTTGTTGTATCTAGCCCTTACTGAGTAAAAAAGGTTACTCTATCTGTAACGATGCAGCTATATTTCATAACAATGTGTCTCAGATAGCTGAAAGATCCCCCGTGTTAAGGCTTCATTCTGTAGCACTGCACTGGGAAGACTTTGATGCAGAGCAGTATCATTTGGTCTACAGCATCCAGGGTAAAATGAATTACTAGCACTTGAGAAAATGGACAAGTGATTTCCTAAACAACATTTTCTGACACAGCCAGAGTGAAAACCAACACAAGGACAAAACAAAACAAAACTACAAAAGCAAAAAGCATGAGAACTTAATAGCTGTCAACATGCTGTGAAGCATCACCACTTTGAAGTTCACTGAGGGAATAGGAGAATGGCCATCCTGTTCTCAAAGCCAACCTTGTTTCTCCCATTCGAGCTGAGACAGTACTAGCCTTGGATTGTGTGTGACATAGATGTGGCTATTTTTGATGCTAACGAATTAGCTGGTTAACTGGACAACTAAGCAATATTTATACAATTCCTGGAAGCAAAATAAAGGCACAGATGTTCTGTGTGTCCTTAGGTCTTAAAAGGAGGGCTAAGATAACAATCGTTTTGATAACGTTTTAATAGTGTTAAATGAGGTATTAGAGAGCGGCAGCAAAAGATCATAAAATTTGAAGTCTGCCCACAATAAATACCAACCTTTCTTCAAATTTCCTATATTGCGAAATCATCAATTCATTTCCGCGTCTGAGCAAATGCTACAGTGTTCCGCAAGCTTGTTTGATTTGCATTCTGATGCTATTTTTATAGACTTTCCTGTTATTTCACAGGTTTGCTATGAATTCAGGTGACTGCTCTCTGTGCTTTTACTTTAGACAGGAAAAATGTGAATGGCACACTTTGGCAGGGTTCCAGGAAGCCGGAGAATGATTCGTACATCAGAAGGCACTGTCAGCTTGAAGGTAATTGCTAAACATATTTCAGCTGATTTTGCATTTTCCACAAAGTATTTTAAAGGGCACCTAGGAAAATTTCTCATTTTTCACCAATAATCTAGCTAAATAATTTGTCAGTCCTTTTGAGATTTATCTTGTCCTCAAGAGGGAAAAAAAGACGTCAAAATAAAGCTTACCTTAAAACTGGGAAGCTATGAACACAGTCTGTGACCAATTCATGCTGTAGGCCATGGGACAAAGATGACTTCCACTTCAGTAAATTTCCAGAGCTGTGTTGTACGGGGTTTGCCAACTGTAATATAAGCCTACAGTTGGAATCCATGTTCCCTGTATTATGTACACTGTTCAGGTACACGGTAGGGAAATAATAACCATTTGTAGGGAAAAAACCCCTCTTGTGACAGGTACAAAGGTGAGTTGGCAATGTTTTGTAGGCACCTGTTCTCTCCGAATCTCTTTTTAAACCTGTTTTGACCAACTCTATTGGAACAATGCTACAGCTAATACATGGGAAGTCGCTAGTGACCCTGTTTAAGAGCTGACCAGTGTAAATTCATTAAGATAACTATGAAGAATTGCAAGTGAGCAGTCACCTTGTTTATTTAAACATAAACTGGGCTTTTAAAAATCAAAATGCTTTGATAATCTGCTTAACATTGCTTCCAGGAATGGAATTTTTATTTGTAGTTCTTAAGCTCAAAGTAGAACCATTATAGTTGCCTAATCAGACCAAACCAGAAAAGGTTCAGGAGAAACAGAAACCAGGATATGTGAGATTAGAGTGGATACATGTTTTGTTCTCTACTTAAGCCAAAAAAATTGGGAAAATGGCCATTGCCTTAGCTTTTAATATCACTGGTACAAATGTTCTAGATATCATCCACTGTCCAGAGATCCCACTGTTACCTGGATATGCCAAAGACAGCAGAGGACAGAACCATCTTTCCCTCAGGATTTCACTCACCTCATTACTTGAAGACAAACTCTTAAATGTTTGGAAAATAGTTCTGAAATGGCAACGTTTATTACATCTGCCCATACATGGAAAATTTGGTTTCTTGGAACCGAATCAGGAAGAAGAGATAACAGGAAAATTGAGGGGAACTCTGGTCCTGAAATGACTGATGAGGAAAAAAGGGGCCTTCAGTGAGTCTCGTTGGCTTGCAAGGGAAAAGGTCATAATGATAGGTGAAATAGAACTTTCTCTGCAGACAAGTCTTAACTTGTCATAAACATTTTTGAATGATTCCTCAAACTACTCCAGAGATGTAAGCTTGGAGGTGGAAAAAGGCTGAATGAGAAAACAGAACTTTTTGACCTTCCTCTGGAGTCATTTCTATTCAAGGTTTTTTCTTACCCTTTTAAATATCCAAAGCATGCAAAAGAAGCAGTGCACATTTTAAAAGCTGACAAGTGTTGTAATTGAAGGGCAGGAGCCCAGAGGGAACAGAAAGCAAAGCTGGCAGCTAAATAAAAATCTCCCTTTCCCCTACTGCAGTAAAATTATTTCAGGGGAAGTCCCCTTCACACAGTGGTGAAAACCATTGCAAGGAGATTTACAGTTTATTGCTATTGATCATGATAATTTGTCACTATTGATCAAACCTTTCTCTTAACAGAGATAATCCTTCAAGGTCTGCAAGTCTATAGCATAATGTGCATTTCTGTTAGATGTAATAAGCCATGTGTGGTGGCCAGCATAGACTTCTCTACTTACTTCAGAACTATATTCATGGACCTGACCCAAATCTCACTGAAGTCAAGGAAAAGACATCCACTGACACTAGTAGCATTTGGATTAGGTCCTTATGCTGCTGTGTATATAACCTCTACAAAATAAATTTTCCAGACTTTTAAGACTGTAAAAGTGCACATACCCCACAGACACAATAGTGGGAATTCCTGTCTTTGCTCACAAGCCCAAACCCAAATCACCGGTATTGGATTTGCCAGCCTAGAACTATCATTGTTGAAAAAGTTGACTAAGCAAGTCACAGTCATTGGGCTTCCACAGAAGAGTATTACAGAGAGAAACAGAAAAGAGCTGATACATCTAAGAGTTAAAAGATATAATTATCCACTGCTCCAAATTCACTCCACAGGAAAGTGATGGGTACCCATTGCCAGGCTAGGAGAAAAAGAACACTGCAGCTACATAGATTTTTTTTTTGCAAGTGTTTGTTGGCTTTTTTTTTAACCCAAATAACCACAAAAGTTTGCGTTAATAACTTCCCGGTGTTCATTTGGTTTTGAACAAAATTATGTTTAAAGCAGCGTGACTGTATGTTTCCTTCCAGGCTAAGGTCACTATAAGTTGCTGCATAATTCTCTGGTTCAGCTGCAAACACCTACCAAATAATACTATTTTGGATGAGATCATAAGAGGACTTGTGGGCACAGGACTAAGCACTGCAAGATTTTACCTTCAGAGTAAGCTTAGGGAATGCAGAGATGCCTGCAGGAGATGAAAACAAATTAGTCTGAGGACTAGAAATAGCACAGTTTTGTTAAGCCAGTGTTGCCTAAGCACTACTTGACATGAGCTGTGCTGCTTCTAGAAGACCAACTAGCTGTATATTTAAATAAACAACTGGATTGTCAGACACCTGACCCTCAGTGACTTCAAGAAAACTTGCAGGTGCTTGAGACATCTTGAAATCTGGTCACGTTAGATTTCGAAATGTAACATACCTTCTGGAAAAGGTTTTGGTTTTATTGTAACCATCAGGTCTGTAGGAGACACTGTTCTATAATTGTACAAGTTCTCACAAAGGCAAACTCATGCAATAAACTTTCTGTGACTCATTTTTCCTCTTCCTGTTGACGCACATTGCAAATAAAGGAAATTGTTGGGGGTTTTTATGCAACTGACCTATAGTTTCAAGGCAGAGCTAGGATGGGAAAGGAGTATTGCTCTTTTTTGTCTGATGCCCAGATCGTAATTGGTGAGCTTGAACCCAGTCATACAACATCCAAGTTGCAGAAATAATAAGGAAGATTATGTTTTTACTGTGTTACAATTTTTGTTTCCTGAGGATTTTCTTTTAGGAAAAATAAGAATCTTACAAAACTCTCTTGATTCAGAATTTGCTTTAAAAATAACACATGAAAAACTTATGTGCTAATTTGTGTGCTTTAATTGTTTCATTCACATGAGTTTAGGGCTATTTGGCTAGCTCTAAACACATTGCAGTCTCATTTAATTCTGACATAAGCAAAGGTATTTTGAGGCCTAGGTTCTTACCTCTTTGAATATAAATTTTCATGGTCATGTTCAAAACCTTTTTTTCATGTGATAAGCGAAGAATATCCCTTGCTTGGAATTATTCACTGGATTAATCTTTCCTTTTCTGTTGACTGTAGTCAAAACAATGCAAGCAGTCTCACTTGCCTACAGTTAGTCTTTGTGAATCTATATATTAAGTTAGTGGTCCTTTTGCAAACAGGAGAATTATTAGTGTAAGGTATTCTTCACCTGCAGTAAGGAGACAAAATTGGGATTCATGAGGAAACAAACAAACAAACAAACCCACCTACCAACACGAACAAATCAAACATCACATTCATACTGGTTTCTAGTAAACTTGGAAGAATAGGATAAAACTTTGGGCTGTGATTAGCAGATAATTTTTCTTCTTTTTTTTTCCTGCAAAATAACTGAGTACCTCTGATATCTGTTTTGATGGAATCTAGTCACTAGGGCTTTCCTACAGTAGTATAATGGTGCATGCTTTGCCTTAAGAGTGGGGGTAAGAGGAGATCCTTCAAACTAGATTTGCTAATAGTAAACTTTTTAAAGAGCTGTGTGACCTGTTATTACTCATTGTTGCAATGAAGATAAATATTCTTCTCATGAAAAGCATTAATTACTTGGAAGAATTGGGAGGATGTTCATAATCTAAAACCAATATTTAATCTAATCTCAATTGCAAAGATAATTTTTGCCCAGGGTCTTAATTTTTACATAAATGTTCTAGATTCTTCTGCTGTAAATTAGCAGGGCAAGACGAAGCATTTGCTGAGATTCTGTTAGTAAAATCTGAGGACTAAGTCCAGATAAAGAGTAAGCATGAATGAGTTTTCTTCATATGAGTCAGTTTATCAATCTGTTTTGAAGTCTTAATTCAAAGGAGCTTGAGAAAAAGAATGCATGGTAAAATGATACAAGATGAGGCTCAGAAAGGCAAAATGTCAGTTCAAAACATCAAGTGCAATTCAAATTATGTTCCTCAGAATAACTTAAAGTAGGATGTTTTAAAACGCATTTTCTTTTTTCTTTTCTCAACTCACAGAAGATAATGTGGGTGATGGGATACACTTACTGCAAGGAAAGAAGATAGAAGAAACCACATGCCAGGTGAAAGAACTACACTTCAGAATCTTAAATGTCATACAAATAAAATGTATCTTTCTTGCCTCCATTCAGTATTTGCCTAGCCTAAGCTTCATACTCAGTATGCCTGTGCATTTTAGAAGCTGTATTCAAAAGACTTTGGTGACTACTTGAGTTGTCCCTCATTTTCACTATGCAAACCATATGGGTTTAAATATTTAGAAAATTGTTTTCCTTCCCTGAACGAATGCATTTCTGTTAAATCAATGTGCTAATAGCATGATCTCTACTAAATGTTTAAATCAGCCTTGCATGATTCATATTGGCATATGTATCCTAACAGTTTCTGAATTTCTATAAACAGATAGCATATCTCCTCTTCATAATACTGCATTAGTTATCCCACTAATGAGCAATTAAGGAATTCTGACCCTTGGGTTTACAGAATAGTAATAACATAAAAGTAGGTAACAGCCCATCATCTGGTGAGAAGCCGAGAGGTGGGGAAAAGGGCTTGTAGCTCTGGAGTTAGAACTACTGGCATTTGCTTTTTATGTTTGCCCTGGTAATACGTTACTTAAAGAGCCAATTAATTTTGTTGCAAAACAGCTTAGCTCTGGTGTTTTCATATTTCACAACAATTTACTCAGTTTGAGAATCTAACAAAAATTATTAACACACACCTACATATGTTTGTGTGAAAGTGAGCAATTAATACAATAAATTATTTAAAAGCTGAAAACCTGGTAAATTTTCATTTGCAGAAGAATATTATATTTTAGATGAACATTAAACTTTATAAAAGGCTCCAAGCTGAATTTCCTCTTCTCTTTCTATACATCAGACATCCTTTTGGATGTTTAAGTTAAAAAAAAGAAAAAAACTGTACATGCATCCCTCTGAAGGTATCTTAGATAAGACAGAGTGCTGTGAAGTGCTTCATGCAGTGCAGGGTAGACTAGAGGCTTCAAAAGAAGACAAGGTAGTTTGTTGCCATGATTACCTCCTCTCCCCACTGCCCAGAAGTACGGGGGATGGGAGGAAAGAAGAAAAGAGCTCTTTCCTCTTCTGCATCTCCCATTCTGAAATGGGGAACAAACATGAGAGGTCTGCACACAGTTGCAAGGTTGTGGTCTCATCAGGGTCACAGAAATGCGATGGAATAGCTCACACAAATGGAGTGTAAGCTGCCATGGATGTCATTGCTATCTTCAAGAAAGTTCAGAAACAGGATCCAGGGAACTACCAGCAACTCAATCTTCCCTAAATCCCTAGGAAGGTCATGAGCAAATCCTCCTGAAAACTATCCCCAAACATATGAAGGACAAGAAGCTGACTGAGGGTAGTCAGCACAGACTTATGAAGAAAAAGTCATGTCTGACCAGCTGGAGGGCCTTCTACAGTGAAACGACTAGCTTGGTAGAAGATGGGAAAGTAGTGGATACTGTTTATCCTGATATTACTAGGGCTTTTAACACTGTCCCCCATAACATCCTCACGGACAAACTAATGAAATCGGGACTAGAAAAGTGGACAGTGAGATGGGTTGAAAATGGATTGAACTTCTGGGCTCAAAGGAATGTGAATAACAGCTTAAAGTCCCACTGGAGACAGTTCACTAGCAGTTTACCCCACTGGTTTATCCTGGGGTTTATCTCCACAGTACAAGATAAAGGGAAGTACTGAAATAAACCCAATGAAGGGTTATGAAGATCATTAAGGGACTGGAGCATCTGTCATGCAAGGAGAGTCCAAGAGAGCTGGGACTGTTCAACCCGGAGCAAAGAAGGCTCAGGGGGATCTGAGCCCTCTGTACAAATGCTTCACAAGCAGTGTAAAGAAGAGAGTGAGACTTTTCTCACTGGTGCCCAGTGACAGGACAGGAGGCAGTTTCTTTAACATAAAGAAAGCACTTCTTCTACAGTGACAGGAGGTCAAACACTGGAAGAGACTTCCTGAAGAGCCTATGTGAAGTCCATCTTTGTACATACTCAAAAACCTGTTGGGACTTAAGCCTAGGCACCTTGCTCTCATGGGAGCAGGGAGTTTGACAAGCCCCAGAGGTGCCTTTGTGCCTCAGCTAGTCTGAGTCTGTGATTCTGTGAGACATGGGAGAGACAAATTTACAAGAAAGAGTAAATAGAATAGATGAAAATTTTAGCATTTTTTCCTCTCTCTCCGGAAAAAAAAAAAAAGAAGAAAAAAGCTTCCTTGAGTGCTTCACAAAAACTTTTATCCCTCTCCATTTCCTAAATAGATGCTCGTTTCATTCCATTCATTCTGTAAGTGCTGGAAAACAGGGCATTTGAATAGAAGTATGGGTGGAGGGACGCAGCATGTGCAACACTGAAATAATTGTACTTTACCATAAAAAACAGCTTTACTCTCTGCAGTTATTTTTCATATCTTTGTTCTTGTTTGTTCATGTCTAACAGTGCTCCCTTGATGGCTCAAACCCTTTGTAGCATATTGGGAAGGACATAAAATATGAAGTAATACAGTCTTTGGGCTAATACATTTTCAAAAATGTTTCATGGCTCATTTCTCACGTAAATTCTTAGGTTGCATTCAGCCTTCAAAGTGTCATTCATATTCATGAAGAAAAAAAAGGGTACTGTTCATTACTTTCACTGATAAGCTATAAGCACTGTCAGGCTTACCCACTAGGGACTGCATCAGTGCCCCAGGGAAAGTGCATTCTCATGGTGTCCCTACCACAAGGACATAGTGACCAAGAAATGGGTTATGGGCAGATGATGGAAGTGTATATAGCCTTGTCTTTGCTTAGTTCTGAGGACCCTCCCATTTTCTCTGCATTGTTAACCCAGTTCAAACTCACACCCTTGGGACTCAACATCCCAAGGAAAATGAGGCCAACTGAACAAGACCCCTTTTAGGAATGCATCAGTGACACTTGCTCCTCAGCTGGGGGCTTGATGCTGCGGTAAGTCTTCTGTGGCTTTCCTGGTCATTCACAAAGGAGACCCAAGATCTAGGATGAGACCCAAGTTATCCATGATACAAAGCTTGGCTCTGCCACTGTACCATGTACACTGTGATGTCTCCAAGATGTTACTGAGGTCCAGATAATGAAGGAAATAAAGGCAGCTCAATATCAAACTGGTTTCAATGGGTATCAGCTGGCGTGTATCAGCCATTGCTTTTGTATGCACACAGTACAAGATTGAAAGACTGCTGAGCTCAATCTGCATTCAATGACATGGTATTAATTATGTTTATTAATCATATTTGTGCTGGTTTTTTAAAATTTATTTTACTCTTCTTAACGTCTAGGTGATAAACTATGAGCAGTGGATTCCACCACGAGTTCACAATCCAAGTGTGGCTGGTAACAGTGAAATGGTGAGCTACCATGAAAATTGTGCTTTTATTCTCATCAGCAGCTAGCAGCCTGGAAGAATGTTCTGGTTTAGTAGGATTTCCTTTAATGTATGTTGCTTCCCCAAATGTTGAAAGATATCTATCCATATTCGTTCTATTAATTATGATAACCCTTTCTCTTTTATAGAATGCCTTATTACTGTTCTGTGATTCCCTGGGGTGGGAAGAAATCTGCCTGTAGTTCTAGCCTGCTTAGTTTGACTCTGCAGTCATCTTTGAGTAGCTGGAATACCAGACTAAAAAGTGGGAATCTTTAAAGGTCAGATATGTATAGGCAGGAGCACACGAAAGAAGTTTGTACAGCACTTGTCTATATATAATTTGTCCATAGCTTTACTGACATTTTTTTAACATAAAATTTAGCAAGATTCTGTGCATTTTACAGAACTAACTCTTTGTATAAATAGAGCAGAAAGTTCTCTATCATCATGTACTATTTAAATATTCACTATGCACAGCAAAGGCATTAGTGGAACTTTCAAGGTATTTCTATGGTACACTAATGATAGCATCACTGACACAATAAACATACAACAATTTTTGCCTTCTTACTGTTACACTGTTCTCTGAATTTAAGTGCACAGGTAATCATGATTAAATCCTTGCAGTTCTTTGGGAAAGGCAAACCAGCTGAGGAAAAATCACAGAGATTAGACTGTGCCATGACTAAATTCTTTATGCTGAGAAGTGACATGCTGTGCAAGTACTTTTATTGAAATTAAAGCAGTTACACTGAGGAAAGAGAGTTCTCAACAGGACTGAGATCACTGGAATCTGTCCAACAGAGTTTTACACTTAGCTTCCAAATTGCTGTATTTCTGTCACCAGGTTAATCCTTATAACATCCCAGTGAGCAAAGATTTCTGAGGCATTTAGAATATCTTAGAATAAACTGGAAACACTTTATCAGGCACAATTTAGGTAATTTTTTTCTGTAATGCAGTTTTATAAGTACATTTTTAAAAGGCATATTTGTGTCCATATGTACTCGTGCATACTTCATGCAAATTATTTGCAACTAAAGGGCAGCCTGTGATTTACTTTTTTCCACAATTCATTTTGATTTGTGGTGTGACATGATTTTGCATGACTAAAACCCATTAAGCAGGGACATAAACAATATTCTTGTCACAAGGGAATTCTCTCCTTATAGATAGCTTTGCCTATAGATTAGGCAAAACACAAAACCAGCTACAATATTCAACTAAGCAAATACTCTGACCCTAGACCATAGAGGTGGAAAAAACTTAAAAGTTTTTAAATGTGCTCTAAGTTAACAGGTTTTTATGAGTGGAGACTTGCTACTCTGTGTACTGGCCTTCAATATTCCCTCACAGTTCCTTTTAGATAATCCTTCCCCAGAGAAGGAAGATACTGGAAAATAGCCTATTCAAAAGTAGTCTAGGTTACTGGTCCATCCAGTAGCACTACATACTCTGTCACTGCACTTGATTCTCTCATATCCTGAACCAGAGATTCAATTCCAGTTTCCAGATAACACAAACAGCAAGAAGAATATTGCCTGACACCAGATAAATTTATTGGGTTTTTCCCACTTTTATGCATGCTTTCACTAAGCTGTGGCTGAGGGTTGCCAGGACAATACACCAAGACTGTGAGACCAGGATGGTCCGTTCACCTGATTGCCTGTCTGGTTTCTGTGTCACAGAATGTCTTGCCTCTGTTTGGATAGACAGATAAATTTCTGGATTTGAATGCATAGGTAAACCAAAATAAAATGCTCTATATTTAAACACTCCCATCCCTAACTGATACTGCACGAGGTGTTTTTCTCCATAAAAGGGGGTCACTGTATTCTTTAAACACTTATGACATTTCACAAACAATAAACTGTACAAAATGAGTGCTTTTAAGGTAAAGAGGATTAGAGTTTTTCATTAACAAAATTATCTTAATAGATTATCTTCCATTTATCTTGTTTTCTATGACAGAAAACTCAGATCATAACTCAAAATCATCATGCTGCTTTTGTATCGTTATTTATAAGTGAACAAATTATTATTACTACAAGAGATCTTATATTAGAGCAATATTAACATTTTAAACCCACTGTGATTTATTTTAAAAAGACATCTCACAACGAGCAACTGAAAATTGCACATCAATCTCTCTAGTGAAGTTAAAAGTGCAGTCCTACTATCCTGAATTTGGAAGACGCAAGAAGGGGCCTGAAATACAAATCAGAATGTGACTAGTCTAAAGATGCTTGGATTTGGCCCATGGTGGGTGATGAATACTCAGGTACAAGCTGCAAAAGCTCCCTAAGCTTTAAGGTGGATCTGCTGAGACATTACCCTCCAGTGAAGATCCTCAATCAGATATAAAGTGTTTTAAACTCAAAACCACTATGTTTTATTAATCTACAAAATAATTAGTTCTTCAAATTGCAGAAATTGAAAGCATCTAGGTTTTGTCTATGTTAGGAACTAGTACAAAGGAATATGTGAGTACCAGTTGGTGCCAATGTGCTGATGTCCACACTATATGCATTATGGGAGATACACCTGTGTGCAGATCCTCTGTTAACATCCAGAGTTATATATAGTAGCTGGAGTCCATCAATTGAAATTCTGGAAAGCACCTTTCATCTTAATTTCATCTGTAATGAATTCAGTTTGTGGCACTCTAAGACCAAAGTACAGCTTACAGGGATAGCTGTGAAAGTCACTTCAACTACATGCCCCTGATCAAAACTACAACACTAATGTAGCCATAACTTACAAAAGATATTGGAGACATGAAAAGGTGTTTACATTCAACTCTTTGGCTCCCCACTACATTCCTGTGGTTAAGTCCTGGTTCCCACAACAGTCTGCAGATTTCAAGGAATGTGACATGCTGCTGAGAAGAAGGAATTCTAAACCCAAGTGCTATCCACTATGAGAATTCCGGTATTAGTCACTGTGTTTAGCAAAAGGAGGACTCCTAAGGTCCTACCCTTAAAAAAAGAAGTTGGCATATCTGCATCAGCATGAATGGAATAATGCTATTTTTTATCAGTCACGAAGGAAGCCATTAAAGGTGCATCTAGAATAAGGTTTTGAATGGCTAAGAACATTTCATCAGAACAGTGCCTCAAAGAGGTTTTTTTAGTTCCAAATTTTTATGTGTGTAATTTTACACATGTAGATATATGTTTATTTCCTTAGGTCATGCTTGGTTCAAGACAATTTCTAGTATTCCCTGAGTCCATTGGTTTTATGTGAGTGAGGAGGATACATCAGATTCTGTAGGCTATTAACTTTCCATGTCAATAGGTAGCTGGACCAAGATGAACTGGCAGTGCAAATCACTCAGTACAAACCTTCCCAAGGTTTGAAATCAAACATCTGAATATACAGAGGAACATCTTAGCTATTCTCACTTAGCTTTCACTAACTCTCTGCTTCAGCTTACTCCAATTTCAGCACAATTAACTAGCAACACTAACTAAAGACACACAAAAATGTCCTGGGCATAGAAGTCTTTCTGCTTATGGAACCTCATGTCTTCATAGAAAAATACCTGAACCTTTGGCACTTGAAGCACAGCCATCTTTATAAGCAGTCATCTGTCAAGTGAACAGTGGTCTTTTCTCAAAACTGAAATTAACCCACACCCTCTCCCTTATCACTGTTACACGGAATGCTGGGGCTTCAGATGTGCTTCATGCTAAACCTTTGCAAAGCGCCTTTAACCCAAATAAAAGATGAGGAATTCAGAATCTCTTGAGACCTATCCCTAAGTGGCCTGCCCACTATACATTAGACTGTGCAGGCAAACTCCCTGATGACTTTGTCTCAAAGGATTATGCATATGAGGAAGCAGAAAGAATCTATGATGTGTGACCTAATTGTTGGGGAGAGTGCAATAAAGGTCTCTGCATTTCTACCTTCTGATAACATCAGCAATACCACTTAATCACTTGTAATATCACCAAAGATGCATTGCCACAATAAGCCAAATTCATTATCAGTATTAATAGGTGAAAGTGCACAGAAGCCAGACAGTATTGTTTCAAAAAGTAGCTGGCAATGAATTACAGTTTCAATAAGTTCTAATATATTTACCTTTTGTTGTTGTTGTTGTTCCTAACGGGTACCAGATATCCCATGTGAAACAAAGCGTGTGACTATGGAAGAGAGGTTATTTGCTGTCCAAGTATGAAATTTGTCTCTGAAGGTCACGGAGAAATTCAGAGTCAGACTGGAAACGAACTCAAATGTTTCTGGAGTAGCCATTTCACATAAGTGACAGTGTGCTAGATGGCTGCAGGTTCACAAAGTTCTTGGTCTAGGAGCCTACAGTACCCAAGTCTTGAGTTTCTCCAGGAGGATGTTGTTGGAATGTACACAGGTTTTATTTGTCATTTATGTTTTTGCCATTTATGTTATTGCCATTTAATCTGGGAAAGGAAATAAGGCCTTGGATAAAGGAAGGCATCAGTATTTCAGAACATACTCCCAAACACATCTAAATGCAGTAGCTGGCCACAAGTGGGATTTCTGTGCATGCCTAAAATGCTTCTGGATAATGTAGTGGATGCATATATGAAAATATTTTCCAGAACTAATATGGAATTAAATATTAAGTAATACTCGTATATTAAATAAAAGTAATTTTGAAACAGTAATATGAATACTGATCTAAATTTGATGCCTCTTGTCACTTCCCTTTTTCCTGTTTTGCATCTATGGGTCCCAAGCAAGGGAGTGCCTAACTTTTAAAGCGTTATGTAGGTGGTTAATTCTTTGAATCTCAAATTAAACACCATCTTACTCTTAATCTTTATTTGTAAGCTTGAATACTTTTAGCATCTTTGGGTTTTTATTTGCCAGGGTGCAGAACCAGATGATAAAGCAGAGTCTACGGGAACATTAAAACGATTGCAGAAACTGGTCCGAACCAAAAAAACGAGTACACAAAGCTTGGAAGATGTCAAACATGTTTTTCTCCCCCTCAGTAAGTAAAGCATCATATCAGCATTCTTTCCAACATTTGGCAAATGACACTGTATTGAACATAACTGTAAACAATCCTGTCCCCGTCTGTCATTCACGGCCCACGATTTTCAAACCCCAACTGAGATGTTACTGTGATACCACTTTAGTGCTGACTTCCTCATAGCATGAAAACCTGTTTCCTGTCACACTAGCCTGAGTTTTGCAACAGTATATCTTGCAAGCGGGGACTTTAGCTAAATAGGATTCTTTAACAGTGGAGCCTCCATGCAGGGACAATTTGTTTTTAGAGTAGTTCCTAATTTTGTATCACATTTCATAACGGAAAGACAAAGCTGAGGAGCACAAAGGTAACTTTCACTGTTAAAACATGAGTCAGTAGCAGCTGGGAGCACGAGAAGGTCTGCGGTACAATAAGCTGTCAGCCTCTCATCATAGCTGGCTGCCTTGGGCCATGAGACTCTGGAATCCGCAACTGATGCTGAGCTCAGGTGGTTTTCTGGAGTATCCCACAGATTGCTGAGCTGACCATGGAGTAGTTCTTCATCTGAACTTGTTTGTCCAGCGTTAATTTAACAGTGCATACATTTATAGTACAATGCATTTGTGTATAGGATTATCTTTAAACCAATACTAGCAAAATTATTTAAAGGTGTCTGATGAGCTACTGCTCCGGCCAAATTATTGCTTGGACTGAAAGAAAGGAGGAAATTTAAATTTCAGCAGCTACTTTGTATCTACAACATACATACTGGGAAGGGGTGGGAGAGGAATTATGCAGAAAAGCTTTCTAAATTTTCCCAGTATTTAAGATAAACTCAAGCTCTCCGCAGTCAGACAGCAATATGACATTCAATCAGCAAATGCTCATGTTCAGGGCAGAACCAGTACAATTCTCCAGGCTTTTGAGGGAACAAGACAAATTCACCAAATAGAGAATAAATCTTGCTTTTGGCTCAGATGTCTGAGCCAGTAAAAAATCCTTTCCATCTCCCTAATTACCATTTATATTTGTTTTTTATGGAGTCCTTGGCTGTTTCATTATATGGAATGCAACAGACAGCATTTAAGAAAAAAAGTGTGCTATTTTCTCCATCAATTGGAAAATATTATTACAGAAGTATTTGTGGTTTTAAAGGTACATTAGAAGATGCTTATCTCTCAGAAGAGGATGAAGAAGCACTAACTTCTTGCATGAAACTTACAAAAACTCAGGAAAAGAAGACCTGTAAGGACAACGTGAGGAGAAAAGAAGAGGCGGAGACTAGGGCAGATTTTATTGCTGCATCTCTGGGCCGCTCATACACTTCCAGGCTTAATAACTTAGGAACTATTTCAATCCATTCAGAAACTGAATTTCACTTGTGGAGTGACTGGAAGCCGTTTCCTGATAACCAGCTCTGTCCTTGTGACTTCTTGATTTCAAAAATAGAAGAATGGGAAAACTGCACTTGCTCGTCTCATCAGCCACATCTTACATATTCCCTTACTGACATGGACCTCCAGTACTCCTGGGTAAGTGGAAGTGGTTTCTTTTCTGCTGATATGCAAACGCAGTGGAAACTTTTTGCTCTGATTCAGCATTAAAGAGATGCTGTCATCTCTATGTGGTTATGCAATGCAACAAACGAAATTTAGATTTCAGGTAAATGGACGTGAAGGCATCGTTCAGACTAACACCAAGGGTTTGTGTAGCCCTAGGTAGTTCATTTTTAACCATGCAGACATCAGCAGCATTGAGATGGAAGGCTTTAGGCTATTCTGTTTCTCGTCAGACACACTGGGGTTTTGTTTCATCTGTACATTAAATACTCATCCTTCAAGGCTTAGAAAACTTTCTGGAAGTTTTGAGTAAGTCAGTAAGGGACAGTGAAGCCAGTGGTCTCGGGTCAGGCCCCTACAGGTCACTGCAGTGCTGGTAAAGGACACTATTTGGACCCCTGTCAGAGGTTGATGAGGTACTGGTGTTTCTGCTGTCTTGGCAGCTGGTGTTTATTTTTACAATCACCTTTGTGGCAGCTAGAATTTTTTAGGGTCAAATACAAAGAAGCAGAGTTTAATCTCGCTCTGAAATTATTTGTCTGGATAGCTGACTGGAAGGAGGCCTTTCTATTTTAATTGCTGGCTTTTCTTAAATGGCTATTTAAAACTGGAAAAGAAACCCAAGAAAAACTTTAACTGGGGAGATGTGCAAAATATGGGCACTGCAGTCAGGCTTTTCTCCCTCTCCTCACTAGGCGCAGTAGGTCTTCTGGCACTCCACACAGTGGTAAGTGCTTGGAGGGTGGCTGATTGACTGAAATTTATCAGTGAAGAGGTAAAGAGTCGCCTCTTTTCCATTTGTGCTTAATCCCTCTACAGTTCTCCAGGGACAGAGCTGCTTTTCACTGTGCAATAAGGCCAGCTCCCAGGAAAGTGGGTCTAAACCACTGGAGGCAAAGTACCTGCTGAAGCCCGCCAGTTGGGTATTCAAATAGAGACCTGAGCAACGATAACCTTAGATCAGAGAGTATCCTGCCAAAACCAGCATTTTTACCAGCATGTGCTCATATATCATTAAGAAAGGTAAACACACACGTGTGTGTGTGTGTGTCAGTGTGCGTGTGTGTCAATGTGTGTGCATCAATATAGCAACCGTATTTCTGAATGCATGGAGAGAGTCAGTGTCTTTTACATGACAGAATAGCTGACATAACAACAGGCATTACCTGAAATGTGGGATTTATCTAGCTGAATGTAGCCCAGAAAATTTTCCTGAGATTTGACACAGAATGCAGAAAGGCTAAAGCTTTGATTGATGGAACTGTAATTAGAAGAGAGAAAAAGCGAACTATACCTAGAAAAGCTGAGAAAGGTGCAGTGGTGAAACCCTGGAGAGCCTCAGAACTGCAAACTCACAGGGAGAGCTCCTGGAGACAGGCCTTTGGGGCAGAGAGCTGGCAGAAATAGGTGCTAGGTGCTACAAATAGACTGTGCTCTGTCGGGCCAGTAACTAGGACGTTCTGTAGAATCCAAATTGTGGCAGGGATGCTGAAGTCCCAGAGCAAAATAATAATAATTATAGATGTGTCGGTTGGATTTGTGAGAGTGTGTCAATTCACATAATTTTATTTCATTTTGTCACAAACAGGCTGCTAACGTTCCCTACCCTGGTGAGATTTGTCCTACCCATGTTACTATTAAGTGCCAGCAAGAGGTTTAGTGCTTTTTTTTCTGCATTATTGTGTATTTTGCCATCTGCTTTCCTGACGGGCTTCCTGACTTTAATGTATCTCTATGGGCTTAGTGTTTTTAGATTTAGATTACAGGCAATGGCAAGACATCTCATTATTTGCATTTGCATTCTACCAACTGGCTCAACTGAAGATTACAAAGACTGGATTTTCGGGTTTGGTTTTTAAGAATCAAACAAACTGACACTGGTGGCTTTGCTGTGAGGGGATCAGACACTGAGGATGATGCAGATGTTCTTTCTGATGTTGGTTTACTTATTAGAGTATAACCAATATATTCCATAAGTACTCTTTCTGATTCTATGAGTAAAATATTATTACTTTTTCTTGGCTGATCTTGGCTTGGCTACTACTATATCAGTTTTGGCTGCAGCGTGATGTGGAGGAGATCGCCTGAGATATACTACTGAAATGCTAGTTGGTATGTCTGGAACTGATGCAAAAAGGCAAAACTGGTAGATGCAAGACTAAGATCCAGGACTCTGCTATTTCATCAGCAAACTGTGGGTGATCTGGTTTGGGGGAACAGACAAATATCTAGGTTGGACACATATTATCCAGACTCAGCAACATACACAAAGCTGATTGAGCCTAGCCTTAATTAAAGCTTGGATTGCAGATAGTAAATTAAATTGTGCTCTCCCATAATCACAAGGAAAAAGACCTGGATCTCTTCATGACAGATTGCTTTTTAGGGAGGCAAAATATGAATGATCCTAATTCCCTTCCTCTGCTTTCTTCCCTTGACTCCTTCCTTCCCTTGACTCCTTCCTTCTTCTTCCTTTCCTCTCTCCTCAGCACTTTACACAGCCCCCCTCCTGATGTTTCATATTCCCATTGTTCCTTTCACCTAAAAGAGTAGAAGGCTGAAAGAGATCACCCAATCTAGTCACCTAAACCTAAAAAACTGTGAGAGCAGACTACAAAGCCCACATCCATCTTCAGCTACAACAGGCTCACCAAACTCTCCCTTCAACCTGCTCCAGTTAAAGCACAACAAACACCAGAGTTAGCTGAGTGCCTCCGGCACAGGGACATTGAAGACAACTCAAATCTCACCCACCCTGCCCACCTTAATGTATTATGAAAACATCGTAGAAGTCTGTATTGCCGTTCTTTTACTGAATACAGAACTGGGTGTGCTGCATTACCATTTTACAGCCGCAGTGTCACGGTTAGCAACTTTGTGCAGTTAACTTAGACACAAGTCATATTTTTCTGCATTGTTCAGCTGTTTACAATATAATTAGTGCTTGGTCACAATTTTGCCAGGGGCAACACAGAACATCGCTTTTTTTTCCTTTTGGTGTGTCAGGATTGCCATGTGAAATTATTGTAACTGATATTCTTCCCAAGGAGATGTAATTTGTTAATAGTTCTTCCTTAGAAAGTGGAAGAATATATTTAAGAAAATACTGAATGCTTCAGCAAATAAAAAAAAAAAAAAGGACAAAAAATATTCCCAGATAAAGAAAGTACTATGCTGCATATTTTCATATTATCACAAAGTATGTTGGAGAGAGAAATGAGTGATCTAGGCCAGTATTTGCAATGTTATGAATCAGCTGAAAACCAGGCAGAGGGCGGAAGAAAAGATTGTCCAGACACCACTTTAACAACCACTTGACCTCAATGTGAAGGGTTATTGGTTTCTATAATTCTTTTTATTCCTTAGGCTTAGCCCTGCAGAAAGCAGTTCAGCTGTCTGTCTGAAACTTTTTTCTCCTTTCTTTCTTTAAAATTTTTTAAATTGTGTATACTAGAAGCTGCCCTCCTGTTATTTGTATGTGAAGATCTTCACTACCCTAGCAAAGTAGCGTATTTAGAAGTGCTGTGTCCATACAACTTTCATAGAAGCCATTTTGGCCTTCCATTGCTTTTTCTCAATCTCTGCAGTTGCACAAGACTTTTGCAACCTCATGAATCTAGAGTCAAAAGCTTGGAAAGTTCAGGAACTTCATGAACTTGAGTGACCCTAAAAAAAGGCACAGATTGGAGCACATAGTGGGGTCATAACTGAGAGGTCCTCTTCACAAAAAGGTTCCCAGTCTTGGATAGCCTGAAAAGCTGAAGAGTCCCTTTCTCCTCTACCTCAATAATTCAATAACAAGCTCCTTCACTGGCTGACCCATCCATTCTCCCAGTAACTCTGCAATATGGAAGCTGTGACATCCTTTACAGGAAAGGGAAAGGAGACAACATCTCCTGTTGAAGATAAATCAGCAGAGAGCTACCAGAAGTGGATTTCTCTTCTTGCAATATCTTAGAAACATGGTTCAGTTTAAAGAAGAAGGATTTAGTCATTGATACCATAAGAATATTTACATGTTGCAACCTGTGTTTGGCATTCAGTGAGAATGGAAAGACAAGGGTCATTTCCTGAGGCAAGAGAAAACCTGGAGTTTCGGTAAGGAGAAAGAAAAAAATCTAAGGATGTTGTATAGCCAGATCCCTTTTCACTCCTATTTTCAGGTTAAGAGGAGAGTAGAAATCTTCAAAATATTGGTTTCCATCCAATATTAATGCAAACCAATATGGAATGAACAGTTTGGTTAAACCGCAAGTGACTTTATGCCAATGCCTATGTTCATCCTCTCCATATGCCTCTCAGGAATGTGTTGTGGCCTTATCATGGTTATGGTAGCCCTGTTATTATGGTCATGGCTCTCTGTCATTTCAGTGGCCTTGTGGCTTTTTGCTTTCTTCCTGCTCTGGCTTGCTTTCTTGCCAGACAAACCATTTCTCAGCATCTCCATTTGACTCTTAGTAGACAAGTCTGGTTTGTTGAAGCAGCAAGCGTCTTCCTTTCTCTATTTTTGAGCACTTTCTTGTCCTAACTTTTCCTGGAAAATTATACTTAATAGGTTCTGGTTCCTGGTTGCCCTATCACAGCCTTGCTTGCTTGCTATGATTGCATTCTGTACTGTCTCTACTGCTCATCATCATGTCAGTTCTCAAATCACAGAATCACAGAATCACAGAATCACAGAATCTTAGGGGTTGGAAGGGACCTCAAGAGATCTTCGGGTCCAACCCCCCTGCCAAAGCAGGCTCCCTATCTCATATTACATAGATAGGCGTCCAGACGAGACTTGAATATCTCCAGAGAAGGAGACTCCACCACCTCCCTGGGCAGCCTATTCCACTGCTCTGTCACCCTCACTGTGAAAAAGTTCTTCCGCATGTTGGTGCGGAACTTCCTGTGCTCCAGCTTACAGCCATTGCCCCTAGTCCTGTCCCCACTGACCACTGAAAAGGGGCTGGCCAATTCCCCCTGCCACCCATGTCTAAGATACTTGTAAACACTAATTAGGTCCCCCCTAAGTCTTCTTTTTTCCAGGCTGAACAGACCCAGCTCACTCAACCTTTCCTCATAGGGGAGATGTTCCAGACCCCTAATCATCTTTGTCGCTCTTCTCTGGACTCTCTCCAGAAGGTCCCTGTCTCTTCTATACCAGGGAGCCCAGAACTGGACACAGTATTCCAGGTGGGGCCTGACCAATGCAGAGTAGAGGGGGAGGATCACCTCCTTCGACCTGCTGGACACACTCTTCCTGATGCATCCCAGGATCCCATTGGCTCTCTTGGCCACCAGGGCACACTGCTGGCTCATAGCCAACCTGTCATCAACCAGGACCCCTAGGTCCTTCTCCATAGAGCTCTTCTCCAACAGGTCATCCCCCAGCCTGTACTGATACAGTCGGTTATTCCTCCCCAGGTGCAAGACTTTACACTTGCTTTTGTTGAATTTCATTAGATTTCTCCCTGCCCAGCTCTCCAGTCTGTCCAGGTCTCGCTGGATGGCAGCGCAGTGTTCCTGCGTGTCAGCCACTCCTCCCAGTTTTGTATCATCGGCATACTTGCTGAGGGTGGATGCTATTCCCTCATCAAGGTCGTCAATGAAGATATTAAACAGGACTGGACCTAACACTGAGCCCTGGGGAACACCACTAGTCACAGGCCTCCATTCAGATTCTACTCCACTGATCACGACCCTCTGAGCCCGGTCTGACAGCCAGTTCTCAACCCACCTCACTGTCCACTCGTCTATCCCTTGTTTCCTCAGCTTCTCTATCAGGATGTTGTGGGAGACAGTATCGAAAGCCTTGCTAAAGTCGAGGTAGATGACATCCACTGCTCTCCCTCCATCCACCCAGTTGGTAATAACATCATAGAAGGCTATGAGATTGGTCGAGCACGATCTCCCCTTGGTGAATCCATGCTGACTATTCCTCATGACCTTCTTCTCTTCCAGTTGTTTGGAGATGGCATCCAAAACAAGCTGTTCCATCACCTTTCCAGGGACAGAGGTGAGGCTGACTGGCCTATAGTTACTGGGATCCTCCTTCTTGCCTTTTTTAAAGACTGGAGTGACATTGGCTATCCTCCAATCTTCAGGCACTTCTCCTGTAGTCCAGGATCTGTCAAAGATGATAGAGAGCGGCTCCGCAATCACCTCCGCCAGCTCTCTCAGCACACGTGGGTGTATCCCATCCGGGCCCATGGATTTGTGTGCATCCATTCCTTTGAGTCGCTCCTGGACCACCCCTACCTCTACTAGAGGGGAGCCATTCGTTCCCCAACCACTCGTTCCCCAACCACTCCTACTTACATCTGGGATATGTGAGTCCTGAGAAGCCTTCGGAGTAAAGACCGAGGCAAAGAAGGCATTAAGTATCTCCACCTTCTCATCATCTCCCGTCACCAAGACACCCGCCTCATTCAACAAGGGACCTACATTATCCCTGGTCATCCTTTTACTATTTACATACCTGAAAAAGCTCTTTTTGTTGTCCTTTATGTCCCTTGCCAGCTTAATTTCTAAGCAGGCCTTAGCCCTCCTAGTTGCATCCCTACAGGCCCTGGCCACATCCTTATATTCATCCCATGATCTCAGACCCTGTTTCCACAGTTTATAGGTTTTCTGCTTCCCTTTGAGTTTACTCATAAGTTCCCTGCTTATCCACGCAGGTCTTCTACCTCTCTTTCCCGATTTCTTACTCAAAGGGATGCACCTATTCTGCGCTTGGAAGAAGTGCTGTTTGAATGTTAGCCAGCACTCGCAGGCTCCCATTCCTTCAAACAGAGCAGCCCATGGGATAGCCCCTATTTGATTTCGGAGGAGATCAAAGTTAGCTCTTCCAAAATTCAGGGTAGCTATCCTACTTTTTGGCTTGCCTCTTCCTCTCAGGATCTTGAACTCAACCATTTCATGGTCGCTTTGTCCTAAGCTGCCCCCGACCTTCACTTCACTGACGAGCCCGTCCTTGTTAGTAAAAACAAGGTCAAGCATCCGCCCTCCCCTAGTAGGTTCCTGCACCATCTGTATCAGGAAGTTGTCTTCCATATACTGCAGAAATTGTCTGGACTGCATACGACTGGCCGTATTGCTTGCCCAGCAAATATCTGGGTAGTTGAAGTCCCCCATAAGGACCAGCGCCTGCGATCTTGAGGCTACTTCCAATTGCTTATAAAATTCATTATCAACCCGCTCCTCTTGATCAGGGGGCCTGTAGTACACGCCCACGACTATGTCACCCAAACTGGCCTGCCTTTTAATTCTTACCCACAAGCTCTCGACAAACGGTTCATCCCTACCCAGGTGGAGCTCAATACATTCTAGGTGCTCTCTAACATAAAGAGCAACTCCTCCACCTCGTCTCCCTAGTCTATCTTTCCTAAAAAGCACGTAGCCATCCATGGTAGCGTGCCAGTCATCCAGGCTGTCCCACCACGTCTCAGTGATCGCAATGAGATCGTGGCCCTGTGACCGCACAAAGATCTCAAGTTCTTCTTGTTTGTTCCCCATGCTACGTGCGTTTGTGTATAGGCATTTTAGTGGGGCAGCAGATCCAGATATCCCCAACAGCTCACTGCGAGATTTTCGATAGGGGGTGGGCAAAAACTGCTCCACCGAGGAGTTCATAGGTGCAGTATGTTGTTGCCTTGAGGTTTACACAAGTTATTGGATCTCTTGTGATAGCAGTGACTGATTGTTGTTCCCTAGATTGGTGGAGGGTATGGACAGCCAATAACAAACTGACAGGATACAGAGTACTCTCCTCTAACAAAATGTACTTCAAAGCTGAAAGCTGCATTTGACCATTTGCACAGCCCAGAGAATGGCTGTGGAAAGATTTCTACTTGATTTCAGCCAGCAGTTTCCCCTGTGCACTAGGATGCTGTAGGCTTTAATGGGCTTCCTGGCTGCTCAATTTTCTTAAGCAATTTAACTGTTTTCTGCATTTTTTTCTCTCTTCATCTAATATCTTTCTGTTGAGAGACACCCAAGTGTGCCTTAGAAGAGCTTTCTCAATTACATTTTGTATCCTCATTTGGCACAAATATAATACTAAAAAGAATGCCTGGAAATCCCCAAATTGCTTTTCTGAGACACCAATTTTCAACTGTTCTGATCGCTCTAGCTACTTCAGTGTCAGTAATAAGTGGTCCTTTTTAGAAGCTGTAGCTCTTATTTGTTCCTATTTCAGTGACAAGGTAGGAAGCCAGATTCTCACAAGGTATAAATCTATTTTCTACTGGTGTGAGGAAGTCCCGCTGAGTTTTACCCTAGGTGAGGCCCAAGGAAGGGGTGAAGAGCAGCTGAAAGGATGGCAGAAGACAAAACAGGCAAGACCACAATGATGGGTGTTCAGGTGATAAGCTGTGGCTGGGACATGAAATAGCATTTGTTTTCTAAGATGTGAAACTGTCCCCAGCTGCTTCTCTTTCAACTAATCAAATCTTCACCTACAAGACTCCAGACAAGTTTCATGTTGCTTTTTATAACATTCTGGCTAATTTCACCTGTTAACCCACTCTCCCCATTGGTACACCAGCGCAGCTCTTCACCATGTGTACTCAGTGCCTCTCTTTCAGGGTGAAGAGACAGCTAGAAATGCCCACATGCTACCCAGACTGCAGTCTTTGAAGGAACACAACTGATAGATGAAAAGGAATGGTGCTGCAGCTAAGTCTAGCTTGTGATGAAATTCAAAGGCACTCACAATTGCCAGTTCAAACCCTGTCCCAGAACCCCGTGACAGCTTATTTTGAATTTTAAGCCTTGTGAGGGGATGGGGATTGAGAAATATTTATGCATGTCTGTTGTAGTCAAATGCTGGTGAAATTTGAATGACTTTGATTTTAAAGCTGAGGAAAAGTCAAGTGCTATGACTGAAATTTCAGTGTGTGCTTTTGCTGGAAATGCCAAGCAAAATATGGACTCGGATACAAATGCCAGTGAACACCAAAGTGCTAGAGCACTCGATTTCCTGATGCTTCGGTGTCTGTAGAGTCTTACTTTGTCTCATACCACAGGGAGCTTTATTTAATAAATTCCTACGATGGGAAGTTGGTAAATATTGTGTGGCTTGCTTCAGTGAAATGCCAAAAGTGAGAGAAGATCACCTGTTAAAATGCAAGGCTTCTCTCAAGCTTTGTGCTTGGAAGAGAGGAGCCTGGGAGGGCATCCAGCCTTTGCTATAGCTGCACCATTGCACTGTGCTAATAGCAAGTATCTTCCTCTGCCATTCTGCATCCCACAGTGATTTTTGCTACTTCCTGCATAGTGATGTGAAAAGCTTAGAAATTTAGTGTCTTCATCTGTGGTGACTTGGACCATGCAGACTCAAAGCAGTTTTAAAAAATATGAAAAATCTGATACTGCTGATCTTCACTATGATAACTCTTGTCCTCTTTTATATTTTTAATACCTTACTAGATTTTTCATAGTTGTATACGGAATTACATTAAATTTTCCATTAAGCTTAGAGGCACATATACCTAACTCTAGTAAAAAGCTTAACAGTTCCAAACTCTTCCCTCCAGACATTGCTGGACTGTCCTGTAAAGTTGGATTGCTAATACTTGCTAGTATAATGTAAGTCGGAATGACAATTAAGTGAATTTATCTGCAGTAAAAGATATTTTCAAATACCTCAACATCTTTAATATGGTTACATATAAATGCAGGAGAACATTTAGATTCACCTCAGCAGATTTCATGGCTTTGCTTCTGAGATGGCTGTTAGGTATTGCAGAGCTACTGCTAGAGAGAGAAATTAAAAGTTATTTTGGATTGCTGTCATGAATGTAGTATGAAGGGAAATGTAACTGTTGAAAGTGGAGGGGAAATCGTGCTTTTCATAGACTTAATTCTTTGTAAATGGCATATGAATTGTTAATAGAAAAAAAGGAATTCTACTTGCTTCATGAAACATGATTAAGATTCAAAATATAATTAAACTAAGTGCAGTTGTTGATAACAAACTGTCTGATGAAAGGATGACTTCCTGTTAGCATCCTTCAGAATTGCCAAATTGATGCACTTCTGCATACCGAAAGAAATAGATTGTATTGCCTGTCTACTGCTTTATATACCTATGCTGTGATAACATCATCCTTCTGTGGATATACTGTCAGTCCCATATTTTGTAATTGACATTTTTCTTTTTATGTTTTTTTGTTATATTAAAAATATATTAAAAATAATAAAAATATAAAAGCTATAATTTCTTCCCATACACTGTATAAAGAAAAAAATAAAAGTATACACTCCTTGGCTTGAGCAGAGCTCCTGCTGAGTAAATCAGCCAACACAGGCTGTGTTTTTATTCTGTGCTGGGCTAATGCATTAGCTCCTGATCCTGGCAGCAGCATTTTGACCAACGAAACCATCAGGTGCCTTGAGATCTGCCTATCTGAGACTGCAACTTTTTAAGTGCAATTTACATTCTTACACAAATTAAGTTTTACTTCTGCCTAGGTTCAGTTTTGAAACCTAAAATTTGTCCAAATCCAGAGCTTACTGAGTTGGTGACAAGCCCCCTGTTTGTAGTCAAAGATGTTTAATCTTCACTGTGCTTGCATTAGCTCTGCATACTTTTTATGTGTGCTCATCTTTATTCAAGGAGAGCAAGCAAGCTCAGCTTCAGATTTCTTCAGTGTCCCTGATGAAACTGAAACTAAAGTGCTACCCACACGGCTGATTGGGTAAAGATTTTGAGGCTAAGGCTTTGGTGAAGGAGCCACAACCTACATGACTCTGACTTTTAAGTTACAAGAATATGTAGGTGGTAGATAGCAGTACATACAACTGTGCCTGATACTCCTTGTCTTCTTCCCTAGCTAATTCAAATGTCTTTTTGGGAACATAAATATTCTGGGAGTTCTGAGCTGGCTCAGGAGCTGATTATGTTTTCTTGCTTGTTTTGTTAGTATAGATGGAGCTAGTTACGCTCTTTGGTAAGTCATTTTTGTATGCTTTAAAGTGTTCCTGTAAAGCCTATTTGTGAAATAAGCCTTTCATAAATCAGAAGAAATTAGTTCTGTTTTCATCTCCCTCACATAGAAATGTAGGAAAAGTCACATTATATCAGTACTTAGCGATGGCATAAATGGAAGAGTGAGGATTTTCAGTGCCAGAAAAGCATTAAGATTTCCAGGGCTGCAGCATTATTATAATGGATGTGTTTTAAACTCCAGTAAAAGAAGTACTTCTGTTGTGACATTCTCCAAAATCAGGGTATGTCTTGCATCTTTTTCAAACTTGATTTTAGAAACTGAAAATTGAATTTGAATGCTGGGGTTTCATCCAGCTTTGAAAAAGTAATTGCAGGTGAAATGAACAAGAATAGGGCCTCAAAACCAAGACTGGAAGTGAAGCAATAGACACACAGCGGACATGCCTCTAATTCTGCTATTTAAACACTTCCAGGCATATGAACAGATCATTAGAAAGCAAAGGCCAGTGCTTTTCAGAAAGACCCCAACAATAATTTGTACCTGAGTATTCTCCCTTATTTTGAAAGGAATTCACCTATGGTAATGAAATTTCTGGACTGCCTTTCTGTAGACATTTAATTGATTGAAAAAGTTCACCTTCCCTGAAACATAAGCAAAGCAAATTGGAAACGTAACATAATTCTTGCTGGAAGCACTTACACTCCAATTCATTTGGAGAAATCTGGCTGAATTTTTTCATGAAAGGAACAAATTAATTAGGTAAATGACATGAAACTTCTTGTTCACTTCAACTTACAACTTATACTTGATAGCATACCACAAGAAATGACGACAAACAGTGCGTGGGATATGGGAAAGTCGAGAGTTCAGATAGTTTAAGATCAGGAGACAGAAACCTTTGCAAATATCTTGTGGGATTCTATATTTAGTTCTGGATTGTGTAGGAGGCTTAATACCTAGATTTCCTTCCTGACAGATCATCCTTTCTTCCATGTAACTTCCCTAAAAATTAATCAGCATGGCTATACAGCAATACCTATGGCCTCAGCTGCACCAGGGGACTGGTGTGTTAGCTGCCACACTAGCTCACAAGACAGATCTTACTCTCAGATAAATACAGATGACAGCTCACATGCCACAGCAAATGTGTGCAGGTGGAAAAGGGCAAAATCTGGCTATTCTAGTGGCCGTTTTAAGATAGGTAGGGTATCACTCTGATTTTTTTAGTCTGAAATCCTTGAAGAGAAATTCGCAAAATTTCATTTGCACCTCTGTTCCCTCAAATTTTCTGCACATCAAACCACAGGGTCAAAACCCAGAGGTTACACACACTCAATGATCGACCACAAAGTAAATAAGGTTTAACAAAATATCTTAGCATTTCATTGAACTATAGTGACAAAATAAATCTTCACTCCAGTTTTTCATAGCAGCACAGCTTTCTTACCTCTCTGAGTCCTCATCCAGTGATTAAGGATGTAGATAATACAGATTCAATTCTCTGCACTTCTACAGACCTCTTGTGTGATATTAGACAAATCACTTAACTTGCCTGCCTCAGGCTTCATTTGCAAAATGGGGATTGTGTGTCATTTTACACATCAGAAGGTTGTTGGGCAAGCAAGAATACACACACTAACTTGTGCACCAGAAGGGCAGGGGTTCAAACAGTCTATTTGCAGGCTCTGACACCTCCATATAGATCCATCCTTTGCACTGCATGAGACAGACATTTAGTGGAGAAAATGGGGTAGATAGTAAAGCTGCATTATTAAACCAGATTCACAAAGCATACATGTATAGGAGTGACATTCAGGTATGACAGATGGCATTCATTCTGCCTTCCCTTGGCTTTAAAACTTTTCTTAATCTAATGAGTTTGTGTGTGTATGTGAGGGTTCTACATTTTTAGAGTTTTAGGTATTATTCATTATGTTTAAACAGGTGATTGAACCCAAAGATATTTCAAAGATTTTTGATAACATAACAACATTTGTCTTCACCAATTTATAAACATATTAGAAAAAATTACTTGCCGAAAACTAAGCTTTCAGAGTTTTGCTGCTCTGAGACTTCTCTCCAATTTGCTGTTGGTAGCTCAGCAGAATTTACAGCAGATCAGGAGCTGTTTGAGGAAACTGTTTTGTTGCCTTTTCATCGACCTCTGCTTTCTGTGGCTGCAACAGGGCAAAGGAGACAGAAAACATACAAGATAATATGTGTTGAAGAAGTAAAAAGGGACAGATAGATGACAGTAGGAGGTTAAAAAGGATTCTCTACAGAAGTGGTATGCAAGGTGTGTCAAAAACTTATACACTGTGGGGAAGTGAGAGAGGAAGGAGTTTGATAATATAATGGGAAAATGATTAAGATTGTTCGAGAGAATCCAAAAGAAAAGTGGGGTGTTTGTGAAGAGGCAAAGCATCGAGCACAGGTCCAGCAACAGCCTTGCCTTCCCATTCCTTTCTCTCCCAAAAGACAAGTTACTGACACTTAAGTAATTACCTTTGTCTACTCAGTACCTTGACTGTCCCTTTGAGTGCTTTTAGCCCAGAGCCTGAGATAAAGCATGTTATCTCAAATCTTCAATGAAATAAATTTATGTGACTGTGCTTCACTTCATCTTGTTGATGGGCTAAGAGCAAATTCCCACCCCATCACTGATGCTCAGCTGACCTGGGGCACCTTTACTCAGTCATGACCCTTCAGCTGCAGCCCAAAGCATCCTATGAAGCCCCAAGTGAGGCAGGCAGGGCATTAACCAGGACCAGCGCCAGCATAGGGTTCAACAATCACCTGGCCAGTCCTTGGTGCAGGACTTGGTATCAAAATCTAGCAGGAAAAGTGCCTCCTCTTTACAGGGGAGTTCAGCATGGCTGCAGCTTGGCCATCGTCCGTTACCCCTGCCCTGGAGCAAGTGTCTGGTGGCTTGGGGTAACCACCTACACCTGCCAGACTTACAGAGCAGGCACCAGACCTCCCCACAGCCACACTCAGCCCTGGAAGTGAGCATGAGAGCAAATCAACTGCTCCAGTCTCACTGCCACTATGTGGGACTTGGCAGGTCTGCTGGCGGAGCTAGCTTAACCCACATGCTGCTGACTTCGAAGGAGTTGCCCCTAATGTTGGCACTGGAGTCACATGTCACAACAGATAAATCCACATGTCTGATACATGGTGTTTTAAAAAAATAAAATAAAATGTAAGATTGAAACCCATCATCTATTCCTGATACCAAGGCATTTCTGTGTTTCTGTTGGCTATCAATCGGGTATCACAGGAGTAGAAAGAAAGTTTTAAAACCAATTACAGATAAAGCCATCTTGTCCCTCTTTGTCACTTCCGAATTATGATTTTCACTGACTGGAAACTGTGTTCAAGGAGAATGGAAGAATAGTATTTTTCTCTACATGCCAAAAGAAATCAAAGCCCTGTGAGTGAATATGCAATGTACCACACTTCATTCCTTTTCATGTTAGCATTTGCACAGCAATCCTAACGCTGTGATGGCACAGAGACTTGACACTCTGACATCAACGAAGAAATTCAGCAGGAGATGTTTACTTGTAAAAGATGGTTCAAACTACAAAGAGTTTCCTGACAGCAGGCTGCACATTAGAGTTAATCAGAATTTACTTCTGTTGATCTTGATTCTAATCAGAGATAGACTGGCAGACATCATGCACGTACCTTGAAAAAATCCCCTTGCTGCACTGCCAGTGCTTGTACGTTAAGCTGGTCTCCTAAAGGCGGAATGATGCATGTCATGTTTTTGTGGATGAGATTAAAACAGAGAGCCCAAATTTATTTCTGTATCAGTTGCCTTTATCAAAAATCACATATTGGAGCTTTCTGAATGGATGTGCAAGGCAACTGTCACTCTTTATCTGTAAATGCATTTCTGGGAGGCTGAGCTTCTGCTGGATAACTATAAAACAACAGTGATATAAACCTGCAAATTACGTGGGATAAAGTGCCCTTGTAGATGATTAGCAGTCTCAGTGCTCACTAGCAGATTCCATTGAGATGTTCTAGGCACGAACACTGTGATGTAGCTTTGAGCTACATTTTAACATGCTCTCTGAGAAACAGCGCGCTATTCACTTACATCCCTGAACCCATAGCATCACCAGCCTGCCAGTTACTTTCTGTTATTCACCACAGAAGGTAAAGAATACTCCGCTTACAAAAAAAATGTACAGGAAAACCACCTCTGACGCACATATATCTACTGGAAATTATTACACGGATGCAGGATAAGCCCATGGCTGTGTTTTACAAGACACTAACCTTGCTGTCTTTAAGTTTTCCCAGTAGAGTACCAAGAAGATATAGATACAACTTTGAGTGTTACCCTTCAAGGTAATAAGAAAGGGATTTGTTCAATAGGTGAAAGCAAATCTCCTTGAGAATCCTTCTGTCACAATAGTATAGATTTTTATTAGTGTTAGCGCTAACCTGACATAGTATAGGTATGACTGATCTGTTCATCTACTGCTAATGCAAGAGAATGTGTTGGGATCAAAGTTTGAGATAACTTCTTGGCACTTCATTTTCCCTTTAGGCCCGGCGGTGTTGGGAGCAGGCCAAGGACACAGTCTGAGGGCCTGGCAATGAGACACTTTTTCTTACTCACAGAGTTGTGACTGTTTTTTGTACCAGACACCTCTTTAAATTCTGTAGGAGCTCCCATAGTGATGCTCTATAGTCTGTCCCTGCCATATTTCTTTGTGACTCCATTGACCTTAGTGGCAAAAGGTTTAGAATAAGAGAAGGAAGAATCACAAAAATATTTTTTTCAGGAAGAGAAGGAAGCTCAACACTCTGAGAAAGGCCGAATTCACAATTCCTAGGACTTGGCGTGAGGAGGGTATTCCTGCAGCTCCTCACGCTGGTGGGTGCTTAAACAAGCTTCAGCTCCATGCTGTTGCTGTCCCCTCATGCTGTTTCAGTGGATGCATGGTATGCATGGTATTGAAAATCCCCAGTGTAAATTATGTAATGTAAATTATTTAGCAAAGAACAAGTTTTTGAAGCAAACTTCAGATGTTAGTTATTAGCTTTGCTGAATAGCCAGTTTCTGCAGACTTCATAAGAGCTACACTTCGTATGGGATAGGATTCTTGATACAGTGTCAACACACTGTCAAATCAAAGATGGATTCTTTAATCCCATCTTGTCTCTTGAAGACTCTGAAGTTATGTAGCTTCATCTTCTATTCCTGATGAAAAGCATATAGGAGCCTCTTCTATAGGAAATGACACATTTTCTTGCATTTTAGACCGATTTGCAGCGCAAAATTCTGGGTGCTCACAGTGATGAGTTGGCAGCAAACATGGGAGTTTCAAAGATGGAAACGTAAGCTTCCAGCTCCATTCCCCAGCATCCCAAAGGAAAATCACAGCCTCTGTCTTTGGAGTAAAATTAAAAGTGAGCATTTTGTTTAAATAGTTATAAAGACAGACGAGACTGCAACTTATAGCGTCTTTCATGGGTTGTTTGCAGGGCAGGAGGGCTTACATTCACTTTTTTACAGCTGTTACTTTTATTTTCCATTTCTTTTATGGAGAGAGCTCTGCTGAGAAGTAGCAGTGACTGAAACTGTGACTGGCCCTTGCTCAGAATAGACCAGGAGAGGGAAGTATCTAGCTATGTTCTGGCCCATAATTAATACATATAAGGAAATTGTGTTCGGCTCATGAACATTCCTTGAGGAAATAAAGATTAAATTTTTAAAGTAAATTATTCACTGCAAATTTTTCACACAGCTCCACTTGCTATTCTGAGATTTCTGCAATATCTAAGGGAGCTTGATCATACAGGGAGAGGCATGGCCATAAAAGTGGAGGCTGAAGGCATGATTCCTTTCTTGTACAAAATACAGGTCTTATTTTAATTAAAATAAACAGACTAACAGACTCTGGGATTGCTTAGCATTAGGGAAAGCAATGTACAGCCCCGAGGTATCGCTGAGGCTCTGGCTAAACTTGGACCAGATGCGTCTAGCAGACAATGAAAACTGAGTTGTTAATAAGGAGCAAGTCCTGTTTCACCAGCTTTTTGATGGGTGGCCACCATGCTAAACCCTTCCATCTACTTTGCATTCTACTTTTTATTTTTATCAGAACAATTAAGTGTTGAAAGCATAGGTTTACACTTGCATTTTAGACTGGCAGTGATCTCTCCTTTCAGGGCAAGGTAACTGGATGGAGCCAGCTGAGGGGATATGGAACTGCTGCAGCACTTGATGCTGTATGGGAAGGAGGCACATAAAGCACTGGAATATCCATAAACATTCATCATGTTCCATTCTTTAAAACTGAATACTAATACTAAACAGAAGGAGAAGCAGCTATAAGTTTGTTGCCTATATAAATACAATGACAGTGAGAATCATTCTCATGGAGTCATATTAATTCTTTTAAGTGGACAGCCTTTTTCCCCATAGGACTTCCAAGAGAGAAGAGTGACATTGCCTGGGTGTTTCAGGATGGAGGAGTCAATCCAAGCCCCATAAAATTCACCTGAAAAACTTCTATTGATTTCACTGGGGTTTGGATCAGGTCCAAAGACTAGCAAGGAAATGGAATTAAGTTACCTGCAGTCATGTCCAACAAAAAACTAAGTAATTTTTATAGGTACTCATTCCCTTTTGAAAAATTACCTTCAAATACAGGGGATATAAGCACCAATCTTATTATTAATTTTTAATTTAAAAGAGTTCATTTTGAAATGCATTGGTTAACTAAATTAAATGAACTTAATATTATATATGTTTGATTTTCTTCACTTTGTAACTTTCTAAAACTAGTGTGGGTCATCCTTCCAAGGGCAAGAACATAATCAGGTCAGCTTTCAAGCTGCTATAATTTTTCTGATATGTGGATGAGGAAAGGAAATAGATACGGGTGGGTACTATATCTCTTGAAATGGCCTCTTTCTTCCTGTTTAACAATAAATATTCTACAGAAAGGAAGCTCATATATTACTCTTCAGATGAGTTCTCATTTTATTAATCATGAAGATTTTAACAGTGGCCTGAGACAGGAAATCACAGTCTAATGATCAGCAGAGTCTGATTTAATCCTCACATTTGGATCAGATTAAAAAGAAAAACAATATACTGCAATGTAGAGCTATGTAGATAAATAATCAGGTTTAAATATACATAAAGCTTTTATAACAATTTGTGGCCCTACTGAATTACTAAGGCTGATTAAATATCCATGGTAAACCCTCCTTATGGTTAGAAACTTAAACAGACGTTATCAGGTGGTGTTATGCGATATAGAAAAAGCATCTCTCTCAGGTTTCATCATTATTATTAATGAATGATTAAGAATAATACAATTATTATGTTCTCTGAGTGATATGTTATTATTAATAATAACAATAATCAATTAAACTCTGTCTTAGATAAGTGTAGTTCTGATTAAGATGTGAAGTGAAACATCTTGGTTAATGGCTTGAGGTTCAACACATACTCTGCTACAATCCAATAATTTAGAGAACAGTCTTGCATTATATCTGGCAGAATTTTGGCACCTTAACTCCAGTTCCTCTTTCCCTCCTCTACCAAACAGTGACCTTTAATCTCATTGATTCTATTGCATCTGTGTAGAATTAAGAGAGTAAGGGATGTGTTAGGGACCAGCTAGACCATGTACTGGGAATTAATATGCCTTGGTCCTCTGAACAGAAGCATGCCTTCTTCACATTCAAGTCCCAGCACAAGTTGAAATGAAGGGTACAGTTAGTGCCCCAAGGCTGAGTGGGGAAAAAATGGGAGAGGAGACAATGATTCTCTTGAGGTTGTTCAAGGTCTGATGGTGACACAGAAGGAGGTAAGTTTTAAAGCATTTCCCACTCTGAACCATGCCCTCATTTTCAACTCATCTTAGTGCACCTCTGTCTTTTCCCTGTCACTGCTTCCCCTCCTTCCTCACTCTCACCCAAAGAAAGTATTGGTTGGTTCATCCATGGCCACAGAGCACTGTGTGAAGTCACATCCTGAGAGAATAAGGAACTGTGTAACCCACGTACGCTTGTATAGTACACTTCGTTGTACTTGGCTTAGTTACAAGGTAGTAGCAGCCACACTTCAACTGGATAAACGAGAGTTAAGATGTTGAAGAGAAAACCATCTAATGTGTCTGATAAGGAGAAAATTCAAAAGCCAAAGGTAGGAATGTTTAATTTTTATTGTCATTGAATAAGAATTTCCTTTTAAATCTTAGCTTCAGTATTTCCTGAAGTGTTAGCAAATACCTCAGTGCCATAACCTCAGAGATCTATTTGTGTATGCTCACTTAATAACAATAATAGTAATGATCCAATTCAAGGAATCATTATTGTGAAGCTGCTATAGCTGTGCTAAAGCATCCTGGTACTGGACTTTGTCTATTGTTACATTTTCTGCATCAGCCTTTTAACAGTGGGACTCACAAAAATCCTTCTCCCTTTCATCTATTATAAACCAATGATCTCCCACAAAAGATTCAAGAATCAGTGAAGAACTAGAAAAGCTGTTGAATTTGCTCCTTATTTTAATAAATTTGCTTTTGCATCACCGTAATCAAAGAAGAAGAGGGTACTTGGCAGTCAGTGTTTATATCTTTAATTTTCTAGGAATGATTATACTTTCAGACTGAAAGAAATACTCCAGATAAATTGATCATGTGCTACACCAGACACTTTCTACAATCTGGAATTGCACGAAAGAAAGTGAGAATTTTTCAAGATGCACGAGGATGCATCCTGTCCCAGGAATTTATTTTCAGTGCCTGGGCTGGATGCGTACTGTAAGCTTGAAAAGAAATGGTCACTGCTGGAACTAAGCTTTTCAGTATCCATTTATATCTCAAATTCTCAGTGCTGAAAATTTAAGTAAGAGATTAGAAAAGCCTTTTAGACTATCTCTGCTCTTGGCATCTCATTGCCTCCTAGTTTACAGACCCCTCTTCTCATGTTTTGGGAATACCCCTCACTCAGTGACTTCTGGATCCTAAAATATTATTGCAGATGCTGATCCAACAGGAATGTCTTCTGGTTTTACACAGCATTGGCTTTTGGGTATTGCACTTGCAGTTTTAGACTGACACATTAACAATTAACATTAATTTTTCCATGGATTTGAAAAAAAATGGAATCCACTTTACCACAGATTTAAAAGTGTTTTATTAATGAATTTCACTGGTTGATATATGGCATGTATTTTCTTCTGCTCAATCATCATACTGTTTATTAATGACAAGGAAGAGGTGTAATTAATACCTCATTACACTATAGGTTTAGCAAGAAATGACCACAACATGCTCTGTGGATGGGCTTTGTTTTCCTGTCTGTTAAATATTTTCAAAAGCCAGTTTTGGTCACTCTTTTCTTTCAGAACAAGACATTCCTTAACAACAGTCGATTCTGATCTTTAAATTTCCTTTTCTACACAGTTAGTTATTTGTTCAAGAATGTGTTCTATGCTATTAAAATGCTGACATTGTGGCTTCTCAAATGCATACATACATACATATATATATCTCATGGTCTCACCGCATATGTAAAGCAGGGATAAAAAGAGTCTAACCACTTGACTGAGTGTCAAACCTGCTGATTCTGCTGTGCTGACTTTGCCTTACAGTAAATGTTTACAAAAATGGAAAGGTCTTGGCGAAGCGGCTCAGGATGTCTGTCCGCCTCAGCAGCGCACTTTGGCACACTTCACCTCCCGTAGTCCCGCTTCAGCATAGGGTTGTGGGAACTTTCCACGCCAAGGACGTGTTTGCTGAATGTGCTATTCACAAAAGGGGCATGAGAGGAGGCACCCCACGTTGCATAGAACAGAAAGCTGAGCTCGTAGCATGTTTCAAAATCTGTCCTGTAGAAGCAACGTAAATACTTAAGTTGCTTAATTCTGGGTTGGGTAACATGGGGCACAGGTCCTTACCTCCTGCAGAAGTCACAGGATTTCACAAGCAACTTCCCTAGATCGCTTCCTTCTTGCCCCAGCTCCGAGCAGGCAACTTTTGGAGCCTCCTTATACTCACAGGGAAGGATGCCCTTGTCACTGTGGAGGTCTTGGGCTTGCTTTTAGAAAGCTTAGATGTCCCATTGTCTCCAACACATCCACAAGGGGCTGACACCAGTCCTAGGGGAGAGCCACAAGGTCTGCAATGCTATGGGAAAATCAGGTTTGATACCTTATGCCCTCAAAGAGGATACCAAAAAGTTCTCCTTAGCTAGCTGAATCTTAAGCACAGTGACCACTTGTCTTTATCACAATTCTGTGAACTTCTGTGTATTAATTCAAGTGCTTCACCAAGTTTTTCTATTTAATCCTTTTTGGGTTTATAACTTTTTAACATGAGGAGTATCAGCATCCATTTATGATAAAGATGAAGGAATTCTGTGCAAAGCTGGTGCTAAAATCCTTCTCAAGGCAATTTGCTGTCCCTGTTTAAAGCCTCTAGTAGGAGTGGTAACCTCTAGTAGTCAATGATCAGTGGGGAGTAACACAGATTTTCAGTTCTCTATGTGCAATGCATTTAGTTTACTTTATTATTGGTGCTTAAAGGACTTCTGCAGACACATTAGGTGCTACACAGACAAAAAGTGAAATCCCTCAGTGTCTGCTATGAAAAGGTTGATACTATGCGATGAAATAGCAGTGTTACACTATTTCTTGGTTATATAGCAGGATTTCTGTAACCCTTCAGTCACACTAGTAACTTCTGTATATCTGGCAGCTTTGTGTATGGTTATGCATATAACTACTGAATGAATGGTATGGAAACTATAGAAATAAATATTGATTGTTAGGGGGGAAAAAGCCAATCTCCACCTGCTGTTATACTAGAGAAAATGGGGAGAAAAATGTGAAAGAAACATTTTCAAAAGAGATACTGGAAGGATTCAGATCTTTTGCTAATGTTTATCCTTGTAGCTGCACATACTGCCATGAAACTGTACATTTAGAACTCATACATCAGCTGAGGATTCGGGTAGCTGAATCATAAAGGAAAAGTCCTAAGGCTTCAAAATACCCTGCTTAATATTGAGAAAATCCAACCAAGTAAAGAGCTAAGCTCTCAATTTCAAGACTGCCTAATCTAACCTGTCTGCCTGTCCAGGACCTTAAATGACTTTCTATCACAACAGAGCCGGTGCACATCAAAGCATCCACCAAGTGACAGCTCGCTCTCAGGGTTTCACTGCAGTCCTCACCTGCCCCCTTTTTTTCCATCAGACGAGTGCTGCCTTGGTTTATACGGTACAGCTGTTCTGAGCTGTGGTAGTGTTTGCAGACAGGTCAGGCCAAGCAAACCGGGCCTTGCACCTAGCCCTGAGGTTCGTGGTCATGCTTGATGGCCTCAGTGAGCCTTGGCTCTGTGTGCGCAGTGGAGGAAAAGCGTGTGTGTGTCCTGCATTGCTAGAGCTTTAGTTGCAGAGCACAAAAGTACTATAGCAAGTGTGGGGGAAGGGTGTTATGGCTACGTGTGTTTCAGGTTTTGCAGTCTGCCCCACCACCCTTCAGAGAGCTGGAGAGAAGAGCAGCTGACTTAGAGGATGAAAGAAAGGCCCCTAAAATGACCTGGATTGTAGCCTCGTCGGCCCTTATGACATTGTAGATATCAGTGTATCTGGGAGGGGCATGCAGGAGATTTAGAAGGATGGTTGGAAATGCTCTAAGAAATTATACAGGATATAGTCTTCTCTTTTGTATATGCTTCAGGCAGCACTGTATCATGGCACACAAATAAATACCATTAAAGCATCTCAAAGCTACTCTGCATTCCACTTTGCACCGTTTTACACATTTGGCCAGGTGCAAATGACAATGGAAGGTGCAAATAATGTGTAAAACACCCCTGCATTGCCTTGCCCACTTCACAAGCTGCAATATGCTGGGCAGAGCCAATTCCTTTCTCTCTCAAATTCCTAGGGACACAGCAAACTTGAGAACTGCCTGATGATTCTTGGCTTTACTTCAAGCTGAAGCAAAGACGACTTTGTGCCATTTTTTCTGGCTTGACTGAAGGAAGTCTTGTGTCATTATTCTACATGACAGTTGATCTATGTTTATGCTAAAGGTTTGAGACGTTTTTGTTTCCTTATTCTGCTTCCAAATGTGCTTGGTGCTCGATATTCAGCTTACTTCTGGTGTGTAAGGCAATTCAGGGTCAATGCCTGTGCATTTCGCTTGGCAAAAATCTGTCCAAAGTTCTAATTAAATCAATATTCACTTACTTAGATGATAAACTAGTATTTGTTTTCAGGGTTATGAGAAAATAGTGGCAAATCCAATGGGAGGAAACATTTTAATGTGCAACTTTGTTCCCTAGTACTATTTCATACCAATAATTTTCATCTTAGTAAGCTTTAAATGAAAGCCTGCTTCCACAGAAATTGATGCACATTTTTGCCATAGACTTGAGGCCAGGATTTACCCTTTTTATATATTCTTCACTGAAGTCCTGGTCCTGATTCTGAAAACACTTAAATGAATAAATTAGCTTTGATCCCACTGATTTCAATGGGATTTGTCGTCTGACTAAAGTTTATCGCTTGCCTAAGTGTTTGGAGCCTGTAGTGCAGATGCTATAAGCAAGTTTTTTGGTGCTGCTTTCTTCTTAGAGAGTGGCTTGTCACTCTCCAATGGGGAATACTTATTAAGGAAAAGAAAATAGAAAATAGGTACAGCAAACCTAAACACCAAGAATAATTCAAGACATAATTAGATCTTCTGTAGGACAAGATCTGCAGTGAAGAGATTGCTCAGTGTTAATGAATATTAACTAGGATTTATCCTTGAGTGGGGAAAGCTGAGGGTTTTAATTTTATTTCAAAGGTAAAGACTGGTAGAGTTCTGAAAATAGCAAGTTTTATATTCTTTTCTTTCCGCCTGAAATTTTGAGTGCATAATAAATGAGCCACTGCTAATGTCACAGATGCTAATTTTCACAACCATGACTGAAGTGATGTTCGTTTCCATTTGCATTTAATTCTAACAATGATGAGAGGTGATGAGTTGATGATAAGCTGTTTTCACCGTACTGCCCGCTGTGCAAATTTATGCTTATAGGCAAAGATGACACATAGTTCTGTCATTAAAGGTCTTTACTGCATTGCCTCTTGAAGAAAGACTGTTTGTCAAAATCCATTTGAACTCTGTTAAATAAGAAGAAACGGATGACAACATCTGGGAAGTAGTTTTAAGAACCTGGTTTATAGTGGAAGTACCTGTAGGCCTTTATCAGGGAGGGTTCAGAGAAAGAAAAAATGATACTTGTATGTGTAGATGGGGGAAAAAAGGGATTGCAAGTGACACTTCAGAAGGTGTTTCCTGTCTCCCTCAGGCTTCATAAAAACTAGAACAAGGTTAGAGTTAACCTTGGGTTATTTTTCTTGTGTGAGAGGAAGGCTCTACAGCCATATTACAGCCATTCATTTATATTATCATCTTGCTTCTTCATCATCAGCCAATTATTTTTTTTTCAACTGTAGTTTCAGAAAATTGTTTGCTATAGCATATATTTTAGCACATCTCTTCCAGTAAGGTCTTGAAATTGGAGGAATTTTGTTTTCTCACCAGAAAGTAAGAGTCCAGAGTATTTGTGGGGAAAGAATAGCTCACTCTCTCTTGCCACTTGCCAAGAGGCTGATTAGGATGATCAGACTCCACATTTTGATGCTAACACAGGCTCACTGAGGTCTCAAAGAGCTCTTGACTAGCCAAAAGAAAAAGTGCCACCTGTGGCCTCATCCAGTCCTGGCCTCTTTAGTGTGTTCCCTTGATTATAGCACCTTTAAAATTTTTGCCAACTTTCCACAAAATTCAAGTAATTTCTTATTTCTTCCTTGTCTTGGTTTTCCTTCACTAGGCAGTCTTAAGTCCTTAAGAACAAAATATTTTAAAGCAAGTGAGAGCAATTTTCCCAAGGGGAATATTTTCACATTAATATTAATTTCACTTAGAGTAACAAATCCAGTTCATTTTTTTGCGTGTTTCCCCTAAGCAAGCAAGAACATTTCAAGAAGTATGTCTGAACCACCTTCTCCAGCCATGTTTAGAAGCCTGACTATCAACCACATAATTTATAACTGTAGTCTTTGATAAATACTGTAGCATGACTACCAAGGTGACATAAATCAGCCTTAGTTGCCTTCTAATTCTTTAACTAGCTTTATAGAGCAGATGATTTACTTCAGTACCGTGTTTCTAGGAAACCCCAAATACCCCGAATTATACATTGGACAGGATATCTGTCATTGCTGGGAACAAATACCAAGTACGTACAAGCAGAACATGCAGAGAACGTGGCCTACATTTTCTGTGGGTTTCAAAATTCTTCAAGTAATCTGTATCATAGCATTAATCCAGACTGACGTTACAAACCCATCGCTGTCCAGCCTGTATAAGCAACTTGTGGGTGGCTACAAACACTTCATCCAGAAGAATCAATCCCTTGTTGTGTGGGCAGAAATCCCCGGCAATACCCACCCCAGAGAAGGAAAAGAAAGGCTTCTAAGCCTCTATAATCACAGTATCCCTTAACCTTATCTTCTGAAAGCTTGCAACAGAGACTGCAGAGTTACTTCAGTTACACTCTCATCTACAAACTGGCAAGGTCAGTGGTTTTGCCAGACATTTTGCTGCTAGGCACCAAGCTACAGATTATATATGCTCTGTACATTTAGCCAGTCAGACGTCCTTTAAACTGTCCTAACAGAATTGTGCATCAACTGAAGGTGTGTTGTACGTGTGTTGACATTCTACAGGAAGATGAATGACCACCTACTTTTTTTCCTAAGTTAAATCTCTCCTGTTGTTGTGGTTTTGCCCCAGCTGAGAGCCAAGCACCACTCAGTCACTTGTTCTTTTAAAAGAAGAGCGGAGGAGAAAGTGGGGGGTGGGGGGAAAAGGAAAAGGAAACCAAAACCCCACGGGTTGGGATAAGGATAGTTTACTATAGAATAGCAGAAAGATAGATATTACAATGGTAACAGGACTTCAGAGCAAAAAGTATATGAAACTGGTGATAAGCAATGCTGTTTCCCACCAAACCACACAACTCAGGCCATGCAGCCCAAAGCTGTCCCAAAAAACCAGACCATCCCCAAAAACTGTGTGTCCTGGAGCCACCTGTTCCTCCCCCCACCAGCCCTCCTTTATAGTGAGCATGACGTAATTGGCATGGAATACCCCCTTTGGCCAGTTCGGGTCACCTGTCCTGGCTGCATCCCCTCCTTTCTCGTTAGCAGGGAAATATGAACAACTGAAAAGTCCTTGTTTGCTTGGCAACAACTAGAAACATCAGGGTGCTGTCAGCACTGCTCCTGACTCCCAAACACGGCATTCCATCCACTATTAGAAAAGAAATTAACTCCATCCTAGCTGAAACCAGGACACCTGTATACCTGCTTCCTCTTACCTTTCTAGCTTTTTAAATCTTATTCCACTTACAGCGCACCCAAGAGGATGTTCTCTTTCTTTTTTTCTTCTTCTTCCCAAGTTTAAGACTGAAATTCCAGACTAGGGAAAAGTTTGGGGATTTTTAACTGCTTCAGGGAATCTGCTTCTTTGACTACAGATTTTTTTATACTGTACTGACACTTTATTCCCTGTACCTCTTTGATTTATTCCATGGATACACAGAAGGCTGGATAACAACTTCACTTGGACATAGTCTTCAGGCTCCTTAATTGCCAGCTATAATGACCACTGGCATTTTTCTGGTAAGCTGAATGCCAACAGCAAGGGTCTGTCACCTCTAACCATCATCCAGCACTGAGGCTGACAAACTTTCTCTGGGAAGATCTAGTGATCCACCACCTTTTTTTCCCCATTATATCTTCTGGATGGAGTTTCAGTCCTCCTACTACCTTTTTTATATCTTCATCTCTTTTATCAGTCTTCACATGAACAACCAAGTAACCTCACACTCCTGTACTTAATTTCCATGGGATGCTGAACAGTCGCTTCCTTGAGAACTGTAAGAAGTTGTGATTTCCTCTGCTTGGTCATTCTGGCCTCATTCAGAAAGTGTAATAGGTTTGCTGTTCTTTCAGGTATGTTGAAATGCAAGTGAGACGCAAGGCTACTGGAATATTTGAGTACTTGGCTTTAGGTTTTTCTGCCATGTTTCTCATGGCTTCTTCAGGGAGAAGAGGAGCACTAGAGGAGTGCTGTTCAACCAGAGAATATGGAAAAGCTATGGTGCAGTTTCATGTCTTCCCTCTACCATTATGTTTGAAATAGAGATGGAGCTTTGTCACTGACAGCCTGCAGCCATGAGATAAAGAAATTGGCTTCACTAAGCAACAGCACAGCCAAAAGCAGATGTGTGAAGATGAGAGAGTGGCCAAGACAGCTGAATGAGCTCAAGCAGCTTGTCTCTCTGCTGCCTTCACGTGTGCAAAGTAGATGCTAAGCTCTACCACTCATGAACTGCTTTCACTCACTGCAGCTATGCTGTTCTTCTCTTATACTTCTGTCTGTCTGCTTCCTTTTTTAAGATCAGATGTTAAGCCCAAAGACCGCTTCACAGAGCTGGAAAGGGGATATGGTTCACTGGTGGATGACCAGCTCAGGGCCTGTGTAAAGGGTGTATGAAATAACTAACGATGGTAGAGCAGGCATTCAGCTGTAGTCACAAATATATGTGGCAAAGTTCTTCTGATATTGTCTATTGAGGTGATTCTGTGATTTTCTTCCTGTCTCTGTAACGACGTTTATATCTGCCTAATTAATATCTCTTGGTAATTGTAGTAAAATGTTTGAAAGCAATGTGTTTGGGATCTTAGTGTCTGAAGGAATGGGAAGAGGAAATGTGTTCCTACACATTCATGAAAGCTCAAAATCTTGTAGCTGGCACAATCCCCTCTGCAGTGGTGGGATGGATGTGAGTAGATTTTAGAGTATGGCTTTGAATTTGGAGTTGAAAGCACACTGCAGAGCCCTTACTGCTGTCCATGCCTTGGTAGCACCATCTCACCGCTCTGTTTCAACTATGTGTGGTTTTCATGGAGGTTGCAGAAACAGGGAAGGGGTGAAAAGCTTGGTCTTGATTTTGTCATGTGTGAGAATGAAAACACACTTCAAGCATCTGATATATCTGTTTTTCATTACATGAAACTGTAGTTTTCCACTGAGCTGTGATCGCAATAACCCCATGTAATAAAGAGAATCAGAGAGGCAGGAACTGATGTGCTCATAGTGGACTACTATTCTTTGGTGTACCCAGTACCCTCAGTGAGCTGTTGATGATGTTCATTCCTCTCTGGCCTAAGAGTGACCTAAACAGAAGGATGCTTCCTAAGAACAGGATGCTATCACGGCTTCAGACAAGTAGAGGGTTTTCCTGGCATTGCAGTTATAGAGCTTATGGTACAAAGAAAACCCAGAGTTAACAAACACCTCATGACTTTCACGCTAAGAAGTATTTTTACACAGTGCTAAACCACACTGAGCTGGAAACAAGCTTCTTTCTGCTTCTGTACTGGTCCAAGACCAAATGCTTATTGAATTCTTTTTATGAGTTCAAATTTCCAGGGAGCATATTTTAGATTTCTTAGGAATATGTTGTGCATGTCCAGCTTTGGAAGCCTGCAAGGCCACAGTGAAGTGCCACCTGTGCTTTCTTCAACTGCACGATGAGGATAGCATTGGCCTGTGGATGGCAACAAGCCAACATTGGAACTCAGCCTCCTAACAAGGGAGGACACATGAAGGGGAAAAAAATGGAGACACTGGTCCTTATTTTAAAGGAGTCAAAAGTTAAGCCAGTGTAATGAGTATGGCTTTTTTTGTTTGGTTGGGTTGGTTTTTTTCCAAGATAAAAATAATGTACATAAGTGGACATATAGATTTGATAAAACAGTAAAATACACAGTGACTGATGATAGATACTGGACTGAATTTTGCTTCTCTACTGTAGTGCATCTCCATTAAGGCAATTTCAGCTAATCTCACTATAGATTCATTAATCAAGTGTAGTCAGGATGTCTGAAGGGAGATAATGAGGAGGAAAAAATTGGCCTATTGTTTGGATCTTATTCTTCAGCTAGTTAGTTAGTTTGTTTATCATGTTCAGTAATATTTGTATCCTGATAAATAAGTTCCAGTCAGAATTAGTTATCATAGCAGATGACTAATGCATCTTTATTTACTTGCAAGTTCAAAATTATTCCATAAATAAACCAATTAACTTTTTGTTCTCTTTACATTGCCTGCTTATACAGGTTTCCAGGCTGCTGTATCAGTTAACAGCGAAATGGAAACAAGGTGGACCAGTAACATTTTTAAATTTCTTACTTTTTATCCAAAGGTGCAAGCATCCATGGAGACAAAGTCCCTAATCCTACATCTTTTTCTCTAAGCACTAACATCCTAAATGCATCTGCAGTATCAGCAGTCTCTTAATGCCTTCCAAAATTTCTCCTCTAAAAAGCATAAGAAAAGATTTGTTCATTTTTTACTCATTTTTTACTCATTTAGGATTACATACTGTATATCTGCCCCACATAAAGCTGTCACTATATTACTTTAAAAAAAAAAAAAGTTGAGGTTCCAAGAGCCCAGTGGGGTTGGAGACTGCTGAAGATGGGAATGTTTATAAGCTCTGTGATATTAACTGCAGCACTCAACCTCAGGTGACATAAAGCATGCAAAAAAGAACTTTCTGTCAGTTTTATTATTTCTAAAAAGGTTCCCCTTGAAAGAGAAGAGTGACCTTGCTCTGCTGAGCTGACATATGCCACTGAATTAATGGCTAAGCTTTGCTGTAGGGAAGCTTGCAGAAACATTACAACTCCAATGGCTGAGTTTGCTGTGAACATTAATCAGGGGAACCAACATGATGTATCAAACACTCATTTAAAAGTAATAAAAACTAACTCGCTTTCTTTCCCCCCCTCCCCCAAGTTTCTTGGAATTAGCTGATTGTTGGTCACTACCTGTTGTCAAGGATAAGGCTGCAGGACAACAGTAAAACTTGTGTGAGGGTCCTCTGAAGTTTGCTTACTCTTCAGAAAAACGAAATGAGCATTTGATTTAACCGTGACTTAGAGGTTATTTTTGCTCCCTCTGGAAGGTCATTTGAAGGAACAGCTTCCACTGAAAACATGCTTCTCCCTAGTGAGGAACGCAGAAGCTGCCTTTCATTCCGGGTGACTCCCTGGGAGCGGGACCAGGTCCCACATCACGCATGAACGAAGCGTAAGATAGGCAGGGAGGGCTCTCACTGCCCTCAAAATAAACCCTGTAAGGGATCTTGTATGGCTGCAGTACACCGGTTGAGGCACAGAGGCTCTGACCAAAAGGTTGTCACACAGGCAGGAGTATTTTCTGCCTGTCCCCTGCTGTGGGGCGGGCAGGTGAGCGAGCTGCAGCCGGCAGCTGTGGCCGCTTCTCAGGCTTGCTGAAAGGACTAGCAAAGCCCTCGGACGCGCTGTGTCTCCAGGCGCTATGTTCTGCGTGCGGTCTATGTATATGTGGGAGCATCCACGGCAATCGCATTCCCACCTCCTCTGGGCAGCACACTGGCTGCCTCGCTCCGTGCGTGCTGTGCTGGATAGGCACAGGGCTCCCTTTAAAACTGACCCTTGGGGGCTACACGCTTCTCAGCTCATCTTTACGTGTATATATTTTCGTCTTCACGTAAAGCCTACAAACACGCACGTGAGCAATTTCTCTTGCACGAGAAATCCAGCTGAACCCTGCAAGGTCAGGGCCTAGGTGACACTCAGCATTAATAAATCACACTCTATAGGAAAGCAGAGAAAGGACTTTAATTGAGGCAAGGTAATTCGGGTTTTTTTAAATACAAGAATTCGCCCATGAATTCATCTGGTTCTTCCTCTGGAGAGGAGAAAGTTTCAGGAGATGAAAGATGTTGGTATTTAAGAGGTTAAAGATCAAAGTTTGCAATGGCTATGTAGCATTTAACCAGTCTTTACTCGGTCAGCGCTCCCCTTTTCTGCAGTCACAGGTCTGTGCAAGGTGGATTTCAAGGCTTCTCCCTCGATGTTTCTACCCGTGTGCAAATGAAGGGTAAAAAAGGATCACAGGGAGGTAGATGTGCACATCATGCCAAGTCCTTAACGGTCATTTTCATAGCTCCTCCGAGTTTGTCACACATCCTTAACCTTCTTTTAAAGTCATTTTCTTTTCATGGTTTTGTGTGCCACTGAAAGTCACTTTTAATTAAATGTCATATAAATAATAAAGTCTTAATTACATAATTATTGCAAATACCTGTGTGCGCGCTCCCAGGATTGGACAGCCTGCCAGAGGAGCACTTGGAGTGACTTTTCTCCCTGGGAACTGAGAGCTCTCTGCAGCAACTGGCCAGGAAGGCTGGTGTCCAAAACTCAGGGTCAATGCGCATTCAGGAGTCAGATCCTTTCCCCCCAACCCTGCAGATTTTGCAACACTAGGTTGCAAAAAGCTTTCCTAGCATTAAGATCGGGTGTTTCTGAAACTGCTTCCCTATTTAGTTCCTCACCAGCTTGTTTAACCAACGCAGCAGGTTTTTTACCAGCTGAAGCTGCCTTTTTGCTCGAGCTCCCAACAAGTGGTTTGCCCCTTCCGGAGGGAGACTGACACAGGCCCTGCAAACCACCTCACCCTTGTTTAGCTTGGCGGGCATCAGCTTCCCCCTTGATCTCAGCTGAGTGGGTGCCCGCCCTGCGCGAGGTGCCCTTTGAAAGCACTCGAGAACCCAGTTTCTAGTGGAAACTCTGACGTGCAGGCCGGGTTATCAGGAACTACGTGCTTTGTGGCAGCATCGGCCTAGGCTTGGGAGACCGAGGCCGGTACCAGATAGCAGTGCTGATAAAAAAAACCACTCTGTGTTTACTTTGGAGACCTGGGTTTGTTGTCCTGGAGGAGGGTTAAGTGCGGTTAACTCGTGATTTTATACCACTTTGCTTTTCCAGTCCTTTTCCAGCATTAAAATTAGAGTGTGGATTTGATGCTTCGTATGGCGTTTTTGCCTGAAGACCACTGTGCTCTCCTCTCTCCCCACCTCCATGCAGTCGCTCAACACCAGGCACTGATAACAACCAGTCTTTTATGGAGTAATTTTTAAGCCAGTTAAAAATGCCATTTCGGTAGATTGCCCTATTTGAGTTAGCAAGAACAAGCTGTATCTTTTTTATTGCTTTTGACTGGGAAAGTACAAGGTTTAGGCCATGTTTCGTGTGAGCTATAAAATTATATTAATTGCTTGGTTAGTGGTCAGAAGTTCTATATGTGTAACTAATCTGTAAATAGGAAAAAATCCCTGAGGTAAGGAGATCACAATGTCCTTTTTTTTTTTACTTCTATATTACTCTTTGGAGAGTTACTGAATCTTGTATGCAAATTCTCATTCATTAGACAGAAGCAGTGGGAGGGTGGCGGGAGGGGACAGTGGTGGGGTTGGGGGTGTTTTTGTTGTTGTTTGTTGGGGTTTTTTCACAGAACATCCCAAAAGCTAAAAATCACTATCTTGCCTTTTGGGAAGGTAGGAGACCATCTCTTTGATTATCTATGCAAGAAGATAAGCTAGCAAAGTAGCAATAATCCTCCGTACTTTGATAACTCCTACTTTCCTTCCCAGAGTTGTCTCCTCCTACTAGGAAGGAACTAGGAGCATCAGAGAATGAAAGAAGTGAATCAAATCCTGAACTCACTTACCTCCATCAATCAATGCAGTGGGCACGGACTGTCCTCTCAGGAGCTGCTATGGCTTCTTCCAAGCAGAGAGGGAGGAATACCAGTGTCTGTGGCAGGCAAGGAAATTGGGCAACGTGCTGAGCTCTTTTTTTGTTATGCTCAGTGACTGCTTTTGCCCCTACATAGCTTACATGGTCTGGGTAGTCTAAGGATGAATGGAAGCTAAAAATGAAAATGAGTGGGGGAATATGAAGAGATTTAATTGTGTGAGAGGGTCGGTACAAATCCATTGCATCATTCTGGACTTAAAAGCTATTTTGAATAGGACTTGAAGCCAAACATAATGGACCAGAATTTCTCACAGCAGGGAACCAGGTCCTGGAGCAGTGTGAACTGTCCAAAGAAAAATGTGAGATATCAACTATAGTGATCATTTAGCAGGATTACTGGTGTCAGTTTTGGCTCAAAGGCTGTCTTTAGACACAGAGAAGCTCTGACTAGTGTATCACAAGAATTAATACACTTCTCCTACAGTATGCCCTACAAGGGAAGGATGTTTTCCAACAGAAAGTGGTGGATTGCAGAACCTTTTCTTGCTTCTGTTCTTCTATTTGTATACCATACCATTTTCTGACAAAAATGTTAGGCTATTTACAGACCTGTCAGGTCACCAACTGCAGACCACCCAAGTTAAGATCAACAGCAATTGCATAGCACTCACCTCTTTAAAATTATTAAAGTTCCTGGATTTCAGGGAATTGAAGATACAGGAAAAGCTGGAAGAAGGATTTAAAATATTGAATATGTTTGACATTTTCTATTATGCTAATTTGGTATATTGAAGGGGAAGCTATGAAAGCTAATGCATTGATTCTTTTAAATTATTTGATAGGTCCTAGTGTGGGAAAATTTAGAGTGGTTTTCCCTTGCCCATGCCCCCATTAGGTGTTACTGAGCAAATTCCCGTTTGCTTAACGTGTCCATTGGTAGCTCTTGCATGAATCCAGCCAGAAAAATCACTTAAGGACGCTGTTATATGATCTGAATCCTGGTATCAAAAGTCAATAGCACCTTTTCTCCTAGTAGCTTTGCATTTACTTTAAAAGCCTCCCTTCACCTGGAAATAAGGCCTGTCCATATCTTCACAAAGTAGGTGTTCCCTGACATTAATGCAGTGACTGACACTACTGAAAGTAATAGTCCTGTTCCCCTTGCAGCCCAGAGCTCCTAAATCTGCTCTCCGTTATCAGTGTAATGGGGTTGAATACATTTTTAAAAGGTGGTAGCTATTGATTACTTAATGGAAAAAGTTAGTATAGAGAATTGCTGAAGCAGCCCTATTTAGTGCTTCCCAGTGTTACAAGACCATTACCTAGAATAGTGGAAATCATCCTGTAACCCTTATTAATATTTAATAGGGATGAAGCTACACTAAAGTACACTACAAAATAGCCCAAGGCTTCTGCACATGTAGGATATAAGGTTGTTTCAAGGGTCGAAAAAGAATAACTGATTTCCCCACGCTTAAGCTGTTGATAGGCAAGACCGACAATAAACAATGTTTTTCCTCTTGTTCCTTTTAAAGCATTTGCAGCACATCTGCACTTTAATATACAGTTATTCCTACTAGGCATCTTGAAGTGATTGACTGCAACAGAAAGGTCAGTGTATGTTTAGAGATCACCGCGTGAGACTATTCTATACTTTCCCAATATTGCTGTGAATCCCAGCCTCCCTCTTCCTATCCCTCCTGCTCCACGCTGCGGGGCATATTTGGCTGGGTTGACAAGCCAGTGAAAGGTGTTAATCCTGTCTAATAGAACCATAATCCTTGGGGCTGTGTTTTTATATCATACGATTGCCCTAACCCCTTGTCACAGGATATTGTTCGTCTACTTAATAGCCGAGTTCTTTATGGGAATTTTAGATAAAACTAAAGTGTGCAATCCAAATTGTCCTTTTCAATTTCACAGGGTAAAAACAAACTAATAAACCACAATGTTTAGCCAACAGAGATTTTCTGAGATTACAATCAATTAAAAGGAGAGCTGTGTGAATTTTTCCTTTTTTTTTTTTAAATTTTTTTTTCCCCCCTCAGTGAATAGTAAATGTCATTTTACTTGTCCAAAAATATTCTCAAATCTGGGTCAGCTTCTTCAAATAACCTTTGGCTGGAAATATTTTTCAGGTTAGATGTGCCCAGAAATGTAGTGAAAAAAGTGTTATTTCTTTTTCTTTTAAGCCGCAGTGGTTAGAACATGGACCCAAAATGTAGGTACACTTTCCTCTTCCATCTGTCTGTGCTCAGATCTCTCCCACTACTCTGTCCACATTTATTTATTATATCTTTTTTTTTTGGAGGGGGGAGGGCGGTGGAAAGCTGGTTAATAAATAGGTATGGGAAAACAGGGAAATGAAACAGCAAGGAGCTTTTCTTTTCAGTTATGATTTAGGTGATGCTGATTTTCTTCTTCACAAATGGAGACTTAAAGACAAAGTATTTGCACATGCTTTCCCATAGCTTTTCTTTGTCATATTTTTCCCCCTCTGCAAACTCTTTTTTTTTTTTGTAAGTGGCTGTGTGTAAGAGATAAAGGTGCTAACATGGAGAGTAACCCTGTGATTTATGAGCAGGGCCAGAATAAGATGGGGTCCTTCTAGATGGAAGCACCCAGGTGAGGTATGTGTGCACTCCACGTAGCTGGTTATCGCGTTGATGAACCCCTTCCTTGAGATCATGTTTGTGAAGGCTGAACGCCACCGTGCCACCCTGTGTGGCATCAGGAGCCTTACTGCCATGTCCCGTGGAGGCCCAGCTGCTGCCAGGATAGGAGAGCAGCCAGCAGCAGCTGAGGAGCCGTGGGCAGAATAGGTGTGGGGCTGTACCAGCACTCAGAGACGTGCCAGCAGCTGTAATCACTACTTAGGTATCAGCTCAAACAGGTCTTCAGTTTTCCAGCTTCCCAAAAGACAGCACTCCTGCAGCCTTACTAACTCTGCTGCCTGGGCAGGGAACTGGGGGGCTGATGAAGCAAGGGCAGTGGTTCCCGCTCCTGCAATATGAAGGCAGGCAACAGGACCAGTCCCATTCTCCTTCTCTTTTTTTTTTGTTGATCAAGTTGCCTCTGAGACTACCTGATGCAGATTCTTCTCTGGCAGAGAAGAGTGGAAAGCTGTAGTGGCAGAGCAGCACCAGGAGTTTGCAGGCCCTTTTGATGCTTCTGGTGTTCCCAGACAGAGAGCAAAAGGAGGCAGCTGGAGATGGGAGGGGAAGGGGGCACGGCCTGTGCTTTAGAAACCTGCGGGAAGATGAAGTTTGTGTGGTTGGGGGTAGGGGAGTAAAGCAATGGAGCAAGGAACTGGTTTGGCTGAAGTCACATGAACATGGTAAATGGATGAATAAATACAAGAAAACCTGTAGCTGGGTTGTCCGAAATCACTTACTAAACTATGCAGGATGCATTTATTTTGTGGTTTGCTATTTAGTTCAGTATTCTTTTTTCCTCAAGAAGGGATTTTGAATGCTCAGACATACACTGAGATGTTATTGCTGAAGAACTCAAATACTGCATAAAAGACTTACATTTAGTATGGAAGTGTGAAGAACTTTAAAAAAAAAAGGAGTCATTCTAGATTTAGCTTTGAGAATTGATTAAGATATAAAATCAAGCTCTTAAAGACACTAACGGATGGTGTGCTGGTTTTGGCAGGGCTAGAGTTAATTTTCTTCCAAGCAGCTGGTATAATGCTGTGTTTTGGATGTAGGATGAGATTCAAGTGGCAAAGGGTAAAAAGGTACCCATTTATGTTTAAAAATCAGATTTTCAAATTGAATGATTGGGAAGGAAAACATGAGGCCTGCCTGATTATTCTGTTATTTACTCACTCCACAGCACACACATTTTGGACAAAATGTATTCATAATCCTCAGCAGTCCCTGTTTATTCCTGTTGGCAATAGAACAGTCTCCCCAGCTGCGAAAGTAAAACTGTATAAATTGCCATGCTTGACACCACTATAACTGACTCTATAGCCTGTGTAATATTCATGTGTTGTGGTTTAATCTGGCTGGCATCTAAAACAACCACACAGCCCTTCTCTCCCTCCTTCCCCCACTGGCCAGTGGGATGGAGGACAGAATTGAAAAGGGGGGAAAATAAAGGGAAAAAATAAATCTTGTTTATTGAAACAAGGGCAGTTTAATAGGACAGAAAAGGAAGACCATCATGATGATCAGTATTAATAATAACACATTTTAAAAAAAGAATATGCAAAGCAAGTGCTGCACAGCACAGTTTCTCACCACCTGATACCAATGTTCATCTAGTTCCCAAGCTGTGATCCTGCCTCCAGGCTAGCTTCCCCAGTTACATAGAGAGTATTATATCATATAGCATGGAATCACCCTTTGGTCAGTCTGGGTCAGCTGTTCCAGCTGTCTTTCCTCACAAATTCTTGTGCACCCCCAACCTACCCACTGGCGAGGTGGGGTGAGAAGCAGCAAAGCCCTTGGCTCTGTGTGAGCACTGCTCAGCAGCAACTAAACCATCCCTGTGTTACCAACACTGTTCTCAGCACAAACCCAAAGCACAGCCGTGTACTAGCTATTATGAAGGAAATTAACTCTATTCCAGCTCAAAGCAGCACATTCTCCCCCCAGCCCCATTCCATGCCATTTACACCATGCTCAGGTCCCACACTATTCCATACCACCTCACTAGCAACCGCCGCCCTTCTTATCCTTTGATGTGATACACAGGTATCATTCCCTTGGTCCATGGACCACCCCCCCCTAAAAAGGCTCTAAAGTGTCCTCAAAGTGTCCACTGAGTTCCTTTACTGTGCCCACTGAGTTCCTTTACTGTGCCTGTGACTCTGGGCTCCTTCTGCCATCACAGTCTCTCAGGGCAGGGGAGATGGTGTGTGGACTTGGATGGTTGCACGCTGCATCCTGAGCTCACGGCTGGTGTATCTGGCACAGTCCGTGCTCACAGGCTGCAGGACGGAGGTGTCGATCTCAGGGAAGTTGCTGGGGGGTCATTGCTGAAGCCAATTCTGGTTTCATCATCTCTGCACCTTGTTCAGTTTCATCAAAGTTCATTCTTCATTAATCTGGGTGATTCTTACTGTAACACTGTTGTTATGGAGTATAGCAGTTATAGTAGTGCTGACTTGCAATGTTTTGTAGTAATTAACATCATACAATTAAAATCACTGGCTACTCTCACCCCAAAACAGATCCCCTTGGGATGCACATCAGACTTCCTCATCCTTCCACATCACCCACAAAGTGCACCCTGGTCCATGAGCAAAAGTGGTCCCACAGTGCCTTTGTCCAGACTATTTTCCCAAACACATTCTTTATGTGCACTATGGGGACCTTTTCCACATTCTACAGTATGTAGAAGTTTTGATTGGGCAGGACCAGGTCGATTGGTACCTCCCCTAGTGTTGACTAACCAGGTGGCCTTTGCTAAATGTGTGTCCCAATGTTGGAAGGTCCCACCTCTCATTGATTGCAGCGTAGTCTTTAGCAGCCCACTGTGTTGTTCTGTTTTCTCAGAGACTGGTGCATGATGGGGATGTGACACACCCACTCAATGCCATGCTTTCTGTTTTTTAAGGACCAGGATAGTGTTCTGGGTGGTAGCATGGGGTATGGGATATATTTCCAGCCATCCAGTGGTGACTTCCACTATGGTAAGCACATAGCAGTTGCCTTAGTGGGCTTGAGGGAGTGTGATGTAATCCATATGCCAGGCCTCCCCATATTCATATTTCAGCCATCATCCTCCATATCACAGGGACTTTAGCTCCATGGCTTGCTTGATTGCAATGCATGTTTCACATTCAGGTCATTTCACCTGTGAAATATGGTCCATGATTAAGTCCACCCCTCGCTCTTGAGCCTGTCTATACATTGCACCTCTTCTTTGATGGCTGGAGGTGTCTTGGGCCCATCAAGCTATAAGTAATTCACCCTTATGTTGCCAATCTAGATCTACCTGAGCCAATTCAATCTTAGCAGCCTGATCTTCCTGATGTTTTGATGCTTCCCTGTGGCCTGACTCTTGGGTACATGGGCATCTATGTGATATATTTTTACACCTAGGTTATCCAGCTGGGCAGCAGTCTCTTGCTGCAATGCAGCAGCCCAGATGGGTTTGCCTCTGCACTGCCAGTTGTTCTGCTTCCATTGCTGCAACCACTCCCACAGGGCATTGGTCACTATCCATGAATCAGTATAGAGGTAGAGCATCAGCCTCTTTTCTCATTCAGCAATATCTAAAGTCAGCTGGATAGCTTTCACCTCTGCAAACTGGCTCGAATCACCTTGTTCTTCAGTGGCTTCTGCAAGTGGTCATGTAGGACTCCATGTGTCAGTCTTCCATCGCCAGTGCTTTCCCACAATGTGATAGGACCCATCAGTGAACAGTGCATACTGCTTCTCATTTCCAGGTAGTTTATTATATGATGGGGCTTTCTCAGCATGCATCACCTCCTCCTTTAGTGACATTCCAAAATCTTTGCCTTCTGGCCATGATCAGTTCCAGAACTCCTGTGCAACTGGGGTTTCCTATTTGAGCCCGCTGTGTCACCAGTGTAACCCATTTACTCCATGTAGCATCAATTGCAGGGTGTCTACAGGGGACCATCCCTTTGAACATCCAGCCCAGCAGTGGCAGTCAGAGTGTCAGGAGGAGCTGGGCTTCAAGCCCATGATACTGTAATTTGGATTATGTATCCTCCAGAAACCCAGAATGACTAAGAAAGCTTGTGTTTCCCCTCTGCTATTTTGTTGATCATACCCAGTGGGATCTGACATTGCCCATTTTGCCATTTTATTCCTGAAAACTGAATCTCCTGTGTAGGTCTTTTGACCTTACTTCCTTTTATGGCAAAACAAGCTTTCAGAAGGATTTGGATTATTTTCTTCCCTGTCTCAGAAACTTCTGCAGTGTTGCTCAATAATGAGGTATTGCTGATATTCTGTAGCTTCACCCTATTCCAGTGCAGTCTGGATGAGCCTATGGCAAATGATGGGGCTGTGTTTCCATCCCCTGGGGCAGTCGCTTCCAGGCATACTGAATGCTCCTCCAAGGAAACACCTTTTTTCCTAAGCTCACAGACAGCAACCTTACCCAGAAGTAACTCTAGGTACTTCTTACCTAGAAGTGGATCTGTGTATGAGTCATGGGAAACTGATGTAGAATAACTCATATCTATTGCCTAATTAGCATTTGAAGCCATATTTTTCTTTTTACTCATTTTTCTGCTTCTGGCTGTATGGTCACAATATTTTTTCCCTGTAGCCACCTCCTAGTTTGTTTGTTGCTGGATGTAGCCGTTCATGGTCCACTGATCTGTGAGGAAATTTTAACACCAACAGGTGATAGCCGTCCTTCAGTCTTAAGAAAAGGAACAAAGCACCATCAGCGAGTCAAGGGTTGTCTTCTCTTTTTGTCTTTCACAGCGCACCAGCAGCTTTGGAAGCTTTGACCGTTTCAGGCATCACGCAACAGCAAAGACAGAGGATTCAGCTGAGGTCTGTATAACACAAAGTTTCACTTTCTTCACTTCACTTCCCCATGGTAGTTATGCAAAAACATTGTATAAACTTTACACTGGTGAGAACTTTGCTCGTGTACCTGGATCTGTCTGGGTAATTGCATTAGTCTCCTTAATATTTTCCTGAAATTCCTATTCCTCTACACTGAATTTAATTTTTATAGTGAGTTGTTGCTTATTTCTTTTATTTCTTTTATTTCAAATCAGGTATCTGAGCAAGAGACTATAAATGACACCGGAGAAGCAGCACATACTAAAGCAGCAAATAATGGAGGAAGTTTGGGTAAGAAGATGAGAGCCATTTCCCTTACCATGAAGAAAAAGATGGGTAAAAAGTACATCAAGGCACTCTCTGAGGAGATGGTAAATACAGCTTAATAATCTCATGATTGATGATGATACATGTGAAGTACAAATATTATGTGCATTTCTCCTGTTACTGTTTCAACTGCCATCAGTTATGACAATCCATAAAAACATGGTAACACATACTGAATTAGAACAGCTTTTGGCATGTACCCTTTCTTTCATGTTAATATACACACACATGCACATATACAATTATGGCTTCACATGACAAGGTAGATAGACATAGGAGTTTTACGTCATTTAGTTCTGCTTTTTCATCAAGGAGCATTTGTATAAGCATCACAAAAACATCTTCTGAAGTGAACAGAATGGAATAATCAGCCTGTACGAAATCCTTCATTAGAAGAATTTATCTTTCAGTACAATAATTATTTCCAAATTCCGTTTTGTAGAGGTCAGCCAGCATCCTAGAGCATGACAACTCACATGCTTTATCTGCTTTAACTTATCTAATCTTAGGGAACTTATCTTTATTAAACATAAAAAACATGACATTTCATACACTGCAAACCCTGTTTTCTCAATATGACGTGTCACTAAGTTCCAAATTTTAAAAAACATACATAAAAGACTTTTTATACTTAATTATCTTTAAAAATCTAGCTATTCTGCATCCTCTCTGACATGTGTCAATATCAAGTAGAGAAAATAAATAAAAAAACCTCCACAGGTAGAAAATTGTGTTTCACAGGATACCTTTAGATGATTTTTGTAGGTCAAAGAGAAAGATTCCTATTTCATTAAGTTTAGATTGCATTTTTTACTGAAATTCAAGAGGTTGCAATCTGGGATCTTTATATTATAAGAAAGAAAAAAAATCACAGTTTCAACATTTACCTTCTGCACCTTTACAGCAACGATTCGCATGACAGAAGTTCAATTAATTATATGCTTGAACATACATGTAGCATGATCATGCTTCCTGCAGGAGATGATGACAAGCAATACCAACCCCCTGATTAATCTATGGGTTATGCTAACAAGCACTGTCCTCATTGAAAACAAATACAGTCTTTCATTTCAATGCTATGTCTTATATGTACCTGAATGGTTCTCTGCTTCATACATGCACTGTCATCTTCACTTGACTTCGTCAGCCAACTGCTGAATAATTAATATTTCCCCAAATATAACGTAACATCCTAAGTACTGCAGGATGTCTCAGTTGCATCAGGTTATCACGCACATTGACAATGTGATGAAATCTGCTGAAGAAATCCCTTCCTTTGAAAGCTCAGCGTTATTTCATTTAGTTGCTACAGCGTTCTTAACTTACCTGTGACTGAAATATGGATCTTATTGTTTTGAATGGCCTGTGATTCCTGAGGTGTGATTTAATATTATCAACTCAAGGGGGCAATTTCATACACCATTAGATTTTGTGAGAGAAACTTGCATCTGTTAATTCTGAAATGCGCTGGATTTGGAGGCTGGTGTGTAGGTCAGGCACTGTGGTGAGCATGGTGCTAGAACACATGGATGCTGTTCGTGTGTGCAGGTTGGTTCCTGAATGCCCTGTCTGGGTTGCCCACCTACTGCCAAGCACCCATGATCTTCAGAAGTCCAGTGCAAAACACAGCTGTGTCAGCTAGCACTTCACCATGTGCTGTCAGAATTAAACTTTATATTGCCTGCTGTGAGAAAATCAGAAAAAACCACCTTATCTGGCTACCTTTAAGTTTCCCATTATAAGCTTTTCTTGTTGCGGTGGTATACTGCTGTCTTCGGAGTGAAGTGAGTGGGGCAGAGAAGAGACAGGGCATTTCTCCAAGATCATAAGATGCTACAGGTGGTGCTGGACATCCTTAATACCAGGCACCAACTTCTGAAATACTTTCTCTCATAGAGTGGTTCTTAATAAAGTGTAATGGCGAGTTAATCTCCAATGCTGAGTTAACCTCCAATGATTAGAAGATTTTGAAGAAAAAAATCCGTTTTTCTCAAATACATCCCTTGGTCATTAACATCTGATTTTTGTGTTAAAGAATGAAGAAGGAAAAGATGACAGTGATCCTGGTGGTGGAATACACACTGAGAAGGTCTCCCTAAAAGCCAGTGACTCTATGGAAAGCCTTTATAGCCTGAATAGTGGCCAGAGCTCATCTAGTAAGTGCAAGATATCCATACTTCTTACTCAGTTACTGGATCGATATTGTTATTGTTTAAGCTGAGATATCAGAGCTGGTGATCAAAAATGTGATAGTAGAGAGCTCTTCAGTCTGGCAGACAAAAGTGTCCTTTGATTAAGTGGGTGGCAGCTCGGGCAGATATACCTCTCTCCAGAAACAAGCTGGGTAATTTTAAGTGTGGAACTATTAAATGAACTAAATAAATAACATGGGTTATAGGGAATGTTGCTGGTATATGTGACCCAAATGTTTGTTGGGGGTTATCACTGCTATGGTGCTGGGACCCATAGGGTTGCAATCATTGCATGCAGCCACACAAACATCCTCATGCAGGTGGTAGCAGCTGTGAAGCTGTGAGGCAGACAAAGTGAGATGTCCCTCTGGGACGGTGGGTGATGGTGGCCTGACGTGGTGCCTTCAGGTCATGTTGCAGAGAGACAGTCTGCTTCTCTGCAAACCCACTGAAAACACTCCCCTAACAGAGTAGTCTCAGTCGGAGGGCAGTTTGCCTCCACCTCTCTATCCATCGCTCTGCTGTGGACATTTTCCAGTCAGCGGGCAACAGCTGCCTGTGATGATGTGGCTGTGCCATCACTGCAGGCACCATGTGAGCCCCAAGTGGGGACTTGAGCTGCAGTCCAGACCATTTGAACTCAGCAGTTAATCTGGCCCTGAGGTGGAACCGTGCACTTAAGCAATCACCTCAAACAAAACCATTTTTATGATCATTTTCTATTATGTGATTTGTGAAAATTGTATATGGGAGTTTACTTCCAATACACTGCTGCTCTTATCTAAAAACATATTTGGATGGGATATTGCAGAGCTTGCTCAAATTTGCTTGAATTACTCTGCTGATATTTTATTGCTCTACTTGGATAAAATGACAGGCAGAAATGTTGATAAGATTAAAATTTCCCTCTGCAATGCAGGTTCCTTTGACGTTTCAGCTAGCTCTGTAATGAAATAAAATAACTTCCACAGTACTTGTTTTCATTTCTCTGAATAAACAGGAGAATTTCAGCAGAATTAATTCCCTAAATTGCACTTTTAGAGTACATTTTATTAATCTGCAGAGGTAATATTTCAAAAACTCTGTGAGTAAAGTGTGTAGTCTATTAGTATCATCACCAGAAAAAGATTATTGTAGGGAATATGCTAATGAAAGGTCTCCTACTTGTTTTCTTCAGCCTCTGGTAATATGCTTTTTACTGAATGTATTTTTCCTGGGATGTGTCAAAACCGCACAGAGTACACCCTTTCCCCAAATCTGTGCTTTTGAACACTTTCCCCTCGGATGCTGTGCAGAATTGCATGCCTGGGCATTTGGTGCAGGAGATTTCTCAACTTGACTCTCTTTAAGGTGGGGTGACCAGCTGCTCCGATGGAACAAGCAACAGGGACAGTCTCCGGTTTGATGATGAAGTTCCTTACAATGGACCCTTCTGCGGTCGAGCCAAGGTTCACACCGACTTCACACCAAGTCCTTATGACACTGACTCTCTGAAAATCAAGGTAAGATGACCACAAGGATTTCCTCTTTTCCAGTAAGATGGTTACTGGGGGGAGGGGAGGCATCTCTTACTTGTGAAGAATATGTTAACCAATGCATTTTTAACTGTTAAGCATGTGGAACACTCTAAAAGCAAGGCCAATCTGCTTTTACAGTGCTTCTATAAGGACTCAGTTCAGACAATGTCACAAAGCGAACCATGGCTAAGGGCTTTTTAGGGCATAGACTTCAGGTAGGTACCTCATCATGGCTTCTACCTGGATACCACAGTTTTCCTCTGAGTAAAATATATATTGCTTCACACATACTGGGTCTGGAGTGAGAAAAACATTTGAGTCTCGTGGGATGTGAAGTTATCTCCCCAGCTTTTTCAGTCACAGCCAGGATATATCAAAAGCTCAGTAGCACCCACTGTCTTTGATTCACCTTTTCATTTAGCTCTTCTTTGAACTATGAATTTTCTCTGGCCCTGACAACACAGCAGGGGTGTCCAGGCTGTGTGAGTGAGAAAAAGGGCCTTCAGACATGGATGCAGTTGAACATTACTTTAAAAGCCTAGTCCTTTTCTTCTCTCTTCATGAACAGATACGTTCAGTATCATCATCCTTCATGATTACTCCCATCTGTAATCTGGACTTTTCCTTCTTTGTAAAATTCTTCATACCCAGGTTATAGTCACACTTCAGCATCATTTCTTTTTCTTCTTCACAGCATCGTCTTCTGTTAAACCCACATCTGTATCTCACTGCATTCTCCCCCTCCTCCTCTCTGGCTTGTACATATTACAGCCATCGCTCTGACGGTACTTGCAGCTTTCACCACTTGCCCACCACTTCCACCTACACCGAGGGCATTTCTTTCTGTTTAACTGGTCATCAAAGGGCAAACGTCTGCTGCCTCACATAGGTTCCTTTTCTAGTCACTGGGGCGGTATATTTTAAATTATAAACTAATAATTAGGGTTGAAATCCTCAAAATTTGTATCACAAAACTTCAGTACTCTGAATCTGAATTCAAAGTGTGTCTGCAACTTGGCTTAGAGCCGCTGCCTAATCCTCCTCATCTGCATCCACGTCTGGAGTTCCTGAGCCTCCGTGAGTGTGTAGAATAATATCTATGCTTATGGAGCTTTAAACAAATGTTTGTTTAGTTTCCATTTTAAATGTGCTCATAGCTCTGAGCTCCATATTGTTACAAAACCAGGTCACTGGAACACAGTGAATTTCATACTTGGTTTCATACCAAAACGAGGATGACTGCTTTACTTGCAATTTCTTGACCAGAACAGAAAAGATTTGAAAGGCTTGGAGTTGTTAACAGATATTTTGACAAAATTAGTTTGATTTTTAAGTTTGCAGCAGAATGCCAAATGAAATATGTACATGGGGATCAGCTGGAGAACTCTTTTTAAATACTTTCAACATTTTCATAAGTTCTGTGGTACCTGCCCAGAAGAGACGACCCAATTCTGGGGTCATTCGAGCAAGTTGTGTGATTTAGAAGGAAGCCTTTTCACTATGAGGATTACTCAGAGTGACTGTTTTTCTAGGCTGAGACCTTGGTTCCCACAGCATGGCTGAGGACACCTTCACAAAAGAGCCCTCTTGATGTTGCTGTGCTGTCACTCTTTTTTGCACTCACATTTGCAAGTTCATGAACAAGTGTGGAGAGCTGAAGCCTTTAGATCTCTTTGTTAAGACATCTTCCACTATTTTCTCAGACAACCATCTTACTAATAGTGGGAAATTTGACAGCCCTTTGGGAAGGACTGATGGGAAGATATTAAGGGAGTTAAATGTTCTTTACTGCCTTTGAGAAGTGTAGCCAGTGTTTTTTACTGTAAGAAGGGTAAGAGTCCACCTTTGGCATAGCTGAGTTTTGAGTTTTTGCACACCCTTGAGATGCTAGATAATAAGATTATTGTGTGGTTTGGCACGTATTTGGAAACAACCTCACAGAGTCCCCTTGCTTTTTGCCAAAAATCTGCCCACTATTCATGACAAAAGTTGATTGCTGATGCAAGACCATCCCCTTTCAGGGATTAAAAGGAGCACAAAAAAAGGCAAAAGGTGCTGCTTATGCTCGCCTCTCCCTTCACACAGGTTTGGAGATAAGGATTAGCTCCACTTTCTGGATTTATTTCGCTGGAGTATTATAAAAGCAAAGGGACTAAATCAGGGTACCTTTTAAAAGTTACTTCACGCTGATTAGTTAAGATTCTGTGCTGGTTTTGGTCCACAGAGGAAAAGCTATATATAACAAACTAGAAGTGTAAGCAGTGACGTGATTTTTTAAAATTATTATTATTGTTCTAGAAAGGAGACATTATAGATATCATCTGTAAAACCCCCATGGGCATATGGACAGGCATGCTGAACAACAAAGTAGGAAACTTCAAGTTCATTTACGTGGATATTATCTTGGAAGAGGAAGCTGCACCCAGAAAGATGAAGCCACACAGAGGAAGCAAAAGGACCAAGCCGAAAACATTGCTAGAGCTCCTGGACTGCTTGCACCTGCAGGTCAGCCAGCGCACTTCCCGGCCGTACTCGTTTCATTTCCATGTGCCCAGGTTTGGATGTCAGGCACAGGCAGAAGCAGGCAGGCAGGTTTCAGCGGTGTTGATGTCAGCAAAAATGTCTATCTTTAATCTGATGTGAGCTGCTGATAGAACTGTGCATTTTACCACACCATCTGGTTGGGCTAAGAGACTCCACGCACGGTGGTGACCTGTCAAGTCACCATAAACTGACTGCAGCTGTGTGCCTAAGGGTAAGGAGGTGTGTGACTGTGGACACCTCAGGGACAGGAATGAAGCCTGATTCCAGTACCAACCTTTAGAATTTCAGTTTCTAGTCTTGTTGCACTCTGCTCATCTTGTGCCTCTCTCTGTCTCCACAACCCTAGTTCTCAATTGAGTGCCAAAGCATAACTAAGTCATGATTTACACAACATTTTTAATAACAGCTATTGCTTTTGTGCTGATGCAAGCATTCCTTTCCCCAGAGTATGCACAGGGTTTCCTACTGCATCAGCACTGAGCTCAAGGTGGACATGTGTGACACAGCATGGCTGAGGGCTCCCTCAGCTTCTCACCCTCAATTATGTTGAAGGGCTCCTTCTAGCAAAGGCAGAGGACACTCTCTACCTCTTGGATCCAGCATGGGAGGCACTCTGTGGGGTCACCCCCCAAAAGCACAGAAGCTTGGCATATTCAATTATTGCTGGAAGAGCTCTGTCCTGGTCCAATTTTCTGCCATTCACAGTCAGACAACTCGGTCAAAGATGCTAGGGTTGTCAAGAGGACCCCAAGGCATCTCCATCTCTGTTCTCTCTTGCTCTCCAGTACTCAGGGGAGAAGGGGGATTTATGCCAAAGGCAAGTTGATCAAACTAGAGAATGGAGCCCATTTCAACCTGACAAAAAAGCAAAAGATAAGAAATTGTGCCTGTTGCTCTACTATACATAGTGCTTGTTTCCATGAGAGGGTTTCCTTGTTTCTTTGTGTAGGAGTATGCCTCAACCCTCTTGCTAAACGGCTATGAAACTCCAGAGGACTTAAAGGATCTTCAGGAGAGCCACCTGATTGAATTAAATATTTCGAACCCAGAAGACAGGGCAAGATTGTTATCAGCAATTGAAAATCTACAGGACTACGACAGTAAGTGTTTATCCTTGTTAAGAGTCATGTGCAAGTTTTAATTAAAGAAACACATTTAAAGAAACAGTGATTCTCACGTTGAACTGTTAAACTATTTTTAAGTATGAAATATGGAGTCAGACTGTTTTCTTATTCAGATAGCAAACAGTATATCTCTTTTAGCTATGCATGTGATTAATATACTAGGACCACACGAATGATTTACATTTTGTTATGCATAGGTCCTAAACGAGTGATTTGTAGCAACTATTTCTTGAGAAATCTATTTATGGCTGGGGAAGCAACCCCCAGAGAGGTTAAGTGACTTCCCAAAAGCTACAAGGTCTGTACCAGAGCAAAAAATAAAACCTCCCAAATTCTAGAGTAGTATCTTAGCCAAAGATACCACTTTTCTTAAACTAAATCTGCCCTAAGCTTCCGGAGAGCTTTGGAGCATGTATATGTATAAGCATTGATCATCATTATGTTTTCTTCACTTGTTCTTTTCATTTGGAGTAAAAAAGCTAGGATATAGAAAAGAAAATACTTTTCTCATTAGATTTTCATGATAGTTTCAGCCTGACTTCCAATTTTATATAATTTATGTCAAGTTCCTAGAAACTTCAGCTAAGCATCTACTTAATTAGACACTCAGCCAAAACAGGAGATGTTTTTCTCTTCATTAATATTCGTGCGTACTCCCCACCCATCCTGAGCAATCATTTCATCAGAGGTACATTTGCAATTGAGAGGCATCTGAAAGAAAGACAAGGAGACTTGGAAAAGCTATGGCATCCTGGGAGATTTTAATATTAATTCTTGTCATCTGTGCACTTCTTTCCTCAGTAGATGGTTGGTCGCTTTTCATTTCTTAGTCAGAACACCTACGTGTGTATGCACATACCTGCACGCACGTGTGTACCCTATGTACATCAATCCATAAATCTCCCTGGGTTTCTAAGAATGCCTTTCACCAACTCCTCCACTCAGCTTTCCCTGCAGATGTTGTCTAATCTCCCTCTTCGTGCCTTTGCTGACCTCTTTTCTTTGACTATTTGCTTGGGCTTTTTTGGCACCCCGCTTGCACATGCAGTCTTTCCTGTCCTTAGTCAGCTTCCAGGAAAAGGTAAGACTCTTGCAAACATGCTGGAGAGGCATTCAAAGGGTTTTCTTTGCCCACCAGGATCAGTACTTCTTTCTGGTCTATAGCTTTGTGAGATGACAGGCTTGAAAAGGGCTTTTGAAGAGCTGTCTATGCAGAAGCAGTGACTGAAAGAGTGAATCCGGGGGAAAAAAAAAAGGGTTACATTTGCCAAGAATTGTGTAGCTGAAAATCATCTGAAAATACATTCATTTTCCTAGTTTGCCCTTAAACTGAGTATACATATATTTGTGTGCACTCCTACTGGACTTGCTGTACTATATGCACCTTCTATTGTGTGTGTTTTTCTATACCAATATTTAACACACACACACACACACACACAAGTAGGTTGCAATTTGGCAGAGTTTTGCATCAGTGTGAATTACAAAACCAAACATAATGGTTTTTAACAGACTACATGAATATCAAACTATTCTGGAGGAGTGTGGCAATGGTTCACTACATATTCCTTGTGTAAAAAAAGCATAGGAAGCAGCCTTAGACCCCTAATATTTTTAGAAGATGACCCCAAGGTTTTTCTTTTTCTGAAAGTGTCTGTCCTGGGTTCAGCCCAGCAGCAGGCTATGTTAGCCCTGAGAGTATTCCATACCAATTGCATCATGATCGGGCAGGCTGGCCCCCCTTTGCAGGGGCGACTTTGGACCCAGGCACGGGAAGTCCCGGTCTGGGCAGGCGCAGTGCCAGTTCCGGGGGAGACTCCGGACCTATCAGAACCTGCTCCGGGCACAGGAAGTGCTGGTCTGAGCAGGCGTGTGGGAGTTCCGGCTTCCCTCTCTCTCTCTTTCGGGATCGGCGTGGCAGGCGGTGGTGAGGGGGGTGCTCGGGGGTGCTGGGCTCGGGGAGTGCTGCGTTCGGGAATCTGAATCTGAATCGGTTCGGGCACGGCTCAAATGACATAGTGTGGGGAGAGGTTTGCACTGTATATAATAGCACTGTAGTTAGTTGTTTTCATACTTTTCCCTGTTGTTTAGTAAACTATCCTTATCCTAACCTTGCAAGCCTGTGGGTTTTTTTTCCTCTGGCTCTGCAGCCCCTCGATTAGCTCCGTTTGCCCATCCTCCACCTCTTAAAGTGGTAGGGGGCTTTTTTGTCTGACCTTTGTGGCCTCAGCTTTCCGCTGAGGTATAAACCACAACAGTGTCCCATTATTTAACATGCTGAATACACCTCTGCAAGGACCAAATTGTAGAAGGTCCTTACGGTCCTTACATATCCCATACAATACAAATTAATAAATTTACCTTAATTATCCAAATAGGGTTGTTCCTAATTGGCAGCATGGGATTAAGTCACTTCTCTGAGCAAAACAGCGTCCCTGGTGTTATCTGTATGGCAGTTTAACAGCTTTAGTTCTTGCAAGGGTTCTGGAAATAACAACATCAAAACTTATAAAGTGGTCCATGCTTCAAAATCAGTGATGACAGGGATGACAGCCCAAAAGATTAAATTAATATTTGCATCACATCCACTTTAGATAGGTATTATCTTTCTAGAATTCAAATTCAATTAAATAATATTCCTAGAATTTATGAATACTCACAAGGACCAGAACCAAGGCATCTTTACATACCATGCTAGCCATAAGCATTCAGTCTAATTGTGTTTCTTAAGCCTCATGTCTTAAGAAACTCATGTCCCCACTGGTTTGGGATACTGTCTTGAATGAGGACTGAATCAACCCCTTGCCTTACCTGCCTGCCGAAAGTTCATTGCATCTGTCACGTGACTGGTAGTGATAGAACAGAATTTAACAACCTGCTCTAAAAAGGAAGACACTAACGGCTAAAATTGATGGAAGCCATCTGTTAAGTCGTTATAACGAAAGACAGGGAGTCAAGATGATCTTGGGGATAAGCTCCACATGAGTCTGACTTCATCTGAATCATTTGACCTCTTTGTCCTTCCATCAATCTGATTGGAAAATTGGGTTGAAAGAGCTGGGTGCTGCTGTGAAAGTGAATTCTGCATCTGAACTGTACTTTCCTAGGTCAATATATATTTTTTTTCCCTAAATGTGCGTGACTCAGTCCAGCATAAATGATTTTTTAATTAAAATTGATTTTCTGCATTGCTTAGAAGTGGGCAGCATAATTACCCACAGCTACAAGGTAATCTGTTTACTGGCCAAAAGTATTCTAGATATAAGTCCAGCACTCTTCTGGGTAAAAGTTCACTTTTAAAAGCTTTGTGAAAAAAATATACCGAGACCATAGACCATATATACTGTTCTAAGCCCATCTTTCTCATAGAGCTTGGAAGGCTCCCAGGTCTTTGCTTCCATGAAGCATGTGTTTGCTTAATGGATGGAGCCTCAGGTATAGTCCAGAGTCAAAATGCAAGCGTTTTGGGACTCTGCTGTTCCTCAGAAGAGCCAAGCATGGTGGAACATAGCCTCAGTTTTGTAGATTCTAGTATAAATGTAGTAAAACAAGATTTAATATTTCTTCAGTGTGACATCTGATATTGTGAAAAGTACAGATGTTTTAACATTATAAATTCTTTTTCTTTTCTTGGCTTTTTCTTGACATTTATTGTATATTATACTAAGTGATTTCTTCATGCTGTGTACTTGTGACTACATCAGTCATGTTGCAGAGTAAAGTTATAGAGTTTTCTAGCTAAAAGACCTGTAGCAATAGTTTCCACATTATATGCTCCTTAAAGCCATCAAAAATATACAATTTCTGGTGGTGAGAATTTTTTCATCTTGCATGTGACTCAGACCTGAATGAATTTGAAAGGAGAAACTTCACCCATCTCATATGAGAATTTAAAAAAAAAAAAAATTAGTAAATGCTACCACATAGTGGATTTTAAGCAAATTCTTAATATTCTTTCTACCTTTCCTGGGAGTCCAGGCCCAAATTCACCATCTTCAGGTACTACAAAGAGCATGGCTATCCTAGAACATCATGGTCTTGTAAGCCCCTCATGACCTTCACCCCCTGCCCCCAGATCTCTTTTTAGATTTTCTATAAGTTGATCAGACCTATATACTTGGGACAAAACGATTGGTTTCCATGAATTCATGGCTGGGGAGCTTAAAAATAAAAGGGTCTTTTTCATAAAGTATTTCTTAATAGCTTTCCATTCTTCTCCCAGATGGCTTCTAGACAGGAGATGGATGTCTGTGCTTTTGTAGGATGCTATTTTTAAAGTGAAGCAGTTGCTGGATGGTTAATGAATAAAGTAATAAAAGAAGTTTAGAACTTTCTTCTTGACTAGTTCCTGGGACACACGTTTTTGTGTGTGCAAAATAGCTTCTGTTGTCAGTGACATGGTGTAAATCAAGAGGCTCTTACCTGAACTCCAGTGGGTTACTTAGGTCCAAAGCTATACTAAGTTAAAGGAGAATTAGACTTCATTGTATATATGCATGCACACATCTCATTTCCTAGAACAAAAGAAAGGGGGCATATGTGCAGTCTGGGGGGTAACAGTTTATGCTTTATCACCCCATATCCAATTCCTTAGCTTACTTTTCATATTTAAGTTCTAGATCATACTTTAAATCCCAGTGCCAGTACCAGAAAAGGTTTGCTCCTTATTTATTGTACTTGGACAGCAAGATAGTAGAGAGCAGACACAACTTAGAGTTGTCAGTTGTGTTCCTTGTGTGAGGATCTAGGTGGGGACACATCAAGAGTATCATTTTACACTGGGCAGTCCCTTTAAGTAGTGGGATGACACTATATCATGTCAAGTTGAAATAGCGCTCAAAGACAATCTCCCCTTTGGTACTGTGGTACAACTCATCAACCTGGACAGAATATTTCCAGATTCCCCAGGGAAGCTCATCCTTACATACATATTAGTATTTTTCACTTTTTTTCAGGCACATCTATTTGCTTCCAGATTTTAGAGAAAAAAGAAGTTTCTCATTTCTATTTCCAACATAGTCTCCTCTAACATCAGTTCGGTATCCCTCCCAGAAATGCTATGCCACTCGTTTCAGTGAGTGCAGTTAAGTTACATGCTTGTAAATACCCACAAAAGGTTTATTCCTCTGAGTACCCAAAGGGTTGCATGTGCCTACAGAGCCATTTCAGGTTTCTCTGCTTCTTTTTCAAGAAGTATCACCACTTACCACTTCAAAATTATCCTTTCTGAGTTTGATGCTTTATGAGTTTTCATTTCACTTTAACAATTAGGTCGCCTAACTGGTACAGGCACCATGGAGGTATAATATCAGCCTTGAAGATGTGCTTCGTTCTATTTAGTTACTGTATTGGGCTGCTCAGTACCTCACTGCTGCACCTTCTGGCAAGGCACACAAGTGACTCAGCCTAAAGCACCACGCTCCTAGCCCAGTCTTCCTTCTGGGCAAAGCTCACAAGAGCAAGCTCTCAGAGGACACGCTCGTGAGGTACAGCTTGCTACTGGATGACCCTCTGTTTCTTTTCCCCAAGACGAAATCCAAGCTTCCTGCCACTCATGTAACTGGATGGGAGCCTGTACGACCTCAGTACATTCTTGACTTGAGTTGCCTTAAACCTAAGCTTAAAGTGCCTTCCTAATCAGGACTTTAACCTCATTTTAAAAAGGGGGGAAAGCTGGGGAAGGAAAAAAAAAGAGATCTATCCCTGTATGTGTCATGCACATCTATGTCATTGAACAACAAATATTGATTTCAAAGATATAAATAGCAAGGAAGATAAGTATGCATCACACATCTATTACCAAGGTTAAAGGCCTCACTGCTGCTTTTTTTTCCCCCAAAGTCTGAATATAATCGTACCGCCTAAAGTAGCATTAGAATATATGTGTCAAAATGATGCATATCTTGGACTCTTCTGGCCATATCACAGACAACAGTGACTGAAAGCTATTTATCTTATATAAAACTGCTTTACTGTAGAAAAAGATAGGACTCCCATTTGTTGATAAGATAGTTATTTCTGATGATTCTGCAACATCTAACAGCAGTTTAATTTTACCGATTCCTGTTTTCTGTGCACTGTGTCTTACTTCTGATGTCCAGAAGATTAAGACAGTAAATTTACCTTTACTAATGTGGATCTTGAACACGTACATGCTAGAGGAAGGAATTGAGTAGAGCTGAATGCAAGAGCCAAAAGCTAAAAAGAGAAAAAAAAAGTATATTTTCTTATGAAGCAATATCTAAAGCTGGATGCTATGTATATTTATAATGCTTAGTACGCTGTTCAAGTGGTTTAGTAGTTACTGGAGGGGGGAGGATGTCAGCTTGCTTTGTGTCTTTTCTTCTGAAATATGGGAGAGTTTTCTTCAACCTTTTTCTGCTCAGAATGAAAAATAGAAAATATAATATTTTCACTGTCTCAAACCCCTGAACAATTTTGGTTTTCAGCTTCTTATGTAAAAAGTTCTTCTAGTGTTATGGGATGAGACAGAAGTTTTACATTCCTATGTGTTTTCTAAATAGAAAGTTCTTATTCTCCTAACTGATGTAAATTAAGACAATAAAAAAAATCTCTGTTCCAGGCTTATCTGTGTCTTTTTTCCTGAAGCACACAAGGAAAAGACACTGCTATGACAGACCTTAGGATCTGTTTTTCACAGAGGAACTACCCAGATTATTACAACTAGTTACAGAGCACTAATATACTGACTGAAACTGTATTTTCTTTTTAATCCACTTGTTACTTGGCCTTCTTTCCACTGTAAAACAAACATAGTGGATGGAGGTTCCTCTTTGACCTTGAAAATGTAAACAGGATTAACACTTTTTAGGTCAGTGCTTGTTGGGGCAGCAGATGATGCTCCAGAAGCTGATAAAAGTACCACCAAGCAGCATTAGGCTGACGAGGGGATTACAGGGGAGGGCAGGGGATCCCTGCCCGCAGCCCCATGGACCTGGGCTGAGCTCTGTCAGCCCACAGCAACCGGGTCCTGCGTTGTCTTGGTGCCAATACGATGGGTGTGAGGAGCTAATGACACAGTTTAGACAAGGCTTTACTGGGGCATCTGTTGTTACTGGTGCTAAACTACTTCTGTTGCTACTAATAGCAGCAGTAATGCCTTCACCGGTGTAATGCCTTTCCTAATTCCTTCCCAACTTAAATCATAAATCAATTTGATCTAACATTTTCCTTGCAAAGTGAGACAAAATATGTTCTGTAAGGTGAGAAGGAGATCAAACAGCTACAGTTATCAATTAAATCTGATGAAAGGTGTACTCTTCCAAGCAAGTGCAATTAAACATTAATTTATTTGTGAAGCTGGGACTTCTATTCCTTGAAAAGTATTAGAAGTAATCGGAAATATTTACTTATTTATCTAAAAACATATGTTTATGCCTATAACCTATTTGTGCAAAAATGATTGAGACGTTGGATTCTTTTCTTCCAAAATCAGATTAGTTCATTAACTTAATTAGGCAACCAAAGGTTAGAAAGTATTAAATAGAATTAATCAGCCCAAACAAATCTACAAGATATCCATCAGGGCCAAGAAATACTTCTCACTATATCAAAATGCTTTTTGAGGTAAATTCATTGAAATCTCACACAATGAAGACAGGTCCTAACTCTTCTGCTATTCCATTTTGATTATTTTCAGAGTGAAACATTTTCATTTTGGATTTGGAATTTATTCTTTGTTAGAGAATATAATGCAATATTTTTAAAATATAATAATCCAAATTGTAAACCTCTCCCAAGCTGCCAAAGCTTATCATTTCCACAACCAAACCAACGTCACTATTAATTTTCCTTATGGAAATTTTATACTTTTGGGATTCCACCCTGGAGCCAAACTAGATTAAGATATTGATGAAGTATAAAATCCTTCATGAACTAGGACTTCCATTCTTTCTGCACTTGAATTGGGCTGCTTAAATCTGGGTAAAGTTTCAAAGCTAACTAACTGTTGTGTAATAAATCAAGTGAAATAAGGGAACTTTCTTTGCAAAAGCAAGCAGGCACCATTTTTTTCTGAAGGATTAGATTTGGGGTTAAACCATCTGTTTCCTGTGAGATTTTTTCCTTATACATTATTTGGAAAACTAGTCAGAGTTTGAAGTAAAAATGCAGTTACAGGAGAATGATAAGGAAACAGAAAACTATGAAAGGGAAAGATTTTATATTTTATAGCTTCTTTTCTGAAGAAATTTTCTGAGGGTAAACATCATGTATTTCAGGGCCAGAAAATACGAACATGAACCTTAACCACAAGATATATCAGATTCATTATATACTCATGATGCACAGGTATATCCCATCTGCAAAGTACTGGCCTGTTGAGCTTTTTTTGGAGAGGTCTGTCAATACCATTCCTGAGTTGCAGATTTTTTCGCTTCAGTAGATAATTTGTACAGCAGCTAAATGAGGACAAACTGCAAGATAATTTGCTTCTACTTAGCTTTGGAACGGTGCTGCAAGACTGTACAGCAGGAATTAGGCATCTTAGCTTCTCTGAGGCCTTTGTGTTTTGGAAAATAACATTCTGGATATCAAGCTAAGGTTAGAAAGTTTGCATCAGCCACCCACTCCCACTGAAAAGCCCAGTGCTCTACAATACCACATCTTATCACCACATCTGAGCACTTTTGAAGACCAGCACATTATATCTCACTAGACAGGGCACAGAGTAGGTAAGATGGGGGGGGTTACCTTCAAAAGACAATGTGCTATAAACAAGGTGCAGTAGGCTACATTATCAGTGGCATAAGCAGGCTCTGCACTAGGTAAGTGTGGGAAGGGAAAAGATGCCACTTCTACTGCAGGCAAAGTGACCACACATGGTGACTGTTGCACCCGTGGACAGCCTAAAGGACTTCAGTCTAAAGGATGAGGCCAAAGCCTCCAGCATGTATCTCTGAGCAGCACAACGAAGGACCAAAGCCAACCTCAACATCAACTTAGATGTTGGTATACTCACATAATCATATTTTTAGTTCTTTGATGCTGAAATTTCTGTTTCTGATAGACAAGAGATAGTGACCTAGTCACGTGTGCATGCCAACTGTTTCAACAGTTCTTCAACATCAGACATGTTTCTATCTCTAACTTTTTTCCAGGATATTTATTTTGACATTTTTTTCCTTTCTTTTCTGTTCTCTCTAGTTGAACCACAGCAGAAGAGTGAGGCTGGTCAGGAGACGCGGAGCTTAAGTCCTCACCCTGGCTTGGACAAATCACAGTTAAATGACTGCCCCAGAGATTCAGGCTGTTACGTCTCATCAGAAAACTCAGATAATGGTAAAGAAGAAGTAGACCCAGAAACCCTGCCTGACATGGTGCAGTCAATAACAATCACCGAGTCAAACTGATTCAGTCCTGCTGCTTTTCTGCAGATTTCCAGAAAAGAATCAGCTTTGCAGTATGATGGCACAGGAGCAGAACAGAAAATATTCTCAACTCCAAAAATCTACTTCTGTTTGATGCATGATACTTTAGACTGTTTAATATGTGGACACTGGATAACTAAGTTTGCTGATAATAATAACGCCATGCTTTTCTTTTCAATGAATCTACAGTCATTTCACTGAAAAGGTTTATATATGTATTTATAAATATTTGTACAGCAAATGAATTTTCTATTATAATAGAGAACTGGTTGAAGAAGTGGTAAAACATCTGGACATGTTCATTTCTGGAACTATCCAGAATGTAAATATTGCACCTATTTATTTTAAGAGGACCCAGCATAATCACACTGTTTCTATTTTCAGACATGTTGTGCTGATTATTGTACATATATTCATTGACATATCATCATAATAAAAAGGTGGATACATTCACAACCTACTTGGAAAAGTACCAAGCTAATTCTCATTAATATTAAATCTGCTTCATACCATTTTTCCCCAAAAGAACCTCTAAAGTAGATCATCATCTCCTACACTTTATCCTGGGGGTATGAAAGAACTGTGGTGGGAATCTGAATCAAGTTCTCTGTGTTCGCTACCTTTTAGAGAACATAGCCATCAGATTGGCTTATACACTGGCAATTCCTTTATTGCTATTTTCACACCTGTTCTCATTCTTCCCAAGCATTATATGGAGAATGCAAGCTTGGAGCAAAAACAAAATCAGTATCAGTGCTATGCTTTAATGGTCATTTTTTTGTGAAGCTCCTTGTGTGGTGTGATGTTCACTAATAGAACACGTGTTTGTATATAAAACTTGGAAGATAATATAGTTGTTGTGAGCTATTGTCTTTCCTGTGAGATTTTACTGTCATTTCCCAGAATATTTTGCACTGGAGTACACATTTTAACTGCCTGTCTTCTTTTAGAGTACTTCCTTCAAAAATAAACAAAATCATGTGCTTGAGCCCTTTAAAAACTACTTGATTTTTAATGTGGTCATTAGATTTCAAAGACTGCTCTGTTCTAAGACTTAACACAGTAAATGGCAACTCCACTCAGCATTTTTATCACGCGTAACAATCTGTGTATCAAATCAATAGAGGAACTTTTTGCTCACCAATTAGTCACACAATTTTGATAATATAAGGCGTTCTGCATTTATGTTAAAGAGTTTCAGCATGTTGCTGACAGCTTAAAAGAAAACCACCTTCTGAAGAGATGAAACACGGAAAGTTCCACCCCAAAAAGAGTATTTTTGAAGAAGCTATCAACAAATGAAAGCTTTTCTCCCTTTCTTTTTTTGTTTCCAATGGAAATGCCCCCTGCAGTTTACATGACTCCTCAAGTGGCCGCTGCTGCCAGACTCCTATCACACAGGTCTGCTTTGAAGGAGAGAGTATCAAAATGGGAATTTTAGAAAAATTGCAGTAACTAGATTCCAAAGATTGGGAGTGAGAAAAAAAAATTCTTTAGGAAAATAAAGAGAGATACTAAGGGTTTTTTTTTTCCTGGTTTTAACTTACTTTTTATGCTGGCAACAACCAGCACTGTTAAGCAGCAATGAGCCCATATTACCAGGCGTGGTGGTGAGGCAGAACCCCTCGAAGAGGTGAAGTACGTGAGAGTTTGTATCAAGCAGCTGCATTTGTTTCTTGAGGCTTTCCATACCAGTAGCGTCACGACATGCAGTACTGACTTTACTTAGTATGTCTAATAACTTTTATCTGAAGTGATGTAGTTGTCTTCTATCATCTCATTTTAGAGAAGGACTAGCATCAACTTGGATTCCTCTAAGAGGGGCTTATCTTTTCTTGTTTGGGTTTTGTGGCTGAGACACTTAGCCTTCAGGTTGCTTCTATCTAGACATCTGTGAAATTGCTGAACCCATAAAAATATCTTGAGGTGAGTTTAAATATGACTGTCAAAAACAGCTCAGTTAGCTGGATCAAGGACTAACAACCACAGAGACCAGAGATGTACCACGATACAAATGCCCTGAGAAAGGTTTATCTGCATAGGTTTGCAAATGAGACCAGACCTCCCTAACTAGTAACAGCAAGACAGCAGAGGCTTTCCACAGAGCAAAACACCGACAGCTGCCATTACTTTACAGGAATCAAACCCTGCATAATCTGAGCTGGTGGCAAGAGAATCACAAGGTTGGAAAAGACCTGTAAGATCAAGTCCAACCATTCCAGCCCTATGCTAAACCATATCCCTAAGTACCTGATCTACCCTTTTTTTAAACACATCCAGGGAAAGTGACTCAACCCCCTCCCTGGGCAGCCTGTTACAGGCCCTGACAACTCCTTCAGTGAAAAATTTTTTCCTAACATCTAATCTGAACCTGCCCTGGTGCAGCTTTGTGTCATTTCCCCTTGTCCTATCTCCTGTCACCTGGCTAGTAACTAGTTGCTAACTACGGGCACAAGCTGTGCTTTAACTGCTCCCCTCTCTGCTCAGAAAGGCTTTGCCCAAAAAAGCTCTTTTTTCAGAAAAACGTGTTAACTGAAAGCTTGTTTGAGGCGTTTCTAACTTGCTGTGAAGGCAGAGCAGATCAGATATGAAACTTCCGTTCTGTGCTCTTTTGAGCTGTTCTGAGAAAAAGAATGAGGAAATTTTGTACCACAGAGACAGAAAAAAAAAAAAGTGTGTTTCCTACAAGAAGCATACCCGACATTCTTTTCGTCTGCAGTGGTCTTGTTATTTACACTGATCATGGATTAAACTGCTGGGAAGAGCACTAACAGTCCCCTGACCAGAGCTCAGTTTTAGTGCTGGATAATCTGACTAAAAAAATAATTATGGCAACTGTCAGAGAAAGTCTGCTGGAGAAGTGAGATACTTTTGAGGAATCTTTAAAATGCCCCAGAGACAGGGAAGAGAAACAAGCAGCAGAGATTTTGTTCCTCTCTGCCACTCGCTCAGTGGCCTCACATCCATATTTATTAACTGCCCTCTACAATAAGGTTTTTAAGTCTCTTATTTGGAGACAATTGTGAGTCTGTTGTTCCCCATGGTTACAAGGTGAAACTGGTCAGCAGCAGTAGAGATGAAGCTAACAAAGCCAGCCCCACTAGCCTTTTGTGCGTGGGATTTCCCCCACCGCAGAGGGATACGGTACAGGTGCAGCAGACCTCTTCCAGGGCTGTGGCATGGGGCAGGCTGCTGGCACATCGGCTGCTGCCTGCCCAAGGCAGAAAGCTGGTCACTCCGAAAGATTGAGGTGACCCACAGAGAAATTCAGGTGATGGTGGGCACCCTCTTCCCCACAGAAGAGCCACCTCTGGGCAAAGCCAGGGTCGCTTTTAGCAGTGCTGCCTCATGCTCATCCCCGTTTGACTTCTTTTCATGGCTGGCATGGCGCTAAAGGGCTGCCCTACCATCACAGGGAGTGGCAGAATGCCAGACCACAGCCCTGCATTCCCTGCAGACCAGCCTGCAGATCCCAGGAGTCAGCATCCTGCTCTCCAGGTTTTATAACAAAACTTTTGAAAGTCAGCGGGCATAAACACATCAGCGCAGAGCTCAGCAGCAAGGAGGGGTTTGCATTCATTTTGCTGAGGCGTGACCGAGCACAGGAAGCATAAGGCAGAACGTGGGCATACCTGTGGAAATTCTGGAAGAGACTGACCTCAGAGGGACTAAACTAATTACTGGCTGCCAGATGGACTTTACAGCACTCACATACCCCTCCAAGCACAGCAGCCCAGCCAGCTTTCCACCCACTTTGAAGTATTGGTCATGCGTCCCATACTTCAATCCTACCACTGAGTGGCCCATCCCTCTTGTGATGTGAGGAAGCCCACAGCTCACTAGTTATGATATAAAAGGTGCCTTAAAACCATAGCACTTGTTCCCAGGCAGTGGCAATTAACATCATTTCTGGTATTGTCAGGAGATCTTCATCACACCAGTGGAGCCATTACAAAAGAAAGCTGGTGCAGAGAGCACAAGGCAGTGTTGAAAGAAACAAAGGTACTGTAAACCAGACAGGCCAGTTCACTGTCACTGGGTTCAGAGGTGAGTGCAACCTGTCCCTGTCCCTGGAAATCAGCTCTTCCTGGAAGCCAAGGTCACTACAGTTCTTTCTGCCCACAGATGCAGGCATACATACACACACAAACCTGTGGCGTCAACGGTTAAAGGAAGACATGCCATCCACTCTTTCAGTGCCTCGGGTGTGTGCCACTAGCAGCTTGGCTGTCCTAAGACAACCTCAGTAGCAGTTTCTCAACTGAGTCACACATCATCATACATGGCTAAGCCTTCTTTCACGTCAGAAGGAAGCAGTTCTATCACTTCTAGTAACAGCATGGCAAACCCTCTGCCTCTTTTTCACAGGTCAAAGCTGAGGTTTTGGGTAATGTTCACCGCTGAAGGGGTTATTTGCATCACACCGTGATGCCCGCTGACTGTGTATATTGCCCTAACTACTGCTTTGTGTAATGCCTTTGGTCAGTTACAGGAATATGTAACTGTTACATAGGATGTTACAAGCATCTTCTCTTGGTCTGAGTTCCTGCATGAGGTGTTTGCTTGCATCCCTGATCGATCTTTGGTTCCTGGTAGGTGATGAGGAGATTTTTCCCTTCATCTCAGTGGATAATGTGGAAAAGGCTGTAAAATGGCTGTGTAGAGCATCCAGTCTGTGTGTAACCAGCGTTTGTCTTACATGATGATCCCATCAACCTGCTTCTGCAGTCCTGAGGGCTCGCCAGAGGGTTGGCACAAGCTATCATCCTAGCTGCAGACTGAAGACCAGCCAGTGATTCTGTCAAGCTCTGTATTTTACCTGGAGGCTAGATGCCTACCAAAGCTGCTCTATCACTGCCCTTTTCAGCTGGAGAGGGGAGAAAATATATATTGAGAGGTTCAGGAGTCTAGATAAGGGCAGGGAGAGATCATCCCACAATCAGTGTCACAGGCACAACAGACTCAACACGGAATAAAAAGAAAACCATGTGATTTATTACACTACAATGCACACCCACAGAAACCAGAGTAGGATAATGACATCCCCCTCCCCTACTTTCTTCACAGACTTAACTTTATTAGTGATTTCTCTCCCTTCTCCCCTCACAGGTGGCAAAGGGAAGATGGGGATGGAGGTTTTGGTCAGTTCATCACAAGTTGTATTCCTTCTTAGCCAGTGGGGGGTGGGGGGTTTGAGAAAGGGGGGGTGGGGACATTCCTCACACCCTTCCCCTGCTGCAGCATGGGTTCCAACATGAGTCCTTTCCCATAGGGCTTCAGCTCTTCACCAGCTGCCCCAGCGTGGGTCACTGCTATGGGGTGCAGTGATAAAAATCATAGAATGACTGTCAGTCTGTCAGGCCCAGACTGCTCCAACCTGGTCCTCCAGGGGGTCACACACATACCAGCAAAACTGCTCCAGTGTGGACCTCGCTCTCCGTGGGCTGCAAGTGCTGGCAGGAACTTGCTCCAACACAGGTCACAGCATCTTCCATATGTCTCTACCTGCTCCAGAATGGGGCCTCTCCACAGACTGCAGGTAGGATCTCTGTTCCCCATGATCTTCCATGGGCTGTGAGGGGACAACTGCTCCACCATGGTATTCTCCACAGGTTTCAGGGAAATCTTTCTATCCCTCTCTCTGGCACTGAGGTGCCTCCTCCCTGCCCTTCACTGGCCTTGGCGTCTGCACAGTTTCTTATACCTTCTGACTCCCTTCTCTGGCAGCACAAAGCTGCTTGTGGGTTTTTTTCTCCTTGTGTTTTTTCTTCTCCTAAATGTGATTCCCAGAGGTGCTGTGACTGTCACTGATGGGCTCGGCCTTGGTCAGCGGCGGGTCTGTCCTTGAGCCGGCTGGTGTTTGCTCTGTGGGGCCTGCAGAGAGCTTCTGGCTGCTGCTTGCAGAAGCCACCCCTGCAGCACCCCTTCTCCACCAGAACCCAGCCACGCAAAGCCTCACCACTTTACAAAAGTGGTGCCAAATTTTCTATTTCCTCCTGTCTATGAAAGGTGAAAAAATGCCACTACAAGCACAGGGCAAAAGGGAATTTGGGATAACAATGTGCAATACATTCAGGGAAACAGCTGTGAAATCTAGACTCACATCATGTCAGCGTAATAAAGAGCAGTTGTTACAATGAACCTGAATTTCTTGGGAAATACATATTATCTAGAAGGAGGAAATAGGAGGGAGGGCATCTATGATAGTCTAGGGGGATCTTAGATGGTCATTTCATCTTCTGTGGCTAGGCAGAAACTGGTCTGACATACCTAGAAACCTCTGCTAGGCAAGGGATGTGTCTGCTGACAGCAAGAGCACAGAATATCTGCCTGTGACAGAAGTCATGCACAAATGGGGGACAAAATGGCTGGAGGGCAAGTGGTGTTTCTTAACAGTTCACATAACTTGGCTGCTTAATTTAAACCAGGCCAGTGTCCCACACTATGTGTTTTCCCTGGGTAGCGTCCACATGTCCTCACTTCCTAAGGCCCATTTCTCATGCCATCCAATAATGTCTCCCCTACTCACTGGTGCTCTGATGGGAGGGTGCGTCAAACCACAGACCTTCTTAAATGATCTACTTTCAGAGATCTCAGGTTTCAAAGTTTGACTCTCTGTGCGCTCACAGAGAGTGAGGGTTAGATGCACCCTTACTACTGCCCCATTACTTCCCCCATTATAGAAGCTGTGCAACCCAGGTTTTCCAGAATACCTGTCTCACTTCCTCAGTCAGGGTTTCTGGAGTTGTTCTCCACATATGGAAGGGCTGTCTTGTGTTCCCAGTGTGGATTTTTTTATTTGATGGAACATCAAAAGTGTATAAATGTTGAGGAACTCAGCACTGGGACATGGAGACAGGTCAAGAGCTTGTGGGGCCATAGGGTAGTTTTGTCAGCGTGTGTGTAAGCTGGTTGACATTATTTGGCTACAAGTCATATCCACATGGGCAAAGGAGGAAATGGGAGGACTTCAACCTGAACTATTCCCAAGCCTTTGCTTTCTGGAGAAGGAGCTGAACTGTGGATCATATCCACCCTGAGTGCAAATGAACATACCACCATTAAGAGTTATTTGGTGACTTGGGACTGAGTTTGAATACAGTGGTATATACTCTGCCATCATGACAGACAGCCTCTGCTGCTTCTACTCTTTTGGTTTTTGAAGCATCCTCACCTAGACATTTCTTTCATGTTCTGCTTGGATGTCCAGTACTCAGTGCAGGTCTCAGGGACTGCTCCAAGAGCTGATCAGCTCAGCCAGATCTGGAAAGCAGCCCCCAGTCTTTCGCCACCTTTCTGTGCAAGACATAAAGTACACGAACCTCTCTAAAATGTTCACCATCATATTCGAGAGCAGCCCCTTGCTGGTGATCAAAAAAATCATCCTCCAGAGAAAGCACTTCCTAACACACTATTGGAAATAACCTTACCCTTTACAGGGTGCAAATGAAGAAGAAAGGGAAAGAGAAAGCTACTCATGTGGGGAAAATGCACTTCAGAGAAAAATGAATACAGCAAAACTGAGGAACTTGCGTGCTTTCAAAGACACCTCTCTGTGTATTACCTAACTACACTGCCTCCTCAATTTGCTCTCGTCTCTAATACAAGAGGTGAATTACTCTGCACCATTCTTTATGCCAGCAAATTCAAATAAAATGTAACTTACTGGATGAACAGTTATTTCTCTTTAAATACCTTTGTGGTAAAAATATGCAGTAAATACTTATTTTATTTCCTTGCCTACCTGTCTAACTGCATGGCCATTTAAAGACAAAGATGAAGTATCAGGAGCTAGCAGATTATTAGCATAACTGATAGCTCTGCACCACTCAATTAATGCCATGAACATGCCTACAGGACATCTACCTGACTTCTGATCTATTTTTAGGCAAAATATAGTAGCGATCCTTGTTCATTTTAACTTTGTTAAGCAAAATGTGCTTTGTAACCTAGAAGCAGCTTCTTCCATGTGGAGCTCAAGAAGGTTTGCTTTTTTGTTTTTGAGAAGGGAAAGCAGTCATTACAGGAAGTGGTGTGTGACCAGTGACTGCCTCAGCAATGGCTTCTTGTCAGTGGTGAAAAAAGAATGTGAGAATAGAGAGCTTTGGACTGAATTGGTAGACTTACGTTGAACTTCTTTATGGGGCTCAAAAATATCTTATGTCGGGAAAAGCATTAAGACTGTGGCAATACAGGGCAGGCTCTCAGGTGGTTAGTGAGGTCTATGAAAGGAAAGATGATGAGTGCTGAGCAGATCAGACCACATGTGATGGAAGCTGTCATTTTCAATACAGCAGTGAATATGAGTTTAATATAACGCTGGCTTGCCCTGTGAGGCAAACCAACCACCTATAATTCTTACATAAACTCAGTCTCCACAGCATCACAACTTCATGTTTTACTCTGGAAAAAGACCTTAATCTTGCACAATTGACAGAGAATTTAGGCATTATTTGCCAAAAAGAACCCCAACAAATCTGTGAGAGACATGATTCAACGATTTAAGATCCTAGATAACAGGATTAGCTACATACTGTATAGCGCTTCACAGTTTCAAAATTGAGTACAGGGGATCATTTAATTAAAACCTATTCAACTGAAAATCCTATTTATCTGAAACAAATGTTTGTCCTATCTATAATATCAACAAACTATTCACATGAGCAACTAGCAATAAACAACAGAAAGATGCACAATGAATGTCAATTAACACAATTTGCTTTCAAATAAACTTGCAGTTTATGTATACATCTTTAGTACTGTCCTGTGTATCCATTATAAAGGTCAATTAACCTCAATTGCAGCTAGTCAGCTTGTTCTAAAACAAAATCAGCATAAGATACCTCCTCTTTTTTTTGTTGTTGTTTTTCAAATTAGCATCTCAGCAATTCAGTTGCCTGGCATTGAAGATCCTGTAAACTGCTAAAAGTTTTATGCTAGGAAATAAAAGGAAAAAAAAGAAAAGAGAATGAGATTGGCTGAAATTAGTGAGGTGTCACAGTGTGGTAGTATAAAGCTTTTAAAAAAATATTCATTATTCAGCATATAATCATATGGATTTGGAACAACAAAGAGCCTTGGTAAGTGTGTGCCTCAAGGATGAAAATCTTCCTAAGTAAAGCTTTTGATGCATACACTAATCCAAGACTACACCAACAAATCTCTTGAATGGAAATCCTTGCTAAAAATGGCCCCTGTGCTTTAAGCACTATCAAAGATTATTTTTCCCCCCTCTCCCCTTTGGCTGCAGAATGTCAGCATTTATGGCAGAAGCCAATCGGGTGCTCCCCTGTTCTGCTTAATCAGGAAGAAAAGGAGCCACGTGAGCGGAGGGAGCTCTCCTCTGGAGTTGTGCAAGCACTAACTCAAAGGTCCACCAATGCTGCAGAAGGCAGAAGCAAGTGGTCAGATGCTGGTTTGTGATGGAGGAATAAGCACGACACTTTAATTGTGGATATTTGTAATCACACTGAGGAAAATACAGGTGAATTGCTGGATTTATAGGGAAGCTTGTTTTCTCAGGCTTTCCTCAGCCTGTTAGAATCTGAGAAGCAGTTTAACTCACTTCTTTAAAAATAACATGAAAGGCAGTGGCTGACATCATGAACCACAATGCTGGCCTTAACAGATGCTCCTACAGGCTTTTTGGAAGTTAATGATAGTTATAAAACGCCGACAGTAGTGTCTCCTCTCTTTAGAAAACATACGAGGACTGTACAAAGACCCGGGGAAGGGCTGGGGGGAGATTGCTTTCTCAGAGGTGTGCTAGCAAAACTTCATTCAGAGAAGGTTAATGGGGGCTCTGTGCTGCATCCTTTGGCAGGCTTCGTCTTTGCTGTAGGCAGACACCATTCACTGCTACAGTCTGATATTCCCAGTGCTACCGCTGCTGTGGCTCAGGGAATAGAAAAGAAGGCGCTAAAACCTGGCAACATACTGGGCCTAAAACTGTAGGGAATTATTTAGTTTTCTGGGTTAGATTCACCCATGACCCTGAGGCCTACAAATCGCTTGCTCACTACTGCAGCCTGAGTGCTACAGGGCCTCTAAACCACACTAGAGGTCCCTGACTCACATCAGCGCTTAATCCTCCTAAAGGCGATGGTCACTTGGCCCTTCATTGCTACAGCAAGCCCCAAACTCCACTGCACCGTTTAGCTTACTAGGATTGCATCAGCCAAGAGAGCAACTGTTCTTCATAAAAAGGTCAGAGTCATGTCCCTGGCTGATGGGTGTGCGCTTCCAAAATCCAGCTACAGACATGAGCGTAGTCCATCACAACTGAGGAAGGGAAAAATGTTCTTGTTAATTCATTCACATAGCTAAAAGAAGCTGCCCTGAAAACAAGTCAGCCTCTGAATCTTTGCATTATGATTTCAGCGTGAGGTAGAGCAAAGGCAGATGCTTGGCTTGGCTAGCTAATGATGAATGGTTGATCTTTACAGGCCAGGCTAGAAATCTGCTAATCCCGAAGTTTCATGTAAAAAGAGAAAATGTGCAGTTATTGATCCAGGATACTCTATGATGCTGCAGTTCCTTCAACTGAAACACCCCCCTCCACCACCACCCCAAACTACAATTTCTCCAGCAGTTGAAAAACTTTGGAAATAGTTCTGTACCCCCCATAAGAACTATTTGCTAGAGGAAGACGTGCCTCATAAATCATGGGGCTTAGTCTGGTAACGTTATAAGAAATAGACCATTTGAGTCAGCCAGCAAGGAATAAGGTAATACCTCCTAAAAGGCATCCTGAACATCATCAGGGTCTTGTGAAACAACATTTTGATTAGCTAAGTGAAAATGAATCACAAGTCTTGGCATACAGCTATGCTATCATTTTATTCAAAGAATGATCAATCGGTAGCAGAGTGATGAAACATTAAACAGAAAGATCAATTCAAGACATTATATTCTTACAAGACTCCTAGATCCTCCACTCAAGACCTGATAGTTTCCACAAGACTTATCAGACATGGACGATAATTACAAAGATATGGTAATTGAGGGCATTAAATCAAGCGTGTGAGCTAGATCTGCTGTCACAGCAAGACCTTCTTCATTGAGAGCTGGCAGAGAAGGATTTTCTTCCCCCCTCGACTGGCACAGCAGGATCCTCATCCAGCCACTGCACAGTAACAGGTTCCACTTTAAATCTATCCTATCTACACCCTGTTGAAGTAATTCAGTTAATTGCGTGCATCAGTCTTTGGAGAAATCTTTCAAACTGCTAGTTATGTCCTTGGATGAGTATGGTAGCAATCAAGCACTGCAGTGGCACATTGCTGCCTGCTAGATCTGGAATCACTGCTACAGAGCCAAGAATCCACTTAAGCACCAGGGAACCAAGAAGCCCACAAGATCACCTAAGCTTTTAAATGCTATAAATTACTCAAGAAGGGATGTGCTGTAAGAGTAACTGTTCGCTGAGGTGCAAGTCACTATCCGGGGGGGGAACGCTAGCCAGAGTATGACTTGACAGTTTAAGGAATTTGATACTAATATTAGTTTATTAAATTTCCTTTTTTAGCTTTAGGGGAGAAAAGACAGAGAGAGAAAGAGAGAGAGAAGAAGAGGAAGAAAGAGAAGGCAGAGAGAAAAGAAGGAGAGAAGGAAGGAAGGAAGGAAGGAAGGAAGGAAGGAAGGAAGGAAGGAAGGAAGGAAGGAAGGAAGGAAGGAAGGAAGGAAGGAAGGAAGGAAGGAAGGAAGAAGGAAGGAAGGAAGGAAGGAAGGAAGGAAGGAAGGAAGGAAGGAAGGAAGGAAGGAAGGAAGGAAGGAAGGAAGGAAGGAAGGAAGGAAGGAAGGAAGGAAGGAAGGAAGGAAGGAAGGAAGGAAGGAAGGAAGGAAGGAAGGAGGAAGAGGAAGGAGGAAGGAGGGAAGGAGGGAAGGAGGGAAGGAGGGAAGGAGGAAGGAGGGAGGGAGGGAGGGAGGGAGGGAGGGAGGGAGGGAGGGAGGAAGGGAGGAAGGGAGGAAGGGAGGAAGGAAGGAAGGAAGGAAGGAAGGAAGGAAGGAAGGAAGGAAGGAAGGAAGGAAGGAAGGAAGGAAGGAAGGAAGGAAGGAAGGAAGGAAGGAAGGAAGGAAGGAAGGAAGGAAGGAAGGAAGGAAGGAAGGAAGGAAGGAAGGAAGGAAGGAAGGAAGGAAGGAAGGAAGGAAGGAAGGAAGGAAGGAAGGAAGGAAGGAAGGAGGGAAGGAGGGAAGGAGGGAAGGAGGGAAGGAGGGAAGGAGGGAAGGAGGGAAGGAGGGAGGGAGGCTACAATCAAAAGACTTGTAAGGAATTCCAGACAAAAACATCTACCCAGACAGCTGAGACACCGTTCTTCTACAGACCGTGCCAATATTGACTTCCACATAAAGTCCTATTTTTTTTAGAAAAGGTTAACCTCCCACAATTTACTTACTCATGAAATATAAGGTGAACAGAGACACCGATGCAAATGATCCAGTATATTAAAAAATGCATTGAGCCAGGAAAAATTCAAAATTCTGCTGTAAATTATCTTTTAAGGTCTGGGATAGCAGACATAGTGGCCATGCCAAGCCCTATTAACTATAATAGCTGGGTTTAGATGGAATCTGCTTTTGGGGGTGGTCTCTAAAAGACAGAGGGGCTTTCCACCCCACTCACCCCTTAAAAGATCTATAACATAGCCTGTCACATTGTTAGCAGCTCGGTAGCACAGTAGATAAGGACAACTGGAAGTATGTATTTCAAAGGAGCCAGGTATAATAACAGCCCTCTGATCCCTTTCTATCCTATGAAGGTTATCGCTACCATTTGTAAGGGTGAGGGAGAAAGAGGCAAAGCTGGCTTGGTTAGCTTTTTGGTATGAACTGAAAATATTAACCAGTGGTGTTCTCCTTCCCCTATTGCTCCCTGAGAGCAATCAGAGAAGTAACCAGAGACAACCAGGGAAGAGCTGAGTTTATATGCTGCTGATCTGAATAATACAGTTTTTTCCACTTCTCTCTCTGGCCTAGGACATGAGACAGATGAGTTCATGCACCCCTCCTTTACTTTTAACTACTATTGCACTGAGTCAGAGGACCTGTGGTACTGCTGGGAGTTTGCAAGAGTGGGAGCCTACGAAGAAATCCCCCCAGCATCCCCCCCTGACTGGGGAGCTAGTAACAGGCCCGTAGGTGTTAGGTCCTAACTTCAGTCTTGATTGCATGAAGTAGCCCATGTGGGACAGTAATATGGTGACAGGGCTATGTGCAGACATCCTTATTCTGCTGTAATACAGCAATTCTGTCTTCTTTATGGAGAAGCTGTGGTGGTGGGGAAAGATTTGTACAGATCTGTTCCAATTAAGCCCCAAACAATTGCAACACTCATGCACATATTTCTTGGAGGCAAATCTGCACAAAGAGAAAATTGTTAAACTCCAAGATCAGGGAGTTTAGAGATGTAATGAGCCCCTCTCTCTATAGGACTGTCCCTTAGTAGTCAGGTTTACAGCTTACCAACATTTGCTGAGATGAATGAAAAGGCTTTGATAGAGAGTGGGATCTTTAAAACTTATATTCCTTTAATTATGAGTAATGTACCAGCTCATGAGAAATGAAAAAGATGAAATCAGAAAGGTGAAAAAAACCCCAAACCTTTCCTCAGGTATGAGATCTGATATTGAGATATTTGCTGTTTAGGCTGTGCTGAAAACCCGTCATTGCTTTGGAGAGACCATTCTGGTCTTGCTTACCCACTGTGACTGAGGCAGAAGAGGGCTAGTGTTAGGACAGCAAGAGAAATTCCCTGGGAAAAGGGTTTCCTCTGGCAGGTGCATTGACCCTGGCTAACAAGAAATGCCAAAGAGATGCCAGATTTGAGAAGTTTGAGGACACCGTGCTCCAGTGTCCTCACCTTCAGCCCGTGTCCCATACCTTTGCAGAGCCAAAAGAGACAGCAGACTGCAGCCAGCTGGGTTTGAGTTTCACAGTTCTTTGTTTAATAAGTGAGGCTTTTGTGAGGGCCACGCAAGTTCATCAGTCAAGCATGGAGCGAACCAGACACCTTGTCCTCCCATGTTCAGCTGCTCTTTACCAGCTGCAGTATTTTACACTGTGTGAAGCGATATGCCCAGCCAAAGCTGGTTTCTTCTCCTCCTGCCAGAAGGTAAATTAGTAGTAGTGATTTTTACAACTATACTTTCTCAGTCGTTTTAAAGTCAATTGGTAACTTGTGTGATCACTTTCTTAGCAAGACAGGCACTGGTGCAGTGTCAGCTAAGCATGCTCCAACTAACTATCCAGCATTTAATTATTATTTTTAATTTAAGTGAGAAATATGTCCCTTCTTGTGTCTAGTCTCTTCAGGAGGCATCTTACTTCCTGTGTAATTTCATATGCAGCATGAAGAACAGCTATGCTGTTCATCTCTTTCTGTCTCCTCATTTTTAGCTCTAAGGTATAGAGCTCGGTAGTGTTGCACATTATGCCAGGGGTCTATTAAGCAGCATACTGGTGCACCGATCTGGAAAAATGTAGCAGTCAATGATGCTGGCTGCATTCAGCAGGAGCCTCGTAAATTGTGGGCACGTTCTCTGCATCGCTTAAGAGGTGCTGAGGTAAAAGAGAGAAGCTGTGCTAACTGCATGCATGATTGATTGCCAGCACCAAAAACGTTCCCTCAGAGCGCGCTGCTGCTCCTTCGCCACCTTCGCTCCAAGGGGGCATGTCAGCAGGGGAGGCAGAGATGAGAAGGAGAAAGAAGGACACAGAGGATGCGGTTGGGTTATACCGCTGTCCGCTGTATTTGTGGTGGCTGAGGACTCGGGAGAGGCCTCTAGATGCTACATGTCAGAGCAGATCCCTGGCTGCTCCAGCCTGGCTGTGAGCTGGCAGCCAGGCCAGGAGTTAGGAAGCCATAACCAGTTCCTCACTCTGCTTCAGCGAACGTGGACTCAGCAAAGCTGAAGCTCTGGCCCAGCGCCTTTGCTGAGCACTGAGCCTGGGACACGGGTGTATTTTTATCACTTGCATCCATGCTCCCTCAAAGTCTGAGATGGGAACCTTTACGCAGAATTCGTTTGCTGAATTTTAATTTTTTGCAGGCAGAACAGTGTGTCAGCAGGTATTGGCTTGCTCTCTGAAAGAAGTAATAATCTTCATCAGTCAGAGGGTCTCCAGGGCTGATTCCAAGCTCTGCAAAATCAAAGAGGATGTTTGAAAGAGAAGGCTCTGGATCCAGCTCCAAAGCTTGTCAGATGTTTTAAGTGTGACATGTGGCACTCCTTGGAAAGTATTGCTGTGCCCGTACTGAGGGCGTAAATTTTAACATACAGAGACTCAAGTTTTGCTAGAGGCTCCCACACAAAACGCTTCAGGGGAGGGTGGGTCTCCATTAATGGCATACAGGGGGAGTGTCCCAGCTGCAGGAGCTGCGGTGAACAGCACATGGGGCATGGGTGAGGGGAGGGTGTGGGAGGTTACAGCCCCGTGACAGGCACAGGGAAGGGAGGGGAGGACAGGGCCGCAGCATGATGGCTTGTGGTGAGGAGCACCTGTGGGGTGGGGTGGGGTGGGGTGGGGTGAGGGACCCCAGAGACTTCTGGCCTGACCCAAGATCGGACAGCTGAGCTGCCAGGTGCTCCTCCATGGTGCAAGCAGATGGGAAGGGGAGTGCCTCTCCTTCAGAAAGAGGTGCAATTAAGATAATTGGTATTTAATTTATTTTTAAAATGTTGCATTAGAAAGCTCCTGTTTTCTTGTGGGGTTACAAAGGATAACAAATGGACGGAGAGGCCAGAGGACCAAGCTCTGACAGACAAGGCAACAACCACGCTGAGGAATACCTCATGTTAAACAAGCAAGATGATTATTCTGCTCTACTTAGCGTTGTCTAAGTCTTGTTCGAAGACCTGCATTCATTTTGGGGCACCGCGTTTTAAAACAGAGAGAGAAACTGGAGAGAGTTCAGATGAGAGCAACAAAAATGATTAAAGAGTTGGTAAATAAGACCTCTGAGAAAAGGTTACGAGAGCAGGGCCTGATCAGTCTGGAGGAAAGAGGACTGAAGGGAAGCATTACTGTCTACAGATATGCAAAAGGCTGTTACGGAGAGGACGTAGACCAATTATTCTCATTAGAGAACAAGGAGAGAACAAGAAGTAATGGGTTTAAGATGCAGCAAGGGGGAATTTAGATTTAATATTTAGGCAAATGTTATAACTACCGGAAAAGTTAGGCAACAGAACAAGTTTACAGAGAAGACTGAGGAATTGCCACTACCAGAGAGATATGTAGCTGAGACTCGTCTGTCAGGGCTAGGCTAAGAGTCGTGAAACTGAATCCTTCTCCAATGTGTGGGGATGCTCCCCAGCCCCTCACAAGCTGATGATCACGGCTCCTAATAAACAGAAAGCTATCAATTGTGAGGACAGCGAGAGGTTTGTGTATGTGCGTGTGTATGAATACTCCTGAAATAAACACTATACAATGGAAGAAATGTTATTGGTAGTCACAGCTCTTACCGTTATCCCATGTTTTGCCTCTAAACACCATGCCTCCACATCAGCCTCTCTCCGGCACTACAGAAAACATGACTGGGACATCAGTAAAATGCATATACATTTTTGGGTCCCAACTCTGTGTTCTTTTTCCTGCAGGATGATGAGCTCAGCAGGAAGCTCATGGAGCTTGATTTACAACCAAAAGAACACACAATGTGGAAGTTACCATGGATGCCATGGATGCTACTGTGACAGCTCCATCATTTGTGCCCCTATGCCTAGTTCACATACAACTGCACAACTAAAACTAGGTTCTTCCTACTCAATGATTATCTTAACTGCAAGCCAGAAGTCATCAAAGGCGCAGGCGGGGAACTACAGATGGTAATGGAAGCACTGAGTCACTCCTACTACTACCTGCAGTGTTTGAACACTGTAGAGCTTGATAAATGCCACTTTCTTGCTATGAAAATAGAGTGCGAACAGAAAAATAGCAGCATCTGAAACTCAAAATTCCCTCATATTTAAATTACCACTACCACTTCTGTGAAGTCCTCAATGCTTTGAAAATCAACATAAGCAACCGCCGTGCTTTAGAAGCTTAACGGCTATCGATACATTTCTAAAACAAGACTTTCACCTCTTCTCATTAAGAGAGCACTCAGCCCAAACCGAAGAGGCTCACACGCTCCGTCCATTCTGAATCTTCACGGCTACTCTGATTTTTTTTTTTTAAATTTTGGGCTAAATAATACAATTAATTGCAGGCAAGCAGTTCATGTGCTAGTTATCCTACAGCAAGGTTTTATGCTGAAGTTATGAATTAATTTGAAACAGAAAAAAAAAAAAATAGGGAGGAGATATCATAAACAAAGTGTTAGTCCAACTGTGCAACACCAGAAAGGATGGCAGTGTAGTTGAGCGCAAGCGCAAACTACTTATTTGCTCATATACCGTAGTCATCTGGAAACACTCCTCTCCTTGCTGTAGGTCAGTGCTCTGCAGAGGTTATCATCACTGACCAAGCTTTTTGCAACACTTTTTGAGGCTATCGTAAAAGCAGGCAAGAAGCCTGTGTTGATAAAGAACTGATTTGAAATGTCAGCCTTATGGGAGAAGGTGCCAGCAGAGCTAGCTGGCGTACAAGAGGATTAAAACCTTCTTGGTCAGGAAGCAAACCCCGAGGAAAAGAAGCCAAACATCTGACAGGGCTATGAACCTCACAGCCATAGCAATAATTTTGCAAATGACTAATAATAAGGAGTCGATAATCCAAAGGGTGATCTCTGAAGTGAAGAGCACCAAATTACTTTGGGGAGAAAATCAATTATCTCCAGTGGAGTTTTGTGGCTGTAGAGCCTACAATATGCAAATGCAGAGAAGTTACCATAGTCACAGAAACCTGACTATCAAAGTTAAAAGAAAGAAAGAAAAAAAAAAAAAAGTGCCAAAGAATTTTACAAGAATCACTGAAAAAAATACCCTCCTCATGAATGGGTGCATATCTGCTTTATTGACACAGCTACAATGCTATTCTAATATTCTTCATCACAAAGGCTGACAGCCGTCTAGAGATGTCAGCATCTATGAAAGAGATGCTGCACTGTGGTGAAAGCAGAACGGGGTGACTGGGTCTGGGAGGCAGCATGGAAATCAAATTATCATCAGATACTGTGGGCAGATTTTTAACATCTTTTCTCTCGCCGAGCGGTGTCTCGCTCCATAACTGGGTCACTGAAATTAATGGAACTACTTGCAAGTAAAACAGTACTCAACGTGCCTCCGAGCATCCCAGTCTGACCCACAGTACATATTCAAATGTCACCTTGTATTTTAATGTATCTCAGACTTGAGGGGTTTTAAAAATTATTATTAATTTAGAAATAGATTCCTTTTTGGGATCAGGCTTTTTTTTTTCCACTAGAAGCACAAATGTCTTTAGAAGAGCCGTCTGAACATTTGGCCACTTGTTACTAAAAATCCCATTTCCATGCGTGTGTAATCCACATTCCCCAAAGGTTTTGAGAGCAAGGAGCTTATTGTTGATGAGGAGGTAGAAGCTGAGCCTAAGGGCTGCTTAGGAGCTCCAGATGGACAGAGGCCTCCAAGGGGAGGGTGCGTTCCTTGAGCATCTGCTGGTAAGCCAGGACAATGACTGTATGGGACAGACCTCACATCGCAGTTAAGCACTGGGTTTGGGTGCTTTGGCTAAAACTCATTTAACCTTTGGATTTAAGGATAATAAAACACTATTATCCCTGTTGTATCAATTGTTCTTGGATCAAGAGTTTCCCTAATTACAAGCATCGCCTGTACGGCCACTCGAGGGAAACCTTTGAAAAGGCTAGGAAAGAAATGAAACAAGAAAAGTTTCTTCCAGAACAGCTTATTTAGGAACAAGGATTTTTCTCAGGCTTGGTGTATCACTGGTATTTTCTAAAAATGGGAACAGAATGGTGTCACTTCTGAGATGTTGAAAAGGGCTGAAAGTACTTGGACTCAAGCCATGGAGAGAGAGCAACCTAACTGAGGGACGTGGATAAGGACCTCCTGGCCTTATTATATGATCTAAGAGAAGGGACAGACCCTTCTCTTGGGGTCAGGGAAAAAAGATATAAAGCAGTGAGAGATCTTTCTGCCCCATGAGTAAATTTTTCCAATTCCAGACTGTAACTTTTTATACATAACAGAGAAGATGGAAAAAGTATTTGCAAATTGCCTCAGCACTTACAGATGTAACAGGCAGATGGGATTATGACTTCACTTGGAAGAAGAAGTCTCCCCTAACACCATTTCACTGCTTATCAAGCTGATTCTGTGACACCTTTTATACCTACCAATAACGGGCTCTTCAGAGACACTCACTGCTAGCAAAAGTGTGGGGCTGAAAAACACCTTCAGAGACAGTTTCATTTACTGTCCCAAGTGGCTGGGATAGGACACTAGGCTGGAGGTATTCAAATATTCTTTTTTATAAAGATATCACTCCTAAAATCTTGAATATAAACCTTAATCTTACTTTTAGCACTTAACTGACAGCATGGTGATGTACAAGAAGCTGCAAACTCATCCAGTCTAAGGTCCACTCAAGAACATGTACCCCCTCCAGGCCACATGCCATGAAGCCAAAGATTGCCTCCAAGGATGGTTCAGGTCAGCCCATGAAGTTCTGGGCTTTCACATACTCTCACTGCTGGGGTGTGTTGTCAATTCACAGCCCAGAATTACCCAGGCATTGCACCAGCATAAGCACGAGCACTTAATCCCCACTGGGGGATGTCTTCTTTTTTTCACAGGGTATAAGGTAGAGCTGAGTGATCCTCAAAATCAGCATTTATGGCAAAAAGAAACCCCAGTCAGTCAGGGCCAAGGCAGCCAGACAAGAACTAATGTGTTAGTACCTTGACTACGCTCTTCATTCTTTTGGAGTAGCACTGAGTTATGCTATAGTATACAACGTGTTCTAATAATGAAAATATGTATATGGAAATAAATACGAACAGCAAGATGTTAGAGACTACATACTGTACTCCATATGGTGTAAGACAGATCTCATCAAGAATTCAGTTCATCAAATCTTGACAAGAACTTTTTTTTTTGGAGCAGCATAGGGAGCATGTGTGTATACATATATAAAAATAAGATGGGAGTTGGTTGCCTTAGTAACAGGATATTTCAGCCATTGTGTTTAGTATTTACTCAGCACTGGAAATGCACACCGTATTCAGAAGAAATGTGGTATTTTTATTAGTCTACCCCTGCGTATATGCCCATCAGCAGCAAATGCACGCTGTGTAGCTTGACTTTCCATTCCTGAGCTGTGTGAAACCTCTGAGAAAGAGACATGCAGAAATGAAACCAGGGCACCTGGTGCAATGTATTTTTGTTACAAGTATTTTGAGAGAAAAAAAACTGTTTTGAGAGTTTAAAGCACTGAGCTAAAGATACTCCTTGTCTCACAACTATATCTCCAGCAGCAGAAGAGCATAAAAGCATTTCTATTCTATGGTTTCATACTCTGATGGGAAAAAAAATCTACAGAAAACAGTTATGAAAAAGGACATTTCTATAATATTTTTGCACTACTGTGTTAATGGGCAGCACAGACTTAATAAGCACTGTTAAATGCACGTTTATGTGACATTTGGGAGGAGGAGTGAGGGAACAGACATTTAAAGGGCTGTTTCAAAGCCTGATTCAGTCTGGGAGAAGCAAGGTGTCAGTTACAGCTGCATCACTTACAACACAGGAGAAATTAGACCAGATCCATTTAATTTTGGGTCTGGTCAGGACACCCAGAGGTTTATATCCCTTATTCTGCAAACATGCCATGGGATATTTCATCCTCACAGCAAGACACCAGCGTTGCCTTTAGATGCTAAACAAAAACCTACCAGCTCCAGCTGCCCAGGTTCCGAGAGGGTGCGGGGACGGAGGCCAGGCTGCCTGGGGACAGAGTGCCACCTACCGCGGCTCCAAGCCCCGTCCTTCCCTCCAGGGCTGTGCAGAGCCTGCCACCACTTTGCTTCAGAGTCGCAGATAAAACTCTCCTCTGCTTTGATGTATTTTGGCTCAAGCAACAGGCCCCCTGCCAGAGCAGGGGCTCTGGCTAGCCAGAGCAAATGAGACCAGAGTATGGTGCAAGAGCACGTCACTCCAGGCCTTACCATCCCAAACACACCGGGCCAGAGCTGGAGAAGACTTAACTTCATGAACTAACCTGACAGCCTGTTTCTTCTAATAGTCTGAGCTTTACATCTTGCTCCCAGGGCAACCCAGTTCCTGCACCAACTGGAAATCCATTCCTGGGCTGCTCTCCCTTATTAAAATGTCAGACAATGTAAAACACTTCTGTATTATATCCATTTACTATCTGATATGGCCTCTGCCATGGCACTATATCAGTCCCTTACAGGATGATGGACTCCAGTCTAACACAGCTTTTCCTTGTCTAACTGTGGCAATCCTCTACCCATGTTTCTATTCAGACAGAACAGAGCCAGCTCAGACAGAAAAGCAGAATGTTACAGCCACATAGAATAATGGAAGAGAGAACATTTATTTGGTATTTTGAAAATAAGAGCTGGGAAACAGCAATGGAAATGTGCAGTGGTGGTGAGAACAGACTGAATGAGCCTGGGTAAGGGACTATCCAGCAAACGCAGCGTTCTTCTCTCATCAGGAGAAGTTTTCTCCCTGATCCAGGCTTTCTCAATATCGTTTAGCTCTAAATATTGTTGTACAGATGGGTTTGCAATGGACTTTTCAGTTAACTGCTGAAAATGAGCCAGGAAGGCTCTGTTACTGGATGGCATTATCAGACCGTGCGCTCCCTGCAGAGGGGCCGGCACGTGATTCACCATCTTCCGTGTGTTGGGCCCTCCCGATGCTCCGCGAGCGGGAGAAGCCGGCGGTGCCACACAGAGCGGGTGCAAGGGCGGTTGCAACGCGCCCATCTGGATGGAGGTCAGCAGCAGGAGAAGCAGAGATGTGGATCAGTTTCCCAGCAGTTATCGCTTCCCCAAAGTGGTTTAAAATGTCTCTGTTTAACAATAAAACTGGTTTTTTTTTCCCTCTGCTGCTTTTGCTGTCCTTTAGGACAGGATACAGAGTGTTTCATGTTTCTGTCAACAGAGGAGGAAAAGACGGCAGATAATTCGCGTTGTTTAAACTGGCATAGAGATGGTAAGCTGATTTGCCTGGCAGGCCCTCCATGAATTATCTCATTAAGATTATCGTAGGCTGCAAACTAAACCGCATTTTTCTTAGGACTGCCTTTTACAGGAAGGGCTCTGCTCCTGACTGTTTATCGCACTTTTGAGCTAAAATCTATCAATCTGCACTTAAAAAAAAAAAAAATAGAGTTCTTCTGAGAACCAGGAACCAGGGAAAGGTTTAAGCCAGTGAAGCTTTCTGTCTAATGAACTTTCAAGAAAAAAATAAATAGGTTTTGCTTGCCCTGATCCAGACTTTAGGGCCAGGCAATTCAAAACTAAAATACGTAAACCAGCCATGCGGAAACAGGCTTTAGCATCCTTACCCACATACTGAAATGAGAGCAAAGAAACAGAATGGCAATGCATTCCTAGCCTTCAGTGACTGCAGGGAACAGTCAACTCAATGTTATTTTATGGAAGATCAAACTGTATGAAATCAAATTACCAAAGAGGTTTAACTATTTGGCTCCCAATCACATGCCCAGTGGAACTGTGTGAACGTGCCATATCTCTTCCCTGTATTCAGCCAGAATGTGTGATCCAGCTTCAACAGGCAGCACGTTACCGTGTCCATGCACGGCACAACATGCAACTATTGTTTTGCTTCAAATAAATGTAATAGCAACAAGGAGGCAGACATTAATCTTTTGGTCTGGATTATTTATTACCACTGAAATTGCATAACCTTTCTTTACCGTTTGTTTCTTGGTTATTTTGCTGATATGCAAATATTGCAGGACGGTAGATGTGTAGCAGCTGCCCAACTATGTTCTTCTTGAGCAGCACATTGTTACATTTCTCTATTCTACGGTTCTGCCATGCCAGGCTCCTTCTGAAATGAAAGCATGGAAGATGCTTGCCACAGCATATAGCAGACAGAGGACAGGGTGCATGTTGTACTGTTCCTTGGATCCTTTTCAGCAAAGTGAGGTAAAGTATTCCATGATACAAACTGTATCTATGTCTCTTTGTGAGAGAGAGAGAGGACAGCTACTGTGGGAGTACACAGGTGAGGAAAAAAAAGGAGTAAGTTGATGTAGAGAATGGAAATATATTTGATAACACTGGTCCAGGTGATGTGCCAAGAGGCAAGGGTTAAACAAAGAACACAGGAGTGTGTGTTGAGCAAGAATCTGAAACAGCAAAATGTATGAATCTGGGAGTGAACAGGAGCTTGGAGGAGACTGTTGAACACTGGCCTGGGAAAAGAGAAGTCTATTTAGAGACCCATCGAGTGATCATCGGGGAACAAGCAGAGCCTCCCTCTAGAGGAAGGTATTGTGTAGTAATAGTGTGGTATTAAATGTGTGGTAGTAAATGTGTGTGTAATAAAGCTGATTCTATGCTTCTACCTGCTGGAGTCTGTCTCTTTTATACACCAGAAGTTTTTTCCTGCAGCTGAAGCTGTCAAGGTCCTTGGGAAAGGAAAGATCTGGAATAATCGACATCTGTCAGTTCTGTTCACTTTGGGACTGGCTGACAGCAAGAAAAGAGCTACTAGACTGAGATGGGAAACATTTGGGGCTTTTCCAGATCACATGAAGAGATGCATTCTCTGTCCCAACAATTCAGCAGGAATCAATGCACTTCTATCTTTCTGAGACTGCAAAAGCCCTCCCTTACACTGGTGTTTAATTGTAGTTACTGGTACATGGGAGTCCCTTAGCATGCCTGTGCATCTGCAATAGCTCATCTTTCGAACAGGCAGAAGCCTGCACCCGCCTGTCGGAGCAGCCGGGCTGAGCCGGAGGCACGGCGATGAGCTACGGGTGGCAGGAAGGTACCAGTGCGGCCCAGCAGACCCACACACAGCACGGTCATTCCAGGAAGAGAGAGGAAACTGGCATGGGGCCTTTGTTCTATGGCGACTGCCATAGAGGCAGAGTAACTCCTGCTTCTGTGGAAGGATCATTTTCCATAGGAGTGCACACTTCTAGAATGGCTTTACAGTATCTGCTTCCAACAAACTTCTCTCCAGGCTAAAGAGACACTTGCTACTCACATGACAGTGCATGGGGGAATGATGCTGAGAAAAGAAGACATGCCGTGGCTAACATCTTAGCTTGTCTTGTAAGAGTGATCTGACTAACGTCGGAATGATTCCATCAATACTGTCAGAAATAGGTTTAAGAGCCCTCCAGGTACATTGCAAGCCTTGGCACAGGAAACAGCTAATGTGAAGTGGATGCCAATTGACCAGAGGTTCTGGGAAGGTATGAAGCAACACTAAGGACCTTGACTTAGGCTGATGACACTGAGTATTCTTCTTCTGTGTTCTCAACATTTCTTTCCCCATTTCAGATGGACTAGAGTACGGAAGAGACATTGTGGGATATGCTGTCAAGTGCTGTTGGCTTCACATATCACACTCAGAAATAAAAACAAACCCAGTTTGTATAATGCTAGATGAGCTTGCTCACATCTGAGTTGTATTTGAACTACATATCCATTAAACTGAAGGACACCGGATATTTATACAGTAACAACAACTCTGGCTCCTGCAGAACAGATATGCACCATAAAGATTATTAGGAAATGCCACTATCACTTCACCCAAACAACAATTATAAATGAGGACACTTCTCTCCCATTAGATTTTTGCTGAATCTCCTTAATACAGGTTCCTTTCCTTAAGTGGAATAAGGATGACGGTATCGTGAGCTCTCTGGAACAGTGTTTGAGATGTCTTGCTTCAAACTGTATTTGCCCTCCAGGCTTCTTGAGTCTCTGAACTTCTCTGTTCCTCCACTTCATGCTGTGTAAAGAGGAACACATGCTCCTACCTATTAGTTCTCCTGTATACTGGATTAGAAATAATCTGGGCCAGTGACTAGCTCTTCTATGAAACCAGGCATAGCACAGTTGTCCCTGGAGTACTGTAACACTACTTGTAAGTGACCACTGAAACAGATCTTCCGTGCCAGTGGAAAGATCCACTGTAAAGGCCCAAAAGGTCTTACCCAGCATACAAACCTGCTGAGGTACTGCAGGTGATGCCTTCAGGAATAGAACAAGTGTAAAATAGATATTCTGATACTTCAGCCTCAGTAGCCCGCAAAAAGAAAAGCAGGAACTTAATCACACGTATTGTAAAACCTCTTCTCTTTGGCCTGGGGAGCTCGCTGTTAAAGCAGCTGTATTTGAACACATGCCCCTGCTTATCCTTTTGTTGTCATTTATAATAGACAAAATTGACAAGCTTGACTGACATCTGTATGGATTTCATATACACAGCAACAATGTGAATGAGAAAATGGCCTCCTGGGAAACTGCCGGGACTCTTGTTCATTATCATTATCACTATCATGATTCATGCAGATGAGGAGACTCCCAGCCATATCCTCCTCCATGTGCTCCAGGTTGCACTTTGCAGCACCTTGTTGTCACCAAACAGTTGTTCAATCAGTCGGTTTCCCTGTCACCCCTCAGAGTTCCTGCGGTATCGTACTCCCTGCTTCCACACAGGGCACCCGAGCTGAGCAGGAGGTGGATGATGTGCTCCACACATCAGCACAAATCCAAGCTAAGGCACCATTCAGCCCTGCTAACTCAGGTTGCCGGTGGCTGGGGAGAACTCAGACAATCTCACAGCTGCCGTTCAGCCGCTGGCCTTGCAACAACAACCCAAAATAACACTTCGGTGAAGCGGGAAGAGAAACTCTGAGCTACCAGACCAGTAAGCACCAAACCTGCTTTGTCTCTTCAAGAAAAGGTCTCTGCTTTTGTTTAGTTTTTCCCCCACATCACAGCAAGCTGTATCAGCACTCAAGCCACCTGAAATTCAAATAGAGAAGTGGGAGAGAGCCCTGGGAGTCTTGTTTCTCTTCCAGGCTGTTTTTCCTGGGCACCTACTGGGCTACATTATAGTGTTATCGCTGCAACTGCATTCATGAAAGGGGAAGCAGTAATTTCATTGTTAACCTCAGAACGATTTCATGAGGGTTCAGTGAAATGGCTATGTTAAGGCAATTAAATAAACTGTAATGAAAAATGAGGCACCGTTTTCATGACTTATACCTTTACACGAATTTGGATAACGATTGCAAAAGGTTAATACGCTTTATATGAATCTGCAGGTATCTGTCAAACACGGGAAGAGGTCCCGGGAAGCAACGCTGCATGGCAGAGACATCTGCTGGAAGCTGCTCACATTTGTCCCACGCCTCGTGGTTCAGCTCCAGTCCTCCCAGCAGCCCCGAGCTGGGGAGCGAGTTTCTGGCTGATGAAGAATTCAGCGCACACCTGCCTGGCAATGGCCAGTCAGCCGCTCAACGGGAGCCAGAAATCTTTAGGCTATACACTGGAATTTAAATGGAAACTTTTGCATCTAAATTGAAGGTTATGCTTCTCTTCCAGCTGCCTGACATTGAACAGTCTGTCAGAGGAAGACCAGGCACTGGTGAAATCCTTCCCTTTCCCAACCGTACACAGCAGAGAAGATCAGTGGTTTAACCAGGGAAAGGCACCATCAGCAAGGTTCTGTCTAATTATGATGATGTGATCACACCAGGAACCTACTTTTACCTAAGTCAAAAACTGAAAATGAGGTTTAGTTTTAGCATCCAAATAAACTGCCTCCCTTGTCACAGAGACACTGACTACAGTCTCAATCTAAGAAGCGGATGCAAATCCCTCCCCCCACCTTCGTCCTTCATAGTGGGAAAACACAGTTTGATCCTACCACCCTGCTGGGATCAAACTTTGCTTTGACTGTTTCCCAGCACCCTGTGTTTCAGTTTCAGACACTGGCTTGAAAATGATGGAGATGGCACAGAAAACACTCGCTGAGTAAACCCTAGAAAGAAGCAGCCCTGATTTCTACGATGGCAGAAAAGAGGATGCTTTGCAAACTCAATTCCCTTTTCTCCAAGTGTGGGGATACAGCTTGTGTGAAGCATCCTACACATGAGAATGAGCTGTACTTGATTCTGCACACACTGAATGCTTGAACTGTGTTTAGCACATCACAGGCCTATGGTTTGCAGAACGCTCCCCAGTGTAGCAGGTATTTTCCTTCAGACACGAGTTCACATCTGATGGGAGACCGTTCTAAAACCAGCCTCTACTCTTACACTGCAAGAACAGCCCTCTCCCTCAAGCTACTTGCAGACAAAAACGTGTTTACCTCCACCTATCAAAGCACCAGGGGAAAACAACAGACCCCTGAAGTAAATTAATCCCCAAAAACCTTTTGAAATGTTACAAACAGCTACCAGAATGAACAGATGCGCTACTGAGGATAACCAAGCACTTGGCCCAGACCCTTGGAGGGAGTTAGCAGCAAGCCCACTTTCCTCTCAAGGCAGCAGCTACCGATTGTGCAGGGACAGGTGGGCAGGTCGCCCATGCCTCACAGCCAGCACAGCCCACGTAGCCCAACCAGCAGATACCAGAAGCCGTTCGAGTCCTAGTAGCTCACATCACAGCACCTCGCTCACCTCTCGGTTGTAGAGATGTTATTGCTCTCTACAACTACCTGAGAGGAAGTTGTGAGCTGGGGGTCAGTCTCTTCTCGCAGGTAAGTAGCGATAGAACGAGAGGGAATGGCTGCAAGTTGCACCAGGGAGGTTCAGGTTAGAAACCAGGAGAAATGTCTTCTCAGAAAGCGTGGTTGGGCATTGGAACGGGTCACCCGGGGAGATGGTGGAGGCACCGTCCCTCGGAGTGTTCAAGGACAGGTTGGATGAGGTACTGTGGGGCACGGTTTAGGTAGTAATAGAGGTGGTAGGGGGACAGTTGAACTAGAGGATCTTGGATTCTTTTCCAATTATGATTCCATGATTCAGCTATATCCAGTGAAGCTTTATCAGAGTGATGGGCTTCTTCAAAGGAGTCGTGTGGGTCTGAACTCGCATTGCCCACCCTCAGGCGAGGATGCTCAACACAGCAGCACGTGCCTTGCCTGCTGTAACAGCCAAGAGCCTAAAGCACCTTCCCCACGAAGCAATTTGTGGGGCAGGGGTGTCCTACATTCAGCTGGGATAGAGTTAATTTTCTTTCTAGTACCTGGTGTAGTGCTGTGTTTGGGAGCTAGGATGTGAGCAGTGCTGATAACACACTGATGCTAGCTGAACCCAGGACACAGGGGCTACCCACAGCTTTTCCCTCTCAACCAAATGAGCCTCTCCCTCTATTAACCAATTAGTATTTAATTATTCCATGCAAAATCAAGCAATATTCTCCAGAAACACTTAATGTTCCCTTGCTCCTAAACAACATACTCCTGGGTGTAGCACCCCCTCAAATCAGGGAATAAAATAGAAACAGGTCTCACTCTCCTAGACAAGAGTTCTGCAAAGGTAGATAGAAGAACCTGCTACAGAAGATGCTCTGGTAATACCCCCCCAAAAAAACAAGGGCGAGCTCACTAGGATTAGTTCTGGCAATTTTGCAGGTGCAAGAGAAGTCTGGCATCCAGGAATATCCATAAGTAGGTCCTGATAGGTCATGGAGAAGATGTAGGAAAAAAATTGGGCACCTCTGGACTTCATCTGAGCAAGTGACTACAGGGTACATAGGGTAGATCCAGCCTTCAAACTACACAAAAGCCAAAAACAGCTACAGGGAGGAAGGTGGCTTCTGAAGAAGTTTCTGGCATGACATCCCATTGCTGCCAGGCAGAAAGCCTGCTGAGATGTTCTCCTTGATTTGACTCCCAGGCAGGTGGCCTGTGCTGTGTAATTCTGCAGGGAACAGCCAGGCCTCCAGGGAGTCAGTCAGGTGGGGAGGCCTTGACTGATACTCTGAATTCATTAAGCAGCTTCGTTCTGAAGAAACGGAAGGGAAGTTACATAGGAAAGGGCATTTGAATTCTGTCCTTCAGCAGGTATGTTATCAAGTGATCCCAGTGTCCTTCGTGGTGTTTTAACTTCAAGGACAATGAGCAGAGCCTGGCCTATGCTCTGCAAAAGGAAGAAACGTCTGCAATGAGGGTTTGTATCAGGAATGTTTTTAAAACCCTCCCCACCTCTCTGCATTCTGCAACGTGACATCACATGGTACCTATGTATTAAAGCACCAGATTGCTATTAAACATCAGAATTATGAGCAACATCCAGGTTAACAGTATGCCCTGTTTACTCTCAACCATTTTTTTCTCTTTGCCATCCACTGACAGTTACATAAAACCCAGCGTGCCCGGGCTGGAGTTATACAAGTGAAGAAACACTGCAAAAGACGATTACAAGTTTTCCTCCACTTAAAGAACTTACCAGTGAGCACAAGTACAATGCTCCCACTTCAAGAAACATCATTAAAGTATCCAGCTCATGTATGGAAATTAGTTAGATATGTAATTACAAAACAGTCAGATCATGAGTCATTAAGAAGGCTGAATGGTTTAACCTCCTCTTCCCTTAGCAAGGAGTTTCCACCTTCTCCTGCAGAGAATGAACCACATCACTATGTTAACCAGAAATGGAGGATGTGTACATTTTAATCTTTTACTAGTACGTGCTCCTCCTTTTTCAGCAGAGAAGCAATTTCTAAGAAGCTCCTGGGAATTACTTTTATCTTTCCATCACTGAGGAGAGATACTAGAGATGGTAACTGCAATAGAACTTAGCGTTACCTTTTCTTCCACTATGCTATTTGTAACCAGATATACATTTATCAACACGGTGTGTTCAGCAAACAACAGATTCTCACAATTCATTTCTACCTGAAATGGAAACCTGATCTGCAAGAGCCAGAAAATCCATTACTCCTTACAAGAGCAGACCTTAGGAGAGGGACAGCTGACAAGAAGCAAACCCACACTGTACTTCACATTGCATGTCTTGGATTAATTACTACTTCTGCTCTTCCAAGATGCATTTGAGGGGCTAAATCTTCTTGCCTAAATGTCAGCTGGGCAAGATGGAAATCCCCCCTGACCACTCATAGTAACGGGTAAAAGCTGCCACAGCCATCTCACTGTTGAACCATTGCATTCAAAGAACTCTGTTAAGATGTAAAAATGCATCGGAGCACTTCAGGGAGAGGAGATGAAACGTTTATTAAAAAGGAAAGCGTAACCTCAGCCCAGGTGCTCTCTCCAGAGAGAGCGTGAGGGAACAGATGTAACTCAGCTTGAGGTCAACGTGTGGGGTCAAAACCCCTTCCTGTGCCCTGGGCAGTCTCACTCTGCCACCAGGACCGGTGAACATCAGGTCCCTGGAGCAGGAGGGTTCCCTTGGCCAGGGCCAAGGCCACTTCACCACAGCACCCAGCACTGTGCCCGCAGCGGTCGCAGCAGCCCCCCAGCTGTGCAACAGCCGGACCCAGCGCCTCACTGCTAGCTTCTGCCCAGGGGCCGATGGGGCAGCCGCCACCTTGCCCTCAGAGGGCTCCCGAAGAACGTTTACCGATACGGTGACAGGCGCTTTATACCTATAAATACATAAAACATTTCCGGCAGAAATAAGCATTAATAAACAAACAGCCAAAGCGGGGAGCGCGGGGCTGTGGCCGCTTCCCGCGGTCTCTGACGCCTCACGCCGGCAGGACGGGGCGCTGAGACCGCCGGCGGCTGCCCGGGCCGAGCCCCCGCGCCGCATCCCCGCCCGGCGCCGCGACGTGCCGCCCCCCCGTGCCCCGGGGAGCCGGGTGCGGTCACCGGCCCCAACACCGGGGCGCTGACCCTGCGCCCAGCGCACCCCCCTCCGCCCAGCGCACCCCCAATGAGCCCCACGCCACCCCCAGCACAACTACTGCTCCCAGCAGGCACCGCGCCTGGCTCCGCGCGTGGGGCGGGGGCGGGGGCGCCCCCCTCCTTGGCCGCCCGCCCGTCCTCTCCACTGCTGCCGGCTGGCCCATCTCCCAGCCCGTTGGCTGCGGCCCGCCGGAAGTACCCGCGCCCCAGCGCCCCCTGGGAGATGTGGTTTTCCCGGCCCCGGCGCGAGGCGCACGCCGGCGGGGTGGGAGGGGCGCGCGCACCACTGTTCCCGGCGTGCCGCGCGGCGCGGCCCGGCCCGGAAGGAGCCGTCAGCGGGCGGTGTCGGCGCGCGCCGCGGGAGCCGGTGGGCAGCCATGGCCGGGCAGATGGCGGTGCTGGGTGAGAACGGGACGGGGCGGGGCTCGCCCGCCCCTCGGGCTGCTGAGGGCACGGTGCCCGGGGGTGGGCGGCGGGGGGCGTTCGGGGAGCCCCTGTCCCGCCTGCGGCGGCTTCCCCCCGGCAGGGCCTCGGGCGGTGGGCGCTGGCAGCGGCTGCTGGCTTTGCAGGGCTCTCGCAGGCTTGCTGCCGGCCTGGGCCGGCTCTGCGGGGCGGCACGGCTTCCTGTGGCGTGTTCCGCCCGTCCCCTGACAGCAGAGCCGGCGGCCTTAGTGGTGTGCTGCTAGGAGAGGCCTCGGAAGCTCACGGCCAAGAGTAAACCCCTTCTTTGCCACTCGTCTGTGGGAAGCGCAGCCGGGACCGCCCTTCCCTGCTGAGGAAAAGAGGTTGTCCCCTCCGCACCCCCCACTCCCCTGAAATTCAATCTATTTAGAGTTCTTGAAGCTTTATTTATAAGTACATCTTTCTTTCTTTTTCTTCCCCCCTCTCTGAGACATTGCTTTATCTCTGCCTTTTGGACTTTTTAATTTCTGATGATTATATGTAAAATTAAAATGAAAAAAGCCCCAACCAACCCCCAAACACAAAACCTACTCTGCACTTAAACTAGTCTCCCTCTTGATTCCAGGGCATAGAAAAGGTTCAGAGGTGTGGGAAGGAGCTATGACAGGAATAGAAGTTAACATGGGTTTGCATCTTCTAAGCTTTAGATTTCTAGTGAAGTTATTTTAGTCAGGAGCTTTTAATTTCACTGTGGTTTTGTGCAACCTTGTTAACTAGATGTCCTTTAGACGTCCTTTATAGGCAATTCCCCCTGAAAGATATTAACCTACATTTTGGAAGTACGGTGCAGAGAGAAAAAGAATTGGTACATTCTGCTGATAATTTTTACTTTGCTGTCCCTCTTGTTTAGGGTGTTGGGTTTGGTTTTTTTAATGGTTTAGTATTTAATACCTAAGATTGTTACTTTTCTAACCACTTTTTGTGGAATTCACCTGAACCTGCTGGTGACCTTTAAAGAAACTGAAAACTAATTAGGGTAATTAGGTAGTTGAATGGCTTCAGAGTCCAAAACAAAGCTGTAGGAGATGTAAGGTATAATGCTGTGTAATTTACTTTGACTTTTAAATTTTCAGCAGTAGGTGCTCTAACCCTGTGTGTGTTTGCTTTCTTAAATCTGCGTTTCAGGTTCTGCTGTCCTGGCTCTCTTGCTAGCTGGCTATCTGGCACAGCAATACTTGCCCATGCCCACACCGAAAGTAATCGGGGTTGACCTTGGCACCACTTACTGCTCGGTTGGCGTCTTTCTGGCTGGAACGGGGCAGGTGAAGGTCATCGCGGATCAGAACGGGCACAGCAGCATACCCAGCGTGGTCTCCTTCACTGCCAGGGATGTGCACGTGGGGTATGATGGCCTAGAGCTGGCTGATGCCAATCCTCAGAACACCATATACGATGCGAAAAGGTTCATTGGGAAAATCTTCTCTACAGAAGAACTGAGGAGCGAAGGCAGCCGGTACCCGTTTAAGGTAAACAGCCACCTGCTTCAGCTCTCTCTCAGCAGTGTTCTACCAGGAGCATGAAACATGTAGTAGCTAACTGGGTTTTCTGACCTTGCTTCATTTGGTTAAGTCTGGTGTGCCTGAAGACCGTAAGAGATTTTTCAGAGAGCAGGGAGGAAACCACTGTGGAAGTTGCCTACCTCTGCATTGGGGCTGGCAGTGGTTTTCCAGAGCACCCAGTCCACTACTGTGAAATGTACTTCTGAGTAACCTTCCAGACCCTTCTCTTAGAAGTAAAAATTTCAGCTTGAAATTCTAACTGTACTCTGCTGAAACTCCACTTTTCCCCTGATACTCCAAAACAAAGAAACAAAAAGTGTAAAAGCTACATCTTTTCCATCCCAGTGCATTTTTCCCTTTTCCCTCTAGCACTTTTCTAGTGCTTGCTTGACCAGCAGCAGCAGATTTTGAAAGCTGCTTTTTAAAACAAAAGTACTGTATCAAAGTAGCATAGTGTGGCATTTGCTGGAAGGAGACATTTTTTGAGGTGCTGCAAGCAGTCTTCAAATTCTTTACTTGTTAGGAGAAGGTGTTCCAATCCTTTCAAAAAGAAGAGCCTGTGAGGAGCTTTATCAGTGGGGCAAATGATTAATTAGCATTGCTTTTATCTTTGAATGTGGTCTGGAAGCTGATTATGTGGTTGCTAGGTCTTTTTTAATGTGTCTGGGCACAGTGGGTGCAGCTACTTTGGAGATACTTTGCCCCCTTAAGCTGCGCAATACTTGTAGGCACGGAGTAAAGGTGATTCAGGAAGCAGCAAAAGCACGTTCCTGTTTTTTCCAGAATAAACAAACTCTGTGTGAATGAAACATTTGGTGGGAGCAGGATGGGAAAGAATAAGAAGAAAAAACTTCTCACTTGTGGGTTGTGCTGCTTTTTCTCCTTAGATTTTCAACAACAATGGATCAGCTGAATTTTCTGTGACAACTAATGAAACCTTTCATGTCACTCCAGAGCATATTGGCTCTCAGCTGCTACTGAAATTGAAGAGGATGGCAGAATGCCATCTTGGCATGCCCATTTCAAAGGCAGTCATCTCTGTGCCAGCAGAGTTTGATGAAAGGCAACGGAATTCTACCATCAAGGCAGCTAACCTTGCAGGTGATGTCTCTATTCTGGAATTTTTCTATCAAGCCTTATAATTATCTATAGTTCTATTTATAGGTTGTTAGCTGAGGAAGAACTGTTCACAAGGGCATGCATGTAGCAATAGGATGAGGGGTAACAGTTTTAAACTAGAAAAGGGGAGATTTATGGTGCATATTAAAAAAAATTCTTCAGTATGAGGGCGGCAGATCACTGGAACAGGTTGTCCAGAGATGCAGTGGAGGCCCCGTCCCTGGAGATGCTCATGGTCAGGCTTGATGGGGCTCTGAGCAACCTGATCTAGTGAAGATGTGTATGATTACTGGACTAAATGACCTCTAAAGGACCCTTCTAACCTTTGGCATTCTGTGATGCTATGATTTCATTCATGGTGAAGTCTTTGGGGAAGATATATAAACAGTCAATCCATGATAGAGAACCTTAGAACGGATTACTGTTTTGCAGACTGTTAACAGTTGTGAGGAACGGCAGAGAACTCTTGGGTACCAACAGATAATGCAGATATAGATAGCTAGAAGTAAGTTTTACTTTGAGGGAAAAATAGTCCTTTTAGTAATTTCCAAATAGAGGGACTATATAAAGCACCCTTGGACAATAATTTAAATAGAAAGAGAACATGTGAAATAAATCTCCTTGGAAGATTTCTCTGGAATAAATGTGTTTGTGCAAATCACACCCTGACACTGATGAGGTGTTGGGTTAGGGTTAAGTAAGGAAAAGAGTTCACTGAGTTTTACTGGTTTAGAACCCGATTTCCTCTAGGTCTGATGTCTTTTTTAAGGTAAATTTGGGTCCAAAAAACCCTAACTAATGGTAAATGTTATTGCTATGTGAGACCTGCAGTTTTCCAACCTGACTATTGCTTGTTATCTTTGCTCTTTGTAGGGCTAGAGGTTTTGCGAGTAATCAGTGAACCCACTGCTGCAGCTATGGCTTACGGACTCCACAAAGCTGATGTGTTTAATGTTCTGGTGGTGGATTTGGGTGGAGGAACTTTGGATGTGTCTCTGTTGAACAAGCAGGGGGGGATGTTCCTCACACGGGCCATGGCAGGTGAGAAAAATGCTTTACTATGTCAAAGGTGAGGGGCAGGGGAGGAAAGGTACACCTAAAGTCACCATTGGAGGAGCTTTTTAAAACATCCCAGCCTTTTCACAAAATGTTCTCAGCTGCCTTTCCTGCAAAATTAGGTTTGTAACTGGCTTCAACAATGAAGATAAACTCACAGGTTTTGGCTAACTTAAAGGAAGAAGTGGTTTCATTTAATCCCAGGCTATTCTGTACTCACCAGTAAAAGGGCTGGTGTGTGTCCCACTCTGACTGGACTTCTGGGGACTGGGAGTGTTAGAAATCTTTGTTACCTTTGTCCAAGCTGGAAATACTTGTTAAATCACTGCCAGTGCTTTAGTCCTTGCCTTGTGTTTGGCACCAGCTCAGTTGGGGCAAGGTTTGGGAGCGCACATACTGATAACCCAGAAGTGAGTTTTGTGATGTGGATATGCCAGAGTGATTCCTCGCTTGGCAAAGAGTTCTGTCAATCATGTTTAGTGAAAAATACATCTGCTTTTCAGGTGACCAGGATTCAGACAGGTCTGAGATGCAATGCTAACTGCCTGTGTTGTCTTGAATAAAACAGTTTTGAGGTGAGCTGCTGCTGAGTTCAGTCAGAGTGGGACACTGAGAAATATTCAGCAGCTTCATTCTGATTGATTTAGCTGAAGGTCCATAAGGGAATTCCTCCAGTCAAAGGAAAACAGTGAAAACTGACAGCATTGTTCAACACAGATGACAATCTGCAGGCTGTTTTTTTTAAACTCTGTTGAATGGAAAGAATGAGCAGCTGCTTGAAAAGTTTTGGAAATGTGGTGCAAGAATAATATTTCAGTAGAAATTGGTTATATATTAGACTTTTTTTTGGTCTCTCTCTGAAAGTGAATGTAAGATATGCCTGTTAATAACTCTGTGAGTTAACAGAAAAAGCAGTGGTTGTTACAGTGTCATAGAGCAGTTGCAGGGGAAAAACATCCAGGCAGATAAATGCTAAAACAGCTGCTAAATAAAAATCTGGATATTGCTCTTCATCTCGTGCTCTTCAGTGGACAGCAGTTCTATTTATTTTTCCAGCTCTTTGAGCTCTTGGGCTGTGCTTGTGGCTCTGTCCCTCAAGCTTGATTTCCCAGTAAAGGAGAGGCTTCTGAAGCTTTGAAGGTGGAGTGTCTGATGCCCCTCTCTTCTGATGTTTCAGGTAACAACAAGCTCGGAGGACAGGATTTCAATCAGAGGTTGATGCTGTTTTTATATGATCAGCTCCGCCAAAGGTATGGCTCTCTGCCAACAAGGAAAGAAGAAATCCATCGCCTCAGACAGGCTGTGGAAGCTGTTAAACTCAATCTGACTGTTCACGAGGCAGCGACGCTAAGGGTGTCTCTGACTGTGCCAGAAAGAAAGCTTACAGAAGAACTTCCAGAAAGCGAGGTAAAAGCAGACACCCTGCGAAAAGGCCAGCCTTCTCCAAATGATCTAGAAAGTCTTGGAGACTCTTCAGAGACAGAGAGCAACTTTGTCAAAGTCATCTTTGAAACAGAAATCTCTAGGAAGCTCTTTGAGACCTTAAATGAGGACCTTTTTGAGAAGATCCTTGTCCCCATTGAACAGGTGTTGAAGGAAGGCCACCTACACAAAGAAGAGGTGGATGAAATTGTGTTAGTCGGAGGCTCCACCCGGATTCCTCAGATCCGCAGAGTGATCCGGGATTTCTTTGGAAAGGAGCCGAACACCTCTGTGGACCCTGACCTCGCAGTGGTAATGGGTGTGGCCATCCAAGCAGGGATTGTTGGTGGGTCCTGGCCCCTCCAGGTCAGTGCTATAGAAATTCCTAATAAGCATTTACGGAAGACTAACTTTGACTGACCGTGAACTCCTCCTTTGCCATCGCAGTCCCTCTCTCTGGAAGCGTACCCCCACGGTACCTCCTTCCCTGACGGGCAGCAGAGCCGACCCTTAGCCATGCTATCTGCATTTTTTTATCCATTCCAGTTGGGTGCTACTGGGTGCCCAGCTGTGTTACAGCTCCATGTTACTTTAAAGGTACAACTGCTTTTCTGAACATCCCAAGTGTCCCGTGTCTGCCTGTCGACTGGGTATCGGGTGAAAACGCGACTGATGGTGCACATTTCCTTGCTAAATTTTATTAGCAAATCCTGAAAGGGGGGGTGGGGGGGAGGGTGTGTATGCTTAAAATATAAAGGGAGTGGGACCAAAGGTCAGAGGTCACATGGATGGTACTGTAGGTATCTCCAGGTCCAACACACTTGCGTTGAAAGAATGTGAAGCAGTGTTAATGCACGCAGCACTAGCAATGTTGGGCTTAAACTTATTTATTAAACGGAGCCATTTGAGCATCTAAGCACCTTTCGAAAAGGCACGTTGCAGCTTGAGTGAGACTTAACACATCTGCTCCATTATTTTGCTGTTGGTAACAGCACAGGGGCTGCATGGCAAACCTGTCTCGTGATGCAGCCAAACCCTACTAAGAAGCAGCTCTTGCTGATGTCAGGCTATTCGGTGTGTCTCCAGAGGCTTCCTTTCTGCTCTGGTTTGGATGGCTGACGTGCCAGTGCTGCCAACGTACTCTTCAACCTGCACCTATATGAAAAGGCCAACGATTCTCCTGGCAGTCAGCCTGGTCTGTGTCAGTGCCATAAATCAGCTGTGCTGATTCAGCTGTTTGCATAGCTGTTGTCTGAGCATATCTTTGAAGTAATCCAATTACAATCCTCTCAAAGTGAATCACAGTCGCACACAACCATTCTGTCAGCATTCTTTGACTTCACAGAGGATTCCCAAAACATGGCTAACATCTGTTTAATTTCCCTGAGTTGGAAACCAAAGTGATTTTTCCTTTAATTTGAGGATTATTTTTTTTCCTTTTGTTCCTCTTTGAAAGCGACCCTGTCTCTAAGTCTGGATGGAACTTCCAGTAAGGTGTGATAGTGTGTTCAAAAGTTAGAGGCGGTGAGCAGTGAGGGACTGAGGTGAATGGAACGGCAGCTCCTGCGTTCAGAGAAGTGCCTCTTCAAGGACCAATGCCGACACACAGTCCAGTTCTCACATGCAGTCGCTCCTTGGGGCCTTGCCTTGCAGATAGAAATGTAGGTATTTAATTCAAAGCTTATTCCAGTGTCTCTGGAATTATTGTGGCCTTTCCTTTTGCCCTGCTGTAAATTCATCTCAAAGTCTACTGGCGCTGCAGTAGGTCTTTTGTCTTATTTTAATTTAATGCACAGTGTGACACGAGCAGACCTGTATAAAATAGGAGCACGTCACAGTCAAGCTGAACTGTTAAAAGCTTTTTGCACTTTGGGACAAGTTAGGCAGGAGTGTGGGAGCAACTTTAAACTATTACACTCTCAAGAGAAATATATGAAGTAGGTTTGTTTGGGGTTTTTTTTTCTCTTTCACGTATTCCTTGGCTCTGCAGGAGTTAAATGTCCCTCAGTGTTAATCTGGGAGCTATAAGGGAAGTGTGAGTTGTTTACAAGTTATAAATGATTAAAATAGGGTATTTATTCATGTTTCTATATAGTTGGGTTTTTTCAGTAGAAAAGATAATGTCTATCTCACAATGCATCTTTATTATTTTTCTGAATTCTGCAGTCAAGTTATTTATTTTGTAACTTTGATTTTAATACTGTATTTTGGCACAAGCCATTGAATTTTAAAGAAGAGTCCACTGGCCTAAGTGGGTATTTCCAGGTATGCACATGCACTGCTTACCTAAAGTCTCCCTAAACAAACTGGTACTTGAAGGCTAAAGTTTTTCTACCACCAGCCCTTGAATCTGAGCGTGGTTTCCTGTGGTGTTAGCTGTGTAACAGATTTCTATAGCTAAAGCTTGTTTTGAGAGTTGAAATTCTGAAAGTATAGGATGCCTCACCAACTGTAAGTTCCTGAATTGTTTCCAAGTGCAGATGATGACATGCATTTTATAAAAATACCTTTTAGAATGTTTCTAATAAAAGCAATTTCTGTCTCTTGGGCATGTCTGTCTTCAGTTTCTCTTGGCACTACTGTAATAGCACTGTTTCCCTCTATCTTCCTCAAATTTCTTTGGAAGTTGGAGGATGAGGTTGTAACCCCTCAACTTGTCAAGGGGGTTGCTGTATCCTGGAGTGACAGATCTCCAGGAAGCAGCACAGAGGAATATTAGGAACTGGGGTAGGAGGGGAGAAAGAAAACCCTTCCTCACCAAGCTGCAGTGTGGAGTGGGAGAACAGAAGAAAGGCAAAGAGTGCAGTTGGTACAAGGAAAAGTAAGGAATGACAAGGAAGAGGGAGGGAAACCCTAGTCAAAGGGAGTGACAATGAACTCCTGTTGGGAGTGGGAGCAGTTCTCGCCCCTCGTATGCTTACATTCCTTGTGCCTTTGTAGGGCAGGAACAGCCCCTTCCTCCTGTTGGTCAGGAGGGTGGGATGGAGGTGGGGAGTGGCTCCCACCACATGCAGAGTGAAGGCTGGGCACAGGTCTGTGCAGAATATGACTGAATGTGCTATTTGAGAAGTTGTGGGTAGTTTGTCCCGGTAGATTCCAAATTTTCCTTAAGTATCTCTAGCTGGGAGAGAGTTTCAATATGTATGTCATCTTGGGAGTCAGGCTGGGAAATGTAAGCTCTAGAGGGCCTGAGCTATGATAGTATTTCACAGGTTAATCCTTCAGCCTGCAGTTTAAACCCACTCCAGAATTTTCATGGAGTACTTTTACCCAGATAAAAGGCTGAAGTCTTTGCCAGTCTCTTGCTTCCCCAGAGTAAAAGCTATCATGGTAACCCTTTGCCCAACAGACAGCAATCACCTACAGCCAGTGAAAGGCAGAAACCCATACATTCCTGTGAGGGAAAGGAGGGGTTTTCTCCCAAATTTGTAGCAGTTTCTCCTGTGATACTGCTAGTAAATTGCAACACAAGGGCTGGAAGCAGGGCTGGAGCAGGCAGCACATGAGAAGATACTGCCCATGGGATTTTGAATGCTGTGAGGAAGGAAATTGAATCAGAGCAAGAGCAGGTTGTGCTTCATTCTCTTGTAGAAAGCAAAACCAGAGCCATGGTGCCCTTCCGAGCCTCATTCTTGCTTTAGGCTCTGCCCTGGTACCTGGGCTGTCCCACCTCTCCTTTTCCTAACCAAAGCAACCCAGCTGGAAAAGGAGGCCAAGCAGTAGCTCCTCAGAGGGATAAATAGTTGGGCTCCTCATACTACGCCCAACCACATGAAGGTCCCCTGCCCAGTCAGAAGGCCCTTTGAGAACAGCCCCAAGCACCTTCTTGTGAGTCTCAGCAGTTAGTGGCCCCTATGGGGCAAGAGCCCGTAGCCCCACAGGATGAGGCTGGGACCTGACCTGGGGCACAGGCAAGTTGCTGTTTGGAGGAGAAAGTGCAGGAGAGGGGAGGTGTGTGCTGAGCTGACCTATCACATGGCATTGTGCTGTCAAGTGAGCGTGCAGGTGACTTTGTCTTTGGTGGCTTGTGCCAGGTACTGCAAAGCCTGAATTAATAGAGACCTTGAGGCAACCAAGTGGTCCCTCTCTGTTTCTTGGGGAGAGGTTGCAGACCCTGAGGGACATTCTTACTTCAGGATTGCCTTTTCCTGCCTGCCCTAAGCCTGTTAGATGGCTGGATTTGGTAAACTACTGTCACAGTTTTGGGAGGTTGCTGTGAGGAGCTGCTGGAATTCTCTGGAGCCCCAAAATGTAAACAATCCAAAGCCAGAATGAATGTTGACCAGGGCCAAGCCAATGAGAGATAGTCATAGCGCCTCTGAGAATCACATATAGGAGAAAACAACCCGGAAGCAGCTGCATTTTGCCACCAGAGAAGGGAGTGAAAAGATGTAATGAGCTGTGCAGACACCAAGGCCGGGGAGGGCGGAGGAGGAGGCGCCCCAGGTGCCGGAGAGAAAGATGCCCCTGCAACCCATGGATGAACCCCATGGAAAAGGCCGAGACCCCACCTGCAGGCCGTGGAGGGGCTCCACGCTGGATGGAGCAGGTGGAGACATAGAGAAGACACTGCGACCCTTACGTTGAAACAGGCCCCTGACAGCACTTGCAGCCTACAGAGATGAGCGAGAGAGAGAATTGCACCAGAACAGGTTTGCTGGGGGGAGGCTGGTGACCCCGTGGAGGACTGGGACTGAGAGACATTGTGATTTATTGCTGCCTGCCGTAGCAGGGATCCAGGTGGAGCAGCTGATGAGACTCACGTTGGAGAAAGTTCGTGGAGGACTGTCTCTCGTGGGACCCCATGGTGCAGCAGGGGGAGGGCGTGTGGAATGAATGCCTCCCCATGACCCCTCCTCAGCCAAGAAGGAAGCCAACTTGCAAGGAACTGACCAAAGCCCCCATCTCCCAGTCCCTGCCCCCCTGTGCTGTGATTGGGGGGAGGAAGGGAGTGAAATCATGACTAGAGTGAAGTCTGCTAAGAAGGGAGTGGGGGGGTGTTGGGAGGTAGAGGTGTTTTAAGATCTGTAAAAAGAAAACAGCTCATGAAGAAGTAACCGAGGACCCCATTATTTTCCTAGTCCCTGCCTCACCCATACTGCAAGTGGAGAGGGGATGAAGGGAGTAAAATCATGGCTAAAGGGAAGTCTGCTTAGAATGGAGGGGTGGGGGGAAGGTGCTACTGAGAACCCCATTTTTCCCCAGTCCCTGACCCACCTGTACTGCGAATGGGAGGGAAGAAGGGAGCAAGATTCTGATTAAAGTCTGCTAAGAAGGGAGTGGTGGGGAGGATGTGTTTTAAGATATGGTTGCATTTGTTTCAAGATTTGGTCACACTCCCAACTCTGTTTTTTTCTCTGTTCTTTTCAGTGTAGTGTAATAAATTAGAATAGTTCTTTCCTGCACTGTGTTGAGTCTGGTTTTGCCCATATCGTTGCTGATAAAATGATCTCTCCTTGTCCTTATCTTGACTCCTAAACCTCTTAATATATATTTTCTCCCCTGTCCAACTTAGAAGGGTAGTAATAGACTGGTTTTGGTGGGCATCTGGCCTCCAGCCAGGGCTAAACCACCACAGCTACTGCTGCATGAAAACAGCAGAAGTGTGTCATGCTCTTCTTTTTTGTCATGCTCTTCATGCAGACACTGCTCTTTTCAAAGTATAGCTGCATGTGAGGATGAGAGCTTGCTCAAAGAGGAGTGGCTTTTGTTGATGCCAGTACCTTTTCTTTCCTCTGACTACTACTACTAATTAATATAATACGTATTTTGTAGCTATTACATTACTCTGTAATGTACGAAGACAGGTTTTCATTTTTATCCTGACAGAGAAATCGTTCACCTTCACTGTAGCAGTCTTCAGAGCACCTCCATCACTTCTCACCACCTTTCTACAACAGCTGTTGCTTGCTATCAGGCAAGAAACTGAGATCCTACTTGATATTAACCAGGTGTCAATATTAAAGTAATATAACAGGGCTGTAGCCTGAAGAAAAGGTTTGTTTAGTTTTTCAAAGAAATTGATGGGGATCTTCTTTTAGCTTTTGAAGATACAATTGCACTGACTGAGTGGATATTAAATTTGAAGAGGTTTAGGAACTGTAATAAAAATGAAAAATAATATTTACCTGGCCTACAGAAGCACAGGCGTGTTTAACTGACACTCTCAGTGCGTGTACATAACCTCGTATTGAGCTTTGCATAAAAATCTGCTAGCAAAGAGATAGCTGTACCTGACTCCTTATCCCTGGGATTTTTCACACTGTGATTTTGCAGTGCTCAATTAGATCCATAAGACATCGTTTGAAATAATTTGTAAGTTACTCAGAAATCACAAGGTCATAAAGAAAATTAATTTAACGTGGTGAGTTTATTGCCTCAAGAATTACCTCAGTATACTTGCAAATATGCACATCCTTAAAAACAGGACCAAGGGACACCTGCCCTGATGTCCACAAAATAAGCAGGTATGCTTTTTATGAAATTGCAATCATAATGAGAATTTATTAACTAAATGGACATAATGTCAGAGCAACTTAATTAAGTACTATTTTCTAATTAAAAATCGAGTGAACAGCAATATTTATTTTTCAGTCTTTACTATTGCAACAGTTAAAATACACCATTAAAATTACTGCTTCGTTATGTTATTCCAGTGCTAAGAGAATGAAAAGAAGTGATGTGTGGAAAATCAAAGCAATTTTAAGAAAGCCGATCGATATATACAGATTGGAATTGCAGTAAACAGCAATGCTGTGAGGAGCTTTTGAGTAAGCTAGTTATTTTATATGGAATACAACATGCTCTCTCTATATATATGTGGAATGCCAGATATCCCTAGCCTGTTTACTAGAGTAAGGAATTTTCATCTTCATTAAGAATTCATTCATTTTCTTTATCTTCTTACCCCAGCCTCTGCAACCATTTCAGAAAAGGCACCATCTTGTTGTAACAAATTATGTGGTGCATCATAGCCTAGAATCCTTCCTGTGTCCAGAACAAGCACCCCACAATGCAAAAGCAAAAAGATTACAGAAGAAAAATCAGCTCTTCAACCATATTTTCCAGTCCTATTACAGGTGTCTCTGTATAAGAGGATCTCTTATTTAGAAAAAGTATCATTGCACTAGGAAATGAATTGGTTTCTAAAGGCAGGAACTCCTGTATTCAAAAAAGCCTCCTGAAAATGGCATTTTTGCTTAATTGGTAAAAAAAGCTACAGTACAGTCCATTTACTCTAGAGAATTAAGTGGTCTTAAAAGGAGATCATACCTGCAACTTTGCAGGAAAATTATTAAATTAATTCTGCACTTAAAAGGGGGAAAAAGAACACAGGTGCTTGGTGTTTAATTAACACTGATGCTCAAATCTTTTGTGATACCTTGGATTGTACAGATACAAAGATCCAAAGGTAAAAGAGTTGCAGTGTAAAATTTAGCGAGTCTGGAAACCGATTTGTGTAGAGGAAACCATTTACTTTTAGAAGGGCTTGCCAAAACTTACTTACCTCTCTGGGCTGATGACTGCATGTAACCTGTGGGCTATAGTTAACATGATCACAGAATCACAGAATTGTACGGGTTGGAAGGGACCTCCAGAGATCATCAGGTCCAACCCCCCTGCCAAAGCAGGTTCATAGAATCATAGAATGGCATGGGTTGGAAGGGACCCTAAGGATCATAGAGCTCCAACCCCCCTGCCACAGGCAGGGACACCAACCTCAGGCCTGGATCTACACAAGGTTGCCCAGGGCACCATCCAACCTGGCCTTGAACACCTCCAGGGAAGGGGCATCCACCACCTCTCTGGGCAGCCTGTTCCAGCACCTCACCCCTCTCTCTGTAAAAAACTTCCCCCTAACATCTAATCTAAACCTTCCCTCCTTTAGCTTTAAACCATTCCCCCTTGTCCTGCCATTGTCTACCCTTTTAAAAAGTTGAATCCCCTCCTGTTTGTGTGCTCCCTTCAGGTACTGGCTGGCTGCAATGAGGTCCCCCCGCAGCCTTCTCTTCTCCAGGCTGAACAAGCCCAGCTCCCTTAGCCTCTCTTTGTAGGGCAGCTGCTCCAGCCCTCTCATCATATTTGTGGCGCTCCTCTGAACCCTCTCCAACAGTTCCACATCTTTCTTGTATTGGGGGCCCCAGATCTGGACACAGTACTCCAGGTGGGGCCTCACAAGGGCAGAGTAGAGAGGGACAATCACCTCCCTGTCCCTGCTGGCCACCCCTCTTCTGATGGAGCCCAGGATACCATTGGCCTTGTGAGCTGCAAGAGCACACTGCTGGCTCATGTTAAGTTTCTCATCCACTGTGACACCCAGGTCCTTCTCAGCAGGGCTACTCTCAAGAAGCTCTTCTCCCAGTCTGTATCTATGTCTGGGATTCTTCCAGCCCAAGTGCAACACCTTACACTTGGCAGTGTTGAACCTCATTAGCTTCACCCGGGCCCATTTTTCCAGCCTGTCAAGATCCCTCTGGATGGCTTCCTTTCCTTCTAGGGTGTCAACCACACCACTCAGCTTGGTGTCATCTGCAAACTTGCTGAGGGTGCACTCAATCCCATCATCGATGTCATTGATAAAGATGTTAAAGAGAACCGGTCCCAAGACAGACCCCTGGGGGACACCGCTTGTCACCGGCCTCCACCTGGACATAGACCCATTGACCACCACCCTTTGGCTACAGTCTGTTAAACAGTTTCTTGTCCACTGGATGGTCCACCCATCAAATCCACATCTCTCCAATTCAGAGATAAGGGGTGGTAGGGGTCTGTGTCAAAGGCCTTGCACAAGTCCAGGTAGGTGACATTGGTTGCTTTCCCTGTGGACAGGTTACACAGACAGGCGTCCAGACGAGTCTTGAATATCTCCAGAGAAGGACACTCCACAACCCCCCTGGGCAGCCTGTGCCAGTGCTCTGTCACCCTCACTGTGAAAAAGTCCTTGGTACAGTTGTAAAACTCTCCTTTGATGGTGAACTGCACCAAGTTACCTGTTTCCATGTCAACAGAAGCTGTTGCCTCATCTAGGACCATGACTTGTATCTGTCATAGCAATGCGGGCCAGACAGACCAGCACTGTTACAAACACATTTGAGAAGGTCAGGTCAGGCCAGGCACCCTGAAGAAAAGGACCACAAATATAAAGCTGAAATTACTGTGGAGCCTACCTGTTCTGTCTGTCTTAACAACACTTCATACTTCTGAAAAGACTGGTGAAATATGTTCACCTTGTTTTGGAAGTTTTGATTCCTCCTTGCTCAGCACACCAGGAATGGTTAAGGTGTGATTGGAACACCTGTGGCCTGAATTTTGTAGCATAAACCCAACCTTGCCTTCACTTTCCATACTCAGGTTGTAATAAGGGCTCTGAGTAAGCCAGATTGAATGCTACACTGCTTTTCAACCAAGTGTAGTGTGAAAGTTTGGATACTCCTATAGGCTAGCTGTGGTGTACGCCTTCTAGAAACTTCCTCCTCAAAATGATCTGTCAAAAAAATTCCAGGATATATTCAGTACCCTCCATTTAAGAGCTGCCCCTCTGCTGCTTAAAGCCTCAGTACTTGTCACCAAGAGCTTAGAGTCCTTCTATCTATCTGATAGGCAATAACATAGCCCGTTGCCAAAAATCAGTAAAATTCTATTGGAGTTTTATGCCTCTGCCTCTTGGCAGCCTGGGGACTTTGAGGTTACAATTTCTCAGAAAAAAATAAATAAATTAAGTGCCCCATGTTAGTCTAAAAAAGTAAGTTATCTCTGAAACATATCCTACCTGTAGATTAGTGTTAGGATTTCCATGTAGGTCATGGAGTCCTGTGGCTGATATATCAATTCCATTGATATGTCCCTCTAGAATTCTAAACAAGCAGATTGTGAGTGTTGATTTACCAGCTCCTGTTCTTCCAATGATTCCAACCCAAACCAGAAAGTTGTCTGATAAAGGCTATAACGCTACACGTTATATATGAAAAATAATTAGTGAATTCAGTTTCAACTTGCAGTTCAAAACTCCAGTTTCTTTCACCAACATATGCAATCCCATAGGTGAACAGAAGTGTTTGAAACTCATTTTCAGAACACATGACTCACAATCACGGAAGCTACACTTGGTTCAGTGGGAATACTTTGTTTCCTCTCTCTCCTCAGCTCAACCCTAGGTCTTGCTTGGTGTTTCTTGATCCCAAATCCAAAGTTGATTAGCACTAATCTGGTAGGGCATTTCTCTACATAAATATTCAGCACAGTGGACAAGAAATTGAATTTCAGATTTGGATCATCCTCAAAGTGCCAAATTCATAAAACATTACCTCAGTTTCTTACAGGGGGTTGAATTTCTACAGGGTAGAAGGAAATATTTCTCCTTTTCTCATTTGTCTTTTCTTTAATGTCTTACCCACTTAATATCTCCCCTGTTCATTTTGCTATATCTAGTGTCAGAGTCTCCTATGAAAACCTTTTGAAGTACAAAGTTGGGAGACAGAATTTTATACCTCTCATTTATTTCTTATTATATACAGTACCTTCTCCTAACTCTGTGCCTGAAAATACATCATTCAGGGCCAAACCAAGATCCCTTTTGTACTGAGCCTTGTACTTAACAAAGTCTACTATTTCTCTATTGGGCCACCCCAGGTGTTATCTTTGACATTATCCATGGTTCTTGGAATTAAATCCAGTGGTATTTCAATATATGAGGTTAAAGATGTTAGAAGTTAATAAAAACATTAGGAAATGTATTTTTATATATATTTAAAAATCATAGCAAGTTTATAATCACTCCAATGCTACATAAGGGAAGGAAAACCTACTTTCATCAACACTGGGCAGAAACATGCCAGCTGGGTTTTTTTAGGGGTTTTTACTAGGTTTGTTTTTTAACAACATCTTACACGGTCATTAAAAAAAGTAAATTCAGTTTTAACTGGGTAGTTATTAATAGCCATGAGTAGATGTTAATAGTCTGGTATCTGTTTGTTCAATTGACAGGAACCAAATTGAATCTGATGCCTAATATCCCAGATATTTAAAATGCACATTTTATGAGAAACATTTTGTTTTTAAGGAGTAGGAGAGAACAGAAAGATGTAAACAGGCTTCTCTTCCTGTCTTTCCCTCTTAAAATGCTCCTCTTGGTTGCACATAGGAAAGAATTTACCTGAGCTGTATCTACATTAGTCATACTACAAAATCTCTTGCTAAAAATGCCAAGAAATTTACTGATCAAAATAAGAATAAAACTGCTATGACTATAACTGCAATGAAGAAGCTACATACTATTCTCAATATATAAAAAAAAAAAGATAAAGTATTTAATAACAAATTACAACTTGCTAGGACCACTCATCAATATTAAAGTCAAAGTAATTTTCTCTGCACATAAATTGAATATTCAAGAAGAATGCTCACTTCTTTATCCATTTTTGCATATTCACAAACTCTTTCAGTTGGTACTGCATTGGTCTTGATTCCACATGCTTTACATGCCCCCAGATTGACTTTGTAGAACATAAAAATTTGACTCTCCTAGAATGCAAACTTATTTAAAAACTTACCCTCGACTGAATCATCTCATAAGCTGGATGCTTAATCACAGAAACCAAAAGGTGTACAGAAAATGCTATCATGCCAAATGAACTATGACTTAGAAAATCACCGATCTCAGGTTCCTCTGAGTACTTCTTGTCTGCTTTCAGACTGCCCGATGGCTGTTGCAATATTCACTAACAAAACAGCTCCAGAAATCTGAAACTACTTCAGGATCAACAGAAAGTGCACAGTAGCTGTATGATATGTTGAAGTGCAAAATATGCATGGCTCATACTGTGGGTACATTATTGCACTATTCCCTAGGTAGCCACTATTCCCTAGGTAAGGTAGCCATACAGAAAAAAGAATTTGTATTGGAGATGTGGATTTGGTCAACTGTGTCTGTCAAGTTCAGCATCTTCAAGCACTGGGCATGCTTCTGCAGACAGAATTGGTTTCACTTTCATGGTACTAATTCTGTTGTTAAATATTCCCACTTCTGTAGGAAAAAAGTGAGCCATGAGAATTTTTAAAGTCAACTGGTTTGATATGCTCTCTGTATCTTAATAACAAACGGTGTCAATTTGACATCAAGTGAAGGTGAAAAACTGACCAGCACCTGTGACTGTCATCACCAAGTGCATGATGACATAAAGGACATTTTTCTATCTCTGAATAACAGAAAGACAAACTTTTGGGGGGTCATGTGGATGTACCAGGGCAAGTAATTTTTAATTTTTTTAATTATTTCTATTTGTTGGTATCTGCTAGCTGTGTTTCTGAAGTACTTCCCACCATGAGAGGCTGGACACCACTAGACTCCTAAACATCACAAGACTGAAGAAACCTGCAGGCTTAGTTTGTGTATACTCACAGTTTACCTTACTTTGAGACACATTTCAAATGTGGCTTTCACATATTACTTTTACAAGGACAATGCCAAAATAAATGATTTTATTAAACTTCTAAGTAAGCATTCCTATGTAAGATCCAGTAAGTGAAGAAGAAACCAAACAGGGAGTATACTTGTACATGACTAGGCAGCTTCTTATTATAACAAAATGTAAAAATAAATCATTCCTAGTTTTAATAACTTGATTTTTTTAATATGTTTTAATAATTATTATTTTATCCAAACTCAGAAGTGGAAAATAATTAATGTGAAGCTTCCCAGAATTGATGGAACCCAAGGGAAAACTCTGTTCTTGCCAGGGGATTTAGTTTCATCAATGCCACTGTGTACATTCAGCTACTCCACTGTATGTGTTCTTCCCCTTTCATATGCAATATGGTAGCAGCAAAAAATTTGTGTCACTGCTTACATTCAGAGCATAGGATACTGACAAACCCCTTGCAGAAGAACTCGCTATTTCCAGCCAATACTACAAGCATGCTGTGCAGCAAAGAACACCATTAGGTTTCCCAGAAATTCAAGCCTGACAGATAGCCCCCTTTAGCAAATCAAGGCAAAGAAAAAAGTGAATTACCTACATTTTTTTTATAGGGCAGTGAACATACTGCTACTATAATGACTCTCTGAGATCCTTATATTAGCAATTTTCTCATTTTACAGAAGAGATAAATACTATCATTCCCATTTTACAGATGGACCAGGGAGGGTTTATGACACATGATCAACTAGTAGTACCCCTAAAAACAAAATGAGCGTCTCAACTCCTGACTCCCTTCCCTCCTCATACTGCTTTCCTACTCTTCCTACCTGGAAGGTGTATGACTGAAAACCAGAACTGAAAATCTCCTTGCTAATCTCTGCCTGTAACTGAACCCCAAAGAAAAGGAAATGGACTTATTTCCTTAAACCCAAGTTTCTACTCTGAAGACTCACCTGGTGCCTGTAGATATAGACACCTGGTTACTTACACAGGAACTACTGAAATACAAACAGTTTAGTTCATAAACTTGTAAGAGGAACTGTTAGTTGAAATGCAATACAGTCCATGATCATGATCCAGTGATAAACTACTTTTTTATTATTATTAAATATTCTCATCCCAGAGAGCATATGTCCTGGTTCCACCTGCAGCCTGTGGAGAGAGAGCCCCACGCAGGAGCAGGTACGCTGGGGAGACTTGTGACCCTGTGGGGACTGTGCTGGACCAGTCTGTTCCTGAAGGGCTGCACCCCATGGAAGAGATGCACTCTCTAGCAGTTTATGAAGAGCTGAAGCCCGTGGGAAGGAGTCAGGTTGGAGAAGTCCATGGAGGACTGTCTGCCATGGGTGGGACCCCACGCTGCAGCAGGGGAAGAGCGTAAGGAGTCCTCCCCGAGGAGGATGGAGCAGCTGAGACAGCTCATGATGAACTGACTGAAACCCCCATTCCCTGTCCCCCTGTGCCACCTGGGGGGAAGAGGTGGAGAAATTTGGAATAAAGTTGAGTCTGGAAAGAAGGGAGGGGTGAGGGGAGGTGTTTTAAGATTTGGGTTTATTTCTTATTATCCTTCACTGTTTTGATTGGGTAATAAATTAGAAGCATTTTATTCCTTGCTGTGTCTGTTGCAATGATACTAACTGCTGAATAATCTCTCCCTGTCCTTATCTCGAGCTGTGAGCCTTTCATTATATCTGTTCTCCCCTCTCCAGCTGAGGAGAAGTGATAGAGCAGCTTTGGTGGGCATCTGCTCTCCAGCCAGGGTCACAGAATCACAGAATAATGGGGGGCAGAAGAGACCTCTGGAGATCACCTAGTGCAACCCACTTGGCAGGCTACACAGGACAGGATCCAGGTGGTATTTTAATATCTCCAGAGAAGGGGACTCCACAGCCTCTCTGGCAGCCTGTGCCAGTGCTCTGCCATCCACACAGTAAAGAAGTTCCTCCTCATGTTTAGGTAAAACTTTCTACATTCAAGTTTATGCTCTTTGCGTCTTGTCCTGTCACTGGGCAGTACTGAAAAACACATCATCCCTACATCCACCCCTCAAGTATTTATAAGTATTGATAAGATCCTCCCCTTTCAGTCTTCTCTAAGCTAAAAAGACCCGAGTGCCTCAGCCTCCCTTCAAAAGAGAGATGTTCTAGTCCCCTAATCATTTTAGTAGCCCTTTTTGTACCCTCTCCAATAGCTACTTGTCCTTCTTGAAGGAATGCTTTACATATGAAAGCAAGACCTGAGGTAACTCTTAATTAGGTTGTTCTTACAGAAGATAAATTCCAGTCACTCTTAATTCTTCAGGTTCTGATTTGTCCCTTATATATCATAAATGATGAGCTGGTTTAGTTCTTAACAGGATAAATAACAAAAATGAGACAAGGTTTAATCGTGCTTTTCTTCTATGCTAAAATTTCACTCTGCTAAAGGTTTTCAGACCTCTATTAACATATTTTACAATCTCATTAAAAGTTGTGGTAGTAAAATTCAGACCTCATGGACAGTAAATTTTCCAAATCAAATTAAACTAATAAATATTTTCCAAAACCACTTTAAGCACATTATGTTAAAACATTTTCTCTTTAAACTTTTATCATTACCAGCTGAAATATTAGTCCTAAAACCTTGGGGTTTTTTAATAACTTACTTTCTGTCTTTACAACATAAAAAACCCAACCTGAACCCCTTATTAGTTGTAGTATTACCTTTTTTCCATGTAACATTTCACTTAGTAGCTTGACTCGTTGGCTCATTTGGCTTTTCTGCTTAAAAGACAGAAATGGTTCCTTTTTCAATGAGGAAAAAAAAAGAAAACAGGAAAGTAAAACACCGAGTGCACTGCAGGCAAAAAATACCTCTAATACTATTTTTACCTTGCTGAAAAACACACTAGCACTGCAGTTCTACAATTTTCAGATTTTTTTTTCCTACATAAATATAATAGGATAAAGGATTAAATACATAAATAACATTTTTCCCCTTTAAAGAGCACATATCTATATTTGTTGTTGTTGTTGGTTTTTTCCCCAATGAAATAAAATCTTAACAGGCTTCCAGTTACCATGGTGGTCAGGAATTATAATATGGTTTTAATCTTCACAGTCACTAAGCAGGCAAATACAGACTCAGTAACAATATAGTTTAACACTATATACACACATATATCAGTATGTATGTAACACTATAGGGATATAAGCCAGTGTACACACATGTGTGTATGTATACAGAAGTCAGGAAGAAAGAAATGGATTAATAAATTGTTATTGAAAGAACCAAGGACAGAAATTCTGCTCACTCCTACGCTATATTCAGGCTCTTCTGCACCTCACATTTCTAAAATAGTAATTAACAGCCTCTTTAATGTTTTCAGTCTTATTCATATACACTGAAGTTGTTAATTTTTAGACAGAATTGTTTCGGTTGCCTCTTGGATTTCTTCTCAATCATACCGCGGTAGGGATCTATGTGCATATGTAGCTGATGCACCTTGGCTGCAAAAGAGGTGAGGGGGTGTTTTCACGTTTTCTTCAGTGTCTCCAAACTGCCACAGCCTTACAAAAAAATTAATGAAGACCCTGAGTCTTCACTGGATGTTGCACCATCAAAGGCAGACTAAGACAGAGACTAATAACTGCCTTGAGAGCAATGCAAAACTTAGGGTTGTGGGAGTTTGTTTTCAGTGGAGCTCACAGAAATTGTCACAGTAACAGGCAACAGTGTGCCAAGAGAACCAAGAGAACCTAGCATCAGAGCAGCAGGAAAGAAGTCAGAACACATGCAGGACCTCTATGGAAAGTCCCAGAGTCTCAGGAGAACATGCTAAATTTGAGTCAGCAGCTTAGCCTGAATAATAAAAGTGGAAAAGGGCCATAATCCTACAAAACCTCTTATTTAATGGAATTAACTCATGTAATATACAAAATCCATAGCTGTTTCCTAAATTGAGTCATGCAGTAATTTTTGCTAATACAAAAATATTGTTTCAGTGTAATGAAAATGTAGGTATCCAACCTAAATACTACTTCAGCTATCAATCATACAGCTTTCTTACTACAGTTGTGCTCTCTGCCCCCACAGGGACAAACAGCCATGGTTTGGCATTGTTTATTTGGGGTTTAATTTAGGGGTACCAGTAGTATTCTTATACATGCATAACTTACCCCACTCCCCCTCTGCCCCCACTTCATTCTTATATTATGACAACTTAACCCCTCCTTACCATGCCTATTTAAATATCCCTTACCCCCCAGTCTTTTTACTTTGGTGGCAATGAGGGCATTCACAGGTATAACCAAACGAAGCAGTGCAACACCTGCTAGGAATAAGGGGCCAAGTTCTTTCCAGGGAAAGATGGCAGCCAAGATGGTCTGAAAAGGTGTTGCCTCCTTGAGTTGCTGAGTGTCTGCTGACATCAGGTTGGCAATTTCCCCAGTGGTCTATTTTCATCGTGAGGGATTTGCTGAAGTTAAGGCCTGCAACCAGAAAACACAGAGGTTACAAAAATCAACTATTTTGTTGGGTTAGGCTGCACAGGAGAAGCTAAAAGGGCAATAATTACACTAAAGCTGAAATCAAAAAAACAGGCTTTTAAAAAGCAAAATAAATATATATAAATAGAAAAAAACAAGCAAAATATCACTCTTTGGATGTCAAAAGCCTGCAAAATTACAAAAATATGGTTAGAATTAAGAGAAAAATGTTTTTACACTTAATGACATATAGATATGAAATATGTAATATTAGAGTGTCCATCTAAAGCTATCATTGTATTTATGATCTGAAAAAGCACATTTCCTACAGTTAGAATAAAAGCTCTGGGCTAAGAAATTAAGTCAGGTTTTATTTAGGCTGGCTAGCAGTCTTTCAAGAAAGGATAAATATAATTTCTAGGGCTGTCCCCATCATTCATAAGTATAATTAGAAAATTATTTAGTCCTCAAGTGATTATCACAGGTCAAAAAAACTGTATCAGGAAAACAGAGGTAAGCTTAAATATCATCATTTATAGCAGGCATACAACAACTTACATTTAAGGCTGAGTAACTCCTCTTCTTTCAGAGTATTTTCAGTTGTCAAGTAGCTATTCTTTTCAGCTGGAACTTAGCTCAAATTGCATATATTCTTACAAGGGCTAAAAAATGCCAATGTGTTTATCACAGGACAGAAAATAAGACTCAGGAACCTTTCTGGAGCTTGTAAAAATCTGGTGGGGATGGACCTCGCTATTTCCAAGGGCCACCCAAACCTCTCCCAAAGCCGTAACAATAATGCAAAGTGAATTTGCCTTACGCTTGATAAATCAAGGCAAAAATAACACAGCTTCTCACTAAGAGCACCAGCTCTTGAGACAGATGAGGAAACCAGATCAACTGGTACTTGAGTGGGAACCGGTGTTTAAGAATTTTGTGTAACTCACCACAAGGCTAAAACCTACCGCTGCCAAAGGATAGAGAGAGCTACCAAATGTCTTGCACACCATAATCCCCTGATCGCTTGAATTCTCAAGAAACCTGATCTATTATAATAGATCATTATAATTTCATTATAATAGATCATTAGGGTTTATTATAATCTAGCAACTGGTTTATTATGTAATCATTAATTTGAGACTTCCTCATTTAGTTTGCAAGGAACTTAAGGTGAGTATATGTTAGCCATAATTTACTATGCTCCCTCTTTCACAGGCAAACACATCTAATGTTCACAATATTAGTTTAATTACACCCAGTTAGATGCAGATTATTTGTAGATAAATAAGATCTCATTGAGTGGAACAGAAATTCTTTTTTCCCCCCCTCTCTCTTACTTTGTTAAACATTGTGGAAACAGTCACAATACTGTGGGTTTTTTCTGACTTTTAGATTTTTGAAGTGTGGCTGAATTTTTAAAGAACGAATAAGAAACATGTTAAAAAATGAGTAATGGCCACAAGACATAGCACACAAAATTGTTTAAAATAACACCCAAAATAATAGATGATGGGTAGCTGCATGACTTGATATAGTTGGGCTTTCAGTTCCTCTTTCCCAAGAAGCAAAGGAATGTTATTGATGTTTATGAGCAGATGACCTACAGTAATAGCAGAAGGAGGAAAAGAAGCACACCTTAAAAGTACTGCTGAGTATTTGTTCCTGGAGATCTAGCAAATTGTTGTATCACTACATAGAGTATAAATGAAACATTTTCCTTCCTATTGAAAAACTTTACACAGACAAATAACTAATAAAAAGGATAGCCTAATTTGGCCTTTTATATCCCCCTGTCTAAAAATATTGTCTGTTGTGACAAGAACACTGTGCTCAGTTATCAAAATATTAGTATTTTAAATAAAATTGTTAGATAACTTATAAAATGAATGTTACTATGTACAAACAATACTCCACAAAATATTCAAATATTACTCTAAAATTTGTAAACTTTTATTTTCGTACAAAAAGCTAACAGCAGGCTCAGGCACAAGCCAGAATGGTGTTGTGGAATGCTAAGTGGGTGTTCTATAATTCTGTGAGCATCGATGAACACCAACAAGCAGTGTATTAGATTCTCACCTGCTACACCAACAATATGTTAATTTACTGAAGAAAAAACATTCTCCTCGGGGCTGCCTTTATGTTGCAAAAAAGAAAAAAGCATCAGCACTTGAAAGACTGAAAAAGGTTGGTGTTTGTTTTGGTTTGGTTTGTTTTTTCACTGATCAAACAGTTTTTAGGAGTTACTTAATTCAGAGCTATAATAAGGTCTATTCTCACATTTCTTTGTCACCTCCTCCCACCAATTCATTCAAACTTGTGTTAGAGTGGGATGTTCTAGAACAACTTAACTTGCTGTTAGAGGGCATTAAGCACCTTAGCTTCATTTAACCCTGTTTACACATGCCCTAGAGTATGATCACACCATCAGTAAAGCATAGGGGTTGAACTCGATGATCCTTAAGGGTTCCTTCCAACTTGAAATATTCGGTGATTCTATGTCAAATATAAGCACACTTGCCTTAAATCTTTCGACAATTAAAATCCGGCGGGGTTTTTTCTCCCACGGTCGGATAACTATTGAAGTTATCAACTCCTAATACCTAAACAACCGCAAACTCCTTTCAGACCCCAAGAGATGACACGCCACTAACACGCACTGTACAGGCAAACGAGAAGGACGTGAGGCCTGTGGTCTGCCGCCAATTTCAGGCGTCGCTGGAGATGAGTGTAACAGAGGCGAGTAAGTACGAACTCTCCCATACCTCTTAAGGAACATGTGCCTGCACCCAGGAATGACTTCGGCACACCTAATTACTGTCCCCCGGTTATTAAACTCGTAAAGTAATTTCTAACTAGAGATGCAGTTACAGTTCTCCTCGGTAGGTGGTGTAAAAAACCCACCTATCAAAGCCATGACGCGGGTGGTCTGAGGCAACGAGTTTTCCACGGGTTTTTTCGTACTTCCAGTGAAAAGTCCGATGATTCAAAGGCAATCCGAGAAACAAGCAGGCAACGGGTACGTACACCCTCCTGTAACACACGCGTCCTCCTGTGCACGACTCGCGCTTCCCCCCCGACACCAAATGTCTGCCACGGTGCACTGCGGTCCTCACCCGGGGCAGCTGCAACTCCTGTCTTCTGCTGCTGCAGGGCAGGGTGGCAGTCTCGGGCACCAACCCTCCCTGCTTCAAACCTGCTCCTATTCCCACCTGTGGCAAAGTTCCCATTTCCCCAGGATAGGCCAGAAATACCGAACAAACCCCTGGCCTGGAGGTTGTTCCCCTCCTTACGAATCAGTTTGTCACGACCTGCGTCTTTCTGACACAGACCCAGCATTAATCCTACACCGAAGCCGATTTACACCCGCCACCCGCGGGAGCCGCCGGCTGCCGGGGACGGGAAGCAGGCCCCGGAGGTAGGTAACCCACTCCCTCTCAGCCCCGTCAGTAAAGCCTCCGCCCCGCTCGGTCCGCCGCCCGTAGGTGGGACTCAAGCGCTAGTAGAAGCCGCCCTGCCTCCCGCGGGAGACGGCCACGGAAGCTCCAAAAGAAGAGCCTGCCCCAGAGCCGCAGCCGGACAGCGTTAAGGGCCGCCCCGCGGGCCGAGGGAGAGGCGGGCGGCGGCCGCCGGAGGGGTAGGGGCAGGCTGTGGCGAGGCGAGGTGAGGCGGTGCCGTGCCTCAGCCTTCCCCGCAGCATAGCCCCAGTTCCCCAGCCCCACCGGGCCCGAGAAGAGGTCCCTGGTAGCTCTGCCGCCCCGGCCAGGCCGTATGGCACGGTAGCTCCTGCCTGTGCTGAAATGTATTGAGAGGCTAGTGGTGGTGTGCCCACGTTCCCTGTCTCGTAATGGTGACTGAGCATATAAAACCACAGTAATTTATTTTTTTTCCTACTAGCTCTTTGCAGGATGTGTTCCAGAAGAGACTTTTTAGCGCAGCAGGAAATGGCAGTAGCAATACTGTCATCCTGCGAGTTGGGCCCGCAGCCTGAGCTGCTGGGTGAGGCCAGCTCTGTGCCCCGTGTGGAGCAGAGCACTCCAGCGATGGTGCTGTTGAACAGACCCAGCTTAAAACAAAAGGATAAAACTTGGAAAGCGTAAGATTGCTGTCAAATCAATTATTCCAGCTGGGACCGGCAGCTGAAGTGCTGGCTGGTCTCTGGAACCAGGCTGCTGCAGTACTGGGAACTCCATCAGATTGCATGCCAGATAAACAAGTTTTGACCTTTGTTACTTCTCAATATTTTATAGTTTTGCTTTGTTGTGGTTTTGCATGGCTGGGTTCTGGTGGAGAAGGGGTGCTGCAGGGGTGGCTTCTGCAAGCAGCAGCCAGAAGCTCTCTGCAGGCCCCACAGAGCAAACAACAGCCCGCTCAAGGCCGGACCTGCCACTGACCAAGGCCGAGCCCATCAGGGATGGTTACAGTGCCTCTGGGAATCACATTTAGGAGAAAAAAACACAAGTAGCTGCTTTTTGCCACCAGAGAAGGGAGTGAGAAGATTAAGAAACTGTCCAGGCACCAAGGCCAGGGAAGTGGGGGGAGGAGGCACCCCAAGTGCTGGAGGGAGAGATACGCCTGCAGCGCCTGGAGAAATCCATGGTGGAGCGGGTGTCCCCTCACAGCCCATGGAAAAGGCTGAGACCCCACCTGCAGCCTGTGGGGAGGCCCCACGCTGGAGCAGGTGGAGACATAAAGATGATGTGACCTGCATTCGAGCGATTCCCTGCCAGCACTTGCAGCCCATGGAGAGCGACAGAGACACAGAGATGGGCAAGAGAGAGAGACTGATGCTGGAACAGATGTGCTGGGGCGGGGGGGGGGGGGGGGGGCTTGTTACCCCATGGAGGACCAGGCTGGAGCAGCCTGGGCCTGACAGACTGAGAGACATTCTATGATTTATGACTGCACCCCATAACAGTGACCCCCATGCTGGGGCAGCTGGTGAAGAGCTGAAGCCCTGTGGGAAAGGACTTATGTTGGAGACATACGTGAAGGACTGTTTCCTGTGGGTGGGACCCCACAGTGCAGTAGGGGAAGGGTGTGAGGAATGCTCCCCACTCGGCCCAGCTAAGAAGGATAACAACTCATGAGGAAGTGAGGAAGTGACCCAAAACCCCCATTCCTCCATTCCCTGCCCCTCCTAGTGCCATAATGGCAGGTGGGGGGGGGAAGGATGGAGCGAAATCATGACTAAAGTCCACTAAGAAGGAAGGGGTGGGGGGGAGGTGTTTTAAGATCTGTCCACGCTTCTCATTACCCAACTCTGGTGTCACTGGGAGTGCAGGGCAGTGTCAGCAATTAGACAGTTTTCTCTCCTTTCTTCTGCGTTGAGTCTGTTGTGCCTGTGATGCTGATTGTGGGATGATCTCTCCCTGTCCTTATCTTGACTCCTGAGCCTCTCAGTATATATTTTCTCCTCTGTCCAGCTGAAAAGGGGAGTGATAGAGCGGCTTTGGTGGGCACCTGGCCTCCAGCCAGGGCTAAACCACCACATGCTTTTTGGAGGCTTCATACAGCTTGTTCACAAGTATTTAATGGTAGGTAGGAAAGAAGTTGTAGTAGTGATTTCCATTGGTGTGGGTTTTTTCCTGAACATACAGTTTTTCGAAAAGTTAGTAAATATCTCGATTTTACTCTAGTTAATACAACACCTCCCCTTTGACTCTTGTTGACCTGGCATGTTGCTACCTTAAATGAGAATGCATCACTGACTGGACCAATACTGATAGTCCGAGTTTGGGAGATTGTAAAGGAAGTTACTACATACTGCATTCTGTATAATAAAATACAGAGAAACAAGTCCTGTGTGACAGCAGGGAAAGTGAGGTCCTGTGGCCAGCCAATAGCATGGGAAGTGAAAGGCCAGAACAAAATGACAGTAATTTAGAATCAAAAATAACACAGAATGCATTCATTTCATACTCACATTTTGAAAAGAGAAATAGACAGGTCGTCAAACTCAAGTGGCATTTTTGTTTCCACTATTTTATTTCCTAAACATGGAGACAATGTAATTAAAATATCAATGGGGCCCTGACTAAAGTGGTATCTTAACAAATGTACAAAAGAAACTTAGATATAAGTACAGTAATTTTAGCACACTGCCACATGTCCAGCTTTTTTTCTGCTTTTAACACACTCGAGTTGTGGGTGAGTGGGTGTTGAGAGGTTAAAATCTCTACCTCCCTCAGGAAAAAAAAAATCCAAAACCCACCATGAAGAAACAGGATGAGAAAAAAAATCTTTCTTTAGAACTGTATTGATATTTTATCAACCATATGCAATATGATCCTCCATAGCATTCCTTTTATAGACTGTATTTGCATAGTACAGATGATCTTAACTGTCCACCGGGGATGTCATATAAGGACACATTAGCATACACAGACCTGACCACACGTCTCTTTTCGTAGACTTAACTCTGGTTTGGGCATCCAGCTGTTGTCCCTTTTGCCTGACAAGCTTCACTTCAAACTTAAGCTAATGTTAACATATTCTTCCCCTACTTGATTATATTTCAATTTCTTTAATATAGGGAACAGGTTTAAAGATAACCAGTGTATTCTTAACTTTTTCATTATTGTGGCAACTTCTGTGGTAAGTGACTTACTGCTATAAAGCCAGCAGTCTTCCAGCAGAAGTTAGATTTCTTCTGCAGAGCTTAGTCCTGAAGTTATGGGTAAGGAATAAAAAAAAAACCAAACCAAAAATATAAAGGGCAGGAGTTTGTGTGGAAGGGTAGAGGGAAAAAGGGAAAGGGATTGGGCAGATTTGGCAAGTATCTTAAAACATAAGGCATACATTTTATTAATGGTACAAACCTTTGTTATGCTCCTTCTAGAGAAGGTTGAATTCAATTGCTAATGACATTACAAGGGTGCCATTCTGTGGCGTCATAGGAGGGTCTCTCAGGCTAAGGATCCTTTGGGAATTTAAAAGCCCTGTCTTGAAAAAGTGATTGTAGTAGCTGTGACTTATCAGAGAAAAGAGAAGTCACTGCAAGCTAAACTTCCTTCCATTTCAGAAACTCATTTGGGCTTGTAAAACACACTAACTTTTCAGTTACTAAAGTAAACTTGTATATTCTTTCTCAATACCAGGGTAATGATAAAAAAATAGTCTTTTCAAGCAACTCAATTTTAGAACAAAAGTAATTTAATAAAGCCAAAATCCTTTTTACTCTCAGGTTCAATTTGAAGCCTACACCTAGCCTGGACAGAAGACTTAACTTTCAGCTATTTAATACTGCTTAAAGTCAAGCTTTGTTTTCCTGTATATTAGGATCTTAAAAGTGTTTCACCTGTATAAGACAGTACCTCTGTATCTGTCTATAAGTTGTCAGTGGCAGTTATGAAAAATAGAAAATAGGTCATTTGACTACTTCATCAGAGTAAGGGATAGTTTATTCTTCCTCTGCTAAACAAGGGGAAAACTCTTCTTACGAGGTAGCACTGACTCCACTGACTCATGCTGTTGTGCTGTCGGTTAGATGAGTCATTACATTTTTCATCCATTGGTTACAATGAACATGCAGATATTCAGATAAGCAAATAAAACATGAGAGTAACTTTAGAGGAAGATGCATCTATATGGATGCAGTTGTAGTCAGTATGTAACTGCAGCCACGAAGCACATACATTCAGTTGAGTATTTATAGATACACCAGTCTTGTAGTTAGTGCAAATGCCCATGTTTTATCTCAAATCTACTACTGGAAAAAACAGTTCCAGTGACCACACAAGGTGAATCCTAACAGTAACAACAGAGCTAAACCAGAAAAAAGTTAAGAGGTGTTGACACTTCAGTGATGAGCACATCTCTGTTGTGACACATTTCTAGCTGCTCACTTCTTCAGTGGCTCCAGAAAATTCTGACATGATTCACAAAAGTACATTCCATAAGAGATGGAAGTGAAACATACGCTTCATGAGTGGCTAAAGTTACCTATTTTTTTAAAAGATTCTATTTTAGTGAAATAATAGCCTTCTGTGATTCTTGGGGGGAGGAACCAACTATCCTTTTTCCTTTATTAGGAAATCTTTTCTCTTCTTAAACGCTTCCTATACGTTAAGTAGTACTTTCTTCTTTAAATAGGCTGAGATTAAATAAAGTATCCTTTATGCATAGCACATTTCAAAAATATGAATCTCTGGCATTCCTTTTTTAAAAAATAAAGTGCAAAGATGAAAAATTAAATTTGTCTCAAATAAAATGGCAAATACAATGATAATGGTAACAACAGATGAATCCAGCTACACCGTGTTAATGCATCTTTTTCTTGGCTTTGCATTTCTTGTATTTTTGGCCACGCTCTCTTTGTCTCATTTTGCCATCCTCAACACTAGTGTCACTGTCACAGCTTTGCTGTTCTCTCTTTCTTTTGAGCGTGCTTTCATCCACCTGGTGCACTTCACAGTCACTTGAATGTGGCAGGGCCAGTTCAAAAGAACTCTGTGCAGACTTAAAATTTGCAGCTTGATTCTGATAGGGAAAGAAGGATAAATTTGAAGGCAGCGGCGGAGTCATCTGATAGTAAGGAAATTGTTGCCCCATTGCGCTCTGTACTGTGTACTGCTGTGCTAAAAAATGGTTCATCTAGAGAAACAGAAACGTGGGTTGTTAACACTGTAAAGAAGTTCTGACGAGCTTTATTCTGCATGCATTATACTTATAGAATGTAAATACTCATAAATTATAAAACAGTAGCATAATAAATGTTAAATAATAAATGTATACATTTTAATACATCAACTGTTAAGAGTTGGAAAAAGACCTTTTTTTTCAGGGCAAAGTTAGAACCGAGATAGGATCTGACCTAAGGGTCAACTGCCAGTGAGGCCTTGCATAAGGTAACTGAACATGACATTCCTGTCGCTTCTTCATCTGTGTATTTGATAAACATTTGTAACTGCCATGCCCATCAGCAATGTTAAGACATCCACATCTGCAGGGTTTTTTAAAACCTGGCTTAACTATTTTTAAACTTCGCATGGAACAAGGTGTAGTGAATCCATAGAACAAAACAGAATCCTTGGAACAAAACAGTACCCAGCTTCTTGCTGCGGTCCCTGAAGTATCCCATGAGTCCCTCACATACAAAATGCACAGCCCCAGCTCAGAAACAGGATTATAAAGGTCAGAACAGAGCATCTTCCTACTGACTGGCAGTAACCAGAAGCGCTGGATAGCATGGCTGAGCACGCTATATGTGTGGGAAGACTCCAAGGGGGTAATCTGCTGGGCTCACCCAAATAAAGGTGAGGTAGATGTGTGAAGGCATACATGTGATGAGATCACTTCCTGCTGAAGCTGCAACAAACTGTAATTGGAAACATACTATGATGCCATCCCTTCTAGCAAGCAGGGAATGGAATTAAGTTGGCTGTGTGTGCTGGTCTGCTGAGTTTGGTTTCTCAGTGTTTAGGTATTGCATTGTTACTGAGGAGTGGCTTCACTGGGGAGCACAGAGGGGGAGATAGTAGGCCCTGAGCCTTCCAACCACAGTGGAGGGGATGGGAAAGTGCGTGCAATTATCAGCTCTCCTGAGGGCACAGCCTGAGAAGAGGAGAGGGAGGCCACCACTGCCCCTGTGCCACAGGGAACCGACCCCCTCCATTTTCCTGCTCAGACTGCAGCTCGCAGAAGCTGTCTCCAGACTGGCCATTTCCCCCAGTCAGACGGGGTGGCAGCAGTGCTGTCCTCCGGTGGTACCTCACATTAAACGCTGGGTTTCTTCACTCCTACCCATCCACACTCAGCAGATTCGGAAGCTCTGTGATGTGTGTGGTAAGTAGGATTTGGGTGCACCATCTGAAGACTAGTTCCCTTGCCTTGTGAAATGTCTCAGAGGTCAGGTGAAGCACGACCCTGGTGCACCAGAGTCTGTCAGAAGGGAAGTGGAAGATGGGTTCTCACTGTTTACTGCTGTGAAAGTACATCATGAATGTGAGACTAGCAGGGGCATGGGAAGTTTGAGACCAGAAAGCTTCAAACTGCTGTTGCCCTAACATCAGCAGTGGTGATCTGTTGGACAAGTTTGGGGGTTGGTTTTAGGACATTTCAGACTTATAATGGGCATTTCTGAATTGAGTGGAAGGGCAAAGAGGCTGCCTGACTGAATTAGCTGTACAGGAAGAAGCTTTTGCTTGCATGGCTGTAATTTTACTGAGTTTGCTTGTCTCACCAAGGGGATTTGATTTGGAACAGAGCAGAGGAGAGAGCTCTGTCTGTAGACCTTGACATTTTCAGCCTCCGTAAGCTATATACCTTTAAAACATTCCTGCAGTATGAAAAATACTTTGGCTTGCTAGACTCCCTGTTACTGTAGTATAGCCCTAGTGCTAAAATAAACTGACCTAACAGCATCAAAGTTAGCAGCCTAAACCACATTTTGAGACATTAAATGGGCAGCATTGTTTGCAGAAACAGAGAATACATTAAACTTCATAAAAAAGCTCCCAGATTTTTAACACTTAACACAAACTCACCGCCTTCTGAAAGCCTGAGTATTCATGAGGTAAACTATTGTTCATTGGGAAAGGAGTAACAGGAAATGGAGGGTTTCCATAAGGGTCTTGATACCTAGGAAAAACAAGCAGATGTACAAAGACCAGACGCCTGCCACATACCACTCATCAGAGACTTAACTCTTGGGCTATAACAAGAACATCCAGGGGGGGAATTGAGGAACTGACAACTGGAATTCCATGGGGGGGGTGTAAAAATAAAACAAGGAAATTATACCCAAAGGTTCAATTAATGAGTAATCCTCACATGTACTTAAACGAGTTCTGGGTTCACCATGGGAGTTTAGCTTCAACAGAGTCCTGTTACATTTGTAAATAAAAATGTTGGAACAGTAGAAAATACTAAATCTTGGATATTCAAACTTCCATTATAACAGGTTTATACCTGCACATTCTTATGTTCATGACAGCTGCTTGTACACACACACACACACACAAAATACAGATAAAAATTCAGTGGGGTTAAAAAAGATTTTCTCCATTGTCAGATATTTTCCCCTTTAACAACTGCAAATGCCAGTACAAATGCCATATTCCAGTATTTTCTCATGGTCCTCTATCTTGCAGAAACAAAGAATGGAAAATTCAAGCTAAATGAACCTCTGGCATGCTAAATAAACAAATGACAAAATTAACTACAGCCCTTTGAAAGTCATCAGCAAGGATGCAATTAAAGCATGCAAGAGCTCTTCTAATGAAAAGCCTAAAGATTGCTCTACTACACCAACTAAATTTCTTAAGATTTTTTAATAATTATACAGTTAATCCACAGGTTATCGTTGTTACCTATATGAAGGTGAATATACGTCAATATAGTTCTCAAAACCATGTGTAGGGCTGTTTAGTTCTGATGAGTGAGAACTCCCTGTAAATAAGACAAGAGCATAATGACTATTCAGTTACAACTATTCAATTAACAAGTTAAAACCAGAGAAAGTGTTCTGTGTCACCTGTAGTGTGCCAGTACATCTAAGGTAGCATAAAAGGTAGGGTGCCATTATGGTAGATAAGCTACAGCATCATTTTGCTGCTCGAAAACATTCATTTTATCATTCATTCACTTACAGAAGCATGAATCAGGGCTGCTGAAGAAATCAAGAACAGAATCATTCCGATTTTGTTACAGGCACAGGAGATGATCCTGTTCTTAGGAACCTGAGCCATTCTGCCCAAATACAGCATCTGCTCTGTACAACCTCTGAAGAAAGGACTGGAACAGTGCATAATGGGAACATGAGTCCTTAATGTTTGGGCTGCAAATGCTGCCTCATCATTAGCTCTTTAGGATATTTGCATAAACATAAAATGATGAACGTGACTCCCATTTGACTACATTCTCAGAGCTACAATCCCTTCCACTTAAAACAGCTTTGATAGCTCCGTGGCTTTAGTATAAAGGCGGTCAAACAGCTTGATAGTTGCTCTGTTTACTGCATCTTCTCCTGCCAGACTGCAAATTAAAGCCATACCCTGATTCATAAATGTAATCTGGCCTGAAAGCCTGTGTTGCTGTGTTTCCCATACAGGGTGGTCTGAGCAGTTATGCTCTTCCCAATTGTGGGAAATATTGGAAATGTTGCTTTTGCAAACCAAAATGGGTTGTTGTAATTTTTGTACTGACTTGTAAAATGGAGAACTAAAAGGGAGTATTAAGTTTTGCTGTTATGGACAAAAGCCATTCTCTCCTATAAAAGGTAGCTGGGGGAGACAAAGCTCAACCAACAGGTTTATCTAAAACCTGTATGGAGCTTTGACTTCCCTCAGCCCTAGGCCATGTCAGTTGCCGGGAAGAGTTAAGAACAAATGTTTGCCACTAAGCAGTTGTCCCAGACAAAGAGACTCATGCATTTTAATTCTCTTCACCTATCACCTATGCGATTGGGAGGAGTTTATGGAAATAATTTCCTAGAACTCATCTTAATACAAAGCGGGACAAGTAATGAGTAATGTACAAGAACATGGTATAAAAAGGTTGCAGGCTCTGACCAAAAGTGTGCCTACTTTTTGGGTCACCCGATCTTGCAAGACCGTATAATAAATTACTGCTTCACTAATGTTTCTACCTGGAGTCCTTGGTTTAGGACCTTTTGTCATTTCTAACACCAACCAATCTATTGTATTCTCTTAGTAAACAAGAACATACAGCGGCTGAATCCTTCCCTATGCAAAAGCCACAAAAAGTTTGTTTCTTAAAAATATAGAGACTGCAATTTGTTCTAGCTATCAATCTTTACCTTTGTAAAAGACTGTAGGATTCAAAAACAGTCATTAAAAGAAAAGTTAGCCTTCCAGACTGCTAAACGTACCAAGCCGATATTGCACTTTAATTGGTCTTCCATACAAACGGATTCCATTCAGCAAAGCTATTGCATAAGGCACGGATTCTTTGTGCTTAAAGCAGACAAATCCAAAAGACTTAGGCTTTCCTTCTTTGTCCTTACAAATCGTCACTTTGGTTAATGGTCCGGCCTGAAAGAAACGTGTATTATTGTCTCACATAAATTAAGAGAGACTGGCACTTCATTCCCTTTTGAGTATTTCATAATGACATGTATTACGTGATAGTCAGAAACAGTGTTGAGCTTCTCAGTCTAAGAATCTCGACTTAATTTTGAAGAAGTCTCTCCACATTCCCCAAGCCCAAATGCTGAGCCTTCTACAAACAAAAATCAGCTCTAAAAACATTAAAAGGGAATGAAGCATCAGTCCATGGCTGTATAGTCTCTAGTAACTAGATTTTTAATTTTTAAAAAATATATAATAATGGTAGGTGCTGCATGGGGGAAGACTTAATTTACTGACTCTGTAGCAAAAGTTATCTTATGTGTACAGCTGCTGGTACAATTTTTACAGAGGTTTTTTTGCACAGCCAACATAACTAAGCAGACTGATAATATCAACTATGTAAAAGTGAAATACTCAATTAATATGTTTCTATTTTAGTCTTACTTAAATTCCTAAAATGAGCAGCATCAACACGGTGAGAAAGCAATCCCAAATATAGTGCTTCTGGAGCCACCACAAACCAGAGTTTTTCCGCACAGCCTAACCCTCATCACAAACTACACAGCAAGGAATCAAGAGACCCTATAATCTCATTAAAATAATGCACTGATTCTGCCCCCCACCCCCCCAACCAAAAAGCCAACCCAAACCAGAAGCCCACCAACGAAACAAAACCCCAAACCACAGTCTTTGGCTGAAATATCTTCACTGAGAAGTTCCATCTCTGCCTGCACATACCATCTCAGTCATTCCATAGTACTTCTAGAACCAAATCAAAGCAGTGAAATTCCATAAATACTGGCTCCATTTTCAAGGAGACTGTCATTTTCATAACTGATAGCAAAGACGATGAACCTTCTCTACACAAGAAGGGATCAGTGTCTTAGTCACCAAACGAAGAGTTTCTCATCCCACCGAGCTGTGTGGCTGCATGGCTGATTTAGTGGAGTGAAAAGCCGCGGCCAGCAGCAGCCTCTGGCCTCAGCTCAGGCCTGTTATGGATGCAAAGCTCCCCTTGGAGAGGATGGAATACCCGGGTAAGCGATGGCATGAACACAAGTTACAAAAACATTACCGACCATCTCAGTCACTGTGGTAGATGGGAGAAGTCATTGTTCTGACCCACCAAACAGCACTCCTCAGAACTGGCTTCCACTGCTACTAATTACATTATGCACCTCCCAGAAAAAGTCGCTGGGAAGTCATCTGCAGCTCCAGGCAAATACAAGTCAACTGGTAACAGCTTTACAGCAATTAAACGGCACAAACAGTTAAACACCAAAATAAACACAGCATATGCTCAGATGAAGAAAATAGGCTGTAGAAAGGAAGCTACTTTATTATTCTGCATTTTCAATTATTACTGTCAAACAACAAACCTGCAAGTTGTCTGCTGTGAGTGTTTAGAGTGATGATGTGGAGCCATCTCCCTCATTATCCCCTCCATGTTGTCAGGCTGCATATATTAAGGATTGTCATCTGTTATAATAATGTCTGATTGCTGCATGCTTTTGCCAGCTGTGTATAAACTAATCCTCAATTAAATAAGATGTTTTTCTTGAAAAATGAATGCACCCTCCCTCCCCCTGTTCCCCCCTTCTCCCCCCCATTAAAAGTAGAGAAGTCATAAAGACAAACACAAAGGATCAAAAATAATGTTCAGTTCTTTATTGTTGGTGCAGAGGGTGATCAAGCTACACAGCAATGGATACTGCCTAGGCTGTCCTGTGCAGATAATCTTCCAGATGTTGATCTCGTCTTCCCAAATATCTTGAAGGTGGGTGGATTTTTTTTGTTTTGTTTTGTTTTGTAGGGGTGGTTGTTTTGTGGTTTGTTTTTTTTTAAAGAAGGGATTTCAGTAAGACAATCTGGACGTGATTCTTTTTGCTCAAGTTGATTCTTTAAGGCATTTTTGTTCTTCTGCACTATACTGCAGTTTTAATAAAAATGACATATATCCATCCAGTCTTCTCATTATTATTTGCCTATTGAGGAGACGATGTGGTTATTAAAGAGCCAAAAGCAACAATCTCAAGTCCTTAGCAGATCAGGCTTTTAAACAGGTGGTCTTCTTTTTCATAAATAAAAATATTAATAGTTTAGAAGTAATAGAAGATACTTGCTCCTAACTTGATGGGGGAAAAACTACAGGTCAGGAGTGTGAAGAATTGCAGAATGGCTGGTTCTATGATTGGGGGGGGGTGTGCATCATTATGATTATGCCATAGCAGGAATATTGGGCTGTGACCTTTCCGAGGCACTACTGCAATAAGAAGCATACGCTGTTGTAACAAACAACAGAGAAACTTGAGTGAGAACTGAAGGAAAAAGATCAGTAGGTGTTACTGGAATGACCTATGTAGCCAGAAAAAAGTCAGCCGTTGGATAGCTGCTGCAGATTATGCAGAGGAGTCCTGCATTCTGAAAGCATCCCTTACTTCTATCACTTTTGTACCAGAATTTGTATGGTATTGCTTATGTCCCCCGGTAAGGAAAGCTTTCTTAGCCTAAAATTTACAGGTAACCAACAGATTTTAGTATTGGAAACAGGTCAGAATACTGCAGAGAAGATCCAAAAGAAAACAAAAAGAAACAACTGTTTCTTTGATAGTTTAGAGAAAAAATAAACACTGAAAGGAAAACATGCAAAGAGCTAAAAACTCAAGGGGCGAAATACACCAGACAAAAAGGCCTTTGAATGCAAAGAGGATAGCATATAATAACAAAATAATAGTGGAATAGTACTCATGAGTATAAATAGTTATTAGCAAATGAAATAGCAAGAGAACAGATGATTCAGCCCACCTCCTTTTTTTGCACTCTGTATTTTGCAAACACACCAGAAGGAAACAAGGTTCATTCTGAGACAAGGGAAATTACTGCATTGGTAGGAGAAAGTTTAATGCCATACTGCTGGATGAACTGTCCAGTCAGAGTCTAGGACCTTTTAGTTTGACCAAGGCTGACTGGATTACACCAGGAAAAAAAAAACAAACAAACCACAAAAATACTAAAACAAACCAACCCCCAAACAAAACAAAACAAAACCCAAGCAAACAAAAACTGAACCAAAACCCAACCAAACCCAAACACACCATGAACTAATTCAGGAAAAGCCCATCCCATCAACAGCAGCTATTGTCAATTCATCTTGAAATTTTGGTAATTGATGCTTGCATTAGTGATCAGTTGAAGCGAGTCGAGTGGAGGCCACAATGATGACCACAGGTCTGGAGCACAGCTCCTGTGAAGAGAGCCTGGGAGAGGTGGGCTTGTTCAGCCTGGAGAAGGGAAGGCTCTGGGGGGACCTAACTGTATTTAACTGAGGCCTACAGGAAAGATGGAGAGGGACTGTTTATCAAGAATAGTGATAGGACAAGGGGGAATGGCTTAAGCTGAGGGAAGGTAGTTATTAGAAAGATACTCTCTTTTGTGAGGGTGGTGAGGTGCTGGTATGGGCTGCCCCAAGAAGCTGTGGCTGCCCCCTCCCTGGCAGCGTTCAAGGCCAGGTTGGATGGGGCTTTGGGCAACCTGGTCTCTTGACAGGGGGGACTGTAACTATGGAAAGATGGTCTTTTGAGAGTCCTTCCAACCCAAACTGTTATATGGTTTTATCTACTGTTCCCTCCTGTCCATATCGTCCCCCTCTCTTTTCCTTACTACATTCAGATTAATAAGCCTGGCTTAGCCAGCATTGCTGTCAGTGGGAGATCAAAACTGAGGCCATGTCAGGGCCTTATAATTTTGTGTTATTTGCTGTTTGCCTTCCTCTTTGGCATAACTTATTTCCACAGAAATAATTAAGCTCAGGTCCAGCACCATAACATTTTCCAACCACCTCCCTGAAAATCCCACTGATGGGATTCCTAATGCCTTCTCAAACATTGAGACACTGAACATTTTGCTAGAAAGGTCATTTATAGGTGGAAGCCCAGAGCCCTGCCTGCAGATAATGCACACTACCTCTCACACCGCTCATCATCTCAACCTCGCTTGACGCATTTTCAGGTTTTATGCCAACTTTTCTCAATCAAATTATCGATCAAAATCTTCTTCAGAATACGGATTTTTTGCTTTTTAAGTGTAAAAAAAAAAAAAAAAAAGTCTTCCTTGGGCACCTCCACACCACCTTCAGAGCACTTAACTTCCTCGCCACCCTGGGGCCCGTGTGCGGCACCAGAACTCCCACAGCCGGGAGGAGGAGACAAACCCGAGGCAGGGAGACGGGCGGGGCGCGGCCCGCTCCCAGCCCCTGCCCCCGCCGACAGCCGTGCGCGGTAGCCTGCCGACGGCAGGCCCCGGCCGCCGCACCCCGCCGCTCGCTGCCGTCAGGCACCGGTCCAGCCCGGCCAGCGGCTTCGCGCTTTCCAGCCCCTCGCAGCGCGTCGCTCCTGCGGCTGTGACTGACCGCGGCCGCTCCCCAGGGCAGAGCCCGGAGCCTCGCCCTCGCCCCTTGCCCGGCCTCGGGGACAACACGGCCGCCGCGCCCGGCTGCGGCCCGCCGAGCCCTCCGCCTGGCGGCCCCGTCCCGCCCCGGGGGCCCGCCCTCCACCTGCAGGAAGAGCTCGTAGAGGATCTCCTCCCGCACGCGGCTCTCCAGGTTCCCCACGAAGAGCGTCCGGTCCGCCTCCTCGGACCGCCCCGGCGAGGACATGGCGGCGCCGCCGCCGGGTCTCACCGCGGGAGGGGACGGGGGGAGCGGCCCCGGTGCCGTAAAGCGCCGGGGCGCGTTGCCAGGGAGCGGGCTGGGCGCCCTAGCGACGCGGGAGCGCGGGCTGCCGGGGCGCTGCGTGCGGGGGGAGGAGCGTGGCGCAGGACGCGGGCGTCGGGCGGGAGAGTGCGGCCCGCCCGGTAGCTGCGGCGGGGCCAGCGTCATAGCGGCCGCTATGGGCGGCGAGCCGGAGCCGAAGGGGCAGGCCGGCGCTCGTTGGTGCCGTTATTCCGCGGAGTGTCTTAGAAGCGTGGTGAAGCGTTGCGATAGTGTGGTGGTTTGGCCCTGGCTGGAGGCCCCCAAAGCCACTCTATCACTCCCCTTTTCAGCTGGACAAGATACATCCAGAGGCTTAGTAGTCAAGAACAACAAGAAATCATTCTGCAAAACTCATGGGCAAAAGAAACTTAACACAGAAGAAAGGAAAGAAAGCTAATTTATGACAGTGCACTGCACACCCAGTGACACCAGAGTCAGTAATAAGTGTGACCAGATCTTAAAGCACCGCCCCCCACCCCTCCCTTCATAGGACACTTCACTTTAGTCCTGATTTTCCTCCCTACTTCCCACCCCATTGTGGCACTAGGAGGGGCAGGGATTGGGGATTTTGGTCAGTTCCTTGAGAGTTGTTTTCTGCCTTAGGTGGGGGCAGTGGGGATATTCCTCACACCCTTCCCCTGCTGCACTGTGGGATCCCATACACAGGAGACAGTCCTTCACATACATCTCCCGACGGGAGTCCTTTCCCACAGGGCTTCAGCTCTTCACCAGCTGCCCCAGCGTGGGTCACTGCTATGGGATGCAGGCATAAATCATTGAATGTCTCTCAGTCTCTCAGGCCCAGGCTGCTCCAGCCTGGTCCTCCATGGGGTCACAAGCTTCCCTCCCCAGCAAACTTAACTCCAGCGCGGATGTCTCCCTCGCTCATCTCTGTGTCTCTGTCGCTCTCCATGGGCTGCAAGTGCTGGCAGGGAATTGCTCCAACGTGGATCACAGTGTCTTCTGTATGTCTCCACCTGCTCCAGCGTGGGGCCTCTCCACAGGCTGCAGGTGGGGTCTCAGCCTTTTCCATGGGCTGTGAGGGGACACCCGCTCCACCATGGGTTTCTCGGGGGGCTGCAGGGACATCTTTCCCTCCAGCACTTGGGGTGCCTCCTCCCCCCACTTCCCTGGCCTTGGTGCCTGGACAGTTTCTTAATCTTCTCACTCCCTTCTCTGGTGGCAAAAAGCAGCTACTTGTGGTTTTTTCTTCTAAATGTGATTCCCAGAGGTGCTGTGACCATCCCTGATGGGCTCGGCCTTGCTCAGCGGCGGGTCTGTCCTTGAGCGGGCTGGTGTTTGCTCTGTGGGGCCTGCAGAGAGCTTCTGGCTGCTGCTTGCAGAAGCCACCCCTGCAGCACCCCTTCTCCACCAGAACCCAGCCACACAAAGCTACAACAGGTAGTTACTAATAAAGCGCGTAGTTAAATTGTCGGATGTTGGCATTTCTCAACATGGAGTATGATTGCTGAAGTTATACCTGCCTGTTGCTAAAAATACACATACTCACATATAAGCACATATACGCATGTAGTGTTGAAACATTATTTTTACAAAGGAGCACATTTTCAGAACTTGTCCTGATAACAGTAATGTGAAAAACATTATATTAAAGATTTTTTTTTCCCCAAGTATAGTTGGTGTGATTTGCCGCAGTGTTCAGTGTTTTATAATGGAGGCTTCCTTACTGACTGGTCTATGTAGAAAGGGATTATAGAACTATAGAATTGTCTTGGTTGGAATGGACCTTTTAGATTGTCAAGTCCAACCATCACCCTAACAGGCCATCTATTACTAGACCATGTCCCTCAGCACTATATCTGACTTTCAGATGCCTCCAGGGATGGAGAGTCCACCGTCTCCTTGGGCAGCCCATTCCAATATGTAACAACCCTCTCTGTGAAGAAGTTTTTCCTAATATTCAATCTAAACTTCCCCTCATGTAATTTGACGCCATCTCCTCTTGTCCTATTGCTTGTCACTAGGAAGGAAAGGTCAGCTCCCATCTCTCCACAACCTCCTTTCAGGTAGTTGTACAGAGCAACTAGATGTCCCCTCAACCTCCTCCAGACTAAACAACCCCAGTTCCCTTAGCCGTTCCTCATAACCTTTATTCTTCAGTTCCCTCACCAGCTTCCTTGCTTTTCTCTGGACACGCTCTAGAGCCTCAATGTCTTTTGTGTAGTGAGTGGGCCAAAGCTGGTCGCATGTAAATTATCAGTAACGAGTCTTAAATTTCTTCAAGCCAGTCAGGGGTTTTCCCTTTGTAATCTTTAGACATAGTTAAACATACTGCATTGCAAAAGCCAAGTATGATTTTGTCTTGCCTGAAAGGGAGCAGTACTCTTAAGCTAGTGGTTAGTAAGGAATCTTTATGGAGAAATGGCTTCTTTCATAAGAGAAATGAGAATTGTTATGAGAATGGGATTTCCCAAGATTATGAAATCCTTGGGGTAGAGAAAAGAAGGGGAACTATATGTGACCAGTGATCAGGATATCAAGGGTTGTGCAAGAGTTCGATCTTAATCTTGAAAAACATGCTGTAATGCTCTTAGCTGTTATTTTATGGGAAACTTTTGGGAGTAAATGGAAGTGTAAAAGTGCCGTCCTGTCACCTGTAAAGCATAGTAATATTGTACTGCAATAAACCAAAGTTTTTACATTATTATTTCAGTTTCAATACTTGGCTAGTGACAAGGGTTGTTTAATAGTTGGTGGACTGTGAGCTCCCCCAAAAGCAAGGGGGTCTAGTCAGGAAGTACTGCTGGTATGGCCCTAAGTGCTGTGGGACACAGTCAGAATGCTGAAGGGGTTTGTGTAACGCGCCTTCAGAGCAAGTACCTCTGAAGAAGTCTATCCTTGTGGGAAAAGCAGTGAACATAACAACATTCAGTGAAGCAGGATGGACAGTGCCTGAACTTCAAGGGTCTCATATCTGTTTGTGACCCTGTACCTGGAACTCCAAGTGCCTGGAAGGATTTACCTGACAATGGGATGTCAGTAGAAACTTCAGTGTAAACATTAAGAATAGTTAGGATTCATGAGTCAGTGCATAAAGTGCCACTTGCCACTTTTGGTGAACAAAGTCCCTGTGTCATACAACAGAGAGGTGAGTCCAACAGGCACTAGTTCAATGTTCTGATTAATACTTCAAAACTTTCCAGACGTTGATTTAGTATGGGAGAACTTCCCTGACACTGATTTCAGAGGGCTTTAAAACTTCCATAAGTTGATATATTGATATGGCTGGTACAGCACTTTACTTACATGTGAGCTGGGCTTACTGGTTTTCAGTTCAAGAGGGAGCTGAACATTTCGTTTCCCCATTCACAAGTAAAAGAGCAAGGGTTTATTTATTCACAACTAGTGGCATTAGGTATATGTAAAGGTACAAATGTAAGATTTTCTTCTAAGATCATGAGACTGGCTTTTGGATAAGCACAGTAGATGTTTTACTAGGGCTATTACAGGTTCATTTTTAGTGGTATTGAGGTCTCCATGCTTTAACTTTTACTACAATGCGTACTGCATGCAGATTGCATGCAGAGGCTGCCTAACTGGTAGTTGCTGGGGTGCACAAGTTTTTGTTCTAACAGTAATCTGTATTAAGAAGCGTGGAGGGGAAAGAGCCAAATTGGCACTATACCATTACTTATTCTAAGTAACATGTAGGGTCAGTAGGGCTGTGCTTTTATTGTTGAGCAACATGTGAAAGAGATAATGCAAAGGAATAACAAGAGCTGCCCTAGTGAACTTTACTGAGAATAGGGTGACAGATCTGAGAAATGGAAGCAAAAATGTAATGAAAGGTCCCTGGTTAAGCTGAGTCCAGTTTCACAGGAGTAGGCATACTGTGTCTTCTCCATGTGGCTGCATTCAAAGGGGAAGAGACTTTGAAGTGACCTCCTAAAGACCATCTGCTGCAGAAGCCTTGTTGAGCTGCTCAGAGTCATAAAGCCAGCAGGAGAGACCGGCCACTTAAAACTAAGTGATGAAATACATGGGCAAGCACGCACCCACACACCCACATTCCCCCTTAGCTTTTGTGGCAGGAAAAGGAGCTTGTGTTTAGAAGGACTGTGAAGGATATGCTGTCCCCACTTCTGGGATGCACCTGCCTCCTATTTCAGTGCTTATGATACGCTTTTCTTTCTCCTGTAGTGGAAGAAATTGAGGGCCAGATACAGGCAAACCACACTTCCTGACATCTCATTTAAGTAATGTGGAGTTTATCTGCCTCTTTGTCTCACTCTGAACTCAAAGAAACTAGAGTTTGTCCTCTTGTATATACCCAGTGAATTGCTTTGTAAAGAAATTAACTTCACAAAAATAAATGTTTCTTCGTCTTTTTATAGTTTGGGAAACAGAAGGAATGGAGTTAAGTGACAGTGTCAATGTCTGAACAAGATTCGTGGGGCTCTGAGTTTCATCTGTCTCCTGTATAAAAGTGCCTTCGTTGACCTCTTATGGATTTAGACCAGAGAATGACTCCTTTTTGCTCAGAAGATAATTTTGTGCAAAAGTAATCCATGGAGACACAGTTCATCGAATTATTTGCAAGTTCTGACAGAAAAGCTCTATTGTCACCAGAATGACTTTTTTTGTCCCAAGTTTCTTCTGCCCATCCCAGCGCTTCTAATTGCAGCTGAGTGATTCTTTTAAAGGTGTGTCTGTAATGTGATGTACCTGTAGTTACTCTGCCTCCTGAGTTGTGTGTAACAGAGATGTGGGTAATATGTAACATTGATGGCTTACGTGGAAATCTGCTGATAGCCAAAGAGAGAGGGAAACAGATTAAAAAAAAGTCCCAACCCTTAAAGACCAGAAACCACCCTACCTACTGAAGTCATTCAATAGGAGGAGCCATGAATTGCAGAAGCTTGAATACAGCTTTGCTTTCTGCTTCCTAGTGTACATGTCACTTACCTCATTAGTGGCGTTCAGTTAGGTTAGAAATCTGGCGTCTGGTAAGGAAACAGTAGATTTGCCATTTGTCTGTGGATATTCCATATTCCTCTTCTCCATTTCCACATGCTGAAATTGTGTTTCTTCATCTGTTTGATATACTGGGTGAAATCAGGTAAGAACCACTAGCTTATTCTTGGCGGTGTGGTCTCTTGGCTTTATTCATGCTTTTAAAAGAAATTAATATTCCTTCATTTAAATTGGCGAAAAGATTAAACGTTTGTGGATTATGCCTAATGAAGCAAATGGTTAGTAAAGAGAATTTGATCACTTTAAAACTGAGACGTAGGTTTTCATTTTAAAGTAAATAGAACTAAGCCTGATACTTTATCTCTGGCTGTTCTTTACACAGAGACACACTCAGGTATGTGCACTTTGTACAAAGTAAAGAGGTAATTGTGAAACAGTTTTAGCTTATTAAGATAAGTTTATTGCTTGTTGCTGATCTGTTAGGTTGACAGGTTTTCAAGTTACGTGTTGCGCTTTAAATAGGAAGTAAAGTTTAGTTACAAAGAAGCCAGTGTGCACTTAAGGTTTCCTCCTTTTCAACCACAGAAGATACTTAAAATGCTTACAGGTGAACACAGGAAAGTAAGAATTGTGTGTCATCTGAGTTAAACTGCACCTGTAACTGCCCGATGCCTTTCTCTGTGTTCTGGCTGTAGAGAGGAGTGTGTGGGAGTTCTCCCACAAGTGTGTGCAGAGGGCAGCCGGTTATTCCTTCCAGTAATCAATCACAAATAGAGATTGAAAACCCTTCCCTCAATGACTCCCTGCTAAACAGAGTATTAAAACTATAAATCTATTAATAGCATGTATCTAATCTCACAGTAAAGACATCTTTTCTTTTTTTTTCTTTCTCTATTTACTAGTCAAAGAATAACTTCTGCCATTTCACAGCCATAAGTAAACAAGTTGTTTCCCTTTCACATTTCCCAGCTAGTAAATAGGTCTTGTCACATGAAATAATTTCCTTGTGGTAGATTTCTCACTTCGATGGACTAGACCCTGTCTCTGTTTTGTGTCAGTGTCATTCTACTGGCTTCAGAAGAATTCTTCTTTCTACCAAAAAAACTATGAGAAATAAAAACATTTAAATGGATATGAAGGAACACTTCAACAATATCTTAGCATTAGTCTTTTCTACGTTAGATATGTGGGAGTGAATTATAAGGATCAGCAGTTAAACTTGGATTTAAGAATGGTATTAGGCAAAAATGAAGGAGTTCCGTGTTTTAGCTTTGAATCTGAATAGCAGAAATTTAATCAAGTATCTATTTTTTATAATTTAGCTTTGTATAAGGCATTTGCATAATAGAATATCTCTTCAAGTTTTGTTGTCATATGTCATCATATGAAAATTAGAGATTAAATGTGACACATTCTATTAACATCTCAGTCTCATGTCACATGTATGACATTCTGCCAGGTTCTTGAATATTGTTTTCACTAAATTCAGGGCAACTAAACAGCTCTTGATTTCAGAACAACTTCTGGGCAAGTCTCAGCAGTGAAATGGAGTTGCTTTCCTGTACCTTTGGTTAGTTAGTAACCTCTCCAGTAATCACAGTAAAAGTTACTTAAATTATTCAATGTCAAAATGATGAGAACAGTGATATTTATTTTGAAATATAAGTAGTTCCAACCTTTCCTGGAGGTAATAATTGTAGCTGTTGCCATAAGACGATGGCATGAACAATTTGAGACAGAAGCTTCAGATAATTTCTAACACTCCATGGCTTCAGGTGTCCAGTCTGGAAGTGACAGGTTGATTCATTGTAGATAGATGGTTTGTCCTAGAGGCTGTTGGTCTGTTTCCCTAAGGGAATTCCTCTCTATACTGCATCTTTAATGAATCTTAAGAAGTGCTGTATTTCATATTGTATAGCTCTGTGTAGATCTGCACTATAGTATAGAATCCATTTTTCAGACACTTTCTAACCCCATTGCACTTGCTTGCCCCTCACACCTTTATAAACCGGTGAGGGTTCGCTGTCCATCTCAGATGTGCAAATGTGGTAGATTCAGTTCTGCCTGCTAGGCGCTTGTGGGAAAAGGAGAAGAGCTAGAACTGCCTCTCCTACAACTCAAAAATTCTGAGAATTTCAGGTTACTATTTTATTATTTTTTAAGGAACTGAGTAGGTACTATTTCTTTTCCTGCTTTTGCTTTCTAGAAGTTGACTGAGTCTTGTTTTACAAAGTTGTTAATGATAGGAAAACTGAGAAAGTTGCCATCAAATATCAGACAAAAACCTTATTTAAAGTTGTATGGCCTACTAGAAGCCAAGAGATTGCCCAAAATTTCTTTGGCCATACACCAGCTAATACCGTAGCGAAGGTGAAGTGGCTATACAAAAGAACTGTGACAGGTGTTAGCATTGTGCTCAGAATCCTGAAGTGTCTTATACATGCAATGTGACTTCAGGAGGCAAAAGATATTTTAAAGAATTGAATTTTGACATTGATAAGCATACAGGGAAAAAAAGTTTTTAGACTTTTTTGAAAACCTCTAACCTCTTACTGATCCTGACTGATCTACAGCTTAGCCTTGCATACTGTAACTGCCCAAGAAATGCTAAATACTACATTTTTTCTTGTGCCATTTTGTACATTGATCTTACATATTCTTATTTTTTTCAAGTTCAGAACAGGAGCCTTTGTTTCTTCCTTCCCTATTTCTTGGTGACGGTGTCCTTATGGTGATCCAAAACTAGGGAAGGGTTCTAGATCATCTCCATATCGATAGAAAACTGTTTCTTACTTCAAGATCAAATAATAAGGATTAGAAAATTTGGCACCCTGGCTGAAAGAGGAAGAAGTGACCGCAGCAGTCTTCCTGTTTATACAACTAGCTGTGAAAAAATTCTGAGAATCTAAATTTGGTGGTTAAGCAAAGGTTCTTATCAACACTGACTGATAATTTGTATTTGTTATGGAGAAAATTCATGGTTCAGGAACAATTAGAAAGGTTAGTTCTGTATTTGAAGGGTTCAGAGGAGCACAGTGGCATCTGAAGAATCCTTAGATAAACTGTGTGTCCTTGTTGTTCGGTGTGTGTTTGAGCACTGCATTCCAAAGGTCTGAAGTGAAAAAAATGCAAGTTCTTCACTTTTAGTGGAATAATGTAGAAAGAAAAGTGAAGAGGTGGTGTTTCAGGTGCTCTAACTTATCAAATAACTGTCTAACATTTTCATCTTTTTCAGATGAGGAGAAAATATGTCCTGAGTTTACAGATCTTAATATAGGCAATGCTTTGTCTGGGACAGAACTCCGAGTCCAGCTGCTGCTACACACAAGGGAAAATCCAAGTTGTTCTGAGAGACTCGTTGAATATAATGTTACTTCATCTGAGTATCTTAATACATCCAAGAAAATTGTCTTTGTTATTCACGGCTTCAGACCAACAGGATCTCCACCCGCATGGCTCAGGGACATAAAGGAGCTTTTGCTGTTCTCCGAGGATATTAATCTCATTATCGTTGATTGGAATCGTGGTGCTACAACTGTGAATTACATAAGTGCTGTTGAAAACTGCAGAAAAGTTGCAGAAATACTGAAGAACTATGTTGACCAGATGTTGGTAAGGAAGACAGTTGCATCTGTTCTGGCTAAGATTAAGTAGTCTAGTTTAAGTGGTAATGGATATTTAAAGTATGTCTGAAGAAAAGCCTGTGAACATTATTAAACAACATTTCGTTTCCAAAGTATTTACTAACTTTGCATGCAGTTATTACTGCATATCTATAACTTCACCCAAGTTCTTATTTCTCTTTCCCTTAAATATGTCTGAGAGTGAATCTGATTTCTTTAGCCAGCTGGAAGCTTTAGGCCTTCTGGAATGAGTGAAGTGGGGAGTTGGAGAGAGAGATGTTCAAGTAGGATGTGGCATTAAAATGTTACAAAAACAATCCCTTACTCTTTTTACTATTCAACTACTCTAATTAAATATTTTTAGCTAAAAAGAATTCAGTGACACAGATATAAATATTGGTGTCAAGGTGACACAAACATCGTGGTTCTAGAGGGACTTCATTCCTGAAACAGTTCTTGACACCAGTGGTATTGATTGGGCTTTAGGTTGCTTAATCACATGAACAAAACATGTTATCATCTAATTTATGGCATTGTTAAATTTATCACTTGATTATTTTTTTTCTCACCACTTCTTTTCCCAGCCATTCTCAGAAATTTCGATTATTCAGCAGTAAGAAAATATTCATGTGGAATTTGAGTAAAAAAACCCAGCATTTTGAGAAAGGATGAGGAGAAACAAGAGAGACACTATCAGAATCTGTCCTCTGGGACTAGATGTAGTGATAACAATTCATAATTGTAACAGTAAATTAGTGTTTGGAATAGAAAAATAAAATAGGAGGGGAGTGCAGGCCATGCTTGGGCTGATCTTGTGCAAATCATCAAGTGATGGTGGTGCAGCATGTTGTGTCCCACAGCTATCAGTTTCATACTTGCAAGCTGCTGTGAGGCCTTGTTCGTTCATTTTGAGATGCATTAATGCTTCAGATCCCACATATCATCCACGTATCATTGGCTACAAAGATGATGAAGGGCCTGGAGCATCTCCCCTATGAGGAGAGGCTGAATAATCTGTGACTGTTCAGTCTAGAGAAAAGAAGATTAAGGGGAGACCTAATTGGTGTTTACAGTTATCTTAAGCATGGGATGCAGGGCAAGTTAGCCAGCCCCTCTTCAGTGGTCTGTGGAGACAGGACAAGGGGCAATGGCTGCAAGTTAGAACACAGGAAGTTCCGCACCAACATGCGGAAAAGCTTTTTCACAGTGAGGGTGACAGAGCCCTGGGACAGGCTGCCCATGGAGGTGGTGGAGTCTCCTTCTCTGGAGATATTCAAGACCCGTCTGGACGCCTATCTGAGTGATATGTCCTAGGGAGCCTGCTTTGGTAGGGGAGTTGGAACCGATGTTCTTTTGAGGTCCCTTCCAACCCCTACAACTCTGTGATTCTGTGATTCTGTGATCCCATCCCTTTGCAGAGCTTCTAGCAGTTCTGTTGATACTATTGGAGAAGTATTCCGTAGCATCTTCTTGGTTGGTTTTTTTTAATGCCACCTGCTTTGTAGAGTGGGCATCTTAAGGCTTTCCTGCAGGTGTGCATTTGGCACCATTATTCAGCAGATCTATGGTGTAAGTGTTAAAGGTATTATGTTTTTAAATGTATTTTATTGGAAGAATAAGGCAGGGGGAGGTAGATTTTTTTTTTTCCTAGTTCATAGTTTTGGTTCATCATTCTGGTATCTGGTAAATGTCTTCCTCTTCCCTCTCTGAGCCTCTCTTCTAACTAGTGTGACAGTTTGGAAGAAATGTGACTCAGGCTTCCTTTTTATATGTTTTTAGTCAAAGGTCTTCATAATTAAATACACTGTTTAGCTAGTACAGAATGTCAAACTGAAAATAACCTTGTAATTTACATTTGTTTTTAAAGTTATGAGTTAGAAATATAACTTAGAGTGCTGACAAAAAACTTGGAAATTGAAATCAGTCTACTGATGTATGTTCATTTAACCTTGAGTGTGGTTGTGCTGTGTGGGTTTCTTTTTCCCTGACAGGCAAATGGAGCTTCTCTTGATACCATGTACATGATTGGTGTTAGTCTTGGGGCTCACGTAGCTGGTTTTGTTGGCCAGAAGTATAATGGCAAGCTGGGCAGAATTACAGGTAAGTGGTTTAACCCATATTCTAAAGTACCTTGTATTGTCATGGCTGTGAATCAGGTAGGTGCTAGTACTGAAGTAGAGACAAATGAGAACTGAGTTTTTAGTAACATGCATGAGGCAAAATGTATTCCTGATAGAAGTTCAGGAAATTGTGAATGTGTGCCTTCAGGAAGTAAGTTACAGTTGAAATTTTCCAACCTGTTTACCTCTGGTGTCTCAAATGAAAACTGAGTGCTGCACCCCAAACGCCACTTAGGTCAAATGATATGCTACCCAAGTTTCTGTCAGGTGCCTCTGAAGGGAAGTTCAGAAGCTCTTGGTCAGACCACAGGAATCATGCACAAGGATTCAATTTCAGACTGAGGTATCTGAACATGGTGCAAATTTTAGTATGTTGAGTTATCTGCTATCCAGCCTGTGTATGGACACTGCAAATCTTACCTCATACATGGTACATTGTCGGCATCATCTGCAGGAGGTGCCACATATAGTGAGAATTGGACTGCTGTCATTTGGGTATGTGCTTTAGGACCAGGGTTGCACAAAGTTTAGGATTAACTTCTAACAGTCAGTCAATTAACTGATGCTAGCTCCCAGAACAGAAGCCACAAGGCTAATTTGGGAGCACAGGATCCTGAGACTTCTTGTGGTGAAAGAGGAAAACTCACTGCAGCTAGCGTGTTGAGAAGGAAGCTCACTAAACTAGCTGTCAGAAAAGGTGCTAAGGGGTGAAGGGACTGTTGGATCCTGATAGTGTTTTTGATTTAGGAGTGCATCTGCTTTCAGGCGGCAGTTTTCAGGAGGCAGTTACACACACACACACACCCCCATTCATAGCTCCAACACTCATAGGAGTACTTAAGTAAACTTTTTCTGGAATGTCAGAGGAGCCAGTAGCCAGCCTTAAGAGAGGCAGTTAAAGACTCCTCCCCATCTAGTACAGTGACCTGAAAGCTGAGGCATAGAGTGTGTTAGGCTTCAGCTATATTCCTTTATTTAAGAATATTCATTTCTACTTTGCACAATTCCCTATATTGGTGGTGTCAGTGGTTGGGGACAGACTTGACTGCCATGTTAGGTTAGCAGGTCTGTGTCCCCTTATACAATAATTGGGAGCTAGAAGAGCCATGTCATTTCTGAGTTCAGATGCTTGCAAGTAAATGCAATTATAGGAAATGTTTCAGTTACCTTCTTATAATTACAGATATGGATTAATAAAGGCAAAGCTTGAGTGGTCCAAGCCCTCAAGACATAACCTCTTGATTGTTTTGATCTTTCTTTCAAAGAACTTGAGCTGGTGGTCCAAACTGATGGCAGAAAAATGAGATTTAATAAATACCTAAATATTTTCTTCTTCACTGTGTGGAGGCTTCTGAAATATAAAGCAAATTAACGGACTAAAATGATGATGTTTGTCACCTGGGGTATTATGAATGTGAATTCCTGGCATTCCATGATTCCAAGATGTGGATCTTGATTATCTGGATCTTGAGAGAGCACCTCCCTAGACTAATTCTTAAAGAGCACCTACAAGTGAATTTATAATAAAAACTTGGATAAACTAAAGTCATACTATGTCCCCATCTCTCAATCAGTGAGAATGCAATTAAAGTCATTCAAGTTTAGGGATGTAAGGATATTATGCCTTGATGGTTGTATTTTCCATCTCTGCTGGTTTTTCATTTCTCCTTTTTTTTCTGTGCTTTTGTTGTCAAGAAAATAAGAGAAGATGAAACCTCAACTGACAATTTTGCTTTCCTGTGAAGACAGAAACTACCATCATGAAAATTATCAGTCTTCAGGGCTACACAACGTAATTCCTTATCCCTAACATGAGTGAGAATATGCAGTGTTTAATCTAAAATACTTTGCCACCCAAGTCCCCTCCTCTTCCGTATAAAGTGAATTTTGTGGATCTCAGTTGGAATCTCTTCTGCCATAGCTGACCTCCATTGGGTGAAAACGTTGTCAAAAACTATTTCACTTAGTTTTTTATAGCAATTGTTTTTCTATAACTAATTTCAGCACCAACTGATAAAATGATTGAGGCAATTTTGAAGTCTCAATCCAAGATGTCTTCATCTTGTGTTCTGGTGGCGAGATTAGTTATACTGTGCATTTCATTTTTATAAAGTACTTCATAGGTAAGGTATTTTCTGGGGAAAAGGACAAAATTAATACTCCTGATTTGATCCCTAATGTTGTTGTCTTACAATTCATCTGGGAGAACTTGGAGATGAGCACAACTATTTAGGGAGAGAGAAATTCAAAGATGTGGGTTGATCGGTCTTGTGGCTGGAACCCTTGCTTTGCTTAGCAAGTTGAAGAATGGAAACTTGAGAATTGTGCTGGTTTTTTATTTTCATCCAAGGAAAATGAACAGCTAATGAAAAATAATGCTCAAATGTTGGTCTTGTAGATATCTGTGGAAACAGACCCCAGGATTTGTAATTCCAGCATTGTTTCCATTCAGGTCTTGATCCTGCTGGCCCTTTGTTCACTCGAGAACCACCAGAGAGGAGACTGGATCGTACGGATGCACAGTTTGTGGATGTCATCCATTCAGACACTGATGGTAATGACATAACCTTACCTTTCCTGGGTCAACTTCAGGAAAGGCAGGAAGGCAAAAGAGAAGGGATAAACTGAGTCAGTAACATCCAGGTAGTGCCGCAGAAATGTATTTGTGTTATCAGGTAGATTCCTGTGCTGTGCTTTCTAGCAGTGCCTAGGCTTTTGAAGTCATACTTTATGTTATTCATCAAGAAATTGAAACTCAACTCTGCTAATGACTTAGGCAGCGATGGGCTGTTTTGTTCAGTTCTGACAGAGCAGCTGTGTTACCGAGTGGGTGAAGCTTCATGACTCAACCCAAGAATATTGAAACAACTTCTCTGCCCAACAGCACCTGTAGGTAGCTGTGTAGTCACAAGTCCATTTAATGCCATGCAAAAGTAATGAATACACCACTGTCACTTGTGTGGTTTGCTACGGTATATTCCTTCTGAATGCGGAAAAGCGAGTCTGCACATTGATTACAGCATGGCTCTTGCATTTAATTTCTGGTGCTTCTGAATATAATTTATTATATTTCTGAAGTAGTTTACCATTAATCTACTTTTGCTGTGCTAGTGTGTATGAACAGGAGATGTTGTAAGCATATGATTATCGCTGAATTTGTCCCTTCTGAGATGGCCAATCTCAGCTGTGTCACATCAGTACAGTACAGATCCACTGCTTAAAATTCTACATCACGTTACTATAAGGTTAAAATTAAGAACATTGTAAAATCTGCTTCATCCATGCTAAAATCTGGGTTTGTTTTTTTTAATCAAAACCATAAGTAAACCTTTCAAACCTAACAACCTTGTCCCATTATTTGTGTAGTTTCATATGCATTTCTTTAATGATATTAATAATTAAAGCATTTTATTATACAAATTTATATGCAAAGTTAAAAAATTACAGCTTATAATGCTCCAATTAAGTGAATAAAGATCATGTGTGCTAAAAAAGAAGGTAGGTCAGATTGAGCTTAATCTTACTCATGGTCTTTTATAAGATGGATACAGATTTTTTTTACTTTGGTATACTGCTAATAGTGTAGCTCAGAATCCACTGTCATATTAAAAAATGTAAAATCTTACTCTAATGAAAATTACATTGGGAAAGAATTTTGGTTGCTGCGAACATGAATTTAATAAATTTCTTTGTGCAAAGAATGTATCAGCTACAGCACAGAATAGTTTTATTTGCTCTTTCCTTTTTCTTTTGTGGCAGTAAGAATCTTACATAAATTTACATAGATTTGTGTACAGCACTTTACATGTGTATAATTTCTTTTAAAAACCCAACTGATTTTATTTAACTCATGATTTCCATTTAAATAATGAAAGAAACAGTACAATTGCAAAAATTTTCTTAAAGACCTGCATTTTTTTTTGTAATGAATATAATGATAAATAATTGACTGCATAATTCTGTTTATATTTTTTTGATTCATGATGTTTTTACTTTAGCACTAGGTTTCAAGAAACCTTTGGGAACCATTGATTTCTACCCAAATGGAGGAATGGATCAGCCTGGTTGTCCACGAACAGTATTCAGTGGTAAATATATAAATGTATAATAATATATAAATATAATAAAAATGTGTTCAATTAATGAGAAAATAGTTTAAAATAAAAAAATGCTAAACTGATGTCAATGAACAGTGCACATATTCAGTAATATGTGAGCTGAGGGCTTTGTGTTCTTTCTTTTCCATCCCCACACAGCAAACAAGAAAGACCAAAGGCATTTGAAATATTAATTTTTAAAACAAAGATCTTCATATAACCATATGTATTCCACCATACAATTATTATTCGTAGGATGGAATTCTATTATTGTATTACGTGTACAATCTGCATATAATGATCTTTATTTTTCTGTGTTTATATATGGCTAGGCATGGGGAAAGGTGTGTGTGTCCAAGTGGTTTGGACAGGATCACTTGCATACAACATGGAAGGGAAGGCTTTCAAGCCTTCACTGTGTCTTAGGTTCCTCCTGGCTGGCAAGGATGAACTGGGTTTTGAACAGGTCCTTTAGGCCTTACGATGAAATCAGTTTAACAACATGGTCTTTTTGCTGCAGAATTTTGCTTATTTCAGCCTCTATAAATTTTAGGCAGGGTTGCTGCCCATTCTTTTTGTTTACTCTTTTGAGACATGTTTATGTCTGTCTCAGTTTCTATTACTAATCTGCACGGTGCTGCTATGAATTAGAGCCACTGCAAAAGCTTAGGACTTCCACTTCTGTGTCTATGAGCATGGGAAAATCCCTTAAGACTAAAGATCATCTTCATCTGTACAGTTCTCACAGTTTATTTTGCAAGCAGAGTTTCATAGAATCATAGAATGGTCTGGGTTGGAAGGGACTCCAAGGATCATAGAGCTCCAATCCCCTTGCCACAGACAGGGCCACCAACCTCCAGGCCTAGATCTACACAAGGTTACCCAGTTATCTCCCCAGAATAAAGAGAATGTCTAAAATATTCTCCATGGTATTTTTTTTGCCCAAAGGTTCTTCACTGGATACAACAAGGCAAATTTTAACTCAAGACTTATGCTTTCTAACAAAACACACTGTCAATTTGATGTAACTTAGTAGACTATTTCTTACATATAAAACCCTGTAGACTCTTCTCTATACCTGTAAATCCAAAATAGTCTTCAGTTTCTTCTTGTGTATGGGCATTCAGTTTTTAGTCAACTAACCAGAGAGTAAAAGCATGGCTAACTAAGAATGGCTCAAGTAAATAGGATTACTTTGATAACACTTCTTCCCTCATGAATAAAAATTACAACATAGTTCTTTTTTTCTTTCCTGAAGGACTTCGGTATTTTAAGTGTGACCATCAGAGATCTGTCTTCCTCTTCTTATCATCTTTGAAAAGAAAGTGTGACATAATAACGTATCCTTGTGACTCCTACTTGGATTACAAGAGAGGAAAATGTGTTGATTGTGACGCTTTCAAGCCAATGTCCTGTCCAGTGCTGGGTAAGCATTGTCCTATCTGCTCTGGGTTGGGTGAGATTACCTGGGAAATCCAGGCTAACTCTTCCTGGGGTTATTCCAGAGATCTGGAATATTGTGTTAAAGGATCTGTAGAGATTGATCAAGTGCAGAGGTGCATACTGTTGTTTAAAGTCTTTGGCTTTGTCTGCTTTCTAGTTATCTTTGTTAGACATAAGTGCTCAATGTTCCTAATCTTTGATCGTTAGGCTTTCCAGTCTGAAATGGATTCACGGTGTATTTCCTTTCCACTTAGAAACTCCTACTTAGTTCATCACTTCAGGCTTTCACAGTGGGTTATCATCCATAGAGTACCTGTGGTTTTTATTTAGGGGTAATGACGCTTATAGCAACTTCATGGGTTTTCTGAATCTTCTTTTGGAGTTGAACTTTTATTTGGAGGGGGGTGTAGTTGCTAAGGGGTTTATTGCTTTCTAGGGAGGATCTGGGTAGGGTTTGAAAAAGGCTATAATAGTGTGGGCATTTCTTAATTGGCAGGGGTTTCTTAAGAATGAAATTTTAAAAATATTTAATTTGAAGCTAACTTTCAATTTGTACCTTGTGTTTTTTGCATCCTTATTTTAGGATGTACATCCTATATTACTTAGATCAGGTTTGAAGAAAAAGCACAGATGGATCTATATGCTATTTTATAATAAAACCTGACTGTAACGGGACATTACAGTAGAGCAGAAAGACACCAGGACGTCCCCAGCATGGTTAATCACCGTGCCTGATACACTTATACAGAAGGCCCAAGCTAAAGATGGAGAAGAATTTCATCAGTCAGCTGCCAAGGGGCCTTTTTTTTAGTTGTGGTTTGTTTGGGGTTTTTTTTTAATAACCAAAACACCTATGAGGAAGTGTCAGGCAGTTGAATCTGCAAACTGAGAAGAGATGCAGCATCCTTCTCCTGCAAGCTTTCCTGCTTGCTGCCTTGCAGTGGCAGCTCTGCAGCCTGGAACTAGCCCTTGCTGTCCACCCTAGGCAAGGAAATCGAGAGGGAGAGAATAGGATCAACCGTTTTAGATACAAGGACTGTTATCACAGAATCGTAGGGGTTGGAAGGGACCTCAAGAGATCATGGGGTCCAACCCCCCTGCCAAAGCAGGCTCCCTAGCTCATACTGCACAGATAGGCATCCAGACGGGTCTTGTATATCTCCAGAGAAGGAGACTCCACCACCTCCCTGGGCAGCCTGTCCCAGGGCTCTGTCACCCTCACTGTGAAAAAGTTCCTCCGCATGTTGGTGTGGAACTTCCTGTGCTCCAACTTGCAGCCATTGCCCCTTGTCCTGTCTCCACAGACCACTGAAAAGGGGCTGGCCAATTCCCCCTGCACCCCATACTTAAGATATTTATAAACATTGATTAGGTCCCCCCTCAGTCTTCTTTTCTCCAGGCTGAACAGCCCCAGCTCTCTCAGTCTTTCCTCATAGGATAGATGTTCCAGGCCCTTAATCATCTTCGTAGCCCTTCTCTGGACTCTCTCAAGGAGATGCCTGTCCTTTTTATACCAGGGAACCCAGAACTGGACACAATACTCCAGGTGGGGCCTGACCAGGGCAGAGTAGAGGGGGAGGATCACCTCCTTAGACCTGCTGGCCACACTCCTCCTGAATGCACCCCAGGATCCCATTTGCTCTCTTAGCCACCAGGGCACACTATTGACTCATAGCCAACCTGTCATCGACCCCAAGCCTAAAAATATAAAACAAATGTTCTTTCTACATTACATCAATAAGCTTAGGAGGTTTACAGAGTATCTAACATTTTACTAAATAATATCCACAATTACAGACTAAAAGGTTTAAAAATATTTACTGTACTGATTAAAAAATAAAGGAAGACATTTTCCCTAACGTGAAGCTGTTCTGTAACTGTTCTCTGCAAATATTTGGGCTACTTTCTGGGTTTGTTGCTATTACGTCTGCAGGAGTTTATAAGCATTATTTTTCTGGAGATAGTACTCTAGTCTAAAAAGATTCCAACTATTACATTACAACAATTTTAGTGATACAAATATATTTGAGAAACAAAATATTTGCTTAATATATTCTATTGTACTTAAGGGATTCCTGCATTTTTCAAGTCAATTTACTTTCTCAGACAATATTTAAGAAGATTAAAACCAACACTCAGGGCAAATAGTGCCTGACAAATCTGGTGGCCTTCTCTGATGGAGTAACAGAGTTGGTGGACAAGGAAAGGGTGACAGACATCATCTTCCTAGACTTGTGCAAAGTATTTGACACTGTCCCACACAACATCCTTGTCTCTAAATTGGAGAGACATGGATTTGACAGATGGACCACTCAGTGGATAGGGAACTGGCTGGATGGTTGCATTCAAAGAGTTGTGGTCAATGGCTCAATGTCCATGTGGAGATCTGTGATGAGTGATGTTGCTCAGGGACTGGCATTGTTCAGCATCTTTGTTGGTGACATGGACAGTGGGATAGAGTGCACCCTCAGCAAGTTTGCTGACAATATCAAGCAGAGTGGTGAGGTCGACATGGTGGAGGGAAGGGATGCCATCCAGAGGGGCCTTGACAGGCTGGAGAGATGGGCCCATGCGGGTTTATTAGACATTAGGAAGAAATTATTTACTATGAGGGTGGCGAGGCCCTGGCACAGGCTGCCCAGAGAAGCTGTGGCTGCCCCCTCCCTGGCAGTGTTCAAGGCCAGGCTGGATGGGGCTTTGGGCACCCTGGGCTAGTGGAAGGTGTCCCTGCCCATGGCAGGGGGTTGGAACAAGATGGGCTTTGCGTTCCCTTCCAACCGAAACCTTCCTATGATTCTGTGAAATCTCTCGCTTTGGGTGAGTTTTATTTGTGTAATTATATGTGTAGCATGGTTTTGCTAAATGTCTGAAATGATATTTCTAACTTTGTATTTCAGGTTATTATGCTGATAGATGGAAAAACCTGTTAGTCCCAATGAGTTCACCAACAAAAGCTTATTTTGACACCTCCGATAAAGACCCATTCTGTAGTAAGTGACTGAATACCTATGTAACAAGCTCTTTATGAAATGTTATGGGTGTTATATTTTAGCTGCTCGGGAGTGAAATCATGTTAAAAGTAGAAAGTTAATGTTAACTGCTGTGTAAAATGGTGTATTAACCATGAGCTAAGTGACAGTTCACAAACTGGAGGAAGAAGAATGATGATTGTGGCAGAAAACTAAGCAGTATGTGAGGTGAAAATCAAAAGTAATGGAATAGACTGCCAGGAGGAAGAAGGAAGCCAGAAAAGGAGAACCAAGTGACAGGGAGAAAGCTGGACTGAGAGAACCTGTGTTGATGGGGTCATTGCTGCCTTTTTCAGAGAGCAAAAATGGGAGGCATTGGGTGCCCTGGGTGAGGGACAAGAAAAGAGACACCTCAACAGAGAGAGCACCCCGTAGTCCACTAAATCTACTCCAGCTTTTAAAAGTCCATGTCTCCCTAAGAGTAAAGCAGTGGAGGGAAAATCTAGCTGACTGTTTCAGGGTTGAATCCACTGAGAATGAATTCTCATGTCATGGGCTTTAGCTGTAACAGATTAGGTATCTACCTATCCATGTAGAGGTCCAGATTAGATTCTTAACTAATTTCTGTTTTTATTAACAGACTTTACCACCGTAAGCAAATGTTATCACACTCAATTTGCTATGTTTAAGGTTCTTTGATTTGGGGCATGGGGATAGGCTTACAGGGTGAAATATGTTGTGCTTTGTCTCTAAATCTCTTTAATCACTTTATAGAGAGTTCCCTAAACTTTTTGCCTTGCTAACTCATAAGTCAAAAAAGTATCATGAGGTTGTTAAGAAGTGAAATTAAGTCTTTTCCTGTTGTCTCAGGAAGCTTTGTGACCAGGGACCAAATATCTAGGTTTTATAGTGGTAATCATGCTTACTTACATCAAAGAGAGGCTGCAACACAGGAAGGCAATCAACACTTCCCCCACCATCCTTCCTCAGTCTTCCCCAGGAAGTTCTAATATCAGCAGGTTTTAGCACCTTGACTTCTCTGAGGGAAGGGTGTTTGGATAGCCTGCACTATTTCACCTGCTCAGGCTGGGCAAGCAAGGCATGGGAATTAAGCTGATTAAAGCTTTAACCACCTGATTAACCTGCTCACCTAGCTAATGGCCCACTTTACTTATACATACAGCTCGTGCCAGTGCTGTTCCTCCTCTCTCCCTGCCTGCATACCTCAGCCAGCCCTCATGTCACTCTTGTGGGTAACTATAGTGTTGCTACACTATGTGAAGGTACTAGTTAGGGCTTGATTTGTGGCGGTTTTTTTCTGTAAGCAGGTCAAATTCTTGATGCTAATTCTGATGGTAGCTTTTTGATGCAAATCCTTTCCATGTAAGAACTGGGGGAAATGGTGCACTAATTATGTAGAACCCCAAGCAGCCATTTGATAGAAGCTCATTTTTCTCAATACTTTCTTATTCTGCTTTGAGCTGGTAGCTTTGGTAAAGAGTCACTATTCCTATCATCAAACATTGAATATTTTTAACAGGGGGATAACAATAACTGTATCTGGTTAGGTCATTCTTTGAGTTTTATTATTTCCTATTTCTTTTTCAGTGTATAACTACTTGCTGGATATTACTACCTGGAATAAAAACATTAGGAGAGGTTTCATTCAAGTTAAAATAACAGATTATGCTGGGAACACAGTAGAATCAGAGGCGAGTAGGTATGTTGTGCTTTGTCTCTAAATCTCTTTAATCACTTTATAGAGAGTTCCCTAAACTTTTTGCCTTGCTAACTCATAAGTCAAAAAAGTATCATGAGGTTGTTAAGAATTTGCCACAGCTCCTTTTCCTGGATATGGCTCAGTGTCAGAGGCAATGCTTCTCACACTGATATGATTCTTTCCCCATTTATCAACTAACCCAGGTCATTGTGTGGTGCTGGCTTGAGTCCAGTCTCGGTGTCCTTGTTCTGAACACTCAAAGTCAATACATCTTACAAGATTTCTGATATTAAGAATAATGCTTGGCAATAATTAATATCACTCAGCCAACAAAACCCTGATTATAAATAATATTTTTTCTTTAGTGAAGCTTCAACATTTCAGCAATATAAAAGAGTCAGGATACTAACTGGATTTTATCAAGACCTTGAGAAAATATCAAAAATTTCCTTGACATTTTCCACGAAGACTTTAATAGGCCCAAAACACAAGCTTAGGATTCTCCAGATGAGACTGAAATCCCTTAATAATCCAGAAAGGTAAGTGTATGTCCCATATCAAAGTTGTCTATCAGCTAAACTGATCGGGAAGTTTCCTCAGAAATGTGTCTTTTCCTCTATTTTCTAAGTCACATGTTCATCCTTCTCACCCTACCTAGAGGATCATGCCTGTCATGTGGGAGAGCTGCTCCGTACGCTCGTGTTTAGTGCACAGCACCCTTGTGCATGGAGATGGCACACAGGGTGCTTGCTTACAGCCAGCTGCATCTGCTGCTGCCTGGTCACAGTGAGTTTTAAAGAACCACTTCTATAGAGCAGCCTGCCTTGTACCTGCATGGCTACATTCTCTGCCAGAGGATAAATTTTATTACACGCTTTTCTGATTGTAGCCCCCTGTCCATGCACACTCAGATACAGCACGGAACACTTCAGCTACCTGTGTGACAAAAACAGGTTTTTGGCCTTGTTGCTGAAGATAAAGGCCTTCAAAGACCAACACAGTCTATGCTTGCCTGCACTTAAAATGAGACAATCTGCATTTTTTAGTAATTGAGCATCATTATAAAGGTTTTATTATTTCTGGTTTAAAATACTTGAGCAGTATCGCCATATGTTTGTTTCTTAGACCTCCAGTTGCTTGTACAATAGCACTAGCAATTAAAATTTACACTTGCATCATGTGAAAATAATATATTACATGGAATAGATAGGAAATATCCAGGAGTAGCAAGAGTACTTTATTGAGTTATGTTTGTTTCGCATGAGTGGCAGATTCAACAGAGTCAGGATTTAAAATAACATCTAATAATAGTTATCAGGTAAGCATGAGTGGGAAAATTAAGATAGGAGTAAGTCTTAAGTCAGTACCATCAAAGTTTAAGTCTTTCTGATTTGGTGTGTGATAATTGTCTGGTAGGAATTAGGTATGATACTTTGTAAGAACAATTGTGAAGCCTTGTTAAGTTAATATTTACTGGGAAAGAAGAGGAGAAGGGCGGGAGAGACTTAGGAAGTAACAGAACATTCAGTACCTTTGATGCAAGCCTGTCAGCATTAAAGACTTTTTCAGATAATCATCTAGCAAATAAGGAAGATTTTCAGTGAACAGCCCTTACTGGGTTTGAGTTTTCATTCCTGGTACTCTGACTCTTGTTAGGATTAGAGTAAGATGCACTTGATTTGCTTTAATACAGGGTCCATTAAAGTCCTTTGTATAGAGCTTCATCAGACGGCAGTCATATAGGCACATTAGATGCTTTTAGGCAGCAGTGGGAAATAGTGCATTGAATCAGCATGTGAAGGCAATTTAAATGCAGATGTTACAACACTATTGGTTAGCATAATTACATAATTAGTCATTGTAATTATAACTACCTATATTTACCTTATTTTGTTACATATAATTACAACAATTACTTGAATACATGATAATCAACTAGAAACTACATTAAAAATGTTTAAATTATTCATATAACAGAGTAGCAGGTAAAAATCAGGGAACAGGTGCAGGGGTAAGAGACAATAGGAGTTTCTGTCTCCCCAGATCTGTGTTAATAACAGACAGTGGGAGCGTGGGTGGTACCACTGACAATTGTCTTCTGCGCTGGTCGGTTATTCACACAGATGGTGTGTGAATGTGGGAATGCTAAAAGGTACCTATAACTTTCAGACTCTTCTGGTCTTTGAGGTAAATCATTCCTGTTAATCCATAAAAGCAGAAAGCTTTCCTAACTTGCTTGTGTCCAGGTGTCAGTTCTCCCAAAAAGCTTTGGAGTCTGTCAGTCAGTTCAAACTCAGTTGATGGGGAATGTGAATGGCTTAAAGATACTTATCCCAGTCACCTTTGGGTTTTTTTGTAACCAAAACAAGAAGTAATAAAAAAGACAGCCTCTACTGAACAAGAGAGTGTGGCATGCCCTTACTTTTTTGGTGGACAGCAGAGAAGCCACATGGGGAGAGGGATTATAAAAGCCCAACCTAAGAAAAAAAAAAAATTGTCTTTTGCTCCTCATCAGTGAACTGGAGAACCCACTCCAGCTACTCTCCTGTAAGGCATTCCTGGTACTCAGTAATCACAAGCTTAGATGTAATACAGTTCAAGTGATACGTGGTATGTTAAAAACTGTGTGGTTTTATTTCTAGTATTCATCATTACAGTTTGTCTAAGTATCATATTAGATAGAGCCCTTCCCAGGTAATGACTGCTGTTGGAGAAGTGGCTAGGTTAATTCTTTGTGCTGCTGTGGTGGTGCAGATGTGCTAAAATACAGTGTTGTATTGTTCCGTGAGATACGGGAAGTCAGCTCAGGAAATGGATGCATGTAATAACCTTGCATAGTTCTGGCTGGACATTTGTCCTGTGAATTCTTTCTCAGTCTTTTATAAGGACTTCTAAAATGCTGGCAATTTCTGTGCTTTTTCTATGTCTTTTTTCCTCCCTCCTCAAAAATAACATAATAGTAAACCATTAAATTCCAATCAAAACAGATTGTGGGTGAGGGACTGGATGAAATCCTATGCTTTGCATTATATGGAACACCAGAATTTCTCTTGAGCTTCTTAGTCATAAAATGTAGTGTCTGAGCTTTGCGGGGTCCTTAAATTCTTACATAGAAATCCGACAGTCCTTTCACATACAGACAGGTGGAGCCTTGGCTGGGTGGAAATCTCACACTAATGGGCAACTACAGAAGTGCCTGGTGGGATGTCCTTTCTCAGGCTTTGTCCTTTAGCGGTTTCACTCTATGCTACATCCCAGACAGAGGTGGACTGTGTTGTATAGCCACATCTGTGAGTTCAGAGTAATACAAAGATAATTTTAAATGAAATATGTATCAAAGTTTGTGTGTCCTTAGAGGTGCTATTAGAAGGTATTTGCCTGTTGACACCAGCTCTCGCTGTCTGTCTATAGCAGCGCATGAAGGGCAAAGCTGTGACCTGTCTCTGCCCTTAAAGGCAGACCGTCTCTGTTGGCCTCAAAAAGTAAGATTGTGTGTGCATGTGAGACTGCTTTTGTGACTTCTGTATCTGTTTACATAGTATTATGCAGTTCTGAGTTTTCTAGGTGTTCAGATGATAAATTACTCTTGCGTGAAACCTTCTCATGCATGTTGTCATTACAGCTGAAAGAGTTAGAAGATATTATGATGTGGTTTTTTACTTTCCTCAGTGGACTGAAAGCAGAGAAACTCTCATACCTAGGGAACCCAAAATAAATTATTCAGGCCCAGTGTTAACAGGAATTGGGCTGTTCTCAGGTTATTGTTCTAAAGAATTAATTTGAATGCAGATTAATAGCTTTAATGGATGAATTAGTGCATCTTCGTATTACAGACTAATGTGATATGCTTCTAACTCATTATATTTTGCACCATCCAATGATGCCCTGGTGGTTGTTCACAGTCTGGAAAAACTGCTTTAGTGATGCCTAAAGTAAGAAGTAAACTTCGACAAGACATTACTTCTTGTCCTGAGTACTGTCTCTGAGAGGTCGTAAATACTGCAGGTTTAATAAGTCAAAGAATTAAACATTTCTCTATTAATTTTAACTTTTTCTGATGTGCACTTTTTTCCTTCTTTTTTCTACTTTTGTAGACCACAGCTTTGCAGATACGACTTTGTACTGATGGAGAACTTTGAACTGACCTTCAAACCTGTCCCTTGCTCAGAGAGAAGAGAGAGCTTGTAACTTAATTTCTCCTACAATAGTGTTTTGATTCTTCCTCGGGTTAAAGACTGCAATGAGAAAGGAAACAAGATAGATTTGTTTTCAGGTGTCTGCCTGGTAATAGGCACTTGGAGTGCCGTAGGGTGAAATTGATTGAAACTTCCAGCTATCTATGTATTTGGAAAATTTGAATAAAGTAAATGCATCATGGTGGACAACATGCGATGGTCTATTTGTTATTATTTGTTGGCAATCAAGAAACTACTGAATTAAATATGAATTATCTGCATAATCCTGGCATATTATTTGTCAAGTCATACATATATTTAATTATTTATTACTTGTAATGGCTTTTGCATGGAAACGTAATTATCTGTCTCCTAAGTGAATTTAATATGCCGTACATGTGATCTATGGATCTAATACCCAGCAGTTTTGCTGTGCTGTGCTCCCTGGATAAATGAATTCGCATTTTGGCATTACATAATGTCTCAGTCTCAGAACTGGAACAGTCAGATTGGTGAGCACAGATGTACATTTGCTACTTAAATCAATTATCTTTATGCTCATCATAGACGAATCTTATTGCAACTGTTCAGATTATTTTATTTTTTTGGCGTTGCAGCTATGGACAGGGCAGCAGTGTTTCAGAAGTGAAGGCATTCTAAGGTCTGTTCTGAGGAGAATAACTTCAAGATATAGTAAATGCATTTGCATTGTTTCTGTTTGGGCCTTCTGGAATTAGAGAGGCTCCTCAGTTTGAGACTGATGGCAGCTTTTCACCTATTGGAAAGTGAGCAGGAATAAGCCCTACATAAAGATGTCCTCCTCCAGTTCAGAAAAAGGTTTTCCAATGCCAGATTGCCTTTCCTGGTGGTACTAACTGAAGAAGAGATACATGTATTTTTCTGCTCTAAGGTTCCTTTATGTATTTAACCCTGGTTTATCGTGTAAATGTCCTATGTACATCCTTCTCTTTCCAGTGTCTCCTCTCTTGACAATGATACTTGGTTGAACCTATTAACCAATTTCATCTGAATGTCAGTAGAGCAGGATGTCCAAACCGATGAACTGCAAATTTTATTGGAAGTCAACAGCTGGGTTAGAAGTAAGATGGAAGGCAGTGTCTGAAGGCAGTGAAAGCAAGTTATAACTTCACCTTCTTCATTGCAAGAGGCAGCTCCAAAATGTTGGTCAGTATGTGCAGAGCTCTGAACCCCAGAACTGTGGACAGACTTGCTCGTAGACTGACTTCAAAAAATACATTTAGTCTATAGAACTAATAATTACATTACCACAGGTTTTCTCAAGTGGTGTCTTAGCTTTATAATAACATAAAGAGTAGATATACTGCTCTTTCCAGTATTGGAACGGAATGCTTGTTTATTATCACGACTATTAGTGATGTCCCCTGCTTTGTGCCTTGTTTACCTTTATGAGCTTGATTTTCAATATCTCAGTCTGTTTAAAATAAGAGACAATGGAAGCCTACCATTTCAACATTTCTTAGGGTTGCCATTTTCACTATGAACTCTGTCTTTTGCCATGTCCTTGCTACCCAAGTTAGGGGGGAGCTCTGCTAATGCATCCATCCCTTGGAAATGAGAACTTGCACTAATATATGCTTTTAGGCAATAGCTGTAACTGTTATAAAATGGACTCCTGGCTTCCTGCATCCTTTTCTACTATGTAAACATACTGGCTGAATGGTGGTTACACAGCCAGTCATGATATATTGAGTGGTGGGGTAGAGTGTAAGACACGAGCAAGAAAATGTGCAAAATTGAGGGCTGAGGTTCCTTCCTAGAATTACTCTGTTATAAATACATTGAATGAATGGGAGGGTAGTCAAAAAGATAGAAGGATGCATACAGACAAGACTAAGAGTGTTGCACAGTGGGGAAATATAAAGTTAGTGCTAAAATTTTCACACATTTTAAAAATACCTATAAAAAGTGTAGAACAGGAATAGCTCTTTGTTGTCTTGATTTGTGTAAACTTGGAGCGAAAAGGAAAGAAGCAGTAGGAGGTTCCAATAAACAACATGAGACAGAAAGGAACTTCCTCCCCCCCTCTTCCCCCCCCCCCCCCCCCGCCCAATTTCCCATTTTAGTTGGTAATCTTAATTTTCTAAGAGGGACTCTTCCAGGCAGTGCATTTCCAGGACGTAATTGCACTTCTCGAGTGGCTAAGCACTTGGACTGCAGCCTTGTGTCTCCCAGCACCAACAAAAATGTGCTGTAATTGTTGGGAAATGCATTGCTTTTCATGGCTGGCTGCCACATGCTACTTTGTACTAATTCTGTCAGCCCCCTCAAGCTCAGCAGAGGATGCCACAGCCAGGCAGAAAATTAAAATCTTCCAAGGAGTTCCCTGCTCTGGATCAAGTGGTGATGGCTGCTCAGAGGCGCGTGCTTCTGCATCACAGCTGAAGAGAGCTTGGACTCGTCATGGTGGTGTTTTGCATTCTCTGTCAGGGTACAAAATACCCACTCTCATTTTCCATGTTACTGCTAAAAAGGTGTATGTATGCCTTCACTGGGAAAATGCAGAATGAGCTGAAAAACCCCCATCAATTTTCACTGAGAAAACCTAAAATGGAGAAATAGGTCATTTCATACTAGTTTGGCTGGGAATGAAGTTGCTTTATAGAGCTACCCTAAGTGCTCCTATCTTCTCCTGGTTCAGTATCTGGCAGTAAGCACTGGCCTGCTGCATGGCCTGGTGATACTGTCATGCTTTGGTTTTTTCACATGTAAAATGGAAAATTTTCCAGTCAAGAAACACTTCCCAATTCTTCATGATAGAAGTTGTTAACTTTATTTCAGAAGTTTTCTTATATCTAATGTGTTTAGCTGTAAGCAACCATCTCTGTACATGCGACAAAAGATATATCCCATGGGGAAACGTAGGCTCTGTAATTAACTAGTATATTGTAGTAATACCAAAGGGATCTCATTAGTATAGACTTGTAGTAACGAACTCTAAATTATTTCTATCAAATGCAACAAGCTTGGGAGATTTAATGTTTTATTTATATTTAGTGTATAGTCACAAGGAGATGAAATTGTTAAGTGATAGGCTTATAAAACTGAGATAAGGTGGTTTTTCCTGCTTGTGTTAGACCTGATTTGTATTTGATAGCATCATCTTTTCTTTTAACTACACTATTTCCAATGACCTGACAGTGAGGGTATGTCGAGAAACTCATTAAGAGCTAGTCTTAACTGGAGAAAGCAGTAGCTTACTTAGGCAAAAGACAGTGTATAATACAGGAGATCTTCACATCACTCTCTTAATTCACAATAGTTTGAAACAGTCTAGATTAAAGATATGTAAAACAAGACCATTTGCCAGTTTAATTTCGGATGGCTTTGTTGATTTCAGTGATGCTATATACAGTTAAGGCTGTGGTATTTATGATCTCTGCCTCAGATATGGATTGATTTCACATTTGGATTACTTATTTGTACAAGGCAAAGTACAGATATATGTTGGTAGAATTAATGGCTAGGTTTATATACAGCTAAGTTGAAAGCAATTTAGCAAGGAGATGCTGAATGGAGGTCAGATTTCTTCTTAGGAAGAAGAAAGCCCTGTAAAAAGATCTGCTTTTTTAATGCAAATTTTGTAGTGTTATGGGTTACTTCAAAAGGAGTGTTTCATGGTAATTAATAATTACATGAGATACAGCATGGTTGATATGATTGAGGAAAGAAGGCTACAGACGTGGGGACCTAAAGAGGTACTAAACTGGGATTTATGCTAGATCCAAAATCACCTACTGCATTTGACAGCTGCCCCTGACAGCACTTGGTGGGTACCTCAACTTATTTTTTCACTTTGTAGTTTCCAAGATTTCTTCTGAGCCCATCCAGATGTGCGCATCAGTCAGTAGTGAACAATTTGACACTGCCTCTTACCTAATCAACATCCCAAATCTAAGCATGCTTACTCGTTCCCCCTTCAGATTGGTGGACAAGCCTGGTGCGTGTACAATGCTTTGAACTAGAGTCCACACAAGAACTTGAGAGAGACTGTCTTCCACTGAAAAAGTGTAAGGATGCTGCTCCTGCCTAGTAGACACAGTTCAGAGATCCTGTTTGGACTACAAGTTAGCTGTCCATGGCATCATGGAGGTTTGGGTTTGTGTCTATGGATTCCCAAGGGAATGCTGGTGCCCTCATGGTCCAAGCCCTCCTGGGCTGGGCACACTTTTCCCCCTCCTCTGGTAGGTGTGCTGGTGTGCAGGATGGGACTAAGGTTGACTGGGATAGGGAAAGTACAGGTGAGCTCAGCAAGGGGAGCACTTAGTAGGAGGTGGACTCTTGGGTGACAAGCCTTACTTCAGGGGCTGCAAAGTGGTCAATGCATAAAATGGGCTTACTCTTAGAAGTCTGTGTTCGGTTGGTCTCAAGTCCAGCTGAACTCAATTCATCTGTACTTTCTGGAAAGGCGAAGATCCAACCTGTGTGCCTACTGGCACAGAGCCCTGGAGTCACAGCAGCTGCCAAAGAGGCTCTGCACTGTGGCATTAAAATCCAGCCATAGTTTCAGACCTTGCATCTTCCTACTACTCTGTAGGGGTATAGCAGAGAAACACCAGTCAAGAGCTTTATGACCTGAAGAAGTACTGTGGTAGCTTTCAGATAAGATCAGCTCTTAGGTCCCTGACCTGCTGTGATTTCAGTGCAGCTGGAGACAGTCCTTGTGGCCGTCAAGTAGCATGACCCAGGGGAGAAGATTAGTAGCCTTAACTATTGATATGAGACTTGATTACTCACCATATACTCTAGCTCCAGCAAATCCTCAGACAAGTGCTGTTCTGGTCCCACTGACTGACTCCCCAACACCGATCAGAGTGGATGTGGTGTGCTCCTGGAAGGCATCTTTAAATTTAATTTCATTTGAAAGCAACCCACTCTGCAGGCTCTGAGACTGCTCTGCAGTGCAAACTAGGATGTGGTAACTCAGGATGATCCTGGTTGGAGGTATAAGACATATGCACCTACTGCCAAAATGCTGTGGATAAGGGTATCCATACAGTAGTTGTAGCCGAAAAATGGGACGATGACCCCTGCTCAGAAAGTGGAAGCGTGGCCCTTGCAGCAGTTAGTATTTCTACCATAGCTCAGAGTACCAGACATCCACTTGTTTCTTGCTTGACTGAGTAATGGAGGGGTGGTGACTTCTCACATGTTTATCAATCACATGCAGTTTCCACATTCATTCCATAGTGTGTATGACATTCTCTTACCTGAATCGCTTATAGCTCCTGAATATGAGTGTAAGGAAAAGGGACAATGGTCCTACCAATACAATGTACCAAGAAACAAAGGCTGAACGGGGATGAGAAAAATATATTCAGATTTTAGAAGCCATGATAGTCAGAAGAGGGCAGCCTCCTCACATAAACTATAAACCAACAACGATACAGAAAACCTCTTAAATTATTCCTTTCCCTGTAGTTAAGCATGCCAGTGAGGGGTTAACCTTGTCAAGGAAACTGCAATGTGTGCAAAACTTGATCACAATAAGAACACTTCTCTTCTGTACCACCTGATTTTCAAAGGATAGAGGCCTGGCTTTGTAGTAGTAGCTTTTTGGCTGCTATGCTCAGACAATAGAGTTAGAAATTACGAGTCATCAAAGGGAAATGTGATTAACCTTTATTTTTAATTTTTATTTGGTAGCTAAAGGCAAATGAACCCTGAGTACTTGGCTATTAAATACTTGGCTATTAAAGTCAAATACTTGGCTATTAAAGTCAAAATACACTTGCTTAAATATTATCACAGAGAGGCGAGCCAATATTTAGACTAAGAACTAACAAAGCACTGGCAATTTAAAAGAATGATGCTTTTTTCACATCTTCTTAATCATATCAATCTGTCTCAGTATTTATTCAAATACAATATGTAGTCATGAAGACTGTTTCAAATAGTGAAATTTTTACCATAAGCAATTGGTAGATTACACTGGTTTTACACAGAAGTTGTTGCAGTTTGTAGACTCCAGCTACAACTTATCTGTAACCATTCTAGTGAACATATAACTCTAGTGGAAAAAGAGAAGCTCTAGAATGGGAACAGACTTAATTTGTGAACTGATACAAGAGATTATGATGATGATGTGCTTGTTTTAACTTTTGGTTTCTGAGTGGAAGGAGTAGCCTTGTGGCTGTATCCTTCTGAGAGTAGTTTAGCCTGGAGTAGGTGAGGGTAATGGAGTTGGAACTCCCAACTGGTCTAGGTAAAGCTTTATGAAGATCACCACCAGTGTAAGCAGGCATGGTTCATAAAAAATTAACACAAACATGACAGTTACATGCACTATGTCTCATTACCTACTGGAAGGTTTCCACATGGAGACCTTTCTTCAAATCTCAAGTTTACAAGTCCAGCATCTTGGCAAAGCTTATTAACTCAATCATTGTTGCCAAGTGAATTCAAGACCAGAGGCATCTCCTGGTCAGCAGCTTAGAGCAGGAACAGAGGGAACTCATCTACCTAGAGATGGTCAATCTACTGTATGTTATGTGAAAAGGGTAAAATATAAAAGGTACAGGGCAAAGAGGAAGACTATACCCAACTCTGTAGCTACACCTTAAATTAGCAGAGTTCCTTGAACATACAGGGATTTATACCAAGAGAAAGTAACCCAAATGGTTTTGGACCTGCTGTTCCAAACAATGTATGCAGAGTATGTATTTGTTATGTTCTAAGAATGGGAATGCCACCTTCTAGCTGTGGAAGACCATGTAATTTGAACACATTTTATCTGTTGAAAAATGGGAAGGGAAGGGAAAGAAACAGGAGTATTAGGAGTTTTTAATTTCCAGAGACTTAATATGCTTTCATATATTTAAGAAGGGAACTGTCCATTTTGAATTGCTTCTAATTTAGGTTATTTCCTTTTAGTTGGTGTGTCAATGAATCCCTGCAAGGTGTAAGATAACACAGCCACTTCTTTCAAAAATCTTTAGTGAATTAAATTCTGCATCATTTTAATAAAAATCTCTGCAATTAGGAGAATTAGGGTGCAGTGATTTTTAATTATTTTTTTTAAGAACTGACAAGCAATAGCTCCTGCACATAGTGGTATTAGGCTTTTCCTGTGTTCAGGAGGACTCTGTATTGCCCTTATAACAGAAATAATATCCTAAAACATATTTTTAAGTTGCACGATTGTCCTGGTTCTGGCTGGACCAGAGTTAAGCTCCCCAAGCAGCCAGCATATTGAGCTGAGTCAGCCCAGGCTGTTTCCAGACCACCTGGCATCAGCGCTCAAAACTGTCCTGTAATATTTATTTTGTGTAGAATATGCATGTTATGTCTTTGATCTAATCAGGAAACAAATACACAGGAGAAGGAAGGAGCAAAGGATGTCTAAAGGCTCTAGAAATCTTCTCTCTCTCATCCATTTACTCCATGCTCATGGATGCTTTTAGTCTGTAGTATCCAGCCTTCAGGAACGTCAAAAGGGAAGGCAGAGGATTAATCATAGCATGTCATACTGCTCAACATGAGGTGAAGGCATTGTCATGTTCTGGATGCCAAGACACATCCCTATTTCTATAACATATAGAGAGGCATCTTTGCTGTGGATGCAGAGCAGATGGGTCTTTTAGCTTTTCAGTTCTTATTCTAAACAATTCTTTCACTTTAAAGCCTGTGATTTTCCTTAAAGGAACAGAGGGCTGTATGAAAGGTGTCAGAATTGGTGGGTTTATGGTTTGAAGGTGTTGTGGTATATATAACGCATATTACTGTATTTTAAGATAGCTGAATTTTGGATGTTTCCCAATGTTTTGACTACCAAAACACATGGGATCCTGGTAGGTCCACATTATTGAAGAGACACATATAAACTGGAAATTTTCCAGAAACAGCATGACTCTGCCTGTCTGTTAAGATCTAAATCCTCCTGAGCCTGGTTGAAATGGAGATAGTAGGTTTGTATGCTTCTCTCTGCACATGCGTGCAATAAAAGTTTCACCCCCCATGTAGGTTATTGTTTACTTGTCAGTAGGATCCCGAGGCTGGATCTAATTTTTAGAAGTGGGCTTTTCCCCCTTTCTCAGTTTTGCTCTGAAATAAAAGAGCAGAAAGACTGCTCTGGTCAGCAACATTGCCAGACTTACTTGGAAATCCTATGTCCTTATTGTCAAACAAATATTTTTTAAAAGAGGTCTTAAACTAGAAACAGTTTTTAAACATTAATATAATATATAATGTTATGATGTATAGTTCTATTAAGTGAAATACTTGTGCTGATTTATATTGTAACTGCTCTGTCTGCCTTAACTTCTACAATCAAAAGAGCTTGGGGTTTTTTTTTAGTATCCCTGTATCAAGTTCTTTTCCCCTTTCTGCCTTTCTTCTTGTTCTCTGAGGTACCTACATCTGAATTTTATTAAATACAATAAACTGAGGATGAAGTGAGGCCAGGAGTTTCACCAAGAGAGGCTTTACCCAATATGTGCAAATAGGTGTTGAGGCTTGAACAGAAGCTGAGCTCCAGTGCCTCCCTGATGACTGAAAGACAATGCAGAGCGATGCAGACAAAGCACCGTCAGTCACTGGGAGAACTGGCAGATCCCTCCTTGGGATCCCACAAATGTAATTCCTCCCTGGTCTAACATAGTGTATTTTGACTGGTATCAAAGACTTACTATTTAAATTGCTCCAGCTGAACTGTGTCACCTTTATCAGGACAGGTTAGGAAGCTTGTAGATTTGAGGACACAGTAACTACTGGAAGGAGAGTGATGACATGTCTCAAAGAATGCAGCCAGAATGAGGCAAATTGTCAAACTGACTGGCAGTGTAAAGTGAGAGAAATAGAGAACAAACATGCAGGAAGAAAAAAACCCAAGCTCTGGAATGTGCTCAGGGAAAAGGGAGAAATTTTGGGGGTGCAGGGTTATCTGGGGAAAGAATTTTGAATTGCTGAGACCTGTTCACCAGGAGGACTTTGTTCACAATCAGAGTTGCACCCCAGGCTGGGACAGATGGGGCTCGTTGTACTACATATAGGTGGGCTTTAAAGTCAGACCTGGATCCTGAGCTGTCTTGATAACTGAAGAGCTGCTGCCTCCAGTAAGCACTGCTCCCCACCCTGCTCTGCTCTTTGCTGGGAGCCATGCCACCCAAACTTGGCTCAGCGGGCAGCTCCTCCTTCCCCTGCCCACTCATGCACAGAACAAGAAGTCCCCATCCCTGGAACTGCCTGTGAGCCTGGCAGCTCCCCCGTTCCCTCACCTCCCTCCGGCAGCAGTTTTATTTCCCAACAAAAACAACACACAGGCCCACAAGTGCTGGTTTAGTGCTTGGTTCCTGAAGGTGATGCTCAGTGACAGAGCAAGCTTTGTGCTTAAAGAAATAGAAGCATGCACCTCACAAACACAATCCCAATGAACAATAGCATTGTTTTTCTTTTCAACCTTAGCCCTTTGAAGAATGAAAGTAGAAGCATTACAGTATCTGCTCACCAATGGCTTTTGGGATGCTGTTGAAAGGCTGTGGTAGTGATAGCTGGCGCCAGTGCTCCATGCCTTCTCTGCATGCCATGCAGAAGGCTCCAAGTTTTTTAGGCTGCAAGGTACTGTACTTATTTTTTTGTTACCAGGTCTTGAGGCATTCAGCAGAGTCAGTGGAAAGATTCCTGCTGATTGCACTGGGCATGGGTCAGCCTCTCCACACCCCTCCCTCCCAAAGAAAAAAGAAAAGAAGCTATTATAACCACTTCAAATCTAAAGCAAATTGTGTGAGGGGGAAATGTATAAACACTTGCCTACATCAGGTAGGTACAATGTTAATGAAACTTTGAAAACGCAATGCATTAAAAAAAATAAATATAACTAAAGCTCTTTCAGTAGTTTTATCCCATTATCTGCAGGACCATAAACATTGCACTTGGTTTCTGTCTCATGCAAGACTCTGAAGAAGAGATAGTGCTTTGTGGCATACAAATCACTGAAAGAAAGATCCAAGATTAAATAAAATAAGCTTGAAATTATTCTCTAGATGGAGATGCAGCTTTTGCCTACAGCATTAATATATTACAGTTTGGCATCTCTAAAATATAGCTGTGAAGAATGCTACGAACCTGCTAATTAATAAGACTCTTCCTCAGACATTTCATTAACCTAAACTTTTTAGTTTTCTGTAGATTGAATGCATGCATGCCTGTTTTTAACCTTTGTGCAATGGCTTCTAGTGTTATAACTAATTTATTCCCACTAGCAAGAGAAGAATATTGGGCTACAGAAGTAATCCTAAATGAGACATGCATAATTTATACTGATCAATATTGTCGAGTATAATATTTTATTTTCTCTGATGACTTTTCATTATATAGAAATAATGTATTGTCAAAAATACAGAACTCTAGCATTTCATTTATCATTTAAGCTTTAAACAAAACCCAGACAAATGTTTAGAAGGGTCCTGGGGAGTCATGAACATAAAGAGTTCAAAATATCTTGCTGGCCCAGGTAAGATCTCCAACTACCTGCACTGTGCCCAGTGTCTTCTAACAGCACCCTGCGTGGTTGCCTTTTTGTTTATGTAGCACAAAAACTGAGTCTGGGTGTTTTTGCAGAGAGGTGATTTCTGAGTCCTCCTGTTGGATATCTGCTGTGAAGGTGAGAATAATTGGCTGAGAATATTACCCAAGAGCTGGAAAAGCCATGTCACATGCATGGTGGGGGTGTGGTAACAACTACACCCAGTTCCTTTTGACCCTGCCACCCCACCACTGCTAAAGGCCAGCTTCCCTCCTCACTTCCCCAACTCCTGGGCCAGGAGTGAGTTTGAAGATTCACGATGAGGACTGTTGCACTCAAATTGAAAGGGAGAAAGGGGGATGCTTTCCTTCCCCACAAGACAGGGCTGGACAAGTTTCTTTGTTCTGCTTTGATTTTCATCCACCCACATCCACAGCAGGTGAAAAGCCACAAATGTTTAGGTTTCCAATAAACCAGGCTGGAAATGGGCTTGCAGGAAGAGGGTGAAGGGCATCAAAATACCTGTTATCTGTGAGGTCACAGGGCAACAACAGGCACCAGCTCCTCTGTCATTTTTAGCCAAGGAGGAACTGCGGGATTGCCATAGTGTCAGCGGGCTAATCAAGCATCCTCCCAAATAGGTTGGTGCAATCAAGGGAGGAACAAGTAACAGCTGAGAAGTGTTCTCAGATTTAATGAAGCTGCAGCCTAATTAAACTCTTTTTCTTGCATCTTGTCCTTCTTCCCTTTTACCTTATTTTCTTCCTTCTTGGTGTTATCACTGATGCCATCGCTCTGCAGAGCACCAGGAGAGGAATTTGTTAGTTTGTTGGCTACATGCATTCAGAGGCACCCAAAGGTTGTATGTGGGGTTTCCATGCTGATACTAGATGAAACAGAAGTAGTACTGTTCTGTAAATAACTCACCTGTGAAAAGCCATCAGCTAATTCACACATCTTTCATTAATGGCTAAGGTTTTGTTTCCTTTCACAAATGTGGCACTAGATTTAACTAGCTGGGTACTTCTTCAGCAGAGATACCAGCTGACATGAATTTTACCACTGCTTTAATCCCTTGAGAATTTTTATTTAAGTCCTTATGAGAATGAAGCCTTTATTTAACAGGTAAAGTAAGCAAGAATGCTCTGTGTTTGGGAAAATAAATGGTACTTCTGCAGCAGTAATTGTTTTAGATATGGTAATTAGGAACTTAATGCATTAGTGAAAAAGAACGTGGAGGAGATGGACTGATGCTAGTTAGAAAAAGCCTGTAGTAAGTGTTATTGATCCAGGCAGTTGCTCTCAGTGTTTTGTGTACCTGTAATCAGGTGAGCCACAAAAAGAAGACTACCAGTAAAACTTTAGGTAAAATAAACCCTATTTCTTCTTGTTAACATCGTTGGTTTGTGTTAAAGTATTCAGATTCAATCATGTCAGTAAGCAGACCTCAGCTTCTTATTTTAAAGTGCTTTTACAGTATTTTATTTTTCTTTTATTCTGGTGTCTTTTATGAAGCCATTTCCTATCTTATTATTAATGTCATCACAGTTGGAGAATTTTGTAACAAGAATATTGTTGTTATGGCATGTTTTTCCCCTTCCTCATACCAGTTTGGTAGGAAATAGTTTTTCAGGTACTCAGTTGTGCACAGACTGTTTTGAATTCCTGGTATTTTTCAGTGTACAGATGGCTTTGGTTTTCCTGCTTTAGTATTCATTTTGTTATTCCCCTTGTGATTGTTCTGGCTTAATTGGTGTTTATTATATGGCACTGCCCTAATTATATGCTTGCATATTGCAAAGTTTAGGGGGTTGGGTGTCTATTATTTGCATATTCTGCAGCTCTTCATAATTTTTTTCAATATGCTTTGACACTGTAGCCATTCCAGTGAGTATCATTAAAAGTATCCTTAATGTCTTCTAACTTGCTAAGGGTGGCACTTCAAGTTTGTTTGCTTTGCCATTCTTATTTCATATTTTCTTGCCTAGCACTTTGTCAAAGTGAAATGAAAATTGCAAGAAGAGTAAGCAAGCCAGTAATTGTTTACTTTGTATGCTTGTGTTGTGAAGTATTCCAGCCTGAGAATTTTGAAGGTTTACGGATTCATGCTTGGTCAGAAATATGCAGGGTTATAAAAAACTTTTCTCAGTAAATGGTCTTGTGCCCACAGTGATCTGCTTGATTTGGATCTTGTCTCACCTACTCTTTTTGAGTAATTAAAAGTGGAAGAAGCTGCAAATCCCACCTCAGTGATGCTCAAACTATGGTTTCACATAGCCAAATTGAATATGGAAACAAACTGGCTTGAAATCAGCAGCAACAAAGGTAGAAAAGAGCTTTCGCAGACCCAGCTTAACTCCCAAATGTAGTTCATAGTGTAACTTCAAAAGCAGTCATTTTAGCTCAGCTGACCCCCTGGCTGCTGTGGCACCAGCCCCAAAGCTAGCTAGTTTCTCCCCCATGCTGACACAGCTGTTGAATGCACTACACCTCCTTTCCAGCTGGGAATCCCTGCTGTGGTTGGAGCAGTCTGCAGTCTTACCTGTTTCTGCAGATCTGTCTTTTCAGCACTTGAGTTTTCTGGCCTGGCTGTTTTTCTTAACTTGAGGAGCTGATCCAAAACATCTCATCCGCTGGTTTGAAAACGATGTCAGTAGCTGTGTCTGGACCCCAAAGGTGCCATCATCCAGTAGTGATTTATCAAAGACAGAAGGTACAAGTTGTACCCTGCTCCAAAACACTGTCTATGCAGTATGGAAGATTCTTTAGAAAGAGTGTGGAAAATTCTATCAGTATTATAAACCCACCTGGATGCTGTCCTGTGCAGCCTGATCTAGGTGACCCTACTCAGGCAGCTGGGTTGAACCAGATGATCTCTAGAGGCCCCTTCCACTCCCTGTCATTCTGTGATCTCCACTTCTTTCCCCCCATCCCACTTCTCTCACTGTAATTGATTGCTTTCTAATTTCTGCCAGTGCACTGTTAACAGATCAATGGAGGAATCTGCATGGCAAAAAAAAGCTAAAATACATCTCTGGAACATGATCAACCCAGCAAATGGCAGAAATCTGTCTCCTTGCACTGACTTCCCACCGGGTGCATGGGATAATTCTGGGAAGATGAAATGAAGCAGGAGTTTGAGAATGGCCTGGTTTTACTGCAGGAAACAAACATGTTTTATAAGTACACCTTTACTCTGTATTTTAGGTTTTCTCTGAAACCATTCCAGCGAGATGGTGTAGGAGTTTTGTACATCAGTACAGAGATGCTTGGGTCTCTGCCAGTCATGGTATTTTCATTACAGCAGGTACATGAGGCATATTTCAGAAGAATATAATAGATCTTGCTTTCTGATGTGTCTACACCAAAAACTTTAGCCTTTTTTAGCTTTTTTCATATGAAGATAATGTTCAGTTGTTCGTGTTGACTTTGGAAAGAGAATATGAGTGTTTCAGTTGTTGTCAGTATGAATTATTACTACTCAGATGTCATGTAATAATAGGAAAAGAATATAAACCCAAAAAGAAAACAAAGTAAGTTTTTAGTTGTCACAATGTAGCTATGTGTCTAAGTAAACAAGAGCATTCAGCAGTGATCTCAGAATTTCCCAGTTTAATATGCTTCATTGTGCAGGTGTCTATGATTAGTTGAGTTATCTATTGATCTGGTTATCTATATAAGTTATGATCTTATGGCATTTTTCCAAACCCAGGGCACTGCAGCTGCTAGCAACAATAGCAGATATACTTCACCCTGAATTTCACTCTTTCCAGATGGATTCCTTATTAGGTGCTTTACTTGTCAAATAAATATCCTCCATTTCCATCTCTGTTTTATCCATATGGGAAAGCTTTCCATATTGAAGCACTCTACCCTCCTGCAAACTTCTACTAAAACAAGTGGGAACTTTGCCTGATTGCAAAGCACTGGGAAGGGCTTCATCTGAACGCTGCGTAACAGCTCTTCTTATCTCTCTGGCTTCCCAGATTGAATTGCTCTGCAAGAGTTTTCTTTTTTTAAGTTAAAAAACAAAAGCACATAGCTTTCACTTTTCAATTATCTGTGACACACTGATATAATTTTAATTTCACAAAGAAAACATTAGTTTTTCAAGTGGGCATTCCTTTATTCTTGTTAGAGCCATACAGCGTGCTAAACCAGAAGGATTAGGAAATAGGAAACAAATTCCAAGAGACTGATCATTATAATCAGGGTGGGTTTTTTGAAGTTGAAGTGCTAAAATTATCAGTGTGAGGGGCGACATGCCCTGATTACATCCGCTTGCCTTACGAATTCAAAAGCAGTACAGGTTCACGAGCGTGAGCAGTTTAACCAAAGAAGTGCCCATCAGAAGTAATGTAGTTGATACCTTCATATTTATTTCCTTGTTTTATTTAGTAGAAAGACACTTAAAAACTGAAATATTTTAACCTGCAGGTATGGAGAAAAGATAATTAAGAATGCAGCAGAGCTGGGAAAGAATTCAGGTTTTGGGAGTGTGGGGAAAAATACGATCTGTGTAGATGCACTATGAATTTGCATGTATATGTGTTTGTGGAGAATACTATTCCATGGAAAATGCTGCAGCAAAAGGCAGTGAAAAAAATCAGCAGTGTTTCATTTGTGTAATATTCTTGTATTGCTTTCTTCTACAGGAAGGGGGAGGGAAGTCCTCTGTATTCTGGAATGAAGTAGTATGTGTTTGGAAAAAGGGAGGAATTTGGCTTATTTATATAAGGTCGGGGAGGAAACAAACAAAAAAAAACCCCAAAACCAAAACAACAACAAAATCAAACCAAACAACCCCAAACCCTAAAAAAAGCAGCAATTTGAGAGCATGTGCTCATGTTCCCTAGTCCTACTGATGGTATCAAGTTTCCTTTCTTACTGATGGATTAATACATGGAAACAAGTAAGTAGCTGAAGGTTTGGAGCACTTTCCTCAGACTGCTCTCCCAGGGCGGTTTTGTGACAAATCGTGACGACTCATTCTGCAGGGACTCTGTTCCTTCGTCGTGGTGACACCTGCCGGCAGCCAAAAAATCGTATGATTTAGAGGTGCTGAGGCATCTGCTGTTGCAAGAGCTGTTGTTTTATGGGATCAGGATGACTGCAGAGAACAGAGGCAAGGGCACTAAAGGCGTTCACCAATGAGCATATACTATATATATATATATATCTAAAAATAATTATTTTTTTCTTCCCATCTTTTGTGAATTAAGATTCCCATTCATTTATTTGGCCATGTCAGATTCCAGTCCAGGTGTTGCCCCTTCAAGAGGAAGGTGCTGTCTTGACGGATGTCTTTTCTGCATCCCTTGCAAAGGAGCTGTTGTGGTTTGTAGGAAGTGTTTCAGGGTGCCTACGTGCTGTCTCCTGTTATGTTCATATGGTCTGTTACGCATTACTGTAAAAGTTATGTGTAAGTATTTGGTAAGAGTCTGAAATCATCCTGGTTTCAGGCCCTTGCCATAGATTCATATAAGAGGTTTCATTTGGTGGTAGATTGGCACTGGGTAGAGGCCAGATGCCCACCGAAGCTGCTCCATCATTCCCCTTTTTAGCTGGACAGGGGAGAAAATATATATTGAGAGGCTCAGGAGTCGAGATAATGACAGGGAGAGATCATCCCACAATTAGTGTCACAGGCACAACAGACTCAACATGGACTTTAAAGAAAAAAAAAAGCATCTAACTGATGACACTGCCCTGCACACCCAGTGACACTAGAGTCGGCTAGTGAGAAGTGTGACCAGATCTTAAAGCACCTCCCCTCACTCCTCCCTTCTTAGCAGACTTCACTTTTGTCATGATTTTGCTCACTTCTTGCCTTACTACTGGGGCATCAGGAGGGGAAGGGAATGGGGAAGGGGGTTTTCGGTCAATTCCTTACTAGTTGTTTTCCTTCTTAGTGTGTGGAGGAGGGGGGAGGGGGAAGGAAAGGATTCCTCACACCCTTCCCCTGCTGCAGCATGGGGTTCCACACAGAGGAGACAGTTCTCCATGAACTTCTTCAACATGAGCCCTTTCCCACAGGGCTTCAGCTCTTCACCAGCTGCCCCAGTGTGGGTCACTGCTATGGGGTGCAGGCATAAATCATAGAATGTCTCTCGGTCTCTCAGGCGCAGACTGCCTCAGCCTGGTCCTCCAAGGAGTCAAAAGTTCCTTCAGCAAACCTGCTCTGGCATGTGCCTCTGTCTCCACAGGCTGCAGGTCCTGCCAACATGGGTCACAGCATCTCCTGTATGTCTCCACCTGCTCCAGCGTGGGGCCTCTCCACGGGCTGCAGGTGGGATCTCAGCCTTTTCCATGGGCTGTGGGGGGACACCCACTCCACCATGGGTTTCTCTATGGGCTGCAGGGGCATCTCTCTCTCCAGCACCCGGGGGCACCTCCTCCCTCCCCCTTCACTGGCCTTGGTGTCTGCACAGTTCCTTACATCTTCTCACTCCCTTCTCTAGTGGCAAAAAGCAGCCACTTGCTTTATTTTTTCCTCTTAAATATGATTCACAGGGGTGCTACTATCATGGTTTCACTCCAGCTGAGAGCTGAGCACTATGCAGCTACTCTTTCTAAAAAGGTGGGGGTGAGATGGAAATGGGGAGGGGAAGGGGGCAAAAGGAAACTAAAGAAAACAAGCCTCGTGGGTTTGGATAAGGACAGTTTACTGGGACAGCAGAGAGAGAGATGATAATAATAGGATCTGATTGCAAAATATACTGTACAACTCAGGCTGAACAGCTCAAAGCCATCCTGAAACTGGACCATCCCCACAACCATGCGCCCTGCAGCCATGTGCCTCTCCCACCAGTCCCCCTTTATGCCAAGTGTGATGTAATTGGCATGGAATGTCCTCTTTGGCCAGTTTGGGTCACTTGTCCCCTTCCAGCTTCCTGGGTGACCCCCACCTTTTCTTTACCAGGGCAACATGAACAACTGAAAAGTCCCTGACTGCTTGGCAACATCTAAAACATCAGTGTGTTATCAGCACTGCTCTCATTATAACTCCCAAACACAGCATTCCACTGGCTGCTAAAAAAGAATAAACTGTTCCCTAGCCAAAACCAGGACAGCTGTGACCATCCCTGATGGGCTTGGCTCTGGTCAGCAACGACTCCGGCCTTGAGCCTGGCTGGTGCTTGCTCTCTGGGGCCTGCAGAGAGCTTCTGGCTGCTGCTTTCAGAAGCCACCCCTGCAGCCCCCCTTCTCCACCAGAACCACACCACGCAAAACCACAACACATAGCAAGCATAACTTTATTTCAGCAAACAAATAATATACCTATAAATGTCATGTGTATATATAATTTCCTCCAAAAAAAAAGTGTATACAGAGGTGAGGTACAGTCATCAATGAAACAAAAATTTAGGTTGTGCCTGGGTGAGAGCAATAGGCTTCTATTTGTCAGCCCATGTTAAAGCAAAGGCCTTTGTTAACCTGTGTAGGTCTATAAGCAAGGCTTTGTTAGTTTTTTGTTTGTTTTCAGCAGTCTTTATGCATGGAGTATCACTGTTCCATTCCAACACTAGGGAAAGATTTTCACTCTCCCAGTCCTGTATCCTTGTGTCTGAAGGTTGCTTTAGCTAGCTGGGTGAGGAAACTAGATCAAAATGATGCTTGAGAGATACCTTATTGCTCTACCTCATTGCTGCTATTTCTTTTTTTTGCTCTGGGAGCCTCATCGGATGCCAACATTCCCAGAACAGGTTTCTGTGCTCTAGACTAGGGTGATAAGGAGCAGAAACTCCTGAAAGCAGGTCAAATGTCTATGATTAAATTTATGTTATCCCCTACAGTTTTTTAAGAAACAGGGGGATATCTCAGTACTGGTCCCCCAAGGAAGGAGGGAAGTGCACCCTACCTTTTTTTGATGTAATGTTGTCAGTGTTTCTATCTAGGATTATCCACAGTCACAGAAAAAAATGCTATGGGTACAAAGCATTGCCTAATATTTATAGTAGCAGTCTAGGAATCCAGAAATGAAGATTCCAACTCATGGCTGTGGACAAAGTGTTCCCCCTCCTCTGCCTCAGCTCTTCATCTGCAATATGAAAAACAATGGTATTCCTCTACCTCCCGGAAATGTTATAAATGCATTAAGGATTGTAGTGCACTTGCCATTTAGTGACAGGGAATGCAGAAATAGAGAAGATAGAGTTCCTTATGAAAAAAGCTTTATGCTATTAAGCAATTCTCCATAGAATTTATTTTACTCCTATCAATCAGTTTAGCTGACAGTGTTTAAGTACTAGAGCTTTCAGAGACATCTTTTTTTTTTTTTTTTATTACAAGTGCTATCAACATTTCCAAGTTAGACCTCTGCTGGACTCTATGTCAAATGAAAACTTGCTTTATAACATTCTTCTGCATTCTCTTCCTTTTGCAGGAATCAAACTTGTAACTGGACATATTGTTAACATAGATGACTTACCCCAAAAGAAGGTTTCTGAAGGGAACATTGTTTTCCCTTGCCTCCCACAGACTTGCCAGCTTTCTTGTTGCTTTTTACAGGGAAATACCTTAATGGTTTTACTGGGAGGAAGTTAATCAGCCCTGGTGATGGGGAAATCAGGCCTGTGACCATTCCCACCTCAGAAGAGGGAGTGACTGGATTTAAAACCAGCAGTGCTGAGCTGGCAGGAGACCTCTGTAATTCCTCACCACATCTGCTAATTGAGTGTTGTTGGGGAGGACGATGTTGTTAACCTGCCACGCACAATACAGGCTCAAAGCTTTAAAAGCCCAATGAAGTACTATGCATCAGCTGGTTTTACTTGGGTGAAAAATCTGAGTCCAGGCCCTGGACTCCTTGGGGGCTGGGATTACCCCTGCTCCTGGGCCTGGCACCCCCCTTCATCCCAACCCTGTCCCATCCCAGGCCGGGACTGGGTCTTTGGTGGTGCTTGGTGATGGCCAGGCTGTGGCAGGGCCCAGGCACCTTTTCCAGCCTGGCAGGCTTTGCTGGAGGGTGAGAGAGGTGGCTGGTTGAGAAGGGAGGGCACTCCACTCTCATGTAGCCTGGCACAGTTTGATCAACCGTGCTTTATACTGTTCCCATGAATTGTAAAGTCAGAGGCTTCCTTGCAAATAACGTTCCCCAGGGTTTGATAATTTCAGGAGGATATATTCAGCCTGCCTCTTCTTCCTAGGTAGCAGTGCCTCCATTTTTGTATTTTTTAATATAACTCCCAGTAGGGGTAAGACAGCAGCTAGTGTGTGATGAACAACTCACTTGGCCCCACGCACCCTTGGCTGGTAGCAGAGATGTGTTCTTCTGCTCTGAGTGAGGCACTGGCACAGCAGTGCTGGGAGTAGCACGCTGCAAGGTGCGAACAGCCTGGCTCTGAGCTCTGGCAGAAGCTTAGCAGCCGAGAGCAAGGCCACCTCAGCTACTTGCCGTGATAGTGATTTATGGCACATTTGCTTTCCAAATCCTCTTGTGAAGAAATGCTCTCTACGCAGGACACAAATTGGAAGCAAGAATGTTTCTGAACCTCTCTGTGTGACTACAGAGCTGCTTCTATAACAAGCGTAGCAGAGATCATTTTTTGCAGGATTTGGTGGGTGCTCTGGTGGCTTCTCACCCAAAATCTTCATGATGGGCTATTCTCCATTGATGAGGGAAACTGAATGAGTAAAGTTATCAGGATTTGGTCTGGGACTGTGTAGATTTAAAAGCTAAATAGTGCAATCTAATAATAGCTTAAGGCAAGAGGAATTGCTTTGGGCCACAGAGTAGAGTTTATTTTTGTCTCCTGCTTTAAGATTGTTTGGCAAACTGTTTCACACACATGAGACTTTGCATTTGTACTGCAATGGAGCTCATCGGTTATATGATTGACTAAATAGATCAGAGATCCAAGTATGCCGAAAGGCTGCTCCAAACAATATATAGCCTAATACTTCCTGTAGAATTAAATAAATGTAAGCCTTTCACTTTAAATATATGGAAATCTCTCGACTTTAATGTTACAGTTGCAAGGCTTTCCTACAGCCCCAAAGCACATGACTAATCTGGAGTGAGTCTTTGAAGTGCAAATTGTACATTTCCCACCAAACACTTGAAGTAAAAGATGGGAAACATCAATTCACACTACTGACAAAAAAAAAGACTCCAGTTTGTCACAAGAAGAAAGGTTTTAAATTTGCAATTCTCATCTACAAGATAAGGTGTTAATGAATTTTATATTTTATCCAGATGGGTATGCAAATTTCTTCTGAACTTTGTTACAGAGCATCTATTGTGCAGCTACAGAAAAGGGTGGGACTGTAGTCAGTCGAGGGAAAAAGCATCTTACTTACCTTCCATGTTTTTTTTTCTGGTTCTTTCACGGGTTCTGACACCAGAGCCTTGTACAACACCGTGACAGAGATCAGTAGAAACATGTCTATCTTATTTTAAAAAAGTTTCAGATCAGCTCAGTGTTGAAAGAGGGAAAAAAATATATCCTTTGTTTAGTAAGGGTAAACAATGTCCAACACTCTTACCAATTCTGTTTTCTCTAGATAATAACTTTTAATTTATTGAATACGGTTTATTTCTTGGGGGGTGGAGAGTTCCATATAAATGACCTTGATCCTGTGATGTCAGTTGCCACCAATGGCAGACACTGACAATTAATCTGCTCTCTCTCTGGAACTAGAGCTATAGAGCAAGAGTTGATTTTCTAATAGACAGATCTATTTGAGCAACAACCCCCAAACTGATGAACTATGATATAAAAAAGATTTTGTTATAAGGTCTAACTTCTGTATAAGTTGAAAGCTTTCCATCAAGAGAAACTGAGTAATTTGCCACAACCTAATAGAAATCTAAAATGGTCTGCAGTTAGAGGATTCTGCTTATGTTTAAGTGGAATATCCTGTATTTCAATTTTTGCTGCCTATTGCTTCTTGTCATGTCACTGGATGTGCCTGAGAAGGGTGGCTTTGTTGTCTTTTTGCCCATAAAATGCCTGTGTAATTATGATGAAAAGGTTTTAAGTGTTTGTAGCTCTGGATTAGAGTAAGGCAGCTAACTAATTTTGTTCTGCATCTATTTCATGTCCTACTTCAACTCTGCCTCTTAGGTTATAACATTTTTTTAGCATATGAAGTTGTATTACAGACACAGAGATTATGCAACAGGAAGTCAAAGCCTTTGTTAAAAAGAGAAAAGCAAAGAGGTTTACAGGCCTATTCCCTACACTTAAGTCCTAAGAAATATTTCCTATCTGAAATACTCACACCTGAAGTCATAGGAGGCTGCATGCATCTGGCTCTTCATACTAATGCAACCCTTGAAACATTTTAAACATTTTGCTTTGGAAACACTCCTCAACCATGAATTCTGTCTCTAACTACTAGGAATTTTTCAAGTGCAAACCATTCTTTAAGTGCATGCATTCTCTAAGTTCTCTAACTGAGTCCAACCTAGATCTATCTCATCTACGGAATAAATCACTACGATGAATTTCATGCTTGGCTACAACAGCGTAAATGTAAAGTAGATTCATTGAAGTCAGCTGGGTAACTGCAGATTTATGCTGCCATTAGTGAGAAGTCGTTTGCTGGAAATGTTTTCTTTTGCACTCTCTCATTGCTACAGTTTCTATACCAGTAAAATGTATAACAGTTATGGCTGCATCTTAGCAGCATTCTAACAATTAAATTGGAAAGAGGAAACACTTACTCAAATTAGGTAGAAATTGTTATTTTAAGTACTTCCTTCCCGAAGATAGTTGGAAACCTGGGTTTCCTAGGAGGATATAAGTTATGGTATCAGGCTGTGTTTTTATCCAACCATTTCTTGGGAATTTAACTCTTCTGTTAATGAAGATGTTATGGTCTTAGAGATGGTAGATTCTCTATTTTGTGATAGAAGGTGTTACAGAACAAACAGTATTAGCTCATCCCAAGGGAAAGAAAGGTGAACTTAATCCTTACTAAGTACCAGAGAAGCCATAAGGGAGAAAGGTGTTAAGGATGCCCCATTCACAGGAAGCCTTCTAGAAGTCATACCTGGTTATTACACATCAGAGAGCTCAAATATGAAACAATGCCATACAAAATTTGATTTAATGAGATTTGTTGTTCCTGCAAATCAGCAGATTGGTAAATACTAGCTTCTCTGAGTTAATGGTATCTTCTTTGTGTGACTGAGGGACAAGAAGAGCATACCAGAGAGGTGGTAGATCACTGCAAATTGCAAAAGGATTGTTTGGATAAGCCATTCTTGCAAAATTATTTTCCCTATTCTAATAATATGCACAAAGAGTAGGTTTTCTGGCTGCCAGCAGCACCGCTGTGGGACAGGTTAGCTGGGGAAGATTCCTAGGAACTGTGACTATAACAGTGTTGATAACGTGCCAGTATTTTGACTATTGCTGAGTAGGGCTTCCACAGAGTAGAGCCTTCCCCTTTTTCCCACTTTGTCCCCATAGTAAGTAAGCTGGGGGTGGGCAAGATGTTGGAAGGAAGAATACAGTTGGGACATCTGATCCGTGTTGGCAATATTCCATCTCTGTAACATCATGGAGCACAGGAAGAAAGGGCTGGGGTGGGAAGAGTTGGCTTTCCAGGTAGCAATTACTCAGAGATTGTCTGAGCATCAGTCTGCTAGCAGAAGGTGGTTCATGGCTGCTTTTTCATCACTTTTTGTTTGTTGTTCTTTTTTCTCCCACTTTTTCCTTCACTGTGAAACTGTTTTTATGTTGACCCTTAAGTTTTCTCACATTTTCTTCTTCCCATTCTGTTCCCTGCACTAACATGAGGAAGGAGGATAGTAAGAGGCAGTGTGGGTGCTTGGCTGCTGCCTGGGGTCAACCCACAACACCTGCTAAGTTATTATATGTATTTTCTCCTATACTCTTTCTTGCCTGCCCAGTAACCCACTCTGCAGGCTTGGTCAAAGTCCTTGCTTGGGGAAAGAATTGAGAACATCATATAGGAAGCAACTCCCTCCTCTCAAGTTATAGTATCCTAGAAAAGTTTGGATTGGAAGGGACTTCAAAGTCCATCTAGTTCCACTCCCCTGCCATGGGCATGGACACCCTTCACGAGCCCAGGTTTCCCAAAGCCCCATCCAACCTGGCCTTGAGCATTGTCAGGGAGGGGGCAGCCACAGCTTCTCTGGGCAGCCTGTGCCAGGACCTCACCACCTTTGCAGAAAAACAATTTCCTTATATCTAATCTAAATCTACACTTCTCCAGTTTAAACTCAATACTCCTCATCCCATCACTACACTCCCTGATAAAGAGTCCTTCTTAATCTTCTCTGCAGGCCTCCTTCAGGTACTTGAAGCCCACAATAATGTCTTGATGGAGCCTTCTCTTCTGCAGGCTGAACAACCCCAACTCTCTGTCTGTCTTTGTAGGAGAGGTGCTTCAGCCCTCTGATCATCTTTGTGGCCCTCTTCTGGACTTGTTCCAGCAGCTCTATGTCTTTCCTGTACTGGGGACCCCAGAGTGGAAAGCAGTACTCCAGGTGGGGTCTCATGAGAGCAGAATTGTCTCCCTGACCCACTGTTTGTGCTGGTTTTGACACGTTCTCCTCCCTGCCTAGTTGTCTCATAGTACACTGTTCAAATAAGTCAAATGTGCTACACAGGACACTGAGCTTTTAATGAAGCTTAATGTTTTGCAACTGGCAGTTTAGGGTGTAAGCTGGTCCTAGTGTCACCTTTTTAGTAAACATTTTTTAAATGAATGGAATTGTTTTCCTGAGAAAGGCAGTTACCCACTGCTAAATTCACACAGTTATTTACACTTTACACAAGCTGATATTTCCTATACAGACACCCATAGCTGAACCCTCCTTTCAGTGCCTGCCTGAAACACAAACCAAACAGTAATTTCACTGTGTGTAACTTTAATCTAGTTAATTTGGGTATTTGTAGCAATCTAACCGTAGCAGAGCAGACCTAAGGTTTAGCTACATTAACTCACTTGGGACCTCAGTGCAGGTGCTCTGCCAGGCAAACTTGTAGCTCCACTCAGTGGAGAGAGTCTGCTCCACTGCAAGGTGGCTGGGGTATAGGACACTTCACTTTAAAGATATCTGTGAAGCCACAACCTATATTAGATGTACTGACTCTGTATATGTTCTCTCATAACAGAAAATTGTACAATTAGTCTAGACATTTGCTCTCTTAGCAAAAGCCTTCTTTCCAGACAGCACAGTCACAAGGCAAGAGGGACTATTTACCCTATCCACCAGCCTGTGAAGTTATCATTAAATTCCTGGAGGAATTTACCTGGATATTTGGAGAAAGAATAGGATCATTGGAGATACTTCAAGGCAAGATGGTCTTTAACCACTTATTGGCACAATATCTTCTAAAAGGTCATTGATTATTGCCAACTGTGTCTATTAAAATTCAATTTTATATGACATTTTAAGCAGTGTGTTGGACAATAAATTGAAAGTGTTTTTCCAAAGAAGAGGGTATAGCCACAAGGGCAGATATCATTGCAGACCAGTTGCAATAAACTAAAGTACACTATCAATCTGCTGAATTAATGCCTGTGTGTGTGTGAATCCAATGTATTTGCTCTAATACAGTCAGCAGTTGTCACAGAAAAAGTACAGTGTAACTAGGCTTAATAGCTACTGCAGTGATAAATATTAATGGGCAAGGCCGTTCTTGAGATGCCCGTGTCAAAGTTGATACCTGACATTTCAGGAGTGCCTGAAAATAAGGTGAAGGCTGAAGTTTCTTAGGACTCTCTCCCCACTACTCTGTCCTTCAACACCTCCAAATCCAGTGCTGCTGGCAGCTAGGAAAACCCACTTTTTGTGCTTATTATTAGAATAGGAAGAGAAATTTTTGTAAGAAGAGCTTACCCAAACAATCCTTTTGCAATTTGCAGTGATCCACCCCCTCTCTGGTGTGCCCTTATTTTCTCCCAGCTACACAATGTAGATGCCATTAACTCAGAGAAGCTCGTATTTACCAATCTGCTGATTTGCAGGAACAACAAATCTCACTTGCTGTTTGTGAAGTGGCAGATTAGCTATCAGGAATTCTATGTTCCATGACAGCTTCTGCTACTAGTGGGGTTTTTTTGGTTGTTTGGCTGGGGTTTTTTTTCCTTCACTTTTGCTGTAACTCAGCAGCTCTGTATTTCACTTTCTTGCTTAATAAGGCCTGTTGTAAGGCTGAAATCCTTAACATTCATAAAGCATTGAGTTACATCAGTAAAACCATGGAAATTATTTCACAATAGTACAATAATGAATGTAATGGCAGCATAGAAATAGAAGCCTTACTATTCATTTGGATTCACATGCCGATTAATTGAGATACCAGTTAGGCTTTTTGAGTTGAAAAGTCAGACCTAAATGCTTTTCCTTTATTCAGTCATATCAGTCCTTCAGAGCTCAGTTTCCTGATTTACGGTGTGGGTTCCTCATTGTTTGGCAAGATGGAAGAGAATTAAGAGGAGGCAAGGATGGTGAGTCGGTGTCTAAGTTTTTGGAAAGAGCTCAGGCAACCTATATTTGACCCTCATGTATATGAAACTGAAACGTCACAGTCAGAGGAACTGAAAGTGCATATGGAAGTGCTGGAGAAGTTGTTAAACAAACATCTGTCCTGGTTTCAGCTAGGATGCAGTTAATTTCTCTTCTAATAGTGGATGGAATGCCGTGTTTGGGAGTCAGGATGAGAGCAGTTCTGACAGCACCCTGATGTTTCTAGTTGTTGCCGAGCAAACAAGGACTTTTCAGTTGTTCATATTTCCCTGCTAACAAGAAAGGAGGAGACGCAGCCAGGACAGGTGACCCGAACTGGGTTTTCCATGCCAATTACATCATGCTCAGCATAAAGGGGGACTGGTGGGGGGAGGAGCAGGTGGCTCCAGGACACATGGTTTTTGGGGATGGTCCGGTTTTTGGGACGGCTCTGGGCTGCACAGCCTGAGTTGTGTGGTTCGGTGAGAAACTGCATTGCGTATCACCAGTTTCATACATATTTTGCTCTGAAGTCCTGTTATCATTATATCTATCTTTCTGCTATTCTAGTAAACTATCCTTATCCCAACCCGTGGGGTTTTGGTTTCTTGGTTTTGGTTTTTTTCCTTTCCCTTCCACCCACCCCCCTCCAACCTTCCTTTTAAAGAACAAGCGACTGCATGGTGCTCTGCTCTCAACTGGGGCAAAATCACAACACCTCTCTCTTCGACCTTGCCCTACTTTAACAGCAAAGAGACATCAAGATGAAAGAGGAACTGTTGCTAGGAGTGTAAAACCTAAATTGCACAGCTCCTTAAGAAAAGAAGCAGAAGGTTAACATACCATCTCGTGTCTTCTATAACGAATAGTAACAGGTTTCCTTCTCCCAGCCCTTAGTAAGAAAATAGATGCAAATAATAGAAGAAAGTTACTTCCTGAACCACTGGTTTGATTTTTTTTCCTTAATTCATAGATTAATGTATATATGGGATATGGAAACTGCCATACCCACTGCAGTAAATGATGGGTACTTGCGGAACTGCAATTAATTGGTACTTATTCATTCAATTTATTCCTTCTGTTTCTCTGCTCAGCTGTAGTTCTCAGATGTTTTCCTTGCATGGCCTTCACTGTACTTTTTCAAAACTGTGCTAAAGACATGCAGAAAAGGACTTTTGGTGAGTAGCTGCTGTTAAAGTCCACACCCCTTTAAAATTTTTTGTAAAATATAAGCAGTGAGAGTTAGAGGGCATACTTGAGTCCACCTGAGTTAATATTGCTTCACAGGTGACAGAACTTAAAAGCTTTCCCCCTTTTTTCTATGAGCCTTGCATTAGAATGATAGCATACTTGAAAGGCAAGTTCCTTACCAGTCAAAATCTCAGTACAGCATCTTTAATAACAAACCATTCCTAATCACTGGAATATATTACCATTCTGTCATTAGTAGTCCTCCTTTTCTAAGGTTGTTCCTAGGTTAATGTTTAGTGAGCAGTGTTTTGAATGCATCATTTGGGATGGTTTATGTGTCTTATATGTGTTTGAGCTACAAAAACAAGTGTACCTGTCTCCTGCTTCTGCTTTCATTGTTTTCATACTTTCATTTGTACTGGAAATAGCCATGTCCACCCATACACACCTACCACCACTGCAGGTTTTACTGCAAAAGAAGAACTTGGGTATGTTTTTGGACACCGCCAGCAAAACTACTGTAGCAGCTTCTATGTAGCTGAGAGAGTCACATATGCCTGTCTAATCTCATTTCAGAGTTCCAGCTGCTCTGAGGTCAAGGAGGATGATGAGTGAGATGGAAACAGCAGCAGCAAGTAGGAACCATTAACTAATTGAAAGGGAGACGTGTCCATCTTTTGGTATAGAGAAACCCTGATTAAAATATGTCAAAAGTACCACTGAGAAGTTGTTGAGAAAAGGAAAGTAAAATGCCTTCTCAAACACTGTGATGTGAAAGAGAAAGTTAGAAAAATTGCCTGAGGCAGTACAGAATTATTTTTGACACAAAGGGAGGCAATATTGTTGGCTTATACAAGATAGCTGAATGCTAGCTGGAGATAATGATATAAGTGTAGGTCAATGTCAGAAGACGAACAAAAGCTGTGAGAATAGTTTACATAGCAGATTAGAGAACTGGGGAAATATTTGGGTTTTCCCTGCTCTGTCTGGAAATCTATGGCTAATTTCACAAGGTTTCCATAAAGATTCCTCCAGCTTTATTCTTTCATAGGCATATTCTCACAAGAAGGAAGGGTAAAGTCTGAAGACCCTATGGTTCTTCTCTTGGCTTGTCTCGAGTCTTTTCTTCAAGAAAAGGGAATGGAATAAATGCAAACCTCTCAAAAATATGCTGAGTGGATTGTGATGTAGCAAGTGGCTCAAACATAAGTGCCTGCTGGATAGGGCTGAGGATGTAAGAACCAAAGAGTAGCAGAGGATGAACATTTCTTCTCTGGTTCATTCTCAGAATTTTTCACAAACAGTTATGTTCTGCCCTTTCCCAGAGCAAAATGTGAACTTCCAATTCTTTTTCTTTCAAGGATGAAACAGCCAGATACAAGAAAAATGTCAGAAAAGCAAGAACAAATTCAGCAAGAGGAAGTTAAAACCTGTTGTTCTATAAAACATTCATCCTCCACACTGGAATTTTTGAAAAAAAAACATTTGAGATTCAAAAAGATACAGATATCACCAAGTATGTGATTTCACAGTACTTCCCACAGTGCATGCATTCTCATTTTTCCGTCTGGGTCTTCCCTCTCCAGCGCAATCTAAACTGCTCAAATTACAATGAACAGTCCCTGAAAGGCTCCTGTGCCAGGCAAGGGCTTCTGGAGAGCAGTTTGTTGCACTAGTATCTAGATGCACCATCAGTACCTGGAGAATGCCCAATTAGTTGTTTATATTTGCGGCTCATCTGTCTTTACATAGAGCTTAGGCACCACAGGACAAAATGTAGCTCAGAATATTCTTTTAAGGGTAGTCCATCTAGCGGTCTACTCATGCCTGTCCTGACAGTGGGCTTGCTCAAAGCAAGAATAGCATATTGCTTTTGTTGGTTGACATCAAGGCAAGGGTTGAGACACTGTAGCTCAGAAAACGGAGTGACTGAAGTGATTTTTACATACATTTTAAGGTCCTCTGATGTGCAGCACAAAAACTTTCAGAAAAAGTGTTGCTATATTTGTGCATGTTGACTTTTAATGTGAACTCACAAGAAAAGAGGATCTAAAGTGCTTTCTAATGACACGTCTCTTAAAAAGAAAGTAATAAAAGTAATAAATTCAACCAAACAAACATACAACCCACCCTATCTTGTTGAATCCCATTTTATGAATATATTCTACGGAATTTATATCTGTTTAAAACTTTAATACTACCATGTGAAGCCTTCTCTTCCATACCACCTGCATAGTTTGCGAAATAGCAGCCCTATAAAACACAATCAGGAACAAGGACAAAGTGATTGAAAATTCTTCATTAAATGATGATCACTTGTTCTTAAGGCTCTTTCTCCTGAGTTATGAAATGGAAGATACATTGCTCAGTCAAATTTGAGAGCACATTAACCGCTCTCCTCTTTACTCTAAGCTCCCTAACCAGTATATTCATTCTTAGTAGTAGAGATTTCCTTTGGAATTCATAGAAGTTATATTCGTAAAACTTTCTGGGAAGTTGCATAGAAGGAATGATTTTGAATAATCATTTTCAAATCAGAAAGTGTGTTTTGGTGGCTTTCTGACCAATTCTGTCTCAATGTGTTTTCATTGTTGCATTTCTACTGGTAAAAAAATAGTTAACAATTACAAAAAATGTAGTATTTACCACTGTCTCACTTTCATTCAGAAGGAGGCATGCTTATAAGTTATGAGCAGCCTGTAGGTAATAAGATATATTTAATGTACAGGATAAAGTAAATGCTATTGAAGCCACACAAAATCCTACCTAATTAAGTGAGATGTAACTTCTCTGCAGTCAGCTTCTTCCTATCAAGGTCATTACAAAGTGTTATGGGATGTGATGTTATTTTCCATTTCATGATGACTGGTTCCATTGGTTCTGTCTGCCATGCACAAAACATTAATCTTTCTGGAGTATATATTCATCTATTCCTATGGTACCTTCTTCAAAGCTTTCTATTGATTTATGCTTTTCATCTGTCATTTACAAGTAACTGTTCCAGCCCTTGTGAGTTTTTTGAATCTATTCCCTAGATTCCTGTTGCTATTGATTTTTTTTTTTCTACTTCTGCGTGCTGTTTTCCAGATTTAATCCTTTTTGCAGCTTGCAGCTTTTCTTTTTTCAATATGTATAATAAAAAACCTGGATCAATCACCTGCTTTTCTAATTAAGGACATAACCAATAATTGAGGTGCTATATTTCCAATTCTTCATCTTTCAAAATTATATTAATGATTTTTGAGTACATCTCTTACAGAATGGTAGCAAAAGGAATTGCAGTTACTCTGAATATACTAGCTCATTCTCTTTGTTGTCTTGACCTAAATATGGTTTATAAAAATAATTGAAAATCTAGTTTAACTTTTGGGGAGATTTCCCCTTCCCAGTTATGTTCCCTTCCTCATCTTCATTGTCATTTAAAATACTTATTTTTTCTCCTCTTTAATTCTGCAAGCAGGCTGGTGCCCTGCAATATCTGTAATGGAATACCACATTTAAAACCTCTGCATAATGTACCAGCAAAGACAACTGCAGGTCTGCAAGGGTTCAAGAGAATTGCAGGTGTTTTGTTTAAAAGCCAACAGAAATGCCTCAGTAATATCTCATAAATTGGTTCTTTATTATTAGGGAAGCTGGGAACAATAATTGTAATTTTTATTTTCCCAGAAATCTTTCCATCAGCAGAGGGGTGGCCAGCAGGGACAGGGAGGTGATTGTTCCTCTCTGCTCTGCCCTTGTGAGGCCCCATCTGGAGTCCTGTGTCCAGATCTGGGGCCTGCAATACAAGAAAAATGTAAAACTGTTGGAGAGGGGTTAGAGGAGCCACAAAGTTGATTAGAGGGCTGGAGCACCTTCCCTGTGAAGAGAGGCTTAGGGAGCTGGGCTTGTTCATCCTAGAGAAGAGAAGGCTGCGGGGGGACCTCATTGCAGCCTTCCAGTACCTGAAGGGAGCATATAAACAGGAGGGGAATCAACTTTTTAAAAGGGTAGATAATGGCAAGACAAGGGGGAATGGATTGAAGCTGAAGGAGGGAAGGTTTAGATTAGTTATTAGGGGGAAGTTTTTTACAGAGAGAGGGGTGAAGTGCTGGAACAGGCTGCCCAGAGAGGTGGTGGATGCTCCGTCCCTGGAGGTGTTCAAGGCCAGGTTGGATGGTGCCCTGGGCAACCTTGTGTAGATCCAGGCCTGGAGGTTGGTGGCCCTGCCTGTGACAGGGGGGTTGGAACTATCTGATCCTTGGGGTCCCTTCCAACCCAGATCATTCTATGATTCTATAAAAGCTCAAGCAATGCTGAAGTACAGAGCATTATACCTGTCTCTGTTCTAAAATATAGCTGGAAGTTTGTTCTCTTTGAACGCAGCAAAGAAAGAGATTGGGGAGGGTGGGGTGGTGGCAATGTATGAGGTATATTGAAGAATAGAAATAATAAAGTTTTTATTCATTCTATTCTTTCCTGTCCTTGAAATGAGGTAGCTAGCATATAAGTACACAAAATGACTTGCCCTGCACCAAAGGAAGAAAGTCAGCTTCCCCAAGCCTAACACCAGACCCAAACAAATCTCCATCTCCTAGGAATGTGGTTTAACATATCTGGAAGTGCAAGATGTGTATCTAGTAATAGACTGGAATTTAAAAAAAAAAAACCAAAAGCAAAACCCCAACCTATTTCAGCTCTCTGTACTCAGTTTTCTACTTGTCTTCAGATTTATATGTGTGTCAATCTGGTCCTAGCAACATTGCTGACATCTCAAAACACCCCTCTGAAAATAAAGAGGAGATTAAAAATGGTGTTGTGTTGTTTAAGTGACAGAATCCCAGTTCCTGGTTTGGGGGGATTCCCTCCCTGCCCCCGCAATCCATTTCCAATTAGGCTACCATATAAGCAGCAAATGCCTTCACTGAGCACTCCTAAGTGGAAAATACCAGAAATAGCACAGCATCCTACATTTCTCTTCTTGATGCATCTTCATATTTTATGTGTTACAATATGTGTAACATTTACCTAAACAACTCTTTTATTAGGAACAACCATCAGTCTTCTCAGATGTTACAATTTCCTCCCCTTTTCCATCTGTCTGTTCCCTGCAATGTGTTTTCCCAACACAACATGACCCCCACGACTGGTGGAAGCCCTGAGGTTCTCTCCCAGCTCTGTCAATCAACCTGCAATGGCTGCACCAGTGACACTCATGCTCTGAAGAATGCATGGGAGAAGTGTTCTTCTTTTAAATGGAACTCAAGGTTCACTTTCTTCCTTGCTGCTCAACAATTTTTAGCCTCTGAAGCAGTAGAGGAAGTATTTGCAGTTTGGGGTTTTATGTTTGTTTGTTCATTTTAAAGAAAATATATCCAAATATTCATTTAGCCACTGTGTAGTTTTGAGATCAGATTACTAGCTGATACAAAAACATCACTGACCTTTGATTTTATTTTTTTTTAAGGAATTTTGCTACCAAAGAGATGAAGAGATGCTTTAAATTCAGTTAATAAAGGCTTTCAATTCAGTTGGCAGAGTGCTCATTGTTTTCAGGGAATGGGACGAGAGAAATAGAGCTTATTTATGAATGCTCTGGTCAAAAGAGATAAAATTAAACCTTTGCTCCTCATAAATTCTAACAGAAATCTTACCTGCTGAGTCATTGTTTGAAGTTCTGAACAAAGTGTTCAGAAGGAACAAAAGACAGGTAGATGCTGTGATATCCCTCTGGAAATAAAGATTACTTCAAGCATCAAAATGCTTTCAGTGCTCATCCGTGGGGGGTGATGTGGAGAGTGCTTTTTCATGGGGGAAAAAAATCCACAGTCTCAACTTCACATTTAACAGCCTTGCTTTTGGTATGAAAGGCATTTGACAAGTGAACCCATTACGATAATCAGGAGTGCTGCTCTAACAACTGCTGTCAGGCAAAGAGCTTCTGTTCTCTCTCCCCTCTTCCTACTCCTTTACTTAACGGTAAATTCAGTGAACCGACTCAAGCTGTAAATAAATAACTCTAAAGTAACCTGGAACGTTGGGGGCTAGCTTTCAATTTCTACTGTTTTCTGTCCTTTCTGCAATAAAAGAAAAATAATGCTTTTAGATTGTTGTTTTCCATTCCAAGAAATAGTTGCATGAATAAAAAAAGGTGTTACTGCTAAACATAAGCTCACTGTTCTAAATGTCAGGAAACAGTAGGGTGTATCCAGTGCGATGGTAGCTGTGTCACCGTACCTTAATCTTACATAGTAATGAAGTAACCTATAGTGTGCTGCATGTTTATTTGTTAGCCATGTACAAGACAAGCAGTATACTGGTGCAGCTATTTTGGTAAGAAAACCACGCTCTTACCAATATAGTTGGGCAGCTCTAGTGAGTACAGACAGATTCACTTATGTATTTCAACTCTTTCCATTTACGGATTATGGGGTTTTTCAACATGTGGGTTTTGGTTAAGCACCAGTTCCAAAATTGGTGGCTGTAAGAGTAATTAAGATCATTATCTTACTATTAAACATTTTCAAAAGAATGTACTTGAGACCAAAATTTGATTTCTTTATTCCCTGCAGTTTTATTTGTGGTTTTGCTTTCCATTTGGAAGTGAAGCCAAGGTCACAGAATATTTCAATAACCTACTGTCGATGGCTGGTAGATGTCATTCCCTTGAATACAATTATAACTTTAAAAAAAAAAAAGTGCATTGTCCATTTACTCTAAATGCATCTTTGATGGATGCTTCTGTATCTTTGTGATAGATCTCCCCCCAATAACTCAATTGGATGAAGTCTTACATTGTTGTAATAATCAATGGTGATATAGAATCAATTAGAAATTGGTCTGGCATTATGAAACCGAGGTTCTGGATCAGATTCTAGGTACAGAGCAATCAAAGTTCTTAACCTTCTATATTATAAGGATTTTAGGAGTTCATTTTCATTCAGAAACATGAGTAATTAAGCAGTACTGATCTTAGGAGTATAACTGTGTTTGATACAACTCAAAATTATTATTCAAAGTCTTAATTGTTAAACTGAGGAACTGGAAATAGGTAAATGACCTCTTAGTTCATCTTGGTAACCCAATGCTTTATTTTGTAATGGGGTGACTGTTATCACAAAGATGAGTTTGCTCTTATTTGTCACATCGGTTTTCTGCTGGACATGTCAGATGCCCTCCAAACGCGTGCTGCCTTTGGGCAAGTAGAATGTAAATCCGGCTTTTAAGTTGAGGCTAACTAGGGGGAAAGAAAAGGATTAGTAGACATGCTTCTAAAAAGAAAATGTGAATCACAGCAGTGATGGTAGTGATTTGCATGTTTGTATTTATAGGTATAATTAGAGATGTTGCTACATATATATGGCTGATACTCCATCCTCCTCTCATTCTGTTGATACATTCCTACCTCATGCCTTCTAAAAATTGTTTAATAAAATTCTGATCCTGCTGAAATCATTGCTAAAATACCAATTCATTTCAATGTGCCAAATGTTCATACGTAAAGTGTGGGCTTTATGAAATTTATACAGATTATGCATTAGCTTATTGAGAGAGCAGGCCGCTGCTTTAGTTGATCTGCCTGATTTTGACTACAGTAGGTGATTCCTGTTCTTTTTACTACCTACTAGTAATACTAACATCTTTTTAAAAAAAGGAAAATAAAACAACAATGGAAAAACCCCACCAGAAAACCCCAAACCAAAACAAACCCCACAACAACCCACCCACCCCAACCTGTGCAGAAAAATACACTTTACAGCAGAACTGAATCTTATAAGAACGTTCTTGAATATACCATATGTGTTTAAGAAGACTGTGTAGCATGAAATTGGTGCAAAAAGGTGAACTGTTCCTCTTTGCTCTGAGCAATCTGATATTGGTACTTAGCACAGTAGAGCCTTTTCCTCCAATAAGACCTGAGTGTTATTCAACCTAAGTGGCTGGGCCACTGTCACGGTTCAGCCCCAGGCAGTGGCTGAGAGCCACGTGCCACTTGCTCACCCCTCTACCAGAGCAGAAACAGACAGAGCCCTAGTGGGTTGGGATAAGGACAGTTACTGACACAGCACTGTGAAAGGGGAGCCCCACAGCAGAATTCCTACACAAACACACACACACACACACACACACACACACACCACACACGCAGATAACATGGAGTACTTTACCCACCCAATAAGACAATAACACTGAGCACTGCACCGATGCAATGCCCGACCCGATGCCCAACTGCACTAGGACTTCCCTGGAGCCATGTGAACCCCAGCCTTCTGGACCAGCCTCTTTTATGGGGTGTGATGTCATGTGGTGTGGAAAACAACCTGGGGCAACTTGGTTCACCTGTGCTGGGCGCTTGGGGAAGGTAATTCTGGCCCGGCTGGAACGAGGACAGCCACAATGATAGTATTTTTACTTCCCTTTCTCTCTGTCTTGTCTATGCTCAGTTCTATTTTGTTTCAGCACTAATGGATGAGAAAAACCCAACCCAAACCAAACCCCAAAGATGTAAGTAATTTATTTATTACTGTTTAGGTGATACGATGAGAAATGTAGCTTTTCTGTATAATCTTTGGAGACAAGTTTTTCCTAGGTGGTAATTCACATGACATCAATTAGAAGGCATGAATAGGCACTTGGATGTTTATGTTTTAATTAGATACTTTGTATTCCTTTACTGAAACACCTAGAAAAGGAAAATCATTATGCCCTACAGTAACTATTATTTCTGAGGCTGGATTGCTACTGGGAGCATACCATAAAGTTGGTATTGCTTGGGGCATATTTTTAGGAAGGAAGCTGATATGCTTCTGTGCGTGGACAAATATCTGCATTACTTTTGGTTCTTTCTCCCTCAGGCCTTTTCTTTTCCTGCTTTATTCACAGTCAGATCTTTTGCATTTGATTATATCATTCCAAAAAGAGTTCAAAGCCAAGATTTGATTTGGAGTTTTATTTGGCTCTCCTACCAATCTGTTTAACCATTTATTAAGTGTCTATCACAGCAGTCCCTTTCTTACCCAGTACACATATTAGGAATCATTAGCTTTGTCGCTAGAGGATAAGCATCCACATGGAAAAGCTCTGTAATGCACACAAGGTGCAGTCTATTGACATTACATCATATGCCTTGTTATATTACCAAAACAATTAAGTTATCCGAGTAGCAACACTGCATGTACACATCACATCATTTTTAAATCAAAGCACTTAGAAGCAAAGAAATGAATAATTAAGAACACATAAAACTTATGCTGCCCACACAGTAAGTACATTATTCTTATCAAGACTTTTACCTTACTAGACTATGAGCTCTTCAATGAAGGAAAATTTTTGTTGCTGCTTTACCATACTTGTCTACTGTCCAACATAAGAGGACCCTGTCTGCTCTACAGCAAAAGTGGAGGAAGCCAAGGAATAGCTCTCATCTTAAAAATACTATGCAGCTCATCTAGTAATTTTAATTCTGATCTAAGTTGTTCATTATTCAGTCCCTAAAGATTTCTGAGCACAACTGTTTGGCCATTGTTTAATTTTGATTTCTTATGACCAGAGCAAAAATTCTCTCCTCTGGAAACTGCACTGAGACCATAGATGCTAAGACCTCATGCCACTGGAGCAATCTTACTTGCACTGCCAAATTTTAACCATTGTTATGCTTTTGATTCTCTGGTAAAATAAGCATACCAAACTGGTCATTAGACTAAAAAAGCCTCCTGACTGGGAGTTAGCAGTTAGCAAAGAAACACTTCTCTACTGCAGCAGGATATGTCATATATTGCTTCGTGCAGTTGGTCCCATTCAGTTCATGACTTCTGCCACTAGCACTTCAGCTTTCTTCTTCCATGCTTCATCTCTCAGACCATCTGTATAGCAAGGTGACTTACGAGTCTGAAGCCATAGCAGCCTGGATTTTGACACAATCATATCCACAGTCATGTACCAGTGCTGGATATGCTCCAAGACACTTCCACTAAAGAGGCCTGTGTCTTCACTGCACAATCTGTGATGAGCCTAATTGGCACACCTGCTTTCAGGCTGTTGTTGGGAAAACTTGCATGACGTGATTTTCAGCGTGTTACTACTCCGAAACCCTTTTTCTGAGCTTATGTTACTGTCTACAGCTCAAATCCTGAGATTTCAAGGTCTGTCTTCCCTCTGGTTTTGCTCCATTTTGCAAAAATTGTTGTAAATGCCTGGCATGAGGTTCTGTCATATGTGTGTAAGAGTGCATGAGTATATATATATATATAAAAATTCCTTAGCTAGCTTAATGCTCAGTAGAAAAAGATGACATTTTAGAATATGCTTAGAACAGTAAAAATCTTGGGGAGTCAGTGAGGAATTTCATATATAATTAAAAAAAATCAGCTCAGGCTTTCAGTTTTCATTGTCCTTTTACTTTAAGATTAAGCAGGAAGTGTGTGAGCTGTCATGGTTTAGTAGTTATTTAGAAATTTGAAGGCTTTTTTTTCCTAGGATTTCCATCCATTCAGTCTTCTGTACTTCCATCCGTTTCCATAAATGTAATTTCTGTTCTCATGTCACACATGTCTCTAGAAAAGGCATGCACATACATAGATCATATAAATGTTGATGAAGAGTCGTGCAGAATTGTTTTTAAGATTGACCTTACTTATTTCTTGTCTGTCTTGATCATTGATGAAATTTTCCCAAGCCTGCCTGTATTTTTTCCAATCTCTGTTTCCAACAATCAGAAAGAAGTAGGTTCAATTTGTATACTCTTTGTATGAGTTATTAGTACTGCAAATTTCCTTTCTCACTGCAAGTTATCAATTTTTTTTCCAATATAATTTACCTCCACTCCTGTAGCAACAGCACTTATTCTACAATGCTCAACCAAAGTTAGTTTGTTGTCCTGGAATGCTTATTTAATATTTTATGAACTCAAGATAAAAAGTAGCATTTAATTTCGGGGGGGGGTGGGGGGTGGGGAGGGGAGGAGGGGAGTTTTATGAGCTTTACAAAAGGTGAATTATCTCCCTTCTGCTTGAGAGACCCTAAAATGTGAATCCTTATCCCACTTGCTTCTCATCTGTGCGTAGATAAAAGGTCTAGTTCTGTTCTCACATGCTCCTTTATTTTGGGGTATTGCATTCACAATAGAAAATTTCTGCATTAGAAGGACCTCAAATCGTATTTCAGTCCTTGGGTGAGGTCTATAAAAGCTTCCAGAGCTGATGGCCAACATATTGCTTAAAGTGCCATTGTGGCACTGCACTTAGACTCAAGGAGCAAGGAGGAGGGAAAGAAATGATCCAAAGAGGAAGTTGATCCCACAGGGTAGGTACACCGAGATGTGGAATCGTGCAGGGATCTGGCTCCATGCATGTAACCTTGACCATTTCTTAGTCTGTCTGTCCCAATGTCCTTAGCAGCAGAACAGGATTGATACTTAAGTGGTAGTGGATCCCTAATCAGTCAGAATACATGCAATAAAATAAAACGCATGTGTATTAGTAGGATATTAATGATTCTTCAGGCAGTCATGACCTGATGCCGATTTTCAGCCAGTGATGGCTGGCAGAAGCCGCTATGCAAATGCCCCGGAGGGACAACATTCAGCCTTCACAGGGGGACAAGGGTTTACTACTGGAGCACTCTGGCCGGGAGCATGGTAGATTCTCCATCTTCCGAACTCTTTACTTCCCCAACTCCTGTTTTTGCCTAATAAGGATGCTAACCGCCCCCTACCTCCCTCCCCCGCCCCCCGCGAGGGCCGCCCCGGCTCTCCCTCTGCCCCAGCTCCCGGCCGCGGGAGCCCCGCGGGCCGGGCCGGGCCGGCTGTCGCTGTCCGCGGTGCTGAAGCGCCGCTGCCCGCGGGAGCCCGGCAACTTTCCGACTCCGCCCGTGCGTGCGTCCGCTCGGGCGCATTTCCCGGGAGCGCGGCCTGTAATTAAGCTAACTCCTCCCTTCAGCTGCAATTATTGCACCGCCAGAAGCCCGGAGGAACGGGGGTTTTCCTCTTGCTCTCCACCCCCATTCCCTTGTTTGATTCCCCCCCCCCCCCCCCCCTCCCCGTAACGAGTAAGCTTGCTCCGCCTGGGCTGTGCGAACTGCTCACCCTGCGCCAAGGGGGGCTTAATTCCAGCGGGAACTGCCCACCGCCTTTCCCCGAAAAACTTAGGGCACACCTCCGGCATCTCCTGGTACCGCGTTTCTGGGTTCCCGGTGCACCCCTCCCTACGTCCAGGTAAGAGCTGGGGGGGGGGTAGGGCAGAGGGGAGAAGGAAAAAAGGAGGGGGGAGGGAGGAAAGGGGAAATCCGTCGGTTTAATACCAACCTCCCCTCCCCCAAGGCGGGTCGAGGCGTACCCCGGGGGCGGGCGAGACGGGGGCCGGGCGGTGCCCATCCCCCGTCTCGTCTGCCCTTCCTTCCCCGGGGTGCGCGGCGGAGCAGCCGCCTCCTTCCGGGCCGCCTCCCCTCGGTGCCTTCCCGTCTGGTACCCCCGCATCGTGCCTCAGATACTCGGTGCTCCCCCGGGAGGCGCCTCCCGCCAGGTAACTTCCCAAAGTTTTGCCGGGGCTGGAGCAGCGGCCGAAGGGCGGTAGGAGGTGGGGAAGGGGGATCTGGCCGGCCGGGGGTTGCAGAATCCAGGGGCAAAATACATCCCTGGGGCAGCAGGGATAACGCCCGGCTCAAGACTGCGCTCTGCTTCCAGTTAGGCTGTTCCGGGCAGCTCTCAAAATGTTAATTGCAAAGCTCAGGGGGCTATCAGTAAGGGGCTGGTGTGAAGGAAAAGGCACCGGAGTTTTGTTCGTTTATGCTCTTTTACGTATGAATTCATGCGGGAGAATGTCAAAGCCCTTTCTTTCAAAATATGGGCTGCAGCGTCCAGAGCAGTTTGGCTCGTAACAGGGCATTCGAGTGTAGTGTGTAAATTGGACTCGCAGACCTCCTTTATTAGTCTGGGACTGGTGTAATATATTCACTTTTGTTGATGTTAATAGTAAGAAAAAGGCACTAAAACCAGTTGTAATTAGTTTTGGGAGAAGTAATACTAATGCAAATGAGTTTGATGACACTTCAGTATAGGCATGCTTAGCCAAGGAAAAGCCAATCTTGTAAATTTTAGCTCTCTGCAACCAACACAGCAGGAGGCCTTTCTTTTGCAGTTTTCCTAACTTTGGATAAGAGGAAAGGTATTCATTGCATACGTGTGTCTATACATAAAGATGGTCAAGAAAGAACATTAACACTTAACATGGGTCTTTATATAGGCTTTTAGGATTGCAGAAATAGTCTAATTTTATCGCTAAAAAAACCCCCACCTTGGGTCAAGAATTGCCAGGGTACCAGCTGTAAATCAGGGGAAATAACTATCCTGCTAGCCAAAGACCTGTCTTGCTATTTAAAGTTGTTGATACCGGGTCATTTATTTCAGACTTGACCTATAACATATATACTTCATGAATTAATACACTTGTGGAAAATCATCCCTATCTTATTCCAAATTTAATGGAAATTACTCATGGGGTTCCGGGTTACATATTACATGTCAGGTGCTTCTGTGCAGGTGGTACCTTTCATTTATTCTCTGATATTTCTATACAGATGAAAGTAGCAATTGCATAGGTGGTTGCTTCTGGCATTACACAAAGTGTGAGCCAGAAGTATGGAGACGATTTTCTCTTGAAATGATTCATTCACTTGTGTCTCATGCTGGGCAGTGGGAAGTAGGCATACTCAACTGCAGTTCGAATTTGATGCAAGCAGGAGGGGTTTACCTGCGTTTGCCTGCCCAAGAGTCCCATCAACAATGTGAGTCGGAGAAGTGAGAATGATGAATAGAGATGTGGTATTTTCATAAGGATATTGATTAACAGTTACAATGTACCTTTGGTTGTCGGTGTTGGTAACATTAATAACACATGTGCAAGTGAAGAAAATTTGAAACAGCAGATGTATAGGTTTCTTTTTAGTGAATATGTAGAAATTGGGTGTAAATGTGTGGTTTTCTTTTCTTGAACAACCTTTACCTGTAAGCAGAGGCCTGTCACCAGATCTACGTGTTGCCCAAGCTCCTGATAGTTTACTTATGGTGTGCTGTTTCTCTGTGTAGTTATGAATTTCAGTTACATGCTTTTCTCTGACTTCAGAATGAATGAGCCTGTGCTAATGTTAGTAGAGCTCTTGAAATCTATGGAGAGAAATCTTTATACTGAGGATTTCTTTAATCCAAAATTACTAAATTAAGCAGGTTTAAAAAAAATCAGAATAAATATGAAAAAATCCCAGCCAATCCTATATCCAGTCATATATAAATGACAATAAAAAGAAATAACTTTATGGATAAAAGCCATTTCTCAATATGTTTTTACTAAACTTTAGTGGGATTTGTGTTTCTGATGTAAATTTTCCTGTCGGTCCAAGTACTAGGTGGGTGCTGTTACCTTCCTTTGTAGACTAACTACTTCTTTTGTGCTAAAATGAAGTTTCCCAACTGCAAGAGGTCATCAGGCTTTTTCACAAGGAGTCATGTAAATTGCCTGACATCCTCTGAAACTGGCAGCCTAGTCACGCGTTTAAAGAGTGTTTTGAACTGGTGTTTTTGTTAATTATCTGAGCTGTGAGGAAACGCTTTATCTGACATCAATTCCCTTTGAATATTTGGAGGTTTTTTTTCTTGTGCAATAACTAATCTTAATGAATGCAGGGAATTGGCATCAGATTAAATCTTTATCCACGGTTCAGCTCATTGAAAAAACTTAGGAGTGCCATCATCTTAAGGGCTTTGCCTTTAAATGTTGAAGGTAGAGAACCTGTTACAGGGTGAGCTGGAAATTGTAAGGAACGGCAAATGACCGCGTACGAAGTATCCACTGAGGAAATATTTTGTGAGAAGGAGAAAGCAGGCTGCCCCTGTGGGAAAGAAAAAAACCTGAAACCTAACCTGGAGCCCACATAGAGTCATAATATTTAATTAGTCTCTGATATCCAACGAATGCATGTTTAGCTTACTATGAGTGAGAGAAAACTCTTTGCCAAAAACAGAGTAGTAGCCTTTATGAAAGAGAGAAACAAGCCGTGTGGCTACAATTGGAGCTGAGGCAGAAGTCACCCATACTGGACAACAGGGGTTAAACCTGGATGAAAGGGGAGAAATAATGGTAGTCTTTGTCCAAAAAAAGCCCTCCGTCGAGGTGTCAAAATGAGATATTGCTTTTATTACCCTGTACTGATGCTCAGGCATTGATTTTTCTTTTATCTGCTGGCCTGCTTTTCAATCAGCAGAATTTCTTCATCAGCTCTTCTTGGCACCTCACAACTTCATGGGGTTTGACTGGGAGTTGTGGCTGGGCCCCTGGCAGGTAGCATGCTCTTGGCTGTGGGGAAAACGTAATATTGTATGTTATGTTGATATTAATGATGTAACTTTTTTTGCCTTTTGTTACTTGTTTTAAATCATGATGTGTAAAGTAGTTTGATTTTCTTCGTTAGAACATTAAGATTTTTCTTCATTTAGCTTCTAAACCCAAGGCCTCCACGAATGCTAGTTTTTATTTTAAACATAAGACAAATGCCCCACAGTAATAAATCCAAACTAACAGCTGCAGAAGCATTTCCTTCCCTGTCCACTTTGTAAACAAGAAATTTTTGTCATGGAAATATACTAGCTAGAGCCCAGAATTGGTGATAGAAAATATTTGATGAAGGATGTATTTAAGGTGACATGCTCAGGAAGCTTGGTCAGAATAAAGACCTTTCCAGCTCATAGTCAGCAAGCCATCTGCTCTCAAAGTTAAATGTTTCTAGCTCTGGTGGATCAGGTCTTTTATATCACTAGATGCAACACTGTTATGCATAGGAAAGTTATTCAAAGAATTTCTTGAGGATTTTAAAATTTACTAGCTATTGTGCTTTTTATGCTATAGAAGGCCAGACAGCTAAACTCTGGAGGGATCTTTTAAAAGATATGTGAGTGTAATAAGCATTAAAAACTGCTATGCTACTCTCAAAACACTTTTTGGTAAATTATGCACTTTCTGAATATATGAAGGAGTGATTACTGGGTGGAGCATTATCTATCTCATTCCCCTGGGGTTTATGGCTACTTGGATGTTACATACTGAATGTAAGAAGAAAAAAACTGCTCCTACCTCTGTCGGTACTCCCACTCCACTTTTCCCATTCTTCAGTTATTCTGCCCAGAAACCTTTCTTCAAATGCATCAGGATTCTTTCAGGTTACGCAGTGGGGATTAACTATGGCAAGAACAACTATGCCAGTATTCCTTGATAGTGGTAGTAATGTAAAAATATGTATTATGTAAACAACACTGTAATTTAAGAAGTTAAATCATGACCAGATGTCTCAACTGGATGTGATGCCTCACTGTAATGTATTCCATAGAACAGTTTCCAGCTAATTCAGTTTTTCTGAACAGTCCTGCCCAATATTATTATGTACATTTGTAACTGGACCAAAAAAAAAAAAAAAGCACAAGGCTGGAAGGGGTTAAATTTGCTCTCAGGCATATTTGGAAATCCTACACATATCAAAGCTGGGATGTACTGATGTTGGTGGTTGGGAAAGGTGTCAGTTTTTGATGAACCAACTCAGACCTTTCCATCCTGCTTGTATGCACCGGAGCTGCTCCACTAATCAGACTGCCATCTCCCATCCCTTAGCTGCTCTCTCTTAAGACTTGCAAGTCTGTTGACTGCTGCAAGAGACTAATTGATTTCTGCAGTCATGCTCTCCTGTTGGGAAAACTGTAGTAGAGTTCTGCTTCAACGTTCCCAGGAGTGCATTGGGGTGCGTGGGTTCCTGAGCAAGTTGGAGCAGTCATTTACCATTCCCATTTGTGTGTGACACATCTGGATATTTCAGAGTGGTTTCCAGCCATTAAATGCACATTATGACACTCATGTAGTTAGTGTGCTTGCTGTTCTGCTGAGAGTAGGAATTTTGTTTCCTTGTTTTTATTGTCAAGTCAGAGCAAAAGGTGCCCCTTTAATTTAATTTATTTTCCCCCCTAGTTAATTGTACCCCTGAAGAGCTGAAGTGGGTGTTAGAGCTTAACTGGGCCCTAGGAACTGCCTTCACCCTCCAAGGCAGCGGGCTAGAATGTGTCAGCATAAGCACACTCATACTGAAAGTTCTTTCCATCGCTTTGGTCACCTCATGGTCTTGGAAGCCCCACTTCCAGTCTCAGTAGACCAAAAGACACCAGTGGGTGTGTGTCTATGCTCATTTTGCTTCCTCTCTCTGCTAAAAGATTTGAAGAGATGCTTTAGCCAAATGTTTAGGGACCCAGGAGGAAACAAAATGTGTTACAGGAACCTTTGTGTGCTTCTGATTGGTATTAGAGACAAACCAGACGGCAGTAACATGTCCAGGATGTGAGAGGCAGACAGGTGATATGCATCACTTCTTATTCTTTCCTTTTACAGAAATTTAATTATCTTATCTAGTGTTGAACCTTCCTTCCCCTCCCACCCCCCCCCATTTCTCTTTCAAAGTGTAACAAAAGAAAACACATTTTAAATCTCGCTGCTTACTAGTGTAAATACAGAGCAGGGAAAAGAAATGGAAAAATGGATGTTTCTGAAAGGCACTTAGGTCTCTACTCCTTTTTCTCTGCTCTTTGTTTGCTGTGGACCCTCATCTTAGACACGAGTGTTTCTCACTGTGCTTTTGTTCTAACCTTTCCGTGCGTGCCTGAGATCAAAGTTGTTATCATCTGAATTTAATTTAGCACACCTTTCTCTGTGTGATGGGCTGCTATTCCAGAGGGTACAATGCCACTATTAATCATCATAAAGAAAATGCATGAAAACAGCCCAAAATACATGTCAAGCACTTCAGTGTGATGGATGCACAATAGATGGCACCATTATTATCACTCAGCAACTTGAAAACTTTTGGTTCTCACATTTTCTCCCTTGAAAACATCATTAACTTCTTCATGGGATCCAATACTTTGTGAAAAATATATTACTTTTCTACTCACTTTTTCCTCATCCTTCATGCTGTATTGACAGAGCCAGTTATCTGAGATTTCTTAATGCATTGTAAGTTTACTTCTTAGTGTATGAGATAGCAAAGAAAGCCAAAACAAATGGTGTTATGGAACAAAAGTCAATTATATTGATTTTGATCTGTTAATGCAAATACAGATTGTATGAATGATTGTAATTAGATAAGTTATGTTTATTGGTCACGGTTTCATGTACTCCTTGGTTTTGTTCCCTTTTGTGAATCAAAAAGACTTAAAGACTAAAATATTATAGTGTCAACTGAATGTGGATAATACTCTTCTTTCAGGTCTGTTACAAAGGTGATCCACTGTTTGGGGCCAGTAAAGTTTACAAAGCTTGGAGAGGTGGGGGGCATGTTACCACTGACAAGAAATGTTCATATAGCTGCAAAGCTAGATATGCTTAGGTGTGAACTTACAGCGTTTCATGTACCTGCTGGTAAATGGTGTTACCTGATGCTGTTGTTTCATAATTGGTAATGATAGCTGTTTTAGTAGGGGTGGAAGCAGGGCTGGATGTGGTCCTATGTGGACTGGGGAGGGCTGTGTGACTTTGGAGTCCTTCTCTCCTGTGCCAGGCAATACGAATCGTATCAGACGCTGCTGATGTGAGGACATGCTCTTTTTGTAAAGTCTGGTATATTTAGCCGTAGGTAACTCACGTGAAGTTGTGTGTATGTGAAAGGTGTGGCAATCAGGAGGCTTACCTTATGCTCTGGTAGCTCAGTGACACTTGCTTTCTGCCCTTCTGGAAAACCAGGCACCAGGGACTTGCTGGAAGACCTATGAGCTGCACATTGCCTTCACCTGCAGCCTTAGAAAGATGCAGGGTTTCACTGCTATGACCACAAAACCACAGCTCCGAGTCTGCAGAGGAACCGCAACTGTTTATCCCAGGTACACAAATCCAGTGAGACAGACCCATGGACATGGTGTCTTCTAACCATAACCTGCAGGAGACTGTACGTAGGGATGTGTTTTGAATGTGGAAATTGAGGATTATAAATAAATAGGGTTGCAAATGGGACTTCTGCAAGTTTGGTTCTTTCAAACTTGTCCTAAGCCTGTTGATATTGTATTACTTTAAACTTTATTTTTATAACACCCCCCACCCCCCCAAAAAAAAAAAACAAACCCAATCTTTTAAAATGTATGTATGTTAACTAGAAAAATAAAGCTAGAACTGAAGGGGGAAAGGGAAGGAAAAGGAATCCAAAAACCAAACCTCACTGGTTGGGATAAGAACAGTTTACTGGGACAGCAGATAGGAAGGGATAACAATAACAGGACTTTATAGCAAAATATACAAAACTGGTGATGCACAATACAGTTTCTCACCAAACCACACAACTCGGGCTGTACAGCTCAGAGCTGTCCTGAAGCTGGACCATCCTCAAAACCATGTGTCCTGTAGCTGTGCACTCCTCCCATCAGCCCTTTTATGCTGACCATGATGTAATTGGCATGGAATACCCTCTTTAGCCAGTTTGGGTCATCTGTCCCAGCTGTGACCCCTCCCTTTTCGTTGGCAGGGCAGTATGGACAGCTGAAAAGTCCTTGACTGCTTGGAACGACTAAAACATCCGGGTGTTAGCAGCACTGCTCTCATCCCAACTTCCAAACACTCCACCTGCTGCTAGAAAGAAAAATTAGCTCCCTCTTAGCCAAAACCAGGACAAGGAGGTTTTTTTGTTTCTTTGTGAAAACTTTGATATTTTGGGGGTTTTTTTGTTTTTCGTTTTTTTTTTAAGCGTTGGTCTAAGGGTAAATGCCTTGCCTAGGAATTTTGGCTTCTAAGATTGAATTTTACTGCTGTTTTGTGAAAGGATCAAAACTGTGAACCTGAAGTCAGCAACACCAGAAGACAAAAAAAAAATTATTATTTGGTCATTCATGAAGTAAAACAATGTTTTTGAGTAGTGGGTGACAGCAGCACTGCTTTCAACTACTTTTTGGAGTTTTCACCACTGTCTTTGCTCTCTGTAGTGATACAGCCAATTCCTATATCAGGTACTATCATCTGAACAACAGTAAAAATAAATCTTAAAAGCCAAGTTATCCAATAACTAAGCTTTCTATTGCAAAGTAATTTTTTTATATTTTGGAAAAAAACAAACCAATAAGCCTGCCCAAGCTCTTTTCAGTCTTAAGGAAATTGCTATGAAGGTCCATAGTGCTTCATAAAATTGAAATTGTTAAATTTCAACATGTAAAAGAACTGCAGAAACAATCTTTCCAAAGCCTAAATACCTATGTTAAGTCATTTTGGCCTTCATTCAGGTACCACTAATTCACAGTTGCAGTATGCCTGTAGGCAATTTTTTTTCCTATTAGCACTACACATGTGTTGTTTTCTTTATAGCATTAATCTGATGTTAAAAAAAAAAAAATTAAAAATTACAACTCTTACATTTTTCACTTTAAATTTTAATCAGAGAGTATGGAAGAATCAATAGTTACTTAAATTTGAAAGGTTCTGAAAGCAAACCTGATTACAAGTTAGTGAATTAATGATTTAGTATGTTACTGAATAATCAATAATTGCTAACTGATGCTCTGAATCACTCTTCCTAAATATGATTTGGAAAGTTTGTAATTATACCCCATAAGTATCAGGCAGATGTACTTTACTGAAGAAATCATTCTGACTCAGAGGCACATATCCTGATATCACCAGAAGCTACGTCCTAGCAATGGATGAGGGAATGTGCTCCAGTGAAGATAATCACACAGGCATGACTACACACCCTAGCCTGTTTTGTACTTCACCTGAAGGCAAGCTCTCTGACCTCCTCCAGTAACCAGTGGAGGACACAGGGTCTACTCTCCAGTGAATCCCAGCTGGATTATGATTTCAGTACTCTTCAGTGCCCTCCCAGGGAGTTCTCTTTCTCCTCATGGGCTGTGGATGAGACCTAGAAAGACCTGCATCCTAAATAAGGAGCCTAGAATTGGTGGAACTATTTGCTCTGGCCTTCCCAGCCCCTTCAAAACTAGGTATTCCCTCCTCCTTATAAATCTGTCCTAGTGTTAGGAAGGTAGAGAAAGCTTTTGCATGTCCTGCTGTCTCAGGTACTCCAAGCCCACTTTTGCCTGGTGTGAAGGAAAGATGCCTTCCTCCTTTTCCGAAAGCACCTCATGTGTCTGCTAAGTAGGTGACTCATGAGCATTTTTGGTACCTAATTTGAGCCACAGCTGTCTCCAGATTGACAGGAATATCAGCTTATCTGTTCTGCTGTCCTTTACCTGGGCTCTTGGAGGTTCATGACTTCTCACCTTCAATGCACAAAGACAATGGCTGACAGCTGCAAGTGAGGACCAGGCGTGCTCTGGCCCACCGGTAGCAGCACTGAAAACACCTGGTGTGGTATGGATATTGTTACACTGCTCTTGCATTGCTCCTGAGTTTAAATAGGAAAAATCTTATCATTACTGTTCATTACACTGTGTAAACAAACCTGATGCTGCAGAGAGGTCCTCATCGGATAGTATCTGGTTCCACAGATGGCCCTCTGAGGGATCTTGCATTTATAATGTCTTTGGTAATGCACTAACAGAAATGAGGTTAAAAAATACAGTCTTTGTAACAGGCCAAGTAAGACATCAGTGATAAATTGAATTATTTTAAATGCATCAGACCAGGTTCTGATTTCAGCTACGTGGATATAAACAGGCCTGCTGGTACCATAGGTTTTTTGTGCATGTAAGGAAGATCAGAATCTGGCTTCAGGCAATAGATTATAATTTGAGTAAAATGCATCCAGTTTAGACTTTGTGGTCTGTATTGGCAAAAGCTTTAGTCTGTCCTTGGTGTTTCCTTAGGCATCAGTGATTCTCAATGATTACAATGTTCAAAATTAAAAGGAGTTTTGTATTCTTGGTGGGGGTTTTTTTGTTTGCTGCTGTTTGTTTTGGCTTTGTTTTTTCCTCCAAGCATTTTATATACCTTCTAAAACTCTCGCCACTTCAGGCCAGTCCAGCTGACTGGCCATCAACACATGACCTGTCGACTCTCTAATGATCATCAGTGAGAAAATAGTTAATGGTGGTTTGTTATGGTTTGCTTGGGTTTTTTTTTCCTGTTCTTCCATCTATCTCAAATCTATTTAATGAAAGCAGTTTAATACGATACATTCAACAATATGCTGAGTGCCACATTAGCTTTTTTGCTTGTTTGTTTTAGGTGTATATTTTCTACCATCTTCCTTTTACTAACCACAGTTGTAAACTTTCAATTGTACCAGAGTTCTTGAAGGAGAGGCAAGAGTGGGATAATCTTCTAAACCAAAGCACAAGAAATTCCAGTAGGGCAAAATATATGTTTCAACAGCAAGCATATGTTTATTGATATGTCTTTTCAGCTCTCAGACTGTGGTCTGAGGTAGGAATTGCTGTCTTACATGGTGCAGCAGTTTGACATCCTTTTTTTCAGATGATGACTGTTCAAAGAATGTTTATAGCAGTATAAGCTACAGACTGTAGTGTTGGCCATAGAGTGACAACAAGATGCAATGATTATTTAAAATTTTTAATAAATAAATATCCTTTTAATGCAGGAGTGAAAGGTATCTGCAGGGAGGCTGACTGGATTAACAGTGACCTAAGAACCCCTTTATTCCTTTCCACTATCTGTGCCATATATTTCATCATTGCTGTGTGGAGAGGAAAACCATACTCTAAAAAAAGCATACTTTTTTAAAAAAAAAAAGTAACTAAACTCTACTTCATCTGAAACAGCATCTATCACTTTTACAAGGCAATAGTAACATTCCCATGATATACTAGAAATTTGGCATATTTTTGCCTGTTATTTATTGAACATTTACTAAGCCTATGCTTGCATTGAGTAAATATTATTTTTTAAAAATGTAACTTTGTAAAGAAGCTTATAAAGTAAATAAACTAAAAATGGTTAAGTCTGCATAGTTTATATACTCAGCTATTCAGGCAAGACAAAAGTATACAAAACAATCTAAGTGGTAACAGAAGGAAAGCAAAATAGATACAAGTTACTGCCACCCAAAAATCAATTTCTGCAAAGCCTATGGATTTTAATGGCTCATACCACTAAGATAGCAACAAGTCTCTGGTAGCACAACTGGAAGCTTCTCTAGCATCTCATACCAACACTACTGGAGCAAAAGTCTTCTCTAAAGCAATCTTCAAACTCTGTTACCATATATGATGGATTTATCCACGTGTGCTGATTTCCTGCCAACTGACTGCACCTGGTTCACTCTAAATTAGTTACAGCTAATTGTCAGCAAATGGGGAGGTCTTCTTGCCATTTTCTCTTGGCTGTGAAGCTGGCAAGCACAGCTCTTGTAGCTGTTTTTCAGGTAGGGTGGTGTTATATATATATTAAGCTTAGGGGTGGGGGGAAGAAGATTGAATAGTGGTGGTGTTGAATCTTTTCTCTATATGTACTGGTGCAGGAAATGTTGTGTGAGCAGAAGTGAGTTAGGGTATTTTGAGGTGCTTGTTAATCCAGCTGAGCCTTGGCTGAAGAGGCTATGTAAGGGTGTGGGGGGTGCTTTGTTCTATTCCTTACCTGTGAAGGGAGGATGTTTGAGTTAGGAGTATGAAGGAAGGCTTGGAGGTAAGAGTTTATTTTTTCTGTATCTGTTAGTCTGGAGTTTTTTCCTCTCTGGTATGTTTCCTCTTCTAGTAGATTTTTGGGGGAAAATAAAAACAGCTTTTCCCTGGAGTGTTGGGTAGTGATTAATGAGGTTTTTGTCAATTGAAGCACGTGACTTGTATATCTCCTGGCTTTCCTTCAATAAGTCTCTTGCAGCAATAAAAATTTAAATATGCTTTTAAAATCTGATTTGAAAAAAAAGTAATTTCTTGTCACTTCTTTCACAAGACAACTAAAGGAAAAAAGGGGGAGGGGAGGAGGACTTTATCTTCCCCTCAATCCTGTTGTACCTGCTCTACCTAATAATTCAGCATGCATATGACTTAATTCTGTCCTTGGTCATTTTATTCCTTTATTAGAAGAATTGAAGCAATACTGGTGTAAACCTAAAGGATATAAAGGTTGCCATAGACCTGCCAGTTAAACTTTTTTACAGCAGTGTAGCCTCTCTTAAGGTAATTGTTCTTTAATTAAGAAATGTGTTTGCTTGAGATAAAGCTGGTTCCCTGTACATTTTGTGTGGAAAGTGAGGCTCAGGATTCAGAGAAGACTTATGTTTTGGGTTCTAAGTTGGTTTTCTGTTTCTACTATTACCTCCTCCTGTTGAATTTTCCTTTTCAAATGGAAGCTCTAGTGTGAACTTTCAGCTACGTATGTGCAGTGGCTTTTCTTTGCCTTCTTTCCCTTACAAATTGTCTTGTAAAGACAAGAAGCATAACAGGTGGGACATCTATCAGGTTTAGATACCTTCCCTCTCTTTCCAGTCCTGAGTCAGCATGGTATGCAGATGCATCCTGTCCCCTGCACCTCCTTCTGCCTTGCTTTTTGTCTTTGTTCCATGAATGGTTGCTGCAGTGTGAGGTAACTGTCTCTCTGGCCCAAAATAAAAACTTGCAATTTTTGCTGTTTCTGTTCTCATTTCAAGTGCTACAGGTGTTGATCTGTAGGCTTCCTCCCAGTGGGATGGCCATCATCTTCCTCTGTTCGCTAGTAATGAACCTTCAAGCAAAAAAAGCTTTCTTAAAAGTTAGATGCTTCCTTGTGGAGTTCAGATAAGACATCTTAATGCTTTTGTAGTTGTGATGTTTATATTGCAACAAGCAGGGCTGTAGATACAAATGCCAGACTTCCATGAAAGTCTAGCTTTCTGTAGATGCAGTGAAAACAAAAATTGTCTTGGAGATGTTAATTAATAGTAGTGAAGTAGGTAAATAACTAATTGAGTACCATCTGTTTGCTTACGCTGAGAACCAAAAATGCGTCTGTTAGTGTGGGGAAAGAATATTCATGAAACAGAGTCTCTTTCTTTCCAAGATACTGTTTCTACAAGACTATTTCTTTGACCTTACGGTGATAAACAGACACACACCCGCGCGTTAGGCTGTCTATTCACATTCATTGTTCTCTGCTTTTGCTTTGGGACTACAGTTTGCTTCTCCTTTCCTCTCGGGGTTAAACAGCCCCAAAGAGGCAAAGCAAAACAAACAAAGCCTTGCAGCATCCCTTCCTCTCTTCCTTCCATATGCTTGCGTGAGAGGGGATAGGAGGAACCACCCAACGGCTGGCTGGGGGGACCTCGGTTTCCTGAAAGAGCAGCTGCTCTAGTGGTGCCTGAAACAAACTCCAAAGGGGAAAATCAAGGTGTTTGCAACACTTGGGAGCTTTTCTGTGCAGAAGTGTTTGGTTGGTTGGGTTGGGTTTGTTTTGTGGGGTTTTGGTTTTTTTTTTGCTTTGGTTTTTTCATAACCAGTTTTGAGGACTGAGGTTTATCGAGTGTAATTTCAGATGAACCTTTGTTATGGATGGCTTCTGCATCCATAGGTTTGTAAAGTACTTTTGGAGGATTTTTTTAAAATGGAGCTTCTTCAAATGACAATTTTAAAAGTATGGTTAATCAGCCCATATATAAATGTTCCCTTCTGTTAGTGTTTTTCCTGGTGATATTTTTTCCCCTTTTATTTTTAAAAGTCCTACAACAATGTTCACAAGAACTTTGCAGCAGCTTATAATGGAAAAACACAAGAAGCTTTTACAATGCCATCTTCTTTAAAAAAAAATTTAAGGGATTATGGCAAGATTTTTCCCCATGCTGGATAAATTGTCCAACTATTGAAATACTAATTTCTGTGATATTTGCTTGTGCTTTAGGCTAGAAATTACATCTTAATTTTTTTTTTCAGCCAGGGTCCAGCCAGGCCTGTATAATTAGTGCAGTTCTGACAAACCAGTATTGGATTAACCAGATCTTCTGAAGAAGCAGACCTGACTCAGAGTGCTAAAAAAACGGGATGGGAAGGAATAATAAATAGATAATTGTTGCATGTGACAGTGATGTGGAAACTACAAATACTAGACGATGAAGCTGGTCCAGGAAACCCTCAATTAATTGCAACTCAACAGTGGCAAAATCCCCTGACTCTTTTGGAAAATTCAAGTTAAATGCTGCCTGAGGGACTGTGCCCTCAGACTGTCGTATACAGCAAAACTTTTACGTGACTTGAGTGCTTCTTATTCAGGATTCCTAAATGTGGCAGGATGGGAACTTGTTTTTTTTATAGTTCAGGACCTCTATGAAAAGTAAGTCCAAGTGATTGCACAGCAGCTTCCACCATGAAGTAAGCCTTGAGCAAACAGTCAGGGAGGTTTGGAATAAAAATGCGTTTTTTTTCCAGTGAGTGCATACTAAAATAGAGCAATAGATGCCTACTGAGGAAATTTGCAGGGACTTTGTTTTGCTTTCCTCCACTGAAAGGTATATTTCTTGAGAGTTGTAACTCAAAAATGCAATAATATTTCTTTGTATAGCTCCCAATAATGCAATGGCTGAAAGACAAGCAAGCGTCGGAATAACTGGACAGACACACTGGATATCAGCAATAATTCTGATGCTGTGGAGTTGCCAGATCAGTGGACAGGGGCAAGGTAAGTGAAGATCTTGTTACTATGCTTTTCTGTTTGCTCAGTATTGTGTAGCATCACTTGGAGAACCCAGGGCATGTGGTGAAGCTCTGAACTTATGTGAACTGCTGACAAGAAATAAAAATGAATTACTTCAGTTGAGAAGTCAAATGCTGGTTGGAAAATGATGTCTCAGTGCCTTGTGGGATTTTCCAGATGCCTGAATCTGTTTTCTAGTGCTCTGTGATTGGAGTGTGTCTTGAAATGAATCTCCCATTGTTATCTATTGTTGGTTCTCTAGGTGTGGAGAAGTAGTTGCTTGAGATGGACGTTTGGCATAATTTAGCTGCGAGATCTGCAGTGAACATGCAGTATTTGGAAAAGCTGTTGTTGCAGTGCTCTAAATATTTTCTGTATTATAGTCCCATCTCGGTGGTGGTGCATGAATGCAGCTGGAGGGGGAAAAAAAGTCTAGCTTCATTGTTTTTAGCTTTGAAAAGTGAAGCACTGTTGCCTGGTTCTGATCTGGAGACTGTATCTAAGGGCTGGTGATAACAAGCTGTTGTATTTTTAAGTATATATTCAGTGTAAAAGATGCTTGTGTGTCGCGTCGAGTCGGGGGAGAATCTCTAATTGATGGTTTTGAGGCATTGGCATTCAAGGGAAGTGGGTAGGCGTTCCTATTTCATGTGTGTCAGGGCAGCTGTAGGAATTGCGTGTTAGAGGTGAGCTGAGATGTCCGTGTCTTTAATTTACACTCTCAAGAGGGGAAAACGCGACCCTCCTTCCACCTCCAGGCCATCTGCTCGGTGTTCCGCGGGCTGCGGGCGTGTCGGTGGCTGGCGTAGGGGGCTGCGCTGGACCCGTTCCTCCCCGCGCGATGCTGTCAGAAGCCGTTGTTGGAGCAGCGACGGGGTTCACTCCTGCTCAGTGCCGTCCTGGGTGTAGAAACTGGATGTAAACTGCCTGCTGCAGTCCTACAGGAAACTTCCTCAAACCTGTTGTCTCCGGAGGTACTAACAGCCAGCCTCGGAGTGCTTCTGCAGGGTGAGGGTCATGACCACTTTACAGCTAGTCACCGGGCGCAAGGAAGAGTTTTGCTGTGATGTAATCTGTCTTTAGGAAGCAATTCACCTTTTCGTTGGAAGATCTCATTGTTGTTAAAGCTTCCCTTTTGACCTTGCAGTCTTGTTGACTTGGAAAACCAGATATACTTGAAGGCACGCATTGTGGACAGTGCCACAAAAAGTCATGGGTATGGTGTGGTCTTTTTGTGTGTTATGAAGTACCTGTGAATGGTATTGGAAAGAGACATAGTAACTTGAGTTTGTTCTCAAAGTGGACAACATGAGGGTGCTTGCACTGAGAGATGCGCTCTCCGTAGTTCTAAACTGACTTTGAGTTTCTGGATGATGAGATGTGTTGAAGATTGTAATCTTCGTTTGTAAGCTGATCTTTTGGTCACATAGTTCTACAAGTTTCTCTTTCTTAATAACTATCACAATCTAACTTAGAAAAAGGAAACCGTAATGGTGTCACAAAATACTGTGTTCTCTTTGACTGTAAGATGTCTTCCTAAAATGTGCAATAAGCCTTACTGGAAAAAGGATGTGGACACCTGACAAGCAGTTTTGCTTTAATTGTAAATAATTTCGCTACGTTACTCTGCAGCTCGTGAATATATACGTTTAAGCAGGGCCAGTGTAATAATGCTGGCTGTGTTTCAGACCTGGTAGATTTTATATGCTGTAGTGATGGAAGTTTAGCATGGACTTTAGAGCGTGAATACTTCATGTGGCTGCTGCTGACTGCTTCCAGTGTTCATCTGAGAAATGTGAATTTTTAATCCTCTGGCAGTTTACTAGTAAATTAAAATAAAGGAAACGTGTTTTCTTGGTATAATTCCATAAACAGGGCATTTGGAAAATGTTAAATCTCTTTTAAGTTGCTAGATAGGTCCCTGATTTTGCTGTGGATTTCTATTAACGTTTTCTTTCCAAGTAAAAATCAAAGCACTTTGGGCTTGAATTCCGGAACCTGAAAACTTAAAGGAGAATTTGAGCAAGACGAGTAAAATTACAAAGTTCGAGTATTCAGAGTCTCAGGACAATAAAATAAAAAAATAGCTATTCTGTGTCTGGGCGTAAAACCAAAAGGGTTTAAAAGCCATATGGCTACACTTAAAGCAAACAGCTTCTGAGTCACATAACTTCAGTGTGAGTGGGTTGCTATGGAAGTTAGAAAGGAACCAACGTTTGTTCCACTTCCATTTTCAATCTGAATAGTAAACTCAAACCCCCTTTGTTTTTCAACAGCTATTCCTATCTGTCTCTTTTTGTGTGTTAATCCGAGCTGCTCTGTCTTTGAGGTCCGAGAAGCTGCATCTTTCCCTGTTCATGTGTTGTTTACCGGCTACTTACTTCAGTCTGCCCATTGTAAGTGTCAAGTGGAGACTGAAGTATGGAAGAAACGGCTTCTCTTAGTGTGAGCTCTTGCACATTACTCAGATATGTAATTTTTAGGGTTTTGTACCTAATCTGCTTTTCTGGCTTGCCTGAATAGTACAGGTTCACTTCTCTGTCTCTGAAACAACCGTGGCCTGTATTTTATGCTCATAAGTAACGTTAGAAAAATATTTTGTATCTCTGACGTTGAGCCATGAGTAATCAGGAGAGTGTTTTGAAACAGTTGCTCCTGTTTCTTGGCGAACTTAAGAGAAAGGCGTAGTTGGAAGTCTTCAGCTTCTTGAATAGTGAGCTGACAATGGCTCTTCTGTGATATCCTCAAACAGTGTTGATCTTTAATTTTAAGACAGAGGATGAATAAGGAGTCCTAGAATCTAATAACTTTCAGATGTAAAAAAGAAGCGAATGTTTCATAATACGTGGAGTTTCACTGCTGTACAGAACAGGCAGGTGCTCTCTTTTGAAGCTCCGGAGATGCCGGATATAACAGTATCCACACTCTGAAGAGCACAGCAGTAATGCTGCTGTCGTGGATGCATGTTTCATGCAGAAAAAGAGCCTTTCAAAGCTTCCCCTCCCCCCCCCCCCAGATCTGTCAGTATACAGTGTTGACAGGTTGCTTTCTGTTAATGATCAAGCGTAAAGGCTGTGCGATGTGCTACAGCCAAGAGGCTTCAGAGCTCAAACCGAATGTGCTGGAAAGCCGTGGGTGTCGCTGGCTGGCTGAGCTCTGCACCCCTGCCTGCAGCAACTTTTTTTCACCCCAACGTGGGTCTATGTGGAGAAAATACTCTTAACTTATGGACTGAAACAATATTGTGAGGGGTATTTTTGTTTTCTTTTGGCATTTGGTAAATTTAACAAATGATAAAGTAGGCTATGCTCAGCCGGCAATACTGCTAACTTGGAACATACAGGAATTTATACCAATGTGCTTTCAGAAACAGTAAAAGGGAGCCTTTGCTGGACTTCAGTCATAAGGTTGATGTTTATAGCTGAAAACAGGCATTGAAATTGCCTCACTTCCACCTTTTTGCATGTGTCTGTTGCTGAGGAAAAACAACTGTGCCTCAAATCATGCTCCAGAAACAATGAATAACCAATGTCCTAGACCTAAAATCCTGAGATTGCTGTGGCTTGTTATTGGCAGGAAAGAAGACAAATCGAGGGTGCCTGGGATTTCTTCACAAACCTAAACTTAGTAACTTTGGACTGTGGCTAGGATGCTGAAATATTGTGACAGTTCTAAGTACTTAGACACCAAACTTTAGTCTTTCTATTTCCAACCTGTGCACGTTGCTGTGGACTAAAGCAGCTGTGAGTGAGTAGCTCTCTCTGGCTCAGCTGTTTGCTTGCTTGACAAGGTAAGAAAGAAATATTTCATGTCTATAGAGTGTGTGCATATACATGTAGTTGTATAACATGAAAATTATAAATGACTAGTGATTTTGGTTTAAAAAAGAATCCCAAAACACTAGAGAAGTCAAGTTTTTATGTAGAAAGTGAGAGTCTCAGGACTGTTTCCCAGTTCACGTCTCTGCTAATCCTGATGCTGTACACTGCTGCTGCGGTGTCATGGCTTGTCTCCAGCATGGCCAAATATGCCAAGTGCATGTGTATAACCTGACTCCTGATATGAAGATAACCATGCATGGAGGGTAAGGCCTGGGTGGCATTGCTGCCCCAGGACTGAGCGGAGGGATGCTGCCCAGACTAGCCTTATGTGCAGGTTGTTCAGCTAGTCAACAGGTTATTCAGCCCCTCCAAAGCATATGCTGTAATCTACCTATACATGGTGTTTTTATGTGCTTAGAGGAAGAAACTTGAATTGTGTTCTGGGTGCCTGATGTGAGATGACTTGCATGCTTTTGTGTAGGCTAACTTCTGCTACCTGAAAATGAGTCCGCTCGCATCAGTCTTTCAAACTAGACTATTAAATATAGATATGTGCAAAGCCACAGATAATTTATAAACCCTTTTCTAAGGTGCAAAATGCACATACTGTGCAGCTCTCCAAATAAGGTCATGGATGTCTTGGTGGGCAATGTCAAGTGTGAGTCAACAGCATGGCCTGGAGGTGATAAAAAGGAGCCACATCCTGCCCTGCGTAAGCAGGCAGGCTGAGGGTAGTGGCTGTGCTCTTATATTTGTCATTCATGGGGCTGCAGCTGGCATGCTGCATTGAGTTTTGTGCCCCTTGGGGCAAGAGTATACGTGGTCAAACTGCGGTGAGTGCAGCTGAGGGGTATTAAGATCATCGAGAGCTGGAAAACAGATGTGCAGGAAGGTGGAATGAGACTTTCCTTATAGATGCATGAGAGCAATGCTCATGTGATGCAGCCAGAAAAAAATCTCAATAAGAGACAAGGAGAAGATTATTAACTATGTTTCACTGACCCACGCTACCTGGAGGGGTTCAGGAATCGCTCGCTGTCCTTGGAGATACTCAGGACTTGATAGGACAAAAGCCCTGGATAACTTTAGATCAATTCAGATCAGGTTATCCCAGCTTTCAGAGAAGACTGTATCTGTATGCCTTCAGAGGTCCCTCTTGACCTGATCTTTTTCTGTGATTATGTGGAAATGGTTCACCCACAGAATGATTGTTCCTTTAAAAATAAGACACATTGCACGCTTCCTAATAAACCAGCAACATAATGAGACTCCCAGCAGCTACAAAGTTACTAATTTCCATAAAATCTTGGCCCAGTAATTTTCTGGAAGAAATTACCATCTCTGTTTAAGGAGTAGCATATTGGACAATTTTATTTTTTTTTGCAATTTGCAAATCATCAGTTTAGTGAGTTTGAGCATCAGCTGCTGGGCAAGCTTACACTTAACATTGCTGACCATCTTCCCTCAAAAGGACTGTCACACCTGGATTGTTTCTAGCAGACAGTTGATAGTCTACATTTCCTTAGAGTGCCCCAGCATGTGTATGTGTGCCCTGAGTAAACATCGAGTGTTATTTCACAGAGACTTAGTTTGTTGTAATTTCTCTCAGCAGGACTGGTGTAGGGGTAGGTTACATGAGAAGAGTACTAGCTGTCCCCTGGAGTTGGTTTGCTGATCCCTCCCTGGTTATGTGTTGAGATGGCAATGCCCTGCTGTGCTTGGGAAATGGGTGGGGAAAGCTCTGTTGTGGTTCTCCTTGAATTTCTGGGTAGCTTTGCTTCCTCTCACTAGAAGCATCATGAGCACCTTCAGACACTGGGGAGAAAAAGGAGGCAAAGACTGAACAGGCTCACAGCCTTCTTGGACTGGGTGAAATTGAATTGATGCCATTCCTAGTTTGAGCGTGTCTGTACACTGGCACTCTAAAATATAAAGCTTCTCTTTTTGGCTTAAAATGTAAATGGGGAAAAATGCAATTGTTCTTTAATTATACATGTGCTTGCAGATGTCTTGGAATGCATCTTCAATGTATATGTATTTTAGAAACTTATTGCACTTTGGAGAATACATCTAATAGGGTGTTTCTTGTGATTAGTCTTATATTAATGGGACTACCACAAGAAGAGAGAATCTGTGGGGCAAGCCAGGCCCACAAAAGCCATAAAAAAGTGGGAGTCCTAACACTGTACTCTGTGTTACTTGTGCTGGAAAAATTTCTTTTCTGAAAGCAAATATTTGTGGTAGGAGAACTGGGGAGAGAGTTATTACCTGCACGAACTCCCTTACCCATTTCTGAATCACTGTAGTCCCAGTGTACAACCCAAGCTCTGTTAAGTTTTACAGGGATTTTTTTTTTTGAAGAAAATAATCACTTACAATTTATATCTCATTTTAGGTAAGTAGGTACTAATGAAATGCACATGTACTTTTAATGTCTCTCTGAAGACTATCAGAAGGTACTGTAGAATGAATTATGTTTTAAGGTAATCAGTTCATATCCTTTGAATGAAACTGCAGCTCATTCCAGCAAAATAAAACTCATCTCTACTGCTGTCCTCTGAATCATCCTATTACTGAGGTAGTGAGCATTCACTTGGCATCTGCGTTGAGTCTTTCATAGACCTGCTCTTTGATCCTAACCTAAACTCAGATGACAAGCTCTAGCAGTCTGTGCTGTTATATATTCAGGTGGTGTAGAACAAATAGTTCAGAATAGGACAACAAAAGCTCTCCAGACATGTTGTGTTACATTACAGTTCCTTTTCTTACTGCTTCCTCACTGTGGAGTTCTACAAGTTGCTTGGGTTAATTTGTGATGAAGAAACTGAGTGATGAAGGAAAGGGGTTAGGCTTGTTTTCTGTACCTTCATTGTAGGTTTGTAAAGGCATTTAGAAACATTTGAGTGGTTTCTGTAGAAAGAGCAAGCCCAAGCCTTTGTTCTTGAGACCAAGACATAACATTCTGGAAAGGAAGTGTGTGGGAATGATATACCTAAATCTCATGCCCTCGCTACTGCCTGTACAAATTTGATGTTACTTTTTATAGGTGGAAAGGAAAAGTGGTTGTTTGTATCTTATGCATGAAAGAAAATTCTTGAACTGCAAAGGTAAATCTTATCTCTACTGCAGCAGTCTGTTGAAGGGACAGGGAAACTTAGCTTTAAAGAAAAGCTTCAGCCTTCCTACAAAGTAATTGCTCCATGTCGCATAGTAAAGGTCTCAAAATACACTTGAAAACAGACCATCAGCTTGTACCCTTACCCTATCGAAGTACCAGTGGGGTTTTTTTTAAGTCATTGACCAAGATTTAGTACTTAACCTTTATCTCTTGCACGTTATGCAGCTTTGCTAATGGATGACAACCCTATATTTTGAAGGGAGGATTTGTTTTGTTTTTAATGGAAAGGTTGATCTTCGCCACTGTAAAATTGGCAAGTAGCCTGTAAAAAAAAACAAACAAGAAAACTACAAAAGAACCAACCAACAAACAAAAAAAACCCAAAACAATGCACCAAAACTGTTGACCAGTACTGTTATATTTTCAGAGGAGAGGTCTGTTTCTCTTCATCTGCAAAGGCAACACCTTTTGCAGAAATTCTTGAAGGAAGAAGAAACCAACAGAGGATTTAAGGTATTCTCTCCTTGTGTGTGTTTCTGCCACAGGTATTGGCTAATTGAGAAAGGAAGTGTTTGCTGCCTGCTTCAATTTAGCCACAGTATTTAAAAAAAAAATGGCAGCTGCACATAAGGTTTTGTAATGCTGCTGTAGTCCTATATGAGCCGTGGAATTTAAATTTGATCAGAAAGCATGTTTTTCTTCTAATCAATTATATTTCCATTTGTCATAAATCCTCCTTGCAGGCAAAGACATCATGCAAAGTTAATGCAATCTACAAATAATGTATTTTCCTTTAGAATTAATGCTCTTTGTATAAGTCAGTGAAAATATTAACCATATAGACTTTCTCTTTTGTGACCAATAATCAGGAGATATTTAATGTCATGCTTATTTCAGATTCAAGATAGGTCACACAATTAAACATTGCATATATCATAATTTCAGGTTCCACTACAATGTAATATTCAGAAATTATATAATAGAATGTAAGAATACTTTTAGCATTAAGTACAGGAGGACACAACTTGAGTAGGCTACCTGTTATTAACAGGGAATTAGAAAATCTTTGGTAATTGTGCTAACTAAGTAGCTGAGGACAAAAGTCTCTTATTACTGAGGTGACAAAAATATTACCCTTTTGGTATGAGATAATAAAAGGGCTTGCAAATTCTCATGAAAACTGTGTGAACTGTCTGAACTTAAATTTACCTGCTTACTTGGTTGACTGTGTTTCACCAGAAAAGTATCTGTCTTTTCTGTGGAATGCACTTTTTGTAGCTGTTTTAGCCAGGATTGCTCGTTTGCATCTTTGAGGGGTGAAAAACTGGCCTTCTGTGAAAGGGTTTTATGGGTAACAAGAAATTATTTGTTCCATATTGGGTAGCAATACACTGGAAGCTACACCTGATGTAGACGAATGCAATACCTGAAGAATACAAGGTCTCATGTTCCCTATATAGAATGTGTGGGTGTTTGATTAGTTTTCTCCTAGTTTAGCAAACGAATAATCAGTATGAGAAATGAGAGGAAAAGGAGAATGAACAGGTACAGGTAGTAGTTTTCCAACACAAGCTCTACTAAGTAGCTAAAAGTAGATGTTATTTTTTATATGAAAAATTAAGAGAAACTGAGACAATAACACTCCTAAACTCTTGACTTAATGGTCTAGTACAACTCAAGATCTGGGTATTTTTTTTACACGAAGGATACTAAAGGGTTATTTATGGTGTGCAAGTAGCAATGTAGAAAGAACATTTCTGATAGCAGGTGGGTGGCTGGCTTGTTTTATGTAGAAGGTTCTTGATCTGCAGACAGTGAAATGATCAAGAACAAGTAAAACTCTTTAATGAATATATGTAACTGAGAACCTCAGATGATATCATCTCAAAACAAGCTTTGATGTAGGTAACTCTGCAGCTGCTGTGGCACCCACTGCTGTAGGAAGGCCAAATCTTGCCACCACCACTGTGTAGGAATAAAAAATGATCTTAGGATTCTAGTTCCAATTTTTATACTAATTTACAAAAGGTAAATTTACTTATTAGAAAACAGGATATGAATTTAAAAATCACTTCATATAATTTAGAAAAGTTTCACTTGATAGCATTTAAAGTAAATCATTTTTGAAAATATGGTGTTCTTGATGTTTTAACAGCATGTATGATGTTTCAAAAACGTTCTTGGCAGTCACTGTGGTAGTAATCTTGATAAAAATAATAAAAATTGGCAGAAAAAAGAATGATACAATGCATGTAGCACAAAACACTTAATCCTGGAACCTGTACAAGTACTAAGTGTCCTAATGTATATTTATTGAGATACAGCTTGGAGTTTTATTTATGTTGCATTTTAAATTGTTTCAGGATTCAGTTGTCTTCATCCTCCTTGTATATACTTTAAAAAGTTATTGGTGATTTGAAATGAACATCTAAAAAGATATCCAGGCAAGAAGCTCATAGATCAAACAAGCTTGTTTAATATTGGGTAACTGAAGCAGAATTATTTTTTTAAGCAAGATTTCTTTAACTTTCCAGCTGCTGTTTGGGGTTCACTTCTTCCCACGTGACAAAAAAAAAACCCAAACCACCCTACCAGTGAAGTAATTTTAACCTCTTCTTAAAAACAGAACTCTGCATAGACAAATGCTGTGAGTTTTATTAGACTGTAATGCCAAGTCTGGGTTCCAGCACCAATAGCTACTCTGCTACGTGTTCAGCACTTGCCCATCTTCACGCTGTCACTCCTGTGCTGACTGGGTGACACTTTGGAAACAGACATTTATTTTTTTCCTTCTACTTGATGTTCTGTGTTTAGATCCTTACTTGTCCAGGAAGAATACATCCCAGCAAAGGCTTTTGACTGACAAACCTTGACTGAAAGAAGCCAATAAAAGCACAGCAAGAGGTTTTGTGACTACTGGTAACTGGAACACCAAATCTCTACTTGTGAAAGAAAAAAAAAAATAGTCTGCATAAGCAATGTTCAGTAGCTAATGACTTGTGTGAGGACACAGAAGGGGAAGGGAGAGGGAGGAGAACTGGGAAGTGACATCCTTGGTATGAAGAGGGAAATAAGGTTGGAAGAACATCAGTAGCCCTCTTATTGCAAATGGAGCTAGAACTGAGAGGGGAGCCAAAGAGCATTTACCCACAGGCATGCGGTAGTATAAAAAGGCTGTGTGTCCTATGCAGTATCTTGCATGTAAATCAGTTAATTGAAATTTCAATCGAGTCCCATGTAGGCTATTTCAGTGCTCACTCAGGAGGGGAATTATTTCTTGAAGGTCTTGAATCTTTCTCTATCTGAACACTGGTTATGGAATCCATCCAGAGCTAGCCATCTAAAAGATATTTTTTAAAAGAAGATTATATTGTTTGGTTATAATTATTAGGTGACATTTTATTAAAGTGAGGAGCTTCTCATTAACACTCTGTTCAGGGAAAGTGGTCTTCAAAAGATTATCTCAAATGTATTAGATGAAAGTGTTTAGTGATTTGCAATTTCACTACAGTCTTTCATTCACAGTTTAAAAATTGCTAGCAAATGCACAATTAATTACATAACAATTTAACTTTGACAGCTCATTTCTGGATCAGATAACATAAGTCACAGCTTTCTCATCTTGTTAAATGCTGTTTCAGTGCTTTGTGACTGCTTCTTAGTTGCAGGGTCATATCATTAAAAATACATGGGAAAGAATGTTGTTTCCATTATCCTAATATGTAGTAGAAAATGCAGATGATTTTCCTGTCTGTTTAAATCTACTACTGTGAAAGTGAATGTTTTCAGTTTTCTCAGTCTGCGTTAAAGGTGGGAAATAAATAACATCTACTAAATGTTTTTGTTCATTGCTGAAGTACAGACATATGTCTTAGAGTTGAAACTTTCTAAAGAGAAGTTTACTGGGAAGAGCTGAAGTTTTATTTTGCCGCTAAGAAATAGGGTATTGTATAGTCAAAGGCCAAAGCATGCCATCCTCTTAATGTTCTCTCTGCAATCTGTGTTCCTATCTAAACTCTGGCATCGATCATCACCAGTCGTAAATCGTAGGAATTTTCTTTGTTATAGAAAAGTAGCCTAGGGGTATTTTAACATTTATATTGTAATACTGCAGATTCATACGTATGTTTATGTGCCAAGCACTTTCCCCTTACTGCCTGCTAGTTTGATTTGCTACGACACTTTATTATTTATTAATATGAAAAGAATGAATAATCCCATTTACATGGGATGTCTGTGCCTGAAGTGCACATTAGAAACAGGCTCATAAATCACCTGGCATGAAGTTTGTAGGTTTTTTTGCTTTAGAGTAGCATAAAGTTCTAAAGGGAACTTTAAAAGGAGTGTGAGGTTTCAAGTGTCACAATTTTTATCTGTAGCACTGTCCAGCCAAATTTAAAGGCTCAAGTGCATTGTGTGAGAGGCATTTCACATTTTTTCCTTAAAAATCTCTGTTGAAGCAGCAGAATGCACAAGATGCTTAATTGTATATAGAAAGCAGTCAGGTGTCCTCAGACAGGCTGAGGTTGGAAGGGACCTTTCAAGGTCATCTATACCAACCTCCCCGCTCAATGTGGGCTCAGCTAGTACAAGGCTGCTCAAGACTGTGCACAGACACCTGTACTATACCAGTATTTTGGACATGTAGAATAATTATTGCTCTCTAGACTGTTTTAAAAACATGATGGTGAGGACATTTGCAACTCTAGATGTAATTTTGCATATTAATTTATGCATGTGTGTGACAGGCAAACTCAATCTGTGTTGATTGTTTCCCTGGGCTGTCCGTCAACTGGAGAATAAAGTTCATAAATACGTTTGTTCTTGTACAAATCAGAAAGCAGATGCTGTGCTTGAAGTGCCACTGCACGCAGCATGAGTGCTTTTGCGTGTCTGTTAAGGAACATGAAGTATGACAGGCTTTCATGTGAAACTGGTAATTTCATCTTGTAGGTCACACTGTCATTACCTCCAACTTGAAAAGCTGCAGCAGCATTTGTTACCTCCCCACTGCTCCTAACGTTTCTCTCTTTTGTAGACCCTGTTTTTTTTGTTAGGAATCCTTTGTTTTAGCTTCCAGTGTACTTAAACGTGCTGACTTCGTAGCACATGGAGCCTGTCCCTGCTCGGCAAAGCAGGGAAGAGCTAGGTGCTCTAGCACTAGTCAGAGCTATGAGGGCTAAGAATATTTTGCTGAGCGGGCACCTTATTTGATGTCTTGGGAAACAAAAGCTCTACAATCACAAGGCAAAAAATGAAGTTGTATGCAGATCTCATCTTAACATACTTAGTGCACATGGCTTTGTGTTAAGGGTTACTGTATTTCATGACAGAAGCATTAAACCCAGCTTCAGTAGTCGTTGCTGTTTGTGTGCAAATGATGCACCTGTTTCTTCTATGGAAAATACTGCCATCGCTTCAGCTACTTGATTTGCCTTCTTTCTACGTGAGGCATTCTGCTTTCCTTCATCCAACCCCCTTTAATTTCATGATTCTCAGTTTTCAAGTTGAAAAAAAATGCTGTGCAGGGTAAATGGGATGAGGGGCGTCTTGCACACCAACTGCATGTACCTGAACACCTGCAAGCTTCAGCTCTACGCCAGCTCTCAAATAAGGTGGCCAGCTTTGCTTTTATTAAAGCAAGCAGCTAGATTGTAAATGTTTCAAAAAATCTGTGTGTCTGATAAGAATATAATTCAATAGAGAAATGTTGTACCAGTTTTGGTCCTTCTGTTGTGTGCATGGTCTCTCTTCATGTCAGCTCTGAGTGAAAGAAGCGTTGTGATTTATGTTCTCTCCCACAGCCAGCCTGTAAATCTTGCTGTTGTCGAGTCCTGTCTAATAGATTCTTCGGTCCTTTAGGCCTTCTCAGTGGCTGGCCTTCTGTGACCTCATGATGACAGATTACATGTGCTTTTAAGTGTTTGGGATTTTTTTTTTCCTACAAAAGAGAATAAACTCTGTGTTTCTCAGTGTTTCTTGATATGTGGATCTGATATGTAGAACACATTTGGAAGCAACATAAAAATAGTATTTCGCATGTGACTTTGCCAGTGGGTATGTATTAAAGTGTATGTAACTTGAGACCTGGATTTTTTGGCTAACCTTGATACAAATTATCTAAATAATGTTCATCTTGTGAAAGATCTTGAGAGAGCTGAGGCTGTTCAGCCTGGAGAAAAGAAGACTGAGGGGGGACCTAATCAATGTTTATAAATATCTTAAGTATGGGATGCAGGGGGAATTGGCCAGCCCCTTTTCAGTGGTCTGTGGAGACAGGACAAGGGGCAATGGCTGCAAATTGGAGCACAGGAAGTTCCGCACCAACACGCGGAGGAACTTTTTCACAGTGAGGGTGACAGAGCACTGGAATAGGCTGCCCAGGGAGGTGCTGGAGTCTCCTTCTCTGGAGATAGGCGTCCAGACAGGTCTTGAATATCTGTGCAATATGAGCTAGGGAGCCTGCTTTGACAGGGGGGGTGGACCTGATGATCTCTCGAGGTCCCTTCCAACCCCTATAATTCTGTGAAAATGTTACTAAGCAGTTATTAGAAGAGGTGGTTCCTGCTGAGGTGGTGCTGGGAAGTAATGCATTCTAATTAAATTCCCCAGAAGAATCCAGAAAGCATTTCTGTGAGGATGCTTTACAAGCTTGCTGAAGGCAGCAGTTTCCTGTCACCATAAAAGCATGAAAACAAATGCTTCTAATTCTTCTTGTTTTCACAGTAATAACTGTCATAGGTTAAAACAGATATTTCCATTAAAGCACTTGTATTAGGTTAGTTTAGCTTATTGACAGATAATAATGCCTTTCCTCCCAGGATGAGGAGGCAAAAAAAAAGTCAAATTTATATCAAAGAAAGTTGCAAGTACTTTGTAAGTAAACAAGAACAAAAGTTAGTCAAGTTTGTAGCAGAAATACAAATGAATGATGGAGGTTTTTTTTTTTCTAATAAAACCCCCAACCCACAAACTCTTTCACTTCTCATCTACACATTTTCTTGTGGAATTATGCAGATTTCACATCCATAGATTCCAAACAGTTTAAATGATCTGCTTCATATAGATCATTTAAAGTATTAAAGTTTTAACCCTTTCTGCTAATCTCTTGGAATTAATCTACATTTCTTTCTAATCTCCAGTGGATTCTTGCATCTGGAGTTGAAAAGCACTGACCTAGGTCATCTGATGGCATCTTTGATTTTTCAGAGCTGGTGATACTTTAATATGTAGTTTTTTCCTCTTTAAGGCAGCAGTGAGTAGGCCTTGTAGAGGTCTTTAGGGAAGTGGTATGTGATACAGATTCTGTCAAAAAGACAAAACTCTGTCAAATTCTGTCAAAAAGACAGAACTCCAACTCTCCTTGCTGGTCTGATGCCAACATATCCTAGGCTTTTTACTCCTGTGGGCTGCTATATTGACTTTGTTACATCTACTATGATATCTACTAACCTATTTAAGTGTAGGTGTGAGCAGATGGACACAACCAGTGAGTTGTACAAACAGCTATATCATCATTCCTATGTGCTGTATAAGGATCTGTTTGGGGGGTTTCCTCCCTTAGAGGTCAAAAGGAGTTCTGTAGCTATGGTAACAAAGTTTTTAACACTATTTTTTGCCTTAGGAGTAATGTTTGGATTCTAAACTGAAATAAGTAGTGGCATATGCTGTTTAGAGACTGGCTGCTGGCCCCTTCTTCAGAGAAACTTGTCTTTGTATCATGCTGAGAAAACCCATGTGTAATAAAACACTAGTCATTTTATCGAATTGCACACATGTGATAGGTCCAGGCAGCAGGAAGAAGTTCATTATTTAAATAACTTCAATGTAGATGCTTAGTTTACTTATCCATGTTCCTCTATGAATGTCCAATGTGTAGGAAAACAGTGGGGAGAATTTACTTACCCTCCTACTGAAATAAATTGTGTGTGTGTGTGTTACTACTTTATTCAGCAAAGTCAGGGTTGTAAGAAAGCTAGTGTACTTGTAAGGATCTTGCTCATGTTTCTGAGAAGATAGTGCTGTGTATTGTCTCCCAAATACACAATGTGAACAGAGAAACGCCGTTGCCTAAGCAAGGCAGCAGTACCTGTTGTAATGACTTGCCCCAGTTGTGAATAAGGGACAGTGTTTTTGTCCCTCAGGCTCATAAACAGAATCACCCTGAAAGTAGTGGCTCTTGGCCTTGGCTGCATGGACCATCTCCTTAAACAGAAGCATCTTGCTTGTTACCCTTTTCTGGTACCTGAGACTGGGATGTCACCGTTACTCCCTGTAGCTGGCATCTCCAGCCACTCCTTGTGGTTCCTCTTCTTTCTTGTCTGTGTGGGATTCTTGCTTCATTTTGGGGGAATAGAGAGGTGCAGAAGATTTGAAGTGGGTTTTTTGAGGGTTTTGTTTTGGCTTTTTTTTCCCCCCTCAACTACAGCAGCAGCCTGATGCTGCAGCCTCTCCCCGAGGAGACTAAAGCTGCTTGGCAGTGGCTTAGCTCCCGCAGTGTGTGGAGGTACCATCCTAACAGCCCATTTGGGCATAGGTGGGTTTTCCCCTGAATGGCAGAGCACCCTGGGGTCAATGTGATGTTATGCATCTGGCACCACTCCCTGCCCTGGAGCTTCCTAACCTCTCTCTCACCCTTACGTGTGTCTTGAAAATGTGTCTTGATGTTTAATTCATAACATGAAGCTTACGATTAGGGGAAAGTAGCCACATCAGATTTGGAGCTGGAGGATCTGCTATATCAATTTATATACTTAAGTTAGGCAGGGACTCACCATCAAGCGTTTTGGCAGGGGACCAGCTAAGCATTACTGTCACATTTGATTCTTTATTAGGCACTGTAAATGGATATTGGAGTTCAGAGAAAATAAGATCCAGCATAAATACTGGCTTAATTTGTGTATGTTGAATGGGTTTACACCAAGCTTTGGTTTGTTTAGTTTCAATTAGATACAGTATGGAAAAAGATTTATGTGATAATCCATACCAAAGGGCCAGTTACTAATGAAGACATTGGTAATTCTATGACTAATTAAATTTCATCTGAGCTAATTACTGAAGCATTCTGATTCAGAAGCCCCTAGCCACAGATATTGAAAATCCATTTATTTAACTCAGCTTTTACTTAGTTTGTCACACCAGTTGATAATACACATTCAATTCTAAAGTATTTCCCTCTGGTCTCTTCTCTTTCTTGCTGTGGATGTCCACAGATGCTTCTTTTCTATTTGGAAAATAGAAGACCAGTAGGAAATGGTCTATGCATCCAAGTCCACGATAAAGCAAAAAAGCGCCAAAATCCAGTGTATTTTTTCTTTGCAACAACAGCTGGTTTTGAAGAGAATTTAATATGTCGCAAATCTTGTGTAATTTTTCTAGTTACTCTCTTTACACACACTACCTTGTGATGTATTGTGATATGACAAGCTTATTTTAGTAGCTATAACATGGTTTTATCTGACTACAGCTAATAGCAGAACCTGATGGGAGAGGAAATTACTTGTTTGTAGTCAAGTCAGAATTTGATTGGAGTGAACTTTATGAAGTTGTCAATTACTATGGACCTGATTCTACTTGCATTTGAGCAAAACTTAGAGATTTTTGTTATACTTTTTGATGATGTAATTAACATTGCTTTTTCCCCCTGTATGCCTTTTGCAAAATAATTCTTCACATGGTCTTGGGAGTAAAATGGAAAATGTAGTTTTTGTGCTAACTTTCCTTTCCTAGGTAGTCTTACTTGAAGTTATGTTTCATAAGCTATTTATAGAGGGTTTTATTTATACAGTAGTACCTGCAACTAGTTTTTTTTATAAGTTATTAGAAACATGATTAAACTTTTATGTTCTGAAGGTTTGATTAACAGTTGGTTGCTATACGTTCTATAAATGGCAATATTTTCTTCCATGCAGTTCCAATTTCTTTATCAGCACTGCCAACGATACTCTTTGGGGAATAGCTGTTCCCAGTTTAAATCCATATAAATAAATCCATAGTTTAAATAAATATTGTATTTATTGCTAAATCCGATATTTAAAATACATTTTAAATTTGGCAAAGTTGTTTTCTCAGTGTTAATCATAATTATTCTATCAAACTACTCAACAGACCTTTTTGTGATGAAATCTTGCGAACTTGTCAGAACAGAAAGGGATTTCTGTAATCCATTTGCAAAGTAACATTGACCCAATCGTATCCTCTTATAACTATGCTCTCCCTTCATTGGTTTATCTGGTCGTTTATCTACTTTTTTTTTTTAATTGCTACCATTTTCTCTATTTCTGTCTTCTCTCTGTGGGGTTAGTGTAAGCACGTATCTCTTTCAGTGCTGTATATATGATGGGATTTATCCTGGCTTGTCTATCATTCCCAGAGTGTTTTGTAATCAGCAATGGTACTTCAGATTACACAGTTTCATTACTTAAATATAAAAAAACTTTAGTGAATTCCACTTCTGATAGTTCATGCTTTAGAGCCTAAATTAATTAGGAAGTATCTTTCTCTGCTGTCACCAGATTGTTTTACTTGCTACTGAATGCTTATTTTCTATCTCTGTGTTGTCCTCTCCCATTTAGTGGAGTATTTTTAGGGGGAGATTGCCTACTCTGTTCCTGCACCCGTCTCATCAATTAGGTGTCAGTGTTTTTTTAGATCTTTGACAAGTATCCTAAGCACCTGACCATTAAGTCAAAGGCAGAGTATTGCTTTTCCCTTTCGTGAATTATTACTAAATCTAGATGATTTTTCCCCTGTGCTAAACAAGCAAACTCGAAACACTTTTTTAAAAAACAAAACTAAAGCATACCAGTTTAAACTACTAAGTTATTGTTCACTTCTCTTTTTTCTTTCATTGGGAAACTGGATATTTGTTCAGCCTGGCAGAGTGGGGACAGTCCCTTTAGCAGCATGGCTGTGGGATGTATCCCTGCTGGGGAAGTAGACTGTGCATGAAAATGTATGACTGTTTTGCTGCTACTGGATGATCTTTGTTTTTTGAAGAGCTATAAAAGGCTGCCAGGTATTTCAGAAGCACACTAAAGCTCTGACACTGGAGCTGATATATTAAATAAACAAAGTGAGCACTAAACCAGTCAATAGAAACCTGAGTATTGAAACAAGCCTTTTAATAAATACTAAGCGCAGCGTTACATGGGACAATATTTTAAACAAAGCCTGCAGTACTACATTGCTTGAAAATGTCTTCTTATGAAGGTAATGCATAAGAAATATTACTACCTTGTAATGTGTGTCTAGTCCCAGTTGAAAGAAATCTGCATTTTCAGGAACTCTAGATATTAAGATCTGCTTTTTGAAATGATTCCTCACATTACTGATCCATATTTCCCTGTGGGAAGTGGAAAAGCGGCCCTGAAAAAGAGGCAGTTATGCTTGCTGGAGAGACGCCGCAAAAGCCAGAGAAAAAGCAGATAAGAGGGTCGTTTAGAGATGTAAATTTGTGCTTCCTTAGCAGGGTGGTGGCACGGTGTACTTTGTCATGGTAAGGAAAGTGCAGATGAAGAGACTCCTGCACAGCAGAAGTTCCCCCAAGGTGGGTGTAGGAATGTGGGGGTTCTTGTATTAATGACTTGAGGCTGCTGCGTCAGCCATGAGAGGGTAGAAAAATTTGCTCAGTTGTTATTAAAGTTGTGCAATTGGAGGCTACTGCACCTGATGATAACCCCTAAGGATCTCCAGGGCATCCGTCTTCCCCAAGGACCAGCTCCTTTCATGGCTGTGCAGCAAGTCATGCTCTTGCATGTAATGTGGAGGACTTCCGTCCCTGCCAAGGAGCCCAACTCTAATGCCAAATTGAAGATACACTGTTGTATGTCACTTATGGTGTTTTGTTTGGGGATAGATCTGTGGGAAGTCTGTGTGTGAAACACTGCTTTGATGGAAAGGTAGGCTTTAAATTCTGAAAACTGCCAACAACGTTCACTTTGCGAGTTAAAAAGAACTGCTGCTCAACTTGTTTGCTATGCTACTTTTCATAAATAATTCAGAAATTGGAATTTCAATTTTCAGACTTCTCTGTAGCACATTTACCCACTTTTTTCACCTTTCATCCCCTTTAAAAATCCAATCAGGTTAAGAGCATTTTAATGCACTTCTAATATGTACATCACCCGGAATTTTAGATTAAAGTAGAAAATGGGTCCTTGTGACTGTGGTAAGTGATGTTCAAGGGTTACTTTAGGAATGATAAAATTCATTCCATTTAGTGTGCATTGTGAGTGAAGTACTTTCCAAGTTAGAAATGCATCCTCCAAAGATCACCTTCAGCATTAGAAAGTATATATACCATATGTTTTGACCTACTCTGGAGACAGTAAATTGAACCAAATCGTTTTTCTGCAAGTAATCATGAAGACCCCAACTGAGTACCTTTGGAGAGAAGGCTGGTTCATAACTTGTGCAGTGAATATGACTGTGAGGTCCCTGCAGTGCTCCGTAGTGGTCTTTGACTTACATGTGGTAGGTGATCAGATGCAGAAGCAATGGGCTGGCATTTCAGAGTCTTAAAAGAAATGGTTACATAAATATGTGCAGAGTGATTCATTGTAAATAGCTTATGCTACTTTGATTAACCCTTCCATTTCAACCAAAAATCCTCTTTCCTCCTGGCACTTAGTAATTAAGGGATGAATACTAAAATGATGCGTAGCAGCAGAGTGCTCAACTCTGTGCTGAATGCCCCTGAAGTTGAATGAAGGTAGAGTTTATTTCTCTCTTTGCAGCAAGAGGGAAAGCAACAAAGATTGACATTGACTGGCCAACTAATTAATTTGTAAAACAAGTGATCACAAGCATGAAAAAGTAGTGCATTTTGATGTGTTTGGAAGTGGAATTAGATACAAACTTTAAACTGAAACTTTAAAGTGAAAGTGCAGTTGTGGCAATGAGGGAAGAAAAAGCTTCCAGTAACTGGCAAGATCCTTGTAATATTATGATTATTAAATAGAATTGTCTAAGTTGGCTCTCCTCTTCATGTATCCTGTAACTGGTGACTGGAAAAGGCAATACTAGAACACTTTTTGTACCTTATTTTTTTTATCGTAAGTATTACATGTGTGCAATTGCTTGGGAAGTACAAAAAGGCTATGAAAAATAACTTAAGGAAAATAAATGGAGGTAAAATTAAAAACATGTTTTAGTGCTAAAATCTTTATCTGTGAGGTTTTTGGGGGGTTTTAAATTTATTTTCTTAACTTGATAACTTTTAATTTTAAAGTACAGGCATAAAATTCAGAGTCATTGGGTCATTTTTAAAGATCTGTTTGCTAAGGGGGAAAAATAAACACTCTGATGGTAAGATACTAATGCTTCTGTCAGGCATGAAAACAGCCCATAACATTAAGGAGAAATAAAGAAAAAGCCCATGAAATTAAGGGGAGTCATCTTTTGACTTAATGAGACCTTTACCCTTACTGTAGAATAAAAATGGGGTTACTGTTGTGGCCTTAGTTTGAAAAGCTTCTGATAGGTTGTCACAATGGCTTCCTCATGCTTAGTGTATGTGATTTAACATATTAAGGCTTAGGATTTATCAGCATAAAGTGAATTCAAGTCACAGGGTTATAAATGAAATAGAGTTGTATAGCTTTCTGGTCAACCCAAGTCACTGCTACTAAAATGCATGCCTCATAGTAGTGTCAGCATTCCTTAGGTGTTTTATCTTTTTACAGGAAAATTATATATTTTGGGGAATTAAAAGCCACTTACTGGATATATTTTTCATATATGGATACATTATTATGTGAAATTTATATATGGCCTTTGTACTTGTGGTTTTGTGTGGCTGGGCTCTGTTGGGCGAGGGGTGCTGCAGGGGTGGCTTCCGCAAGAAGCGTCCAGAAGCTTCCCCTTGGCCTGACAGAGCAAACACCAGCCGGCTCAAGTCTGAACCCACCATTGACCAAGGCTGAGCCCGTCAGCAATGGTCACAGCACCTCTGGGAATCACATTTAAGAGGAAAAAGCCCCCAAAACCTGCAAGCAGATGCTTTTTGCTGACAGAGAAGGGAGTGAGAAGATATAAGAAACTCTGCTGGCACCAAGGCCAGGGAAGAAGGGGTGAGGGAGGAGGCACTTCAGGTGCTGGAAAGATTCCCCTGCAGCCTGTGGAGAAGATCATGTTGGAGCAGGTTGTCCCTCTGCAGCCCATGGAAGATGACAGGAGGCAGAGATCCCACCTACAGCCCATGGAGGGAGAGGCCCATGCCAGAGCAGGTTTTCTGGGTAGACTTGTGACCTCCTGGAGGACCAGGCTGGAGCAGTCTGGGCCTAAGAGACTGAGAGACATTCTATGATTTGTGCCTGCACCCCATAGCAGTGACCCACGCTGGGGCAGCTGGTGAAGAGCTGAAGCCCTGTGGAAAAGGACTCGCATTGGAGAACTTCATGAAGGACTGTCTCCTGTGGGTGGGACCCCATGCTGGAGCAGGGGAAGGGTGTGAGGAATGCCCCTCCCTGCCACTTCCCCAGAAGGAAAACAACTAATGGGGAGCTGATCAAAACCCCCATTTCCTGTCTCCCCTGTGCCACCTGTGGAGAGAGAAAGGCAGAGAAATCATGAATAAAATTTGAGTCCATGAAGAAGGGAGGGGTGGAGTGAGGTGCTTTAAATTCTCGTTATCCATCTCTGGTTTCACTTCATGTGTGATGTGATAAATTGGGTGCTTTTTTTTTAGCCCATGTTGAGTCTGTTTTGCCTGTGACCTTTATCACTGAATGATCTCTCCCTGTCCTTATCTCAACTCCTAAGCCTCTCAGTATATATTTTCTCCCCTCTGCAGCTGAAAAGGGGAGTGATAGAGTGACTTTGGTGGCCTCCAGCCAGGGTCAAACTACCCCAGACCTGAGATTACTTTAGGAATATTACAGTACATCAGTCTTTGTGGACATGTAGAGGTCCATTGCAGTATGTATTTCAGTTTCATGGAATTGCAGAATGCATTAGGTTGGAAAGGACCTTTAAAGACCATCTAGTCCAACCCCCCTGCAGTAAGAAGGGACATCTTCACTCAGGTTGCTCTGAACCCCATCAAGCCTGACCTTGAATATCTACAGGGATGGGGCCTCTACTACCTCTCTGGGTAACCTGTTCTAGTGATCTACCACGCTCATATAGAAGAATTTTTTTCCTAATATCCAGCTTAAATCTGCCCTTTTCTAGTGTAAAAACCGTAAGGTTTTAAGGTAGAAAGGAAGCTGTCATTCCGTAGCTGTAGAGAAAAAACTATTTCTCAGTGCTTCTGAGCTTGTCTCCTGTGTGTTTTTAATGACTTCAGAGCAGCAAGTGACTGTCAGACTTTTATCTTGTTCTTCTCCTAATGCAGCACACTTCTGAAGAAATCTCAGCCTTTATTCAAGTAAGTTCCAGTTAGGCTTGATACAGCTCTGCAGTGTCAGGTTGCATTTTGGTAATTTTCTCATACTGCTACTTATTTTCCTAGAATGTTTGCAGCATCTCACAAAAGCCAGAGGGTGAGATAGAGCTTTTTTCCTCTTCACTGAGTGTCTTGCTCTGCTTCTGTCTACTGAATGGACAAGGTTGACACTAGTAATAGAATAGAATCGAATCAATAATGGAAAACACATCTACTCTAGTCATTGCTATAACTGAAATATAAGGATAACAAAATTGTACTTCTGAATGCTAACATTATGTTGTCCGATTATGTTTAGTGATATCCCTAAGGTGGGTCTGTACATAGGTCTTCCAGGTAGGTAGTCCAAATATGTAAATAATTGTATTGTACAATAGGGTAATATCCCTTTGAATAGCTATGATGCTTTTCATACACATGGATGGCAAATGGTGAGCTACTGGAAGCATTTGGCTAGAACAGTCATGTTACCAGAAATTCCTATTTCAGAGTCCAATTTTATTTTCAAATAAAAATGTAGTTATTTCTAGTTTGGCTCTTTGAAACATAGAATGGAAAATTCCTTTGAAAACAAAGACTTTTGCTTGAATTCGTATCTATATGAATTAGCAAATTGGCAATAAGCATCAGATGAGTTTTAAGAAGCTTTTCAGGCAAAACTGAAAACAAAAGAGTGAACTAGTATTGATTTAATTTATTTTCTGTCTCCATCTTTTTCTGTCAAAGGCATAGCTTGGAACTTATAGTTTTTATCAAAATAGATTTAAAATTTCAAAGTATATGCTTTGCTTGCATATTTTGATATGGTTTAACCAGGTAAGCAGCTAAATCAGCCAGAGTTATCAGCTGACTTCCCTTCCCCCAGTGGGATAGGGGAGAAAAAGAAAAAGGTAAAACTCATGGATTGAGACAAAGGCAGTTTAATAAGACAGAAAAGGAAGAGAATAATAAAAAAGTAATAATTAAAAAAAGTGTAATGCAATTTCTCACCACCTGGAACTGATGCTCAGCTAACTCTTGAGCCATGGTTCCTCCTGGCCAACTCCCCCAGTTACATAGTGAGCATGATACCATATGGTATGGAATATCCCTTTGGACAGTTGAGTCAGCTGTCCTGGCTGTGGCCCCTCCTGGCTTCTTGGGCACTGTGCACCTTGTAATTGTCAGGATAAGAAGCTGAAAGGTCCTTGAATGCTTAGCACATTCAAAACACAGCCCTATACCTGCTGCTAGTAAGAAAACAAACTCTATCCCAGCTCAAGCACTTCAGAAGAAAATTAATTTTGACCTGTTGAATAAATACTTAAGACACAGTCCACTTTGGTAAGCAATTGGTAAGGTATATTTGAATAGTATTTTGCTTGGAAACTTTGATCAGTTCTTTTTCCACTTCTACAAGCCAGCACTGTCTGGAGACTTTATGTAATGTGGTGTTATTTACTCACTCTGAAAATAGTGCTTGAATGATTGAGATATAAGCAAATTTGAAAATGCAAGGGCTGTTTTATGAACCATTTGTCCATTTACTCAGCAAAGAGAATGGGGACAGCTGGGAGAATTCACCCCATTAATTCTATCATCCACACTGTCCCATTGGTGAATGAGAGCCTTCGTTTTCCTTATATGCTTAGCTTGTGAAAATGTACAAAGTCATCACCATTTACAGCTCAGAATGGTCCAAAGAGTTAATCATTCAGCTGCATTTAATCTTTGAGAACTGCTAATTCCTGTTTGTGTCTCTGAAAAGTCTCATTAATTTGGTTTAGTTGCTTCTATTCAGAATGATAAAAACATAGATGCCTTCAAAAAATCTGTTGGGCAGTTCTTTTTGCATGTGTTTTACAACTAGTCTACAATCTTTTTCCATACAAGTCACATAAAATGAGTTTTACAAACACAGAAGTCGATGTGCTTTATTTGGATGGTGGTAGGATAGAAATCATACTGTTGAAGGCACTCCTAAAATCTTTGCTCTTTTGTTCTGTTTTTCAAGATTTTTTTTTTTTGTTTGGCTTTCCTCTCTCAGAGATTAGGGGTAACAGAGGTAAAGCTGTGAAACAAAAAATACTTCCCCTAATAAGTTACACTTATGCAAAAACATTGTACATGTCGCTGTAATAGCAGGATGTGTCACAGATCTTCAAGGTGTCTCACAAGGCCTCAGTAGTATGGCAGAGTGCAGTGTAATCCCTTTCACAGAGGGGACTGTGGAATGTAAGTTATGTTTTAGAAGTATGTTGTTTTGTCTTTCAGAAGACATGCTTGCCCAGATTGACTCAAAGGCTCAAAAAAGAAATTGTTGAAACCCATTATGATCACATCATAGGTCTTAATGTGTTTTACCTTTGAGGAGATCTCTTGAGACCTTTATTAGAGGCTTTCTGTTATGCAATGCATTCAGAGACTTCCAAATGCTGTAGCATGTGGATCCTGTTGGCACTACTAGATCCAAAACTGAGCCCACTGGCAAATTCCTTTGGATACTGTCTGGGTTTCTTCCAGCCTCAAAGCCCTCTCTGTCATGTTAAGAAAGTAATCTTTGTAAGAGGGCCACCATTTCTAAGTTTCATTTTACTCTTAAATTTTGTATTAAATAAACCTCCTACTGCTGTAGAATCTGTTGCTTCATGTTACTTATTTGTTCAGTCTTAAAGTACAGAACTTGTGGTCTGTTTATGCATAACTTGCACACAGTTTATTTGCCTCAGTTTGATCCAAACTTACACAGGACAAGGGAGAACTGTGTTGCTGCACAAAGGCTTAGGAACATACTCAGAATACCTTCAAATAAATGACAGATTTTAAATTTTTTTTTTCTACATAAGTTGATTTGGCTGTTTGCAAAATTCTACTTCTAGATGTGTTTTTCCTGCCTTTAGGTCTTCTGTAAGCTCCTTTCCTTACCATATTGCACTGAAGCTGAGGTCCAAAGGTCTCTCTCATATATGTAGTCCCAAGACAGAAAGCATGTGAGGAGGCTGGTTTTTTTGTGGTTTTTTTTTTTTTTTAAATAAAGACTTGTGTGATAAACTCTTAATTGAAGTCAATGAAGTCAAATGTTGACCTTTGGATTTGGTATGCTGCCAATAATCTGATTTCTTCTTCCCTTCTACTTGTGTGCCATTAATAGCAGAAGCATGTCTGAAGTATGCAGTTTTGCTTGCATGCTAGGTATAATGTTTGGAGAACAAATAAAGATTTTTTTTTCACCTGTGGTACATACAGAAAATACACTCTGTGTATTCATGTATTTTGTGCCAAGGGATGGATTCAAACTTGTGTAAAAGGAAGTGCAGCTTTCTATGCCAACACTTTGGAAGAAACTGATTTTTATGAGCTTAACTTCTTTAAAGAACAAACACAAGCAATTTGAGAGAGCTTTGCACTTGCCCAGAGAAAATATGCAAGTTTTATTTAAAAGAAAAAACCCTTGAATAATTTCTGCTAAAAATGTTTTCCATAAATTATATGAAATGAACTTCAAATAGGAGAAATTATCTACAATTCTGTAACCTGCTTTTCATATTACATTATTTCAAATTATTTGTACATAATTGCTACTTTTTGGTATAAATTTCAGTGAGTTTACAAAGCATCTACAATGAATCATTCCCTCTTGATTTTCAGATGGCATCCAAGCTTGGTAACAGAAGGTACAAGGGATTAATATTTCACTGCAAAACAACAGTTTGAGCAGGTGGTACTTGATGCTATTACACATATAGGTCACTTGGGAGAGTGCTTAATCACTGAACTGAATATTAATTAGGACAGCTTTCTCAGCCAATTTATTTAAAAAAGGAATACTACTTAAGCAGGGGGGAAACTCACCAAATCTACCAATGTCTGGAGTTTTGGAATTCAGCTGCTTATTGTAAAAACTTGCTACCCTAGTTGGAATTCTTTTTTGGGGTTTTTTGGGTTTTTTTTTTCAGGTGGACTAATTTTGTGATAAATAGCAGCCACTGTGAACTTCAGGTATAATCTGGGTGTGACCCCCACTCTTCTTAATTTCTCTTCATAAATTTTCTGTACTTGTCTGTCTGGGTTTGACTGTCTCGTTGAAATGCCTGACCCGAAATGCTTGGTGACTTTCAGCTGTAAGCTTGCATAGGTATAAAACAATACTTTAGAAACTTTTTGGCTTGAAATCCTGAAAAGAAATATGGGATTAATGAATCTTAGTTAAACTAAGATGTTGATGAAAGCAAAAGAGAGAAACTATTGATCGGAGTGAGTTGCAGAATCCACTCTCTTGTTTTTCTGTACTGAGTTATGCTTTAAATAAATTAATCTGGGTTTTTTTTTTAAGATGTTAAAGTAAATTTGCAAGATGCTTAGATGCTCTAAAACATTGTGTTAATCTTTCGACTCTGCCTGACATTACCGTGGATTAGGTCCTCTGAAACTTAGATCTCCACCAGAAGAGCTGATGGAGTTTCCTGACGACAGTTTTCGCTGTAGCCCCCGCAGTGCCCACAGTACAGCAGCTGGCATTGATACGCCATATCAACATGCCTCTGCTGCACCATCCAAAACTGCTTTAGGAGCTTTGATTTTTCCCAAAGCCCCATTTGGGAGCCGCTGGCTGTAACAGCTGTGTGACATTGATGAGCAGTAGCATTTCACTTCTGCCCCAGGCACAGGTTTAGGGATTGCACAGTGTTGTGGTTTAACCTCAGCGGAAAACTGAGGCCACAAAGGTCAGACCAAAAAGCCCCCTTACCTCTTTAAGAGGTGGAGGATGGGCGAACGGAGTTAAGCGAGGAGCTGCAGAGCCAGGGGAAAAAAAAACCAAGGCCTGCAAGGTTAGGATAAGGATAGTTTACTAAACAACAGGGAAAAGTATGAAAACAACTAACTACAGTGCTATTATTATATACAGTGCAAACCTCTCACCACACTATGTCATTTGAGTTGTGCCCGAACCGATTCAGATTCCCAAACGCAGCACTTCCCAAGCCCAGCACCCCCGAGCACCCCCCTCACCACCTCCTGCCACGCCGATCCCCAAAGAGAGAGAGAGCAGCCGGAACTCCCACACGCCTGCTCAGACCGGCACTTCCCGTGCCCATCAGTTTCCGATAGGTCTGGAGTCTCCCCCGGAACTGGCACTGCGGCTGCCCAGACCGGGACTTCCCATGCCTGGGTCCGAAGTCGCCCCTGCAAAGGGGGGGGGGGGGCAGCCCATCTGATCATGATGCAATTGGTATGGAATACTCTCAGGGCTAACATAGCCTGCTGCTGGGCTGAACCCAGGACACACAGCTGTCTCCTGAAGTAGGCACTTGGAGGCTCTTCCACCTCCTGGGAGACAAGGCATTTGATTCAGAAAATGGGCTTAGAAATTGAGGAAGGGGGGTGGTCCCGGGGAGGACGGGAGCCCTTGGTTGTGGAACTGGGATCTCCTGGGAGGCAGTCACCCTGAGCTGCTTCCCTTTGCCTCCCAGACCAGGGAAGAAAAGTGTCCTTTTAGGAGAGGCAGCTTTTCCTTCATGCACACTGCTTTCTGAATTTAAAACCCCAATTCTGTTCCCTTCTAGTCTCCCCACCAGGTTTCAGCACTGGCCTTTTTAACCTTTAACAAAAGGCCCTGGCACAGTGTCTTACACCTGCATTTTCAGGCTGGTTCCTGTGTTCAGGCAGTGCCCGTGTGGGGTTGGATCTTTGCATTAACTGCCTTGAAATGCCTTTTGGAAGGTCAGACGTTCGGTGAGAGTCATGCATGCCTGATGAGATACTGTGTTTTATTTTTCTTTAATGGCATCTTCCTTCTGAGACCTGGTTTAGCATCGGGAAGTGAGGAAGCACTGTGAATCCTACTGCTCTGACATATATCTGATTGCATTTTGGTATAAAGTATGTCACTTTATGATTACTGCCATGTGAATGGAAGCTTGTCTTTCCTGCGTAGCGGGCCATTCCCTGAGTCTCAGCGCTTGTTCATTGAAAGTTATCGGTGAAACTCAGGTTTGATGTGTATGGATAATATAGGCCTGTAAATATGAACGTATTTCTGTTTTCAAACCTTGTTGTCTTAAGTTGATTTTATATGTTTCAATATGTTTAGGATGGGGGGAAATTTCCCTGACACTTCAGTGTAAAGGAGGAGTTAAATATTTTATTAAATATTGAAGATAAAAGCCAGTTAACAATTGACTTCAGTACCTGGCAGTAAGAGATTTTTCTTTCCTGTCTGCTGCTGTAAATATCTAGCTATATGTGAGAGATCCCAAGATGGATGTAGATTAGGGGAAACACAGATCTAGGGGAAGGAAAAGCTGGAGTTTGAAACTGACTCTGAATTGGACCCTACCCATATGTAAAAGATGGCAGCTAGATGGTACTCTGTCAGAGATACCTGGTAATGCCATGGCACAGGACTTGGGGAAAAATGGAAACGTGTCTCAAGGGATTTCAAGGTAGGTCTGGATAAACGGGGACACTTAGGAGACTGAGGCTAGAAGTATTGATTCTTAGAGTAAACACCAAAGTTAGCTGGTGCCTAGGAAAAAAAAAAGATATTTCTGGAGATAAAAATGTTGGACATACCATGGCTAGCTTGAGGAATGCAGGTTAGAGAACTAAAAGACTAGTAGAGCAACTAGGTGATGCAGGTCAAAAGCGTGGTATGAGATTAGGTAGTCTATATGGGGATCTGGAATTTTTAACAGGAAGCAGAGAATTGGAAAAGTAAGATTTGTGGAGGGGGAGGCGATGACCCCAACATAAAGCCAATACAGATTTGAGTTATGGGGTAGAAAAGCATGTCTCTTTAGAGCCCACAGTGACGCTCCATGTTCTTGACCCTTGCTAGCAAATGTTTGAAAACTTTCTGGCCTATTCTATTCCCAAAATCCCAGAATGTAACAACTGCTATTACCACTTACTCCCCCAGCTCAAGTAGAAGAGGTCTGTTTGCTGTACATGAGTTTCAAACATTATTAATGGACAAATTGGTCACAAAAGACATGGGATTTGGTTTTAATTCTGAAGAAGCAAACAAGAATTATTTTTTTAAAAATTATTTAAAAAATTAAGAATTTATAATTAAATATGGTTAATGACTCTTGCAACACAAGTTTGCCTCCAGTTGTGTGCTATACAGTAGTCCTTAATTATGTTACCCAATGCTATTTTTTTCCAAAGTATTCTTGCCTTATTCAGTTTGTGAGATGGACAGGGTTTGTTTAATGAACAGATGTTCACTCTTTTGTACAACGTGTGGCCTCAGGCCTAATTTTTTGCGTTTTATTCAGACCCTTACTCTGAAGTCAAAATGATTCTTTTCCTAAGGGACTTTACATCATGCTCATCGCTGTAACACCTCAATAACTTTTCTCAAAATAATTAATTTACCTTCATAACACCCTTGAGTTGTGCAAGTTTTATTTGTCTCTTATAAATAAGCAATAAAGGCAGAATCACAAGGTTGGAAAAGACCTTTAAGATCATCGAGTCCGACTGTTATTGTCCTATACTAACTCATATCTCTGAGTACATCATCTACCCATTTTTTTAAACGCATCCAGGGAAGATGACTCAACCACCTCCCTGGGCAGCCTGTTCCAGGCCCTGACAACTCTTTCAGTGAAATTTTTTTTCCTAACATCTTATCTGAATCTGCCCTGGCACAGCTTTGTGCCCTTTCCCCTTGTCCTATCTCCTGTCACCTGGCTGAAGAGACCATCACCCACCTCTCTACAACCTCCTTTCAGGTACTTGTGGGCGGTGGTAGGGCCAATGAAATCAAGATTATTTTCTCTGTTTTCAGTCTGTTGAATCTGAGGTACTCAAGATGCAGTCAGGAAGGGTGGTTTTTGTCATTTTCTTTTGGGCCACAAAACGTTAAATGCTGGGCCTTTATTTCCAAATTCTAATGCTTGTCAATTCATATAATAGGATGTTAAATTGGGGAGTCTGGTAAAGAGGAACCGATTTTCTCATTGTCTCTCAACATTTGGTTTATGTGACTATTTTAGCATCCTCTAGTAGGATCAGAATCTCGGCCTTAAAGTAGCAGGTACTCTGATATAACTTACTACTGCGGCTTCCTTTCTCTCATTCTCTTACCCATATGCCAGAAATTGGACGGGGGTCCTAGAAATGAGAGCTCATCCTGAAGTGGGCTGGATGGGTACACCAAAGGAGGCATCTTCTAGGGAAGGAATCATAAATGGTTGCATCATTTATCAGGCTGCTTGTACAGTGTGTGGGAGCTAAACTCAGGTTAAGGTTACAGTCTTGGCTCCACTATTATTTGGGTTTATTCACACTAATCTTTGAAGCTTTAGTGTTTTCACTTGTATTGCAGAGTATTTTACGATAAATCTTTATTTAAGATGATGATCTAGAAAATATGCAATTATAAGGGAATAAAAAAGAGTGCTCCCTGGTACCTTAACTATATTATGAATTTGTAGATATTTATATTGCAATTAATTGCAGTACAGTATACTGTTGGTTTTTAATAATTTGTAGGGCATTCATCTAAGTTTTCATATGAACCACACAAATCAGTGGGATTCGTAATTCCTTTCCGAAGTAGTTAAACTAAGGAAGTTTTGGAAATATCAGTATGAACAAAAAGATAACTTTCAGGGTCGAAAATAGGACAATTATCCAGAGCAAGCCCTGATTAAAGAGGAAGGATTTGATTTTGATTCTTGTTAAAGAAAGTTTAACTATTCCAGTCATTGTATTCCATGACCATCTGGGCATACCCTCTCTGTTCTTTATAGGATGATATCTTTGTGTACTCTGTGAAGCTCATTGCCTGATAAACTTGAGCTGTCTTTTCTTATGTCTTATAGACCCAATTCATTGCTAACCCATCCATAAAAGTCGTATTTGGAGGCTTTTGGGAAATAAGCCCTTTATGCATCTATCAAAACAGACAAAGTTACTGTTAAAATGAAAACACCAATGTTTATATACATCATAATAAATGGTTACATTTCAGGCTTGGTTGACTGAAGGCATGTTGATTCTTTCCAGTCAGCAGGAGCCCCTGGTTCGCATTCCCCAATTCTGTGCACCAAAATGGATACTTCTCAGGGGATGTTGCTCCCGAAAGACTCTATAATTACCCCTTGCATGGGACTCTGAAAGCTATTGTACTTCATAAAGAGGAATTAAAAATACTCATTAGGCTGTAAGAGAGAGTAAAGAGGGTATGCTTTGTGGCTTGCTGCTCTCTTTCTTGTTAGAAAATCTTGATTTTTTTTTTTTCCAGTCCCTGTTTTAAGGACCATTTTGTTCACATTTACTGCATATTATCTAGTGGTGATAATATTAGTTAATTTCCCTCTTCCTCCTCACCTGGCCTTTTTTTTTTTTTTTTAAAAGCTTTTTAAGTAATTGTTTATGTGCTGATTCAGTGAAATCAGCCAGATTTTTGATTCTGGCTTTTTGAGGCCTCATTTCCTAATATTGGAGAAAGGCACATGATTAAGGGTAAAGGCTCAATCCTGTAGCTTAGTGATACAGGAATAGATGTGGGACTCGACATCTAGAGAGGTCAAAACTTGCTTAATAATCTTAGTAAAACCTGCTTAACAGTAAATCTTTTTTTACGTGTTCCTGTTAGGTATATGTGGTAGCATCCTGCTAAGGGTAGTGGTTGCTGAAGTCTTCTGTTTTTTCACTCTCATTTCAGAGCTGTACGTAGGCTACAGGGTCACCAAATACTAAGACTTTCCAGTGCTGAGGCTTTTAAGGACTGTGCAATTTGTAGATCTAGCTTTAACGCCTCTGTTCCTTCTACTCCACTTGGTAGAGAGATTTCTCTGTTGATGTAGATGTGAGATACTGGTTTGGGGTTGTGGCACAGGGAGATAAGAAATACTCACTCCCCAAGGGCTCTTTATGTGATTCTTGCCATGTGCAGAAATACCAGACCCCATATCCCAGAGCTGTGGGAACCTTGGGGTGAACTCAGAAACAGGTTTGTGTTGTAGGAGCTCCTCCTACAGGGGTGTGCTACTGACAGGATAATCTATGTCCTGAGGTGATCTTTCAATTATGAAATTCTTGAATTTTTAAAAAAATTACTTTTATTTTCCCCTGTGTTATTGATGGGGCTTTGGATGCCTTGGAATAAGGATAGTCTTTGTGTTTGGTCAAATCCCAGTCAAGCTACTCACCTTGGAGAAGACAACTACAACTAGTTTTTTCTTAATGGTTTTGAGGTACACTTTTGTTTCTTCAGCAGTTCAGCCTGCTCTCTCCATTCCCCCTTCGCACAAGCCAGTTGCAATACACACCTCCCAGTGCCTGAACTTGGCAAATCATCAGAAAGATGCACCGAACTTGCTTAAGCAACCCTGATTTTATTCTATTTTTCCCTTACTCCGATCTATTGTACTTCCTAGTGTAAAATGTAGAATGCTGTCCAGCCTGTGGGACATAACTTGGGGTTAATGACAGGCTGTGATGTTCATTGGATGGCTATCTTCTTCTGAAAGAAATACTTGCAAACTTCTTATAAGCCAAGCGGAAGCTGTCACCGCTCAGAAAAGTGGGTTGCTGGTATAAAAGCACCAGCATTAGCTGAACTCTTTGGGAAATGTTACTGATCTCTGAGTAGGGAAGTAGCTTTAAAGGTTAATTGCAGGGTTTGTAGGGTGAATGAGTGTGAAGAAAGCTTTATTCCTAATTCGCTCTGTTCTTGAATCTTTATGGATTTCAACTCGAAATGGCACAAGAAAAGGGGAGGAGAGGGAGAAAAGATGAATGGCACCATATGGGTTGCTGGAAGAGACAAGAGCAGTCGTGGGTGGGAAGCATTATGCCTATTTAATAACAAAGACACTGTGTCTGTGCCAGTACATAGGGAACATGAAAATAGCAGTTCACATTCTGCTTTTTCCCTAACTGAAGCTGTCTTTTGAATGACTGGATTCGACAAGGTCACGATCTGTGTCTTGTGAGTTTGACTGATCTTAATGACCTGAGACAGGGCAAGCAGAAACCGTCGCTCTCAGAGGAAGGTTATCCAGAACACCAGAAAGAGTTAACAGCATCTAATATTTATGAATGCTGTGGTGAAAGTTGCTGACATGACATAAACATGTGCAGCGCGCTACCTGAGCCTGTAGGAGGTGGCACGGCTGCCAGGCGGCGTCGGCTGCTCCGGCTCTGCATTTCTAATTTGTGGGCAATTCAGCAAAATCCACTGGTTCTTTCCATGACAGTTACCTGTCTCTGTGTGTGTAGGAGTCATATTTACTCGTTCATTTAAGGTGCCTAGTGGACTCCATTGACAAGTTGGTTTTTTTTTTTTTCCATATGCAAAGGAACAATGGGTCAGAGTGATGATAAAAAAATGGGTATTTTTCCCCCCGCTGTATCTGTACTACAGAAGTTGCTGTCAGTCATCTGTGACCAATACATCTGGAGTTGACACTTTCAGCTGAAACGTTTGGGGGACATAAACAATGCTGAATGTTCCTAGGAGAGAGTCTCTTTGTCTGTGCCTTTGTAATTTTTAGCTTGGAGAGCTCTGTATTGGATCCTCTGGATGCTGCATGTTACAAAAAAGGAAAGAGAAGACAGGTGTTTGGAGAGTTATTTATAATCCAGCATTATGGAAATGTTAATTTTTGTAATATCTAGGACATTAAGTAAAATTTCTATTGTGCTGTGATTTCAAAAGGCTAATAACAGGTAAATGTGTTCTCAATTTTATGTATCGTACAAATAGAAATTTTACAGAAAGATATTTTGTAATGTGATCTGATCATGCTAATACATCACTAAAGACTTTACCGTGTGACTTGAGAAAGTTGCTGCTTCTCTTTCCCGTGTTGTTAGGTCATTTTTTTTTAGGGGAAAGATTTCTTATGTTTAGCTTTTCGATCTTAGGTCTGCAATGCTGGAGTTGACCACTGGATGGAACCATTACATTTTACTTAATACGATGTTGCAAAAAACTTGCTGTACGTGACTAAAATACGTGTTCCTTAGGAAAAAAAAAGCTTTTGTTAAATATTGATGTTACCATTAATGGTTTATTTAAAAAAAAAAGTAAGGAAATAATATCTTTAGTACTATGAATTTGGAATGATCAAGAGAGGATATTTTTCCTTTGCAGTCTGTAATTAATTTCTTAGGAATAATCAGAGTTGAAAAACAGAACTTAAATTACACTTTTTGAAGTCATGAGTGCTTGTAAGAAAGACATTATTTACACTGTACAGTAGTATAAGTCAGCAGACTGTGCAGCCAGAAGTTTTTTTTTAAGACTTGATGCTGTTTGGCAAAGAGCAAAAAGCTTCCACTGTGGGAGATGTTAAGCAAGAGGCTTTTAAGAAGTCATGCTTCAATTATTCTGGTTAATTAAAAAGAAAGTAAGTCTGTAATTAGGGGAGTACTTGTTCCTTTTTTTTTTTTTCCAAATGAAGTTCAAAGTTAATTTAGAGCTAAGATTATGGGGTTTATTCTCTCTTGCCTTTCACTTTGAGTGGATGAACATGACGGTTGCTGTCATAACACTGTGTGCTACATGTGGGACCTCCAGAGAGGAACATTTGAGTGGATCAGCAGTTTGAATTTAAAGAACTAGCTCCTATATTTGGAAACTTTAACAGATTCATGTCATTTCAGATCCATACCAAGATACTCTTTGCACAATGATGAATATGATGGCATGAAAAGAATTTGCCTAGAAAGCTACTTATGTGATTTGCTAATAAGGCATTTTTCTTAAATACAAATGAAACTTTTGTGTATAGTGGTGGTAAAACAGGCCATTTCTTTCCCCTCTGGAAGATGAAAATATGGTAATAGCAGCTCATTATGGTATCATCTCTCAGGTCGTGCACAGTGGCTAACTAACTCACAGAATCATAGAATGTTTTGAGTTGGAAGGGGCCTCAAAGACCGTCTAGTTCCACCCCCCTGCCATGGGCAGAAACACCCTCCAAAGTCCCATCCAATCTGACCTTGAACACTGTCAGGGAGGGGGCAGCCACAGCTTCTCTGGGCAGCCTTTGCCAGCGCCTCACCTTCCTCACAGGGAAGAATTTCTTCCTGAACCTGCCCTCTTTCAGCTTGAAGACATTACCCCTTGTTCTATCACTGCATTCCCTCTCCCACTTTCAGTAGGACCCCTTTAAATGTTGTTATTCAGTAATTATATCTATCAGAAGCCTTCTCTTCTCCAGGCTGAACAAGCCCAACTCTCTCAGCCTGTCTCATGATCCAGACTCTTTATATTCACACTAGAGGCCTGAAGTCCTCATGAGAGATGAGTCCTCATCTCTCATGTGTCAGGAGGTGTTACAGAGGGAGGCTGCATTTGTGGGTGGCTTACAGCTGGCATGGGGGAGGTTAACAACATGCAGAGACTTTTCTTCCTTTTCTGTCCTATGATGTAGAGATGAGATTAGGAACAAGGAACATTGCATCTGAGAGTCTCTAGTACCTTGTAAATCATGTGCTGTTTTTAAGGAGAGAAACAGGCATGTTAAATGTAAAATGTTCCTTTTTTTTTTTTTGTATGTTATACCTATTTAATAAAGCTAAACACCACTGGCAAAACTGAATCTGAAAATCCACAAGTGTCCATCCCCTTTCTACCACTGCTGTAAGAGTTGGAGCACAAACTAGGAGTTCCAATGGACGAATGAAGTCTTACTTAATCTGAGAATCCTTTGTGAGTGGTGCTGGGGCTTGTCAGCACAGTGATTCTAAGGACCTGCACACAAACTACTGAAATTCTGATTGTATTACAAAACAAGTAACCAAATTCGTAAAATGATACCAAAGTTGGGCTAAATATTTAAACCCATTATTTCTTTTGAAAGAGAAGAAAGGAGCACCTTAGAGGCAGCACCCATTTGTTTGGAATTTGGAGAAAATCCAGTCTTTCTCGGGAAAAGCAGACATGGCTAAATTGCAACATGAAGCTAAGCTATGATTAGTTATTTGCCTTGGGTTTTTTTCAGCCTTACTTTTCTGATTGCTAAAACCCAACAAAAAACTGTTTCCCAAGCAAGGATAGCTAGACCTGCTGCTTCATCTCCTGTGCTATGACTTGATTGTGAATTGGTGGCAGAGCTCTTTCCGCCCACCCACTCTAATAATTATCTTTAAATTATTTTTAAAAAGAATAATTTCACAAGATTTTTCAAACAAAAAAATCACCTCGATTTTTTTAATAGTTAATGAAGGTGGCTGTTGAAGTCTTAAGTAAAAACAAACCCATCTTATTTTTCTGATAATTAGCCTTTTTGTAATGTTTGTCACTTGCATTCATTTAGCCTTACTCTGACTACTGCAAAAATGCATAGCACCTCAAAGGTGTCACTATAGATACTTGTAGTTTTGTGATACCTCCAACTAGATAACTACCTTCTTCTCATCCTGAAGAATTTTCTCACATGTCTCTTGGCTTAGATGGCTTGGTCTTTAAGTGACTGTTGGTTTAATAAATATGACAAAGCACAGAATAGAGCTGGGAGGGCTATTGTTATCAGTCATCAGGTTGGTATCTACCTGTTGTTTCACAACACCTCCCAGATGCTGAAGTTTCCAATCTGCCCTGCTTCATAGCTCCTCACCTGCCTTGCTCCTTGCAACTAGACTATGACAATGAAACTGGAAATGTCAGGCTGCGCAAGCATTGGATAATGATGAGGGGTTTTTTGTTTTGTTTTAGCCTAATTAACTGTTAACTTGTTAATTGGTGGAAATTCCTACATAAGAGATCAGAAGTTTGTGCTACTAATTATCATGATATGGTATGTGAAAACGGTGCTGGCACTGGCAACATTGGCAGAATGGAATAATTAGAGGTAGAGAGAAGCAAAACCAAGAGTATTTGTAATCTAAATGTTTTAATGGGATATTAATTTTTTTCATTGCTCCCCCTGCCTCAACAATAGGAACAATAGTGTATGACCTACTAAATATATTAGAAGCTTGGTTAGTATCTGAGTACATAATCAGGATCTGTAACCAAATAGGCAATGTATGAATTAGTGTAAAAGACTCTTGAGAATATGTATAAGAATTTGTGCATCGTTTAAAAGGCGAGCCAGAGCTGGTTGGTTTTAAGCTTTGGCTGCTGGGGAATTGCATATGATGCTAGCATTAGCAGCATGGTGCTGCTCACATGGTAAGTGACATCTGTGGTGGTGGTTGAAGAGGAAACACTGAAACATGTTCTACTTGGAGGATAATGCTGCTGAGCTTGTTATCTCTCTGTATTTCTTGCTTTTCCCTTTTGTTCTTTGTACTCACTAGCATGTATTTTCTTTGCTTTCTTGTGCTTTTTTGCTTGTTGATGTAGTGTATCCCCTTGCATCACGAGTGATGGTGAGAAGTCTGCTCCTGTAGTCGGCACTGTGCAGCAGAGGAAATGTCACACCAGTGCTTTGCAGGATGGGGGGATGCTGGCGTCTCAATGGTAGCAATGATCTGTTTGTTTCTGTTGGGAACATTAAGAAAGTTGAAGTTCAAAACAGAAATAAATGTTAACTGGAGGTGTTCAGTGCTGTTTGAAATAAAGGGGGATGAAACAATATAAAGGAGGGACACAGAAGGGAAATGAAAAGCATTGCAAGGTGAGTTAATGGCTGCCCACAAATGCTGTGTGGAATACAGCAATAAATACAGTATGAATAGAAAGGGGCGGGGGGGGTGGGGCTGAGGTGGATGAACAGGAAAGTACAAAATGCAATTGCAGAAAAGGGAGGGGGGGAATGAGTGGTAGAGACCTAAGAAAAGGCTGAGCGGAATAAAGAAATTGAGGGAGTATAAAAATTTATGAGAATTGTAAAGGTGGAATGTAAAAAGAAGAGTCCCTTATTTTTAAAATAAGAGTTTGAGATTAAATTATTTTTTTATCCAGGTAGAAAAGGTGCCCCTTTCACCTGAGAAATCCTGAAGTACTAGGTGAGGATGATGGTAGCAGATTCATTTCAGAGGGAGACTGAAAACAAAGTGGTAGCTCTCCCTGCCAGCACTGAGGCACCCTGCCATACCATGGGGGTGCGCGGTGAGGCAGGGCAGGACCAAGTCTCTCTGGCAGCAGGGCTGAGACAGGCGGTCCCAGGGCTGGGCTGAGGTGTGGGATGCCTGAAGGCGAGGCTGCAGCCAGGCTGAAGCAGGGCTGGGGTGCCTGGTGAGGCTGGCCCTGCACCCTGGGGTCCATGTGGAGCTAGGGGTGAAAGCAGACATGGTTGGCAGGGTAGAAGTAGCAGGCCCCATCTCTCAGGTCCAGCTTCACACCTCTGCTCTTCCCACTATTGCTACTGGGAAAACTTACCCCTCTTGCTCCAGTTATCTGCCCTCACCTTGCAGTTAGCATCTTGCCACCATTTGCTTTGTATCTTCAGTGAGCTGTAGTAGCCACTTCATTGTGCGTGTCACCAGGCAGGCAGTATTTAGCCTCCCTGAAAAACGTGGTCACTACTCTTCAAATGCCAGGCTCTGCTTAAAGAGGACTTTCTGCTTCCTTGGTAGAAAACAGCATGGTTTCTCTCATTTCAGCAAACTGTTCTCCTAGCTATAAGTACACGATTTCCTTGGATTTTGAAAGCTGCTGATGAAGTGCAGACCTGAGCTGAGTTTTTCCAACCCAGCAAAACCAGGACCTTCCCAGCACCTCCTGAGCCCAACTTTACTTTACCATTCAAATAAGTTCCTGCAAATCAAAGGACTGAGTTTGAACATGCACACCCCACACCTCCCACCAGCTGCGTGTTTAAAACTCAGTAGAAAAAACAGGGGTTTAATAAAGAAAATTCTTTTTTGCATAAATGAGAGTTTCAAAAAGAGACTATTTCCTCATCAGAAGAGTTAGGTTTTTCATGGATTTTTTTTTTCCCTCCTCATGGAGGGGAGGGAAGTACCTTACAGTAGCCCCAATAGCTTCTCCATTACAGACGCATCGGGGCAGTGAAACTGAGATCCCTGCTTTGAACTAGAGTGTGTAGTTATCTGTTGTGTGAGTGTGCTCTGTTTTCATGCTGCTTTAAAAAACCCCACAAACCAACAACAAAACAAATGACACAGTTTTGGCTGACCCTATATGAGTTATACAGCTGCTGTTATATTGCTAAGTAACATAGAATCTACTTTGTATGAAACCTTTTTTAGCTGTTCCCTTTCAAAAATCCTTAGGACTTAATCTGTAAATACTTGAAAACTGCATACTGATCCAACAAAAAGAAAGTGCCTAAACTATATGGAACGTGATCCAGCCTGTCAGTCATCTGTCACTGGTTTTGAGTTTTTCTCTTAGAGACAGCGCAGGTTCATTTTTCAGTATGTACATAGGTAGCTTTGGCTGTACATGTTATATTGCACAGATCTTAATGCCTGTGTATAGTAATATGACCTGTAATTCTTAGAATTTAGGTCTCCAGGTAAATAACTGCCATGGATTGATGAAAAAGGACATTTCAGTAACATCTTCCAAAGTTAAACTGACAGGTTAGAGTCATCCTGTGTGTTTACTGTCACGTTACACTCAGGAGGGTCAAGCAGTAGCTGAAGATGAACTAATCACAATGAAAGTCTGTAGAAGCTTTGTATCAATTTTCTTCTACACGACTATACCTGTTTGTTCTAGAATTAGTTTGTTACACTGTTGGGGGGGGGGGGGGGGCGGGATTTGCTCCTATCACCCCCAATTTGTTTATAACCTTGAATATATGTAGATGCCAACAGTATCTCAGAAATGTGGATTGGGTATTTGCGAGATCTAGGATTTCTGCTAGTGTTTGTGTTAAGGATGCATACAGCAGAAAAGGTTATAGTGGGTAATTCCAGAATAGCCTGCCTTAGTTTCCTAAGATTCTAAAACTGGTTTAATATTTGGGAACACAATCATTCTTCCTATGGTTTGATCCTAGTGAGTTTCCTTGGGAATTGCTACTGTGGTAATACTGGGTTATTTTGTTTGAACTTGCTCTGCCTCTGTGTTTGTGCATGGGTCCACTTCCTATAGAAAAGAGTCACTGGAGTGTGATGGCCAAGACTACCAGAAACCAAAGCAAAGTAGAAGGCCCAAAACATGAACATTAATGCTGCTTTCAGTTTCTCTTGGAGCTTAATGTGTTTGTACCTTTAGCTGAAGTGAGTTCTGATTGTGATGTTTAATCTCTTATTCTGTCTGTGACATGGTCAGTGTATAAAGCATAGCTGCTTAATGTTTAGCACAGAAGTGAAATTTTCAAAGCTTCTTGAAAAATCAAGGTAGGATTTCTGCAGTAACCCAATGAAATTGCAAGTTAAATTTATGGAATTACCTAGCACTTTAACCCAATACAATAGAACAAAGCAAGCCAATTTTCAACAAACACTTTCAAAGTATGTTCAAGATACTTCATAACAAAGGTGAGAGAGTAACAATGCATGCAGTTTTTTAGTGTTTCTATGTATTTTGTCTAAAAACATTAAAAATATTTCTGATAAATAGAAGTCCTAAACCAGTTATAGTGTGCTATGAAAGGGCAATTTATTTTACACTTGGTAATGCAGGATGCAGTAGAGTAACACTAAATAAAATTAATGCAGTGAATTTGGCAGAGTACTAACTGTACATTTAGATGATTGTGCTATTAACCTCTTCTATATACCCTCTCTAGTTTGTGGGCTAACCTTTATTACAGTGCTAAGTGATAAGGACTACTATTAGCATTATCAGATGAGCTTTGCCCCCCTAATTCAATTTGCTCATTCAAACTGTTATGACAATGACAATGTATAGCCTCTATGATGAAATTAATTTTGCTTCAGAGGACCTGAATATAGCTTTTGATTTTATTTTTTTCTTATAGTCTTGTCCTGTTTGTTTTCTGAAGTAATATTCTTAAAGATGTCCAAAGAACATTATATTTTTACAGTTTGGTGGTCACAAGCCAGATACCACTTCCATTGTGCAGTCAACTGTGCTCTTTCAGATACATGCATCAAGAGCTGTTCTTGATATAGGTGGTCATACATTTGGTAATAAAACATTCCTGCTGTCTAAATACATTTTTTTGTGGAGTATGGCACAGTGAGTTTCATTATAGAGAGAAGCTTCATCAAAGTTTGCTAGTTTTAATCTGGACAGTAGTAGGATGTTCAGAGCAAAACTACAACCTCTGTAAAGAAGTACTTTGTAAGAGAGAATCAGGTTTCTCAAGGGTAGAACTTCAGCTTATTAGAACCCACAGAATTCACCAACATTTTACAAATGTACCAAACCCCAGTAAAGCTTTAAACAGAGTTTGTACTTTTTTATATTAAAGAATCCATTCCTCTGTCAGGGGTTCTCCTCACTTTGATTTTCTGATAACTAATGTGGGATCAGATGATGCTAAAGAGTATATGGATGCTAATGATTTTGGAGACAAGAAAGTGAGCATAACATGAAGCATTTTATAAGTCCATTGGAAACTAGGTGGTATTCTCCTTTAAGCTAACACATGCATATCCTTCATGTGATTTCAAACTGTGAAGATCTTTAATTCCATGCTTACTTTCAGCATACCCCCACGCCATATATTTATGCCTTCATTTTAATGCATGAATAGCCTCTTTATCTTGGTTAGGTCAAGTTTAGATGCCTAATGAATTTCAAGCCTGTTTTTTCCAAAGGTGCTTAAGGATTGTGTCTGTTTCTGTGTTAGGACAGCTGTAGGGGATCCAGCTTTTGTATCTTTTTCATGGGTGCTGACCGTGGAGCTAATTTAGTGTACCTTTCTCTGCATTCTGTAAAGGCATTGATGTACCTGCGGAAAGATACCCAAAATGTAGCCATGCAAGCTGAAAACAGCCCGTGCATTTGAGAGCAAGGAGACTGGATAATGGCACAGATCAAAATCCAAATTCCAAATACATAACTTAGTCTTATAAATTCATTTTGGGAAAATGTGGCAGAGACTAATCCTAAAGTCAGTCATAGGTCGCGTGAGACCGTTCTGACATTTAGAATGGTCCTCAGCACAGCAAGCTTTCAGGGTGACATTTAGATGGAACTTTTTAGAAATATATCACGTTCTCAGGAAAGTGCTGTGGAGTAGAGCAGATTTATAGAGCGGGGAGCCTATTATGCAGAACTGTAGATCACCGCTGTCTACCAATAAGGCTAGCTTTTTTGCTAATATTCACCAAGTGTCCTTTGCCTTTCTCCTCTCCTAGTTGAAGTAACAATTCAATTTGATAGCATTCCCTTAAAATATTTTTGCTGGGAACACTAAGCTTCTACCTTTTTTCTAATCGCCTGCTCAATCTACCAGCTGCTTTTTTTTCTTTTAATGGTGTCTTCCATTTTGCTTTAAGCTACCTGTTTACTCCAGATTTGGTCAGATCAACACTTTACACATATAAAAATATAGCTGTGTTCTGGATAGGACCTCCACTATAGTCTTGTGTACTGTATATATGCAATTACAACAATAAAATGGTCAGTGAAAAGTAATTTCTAGAATGCAGTGTTATGATGTGGAGGATGCTGTTGTCCTGAGACAAATGTGCTGTGCAGGGAGTGGAAAAGCAGTCTTAAAAAAAAAAAAAGTGTGAGGGGAGGGGAGTGGGCAGAGGGGTATAAAATGCAGTTACCTGGTGTCAAATTTTGTGAAATGGCAGTCACAGCACACTTTCAGAGTTCTGTAATTTATGTGACTCTTTTTGTAACGTAGTTAAAAATGTTGCCTAGAAATCTTTCCCCACAGTGATTCAAGAATATTTATTTGTTTTGATGAATCTGTGACTACTAAGCACTTCTCTCCAGGCTTTGTGTTATGCCGCTTATCTGCTGGCAATGTAACTGCATTTGGATCAGAGGCCAGAATCCCTGAAGCTTAGTGTTTTGAATGGGGTTTTCTACTATGTGTCAGTGGGAAGGACCGATGGAATAGGTAGAAATAATGAATGCTTTATATGAATCTGATGCACTAAATGAACTCTGAGGCCACGCCTGAGTTTGAGTACGAAATATAGCAATGGAAATTTTAAACATATGGTCTTCTAGCAGAGAGAACAGTTGTTTTGTGGGGGTTTTATGTTAATTCATAGTTAAAGTCCTTTTACTAGTCTACCATCACATCATCATCTTTTACTATGTCCTCGTTTATATTGCTTCTATATTCTACTGCTATGGAAGTACATTATAATTAACTTTTTCATGGACTAGTGTAATTGAAGTTCCAGCTTGGTAAAGCTGAGGGTCAGTGCACCTTCATGATGACTGGGGGATTAGGAAGATACTTAAAAACTTACAGTTGATAAAAATGCATGAGTGGAGTGCCAGTTATTAACCTGATTTCAGCTAAAAAGAAATCTGCTATTGCTTTCATGATGTTAAGGGTCCTTCCAATTTGTGATAGGCTCGCCTCATTCTTCTTTCTATGCAAATTTCCTCAAATTATGTGAACTCTTGATGTTGTAAAATGTAGGGCACTCAACTAGTCTAGCTATGCAGATGGAATTAGATATTTTTGTGTTAATAAAGGGAAGTAGCTGATATTTCATTTAAAGATCTACATCTTCATAAAGAGATCTGCAAATGAAATACTGAAGGGTATCACTCTGTAGAACTTGTGAAGGTAGAACTAGCAGAGACTATTGCAGGAGAGTTTCAGGCTGTAAGAATAGTTCACTCTTTGGTTCAGCAGGTACACAGAAAACTTTAAAAGTTATCAGGTCTAGCCAGGCAAAAGTGTGTTTGAGTGTCAGCTATTCTTTCCACATCCCTGAGAAGCATAGTCCTAAAATGGTAGTATCTGTTAATGAACAATTTCAGAGGAAAAAGAAACTAAGTCATAGATGAAAATGTTGTGGAGGGTTTTTTTGTGGTAGTTGGTTTTTTCCCCCATTTAGTTTAGCAAGGGAATATGTTCGTTAGAGCATTCGTGCAGGGATGTGCAATGCAGGCTCAGAAGTCTCCTTGTCTGAGTGTCCTCCCACCGTACAGGTGGCTGACCTAATCCTTGGTCTGAAAGATATTTTAGGGCTGCTCCTGTTTTCCTTGGGGAAACGCAATCTTCCCATGCTTAGCAGTAGTGTACTGGCTCTCAGAACGCTCATTTTCTGAGTGACAACACTTTAAGAATGCTCCAAAACTACAAAAGAGCAGAATAAAATTACTGAAATCACCTTTCTACTTTAGACCTTTTATGGAGATCAAGAAGGTAAATAGAACATTAATGATTTCTATTTACTTCTGGTCCAGCACAGCTGTTGGAGTGAAATTCTGATGTCAGTTTCTGTGGTGGCTTTTTTAACTTCCTTCCTGTTGTAATCAAGGATCTCCTCAGTAAAACTTGCAAAAGCAAGATAATCTGTAACAACAGTAAACAGCTTTAGGGGAACTAGTATAAAGATAAATATTAACTGACTAGGGCTTTTTGTGCCTAGCAAAATAATGACTGGCTACAGCTCTTAAATTCTCCCCTGCTAGTTTTTGGGTTTTTTTTTTTACAAAACGTTGTATAATTTGACTTAGAAGTTTAGTTGTATTTTTTACTTACTGAAAATGAGACTGAACATGTCAGTTCCCCATGCATACAGAAAGGGAAAGAAGCATTAACATGTGGCCAAAATTATGTATGGAATTTTATAGTTTGTAAGAATGGGCGAAACTATAAGGTCAAGATAGGGTTGTTAGGAGATGGCAGAGACGGAAAGCTAAATTCATTTATACTTGTAAGGGCATTTGATGGCAAAATCTGACACAAGTAAGGCAGTGAATATTATGCTGGAGGTGTTCCCTTGAATAATTTATTGTGCTGTAGGTTCATAATGTTGCTGCAACTAAGATTAGGGAATGGAAAACTTGTGTGAGTGAAGTCCATTTGTGCGATTCAGACCCCAGCTATGGAAGATTAAAATACCTGTTCTGAAATCGTGGGATTGCCCCCATAACTCTACATAAAGCTTTGTCCTCCGGATTCTTAGACTAGAGAGAGTCGGTCTTTGAATTCCCACCCTAATATTTTTCGTGGAGAACAGTTCTGCCTTTTCAATGAATGACCACAAGGTGGCAACATTTAAAAATGAAACTCAAGCATGACGTACAGCTAAGGTAGGAGTTGGTTCTCGTGTAGATTTTAGGTTTTCCAATGAGAAGGCAAGTACATGTGGGTCTAAGTATGTTTCTGAGGGCATGGCCCAACCTTGGTATTTTCTGTCAAGTTCAGTAGCTTAAGAGATCATGGTTATAACTGCTAGTTCTGCTTAGAGATGTAGAACAAACTTGATTCAGAATGAAACATTTTCACTCTTTATTCTGATCTGAAAGAATTTATGCCAAAGAAGGTAATGTTGTATTCCAGTAACCTGGAGTGAAGGGTTACTGATCCTTGAGGACATGCATTGAGGACATGGCTGGCTAGCAGTTGGTGTGATGCACAAAAGCAACCTGCAGTGTTACTGTGGTCAAGGAACAGGACAAAGAGCCAACCTGCTGCTAATATTAACACTTATCTGAAATTTTAGAGTCAGTAAAATTAATACATGCAGCAAATAATATGATTTTACAATTCTTAGTTGCATATGCATGCATTCTACAGGCAGCTAGAAGTAGCCTCGAGATCCCAGGCGCTGGTCCTTATGGGGGACTTCAATTACCCAGATATTTGCTGGGCAAGCAACAGGGCCAGTCATATGCAGTCCAGACAATTTCTGCAATGTGTAGAAGACAATTTCCTGCTACAGATGGTGCAGGAACCTACAAGGGGAGGGCGGGAGCTGGACCTTGTTTTTACCAACAAGGACAGGTTCATTAGGGAAGTGAAGGTTGGGGGTAGCTTGGGACAAAGTGACCATGAAATGGTCGAGGTCAAGATCCTGAGTAGAAGCAGCAAGCCAAAAAGCAGGATAGCTACCCTGAATTTTGGAAGAGCTAACTTTGATCTCCTCTGAAATCTAATAGGGGCTATCCCATGGGCTGCGCTGTTAGAACGTAAGAGAGCCTGTGAGAGCTGGGTGGCGTTTAAACAGCACTTTTTGCAAGCCCAGGATTGGTGCATCCCTTTGAGCAAGAAATTGGGAAAGACAGGCAGAAGACCTGCATGGATGAGCAGGGAGCTCATGGGTAAACTCAAAGGGAAGCAGAAGGTCTATTAATTGTGGAAACAGGGTCTGAGCACCTGGGAAGAATACAGGAATGTTGTCAGGTCCTGTAGGGATGCGACTAGGAAGGCTAAAGCCCACTTGGAAATGAAACTGGCAAGGGACATAAAGGATAATAAAAAGGGGTTTTTTAGATATGTGAATAGTAAGAGGATGACCAGGGAGAATGTGGGTCCCCTGCTGAACGAGGTGGGTGTCCTGGTGATGGAGGATGCTGAGAAGGGGGAAATACTGAATGCCGCCCTTGCTTCGGTCTTCACTTCAAAGGCCCCTTGGGACCCACAGACACTGGAAGAAAGTAAGAGAGTTTGGGAAATGAAGAGCTTCCCTCTGGTTGAGGTAGGGGTGGTCCAGGAGCATCTCAAAGGGATTAATGCACATAAATCTATGGGCCCAGATGGGATGCACCCACATGTGCTGAGAGAGATGGCGGAGGTGATTGCGGAGCCACTCTCTATCATCTTTGACAGGTCTTGGAGAACAGAAGTGCTTGAGGACTGGAGGATAGCCAATGTCACTCCAGTCTTTAAAAAAGGCAAGAAGGAGGATCCCAGTAACTATAGGCCAGTCAGCCTCACTTCTGTCCCTGGAAAGGTGATGGAACAGCTTGTTCTGGATGCCATCTCCAAACAATTGGAAGAAGGTCATGAGGAGTAGTCAGCATGGATTCACCAAGGGGATATCGTGCTCAACCAATCTCATAGCCTTCTATGATGTCATCACTGTCTGGGTAGATAGAGGGAGAGCAGTGGATGTCATCTACTTTGGCTTCAGCGAGGCTTTTTATACTGTCTCCCATGACATCATGATAGCAAAGTTGAGAGAACATGGGATAGATGAGTGGACAGTGAGGTGGGTTGAGAATTGGCTGTCGGACCAAGCTCAGAGGATGGTGGTGAGTGGAGCAGAGTCGGACTGGAGACCTGTGACTAGTGGTGCTCCCCACGGCTTGATGTTGGGTCCAGTCCTGTTTAATATCTTCATTGACGACCTTGATGAGGGAATAGCATCCACCCTCAGCAAGTACCTGATGGTACAAAGCTGGGAGGAGTGGCTGACATGCAGGAACACTGCGCTGCCCTCCAGCGAGACTTGGACAGGCTGGAGAGCTGGGCTGGGCGAAATCTAATGAAGTTCAACAAAAGCAAGTGTAGAGTCTTGCACCTGGAGAGGAATAACTGCGTGTATCAGTACAGGCTGGGGGATGACCTGCTGGAGAGGAGCTCTGTGGAGAAGGACCTGGGGGTCCTGGTAGATGACAGGTTGGCCGTGAGCCAGCAGTGTGCCATGGTGGCCAAGAGAGCCAATGGGATCCTGGGGTGCATCAGGAGGAGTGTGGCCAGCAGGTCTAAGGAGGTGATCCACCCCCTCTACTCTGCCCTGGTCAGGCCCCACCTGGAGTATTGTGTCCAGTTCGAGGCTTCCTGGTATAAAAAAGACAGGGACCTCCTGGAGAGAGTCCAGAGAAGGGCTACGACAATGATTAAGGGCCTGGAACATCTCTCCTACGAGGAAAGGCTGAGAGAGCTGGGGCTGTTCAGTCTGGAGAAAAGAAGACTGAGGGGGGACCTAATCAATGTTTATAAATATCTTCAGTATGGGGTGCGAGGGGAATTGGTCAGCCCCTTTTCAGTGGTTAGCGGAGACAGGACAAGGGGCAATGGCTGTACGCTGGAGCACAGGAAGTTCCGCACCAACATGCGGAAGAACTTTTTCACAGTGAGGGTGACAGAGCAGTGGAATAGGCTGCCCAAGGAGGTTGTGGAGTCTCCTTCTCTGGAGATATTCAAGACCCGTCTGGACGCCTATCTGTGCAATATGAGCTAGGGAGCCTGCTTTGGCAGGGGGGTTGGACCAAATGACCTCTCGAGGTCCCTTCCAACCCCTGTGATTAAAATGCTTTTTTTTGGTGTCTTATCTTTCTAGTTTTTGTGGTCTAACCCTTGCCAGCAACTGAGCACTCGTATTGAACAGAGCTCTGTAGGCCAAGCCCCAGCATTTTGCAGTGATTTGTGTGTCCTTGGAATTGCCAGGATGACCGTATACTTTTCCTGAGTATTTTACTAGCTTTTTTTAGGATTCTGTACTTGTTCAGGGGTGAAGTTCCAAAATGTTGGAGTTTCCTCCTGTCCTAGGTACTTGCCCATACTGTCACACACACCTTGCCAATCTGGCTCAGCAGAAATCTCAGGGTGAAATTCTTAAATAGTTCTTTAACCCTGAACAAGTTCTTTAGTTCTTTTACCCTGAGCAAGACCTGAAATGCATTCAGGAGACCTAGCAATCGAAATGTGCTGATTGGGATATCCCAACGGTATTCAAAATTCTTAAGAGCTGGCCTAAAAGGGAAGGTGAAGGAGCTGGGGAAAATGTCCCTCCCTTGTCTCCCCCGCAGATTGACTCTCAGAGGAGAAATGGTATGAACTGTAATCATTAATAGAGGTGATGATGGCAATGCTGAGTTGCAGATATCACAGTGGTCTCACAGCCAATAATTTTATCATATTGTAAGCCAGTGTTGTACAGTACAACGAAATGGTCACCATCTTTCAGAGGTGATAAACAGCAGCGCAGGGAATATATACTGTGCGCTGTAGGGAACACGTACTGTGCAAGAGAGGTATTACATACCACAAAACTGAAAACAAATAAAAATATTCTGTCCAGAGACTATTGAACTGACATAATGAATGCTTATAAAAAATGTGTTTAAACATGCTCTGCTCAGTTTTGTTCTGAACCCTTTGTGCCCCACATTGAGCACCAAAAAGGATTGTTGTTTAGCTAAGCAACTAAGCATCACACACATCTGCTTGCTTACACCTCCCCTGCTGCCCTCTTCCAGTTGGATGGGGAAGACAATTGGAAAAAAAGGTAAAACTTGTGGGTTGAGATAAGAACAGTTTAATAGAATACATAAGGAAGAGAAAATAAAGTTGATAATACTTTAAAAAAAAAAGTGATGCACAATGCAATTGATTGTCACCTGCTGACTGATGCCCATCCCCAAGCAGTGTCTGCTGCCCCTGGTTTGTATGCTGACCATGATGTCATATGATATGGGATATCCCTTTGCCCAGTTTTTGTCAGCTTTCCTGGCATGAGAAACTGAAACTAAGTCCTTGACTTAGTGCAAGCACTTAGCAACATCTAAAACATCTGTGTGTCATCAATATTATTTTCATTGTAAATCCAGAATGCAGTACTATACTTCCTAGTAGCTGGTAAATTAATTCAATCGCAGCCAAAACCAGGGTACTAGTATGAACAATTTCTTTATATTTTTTGAAAGGCAAAATTTATCTTGGTCTTCTTTCACAAATGGTTATTGTTTTATTCTGAATGTTTGTTTTTAAAATAGTAAAGTTCTTGAGGCTTCAAAGAGCTTTTATCTTGAGTTAGGTAGAGTTAAAGTGTGTTTGTGTATTTGATATATTTGTACTAAATTTCATTCTAGAAATTGGCTTATGGAAGGTATAACATTTTTCTGGTTTAGTGTGATGAAGTGAATTTAAGCGTTGTTGGTTAATTTATTAATGGATTGTAATCTGTTTTTCAAAATCCACATGGTTTGCTTTCAGGTCATTTATTGGATGGCATGATTTTTAATAACCAGGAAGAGATTCTGAATGAATGAGTAGAACTTTGAATTTCTCTAGGAGACAATTAGGAGAACGTTTAATAGTCAAAGACTTAGTGCTCAGGCTGAATAATGGTAAGCCCTACTAAATCATCTTCCCTTCCATTTATAAAATTATTTCAGTAAATCTGTGAGGCACAAGTCTACCTTAGTTGCTTATAGAAAACTGAGAAAGAGAAAAAAAATTACCCACTTCCTGTCAGACTTGATAGGAACTTGTTAAGCACACTGGAGCAAGTAACTGGGTATTTCCATGTGTATACATCTACAAAAAGAGTAGCTAGCCCCATAAGCAGTTCCTACAACTGTCATATGAGATATATGAATGTAAATCCCTTTCCCGACTTGTAAATAAATGGTGTAACATTGTTTTCTAAATAGTTTCCATGGGGGTTCTCTCCAGTCAAATATTTCTTTCTCTTTTTTTTTTTCTTTAACTTTGACTTGTATGACAGTAGGATAACAGTGATTAGCTTTCCTATAGGCTGTGTTAACTCTAGCTGGCTGAAGAAAATTAAGGTACCAGTGGTAGCACAAAAATATTTTCCTCAGAAAATGGCTAAATTAAACCAGTAATTTGAAGCCTGTTAAACTAGGAAGGGCATGTACCAAATAAACCTGTAAATATAACTACCTTCTACTGCTGAATTTTCATATATTTCAAACTAAATGAGATCCAGGAAGGACTGGTATGCTTTACTAAAGGAAAGAATAGTTTGCAGCTAGACCTATACATTGTTTTCTGTTGTGCTTTTTATGTCTAGTAGCTCTAAGTCAAGATTTAGACTTCTGCTTTGTGCTAAGAGAATGTGCAGACTTTCCTTTTAAGGTGGTGAAAGCCACTACAGATGTCACAATTCATCACTTGGCTTTAACACAAATGTGACATGATCTCATTAAATTTCTGCCATGAGATTTTATTGCTTTAATAATTTGTTGCAATATTTATAGAATACTATGATGAATTGTATTGAATTTATAATATTATCCAATAAATAACATGACAGAACAATAAATCAATCACATTTCAAAAAGTGTTAAAATTTCATCCTCTAAAATTCTAGATCCAAGCATAATGAGGGCTCCTCTGAAAGTGAGAGGGGTTTATTAACTTGAAATCTTTCCTAGTAAACTGATTCGTTTGGGTCTTGATCGAAAAGGCCTTAAGCTATCTCCTGGTAATTGGTGACTTTACCAAAATGCTCTGCACTAAAAAGTTATGAGAGTGGTCTCCTGGAATAGAGACCATGGAGTGAATGAAGAAGAGAATAAATGATCACTTGCAGCCTTCAAATGAAATGGTTCATGTCCAGTGCTGACTTGTCTTTTAAGTTGGTTGAATAGTAGGGACATCATTGCTAGAACTGAAGGGGCAGGAAGGAGAGCACGTGAACAGAGTGGAATAATCTGTAACAACTCTTCCTTTTTGTTTTAACTGCCTTTTTTGAAGGAATTTGAGTTACTAATTCAAGACATCTGAGGCTCATGAGAGCTGAGATGTGTAAAATACAGGTATTCCTGGGTACCTGTAATTATGCACCAATAGCCATTAAGTGGTAAGAGAGTTAATGCCATATGCAGTGAAGGAAGGTGAAATAAAAAGTTTAAATGAATGACAAAAGCAGTCAAAGGTTAGTATTTAATCCTCCAGGTTATCAAGTTTTTTACTTAAAGCATGCTTTGGCCTCCCCCCACTCATATACGTTATGATTCATTGTAAATTGGCACTATGGCTGTTTCTAAAATTGCATTTATTACCCGTATGAACTCTTGAAATCCGAAGAATCCAAAATAGTGAGCAGGATTCTCACCATCAGTGTGGTGAGACTTACACAGTTACAGGCAAGAACACTGCAAACACCACTGATGCGGGTCTTTGACCTATATTGCCTCTGTATACGGTGAGAGTAGGGGAGGATGCAGAGAGATTTGCAAGTACAAAGAAATAATTAAATAGTAATATCTGTTGGACTCAGCCCATCAGCAGCCTTATCAAATTAAGGTTTCTTACAGACACAGAAGTAGATTTTTAAGGATTGGTAGAATTATATTAAGATTGATTTTGTGAGTGCATACAGTATGTCACTTAAGCATGATACGTAATGTGGTGCTTTTTTTCTAATACAAAAAAAACCCAACCCAAAACCTCCCATAGACACAGAGTAACATTGGAGTCTTTCTTAAAAAGGGAGAATTTTAAGAGGCCAAAGCAGTAATTGGGATTTCTGTAGTAGCCCGAGTTTGAAAATCGAGATATTGTATTGGATTATGAAAGAAAAATATATTTCCCTATTAAGGTAACTACTTTTCAACATTTTCATATAAGTCAAACTTTTTTGCATTGTCAAAATGAAACATTTCATCTTTTGTGTATGGAACTGAAGGGGAAACATGTTATTGCTGTTCTGCCTCTGGTATAAGGGTGCTGCTTTTTTCCTTCACACTTCTGTTCTTGTATGTGTAGCATGCACTTGGTATGTGCAGGCGTGTGCCATCCATCATGCTACCATGTCTCATTTATTCTTATTAAGAAAAGGAGTGGAAATTACAATTACCTACTGCATTAGAAGGCAGGCACCCAGTTATTATGCGTTTCCTCTTCAAAATGAACCAAAAGAAAAACTTGTCTAATTAGAAATATAGGAACCCTGAGTTTGGAGATTTACCATTAAGAGTATTTATTTCTTTGTCCCTTTGCACATCCCCTCACCTCCCCTAGCAGGCCTACATTCAGACAGACATACAGTGCTGCATGAGATAAACTTGCTTTATGTATGGGTTTTTATTTTGAGAAAATGGTTCCACTGGAAGAAAAGACATTTTCAAGTAATAATATTGATATGGTTCAAAGTGTCTTGTGTTTTTCTGAATAAGTTTTTTCAGGTATGACTACTCTTCAAGTTCAGAGAAAGTAAGATCTCATTAAGGACTTTTTTGATTTTTCGACTGGAGTATTAAATTTACAAAGGATGGAAGGCAAGGGATCCCAAATATGTTTGGTCTCCTGGCAGAGCCAGTAAGTGGAACAGCTATACCAGTTCCCTACCATGCCATTGGAAGCATTAAACCTGGAATTTGTCTGTGCGTATTTTACTAATTATCTGCTTATACCTTTCAAGGAAGAATTTTAGTGGTGTTAACAAGAACTGTAATAAGATGTTCCCTTGCATTAAACTAAATCTGCTTGGAATGACATTGGACATGTTTGAATAATTTTTAAGAAGTGTAAGTTTTGCAAATATTTACATTCCCTAAGCAGTACTGATTTTTCTGTACGGTGAGGTTGTCTGTTTTTCATAGTGGTCATTTTAGAAACAAGTGATTCCATAAGACCTTGGAGGAAAAAGGTCGCTTAATGCAGAATGGGCATCTGTACAATTTATAGTCCAATTAATATCCTGAATAATGGCAGACAACTGAGTTAAAAATCACTATAGTTTCATGCCAAAATCCATAACATAACATTCATTTTGCTCTGCATAATATAATTTTATTTGGAGAACATATTTGACTAGATGAAGACATCAGAGTGTCTTGGATGAGAGTCTGGCAGTAATCCCATATATTTGCCATCATTATATTATACAGTTGTCATTGTATCTAGGATTGAAAAAAATTCTTCCTTTTTGAAGGCTTCCTTCACCTTCCTGTGGATTCCCTGGGGAGACCTGAATAGTTTTGGAGGGACATAAATGCATTTAGGTTGAAACAATGTATATATAATTTGGAAACTATTCAGGCACTTTCCTTAAGGATTCAATTCTTTCCCAGACTGAGGAAACCCTGGGGCTTCATGCAATTGGGGCTGGGATATGGTGGGTGTAGAGTATACAGGGAAGTGATGCAACTCTCACAAACCTTTATCTTAAGTTGTTGTGCAGTACAGCAATTGTTAAGGCTTTTAATTTGATACATTGGCTCTTCCCTTTCCAGATTATAAAACCATTTTCCTGTAGCCTTAAAGAAAGGAAGCATATATCTAAAATGAAACATGGGAAGAAAAGTTAATCATAAAAATGTGCAGTTTACATGGTATTAAAAAAATACCCATTTGAATTCCCTCTACACTTTGGTTTAAACAAGAGCTATGCCCCTAAATTATCAAAGGATTTCTGAAAATCTAATCCAAACTGCATAAGCTAACAGTATTTTATAAATCTTTCAACCTCTTTAAAAAAAAAAGTGCCTGGTTGGATCAGGAGCTAGTGCATTTACCCTTGGGAATCTAGAGTATTGCTTTAAGTGATTAAGTAATGGGAAAAGAGCTTAATCTCTTACAGCTTGTCTACAAGTAAGGAAGATCAAAGAGAGAGTGATCAGGTTTGCCAGCTTTGCTGCTCTTTTGAGACTAGGAAATTAAAACAGTTCCTCGTAAACTTAGATTTGTAGTCCTGTCCTGAAGAAATATATTTATGAATGTATGAGAACTTGAAGAGAATAATTTGTCATATCTCAAGAGAAAACTATTACCTTCTTTAAAAACTAATGTATCAATTTACAAAAGGTCTGTCAGCTTCGTCAGATCAGCTCCAGGATAGCACCAGCTGGAATTTCTCATTGAGTGTAGTTCTGCTTGAGCCTTTAACCACTGAAGAAGCAGTGTGCAGGCATGCTGTGGCACATGCTTCTGTATCTCCAAGCCCACCTCGTATCTCTGGGCTCCCCAACTCTGGGCATTACGTTTGGATATATCCCTCCTACTTTTGTGGTGGCTACCCAAGGAAACTGATATGCTTGTCTTCTCATGGAATTTCTAGTTTCCTCAACTTTCTTTAGTGGTAGCTGATCTGACACCTGAAGCAAATTTCTGTAGAAGTGAAATGTGAAATCAGTGGTACGTTTCTTCACTGGAGGAGCTACTTAGTAATTTTTATGCCTGTAATATGTGCTTTATGCTTTTCTCTCCTATTTCATCTGCAAAGGTTTTGCATCCAAATATAATATTTATAGTGCGTTTTCAAGCACAGTAGATACTTGGGCTTAGTTTTCTTTGCTACCCTGGAAAGCCAGTTCTGCCCAGTAAAAGTAAAACGAATTATGTTTAGCCAGCTGATCAGTAGAAGAATTACTGTTTCTATCTAAACTGAGTGTGTGTGGGGAAAACCTTCACACAAAGGAAGGCATATTTGAACACCACAAGCCCTAGTGAGGAACCCTTGGGAGTACCATGCAAAGCCTCGGGTCTGTTGCTAGTGTGGGCAATGCTTGGTGTCAGGATTCCGGTACTGGGCAGTAACAGGGTTTCAGCATTACACAGCCTGAAGTCTTTCACCTCTTTCATCCTATCTGTTATACCAACGTGAAAGCCTGCTTGGAGAACTAAAAGCATTTGAGCCTTGCAAGGGAGCTTAAATTGAGACTTGCCACAGTAATTGTGAGTGACGGTGCTGTTGATACTTGAAAATCCTGTTGTGTTATTTTATGAGGGGAGCTTATTAAATACACAATTCCAAACAAGTCTGCTTTTGGAGAACAAGGTGCTAGCTCGGGTGTTACAGTATTGAGCCTTGCTGTGCAATGTACCATAGCTGAAAGGTTGGGAGAAGTAAAGAAGAGCAGCCCAGGAATAAATCCTCATGTTCTCAGGCTATCACCAGATGGTGCTGGTGTACATAGGTGTCCCATTTTGATCTGTGTCGTTTCTGATTCTTGGGGAGGCTTGCTGTAGTGGTGTTATGTTCAGGTGCTGTGTTATTTTTGGTGTGATAAAAGCTACGATGTGTTGCTGTGTGAAATACGGGGCAGATTCCTTGAGCCTGGAGCTGGCCTCTGTTTCAAATAGGGTCTCAAGGCAGAGACGCTTCTTGAAGAGTAAGCATTGGGCAAAGTTTCTTGGAAATCTTGTAGATCCCCAGAGGGTATAATTTTCACAGAAATGTATGTGGAAATGGCACTTGAAATATTGTTAGATTAATATTTACTGTGTTGTTCTCCACTGTGAAACTGACTTGCAAAGCCTTGAAATGTTTTTGCTTGAAAAAGATGTAGCAATGGCTTCAGAGAAAAGGGCAACATGAGGTGCTTTTGGAATTGTCAGTTGGACAAAGGTCTCCAGGTTTCTGCTCATAGATGACATTTGCACGCTTATTGATCAATGTCATGATCAGGACAGTAACTGTAGATACCTCTGTAATGTAGAGATTGGTTGTGAACCCCCATCTTTACTTGCATACTTCAGAAAGTTTCAAATGTTGCTTATTTTGAGAACACTTGGTGTTTATCCTAATGGTTTCATGATATTAACTATTTTAGTAGCCAGAATAAATGCATCTGAAAAAGGAGAGGACATTACAGAATTCTTGTGGTTCTAAAAGCGATCTTTTTTTACCTTAGGAGAAAAGAGTGAGTATGATTTTACCACAAGCCAGAGAGAAATTGGTATGCTTGGTCAAAAAAGTAAAGTTTTCATATTTAAACGTAATGGAAAAGTCTAACCAAAAATGTATGGGAATTCAAACTATGCTTAATTTTAAAAAGAACTTTATTGAAAGAAAGCTTGCAGATGATTAAAACTGCCCGAAATGCATTTTTCACTCTAAATCTTGCACCTGTGAAATTTAATTTGATGGATAAATTATTCTGGGCAAGGGACCAAAAGGAAGTAGCCAAATGACAGCAATTTGATAAGGGAATGAGAATGTATTGTAGCCAAAAGGATGTGGGTGCAGTTTTTAAATCCTTTGAATGAGTAACAATCTCATTAGACTTCTCTTATTAAATATGATATTTATAAGCAGTTTTTGAAACACCTGCTGAGTTTAAAGAATTTAATGAAATCAGCTAGTAGTGGTATTTTTCAAATAGCTAGTATCATCTGTGCTGGCTGCTGCTACGAAGTTCTATTTCATTAGTTTGTTACTTGGTAATTTAGTTAGAATTTCAAAACCAGTACCACAAACTTATATATTTGACTTTGGTTGGCTTATCTTAATAATCTAAATTAAATCAAAGGAAGAAGAGGTCCAAAAAATGGCTCAGTAGTAAAAAAAAATCTGAAACAAATTACCTCATCGTAATATAATACAGTAAAAATTTCCATTAGATATGTCAAAGGTAATAGACAATTTAAGAGACTGTGAAGAAAACTTGGTACTTTTACATGACAAGTTACTATTTTCTAGTTCTAAGGGTATGAATAGTTAAAGCCAGAGGAAAATAAAAAATGGGGTTAACTGAATAAACACAGAAAAGGAGTGAACCTAATAATCACTTTTGCTCATTTGCTGATTGTTTGGGATATTTGTCAGGTATATTTTCTAGAACTGGATCTCTCAGGTCATTTCCATCCCTATGGGTAGGACTTAAAGGATTTGTGTTCCACTCTGTATCTTACTGCCAGCATCTCATGGATGCAAGCACAGTATATGTATGAACACACGTATAAAGACAGGTTCTGTTCTCCCCCTTCCTCTCTTACATCTACACTACAGGCTAACTAGGATTTAGAAGTCAGATGCCCAACTATCTTGAAACCATACAGACGTCTACCTACTTTGTAACTGGTTAAGGTTATTGTGCTTTCCCTTGTGCTATTATCTTTCTCGCCCTACAGAGTGACAATTATATGTTCACTTAGTTAATCTAATGATTTATTAAGTCTGAGGCCATAAAAGACAAGTATTTCCAAAGCCTCCTTTAATGAAAACAATTCTTTTCTCTATGTAGGAAGATATTTTTTGTTGACACAATCCAGTTCAGTTAAAATGAAGAGAACATAAAATGTCAAATTTAATCTTACTTTGAAATATGGAACCACATTTAAGTGAGTATAGGAATATTGTTTTCATAAATCAATTGATTCAATAATATACCTTGAGTTGTAGGCATAAAATGAGAAGTATCGTAGAAAAAGTATGCATGTTGAATTAACCCATAAATCCGTGGTTCAAGTCCATTATGCGGTTCAATGACATCTGACTTAGAGGTGAATTAATACTTGGTTATTATTTTGGAGGTTCAGGAGCTGAATTAACTTTAAAAAAATCCTGGTTGAAATAATTTTTTTTCTGAGGGATAACTTTAGAACTTAGTTGTGTCTCTGGCAAAAAAACCCCAACAAACCTTTAGCTTGCTCAAACCAGTGTTAGAGAGACTTTAAGAAGGGACCATGTACCATTTATGAAACTTAATTGTTGTAAGTCCTCTTAACCACCTAAGCCATCCAAGGCATAAAGGACCCAGCTTTAATCTCTGCTTTGGAATGGAGAAGTTTTTAGTGTTTTGTCTCACATTTAAGAACTTTGTAATTAGTAGAATAAAGTAATCTTAATGTCAATCATGCAGGAGCTTTTCCACTTCATGATAAGTATATGAATATTACTGAGAAAATGTGAGGTTTTTAATAGCTAAAGATTGCTACAGTAATCTGAGAGATGATACTTCTGAGCTTAAGCTTCTGCTACAGTGACAATTTCATATTTATATCATATAATATTTGCTATTTATACAAAACAGAATGGGATTTACAAATAACAGCAGAAATATTTTCTACTTTAGAATGTCATATACCAGAGTGCTCAGACAGATTGTGGAGTCTCCATGCTTAAAAATATCCCAAATCCAACAGGACATGGCCTTAAGCAACCGGGTCCCACCTCAAACCTGTTTTTCACAGCCAACATAGCCTGGCAATTTTCCTTCCCCTGCCGCCTTCTCCTCAGCTTTTCCCAAGAGACTTACATAGACTTTGGTACTGATGGCCACTTACTGTATTACAGGGCAACATATAGAAGGCATGCCATAAAGAACTGTAAAGGAATTTCACAGTGTATGCATTCTTTTTATAGGGGAATACTCCATTTAAACATTTAGTTGAACAAAATTTAGGTAGTAATTAAAAGTGTTTAACCCACATAAAAATTTTTATAGGGGCTATACAATTAATTTTATTACAGAAATTGCATTTAACTTAAGAACTGATGACCTTATCTTAACGCACTAATGTATTTTTCATTTAAATGAAACATCCTGTTAGCCAGGCAATAACCAGCAAGAAGGAAAGAGATGGAAAAGGTCCACAATATACCATGTACAACATCTGTCTTGAAGAAAAAAATAGCCAGTAATGCAGCATTCTTCAATTTATTACTGTGTCAGATTGGAAAGTTTAAACTGTAATTAAATGGATGGGAACTACTAATACACTGTCATTTTACAACTTGGATGGCTTCTACTGCTGAGCTGTCCTACCTCCTTCAGTAAATTACAGCTGTTGCTTGGTCTTTTATGCAGGCTTTTACGTGTGGGAAGTATTAATCATCAAGGAAGATTATTGAATGCATTTCCAGACATAGGAATAGCCAATATTTCTTCTGTCAAATCCAGCTTCCACCTGTTTGCTACAATGCTATATGTGCTTTCAGGGGTTTCTTGTATTTATGTTGTATGCTGGAAACGACATCCGTCTTGCAGATGAAGTTATCTAAATGACTTAAGAAGATAACTCTGTGCAATAGAAATATGTGAATAACTGGTTTTGCTGTCATGAAATGGAGTCTGAACTATAGAAAATCTAAGTATTATGATCAACATGTTTGTTTTTTAGGAACATTATACTATGACTAGTAGGGGATTTTTTTTTTTTAATATGTAGTGAGTAATTATGGGTTGCATATAGGACCTTAATCAAACCCATATACTCATGTGTGGTATACAAGCACAGGCAAATGATGTTAAGACTACATTTCCTTTTGTCTCAGAAAAATCATGTGGTTTAATTGGTTTTGATAGGAGGTGAAAGTATGTAACCTTTTTTTCTTATCGTGCTTTTAGATGCCAAGTCCTTGTATACAACTCGGGTTGGGTTGTAGCATGCTGTTTAAGAAAAAGATTTCCTGAATCTTGAATTTCTCCACAGTGGCAAGGAATGAACTATTTTTATCAGCTTGTAATTCTTATTAATTTATTCATGAATGTGATTCCCACTCCCCCCAAAGGCTAACCACAAACAATAAAAAAAGCCCCCCACCCCCCACCCCCCAAATCCCAAGAATGAAATAAAACTCACTAAGCAAACTTGAGAATATTAATAGAGATTCCAACTGCGAACACCTTTTGGGTTTTGAGTGAAGAGTCTGTTTTTTTCTCTTTGGAGAAAAAAAAAATCTTTTGGTTAATTTTACTTGTCTCTGTTATACGGGTGGCCTCAGTAGATGAAGTACCCAAAGGTAGAGAGGTACAGCAAGTATAGCCATCTTAATTTAGCTACTTAAGTTTAGTGTCTAATAGTATCCATTCATTCTTTAAGTGGGAAGAGAAAGTTTTTCTGTAAATGTATTTTCTTTTTGAGTTGGTTCAAATACTCTGTAGAAGACTGAAAAAAAATGTGCTGCTTCTCTTCAGAAGTTGAGAAAATACGCTGTACTGCTTGTAGCTTTTCAAAAGTAAGAACCACAGAAGACTACTCTGTCTTCTGGGGCAACCATGTTGGTGCAGTAGTTACACGAAATTTTTTGTTCAGACAATTTCTGTTTCAGGTAAGATTTCTTGAATGTGAGTGGACTTTACCTTCATTTTATCTAGGTGTTTGGACTTTTGTGTGTGGGTGGTGGTGTGTGTGCATTTTTATTTTAGTTGATAAATGTTGTCAGGATGGTAATAAGAGTAAACAGAGATAACTATTGTATGAGAGTTTGATTTTTGAGGCGGGAAGGTACCTTTGGAGATCATGTAGTCCAACCCTCTGCTCAGAACAGATTGCTTAGGGCTATGTCCAGTTGCTCAGGGCTGTGTCCAGTTGGATTTTGAGTGTCTTCAGCAATGGAGATGCCATAACCTCTCTGGGCAACATGTACCAATGTCTGACCCCCTTCACAGTAGAAAAGTGCTTTCTTACGTTTAGGTGAGATTTCCTGTATTTCAGTTAGTGCCCATCATCTCTGTCACTGGTCACCACTACCGAGAGCCTGGCTCCCTTTTCTCCCCGTCAAGTATTTGTACACATGGATCAGATCCCCTGAACCTTCTATTTTCCAGACTGGACAGTCCCAGCTTTCAGCATTCCCTCATACAACAGATGCTCCAGTCCCTTAATTGTCTTTCTGACCTTTCCCTGAATTCTTTCCACTACACCTCTGTCTCTCTTGTATGGGGGGGGGGGGGGGCCGCGCAGCCCTCCCAGGTATCTCACCAGCACTAGGCAGAGAAGAAAGATTGTTTTGCTCTACCTGCTGACTATGCTCTGCTTAATGCTGCTCAGGAGACTGTTTGTCCTCCTTTGCCCCAAGAGTAAATTGCTTGAGTTGGTGCCTAATTTGGTGTCCACTAGGATCTTCAGGGCCTTTTCCACATATTTGCTTTCCAGTTGGTCAGTCCCCACCTTGTATAAGAGCATGGGGTTTTTTATTCTTCCCCATGTGCAAGGACTTTGCATTTTTCATTATTGAAATTCATACAGTTCCTGTTAACATGTTTCACTAGCCTGTTGAGGTCCTTCTGAATGACAGCACAACCCTCTGGAGCATCAACCACCCTGCTCAGTTTTGCATCATCTGCAAAAATCTCATGCTTTGTGTGTAAAGATTAAACTTTTGTCTCTTACAGAAAGGATGAATACAGACAAGCTGCCAAGCTTTAGTTTTTTTGAATAGCTGGAATCCAATTATAAACCTTCCCCCCCCCGCCCCTCCCCCAGACATTTTACCATAATGGCCTAAGGTCTTGTTTTCAGACACCCGGAGGTTCTTTGGTGTTTATTTGTTGATGTCTCATGGATGGTGGTAATACGACTAAACTGCTTTAGCTAAGCTATTTGGCATAGATGATGATCCATTGCTCATATTCAGGCTTCTAAATCAGATTTTTTTCACTTTGATATTTATTATTTTTAGTGTATATAGGCTTTTATTTCAGAATTACTTGTTAAGGTAGTTACAACATACATGCATAGCAAAGGGAATATACTTCTGCGAGGTACTGAAGTAGTTGAAATCTGACTGCTAATGAATTGATGGATTCTCTTCAAAGAGCTTGATTTCTCAGGCCAGGGGTTGGGGTTGGAACACAAAGGAACTTAAGGCTTTTATTAATTTATATGCCACCAGATAAACTCAACCAGGCTGCAGGTACCCAGGTATTCCCAGTAAATACAAGATACTATTCTTAAAGTTTTAAATTATAATTAAAGTTTATTTTTACCTCCTTGTGAGTGAGCAAATGAATTTACAATTGTAAACTACTTTGCTTTTGAGTTCAGTCATCTCTTTAACAGTACTGTTGAGGTTCTGAAACTTTTTACTCGGTGTTCCTCTCTGTGCACATGATAGGCTTGTGTAAGTGGTGTTCCCATACTACAAAAAAGATCACTTGTGGGGGTTAATCAAGGCATTCAAAATGTCTTACTCAGCAAGGTGTACCTTAGGCAGGACCACAAGCTCAAGCAGTGACCTAAGTTAACTTCTTGTCTCTTATGGATACAATGCTGAAGATGCTTCAACTGTAAAACACCTATTGAGTGGGAAGAAGTCTGTTCAGATACTTACTGTGAAACAATGTGTGAAAGGAGAATAATGGGTACAAACCTCAGTGGTGGGAATAAGGTTTTTGCATAGTGGGGTGCAGGGCTTGCAAGTCTCATGGTGTCAGAGGGTTGTACTGTTTCTCAGCGTGCCTCTGGGAACACATCATCAGCTTGGTGGGCCATGACTTGGGGTTTAAAAGCCTCAGCACCCAACACACAGCAGATGCCTTTGCAAGAGGTGCTTGGTACTTGGGGCTGAGACTGTATTGGTAGGGACTCTGCATTGGTCTCCAACACATTGATCCTGCTGACAACTAGGAGGAAGAGAGGAACTGCTGCAGTCTACATTTCCCCTGTTTGGTGCATCTCCAGTTTATTTTTTGTCTTCTTGCTGAGATCCCAGTAAGTTGGGGTGGGAGTACTTTTAAGTCCCTTCAGGGCAAAGCTAAGGAAGTTATTTTAAAAGCCTAATCTCTTTGTCCTGGGAAGAATTAATAAGCATTATCATCGGGGTGCACATTATTGCACACAGGAATCAGGAGCAGTTCGTTAAATGCCTCCGTAGCTGTCCCTGAGTTTTAGCCTGTCAGAAGGGGTTTAAAACCTTGCGTTAAAGCTGACTTAGAAGAACAGCCAGGCGAAGACAGGTTGGCCTACAGTTTGTTAAATTTTAGACTGAGCTGTTTAGAAACATGGCCACACTTAGTAGTCAGCCTAGCAGCAGAGTAAACACCTGGTTTAGACTGGCTAGATATTGTTTTTGAGGATGTCTGCCTGGTACAGACTTTGAGACTAGTGGGGTGACAGGTATCTAAGTAGAGAAGACAAAATTGTGATGGGAGCTGCAAATTGCCAGCTACCTACTTTGGGGAAACACAAATGCAAAAAAATAAACTAGGGGGAAGGGAGAAAAAAAGTTGCTTGCAAATTAAGGCTGATGATATTAACAGAACATTAATGATAATAGGATGAAAGAGGAGTTAATCTGAAATGGTAATATGAGGCAAGACTTCATCAAAGTTACTAAATATAAATTCCATATTTGATTAATCACTGCTTGGGTTTTTTCAATTTTAGTTTTAGCTGTGAAAAAATAATTGGGATTGGGTATTAGTAAGTAGTAATATAGTATGTGGAAGGCAGGTGATGCAACAGATTATTCAGGAATGGCTGCTCTTGTTTGTTTTGCTTTACAAAGAAGTTTAAAGCCATCGCGGTCAGACCAGGCAGTGTTGATTGCTAGATTGTAACTATAGAGGGAGCCTGTACTCCATCTAGGGAAACATGCCCTGTTGTGCACTGAATTGAGAAGAAATATGTGTACTTCTACTGGCGTGACAACCTGAACCCCCTGGGTGACATCCAAACTTATGTAATTGCAAGACCTGGACAACATTAATCATTCAACCACAAATTGAGTTTCAAGCTAAAGAAGTATTTGTCTTTCTTTCAGCAAATACACCATTCCTGAATACATAATAATTTCAAATGTTTGGGCTTTGGGAGAAAAAGTGAGCACAACGTAGGAGAAATAATATGCTGGGGGGGGGGGGGGGGAGAGGGGGAACCCCACACTTTCTGGGTTCAATGTGTTTGCTTTTAATGAATAAACATTTTTTTTCTGATCTGAAAAAGAATTTTATTTTTCCTTTGAGACTGCTCAACTTCTTTGATGCTTTTCATGCTTACGTGCTTCAAAATCCCCCAATAGATCTCTGTATGTGAAGAGAGCCTAACTTTTAATGTTTTGCTTGAATTTAAACATTAGAAAAGACCATAACATAAGAAGCTGTATGCAGTATGAAAGTTTAAATCAGCTGTGTGCTGTTTGAATTACATGTTTCTTTTAAAAAAGCTGTGACCTTCTTGTAGAGCTGCCGGCCTGCTTCAACCTTGGGATCATGTAACTGGAGCTAGGAAGCAGGTACATGTGACAAAGATGATGAAAAAGCTTTTAGTGAATGCTTATCTTGGAGGATTCAGCGTTCTTAGAGGTATCGAGAAAGGGTGCTTTGATTTTGAATATTAAAAACATTAAAAACCCAGCTCTCAGCTAGGTCTAAATCACAACAGGTGGGGAGTGGTAACTGGCATGCAAAACTGTTCTGATAGTGGTGCAAGCTTGCCTGTTTCCCCTGCAACATAGTGAGCTCTTCCAGCTGAGATTGCTTTTTTTATCCTATAGATTGTGCATCCAAAATCATTACGTTGTCTCAACTCTGCAGACAAATTTAGAAATTTGAAGGTAAATCTTCCACTAGTGTCAGAATAACTGAGAATGGTTTTGGGAGGGGAAACTGTTTAGACTTTGAGGTTTTAGGCAGCTTCTAGATAGTGACGCCGTTTCCTGAAGTACCAAGGTAATGTCTATCTTTGTAATTTATAGTCTCTGTTTGTTGGATAGAAATGACAATAATTCTATTTTCCTCAGAAATGCTGAAATTCATGAGTAGCAGACTAATAAAGGAGGGACAGTCATGCCTGTATGAGACATGTACGAGCATTGTGTCAGTGGTGCCTGTACAGCAGCAGTTCCAAGCTTGTCTGGGTTCTGTGGACTTCATTGTGAAACTGTTCACATTGCAGTACTGTGCAGTAGCTATGAGATTATATCTTTCCAATTGGAAACCCTGATTAAATTTTTTAACTTTCATTTTTCTACAAAGTGCTATATTTCATTATGTATACCAGATTGATTTTTAGATTGCAGTTTTGGATGGGCGTTGGTATCATTTGATTATAGGAACTTATCAGTGACCAAAACAGAGCACCTCACTTTATTATCTTTCCAGCCAACTACCTGTCATGATGGCCATTCTTTCCTTTTCAACTTCCTGAAATGGTTGTCATGAAAACTACAGCCTGTGTTTGTTTTGGAGCTTGTTCTGATTACTTTTTTACTTCATACAGGCTGCATACATTGCAGTCCTGTTCAAAATTCCCACAATCTTCAGTCTTTCTTTGAAAATTATTTTCCACTTTCAATTCCACAATTTTGCATAAATCTCTGGCAACCAGAAGTCTAGTGAGCATGGCATCTGTTAGTTTTGCATGTGGATCTGGACTCCTGGTGAAGCTTCATGAAACATCATAGGATTCTACAAAACCTGTGAGTAAACATCCTTTGTAGAGTTAATAGAAAGTTTCTGTGCCAAAGGCTTTTGGAGATAAGTCTTGGAGAGAGCTGTTGGCAGATATAGCTAGAGAGTCAAGCTGTTTAGTTAGATGGGAAGTGTAGTATTGAATGTAATGTTTTAGTCCCTTGATAAAACATAGCTAGCCCTTAATTAAAGTCTTATTTGGTAGGTGTAAAGGTCGCAGAAGGGTATAGAAAAATCTGTGTCACCATTGTAAGAGGAATGCTTCATGGGAGAGGTGTTTTGAGTATAGACATTTGGAAGACAGTAGAGGACGTACTCTGAAACATGTTAATTTAGATGTACTGTTTCTGTTGAAAAGATGACTGGGATTGAAATCAGCATGCCTATTCAATATACAAAAAGTTAAATTACAGGTGGTGCTATGTGCTGATTCACGTCCATAAGTTAAAATAATTTGGGGGAGGAACTGACACTCTTTCAGTGTTCTTTACAAAAGGGATCCTAACTTCTTGACATTGCTATAGCTCAAATGGTAATTAAAAGAAGTCTTGGAGCAGGAAAGAGATAAAACGTGCAGTGCATTTTTCTTTTCTTGCTGATACACATGTGAATCTCATATTTCTCCCAAGTTACTAGTAAAATCTCTTGCTAGTAAGACAGAACAAATGTGCTATCTTGCAACAACTTCTAAGGTCATAGCAATCTTCCAAAAGATTTATTAGCAAAACCATTAAAATCTACATGTGCTATGATGTTGTATGACTTTCTTTAGGAAAAAATCACTCTGTGCTTAAAGATAATCAAGCATAACAGCCTTTTACATAAAACAATTAAAAACTGCCAGGTATGTGGGGCTGGGTCACTTTGCCACATGAGTTCCGAATGGAATTCTTGCTGGAGAGGAACAGGTTTTCACTGCCTGTTTTTCCATCAAAAATAAATGTAATACTCAAATGCTAGTCAATTAAAGGGATCCTCATAGGCCTGTTCATATCTTCTTAGTGTCACTCCCTTTGTAGGATGCCATTCTAGGTATGAAGGGAGAAACCTTGTGTTGAGGGTTTGTTTTTTTTTACAGTTCACTCTATACTGGGAATGAGAAACATGGCAAATTAAGAGCTAAAATGTCCCTGGAAGGTGAAATTACTAAAATATCAACGCATAAGTCAACCCTTGTGTAAAATTTCAAGCAGTCCAAGGAGTAGAAAGGTCTATCTAGAGAGAAAGCAATGAAATAGATATTTTATGTGTGTCACTTTACTGGCTCTTTGTTTAGCTGAAATAAATCTGTATGAAATGGCATCATTTAAAGGACTACATAATCTGTGGGAGTCGAAGATGAATTTTTAATTTGAGAAAGACTGGCTTTTTACAAAATAAGCCTCATGATCTAAGATGTAATGACTACAAATTGCTGTTTTAAATGCCAAGGCTGTGGCTTCATTATTTTTTGCACATTAAATAATGATTTTCATAAAAGTCTTAGAGTTCATGTTCTCTTCTGAAAGCTATTACCTCTCAGCTACTGGCATATACCTCTTTGTCTAGAGGGCAAAGTGAACAACATCTCATATTTTTCTTAGGCACTATATGAAAGCATTAATTTCCTTCTGATGCTTTGATGGAACTCCAGTGCTGTGGGGCAAGTTAATGCAAAATGATCACATTTTCACTCATAATCAATATAGCTGTATGACAGTGGGCATCTATTTTTCATTTCAGCATTCAGTAAAGCTGAATGATGTGTGGATTTTCTGCAAAAGGATCCTTTTGAAAAGCAGGGATGGAAATAGCATTTTTAGCAGGAGACTGAGTCACCTGGTTATTACTGCCTTTGCCTCCCAGCAAAAATAGATCTGTTTCACACACCTTTTCCTGTATCACTTACCTGTCGCATATGAATAAATCAGATCCTTGCCATTTTACTTAAGAAAACAACTAGTTACTGATCTCTTGAGTTTTTGGTGGAATTATTTTTTCCATTTCATTTGTCTGATCTTTGTTGTTTTATACCAGGTTGATAAAAGCAAAAGCTACTGAAGACTCACACAAAAAGGCCGCCTTCATTATTGAGAGGAGAATGATGGAAAGAAAGAAAGAAAAATGTGGTTTTAAGACAGAAATTTAAGTTAGAGCATCTGTTGGTGTGATTCTAAAGATTTTAAACAACCAAGCATAGAAGTTTGAATGATTGCATATTAATATAGAAAGTAGTTTATATACCAGAGAGGAAACTCGTACTAGAAACGTGATATAATTTCTGCTAGTCCATACACATTTAAAAAATATTTAATTACTTGCATTTTCAAGTGCTGTTCTTCTGATGAAAAGAAACTAACTTCAGTTTACTGTTAGTTCAAATACTGCTCCAAAGGCTTGCAGAGGCACTAAAAATACCTCCTCACGCCACAATTCAGCCAGTAGAATGTTCTCACACAAGGTATTTTTAAATAATTTCTAGGCACTGGACACTAGAGATAAAATCTGTTTTGAAAAAGAATTTAGTATTATGTTTGAAAAATATGAACAGATTATAAAATCTCAGTATTTCCTGAGCCTCAGCTCCAATTACTATCATTCATTAGAAATATGGAAGACTATTATCAAATCATCAAAATTTATAATGAGTTAAATAAAGGAAATATTCCTTCAAAGTTAGAAAATATTAGCTCTTTGAGGGTATGGAAATTATTTTCTGTAAAGACTAGTTAAATTGAAGATGTTTTCTTTCATAGACTTAAAATCAGAGGCAGTCAGTTGTAAAACTGTTTGGTTGGAAGATACTCCAATGGGAGGGAATGGAAAGCTGATCTCCAGAAGTTCTGTATCAAATATGTGATAGGCACATGAATAGAAAAATCTAAGTTTAACAATTGAAAAGGTCTTTGATTTGTAAAAGCTGATATTATTTTTCTATTGATTGTAAGGAATATAGAACTCCAACCTCAGCCTCAATTGAACTACACTGATATGACAACTGGCCACCAGGAACACCAGTGAACTGATAGCGACTTTTAGCCTTTTTGGTCAGCAGTGATGCTTATAAAAGCCTTTTTTAGGTCTATCATAGCCGTCACTTTTAAAAAAAGAAATACAACTATAGACTGTCAAATTATTTTAGTAGAAGATATTCTTTTTCATTTATTTCAGTAAAGAGTTATAAATGGAAAATACTGACCTAAATCTAAGTCAAATAACAGCAGGTGTCAGAAATCATGTAATTATAATCCTCTGATAAGAACATTGTGAAATACATTATAGAAGATTAGCTTTATTTTAAAAGTTTTTTTTTTTTTTGGCGAGAAACTCACAGTGCAAAAATTCTCAGGGTTCTTACTACTTCACAGCATTGGTGTATAAAATAATTCTAAATTACAGTATTATGCAAAGATGTCTGGGGAGGGTGTGGTGTGGGTGTGATTTGAGTGAGAAGGAAGAAAACAACTTTGTTCAACTTTGGCACTGTGGAAAAACTGCCCCACCACTAGCTCCCATGAAAAAGCTGGTATCAAGATGACCCTTACTGATGCTACATAATTGGGACAAGAACTGAAGCCGAATGGATACCTCTTGTGCAGCTGCAACTGTCTGTAAGGTTGCTTCTCCTTCCACTACCTGGACTTCTGAGCAGATTTTATGAGGTGTCCCAAATACACCACAGTTGACTAGTCTTGAAACAATGTGTATGATATTTTTGTCTTGTATAAGTGCTGTAGGATTTCAGTTAATAAAATCATCGAATGGTTTGGGTTGGAAGGGCCCTCAAAGCCCATCGTTCCATAGTTACACCCCCCCCTGCCATAGGCAGGGTCACCTTCCACTAGCCCAGGCTGCCCAAAGCCCCATCCAACCTGGTCTTGAACACTGCCAGGGTGGGGGAAGCCACAGCTTCTCTGGCTATCCTGTGCCAGGGCCTCACCTCCCTCCCAGGGAAGAATATCTTCCCTAATATCTAATCTAAATCTATGGTTTTTCAGTTTAAACCCATTATCCCTCGTCCTATCACCACACTCCCTGGTAAAGAGTCCCTCCCTGTTTTTCTGTAGGCTCCTTTAGGTACTGGAAGGGTGCTAGAAGATCTCCCCAGAGTTTTTTCTTCTCCAGGCTGAAAAAGCCCTACTCTCTCCGCCTGTTTTCATATGAGAGGTACTCTAACCCTCTGGTCATCTTCATGGACTTCCTCTAGGCTCACTCCTAGGGGTCTATATCTTTCTTGTACTGGGGACTAGTACACCAGATGGGGTCAGCATATGAATTTGTGTTGCAAGCAGGGGACTAGATAAACTGAGATGTATCTGACAGGCAAAGAATTGTACAGTGCTTTACCAATGGACCGGCAGATGTTTTCACATGAAGTGGTGTTTGTAAATTTTGCCCCTACTTCTGAACGCTTCCAACTGCCAAAGCAGCATGACCCTCCTGTTATCTGGACTGTGTGTCAGCCAGCTGTCTCCTCTTCTGGCCTCTCTTTCTGCCAGAATAATGAAGCAGCTCCTTTTGATGCCAGAAAAAAAAAAAAAGAGGTCTTAAAAACTCATACTTGTCAGAATACTGATGTTTTTCTAGCCTATGTTATGATGTGCTCTTCATTTGTTTGCTTCATTTAACTAGTAAAGAAGTGGTGTGACAAGCTTTCAGCATCATGAGATCTGACAGATTATGTACCCTCACGTTTAAAAATAAATAAATAGATGCAAAAAATCTTGACAGCACGATGTAGAATTACTTTTTATTCTGCAGTATCTGGAGGTCTAGCACTCTTATCAAAGGCAGTTGACCACTGATTTGTCATCCTGAAGACATAATTATTCATTGGATGCCATCTGCAAGTATGGCTATACCTTTCAGGGACTGTCAGGCACATTAACTCTTGCTAACTACATTTTGAAGGCTATGAGAATTTAGCTGTTAAGGTTGCCTTCTATGTTCTCAATTGCATTCTTCTTACTAACTTCCTAAATTAAAGAGTGCAAAACATTCTTAAGCCTGAAAGGAAGGAGCTGAAACATTACATGCTGGACTTTCTGGTGACTTCAGGGTTTGGTTTTTTTGTTTGTTTGTTTACACAAAAGAGAAACCTTCCAGTCCAGTGGAACCCAACGTGCAACAGAGAAAGCTCTCTGTCTGTTTGGTTTTCTTTTTTTCCAGAACCTATAGGTAAGATTAAGGGAAAAAATGCCTGGTTAGGATAGAGCCTGGCCTATGCTAGAACCCAGTGTCAGATATATCTCCTGTTCTTTCTTTGGTTGTTGAAGAACCAGAGCATTGAGCCTGGCTCTCCAGTACTCTGCATACTTCTCTTCCACTGGAGTTATTTTGATCTGAGCTCTAGGCGATGCCATGGTTTAACTTCAGCAACACTGATGAGTTTGCCTTGCATCGCTTACTGCAGTGTTGACTAACTCTGCAAGGTATGCTTTGCCTATTGTGAAGAAGATAAATTTAACATTTATTTAAATTTTGTCTGGAAATAGTAGTTATCTTTATTCTTTACTCTGTATGACCTCTGTTAAGACCACATGTTGTATCAGTGGGTCTAGGGACCTGTCTAACTGCTCTGAGTGGAAACTTGGAAAATACCTTCCTTACAACAGTGGTTTAACCTCTTTTCCACTAGCTACCGATGTGCTTTGGTAGAGAAGATGGGGAGCTAGTTAGGGACTCATTCTGCTTCTGCTCTGAAACACTGCGTAACTTTAAAGAACTCTTGAGGTAAAGTTTCTTTAACGGCTAAATGATGGTAATATTTGGCTTATTATAAAATATCAGTTGGAACTGATTCAAAGTTATTAACATGAATATTGTTACTGTAAGAGAAGTCTTGCATTTCTGAATACACAGTAGCTGACAGGATTGCCTGGGTACAAGGAAGAAGCTAGTGAAAGAAGGTGAAACTGTAACATCCTATAGGTGTGTTAAGAGCTTTAGGCACACTCTCCACTCTGACACTGTTGTCCCCTATAGCAGTCTCCATTAATGAGCTTTACCTTAAAATCCATTGTGCTCTTCTTATTTCTTAATTTTATTTTTTATTCATGTTAGCACATTGGATGTGATTTGTAAATGCCAAAAGGCTGTTTCTTGAGCTTTTGTTGTTTGGAAAGCTTACACAGGTCCTCCTTTGTTCCCTTTTTTGAGGTCCCCTTTCTCTCCCAGATCCCTCCTCCTTATTTCCCGTAATGAAGCCCCTCACCCTGCTTTCCAGTTCCTTTGGACTAGTTACACCTACATACCTGGGTCTGATATCCTCTCTATATCCTTGACTTGTGGACATTTCCTTACAGCAGTAAATCACGCTTTAAAAGTTTTATCCACCACTCCCCACAGATCACTCTGTTCTGCAGTGTATTATTACTGAATCTGTAAATAAGGGAATAAATCATTGGTTTCTGACTAGCGAGGAATATGCCATGGCATATGAAAATATATCAATTTTTAATTCATTTCTGAAGGTGACCCAGAAGCAAATGATCATGATGCAAGTAAAATAGAAATATGCATATAATGCAGTCCCTGATGAAGAATTATGTTTTAAGAGCATCTGCAGGATTTATGATTTCATATTTATAATTTGCATATGTTCCGTATTTGTTTTGAATTTAATATGCTGTAATTTCATAGTCATGTAAATAAATGTGGTGGGTACTGCTGCCATCTCCTGGTTGCTATCTAAGTTAAAGATTCATATCAAAAATTAAATCTGATGTTTAAGTGAGTCTTTGTTGCTAAAGCTGAACTAAAAATTACCAGACATTTCAGCTTTCAGTATTAGGACCCTAGATTTTGGACAGATTGATGTTTGTGGTCAAATTTGATTGAATTTAACAGGACGGGCTGGCACTGATTAATTTCTTTTGGTTTTAATGTGCCATGCTTTAGTAGAAATATTAAGGCATGCTACCTGTAAATACACACATTTCTAGGTTTTCAAATTAGGTTTGTTATTGTTCTTTGCAAATATGAAAACAAAGGCCATCTGGTGCCTAGTGGGACCTTTCCTGAGTGAGTTTATGATTTACAGTGATTTTCCCCCCTTCTTTTCCAACCAATTATTTATTCCCTTTATTTCCTTTTACTGACAGTTGTTCTTAAAAATAAAAAACAAACAAAAAAAAGGTTGGTAAGCTCTATTTAATCACTGAGATACAGGTTGAGGATGAGCTGGTTGAGCTTCCTTGTTAATTTTTCTCTTTGTTGTAATGAAGTGACTTGCAGCTTTATAGTGAGTTCTACCACTCTAAAGAAACCCACAAAAAGCTATTTCTTGGCTATGGGCTTTCAAGTGTGCCTGAAACATGTTAAATTTCAGAAAAACAGTACGAAACAGGTGTGTTTGTATTGGGTTTTTTCAAAGCCTGTAGTAGTGCAACATTGTGCAAAGCTAAGACATTCCTCTCTTTTTTCTCTTTGCACTTTTAGGAGGTTTATCTCATTTTGAAATGTGAAAACACCTCATAAAATAATTAAGTCTGTTCTGCTAATTTCATTTACACATAAGCTGTTTTAGGCTGCGTGCAGTGTTTCAGAACTAACTCTGCTATCAATCTCTAATTTCTTGTTCCTGTGAAGTTTAACAAGTTAATTTTTAACACTTACTATTGCAGAGGTATTTAACATCTTCCTTTGCAACATAGTTAGGCTGACTAATTTTTGATGTTATGAGGTTTATTGACTCATGCATGAGATGAGAGGAAAAACTTTGAAACTTTGACTTTGTAGTATCCTTTTTCAAATTCAGAAGAGTCCCTGTGCTACATTTTGCTGACTTGTTTACCTACAACATTAAATGCTGTCTGGTCACTCTGAAGTGCTTAAAAAGAGACTCTCTGTGCAGGGAGGAGCCACCAAATGAAATGCAAACTCCCTTAGTTGCTTTGCTAGGTGCTAGAGCAAAAGCACACGACGTAACCAATTTTTATGGCTATATCTCACAGAAAAGATGAACACTATTTCAAGTGTAACTGAGAAAAATCTATTAGATGTTGTGAATTTAAATGCAGAACTGAAGTTAATCAATCTCATTAGCTTCTGTGCTTTGGCTAAAATGTAATAACAGACTGCCCAGAGGTTGTGTAGTCTCCTTCTCTGGAGACATTCATACCTGGCTTGGATGCTTTTCTTCCTGTGTGATTTAGTCTAGGTGATCCTGATCTAGCAGGGTGGTTGGACTAGATGATCTTTTCAGGTTCCTTCCAACTCCTAATGTTCCTATGAACAACAGAGTTACCACAGACTGCGAACCACATCATTGTTTTAAAACTCATCTGATTTTGAGTAGTGGGTGCCACATAAAATGTTAAAAGATAGTTATATAAATGTAGATTGAAGACAGATTCTGGTTGCAGGATTCTGGAAGTGCTGTTCAAGCACTATTTCTCCCTTTTTTGTGATTCTGGGCATATGAAAAAACCTCCCACAGAGAATTCCTCTCCTCAGAAAAGCTTGCTAATAGAAGCGGTGTGCAGAATGGCAGGTATTCAGTCCCTCTCTGAGCAGCCCTTCAGAGTCAGGATTGCCTCACTACAGATTAAGAGAGCATTTTTATGTATCTCTTCAGGCAAAAAAAACCCCAATGTGTGTGAATATTTTCTATCTGACTCTGAACAAGCCAGTTTTCTTGTCTAGCAGCGTCATCTGAAATGTTTTTGGTGTACCCGATAGGCTGCTGTCAACAGGACTTTTTCTATTAGTTTCCAAAGAAATGCATTCATTTATATCTTGAGATCCTAAGTAATGAAGATTATCTTTTGTTGGTGAGATTGTGCAGTGTTGGCTGTGATGTTCTGGATATTGCTGAACTCTGCTGTTCCCCTGAAATTTGTGGAAAAAGTTAAGTTTCAGGTGTAGGAGTGCTGGGTGTAGTGGCTAGCCATTGGCCAATTACAAATTATTTGCAGCATGATCCTTCCTTCTTGCTTTTATTAATTGCCTTAAAATATAGCTTTAATTGCGTGTTTTGACAGCCTGCAAGTCTCCCCTTTGGAAGCGAGATGCTGGCAAACCCATTCCTTGTGCAAACTAGGAAGGAAAAAAGTTTATAGCGAAGTCGTCAGACCCAACTTAAATACTCATTTAAAATTAGTGTTTGTGCATTAGAGGTCATAAAACATGGTCCTGAAACTACTCCTTAAATAAGATATAGGAGTGGACAGATTTTTGGAAATACTGTGAGAAGATTAATTTAAGAACAGAAGTTAAGTATGAAGTTCTGAAGTCAAGAGAGGTACTAATGGGGTGGTGATGATTTGCAGTGATACTTCTTGAAGTGGTGGGGAGAGATGCAAAGAATGTGAATTGGGCTGTCCCAGTACACGTTCCCAAAGGAAGAGGTCCCATCTAGAAAACAGCCCTTTGCCTGTGGTTGTGTTGGTTGAGGATAGTGTCATAGGACTTCATTGAAGATTTCAAGGAGAACATTTTAAGGTGGTGGGAGTAAAAAGTGGAGTTTAGAGAACCAGTTAGGACAAAAGGGTTCTGTGGTGCTTTGACCTTTGTCTCAATGAACAACTACAGATGACTTCAGCGTGGACAGGAGAAGAGTTGAGGAATGACTGAAGGGTCGTTCTGTGATAGTTTTCTACAGAGAGAGCGAGCTGTATTTCTCCAGAGGAGTTAGGACACACCAATATGTCGCCAGATACGTGCATAATGCCTCTTATTATGAAAGTAATGATGTAAACAGTTAAATGAAAACTATGGGGAATGAGTATAGTCTCATTTAATTAGAGTTTAGACTTTCTGAACTGGTACCAACCTGATTATCTCAGCTTAATCACACGCATTTATTCTGTCTGAATGCAGGATCTTTCCCATGGAGCTGACAGGTTGATCCTGCCCAGGCCAGCACATAAGGAACAGGATGCAGAAATAAATAATTTAGCCATGACAAACTTAGCTTCAGAAGCAGTAGATCTGTATCAGTGTGAGGCTGTGCCAGAGCCAAGTGGCCTCGGTTTTGGGCCCTAGTGTAGTAACTGCTATGCCATGCTGCTTCTGTCCTGCTTAGCCATACTAACCTGCTCACAATTGGATGAGCCATCTCTGCACTGCAGATCTTTGAATCATATCAATGTGCCCCAAAACTCCCTCCTTGCCTTATGGTGTTAGTAAAATGAATTACTGACCCCAATTCACCACTTTATATATAGTGAAATAGAGGACTTCTAGTTAGTGTAGCTATGCTGCGGAAATGAAGTGTCTTTACCTGCTGTCTACACACTTACTCTCAAACCTAATGTAGTAGTAACAAAACTTTTAATTATTTCCTTTAGATAAAAATTATAATCATATGTATCTAAACATGAGTTCTTAGCTCTACTGGGTATCTTAAAGAATATGTTTTCTGAGACAAAACCAGCTTTTCTCCAAAGAACTGCTATTGCTCTGAAATGCTCATCAGGTAAAGAAATTATTTAAACAAATGTACAGCTAAGGCTTCTATTGCCCAAACCCCCCAAACAATCTGTAGTTGAGAAGCTAATTGTGTTTGCATTCTACAAACAGATCAGATCTGTAAGAAATGAAATTATTAAAAAGCTTAGAGGTAAGTGGGTAAATCCTGATTTCATTCCACTGGAGGACAATCAGGTAGTCTTAAAGGAGTTTCATACATTTGTGACAAGTATGACTTTAACCCATAGCTTTTACTGCTCTTTTCAATTAAACTTGAAGACTTTTTCTATGATTGGAGTCTTGCATTTGCACGCCCTGTAGTGGTATGCATAATTGACTAATGATGTCTGCAATTTACCTGTGTGATTAATTAATTTGCAGCTATAAATGTTCTGTATTAAATTATGCAGAAAGTCAGCAAGTTTTTAACTCATTTATTGAAATTAAAAGGAATTTCCGTTTCTCAATTTTGTTCACTTAGCAAACCAGGAGTCCAGGAGTTAAAATTGAGATCCAGTGATATTTTAAGGAAAAAAAAATAAAATCTATAGCAGTAGTGAATCATAGAATTGTTTTGCTTGGGCAAGACCTTGAAGATCATCAACCATTAATGTAGCACTGCCAAGTCCACCATTAAATCACGACCCTAAGTACCACATCTACATGTCATTTAAATACCTCCAAGGATGGTGACTCAACATAGTTACACAGTTTTCCTGTAATGTGAATGGAGGAAGGAAGTTTGCTTCCATTGCTGATTTTTAAAAATTCTATTAATATTCTTACAAAGTCATGCTATTTGCTTATGTTGAAATATGTTGTGAACTCAGAAAAGAATGAGAGTATTTGGGGAAAGTATTTTGTGTGTCTTTTCTGAGTTCTGTATCAAACAACCAACATATATTTTGTCTTTTACTACTGTATGAAATTAAATATTTTTTCTTTTTCTCATAATGAAAAAGAAAAATCCTGAAAGATATTAATGAAATCCTTAGAACATGATTTCATTAAACAAAATTTTTCATTGTTTATTTGATGGAATGATGCTTTTTTTTTTTTGGTCTGGCTTGATTTGAGCTTACCAAAGCAAACTAACAACAATGCAGAGGCTAAAGTTGAGCTGAATGACTTTGTTTTACATATGTTTAGTGATTATAGGGCACCTTGATGCCTGATCTATCAAAATCTTTGAATATTCCAGACAAACTGGAGGGGAGAGAGATGAAGGGGAAAGATTAAAATCATGGTTTATACATCTCTTTTCATTAAATAAATCAACAGTTGAGAAGACAGCTCCTGTTGTGACAGCTTTGAAGAGATGCAGAGATTGAGTTACCACTAGGAAGAAAAAGTTGGCCTGTTTAAATAGTAAGAAATATTTTCCTTCCTCACTGTGCATTCAAGTTGCACAGTGTCTAATTCTCAAAGTGTTTTAAGACAAGGGCCATTGATATTTGCGCCAACTTTCCTCCAGGAAATTTGAGGCTGTCTTGCTGTTTCAGCCCAAAGGGAGGAATTTCTTAGTATCATGAGCATCATTTCTTATCCTTATCTTTTGTAAACTAGACCCATATTTTAATATTTGGGAGAGCCACACTAATAGGCACCAAAGGATAGAAGTTTGAAAGCAGTGAAGTTGTTAATGCAGATGTTTAGAGTAGCAATCCCAGGTATTATGTATGTCTGTGTGATGAAAAACTGTTGCTTTGCTACTGGTATGCCTTTAGAAGTGTTGCAGTGACCAAACCATAGAGATACTGGTGCTGACTGCCAACAGGCTGTACAGCTGAAGGTATGAGGACTTCAGACTAACACCTAGATGACTGAGAAACAGTCTTCAGATAAGGCTGGCAACAAGAACAGGATTAAGCAGACAAGGTACTTCTCATATCTGGAATGCAAAGAAGTCAAGACCAACCATGTAGATATGGAGTTCCCTCTTCCATCTCCTAGTAGCTTCTAGGTTTCAAGCAAAACAACAAGTGGTGTTGAAGACAACTTTGCACTACCTGAAATGATTCTGGGGTGAGGCAGTGGGGAGGAGAGGAAATGAGTGTTGCTAAAATTGCTACACAGCTATGTGGGAATTACCTGTATTATGGCTGGATATTGAAGGATAATTTAGCTGTGGGAGATTTCTGCCTGTATGCCTAAGATAGATGCTATATTGGAACATGCAATTTATAGAACGGTTAGCTAATCTTCAGAAAACACAAACTGGAAAAATTATACTCTGCACTATTTCAAAGCTCATGATGTTTGCCATAAAGCTTTCAGGTTAAGCCCATGTCCTACTGAACATGTTAAATGAATGGTGCTATTACAGTCTGCAACAGTATGACATTAGAAAAATTACAGTGCTAATTGGGGCTGCTTTTACAGACCTTAATATTGCTACTTTAAGTTCTCATTGTTCACTTAACAGTTACATTACAAATCTCTTGATGAATAGCTTTTTGTTCAGAATTGTCAGATTCAGCTTTGACAATTCATTTAGTTTAATGGGTATGTAATTCAGATATGTTAACTCTGGAATGAAAGGGTCATCTTGAGAGTCTCCACAACAGAAAACAAAGTATTTCCTTATACCTTTGACAAAATGATTGAGAAGGCTGTTCATATCTGTGGATGCTTGATCAGGAAAACACATGTGCAGACTGGAGGCACTAGATCACACGTATTGTCCATTTAAATATAGGAATAACTTATTTAAGACAGAAGTAGCTATGGTTACACAGTAAATTACAAAGTAAATTGAAAGTAAAGTATGTAGTCTTAAAAAAGAGTGCACTTAGAAAAAAAAGAAATCCTGGTTTAAATCTTGTTTTAATAGGGGAGATATTTGATTAACTATCATATAAATCTGTTGAGCATTGAATGAAAGTGTTAGTGTGATCCCATCATAAACTAAAGCAAGAAAAACACTCAGTGTCAAATCAAGCTACTAGGGAAAATCTAATTTTTTTTAATGACAGAGTACCAATTTGTAAACTAACTACAGGAACCTCGCTTTCCCTTCTAATATGTAGCATTTAAGAGTTGTCTAATGTAAAATGTGGATATGATACTGCAGTGTATTGGGAAATGAACGGGAAGATGTTGATGTTGTGAGATGACAACAGGAGGCTGGATCAGCCCCTCCGTCGTGTGCTCCCATGTGCTTGTAGGGGAAAGCATCTTCTCTTGCCATGCTCATGGTCCTTCTGCCTGCAGAAATGGGTTCAGTCCCCTGATGTTGTCAGAACAGGCTTGGGTTATTATCCTCATTTAGTCTGCAGGGAAGGATGATGGGGCTGCCACATATATCCCCAGACATCCCCGATTACAGGGACATTTACTCACGTTATGTTTCTTCCTATTTCTTCACTCTCCTTTCTGTCATGTTTTTATTTTCCTGTCAGCATCAGTCTCCTCTCACATAACCTATCCAGAAGTCTCTTCCCCTACTGGTTCTGGTTTTGCTAAATCCATACCCAAATTCAGTATTTCTGACACAATTACCTAGATAATCTTGGCATTATGGTATCACTGAAATGTTGACCTGGGTACTGCTGGCCGTGCAGGGCAACCTCCTAACATTCTCCAATGGTCCCCTCTGGCTGTGCAGTTTGACTATTTCATAGAATCACAGAATGTGTTAAGTTGGAAGGGACCTTTTAAAGACCATCTAGTCTACCCCTGCTGCAGTAAGCAGGGACATCTTCACTATATCAGGTTGCTCAGAGCCCCATCAAGCCTGACCTTGAATATCTCCAGGTATGGGGCCTCTCCTACATCTCTGGGCAACCTGTGGCAGAGTGATCTGCTAGCCTCATATTGAAGATTTTTTTTTTGGTAATATCTAAGAACCCTATACCCATCTGCGAAGGCCAGCAGTGCCTCCTGTTGCTGTCTGCAAATTTTGCCAACATATGTCATGAGCTGTTGCCCCCATTAATTTTCTTATGCCATGTCCAGCAGTTTCTCAGGCCATACCTGTTAGCAGCTTCCCCTGCTACTTTTACCTTTTCACTAGTTTACAGCCCATTGTGGTGGTTGTACTGGTGGTGATGGTTGTACTGTTGACTTCAGGCCTCTCTAGCCAACCCCAGCTCTCATCTCCTGGGGCAGATATTTCCTCTTTATCAGTCTTTCAGCTCTTCTCCAAGGATACTTTTTAGGAAAGAATACCCTTTATCAATCTTTTGGCTCTTCTGCAAAGGTAGAATTGTTAGCAAAACCAGATAGTGCATTTAACCTTAAACTAAACAGTGCCTAAGTACTAACCCAAACACATTTCTGTTCCTGTAAAGTAGAAAATTGCACTAAACCAATGGGCCCAAATCCTGCTGCTGAAGGCAGTGTGCTCTGTCGCACTTATACCTCTGTTTTGCAGCTATTTTCTATACCTTCATCTCCACTCCCAGCTTCCTGGGTGCAATTCAAACAAGTTTTGTCTCCCTCCCAGCTTGGCTCCACATGGTAGAGAAGTTCACTGAGGTGGGGTGAGAGGACCAAGTATCCAAAGGGCAAGTCCTACTTAGGCAAGAAGACAGAAAAGCCAGAAATGTTGGTAGTCCAGATCAGATGGGCTTGAAAGGTGAAAAGCTCTGCAGCAGTGGAATCTGACTGGCATTTTATGCAGCTCAACATTTCATCTCTGGTGCTATTCCAGTTTCCAGAGCTCTCTGTGACTTGGGAACTAGATATCAACTGTCAAAATCTAGAAGCTGAAATTCTTGAAATATTCTCAGTGGGAAACAAATGCTACAGTAAACTCTGTTTCAGTGCAAGAGCTGCAGTGGACCTGACTATACTGACGTGGTCATCTCAGAGTAAAACCATGTAGTGATACATGATATATAATCGTAATATATCCCTACCACCCTTGCTATCTTGACTAGATTGTTCCTCTTTGCTACTTATTTTAGCATTGCATGTTGCTTTACTTAGAGGGGTTTCTTGAGCCCCATTTTGGGACGTTGAACAAGCCTTTCTACTTATGTTTACCCTAAAGGAAAAAAAATTATAGCTAATAAAGAAATATTTGATAGATAAAACCTCATGCATGTGGAGATTTTCAACTTAAATTCATTGAATGATTATTATTAATTTCAGAATAAAACTAGAGCAGTTAACTATATAAGGTAACTATAAGACCAGGCTCATGTATTCTGCATCTCAGAAACAACAACAACATGATAAATGGATGGTTTGGGTTTCTTTTTAAGCATAGGAACAGATAATAGATTTTTAGGTTACAACAAGTTTTGAGAACATTTATGTTGGCTGGAATTAAAACTTTAGTTGATGATCTCCAATTTTTACACTGTCTTCAAGAGATCTCTTATGAAGCCTGGAAAGGAACATAGTTTCTGAGAAGTGCTCTCAGTTTAGAGTTCAGGAGGACTGCAGAAATAGGTCATCACTTAAACATCATATGTCATTAGGAACAGCTTTCTGGTAATAATGCATTGTCAGAGGTACCAGAAAGTTCATTGAATTCATCTTGCTTTTGCTAACTTCTTCATTTCAGAAGTGAAAACTTGAAAGGGGTTTTATTTTTTAAATTGGTTCCTTCAGTTGATTGGACTTCATGTATGTACATCTATTTATATTCATATATGTATATATAAGGATGTAACGTTATGAGTATGTGTGTTAGAAATATTAATAGTGAAAATTAGCAAGAAAATATGTAAGAAAGTGTCAGTGTGTGATGAAAGCATAGGAAACAGTTTTCTTAGACAGTGCAGATTTAAAAATGCTACCTGTTTTTTTTAAAGCATAGAGAAGTTTGCTCAGGTTCATGCAGTGAGGCATATGGTATTATAACTTTTGCTATTACTTTCTTATGCATTTACATTAAGATAATTTTATTAAATAGTTCAAAAAAAAGTTCATATATCAGTGCAATTTTTAAAGAATATCTTTCTGGTCTTTTAAGAAACTCCCCCCCCCCAAATAAAATCAACAAAAAACCTCACAAGCCACAAATGGAAAAAAAAGCAGATACTGTAGATAAATCTTAGAATTACTGTCAATAAAGATAATGGAAAAGAATAGGTTTTCAGCCACTGGAGCAATTTGTCTGTGCTAAAACCTGGAAATTCTGAGGGACTTAATTTTTTAAGAATGCTGCCTGTGTTGGTGTTAAAAGCATGTCATCCACCATGACAGCTTACCAGTTGAAATATGTGTATGAAACAAAGTTACTGAAACCTAAATCCAAATATTGCAAGAACTTCTCTGCATAAAATGTGGTCAAATAGAAACAAGCACAGTCTTCATGATGGTTGTTTATGCTTTGGTTTTTTTGGAAGATTTTTTTGTAACAAAACCCTCTGTAATTGAGTACAAAAAGATGCATGATTTTTTTTATACCCTTATGGAATCCATGAAGGCTAAATAATTTATTTATGGAAAAAATAAAAATAACAGGCATATTTTAAAACTTTGGAGCCAAGTTCTAGTTTTGTTGATACGATGCAATGCATTACTATATAGATATGAATATGCTTAGTTTCTTGAGAATACAATTCAGACTATGTGATGCATATTGGGGAAAATAATTGTTTTCTGTTTATGTTTATATCTTTAGAAAAAAGAAACAAGGATTTAAAGAAGCAAAATAAAAAATGCAAGGAAATGCATGTAGGAGAGGGACACCTTTAGTTAATCTGAGAAAAAGGTACCAACAGAGTTAAGGACAAGAGAAAAAAGTAGCAGTTTAAGAAAGTAACCTTAATGGCCAAGTCTTTCTAAAGTGTCATTTATTAAAACCAGAGGATTAATTAATCCAACTAAATGTAGCAAAACATAGAAATACTGGAATTTAACTTTACCCTTTACTAATGCTCTGTGGTAACACTTCAGGTTGGTGCCTCTGAAGCTAGACTGATGTAGCAAAACCAACCCATTTTTTAAAAGATAAAGCTCATGATCTGCCTCTTACCTCATGTATTTTCTTATTGAAGTGGCCTCTAGAAATTGAAGAAATGCAAATACTTAATACCAAGTGTTACTAAAATATGAGATAAAGAAAACTGTCATACAGTTAATTTTGTGCAAGCTATAATTACAAGATTTTAAAACTGATTGTAATTGCATGAACATATAGTGAGAAATAGGTAATCAAACTGGTTTTGAATTGTGGTATAACGACTTTCTGGATGTTCTATATTATTTCCACCATGATACCAAAAAATTGCTTCTCTAGCTTGGAGATATTTGTACCATTGAAATGAAAGAAAACAGAATTTGAGAATACTTTGTCATTTAAAAAAAATAATCTTAAGGACATGTTTATTTAGGGTAGTTCTTTTTGTGTAGGCTGAGTATGCTTAGCCCTTTGTTTGTTTTGGTTTTTTAATATTTTGCAAGAAAAGATAGTTTTCCTTCTATCCTGAATATATATAAAGGCAGAGAAACTTTCTAATCTTGCTTTTGGCTATGCTGAGGAATTGTGCTATAGTTAAACCTCCGCTGGACCCGCGGTACCTGACTTCATATTTATGCAGTTTGTGCATTGTCTAAGACCATTACTATCCCAGGAAATATTTTTCAAAACTTCATTACAATCTTTTGTGCTCTACTAAGACCTGTCTACTGTGCAAAGTCAGTAACCGTTACCCAGCATTGTTACTGGAGGGCTAAGAAGATAAGGGCTCATGGTTTGTTGTTCTTTACAAAAGTTCAAGGCACAGGACAGAAATAGATCTTCTGCCACAGCATAGCTGTTACATTTTTCTCTCTTTTTTCAGATGGATTAAAATGGATTTTTCAGGTTTATCCAGAATATGAAGAAGTACAAGGTATACATACACTGATGCGTGTTTTTTCCCAAACTCTGAAATTTCCTGGTGGCCCATGTCTGGACTTTGAGATAGGAATCGTCTTTGCCTCTACTGCATTAATTATGCAATGAAGACAGTGACTGTTGTAACCTGTGATGCTCTTCAGTTTCTTGTTCTGAACGTATTCTGGCTTCTGTATCCAGCCAATGCCTGGACTCTGAAGTGTGGAAGCTGAAATTCTGCTTAAAAGAATATTTTTCATTGTAGAGTTAGCAAACCATCCCCTACTCAACTCAGCCTCTAATGCTCAAACAAATAGCTTTTCATTAAGATGACATTTTGCACTTACTTTCTTCCCCACCATGAAATCAGTATTACGCACAAAAGAAAAACCTTTTAGTTCTAGACACATTTTTCTTTGAGACTCAACAAACCTATTTTATCTTCTTTCCTAAAGATGGAAAGATTTTTTTTCATCAACTCAACTGGGAATAATATTTCTTTAAATATATATATTTTTTAAAACAGAACAGTAAATGACTTTTTCTTTTAGTGTGTGTCCATAACCAGCTCTTTACATTTCAAAATGATTTGTCAAGATACCGTTGCGATGCTTGTCACAGCCTCTCTAAAGCTGTTAAAGCAAGTCAGAGATTTTTCTGCCAGAGGAGCCTGGCAGGAATGACGAGCCTAGTGATACTTTTGCTATACAGAAAACTATTAGTGATGGTGGTAAGGATAAGCTTGATGAGGGCAAAGAAGTTGAGTTAAGAAATGATAGAGGGAAGTGGGGGTTTTGAGTGTTGTTATCACTGAGATGACCTTGGTCATGTTCAGTAAAAAATAATACTTTTAAATAGGACATCTGGTACCAGAATCTACTGTCGTAATACTATCCTAGTTTTTCCCCTACTAATTTCAGTTATTTTCCTGAACAGCCTATTAGTTCTATTGAGTGTAACAAGGTGGTATCAAAAGAAAAACATCAAACTTGCTCAGGGACAGGGATTTTTGCAAAAAACATGAATGAGTGCCTTAATCTATTGGGGTGGTAAATACTTAAGATTAAAAACTAGTAATATTTTTTCACATGCATGTAGCCTACTGGTGGTTTTCTTTCTTACTGATTGTAGTATAATGCTCGTTTTTAACTCTCTTTCATTTACAAAGAGCTCTTGGTTTCTACTCAACCAGCTTCTCAAGTGCTAGCTTCATATTGATCTCTGTTTTCTGCAAAGTAGGCTCTAAAATTTCCATAGATCGTATCTGTTACACACATGAGAGCATGGGTATGTCTGGTAGATCAAAGCCAACAGTCATTGTGAGGTTCAAGTATGTTGCTTCAAAGCATGTACTTGAAGGTAGTGATTGGTATGCTCTTAAATGTTGGTAATAGCATTTGCTCAGTGGATCTTGGTTCCTGAAATTATTGCTGAGTATCATAGAAGTGTTTTGGTGACTCGTGAGTCTGTTTTGCTCCTGTGTAATACAAAAGCCTTGATCATGCTGTGTATAAAAGCACTAGATTCAATCCCATTGTTTCCCCTTGGTATTGTGCCAGCCCTCCTGGAACTATTAGGAATGAATTCAGTAAAATATAGAGGGAATTTAACTGGGTACTATTTTAGCTGTTCTTAGCTGGGGTATATGTAGCTGTTAATGTCCAGTCATGAAGACAGCTAAAATTTGGAAAAAAATTCTTAGAGGTGTTTGGTGATTTTGTGGTGGTGTTTGATTTTTTTTTTTCCCAAAGAGGTGCAGAAATTTTAAAAAAAGTGTGTTATTTTTTAGTTTGCCAAAATGAAGATTGTTGTTATCGTGTTAGGCACCAAGGTAGTGTCTTCAGTAGTAAACTAAACAGGGTTACAGTCTGAGCACTACCATGCAATGTACTCATTTTGGTTTTAGGATGATCCATAGAATGATTTTGGTCTAGACCCAATTACAGTTTTCCAGACACCACCTGAGCATGAGGTGGGGAATAGCAGAGCCTGAGACTGTTCCAAGGGCAGTGTGGCTGACGATCCCATGCCTATGGGTTGTGGAGAGAGGAAAGGGTCAGGGAGCTTTGCACTGTGGCTATGAGTGATGCTGCAGGGGAACAAGTAACCTTAGGGCTGGGGAGCAGACCCCAAGCCTCTTCTATATATGAACTTGGGTATAACCTCAATGTAGTTAGTTTTGATCTTGTAGTGAAGTGTTGACCTTTGGGATGCTGTGAAGTAGACCTTCAGAATAAGTCATAGAAGTCAGAAGCAGTTCTTTTTTCCTTTTTTTTAGGCTTTCAAAACAATTTTTCATGAAGATTACTAATCCTTGTAGAGGAATCTTGCTGTGTTTAGACACATAATAAACATGACCTGTGAATTAATTTATAACTTTTATCTATAATGACATTATTTTTTTGGACAATATCCACAAAGTCTGTGGGGAAATGACCTTTATGTCTTTTAATAATTTTTTTTTTTGTAGCTGTTTGTTCCTCCATGCCTAGCAAAATTTTAGCCAATACTGAAAGCAAAGTTGTGGGGAGAAAAACTTGGGAAAGGAAAAAATAAAAGATACACTAATAGTAACATCCTTGACCATTTGCTTACACTTACCTATACTGTCTGTTGAGCTAGGAGTAGGAGGTCATATCCTGATGTCAGCTTAGCTGCTTTGCTACAGAACCATACAAGAGATGTTTGTGATGCACTGGTTCCAACATGTTAATAATCTCCAATTCCATTAATCCTAAAAGTGCTCCTTAAAAGTCACAATACTAAACTTGGTAAATTTAGTATTTTCAAAGCAGCTGAAGTTTTTGCACCTGAAAATTCTTCATTTTTGTTTAAAAGAAAACAAAATAACAGCAAGAAACCTCAAGCATAGCTAAGGATTGCCAGCGTTAGGGTGTGAGATATCACATCTGCTGTGTAATAGGCTCTTCCCATCCCATTTCACCTGCAGCCGTCTGTGCTAGTGCAGGGTGTGACCCATCACCCCACAAATGGCACAAAAAAGAATTAAATGCTGACTTTTAATACAACCTGTGCTCCTTTTGCTCTGTCCTGTCTTTTGACCTACAATAAACCATTTCAGCTCACAAAATGTGCAGAAAGCAAACTTAAACTAATGTTTTTCTCTTAGCCACTTGGCTTGGCAAATTGAAAGAGCTCATCACAGAAGTTGAAGTGATGGGAAGGGGCAGAAAGGCAGGACTGCACTGGTAGCTGTGAGCCTGCCTGTGGCTGTCAAGGAATCACAGACTGCAAAGAGGCAGTAATGCCTCCCTCTCCTTACCTATTTTTTTTTTTTCTTAGTTATTTGTGGTATGTTTCTCAGTACCATCTTGAATGCATGTGCTCTGGAAAAATCTCTTTCCTACACCTTAACTGCATAAAACTGAGAATTTCAGTAACCCAGTTCCTTATCTTGCAGAGCATTTGGCAGTCAGTTTCAAACTTGCTAGGCAAGAACAATACATATTTAGGTGATTTATAGGTATATATGTACTTAATAGGCTGTGCTTTCTTGAAAGCATAGTTTGTAGATGAGAGACTGAGATCTTTTTAAATAAGATTCTTCTGCATCTTTCAGACAGTAAGTAATATAAACTATGTGAACGATGTGAAATAAATAAAGTGCTACTTAGGATTGCATCCATTTGAGATAATAGATAAGCCTTTGCTCTCATCCCCATGGCATTATTTCAATTCTACAGTAAACATTTTCAATTTCAAAATGAACTTCAGGGGAATCTCTAGCAGATACAGCCTCTTAGCTGCCTGAAGGATCCAATCAACTAGATACAATGTCATGAAAAGCTGATTTGCAAACTTGTTTTTCCAGGAAGAGAGGGAGAGCATTTATAAAAATATCAGAACCAAATATTTATGACAAGACTATTTCATTCGCTTTAAATATGTCTATGCTATCATTGCATTTGCGAATAGTTAGGCACCATACATAAGCAGCCATCTAGCTCAGTGGCATAGCCATTGCTCTTCTGTTGATACCATTTGTGTGAGCATGTAAGGGAGGGGGTGGATACCAAAGGGTTCCTCAGGGGTCAGTACCTGTCAAAAATCTGGCACTGTTTTAACATCTTTGTCAGAGACATGGATAGTGGCACCAAGTGCACCCTCAGCAGGTTTGACAATGACCCTGATCTGCATGGTGAGGTCAACAGGCTAGAAGGAAGGGATTCCATCCAGAGGGCCCTTGACAGTCTTGAGAAGTGGGCCTGTGTGAACTGCAACTGGAGTTAAATAAGGCCAAGTGGAGGTTGTGCATGTGGGTTGGTGCAATCCTAAGCACAACTACAGGCTGGGCAGACAATGGATTCAGAACAGCCCTGGGGAAAAGGACTGCGCAGGCACCAAGGTCAGTGCAAAAGCAGGACCAAGAAGAGGTGCTCCAGGCACAGAAGAAAAAGATTTCCCTGTAGCCTGTGAAGACCGTGATGGGGCAGGTGTCCCTACATAGCCCATGGAAGATGATGGGGAGCAAAGACACCACCTTCAGCCAGTGAAGAGTCCCCATGTTGGAGCATTTGGAGACATATGGAAGAAACTGTGACCTGTGTTGGAGCAAGCCTCTGACAGCACTTGCAGCCTGAAGAGAAATAGAGACATAGAGAGAGGGAGACCTACGTTCTAGCAGGTTTACGGGAAGGCAGGTGCAGGGACTGGGGCTTGTGACTGCAGGATCAGTCTGGAGCAGTCTGGGTCTGAGAGACATTCTATGATTTCTGACTGCAGCACATAAAAGTGATCTACGCTGGGGCAGTTGGTGAAGAGCTGAAGCCCCGTGGGAAAAGACACACATTGGAAAACTTCATGGAGGACTGTGTGCCGTGGGTGGGACCCCACGCTGGAGCAGGAGAAGAGTGTGAGGAATGCTGCACGCAGCTAAGAAGGAAAACGACTCTTGTGGAACTGACTGAAATCCCCCAGTCCCTGCCCCTCCCTGTTCCACAATGTGGGGAGGAAGGAAGAAGGGAGCAAAATCAGGACTAAAATGAAGTCTGCCAAGAAGGGAAAGATGGGGGGGATGTGCTTTAAGATCTGGTCGCACTTCTCATTACCCAACTCTGGTGTCACTGGGGGTGCAGGGCAGTGTCAGCAATTAGAGAGTTTTCTTTCCTTTCTTCTGTGTTGAGTCTGTTGTGCCTGTGATGCTGATTATGGGATGAACTCTCCCTGTCCTTATCTTGACTCCTGAGCCTCTCAATATATATTTTCTCCCCTGTCCAGCTGAAAAGGCCAGTGCTAGAGTGACTTTGCTGGGCATCCGGCGTCCAGCCAGGGTCAAACCATGACAGGCTTTTTGAACCTGGAGAAGAGAAGGTTCTGGGGAGACCCAACAGCCTTCTAGTACCTAAAGGAGCCCTACAGGAAAGCTGGAGATAGGCTGTTTATCAGGGACTGTAATAGCAGCACAAGGGGTAATGGGCCTAAACTAAAAGAGGGTAGATATATTTAGATTAGATATCAGGAAGAAATTGAAACATTGGAACAGGCTGCCCAGAGAAGTTGTGGGCGCTTATCCCTGACAGTGTTCAAGGCCAGGTTGGATGGGGCTTTGGGCAACCTGGTCTAGTGAAGGTGTCCCTGCCCATGGCATGGAGTTGGAACTAGATTATCTATAAGGTCCATTCCAACCCCAACCATTCTATCATTGTGTGATTCTATTGTATTTCTTTAAAATTGCATGCATATCTGAGAAGATAATTTATAATCAAGTGTTCATGGAAGATGAAGGCTTTTGGTGATAAATATTAGATGTTCAATTGTGTTTCATGCAGAAGCTGACCTTGCTTAAGGTTTAGCAAAATCTAATTTTGTAGGGAAAATGACAACAGAGGCCTTTAATTTATGTAGGTCTTGCTTTTCCCCATTGGTATTGATAGGAGTTTGCATTAGAAACTTAGCAAGAAAGTTCAAATATACTTACAGATGTGTTTGTTTCTATTGGTTACAGAAAGTCATTGTATAGTATACTGTGTCATAGCTTTAGTGTAACATAGTATAATATAATAGAGGAAGAATACTGGATTTTTGAGGATAACAGAAATGAAACTCATATCTGATTAACTTTGATTTCATCAGGCTTAATCTGATACTAAGGAAATACTCATATATATGCTAATGTATATTAAAAAGTCATTAGCTTTAAAATTCCTCTATCTTACCTTGTCAACATGACCTGTTGCAAAAATAAATATTTATCTGAGGAATGTTCACAGAAAACACAGAAAAGAAAATTTCTTAATTACTGTTTCATGAAAAAGGACTGCAGGGCAGGTTGAAGACATCTTAAAACTTGTCTTCCCTTGCCCTTAACGAATTTTCAGCAGGGACCTGGTCGATAGGGTGGAGACAGCTATACCAGCTATGCTGACAAGTACAGCTCAGCACCTCAGCTCTGGTTATAACCCCCCCAACCTGTTAGTGGAGCTGGCTGTGTGCCTGCACCTCTCCTGCTGCACTGCATATTTCTGAATTTTTAAGTTGCCCGTGAAAGGGAGTTGGAGCTAACCCCAGGTTTTGCACCCACGCAAGCAAGGCGTGCAATGTGCTCTCTTCCACCAGCGTATGCTGTGGGGGCAGCAACCTCTTGCAGAAGGGGATAAGACAGCTGAAGGTGATAGCATCTTTCGTTAGCACAGATAAATTTGCAAGGTGTCATCGTTCAGCACCCTGATTGCCAAAGTACACTGTGCATTTCATTGCTCTGCCATGAAACAGCAGATCCCTTTTTGTACAAGTAACAGGCTCCACAGATGCAGTCAAACAGCAAATATGTTCTTAGGGGATGCTAGCGCTCATAATTTCATACGTCTAATAGGAAGGAATAGCCTTGTTTCTACTGTGAAATATTACCCACAGTGTATTTCTCAGTGGTAGGAAATCAATTCTAACTTGAGCTGAAGAGTATTTTGCTTATTTTTGCTCTGGTTTTCACATTATGAGAGGAAAAAATAAATTGTGCAGAAGATGAAATCTGATTTTGATGGATTTTAGATTGCCTTGTTTCAGGCAGAGCAATTGCTTCTTTGCATTTAAGTGCTTAGTGGCTGAAGGTGCTGAGTGACACAGATGTCCAAAAAGGGTGGATTTTTTTAGGAAATTTTTCAGAATAATTTTTAAATAGACCATACCAACCTATGTATTCTGAAGTTATATTACAGGCCTTACTCATATTTAAGTTGAAATTAACTACATAAAATTCTTTTCTTTGGTCTAAAGGATCTTTGTATTTCAGTCTTTCTAAATACAAGAGGAAGTTTGAATGTAATCCTTCTAAAATTGACAGATTGAGTCAGAGCGGTGCATGCCACTCTATCAGAATGTTCTTTCAGCCATAGTGAAGGAAAAATCAGTAATTTGAAGTATAAAATGACTCCCTCTTGATTCACCTCCAGGACAGTTTGGTACAAGATTCCTTCCCATTGAAAAACTGGTTGTGAAAGATAGAAAACTTGTTTGAACTTTGAGGAATTTTAGGGATCATGAAGGCAAACTTCAATTTAAACTTTGAAAATTTTAACTTGTATTGTGTTGGCAACCCATTTAGCCTTTAAAAATGGTCCAAGTAAATAAAATAATTATTTATGACTTTAAAAAAAATCTTTTATTTTGATTTTTGCCTTTTTTGTTTAGCATTTTCACTACAACTTAGATTATACTTCCAAATATAATCTTATAAAATGAATAATCCTTTAAAATAATATATATTCAGTGGTGGTTTTGTAAGACCTTTTGTTTCCTAGGATAAATATTTTCACTTCTAACTTTCATTCTTTAGTTTCTGTAGATTCAAAATTTAAAATAGAGCCATGTGGATCTACTGCTGCTATTTAAGTTGTTTTTTATTTGAATTCAAATTGGGAATACCTCTTTAGGAAATTATGCCACAGAAATGGGTCTTGGGTTAGTTTTTGGGTTCCAAAAAGCTATACATTTGAAAACAGCAGAAACTTTTGGTGGTTGTCTGGTGAGGTGGATCATGTTTATGGCAGGCAACTGTCTCACTCTTCTGGACTTGGTGAGGCCTCAGGTGAAATAAGGCATTCTGTTTTGTAAAACACAAACAACCCTCCCCAAAAAACAACCAAAAAAGAAACAAACACACCCTTCCCAAACCATATCCCAACAAAAAATTAAAAAAAAAACCCTCACCACCACCAGATAGGTCTTATATTTAACCTTGAGTACTTTTCCATCCTAAGTCCTCAAGCTAAAAAAGGAAAAAGCTTTTCTGGAAAAGGAGAGTGCAATTGATTCAACCTAGTCACTAGTTTGTTGAAGGAAATTTGGGGACATAGGCCAAAATCATTGTTTAACAAACACTTTAACAGTAAGAATAATATAAAAGTGTAAGACTACTGGGAGAAACCTTGCTGTTAAATGAAGAACCTCATTTGATGATTGAAGAGGTCATAAAACTCCTCAAAGAACACTTTATGGCTCTGATTAATGTTATTCATTTTAATTAAAAAATATAATAGTGAAGGCTATGGAAAAATACCTTGAAAAATAAACTGGCTCTGAAGAGTTCTCCAAAATGTTAGCAGGAAACATGTTGAAGAACCCAGAGGTTTACAGCTCAGCAAATGAGTGTTGCCAGGAGGCCTGTTCAGACTGCAGAAAAAGCTGAAAATAACAGGAAATGTCCTGGTGCCACTGACTGTTTTTCAAGAAAGGGGAAAAAAACCTCATCTGAAGTGAGGCCAGAATCCAGCCACACCTATTTTCAAGATAGCTGCTTCTAAAGGTTTCCTTCATAGTTGTTAGAGGTTGATTTTGTTCTGGTTAGTTGGTGTGTGAGGATGGATTCAGGTATTCATCACACAATTCATATCAGGAAGAAACCACACAAAACCCCAAACCCAAGAAAGCCCAAATAAAACCACCACCACCACCAAAAAAGCCTCAAGCCCAAAAAACCCCTTCAACGCCAACCTGTGTTCTGTTTTGATTTATTTTATATTCTTTAGTTAAGCAAGATTGAATAGGGGGAAAAAACATTTAAACTGCAGAATAGTAAAGCAATTCTTCTTGGCACAGTAGCAGTTTCAGCCTTGTACACCAGAAAAGCAGTTCTCAAGCCTGCTGTGTCATTTCCCTTTATGCAATAGTCTGGAAATGAGCATGCTCACAGAGAACAGGAGAAAGCAAATTCCATCATTATCTCTGCTGCTGGGATCCTGCATCCTTCTCTTTCTTGAAGAGGAAAATAAAATAATCAGGCTATTTGTTACTCTGAATGCTTGCAGTTTCCCTTTGCATAGTAAATGAATATTTGAGCAGTGGCTGGAAGCCATTTTTCAGGTGACTATCTTGAGAATACACCCTGAATAAACTAAGCATAGGGATTTGGAAATTCTTGAATGTGTGATGCACAAACTCAAATGCACTTTGCCTTCATTCAAAGCAAGACTGTCAAACCAGCTTTCAAAGTACTGAGAAAAGCATCCTGGCATGGGATATTTTTCAACACAGTGGTTCGGGCTCATCCTTGAGAAGCAGGAGTTTCATGTTAAAATGTTAAATAAACCCATGACACCAACTGATGTTGAATTCAGTGAACAAAATTGTAAGAGAGTGTAGCATATTATTTCCCTCGTTTCTCTTTCACAGAACAAAATAGTTGCTTAGCTCAGCTCTTAATATTACTTCTGTTGGCAGTATGAAAGAAGTCTATTGCTTTTCTGTAATTTGTCCTCATTAAAGTAGGCTGGCAGAAATTACCTGTCTAATGCTGGTTGTGGTTGTTAACTTTTCCAAAGTCCCTAATGTTGCCAGCTTCCTATATGTGCCCTGTGTAACTTAATGGTGAAACTGAATCTTTAAACATGTTGGAGGAAAAAATCAATAAGGAAACACTGTAATATACAGCAAGAATCTAGGCTGGAATATCTAGACTAAAAGCTGAAGATCCCTCTCTGTCACTCTAAGTATGGGTTACAGCCAAGACAGGTCTACAGCACTTAGTAAGGTAGAAACTGTTTTATAAGATGTATTGACTAAAGATACACTAAAAGTAATTCATTACTTCCTGGTGTCATAGTTGCAGGATTTCTTTTCAGCAGGTATAAGAATCTGAAAAATGGAGTTATGTTCCCACCTATGTTGCCTCTTGGTATAATGTAGGGGTTGGCACGCATCCATGGATCTGGAGGCTTGCATTATTTTCAGGTTTAGTGCATACATTCATTCGGTTGCAGTCTGAAGCTATGTTCAGTCCATGTACACTGCTAGTCTTCCTGCCTGCTAGCCTCCATTTAGACATTTGTAAAAAAGAAATGTTCCTTTGAAAGTAATACTTAAAGCTTGGTGCTTTCTATAAAGTTGTTTGATTTTATTTTTTTTTTAAAATCCTTGACTGTAAAGATAACAATATTTCAAATTGTATCCATGTTGAGGCTTAAATAGTGCCTTAGAACTTCATAATCTAGGTTTTTCATGCAAAGTTTCACCTGTTTAGAAAAAAAATTAAAGAAATCCAGAATAAAATAAAGGTATTCCTAAGGGAATCCTTTAATTGATAAATAGCACTTTTCTTTTACGTCTGGGTAAACAGATTTACTCATTCAGCTGGAATTAGCATCACACATGAACCATGGGACAATGTTTTGGCAAGAAATGAGGCTTGTCATCTGATTTCCAATAAAGATTGGAGATGAAACATTGTATGATCACTTAATCTTTTTAAATGTAGCACAAAACACTGAGTGTATTAGAGCATGTATTTAAACGATAACAAATCCTGCTGTTAGACCAAATAGAAAACAGTCCTTTCTCCACTTGCCTGCTGCTCCTGGAAGGGATTCCTTTCCACTTTGGAGCCATTTGCCTTTTAGTTGTTGACCAGTGTGTCTTGGTGCATATTTTTAATTGTTTGATTTTAAATGCCTGTTTTTATTTGTGCATTTAAAAAAATACATTAATACATATTAAGTAGAAATATGGTGTGGTTATATAATATATAAATTGTGTATTATTACAGCAGATGCATGTAAGAAAATACACGATGCATATAGTTATATATTGCATATTGCAACAATATTCATAATCGATGTGTGCAGCTCAGAGGTAATAACAAGAATAATGTTTTTGACATATCTACACTCATAGGGAGTATCTTCATCCTTTTTACTTGTTGTTTGGTTTTGGTGGGGTTTTTTGAACTGTTTTACTTTGTAAAACATCATGATAAACTTCAGTGAAAAGGGATGATAGGTAAGGACTCTGCAGTTATTCGTAATCATGGATAGCTGCTTTCTTAGCTGCTATTCTGTTTAAGAAGCAGTCTAAGTTTCAGGAGTTGTGTTTAAAACTTATTGCAATAGTTTATGGTGAGCTGCGGGGCCAAGATGGCATCTGTTGTCTAATGGCTGATTTTTTTCAGCCTTTCTTATAGTATGTCAGGGTCACTGTCACAGATCGTCCAGCCCTGCACAACTGTGGTTACCCAGGCTGGCCTCTCTTGCAGATGTTGGAGCTTGGTGCGATGTGCCGGAGCAGAACCACAAAGGCTAGTCGTGCTTATAACTGTACTCAGGCTTTGTGCTCACTTACTCTGCCTGGTTAGTGTTGCCTGGCACAAAGACAAAGGGATGATAGTGCAGGCTGTGGTCTGAGACAGGTTTGTGTCACCAGCAGCTTCCTGGGCATCAGTGCCAAGGTGTTTTCTTCATGATGCTCATCTACACCATTTCCTGGGATTTCAGCATGGAAATGCAGTAAATGCAAAATGCTTTCCTTCACACTGAGAAAGAGGTAACATTTCTTCAAGATATGCAGGAGATATCTCTCTCTTTTGGGACTAGAGATTAAGGAAAGCTTGTGCACTGGAACTTTGTGTATTTGTCATGGTTTTGGTAGATGGGTATGACTTCCCTGCTGCTTTAAAAGTTACCCTCTTGATTTGATTTGATGGAAGAGTTATCGCTGAGGTACAAATCCAAAGTGGCATTTTCTAACCTGTGTTATTCAAATACAGATGTAGGGGGCCTGAAATAAATCAGTCTTTTATAGCTCTAAATATCAGACACATTGAAATTTTATTCTGAAATATTAATATAAAAATTTGGTTTTGTGCTCTTGCATGAGTATTTTGGTTAAAGGTTTCACACATTGGGTTTGTGTCCTTTTAATGTTACACTGTAACTCTAAAATATAACATTTATATTGGTGGATGCATCTGCAAACTGTTTTGGTGCAGGTTTGTAAAACACAGAATTACAAAACTATGCACATCCCAGCTGCTGCTGTATATTCTCTGGATACTATCGGTTGTCCTTGTTCATGTCAAATATCTCTGCGTGCACGCATCATCCCTGTAATTTTCATCACATTAATGTGATTCATTAGCTGTTTAGGAGGAAGAGACATGTCAGATGTTGTGGAGTAGAAGTAGATTAACTTGGAGGTTTTATCGAAAATGGAGAATTAGTGTTCTGCAAACTCCCTGTGACGGTGAGCCTAGTGTGGGTATACAGAATAAATACAAGTGATGGTGACTAATGGCAGAACTGCTGTAGCTAGGCACACACTTCTCTTTCTCCTAAGCAAAATAAAGTGTCTGGCAAATTATTTAAGTAACTGTATCTCCATCACGTTTGCTGGTGTGATCACACCCTGAAAGTCAAAGCACAGTAATGAAGGGACAGTGTTGCGCTGGGCAGATTGCCTGTTTTGCCCCTGGTCTGCAGATGCAAACCCAGAAGTGCAGGGAATGAGCTGCTGTACATGTTGACATGCTTTACCTGCCTGCATGCCACCCAGTCTGGCCAACTTCTTCCTAATGTGATTCCAGATGAAACTGCTCGGAGTAGTTTATGTCCATAAGGATAGTCGTGTATTGAGGACACGACAGCTACAAGTAAGGAAAAATGTCTATAAAGGAAGCACTTGCATTGGAAACCTGGTCTGTGTGGTGGTGGTGGTGAGGGGAAAAAGAAAGAAAATAGGTTATGGTGTTTAATAATGTAATTACAAAAGGTGATTTGAATTTGATTATCTGTGAGAAATGCTGAGAAGGGTAAATCTCTGTGCACCTGGAGATCTGAATGTTGAGGACAGATCAAGTCTCTGCAGACTTGTACGGAAAAGTACAGCTATTTCATGACCTCCTTCTCTCTCCCTCTAGGCTCATGCTTTGTAAAACCAGGACAGGTTTTGGATGGTATTTTATAAATGCAAAAATGACCAAGTACTTCTCCAGTATGGCCAGAAAAGGTTAACTTACTTGTGTTCATTCTTTATCAAAAGAGTTTTAAAAAGAATAGATACCTAGGAAATCCATTTAATGCAAACAAATACAGTGAAGGTAAATATGCGTTCCCCATTAAATTTCTGTTGTCATATAACCAACGCATCAACAGCCTATCTTTTTTCAGTAGCAGAAAGAAAAAGGAAAAAGTCTTCAGGAGAATAAGCTGTTGTCTGTAAACAAAAAAGTCTTAATTTTCTAGGCAGTCCAAAAGAAGCTGTGAACTCAGGTCATAATTTATGCTTTAATGTGTGCTTATTTATTATATTTTGTTTGTGAGAGGAGTGCATGATTAATTTTGTGGCCTGCGAAGAGTTTTTTTCAGCCTTTTGGTGTGTGTGTTTGTTTTGTCTTCTCTTCTTGTTGTCTTCAGTAACATTTCTGAAATGTCAGCAACAACCTGAAGTTGTAAAAAATCAAATCACTTCAAGATCTTCCATATAATCACAGTGCATTGGGCCTGTCTCCCATATTTTGCGGAATGGCATTGCTATCATGCTCTACTACTTCAGCCTATGTTTATTTCAGCTTTTTGTAGAGGTTATTGCTGTATCTCAATTATAAGGCAAGAGCCTAGCAAGCTGACTAATGGATGGTTTGCTCTCCATCCCCTTCCTCCTTTATCTTCCCTATCTGTCCTTGGCACCTGTAATTCCAGTTTATTTTAATCATAGAAATACCTGACCTGGGGGCTAAATCTCCTCTAAACTCACATGTTCATTTGTCTTTTATAGGAAAAGGAAGAGAACAGGATACCTTATTGTATCATAAAAGTTTTGTAGCTCTCTGGGCTCCGAAGTGAGAACCAGAGTTTTGTATTTTTGTGGTGGGGTATTTTTGGTCATGGAGTGTATGTATACAAAACAGGCGAGGGTCAGTAGTAGAACATACTGGAGAATATATGGATTCATTTCTGGATTAGCAGTTTACAGCTGCTTGTGCTAAAAAACTTGTTCAGAACGCTAACCTATGTAGGTTGTAGGTGTCCTATGCTACACTGGTATTTCTGATGAATGCAATACAAACACTTTTTGTAGCTCTGGCAGAGGAGAGCTCTCTGCTTGCTAAGTAAGGGGATGCTAACGGCTGACTTGGAACAGTTTGTGATTTCAAGCCCAAACTTGTTCATAGCCACTCATTGACTTCATTAAATTGCCTACATGGAAAATACAATGCAACCTTATCCATTTTGACACCACTTAAATTATTAAGGTCATATGTTGAGAGCCCTCTCATGTCCTTCCATTGTTCTTTGATTTTTCTTTAAGATAATGCATCTTTAATTTGAACCATTGCAGTTCTATTTCCCTTGCTTTCCCTCAGTTTCCCTTTTGAATAATTACTTCTTATTTGGATTACAGCACAACTTTGGGCTATTTGTCTGATTGGCTGCATGAAATTCCTGTGTCTCCTGGGACCTCTGGATAGCTGCTTTTTTTATTTATTTTTTTTTTAAAAAAAGGTCAATTCTTCTAGTTGGTGGAGTAGTTATCCTTGTTACATGCTGGTGTTCCCAGCTTGCTGTAGGTACTATAGCTTTCTTGTTGGTAAAGGACTAGACCTGAAAACCTTTAACCTACTTTGCTAATCATGCTTACGTGCTTTGGATTAACTTGTAAGCATTGTCAGGTATATCCTGTGGTAAAACTCAGTGTTTACTGTAATTAACAGTACATTAGTTTACGACTTTAAAGCAATTACTCAGTTTCTATATTAGAGAGACCTTCAAAATTTACATTTAAAGCTTGCACAGCAGCATGACATATCACAGAATCACAAGGTTGGAAAAGACCTTTGAGATCATCAAGTCCAACCATACCCATCCTCTACTAAACCGTATCTCTGAGCACCTCATCTACCCATCTTTTAAACACATCCAGGGACGGTGATTTAACCACCTCCCTGGGCAGCCTGTTCCAATGCCCGACAACTCTTTTGGTGAAGAATTTTTTCCTAATGTTTAATCTGAACCTGCCCTGGCACAGCTTTGTGCCATTGCCCCTTGCCATATCTCCTTTCACTTGGGTGAAGAGACCAACACCCATCTCTCTACAACCTCCTTTAAGGTAATTGTAGGCAGCAACAAGGTCTCTCCTCAGCCTCCTCTTCTCCAGGCTAAACAACCCCAGTTCCCTCAGCTGCTCCTCTTAAGATTTGCTCTTCAGCCCTGTTGCCAGCATGGATGACCTTCTCTGGACACACTCCAAGACCTCAATTTTCTTGAAGTGAGGGGCCCAAAACTGAACACAGCTCTTGAGGTGCAGCCTCACCAACAATGAGTGCAGGGGCGCAATCACTTCCCTGGACCTGCTGGCCACATGATTTCTGATACAAACCAGGCTACCATTGGCCTTCTTGGCCACCTGGGCACACTGCTGGCTCATATTCAGTTGAGGGCCAGGTCCTTTTCTGTCTGACAGCTTTCTAGCCACTCTTCCCCAAGCCTGTAGTGCCGCATGTGGTTGTTATGTCGCAAATGCAGGACTCTGCACTTGGCCTTGCTGAAGCTTGTCCTGTTGATCTCAGCCCATTGATCCAGCCTGTGTCCAGATCCCTCTGAAGAACCTCCCTACCCTCAGGCAGATCGACACTTACTTTCATCTTAGTGTCATCATCAAACTTACCAAGGGAACATTTGATTATTTTATCCAAGTCATTGATAAAGATATTGAACAGGACTGGACCCAGGACTGAGCCCTGGGGAACAGCACTTGTGACCGGCCTCCATCTGGCTTTAGCTCCATTTACCACAATTCTTTGGGTCTGGCCATCCAGCCATTTTTTTATCCAGCAGAGGCTGCACCTGTCCAGACTGGTGGCAGCCAGTTTCTCAATCAGAACACTGTGAGAAATGATGTCAAAGGCTTTGCTGAAGTCCAGGTACGCTACATCCACAGCCTTTCCTTCATCATCTAAATGGGTTGCCCTGTTGTAGAAGGCAATCGGGTTAGTTTGGCAGGACCTGCCTTTCAAAAACCCATGTTGCTTGGGCTTGATCACACGGTTGTCGTGTGTGTGTTGTGTGATAGCACTCAAGATAACCCATTCCATGCTCTTCCCCAGCACTGAGGTCAGACTGACAGACCTGTAGTTTCCTGGGTCCTCCCTCTGACCTTTCTTGTAATGGATGCAACATCTGCCAGCCTCCAGTCAAGTGGAACTTCCTGTCAGCTGGGACTGCTGGTAGATGATGGAAAGGGGTTTGGCAAGCAGGTCCACCAGCTCCCTCAATACCCTCAGGTGGAATCCTTCCAGCTGGGGCCATAGACTTGTGAATGTGTAATTGGCCTAGCAGGTCTGTAACCATTTCCTCCTGGATCATTTGTTCTGCTTTCCCTCCCTGTCTTCCAGCTCATGAGGCTGAATACCAGGAGGACATCTCACCTTACTATTAAAGACTGAGCAAAGAAGGAATTGAGTACCTCAGCCGTGTCCTCATCCTTTGTCACTAATGTTCCCCCTGTATCCAGTAACAGCTGGAAAGTGTCCTTGAAAAAATACACATATATATATATTTTCTTTTTTTATTACTGGCACTTACAGAAATCATAATCCTCATAAGGAAGCAATTTTCAAGCTGATTTTTTTTTTTCCAGAAAAAGTGGTTTGGGGGTTAAACAATGTGGAAAACTTGCCACCACATAGCAGCTAATGTGAAAAAACTTACAGAATAGAAAAATGCAACTGATACTAGTAACAGCACTCGGGGAAACATCAACAGCATTAAATGAAATACGACAGAAAGCTAAAAAGAAGTGCATGTTGTCCAAACATTTCTTTTTTGCATACAGGATACTGAGTAAAATTGCAATGTAATGAAAAATATTTCCCACATGTACATTCTATAATGCAGAGCAGTAGTTTATATCAAATTTTAATATTTGTCTTGGCAATAGCTTGGTAATAGTGAAATCAGAAATGTAGGGAGACATAAAAAATGAAGTAGCTACTTTAGGAGTAATTTTTTAATTGGACTATGTAAAACTTGTATCAGTTAAACTAATAGGTTGAGCATCACTAAAATAGCTCTTTTGGGGGGAAAAATATGCCTTTGACATAGTTACTAAAAATGAGGTTAAAAAATAAAATCTCTAATAGATTTAATTTTCATTTGATTGCTAGTTTGTGTCAAAGCAAAAATATGAAAAGTGATGGATGATCTTTTTTTTATAGTGCCAGCCCTATATGACACACACATCATTTAACTTTACATTTAATGAGAGAAGCAGGCAATCTTGACTTAAATTTTTTTTTTAACTCTTTAACCAAATCCTTAATGAGCTGCACTTTATATTTCTTGTTACTTTTAAACCCACTGATGCCTCAAACAGTGTGCAAATCTTAAATACTCAAGTGGGAGGAAAGCTTCGCTGTGTACTCTGTGCAGACATCCTCTTAATGGTATGGACTACACCCGCCCCTGAAATAGTATGGCTGATTGAAATTGGGTTATTCAGTTAAAGGAGTGGTAGGAAGGTGTTGCCTTTGCAACGGCGTGGCGGCCTGTTTCAGGAACGGCACATCGACCAAACCCAGGTCGCGCGGACCACCTGCTCACAGACATCAATATGATGGATGGCAAATGGCCTTTATTAACAAGTAAGACGACCTTATATAACTGAGGTTCAGAACGTCACTTCCGCCTGCTTGCTATTGGCTATTAGGGGACGGGCCTTATCTACCTGCATATCACGTGATCTTCCGACCGCCAGGCCCTAGCTAGCAACAGAAGGTTGTATTTTGTATGGTTTGTAGTGTGTGTGGTGTGGTGTTGGTTTTTGTGGGGTTGCTTTTTTGGCAGTCTTTCAATTTGTTGCCTTTTCTGTTATTTTCTCTGAGGCAACATTTCATATCTCCAATACACCAACCACATGTAGTCTGTTTTGATTTCCAATAGTGAATTTTCTTTCCAGGAATAGGCTAAATAGCAAAGTAACAACATTCAGTAATTAAACGTCTCATGTTTCCTCAAAAGTAGTTAAAGTGGGACCAGAGTGCAAGAAGAGGTGGGCACATAACTTGCCATTCTGTACATCTACCGTGTATAGACGAAGTTGCAAGGCTATCAAGAGTGCTGCTCATGAGCAACAAAATTTAGATAGAATTAAATTAGAAATTACATTGTTGAAATAATTTGTATCTTGTAAAACTTGCAGTATAATTTTTTTTTCAGGAGAGTATGCCTTATTTGAAGATCTCTCCTTAAATGCATCTCCTACATTATGATGGGTTATTTTTCAGATTCACAGGCTAATGCAACAGGGTAACCCTACAGTGAAAAGCTCTGTACTTCTTATGTTCCACAGGTAATTAGCTATTGCACTTTAGTTCATTACTTCATAGGTGATAAATTACTTTGGGGAAAAATGCTTTTAAAGAGTTTGACAAGTTTAATTAATCTATTAAAACTTCGACTCTTGGATGAATTTACAAGAAACATCTTCCTGCTTCAAGGGCAACTCAACTACTACCACCATGTCAAAATGGCACTGTGTAAGGAGCACAAACAAGACTAGAAAAAAGATAGTACTGTACTTGGACACCCAGAGTATAAGCAATTGTGCTTTTCACTGAACGAACAGAAAAAAATTGCTTTGTACTGTCCATGTAAAGCTGTGACAGGTAATTAGTACCCAAAGCAAAATTCATGTAGTCAGATTCCATGCCTTTTCCACTGGGAATGCTTTTATTAAATCACAAAATCAAGGAAAAGAATATTAATATTATACTCAGAATGTGAATTTCAGTACTCAAAAGGCAAAGAAGGACTTACGGCTTCCTTAACTGTTTGCATTCTGATATATATTTTTAAAATACATGTTGGGTTTCTTTTTCCTTTTACCTCATTTAAGGTACAAAATAGCTCTAAGAAGTAGATACTCGACATTCTTGTTTTTTCTTTCTAGTTTCCTATATTCATTTTTATTCCTGGTCTGCTGTTTAAATACTGCTCTGAAGGTGGAATTACAAATTTCTGCAGGATTCTTTCTTTGATAGTCTATCTGATGCTTCTAATATATGAACATATATTTTTTTATAGCAACTTTATAAATGAAAGTAATATAATTACTTGTTTTTTGGTGTCAGTTATGTGAGGCAATAAGAGTGACAGCAGACATACGTGGCTATATGGACATCCATTTTGAAAATGTGACCGCATCTCCGTGTACTTTGCATTGTGAAGCACCCAAGATGTCAATCAAAAATCAGATGGCATAAAGTTTTTGCTGAGAACATTCAACAGCTGCATATCAAGGTTTTTGTTTGGCCACAAAGCAAATGAAGACATAGTGACGATTTTTTTTCCAGTTTATTTCAGTTGCTTTCCTAACTTTACACGGGATGGCTAATTAAGGTAGAATGTTCTTTAAAGTCCCCTTCACCTGTTTTAACCATAGTTATCTTTTTCTTCCTTCTCTTCAACTTTATTATTTCTCTTTGCTTGTAACCATCAGTCTAACAGGAATAGCCATCTTTCTAAATAGGAAAAAAGTTGGGTTTTGCTACACAGCTCTGATTTTATTCCAAGACAATTTTATTCCTAATGGAAAATCAGTTAGTCATTAAAAATATAATCCTGTAATTGTCTAATTAAAGACCATAGTATCAAAAGCACAGACAAGATGTGAAGCTGCAGGAAAAAAAACAAACACCTTTTACGTATGTGACAGCTGACCAACTTTCATCTCACAATCAAAGTGCCTTACTAATAGTAGGGATAAAAAAACCCCAAAGCTTCAGAGTGAAATGTGTTCATTAATCTATATACTTTATCAAGTAGTCTTGTCTGTGTACAAGTTACATAAAGTAAAAGCTTATCTAAGAGCTAAATTTCAATCTATTTTCACCTTCTTCTCCCTGCATGGAGATGCTGTATACAGGTCAAGGTGAAATATATCTCTCTGTTGAACCTTATATATCAACCTACATATTGATGAGAGCATTGAGACCACCATGTAGATGGATTAACACATACAGGACGTTTCTGGCTATTGATTGAAACTGGATAGAAAATGGATAGTGAACCACTTGGTGGTTGGGGGGTTCACAATAATATTAAGTGTGAAGTGCATGGACACAAATGCAGCATGTGCACATGATGAGCTTCATCATGTAGTTTGGTAATATTTTAGGAAGTGTTTCCATCACATGATACCGTACTGCCATGAATGTAGGTCATCATCAGCATCAGGAGATTTGTGTCCACCCCATAGATGTTGGTGGTTCTTGCTCATGGAAGTGCAGGTAAAACAGAATCCTGGGAGGATTTCTTTAATTTGAAATTCATAAAAGGCAGTCTGCTCCAATTTGAGAAGTAAAGGATCTTTAGCAGCAACATTAGTACTTCCACGCACCTCAAGGCAAAATGTTTTGTTAGAGCCTTGTGTGTTCGCTTTTAATTCTGACTATTAAAAATATTTAACAATTGTTTTGTATTGTGCTTCTGGATTAGCTGAGTTCTGGAAGAAAGGGTAACCCAGGCAACCTAAGAGTCTAGCCCTTAGACAACCTACAGGCAGTCAGCCTTTACAGAATAATAATAATAATAATAAAAGACCCCTCACAGTGCTAGCAGCAAATTCAGTGGTATTTTTGAAAGGTAATAGTCTGTACCCCTAAGGTAGAGCAGAGGGGGAAATGAACAGCACAACTTACTGCTAGCTCTGTGAGGCTCATGAACGTGTCCTCGGAGATTTAATAAAATAGTACTTTAGAAACAGGCTGAACCATGTAAAAAGACTGTCCTGAGTTGAAGGGCCAGAGTGGGAACTGCAGGGGAAAGAAAATTCTGCATGCTCTGCAGGAGCAGGGAGAGTTATTTATGCTTTATTCTCTGCGGCAGCAGAGGGCTGAAGACACCAATCTCTTCCCACTGTAAGGCCCTACTTAGTGCTGGGAAATGCTGACTTGGTTGTGCAGCTCCTATTTGCAGTCTTCAGCTTGTTCTTGCATCCCATAGGAAAGATGACTGCTTGGAGCAGGCTGTGCCCAAGATGGATAGCCCTCAATAGGCTCAGGCAGAGACTCCCACCTCAGCAGGAAGACACTACTAATTTTGTTATCGAGACTTTCCTGGACAAATTCAGATTCATGGACTGAAATGTTTGTGCTGTATTGACAGGTGACATCTATTTTATCTGTTTAAGATTCTGTTGCTAGTTTAAGAAATGATTTGGCTGAATCACTGGAGAATGATTTCCCAGGGTGGAGGCAATTGCCTTGTACAGTAACAGTCCTGACTACAGGGAAAGAGGGACCATGGGGTGCGTAGAAGAGGCCGGGGAGCAGGAGCCTAATTGAAGAGGCAGAAACGTGCAGGAAAGAGTGAGGAGCAGCCCTTCAAGCCACCAAGGAGATGGCAAGAGTATGGACCAATGTGGCCTAGGCAGGATTTTCAGAAAAGATGTTTAGAAATTAAGGTGTGTCCTGGTTCTGTGAGTTCTTCCTTATTAAAATTGTAATATTCTAATTAACAGTTCAATAGGTCCTTGTTTGTTGTTTTATTTTAAAAGCCTTCAGATCTACTCTAGTTAGTTCAGTGTAGGAGGGACTCTAGAGCTTAAAGCTCTGGTCAGTCTTCTATCCAGTCTTTCCAGGCAGTTGCACAAGGTACAGGACCTGGAATTGCAGGAACATGAAAATATATCCAACCTAAACAAAACCATAACTGTTACTTCCTCCAGCCTTACTCTAGTGTATATTGTACATGGAAAACTTGAGAATTGCAGTTGTGATTGTAGGAGTGCCTCTGTCTCTGTAGAAATAATTTATTTGTGAGACATGAAACTTTGCACAATCTCTTATGTGTGATCTATTGACTTTGAGTCAGAGTGATTTTGTTAGGAGCTTCATAACTTGTATTCACCGCTTGTTTCCCATGTTGGGTAGTGTCTGATGCTGTAAGTCAGCACAGGAACAATATAAATTATTCTTAGCTGTTGGGTTTTTAAAATTTTATTTCAACTGTAATCAAACTTTTGTCAAGATTTTTCATTTATTTCTTTTGTTATGGTAGACAGAGTAGATGCTTGCTGTGAGATCAAGATGGATCAGTGTGTGTTAGATACCTAAATAAAAGTGATGAGTTGCAACTCTCCCACATGCCAAAGAGAAAAAAATGTAAAGCTTTTTAAAGAATAATGTGAGGTGAATGGTACAGATTACCTTATTTGAGATATGCTGCTATACTATAATGCAATAACTTTTTCTAGGTTATAATTGGAACAAAGGATCTGTTTCAGTCATCTGTTCAGGCAGAGGCCTTACTGTGCTGGTCTTAAATTGGTTTCTCTTTATTGAGGTTTCTGTAGTTGCATTTGGTTTTGTTTTTCCCTTTACTGACAAACCTTCCATCCAAGTTACAAGAATACGTGCACATTCTTTATTTAGAATATTGAATTTGAATATACCGGGGCAGTGGGGTGAATATAGTGAAATCAAAATGAACCCCCCAATCCCCGCTACATACAAACATGCTATTTGCTTTTTTATAGTTTTTATCCATTAAAATACAAATGATGTTATTTTGTGTGTCCCCAACATCTGCATTTTGCTGCTCTTTCTACTTCTAAGGAGGAATTAAATTACACTTGCATAACCTTGTCTCCAGGCTGTTGGTAAGACAGAATACAGAGAAGTCAGCGCCAGTTTGCATCTGGGCATGGCTGTGCAGATGTGCATTGCGTGCATGTGCAGAGGGAAAGGACGGCAAGGTCTGAAGACATAAAATGCCATTTGAAGTTTGCAAGGCATATTCTTTTTGAAGTTCTGTGCCGAAGTAAAACTTTTTAAAAGGAAGCTGTAGCTCACATGCATGCCCAGGACTCTGTGGGAGCTTTTCTTAGGGAACCCTGTAAAACAAAGAGCTTTTCAGACCCCTTAGTGGGATCATCGACTGTCTGTCCTAATCACTTAGTCTTTTATTATAATTGAAGTATGTAATAGCTCAAACAAAGTTAATGAGCTGCATCAGGCGCATTGTATTTGTTTTTCACAGTACAAGTTTTTCTCTGCAAGAGACTTTTTAACTTATTCAGCTAAATCTATAGCAAATGTAAATCTATCTAGCTGCAATTCAGTAGCCTAAATTACATTGGATGATTGTTGTCCCTGTGATTTTTTATTGAATAAACTAATTGGATGAAACTTGTATGAATAGTTGAAATGTGTGCTTATAAACTGGTATATTATTATTTGAGTAGCTAAGATTTTTCAAGTGATTTCAGGTTCATGATTCAAAGAGATGATCAAATAAAGTGTTAAAATAGCTATGAAATCTCAATAAGAATAGTTGAGTGACATAGATTTCATCCCACTGCCTCCCTGCTTTAAATTGATCTACATGCTGAACAAATGTAAATTATTAAAAATCTCTGTGTAAAAAAAAACCCCCAAAAAGCAAATGAACTAACTGCAACCTCAACTACTAATTATAGGATATCATTAAAATAAGAAATCTGCATAGAAACAGGTGTTGTTTTGTTTTATTTTCATTTAGAAAACACTGTTATTTTTTATTCTTCCTGTCTTAAAAGCTGTTTGGATAATGTGATTTCTTAAATAGCTATGTTAATATGTTGTGAAATAGAGCTGTATTTAAGCATAAGATAAGGGGCATATTGATTTTACTAGCAAAGCTCGACTAGACTTTTGCTTCCACTAGCTTGTTAGTAATTTAAGACTTAGATTTCACATCTGACAATCTTTTCTGGCAGTATTTTGCAAATTTTCTAGCCAAAGAACGAACCTTTAGGGTTACTTTTTCCAAAAGTGAACCTAACAGAACCTTATCAAGTATTCCCAGAAGTGAAGATCTACTAGTTCAGAGCAAAGGGATAACAAAGTCCATCCGATAGAAACATGGAAATGTAGGTAATAGCGTTCAGGAGCTCTGTAAAGTGAAAACTGTGAGACACTGTATCAGGACTCTGAAATGTGGTAGTCAGTGATTTTGTGGAGTTTAATATTATGTGAAGCAAGGAGTTTAAAATGTTATTTATCTAAAAAGTGTGCAACCCTAGCAGTAGAAGAGCCAGTTTAATACTAGTCTTAACAAAATTAATCCTTAATAAAAATACTTTGGATGATTTTGACTCATCTTTTGGTTTGAACTGCTGTTCCAGATAAGCACAGGAATGAGAGAAACTAATCAAAATCTCCTTAAGAATGGCAGTAATATATCCTATGCCTTCCTTATGTATGCCACTGGATGGTTAAACTGAGTATATATATTTAAGAATTCTGCTTTTAGTAAATCAGCCTGAATAATTTACTAAATAAACCTGGACCCTGCCTATTAAATTACTTGATTCCAAATTACCGACCTCACTCCTGAGGTCGTCACAAAACTAGGAAATCTAAGACCTTGCTTCTCTTGTCTTTTTCAAGCAAACTGGGGGTGCAGAATTCAAGGTAGATGTTCCTGGGTTCTGTTCGTTACAAATAAAGCTTGTTGGTTTTTTTGGGTTTTTTTCTGTAGTGTGTCCCAGTTGTCTGTGAAGATACAACTGACCACCATATCATAGTTTGGTAGAACATAGCAATGTACTCTTGGTATTATTTCAAGCAGAATTCAAACTGCTTATCTGTGAGCACTCCTTTCCTTGCCACTGTGAGGGTGTGTGTGTGTGTGTTTTCATTTTTGACTATCTACTCACTTGAGCTGTACTGTCACCTAAGTAGGAACCATCATGGTACAGCAAGGAGGTGGATCATACTTCCCAGAGAGGATGACTGTGGATAACAAACAAGCCTGTGGCTGAAAAAACTTTCATTTTGGACACTTTCTACTCTTCTGTCAGACAGAGTGGCAGAAATACCAAGTGTTTGTTGGATTCCCATCTGACCTCTAAGTTTCGAAAAATAGATATTATATATTAGATTCTTTTTATTTAAGGTTAAATCTATGTCTGGAACAATGACATGTACAGGCCTGCCATAAACCACAGTATCATAGATTGCAAATAACCTAAAATAAGTTGTTAATAATGAATAATTTGTCTGATGGTTTGGAAGTCCAAGAATCCTTGTAGAAAAGAATACTTTTTTAATAGAATTTATTATGGATGTATACACACATGTCTTGATACCACTGCTGTGATTTTTAACCGCATTGTCCCCTGCATTAAGAAATTGTGTCACAAATCCACCCATACCTTCGTGCGTGTGTCTGCGCTGGCATGCAAGGATAAGACCTTTGTTTCTGTCAAATGCATCAATGCTGAGACACCGAAAAAGAGGCAAATGGTTTTGAGGGAGTGATACTTAATTATCCTGAGAAGTAACAGCAACCTTGGGTACACCTGGTAATGTCAAACTGTCTTTTGATGTTTCTATTGATTAGATACAGCTAGAAGCCTGTAGCGTTGTATCGGTTGTAGGTTGCATTGATTTTACACTTGCTGAGGATTTGTCTGTTCTTGATACGAAGGAAGGCTCTGGTGCAGGGTAGGAAAAAGGGGGGGCATCTGAAGCAGATCTGTATAAACAGCTGCCAAATTAGCTCTTGTGGGTAGAAAAGGCATCTTCATTATGGACTGGAAGAAAAAGAATAGTTTATATAAACAGTTGAAACCTTTTACTGAGGTGACATAAAAGACTTAAATTCAGTCTCATGTATACATCAGAAATCTTGTTTTATTGGCACTAATGATTTAAAATATAAAAGTTCAGGCCTGATATGTAGCAATTCTCAGATGATTTTGAAAAAGCAGTCAGTGAAGACTTTCAGGGAAAACTCTTAATGAATAAAGGAAAGACTAATTACAATTTGACTTTGGCAGGACATGATGCTTTGGAATTCAAATAACAGTACAGTAACTACACAAGCCTTAGAAAGAAGGGGTTATAAATCGAAAAGTTCAGTGGTAGGGCTTATAAGTAGTAAGAATGCAGAGAATAAAATAGCTGAGCAAATGCTGGAAATCCATATTAGAGGTGCACTGTGAATATTTTCAGGTTGCCAAACTAATTGTAGCTATGGTTTTTTTCAGTTCTCTCTTCTTGCCTGTTCCCCCTTATGTTTTTCAATGATAGAGACTAATTGTCCAGTAATACAGATAAATTGTCCTAATAAGAGTTAGAAAGGCTATATAACTTGGGTTCCCATAGACAGCTTCCAAGCAGCTTGTGGGCGTGAAGTTGGGACTCCTGAGGTGAAAGGACAGATTTGAACTGTAGCATGTTTGGGTTTTTGCCGCCTTTCCATTGAGTGCTATTGACCACTTTTGTCCTCTGGGGCTACAGTTAGGTAGCCTTTTAGGTGATAACATAAAAATATGTATCGCTTTCTTGTGTGGCCATGAAAGATCCAGAAGTGTTTACTCTGAAAACAATACTCTATTGTAAATTACTTGTCCAAAGTTCCTGTGTGCATCGAGTGGGTTACCGCCTTCTCGAAACCTCCATTTTGGCTCTTTTAACTTTCTTTTTGACTTTTCTGTACTGCTCTCTTCCCACCTACCCCTTGCACAAAAAAAAGAGATTTGTAGTTGGCTCCATTTGTAATCCAGCAAGAAGCACTGTTGTTAACAACAGGGACCATGTGCTGCTGGCCTCCAGACTGGCTGCTGTCTTTTGTGGAAGGAAATCACAGGGGTCTTTGTCAGTAGAACTTAAAACCTGTAAATCCCGACAAATGTGGCTGATGGTGATGTCTGGGGTTTTCTAACCAAACTGCTCTAGCAAACAATAAACTTACGATGAGCTGAATTTTACCCAAGGGCAAAGCTTAAGACATTTGCCCCTGCTTTGTAGAAGATTCTTGTGGATTCCTGTGCTTTCCTTTCAGTTTTCTGCTAACACTTGATCCTGAAATTCTAAGTATGAAAAAGTTCACTTTTTTCAATAGAGATGGTGTGGGAAAGGAAAGGTGTAGTTTTAGTTTGGATTGTGCAGTGATCTGAAGATCAGCAACTCCATGGACCAGCACACTGCCACAGTCAAAGGAGCAGTGAACTGCAGTGTGAGGATGTGGAGGTCAGGAGCTTGAACAGCAGCCTGCCTGTAAAATAGATGTGTGCTCTTATCTGGCATCAGCATGGCTCCCATGAGCCGTCAGCTCACACTGTGACAATTTGGGCACTTCTCAGAACTTGTCTTTTAAACAGCTTCTGTAGTTTTGGATTTAAAAGGAAAAATGCTGATCTAGTGCAAAACACTCCGTCTGTGATTTCTATTGGCTGTAATTGCATTCTTTAAGGACTTCTGTGGATGGCCAGCCCCAGTTCTCATAAAAGTATCACTTATTTGAACATGAACATGAGACAGCAGTGTGCCCAGGTGGCCAAGAAGGCCAACGGCATCCTGGCCTGCATCAGGAATAGTGCAACCAGCAGGAGTAGGGAAGTAATAGTTCCATTTTGCTCATCTCTGGTGAGGCCACATCTTGAGTACTCTGTTCAGTTTTTGGGGCCCTCACTACAGGAAGGACGTTTAGATGCCAGAGTGCATCCAGAGGAGGGAGATGAAGGTGGTGAAGGGTCTTGAGCACAAGTCCTATGAGGAACAGCTGAGGGAGCTGGGGCTTTTTAATCTTGAGAAAAGGAGGCTGAGGGGAGACCTTATTGCTCTCTACAAATGCCTGCAAGGTTGTTGCAGTGATGTCAGAGTTGGTCTCTCCAGTGACAATCGGTAGGATGAAAGGGAATGGCTTGAAATTGCACCAGGGAAGATTTAGATTAGATATCAGGAAGAATTTCTGTACTGAAAAGGGTTGTCAAACATTGGAATAAGCTGCCCAGGGAGGTGGTGGTGTCACCTGGAGGTATTTAAAAGGTGTATAGATGAAGTCCTTAAGGACATGATCTAGAGGTGGACTAGTCAGGGCAAGGTTATGGTTGGCTCAATGATCTAAAGGGTCTCTTCCAACCTAGGTGATTCTATGGTTCTATGATTTCTAGCTGAGAGCTGAACTGTCAAAGACGGTTTGATTGCTGCTGCAATAGGATGCCCTTGGCCTCAGGTGAGAAGTTCACTGTTTTGCTTGACTGCTAAGCAAATGCTTTTATACAACATGGAGGATTCTACCACCTCTGATGTTATATACATGAAACTTGGGACACATAACGCTTGAACAGTTCATCCCACAAACACGTTAGTGAGAATAAAGGCTTTACCACCAGTCATAGTAAGAATCTGGTAGGAAAGTCTGTGGCTCAAGTAGGTAACACTTCCTTCTAGAATGTACTTGGTCAGTTCGAGACATAAAGTCTTACAAGTGCTTTATATTCCCTTTTCATGAAAGACTGAAGATAACATAAAGTGAATGTTAACACAGAAACAGGTAGATACAATGTTTTAATCTGTTTTCTGTGGAAAATGTCAAAATATTCTGACTTCTGTAGAGCTATTGGATTCTGGTGTAAATTATTTCCATAATCTGATCTTCAGCAGGGGTTTGTTTTGTTTTTTTGTTTGTTACGTTTTTTTCAGAACCAGAAAGTTTTTCAGAACCAAAAGTTAAAAGCAAGCCAGAATGAGAAGGAATCCTAATATAAGATTAAAATAGCCTTCTTCAACCTTTTGTAAATACATCTGTCTGGTCTGAAGTAATTTATGAAAGAATTTATTGAAATTCATGTCATCTGAAGATATTTGAGATTTTCTGACAGTAATTAAGAAAACCCATAAATTTTCAAAAAGTCAGCTATGACAGATACTTAAAGATAGTTCTTCAGAGTAGTTTACATGTTATCCTTACATAGAAAATGTGAAAATAATTCCAGTATCTGGATTTTGTGACTGGTAATCTAGCATTCTCCTTTATTTCAACATACTTCACAACTGTGTTAGATCATTCATATAGTTAAACAATTGCATGTTACTGGAATAACTACTATTTATTTTTTCCCCTGTACATCTTTCTTTATCTATGTTGTCTTATTTTCTTTCTTTCTTCTTTGTTCTATACTTGCATAACACCTGAAATATTAGCATCTTAATCTCTAACTAGGAATTTTGGGCCCAGTGGAAATATGAAAATTATAGCAATGTATCCTGTTATCAATTTAACTGTGAGTTTGTGACACTCACTGAAATGTTTGGAGTGGTAGAAGATTCTTGGCAAGCACTGTCTCACCAAAAAAACTATTCCTAGAAAAATAGACTAATATAAAATTGTTTCCAGAAAACAGTTATCAGTATATGAGTTTTAACTTGAAGGAATTACAAGTTGGCTTGGCTCTTTCTTGGATCTGGTATTAAGCAGCTTTGCTAACAGCCTGGGTATTTGAATGGGATATATGGTTATTAAGTGAACAAATGGAATAGGTAACGAGCAGCTGCATGCACAGTAGAAGACTGGGATTTAAAATAATCTTGATGAAGATTATTTAAAAAAATCTGTGGAGGAATTAATTAAATGTCCACTAATGAGGCTGTACTCACGCTTCCTTTACGCTTCCTCTCAATCCAACTGCTTTGTTTCAAGAGTCTCTTTGCAGGTCCCCGGTCACTGCTTAGCCTGGCTGATCAGGAGCTTCCTCCTTAACAGCATTGGCTTGGGGCAAGCCAAAGTTTGATTATTTGATTCATCCTTAGTATTTTCACTCATTTTTCTGTCTTAATTGCTGTTATCCAGGACAATTAACTGAGGATGGGCTGTGGGAGCATCCTCACAAACAACGTCTAATGTGGTGGGTGACTGATGTGGAGCTAGTAACACTTCAAACATTTCCCTTCCAATGGTTATGAAAGCGGAAGGAAGTAATTTTTCTTTTTTTATACTGAGTAAGGGCTAAGAAGTAATAGGCTTGCACTGAAACAAAAAACATCTATATTAAACATTACGAAATAGTTTCTTACCCCATGGCAGTGAAGCGTTTGTTGTGGAGATTGAAGCAAACAAATTGTGTTAGCAACTTTCAGAAATAGGCAGGTTTGCCTTTTTCTTAAAACAGAGAGGTTGACCAGATAATTCAACATTTTCTCTTGGTATTTTTCTTCCCCTTTACCTATGGGCTAATGTCCTGTTTTAAATTAGAGAGCTTTAAAGTGATAGCTTGGTTGTAGTGCTTTATACAGTGTAATTAAAGCATCTAATAACATCATTCAATCTCCATTATTGTCAATGAGCTTTGCCTTTGAAAACTTACATTTTGTATGTGTGAATGTATATGTATAAAATTCTTCATCTATATTTCCATTATGAAAGACCACAAATAGAAGTATAAAAGGGGTGGAACAATAATTCCCTCCTCTGTAATCAGTAATGTAGGAGAAAGAAATGTGTTTACCTAATGCTATGCTAAAAACCTTGCATTAGCTTTATAATTTTAAGGCTGGGTGGGGTTTTTTGTTGTTTGAAAAAAATATCTTTCAAGAATTGAAGCAGTGTAATGATGAACTGCATAAGAAAGGAAGTTTTAATTTGAGAGCATTGAAATGTATGATTTGGCACCGCTAAAATAAGGTGTTTTACAAAGGCTAATAGGAAAGTAAAAGTCCATGCATGCCTGTGTTGGCCTTGATACAACAGATTGAACTTCCTGTTCAAAGTCAATGATCCTGAAGAACAGTTAGTTCAACTATGATCCAAATTTTCTGTTGCCAATAGAAATATGTGTAAATGACCATTGCAATTTTTGGTGGGAGGTTGGCTGCTTTGGCTAGGTTCTGCCAGAGACAACACTGCTTGAACACATAATTGCCTAGCGTAACTCTTAATCCAAAGGAATGGTTTGAGCGTACTTCATCTGCCTGGTTTGACAGGGTTATGCTGCAAGTATTTTGGTCCTATTAGCAAATAATATAGTAGCTGATGATTTAACTGCTGTTAACATACTCTTTTAGCCCACAGGTCTTTTTCTGAAGTCTCTAGATGTATAGCAAAATCATTGTCTAACCTATCTGGCTACTTTCATCCAGGCATGATGAAATGAAATAGGTGTCTATGAATTTCCCTATTCTTTGGGTCCAATGCCATGTTTTTATCTAGGTAGATTAATTTGATCAGTGCTAGGCTTTTATGTCTTTGGCGTATGGTGCCTGTGATAGCCTTTTGATTCTTGCCATTCAGCCAGTTGTTTTCATTCAGTTGATTGGTTTCTAATATTCTGCTCTCTGTTACTGCCTGTTGTGGATATTATTCCCTTTTCTTAAACTCTTGTGTGGCTACACTGTACACCACTGCATGCCCTGAGTTTGAATTCTGGAAAGCTGGTGTGTAACTGGGGGTGCTAATCAAGCCAGAGAAGTGTTAAGGAAAGGCATAGGTTTGGTTAAAAACAAATATTAAAGTCTAAATGCATTCTATCTCTTTTATATTGTAAGTGCCAAGTCACTATAATCAGAAAAATCGGCAAATAAATATTAAAACTAATGGTGAAAGAATATCGGCCTAGGGGCACAGAATCAGCTCCTGACAGGCACCAGCTCATATGACAAGGTGGACCTTTAAACTGACCAGATACGGCTTGTTTTGTGTTTGTGTCATGGTTATTGCATCTCTTTTGAAAAGGGAGGTAGAATATATAATTTACTTTGTCCCTTGGCTCATTGTCTCCTTCAGAGAAATCAAATTGAAATGCAAGTCTTCCCTTTACAGGAGATACTTGGGTTCTTCTTTAATCTTAATCTACGTTAGTTTATTTGGGGCATTCATCCCTGGATCTTCCCTGAAGCCATTAAAAATTTATATGTATTTGCCATCAAGGCAATTTAAGGGATAAGTTACTGATAGAATTAATAATTTGGATTTTATCCCAGAGTTCTTTTAGAATCTAAGTAAATAATGACGATTAGTCACTATCAAACCTGTCAGTTTGTTCTGCAAGTATTTGTACTGATGTTTTAATTACCAACAGTTCATCCAACTCTTTTGTTGTTTTTTAAAAAAAAGTAAATTAAAAACATTGGCATATGAGCAGTCTCTTTGTGAAATCCAGATATGAGAAAATCCTTTAGCTTTTTTGCTGTGTTCTGTCTTCTCTGACTATTTTTAAATTTCATCATTTGTTTGCCTTCTCTGGCAAGGTTCTGTTCCTGAGAAAAATGATTGTTTATTATTTTTTCTTTTTATGTCTTCAGGTTGCTTCTCAATTCTTTTTGGCCAGCCCAGTGTTTACATTTAAACTGTCAAGATTTATAATCCTCCCTACTACTTGATTTGGGCATAACTTCTGCAAAATAAGTATCTTCCTTCCAAAAGCTTTCTTACCTGACTTTTTGGACAGTATCTTTTCTTGTATTTGTAAACATTTTTGGACAGGTAAAATGCATTTTCATTGGATCTATGGTACAATGTCTGTAAGTAGACTGTCTGAATATTTTCATCTTTTAGATGTTTTTTTCTTTGAAAAGCTGTTATTTTTGTATGCTTTAAAAAAACCTCAATAAATTAAGCACTGCTACAGTATACTTTCTGTCTTACTTCTCTTGTAAACTGTGAACTCCAGGTACATTATTGTTGTGGGTCCTGAGTGGGTCTTCAGGTGTGTTTTGAGCCAGGTCCAGAGGTGGTTCTCTCATGGTGCCCCGGACTGCGTCTCTTATGTAGTTTTTATCACCAGCAGCTACAAATTCAGTCTCAGCATCACCACTCAATGTGATAATTGCATGGCCCATACTGGGGGTAACTGAGGTTTCCCATTGATGATGTTTCCCTTGCTTTGTTAGACCCCACTATCTTTCACAGCATGCTGCAATCACTGCTGCTTTCCTGCCTGTGCTGTTGGGAAGGACTTAACTGACTAGAACATATACACATACCGATTATGTGTACGTAAATAATTTGTGTGTGCATACATAGATCTATCTATACACATAATACCAGGCACAGAAATGGTTAGAGAATTATGCTAGAGTTCGGTTCATATACTACACTTTCATTTCTGAGAGAAAAACTGGGTGTCAGGTTAGTGCAAAGAATTATCAGCAGGCCTAAAGTTACTATCACTATCAAATTCCTTTTCCTGGATTCCTGACTTTGTGAACAGCAGTGTCCTTGCCATAATTTTAAAGTATTGACCTTTTATGCTTTCAAGAAGAAAGAAGACAGCACCTCAAAAAGAGACTCTATTTTATCTTCCTTGGATCTTTGATGTTTTTCTTCACATTTATCTTACTCAGTATGCAAAAGTAGTATTTGTTTCTCATATCGCTTTCCTGACAAATTTCCTATGCTCTGTTCTTTAAGATAGGGATCTTAGCTATGGTAGAGAGAAATTTGTTTCTTGGGAGTTTGTTTTTTGTTTTAATTTGTTGTTTAATACATTTTTAATTCCTTTAAAAACAGTTACGGTTCATAGTACTTTAAATGAATGCTTGTTCAGGTAAAGACTTTCATGCATATGGCTGTTCTTACCATCGTTCTTAGAAGTTTTGCTAGGGTTTGGAAAGATCTTGCACAACAGGGAATGATCAAAACTCAAAGTCACTCTGTAAGAAATAGCACAACAAAGTAGGAATGTGCCAAATTACCCAGAAACAATTTGGATGGCTGGCAAACAGGGTAGCCTGCTGGTTTGTGAACAGTGTAGGTAATTTGCCACTCAACTCTCCTCTATTTGCTTCAATAAATTGTAGGGTACTTAGTACCCTACTATCTGTTATCTATCTGTCTGTGTTCCTCTGCACTGTCAGTGTCTGCCAATAGTTCTGCTTCATTTTGTCTGTGTCTGCCTTTCACTCTCAGCTTGATGGAAAACCTTTAAGAGAGGTGTGGGGTGCTTGGGGGGCTGGGATCCAACAGTTTATATATCACAGTGCATCTATGTAGCTTAATCTAAAATCCATCGTTGTAAAGGAATACAAAAGATTAATATAATATACCTAAAATATAGTTCATCAACACTATATGAAAATAAATCAACAGTAAGTTTTCATATTTCAACTAGGAAGAGTGAGCAAATCATATAGTTTTCAATCAACAGTCTCATAAACAAGGTGTTCTTGCAACAGAACTGCAAATCCATTTAAACAGAAGAACAATAGTGGTTTCTGGGTTTTTTTTCTCTTCTTTTTTTCTTTTTTCTTGTGTGTGTGTGTGTTTGAGGAAAGGAGACTAGAAATTAATAACATGGTAAGCTGGAGGAAAGAAGAAAATAGAAATTCTTTAGCTTTTTTTAAAAATGCATTTATATGTTCATGCTTGTGTGATAATTTCCTGTTGCTTTCCTTTTGTATTGTCTGAGTTCAGCAGGGGACCCCCAGCAAAAAGACTGATGACATTGCTTATGGAGGCTCCTGAGGCTCCTGGAAGGGAATGATATTTCTAGCAGAATGGATTACTGTGGCCACAAATTTTGAAGTTAGAGTCTTAGTTGCTCTGTGAAGAGTGAAACAAATCTGTTCTCGTGGTATTTGAATGCCACAAATTTCAGTCTTGCATTCTTAGAGTATATTGGTTACTTATTATTTGTTGTGTGGAATAGGCTGCCCAGGGAGGTGGTGGAGTCTCCTTCTCTGGAGATATTCAAGTCTCGTCTGGGCGCCTGTCTGTGCAGTATGAGCTAGGGAGCCTGCTTTGGCAGGGGGGTTGGACCCGATGATCTCTTGAGGTCCCTTCCAACCCCTTCAATTCTGTGATTCTGTGATTCTGTCTGTTAGATGGCTGATACATACATTTAGGATTTTTGTTTCTGCAGCTTTTAGAAAGTACCAAGTAACTGAGGAATGTTCGAAATACATGGTTGTTTGGATTATTTCACTGAGGAGGTATCCATAGACTTTGAATGAAAATAGGTAGTACTTCTTTTTCCTTATCCAACTAACCCCTCACTAATTGATGCTGTTAATACACAAAATTATTTGTGTGAAAACTTTAGCTGCTTGACTAGGAATTAGTTCTACCATTTGATGCTAAGTGCAACCAAGATGCTGAAAGTTCTCAGACAGAACTAGAATCTGGTAAGATAATAGTAGAAAACATAGGAAAAAATATTTGTGTGTTGGAAATGCACTCAGAAAAAAGATATTACATCAGGAAAATAACTTGTGTGATGTAAATTGTTAATTCCATGAAAGGTAGCTTAGGCTGTGACACAATCAATAGGAGAAGGAGAGTAGTACATATTAACATGAGGAGCTCTGTAGTACAGGGGAAGGGTTGCATGGATCTGAAAAGGAATCTGAGTGTTACCCCAGTATTGCTTCTAGAAGCTTTTATTGTTGTGGCTTGGTTGTAAAATAAATTGCTATGACCACCGGATGTCATGACCGTTAAATATCCCTTATCCAGGTTTATTTCATTAAGGTGACTGGGGAATAAGGGGGCTGTTTGGGGCTGCATTTGGTAGTCCAGAAACAGGGATTTTCCATTCAGATGTATTGTGTCTCTGAGCACAGTGATGTGGATTTGGGATGCAGTGTCCAGAAGTGACCACAGGCTGCATGCCAGCTGCAGGTGGTATGGCTGTGGGGAACAGGCAGTGCTTGGTGGGCAGGCACGTGGCTAGGGGAGTACTTGTTGGCTGGAAGCTATGAATAACAGTGTCTGTGAGATTTTTCCCCCAGACATGTTCTAGCTGATGTGGTAGACACCTAGGCAAAGTTAGAAGGAAGTGCCTTGAAGCTATTGTTAGATACATCAATAGATCTGTCACCCTCAGTGTAGTTTTTCCTCATGTTTAGATGGAACTTCCTGTGTTCTTGTTTGTCCCCATTGCCTCTTGTCTTGTCATTGGGCATCACTGAGAAGAACCTGGCCCAATCCTCTTAACACCCACTCTTTTTAGTTATTTTCAAGAATTAATAAGGGCCCCCCTCAGTTTTCTCTTCTCCAGACTAAACAACTTCAGCTCTCTCAGGCTTTCCTCATAAGAGATGCTTCAGTCCTCTCATCATTTGCCTAGCCCTTCACTGTAATTCCTCCAGTAGTAGTTCCCTGTCTGTCTTGAACTGTGGAGCCCAGAACAGGACACAGAACTCCAGATGTGGCCTCACCAGGGCAGAGTAGAGGGGGAGGATAACCTCTGTGACCTGCTATGCTGGCCATGCTGTCCTTAATGCACTTCATCGGCCTTCTTGGCCACCAGAGCATACCATGGTCTCATGGAGCACTTGTCTACCAGAACTGTCAGGTCTGTATCGGCAGAGCTGCTTCCCAGCAGACCAGCCCCTAGCCTGTACTGGTGTCTGGGGCTATTCCTCCCTCAGCGCAGGACCCTACAATTGCCCTCATTGAATTTCACTAGGTTCCTCTCCAGTGTCTCCAGGTCTCACTGAGTGGCAGCGCAGCCTTCTGGTGTGTCAAACTCCTCCCAGTTTGGTATCATCAGCAAACTTACTGAGGGTACACTCTGTCCCCTTGTCCACATTGGGAACATCGTCCACAATGTCCATATTGAAGAATGCGTTGTGCAAGACCAGACCCAATGCTGATCTGGGGCACACCACTGGCTACAGGTCTCTGGCTGGACTCTGAGCCGCTTATTGCTAACTTCTGAGGATATGGAAACTTTGCAGAACTTCATTCCACATGGGAAAGTGGTAACATCCAGCTGGAATTGTAATGCTCACCAGGTTGAGTGGACAGGTCTGCAGATGTGATATCAAAGGAAGACCTTTACACATACAAAGAAAATTGGGTGATTCTTACTGTTAGTGGGAATGAGATTTTCACCTCATGAGTTAAAAGTCAGCTGTTCAAAGATACGTATTGTTCTTTTAAACCCTGTGTGTGTCAACAGCCTAGTTGCTGCTTTACTAAGTACTAGGAAATTCATACGACAAAAAAATTATATATATTCCATATTCTTTCCTCCATTTTTAATGATATATAAACCCAAGAAGATGCTACTTTCATGTTATTAGGTGGATGTTACTTTTTTTGTTTTCGCTTTTGGATAACAGACAGCAAATCATTAGTGAAAAAGACTGTCACAGGATAATTAGAAATAATTTTCTCTTTCAAATGGTGCTTTTGCTTCCCTTCGGTATTTCTGTGAGTAAGAGACCATTATCTCATCTCAGCATCCCATCTCATCGCTGAGCTCTCCTAATGAAACTGGAATTTCTGCAGGAATCCAGGAATTGACTAACAAGAGATTCACTGTGCAATAAGGTTTGCAATTTCTGAGTTCTGGACACCTCTTCAAGGACTCTCTTGACAACTGTAAAAAATTTAAAAATAAATATTGACATACCAGTCTGAAAAGTAATGAACTCTTTTCTTCCTGCAATATGGAGCAGTAAAAAAAGATGTGTGGATTTTTTCCGGTTGCTTTAATGGCTGGAATTGAAGCTAAAGCAATAGGTAGTTTGATTATACAAGAATTTTAAAATGCACTACTCAGCTATTATTGGCAACTTGAATCTAGGTTTGCAATTATCTAGAGCTGTAAATGATTTAAAATCAATATGTCGATACTTTGAGTGATATGTGTTTAATATGGGTCTAGACACTTATTTATGATGGCACCTCATTTATTGGTCTTGTAAATGTAGCTATTTAGAAGATATTTACAGATGATCATAATTTTAATAGCTTATGTATATTACTGAAAATTGTAGATGGCAGCAGCCCAGTATTCTGTCTATTTCTTAAATCTTATACACACGTAATACGCTGCAGGAGACTTGAGCAGATTCTACTGCAGAATCATTTGTAGGCTCCCAGAGGTGTGCAACAGTGGTTTCAGGTTCTGGGCGTTTTTTTTAGAAATTGGATATAAGAATGGGATGGCACATATATAAGTGCATATATTTACAAATGTTTGATTATTATTCTCAAAATGAAAGGGTCCTCAAAAAGTTGGTTTATTGCCCTCAAAACATTTTCACAATTAATTTTCTCTTTTAAAAGACTGTGGTTTTGACAATTTTCCATGCATCATCTGAAATACAGGTGTCCAGATCTTTTGAACATATTTTTAGTTTCACTAAAAACTCAGGTTTGCACTGAAAAAATGAAAGTGATAAGAAATTCCAACTAAATCATTTTTTACTCTTCCCAACTTTTTATAGTGCGTTGCTACAATTATAGTGCTGGACTTACATTTGAGTGGATAAGCTGTAAGGGTTGTTCTCATGCTATATAAGGAGAGGAAATACTAGATAATAATGTGATCATTTCTTACGGTGTTTGTTGGTTGGATTTTGTTGGATTTTTTTGTAATAGTTGACAGTTGACAGTGTTAGAATTTAGGAATATGAATACCACTCCATGTGTATGGCAAATGTTTTTGTTTACAGTAGTTGCACAATTTCTGATTTCATGTCTATGAATTGCATCAGAGTGGAGAAGAGTGCTCTCCTATAAACCTGACAGTTGTGTGCTCTGCTTCTGACAGAGAACGCCTTCTCATTATTTCTTCAGATGGTCGCTTTCACTTTTAGTGAGGTTTCTCAAACCTATTTTTTTCTTCCTCAAGTAGACTGAACTTAAAATAAATGAACCTTCTTACCCTATTGACTTCCTCTATGTGATCTGGTCTTTCCTGTCCTAGTCCAGAAACTTGTTTATTTAAAAGTGAGGGAGACATAGAGATCTAGGAATAATTGATAAATAAGCAATAGGAACAGTTTACATTAGGTGCTTGTCCCATAAATTTGAGAATCATCTTACTGGTTAGTTCTTATTTTTGCAGTTATCTTCTTAAATGAAAGTCCTTCAGCATTTTATCACAGAGTGAGTTCAGTACCTAATCCTTAAAGTTTGAATACTCACTCCATAATAGAAAATAAAATGGCCAGCAATGTCTGGGTGGTGAAAATAGAAATTTATTTTTTTTTTATATAGTAATCGAGAAATAACTTGAAGATTTCATATATGGAAAAAAACCCCCATGTTTTTTATTCTTAATAGTACGTATGCTCTTCAGTTGGCAAAGGTATGCAAAGAGGTAATGGTGGCTTTTCCTTTTTTAAATGAAAGTACTTTTGGAAATTAAGTATATTGGTATATTTCTTGGTTTAAAAAAGGAAAATTTGCCAAACTGTATTTCATCAAGGGATGTGCTATTAATAGTTAACTCTGCAGTGATTCCGTCTTATTTCTATACAAATATCAGAAAACTGGCAGGAATTGACAAATGTGAGCACTGCATGCTTAAACTAAAATATGTATTGGTGTGAGTATAATCACAGGTAAATACACATACCTAAAGCTATTAATGTCTCTTTGAAACTTTAAGAGGTCATTTGCCTTAAAAATCAGTGTTGTGACCACTCACTTTAAATCCTCACTCCCAGTTTAGTCATTTTAGAGTATGATTCTGCAGAATCACATTAACTTTGGGAGTCAGTATTGGCTTCTAGGGGGAATGACACAATGTGCAGTGATGAGGGCCAGCAGTGAGGGTAACTGGGTTGGAAGATATTTGTCTCAAGAGACTGTCAGTGCTTCTTTCAGTCTTACAGGCATATACTTTGTCTTTTCTATCCTACTGCATCAAAACTGCTTGATGGCAGAAGTAGAAAGTGCAGTCGCTGCAGTAATGCCTCCTAAAGAATGCAAAGGATAAGGAGAAAATTTGTTTCCTAATAAAAAGGGGGGGAATGCCAGAAACAGAGCTTTAGTGGAAGACTGTTAATTCCCTTGTACTAGTCAAAACTCAGAACAAGAGGAAATATCCAGCTATGTAGAAGTATTTTCTGTTCACATGGTAGCTCTGCTCTTCCTTTCTGTAGTTCTACTATTGAAGTATTACTGCAGCTACTCCTCTTGGCAGAGACTGTTGGTACTCAGGGCAGTGGGCACAGACCCACCTGGAGAACGCACCACCTTTCCACCCAACAGTAAATGCAACAATCTGAAAATGTGTACAGACTTTCAAATAATGGGAAAAATAAAAAAAAATTGCAAGATTAGGTATGCTTCCAGTTCAAATTGTTCACTTGTTGAAACGTCGTAGGAATTGAGGGTGTGCTCACCTCCTAACAGATTGTTGGAAAGTAGACAGACAGCCTTATTGCTGGCTTGAAACTGGGTTCCTGTTCTGAACAGTCACCCCAAATCTCCCTGGTAATTTTTCTGAAGTTTCAAGACGCGACCACATCAATATTCAGTTCACAGCTCTCCTAAGTATATAGCTTGTTTCATTAAATGGAATTTTTCTATTGATGTACAATACAGTCCATTTCACTTTAGCTTTCCTCCAAGTAGAGCATACAGAATATAGTATGGGATGGTTTTATGAGCAGCACATTGAGAGCAATTAACACTGGAATTGAATCTACATCAAGATAACAACAGGCGATTATACTATTTAACAACTGTTAAATGGTGTTAATGGCTAAGTGTAGACCACAAGCCCAGCAGATTAGGACTCAGTGAAATTCAGCAGGCATTTAAATTAACAAAAATTAAATGGATAATTTAGAAATATATTTGCCACTGAAAAGCTGATAATTATTTTAAAATGCACTAATTACATAAATTTTTTGTAAAGTGAAAACATTGGTAGGGTAAGGAAGGTCATTTTGCTGGAGGTTTTTGAAATTGAAAAAATCAATTTCATTAAAGTGTATTTGAGAGTGGTGTTTAGATGCCTCACGTTCTTATTCTTTTTTTGTGTCCCAATTTTCTAGGTTGATAACAGCTATTCTGATGTGTTTACACAGAATGTAGATGTTTTACTACTCAAAGGAACCAGGATGGCAACAGTAAGCTGTCAAGCACCCAAATGACAATTTAGTCCTGGATTAGAAGCAGTCTGAGGTTCATGGTATTTTGGAAGTAAAATACTTTGGTTCAGTACAAGAAATGAGAAATGTGTTTGCTTATGTCAACCTAGTTTAGTAGAGGAATCTGTATTTTCTTATTTTCATTCTTCTGATATAAAATAATTTAAAATATATCTAAAAATCTGACATTTTCTCTGTAGAATCTGTTTTATTGTTAAACACTGTGAATGCAATTTTGGGATGATCTTCAAATTTCCCTTGATTTCCACCTATTCATTCAGCTGCTTCAATTTATTTAACATTTACATAGGTATCTAGAAAAGGCAAACCCAAATTTCCCCAGATCTCTTTCTAAAAGCAACTTTTCTGAAGGTACTCTTTGGGAACAGGAAGAATTGAACTGGTTGTTTGGACTTCAACTGTATGAATGCCTTAGTCTCTTTGCTGTCACACTGAGGAAGAGATCCCATGCGGGTGAGATATGCCTTGTGCCCCTGACCTGTACTCTGTACAGGCCTTTCATGTCAGTCTTGGGCTTCTTGTGCACGCTCCCATCCTGAAAATTAAGATGACTCTTCCAGCACTGAGGACTTAGCACCATGGAATGAGTGATAGAGAAGTAAACACTGAAGCCTTTGCAAGATCTCAAGTTTTTATTACAATAAAGATGTCTGCCTGTAGTTATTATAGCAACACATTTGAAGGTATTTCTTTCAAATTACACTTGCAGCATAGTGACATTAGGCTATTTAACATTTTTTTGCTTTGATATCCCTGCCCCCTCCATTTTGAGCTCCTGATAAAATCTTTGCAGTAATCAGTTTTAGAATTTGGCTACAGGGAATTAGATGCCTCCTTCATGCAGCTTTCTCCATAGTTAAGTATCTATTTAGTATGGGCCAGATCCTAAAAGATCTTCAATTGCCTTTTAATGGCTAGTCCCATAAGGAGCAAATGAACTCTGGTGTGTTATCAGTCCACATAGATGGGAACAGAATAATGGAGGATGGGAATGATTCATTAAAAATATCACTTTTTATGTTAACTCATATGTGCTCAGTAACCTGCTTGGTCTAGGCCTCGCCTTCCATCTGTTAATTCTGTGTTATTAAGGTTTTGATTTCTCAAGAAAACAGATGGCTATCAACTTAAACAGGTGTTCAGATTGCACTTTTAAAAGTTTAAATGCTGAACAGGTATAACTTGAAGTTTGCTTTGGTTCAGAGGGAATTAGTGCTTTGAAATATGTGTGAGTAGAGAATACTTTGGGGGGAGGCTGGCCAAGTAATTTACTGGAACTACACCTATATACACTTACCTGTGGACATTTGCCATTGCAGAATGCAAGGAAAGATGACAGCAGGGAGATTTAAAGGAACACATTTTCTTCTGAAACTGTCCCGTATCTCTTGTCGAGAATATGCACACAGAAAATGTGACTTTATTGCAGTGCAGTAAGCAAAATGGGAAGTAGTAGGGAAGTGTTTCCTGTTCATTGATTCTTCCAGATTTTTTTTTTGGGCAGCACAGCACATTGCCACCTCATTAGAACACAATCATGAAAGACTAGACTTCCTCTGGATAAAATGAAATCATATTCAGGTTTTGTAATTTGTTGCTCCAATAAGTGATTGCAAAAAATCTCTTATTCGGGGGGAAAAAAAGTTTGCTAAAATAAGGTAAATGATGTCTCACATAATTTGATGATAAAATGACATAGCATTACCTGTGAGACTGGAGGCTTGGACTGTTTTCTAGCATAGCTTCTGTATAACTTCATTGCTCAACCAGTTTTGCGTTGATAGCAATATAAAAAAGTATCAGTAAATAATGCAGCAGGGTTGGGCTGTTCTCACACGCATGCAGTTTTCTCTCTACACTTCTCATCAAAGATTCAAGAAGCCCCTGCTGTAGTGTGATGTCATTGTGAAGACCCTATTATTTTTATGAAATAATGTTTTGTCATATATATACTAGTATTCAGTGAACAGGTAAATAATTTAAATTAATGCACACTGGTCGAATGAATAACATGGATTTCTACGAGGCAAAATCTTTGCTTGTTTTTTCATTTACTAATTAGTAGATATGTACATCTCCACCCAAATTCCAAAATATAAGGTGTAATAACACCCTCCTTTATGGGCTCTGCCCTCTTCTGGCGATCTGGAAGGGAAAAAAATCAGCAGGTTACAAAATTTAAGCCCCCTCTTCATGTTGATGTGCTCTTAATGATTGTGAGGACAGAGTAATTGAACAAAACCTTGACTTTTCTTTTGGAAGCTCTTCCAGAGTGCAGGGTGACATTGCTCTCTACCTTTTCTGACCATCTGTGCTTTCCCTTAAGAGCAGAGTGTGAAGCAGAATTGCTGACAAGGACATTATTTATCCATAACTATATGAGACAGCTATACAGTGAGGTACTAAGGATTGCTTCTCTCTGATCTAAGTTTCCAGTCTGTAAGGACAGGATGCTATTAAGCTTTTTGAGATGTCCCAACTGCGATCGATGTTGCAACTCTTGCTGATGGCAGCCTGAATGTGCTCACATTTATCAGTTTACAGTGCGAAGAATAACAGCTGGTTAGCTAAGGTACTAGTAAAGGTAGAACAGTGAAAAATTACTTACAGTGTACTACTTCACATACAAAATCTTTTTTACCTAACATTTGAACATGCATAGCTAAGAGTAAGAAATAAGTCTTATTATCCAATACGCTGTTGGACATTTGTAGGATCAATCTACTATTAACACTTTCAGGCTTTTTAGCATCATAGAATATTGGACTATAATCCATTCACTGGTGCATGAAGAGTCTGTCCATACTGGCAGTTTGGTTTGCTGAAGGGTGCAGATTTGCTTTGCACCTGACCTTGGATTCTCAGCGGAGTACACGCAGAGTGCACTTTGAGGTATGTGTTTCCTTCAGGTGGAAAAAGGGCGAAATAATGATGTGGCTGTAGGGTCCTAGGGTCCTCCAGCAGCTAGTGCTCTGTGCCTGCTGATGCATAGTGAGGGTGGTTTGCAGCTGCTGCAGGCCTAATATCCAGGAAAGACAAAGTGGGCCTGTGGTCTTGGAACCAGGCTGCTTTGCGGGAGACTGTAGCTCTCTCCTTCCCCTTTTATGCCAAAACAGAGACATACAGCAAATATGCTGAAACACTCTCACTCTGGACTTGGCTTGGTGCTGAGGAAAGGGTTCCAAAACTGTGAGTATTAAGAAATGTTATATGGCACGTTTATGTTACATTAAAGCCAAAAAGCTCCTCTAGTCCATTGATAAGACTATGGAGATATGTATTAGAGCCAAGGAACTAGAAGACTGGCAAAGAAGTCCTCAGAAAATTATGTATGTAATTGTATGGATTCCACAGTTTGCATCTGGATTTCATTATAGTAGATGTAATTTTTTTGAATTTGCTTGCTTGTTTTCTTTTGTTTTAAAAAGCAGGGTAAGAATGAATTAATCTTGTAGATATTGCCATATAGTGAAAATATAGAGCTAAAGGAAAACAAAGGGATTTGGAATTATTATGACCTGTTTATTTACCAAATGAATTGTTTTCTTGTGAGCTACCATAGCAGTTAGATACTAGGGGAAGGAAACACAAAAGATCTTTTACCCCTCTAGTCAACTGAACAATAGGATTATGTACACAGGAGCAAATGCCTCGCAATTGTTGAGTGATACAGTTGATGCTTCCTATTAAGAACAAGAAGACTTAGACTAGGAGGCAGTTTCCTTTTTTTTATAGGTCAAAGGAAATTTCCCGTAGCAGAATCAAATCAACATCTGTTTTAAAAGGACTTACAGTGGTGTAATACTAAAAAAAGCATTCAATGATATGAACCAAGAATTACTGTCTTAGCTGACCAGCAACAAGGAGCAGGTTGGCTAATTCTGTACATGCTCAAATCTCCACTTGGTATAAATTAGGGCATCTCTACTGATGTTGCACCTGCTGACCTTTCGTACTTGAGGATGTGGCCTACCATGCTGGCCACATCCCTTCTGTCGTCGGGTGTCTGCTGTGATAACATAGCTTCAAATGAATTTCAGGCATGCTTTTAATCTGCCAGGGTGCTGAAGGATGTGAAAGATGATGAGGGTTTTTTTTAACTCTACAAACTTTCATGATAGAGCCACACATGTATTTATGCAGATCCCTTTGATTCAATACTTTTATTGTGGCACTAATGAGCAACACAGGGTGGATGTTAGTAAGCTGCTAACAGATGTTTCAGGGTTGATTGTTTCTTGAATGTAAGAGTATAAAATACAATGTGTAAGATTATATTTAGCTTTTATGCTGTCCCACAAGCATCCTGCTTAGGATGGCTGCCATTACAGGCAATGCCAGGCACAGAACTACCTAAACCAGATGATTATTGCCAATGTTCGCTGCCCGCCCTCTGTGTATCTGAAGTGAGGAGGAGAAAGAGGAACAGCCCAACTGAGAGACAGGGCAGGTTGACTGGGTTGCACTGGTGGAAGCGGGATCCCCATCTTCTTTGGCACAGCATGCATGTGCAGCAGCACCTGTGTAGCTGCTGGCCTTGCCGTTCTCTGCTTGCTTTTTCTCTTTTCAGGAATTTAACTATTTATTTGCATTCTGTGGGGATATTTTTTTTTTCCTTTTAGATAACTTCTGTGCATTGCTGATAATTGCATAAAAATGAACCAGAAATAGGTATTGATTTGCTTTTTAGGCATTTGGGGGATTTATTAGGGGCAGTGCTGAAGGTAATCCTAGCTAAAAGTTTGGAGGAATGTGCTAAATCCAGTCCTTGGAATAATGTTGTCACTCTACGTGCAGATTGAAACACATTTCAGATGACTCAAGGCCAGAGTTCTGCAGGATGGTGATAGGAACATGAGGAGGAGAGATGAAGTTAGAGAAGAAATAGAGAGCAATCCTAAAGCCAGTTCAGTGTTCTAAAGAGCCACTGTGCTTCACTCACACCTAATAGAGATATAGTTACATTTCACACCATATTTCAATTTTACTCTCATCTGAAATACTTTTCACAATTTAGTTCTGTGATTACCCTTTGATGTTACTGAGCAAAGCATATATATGTCTGAGAAATCTCTGCTCTAACAATTAGAGATGGTCTGTAATTAACATAATTTGTTTGACAGCTCCACACTATGCCTGTCTTAAAATATATTGATGACTCTTATTTTTTTTGATGCTTAATTTCACTCTGTTCCACTTAGGCTACATGCTAAATTGACAGAAATGAAGATGCCTTTACGTTAGACATCTTCATATTTGTCATGTATTGGTATAAAATCCTTGCACTATCAATCGAAAATTGGTTCAGGCACTGTGGGGGAAGGGGGCCACTTATCTTTCCCCTTTTTCTCAGAAGCAGTGATAAAAATTAGATGGCTTAACACAAAGAAAATTGCAGACAGGAATGTGGAATCAAAGCAGTGTAAACACAAAAGTGATTCTGTTAGTTTATGTGAGTGGTTTCTCTGAAATAAATGGAATTCACAGTCTTTCTAACATTTGTAACATAAGGACTAAACTTTGTTGGAATAGTGCCACACATTATCAAACATATTGTTTCTACAGTGAAGTGCTCTTACAAGTCCTTGACTAATGTTTTGCTTTTTTTTTTTTAATAAAATAAAACAGGGATTTAGTTTAGATGGTGAAGATAATGAATTGCCTTAAATAAATTGCCTTCATGCTAGGGGAAGTAGTGGGTTGGGGCTCCAACTATAAAAATGTAATATAGGTCAATTAATATGAGATTTTTTCCCCTACTGGACTTATTCATTCTTAAAGTACATTTTAGGAAGAAGAGAGTGTAATTTTTATATCATATGTTCTGCTTCTACTTAGTGTAACAAGCCAGTTCATTTTTTTTTCCTCTCTCTTTAAAAAACTAAATAATGATTTGCATTCACAGTTCCTTGTATTTAATCAACTTGATACAACATTCTGTGATAACAGCATAATAAAATAGTTAGAAATATGTATTGATTTATTTTGTGTCATTTCAAGTTTTACTACCTCTCTAAGTTATAGTAAAGAGAAGGAAAAGGAAATGTAAAGGAAAAGAATGAGTTACCAAGCAAGAAAAATGGTAAAACTCTGCCACTAGTAAATAACTGTGAGCTTGTAATATAAGCAGTAAATACTTAGAGAAATCTGGGTTATGGTAGTGTGTTTAAAAAAAACCCAAACAACCCCCAAAACATCTCCATCTCGTAGCATTATTTACAGAAATCGTCCCTTGATTGAGTCATAATTAGTTAAGCAACAAAACCAAATTAAATAGACACCTGACTAAACAAAACAGAAATTCAGTCACACTTGTCAATAATTTTCTGAGAGAATAAAATGACTGGCTTGGTCCTGTTTTACTAAATGCATGTTTTCTGAAGATAAGCCAATACAAGGATATTCCCTATCTAAACTGTGATACTTGGTAAAATAATTGACAAAACCAGGGCAACACAAGAACTGATACCTATAAATCATAATTCCTCTAGCAAACTGGCAACAAATGTAAAAAATTATGATGGTGTATATATATTTTTCATTCTTTAGAGATTATGGTGAGTACAAGACAAACCTCCTATGAGAGCACTCTTATGAATGTCTGTTTTGACCAGCTGTGTAACACTGGAGTGTCATGTACTTTTAATCACTGGATAATGTGATATCCTTTTTGGTGAGATAGCTCTTAGAAATTACTCCCTAAGGACCAATTAAAAAAGTAAAATGCATTTTCTGAAGATCAGTACTGAACAAATAAGAAGTTTACAACAAGCAATGAATATGCAAACAACCTCCCAACCAATTTATGTCTTAAAAAACAAACAAAAAAACCCCCAACCCCAAAATTCTCTGAAGCTTTTTTGTAGAGTAGGTGAAAAGCTTGTTTCAAATACTGATGCTTACAGATGAACTTTCATTAGTTCCATCTGTGCTTTTTCTAGTAGTTATAAACTATTTGTATTTCCAAAATAGTGATATTACTCTTTAAAAAAATCTTCATTTCCATTTTAGTTTACCTTTATTAAAAATAAAGTTATAGTTATCTGTACTATACTAAAGTTTAGAGTTAGTTACCTATTAAAGATAAAATTATTAGTTATTTAATTATAATGATGAACCACTAAGCATCTTTTCCCTCCTTTTCCTTTCTTCATAAAAATGGCAAGTAAATTAAAAAAAAAGAACTGATGTGGAAGGAACTCTGATTCATTGTCCTGGCTTCATGAAACTTTTGAAATACACCCATTGGAAAGAAGTAACTTCTATTATTTTGGACTTGATGATGTTAAAGGTGTTTTCCAACATATCATAGAATCAGAGAATTCTTTGGGTTGGAAGTGACCTCAAAGATCATCTAGTTCCAACCCCCCTGCCATGGGCAAGGACACCTTCACTAGCCCAGGTTGTCTAAAACCCCATCCAACCTGGACTTAAACACCTCCACAATCTCTCTGGGCAATCTCCACCGGGGCCTCACCATGCTCATATAAGGTCTAACCTAAACCTGCCCTCTTTCAGCTTAAAGCCAATGCCCCTTGCCCTTGTTCACTCCCTGGTGAACAGTCCCTCATGTTTAACTCTACAATTTAACAGTTTACATTCAAATCTCAACTTCAATTAGCCCAGAATATGAATGTCAGGAACGTTGTATAATTTTAAGAACAGCAACAAGAATGATGGTTTTGCCTTTTTTTTTAATACACAAAGACAGACAATGAGAAAAGAACTTATATAGATATAGCAATGAGTTACCATTAGAAGAGTTTACTACTTAGGTGAGCGATGCTATTAATCAAATAATTTCACTCTATCTTTTGTATGAACTCATTTAAGTCTATTCTTTTTAAAAATATGAATACAATCAATGGATAACTTAATGAATATAATACTGTTACTTCTGGGTTATCTGAAATTAATTAAGAACAAATTCTCAAAATCATGATAAAATTGCATGGGATTTTGTTTTGAAACTGCCCCACTAATAACAGTGGAAACTAGCAAAAAGCTAGTCCTTGTAGAAGAATGTAAGGTCTCATCACTGTATTAGATAAACAACTATAGCTTTCTTTGAATCATACATTTGGAATACTCAGTTATCTGATTAAGTTTTAATAATAATCCCTATGGTACATGTCTGTGTTTATTACCGTAGCAATAATATAAAGAGAAGAAAGCTTTGAAGATGATTATAGTAATTGTTAAAAATATTCCTTGATGGGTAAAATCTCAAAACCAACTGGTATATTTTGTAAGTGGAAATGTAGTCAAGAGGCCTAATGAAATGTGTTAAGAAGGCATGCTTCCCAAAAGAGATTGCCAAATACTTAGAAAATGTTGTATATGTACAGTTTAAAGATAGTTTTTAATTTAAAGGTCTATTCTTTATATACTTTCAAAATAACATACTTTTATATGTAAAACAGAATCGCAGAAACTCACATAAAATAAATGTGAATTTAAAAAAAAAAAAGAAAAGAAATCCCAGTTCCTTAACTGCTGCTATAAAGGGTTAAGTTAAATATTCTGCGTTTTTATGGTGTTAACAATTGTGTAGCCTCATTAATATAGTTAATGAATTGATGTTCCTGTTAAGATGCTCAATGCAACCTACAAATAACATTGTGAATATTTAATCAACCATTGATCTCAGCTGGCAGACATCAGTCAGTCATATCAGATCAATCTTCATAGTTTCTTTGCATGCTATCATTTATTGTTGAATTAAAGACATCCTGCTATTTAAAGAAATCACAGAGACTTCATCTGTAGGAGGAAGAGCGCCCCACTTCAACACCAGTAACACCACATCTACCTGTTCTTGTTTTAGCTCCTTTCAATCTACTTTTCCCCTCTAAAGAGGAAGGAGATGGGAGCTCAGTTTTAACGATTTCCAGGTATCTCTGGCACAATGTTACTAGTCCAGGATCCATTACAGGCTTGACTTCAGAATTGCTCCTTCCAGTAGTTCAGCAGCTCTGCCTATGTCAAAGCAAATGAATTGTGACATTTTTCTCCATCAGTCTACTACACATTTTTTATCTTCCAGTCCAGAACACACACATTATACTCTGCAAGAGATGAGCTTTTACACAAAATACATTATCTGCTTGCTGCCTGATAGCAATGTTAATGACTCTGCCGATTCTTTGAATTTGGAGAACTGGAAAACCAAGATCCCTTCAGATCCAGGCATTTCAACAGCCATTTTGTTCTTTCAAGGACCTGTTTTATGTCCCACAATTATACTTATTTCAAAAGGCAAAACCCCCTGTTTCATACCGAATGCTCTAAAAGCACAGTAGTAAGGTATCAGAGAAAAACATTCCTTTCATGAATAAGAGATCCCAGAAAGCCAGGCTTTGCATTTGAGTGAAATAGTCTTTCCTTATTCTGAAAAGTAACAATTTTTAACAAAATAACAGCAAACAAAATTCTGTGTGTGACAGTATTCCTTGGACACTTCTTTATAAAGAAAGCAGTGGTGCTTGCTGAGGTGCATTCTTCACCTCCTGGGGATTATGACTTACGCGTTGGACAGATGGAGAGAAAGATATGTTTAGTCTAGTGGCTACACTCACTGAATATGAAGCCTGATACAAAGATTTTTCATGAGATGCAACAGGAGGAGTATTTAGGAACATGTCATTGCACCATGGTGTTATATGACTGAACATCACTGGTGGTGGTTAGTACCACTACTCTCACCTGATAAAGATAATTTTGATTTAAGCTGTTACTCTGAAGTAAGCAAAACCAGAATTTGCTTCTCTCTCAAAGTATTTTTAGTGAGTACCAGGGCCTTGGTGAGTAGCTCTTGTGTCTGCTGGGGTTATTAATCCTAGAAGTTCTTTGATACTGGTCATACTTTCATTTTGTTTCTGTTCATCTGAATCACATAGAAAATTGAAGTGAATTGTACTTTTCCAGGAAATCATATGGTCTTAAGGGTATGGTGAGGGATTGAAAGGTGTTTTCTCACAGTGAAAGGTTGACTTCCAGTTTAGCAGCATCCTGTTACACCCTGAAATCCAACTCTGACCTTTAAATGAAGTTACTTTTCTATTACATCATCACCACTTAAGTGCTACCATCCAAAAATTTTGCAAGTCATGAATATTAAAAGCAACCAATGAAATTTTAAAGGGTGAGATTTTGACAGCAGTTTTGCTGACTAGTGCTCAATAGTACTAAGCTAATAAAAGTCTAAGTTTTATTTAAGTCCTTTTACTGCTTAATGTTTTTTTACAGTATAGATACCACTTGCTTAAACTTTATACATTTAAGATAAACTTTGCTATAAAAATAGAGTGCAGAATCTTTGTTTCTCTAATGAAGACATTTTTCATGGTAATCCTTTTTGTCTTTATTTCTTTATCACCCTGGAGCTGAATGGGATACACCAAACAAGTGAGCAACTTTTCCATTGAGGGCATGTACGTGCCCTTCTCTCAGAAGGTAACTAAATGTCATCAAACCTTTGGATTTCTGAAAACTTGATCCACTGAAAATATGTGACAGCACTTGTTAGTAATAGTACTTTCTTCGAGGTGACTGAGGAACTTGGCTCTAAATAATGACCCAGATTTGCCCTGTAGTACTTTCAGTGTGTTCCATGGAATAGGAAGTAAAACAGAAAAGACTTCCACAATTGACTGTTCAGCATTGAAAAGATAAGCTGTCTTGGGGGGGAGGAAAAAAAAGTCTGTCTTTTGCTCATATCCATGGAAAAAGTTAAAACTGGATATTATTTTGTGTGTGTGAATTGGAAATCCCCGAATTCTGTTTAAAATTTTAAACTAAGTCTTTTTAAAAGTACTTTAAGAAAACATATAAGACTTTGTTCACATTGTTTGTATTAACGTAACAAGTAGATATCCAATTCATTTTCTTACAAGTTGACAGTTCTGATAAGACCATTAAAAAGAAATCCAAAAAGTAAAAAAAAAACCACCCCAAACAACAACCTGACCTTTATTGATCTCTTAAATGACATGCCGATTGAATGTAAAATCTCTAGATCTTTTTTATATGTAAACAAATATATAAATCAAACCAAGTAATGTAATATTTGGGTTGTTTTGAATAATGTTGAACTAGTTTGAAAATTAAAGCAGGAAAAGGTTTAGTTGTCTATAGAGTAACTGGGACGATTTAATTATTATTTTTTTTTAATTAGGGGGTATTTAAAATGCAATAATTTCCTCAAAATATGTTTCAGAATGGTGAAATGTACACAGTTTTGAGATTTGGAATTACATGTCTTTTAGGCTTTATATTATTGTCTACCTTGAATGCAGGGGTTTTTTTATTTTTAATTTTGCTTTTCCTTTTTCAGGCCAAAGTTGGTGCAAAATAAGTAGGATAGGCATTTTATGATCGTATACTTTTAAGAAACTGGCACTGTTTTTCAAGCTATTTCAAGAAAATGATAGGATAAATCTTTTTGCATTCCTTCTTTTTTGTACTTCTAACCAATATTTTGAAGTATATTTCTGAGTATTTTCTTCAGGAAGGATGTGGAATTATACTTTTCTTGCAAAATACAAGACTGCAATTTGTCTGACCTTCTTTCTGTTTTCCATCTGCATACATTAAATGAATGACTCTCCATTTTGCAGCTGAGGGAAGCTCAACTTTGAATGAAAAATGTTGCCATTAAAAAAGAGGGAACAAATTGCATAAATTATAAATGACCTGCAGAAGCTGAAATGTACTGCCACGTTACCCTGATTATACATGCATGGGTTTTTTGTGATTAATCCAACAAAATAGCATGGCAACCTATGGAACTCATGTGCATACACATCTTTTGGTAAAGAAACAGAACTCCAAATGGATTTAAATTTATAGCAATGTGTTATGCTTTATAAGAAGGGGGAGTGGGGGGGAAAGGCTGACTTGATTCCTGACTTTATACTGTTAATTTTAATATATCCATGCAGTTGGCTTTTTCCTTTATACTTTCTAAAATTTGTGTTCTAGTGAAAGATGTAAAAAAGAAAAAGTAATTGATGCTTCTGTTGATCTCCAAGGTAGCACTTCAAATCACACTAGATTATAAAGATTCCCATAGAAATAAAACCTGCTTATCAGAGCCTCGCTGCGCCAAAGAATTTGGCTAATCTTTGGCTTATGAGTTTTTCAGTGCTTCCTTGCATGCTCAGGCATTTCATGATTTCAGATCACTGAATATCGATGCAACAACAAATCTCATGAATAAATTAACCCATAGTTATTGTTAAGGATGTTTTCTCTGCGAGCATTGTTAGGATGGTTACAAGAGCACAGAGAACACCAAGTCAGGCCACAGATTTATCTGGCATGTTATCTTGTCCTTAGTACTCTCTGGTTAGAGCAAGTATAGAAATACCTTTCTTACATTTTCTCACTGTCTCTATCAATTTACAGCTCAGGAGTTTATATACCTATCTTTCGAGCTATTCTTCCAAGAGTGTTTTTTGAGCTATTCTTCTTCCAAGAGTGTTTTCTGTAAAATGTGGTGGTACTGGTTGGTTAGCCAGGGCACAGCTGAGCTCTACAGGGGACAAAGAATTCTACCTTTGGCTTTGAACTTGTTTTTTGCTGGTTTTGTGTAACACCCCTCATCCTTGTATTCAAGGAAGTACTCAATGAACAGTCACTGTACTCCTTGCAATTTGTGACTTCAGTTGGCTGCTATCAACTCTCTATCACATAATATCTTGTCCGGGCTAAAGATTCCCATGGGATTTTGTCATTCTTCACACTCTAGTTGTTCAATCCATAAGGACTGGATTTTTTCATCCATGTTGCATTTTCTATATAATTTTCTGTACATGCACCCTCTTTAGATGGAGAGGAAAGAAACACATCATGAGTCTGACACATGGCTGCATTCTGACTCACGTTGGCACAGCAGCAGCTCTTTTATCCTCTGTGCTGCCCTAACAAATCTTGACATTGGAAATGCTTTTTTTCATCAAAAATGCATTAAATGAATGAACAAACGCAGGCTCTTCCACTGCTAAATATTTTTTCACAAATGCCTAACTAAAGTTGGGCATTAATCTACAGTGATTATCTTCTGCTACGTTAATGCTGAGTTATCTGGAAACTGGGGAACTTTCTGTTACGATTTGCAGATAGCTCTTGACTGTACTGACTCTAAATATAATTAAGTAGCCATAGATAACTTTGTAATCTCACTTTTATCCCTCTTCCAGGTTATTTTTTAATATTTTCAACAGCATCTCAACAGACTTGAGTATGCAATTCAGGGAATGTTATTGAACAGTTTTTTGATACAAAAGGAGATAAATTTTTTTTAAAATCTTTTCACACCATATTTTAACAGATGAGGTGTCTCACATTCTGCAAGTGATAGGCACATTTTCAGGTCTATTTATCAATAACAAATTAGTCAATCGTGATGCTTTTAGCCAGTAGCATTTTTTACACACTTCTGAAAGTATTTCTTTTGGGAATGTCTTTAAGAACATTTGAAAGTTGGATAAAAAAAATCTTTACATTTTAAAATGGTATTGCTGAGACTATTAAACTAGGGTATGTTTCACACCATTCCCAGCATCCTTAGGTTGGACCAGGGTTTGAGAGTTCCTGAAAATTACTTTTGTTCACTCATGCTCTCAAGGTGTAAGAGCTATTACTCCACTAAAGAGTAAACTACTTGAGCTGCTAGCTTCTCTGTTTTTAGTGATTCCTCCACTATTTTCAGGTTTCAGGACAAAGGCATTTCTATTTCATATTGAGAGCAGTAGCTGTTCAAGTCAAGTCTAACTGGAAGATCGCAGGATTTTTCATAGTCATTAGGTAGACAACATTGTTGTTCTTATAGTCCTGGAATATGCTTTCTGTTTAAAGCCTTAAGCTTTTGCTACAACTTGAATTACTTGAATTTACAATACAACTTCAGTAGGACTGAAGCTATACGCTACTCTGACATGTCAGTAGATTGGCAAATAGCGGCATTGTGGTGGGTGATATAAAGCTACCTCCAGGTTTTTAGTATGCTTATGTAACAGGAGTCCCCCATGCAGTAGATTTTTTGGATGGGGTTTGTTTTCTTTCTTTAGTCCTTTTGTCATATTGGAAGAAAATGTAGGTATTTGGAAAGCGAAGAGACAAACAGTGCAGCATGAAACATGAGTTGCTAATGATATTTAAAGGATGTGAAGTGTATTTCTGTGTTCATGAATGATTTTAATGTGTTCATGGAAAGTGAAGTGAAATTCATCCAATTGAACATACCTAAGTTTTACTTGCCATATTTTACTTGGTATACAGGAGAGCTTTATCCCCCTGCTGCCCTTTCCTGTATATGAAGAACTTCTGGGAAAAAAAAAAAAAAAAGCAAACAGAATCCACCCAAACTCATGACTGGTAAATAGTTCCTGCTTTTAATTAATGGTATTAATCTTGGATGCATTGAGTCCATATATCTCTTGGGAAATATGAGGAGAGCTAAAATACTGTGTTCTTTACATAAAAGAAATCTTGAAATTACTTCTCTGTCCTTTCAAACTTAATACTGTGTCATTTTTCTTAAACTTTATTAAGGTAACATTTATAAAATAACATTATGACATTTTAAACTTCAAACATCTTCAAAGATAATGGTGGATTTTAATGAATTTTCTTAATTAAAAGAATGGTTATTGTGCCTGTTTTCAGTAAATTAATTAAACTTTTAGTCATTAAGCAAAAAGTTAATTCATTATTGAATGATATAGGAAGTGTGAAAAATCTGGCATTTGAGATGGATACCATACCATAATCTATCACTGATGTTATGGAATTATATGCCTAAAAATGTTCTCGGTAGTGTAAAATATTATAGACTGTGTCTGGTGACTAACTAGGGATATTTAAAGCATTTTAGCTTGAATCATCATCTCTGGCAGGAGAATCTTATAACTGGTGTTAGAAAAATGAAATGTCAGTGGACATCTTCAGAAAAAGCTAGTGAAAATCATTATCTTATTTAACATTCACTGATTCAGGATGGCAAGATTATTTTCCTATGCAGAAGAAAACATCAGAGTATTAGCACTATATATATGCCAGTTTAGTTTGGGTTTTTTTTGTTTATTTTGTGGGGTTTTTTTAACTGCACAATTTAGTAACTTGATTTTTTTTGTTTTTCTTCCTCAGATCCTGTTTTGTCCTGCTTTTGTTTATTCTGTTTCTCTTAGTGTAACATGGTAAAAAATACCTCTGTCCATACTTCTAAAAATGTAGTGCAGGGATTCAGAGGAATTCTCTACCCAATGTCCAGTGTATTAGAGAGGCAAGTGAATCTCCCATGTTCTGCATATTAATCATAACAAGCACCAGAGCAGACCTTAATCAATGTTCCCATTGCACTGAATCTCTTCATGTGGCATAAAGAACTAGAATTATTAGAGATACCTCAGTGTGATAGTTTGTATGTAGTGCATTATTTTCCTGTGTCAGAGAGAAACATATGTAGAGGCAACCAGGTTTGTGACATGAGTTCTGGGCTCCTTGGTTTAAAAAGCACAGGGATCTCCTGGAGAGAGTCCAAAGAAGAGCTACGAAGATGATTAAGGGCCTGGAGCATCTCCCCTATGAGGAAAGGCTGAGTAAGTTGGGACTCTTCAGCCTTGAGAAGACTAAGGGGAGACCTAATTAAAGTCTATAATTGTCTTAAGCAGGGGATGCAGGGGGAATCAGCCAGCCCCTTTTCAGTAGTCTGTGGGGATAGGACAAGGGGCAATAACTGCCAGTTGGAACACAGGAAGTTCCGCACCAACATGCGGAGGAACTTTTTCACAGTGAGGGTGACAGAGCAGTGGAATAGGCTGCCCAGGGAGGTGGTGGAGTCTCCTTCTGTGGAGATATTCAAGACCCGTCTGGACGCCTATCTGAGTGATATGTCCTAGGGAGCCTGCTTTGGCAGGGGGGTTGGACCCGATGATCTCTCGAGGTCCCTTCCAACCCCTACAATTCTATGATTCTATGAAGGTTAAAACCATTCCTTACTATGGGGAGTGTTGCCATGCCTGGGCCAGTCGTTACTGCCCCGAGCTGGCACCCTTGCAGTTGCTCCTGGTCCTTATTGCTGCAGGTGTTTGACTATTTAAGGAGGTGGCTTCACTCCCCTCGGCCGATTGTTAGCTGTGCAGCCAGAGTGCCACAGCTTGGCCATGGCAGTTTGGGAGTATGTGTCAGGAAAGGAAATTCAGTTAACAGCTTTGAGATTTATATCAAGAATATTCTTTCCCCCCCCCCCCCCCTTTTTTTCTTTATTTTTCCTAATGGACAAGTGTGTTTTAGAAAATGGATGCAAATCTGCTACTACTTTCTGCATAGAATTAAATATCCTCCCCACCCTCTACGGTTTTTTTTCCCTCTCTGGAAATACAAAGTCTCTATCCTTATATTTACCTAAAATAAGGAGAAAAGGTGTTTCCTCCTCAGTTGCAGAAAAGTGCAATGTGACTGTACAGTGCTGCTATCAGTGTTGTAATATCAGCAGATACTCATGTGGAAGAATGCATATGCAGGTATGAATGTGCACATGCAGAGTTATCTTTGTTAATGTAACCTTTTTCCTATTTCCTATCAGTCATGCCCATGTAACACTTCATGTTGGCTTTGGCCAGGATATGAAATTTTTTATCAAAACCTTATAATACAATTTGTTGGTGTATTTTACTGAAAGTGGTTGCATTGGTCAAAATACGACTTTTAAGGAGAGGAGGTTAGGTTTGAAACAAAAATAGACATTTCTGCAGCTATTGTTTTCTGTATGTTTTGCACTTATGATAAGTAGTGTAGGATGCTTGTCAAAGAGGAACTTAAAGTGGCTTCTATCATAAAATGCAACCCTCTGAAGAGACCAGATTCTAAATTCCCTTGTTAATATGGTCTCTGTGACAGCAGATTCTCATAAGGTTGGGTGTTTACATCATCAGCTGTAATTTTAACCTCTGGATTTTTTACTGCATGATTCTACCTGATGTGTCTGCTTTCTGTTCAATGTCAGATAGCTGTACGAGTTAAAAATAATGATTAAGTATCTCAGAGGAAAAAAAAAAAGATTGCCTGAATACCCATCTTGTAAAATTTAATGGTTTTTCCTTTTACAATATTGTATTATTGGCTGTAGTAGATTAGGACAACTTTGATGGAAGAATTTGCACATAATTAAATTTTCATGTGTGATTCAAAGTGCAAAAAGATTAGAAAGCTATTTAAGAGGTGCTGGAACTGTCACACCATATCAGTAAAGTCTGTGAGAGAGAGAGCACAAAAGTACTGATTTAGTGCAACATGTCACATTATTACAGCAATAACTACAAGAAAGATTCTGGGATGGGTCGGTGTCTATGCCTGTGCATACTTGTTAAAGATATTGCAGAATCCATTTTTTTATCTTAAAATGGATAAGGAAAATAGATCCAGAAGATGCATTGAAAAGTTGTGATTTAATCATATGTTTATTCAGATAGGCTCCTAAGAAGCTTTTGCATTACCGTTCTTTAGGCTTACTAACTATCCATGACACTGTAGTATTATGAAATATTAATATGCTTTGGGAATTTTTACATTTTGGCGAGTTCTGATGTGTTGGTATGGGGCAATATTTGCCAATTCAGTGATGAGGGGCAGGAATCTGTGCAACTGCTGCAGAAGCACAGTGTCATTCCCGTTGGTTCCAGTCTAGGTTTGCCCGGCAGAGGCTCAACTCACAGGGACAAAGGCAGGCCCATATTATGGCAGCTGTTTTTTTAGCACATGAGGTTTGTGGTTCCCTTGCAGAGGTAGGGTGATGTGTAAAGATGGAACACTACTATGAACCTATTGGAAGTTGCTTTATATTTTATTTTGGGGGGGAAATAGTCATTGTGATTCAGCTAAAGCGTGTTGAATCTTAAAATATAATTTAATAGGACTGTTCTGTAGAAACAGTATTCTGACTTAAATCCTATGCAGCATTTTCAGGAATGCATGTAGTCCTGGCAATAATCCAAGTTGGCATCCATGAGAATCAGTACCAAAAAAAAAAAAAGATCCTTGAAAATAGTTACCAACTGTTTTGTTTTTGTGAAAGCTTGAGTTGGATCCAAGTGATAGGAAGGCAGTGCATCAAAATTTATTTTAGTGAGAACCCACGTATGTTGGAATAATCTGCAGCCATCATACTGAGCAGATAGGCCCAGAGTGGTGAGATCTGGCTGTCTCGCGTGCGTTGGAGATCAGAGGCACACCTCCTAACAGCTGTGAAGCAGCAAATGAAATACTGACTGTGTTATTGTGTCATTTAATGCGTGATGATTTTGAATACTTTTGAAACATGGGACAAAATGTGACACTATCCAACTGTGTCATTCCTTGTAATCTTAGGAAATAAGACAAATTACAATATAATGAGAATATAAAAGGTTAATGTAGTTTTCCAAAACTAATGAACAAGCACATATTGTGCCATAAGTCTCACAGCCTAGTATTTTATATTTTTTTTTCCTTGTGTAGCTGGAACTTATATGCCCAGCATTAAATGATTTATGAGACTTTTATTACATTTTGCCTTTGTAGGATGGGTTAAACTTCATTTCAGAAACACATATCAAGTTATAAAAGTTATTAAGAAAAATCCAAAACAACTTGCTGGTTGGTTTGGACCCAGGTGTTTCTCCAATATGTGAAAAACATGGGTTCAAGGTCATGCTTGGGAATTTAATTTCCTTGGTCACAAATTCAAGTAGAAAGAGTAATCTTGTTGCACCACTCAGATCCTACCAAAGCCAGTGGGAATTTTACTATGTGACTTTAAGGGAATGGAAACCAGAGTTTGAAAAGTATTTGAATCACAGAAGCATAAGTAAGAGGGAGAGTCACTCATCCATGCACCCAGCCCTGCTTGAGGGAACGTTTTGCATTTTGCATGAAACAAAGTATTTGCCTGCGTTTCACATCTTTAAATGCAGAGCAGAAACAATAACCAAAAAATCCACCCAACCAAGGGAAGGTGACATCCTGATAGAATAACAAGTTGTTTGGTTTTTTTCCCTCTTTGTTTCTTCATTTTGGAATTTATGCTAGGTAAACATCAAGAAACACTCTGACTCAGAAACTGCAGTATCAGTAGTAGAATGAAAATATGTAAGAGTAAGATACGTGGAAGATGAAAGTTGCAGGTCTGGGATTTAAGAGTGGGGTGGTTTGTTTGTTTGTTTGTTTGCTTTTTGCATTTGTCTTGCCTATGTCCTAGAAATCAAATAAAAGCTTTTAATGATTTTATGTTTTGCCTAGAAATGACCCTGAAGTAATTCCTGAAAAGGGAAAAGTAGTACAGCTGTATAATATAAGTAATAACTTTGAGATCCTTTTAAATATATTGTTTGGAAATATTTTTTTGATACAGGAATTCTTATCAATTATTATAAAGCTTTGAGATAAATTGTAGATATAGATTTGGAAGACCATTTAGAATAAAGGGGTACAAAGCTTTCCAAATGATGTTAAAATGCAAACAGAATTATCACGTTTGAGTTTGATTTCTATCTTAGCTATTACCTGTCCGCCTGTTACATGGGAAAGACAACCGAACAACTCGTGCTTACCTTTTGCCCTGAGAAGATACCCACTATTGATCTGTGGTGTAGCAATGTCCAGAAGCAGTCTAATGCTGGGCCTTATCCTTTGATGTGCTGTATCAGCAGATAAGGTGGTGTGAGTATTAATGAATTAGGTCAGTAATGAACCTTATGATCCTGAGGCATATTTTCTCATGGACTCCTTACACTGTGCAGTTTACCTTATTTCACAGGATTGCAGAGACCCTGGCAGTAGTATTCATCTCTCTCAACTGCGGATGTCTGCAGTGTACATTTCTGCATTTGAATTAGTCTGTGGAAAGCAATTAGTCTGCAAGTGCACCAGTTGGGCAGGAGTTTTTCTAACTGGATGTTGATGTTCCTGTAGGTCCAGGCTTAGTTTCAGTATCCCAGACTCCTCTTTCCTTCCTGTTAAGGAGAGTTTATTATTTTACATGACTACTGTATATGAAGTTGTCTCCATGAACACAAAAGCAAGTAAACCTTGGCAGCAAACAAGGAGTTGAACCAGAACTGGTTCCAGATTTCACTTTCTTGAACCCAAACAACCCCCTAAATTTACAGCATACAAAAAGATTGCTTATCTCTGTTCTTCTTTCACCTCTTTTCCCTGTGATAAGTCTTCACAGCCTGTTCTTCTTTCCCCTGAAAGGAAGAGTTTTTAACAGATCTTCTCATTGGGCAGATGCCTTTCTGTTGCACTCTCATCTTCCCCTCTGGTTATCACATGGGGGGGGAACAGTATGCGGAGCAAGGATGTACCTGCTCCCTTCCTCGCTACAGAGAACATTTTTTGGACCCGCAACCCCACTGAAGGCAGGAATCACAGTTACCTTTATGCCACCTGAATGATGGCTTGTAGAGCAGCCATGGCTTTCCTTCCCTCGCTTACTAATGTCATTTAATTGAAATCTTTTAGTCCAGGAGAGTGGCATTTGAGTGTTTATTGTAAATGTAGTCTTTTTCTTCACTTTGAAGTACGCTGTTCATCAAGGAGCTTGTCAGACTGAAATCCTTTTTCTCTTACAGATGCTATAAACCTTCAATAGTAACAGCAAAGGTTAACCACTCGCAGTACTAAAACCTGCTGCAAATGAGTGTAATATTTTATTCTCCTACTGTCTTTTCAAATACTTTATATTCCTTGCTGCAGTGAATGGTGGTGCATCCAGATCAGCCACTGGTTCTGATGACTCTTGGGTAATGATGCCCCCTTACTCAGGTTAGATTTAGCCCAAGGCTAGCATTTCAAGGGTTTGTATTGTTTCATTTACTGTTGTCTTGTTTATTTCTAACCAGTGAGACAGTTTACTAATTTTGTGCAGTTTGAACCTTTCATACAAGAATGTGGTGAGACCGGTGCAGCAGAAGATTCACTTGCTCCTTGGCAGTGTGTCCCTGAAGCATTGCATTTCCAGAGGGAAAAGATGCCAAGCATTTTTATTGCTTTGTGCAATGGCTGGGTACTATGGCAACTAGTCTACCAACTCTAATGATCCCTTAATATCCATTACATTGTAAGCATGTTTCTGGGTCAATTTGGGATACTTATGTGATGTGACAAGAAATCATTAACCTCGTTCAGTCACATTCTTCAAGAAATTCCATTTAGCTCAGTCCTGTCCTGTTGTTTGGATCATAAAGTGTATGCCCACATCGAACAACTCCTTTGTATTGCAATAAATCCCAAATAAATCTGAGATTCATATTCTTTTTCCATCCTAGAGCACTTTGGGTTGCTTCTTGCATAGATCCATTCAGTACATTGTGGCTGTTACTACTGCTTTTATGTTAGCATGTAGGCTATTCTTTTTTTTTTAATCCTTGCCAGCAGGCAGCTTTCTACAACTCTGGGGCCAGATCTCTAATCTGTGTGAGGGAAGGAGCATCTAACCATTGAGGAGAGCATGTGGCCAGCTACAGACAGACAGTGGAGAGGTCCATAGTCCCTGAGTAGAGAAAAATAAGGGTAATTTTCTGATCCCACAGCTAGCATGCTTGGTGGAAGGAAGCAGCCATGAGATACCAAGGCAGTAAGCCAAGATCAGCAGGTGGAAAGCAGGCTACAGTGGGGTGATTGATTAGGAGCAAGCCGCAACCTCATCACTGATGCTGCTGCAACAATGGTAGCTGTAATATCATATTATGCATGTAAAGCAATGATCAGTGGTCGACACCATGACCTGTTGGGGGCAGAGCTGGGGCTCTGCCAGGTGAATGTGCACTTTGCCTTGACTAATACCAACTGGTAGCAAAATGATATGGCTGTCTTAGAAGTGCATGTACGCGGTGGTACATGGAGTTACAAGGTCAGAGCAAGGGCAGGAGCCACACAGTGCCCCTAGCATCAGCTGCACTCCCCCCCCAAACTTGTGTGCCAGGATGTATAACCAGACAGCTGAGGAGTGGCAGCAGACATGCTGTAACAGTCATTACTTTTAATCTTGCTAACATGGTCCAGCTTCTCTGACTCAAACAGCTGAAGTTTTGGGTTTCAGAAATTGAGCACTGATCTTTTTCCAAAAAATTAATTTGGAATTGGAGATGCAGCAGGTATGCTGCTGACCTGAACATATGTTACAACCTGATAATAACAGAATCATCACTCAGCATCACTTCACAAATAAGTGTACTGCTTAATCTTTCTGTGCCAAATCATGGCTTCTTTAGGACTGCCTTATCACTCTGAGGCATTGCTTCTTCCTCTGCTACCATTAACTGTCCTGGACGATTACACTCCCAGAAAAACAGGTACAGATTCACCTAAGGGAGAGCCTGAAGCTGAATGTTCAGGAGATTTGAATGGCCACATGTATTGACACTTCCAGAGTAAATTTTAAGTAAATTTGACATACTCCTCTCTGAGAGTCCTCCATGCAATGGCATACCATTATGAAAGTAAAAGAAGAATATATAATCAATCATAATTGTTTCTCCAGTGGATGGAAGTGAAAGAGAGAGGGAGATTAATAGTATCATTCCTACTACAAATGCTCATCCGGCATCTGGATATCAGTCACTCACGTAAGAGTGCAGGTAAAATGTGATTTGGGTCATTTCGACTACAGGAGCAGAGAGCCATCCCATTCTGGTTTTGTGACTTTTTTATGATATGCTAATGATATTTATAGTATCTAGATGATAGCTGAACTTTTAAATTGGTTTCGGATGCAAAGGCTTTCAATTTTAAGGTAAAATGACATTGCTCCAGTACAAATCAGTCAGCAAGATCTGCATAGCTATATATACAAGAACAGGACTTAATTACCAGGACAGAAAAATTCCCAGTCTTTGGAATAGTGGGGATAGGCCACCAGCCAGAGGCACAAGCCCTTCTGAGCTGCTACCTAATCATGACTATTGGGATGAAGGCTAAAAGCCTAATCTGAAGCTCATCTCATTTTGCTAGACCCTTTCCCTTGTGCAGAAGCACCAAGTGTCTTGCACAGAAATACTTGGCAGGAGGGTTTAATTCATGTAGGTCTAATGGAATCTGTCCTGGTGGTTTCTTTTTCAGCAAATTTCCACTGCCAATATATTGAGACAACTAACATGGCTTGTTACAGAGTCTGTCTTAAGTTGCAGTAACGGTGATGGCAGCATATTTTAGAGATATCCAAAGCTAGCTTTAAACTTCCTAGCTCAATTATATATAATCGTCTGTGGCAACAGAGCTCAGGACAAAAAACCCTCCCTATTTCTGTGGAAACAAATGTACTTTTCTAAAATGGTCATTATTATTATCATACTTAATATGTTTTTTTTACTCCTAACAAGGATGGGAGTTACTTGTTCATTTCCCATGAACTTGCATGCAGCTATGTATTCTGGCTAAGTATCAACCACTTTCCTGGATGATTCATAATTTATAATGTGAAACACTCTTCCAAGTTAAATTTAGATGTATTTTTGAAGCTTAGATTTAAAAAATATGTTAATTTACAAGTGTGGATTTTTATGAGGAAAAAACCCTGGATGTCGACTGATCTGTTGGTGACTTAAACCTCTCAAACCATTAAGCCCCACATAATCTTAAGAGCAATAGCTCTGCATTCAATTTGCTACTTCACAAGTCAGCATCTTCTCTGAGTATTTGAGGAGGAATTATTTTAATGTCAGCTACCATGAGATTGGTGTGTGTGTAATCCCCAATCAGTAAAGCCCACACATCTCTACACATGCATGCACATCATACATTCATTAGTGACAGATCTGAAGTTCACAAGATTTTTCTGCGGTATTCTAACAGGTTGTCATCTTTGGCTCATTCCATTCTCACAGTATCTATTAGATTGCCTAGTGTTCACCTTGTGATGCTCTATTAGTCAAAACATCTCTTTGCCTATATATTCAAATGAACTGTAGAGGTTATTAACTTGCCCTTGGCAAAAAGATTTAGTTTTCTAGGGCAAATGCTTTTATAAATTCTGTGTGTGACAGTTTTATTACATATTGTAAATAGAACACCCTGCCAGATTTTTATGACAGCCATCACTAAGTCATTCAGACCTTATTACTTTTCAACCCTTCACATACCTTGAATTTTAAAATTTTTTTTTATATATATATATATATATCTTTAACAGGCCTTGCTGTGGTCAGTATGCTTTTCTTCCATAGCCAATGTTATTTATTAACATGACTATTTAAAGTATTTTGTATTAAGCCAAACACTTTTTTTCTTGCAGAAAACCAAGGCTGTATTTTAATTTGGCTCCAACATGCATTAATTTGCACATTCTGCATATATAGTGAGAGTCATTTAAGCTTGTACAGTCTCTGGTAGTAGTTAATGTAATAGTTCCTGCACTCAGCTGCATACCTATCCCTGGTCCTGCTATCTCTAACTAAATAAGTATTCTGCTGAAGGACTGCTGTTATTGTGTTAATTTTATATTTTTTATTTCAAAACAATGAATGTGTTGTGAAAAGGAAGGAAAAGAAAAAGCACGCGAGCCATGCTGGTGTTAGGACCTACTCAAACATATCTAGTTGTTCCATATTTTATCAACTCACTTCTGTGAACCTAAGGATGCTTTCAAAGAATGAAAAAAAGAGTTGTCGAAGAGATTTTATTTAGATATGTAGTTTATTAGCAATGGAAATCTCACATGTGCTAGGCTTTGTGAACACAGGCGATAAAAACAACTGTTCCTATTTCAGTTTTGTTTCCCGTTGAGATGACAAACACAACAGCGGGAGGCATGAGAACGGCTTTGGTAAAGATATGGTAAAAGCAAAAGGGAATGATTTTAAAAGTATGTAAGGAACAGAAAAGACTAAGTTCCTAAAAATTACCAACCTTTTGATACTCTGACATTTTTTAAAATGTTATCTTCAATAGCAATTTAAAAAATAGCAAAGCTTAGTTGCCAGAGATGAGGGGCTGAGCTGCCTGGCGAGGGACATTTCGCTGCCTGGGGATGCAGCTCAGCTATTGGTGCTGAGGCTGAGGAGAGCGGGAGCCCCTCACCTCCCTCCCCACTCTTCTCTGACCATAGACCTTGGGACAAGCTTCTCATGCCTTGACAAGCCAAGGCTTAACCTTCCCTGAGAACGTTACAAGAGACAGACTGAAGGTGCAAATCATACAGTCATTAGTTAAGGCCAAAATGATCGTGTGATGGAGCTTCCACTTCCTGAAGGTGGTAGGGTAGGGAGGCGTTGTGGTGGGCTGTAAAAGTGGGAAGAATTCCAATGCCTTCTGTTTTTCTGCTGCTGTCAGATAGGGCACATCATATTACAACCTGCAGTTCTGATGAATCGGAAAAAAAATTCTTTTAATAGAGAATTTTGAATTGGCTGTAATGAGGCCTCGTTTGCAAATTCACTATATGTCTCTCGTTATGTTTCTGCAAGTATCTGAACTCAGATTCTTATAAAGGAAAGAATCAGGTGATTTGCAGTTTTAAAGTTGTATGTTTTGCTGTCTAGGCAACTTACAGTAGTTAGGTCACATTATGATAATTAGCCTATTTATAAGTTAGCTAACGGAGTTCTTTGTTTTAAGCACTATAAACTCTAAAATTAGTGAATAAACCTAGAAGCCCATTTCCAAATCCATTTAGATGAAAGGTGCTATATAATTTTAAAGCTATTATAAATGATTGAAAGATGTTTTCACAACTGCTGCTAGATTGCATGGGAATATGGAATAGCATTTCAAAAGATTTTCAAAATTAATGTGGCTGTGGGTGTGCTCTGCAGAACTGCTGAACCTTCACTACAGCTTCCTTTCTGCCTTCTGCTGACTCCGGCAGTGTTTCAGTAATCAGGTACTCATTTTCATGCTAACTTGCCTCACTTTCAGTACTGAATCTCCCAACCCCTCTATAAAGGCACTGCTTTCTTTTCACTTTTTGCACATATGGGTTTGGGTTTTTTCCATTTGATAAAAATAGATTCTAAGTCACCTTTGTGGTTAGGGGTGGGAGTCCAGGTGGATCTTTCTCTAAGTGAAAGGCCCCCAAAATAACTAGGTTATAAAACTGCCTTCTTTTTTCCTGTAAAAAACAAACTCCACAGACTTGAATTCCATATTATTACATGTTAGAATATGATAGTTATATTGTCATGGTAAAGAATACATTGTCCATCACATTAAAAGCATTGATTTGGGTTCTTTACGTATATACAACCTATACAACATGTTCTTCTGATAATGGTGATATTTGATTTAAAAAAAAAAAAAAGCTAAGGATGCATTTGCTACTGAATCTCTTAATTATTTTGACCTAACATTTACTTTTAAATAAGCGCTTTAAGAGGTTTTGCCATCTGTCAGACTTCTTTCAGTTGTTTTTGAAATGTTCTCACTCACAGAGAGATGCAGGTTCGTCAGTGCCTCCTTGCCGTTAAAGCTAATGGCAATCTTCTATTTGTGCTTAATGCAAAGTACTGGCTTTAAATAATTAACTCTCTTTGGACATTGTGAAAGTGGTAGAGATCAGTCTCTTCTGCCTAGAAAATGGCTTCAAAACTGCTATAAAAGGAAAAGAGAGAAAACTTTTGAAAGATACCCTAAGAGTAGGGAATAGATTTCAGCAAGAATTCTCCCTATAATAACCCAGGAGTCTCATTTGTCAAAGAAATCTTATTTTTTACAAAGGACTCTTAAAACCAGTAATTAGCAGGGAAGTCTTTGATTTTTCAAAAAGCATGCGTCTCCTTCTCTTGGGCCTCTTTCCATCATTCTTATACCAAGGAATGAGAACAAGGAGTAAACACCAAGAAACTAAATTATGTTTCTGACACTTTGAAAGCTGGTTAACAGAAATATTGGGGGGGTTAAGTTTTATTTTATTGACTCTTCTGCCGACTATATTTTTCTTCCGTTTTCGTTTCTAGCATTGTGATACCTCAGGGTGAGCTCAATAGAACTGTTATACTGTTTAATGTAATAGTATGTGACATGATGCAACTTGATATAGTATGTGAAAATAATAAGGTAAAACACGTTGTAGAAGGCATTTGAAAATTCTGAGCACCGCAGGTAGAAAATAGCCAATTTGAAATCTGGCACATGCATATCCTCATTTTTACTCTCTGATTATGCTATAAACAAACTTAATTCACTATAGCACTTTGAAGTACTTAGCAATTATTCTTTTCAGACTAAAGTATTACCTTAGGCAACAGGAACTTCTCTTCTTCATACATCAACATGTTACTGTGTTAATGTGCTTATTATTGTACCATTTTGATTGACAATGCTAATTATGATTGTTCTTGAACTTAATGTGATTTCCTGGCTGACAGTGACCATTTAATAAAAGGGAAGAACTTCACTACAAGAGATATAAGCATTTAAATGTGAATTGCTCTTCTTTTTTTATAAAAAAAGAAAAGAAAATCCAAACATTATTTCTCTGGTACGAAGTCATACTTCATATTACCTTTAATGTTCAATTCTGGAGGGTGTGGTTGACCTCATATAATCATACTGGTAGGGAATTAAATGGAAATTGATCAAAAAATATGCAAGAAAATGGAAAAGTTCATAAATAACCAGTTTTGGGACACCATTAAAACTCTTTCTTTGGAATATGTTCATTTCAGTGTAAGATAATAACAATTGTTAAGTTTAATCACAATAAGCTATGTGATTGAAAGTTGGGATAATTCATCCATAGCTGAATCTTTTAATTCCGCTGAATAAAAGTATTTGCAATTTCAAATAAGAGAAATTGATAATTTAACCTACCTGGAAACAAAACCAATGAGTCTCTGTAAAATCAGTGTAGACAAGTGATATTCTTGCAAGAGAAGGACGGATTTGCTTTTGCAATTTATAAAGTTGAATTTGCGCTTTATCCCTCTGTTGAGAAAGTTGTCATTAATGTTTGTATTAATTATTTTACTATGGCAGATTACATTATGGCATTTGACCTTTGTGGGGGTAGGAAGGGTCCTCTGGAGTTATGTTGTGCTGTTTGAAATCGAAGAGATACTGCCCTAATTAAACTCACAGGAAGTATCTTTCCAATCTCATTTAGCATTATTATTTCAGTGTCCCCTTTAACCCATAGGATAATTAATTAGCATTAGGAGCCATATGCTCTCATTGTTTGTTCAGCCCTCAGAACAATGCCTGGTTTTTTTTGTAGGGTTTAGCAGCGTTTTATCATATCCAGGTGGCCAGAGAAACTCTGCTGGCCTCCTGTGGAGTGTCATGTCAACCCGCCAAGACCTGCGGTGCCATGAGGGGACGTGGTGGGGATGCCTGCCAGAGGGGTGCAGCTTTCTGCCAGGGCAAATTAGTCCAGGGTAAATAATTGCAGTGAGAAATACAGTTGTATTATCCCTTGTAGGTAAGAATAGAAGAGGTAGGAAGGCAGTGGAAGGAAAAAGAGGGAAAGTAACAATTACAGGTTTCTAAGGGTGGGCAGGAGAGGCTGGCATGGATCTGGCATTGGATGGACAGTGGTGAGCAAGGAGGTTTGGTCAGCAAACAGGGCTGAAAGGATGGTGGGAGCCTGGGAACACACAGGAAAGGTACGAGTAGAGAGAAAGCAACTGTCCTGCTTAAAAAAAACCAAAACTTGGGAGCTCTTGCCTCATGATTGAGGAGGCAGAGCACCTAGCAGCTCAAGTCTGTTGGAGATCTGAGTAGTGCCGGAGCAGGGTCCACCTCTCACCGTTGATTACAAAATGAAATTTGGGCTACCAGGCTCCTAATTTAGACCTCTCGTGCAAATATGGAAAACTGCCAGGGTTTTGGGCTGGAGTCTTGCTCTTTTGGTTTTGCTGCTGCTTTGCACAATATAATAACACCAGTCTGGACTGCTATATCTGATTACTGTTGTAAATATTAATAATAATGATTCCTGCTGTTATTTAAAATGTATTGCAAACAAAGGTCTCCAGGTTCTTCCTGATAGAAAAATGTGCCTATTCAAGTAATCCACTACATAGGAATAGAAAACCAAACATATTTTTAAAAAATTAAATTAATCTGTGTTTAAAATAAACTATGCTGTGCTTCAGCAAGCTGTTGCTAACTTGCAGAAGCAAGCTATCTGGACACTTGTGGGGTATTTTTCATTTTCCTTTGTTACAAATTTTCAGTTTAATAATGGGTATCAGCGCTAAATAAATGCAGTGCCATTAGGTCTTGGTTATATTCATTATTAGCTGCATTTATTGCTTCTGTTCTTTTTAGATTTGATTGTGAGCGGGTCCCTCCTGGGACAGACAGGTTGGGATCAGCTAGCACTGACTCCAGAGGAATGAAGGATTTCCAAGTCTAACCTGGTGGTGGAAGCTTTGGGTTTTGATTTGCTTCAGCTTGCTTCAATTCCCTGCTTGTATTTTTGCTTGGGATTCTTGTCATCAGCGCGTGCTTAGATCAGTAGCCAGATCTCGCACTCAGCACCTTCTCCGGTGGTCCCCGCGCTGTCACATTTGGTTGTTCGCTGCTGCTGCCCACGAGCACAGCCCTGGTAGGGTCGATTGGGAGCACATCCAAGCCTGGTACGGCTCATTGCCCTCCATGCTGCTCAGCTGGAAGGGAAGGGATGGAGTGGGACAGCTGTTAGCTTCCTTGCATCGCAGTATTCCCTGAACTATCAAAGCTGGTAAAAACCGCTTTATTTTCTTGCCTTTTAACACAGAAGATTAGCAACAAATTAGGCAGTTAAGGCCCAGCATTCTTTTGGGCTTTTAAGAAATATTCACTTAAATATGCATTCACTTCAAGACATATAGCCAAGTCAGATACTAGTACGTATCCCTCTATATAAAGTGCGTTGTTTTTATCAGTTGTCAGAATGCTTGCATTTTAGGATATTTGCACTTTTACTCCATAAGAAATTAATTCTCTCCTTCCCTCAAAAAAAGAAAAAAGGGTAGAAAATAAAGATAAAATGTCTAGATGAAGAGATGTAGGACTACTGTAAGAGACTTTGCTATTATTTGTAAAAAAAGTAAATTTAAACTTTGACAGGTGAGAAAAATGTTAATTAGAAGTTTTCTCATTACTAATCAAGACAAGTTTATCTTATATATTATAAATGTATGGAGCAATATTTGATAGTTACAATTAAAATATATAAATGTCTCTTGAAATTCCTCTACATTAAATATGAATAAAAACCCTCTTGACTGTATAGAACATTTGGCACATTACAACAATTTATGTGACCTCTCAAATCTGTCTACTCCAAACTAACACTTTGTGGTATTTTAGCCTTAAAGATCTCTAGGGAGGAGAAGGTGTCCATGCACTCTGTTGAAATTTCTTTCTGTGTTTTTCTCAAGGCCCATCAGCAATCATGTTGATCTCTCTCTCTGCAGTTTGGGACAAGGGGATGCAAAACCTTTATTTTTTGGGTGGGGAAGGGGAGTCAGAGAAGAGGTAAGGAAACGCATGGGTGTGCCTGGTAATCCATGCCACAGCTGACTCAGTGATAGAACTACTCTGCCATCTTCATAACTTCCTTCAGACTGTAAATTGCTCTCACATGCCATTTTGGACAATAAAATGGTACTGCATACATGACCAGGCAGTGCCAAAGTTAAGCTCCAGGATGAAGCACAGAAGCAGTATCTATAGCACAGCTTCCTACAGTTGTACTCCGCTGCTCACCTGTGTTGGTAGACATGGCTGTATTAGTCACAGTGTTTACTCTCCCATGTTTATGTCCACACTGACTACAGGTGTCCCATCTTATCCAAAGCCAAAACAAAAATAGAACCAACCTTACTTAACTTTTGCAGTGCATTTTTTCTTTCTGGGTGCTTTAATCCAAGACCCCAGCTTTGCCAGCCCAGTTGCTCTTTATGGAGTGTGGAGGGTTTGCTGAAGTTTCTAAAAAGAAGAGCCCCTCTGCTTTCTGACTTGTGATGAATCACAAGGTATTAAATTCAAAGGTGACCATTTAGGCAGGGCTTGTGCGGATATGTGTCCCTTGGGAAAAGGAAGTTCCCCTTCCTCGTAGCAGCCTGGCTGCATTGCAGGGGGAATGCTGTGCTCACACCCCCGCCCTGCCTCATGACCCTTCCTGCAGACCCTGAGGGTTTCTGACAGAGCCCCGATGCTGCTCAGCTAACTTTCAATAGCTGCCTTTGGAGTGTTCCTGTGAGAGGACAGAGAGGCAGAAAATGAATCTTTACTTGCTTTGTGCTCCTGGTATATCTGTAGCTATGGGAGATTTTTTTTTTCTTTCTTTGTTGTTGTTTTAAATTTTTGAATTTGCATAAAAGCAAACCCTAAAATGGAAAAAAACCCACTATGAACTACCACTAAGCCCCAGTATTTATATATTATTTTCTTGGAAACAGTTGAAACAAGTGCCAATTATGTCCTCTCTCATGTAGCTGGTATTTCAAGGAAGAACATCTACTCAAATAACCACAACTGCTATGATTTAAAAGTCCCTTCTTGCCTTCAAATCTATTTATTAGAATAATCAGCATATGGGCCCTTATAAGTCTGTAGGATTGCTGCAGCAATTTGCATCTTTAAAAAATGTTTCTAATATGTACTGAGTACGAAGATACCAGAGATTTGGATTAACCATTTTAAAAGGTTTTGTTCAAGCACTGCATGATTCTCTAAGTATTTCTGAAATTAGGGCACTGCTGTATAGGATAAGGTGGCAATAGCATTGAGTCTCAGGTTCTGGGTTGAACTAAAGCATGCATCCTAAAACAGGTCACTTCCAACAGTGAATATAAACTAACTCTTAAATTGTTCATTATAGACCTGACAGACTGATTTGCATTTATCATGTACTTGTTAATCTGTGTCCTTAAATGAAAGCCGTGTGTGGCTTTGAATAAAATGCATTGCAGCGAATGAGGGGGATTGATTTATAAAAATCCTCCTTGAAATCATGGCTTCAGCTACAAACTGCCCAAGTCTTAAACACAGTTTGTGTCTCAACTGCTTGTTTGTAAACTGCCCGTTCTTCTTCCATGAGTTGTGTGTATAAAGCCTTAAGGGATTAGGCACTGTACGGGTGCTTCGCGGATAAAAGCCACGTAAATACGTTGATAGATTAACATATGGAGTAAAACAGCATCTGCTATGACAGCGATACCAGTTAAGAGACAAAATCTGACAAGGTTTTTGTGCTTATTAGAGTATTTCTATCATCTTAATGGAAGCCTACAGGAAACATCTGCTTACAGTTTGAGTTTTATCCAGTCTATTCTCTGTTTTTGGAAGCAGACACATGGTAGCTGTTTACATACAGGTTATCCAGATTTTGTGTCTGGGAGTCTTATAGGTACAGCAAAAGAGTTGTTCATTATTGTCTCAGATGGGTATGCAGTCTGCTCTACAATATGATGTGTGGGTTGGTTGTTTTGGGTTTTTTCCATGGAAAATGGTATCATTGCTTTTAAAATTTGGTCATGTCACTTTACAGTGCTGTCCATACTTTGATGTATAGTAATAATCTTTTGTAAAGGATTATTGCTAACGCTGACAAGTTAGTAGAATGCCACATTGTAACTATAAATTCTGCTTGGCACCAATATCGATTAAGGTTTCTGCTAATTTCTCTTGTGCTTGCTTTGAAAAGGAGAAATCTGGGGACTTGTGTAAAATTGCCTACTTGTTGCCTCATACTTGATCAGCAAAATCCTCTTCCTCAAGGAAATTAGAATTTTTAAAGGCTTGTTTGTTGTTTGGGTTCTTTTAATGCATCACAAGGTGCACTGGACAGATGAAAATCTTACCTGCAGTATGTAGGTCTCGGTTCAAGTAGATACTTCACAGGTCCTATCCATGGACATGTATAAAACAGTGCCCCGTCATGGGTGCCTTCTGGGTTGCTATGAACCATAAGGTATTAAATTCAAAGGTGACCATTTGAGCAGGGCAGGACAAGTACAGCTCTGTGTCCCCTCCCTACAGCAGCCTTGTTGGTGCAAGGGAACACATTTCTTTCTTGTCCTCAGTGTAAGACTGACACCTGAATTGATTCCCACATACACATCTGAGTTAGAAGTCAGTCCCTGCTCAGCAAACAGGCACTGTGTCAATAAGAGCTTTCCCACCATATCTGGACTTCAGATTTTGTGAGGACCCACCGATGAAGAAGCTTTGGATGATGTTAAAAACATTGCTTCAGGAAATCCTGTGGAGCTGTGATATGCTCATGAATAGTCCATGGACTGGATAAAGCCCAGTTATCCACTGCAATTCATTTTCTGAACTCTATTAATCATAAACTTAATTTCGGTTTATAATTTAATGATCTGATTTGCTCTAGATTATTAGGGTTTGAAGGTCAAGCCAGATGTCATTTCAAAGTAGTTTTCCCTTGATTTGCAATCTGATTTCTAAATTGACCTGCACCCTTACTGACATATAATGTTAATGAACTACACATGGCTTGCATATGGAGAGATGCAAATATAGAAGTTTTTAGACTTTTGCTAAAATCAGTATTTTATCTTTAATTCTTTCTGACATTTAACTTCAATGAGTTTTACACACATATACCTGTGGGAGAAAATAGATCTCTTCATTTATAAATATGTCTAATCACGGAACATCTCTCATTTGAGAAACTGATAAAATAACAGAGGAGTAAGAAAGCGACTGAACCAATGCAGGGCTGAGAGATGTTGTTGCCTGCATTTTCTTAGTCTTGTGCCAGCTGCTTGATCTATAGACAGCATTGGGTCTCTGTCCTTTGATGTTATTGTAGTGGAAAAAAAATATTTTAGTAAGCAAAACCAGTTCAAGATTAAAAAAGTTTAAGTACTCTGCCTACTTGTAGAAATGTGCTAAATAAATAGTTGCTTTAATAAAAAAATCAGTGTCCCTCCTGGATATCGTTGGATCAGTTATGACACCATACAATCATTCAGTGAGCTGTAAAAGGAACCAACATTACCAAGGAATGTTATTATATTCCAGACATTGCATGCAATCACAATGTATATGTGAATTCTCCAAATCTATAAGTATATAAAGAATTACTGGCAGAGCTAATAATTGCTTCCTATAGTTCTTAAACTCTATTTTTCTACTTTTTAAAATCACTTAAAGTTACAGAAGATGCGTTTTAAAAACCCCCACCTTCTGCCAACAACACAAAGAGGTCAGAAATAGTATATAATTATTGCTGAGTTAATTGCTGGGTGCTAACATACAGACATATAGACATACAGTATTCAGCTCAGACATTATCACAATAGTGGACAATTAGGGCAAATTTGGTGACAGATAAAATGCAAATAGAATTTTTAAGCCTCGTACTCTACTGGCTTTTTATTTTTTTTAATAATCTTAGAAAAATTGTCACTTCTATCTTTAGCTTTACAGATGGGTTCCAAAAGGGGTGGCTAAGTCAGAATAACAGTTGCAAATTCCTTTTGAAAGCCCATGCTTAAACTCAAAACTATTTGTTGTGAAATTAGAGATTGCATTTTCCTTCCAGTATTTCAGAAGGTATAAAATTAAAACTAAATTAAATCCACAACAAATGCACATTATATATTTAAAAACCCTAGAGTGTAGATGTAGCATATTTCTCAGTATCATCCTGGTTTAGTCCCCATTGAATTTCATTTGATTAACCCATTTTAATTTTATCTTAAGTGTGTTAAGGCAAGGACAATTTTTTTTTCTCTAATGTTTGGGTTTTTTTGTGAAACGCAAACATGAGCTTAGGAATTAGAAGTTTGCTTTGGCTAATGTGTTCTGCTGTTCAGTTCCTGACTTCAAACTATGTTCCTGAAATGCCAATTTTGGTGAAATATAGGATCCTTTAATAAAAATTATGTCTTTTTATGTTTTGGGGAAAGAAGATTAATTTGAGAATTATGAGAAGATAACGTAATTAGAAGCTATCTATAGCAACAGTCTCAGTACTTCATGAAGCTTAAGGATATGATGTCTCCTCTCAAGCTTTAAAAAATTACTGCAGTGACACAGCAATGGTATGAAATGCTGATAGTCTGACTGTACTTTTTATTTGTGAAAGATGTTAAAGAAATGTCAGGATGATGGAAAATCATTCTCTCTGTGTATTTAGATATGGGTTTCTGATGGGCTCATGTTCCAAAGGAACAGGAATATGCAGTCACAGCTTCAGGGGTTTGATGCAGGAGAATTGGCCAGTTCTACTTGAGTGTAAAAGATATTACTGCTCTGCAGGTATATTCCATTTTGGGGATTAATCATGCATATTGGAGTTTATTTAGGGCTTTGAAAGTCAAGGAACTTGCAGGTAGCTAAAATCACCCCAGAACTATCTTCATGGTGTATGTGTGCGTGTGTGTGTGTGGTGTGTATTGAAAAGTATGAAATCCTTTTAACTTTCATTTGAAGAAAGAAAAACCCAAAAATAAAAGTTGAAGTTCTATTTAAATTCAAAGTTAGGTAAGGATAGACTTTGCTTCCTCAGGGCACATCCTCATGTACATTTAAGCGTATGAACTTTACTGGGACCTATTTAAGGAGCCCTTTGATTGCATACGCCGATGGGAAGCGCTTCCCAGCACTTAATTTTCTCTTACTCTACCAATGAGAGACAATACTTCTTAAATGTCTTTTAGAAACTTCTGGTTGTTTTTCAAAGTTTATGATTTATTTTTCACTCAATACTGTGGATGTGATTTATTGCCTGTTTCACAGCGGGAATGAGACTTAAATTGCTAAAGGTAGATGTGAGGAAAGCTGGGAGCAAGCGTATGACGATTGATTTCAGGGATATAGGGAAACTTTATGGGGGCCATATCTGATAAGTCTTAACTTTACTTGGGCAAGAAAAACTGTTTGGATTTTTTTTTTCAATATGAGCTCAGATGGATGGACTTTGAATTATTCAATTAGTAGTGAAAATGGCACTGAGTTTTAAGCAGAAAATTGTGGGATTGATCTGAATTTCATGGAAGCCAGGTAGCGTATGCCACTTGCTTTCATAGATTTCATGTTGTTTCAAGGTTGTCAGCCAGGACAATGATTTGGAGCTCCTTGCAGAGGGCGAAGGAAAGCCTGAAGAAACAAAATAAATAGGTGTGATTTGCCAAACCTCTCAGAGGAAGAATAAGGCCTCCTTCTGCCTGAATATGACGTCTGATCCCCTGCACACCTGTTCCCATTAAACACTCATGTCTGTATGACCTAATGATTTTACCTCACTAGAAACTTTTGAAGAGTTTCAGCTCAGCATTTCTCATTGACCTGGACAGGCTGGAGAGCTGGGCAGGGAGAAACCTAATGAAGTTCAACAAAAGCAAGTGTAAAGTCTTGCACCTGGGGAGGAATAACCGTCTGTATCAGTACAGGTTGGGGGATGACCTGCTGGAGAAGAGCTCTGTGGAGAAGGACCTGGGGGTCCTGGTTGATGACAGGTTGGCCATGAGCCAGCAGTGTGCACTGGTGGCTAAGAGAGCCAGTGGGATCCTGGGGTGCATGAGCATGTCTAAGGAGGTGATCCTCCCCCTCTACTCTGCCCTGGTCAGGCCTCACCCTGAGTATTGTGTCCAGTTCTGGGCTCCCTGGTATAAAAAAGACAGGGATCTCCTTGAGAGAGTCCAGCGAAGGGCTATGAAGATAATTAAGGGCCTGGAACATCTATCCTATGAGAGAGCTGGGGGCTGTTCAGTCTGGAGAAAAGAAGACTGAGGGGGGACCTAATCAATGTTTATAAATATCTTAAGTATGGGGTGCGGGGGAAATTGGCCAGCCCCTTTTCTGTGGTCAGACAAGGGGCAATGGCTGCAAATTGGAGCACAGGAAGTTCCGCACCAACATGCGGAGGAACTTTTTCACAGTGAGGGTGACAGAGCAGTGGAATAGGCTGCCCAGGGAGGTGGTGGAGTCTCCTTCTCTGGAGATATTCAAGACTCGTCTGGATGCCTATTTGTGCAGTATGAGATAGGGAGCTGCTTTGGCAGGGGGGTTGGACCTTATGATCTCTTGAGGTCCCTTCCAACCCCTACAACTCTGTGATTCTGTGACTGGTGTGTACTGCATGCAGAAGGCCCAGGCTTTGGGTCACAACCGTGGTGTTGTAACTTTTCGAGGCCTCTAGTACTTAGGGACAGGACTGTGGCAAAAGCTTATGTCATGAGTTTGCCTAGCTGAAACCAGGACACCTTATTTGACAGTCACAAGAATACTGCTAGTCATTTGCACCGTGTGTGTTGAGGCACCACATCTCTTCCTTTTAAGGCTGTTTCCTCTCTTTAAGTAAATCTGTAGCCTGATGTTCGAGGCCAAAGCAACCACATATGCTGCACAGGGCAGAATTTTCCATGCTGAGGGAAAGAGCACAATTATTAGCTGTTAAACAGGGGTGTTGTCCGCATTAAAATCAGTGTACTGAGGAAAGGTACCGAAGTGCGTTGCATTTATTCAGGTAATTTAGGTGCCTTAACAAAAGATCTACATGTATGCAAATTCTCAGTTGTTTTGTTCAGCCTCTGAGGGAGGAGTGTTCAGCACAGTTTCAACATACTCCGTCGTATGCGTGCAGACGCACGTACACTTGTTTCATCACCTGCACCTCGGAGACCAACTTGTTCTGCTTCCTGGGGCGGGGTCTGCTACTGTGCTGGCTTGTTTTATGAAGCTGCCATGCGTTACAGTGCCATGATAAATTATAGCCCTCGCTGATTATCCACTGTCATCTGGCCCCTGGTCATCCAAGTGAAACCAATGAAAGATCACATTTCTTCCTACTGTGTTGCTATAACGCAACCTTACAATGCTGTAGGCAAAAAGCTTCTTATAAATTATTTTATTCAGTCATGCTTATAATGCCACTTCTACTGAGCCTGCAGCACAGGACATCCAGGTAGAGGGGAATAGCCCGACTTCAATTTTGCTCCATGTGTTTGACCCTCTAACAGCAACAGCTGTGCCATACCTCATTTGATTTTTGTTTTGTTTTGGTTAACAGGTGCTGGGTTTGTACAACTTGACTGAAAGCCACTTTCAGTCTAACGTTTATGTAGTTGTTTAGTAATGCTAATTGTTTAAAGGGAAAAAAGCATTCTTCTGTGCTGAACAGAGTCGAAGGCAGATCCTATAATTGCAAATCCATCATGAGAACTGATTATGCTTTTGTTACAAAGCCAAGCTTGAAGTGTGGCCTCCAGCCCTAAGTGAGATACTCTTACAATGGTATGGAAGGATGGGGTTGGGGATAAGCTTATCTCAGAAGGACTTACATATACATTTTTCTCAATTCATGAATGATAGGTTATATTTGTAATATCAGAACAGACTGAGGCTAGGATTATAGCCTTGTGAAGTTCTTTTGCTTTGCGAATCAGCACCATTAATAAAGATTTGTGTGGGTCAGGTGATATCCCCATTTATACCTGTGCAATACCATTTTGTGTACCCTCTGGCATTGCTTATAGTCCGGTGGGGTTGGCCCTGGCAATGGAATGTCATTAGCAAACAGTGCCTGACTGCATTCGAATGCCGTCTGGTTTGTTTTGCTACTGTGGACTCTGCAGTGCTAACAGAAGTTAAAAGAAATGAATAATGATTAAAAAAAAACCCCATTGAATAAATGAATTCAGGTTTGCCAGTGATAGCTGTGGCAGGTGAGGTGTCTTGCAGTAACTGTGTCCACATTTCATCCATGAACATGTGATCCAGTTCTGCTGTCTGACAGGCTGTTTCCCAGCAAAGTAAGACTATGCCCAATGTGCATTGGTACCATGCATCATCAGACAGCTAAGGTTTGTCTCCTGTTGTAACACATCTGGGCACATGTAGCCTATGAATACCTAAGTGTAAACCCTTTACAATACCAGAAGTCTGTAAAAAAGGCTTTTTGACCTTATTTTACAGAACAGAGATGTATTTCACAGTAGCTGTAAAAAAAAAATCAAAAAAAGACCGAATGAATGCAAAACTTGAATGTATCTTTAAGCAGAAGTGGGTTTTGCACTACTGCAAACAAAAATAGTTTGAAAACATATATTGCAATTAAATGCAAATGCATTTTAAATGCAACAGCAGGTATTTGCTTAGAAGGACTCTGTAGTGCTTGACGCAGGATTTCAGAAAAATGTTGATTGCACAATACTTACTCTCTCTGAAAGACATGCATAGATCCTTAGAAAATTCCTCTCTTTTGGCTTTATATTCAGAAAATTTCACAAAAGATGAAAGCAAAAAGGTGTGTCACAGCTGCCATTTTCTTTTCTGTCACGTAGGTGTTTGTTCTGAACTTGAACGTGGCAGACTAAATGCCCCAACCAAGCCAGACAAACCTCATCACTCTTTTGCAAATGAATTAAAAATCTGTGGCTCTGGGCAGAAAAACTACTCCAGTATTTAGAGCTGCAGATCTATGAGCACTGTGGTGCTTTGGCACAGCTTTCGTACTGACACAATCCCTGTTCTGGGAATTGTTGGTACTTTTGATCTGTACCTGGAACCCCAGCTGACAAATGGGATTCTTCACTTGAGCACTTCAGAAGTTGAAGGAAGAATTATAGAGTCACTGCTATGTCTTTTGTCTTGAATGTGTCCTCAGGGAATCTTCAGTGCTGCATAAAAGGAAAAACAAGCTAATGTCTTTAATAACTGCAATTACTCAGGGTTTCATTGTTGCAAGTCACCTGAAATGGGACACCTTCAGCATCACAGAAGGCACCCCAAACATAAAACTTGCAGAATCAATATTTGTTCAGACACAGCAGGTGAATCTCTTGTCACCAGCAGTATTTCCTGAATGAACTCTGTTGCGTCTTGGTCCTCTTTTCTTTCTGATCTGAAATTTCAGATCCTATCTGATTCAGCTATCCAGATGCTGTCTTCTCCCAGCAACTTTATTACATGGAGATGCCAAATATTGTATGATTGAGCTTGTCTTTTCCGTCTTTAATTTCTGTAGATTGCATCCAGAGATACTTGATTGACTGATGTTTGTCGATTCTTCCTAATGGGGCTACTGGGCATTGCAGTGCCAAAGCACTTTAAAAATTAATTGGAAGCAGGAGGAGAGGAACTGCTCAGTACTTTGTGGCTTCAAAGTTGTGCATAGTAACGCTTAAAATGAACGGGTCTGAAATAAGCCCAAAGGTGGTAAAAAAATGAGAAACACACAAAATGCTTTGAGGCTCTTGGATTTTAAGATCTGTTTTCAAACAAAATGTGAGGCTGACTACTTTTTTTCCTGTGATAACCAAAATTTATTTATTGACAAATCAAAACCTTTAAGTTATGTTATGCAGGTTATAATTCCCCCATGAATAAACTGGTACTTTTCAGCTTTGTTCTCTCATCTTCATAGATGTTAGAAACGGGCCCACTGGAGAAAAAAAAAGTATCCTGGTGTCTTCACAGAATCACAGAATCGTAGGGGTTAGAAGGGACCTCCAGAGATCATCGAGTCCACCCCCCCTGCCAAAGTAGGTTCCTTACGACAGATCACACAGAGAGGCATCCACATGGGTCTTGAATCCAGAGGAGACTCCACAACCTGCATGGGCAGCCTGTGCCAGGGCTCTGTCACCCTCAGTGTGAAAAAGTTCTTCCACATATTGGTGCAGAACTTCTGTGCTCCAACTTGAAGCCATTGCCCCATGTCTTGTCTCCACAGACCACTGAAAAGGGGCTGGCCATTTCCCCTTGTGTCAGATATTTATAAACATTAATAAGATCCCCTCTCAGTTTTCTTTGCCTAAGGCTGAACAGCCCCAGTTCTTTCAACCTTTCCTCATAGGGGAGATGCTCAAGGTTTTTAATCATCTTCGTAGTCCTTCACTGGACTCTTTCCAGGAGATCCCTATCTTTTTTATACAAGGCTTAAAACCGTCTTCTCTACCTGTAAGTTGTTTTGTCCTCAACTATTTTATTTTTCCCCCTCCAGTTGCATAGGTAGTGGTACCAGATTTTCTGGAAAATTTCATAATTGTGTTTTTGATAAATGTTATGTTTCTGGATAGGAAATAGAACAAAATGGGGTACAGTAAGATAACAAAAATATTAGTATTTTTCTATTCTGGATAAGACATAAATAAGGCCAGAATTGTTTGCTATTTTTTTTCTCCCCTGTCAAAACCACAGAAATCTATTGTCACTATGTACTACAAAACACAGTGAAATGTCTCATTAATGTGTTTTCCCTTCTCTTGTGATTTATGACTATGTACAGTATTTTTCTTACCAAAGTTGCTTCTTGGGAAACAATACACATATGTTGTTTAGAATTTGTGTTATTGTTAAACACATAATATTTTTTACATACTGCTATCTATAATTATATATACTTTAATATATTTCTCTTCAACTGTATTTATAGTTTATGTGAGATATAGACAGTAGTAAAAATATTAAGTGCGGTTTAGAAATTGCATTTCAAAGTAATGGTAATAGCATGTTATCGGTGCTGAAAGAATTTAGAATATTTGTACATAATGTAGGGGATATAGTTATTCAAGTTCATTTTATTATTAAAATACTGAAGAAAGGAAAAGTTGGTTTATTTGGTTGTTTACCAAATCTTTAAGCAGTTCATGGTTGCCTACAAAATCCTTAATTTCTGAACCGAAACAATGTATGATTAAGGATTGGCATAATTGGCATATTTAAAATGAATTATTGTACTTCTTGTTATACTTAAATGTGGTACTCAAATCTTAATCAGTGAGTACAAAATAATATAACTTCCATGCACTTCTTCATTCTGCATAATATAATCTCCAGAATATCGTAAGGACCATAGATCTGTTGGCATAAAACAAGAAAAGAAATCTCTGTGGTCAAAGTTGAGTCTTGGACTTTTATCAGCGTGTTTCTTCTACTGCACTAAAATTGGTATATTAGTATAAATTTAGCTTTCATATTTTTTTATACAAAAACCAAAGCTACTAATTAGTTGGGATGAAAAGAGGGGCTCCTTTGTGGGTATCTGTTACCAGTGAAAGCCAAAATGAATTTAGTCTTTGGGGACTGGCATGCAATGATTGTCAGGATTTCATCTTATTTGGTTATATCCATGAAGGAGAAATATAAATATTTTTTCAGAATACCTGCAGTGGAAGTGCCTCTGGGAAAACACTGGCTTCTTAATCTTTGGAAATCACATGAACTGGAAGGAATTTCAAATAGATATTCGATTTAAGGCTATGTGTTTGTTTGGCAACGTATTGTATCACAAGTCTCCAAAAATGTCATTCCAATCGGTGTCTGTGGCCAACAAAAATCCCCAGGAGGTTTGCACAGATACTTGGAGTGCCCTAAGCTGAAAGTATTTTAAATCAAAACAATTTTCACGCCGAAAAAGAACTGAATTAATTATGGCTTACCGCAACTTGAGCCTCTGTCTATGGTGAAGTAGGCAGTGGAAAATTATTCTCCATGCCTACAATGCAGGATGCAGTATTTCCATCTTGTAGTGTTTGGTGTCCATTATATTCCTTTTGCAAAGTCCACTTAGTCACAGGCGTTTTCATGCTGCCAGGTCCTGGCTGCATGGGATCTATGGGAGACTAGAAAAGGAGAGAGTTAGAGCAGAAGGGAGTTAGGGGAAGGGAGTCAGCATTTCAGCTTGTTTCTATTCCTTCTCATCTTAATCATGACTCTCTAAACAATCATCTTTTTCTGTAGTATCTTTAATTTTTATTTTGATTGTCCAGTGTTCTGAAATGGGAAGAATGGAGGCTGCAATTCTTTCTGAGCTGCTCCAAATGTTAAAAAGTGCCAGGATATACAAGCATGGAAAATGCCTGTGCTACTGAATGCTGGGTTTGATGCAAGTGTTACTTTGTGCAATTATGGAAGCATGTCATGAAAGTCTGTAACCTTCACCATAGCAAAATGGGATCCTGGTGGCAACACAAAGAGCCAGGGAGCATGTCAGCAACTAAGCGATTGAGGCTTCTGTCTGTCCTTCCTGTAGCCTGTGAGCAGTTGACTGTTCCAAGATATCGCTCTTAAAAACAGCGTGTTGCTCAGGGGCTCTGATATTTAAGCTTCTGTGAAGTTATTGTTGCTATTTATTCAAGCTTGAGGGTTTTAACCAAGCACTTATACCAGTAGCCCTTTGTGCCAGATAGTGATTATTAAAAATAAGGAAAATCTGGAAAGGAAGAGCAACCAAATTGCTAGACACAATAACTGCAGATTAAAATAACTTGAACCTATTTTTTCCAGAATATCTCACTGGTGGTTTGTTGCTTAGGTTGCTGATGTATGCTTCCACTGAGTAAACATCCTAAACTTCTGTTAATTAAAAAGAACCTCTCTATCCATTAATGCTGTAGGCCTTTATAAACACAACTCCAGCTTAATGGTAGCTGCTGCCCTTTGGCTTCAGGAGTAGAATGAAGGAGAGAATACACAACTGATAATTCATCTTCAATACTGCAGGCTTTTCTTTTGACTTCATCTCATAAGCACTGAATTACTACTGGTTATACTTAAGATGAAGGCAGAGAGGACATTTGTGAGTAGGGTCTGAGAAGAAAATTAGGCTAGGTCTGTTTTTACTGGAATGAGTTGTTTGAATGGAGACTATGTTGGAAAACCACAGTATGAGGAAAGGTGGACTAATGGAAGACCAAAATTATCTCAACAAAATTATCAAGTATACTTTCAAAGAAACAAGAGGAAGTATGTTTTTCTGTGGAAGTCATTGCCAGGGACTATAGGGGTGGAGAAAAGCCTAAGTGAATCAAAAAAGGAACAAGACAAAGTAAAGAAGTATACATCCATTTTGCTCTAATCAAACTTGATACCTGTGATAGTCTCTGGTTCAGAAGTCTCAAAGCCTTTTGCAAGCAGAGGCTGGCAGGCTGGGCAGGTGGTAAGTTCTGCTAATGCTTTCTTGTCATTCTTGTACTTTTCCCAGGAGCGTCTGAGGTTGACCTCTTCTGAAGATGTGATGCTAGGCACATGGGCATTTGGTCTGTCTTGATAGATGAGTTCTTTTCTATTTAGAAAATATTAAATAGTCTCATACTCATGACTGGTGCGAGCTGTCTGGAAGGACTTCGGAGGGCATAAGAGATCCTTGCAAGGACTAGTTGGATGTCAGGGATATGTAGCTCTAATGGAACTGGTTTGCCTCTTGTACCTCTCATCTGAGGTTTTTTTGTAATAGTAACAGACATAAAGGTAGAAGAGGCTGCTTACTTTTCTCTCTGTTTCCAGTACTGCACATTCAAAGCATGAAATAGAATTACAAATCAGTTCTTTTACATCTCTGAAACATGATGTTAACTTCAAAATCACGATACTTGAAGGAAAAATAAATGTTGGGTTGCCTTTGTTTCTGGTGTTTCAACCTATAATATTTGTATAATCATTCTTGAAACCATATCTTTTCTCTGGAGGTATTTCACCTCTGGAAAATTGAAATTCTTATGAACCTAGAAATGAGGACATTAAAAACACCACTAAATTTCATAAGAAGTGACAATGCTTTTTCTGTGTACCCCTGAAGGTCTGCCTGCTGACTCTTAATATTTATGAAGTGGATTTAATAACTTACCTTTTGCAAAATAACATAGAAAACCATCAGTGGAGTGGGGAAGTCTGGGTTTTTATGGCATTAAACTGCAACCATGCTCGTGACCAACAGCTGTGATGGTTTCCCCTGTTGTATTAGGTGGTCCTTCCCTTCTCCTGCCACATTGCTTGAGCTGCTGCTCAAGTGGTACCTGATCTGGCTGGTGGTCCTGGAGGCACATATCAGAGCTGGCAGAAAGCTGATGGAAACTCATAAAACCTTCCAAGAGCCCCTGCTTTTGTTAATGCTGAAAAGACAAGGTGTCCAGGTTGAAGAAGTTGAATTCTTCTGCAACGTAGGAACCAAGGAGATCTTTTCAAGGATGCCTACCACCACTGGAAATAGGTTTTCCTGCAGCAGCTGGCTCCTGAGTGGGTAGGAACGGCAAGCTTTTTTAAAAGCAAGACAGCCTGAAGAAAGAATGGTTGAGGCAGAAGTGACATAAGGCTGCAGAGATGTCCAAGAGAATTACCCTGTCAGGATTTCTGAAGTATGACTGATATTGTCATGCATGTTTTGGACATTGGAGGTGTTTGTGATTCAAAACTTTTAAGTTAGTGAATTTGCGTAGCGATACTAGTTTAATGTCTTTTTATTATCTGGACATAAAAGGTTTGAAACCTAGCAATACGAGCTTCTAATTTTTTTGATGCTTCAACATACCAGTATGGTGCTAGTTTCAGAGGAGTGTTACAGAGGCAATCAAAATGAACACAAGTGTCTGCCTCATTTCAGTAACAGTTGGGAGAGAAATGGAAGAAATGGTGTTTTAATTATTAGCAATGAGACTGGTGATTAAGAATGGCTTGATGGAGGAATTTAACATAAGAAGCTGCAGCTTAGTGACTCTACATGATAGATACTGACCTAATTTTTGGCAACTAGAAGCCATAAACATCAGCTCTGATATATCAGACCCAGCATCTGGTAAGATGTCTTATAACTTTTAAAAATTAATGCAGAGGGCTGAAAAACTACTGTATATCAACATGCATTTGTTTTCCTTCTAAATGCAAATCTTACATCCTCTAACTAGCCCATAAATATATTTTAGATCTTAAAAAGGAGATAAAAGATCTTTCATAGTTGATGTGGTGATTTTGGACTCCCCGTATTTTTTTGCTTGTGATGTTACATGCTGTTTGTTTAAAAAAATCCCTCAACACATATTAGATGTTCACAATTGTCTCTGCTAGTCAAAATACCTTTTTTAAAAATTCAGATGAATAAGCAAAGCTTCATATGTATTAATAACATCATCTTAATGTTGCACTGAAAAGGACATCATGTCCCTGGTTGAAAATGTGATAACTTCAGGGAATTTGTGACCATTGTTGCTTTGTCATTCTAAAGACATTGATTTTTTTTTTTATTTATACAAATCTACAGCCCAAGGTTTGTGGCTCATTGATTTGAGTGCCGAATGATTATATGGAAACAACTAAATGCCAAACTGTAGATGAATTTTAGCTCCTGGGCATACTTAAGTGAGCACTGGACATCTCAAGACTGTTCGAGCAATCTGAATGTTGTGAGTACCCCTAGTGAAAACCCAAAATGTTGTGCAGGAAGTCTTGTGTTTACTGATCCAGCTTCAGTGTTCTTAAATCTGGACATCCAGAGATGTAGGCAGCTACATTATTTCTGTGGCAGTAAGAGCTATGAAATGGAAAACTGTGACTGCAATCTATTTCTTTCACAAAATACCTGTACTTCTGAGCATCCCCTATCTCTTTTCCTTCCCCTCCACCTATCCCCCCCACCCCCCTCCCACCCACCCCTCAGATTATAAGAGATCCTAAGGATAGAGTGTGTGAAAATATAAAATGCAGAGCTGCTCTGTGCAGTGAAAAAATTGCTGCTCCTGCTAGGGATTTGTTCTTCCTGTTTGCTACTTTAAGAAAGGAGGGAGGGGGGGAAAGGCATTCAGATTTTTTTTTCCCCATACAGTAATTACTTCAGAAATGCTGTGAGTAATTAGTGTGCCAGTGCTTGCATTTTAGTTTAAAGCATGAACTAAAGCCCTAATAAAATGCAGTCAAAAGTCCTGAGCAGTTGCACACTGTAAAGCAGGAAATCTCCTCCACACAATAGAGATTAAATGCTCTCTGTGCATACTGTATTCTGCTCAGCCCTCGGCGTTCGGAGCTGGGACCGTGGCAGTCGTTATCTCTAGCAGGTTCCTTGGTGATTTTCAAGCCCTGCACTACCTACCCAAGTGGCAGTGACACCAGCTTTCACTGAAGCCTTATTACTCTTAAAAGAGCAATTTGGTTGGTTGCACGGCTATTAGGATCAGACAGTCAGGCTTAAAGCTGTCAGTACAACTGCTTCTCATCTTTTTTCACAATCCTGACATCTTTTCTCTTTTCTGCTGGACACAAGCATTACTGTTTTTATCATTTTCAATCAAGCTCATGCTGCAAGCTGAGGAATATATTCCCACAGAAACCAAAGTGAGGAGCAGAAATTATTTTATAGCTACTGTAGTAGCAGCGGTGCTGGCTGCATGTTGTGTGGGAGAAACCGGATCAGTGAGAAATGTGGCTTTCCTCAGGGCTACATCATTGAGATATTACTTCAACATCTAAGGAGGGCAAAGCTACCCCTTGCTTTGATTTTTCAATGATTAATCACTCTTCCTTAAGCGAACAGAAAGTGGGGGGGAAGATGTAAGATTTTTTTTTTTTTAATTTTATTTTTAAAATTTTTTAAAAAATAACTTGTGGAAATGTTATCACCAGTGAAACGGGGGAAAATCACTATGCTTGAACTTCTCATTTTGATGTTGCTCTTCTCTGGACCAACCCTCAGCAAGCTTAGCAGGACCAAAGGCAAACCCTGGAAGGGGGGTAAGTGGAAAGAAAAAGTTTTGTAATGGATGTTTGGGTAAGATTCTAAAATGCTGTGTTAAGGGTGAGCTAAGGAGAGTACCTATGTTGCTCTGAGTGACTCAGATTTCAGGTTTGACATGTGGGCTTGCAATAGGATGCTGAAAAGGGAGCATGGAGTTTAATTTGTTTTCTTGTTAGTTTGCTTGACAGGTGCTGTAATACACATCCTTGCAGGAATTTTACTTTGCATTGTATTATTAGCAGAATAACATTTAAGGCCTTTATACAAATAAATGTATGCCATTTAGAAACCGGTGGGGGCTTTTTGACTGTTAGAATTCAGATTGTTCTTTTCATTGTGGAGACTTTGGGACAGATGCTTGTGGTTGTATTGCAAGAGATGTTACCCCTGTTTTAGGGGGTTAGTGTTTTGGAAAAGAAGAGGAAGGAAGGAAAAAGAGGGAAAGAAAGCTAGCAGCCTATTTTGAGTGCAGAATTATTAGTGTATGCAGTAAAAAAGACTAGACAGACATTTTTTTAGACTACATGAATGTTGTGAAATGCACTGCCAGCAGCACTAATTGGCTGACTGGCTATGTCAGTGTTGATGTGTTAATAAAGATAAATTGCATTAACTTTATAAAAAAAGATGCTGTGCTGAGAAAACACTTATGATTTTTGAAGGCAGCAATCCATTTTCCTCTTCTGTTGAAAACTGCTGAGATGATTTACCCAATATGTGCTCTGAACAGTTCACTAAATGTGCCTTTTCATAAAGTTCACTTTGTTTTGCTTCCTTGCATGACATTTGTTTATGGAAAACATGGGTTATCGAGGTCTCATAATCAAATAGCTCAGTGAACATAAATGGTATCTCATAAATATTTGGACTGAGGGACTGTGGATTGTAGATTGCTTGGTATTTTCTCCCTGGTTGTTTCTTGATGTTACTGATTGGAGGCACCCCAGGATTATTTTTTTTTAAATAATTTTTTTCTTTTTTTTTTTTCCTCCCCCTTACAAGTGTCGCCACAGCATGGTGTGTTTATCACAGCTTTAATAGCACTTTCAGTTTTCCTCTGCTGTCAGGATTGTGATCTGAGGTTAAAGAGTAGCATCAACATTAGAAAGAAGTTTTAATAATTTATCACAACATCTCAGCAGGAGACTCCTCCCTCCCCCTTCTATATTTCCTTTTGTTGCATTTAAAGATATCGCAAATCTTTTACCTACTGTACCTTCAAGGGAAAAGTTGCAGCACACACTTAACCTGGGCTGTTAATGCAGCACAGTATATCTGAAAATTATTTCTCAGTCCTGTAAATCACATTATCTCATGTATCTCACAGTGCTGCTGCTGGGTATCCTTATTACAAATTGCAAGCTGTTATTTACTCTGGGCATCATGACCTCTTCTCAGAAGCACGTGAGTTGGGAATATATGTCATTGTGAAGTTCCTGGGGCTTAAAAAAAAAAGATGTTAACTTTTTTTCCCTCCTCTCTCATTTTTGGTTAAATGTGGTAAATGAGGGGTGTGTTGCTTTAGTCTCTTACCTACTTTCTGGCAGAGGCAAAGAAGTCTACTGGATTTTTTTGTCATGGGTAGAAAATAGACCCTGAATCTTACTGCAGAAAATAGTACCATAATATGGGGGCTTGCTTTTCTTAGAAGTGTGCTTTACAGCTGAAAGCAAATTCAAAGGAGGTACCTGCTTCAAGGACACTAAGCAGCAATATGTCTTGTTTATTCACAGTTCTTGAATTAGCCAAAAGCTAGGTATACCTGCTGTAGAATACTCTTTTTTTTCCATACATAGATGTCACTGGGAGAGCTGTGTGACTTGAAGATGATGTATGCTTTCCAGTGAAACTTTCAAGTTCAGGATCTGTCAGAATCTGTGTTGTGGTGTCATGTAGTCTGAGTGTTTCTGACCTCCAAAGCATATTATATGCACCTCCCTCTCTATTAAACATTAAGGATCAGCTTTTGCTGCTATATCAACGATGGGAGTTCTTATTCTCAGTGTGCATGTGGAATTTGTGGTGTTGCTGGGTAAAATTTCTGCATGCGAACTTCTCCACTAGCAAACTATACTTCTACACTTGTAAACACATCCCAAAGTGGAAACAGAGGGTTTTGGCATTTTTTGGGGTTTTTTTGAAGAGGTTCAGGATGGCCGGGCACCGGCCCACCAACTTCCAGCTGTATTGTTCACAGGGGAAAAGTGATGCTGGATGCACACATCTGGTAATGCAGTGTATCAATCACAGTATAGCTATACTGAAGTCAATTTCAAAGGCTGACAACAATAACTGATTTAGACCATCCTCTCAAGTTCTTCTGTGCCACATATCATTTCAAGAGTGCTACAAAGTATAAACAGCACTGAAAATGCTGTTCTGTGTAGGCCCAGATCATGATGGGTCCAAGTGCAACCTAATCAAATCTAGAAATTCTTGTGGTAAAATCTTTTAAAAAACCCACATTTTTTCAATGAGGTTGTAGGCTCTGATAAATCATTTTCTGTAGTTTTTGTAGTTCTCGATATTGCTAATGAGGAAATCTCTATTTACCTCTATTTTTTCTCCTTGGAATTCACTCTAAAACCATGGCCATCCACATGCAACCACAATAAATGGCATTATAGGTAGAAATCACCTTCTGATTGAGTTGTAATGTGTGGTGTCAGAGAATGAAATGACTCCCATACATGTACCCGGGGAAATGCAAAGACATCGTTTTCTTTTTCTAGCTGTTTTTAAGTCTTACTCCAGAAAACCTTTCAGAATAATTCATTGGAATGCAGGCTTAATGTGCCTTAAACTGGGATTTATGAACTAATGATCAAGATAAACTAGAGTCTAAAAGCAGAACCTGGAAGTACAAATCAGTTGGATTTTCTTTCTCCCTTTGAGCCAAAATAACACACCGTGGTTCAAGTTTTTAAGAAGGATTTAAAATATGGAGAACAAAAAACTGAGAAAAGAAGATTAAGTACTCTTTTGAGTTTACCTTAAATCGGAAAGCAGATTTCAAGCGTTGCTAATGCCTATCCCCTCCTGAATTTGTTTCCACGGTGTTTTTACTCCATCATGTATTATAGGGATGGAGAGGAAATAAGTTTTGAGTGTATCCATCCATGTATACGTAGATGTTCTTTGCATCTTTTTCAGCAGAGAATTTGGAGACTGGGAAGAAAGCTGTCCATATGTGTGGTGTTTGGAAACCTTCCCAACACTTCACTCACGCTAATAGCATGGTAATAGTAATTCCTGAGTAAGAAAAACTGTGACGTGGGACTGGGGAACATGGTTGTCCAGGCTGTTGCTGGCAGATCTGTTGCTGCTGGGACCTCAGCCATGTTGAGGAGCTGGCAAGCTAGTGCCCCAACACAGAAACCCTCGTGTAGTGACTAAGTCTTCTTTCAGCTGTCAAAGATCAAAGCATGTGGGAGAAGAAAATCATGTATGGTGCTTGTCTTTTGGTAGATATCAGTCTTTTACAACCCTGTGTGAAGGCTGTGTGACAGAAAGGGTTCAGAGGAGAAGAACAAGAGTATTAGAAGAATCACTGCGTGTGACTGACATTAACCCTTTACTGATCTTGGAAACAGCTCATGGGTTGGGTGTGGGGAATAGCTGTGCCACTCCCAGGCCGTCAGGAGCTTTTGAAGAACCTGACTTTTTATGCAGTAGCCTCTGTAACATCTGACAGGCCAGCACCAACCCTGGCTGAAAGGCTGCAGGCTGAGTCAAAGTGGGATGTTCCCTAGGGGCGAGACAAACCTCTGTGGGGGAGTGCAGAGGGACTCTGTGCTCCCCAGGGTCCTTCAGCATAAAAGCAATACACTGATAGAGCAAGTAGCATCTCACAGTGGAAGAAAAGGTCTCCAGGGTTGGGGACAGAAGTTGGAGAGGAAAAGACTTCAGAGGAAAGGGACCAGACCTGGGGTTGGGAAATGCAAATTAAGTATGCCCTTTCCCCAAAGGGGAGTTTGCTTAGGTCTCTCTTGTGCTTCATCAGAAAAATTTCCTTTTGCAGAACTAAAAGTGTGAATGGATTTACTTATCAAATCGAAGAAATAAAAATAAAATGCAACCACAGTGCAACACCCTGCAGAACTAGATGAAGACAGTGCCTGTTCTTTCTGTCTACATGAAAGTGAAGCAATAATCTTTTTAATGACTAAATCAAAGTTTATTATGCAAGTGATCCAGCGTTGTATTTCAGTTCCAATTTCAGCTCTCTGGCAGTTTAATCATTTTTATGGTAAAAGATAGCAGTGTGAGAAATCTTAAGTGTCACTTGCTAGGTTTTACTGGTAAGGGTGTGATACAAAGGAGTGTGCTTGAGATTTGGCAGATGTATTATTTAGGATGCATGTAATCCATCAATGCTAGTTTAAATGTTTTTAAAAGTGTAACTCAAAGATTAGTTCAGAGAGATAATTTCTATAAACTTCCTTACATACAGAAAGCAGCCAGTCCTCAGACCTTCCAAATTTAGAGGTATTGGATTACTATAGCAAAGGCTAGAGTAATAGAGTTCAAGGTGTGTTACTGGGCTGCTGCTAGGTTCCTGGTAGCTCTGGATACCCAGATGTCTCAGGTATATGGATTTTGGCATGCAGAACAGCTTTGTGGTGTATACACATTGAATTCAGTGAAAATAGGGCCTTGAAGTTTTCTACTGCACCATTATGAAGTCCCACACATCAAGACCACTGTGTATTGTTATAGACATTTAGATGTCTTTTGGGCAACTGCTTGACCATAGGGAAACTCACAAAACGTTGATCACTGGTAGGAATTTGGTTTTAATTGCTTCACTGCTGCAGGGTGGTGGGGATAAATGGATGGAGTCTGGAAATTTTGAAATAGGGAAAGTATAGAGAGGGCATTTACATGGACCCAGGCAGCCTGGGTTTCAGCGTGAGTTATCGCGATGGTTGGATGTGATGAGGTGGAGCCTTTGCTGTGATGGCTGAGTTGCGCCACTTGGAAAACACAGTCACTTGTGCTGATATGATTCACTGTGTAGTTTATGTGATTTTGGGGATAATGCTTTATATAATTTTCCATTTATCTATTATAAGTAATGTATTTTATGGAATTTCAAGGATAAGCTGCATGGATTCTTTATTAATAAATTAGCGTCTTTATGATAGACGGTATTTCTTAAATTGTGAGACACAAAATATGCTGCTATGTACTTGTACATTGGAAAAGTTTATGAAATGCTGACCAAAAATTTCAAACTCAGGATCCTAAAATTATTTCCTTACATTTCATAGAAGCAAACTGATTTTGAGGTGTAATGCAAATTCACGATTTTTTGTAACTTCAGAGGAAGCTCAATTTATATGAGGAGGAGGTTTGTGCATAGACAAGGATCTTAAAAACCTAATTTTAGAAACTGAAGACTCTAAGTGTGGATCTGCAGTTTTACTTTGACTGCAAGTATATAAACTGTGTGACTACACTCAGTATGTGACTTCATGTCCAAAGATGTTCTAATAGTTTTCCTTTGAATATACTTAAAAGGGAAAATAATATTTATTTGGATACTGAGGACTCTGAAATTAACTGGGTTTTTTATTCAGCCTTCTGTTTTCTTTGAAGTATAGATTTATCCCCTATTCCATGACAGCAAGCAAATTTTTGCACCTTCTTTTACACCACTTTCTTCAGAGGGAAATCTGAATTCAAAAGGACTCTGCTGATGTATGAAGCTTCCCACAAATATTTTCTTGGAGTGTACAGACTTTGCTTGCCTGTTTTTCAATCTCTCTGAAGACATGTGTAATACTGTGTAGAAGTTTAGTAACCTGTATTCAAAATCATGCAGGCTGAGATGATAAAGACTAATGTAATGGGAAACCAAGTTCATGAGAATTTTCTTCCTAGCTGTATGTCTGGGAGGAGGAAATGATGAGGTTTTTGTAGTTCATGAGGGAAAAAATGTTGGGAAGGTGTAACGTGTACTTAAGATTAGACCAGTGTTGCCACAAACCCAAACAGTAATGAATGAACATAGGCTGGAAGCTAGAAGAATGTTTCCAGCCATCCTTGAGAAAGGGTTGCCATCCTTTGGCAGAGTGAGTCAGTTTGTGCCAGGTTCCCACAGGTTCTGCCAGTCCTGGCTGCAGGGTCTCCGTCCACCAGTGCTAGTGCTTTTGCACATCTACTGGCACCCCTACCTAGGGAGCTGATCCAGATGGCATTCAGCCATATAAAAGAAAGAATAGTATTCATCCGGCTGTGGTGGGATCCTGTAATCTGCATGCTTTCAGGTCACAGGGGAACCCTACTGCACAAGAAGGATGTGGCAGCAAGGGAAGAGGGTTGTGATCATGACTTGATTTAGGCTAGTTCAACCTGTTACATAACTTCAGGCTGCAGGTCTAGATTATCCAGAAGAGGAAAGGAAAAAAGAAAAAAAAAGGAAAAAAAGAAAAGAAAAAATTTAATAAGGTGGTGCCTTCCTTTGATTCCTGTGTCCACATCCTGTTCTTGGATCCTTGCTTGAAATGTTTGCTATCATATTAAAAAGTACGTTGATCAAATAGTTATAACACAGGAGGAATATTTAAAAACTCTTTACACACACCCACACCCACGCAAACACATCCCTCTCCTTTGGTTATTTGCCTTTTTTTCTTTTTTCTTTTTACTTTTTTTGTTCCACTTAAAACAGATTTTGGAAACACAAGGAAACATCATTGACTTTAGAAAACCAGTAAGCACAAGCAAACCCTCTTACTTAGGTCCACAAATTAAATAAACTCTTGTAATTGCCTGTTAGGCATCGAAAGAGGACAGATCAGATGTGCACTTTCAAAATGATGAACAGGCTTAAATACATATCAGAGTGTCTGAGACAAAGTTCTTTTGGTCTTCCCTTTTTAGCAGTTTTGAAAGACAATGATGATCATCAGTTAAACAGTATTGATTATTTGCTTCAAAGCATGATCAGAAGAGTACTTAGAGTATATTACTTCTTTCAAGAACAATTACTAAATGCCTACATGAAAACTTCTTTGTTTAGGACGTTCAAAATTGGGGGTGGAGAGAGGTATGATGTTTTTACAGATGATTTAATTTTGGTAAATGACAATCAAATTGCCAACAATAAAAAGCTTTTGATGTTTAAGAGCTGTTGTTCAATAATGACAACAAACTCCAGTAGAAATTACTTTTCCAGTCGTTTGAATCCGAATCATAAAATCTTATATGCTAAATTGTGTCGTGTTAGCTCTCATCCTGGCATTGTTTCATCCCACTAGTTTTGAAACTTCATCCTTTTACGCTAGCTGAATAATAAAACAAATTAATGGTTGCATGTTTACTAACAGTGAAGTGAACCACAGTAATTCAGAAACATCAAAAAGTTTTTCTCTTTCCTAAGGTTTTTCCCTCAAAACCTGTCTTTTACATTACTGTGTTTCCTTGTAGAAAACCTAAAAGGAAGTAGTGGAAAAAACAAGAGGCAAAATCCAGTTTTGTTTCCAAAGATGCTGATTATTCAGCAGAAGCTGGCTGAGATAGATATTCTTAACCTTCACACAATTCAAGTTTTTTGTTTGAGGGTGTAGGTCCTCTTTGCTCTTATGTCCTCCAAACACCAACTGTCTTCACAGCTTCCCTGTTTCCCTTCAGGTATGGGCACACATGCCACTCCTGAGTTCATGTAATTTGTGATGAGACTTGCTGGGTACCATTCCTGCTGCCATCCTGAGTACAGGCACGGTGCTACAGTGGGGCAGAGGCAGCAAAATTCTTCACTGTCTTTCCTATGCAGGATGTTGGGCAAGGACTGCGCTTACTTTAGCTCTGCACATTGCTTTAGCTAATGATGAGCTTTCTACCAGCTGGATTTGGTGTGTTTCTTCAAAAGTGGATTCAGTCAGTTTTGAAAGTTTAGAGAGAGAGAAAATCACAGGTTTACCGCACTGCTCAAGATTGCTACCTTTGGCTCAGTAATTTAACCTAGCTATAGGTCCATTGTGTACTGACAGTGGAAAAGCAGGCAAAAGGGATCCTTAGCTCTGTAAATAGGAGTAAAGGAGCAAATGTTTTGCTCCCTGCATACTGCATTATTGAGAGAGGAAATGGCAGAATGCGTGATATTAGATGTAGAAAAATTGGAGGAAATGGAAAAAGCCACAAAATTATTCTGAAACCAGGAGAAAATGCTTTTGAGAGGGATTGATGCAGTTTAGTCTCCTCAATTACAGAAAATATGAGGGATAACTTTGATCCAATTTGAGCATGTCACTAAATTTCTTCTCCCCTGAAGGTAAGGTCCTTAAAGTTATTAGAGAAAGGTAATCAGGAATGAATGGGTGAAAACTCATGCCAGAAACATCCGAATAAAGGCAATAAACAAGTTTAGGTTGAGTATTTCAAAAAGCATGCTTCGGTTACATTTTTAATCTTACTGATATGTTGGAAATATGCATTCCATTGTCACACCTAGTGTAATTAGCACTTACTTTGAGAAACCACAGATATTCTTCTATATTTCTTTTATATCCTGAAAAGATTCATGAAGAATCTGTTCTTCAGTCATTACATTCAGAGTTACTTCTGGAAAGTGGTTGTTATACAAAATCTATCCCTGAAAATTAGCATGCTATACAGAAGCAATTGGGGAATGTCCACAGTTAACTCTGTTCTGGAAATGTGAGGCTGTGTCTTGTTTCTCATACTTGCTTGAGAACTGCTGCATTGTGCTGTGTAGTGGAGTGTTTCTGATAGTAACTGGAATGGACTCGGCATCCTTCATGTATTTGTTATAGGCAGGAATAATCCCACTGAAATTTATGGAATCATGCCTTTTCCAATGACAGGAGAATCTACTTTTGAGTCTTATCTATAACATCATTCATTTGATAATCAATCATGGCAGTTCTCACCAGGTAATGCTTGTCTAATATCAGATCTAGGCAGCTGGGGAAAGACTGATCTGAAAATGAGAACACGGTGAAGACAGACGAAAAATTGTGACCCTGATGCAGTTCCCACTGCTGTGGAGTAGTTCCCACTAGTTAAGGGGGTTTCATACTGCTGGTGGTTCTGGTAGAGCTTGAGAATTTCCTACAGTCCCTATTTGCCATTAATTGTTCTGCAGTGGGTCTAAATGAGCTATTGTTATTTGATCATCCGTGGACTTGATATGGGTTCATACACTTGGCCAGAATGTTTCAATGAATTACTGTCTGCTCCAGCATCAAGAATCACTTAGCTCAATGGCTTTCAATTTATGTATAAAGTCTTTTCAAAGATATCATAAAACTTAGATTAGTGATACATGTTTAATAAAAAAAAAAAAAGAAAACGTACTTAAAATAATTTAAGGTTACAGTGCACAGCAAAGGGTAAAGAGTTCATTAAAAACCTGGACAAGAGTCAGTTTTCATGTTTTCAGTTTTTATTTTTTCTGCTGGTTTTCCAAACTGCTCTTTGCTTTCTATATTTAAAAAGTGACAGTCTTGAAATATGAGTAATGTTCTTGATGTTACTAGTCACTCTGGAAAAAATGAAGAATGACTCTGTACTTTACAGAAACTTTATTTCCTTCTTTTTTTCTTTTTTTTAAATTTTTTTTTAAGTTAGGAAGTTCTTCAGCTTTTGAATGTTTGATGACCGGTAGAGGAGAAATAGGAGGAGAAATAGGAGGAGAAATAATGACATCAGCCTCCCTTGATTAATGCTGTTGAATTGTGTGTTTTGAAGGAAATTATCTTTAAAAGAAGAGGGTTGTGGGAGTTGAAGCATGCAGTTGCAGTATAGTTAGAAGGGTAACTTCTCTAAAGTTGCTGCTGGAGCCTCCTGGCTCAGTGTCTGAAGACAGAGACACTCCGCAGGGTATCAGGACACAGACATGATACTTTATACTTTGAGAAAAAACCCTCTTGGATAATTTTTACACAGAAATTGATTTCAACCTCTAAGCATTTTAAGAGGAACATCTGTTGTCTCTACTTCCAATTTTATAAAAAATAATTTGTCAATACCTAGGTTTTATTGTTGTGATGAGGAGAAATTCTCTGTTTAACATGGTCTCACTTTACTCTTTCTACAGCAACCTGTCATAGATTGTATTTCAAACTTCAGATTAATGGAATTTCACTCCTTGAGCTCTCTTAAGAGCCTGTTCTGCATTGCAGTTCCTGGGCACCAGTGACCAGCATTTTTATATCTGTATATTGGTTATGCTGTGTCTCATCATCTCATTCTTTGATCTTCATGTTCAGTGCACAACTGCTTCTGCTCCTGAATTCTCTTCTCATTTTTAAAAGACCTTTTGCAAATAGTTACATACAGAGGTTATTTATCAGAGACTTGTTAATTTATTTCAATCATCTTTAATATCTTTTTCACTGGAGTTATATAGAAAAACATTACTATTAAGAAATGTTACCTTGAATTAGTCCTACAGATACAATATCACAGACCATGAGGAATGTGTAGACACGTTTTTTGTTCCTGGCAACATGCTTAGCTTAATTTATATTCTTTGGGAAATATAGCTCAGCATCTTGACTAATTTCCTTTCCGGTGTCCTTTGATGATATAGTATTGCTCTTTAATCTGAAAGGAACACAGTAATTGTTAAGAGTTTTTGTACCCTTCAAGTTACAAAAGATACATTGTCTTTTATGTCTTCTCTGGTGTTTATAGCTACTTCACAAACTTGCTTAAAACCTAGTTTAAACAAAAGCAATGTTACAAAAGCTTTCATTTGCTCTAAAAAAGTACAGCTCATATAGGCAAAGTGAGATGTGTTAAGAACACAAGATAATATAATGTATTATGCATGCAGATTTACTTGATCTGTATTGTTTTTTCCAGTCCCCTTTCTAACCAGTGAACACTGTAATTTCATTTTACAGATAACGTAGTTTGAGGCCCTAAATCAGTTTAGCAGTACGCATTTTTGATTCATGGCAAGGGCAGTTGCTGGCTCTAAATGTATCTGTTCATAATCTCTTCAGCAGAAATACAGATCTGACTGATATGTTTCATGATGGTTACATTGTCTTTGTGTATTGGGGAAGATCACAAGATGATCTATATGATTCATCGATCACCAGAAAAGCTGTAGACAGTCACCACAGGCTGAAATTTTGCTACACGCTTAGAATGAAAAGTAATTTGAAGAATTCTTTCCTGGCATTCGGTGACCACTGTCTTCCATAGATGTGATTTGGTGTTATGTCATTTTGTTATCTTGATATTATTTTTTATGTGGGAATGTGAACATCTGTAATGTTATGTTGGGTTCCAATTTTGCATTATGGTATAAACAATGCTTGGGAAAAAAAAAAGTTTTCTATGAACATTCCTGATTTATTCCTGTATTTCCCTGCACATGAGAGTTGTGTATAGACTGATGACCAACCTGAAGATTACTTGTTTTTTGCTGCTTGGTCTGTAGGGTGAATTTGCACCAACCCACACAACTGTTAATAAGAAACTTGTCCTCCTTTAGTAAATTATCTTGTTTGTATCTACAGGGTTTTTGAAAACTGACTTTAGTAACACTGTTAAAGATGCAGCAAGAGCTGTCAGTTAACCTGCTCAAAATGCAAAAGAGATGCCATTTGTATTGATTGCTATGGATTTTTGTCTTTTCTAATGGGATTTATATTTTTTTTCTATGAACTTGTGTTGAAAAAAGTAAAAAAAAAAAAAAAAAAAGAAAAAGCGGCCACACAGAGACAAGGCATTCTAAGTTTAAAAATATCTTAAAACTTTTAATTCCTCATGCATGCCATTGCATCCCTAGTTTCTAAGGCATCCAATCACATCTGTCTTTTTGGCCAAGACAACAACACTGAAACAGACTGAAAACAGCATCCTTTCACTCTGCATTAAAGCACATGGACCAGCACTCAGCTTTGTGCATTTTGAACTCACTGCAATAAAAGTTTTAAGAGATAAGAAGCTTTTTCTATTTCAGAGTTGCCATTAGCCTGAATAATACATAAACATGGGAAAAGGTCTGAAGTCCTTTTGAGGATCACAGTATAGCTTCAATTAAATTATACATCATTATCACAGCTGCCAAGGCTGGTGTGGGATTTTAGCCCCCTATCTCACTAAATGTTCAATGTAGCTGTCTTGTCCAATTCTTTCTTTTTCTTCTTTTTCTTTGTTGGGTTTTTTTTTTTCTTAAGCAGCAATAGCACTCTTTGGATAGCCTAGTTTAAGGAATAAAGTGGAGGATGAGGTTTGGTTAATCAAGAACGAACATTGAGATGTCAACAGTCAAGCACCGAGGGAGGAAGGAGGTCAACTCTCTAGCCTTAAAGAACACTAGGGAGAAATCAAACACTATTAAGTCATGACATATTATGTTCCTTTTGAACCAGGGCTGTGTGCACTCCCTCTGTCTGCTGAGCGGTTTGCAGTGCAGCTCCAAGTTGATCATGAAACCCAGTGTTAAAGCAGAATTGCTAGGTCTACCCACTGGTGGTGCGTTCGGAAAATGTTCACATGGCTGCCAATGACTTTGAAATGCAATCTGGGCAGGCAGATTATTTGTCTATTTGTCCATCTATGGTTCTTTCAGGCTTTACAACCCAAAATTTTCACGATATGCCTGTGATGTTGCAGGTGAGTGTTTTCTTGGGTCTCAATATGATACAGAATTATTCAGTCATCATAATAGATGTCAGCTAGTTATTACTTTTGTGGTGGCTTAAGCATAAATCTAGGATATACAGAACTATTACCATATACTTAGGAAAATCATAATGGCTTGTCTTTTTTATTTATTCCTATAATATCCTCTAAAAATGTTAGAAGTGTTTTGATTAATTAATTACACTATTCACATTCCCAATGCCACTGCACTTGCCATTAATTTTATCAGTTTGCTTGTCTTCTTTGTATTAGTACTTTATTAATAAATACTCTATCTTGAGTAGCCATATATGAAAGGCTGAAATCAAGGTGGCATTGCAGAGTTTTCTGTGTAGAATACTTATTTAAGATTATACCCTACCATTGATTTTTGCACTGAATGTGCCACTGATTTCAATGCATGCCTAACACACAGATCAATGGCACATTACAGTGCTCAAATGGTAACATTTGGTATTTAAAGCTGAATGGGCCAGGGGTGTCACTGAGTTTCAAACAGGACTGAAAAAATCTGATTAAAATCCAAACTTCGTTAACATTTCAGACAGTTACAAGACTCGATTCATGAGAAGCAGTTGGTAAGGAATGTGTGAAGAATTGTGTTTAAAATGCAGGATGAGAATTCACAGGAAGGCATCTGAGTTAAAAGTTGTTTGCAGTATATATTTTTGCACAATTGCACTGGTAGTAACTTAGCAAACCTTTACACATTGACTGGCAGCCTACCACAACCTGCGCTGGTGCTTTACCTCCAGCACAGCTACCTGCCATCACGCATCTCTTACTGTTGTGTTGGCTTTGATGTGTTCTGTGCCTGCATGCTTTCCTGGTACGGTAGCAGTTTGCAGAGTGGCAAAGGAGTATTTATGTACTGGGTAGAAATGAGACCATATTATCCTATTATCCCAGCGTTCTGGACTTACAGAATGCAGTTGGAAATCCCTTAAGACTGCTTACATTAAACTTCATATGAACTGTATACTTTCCAGTCCTGTTGGAGCAACAAGAAGAGATGTTTGACTAGGAAATGGGTTATGGATTTTTGCAAGTCTCTTAAACAAGACTCTAATTAATTAAACTCCTGCTTAGCCCAAATTTTTTCTTATGCAAGTATTCTTAATAACTGGTTGAAATCCATGTGTATTCTCAACTTGACCATATTTTCAGTTTTCAGACACTTTTCTTAATCCAAGTTTGTGATTTCTGCATCTTTTGGACTGCTAGAAGGGCATCAAGTTGGAGGATGGAGTGTTCATTTTTGGTGGTTTGCACTGTTTTTGATCAACCCTCAGACTAGAAGCTTTCTTTTCATATCAGCTATGCTTTTCTGCAGACTTTAAAGAGGGATGTAGAAGCTTTAAGCCTGTGCAGGCTGTCAGACCAAATGTATAAAGAGTTAATTTTTTTGCTGTTCTGTTGCAGAACTATTTTATAAGCATTTCTGCTGATATTGAAGAAGTAGAAGCACCTTCCTCAATTGCTTCTTCTAAATGACTTGAAAAATCTGTTTTTTAGCATGTAACATATGCCCTTAAAAACTGCTACTGTGTTGCTGCCTTCTCTTATCAGTATGGGCCATAAATTTTGCATGGGTATAGAGGGAACTGCAGCTTGAGTACTTGAAATAGTTAGCAAGATGCTGCTAAAGTATACAGACAAAGTACACTGGCAAATGGTTTTTTGTAGACAGGCATCATTACTAAGATCCATGTGTGCAGAGTTGTGTAAGCCTGAGGAGCACTAAAGGCCAGCGCTCGCAGGAACCTAATTTTGGGTGAATAGAGTCCTTAGATTCATTGTGATATTGCACGTAAATGAAAATACCAAATGTCATTGACTTGTCAGTGAAAAAGTAGCCTAGGCTTTGTAACAAATGGATCAGCGATGTATATTTGGAAGCTCCGTGACATATTAAAGTAGTTTATGAGGCACAATTTGTTTTGGTGGTCTGCTCTGATTGATGGTGTGCTATCTGCCACCGCTTCAGATGTTGTGGTATGTTTGTAATAAATGTTCGTTGTGAGACAGTGCTAAATGTGTTCCATCTAAATCATCCGTTACTTATAACAAGTTTCAGTGTATATGAATCAAAGGTTGTTTATACTTGCCTTTGAAAGAATTTATCATGTTGAAGCTGCTCTATCTCCTCTGATGGACCCTTTCAGCAGCACCTACTGGAAACAGTAGAGAAAGTTAAGCAGCACGCGGTGTTAGGTTAAATACTGCGTTTAAAAGTATGTTGTCTTTTCCAGTCTAGCACTCCTGTTCCTTTTCCCTTTTTTTGGTTTTTTTTTTTTTTTGGTTTTGCAAATGGAATATCAGAAATAAGCCCTGACGGGTGAGGAAGCAACCTTTGTGCGACAGCTGCAACATGTCAGAGGAAGCACATCAGTGGATGGGACTCTGCTGATATTTTATACCAGTGTAACACCAGTTCATCAGAAAACTATAAAAAATGTATGTGCTACCCACAGGAGATCGTTCTCTTTCTTGAAAGAGCAGAATGCACCGTTCTTAAGCAAACAGCATACTATGGTTCCTCTCTAGTGGTAGGAGATAGGATGCTTTTTTCCCCATGGGCCTTATCTGTGTCCTTCCTCCAAATTTCAAGTGAAAAAGGAGGAGAAAACCTAAGGACTAGCACTTCAGAGTGTCAATGTAGAAATGCTACATCACCTTTTATTATATAAATGCTGATTTTCATTTCTATGTGGTATCTGAAAGGATGAGAGCCTGATTTTTCTCTTTCAGTAGCTTCTAGGAAGTAAGATACATAGAAAGATGTAGCTAAAGTAACACAGAGGTGTTTAAATTAACTTTGAATCCTTAACACAACAAACATTTGAGTACTTACAGGACCTATTAATTTAAAATTTTCACGATGTTGAATTTTGACTATTCTTTATAGGCAACTTTTTAATGTAAAACAACAATATACGCTAGAATGTAGTTGGAGAAAACAAAATATGACTTTGGCTATTAGCAATTATGTTTGAATCATAACAAGTATTTGGAAAGAAGCATGTGGCATAATTTTCAGAAAGGAAAAGCACAGTGTTTCTAGGTGTCCTGGGTAGGTTGAGGTGTGTACAGCTGCAACAACTTCAGACAGCAGAAGGCTACTGCATGGTATAATGTAGTCTCTTCATTCCTCCAGCAGTCCATATCCATGCCTGTGTTACATTCATTCTAATTTTTTTTATATATAGCCTTTTTAGCTTGAGGATATGTCCTTTTTCCTTGTTTCTGATAATGCTTTCTTTCCAGAAGATCTTAGCATCCTGTAAGCAGCACATTCAGGAGTGTTTATCAAAACCTGAAAGTTTTATAACCAGCCCCTGAGGGAAAAAACAAGATCAAATACAGAAAAAATACAGAAATCTGTAGCATCAGCAACTCATAAGACAAATCAGTTCAAACTCCACTGGTTCCTAAAGTTAATGAACAAATATTATGTGGCAACAGATGGAAATTAAATCTTTGTTTAAGATCTGTCTTATATACCTCTAACCACTCTCCTGCCTTTTTAATTGCAAATCTTTGCCTCTTCATATTCACATTTCTTTCTCCTCTGTGGGTATCTCTTTCTTTATCACCTCACAAACAAATGGTTGTTGAATTGTATTGTCTCTTATATTGACCTGATGGAAGACATCACCTTCTTGAGTCTGTTTCTTTATAAAACCTGATTTATCCCATCAGTTCACAGAAACTGTACCCATCCATGGGTAAAGCATGGCTTTTACAGATTGCCTACTTGTTTCTCACTTTAGTATGTGGAAAAATAGCATAAGCTTATGTATGACATATAGATGATATATATATATGTAATTTGTATGTGTTATGGTTTTATATGGCAAGGTTCTGGTGGAAAATAGGGGGCTGTAAGATCTGAGGTTATAAATGTTTTTATAAGTATGGCTTGCAACTCAACAAATGACACCTTGGGGGAAAAGAAATAGGGGGAGGCACTTGCATCATCTGATCAATTAATTGCTCAGACGTTAGCAACGTTACCTACTGTGTGTGGCTCCAGATGGCTCTGCTTTCAGAAAGTGTTAAAAGTCTAAGAGGAAGGCAAGATGGAAGCCTCAATTTGTCCGATGACTTTTGTTTGGTTTTCTTTACCTTGTGCTTAGAATGAGTAAAGAGAAAGAAAAAGACACAAAAAAAAAAAGGGAAAGAGAAAGCATAGGGAATCACTGATTTGGCTGTGAGCGCGCAACCACTCAGTGTCAGGAGCACGCATGGTGTTCCCAGGACCCCTGCCTTGCACTGGTGGCTGCATGAGCAAGCAGGTCCCTTGCTATTGCACTTTGTCATCCTTCTTCTTCCACAACTACTGTTTCCACTATTTCTCAGTCATGGAAAGCATTGCAAAGTAGAGCTGCTACCCCAGTTGGCAAGCCCCGTTGATTTTCAAGATTGCTGGCGATAGCTGGTGTTGCTGTGTCACCGGCCACCTTTGTTTTATATAGGAACTTTCTGCACAAGTTTTGCACTCTGGAATTTAATGAGTGGCACATACACGGGGGATTTATACTACCAAGACAAGGTCTTTTATTCAGGCTTTTTGACAATGATGCATAATACTTGCCATGTCTGAGAGGAAGCAACACATTTGTCTTTTTATCCAGTTCAATAACCTCTGCTGCCTGTGCTTGCTACTACAGAGGAAAGCTTGAGCTGGAGATCAGGGTGTTAATTTTTAACTCCCACTTGCTGGTGAAATCTGTTCGGCCATGCCTTTTATAAATTTAGCTTTGTTGAAAGGCAGCAAGACCTACCGATCTGCAAACGTTTCTACCAGCTTTGATGGAACCTACTGTCCAGGCTCATCTGTGATATTATTCATTTGTCTTGTCCACAGGCGGGTATCTGCCCTTCCCAGCAGCTATCAATACAATCTCCCCCCCCACCTTCCTTCTGGAAAAGTAAATTTAACTTCACAGCCCTCTTGCTAGTGGAGAGTTTTATCTAGTAACCACATAGAAATAACAGAAATACACATACTAGGTGATCTGCCAAATTGTACCGCCTTCATCTCTTACAGCTCAGTAATAAAAAGATCTCTCCTGTAATGGCTCTTCATTGCCAATTCCCTAGTTGTTCTTCACCAAAGTACAACTAATTACTAAAGGGGCTTCCCATACATAAAATTGTTGATTGAGCATCTGAGAAAAAGCAGTGGAGCATAACCCCCTGGAAACATGCAGCAAAGGAGGAAGAAAAAAAGTATTTTCAACCCTATGCTATGCCCTTTGTTTCTCTCATTTGCACTCTGAGGTTTTTGGTGTTTGGGTTGTTGGGGTTTTTTTCCCTCTGCTACTTTGTCTGTCTCTGCCTTCCTTGTTACTTTGACTACTGACATCTGTTCTTCATTTATGAAGTTAAAAATGGTGGAGTTGTCTGCACATTATACTATGTGGGTCTGCAGTGTTAGCTCCAGGCTCCCACTGCTCTCTTCAAAAGTGACAGGTCTCCCTCCTCAACTTACTCCAAAGGGCTGAATTTGCTTGCTAGTATAGATTTTTATTACTCTTTACTTTAATTCAGGGTTTCAAGATATAGAGCTGAGCTTCTGAATGCATAGGGCCTGCTGAAAATAGGACTGAAATGCTACTGTCCCTAATGGTTTATTAGGGAAAAGACATAGTTTGCCAATATCTTCTTTATATATATGTGAACTCAATCTTGCAGAAGTAGTAAAATCAATTTTAATAGTAATTAGAATTATAGAACTTTCTGCCAGTAAATATGCTAAATATAAGGAAGCATTGGACTCCACAAGGTCAATATGTTTTCCTTCAAAAATATATCCTAATATCTATTATTGTAACCCACCAATTAAAAAGTCTATAAGTAAGTATTTACTCAATAGATTATCATGTCTCCAAAGGGAGCAGTTAGGCTTTTAAGGAGAGGTCTTAAACATTCCCATGAAGGTTTTAATATTTTCTTTAGCCCTTTGTCTTCTACAAATGCACGTTTTAGATATCATGTTTGAAAAGCTGCTAATTCATGGTAAACTTGTACTTTGCCCCCAACGATAAATGGTCCTAAAATTAATGTTGATAGTGCATATATAATACTATTTATTTCCTTATTATAAAAATTAGAAAGATAGTTTCCTTTTCTGTTATATAGCATTGTATACCTTGCTACATACTGCAGCCATTGGTGTAAGTAATGATCATGTAGGAACAACTTTTGTCCCAGTAAGCTCTTTTAATGTATTTCATATACTGGAGATAAAGGGATTTAAAACACTGAGACAGACTTTCAAATTGATGTAAATATCAGTGAGCTAGGCTGATTTAAATTAGCTGAGCATCTGGCCCATTCTCTCTGAAAACAGATAATCTGCTTCAGTAATTGACTGAGATTCGTGGGTTTCTTTTCTTTAATTTTATATTTAATTGTATAAAATAGTGGCACGCAAATGTAGCCAAGATTCTTAAAATTATTGATTACCGATGCTGTCCAATCAGCTACAGTTCTAAACCATTAGTTTTAGGTTATATTAGAAATTCATCCAATTAGAAAAAAAAAAAATAATTAAAAGGATCAGGGATGTGTGTCAAAATATAATTGCACATTCCAGAGCTAGAAAATTGTAATAGTAGGACTGGCAGTCATACTTATAAGAGAGGGCAAGGGCAAATGGTGAAAAATTCAAATATGAGTGAAATGCCAGTAAATGTCATACTAATAACAGTATACATTACAACCTGCTGTGATTTTTCTCTCCCATGGGTCATATCTTTTTCCTTTTTTTCTTTCAAGGTACCATGACCATGGCAGAAAGCTCTTTCTCAAATCTCTGGCCCCTTTTCTCAATGCTGCTTTTTTTTTTTCCTTCACTTAATTGATCAAATTAATAGCTTCTATAATTAATCTACAACCTTCTGCAATATAAAAACTATGAATCAGATATGCAACAATAATATAAAACCACTTACTTTGAAATCATATTGCTTATGTTTTACAGAATTCCTTCTAGAAAATATGGTTTACCCATAGCAGAACAAGATTCACCTTGTTTTCCCTACAAACATTGAAAAAAAACTACGCCTGTCATAGAGCTAACAGTATAGCACACTGTAGATCATATTAAGTATAGTTAGCAATGGCAAATGCAACAAGCAGTAGCTCGCATCAGGGAATATTACAAGTATGAACCTAGCTGATTAACAGAGAGATTTCCTCTCAAACCGTATCTGAAAGAAAGGCAGTATCATCCCTGAGATACTACTGAAAATGGCAACTTGTAGCAGCCACAGCTTGGTTTTCTAGCAGGAATCTTCTCATTCCCACTACAGAATTATTTTTATTTTATTTTTTTACTGTCCTTGGGAAATCTTGACATTTTGTGTGTTTTAGGGAATGCCTCATTCTCAGCGGAATACTGAGTCTGCTCTATGAGCTTGTGCTGTGCTCTGCACTCACCCGACACAAAGGCAATCTCTGCCTAGAAGGAAGTTTCAGTGTTGACATTCTGAGAAATCCCTAAGTAATTTAAGGCTGTTAGAAAAGAAGCTGCTATGTTAGTGCTATTTAACAAATAAAAATAATGGTTTTTTATTTTTTTGGTGGCTGTTTTAAACATACAAGTAAAACCGAGTTGGAAAATTACTTTCTTAAGGTAACTGAGCTGCAGTCTCTCCGCTTCTCTGAGCAAGAGAGGAACAACCAAAATCATTAGCAGAGCATTTGGAAGAATTATAACAGCCAATGAACGCCTTTTAATGCTGAGTACTTTCAATGACTGAAATTACTGGAAAGTGTCCATTTCCCTTAAGTTATTTAAGTGCCCAAAGTGGCAAATGGGTGCAATTTTCAAAAATATATAGATGAATAATTCCCATTGATTTGAATCCCAGGGAAGTTACCTTGTTCACCTATGAAATCTTCCTTTGCACTCATCTACATCCTTAGGTGTCTACATATTGCAAATATTTCTTTTAGGGACCATCTTTGTTTGTTTAAACTTCTGCCTAACTGTGACTGTGTGCTTAAAATTAAGCATATGCTTGTGTGCTTTTCTCAATAAACATAAGCATGTGAGGTTCCTCCTGATCCAAAGTACGTGGCAGGGGTAGGCATCATTGCTAGCCAGCAGTTGCATTGCTTCCTCCTTCCAGTTTTAAAACTTTGATGTTGTGAATTAAGCCGTGGTATCATTTTGTCTTGAACCCAAAGGGAATTTGAAATCTAATCTGTTCGTGTGGAACAGAGAATAGATGCAGCAGAGGCTGAGGATGCTCCATGAAAGAAGAAAACGAAGACTTAAAAAATAATCCTCATTTAAATCCCTTAGGCAGCATTTTGAAAATCTCTGCCTCGAGTATCAACTCTGCCAGGGATTGATACCAAACAATAGGGCGGAGGAGGGGGGGATGTGCTTCGGATAGTCAGAAAGTATTTGGTTCTCAAATAAATAAAAAGGACCATAGACTGTTGCTTTAGTAGCTGTGTGTAGTTCTTTATTTTTAGATAGATGTATTCATTGAATAACAAAGATAAAAGATATCAAACCCTCAAAAGGTTTTCAATTAATGTAATTAAAGAAGAACAAGAAAGATATAATTTATAGTTTTTTCAAAAGATTTCAAGAAAAATGAGTGGACTGAGGATTTTTCCCAATCTACCACTTAGAACAAGGCTCTTCATCTTTAATTAAAAAAAAGAAAGTTGAAACTTCTGATCTATATGTAAGCACATAAGAGGGCAGAACTTTTACATGCAGTGTTTATTTTTCTTCAGTGAGAGAGGGGGAAAGTGCTATCTTTGCGTTATCCCATTTGATTTGGAATTATAAATTTCCTGGTTTGTTTAGGCCACAAGAGAACCAGAAAATCGAGTCACAGCCAGTGGAGGTTGGAGAAAACTGGAGTGGCCTCCAGACACTGTCTGTCTTCATTTCTGCTCCTGCCTCCCCATCTGTGAAACATCAAGCTGGATCTCAAAAGGCGCTGCCCGCTGGGTTGGTGGATTTGCTGTTAGGTCACCTTGGATAGTCCAAATGAAGAGTAAGTTAGCAAAATGTTCGCAAGGTCAGGAAGGTGAGAGCAGAGTTTCAACCTGACTGGATTCTGGAGGCAGGAAGGAGCAGGAGTCTGAGGGATGCAGGTAAAAGAGCTACTCTTGGACAGCTTTTGTTGGACAAATTAGAGGGGAGCTGTGATTTCTAAATTGCCAGTTATACTGAGCTCGTCCAATTGGCCTCTAACATAACTCCAGACACAGAGGGTTTTCTATTTTTATGGAAGCCTTGCCCCACCAGAGTGAGGAGTAGAAATAAGCTATGGCAAGCAGGCTATCCTCTGGTGAGGAGGTGGAGGAGCACATAGACCCAAGGTTCTTGCAGGCTGAGTTGCCCTGTGGCCTCCTTTCCCATGGCAGGGAGCATGAGTTGTATTCAGAAATTAGTTCTGCAGTTAAGCCAAATACTGTTTAATTTGAAATATTCCTTGTTGTGCACTGGGAGGCCGCTAGCCTGTAGGAGGTTGGGTGTCTGCTACCTGGACAAACTAGACTGACCCACTGTGGGGTTTTAAATCCCCATCTACATCTTCTCTTGGCCTATGTGTCTTAATCCACAGCCTTTTGCTTTTTTTTACTGGCAATTATTGTACGACATTTTAAACTATTTTTGGCACGGAATCAGAACTGCAAGAGTCCAAAGACTCATATTTTGGCATGGTTCCTGAAGAGATAATACGTCTTAATATGCTTTTATGCTGTAAAGGAATGTTTATACAGGGCAGTTACCTCTTACAGCAAGTAAAGGAAACATAATTGTTGGAAATTCAAGCTGTAGGATACACTGAATGTATTTCTAATGAAAGAAGAAATAGGATTGTACTCTTACTATAGAGTTGATGACCTCATATTGAAGTAGAATGCTTCTGTGCTCACTTACTTAAGCAGAAGATTTCCTGCTTGAAAGGCAGCTATAATATCAGCTCTGTATTTCTTTGTTACATTAGGCAAAAATTAAATGGTATAAAATCACACCCAGCATTTCACCATGTTATTTTGTAAATATTTACCACTGCTTACAAATGACATGTAATTATTTTGTGAAATGCCAGGTTATTCAGTCTATGTTTACAGATATGATAAAATTTGCTAGTCAAGTTGTTAAATATCTTTATACACTTGTCCTACTAGATTAATTTACATGTAGATATTTCCTGCAGTTTAGTAGGCTTGCTTAATTTCTTAACTTTCAAAAGTGCAGCTATACTCCTCAATAGGAGAGTAAAAAAATAAGTATATTCCATGTATTATTGGAATTAGTCCAATTTACCTAACTTTTCATACTGAGGCTTATTGATCCAAATTTGCTAGCCACATTGCAGTTTCTATAAAGTGTATGGGGGTTTTTTTTTTGCATATACACCATCTATATTGAAGAACTTGATCCTAATAGCCTCATGTTTTGAAGCTTTTCTCAGGCTAGTTAAACAAAGTGGTTAGTGAGTCTAGTAACAATGCCTATTATATTCTGAAGTCTGAATAATGTAAGGATACTCAAAATAACATTGTGCATATGTGTTATACGTTTAACAATAATAAAAATCATCCTTGCCCTCTAGTTAATCCTCTAAAAGGAGGTGGCAGCCTGAGTACTTTTTATTGTGCTACCTATACATCACTGAAATAGAGAAGTTATGACAACTAAAGCATGAGGTTTCAGAGCAAGGAACCAACCTTTAGTTAATCAATCTGAAAAAAACCTGGAGTACAATCTGTTCCCTCTGAGTAGCATAGCTTGCTTTTACATAATTTTCCTATGGGATAGCATATTTTTATGAAATGTCTTAGGTGTATGTTGTATACCTTACTTGGTTCCACCACACATGCACTACAGTCAAGGACATTATCTGGATCTGGAACAAGCCCCAAAGGATTTTCATCCCTTAAATAACAAGATTTTGTCAGTCTGCTCCATATATAATCCTGATTCCTTAAATTAAGAAGTATTCAACAGGAAACTTTCCAGATTTCTACATCATTCTGAGCTTTAAAAGAGGACATATCAGTCTGAGTAAGTATGGAAATTTGAGATATCTGTTCATATTAATAGCCTAGTGTACGATTTGCAATCTGGCTGATCTGTATTTTGTTACAGTTCATACAGAGTGTATTTGTTTTCACAGTTGATGTTTGTGTTTCGGTAATGGAAAAGCAATCCGTCTCGGCATTTTTCTTAAAAGTCCTCTCACTAAATAAATGACAAGTCTAATATAAATTATATCACTTCAAACTAGGCTGTAAATTTATGATATCTCTGGATCTCTCTGTGTAAGTTTTTCCTGCAGGGGGATTTACTTAGTCCATAGTGGCAGAGATTTTTACTAGTAAATCGATGCAGTTATTCTACAGCTCTGTAAATGGATGTTGCTTACTGTGTTCTGTCTTGCTGCTGCTAGATTAGAAGGCTGGCATCAAAGAGAATGAAGCGAAACCTTTATTTATTGGTTTTAGCATCAGTTTTGAAAAGCACAGTAGTAATGGGAAGTACAAGATGTTCATGAAAAACTGTGGTGCTAAAATACTATGAAATTCAATGGGAATAAAAAGAAAATATTAATCTCAGAAAAAATAGAGTAAGAAAAGGTTACAGTTCTCTCTGTTACCAGCCCTTTTTGAGTATATATTTCTGAAGCACAAGTATTAGATGACAAAGTTATAAAATCTCAGTGGTATTGTATATAAACATTGGTCTTCTCTGAAGCTCTAGGAAGGGGCTGGAATTAGAGCTGCTGACTCTGTGCAGTCTGATGCAGCTTTCCTTTCTCCTAAGAGTGGGTAAATAATGTGGATGCATGTACTTGCGATTCTGTCTGCCTTTTGGTATGCATGTGTATGGGGCAGAGGCGAGACTTCTCTTCCTTGTGGCAGAGTGCAGAAGTTGCGGATGTTGGAAAGAGAGGTGTTTTTTTCCTTTCTGCACATAGTAATGCATTTTAAATAATGTATATCAGAAATACATTTGGTTTGAAATGGAAGGTCCTTAAGCAAAAGGTCAAAATACCAAATCCTTACAACCTTTACAATCTCTGCCTGCTACTTGTAACTTAATAATAAAGAGGCCCGTAGCAGTCCTACCTCCAAAATGTTGAGTAACAGCAGAAGCAAATGTACATTCCAAAGAGCTTACTGAAAAATGCTCCCAGGTCTTTCATTCCCAGTTTTGGTGTGGTGTCACCCCAGGACCTTTCCTTGAGCATCTTCTCTTATCCTGTTTCCCACTCATCAGAGTCTTTTAGTTGCCTGAGAAGGATGGATCGATTATTGCCTTTTCACAGTTAAAACGTGGATACGTATTGTTGACTGTAAGGGTTTCTGTCCTGTGGGTTAAACTCATGAGGAGAATGACAGACTCTCTGTCACCTCGGCAGAGCAGAAAAGATGAAACATGGGTACTCTCACCATGGCCAGGTCATGGTCTGCCTTCTTTCAGTTGTAGGAAAAGTCTGTGTAATATGGGGACTAATTTCTTCTGAGTAACATGGAATAATAAAGCAAGCTGTTGCCCGTTTAGTCTCACTTATGTATACAGAAATGATTTAGTAGGTCTAGTGCTGCATGATTAATGATGATGATGTGGTTTAAATTTCTGGTTCCGCTATTAAGTTTGTGGCTGGTGTAAAATAAGATTAACTCCTTTGACATACACTATCAGTACTAAGTTAAAGAACAATGTGAATTTTTTCTGTCTCCAACATCTTAAAAAATTCAGTTGCATGCAGTTTAAATCTTCCAAAAATATACTTTTTTAGAGAAGTAACACTTTATTACTTTTTTATAAATCACAGCTTAAATGGAAATAAAGTATTTTTGAGACATAGGTAGTAATTATGTACTGCACAAAGGGAGATTACATTTTGGATTTTTTTGAATTATTGTAAGAAAATTATTGTATGTTCAAGACTGAATAGGTTTATATACACACAAGCCTTAAATTTCCCATAGAGTGATTTATATTCTAAGTAGGCTGATAGTGAGTTAATAACTAATACTGGTGGAATATATGTATGCTTTTTTTTTTTTTTGTCAAATTGTAACTTGTTATCTAAACAATAGTGTTTAACTTTCTTGTGCTAGTGTTTGTATAGATAAAACCAAAAAAGCCAAAAAAAGTTATTCTTTCATCATCTTTCTGCAGATTTCAGAAAATTGTTCACATGATCTCAGTTTGGCAGGCTGATTGATATATCTGAACAGGTTTCTGTAGAGCTAGCCTGGTGTTTCAGGTGGATGAGCAGTGCACTCCTGCATTTCTGCTGCTTTTTTTACCTCAGCTGGCTCATCTAGAGTCCAATTGCACGTTGCTGCAGAGCAAACTGCAAAAATAGCACATAGATGAAGCTATGACAGCGCAGAAAATCGAAAGGAGGGATTATCCGGTGTAATTATCTGTGTAAAACTCCAAGGTTTTTTACTGGCAGGCCGAGAGCAGTTCTGTAATGGTGTTCAGCCTGTGCAAAAACCCAATGAACCGAGAGCAGGGTTTTGAGCGTTGGCTCAGCCTCTGGTCATTTGCAACCTAAGCAATGGTCAGTGTTGCAGGTCATGCCGCTGAGCCTTGTCCCATTGACCATATTCAGTTTTGAAATCAGCAACTCAGTGGCTCAGTTCCACCTAACTTAAAAGGTGACAATAGCAGAGTTTGATCTAAACTCAAGGAAATGTTTGGGACTTGGAACTTGCCAACTTGCATTGATTTATCTTTCAGTGAAAAATACTTAAGCTGAAGAAAAATCAGCAGTATCTTGATAACATTAATAAGCTTTGTAGGAAACATAGAGGTAAGATATAATGATCAAGTTCTGATAAAACAAATTAGGTGCATTTTTCTTCCTTTCATAAAGAATGTACTTTTGTTATACCTTAGCCATTCATGATCTGAATGGCCAGTTATTTCTATGCTGACTTTAGGGTCAACATCTCTTCATACCATATACATCACTGGATCAGATTCTGGTTCCTTTCTTTACATTAGCCATAGCTGTGAAGCCCACTGGGCTCAATAGGAGTATTTCCTTCTTTAAGGTGCTGTTCATCATAAAAGGAGATAATGGAATCTCATCCTTCATCAGTTAAGATGTTCCAACTTGATATTGCAGTGGCTCGTATCTTAGCACTGCGCTGAGGTGTGCTCTGCTGTCTTCAGTCTAATTTGCAAAGCTGCTTCTCTACTATGTTTTTGGTAGTCAGTACTATTTGTTTTTTATCAGACTGGCCAGAAGGAAAGCTTGCATATTGGAGGAAGTGTGAAAAAACTTGAGAAGTACATTCCACTGTAAATAATAAAACCTTATGTTTATGCCCTGTAGAATCTTTATAAGGCTTTTCTGTGAATAACAATATTGGATATCCTCATGTGAAAAATAGAAAGTAAAGTTGAAAGTATTTAATTTTTTTGTAACTTTTAGTTACTAGATTTTAGTTCTACTGCAGGTTGTTAGAATGTCTTGCAGTAGAGATGGTAGAGCAGAGACTGCTCTAGAAAATCAGTGTTGTTTAGGAAGAAAGGACACACCAAGACCTGGAGAATCTTTTCACTTGCATAGCTATTTGTGAATTCTTGTGCTTGCTCCTGCCTTTCATGATAGTGGTTCAGAACATGGAATTCTGATTCTTAACCACCGACATCACTGTACCCCTCCCTTTCTCCTTCTGAATGGGATAAATTGAAGTCACTACATATCTCATAAACCATATACTTGCAAATTTTGAAGAAATTTGGTCTTAATAGAGTGTGCTTTATAGGAGATTTCAAAAAGTGGCTATGCAGGTTGCTGGTCTAATTCTTTTCCAGCTTTCCATACTTTGCAGCACAAGAAAGTATAGGTTTGGGCTGTGTCTGACAGACCAGTTTGTTCTGAGCAGCAGGCTTCATTTTTCAGGTATAAAGGCATCTAGCTTGCAGGCAGTTTTATAACTTGCTGTAAGTTGCAGGTAGTTTGCTTTTATGAGTGTTATCTGTAACAGCAACTCCAGAGATAGGAAGTTTCAAGACTATTGGTCAAATTAATTCCCTAATTTCAAGAAGGAGACAGGTTGTTTATTAAGGATAAACTTAAGACAATAACTTTATGACTCATATTTCTTCAATGTGCTTCTGCAAGAAAGGTGAGGAGGTCCAAACAAGACCTCTTCAGGGTGCGTCATTAAAAAAAAGTAAAGCAAGGCAGCACAAGGGGATGTGCTTTAGGTCCTCCTGCTGCTCTGGGAAGTGGGCAAGGACCTCTTGTAAACAAAACACCCAGCCAATGCCACCCATCCTTTCAAGCACAGGCATTGAGAAAGAGACGGGATGGTCCAAAGTTTGGGGGGTATCACTGGTCCACTTTGCCAACATCCCATCATCATGCAGCCCTCTTCCTGAGCACTGTTCAAACGGGTTATTTTTGGGTCATGGACTGAGACCATCCTTGGTCTCCTCCCTCCTCCTTGGGGTTGTTGCTTGTGCCTTTGTCTGGAAAACTACTCAAGCATTGGTGTTTTTTAGAAAGGTACTGTCACGATCCACAACCTAGACAAGACTTTAGTTTGGCAGAGGCTAAACCCCCTTGCGTTCCAACGGAACCTCAGATTGCTCTGGGTGGCTGGGGTGGCTTGAACCCCAGAGTGATGTCCAATCACTAGGTGTTTTATCGTGATAAGTTTTTAATTAAATTCTCGGAGAACAGAATTGAGACTCGAAATGGAGTCAAGGTGGAGGTTATTTTATTTGGAAAGAAACGTGCAGGGAAAGGGGGGAAGAAAGAAAACGGGGGTGAAAAAGAGAGATAGAAAGAGAGAGAGAATGGAAAAAAGGAAGAGGGGTGAGGGGAGGCTCTATCTACCACCACTAGGTTATGGCATTCCGTCCGATGGCAGAGCACTCTCTGGGTCCGATGGGATGGGAGAACGCTCCCTTCTTTGTCCCTCCATGATAAAGATGAAGCATGAAGAAAAAAAGATGATTTCTCTCTTGTTGCATCCCTTTTTGTAGGGGTACCGCTCCTTTGTCTTGCTACAAGCTTCCACCTGGCCTGTGGGAGCGCTTCAGGGTGGATGACGGAATGTCCAATGTGTGAATGGCTCCCGATGTGTGTTCCTGATAGTGGAACAATGGCTCCTGATGTGTGAATGGTCCCTGATGTCTCTCTTCTGGGTGGCTTGTTGAATAGTCATCAGGTTCTCAGGTCATTAGCCTGGTCCTGACCAGTGGTGATGTAGTGTCTTAGGAATGAGGTTTGGTAAGGCGAGAGGGTTCCATAGCAATTGGTAAAGCATAATTCCAGTACTTTACAGGTACTACTTTATCCTGACACAAAATCACACTTTTAATGGATGTCCAGGTTGGGACAGAAACCACCAGTATAGAACAGGGTTCATTAACAAATTACATATGCATTGACAAAGCTATTCCCATGTCTGGAAAACACTATCGGTGCAGTACCTGTACAGCTTAGCCTATGCAACAGACAGTGTGATTACCAGGGGACCTTACAATTACTCCCATCTTTGAAATGCATGTACTGTACAAAATACCACTAAGCAATATGAAAATTATCTCCCCCCCCCCCCCCCTTCTCTTTTGGTATGCAATCTTCTCTTTACGGAGGTTTGAAAAGGAAATCCTGAATCTGTTCTTTAACATATAATTTTGGTATCTAAAAACAGCACTTGGGATTAGCAGGCTTGTCAGAAAAACAAGAATTTAGATGTTCAAAAAAACTCAACAATCCACCCCCAGCTTTTCAACTGTGTCAGGCATTATTTGGCTGTACACAGCTGCTGTAAGATGAAGAGAGAGGAAATGCAATGGAAGGAAAAGGTGTTATTTTAAGGACATGATCTGAAAATAATGGAATTACCCAAACCATATGAAGTGGTTTACATGCTCTGCAAAGAGATGAAAATACATGCTGAGCTCACATTTGAGCAAGTGTTAATTATAGAGTCACTGACAAGAAGATCAAGTCTCTTACAACTTGATTCTTTCAATTTTCTTTAAAAGACACAAAGAAACTGACTTGTGTTCATCCTCTTCTTCCTCTCCTCACAGATGCTAGTCTGCTTTGTAAGTTAGGACTTAAACTAGATACTAATAAACGATTTTACAGCAGCATGGAGACTGCTAACATTATTTCTGTCAACAGATAAGTTGTGTTGTCCTGGCTTCCATTCTTCCAAGTATTTCCTAATGCCTATGCTTACTGGTCATGTCAGATGTAGCTTTTGGGTTGGACTGTTTTACTGGTCTCCTGCTCTGTTCCCCGCTCAGCATCTGGTAACATGCTGCTCATATGGATAGTTTTCTATAATTTTAAATGTTTTCTCATCATGGATTTACTTCAAGTGCTTTGGTTTTGAGTGCCTAGTAACATCCTTTTTTTTTTGTTAATAACTGCTCGTCACAAAGGCTTAATTTTTAAATGTCTTAAGAAAATTAGCATACATATTAAAAATTGCAAAATTGAACTCTAGTTTTGACAAAGTTTGAAATATTACTTTAACTTTAAAAAGAAAAATTGCTTTTTGTTCTTCTTCTCTTGCCAGTTCTCTACTTGCTCTTTTGGTGTTACCAGTAGATCTTCTTCATCTTCCATTGAGCTTTCATTGCAGGTTCTTCAGGATATCATTACTGGTGCTCTTCAGCCACAGTTTTCTTTAATACCTCCATCCTCCAGCTTAAACTCAACCACAAGCCATAAGATATCTCCCTATTCCAGGGCATCTCCTGGAATCTCCTCAATGAAGACTATTTTCATGTGTGTGTAAACTCTAGCCCAGACTCTAGAAGATAAACGAGTCTTTTATACCTCTTAAATTCACTTCTTGTTTCCTCTTTAGGAACCGTTTTTAGAACTTCCCTACCCTATCTGTTTTTCTGATGTACAGTACTACAATGCGGTTCTCTTCTGTTCTTAATTTCTAGATATACAGCTAAACTAAGTATAAGTGCACATAAATATGCACAGACGTTAATTGGAGCGTTGTGGAGAATTATGGGAATAGAAACAAAAGGAACATTAGCCTCTGAAGTATATTTAAGTTTCAAAAAAGACCATTGAGGAGCTAAGTTGAAATTCAGTGCCTGTGTATAAATCATCATTGGAAACTCTGTTTTCCTACACTGCACATGGGTTTGATGGCATTTTCAATACAAGCCCTGCTTGGAAACCTAAACTGGGGATCATTGTTTCTTCTTCCCTTCTCTCCTCTGCAAAGAAATAATATTATAAACATGTTAAGAAAGCAAGTTAATCTTTCTGTCATCAGTCCACTCAAAACTTTCTGCCACTTCATATATAAAACCAAAATATTTTGCTAGAAGAGTGTCAGGGCTTCAAATATATGTGCTCATCAACACCTAAATGAGTTTATAGCACTCCCTCTTGTAGATGTGCTACAACACAACCTGCAGCTTGACCCATCACTACATTCTTTTTCAGAGGCTGCCATATTCAGTGAATGGTTCAGATAATGAATGACAGATGCTATATGCAATGGAAAAGCCAATAAGGTGGAGATTCCCACTGCAGATGTGTGCTGAGTGAGGTAATTCTAATGTGAACACATCAAGTCTCTACAGGCTACACTAATTATATAATCTCCTTGGTTTCTCTGCAACCACCGCTGTCTTTTTGTTGCTGTGTGTGTCAGGTGGGGAGCTCATGCATGCCTGTGCAAGATACTGCACTATTCCGCAGGAAAGCAGTGGTCACTCTCATATACCTTTGCTGGTGTACTCTACAAGGGAGTAGAAGAAAATATGTTAAAGTGTGGATTACTGAACAGGAGTTTCTAGTCCTCCAGGGAAAAAAATCCTTATTCCTTATATGCCTTATAATTCATATTCCTAGTGAAATGTGCTCCTTGTGCTGTGGTCGCACCTGGGAAGAGGCAGGAGGAGACAGAGGAGCTTCCTAAGCCCAGTACCACATGCTTCAGCCCACCAGGCAGTCTCCAACAGTTTTGCTGCAGAATACATTTTTAACCTTGACTTTGTCACGTTGAATTACAAGATTTAATCTTTAAATGGCTGAAGGGAAAAATGTTGGAAATGACTTTTTTTTTCTTATTCTGAATAGACCCAGTAGTTCTAGGCACAGTATCCAAATTAAATATTTTAGATTCTCCACGTATGATATAACAAGATTGTTTATATGAATTAAAAGATTATAGTACAGATACAGTAGAAAAATGTAGTATTTCAATATCAGAATTTCAAATTTGTCACTGAAACAATAGTTTAAATTTTGAAAGGTTGAAATTTATTGCCCAGTATTTTGCTATTACAAAATGGTATTATATAAATAGATACATTACCTAAATGTCATTTTCATGACAGCAATCATTTTCCTCAGATACTTTACTACTTGTATTTCTGAGTGTCATGCACCATAACAACTCTGACACAGAAAATGTTTGCATGCTGTAAGAAACTAAAATTATGTCTTTCTAGAAGGGCTGTATCAGTATTTGAAAAACAAAATGATTCATTCAAAAATTGAAAATTTCTTCCCCTCCCTTCCCAAACAACACAAACAAATGGATGTTTGCAGTGTTTTGCTCCTGAAAATGAGAAATATGCAAAATATGGAAGCAGCAAAATGAAATAATGTGGTTTGATATATTTGCATTTTAGTTTTCTGTGTGAAAATGCAAAATGCCTCCACATCTGCCTTAACTGTTTATAGATGCTTTCTTTCATCTGTTGCAAAAGTTGTCAAATTCAAAAGAGAAGTACCCAGTTTTCTAATGATGTTCACGTTTTGATTAGTTCTTGACCTTTTGGAATTTGTATGTGTCTAATCTTCCTGTTACATTGATGTCAAGCACTACCTCAAATGTTACGTATTTCAGAACTGCATTTATGTAGGAAGTAATAGCTGGCAAATTGCAGGCTTTCCTACCGCTTGGAAACAACATCAGTTTTGCTCCCTGAATTTTCAAGTCTTTTCTTGCATTTGCAACATTGTTGAGCTAAGCATGTGCCATAAGGACACCACGTGTTAGACTGCTGAGTTGTATTTTTATAAACTGCAATGTTACAGATACACATATAAATTGCATCAACACAGATGCCCATAGAAATCTAAGGAATATAGAGGGGGCTGAGAAGAGATGTCATAAAATTTATCGTTTAAAAAATGTGAGTTGGTATTGTACCTTTGGAGACTGTGAACTTTGATTTTTGACTTCAAAGTGTGTGATTAAATCTGTGGGGCAAACTAAGCAAAGGCATGGAATAACATGAAAAAACGCAATGTGGACTACAAAAGAAGTCAGATAAAGGAAGTTTTTTGAAAAAGAAGGACTTAAAAAATAAGTCATGATAAAGGAGTTTTGTTTTCTTTTTTAAAAAAGGACGCTTATGGGCTTGGATATTGAAAGACTCTATGTATTCTTATTTCTCTTTCTCTCTTATCAGAGAAATAGTGCACTTTATTATGCCTTAACATGTTGGATATGATGTGTATGTTGTAGCTATGATGTGACAGGTGTGTTCATCATTGTTCATTTCAGTTTGTGAGGGCCATTTGTTTTTCTTTCTATCCTTAGATGAAGTTGCTGACATATATTGCGGGTATTATTTCAAGAAAACGGCAGATAAAGCCATAGCAAGCATTGTCTGGTGCTAAAAAACTGATGCTCAGGCAGGTCTGTGACCTGCTTACATTTATGTGCGTTCATTTTACTTGAAAGCTGCCCGTGCTGGTACATGCTGGTTCAGGGAAGAGGTGTAAGTATCCAAGACACTTACCAAATTGCTGAGGTGCTACTAGGTGGTGTTGCTGCTCATGCAGACAAGGCGGCAGCCGTGGAGGGCGCAAGCTGGAGCTGTCCTCCCCAACCTCAGCCTTACCTATGGGCTAACGCTCATTTGTGAAGCATGTTAGAGGGAGATCTCATTTCCAGCCACAACTTTTAGTTATTATTTTGCATTGTAGACCCTACAGAGGTTCACTAGTACAGAGAAGGCTGACTGAGACTAGGCAAAGGCTTGTTCTAGCTCTGGAAATTTATGTTACAGCTTGGAAACGTATTGTCTTGCAAATGCTCTGACAATTTTTGTAATGTAGGCTATTCCAAATCCTATCGGATTTGAAAGCAATGGGTATTTTTGTTTCCTTCTATTTTTGTGCTTTATTTTTCTTTGCAATATTTCAGTCTACCAACTACAATGTGTGCAGCAATAAGGGAAGTGATTGGTTATCTCTGTGAATATATAAATCCCAAATGCAGGCAAGGCTGGAAAAGAAGATGGGAAATACAGGTGATAAAATTTAAATAATCTCCAGAAGAATGTGTTCATATTTAGCTGATTGGAGATAATGTAGTACCTAGTGAAAAAAGAACAGAATATGTACCAGTTGACTGTGAAGTTATTTAAATTTAATTTAAGTTCAACTGTACCTCTTCTGCCCTCAGAACAGTTGTGTTTCCTAAAATACTGTATCTCATGAAAAATTGTGGGTATAGCACTGCAGACAAAGGAATCCGCTTCTGAATAAAAAGGATTCTAGGGATATTTGGAGTGTTCACATGTGTGTACAGTCTTTCAGATTGGGAATTACTGCGGACAGGCTTTGTGACCTCTCTAGAGTGGTCTCCAGAGACACATGTGAAGGAAGGGGCACGGGCACAGCGATTTCTGATGGGGTTACAGACATTAGGCAAATGGTACAGTTGTTAATACCAAGTTGCTGTCTTTCCATTTCTTGCAGGACAGCAGGCAAATGCTTGTCATTGTCCAAAAGCTTCTCCATGGAAGAGAAAAATCTTTAAGGCACGTTGCCACTCATTTCGTTATTTCAGCAAACGCTTCTTGAAATGGATTAGAGACACAAGGGAATCGGTTCGCAGTGATCCTCAGTAACTTCCTGTTAATCAAACAGCCTCACAAGTGGTTTCAAGCGCCTGGGTTTCCTTGCTTGGAGCTTTTTTTCCTTTTACTACTGTTGCTGTGACAATCGGGGTTTCTTTTCAGATAAGTATCATTTTCAGAGCTGGAGTGTGGCAGACATAAGGAGAGTGTAAAGCATCAAATGCATCAAATGACTATTGAACACTATCTTGGGAAACTGAGTGTAATCTAAGAAGGATAATGAACTGAAAGGATGTTACCACTAGTTATTTTTATTTGTAATCTCCTCTCTTCTCATCCTGTTGCTTCCATAGTACATCTGAAGTTCTTTTTATTTTTACACTAAAGTTTGTTCTTCTGGACCATAGTAGGGAACAGACGAGTGAGGTCAAATGTTTCTGTTGTTTAGTGGGATTTTGAGTCAAGATCTATGTTTATTGTCATTAAAGAATCCCACCAGAATGCATAAACATATATCAAAGCTTAGATGATGAAACTTAGCGTGTCTGTAGCTTACTAATATATCGACTTTGAGGTTGTTTGTACATGTGCACATGTATCTGAAGATGCTGAAACGTACTAATACACCACTGGTAATTGTTAGCTGCACACAGGTTAGGAGTTGAACCCAAATCATTCATGGAAGATGAAAGGATCGTGCAGTAGAGATATATTTATATAAACTAAATTCTCCATATGGATTGCTTGATATATCTGTCTGGCTTGCTTGCTTGATAGTTTGATATGTCTTCTTGCTGTCTGTCTTGAATTCAGAGTCCCAATTATTTAAAAAACCCACAAAATATTACGATGTTGAGAATTTTTCCTTCATTTTTCCACATGTACTTGAATATAAGCTTAATTTAAAGACAGTTGATTCCCCATGCTTAGGCCTCATGTATGGCTGATTACAGGAGCCACATGGCCGCCATTGTTTGGCACTCTGTGAGCACTGGGTTGTAAGGTGTTTTCCAGAGTGTGTTCCATAGTGTAGTTTAGGATGTGTATCCTTCTTTTTTGCCTTTCAGAATTACATTTTGCAAATGAGGCATATTAAAAATTGATAGACTGTCAAATGGCTTCCTAATGCATTCTTGTGAAAATTGCAAACAGAAAATATTTACTTGATTATTAAAGCAAATGGGTGAAATTTTAGATGCAAGAGTACACATTAGGCACATGTAATTCACAACAGTCTTCCAGATAAAAGAAAAACACTTTTTTGATGCTATTGATATCTGCATCAGAAAACAGAACATCTTAAAGAAACAATATTGTAATTACTGTGTTTTAATTTCTGGAGATTTTTTTTTAATGCTTCAAGATTTTGAAAGGGGGTGTTTTCACATTATGCCAGTAACTCAGAAACATAGGTTCCTCTAGCAATCAAGAGAGTATATAATGCTAAGTGAGAGCTAAGTCCTATAAACCTGTGCTAAAATCACTCAAATTAAAGAACACCACCACAAAATGGTTTTAGAGAAAAAAATCTTTATGAAAAATGTCATTATATGAAGGGGTTTTTTCTCTTATTGGTAACTACTTTAACAAGTAAGAAAGTTCCAATTTTATTGAAGATACCTTGAACGCTTAATGGAAAATGTGATGGGTAGGAATATATTCCCCAAAATTTATGGTTTAATGAAATCAGGATTTGGGGTAAGTCTTGAGTTTTCACTGAACAAATCTCATAGTTACTTTTTAAAGCAGTGCTGCATGAGAATGACACACCTATCTTTTCTTTCTTGCCCATGATTGTGGAAGATTTTAGAAGACAGAAATACAACTGTCTACAAATCTGTAGTGTATGATGCCCCGTACTAAAATTTCCCAAGCTAAATTTTCCAAAACCATCTTCATGGTTTTTGCAGTAGCACAGATTATTGGTTACTGGTCCTTAAAAGACTAATTTGTTGCAGCTGGGAACATTTCTTGCAGGTTGGTCATTAGTGACTCTCTGAAGAATCATGGTCAAAAACTCTGTTTATATAAGAAGTTTACTCATGGGGTTTTTTTGGCATTTTCCATTAAATATGAATAAGAAGTATTCTTGTATATCTCCAGTAATCCTACATTAATAGCCCATGGGGAGTTGAATAACTCCCTGTATTTGATTTCTGCTAATTCTTGAAGGCTTATCAGTGTAGTACAGCATCATATAACTTCAAATCTCAATGCATGTTCTTTTTAGCTTTTAAACTATAAGATATTATATACAGATATGTTTTATCTTGGTTCAGCATAGTGTTCCCAGTAGAAAAATCTACTACTGATTTTAATTTTATAAACTTATTAGCTTGTTGCGTGCCTTCTATCAATTATTCAGGTGTTCTGTACCCAGTAAAGTTAGAGCAGAGCATTGGTGCAGAACAGTTCATAGGGTGAGAACTTAAAATACTTGTGCTAAACTAGTATTACTGTTTGGAGCTCTGCTTTGATCAGTAAATGAGTCTTCTAGGCGAGATGTAAGTGCTTTCTATATATGTATGCCCTCATCTTTACCTATGGTTTTTGCGGTTTTTTGGTTTGCTCTAGAACTTGAAGTTAAAACTTTCAATTTTTAGGTGAGTATTTTAAATTTTGGTGTGTTGGAAGTGAGCACTTAAATCCTTGTTCAGGTGTATGTGAGTTTCTCTGGAGACTTTCAAAACTCACCTGAATGTGACAAGCCCTAGGTGAACCTGCTTGGGAGGGAGGTTGGACTAGATTATCTCTAGAGGTCCTTTCCAACCCTGATGATTCTGTGAGTGGATTATATTTCAGAGCACCTGAGCAATTGCAGCTGCTGTTGACTGTGGCTGAAAGTGATTCTTCTGGCTGAAAATAACTCACTTGTATTTTTGATGGTTAGAAATACATATAACCACCTAAATTTAGGTAGCTGAGCTTCAGAACTCAAAATCTTTCCTCCTGACTGCAGGAGCCAGTCATGACATCACCAATCTCTCAAGGCAGTGTTTTAGACATTTGTCACAATAAACTTTTACAGCACCAGAAAGAAGTCTAGCAGTAAGAACAATAGTATGGAGATTCCCTGTGTTGAATTACCTTGTGTCAACAGCTTTGCATATTGAGGTCTACATAGGGGTGGATGTGTGTGCGTGTATACTTTTAAAATCTAACATTTAAGCATATGTGTGCTTCCTTATCAGGACAATGATCTTAGAATGGCTCTACACTAGTACTTTTCTTGAAACTGGGAGTATTTTCTTGCGCCCTCAGGTGTAAGGCCTTTCCTCAGCTACACTCCACACCTGTATGCTGCACACCTCGGCTCAGCCGTCAGTGCCCACATCACTGCTGTTTGAAGCTTGATGTGGACATACTGTCCAGCATCATGCAGTAGAGTGAAACCTCAGGCTCATAGCATAAATTCACCTAAACTGGATTTCTTGTTGATTAAACTAAACTAGAATATGTACTGCAGGAGCACAGGTTTCTAGCAGACTAGGGGTACTCTGGGTAAAAGCCCCCCAAATTAATATAGTGTGGACATGGGTTCCTTAAAACAAATTATTTTGATTTGCAGGTCAACTCCTGCAAATGTCCACAATTTACTGATAAAGATGTAGTGTAAGTACTGTTTTACAAATGAGGATTTGAGGGACAGGAGGCTGAAGGTCCAATTTTGACAGGTCTCTGTTCTGCTAGCAAGCCCAAACCAAACTAATTTTGATAACTTGCTCTTAAGTGATTTGGTCAAAGCTACCTGAGTATTCTCTCTGCAGTCTCCCAGATCCATGCTGGACCCATTTTCTTTCTCTCAATACTGTAATAGATAAGCCATAATTGCCCCAAACTCACCACTCACCAACACCTGGAATCACTCTGATTAACCACTGCAAATAATTCCTTTGGGTCTAACTCCTCCCTCTGTGTGTATGTTCACAGCATGAAATTCTCCACAGCTTTAAAGTCTGTTACTTCCAGCAACTAAGTTATTTTTATTGGTCTGAGCAGAGGTGGTTTACTGTCGACTTGGCCACCCTCTTGCACTGCAGAAGCAGACAATGCGCGTACTGAAGGGCTGCCTCCAGTGTCTTTGTTGAGTCCCAGACAGCAAGAAGCAGTGAGGGGATGAGGTGTACTTCAGTAACCTCATGCTATGGGCAAATTCACAGACTCTGGTGAGTCTTGGTGGAGCGATGCGATGGGAACTATTGCCACTTCATCTTTCCTCCTAGGAGACAAATACAGTCCAAATACACCAATTGCAGTGGATTGTTAAATCCTGCAGAAAATCTGTTTGGTTTTCTACCTATGATGGTGTAATTCCAACTTCATAACACATTATCTTTTTCTTTTTTAATTGCCTTTCCCTTAGAAGAACACTGAAAAGGTAAACATTTTGCTTTTGAAGTGAATTAGACTCCAATGCCTAATGTATGAGGTATTAAAAAGAGAATTTTGAGGGCCAGTTTTCTCCAAGGCCATTTCATCTCTGACATCCTCATTTAATTTTAAACACTCCGAGTAGTTACGGATTACTGATGTTTTGTTAATTGCTGGTGCTTTGTGAGTCACTGCTTAAATTTCTGATGTTCAATTTAGTAGCCAGGCACTGTTCTTTGCTTCAGTTTTGACAAAGAAAATCTTTTTTAGAGGTGGAAAAGTGGTTCTGTACACCCTCTTTCTTCTGTGCAGTGGTTCACAGTCCTTCATGCTCTGTGACTTATGGTTAAGACATTGTCATAGATGGGATAGATAAGAGGGATGCACTTCACTCTTATGAGAGAGGCAATAATATGTTTATTGATATAAAACAAAGGCTGTAATGGTGTTTGGTAATAAATGTGAGAGCAATTAAGATTCGATGGTAAGGTAATCTTGATTAGTTAGTTCATAGAGAACAGGGTCAGATGAATCTATCAGGGAGACCTTCCCATTGAGTCATAGGTTTCAGAAAGAATCCCCTTGCTTTTCCTTCTCAGAGAGAAGCCTAGGTGAGGCTGGATTCAGTCTTAGTTGCAGACTTGGTCAACAGTTTGTGTCTAAAGGATTATATATATACAATCAATCCTTTATATTTCTTAGCTAAGATCACAAATGTTAGTGCATTTATTCCCAACTCACTGAGTTGCGGATCTGTTGTGTTAAGGATTCTCTCGACCTTGAGGAGTAACCTTGAAAGGCTTCGCTTTCAAGGGGAGATCCTGATGTGCAGCCTGCTGTCGTCTCAGGAGAGCTCAAAGGGCTCTTGGTCTGCTCACTATTTATGGAGTAAGATGACTGGCTCATAGTCATATTCACATATCACTGGTAGATGCCAGTGGACACTGACCAGTGTCTGAGTGGGCACGTTAGCATAGATAACCCTTGACTATTGTGTTGTTATCTGTCTTCCTGAACTCACTGTGAAACGGATGCAGACATCACAATCAACACCAGTGGTTATCAGTCAATCCAGATTTACAGGAAAAAAGATGGGGGCAGCGGGGGTGGGGGGGAAGCATACCATCACAGACATCACTTCTGTGGAGGCAATGTATGAAAATACTGCTAGCATATCGCTTTTCTGATTTTAGATGTCTCACACCACCTGAAGTATATAATTTAAAATAAAATTTGTATGTGTATATTATTTCTGCATACTCACTTATTGGAATTTAAATCGAATAATGATGTGATAAAATGACATTTGTCGGTTTGGTTTTAGTTTTGTGTTTGTCTGTGAGTCAAGGCATTCACTGAGTGAATAATATTTAGGTCATTTTCTAGTATGTTTACTCTGGAAAACTGCAGTCATTCAAGTCAAGCCTAGGTTGTTGGTGGAGGAAATGAAGGGTGGTATTTAACTGAGTACATTTGTTATAACCTGAATTAGCTATGTTTACTGAAATAATGAATCAGGACAGGCATCACCAAGCAAGTAAGTTACCCTGTTTATAGAACTATTACAAAAAAATAAGAGATCCTTATACTGTAAATAAGAATAATTTACCCCCAAACTGTGCTTAACGTACTCTCTCAATACATTTTTACTAGAGAATGTCAGGTTTTAGAGTCTGAAAGAATTTTTTCTTTAGGCTATTTCCAGAACCATAGTATCACAGAATATCCTGAGCTGGAAGGGACCCATCAGGATCATTGAGTCCGATTCCTAGCTCAACACAGGGCCAGCCAAGTCAGAGCATGGGACTAAGTGCATCGTTCAGATGCTTCTTGACCTCAGTCAAGCTCAGTGCTGTGACCACTTCCCTGGGGAGCCTGTTCCTGTGCCTGATCACACTCTCAGTAAAAAGCCTCTTCCTAACATCCAGCCTAAACCTCCCCTGTCACAGCTTCATGCCATTCCCTTGGGTTCTATCACTGGTCACCAAAGAGAGGAGATCAGTGCCTGTCCCTTCACTCCCCCTTGTCAGGAAGCCATAGGCTATGATGAGGTCCCCTCTCAGCCTCCTCTTCTCCATGCTGTACAAACCAAGAGACCTCTCCTCATAAGTCTTCCCCTCCAGACCCTTCACCATCCTCATTGCCCTCCTCTGGACACTCTCCAGTATTTTCATGTCCCTCTTGTACTGTGGTGCCCAAAACTGTATGCAGAAAAGATAGGGATTTAAACCGAGGCTTTATGTTGGTACTGACTATAGCAGACTTGGCAGATCCAAATACATGATGAGCCAGGCCAGGCTGAGCAGCAGGTATGCATCAGTTTTAAGACATGTAAACTTGTTAGAAATGGATCTTTCATGAATCTAATCCATGTACATGGGTCCTTTATTTAATGCATGCTGCCTTATATTCAGCTGCTTTCAAGACAAATGCTTTCAGTCAAAAATTATTTCAATTTTCCTGATCAAGACTGTTAAAAATCAGGTGAAGTACAGTACAGGGTTGTTTTGTTTTGTTTTTTTTAAAAAAATGCTGAAATTAAGTGGCCCCATCCAGTTTAGCAGATATCTCTATTTTGCTTTCTGGAAAGCTACTTGATCTCTGTACAGTGCTTGCTTTGCTACTTAGGAAAATTGTATCTACTCACTGGTTTACAAGGAGCACATTAGACTGCTCAGTCCAGGGAAACCGCATGCATAAATCCTCAGGGAGCATCACAATGGCAGAACATACTTCCAGACTGAAAGGACTGAAAAGGCAAACAAATATGAAGCCCATGATATATAATTGATGAAGAAGAAATCTCTAAATGTAACGGTTTCGTTCAATCATAATAAAGTTGTCGATGGTGTGCAGGCATTGAAGTTAGATACACACGCTCCATTCAGAAGACCAATATTTATTCTTCAGTCTAAAGTAGTAAGCATAAATCTGTAGTTTTGCCTAAAATCAAGAAATTCATTTAAATCTCATAAATATAAAAAAAGAAATAGAGGAGACCAAATTTCTGTCTCGGGTATCTTTCTTCACCACTGTAAAAGAAGCAAGCTTCTGAAAGATTAGGAGCAATTGTTCCAATTTTAAATAATTTTCCAATCATATTTCCAAATCTAATGTAAATTGATTTCCAATCAACCACTTGGAAAATTGTAAAAGAGAGGAAGGCTGCAAGATGCAGAACAGAGAAGGATCTTAGCTGCGGAATACATCCAAAGCTTTTAAAGCTTTGCAATGCAAAGGCAGCTAGTTGTTTTTCCCTGAGGTATTCTGGAATTTTTTGGGAATAGGTTGTGATGCAAACTATGTACCATCATCCTTCTTGAATTCACAGTGTCCAGAGGAGTCATGGATTTGCAAGCTTTCTTCTGGGACCAGACGTAAAAGTTGTAGGAGAATGCACTCTTGCAGAGAACGTGCTGCCATAAACAGGTGTGGGGTTGAAACCAGGCTGCAGTGTGCATATGTCCAAACAGCTCTGGATACCTGGGTCCCACTCAAGTCCCACCTTGGAATTTTAGCTTGCTCTAGTATAGAGAGGTGTGGGTCTTAATTTTAATTTCACCTGTGTATAACAGCCTTTAAAGTGCTTGGTGGTGCCTTTGCAGCCCAGCAGAGCACCTCCACAGGATCCCTGGGTTTCTGTGGCTCAGCTCAGTGAGAAGGGGAGGAGGGGAAATCACCAAAAGAGTTAGAAATGAGAACAGTCAGGTTTCTTATTTTTTGTTCTGGCACAGTCTGCTGCAGTTTGGGAGACTGTTGGGAGGCTGGAGTATTTCTTGTAAAGTGTGGTTTTTCCAGAGGGGCAGCATTTATTCAGTGATTTTCTGTGTAGGTTTCATTACGTGGTTGATGTGATGGTCAGTGGTGTACAGCCAGCAGAAACCTCGTTTTTATATTTTGCTGTGTTTGTTCATGACATTGAGGTCATTCTGCCCAAGATTAAACTATTTCTTCAGTGGGTGCCCTCACTAGATAAATCTTCAGACTTTCTGGTGAAGAAAGTGCTTAATGCTCCTTCTTAAGGTAAAAGCAGTAGTAGCTAAGGCTGGTTTGTAACACAAACTCCTCATGTATTTGGAGTAAGTTGCTGGGCATAGATGTGTTACAGAATCACAGAATCACAGGGGTTGGAAGGGACCTCAAGAGATCATCGGGTCCAATCCCCCTGCCAAAGCAGGCTCCCTGTCTCATATTACATAGATAGGCGTCCAGATGAGACTTGAATATCTCCAGAGAAGGAGACTCCACCACCTCCCTGGGCAGCCTATTCCACTGCTCTGTCACCCTCACTGTGAAAAAGTTCCTCCGCATGTTGGTGCGGAACTTCCTGTGCTCCAGCTTACAGCCATTGCCCCTTGTCCTGTCCCCACAGACCACTGAAAAGGGGCTGGCCAATTCCCCCCGCACCCCATACTTAAGATATTTATAAACATTGATTAGGTCCCCCCTAAGTCGTCTTTTTTTTTTTTGCATAACAGTAGTCAGTAATGTGCAACTTTTGTGATGAACATATGGATTGAGTTAACCAATATTAATTGAGTTAACCAATATTAATGCTGTGCTTATCCAAAGACAATTTAGTGGAGGATGGTGATTATTATTTCTCGGGGAAAAACAGCGAGGAATTTCAAGTTTTGAACCAGGAAAGGAAGTGTGTGATGTCTGTGTATCTCAGCACTGTGTGGGTCTGCAGGGGAGTTTCTTGTATTTTTGTCTCTATTTTACCTCGTGATACTGCTGGCATGTTGCAGGGCTAACTTGCTGCCTGCACCTGTGCCCATCATACGGTAAAAGCAGTGGTTAACTGAAGTGCTAAGTGTGCTTGTCTGTAAAATTGATTAACAAAACAGTTGCTCCCAATCAGTATTTAGTTTCAAGTTTCCTATATTTATTTGTCACCAGAGGAAGGTCTGTGTAAACACAAAAACATCTCTATTTTTTCCTATCGTAACATGAAACATAATCTTCCTTCATGAATGATATTTTATATACTAGAGCATATTGGTTCTTTCTATTAACTGTTTAACTTTTATTTTTAACCATCAAACAAAAAAAGGCCTTTGCTTCTGCAAAAACCCCAAAGTGGATGAGGTGAGGTCAGTGACTCCAACTGGAGTATAACTATGGTTAATAAGCATACAAACGGCCACAATGACTTTGTTCATTACACAGAATCACAAGGTTGGAAAAGACTTTTAAAATCATCAAATCCAACTGTTCCTGTCCTATGCTAAACCATATCCCTAAGTACCTGATCTACCCTTTTTTTAAACACATCCAGGGAAGGTGACTCAACCACCTCCCTGGGCAGCCTGTTCCAGGCCCTGACAACTCTTCAGTGAAAATTTTTTTCCTAAAATCTAATCTGAACCGGCCCTGGCAAAGCTTTGTGCCGTTAGAATTGCAAGGCAATACCGTGAACAATAGCCAAGGGTGGCATTTCCAAGTTGGGGATCACAATCCTTTGGGACCTTTGATTTATCATTATCAAGAAGGAATCTGAAGCCTTGAAAAGCAGGAATCAAAACTCAATAGCCTTGGTGGCTATTAAGCAGGTATTCTTTATTGCAGCTCTGGGCACACAGGGCTGTCTTCTCTAGAAATAGAAGCAGTGAGACCTTATATAGGCTCTATAATGAAATATGTAAGTGCTTACTATCCTTGAGATAAAGATGTTTCCTCCAGTGAGGAGCGAAAGTTTGTTTTTTCAAGCGTGGTATTTCTAGTGTCTTTTTCCAAGTTTTGTTCAGCTAGCAGACACAATTGTTAACTGGGCACGTATCAAATGGTGTAGCTTTCCAATGACATTTTCTTCCAACAGTGATAAAATGGGATTTTTGTGTGTGTGTGTGTGTGCTTAGAAGTGGATATTAATATAACTGCAGAAAGATTGTATCATGGGCAATTCTTACTCATTTATTAAGGTTGGTGGTTTTTTACTGTGATGTTTCCTACTATCTGTGCCATACATCCAGTGTAGTTGCTTTTGCTGCTTCATTTTATGTTACTCTAGATAAAATATAAGCCAATATCACATTGCTTTTCTTTGTATTCATCTTATTTACCAAAGTAATAAATTATTTTTTAAGTCAGGGGTACTTTCTGTTTTGAAGGCTCTGAAGACATGTACAAATAGAAATGTTAGAGCATTCTTTCAGAGGGAAGCCTGGCCATTAATCTCTTTTTCCTTTCATCTCTGTCGCTATATATTTGTATTAAAATGGATGTACTTAGACTGTATCAGGAGAATAAGATACTGCATGCAAGGTCTACTTTCATTTTGCGTGGGTGTAAAGGTTAAAGGAAAATGTCCCCTATGCTTTAAAATCTTCTTTGTTTAAAGGATGCCTGGTGAGGCTTGAGTTTTTGTAGTACTTATGTGCAATTAAATATTTGCTGCAAACTAAGTGGATGTTCCTGAAAATGCCACCTGCTTCTTTGGATGCTTCCACCCACTGCAGGAGATATCTCCTTTCTCTGGAGAAAGGTCTGGTTTGTAGCCCCGGCCACAGTGTGCTGGACCATTCTGCAAAATAATCATACACCCTTCCTGAGGTATCTTGGATATTATGCTCTATTGTGAAGCAGTTTTAGGAAGGGTGGACAGTGACTTTTAAGTGCTGCCCAGAGTCTCAGAGGTAGAGGAGTGTCTTATCAGGCTGGAGACAAACATGGCTTTGAGCCTGCTGAGAAGAGAGGTATATCCATGGCCATGTAATTTGGCTTGTGATTCTCCTCTCAAGCTCAGTAACCAGTTAAACTGGGCCTGTTTTTTACACAGGTTAAAACTCAATGGGGATTTCTTTGTTCTTTAAGTAGCGTTTCCAGGGGGTTTATTCTATCAACTGAATTGAAAAAGTTGCATAAATTTTGAAATCCCATGTATGCTGACATAGTTACTCACTGCCTTGCCCTTCCTTGTTCACTATTTTTCTTACACAGTTTTGGGTCACGGAGCATATGAGATGCTTCCTTAAAATTCTGCTTATTTAGGCTGCTTTCATTTAACCTTTCCATGGACAGCAAGTTGTCTGCTTCTTGCATGTGTGCCTGTGCTCATCCTTTGAAAAAGTTACCAAGAGGCATAATAAATAGGAGGGGAGACCACGATTTCCAAGCACTCAAAAGCTTTTTCTTTTACCAAAACCAAGTTTTAAGGTTCTTACATTTCAGCCCTATTCAGTTCCACTGAAATGGTGATGCCCTGGTAGGTTTTAGTCTTGTATTTTAACTAAGTGATTTGGTGTTTAGCTTAAGTAGGTCTAAGTGGGTTAATGCTAGACTCTCTGAGCTGAAGGTGGGTACACTCGGTTTTCTTGCATTCAGCATTGACTGAGAGTGACCCGAACCATGGCAAAGCAGATGAGTTTCAGAAGAGGTTTCACCACGCTGTGTTTTTTAACTGACTAATTTTATTTCATTTGAAAGATACATTGTATTGAAGATGGGGTGGAAATTAAGCTCCCCATTTCTACTGAAGTCTTCAGCTGTGTTCAGAAATCTGCTCAGTTTATAAGTACCAATGATTAAAATTTACTGAAATGATCAGCTCAGCATTGCTTTTATCTATAGTTTTATTAGAAAGACTTAAAAATGACAGCATTGTCATTAAACATTCTTGCCTTTTTTTTTTTCAAATCGGCGTATATTTAATGTAATTTGCAAGAATATCCATTGCATTAATAATGCAAATCTTAATTACTTGTTAGAAAATTGATGTTACCCCTCCAAGCTACACTATTGCATGGGCTTTCTCCAGAGTAAGATTATTTGGATAACAGTCTCCTGAGGATCTCAGGTTTTGTCTTATGTCAAATTTTTTGCAGCTATGTGGCTTGCAAACTCATTTTTTTGCACAGCAAGGGTGAATAATAATCTTGACTGGCTTATTAGTAATCCTGTTTAGACACCTGTACAAATCTTATTGTTTGGAAGAGTGATTGGGCTTATGTGTATTAATGAGGCTGGAAATACATTTCCTAACTATTATACTTTGACGAACATTTCAGTCTCCCTTTCCTTCTCATTAAAAGTATAAGAAACATGTCTGTGTATAAATTAATGGAGCATGAGAGCCATGAAAACCTTGGTGGTAATTCTAGAGTTTTTTACTCTGAATTATCTTGTGGCATTCTCAGCTCAAAAATGTAAAATCCTGGGAGAAATATTAGAAATAAACCATATTCTGACATTCTGATGGCTAATTTTAAGGTGTCTAACACAGTAGTATCTTGGAGCTTCTGTTATTAGTCTAAAAAAACTTCATAGTGAAAGTACAAGGATAAAACTTCTTGGAAATAAAGCTTATATATGTTTTTGAGTCACTAGGCCTACCAACCTTCAGTCTCTTAGTTTTTGAAAGCTAAATGTATTCTCTTACTTTCATTATTCTTAAATGAATATAAATAGCACAATAAAGTAATATTAGATGTTTGAAACCAACATGATATCTTTACAGTCAATGGCCATTACCAGAATTTCCCCCAGTTCTTGGTTGGCAAAGTGACATTTAGTGACATCACAAGTATCCAGTTGGGAATATTACATTCTAGACAGGAAATGGTCCTCCTTGGGTTGTGAACGTCAGCTCATTGAAAAATTTCTGATTAACTTTGAAAAATGCTTTCTGTTGGGAAGTATCCCATAGTATTCCCAAATTCTGTAATGGACATAAACCTGAATTGTCTGAATTTCCTGCAGAACATGTGGACCATGTTTCTTCCAGCTCCATGGATTTACTCTTGAACATTTTATTACATAGTTCAGTTCATGTTCACTGCAGTCTTTTCTTGCTTGCAAAAAACCCAAAAAATCAGCTTATCATTTATTTCGTTCACGATTTAAACTGTCAAGTCAAAAATAATTGTAGATAAAACCCATTATAGTATATTTCAGCAGCCCAATTATTCATGATTTTGAGATTTACATTTCAGAATATAATTAATTTCTGATGGAATGTAGGGTATTAATTATGTCCTGATTATATGTAAATAATTCTAAGAATATTTTTTCCATGGAAACGGATTTTTTTGAAGTTTACAGTTAATTTTCTTTTAATATCTACAAATTTGTGTAATGTTAATTTTCATGTGAGCACTCTTACCAAATATATTTTCTGATAATCATTGCTTAGTTTTTGTTTCACAACTACTTCCAAAGGAATAGACAGATGTTATCTGTTCGTTATGAGAATCTAGAAGAAAACAGTAATTTACTTTACTTTTAGAAGGTTTGTGCAGTGTGGTGTTGAGTAATCTAACAGCTAGCTTATTCTGAATTTATTGTGCCTCCTACGTTCTCACTATCTGTGTGCTTACAGCCCAGAGAGCCAAGCATATCTTGGGCTGCATTAAAAGATATGTGACCAGCAGGTTGAGGTGATTCTGCCCCTTCCCACAGCATTCTTCTAGAGAAGCTGGCAGCTCATGACTTGGATGGGCATACACTTCACTGGGTGAAACACTGTCTGGGCACAAAGGATTGTTGTAAACGGAGCTGGAGGCTGGTCACCAGTGATATTCCCCATGGCTCAGTACAGGGGCCAGTTCTGTTTAATGTTTTTATCAATGACATGGACGAGGGAGTTGAGTGCACCCTCAGCAAATTTGTGGATGATACTAAGGTTGGTGAGAGGGTTGATCTGCCGGAGGGTAGACAGGCTTTACAGAGGCATCTGGACAGGTTGGATCTATGAGCCGAGACCAATTGCATGAAGTTCAACAAGGCCAAGTGCCTCCAGCACTTGAGTCACAACAACCCCATGCAAAGTTACAGGCTGGGAGAGGAGTGGCTTGAGAACGATCTGGAGGAGAGAGACCTTGGAGTGTTGGTCGACAGCCAGAAGAGCATGAGCCAGCATTGTGCCCAGGTGGCCAAGGCAGCCAATGGCATGCTGGTCTGTATTAAGAACAGTGTGGTGAGTAGGGCTAGGGAAGTTATTGTCCCCTTGTATTCAGCTCTGGCAAGGCCACATCTTGAGTACTGTGCAGTTTTGGGCCCCTCACTACAAGAAGGACATTGAGATGCTTGAGCATGTCCAGAGAAGGGCTAAAAAGCTAGTGAAGGATTTAGAAGACAAATCTTATGAGGAACAGCTCAGGGAGATGGGATTGTTTAGTCTGGAGAAGGGGAGACTGAGGGGAGACCTCATTGCTCTCAAAGCTACATAAAGGTGGTTGTGGTGAGATGGGGCTCAGTCACTTCTCCCTGGTAGCTAGTGACAGGACAAGGGAAAGCGGACTGAAGTTGTCTCAGGGGAAGTTTAGGTTGGATATTAGGAAAAAAATATTTACTGAAAGGGTTGTCAGATATTAGAACAGGGTACCCAGGGAGGTGGCTGAGTTGCCATCTCTAGAGGTGTTTAAAAGAAGATTAGATGTTATGCTTGGTGATGTGGTCTAGTGTTGGACCTCACAGAGCTGGATAGATGGTTGGATTCTATGATCTTGAAGGTCTTTTCCAACCAAAACCATTCTATGATTCTATGAATCTACTTAGGATCCCAACCTGGAATACTGAGTCTAGTTCTGGTGTTCCCAACATAAGGACATAGACATCTTGGAGTGAGTTCTGAGGAGAGCCATGAAGTTGGTCAGAGGGCTGGACACAGGGTTCTATGAACACAGGCTGAGAATGAGTTGGGCTTGTTCAGCCTGGAGAAGAGAAACTTTAGGGACATAGTAGCCTACCAGTACCTCTAGGTGTCTACAGGAAAGCTGGAAAGGGACTGTTTACAAAGGCATGGAGTGATAGGATGAAGGGTAATGGGTTTAAACTGAAAGTGGGTAGGTTTAGACACGATATTATGAAGAAATGAGCTTTAGGTGAGAGAATGAAGTTTTGCTAATGATTTACATGAGGCATTTGGAAAAAAAAAGAAAAGGTCTCTGTGTTGGCCTTTAGAGTTCATTTCACTGGTAACACAATTAGTGCAAAACTGAACTGGGTCAGAAGCTCAATGCAAATGCAAAAAATCCCGTAATGTTGTACTAATAAAGGAAAAGAAGGTGGAAGCAAATAGTCTGTGTTTGAGAAATTCCATTTTAAAGAAGCTATAAATATCAGCAGTGGTGGTGGAAACTTTTGTCCTGTTTGTCTGTCTAGTCTTTAAAAGCACCAGACATACTGTATCATTACGCTGATGTAATATGAGATAATCATGATTTTTCTACCAGTGATGTAATGAAACTTTTGCTGGCAAAATGTCAGATCTCCATTTAACATGTACTACTGAAATATGTAAAGCTTAGAAATTTAAACCTACAAAGAATTCTTATTAAGAGAATATTGATTTAAGCTAATTCAGTTTAATTCCTTTGTAATATTTTAAAACTCAAAAGTGATGAGTTTAGAAAAGTGCAAAGTATTTTTCAGCAATAAAAATACTGGTTTGTTTTTTTTTTAAGGTAGACCTACTAATGTCACTCAATATTCATGACCTTAAACCTCTGCTTTGCTGGGCTGTGTTTTTAGGGCTTTTATTTTTTCTTTTAATGCTGTAGATTTTCAGAGTGCAAGACTTTATTTTTATCAAGGCAATAAAAGAAAATTACATAGTATAAAGCTGTTTAATGCTGTTATAGTCAGGGAGCTAATAGCAAGAGAAATGATGTGACTGGATGACTAAACTGTCCTAAATAATGTTATGCCCCAACTTCTCTGCAGACAATGTAGAAAGATACAGCTTTTGAAGGCTTGCATTCAGACTTTCACAAGCACAGTTTGTTTCAGTGTCCTGAGCTGAGTTTTTCTGAGTTTTGGTGAGATGAGCAGATGGGGTGTACCACTGGGTAGGCAAAAGTATTCTCCCAGAACAATGGGAAATGCTGTTCCTTGGAGTATCTGTTCAGTTTGCTGTATCATTGACATTTTAAGATTTTAAAATTTTTGAATTTATTAGAAAATGAACAAATTGGATCAGTTTAAAAGACTTGATGGTAAACTGGAAATCACTACTCAATTGCAGAGACCCAATAGTTTGAGATGCTTTAAATACCTTAAAACTTCCATTTTGGGGCATATTAGGATATTTTGGTATTTTAGTTATGCTGTGCACATATTGAGATCAGCGCCCAATGATGGAAGTTTGCATCCAGCTCTGTTAGACGGCTTTAGAAAATGGTGACTCAAGTGAGAAAAGTGTGACATGAAATGTGGCTTTACAGAAGTGTGAAGTAATTTGGTGAAGTCTCTTCCCTTTCTGTTTGAGCAGAGCCTCAGAGATGACCCTGCCAAGGGTGCCAGCTGCATAGTCCCCAGCTTTGGTTCCCCTCTGAAAAAAAGTGGACTCTCCTTCCCCTCCTGTCTCCCATCCCCTCCCCTGCAGGAACTGAAGAATGAGCAGTCAGCCTCTCCCAAACACTGCACCAAGAATAAGCTCAGCCACCTGCGGTGCTGATCTAGATTTACAAATGTGCTTAAGCAAATTCTATGGAGATTTTTGGCTTTGTGGAATGATCTGCGTAACAGATGTGTCAGGGCCTCAGCAGCTCAGAACTGCCATTTGCAGTTAGACATAGCGCATTTTCAGCTGTGGTTCTCTTGAGGGAGGACTTTGGTTTTAAACTGGTGCCTTTAGATCATCTGGAAGAAAATGGCAGTTTTCTACTTTTTTTCTCGCTCCTCCTTCTTCTTTTAGGAAAATAGACTTAATCCAAACACTGTAATTCAACTTTTACATAGATGAATCTCCCTCTCTGGAGAAGTCCTGAAGGCAGAGAATTACCTACAGAAATCACTTTGAGGTCAAAGTCCTGGCATTACAGTTACCTTTTCCATAATAAGTGAGAATATATAATGTCCCACTGGGCATCCTGATAGCCTGAGGAAGTATAGATAAATTAATTGCTCAATAGCGATATGCACAGAGCTTCGCTCCTTGCATTATACCTCTGGTAGTCATATGGACCTACATTTGCAATTGGGAGAACTGGGAAGAGGCAGAGATTGAAGTTTTTAGTGCTTGCCAGATGGCCATGCTAGCAATGGCTTTTTCATGTTGCATAGCCAATAGCTACCTACCTCGATAGTTACCCTTGTGAAACAGCTCTGCATCAGACCTTGTTCTTTAACTTGGGTATAGACAGACAAGACAGTGTGTGATAGTTTTTCAGGACTACTTCTCCTTTGTAGGCTAATCTCTGTTATATCAGAGGAATAACTTGACCGGTAGTTCAGGGTTAGTAACAAGAAGGATCATTAAATGATATCTGCACATCAAATCATTCATGGTTTCTGCCCACTTCGGTGGTTTTGGCCCTAGCTAGAGGCCAAATACCCACCAAGCTGCTCGCTCACTCCCCTCTTCAGCTGAAAAGGGGAAAAAATAGGTATTAGGAGGCTTAGGACTTGAGATAAGGACAGAAGGATCACCCTCCAATTAGTGCAATGGACAAAATAGACTCAGCACAGAATACAGGAAAGAAAAGTGATTTATTACTACTACAACTAATACACCCAGTGAACCGGAACAAGATAAGAAGTGGGCAGGTCTTAAAACACCTTCCCCTCACCCCTCCCTTCTTAGCACACTTAAAACTCATCACGATTTTACTCCCTTCTTCCCCCCCCAATATGGTGCGGGAAGGGAGCCCGGAATGGGCAGTGGGGTTCTGGCGATTCCTCACAAGCTGCTTCTCTTCCCCAGATCTCAACACTTCTGCTTCTCCCCACCCCTCGCCTCCCCCCACCCATCGCCTCTTCACACTCTTGACCTTAATCATAGATTTGCTCCCTTCTTCCTTCCCATCGCAACACAGGGAGGGGCAGGGAATGGGGAATGGGTGTTTTCAGTCCGTTCCTCCCGAGTTGTTTTCCAGCTCAGCTGGGGGGAGGGGGGCATTCCACACATACACCCCCTTCCCCTGCAGCACTCATGCCAGAGTCGTGTCCACGAACTTCTACAGCGTGAGTCCTCTCTATTGGGGAGTCATCTCCTCACCACAGGCCTCTCAGCAGGACTCCCCTCCACAGGGTGCTGACATTAGGGTCCGGACCCCCCGGCCCGGTCCCCCGCAAAGTCACAAGTCCCCCAGCAAACCTGCTGAGGCATGGATCAATCTCTTCACAGGGTGTAGATGTCTCTGCTCCCTGTCCTCATCCATGGGCTTCGAGGGGACACTCCCCCATTGGGCCTGGCCTTGGTGTCTGTGCAGCTTATTACATCTTCTCACTCCCGCTCTGGTGGCCAGGTGTGCCTGCCAGCAGGTTTTTTTCTCCTATATGTGATTCACAGAGGCGCTATGACCAGCTCTGATAGGCTCAGTCTCAAATTTGGCCTTGAATTGACCAATGTTTTCAAAATATGGGGCTTGGAGAAAGCTGTAACTGCAGCTTACAAAAGCCACCAAAGCAGCACAGTTGCACAAAACTGCAACACCCACCTAAAACTATATCAGTCCATTCACTCTGTGTGTTGAAGGGTTGTATCATTTGTACATCAAGTTTTGTTAGTGTTTTGTGTGTGAGTTAGTCGATAAAAATGCTTTAAAAATGGGCTCATCCTGAAAACTTTTATTTATAAGTCTTTACCTTATAGTTGCATCCACAGAATGTATTCTAACTACAAAACTGTGAAGAAACAGTCCAGAAAATCCCCAAACCCTTAAACATCAAAACAGTTAATTGTCCTAGCTGTCTGCAAGTAAAATGTATTGTGGCAAATAAGCATTTCTATATATAGCCCTCACTTGGAAGTGGTGAGCTCTCTCTAATAAATCAAGAATCCTGCTGTAGTGTGTTACCACATATTTTCTTTTCCACAGACTTAAAATATGTGTAGCCCAATAATTTTAGTTATGTTTGTACCTGCTTCTTGCAAAGCCCAGTGTGGCTGGAGTCTGCCTTGGCATTTATTTTTCGTTCATCTTCCAGTAAACTACTTTGTTCAAAGATTGAAAAATTAATTTTACTTCATTTTATCTTTGCCATGAAGTTGACAGGAATCGTAGAGCTATAGTGATAAAGGGCTTGCAGCTTCGAGGTTTCTGGACTCTGTTTTGAATGCTGTCAAGTAGGGAAGACCAGAAAGCAAGCGATGCAGTGTCTTGGAGAAAACCAAACTATACCCTTCTCTGACTTGGCTTAGTGCATCTCATCTGACTGCCTTGAGCTGCTGAGTCACTTGTGGATGCTGTGCTCCACAGGGTGCTGCCTAGCATGCCCAGTGCAAGCATTTTGCTCTGCACTCAGCTACAGAGTCTTTCTTTGGGATGTGCTTGAAGGGAGCCTCTTCCTTAGCCACAGAGATTATCTTGAAGCGCACAAGGCTTTTTCTTCTCTGGTGCAGATATTTTAAAGGTGGTTCCATTGCAGAGGATATCTTTCTCTCCTTAAATCCTTTATGCAGGAATTTTTGTAAGCTTGAGAAATAAGTTTAGTTTTATAAAAAGTGTTCAGCCATCCTGAAAAACTGTTTGGCGGTTCACAGCCTAACAGGGGTTGGCAGCACAGAAGATGTTCTGTTTCCCTTTCTCTCTGTTTTGAGGAGATCTGCATCACATTCCTATGGTGTTGTAAGGTAATAGAGGTAGTTTGTTTTCCTCTGTACAGGAAAACAAAGCAAAGCACAGTGATGGGAAGATGTGAGGAAATGTCATAATGCACATTTATGCGTGAAATAATAGCATCTTCTCTCCCAGTTTGACTTCAAATAGAACCACCTGCTGATAGTTCAGATTGGGTCCTAAATCACTTTGCTTTTGGTACACAAAAATAGGTAGAATTACTGTATTCATTTTGTATGTTCTTAAAAAGTTTTATTAGTGAGAATAGTGAATTTCAGAATTCCAAAAAGATTTCCATATAATCCTGACACTGTGGCTAATCTAAATCAGCTGACTTTCAAGACTAGGGGATGATTGATACCAGCTATGATTAACACTGCAATATTGCACTTTTTTTTTTTTTTAAATTTTGAAATGTGCTAGTGAGATGATTTATTTAAATATTTAATCTCTGTGAGAATCCCATACAACTGAAAGCATGGGATTCAGTGTGCTTTCTTATAATGTTTTAAGTTTAAGTAAGAAAAACAAAATCTCTGTGTGCTATAGTCAGTTGACAATGATAGATGGTAGCGTGGCACATTGGAAGAGTATCTTGTTGGGAGCTTTTATGAGTCACTCCAGCTGTATTTCTGGTGAGTGACTGACACCAGGTAGGTTCCCTGGAGAGGAGAAGGCCTGGGGTGCTTTCAGCATTACCTTTTTTTGGGCAGTTTGCAGCTTGCAACTGAGCCACTTCATGGACTTTATTAGATCTGGGGTTTACCATCTGGGTTTTTTTTCATGTTACATTAAGCACTATGTAAAAGTGTGACAGCGATGTTTAGTGATGTGTATGACATATACCATACTTATATATGTGATATATGTAAATTTCCCTTCTGGGTGGTGGAAACGAAGGGTCATCTTTTTAAAAAAAGAAATCCCTAACTTTTACGTTTACCTGCTAAAAGTGGAAATGTAGACAACAATACTGCAAGTAATACTGGTACTCAGCATTTAGGAGGAAAGTAACATCTATACCTGGCACAAAGTTTCTTTGTAGAGAAACAAAACAACTCTTACTTGGGAAATCTGATGCAAGTGTTGAAAGTACTGAGATTGCAGTAGGCAAGCCTTACATGGCATGTCCTATGAAATATGTTTAACACCAGGCCCCCATCAACTAAAACACTTCTTCCTTCTCTCCATCCCTGCTAGCTAGTGTTTTTTCTATGGTTCACTTGGTTTTTTCTTCTCCCTTGGCTGAAGATGGTAATATGTATTGAGAAATTATTTGGGAGTTATAAGAGACAGTTCCTGTGGTGGTGGAGGTGGAGCAGTGCAAGTGTCCCTTCCTTCCCTGCTGAGAGCATTAGCTGCTGTTGTGACAGCAATCCCTTCGTTTCCTTGGCAGAGCTGTAGAGGATTGAAGCTAGGGGGTATTGTTATGGCTGTGGTCTTTTCTTCTGAACATTTATTAGAGGCTACTTTCCCCAAAAGAGGATACCTGGGCCTTTGTATTGAGCCACTGCAGCTTATTTTTTTATATTCTATTTTATTACCTTTTTTTTTTTAATGCTAGAGTTTAGGAGCAATTATTCATGGAGAGGAGGTAAAAAGATCTGATTCCTTTACTGAGGTATCATAACTTCAGAAATGTTGACATTTCTGTGGTTTTAGGTAAAGTATTAACACACTGCAACTCTCACTGCTTGTGGTTCCTGGGGAAGGAGCAAGAATGAGAAGCTTTAGTTCAATTCTCTCAATTCTGCATGTTAGCTAGATAACTTAAGGATTTACAAAGCTGCCCTACCCCTGGAAGGTCCTGTCCTGTCTCCCCAGTTTCTGATTCATGACCAAGGTACACTACAAAAAGGGCTTCTGGCCTTGGAGGTCGGATGGTCTGCCTAGATGTTTCTATACCAAAGGACGAAGAGGCAAGACATGGTAGAAGGATTCGAGGTCTACTTGAAAATTACTTCTCAGAGTGATGCTCCCATTGGCTTCCTGCTCTGAGAGTTGCTCCGCTTCAGTGTTTTAGACAGTGACAGGTAGAGTGGCCTTGTGAAGCGGTGTAACTGCAACAGAAGCTTCTTTCAGCCTGGAGGACAGTTTTGGCTTCAAAAGGGAAGTATTTAACAGAATGGTAAACATTTCTGTTTCAGATGGTGCCTTCAACTCTGGCAGTACTTTTTTTTTCATGTAATATCAGAATCCCCATGAAATTGTGGCTATTCTAGAGCACTGCTGAAAATAAATCCTATCCTGTGGTGTTATGGCACTTCTTTTGGACACAGAAGCTTGTAAGGTCATTGTCCTGGTCTGTGGGCAGTCATGGACAGCAGGCATTCCCCAGTGTGGATGTTTGCTAGGAAATGCAATACAAAAATAAATTAGACATCATGCTTATTTCACAACATAGTGAAGTAAGGATATAAAATGGATACAATGATATAATCGGCTGCTTAGCTATTGTCAGGGGATAATTTGCCTTCTCTAACGTTTAAATTCAGGGAGATATATATATTTTAAAGGGATGTTTTATTTCTATGAAAATGTATCTATCACTGTTTGTGCTGTTAGTGTGTATTGTATTAGGAATTACAGCAGCAGAATGGAAATGCTCTAGTGGTTTTTTCCATAATTTTGCAATGTATGAGTTGCAGGAACCCTGGGCAGCAGAGGCTCCATATGCATCATTATACTTCATTATTTTTCGTGATAGAAAGTGAAGAAGTTGTATCAGGGATTTTGTAGTATTTTAATAACAGGTAACTTTAGCTTTTTTACAAAAGGAGTTTTAAAATCAAATTAGATAAATTATTGTTACCAAACAATGACAACATAAGAAGAGACAAGAAGTAGATTCTTCCAATAGTTATGAATATTGTGACTTGGAGAAACACCTTTGTCAGATATACCTGATCTAGGAAAGGGGAGTATCTTTGCAAAGAACTGTAACATATGTCACATAGTACTTTTTTGGAGCTCAGCTTGCATACTGAAGGTGCTTGTGGGAATAGTTTGACACTGAGCTCACTGTGTTTTTACACAATGCAGGATTTTATTATAAATTTATGTTTAAGTAGCTTATTGCTACCAAAGGTGAACAAACATGGACACAAAGATTCAAAACAGGGAATGAGATTAACTTAAATCTGCCTCTCATAGAGCTGTCCTTAACCAATTTCTTTTCACGAGGGGATGCAGTGCTATGAAGGTGCACATCATGGAGAGCCTATTTGCTTCATACTTTATTTTATAACCATAAGCCTTTGACACTTTATTGTAAGGCCGAAACTTGGTGTTTTCATCAAAGCACTAGGCTGGTGTATTTTGTCTCTGTGTGAGCCATATGAGAATGAGGACTGTCTCTCATGGAGCCTAAGGTCCCACTGTGTTCCTTCAAACAAAGACAAACCTTGGGAGTGTCCCCTGGGAATAACCAGGGTGCGCTGATATTTTGCTTTGACAAGTCACTTAGCCTACTCCAATTTTCCTATCTGTAACACATATTTTATATCCATATGTTCTTCTTTTTAATACAAGCAGCTAGTGAAAGCTTGGGCTCTGCAAAGTTATTTCTGTTAGGAGGGAAGATGTGACAAGTAGTGTGTGTTTGATGCCAGCATGTTTATTTTTAAGAAGGTACAAATTCGTGAGGAATCTGTCTCTGAATGGAGGAGGGACTGCCTTGAGGGGCAGCTTTCTGGCTCATAGCCATCTTAGTTTTGAAACAAAACTTCCTCAAAGTACTTTTCCTCTCCCTAATCGCTTACCAGTGCTTTTAGCCCAGACTGAAGCCTCTGCTGACACGTAGCTGTGGATCCAGCGGGGCTTCTCACCAGCACAGGCACACCTTCTCCCTCCAGCCTGTCAGTGTTTCTCAGCAGCCTTGCAGATTCTTCCTTTTGAAATTTATTTCTAATTTTATTCATGTGGTTATTTTGGTTGGCTGTATGATTTTTGATGAAATTTGCCCCAGCCTTTTTATATAAATATTTTACCACTGTGCATTTTTAATCTTGCCTGAGTTACTTCCAGGGGTGTAGGGATGTGTTATACCATTTGTCTACAAATTGCACAGATTAGTTTTGGGGTTTTGTTGCCTTGAACATCCAACATTAAAATTTCCTATAAAAAGAAAAAACATTTTCCAAGTGCCTCAATTTCAGGCCAGCAATCCATGTTCTTTCTTTGCCATTTATTATTTAATGCCTTTTTATTGTGCCTCTTTGCTGTAAATGTAACTCCTTTCTTGGCAAAACTATCCTGGCTTTGTCATCTATTCCTTGTAGGAGAGTTCATGAATGCCCTGGACTATTTGTGTTTCCTCTTCTTGGCCATTCTCCATCTGAGTCAGGCATGAAAGGGGCCATGCTTTCCTCCAGTGAGACTTCTTTGGCTGATGGCATCTTGCATTACTATTGTCTCTGGTATTCACCACATGGACTTTTATGCAAGCTTTCCCAACTTCATATTTTGCAAACCTCATCCTGATGTTCCCTGGTGTTGAGATACTTCACTTTCCTTCCCTGTTCATGTAAAATCTTTTAAGGTGAACCAGGGTTTTGGGTTTCTACCTCTAAACACATACTACTTTCCCTGGATAAGCTTTTTACATTTGAGCTTTACCTTGTGTTTGTAGTAATTGTTCATCCTGATAAGGCTGCACAACTCTGTAGTCTCTAAAAATATTTCCACTATTAATCAGCAGTTCTTGATTATTAGCTTACATTTTAGTGATTCATATTTGTGGCCAGGTGATATAATGACCATGCCTGACATGGTAACCAGAGACTTCAGTGACCAGCTGCTTTTCACAGAGAATGGAGGGAGAGATCTGAGTCACCAGAGTTTCTCTATCACTCAAATCTCCCTTCTCAATTTGTATTGAAGTGGGGAGAAATGTCCACGAGGCCATAGTGAATTATGATTTTTCTGATAATCCCAGATAAATAAAACTTCAATTAGAATAGTAGTTGTTTTTCACAATTATTTTTTGAGATTATTTTATAATGAAGTATTAGCAATCGTTAGCTAAAGAATAGCTGAACCTTTGTGAAATTGATTAATATGCTTACCTTTATACAGTAAAAATAAACCTTTTCACAGTAAAAATAAAAATAACAATAACTTTAAATAAAAAGTATTTAATTAAAAGAGTAAAAGTAAAATATCTTTATATAGTAAAAATATTTTAAAAATATATTAATTGCTTTCCTTTCTTTCTACTAAGAAGCTTTAGATTTCAAATAATTTACTCTGTTCTCCAACTACTTAAATTTTCGGTGATTTTCTGTGTGACACACTGTCAAAAGGATTTGGGAGTTCAAGTAAGTTATGTCAACTGGTTCTCTTTTATCTATTTTATTCATTACCATGTGTGTGCAGTATGACCCACTTTGAGAAGTGTATCAGATGAGAAAGAGTTACATGAAGTGCTATAATACAGACCAAACCACTGTCTAAACGTATCCTCAAGCACCATAACTGAAAGTGGGACTTTTCAGATCACTGTAAATTAAATTGATTAATAATACATCATGTTAAAATGAATTTTTCATGGTTTGGGAGCTAATGTTCTCAATTATTCAGCAATGCAAAATGTAGGAAACTTGCATATAAACAGCATGCAAGAGTTGATCCATGAAATCTTTATTTAAAAAACATTTAATATTTTTTTTAATATGCTAGAACATTTTTTCCTTAAAATATCATTTACTTTTGTTGGCAAAAATGAAGCCTGAAATTAAATTGGCCAGATACATACAGAGTAAGTATCCCGCCTATCACAGCAACAGCATACACTTTAAATTAATCATGTATTCACAGTTTTCCCATATTTTACTTTTCAGTGTTAAGAAATAAGACCCTTGTTCCATAGCTAATGTCACAACTTCTGGAAGGCATTTGCAATAACGAAATAGGAAGTTGTGTTGTCTTTCAAAAGCATAGAAATTTTTGGAGCATTCCATTTTATAAATATTGGTGCTACAGTCTTTACATCTTTCTTAGACCGTGATTCCAAATCATAATCCTATGCACTTAAACCTTGAGTGTTTTAGTTGAAGTGAATTTCAGAGCCTCTGAAATTGTAAATCCTTTCAAATATGTCCAAAAAGGATATTTGTGTATTTAGGAGAGTTGTTTGGTTGATTTTAGCACATAACTTCAATTAGGATTAAAGTTTTTTCACAGATGGTCTAAATGTGATCAGTTACATTGGAAAGCAATTGATATCAGTCCAGGTACTAACCTCAGTAATAACTGCATCATTTTGGAGTACACCACCATGAGGTAGTAGGGGTGTAGTCCTCTGCATTGTGCTTTTGGCTATTGTTTATTTTGATTCTTCATGGGCACCAATAATGTTGAGCACCTGTAATGTGTAAGTGCTCCAAGGCATTTGGTATTTCTCAGGATTCGGCCTGTAGGAATGAGGGATGGGAAACACTTGTGGGGTTGTCTGAATCATCTTTATATTACTCTTGGGTAGTTCCCTTGAGAGTATTTTTTAAGAACAGATGCCATGATCACCTCCTCTACGCAATGCCCTGTAACACTGGCAGGAGGTTTAAAATGTAAAGTGATTCAACTTGTATTGCATCGAGTGTCATGTTAAGTGACTGTGTATGTGGAAGGCCTCCACATACAGTAGTGATGGTGGCTAATTTTCCTAAATGGGTCTCTATTCATATCTTGTATGAAGCAGGGGCTTTAATTCTCCTTTTTGTCATGGCTAGATAAATTATGTAGCTGAGGTTGCAGGTGTAGTAAGCTATCACTCAGTACCCTAAAAGCAAGTTCTCTGTGGTGCCATCTTTGCACCAGTAGAGTGTTCAGTTAAACTCTGTCAAGCTGCTCATGGAGAGAGGTGCACTCAGATGCAATATGTTATAGCAGGTGAAAGCAACAAAGGAATTCCAGCAAAGGTGCTCTTACACAAGTATTTCTCAACAGAAAAAGAATTCAGATAATTCTCCATTTTTTGTTTTCTCTTAAAATCGCTGCTCTTCATTAAGATACTTTCTGTGCACCGTTGAGATTTTTTTGTCAATGAGTAACCATGATGTTCCTAAACACCATAACCTCAAAAACAAAACATCAGTTGAATCAACACACATTACTGTAATTGTCTGGAAGGGTTTTTTTGTTTGATCATATATTTTTTTCCCCTCTGAGAATCATAACATTGTTTAGAGCAACTGGAGAAAAATCTGCTTGAATTCTTGGAATAATGTTTATGTTTTTCAGCATAGAAATGTAAAGACAGATGATATCAGCGTGAGAAAAACATGTCTTTGAGAATAGACAGGTAGGGAACTTATCCTGCATGACTCCCACTCAGCATCAAAGGTTGATGGAGACATTATTGCTAATGGCATCATCTCTACTTTAGTAAATTAATCAATTTGCATCAGAAGTACTCTACTGCATGTAACCAACCATCATCACTTGCCGGAGCACAGGATTATTATGGGTGGTGTTACAGGGTTTGGCACACACTTCCCCCATGTTTGGAAGGAATCAGAGTCATTTTCTGTGTATCTGTTTGCCTCTTTACAAGAATCATCCCCAAGGTCAGGGAAAAAAGATTTCTCAGGAGCACAAGTCAATTGCTTCCTGGAGAAACAAAGATAAATCCATTTCTTTAATGATAGTTTCCTGTGGGCCAGTGTCTGACAGAGAGACCTAGTACCTCCCCTGGCTCAGCCTGGCAGGATTTCTTTCAGTAGACACACTGAATTGCAAAATATTTTTAGGGCATAATGAGATATAAAACAATATGACTTTGAGATGTGGGATTTTTGTGTTTAACCATCCCTTAAATCTGTCCTTGATGAAAGAAACCTATTTCCCTTTTTTTGATGTACCTATTTCACAAATAAATTGCGGATGCATAGCTAGATGGAGGCTCAGGTGTCTGTGCTGCAGTAGTCTGCCCCATTCCACACAGGAGAATCATGGTCAGAAATAGCATTTTGCCCACACCACCTAGGACTCAAGTCCGGACACTGTGTTGTTCTCAACCTTTCTATCATCAATCCTTCTATCATGCTTCACCATCAAATCCCTCTTCCCTCAATATATTCCATTGCTATAGTGTTACTAGAGCTGATTCTTGAGCGCAGATTTAAAATTGAGATTGCATGAGTGGGAGCTAGCCACAATATCCACTGATACCTATTTATCTTGAGCAAGATCTATTAGCTCCATAGCATTTGTCAAAGCTCTGTTGGCAACGTAATCTAGAGCAATCATTTCTCTTCTGTCACTGCAAATTCTGCCTGTGAAACTGTAAACCTAAAGCAGACTTCTTGGAGAGCGGTGCAGAGCAAAAACTGAAAGACTGGGAACTGGTGAACATCGGCAAAGGTTAGGCAGTCATTTATCATGTCACTTTGACAGCCTTGCCACTCACATGGGAGCCAGGAGCAAGGCAGAAGTGCAGAATGGGGATCCAGGGGTGCATAGGGAGAGCAGGAAGATGCACCATTAATCAAGGGCATGCGGGCAGCAAGTGGGACAGCGCCACGTTTCAAAGCAGGGTGACCTTTAGGAACTATCTAGTTAAGCAGCATGATTAATGTCCTATGTTCATTGCTTAATCAGTTGCTTTATTTATTGCACAAGTGGCCACAAACAAATAAAAGCAAAGTTAAAAGGAACAGCCTTTTAAAGGCAACGGTGGACTGGTTCTGTCCAGTTGCTAGTTCCGTTTGTCTGATATAGGACAATGAGTATCTTCCTCAGGCTTACAAAGCATGCTTTGTGATGCTGCTGATAGGCACTGTGTACACAGTGAGATTATATTAAATTGCTCAAAGAGACAGTGATACATGTTATTGCCCTATTGATTGATGAGATGTTTTATAGTATAAACTGTAAAATCATGGGACCTTGGGTTAAATATTCAGTGCGATTTGGGGTGTTTTAGTCATAGAAATCCCATTAAGAGAGAAAGGGATCATACAGCTAAACCCCTGTAAATGGCACTGAACAGTTACCTCTAGTGTCCTGTAATGATCTTCATAACAGAGAAGTCATTTGATATTCATTGTCGAGCCATTGATCATAATGGATTCATTCATTATTAATGTGGCTATAGCACAGTGTTGAAAAACCTGTTGCAAAGCGAGGAGGAAGATTACTTTTGCAGAGGAAATCTTGAGGCAGCTTGAGATCAATAGCCTTACCTGCTGTGCTGGCAGTATTGCTAGAGAGGAAGCTAAAGGATATCAGCGGTTGACTCTTCAATAAGCTCAAAGAGGAAAAAAAAAATTGAAATTGGTATAGGCGAAGATATTGAGGCCGTATCAGAAGCCTAAATTCTCCATGCACAAACGTTGTCATCATAAATTGACACAGTTTTCTGCCCATCATCATTACTGATTTGAACATCAGATGCCAGATTTGCTTACAGGAAAGCCCACCACTTGGAGACAGCTAGACTAGGAGATACAAAAGGGTCTTTGGGGACAGCAGGTGATCCTTGTACCAGTTCTGCACGTGTGATTGTCACCTACTGTGGTGCAGGAAAGTGCCATTGTTCATTGAAAGCTCTACCTATGTATTCCAGATGATTTTCCTGTATGCCAATTTCTAATTCAATTTGCTTTTCAAGTATCATCACTCACTTAGCTTTGTAATTAGTCTTACCATTCAGTATCACCTTCGCTATGCATGAAGAAATATTCAACTATGCTACCTCCTAGAGGTACTGATTATCTTAAAGCTCTTCCGAAGGAGCTGCAGGATGCAGTAAGTCATTATCCCCTTTCTAGGCATCTCCCCTTGTGCTTCCCAGTTGTGGGATTGCTCCTTGCTTTCTGTCAGAAAGGTTATTCAGGTCAGGGTCTAACAGGCCACGGTTTGACCCCTAATGTTTACCTCTGATTTACCAAGACCTCTGAAAAGGTTTTAAACAACAGTTTTCCATACTAACTAAAAATGTCATTTCCTTATCAGTAGCTCACCTCCCCATTATTTGCCACATTGCTTAGTGATCCTTTGAGGCATAGAGTTATTTTTGCCTTTGTTAGTCATCATGGTGAGCTCTTGGAATGTTATTTAAGGATTTCTGTGCCACATCTTTGACTGCTATCAGCTTGCTAGAAGCTGAATATCGGACTCTCTTATTTTCCTGTTTCACTGACACCAGGGATTGCACTCATATTTTTTGTTTGTTTCATCCATAAATGCCTTCTTTTTTCCTTGTATACATATTTACACCTCAAGCAGGTGGACTATGATGATATTAGAATTGGGTTTTAAACTGGCCTGTGGGTGATACTTTGCTATATAATCCTCAGAGGGAAAATGTTACTTTATTTCTTTTTTGCTGAGGCCCATCTTCAGCTTTTGCAATTCATGTAGCTTAAGAATGGAGAGCTTTGTTTAAGTTAAAGCAGTAATGTCACTCCTTGTTTGCAGTGAATGCAGATCTTTGGTAATTAAACAAAGTTCATCTGAACTGAAACACGCCTAAGTTTAGATGCTGTAAGGGTTCTTCAGAGAAATACTCATGGGCCTCTTTGTCTTTGAATGTACTTCTGTCTTTTCAGCACTCAAGTCTTACTTATATTGCAGGAATATTACATTTCTTTTAGCAACTTCTTTGCTGACCAGAGATGGTGAATAATTAAACTGGTTATGACATGGTCACAAACATGTTCTCAGTTCATTTCAGATAATTTTTTCTTTTTCCCCTCTTTGAGCAGACATACTTTTCTATCAGAGCAGTAAAGCATCTGTCTGTCTAGCAGGATTTTAAGGCTGCAGAACAGCAAAGCAATGGACTGAGAAAGCTTGCCACAAAAGAAGTAAAATTATAATTTTCTTCATCCTGTGATAGAGTTGCTATCTTAATGGAGGTGTGCTGAGTGGGAGCCTGTAAAGTCATCTCTTGATTTGTCCCCTTATGTGTTTCAGGAGTGTACAGTAATGTTTTATAGCCCAGAAAAAAACAGATAAAATATGATGTTTTGTCAGTAATATTCAGCTCAGAAATACTGTAGAAATCAGTGAAAATTATTTGATCCTCACATAATACACAATAGAAACCTAACGAATGGTGTTTAAACTTAAATATCTTATAAAAACAATGACAAATATAACAATAAAATAACAAAGTAGCACTTTTTTCATTCAAATAATATTATTAAATGAAATCTTTAGTGGTTGTAAAAAAATGTCTTGCAAGAAACAAAATCCATACATATTTTAAGCAAGCTTGAAGCTAGGCTGGCAAGGACATAGTTCTGTAAATGTAGGAGTTGAAATAATTCTCCAAAAGCTGCTGTTTCAACATTTCTGGACAGAAAACATGCCCATGCATCAATTCATAAACTTGTTCTCTTGCATGCCTGCACTTCTGCCATCTGTTAGAGTGGCATTTTGCCCAGTCTAGGAAATAGTGTTTTTTATTTTCTGCCATGTAAAAATACCTACTTGTTTTCTAGAGAAATCTTGAAAAAAATGCAGCTATTCTTTCTGGGTGGGTTTTTTTTTCCCCCCCTTCTAACATGTTTAATCTTTTCAAGCACTTATGGCCGTATGCTTTTGTTGGAAGCATGAGAGATGGTTCAGTCTTGGTCTTTTTTTTTTATTTGCCAAAATATTTCCTGAGCATCCAGTTTTCAGCCACCTCTGGATGGTCAAGAATTCCCCAGGTTTGATGGTGTCTTCAGATTTTAAACATAAAACTTGGGTTATCATTTACCTGGCCATGACAGGATGTGACACAACCACTGTCCCAGTGTTCCCTGAAAGTCATCTGACAGCCTTTCCATGTTAAAGTGCCCATCAATGTATCTGAAACAAAAGAGTGAGTGAACTTCCACTTGTAGAAACTCCCAGAAAGATTTCTTAATCTTGGGGATGACAGTGGTGAGTATTCGTGCTGTTTTGCTGAGCTCCCAAGCATTGCTCCTAACTCGAATTCCTGATCTTGTACTGCCTGTGGAAGCTGCCTGACCTGGTTTGTTTGCAACTCGGAGTGCGTTCTTGCATTCTCCCAGCCACCAGCTCCACATTTGGTAGTAAATTGCATCATTTCCTGCAAAATAATTTCCAAAGCTTCTGTATCAAACATAAAAAAGGTGACTGCTAAACAGGTAACTTGCACATAGTCTCTTCATCTCAACATTGCTGAGCTTATGCATGAGTAACGACGTGACCAGAGGGACAGTAATGCCCCCCATGGAAAAGGAGCACATACAGGAGTAATTGGAGGATGCACGCAGTGCAGGCCGAGTGTGGGCACTAAAACGGAGGTGTCACAACTGCCTGAGTGATCTGTGAGCACAAGGGGAGCTGAGCAGCCCAAGCAGGAATGGGCTCAAAGGGATATGTCATCCAAAGAGCAGCTTTTGTCATTAATTTAAGTCTCAGTGGCATAATTTGCTTGTTTATCCCTGAGGACCAAATTTGACTGATGACTTATGGAGGTTTCCTTGAGGTCACTGACAGGTATTTTTAATTAGAGGGAAGGATGCTGTAGAGGCTGAGTGAGGAGCCGTGACTCCCTCTGCGCCAGTGGGTTTCCTCTCGTTGTACCAGCTGCATTGCACAAAGAGGCTGAGCGGAACTGCACGAGGGCAAACTCCTGGTTGTGCTGGAAGTCACAGCCTCTTAGTTTTCATGTCCGTTCCCAGGCAAATGTTACCAAGAATAGTGTCAAATAACAGGGGCTGAAAGGGTGGACTTAATTTTTAAATATTTTATGAGAGTGGTTGCAGACTAAAGAGTGGTTGGCGCACATACCAGACTAGTAAGAAGATGGGTCTATTTTTGGAACTGGCTAGAGTAATCGTTTATGCATGAGAAAAGAAGGTTGCTAGCTAGAGAAGCTAAGAGAGGGACCTGGGACTGTCATCTCCTTGCAGGGTCTCCTGCTGCAGATCCTACTGCTTCTTCCCACTTTAAAGCTGCATGTCCACTCCACCTGCCATCACTCATCCTGCTACTCATGCTTGACCTTGCTTTATCCAGCTCTTGACTCATTCTTTCTCTGATTCTCATACCAATTTGCCAGAGGTACAGCATTTGCTCACGGAGGGATCCTCATTTGCGGTCGTTAATGCAAAATGCAAAAAGAGAAGTTGGTTCAATGATATGTAACAGAAAGGCCCTTTGAAATTGGCTAGCTGCTGTAGCTACTTACAGAGGACTTTGCATTAGCTGTGGTAAACTCAGTATTTATACCTGGTAAGAAAGTTGTCAAACAAGTGCAGGTACTATAGCTGTAACTGGCACATGTTTAGCAGCATCACAGTATTGTGTATACTTACATTTTAAGTTGCATATACAGGTATATACTCTGTATATAAACACACACATAAAAATCACTTTGTGCTTCCTAAAGATGCATAAACAATCTACAGAGCACATACATCAGTGGATGCTGTACTGTGGACTTTTAAAATAACTGAAGTTGCACCTGAGGCAGCTTTTGGAAATGCATTTCCCATAGAATACAACTGAAACACTTTCTGTTCCTTAAACAGCAATACTTGGTATTTACTCATGTGTTTACACATATGTATACACACATACATGTGTATATAAGTGCATCATTAATTGTGTCTCCCCTTCAATAGAGATTTCCCGGATCTAGGCTCTAAAATCCCTGTTAGCTCCCTTTTGCTGTTCGGCAGGGAGCGCTCCTTCATCCACAACCGCTGTATAAATGAAAGTGGTAAGCAATTCTTACGACAATGGCGACAGATAATTCTCCTCCTGACTGCAAAGGCAGACACCTTTCTTTGAGGAACAGGTACTGTAGGCATATTTTCAAAGGCTATTTTTGTGGAGGTGACTCAAAGTAGTAACTCCAAACTGCCAGGCCCCCAGTTTCACTTAGTGCACAGCTGGAATGGGAACTTGGCTGAGCAATGAGCAGGTCTTTTCAAATACATCTGGTGGCCCAAACACATCTTAGTGTTTTTCACATGCTTGCACAGCATGCAGTTGCTGGCATGAAGTAATATCAGTGATTTGTTCCTCCCTTCCCAACTACACTTCATTTAGATGAAAAAAATGCTGCAGAGGAATACTGAGATTAGAGAAAATAGCTTCTTGAGATTCGCTCTCTTCCCTCATTTTGGTTTCTATTCTGTCCACTGGGATTGCCAGCATTTAAAATGAAATTCTCCCTTACATGTCAATAAAATGTCACACTAGTGACTGTTATGCAAGTAAGAATAGTGGTAATAGAGTGATAAAGTTCATGGACTGAGAAGACCATGGATTGAAAAATGACAACTTGAGATGGAACAACTAGATAAAAGAAAAATGTGAGATGTACTGTGATCGGACTATCAGCCTACCATTAGTGGAGCTAATGAAGAAGAAGGATCAGATTTAGGAAGTATGTAGAAAGCTACAGATGTAGGCAAATGAGTACTTTGAATAGTTGCTGTGTGAAAAAAAGGAATTTCCTAAATTGACTGCAGTAGAGCTAGAAAATAATTTTCAGTTTGGATGACAGTAACTCCCAGTACAATTTATTTTAATGGTTCAGGCATGGTCACAATATAGAATTTTTCAGATAAATCCTTATTATTTTGAGGTACAGAGCAAGTAGTTCTCTTCTTCCCAGTGAGTGTGAATATATATATATATATCCATTTTGCTGTCTTGGCAACAGTGAAAATTACTGACCTATGCACCAGTTACAAGCCATATTTTTGTTTCTGCTGCAAGAAGTTTTCATACAACTATGCAAGATAGAAAATAAATAATAACAATAATAAATTATTTTTATAAATGTGTCCTAGGAACACTGGCTTTTTCTGGTGTGTGCAAAATAATAATTTAACAATTGAAGAAACAATATAACAATAGAAAAATCATAGTTATACCATGTAGGCTATTAGAGAATGATTTCACATTAAATTTTCCTGTGCTTTAAACCACATGGCCTTCCACGTTCTGCTTTCAGTTGCAATGGTGGTATTATATTAATATAACTCTGATAGCTAAAAGAAAACTATACGTAGCAATATCTACCAAGGTATTGCTAAGTAACTTCTTTGAGTAGTTTTTCTGACACGATTTTAAAAAAAAATCATGTTAAAGTACATAGCTTTTTCTAGAAATAGTTTCTCCGATTGCAATGATATGTTTTCAGTCTACAAATAGGATATGGTGCTGTGAAAATCAGTGCAGTATGTCATGCATTTACATAGGATTTCTTTTGGAGGGAAGGAACTTTTATCACTTGCTAAATGTGGCTTTGCAAAATCCAAACAGATTATTACTATCCTCCAGCATGGTCCTTTTGAAATAAATAACTATATAGTAATTTTACACCTTTTAAATATTTGGTCTTTATAATGTCCAAAGGAATAATAATCAAGAGTGGGTTACCAGTGTGCATTGTACACAGGTGCCTAAGAGACTTTAGAGAGCAAGCACAAAACTTTTCGTTCTGGAATACTGAAGCACACTGTCCAATGCACTCATTAAAATATCTAAATTAGATCATTTTTCTAAAATACAGTGTACATTCCAGCACTAAGTCATTCCCTTTTTCATTAACCTAATAGGATTTCATGAATTCCAGAATGTTGAAATATGTCACAGAAGACAATTAACAGAAAAATACATTTGCTAAAGAATTATTTGGAAAGAAAATCCCAAGAAGAGTTGCTATCTATTGCTAGAAAAATAATTGGTTATATGGTATGGGATCTCATTACAGTGTCTACTTCAGTGATTAAAAAAAAAAAGCAACTAAATTTCATATAGTGTAAATATGTTAGGAAGCGTGATTTCTGTAAGAATTTACCAGATCTTTATGTAGAGCGGGATAGCTTTAAAGGGTCTTCAGATCAATTCCAAGAAAATCCATGACCAGGTAGAAACTCTCTTCCATTGTTGCCAGCAGATGTGGTTAGACATCCTTTTCATCAGCAGCCTTGACCATTGCAGGGGGAGCTGCCTTCTCTTCCAGGACTGGGTGGAAAACTGTGGTGGGAAGGGTGTATCTGAATAGCTCATGGTCTTCCTTAAATCAAGATATTGTTTAGCCAATATAAACTGATTATTTTTCTAAATATATTATTTATGCATTGATTGATATATCTTCAAACACAAGTATTTTCAGGATTGATAATCGACAGTGTTCTTGCTGGAGTTAAGAGTGCATAAGTAGTACTTCTAAAAAAATGTCTGAAGCTCTATGTGCTAAGCTAATAAAAACATAGAATAACCACTTAAAACATACTACCCTATTTTGTTAAATCAGATTTAACCTCAGAGGATTTATCTATAAAATGCTTTTCAGTCTTTCAGCTGGGGGGGGGGGTTCTAATACTAAAACAAAAGAAAATAAGATTGCCTGGTTTTCGATAGCAGCACTTGATTTCTCTTGTATAAACAGGAAATATTTTCAGAGTTCCAGGTTTCAGAGTAGCCAAGGAGCATAAAGAGGTTTAACTTTGACCTCGAATGTTGCAAATCTTTTGCCATTAGGATTTCATGGGCTGAAGCCTAGATGTCAACTGGTATTAAAAGGGTCTGTCAAGGTTTGGATAAGTATCTGAACATTCGGAAGGTTACTGTATCCATACGGAATTCCAATGCGTTTTTTTGTCTGGGCAATATTAACAGCACATTATTACATGAGAAGCTTCATATACAGAACTTTTTCAAACCATACATGGCATGTCTACCATTGCAAACTTTGTTGTGGTTTTCACCCAGGCCCTACTCCACACAGCTGCTGTGGAGTTAATCTCAGAGTAAAAGCGCAGATGAAGACTGCAAGCAGTCTGACTTTAATGGACCCTTTTATCGCCAACGTAATGGAATGAACTCGAGTCTCGCAATGCTGTATGGTGATTGCTAGAAAATGACTGAGCCCTTGTAATGCTATGAAATAGCTTTTGTTTATATTTTTACTGCAGGGTTTTCTGTATCCTTTTGTAAGGAAATGTGGATGTTAAATTGTCAGTATCTACATAGCAATAGTTTGCATGCCTTGATATGCTTTAAGACACGAGTGTGAGTGTTCCCTGGGGCTTGTGGGGGGGACACGCAAGATTATCCTTTCACTTGATATTTGTTGACTTGATTTTTTGAAGTACTAGCACAATCTTTATTGTTCGTTTTTCATTTTGTTTTCAATCTGATCTGAAAGGTAGTGTTTCAAGATGCCAGATGTCAGTATACCCAGTGGCAATTAACTAGAAAAACAAGTGCCTCTGTTCAGGCTTTCACGTACCTGAACTGGATGACCCGGAAAAAAATTGGGTATAGATTGAATTATATTGATGCTTTTTTCAGTCAAAATTCTGTTATAGCTGTTTTTCAAGTAAATCTTTATTGGTTAAATTTGTATGTTTGTGAAAGTAATTATATTAAGAATTTATATAATTAAAATATCAATTAAGATATTAATCTATAATTATTTCCTCAATGATAGCTTGCTGAGAATTTCCATAATTCTGACACTGAATAACTATGATCTCATGAAGTTCATCTATGCTAGACTTTAAACACTGATTGTGTACCATTAATTTAGTATTTTAATTGTTTGTACATACTAAGAGAGTCACTGTAGGGTTTTTTCCCCATTGTCTTTATTTCCCTAATGTCATGTTACTATTGCTCTGTTTCAGTAAAAAATTTGAGGTTAAATGCAATTGTATATAGCTATAAATACATCAGTACCCTTGTAAAGGAAAGGAGGAGTTATTTGATGAGGAGCAATGCTCTTTGTAGAATAAAAAAGCAGACTGAAAACAATATAAGGGGAATGGCTAGTAGAAATCATCACACTGCAAGCAAAGGCTGGAGCTCTGTAGAACGTAGATTGTGATAGTCAGGTTGGACCCAAACCATGCAGAAGTCATACCCTGGATCTGACTCTCAGAGCTCTCAGTAAAGGCTGTGTTTTAATTGATATTCACTGTGAAGTACAAATGTAGACACCGTGCTACAAACATCCATAGAAGATAAACTTGAAACAAACTAGCTTCTAAATATGCTTTGGTTGTAGATCTATTGGTGATGCTTAGTGTTGCTCCTGACACGTAATAGTCCAGGTGCTTTAATGATACATTGTGGTTTGTTTTTTTGTTTGTTTGTTTTTATAATTTTCTCTCAAAACAACCATAGTGGACTCCCGTCCTCTGAAAGATAATGACATATCCATGTGCACACTTTCATTATGGAAATCAGGTGAACTATAGCAGTGTCCAGCTACATAGAAAGCTTAGCATTAAAACTTGGGACAATTTTAAACTTCAGATGGGTACAGAATGTTTTAGCATATTATTTCAGCATTGTGAGAACTTCTCCTACGTAGACTTCACGCTGAATATCAAATCGTGGCAGGGTACTCAATGCACTGGATCTGTGTTAAACATCTCCTGAAGCTCCAGGGTAAACATCAACCCACATTCCTGTGGTGCCAGACAGTGTCATGATAAGAATGAAATAATGTGGGCAGAGTCTGTATTCTTTAGAGTGGCAGGATAACTGAAAACATACAAGCTGCCCATGTCTGACAGAATTATAAACTTCCACAAAAAACCCCCACCAAACTTCTATATAATGAAGGTAAAAAGTTACAACTATTAAAAATGGGTGCTTGCAAGTTTTGCTTTAATTGCCCTCATGAGGTTTTTAGATACTATACTAGGGAGCATGAACACACCTTCCCAAAACCGTTAGTAATTCCCTGTAACTTCTGAGACACTTCAAGCAAATAAGTTGTAAGTGCTAGTTACTGGAGCACACACAAATAGAAATATAGCTAAGAATACTAATTTTCCTTTAGTCGCCTTAGTTACACTTTGTAGCCTCCATTCCTGGGAAGTATTTCTAATGAGGGAGCATTTCAACACATTCTTAGTTTTACTGCTGATATGTTCATGACATAACATATAAACCGAAGTAGTGCCCAATTTCCGCTGTGATTAAGATTAGGTTTCCAGATAGTGTAGAAGATACACAAAAAAAAGAAGAAACATCAAAACCGACCCAAACCTTTCTGAATATTAACACTGGCTCATGCTGTAGCATGAGCATAAATAAGAGTTCACAGTTATGAGTCAGAGAAATTAGACCATCAGGTAGATTGGAAACAGAAGCAGAAATCCAATACAGTACAATATCTTTCCTGCTGTTTGATAAATTAGAAGTTAACATTTCCACACATGAATGTAATCTGCCAAGTAAAATTACTTTAAGTGCTGTCAGATACTTATCGGTAAATACTGAGTTTTTCCATAAAGAACCTGTTAAATCTGGATTCTCTCAAGGTATTGAATACATTTATTTTAGGCCAGTGCTTGCTGTAGAAACACATCATCTGGCCCAACTCAAACCTTGTCAACTACTTTATGAACAAACTGTAAATTAAACCATGATATAGTGACTCATATTGATTGTAAACAACTCTAAAATGTACTTAAACATTTTTTCTTAAGAAAGTAATTTTACCCAGGGCGAAGTTTTCCAATATATTTTCAGCTTGTGGATTTTTAGATGTTGGTTCTTTGGTAGCTCATTTTTTTTCTCATGGGAATACGCATGTTTTTCTTAATTATTTCTGCAGATCCCTAAACCCAAAGACCCCGAGGAATGAAAAACACACTGGAGAATCCCATTGAGTTACCAACTTACTACTAATTTGTTTGGGGTTTTTATCACTTTCCTTCAGAGGTCAGGGTCTTAGATGACTACAGAAGGTTTGGATATGCACATTAATCTTATTTCAAACTGACAGATTTCCTTCCTCATGCCTAAGGACCAAGAGACCAGGTGCACTGTGAGTGAGCTCCTTCTTACCCATTTGATCAGTACAAAAATGTCTTGATCAGGGGAACAAGGTTTCTTAGAATAAATAATATCTGAATTATATGTGAGGCGTTGTCTCTATTGTGGATCTTGTTTCTTCTTCTGTTTTTTGAAAGGACACTGCTTGGCTTTCCCAGGCAGTTTTCTGGCTTACTGTTTTATATAGACTGAGCAAATCTCCCAAACATGCAGTGCACCAGAGTAATATCCCATGTTTGAATCAGCCAAAAGAGGGACACCTACTTGAGCTTTACTTAGAAATGCCTTTCTCAGGGCACATTTGAAAAATATTCTGTAGTGAACATATTGTGTTTCAAGCAGTGTGTGCGGGGGTTTGGCTGTGTATGTAAAGTCAACTTGCATTTTCTTGTCAGTAGTAGTTCTCTTAACTGTAGGATCATAACCTCTAGGTACTTGCTAAACATGTAACAAACACCATAAGCTATATTTGCTTTTACAAAGGTACTTTTAGCAGTAGATGCTCTTATCCACATAGGTATTATTTCTTCAGCTTAAGAAACACTTACCATCTATCACTTATTTAGTAGCTTAAGTGATAGCTCCAAATTACACATATGGCATTTCCGTCTCAGTATTCATATTAAAATGTATATGTTTGAGATCTATTTGCTCTAGAGCAAACTTTAAAAAAAATAAATATCTTAGATGAAGCATTTTAAAGTTTATTTTTAATAGCTATCAAGTTTGACTAAGCCGGAATAGTAACACCCATATGCTCTTTTGTTAAGACCTTTTCCATTTTGGTCTCAACATGTAAATGGCTGCATGCAGTCTCCCATGCAGCTATTACTGAATATTATTGAGTTCAGTTGGCACTCAAATGAAATAACTAGCGAGGCCACAGATTACAGCTATGCCATTTTCCTTTTGGGCAGGTCCAGTTTCCTTTCCTTTCTTTTCACATTTTCCTCCAGCAAAACATACTTTTTTTAGCTTGTAAAAACCTTTGGAGCACAGCAGGAGAAACCACTTACTCATGGGGTGAAAGGTTTTTTTAATAGACAGCAAAAGCTCACGGCATGAGCATGGTGCTGGTCTGCCTCTTGAGTCATAAAAACAATGTAAATGATGCATAACTTTTTAATGAATAAATGCTAAGAACAAACTTTTAATATTTGACAAAGAAGAACAGATTTCACTTATGTTCTATATTTTATAGCAGTTGTTTTCAGTATAGCAATTAAAGAGGTTTCAAAATTTAAAAATACAATTATTTTATTAGTTCGTGTATGTACACCATTCTAATGCCTTGCAAAAGAAAATTTAGAACGACATCTACCCACAAAAAGTTTAGTGTGTGTAAAGGGTGTTTATTGTTACAGGATTTCCAGTGAGATGTAACAGAACAAGCAAACAAGCCTGAAATGAGGCCACAGGCTTCAGTCAAGTGATTTTGCCTATTTAATGCTATGTGCAATGTATTCTTTTAAGGCACCACTTAAACGCAGCCAATTCCACCAAATAAAATTGGGAGAGCTTTAAGTTGGAGTCTACATAAACATAACATTAAGAAATCATATTTCTGTTATCTATATTATTGTTCAGTAATAATTATTGAAGGTGCAATTTTTTAAAAAATGGGTTTTTTTGAAGAAGCTTGTGTGTGAACACTTACTATGAGTATGCTTTACCCAAAATTATGTGTCTACATATATTTAGGTAAAGGCCATGGTACTAGGATATATAAAGAGGCTTTTGTGCTTCAAACAAAGTTGAGGAAAAAGTGAAAATATTTAATCAACATAAAACCATTTTGTATACCTGCTACATTAACCATCTTGAAAGGATATTATTCCATGTAACTTTAGAAAGATGTAACAAAGATGACAAAAGTTATGGTTATCAATGAATGAGATATGCTCAACTCAGTGTGCTTACTAAGATACTCTCAGAAAGCCAATGAGTAATGGCTTTTTCTCTGGCTTGTCAGTGACTTCACCTTGAATATTGCTAGAAAGGACAGATACAACTTGAACAAGATGGTGAAAGCAAGTCTTGGACTTGGGTTAAGGGTGCACTCTATAGAGAAGATGATGTGGACGTGGGGATTTTGTTCAGTAGAAATAGCCTTTCCACTTAGGAATAGAGCCACAGTGTTTTGCAGATTCTTTTCTCAATTTTATCATCATCAGGTGTTCAAGAGGCTGAAGTTTCTTTTCTAGCAACTTGTTGGGAAATATTACTTGAGGTGTACTGTGCTTTATGCTGGATGACTTTTCCAGCTCATGCGTCATCATTTGAAAAGGAAACACGAATATATCTCTGTCAATTAACCAAGTGGACTCCTGCAGTGCATCATTAATTTCCCGTGTTTGGAGGAGAGCAAGGAATTGTGAAAGGGCTTGCGTCATGTTTCTGAAGTCATGCATATACTTTCCATTGCATGTATAGACTAGAGCTACTTCACTGGCAGGTTATTTAAGTTGTATCTTTAAAATAAAATATTCTGATGAATGAAAAATGATCATTTCCCATTTATGGAGAGAAGACAGGTTACTAATAATTAACAAATAATTTCTTCAGATGAAACATCTCTTATGTAATTAAAAACACATTTGACTTATTAGAGTAAAAACAATTGAAAGTATTCACAGATTCAAAAATATTATGGCTACTTTACGTGGGAATTTGTTAATGTGATTTTTAAACAATGATTTAGAAATAATTGATTTTTCAATAATTATCCCAACTGTTTTTTAATTGTCTTAAGTGGTGCTAGCAATCCAAGGAAGATTTACGATGTGTATAGCAGATGGCATCTGTTTTTCTTTCTTTGTGTGCAGGGTACAGTGGTTGCGTTTTGTTAAGGGTGGCTGGCTGCAGAGCCGGGGGGGGGAAGCAGGTTACTTCCCAGGTCCTGGCTGGTCTGTGCTATGTCAGATGAATCATATGCAGGGAAAGGGATTTTTTTCCTCTGTCTTGGGAGCCCCAAGGCACAGGAGAGAGTGCTCCAGAGTATGAGGCAGCAGAGGATGAGGGTGTGGGAACTCACCAAGCAAAGCCCGGACCTGTACTCCTCAGAGGCAATAGGGCAAAGAGGAGCAGTTGCAAAGTAGGCTTTTGTTGACTTCCTGGACTAAGATGAAGCCTAGCTGAAATCTGTTCTGCATGACTGTGATATGCAGTCATGTATTTATGCATTTATAAAATGTATATACAGTCATGTATATATGTATTTATAAAATCTTCTGTTTCTGTTCTTCTGAATTTTCTCTTTAGAAAGTTCCCTGTTGCAGTTTATATTCAAGTAAATCCTTGCATATGCTCTTAAAGCCTTTGAGTGTATTCAGTTGAAAAACTGACACCTTTCAAAGCCCCAGTCAACTTGTGTCCCATCCTAGATGGCCTTTCAAAGAACCTGTTCTCTTCACTGCTGAAATAGGAGATGAGGTTCTTGGGAGGCTGGGGGAGAAGGAGGAGACACTTTAAAAAGCACATAAGAAATACCTGTCCTGCTTGCTACTTAAGTAATATATATTTCCACTATATGTTAAGTCTTTTCCAAAGATGTCTCTTTGGGGAACAAACTGTTTCCAGATGGAGTGAACAGGTGACCACAGACCGACAGCAATTCAGGACCATTTGCTGTGTGGATGAGAAGCTGATAAATCACAGAAACCAATAGCTAAAATGCACTGGGACATGTGGTTCAGGCTGCATGGGCAGATCACCCCATTGTCTGCTTTCTGCACAAGTTTAGGCAACCCATCTGTACGCTGATACTCAGATCTGCTTCTTTCCAAACCAACCCTTAACACCTGATGGGAAAAAAGCTACTGTACCTTAGAACTCTCTAGCCTGGTCTTGGCTTTCCAGCCTCCCGAGTTCTGGACTTGACTATTTTTCTTAAAGAACTGTTATGTCTGTGGAAGAAATAAATCAAAGTGAAAAAGTAATTTCTGTTGCAAAACTGAAATCATAATTGCAGAGGAAAAAAAACCAACCACTTAAAAAAGCCCCAAATATTACTGAACAAAAAATGGTGGTTTGTACATGGCTAGTATATACTAGTAAGATCAATGGATTCCAGGTGATATTATATTGCTCCATTATGTAGTTACCTGACTAAAATATTAAATGAAGAAGTTGGAAAATGCCATTGGTGCTTTTAATGAGGGCAAAAGGGCAAGAATATGCAACGTCATATTAACATGTTACACGCTGCAGCCTGACTTGAAAAAGAAGCCTTAGATTAGGCCCCCTTTTTGGAAAAAAACCTCCAAGTGGCTCTGAAATATTGGCTCTTTCTTACACAACGTCCTCGTAATCCCTGAAGTGTCTTTATGTTCTCATTAATCCATTGCTTAAATAAATATCACAGCAGCCTTCCCCTCTAATGAATGGTGTTAGCTGTTTGGACTTTAGGAAGCAATCCTCCTGCATCCTGCAGGCTTGCTCCTGTATTGAAAGGGTTTGTGCAGCATCCAAGTTCAAATGCCTTATCCCTAAAGCTTGTTATCAAAAAGATATTGACAGACTGGAAGATCACACCAGTGTGACCGATGACAGACCTAATGGGATTCTTTTTAAAGACAAAGGTTCAAAGGGTCTAAAGACATATTTTGGCCAAGACATGACAAGGCTTGATAACAGTGCATGCCCGCCTGAAGAGAGACAACACAAGAAAAGAGAGGAAATTTCATGTGATAGCCACTAGTTAATAGCAGTAATGACATGAGATTAAGAAATTAAAGCTATTGCCTGAATCTTAATAAACACCTTCAGATAATTAGATTTAGTGAGTCGTGGAGGCCCCTCTGAAGAGGCGTGCAGCTGGTGCTGCAAGGCTGATACTTGAAATCTGGCAGTGCCAGAAGCTGGTAGTTTTCAGAAGCCTTTTGCTGTCCAGGAGGTGGACAGGACGACCCACTTTCTGCTCTCCAACACCAGTGCTGGGGAGTCTGTGCTTCTGTGGCATTCATTGTAGATACACAATGAACATTTTCAGCTTATGTCAGTTATTAGATGAATATGTTAAGCCATGAGCGTTGTATGAGGAGAACGAAAATGGAGAGAATCTCAAAGTTCAGCAGTGTGCCTCTGTAAATTCACTGAGAGGTATTTATGTTTCTCTGCATTTAACATAGCAGATATGTGAAGTATGCTGTACGCTATGTCAGCAGTTATGTGCACTGATGGATGACTGACATTATTATTATTTGTTCCGCACGTTATGGATGAGGATGTTGGATGGACTTTATTAATACAAGAAATTTTACAAACCCTTTCTTGGAATGATCACTGTACAAGTTTTGTAAATCTGTTTATGGTACAAAGTACTACACTTGCATAGATAACTAGAGCTACAAAAAAAAAAAAAAAAGGGTTTCTGACATTTTCTCATTAAATTTCACTGTTTTTTCTGAAGGTGTGATACTGAATTCCATGGCTGTAGAATGTTTACTCTCATGTCTTTTAGGTTTTTTGAGGTTGGTGGTGAAGGTGGGACTCACTAAATCTATTGAACAGCCCTGTCCATACAGTGTATATAGGTTTTACTGGCAGAAGTACCCCAGTGGATATGTGAGTGAAGGTGGCTGACAGCAGGTTATGGTGGGCTGTTTATCGTTATTCGTTGTTATTTGCTTAGCTTCCAGCAAAGTCAGACCCTCACAGAACAGCAGTCAGCTCCTGTGTGTACCAGGATGTTGTCCCTGGTGAGAGCACAGATGACAGAAAAAGGGAGCAGAGATGGTATAGAGGTTCATGGCCTTGAAGCTTTGCAGTATATTTTATTCTATTCAGAGGTTCAGATGTTTCAAAGGCTCTCTGGTTTTACCAGCAGCTGTTGTTCATAATGCCCAGTTGTGGATTTTGGGGCTCACTAAATCTTTTTAGTGCTTTTTTTTGTGAAAGTTTTTGACTGTGTTGAATTTTAGAAACCTAGAATGGTTTGGGTTGGCAAGCACCTCAAAGACCATCTACTTCCAACCCCCTGCCATGGCCAGGGACACCCTCTACTATACCACGTTGCCCAAAGCCCCGTCTAACCTGGCTTTTACCTCCTCCTTGGAGGGGGCAGCCCCAGCTTCTGAGGGCAACCTGTTCCAGTGTCTCACTACCCTAAAACTAAAGATTTTGTTTCCTTATGTCTAACCTAAATCTCCCCTTCAGCGCAAGGCCATTACCCCCTTGTCCTATCACTACATGCTCGTCTAAACAGCCCCTCTCCAGCTTTCCTATAGGCCCCTTTAGGTACTGCAAGGCTGCAATAAAGTCTCACCAGAGCCTTCTCTTCTCCAGGCTCAAGAAGCCCAACTCTCAGCCTGTCTTTGTAGGAGAGGTGCTTCTCTGGACACACTCCAACAGGTCATGTCTTTCTTGTACTGGGGACCCCAGAGCTGGACACAGTACTCCAGGTGGGGTCTCAAGAGCAGAGTAGGGAGCATATTCACCTCTCTTGACCTACTGGTCACACTGCTTCTGATATAGCCCAGAATACATCAGCGATGCAGTATACGTCCGTGAGACTCAAATGAGAAAATAATAGAGAGTAATTTTCATATGACTCTCAAATGTTAAAGGCAGCAGTTGAATTTTGCAATTACAGGTTTGATTGTGAGTTGTCTTTCTAACAAAGAGCTCTTAAGTATCCACCAATTTAAGTGCTTTTTCATAGACTAAAAACCTTTACTAAGAGTCTCATTTTTCCTGAACAAAAGCATCATCTTGAGTGTTTTTGCCCATATACTGAAGAGGAAAAATTCCTCTCGCTATATGTCTCGTGCTAGTTGTAAATTGCTTGGGAAAAGATGCATAAACTTCCAGAGGTAAACATTTCTTAAAAATTAGTGTAAAGTAGCTGTTCATTTCTGTTCAAAGTAGGGAAGTGAATGTTTTTTGTTGGAAGTACAGTTTATTTTAATAAACTAACCCATATACAAAAATAAATAAATAAAATACAGTAGCAAAGGATGCACAATTAACCACATTCTTTGATCTGTCAAAGATCAGATCAAGGAAAAGTAATTGAAATAAATAGAAGCAGTATGGAAAACTTCCATAAAGCTATGAATAGTGACCCATGGCTTAATATTCTAGTAGAAGTACATATTATTAGATAATCTGGAGGTGTGAAATAAGGTCGGTGTGTCAGAGCTCCAAGGCATCTTGTTTCTCCAGGATCTCAAGTACAGCGTTACTACCACTACAGTATCAACATAAGAGCAAAATTAGACCTGAATGAGTTGTTTGATCTTGAGTGTGACAGTACCAGTGGGGAGTTACAGATCCCTTAGCGGGTTTAGAAGCACACTAAACCACAAATGTGACTTCTTGTCAGTTCAAACGGATCCTTGGTGACTGCCAGATTTCTCGTTTGATATTTTAATTTATTTTTTTAAATTCTGGTGAAGATGTGTAGGAGTGCATTCTGGGCAGCAGTAGTCAGAAATAAACTGAGCATGTATGATAGCTGCTGCTTCTCCGCGATCATTATAAAGTTGATGAACAGCAATCTGCTGCTCCATCAGGCAGCAGTTCACAGCTCTTGGCCCTTCTCCGTAGCTCACTGCAAAAGAGCTCAACTGAGTGGAGAACATGGTGTTGAGGAGCTGTGCTAAATGGTGTAAAAACTAAGAGAGAGATTGGCCTTGTGTTATACAGAAGTAGGTTTGATAGAAGGATCATGAGGTTTAAGAAGATGAGATGAGGATAGTGGTTGTCAAGCAACCAAGCAGTAAGATGTATAACCTTACAGAGAGCATCTTTAGTCATTGGTCTGTACAGACATCGCATTTGTCCTCTTCAAACTGCCTTTTTACTCAGAGTCTGTTGTTTTAAAAAATGAAGTTAAGTAATAATTTCTGGGAAGTCAAAATGTTTCATGGGTAAACACAAAATAGGTTGTCTCTGATATAGATTTGCACCCTATTGCATAGATTGCATTAAACGTAATTATATAAAACTAAGTTTCAAACTAGAAGCGTTTTCTTCTCTTGATGCAACTCAGCCTTTCTAATGAAAACATTAGAACATTTCTAATTTCCTAATTAGAAAAAAAACCTCAAACATTTTCTAATGAAAATATTTAAATAGAAGTACTATCTGATCCATAGAGCAGAGAAGTGAGTCAAAACTGAAGGATTTCTGATGCTGTGCTGTTATAGTGTTTTGTTTACTGATTCAGCTTACACAAGGGCATGTCAAATCAGGTGAACACGTAAGAGGCAAAGGCAGCTAGGGCTGATGCCAGGTCCCGGTTTAATGATGCCATAAAAATGTCAAACTCAATGTGTTCTAAAAATCACAGTAGTAGGTAGTGTGGATTATGATTTGGACTTTCTTTTAACAGCAAATTTCTACGTAAAGTTAGTCAAATGTATGTGTCGTCTAACAAGTCACATTTTTGGCTCTCTGTAATATTATCCCTTCTTACAAATCGACTTTTATTTGCATTAGGACTGCGGCAAGTTGCGATCTGTGTGTGCTTTGAGAGCTGTTGGAAAGTGTAATGGTGTTAGTTTGTCGTTCTGAACTGTTTCCTCAGATCATGGGAAAGTTAATGTACTTGAAAGTTTGTCTATTTACACCAGGTAAGGAATAGACTGAGGTCAGCCAGTTATGTAGTTTATCAATCCAGCTCAATCTAGCATCTCACTGGTAATCTTAGCTGCTGGATTCCATAAATTACCTTCCCTCTTTACAAGCATTCCATAGTAGATAAAACACGTTTGATTTTCCTAGGGTTTTAACTTACTCTGCAACCTGTTTGCATTTAGTGTGAGATTTCTATGAGAATATTATAAGGGGTTTGCTTTTTTTTAAAAAAAATGCTTTTCCTGTGACAGACTTTTAGGCTAGTAAAACTGTTGAAACTTTGTGGTGCACCAAATGGGGCATTGCAATAAATTGGTCTATTTTGTCAGTTCACCTCATTTTGAGAGCTGGAAATGAATTATTTAAGGAATGAGATAGGAAAGACTTTGCAGCAGTGCTGATTAACACCCGTTCTAGATGTTTGCCGTGTTTTTCCATCACATGTGAATGGTGCATTAATCAGTACTAATGCACAAGCTAATGTTTCTTATTAACACTTTGCATTGTTCTTTCTCTTGATAAAAATAGAATTTAAGGGGTTTTGTCCACTACTACTTGCTGGTGAGGGAACTGTTACATTTTTCTTTCCAAGCTGTGCCACGATAAAAACACATTCAAAACCAAACATCATTCAGTGGTTTGGGGGTTTTTTTGGATTTTCCTTTCCTATCTTGCTAATTACAGATCTGAAGCACTTACATTGAATTAATAGTTGGAGTTTGCATTGTCTTTTCCTTTTTGCACTGACAGATTTATACAGCCTTGCATTGAGGCATTGCTAATGTGAGTTTGTTTGTGGGACATCTGCTCCTGCAGCAGCACAGCAGAAATTCCAGCTCGAAGAGTTCTAGATTGCATCAATAGACACAGATATATTAGCATCTCCGTTTGGATCAGGAGTTTGCTTTTGAGTTTTGGGGGTTTTTATTCTGCAATCTGCCTTTGCCCATTTCTGATTTGCGTTATGCACTTGTATTTCAGGCAGGTAAACGATATGCCTTTTGGATAAAACCAGAACAGGACAATGCACACCTGGTTGATGAGTTTTAGCCTGGTTGTGCTCCAGTGACTAGGGGGCACTCAGGTTGTGTGACCAGGCTAGAGCTCATCTTGCCATGCCTAACTCACAGCCCTACTCTGCAAATCTGCTCGCATTGCGTTGCATTGCTTGCTAATGTTGACATAGCCTGTACTGCTCTGACGAGGCTATAAGGTGAATCCACCTGTACATTTTTCCTAACAGGATCTTTCCAAAAACATTGAAAGAGCTTTTAAACTCTGTGTTAAGGTTTTACTTCATCACAAACAACCTGTGATTTTTTTCAGAGAAATCTAGATCTCGGTGAAACAGAATAAATGAAAATCAAAGCTTTTAGCAAACAAATTGCTTCCAGCTTGCCATTTCCTTCCAGGGAAAATAATTTCCTTCAGCTTTACTTTCAGTCCTGTAACCTTTAGTAGCTTTTCAGGTTGCAAAAAGCCTCTGCGGTTTCTTCTGAATCCCTCAAAATAAGTCTTCCTTTTTGTTGTCTCTGCAACCTGTCTCTGTGTCTGCTATTCCATTCCCCTGCATACATATGGTCAGTAACTTCTAGGAAGGAAGATTTTCCTAGGCAGAATGTAAGGGGAATTGCATGGTTTAATATGTTAGAGGACAAAAAGACAAATATTGTCAGCTATCAGTCACATGAGGCATGGATACCACACATTGGTAGGTTATGCAAACTATCATAATTGGGGGAAAAAAGAATTTATTAAATGTATTTAATTTAATACGTTAAGCAAAGAAATGTAAAAGAAAACAATAAACATATGCTTTGGCCTGTAGCAGCCTGGGCTTTTATTGCTTCTCAGTTTATTCCTGGTGGTGGTCAGAGGGGAAGAAGGGAAAGGGTCCTCTGAACTGCTACACCAGGCAGTGCACAGCACGTGAGTGTTCCACCTCACTCCTGGGATGCTGTGCTTTGCAGTATAAAAACTTGTTAGCCGTAAACGCCACGAGTACATTCAGTATTCTGGGAACATCAAATCTTTTAAGCGGTGGCCTTTGGGCTTGCTTAATGGAGTGCTTTAGAAAGGCTTTATGTTATTCCCATCACATGAGGGCCAAACCACAATAAAAGTTAGGATTCAGGTGAGGGGAGCAAAGGAAACAAAGTGTGATATGCATGGGCCCAGAGTCACTGTAATCTCTTGAGTGATCCAGCCCTCAGGTATTGGTACTCAAAAAATAATTCCCTTTCATTTTCTCTTACTTCTGGCCTCTCAAATTTAGCAAGGAGTACTTCACAGCCCTTTTTTATGCTGAAGGATATATGCAGTTTTTGCTTGAGTAAAAATTAGTCCTCTCTGAGTGCGAAATCAGTCACAAACTAAAGTTAAGCAATCTTATGCCTGTTCACTAGTAGCTCTGGCTAAAAGCTTCAGGTTTTCTGCTTCTTTATCATAAACTCCTGTCAGTTTTCTCTCCCGTCTGCAGGTACTCTCAATTTTTATATCTTTGCTGCTGAATTCTCAGCATTTTTACAGAAGATTCTCATTTCACCTTCAGTACTTCAAACGTTCTCTTTTCCTACACATCCCAAATGTTGACATTGTTACCAATGGCATTGATCTGATCGCAGTTCTCTCCTTCCTAAATTATTGATCAGGTTTTCTACTTGCACATGCAGTTAAAGTTTCTTCTTATGCTTTATGTATTTACTCCAATCTGTTCTCTGGTTAATCCTCACCATGCTGTTCCCCGCTCTCCTCCATTCTCCCCTAGTGCTTGGAATATGCCTCTGTTAACCTTGCTAAGCACAGCAATCCGTCTCTTTGGAAACAGTTTTTATAATCTATATGTTTGGCAAAGCCTGCAAGTATAGGCACCCCTTGGAGAACCCATTTACAACATAAGATGGAGGTTTTATTCTGTTTCCCCTCAGCACCTGATGACAAAAGCACTTCTGTCATCTCTCTGTGGTAGGTGCCTTCAGGGGAATTGAGCTGATGGGACTATGAGCTCTGGGCCCTGTGTTTGTATTCCTTTGAACTTTTAATGTCACAGTCTGCCTCAATTTCAGCTGATGGCACAGGAGGAATGAAAAGGGGGGTGGGAAGGGTGGGGGGAAAGCTGCTTCTGCCTAGCTATTAATACTGCTTTTGCAACATATGGGCTATTTTCTTTTGGGAAACATTGTGTGAAGTTCCTGAGTTCCCAGGTTTGTGTTACAGCTTTGAAGGTGGGTTAGGGTTTGTTGGGTTTGGTTTGTGTTTTTTTTTTTCATTTCATTTTAAAATCTAAAATTTATCTGAATGCTTCCTCTGATGATTTCTTAGTCAACATTAGCTGTCCTTTGGGCCACTAATGTGATGATTGATAATGTGAATGTCCTAAGCAATGTGGAGCTTGTTTGTTTGGAACTTAACTCCTGCTACTGCGTCCAGCCACAGCAGCATTTCTTTCTGACCTCCCACAAACACCTGAGCTTAAAATGTTGTCTTCTGCAGTGGAATATTTTATTAATATTTCTTTGAATAACACAGTTTTCTTTTTTCTGAAGGCCACCAGCTAATGCACTTCCTTCTAAATAACAATGATCATTTGTCTTGAGATTTAGTTGATAGCCAAAATCTTTTTTTTTTTTTAATTTTTTTTTTTTTAGTAAACGATTTTAGCTCCTGTTTGATTTATACATTCAAGTTTGGACCTTCACCTCAATTTCCAGAATATGAGGATTAGAGTCTTTAGAGATTTAATATAAGAATTTATCAGCTAACTGGTAGAATGGGGCTTTAATGTAGAAATTAGATAAAATATTGCCTTATGTGAGCTTCTGCATTTACAGAGCATAATTTCATGTTGACATATTTAGGAAAATGCAATTGCATCTTTAGGAGGAGGATGGAGTTGCTTCCATGTCATACCTGTTACACATATGGAAAGCTCTAATGAAGATGAAGACACATGGGAATAAACAAAATCACAAAGTTTTTCTCCCAACATTGCAACACTAAGGTTCCTTGAAGCTCCTCAAAATACTTGGACTTTTATGCTAGTGCAAAAAGCTTTCCTTAGGGAAGCAAAGTATACTTCTTATAATTGCTAATTGATCTTAAAATATTTCTAGTTCCATTAAGTACAGAAAAACTGTGCAGAGGTTGGGATCTCAATTAAGACTGTCTTGCTGCAATATTTTGTCATTTCAGTATTAGATGTTTCATTTGGCAATAGCACTTATATTAAGAATGGTAGCCTTACAGAACAACTTATTTGATGTAGGCTTTTTTGTTTACAAGCAGAGCTTGAACAGCAACAGCATTCCTGATGCAAGTATTCAAATTTTTCTTAGGGGTTCTTATCTAAGCAGATCTTATAAATAAGCAATCATGAAGTTTGCAAACAGAATAATATACATGTGAGTGTGTGTGCAGAGGTGTAGAGCAGTTATCAAGACAATGCATAGATAGATGTTTCTAATTTTAACGGTGCCTTTGAGCAAGTAACATTTCCACTGTTCATCAGATTGAAGGGCCATCATTTTAATATAGTCTTCTGTATGCTATCACATTCTTTCCAATCCATTTCACAGGGAAATTGGCCATTGTTAGAAAGATATTGTTTGCATGGTTTAGTACATCACTGTCACACTATTAACCTTCAAATATTATGCACACAATTGACATACACTAAGAGAAGCGAATCAAGATGTTTTCACTTATTTTTGCTGTCTAGAGGACCTGCATTAAATAACATGCTCTTAATTTGACTGACAGAAGACCACAAACATTATACTTGTACATTACAGAAATCAACTGTAAGGAGAATTTTGAGGATGTCATTGTCAGATGTATGGGGGGTTTTCTCCTTTAAATACTGTAACAAATGAATGCTCAGACTTGAGCACTGACCTGTGTGCCAACCAGCCTTCTATGGGGTTGGAAAAGCATGTTCATCTCTGATGGCTGTAGTAGTAATCCATATCCAAGAAGATCACTGTTTGTCTTGATAAACAATATAGGCTAGGCTTTTCTATTTCCCTCTCATACTTTTATAATCTAAATTAAATAAAAATTGAAGCATTAAATATATATTCAGCCCTAGAAAAATACTCAATATATTGAAAAGAGTAACTATTCTCCAAGCTTGTCAAACCTGTAAATGTAGATATCCTTTTTCTTAAAATAGAAGCCATATAAATTCTGGTCTACTGAGAGAGTTAAGTCAATTCTTTTGCATGAATTAAGATCTCTGAAGTTGTTAGAGAATAAATTCACCCCCGACAAAACACTCTTCTTACAAATACCCATCTCTCATGGACTTCCACAAGTGCTCTGAGATTGGCTTTCACAACAGGAGGGGAGGGAGGTTCTACTCTTCCAAATGTATGTGGGGATAAAAACCTTCTCTTTCCCTGCCCCTTTCTTATTGCCAGTGAATTGTGTGGGTTTCCTGCTTCAAGCCAGCTTGTTGTTTTGTGTGGTGCCCCACTTTGAAAGTAGTTTAGGGGAAAGGGAATTAGAGATGGGAAAACAGGAGGTCTGAAATGAAAAAGTCTCACCTGGGGCAGGTCTAGAGTGTTTGTTCTACTCATCACCCCCATGTCATAAATTACCTTCTCAAGCCATTCTCAGCAGAATGTTTTTTCAAGGACCACCAAACATTTAGTATTTCTTTTCCAAATGGTTGAAGGAAACCATGGGTTTTTTCACATGAAAACCATGTGTTTTTTTTCACACAGTGTGTATAATTTCTGACAGGAAAGTCACATCGTGTTTTAGATAAATGAGTCTAAGTGATACTGAATGCCAACATATTGTTCAGCAAGAAAAATACCTGCACATGTCTTGTGCCCATATAAAGTTTCACAGTGAGTCCTAGAGCAATTGGTTTCCTTTAAAGTGTTTGCAATTTTATGTGCACTGCTGGTCAGCAGGTAGAGGGCTAAGAAGGCTTAAAATGTTCTTACAGCAAAGCATTCTTAATTATTTTCATTATTTAAATAAAATGTTAGGATATGCCCTACGTTAGGTTTCTGTCATGCTAGAGTACTCCCACAACAATCTGAGATCTCTGCCCCTGGGCTAATGGCACCACTTTATTCTAGTTAGTCTCCTTTTTTGGTACCTGGTAGAGAAAATGAGTGGGCTTCCTTTTTGGATTTTGCTTTAAAGACTAGCAGCGAGGGAAGCCTTCCTTTTATTTCAGGCATTCATAGCAGCTGTTTGTCAATATTTTGAAATAGGAACAGAGAAAGACATAAAATATTAAAAGTGTGCCAAATCCTATCCTTTCTGCAGGCATGCCTTTGATTTCAGTAGTTTTGTTTAGTCTGGGTTATTTATACTTTCCCAACGAGAAATAATTTAAACATTCATATTTCTAGATCTCAGTTAAATATTTATCTAAGTTTATAAAGCTGCTTCTGCTGATTAGTGAGCTACCTGTTATGGGAGAACAAAGAACCTCAAAAGGCAGCAAATTAAGGTCACAGGTCAGTGTTCAGGCAAAATAGAGCTGGGCTACCAAATGATTTCCCGTTATTAAGCCAATAAATCAGGCAGATGTTGATAGATGCAAGCACTGGGGCAGTATGTCAGCCTCATGAAAAAATTGTTTAACAGATTCAGGTGATCAATGCTGTCAGAATCTTGCATGTGAAAAATAAGATGACAAATTAAGCTGTAAGGCTGTGACACCAGAGATTATTATGTGCCCCTTCCCCCTAACCCCCCTACCACTGCCACCATCGTTTTACATCTAGCCTAAAAGCAAAAGCACAACAAATAAATAAATAAAATTATGTGCCTATCCATTTGTGTCCCTTGGAAAGTCCACAAGTGAGGCGGAAGGCTAATGGATTTTCAAAGCAAATGCAACCTGCTGCATAAGCCCTGATTGAAGAGCTCTGAAGGGGAAGAAAATAGATAAAGGGCTTATTGAATTATTAATGGGCTCTGTGATAGTGGCCTAATTAGAGCTAAAGAGGTATCACTTTTTTCTAATGGAATGATGAAAACAAAAATAACCCATCAGAAGTCATCATGATAGAAATTATGTTAAAATTGAATACCTTTTCATGGCACAAAGCACTATATTGTATTTACTTTTATGAGTTTCTGGATTTTGCATATTATAAAATGTGTAGCAAGAAAAATCAGACATGAATTTTTTTTCTGAATAACACCAGTGGGGTATTTGCTGTTGAAGGCTTTGGCCTTCTTGTTTCCTCAATTTGAAGACACTTGAAACTGACAAAAAAATCAGTCTCTGAAAAAGGACATCTTTCTAGTCAATGTGTCTGCTGTTGTGAGCCACTGAAAACCGAGTACTGTGGGTTTTCATGAGGAAAGTTAGCAGAGGGAGACAACAAAAAGCATTCGTGCCTACCTTAGGAGCTACCTGAAAGGCAACATGAACTGTCACTGGGTCATTTAAGATTTCTTCAATAGTTAGTCTGCCAGAGATATCAGATTACTGCTGTTACCTGTCTCTAGACAGACAGGAAAGTGCTGTGCATCTGTTTTTTGCAGACAAGCTCACAGAGAGAAAAATTGTTCTTTGAATGACACCAATTCCCTCTTTGTTTATCTATCTATGATTTTATATTTTTTCTTTAATGTCGTGTGCCATGTCCTGGTCTCAGCACTCTCAGATGGTGGCTGGAGCCTCTCAGTAAAAGTGTGACAGCAACCATCCTCTTCAAAGTGAAATGAGGTTGTTCAATGGCAACTACATATGTCAAAATATATTTTTGCATAAATTCTCCCTCTTTGGTTCAGTTCATAAGGGTCCTGGTAAATGAGGATTGGTAATGATTTGAAGGATACTGATTTTTAGCATCAGGTCTGAACAGTGCAGATATTCAGACTGAGGAGATGCTTAGGGACGTGTTGCCAACTGGGCAAATAAACTTCCCGAGCTGGTGCGATCCATGGGAAGGCTGTGTTTGTTGAGAAGAGGCTGTGGGTGCTGCTCTGGGTGCTACTTGTGACAGCTGCTGAGACAGTCCCTCTCCCCACTGTCAAACTCATCTTGCTGTCTTGGCTCTGGGGTTTGGGTGCTGACCAAACAGTTTGTTTTATAGTCATAAAATGCTTTGGGTTGGAAGGGACCAGGGACCTCAAAGATCATTTAGTTCCAACCCCCCTGCCATGGGCAGGGACACCCTCCACTAGCCCAGGTTGCCCAAAGCCCCATCCAACCTGGCTTTGAACACTGCCAGGGAGGGGGCAGCCACAGCTTCTCTGGGCAGCCTGTGACAGCGCCTCACCGCCCTCACAGGGAAGGATTTCTTCTTAATATCTAATCTAAGCCTACCCACTTTCAGCTTGAAGCCATTTCCCCTTGTCCTATCACTACACTCCCTGGTGAACAGTCTCTCTCCTACTTTCCTGTAAGACCCCTTTAAGTATTGGTACACTGTGATTAGGTCTCCTCAAAGCCTTCTCTTCTCCAGGCTGAACAAGCCCAACTCTCTCAGCCTATCTTTATAGGAGAGGGTACTCCAGCCTCCTGAACAACTTCATGGTCCTTCTCTGGACTCGCTCTAACAGCTCAATGTCTTCCCTGTACTGGGGACCCCAGAGCTGGATGCAGTGTCCCAGGTGGAGTCTCATGAGAGCAGAGTAGAGGGACTGATTCACCTCCTTTGACCTGCTGGCCACGCTGGTCTTGATGCAGCCCAGGACACAGTTGGCTTTCTGAGCTTCCAGCACATGCTGATGGCTCCTGTTGAGTTGTCATTGTTCAGCACCTCCAAGTCCTTCTCCTCCGGGCTATTCTCAATCCATTTTCCACTTGTACAAATTGAGGAAGATGTCTTTCATCCTTCCTTTGTCCACCATCTCTGTTACTTCATAGAACCATAGAATGGTCTGGGTTGGAAGGGACCCCAAGGATCATAGAGTTCCAACCCCCAGTCACAGGCAGGGCCACCAACCTCCAGGCATCATAGAAGGCTACTAGATTTGTCATGCACGATTTGCCCTTAGTGAAGCCATGTTGGCTGTCACCTCCTTATTCTCCATGTGCCTGAGCATAGTCTCCAGGATGATCTGCTCCATGATCTTGCCAGGCACAGAGGTGAGACTGACAGGCCTGTAGTTCCCTGGGTCTTACTTTTTTCCCTTTTTAAAAATGTTTCCCCTTTTCCAGTCAGCGGAGACTTCACCAGACTTCCAGGAACTCTCAAATATGATGGAGAGTGACTAGGCCACTTCCTCTGCCAGTTCCTTCAGGACATATGAATGCACCTCATCAGATCCCATAGGCTTGTGAACCTTCAGCTTTATTAGGTGTTCTCAAACATGATCATCTCCTACAGTGGGCAGTGCCTCATACTCACAGTCCCTGCCTTTGCCTTCTGAGACTTGACTGGTGTGGCTAGAGCTCTTGCCAGTGAAGACTGAGGCAAAAAAGTCCGTGAGTCACCTCAGCCTTCTCCGTATCCCGGGTAACCAGGTGTCCTGTTCCGTTCTGGAGAGGGCCCACAGTTTCACTCATCAGCCTTTTCTCATTGATATACCTGTACAAACCTTTCTTGTTGCACTTTACATCCCTGGCGAGATTTAGTTCTATCAGGACTTCACCTTTTCTAACCTGATCCCTGGCTGCTCGGACAGTTTCCCTGTATTCCTCCCAGGCTATCTGCCCTTCCTTCCACCCTTGGTAGGCGTTGTTGGTTTTTTTTTTTGTTTGTTTGAGTTTGCCCTGGAGCTCCTTGTTCATCTGTGCCGGCCTTCAGGTGTTTTTGCCTAATTTTCACTTTGCAAGGATGCATCACCCCTGGGCTTGGAGTAGGTGACCCCTGAATACTAGCCAGCTGTCTTGTCCCCTCTTTCCTCCAAGGCTTTGTAGAGGCCAAAATCTGCTCTTCTGAAGTCCAGGGTAGCAAGCTTGCTGTGCATCCTCCTCACTGCTTTGAGGATCTGGAACTCCACCATTTTGTGGTTGCTGCATCCAAGGCTGCTCTTGATCTTCATGTCCCCTACCAGCCCCTCCTGGTGAGAACAAGGTCCAGCATGGCACCTCTCCTTCTCAGCTCCTCTATCACCTGGAGTAAACAGAATTTTTGGTATTCAGAAGTTTTAACTATTTACAATAAGCTAGACAGCCTGGATCACTTTAGCTGACCTGGGTTAGAAGGAGACTAACAAGTTGGCATCCTGCTGCTATGAAGGGTCACCACCTCTGTTTCAGGGCTAGTGGGAAGGAGATTTTTTCATTTTCAGTTGCAGTAAGATCAGGACAGTCATATTCAGCCCAACTGTGAGAAATGTACATGAATCTGTTGAGCTTTCCTGAAGGATGCCTTTCTGTCCTTCCTGTATTTAGCATAAGCCAAACCAGCCACATTTTTTAGGATTCTAAGCAGTCATGGCTGAATCTGTATTGGCAGTTAAGTACCTTACCGGATGGTGGAAGGGGTGAGGAAAAAAGAGAGAGTATTGACAATCAGAAACACGAATACCTACTTCCGTGTCACTCAGGTGCACAGTTGCACAGCACATTTTGCTGCCACTGAAGCAGCACTGCCATACGGCAGCGCCTGGAAGATATGGGCTGACTTGTGGAGCAGTATTTGCCACAGCTTATTGCAAATGTGCAGCCCCCAAACACCACCTTTTTATTCCTCACTTAGGCCACAGGCGGGAGACATGCAAGCATTATTCACACAGATACCTTTGCAGAGGTGCTGGCACTGTCAGCAGCTCACTTCTGGCCCCATGATGTACAAGCTGCTCCATCACACAGCTGTCACACCACTGTCTCTTGTATCTCCCGAATGATGCTTTTGGGCTATTTCAGGCAGTTCTATTTCTTCTTGTTTTGTATAGACAAAAAGCAATATGAAGGGATAGAAAGCAACTATTTATTAATATATTTCAGACTTGTAAAATATAGCTTCCTTTGTGATCCTGCAATAATGTATGAGCAACATAGATCAGTTCATGAAGTTAATTTCTTTCAAGAAATCCTGTGTGTTGCAGGAAACTGCATAAATACTCCATAACAGTGCCATTTGCTACACTGAAGCAATAACCATTTATTTTTGTGAATTCCAGAGTTGTAGTGCAAGGGTCTCTTATTATTAACCCCAGTGGTCTCTGCATAGGTTGCTTTCATCCTGGTGGTAACGTGCAAACCTTCTTTTATCAACTTTTAATTTTCATACATCGAGGGAATTGAAATGAGCCCACTGGGTACCCTAGGGACCCAGACGTCACATCTGATGTATATTGTCATTTTAATAGAGACACATTAACAGTTTCTGGGTATGTAGTGTACTTACAGTGGGGTACTAAAAATTGCCTTGAAATTTGAGTTAAAAAAGAGAACTGTAAGTCCTTGGTTTATCATGTGCGTAACGAACTGTCAGAAGACTGCATGCGGTTATATAATTAAAGGCCTCTGTTCTTCATGACAGTGCTGTTAATGAGTCGACTCTATTGAGGGTCTCTACTCAGATATAACTTAGGGTGCTATACACTATCGTTTTAAACCAGCATGAGTACAATGGCAATTTATTAAAATACTGCTAACTCTCTCAATACGACTGTGAGGCTAATTAAATATAACAAGCTTGCTTCTGGGATTGGCTCCACAAGTCTGCAGGCTGTTCTTTCTGCAGATCCTTTGGGGTTTCCCATCTGTGTGGGAGACCAAGAGCAGCCCCATGCGACACAGTTTTCTGCACTTGGAGAGATTTGCAATTCCCTGTCAGAGAGGTGAAAATTACTTTTAGGTCTTGATTGCCTTCAAGATTTAGGGGCAAAAAAATTCGATCTAAAAGTCTGTCCTGATACTTTGAAAGTTCTCTCTTAACAATGGGGCTGTGTTTATACTGGTAAGTCAAAACATGATGGCCCAGTTCCTCATGCCAACCAGGGAGAAACAGAACAAATTTCTCCCTGGTTTAACCATCTTTAGCATCCATGAGAGGCTGGCTGCCTGCAGACTCTCTATTGAGCTCTACCCATTCTCTGTTAACTCATGACTTATATGCAAGAGCAGCTGGGTGAGTACTAGCTGTCCTGGGCCAAAATCACTCCAGGGGTGCTCTAATAATAAAGGGGTAAAAAGCAGTCATTTCCTAGATCCTAAGAGTTTCCAAAGGCACTGTTTAATTTCCTGGGTAACCTGTGAGTGCTATCACAGGGAAAAAATGCTCAGTTAACATACTTTTAATCAGATCATTACCAAAGTGTTTTATTGTCTTATTAATGACACATAATTAACCAGCAATCAGGAAACTAAGTATCGATACCACCAATGCAACCAAAGAACCATAATGACATTTACACAATGTTAATTAACACCTACACATTTTTGAGGCTCCCCTTCTATAGCTAGTCCCCAAAAACTCTCATCACACACCAAGTTAGGTGGTCCCCTTGTTGCACACTCTGGTAGGAGCTGTGAGTGCTCCAGATTTCTATGCACTTGTGCTGCTTCTTGCAGCTCAGTGATACACAGGACATTGTGAGAGCACCTCCGGGGTTGGCATATGCGCGCTCAAGGTGTGGGTCCTGGGTGGTAAGTCTTCTAGCTGGAGTGCAGAGGCTGCTCCTTGTGGTCAGAGCCCGATGGGGAGCCTGTGAAGTCTGGCCAAGGCAGAGATCCCCAAGGTCATCAGGGTGGTGGTGGGGGGGTGGCTTCTGGCAGTATCAAACCCAGGCTTGACTCTGCTGTCTCCGCTCCCAGGTATTTCCCCAACAAGTTTTCATGCCTCCTTTCAAGCTGACTCCTCTGTTTCAAGAATCTCTTTGTAAATTCCAGGTTTCTGCTTGTTCCAGCTGATTGCTGGCTTTCTCTTTAGCATTATCTGCAGGTCGCCTTTTGGTCGCAGAACATTATCTGCAGTTCTGGGTATTCGGTTCACTTACACTGCTTACGCTGTCATGCCTTTCGTAGCAGCTGTTGTCCAAGCCATTTTGCTAAGGGTGAGCAATGGCCGCCGTAATAATTTCTACCTTCTGTAGGCAGATGGGTGTATGTTCAAATGCATGGTATGTACTACACAGCATGATACATACACAGACTTAACCTTTCTTTAAAAAAATAAAAAGAGTAATAACTCCAATATATCAAATTTCATTTAAAATGTTTTATTGGTAATCTCCTAATTTTAAAATATTCTTGATAGCCTTTCCTTCAACTTTGTTGTATAACAACTGAAATACATTATTAAAAGGAGTGAATACAGGCTAAATATATGTACAGGATTTAATTAGCGCAAATGAGATTGTGATCAGTGATTCTTCTTCTGTGATCTTTCTGCTCCAGTCCTGAAATATCTGTCTGTCTTCTGCCCTGGTAAAGCTTCCAGACATATGCCAACTACCAACCCACAGCTTTGTTTCTGTATTACATGCTGCCTTATTTTCTCATGAGAGCCAAGGTGGTGAACCATGTTACAAAGCACATGAACCCACTCCAGAGACAATGGTAGGCTGTGCTTCCTGAACTTTGAAAGTTTTACAAGGGCAGCTGTAAGTCAGCAATTCATTTTTTTTATTTATGGTGTCAGGAGCATTTTCTAAGATTATTATAGATAAAAGAAAAAGATTGGGATCTGAGAACTCTGGAAGAACTATTATCTCTTGGGCTGTTTTTCTCTATCGGTGTTTCTAAATAGTAGCAAAGGTTTGCCACACTTTTATATTTTAGATTTTAAGCTTTGATCAGGGCATATGTATATCAAATAACTGGTAATGAGTGCACTAGAATAAATTGTGTGACTTCCTTTCAGATTACCCCATAATCTCCAGGCAGTGTTTTTTACTTTGAGTACTAATTATCCTGCAACTTAATTGAGCCGTGAATTACCCATAATTATCTATTTTCCATGGTAAAACAAAACCATGTAATTATGCTCTCTTGAATGCCTAGAATTTATACATGGTACGAACAGAATTTAGGCCAGTATGTACAGGGCTAACATGTGGCTTTGTTCTTTTAGCCCTGAACTACTTCATAGCAGTATAATTTGATGTCAGGGGAGACAGAGATGTCCTCCAGAGAAGAGACAATCTGCTCTGGTAGAATGGTGGATGGTGAGAGTATAGTCTAAAGGGTGTCTTCCATCATCCTGACCACTGTCACTTAAGCTCGGATCTGGTTAAGGTGTGTGGAGATGCATGGTCATCGTGTACTACAGCACTGCTATTCCCCACCTACTGCAGCTTTTAGAGATGTGCAATGGCTTTGCACTGCATTTGTTTGCAGCAGGCAGACAGGGCCCTGAACAGCGCCAAGATGAAGTGACCTTTGAAGGTGCTTAAAGTTATCCATCTCTGTCTGAAGCATAGTAATTGAGGCTCAAGTCCAGCTTTGCCTGAATTAAATCATTAGGTAACTAAAAACAAACCTGTGAGATTATTCCTTGCAGTGAAATAGATACAAATCTTTAGGGTAATGCAGTCCTAAACCTTATATCCTGAGATTCAGCATCTCATTTTAGAAAGACCAATAGGTGTCATGCTCTAAAACAAATATAATGCAGGAAAGTCAAAAGCCAGATAAAAGGTTTTGAATCATACCGTTTTCTGGTGTGTATCTCTGTTACGTGTCCCATGATGGAGCACCTGCACCAAGGCTTTCTGGAAATGACATATCACAAAAAGGTCAGATATATCATGCAATTCCTCTGCTGAAGCATCTGTCAAGTCATGTTTGCCGTCAAAACAAGGTAATGTCCTGAAAGAAAGCATTATGTTTTGCAACAGTCTGTAGCATATGGCACGGGAAATGCACGTCAGTAAAGTGGAAGTCATGCCACGTACCTGCTTTTCAACTGTAACATGTTATTTGTCATAAAAAGCTGCACTTGTTTAATTTTTCATAAACAGTTTCCATATTTTCACATATTGCTTCACATACTGGATTAAAAGCACAGAGCAGGAAGCCTCTTTGTTTAGTATGGAAATATAAAATCCCAGAAGATAATGGGTAATAAATGCATTGTTAGACAAAACTGGAGGCTGGTTCTCACTTACACAAAGGTCCGCTTTACACCACTTCAGCAGTGCAAACTGGTATTAGTTTAAATAATCCACTCAAAATTGAGAATCAGGCTCAAATACTTGAGTTTAATTCTAATTAACTAGGAGCGTTGTTTTGCAAATCCTTTGTGAAAATCTCATATAAACTGTTATAGCTGCTTCTAAGGAGAAGGAAGTATTGAGAGTAAGGTTATAGCTAGAACTAAATCATCCAGGCACGATTTCAAAGCCATGCAATGTCCTTGAATGCTAATATTTGCCAGTAAGGAATGTGGGTTAAAACATGTATAGATACCATGGCGAGAAGTGTTAGAAATACATGTATTGGATGAAAAATGAAATGCTTAACTTCCTCCTTAGTGGCTCCGTACAAAAGGAGTTGCTGCATTCCAGTTAAAGGTTGGAGCACCTTATTCCTTTACCAGTTTTAAATAGTTGCCAGCCAGAAGAAAAGTAGCTTAATTCATTATTTGATCTAATGGCATCAGTGAAGTTATGTGGATTGTTTTATAGGTCAGTGAAACCAAAATGTGGCTTTAGGTATTCACCTGAGGGCACCTCTTGTATACTCCCCACCCTAGTCCTGAGAGCCAGAGAGAAAGAGGCTTAAGTCAAGGTCAAAGCTGATGTATGAGAAAGGCAAAGTCCTTAGGTGCTCATCACTGGGCTAAGAAAACCTGTGCTTGCTTACATGTTGGGGTGGTTCTTAAAGGTAATAAATAAAGTATGTGCTATTTCTAGTGAGCATAACCTTTAAATGCTACCTGCCTTCATTTGGGAAGGTATCAACTTGTAATTTCCTTGTATCATGTGTGCTTTTCTTTGGTGCTTTGAGTAGCTAGCGCTTTAGAAAAAGATGTTGGACTAGATGGACCGTTTGTTCTTGTCATTTTGTGACTTTTTTCCTGTTTGGAAAATGAATACTCTGATTGCTGCATAGAAATAAAGCCATAAAGCCCTGCTGTCTGCAAACTTCTCTCTTTTTTGCCAGTTCATTGCTATTCAGGATTATATTCTTATTACTGCAGTGTATTATTGCCTGTGAAGGAAGAGATCTGTATCTGGTAGAAATCAGAACAGCCTGGCTTGCTGTATTACACTCATGTTTTTAATCAAAGTACATTTACATGAACCACTGTGAATATGCACGTCAGAAAATATCCAGTGAGATAAAGGTTATACAGCACTTTGTGACAGCAGAAACTGGAGGTGCTGCATCCTCATCTAGGTCTAAGGCTGGTGTGACTCCTGGAAATACGTAGGGCTAAATGTTGAACCTACAAAGTTTGTGAAGCACATAGATGTCAGAATTTTTAATTTTTTTTTTCTGCAAAGCACAACAGTATGTCAAATCTGTGAACCTGAAAAAATCTTTCCTGTACTTCAGAACCTCTTAAAAAAATTAGCAAACTTCACAACCTCAAATCCCTAGCAGTAAATTGAGGAAAGTTGTTATGTTACAGCTAATACAGGAAAGAAGATAGTTTTACTTAGCAATTTTAGAAACTGTATTAAACAGCTGTCGTCTTATTTAAGAGGATTTTGTTTGGCTGGTCCTTCAAAGATGGTAAAAGCATTTAAAATGAACTGCAGAAAATGTTTAAATCCCAATGAATTATGAATGTAGTGAGAAATCCATAAAGCTATTTACTTGGATAAATCTAGGCAGAACATTTATTTTTGAGCCCTCATTTCTTTAGCATTTATGTTGGAAATTGATGCACTCCAAACTTTACTTTGGTCCAAACTCCCTTTGGAGTACAGAAACAAACTTGCAGTTCACCAACCTCCTGGCCTTCTGCCTTGGATGTATAAGCATAACTTTGAAGGTGATTTATTTAAAGTTCATATTCTCAAGCCATGAGTTCTCCATAATTTGCTTTGATTTTTCTATCATTTCCCAGGCTTTGTAGTATTTTAAGTTTTTAAAGCTTTTCTACCTGTAAAATGCTTGACTTGTATTTCAAACATATATAACCAGAGGATATACAAGGGAATAGAAAATGAGTTGTGCTTTCCAAACGATGTAATGTGTTACATTGTGAGAAATACTTCCAGGAATCTCCATGTAGCAGTGTGAAAAAACCGGATCAGTAGACAGAATGAGCATATCTGATATATTTCACTCCTATATGCTAGCTGATCAGATCTAGGACAGCAAAACCTTGGCAGTGGGGACAAGTCTATTTTCAAAGAACTTGACTTAGGATTCGTTAAGGATTTTTAAGAGTTTTTGTGAGACTCCCCTCTCCTGACCTCGCTTTGTTTTTCCCTGCCTGCTGCTGGCACCTGCCGTGGCCTCAGCACCAGGACTCTTCTGCCTGATGTTGATCCACTATCAATCAGTGTCTGGCATGAAGGCCACCAGACTGAGGTGCCTTCAGGCTGCGCAGTGCTTCATCCAGGATGTGCTTCCTTCAGGAGAATACTGTTGGAAAAAGGAACTCCAAGTGCAGAAACGCAGACGTCCTTTGTACGTGAACAGGCATGGGCACCACGACCCACCCTGGAAAAGATCTGCTTCCATCAGATGACCTTGTGTCTGAAGTCTTGTTCATTGGGCACCAGGCAGTTAAGAGGTCTGTAAGAAAGTTTGATGTTAGCCATTAGCATAACTGCATCTCAGAAAACAAGAGTAGATTATGTATTTCTCATCAGTGTCCCCCATGGAATTGGTGAAAGGTTTAATTTAGTGAAATGTTGAGTGTTTATTCATCAAGCTCTAAAAGAATTAAGCACACAGAAATCCTATGTTTCTCCTAGGAGTGTCTGCACTTCCGCTTTCAAGGAAATGGTCCTCTTCTGATCTTGGTGTTCCCTATGTTATTCCTTTCTCCATCCAGCATTTTCTTCTTTTTCTTAGCTTTCCCTGAGGTGCTGCCATGGTGGCTGTGGGGCTTGGCCATGCCCTGTGGTGGGTGGGTTGGAGCTGGTTACAGAGGCTGCCCTGCAGCCCCTGACACCCACACGTGGTACAACTACAGAATAATACAGACAGAAAATGGAGGTATCTCCCAGTCCCAGCCCAGTTTTCTGTCAGGTGATCTGTAACCATCTGCCCCACTGAAATCCCTTGATTCTTCTACTGATAGAAAGGCAGCCACTTTGATGAAAGTCTCTTCATACTGCTTTTACATCAGAGTTGACTTTAAGTTCCCTTCTTTCCTTTCATAATTTCTGTGTGATGGGGAGAGAGAACACATCTCATAGAGAAATGCAGTGATGCAAAATAAACTTAACTTGTCTGTCACTGATAGCTCGTAATTTGAGATACTTAATGTGAAACAGAAGATACGCCCATTACATTCACAAATATTTTTCTTTCTCTGATACCCCATCAGGAGTCTAAGGGGACAAAAACTAAATTTCCTCATCAGCAAAGAATCGTTAATGGGATTTCAGAGCTCCCCGGATTGTTTATAAATCTTTTCATAATTTAATACTCAAAACCTTAAGAATTACCTGGTCTACTGGGATATTAAAAAAAAAAATTGAACAGCTGCTTTTCTTCAGTTTGTGATCTTGAGACTGTTTGCAGATGCCAAGAATAGTTCTGTTACATTGCCTAACGTTTAGAAAATCTGATCTATATCAAAACGAATGCAATGCAGGCATGGTTTTTTTATTGCATTCTTTTCTGTAGATTGTGGCCTTATCTGAATGGCCACTCACCTGAAGCCACAAGTTGCATGCCAAAATCTTTGTTTGACTGTGAGCTCCCAGGTACAGTTAGGGCAGCATGAGGGGAATGGACTTGATGTGGGCTTCCAGGGATTCCTGCCCTGCCCAAACAGCTCACCTTTTCCACAGCTGGATTTTCTTCTCCAGAATTACACAACCCCACCTCTAGTCTCCTAATATGGCTGTAGCCTGGGAACAGCACTGAAGCTGCTCATCAGCACCAGATTGTTTAAGGGTCAAAGATCTGGTTTGGGAAGAGAGGACCTATTTCAAGGAAAGTATTTGTTTTCTTTCCCTTTCTGTGGTGTTCCTCAAAAATATTTTATTTTGTATTTAGAAATTAAAAATAATTTTAGAAATTATAAGACAGTATCTTTCCATTTTAAATTTAGGACCAACATTTAGCATATTCTCCTGAAGAATCTTCATTAAAGTATTTTCATCCTCACTCATTGAATATTCTGTTTGTAAGAGGGGCAACCTAGCCTATGGAGGAGTAGACTTCTTTGCTTCAGTTTTTCATTATGGATATGATAATCTTCTCTTCCCCCAGTTTTGGTGTTTGTATTTTTTTTCTTCTTCCTGGCCTGATTCTTTGTGACAAACTGGTACTGCTACTTTCACCTTTTCCAAACAGCTCTGCATGTAGCTAATGTAGCAGAACAGCATGATACCAGATTTTAAGAGGAAGAAAGTAGTTTTGGCACATTGGCTGTATCACCAAGAACATGCAGAACTTGGTGATACTGAGGGGTTGACGACAATGACAAGGAATTTAGAGCAACCCTGGAAATGGAAGGAGTGGACATAGTGTCCATGCAGAATCAGGAAAAGACTTCCCGAAGCTTCATGTATCAATACACATCTCCGCTGGAACTCAGTTTTAACTCTGCTATTAAGGCAAATATTAAGGCTGTTGCTTGGTGCAATGCAAATTTAATGGAAGCTGTAGGGTTCTGGGGTCCTTTTGAAATGTTGTTGTGGTTCAACCCCAGCTGGTGATTAAGCAGAAGCCATCCACCTGCAGGTTTTCTTTTTGCAGCAATTGCTGAAGAAACGTTTTGATACTGTGCCACTGCCCCCATCCCTGCTTTCTCCCCTGAATTATGAGCTGGAAGGATGTAAAAGATGTTCAAGGTCATGGGCAGGCTGCAAACCAACCTGGCTGTTGCCCATCTCTGTCCTCTGTGGTTTCAGAGTGGAATTCATTCCCCACTTCCCATGGGCAGGCAGGTGTTCAGCCATCTCCAGGTAAGCAGGGCTCCATAGCACCTAACGGTGACTTGGGAAGACAAACGCTGTCCTGCCAAATGTGCCCTTTTCCATTCTTCTTCTCCTGCTTTATATGATAAGCATGACATTTCATGGTATGGAATTACTCTTCGGTCAGTCTGGGTCACCTGTCCCAGCTGTGTCCCCTCCCAAATTCTTGTGCACCCCCAGCCTACCTGGTAGTGGGGTGTTGTGAGAAGCAGCAAAGGCCTTGGTGCTATGTAAGGGCTGCTCAGCAATAGCTACAACAAATATGTGCAGAAAGATGAATTTAAACATACGCCTTTTCAAAACACAAGTTTTGATATTGCAATGTACTTTTATGCTACATCTTTTATCGTCAATATGTTTTATTCCACATATCTCTGACTCCATGATTCCTTCTAATGCCTTTTCTTTTTGAGGATACCTTTCAGTTTCTCTAGAATCCTTTGATTCATCACATGGATCATAAGTCTCTGCTGTTCAGTGAAAGTCTGTACCCTTAACTATAGCCTCCTTGGGATGTGGAGCTTGTCTTATGTTAACCCATAAAGTTTACTGATTATAACAAATAGCGACTCAATGATACTAACAATTATCTTTCAAAATGAGAAAATTCTTGAAAAAAATGTTTTAAAGGAAGTAACAAGATTTTTTTTTTAAGCAGAAAGAGTAGATTAAAAAAATATCTTAAATGTGTAGAAACATACCATTACACTGGGTTTTGGTCATTGAAGAGGAAGCTGAAGATAGGATGTGAGTTGTATTTGCAGGCAGAGACGAGCTTCTTTTCTGTGACCAACCTAAATACAATTACACAGTTTTATATTTTGGTACATGTGAAAATATTAACATGTAAACTTTTTCCCAGCAAATAATATCTGCCCTGTTATTAACATGGTGAGCCTGTTCTGGACAGATATGATTTCCTGCTGTACTGCCTACCGTTTCATAGATTTCTCATCACTCTGCAGTGCACGTGGTAGGCAAAATTCAGTTTACTGGTCACTAAATACTCTTCTTTCTTGCTTTTTGCCAGAACATGGGTGATCTATGTGATCTCTGCAGACCTCTCTGGTGGTCTGTGAATCTGCCTGGTGGTATAATTCCTTGTCTTTAATTCCCAGCTTTACATATGATTAAGAAGAAGCTTAAAGTACTGTAAATACCTTCCCCTATTGGTTTTCCAGATAATGGATTGCTGTGGTTGGGCATGTAATCAGTCCCTAATGAGAAGAGAGGTGATCTGTGCAGAAAAGTACTTTGTTTCACACAACAGTATCCGAAAATGGTGTTTCACACACTCAAAATTTCTAATTATTTTGGCTGGGCTAGGCAGTTGCTTTCCTGAGACTCGGGATAGTAATCTTACTCTTCATTTTGAACTGCTGTCTCTTATTGGAGAGGCTCTGCAGTGCAATCCTAGGTCTGTTTCAGATTGTCTCCGCAGGATATTCTGGGCCAAAGTGAAAAAGCCCAGGAAAGGTGCAGTGGTAACAGAACAATCTCAATCCCCTGGGCAATATCCAGAGGGCAAGTTGTTCTCTGTGTTCAGCATAGTTTTGTATTTCTGAGTTGCTCAAGAGACAGCAAAATAAGAATTGGTGGTAAAACATGCTTCGATTCATGTGCTTCATAAATATTTTTCATTTGGTAGATCATGTCATGGATGATGATTCTTTTCTTCTGTTGAACTGGAAACCAGTACTGTGTAGTACTTTTGTAGTTATTAAGTCACTAGACCTCATGCTCTGCATGTAATATGCAGGTATTCATTTCTAAAATGCAGATGTCACTTCTTGATGCATTTAAAGGATTTGGGGAAGAATTTTGCCATTATCACTTTTCTACCTCTTTCCTCTCATTTGCTTTTTCAGTCCAGGCCACTCTGAAATATTTTTCCATGAGGGTCTCTGATTAATTTCTGTCTGATTTTGTTTATTATAATCAAGAGTAATCAGTCTGGGATGTATGGGTATGCCTCTCTAAGGGATACTAAAGAGCTGTGTAAAATATGTTGAGTTAGGTATTCCATACAAACACATTTTAGGGCATTGCACACTGTACATTCTAATCCTGAGGGGCCAAGGAAATCATCATACAGGCTTTTGATTGTTTAGTAAGTGCAAGAAAAGTATCTGTAAACATGCTATCAAATTTACAGTTCATTAAAAGTGACAGAGAGATAAAAGAGTGGCTAAAGTAACAGAATATGGAACACTGCAAGAATGTATAGCATTTAATCTTGTATACACAAATGCATGTAACATTCCTGCATGGTTAATGATCCAGTGCTTAAGCTTGAGTGATAGTGCAGCATTGCTTCGCATATCTATGACTGTAGAAGGTAGCATTGTCTAATTAGTTTTGAAGTGGCTTGCTTTTTTTAATGTTGATATCAGTGATAAAAATCTTTTCTGCCTCTTACTGTTCTTTAAGAATGGGGTTTTCATGATATTCGATGCATCTAAATTTTTATTGCTGTTATATAAAACATACTGCTTATTGCTCACTTTATCTAGTTTAATAAATGCAGTGGGTATTTCTCTCCCTTAATACTTTTATCCTCTTTGCCCTAAAAGGAAAAAAAAAAATTTAAAAAAGAATATAGGAGCTGAAAGTATCATGAAATTGACTTGAAAGTTAAAATCTTTCAAATAACTGGTCCTGTCATTGACAAATCTTTTTCTTCCATTCTGATGCATTTCATGGTAATTTAGGACAAGTTTCAGAAATTTTACAATAATAAATACAGTTCTGCTAAAAGCATACATTATATAAGCAATAATTTAAAACCGTTCATGACATCAATTATATTTTGTCATGGTGAAATATATAACACATTAGATTTTATCAGCACAATGAAGAGATACATTCCAGAATCATAAAGGTAGAAATCAAAATGGCTTTTCCTTTGCCTAATGGCTTTAATTGCAGGATACGATAGACCAAGGTTGCTCCTTTATTTAAAATTTCATTTTATCAACTGTCTGTAACCTGTCACAGTATGCCCAGTGCATGACGGTTATACTATTGCATTCAGTTCCACCTCAACAGACTTGTGACAATATGCCAGCTGATTGTTTTCTTCTCTTTCTTCAGAAATGTGCAGGTTCTGCATACTACAGATTTATTAAAATGCTGCCTAAGCTCCATTATGGATGAGTATTATCCCTTATCCACTAGCTGTCCAATCTGTAGACTCATACATTCTCCACAATAACCATTGCTAATTATTTAGCAGAGTTCATAGAGCAAACAAAACTGTTGAAATGTAGGAATTATGGTAGTCCTCTCTTGCTCAGCCCAGCAGACACAGGGTCTGTTTCTGCCTTGACACTGTGCCCACATAGGTCAGCTTTACCATGGTTACTTTGGAAAAACTGCCTTTGTCAAAGTTTCATTCCCTGCATTAACTAAAGAAGATGGTTTTACTATATGAGCATATGGAATTACTTTTGTAGTTGTGTGTGATGCATAGAAATAAAGTATATATGTAAATGTAGCTTAATTCAGTAGAGAAAAATTATCTGATAGCCATACTGCCCAGAGGTGACTTGGAATAAGAAACCAAGGAAATATTTTTCCTCCAGCACAGGTGTGCAGTTAACAATAAGGGGAAGAATCCACACACTGTGTGAAACACAAAGTACTGGTGTGCAAATTATAGAAAAGATGGCTGCTGTGTTTCCATTCCTTTTTTAAGTGTATCTTAGTCAGTTAGAAGCCAAAATCCCATTAAACTTTGCATGCATCAACAACGCTTTGGATGATGTGGCCTACCTTTGTAGGTCTGGAAGGGATGTCCCAGACCACAGACTGCTGGAGGCAGCTGAAAAATATACTGTTACACTTCAATAAGGAAGCAGGCATCGAAAACTGCTTGTTTTAGCTTTCCTGTCTGTATTTAATGATATTTGTGAACATTTAATTAGGACCAAAATAATCTCTCTCAAGTGCTGCCCATAACCAAGATTCAGAGTAGCTTGTTCTTATAGTACATTCATTTATCCTTGGTCTTGGTGATCTTCATGGCTCCATCACTTTCAGCACAGTGTATCTTCAGGACTGTTTTTCCAGAGATTAACCAGGTATTACCCAGGATGGGAGCACTGTACAGATATTTTTTTGTTTCAAGGCTAATACTGCAGCTGGAGTAGAGCAACCCCACAAGACACAACGATGTAGTATGTAACAGAACAGAAAAAATACCCACCATGGACACAGAGCAAGCAGTGAATAATTATCCTCTACAGAAGAAGCAGTCACTTCGCTTGTGGGACTCACGATGGGACTAGACAAAGGAATAAATTCATTGTCTTTGTGGCTATGAATGAGTAAACAAGGTAACAGTAAACGCCTATCATCTGTGATCTTTGTTATACGATACAGATATCAGATATTTAGGAGTGCTGAAAGGGTAACTGAACCAATTTTTGAAAGCTGGTGTTGCTCTTTGGACACAGTGGTGTATCCTGACATGACGGGGAAAATGAAATACCAACAGAGAAAAATGCAGGCAGCTTAGCTGGAACACAGATAATATATTATACAAGATGAGACCTCTGGCAAGTATATGCCTCTGATCCCTCTCAGACACAAAGTCGTCTGCATTCCACTTGTAAAACTGTAAAAAAGAGGAAGAAAACCCCAGTAATTTTCATTTGTATGAATGGAAATAACAATCAATTACCAGGCCTTGTAATTACCTTTTTTAGTGAGAAGGAGCAGGTCCAACTAGTTTGTAAAAAATGATTTCATTATAGCTTCACTCTAGGAAATGAATTTTGTCACGCAGCCAATTCCATGTAATCCAGATTGAAATTTCAATAGGCAAGAATGTTGTATTTTCCCTCGGCATCTGGGCAGAGAATAGTCTACAGTCAACCTTAGCAGCATGTTTTCTAACAGAAATATTTTGTTTGAGCAGTAGATATTGTCTAGCTGGACTTTAGGAAGGCCTCTGACGCTGTCTCTCATAAGACCCTCATAGACAAGACCTCGATGTATCAGTGAGGTGGATGGAAAACTGGCTGAAAGGCCAATTACAGAGTGTGGCGGTACAAGGTATAGTTAAGTCTAGTAACCAGTGGGGTACTCCAAGGATCAGTACTGGGTCCAGTCCTATTTAACATCTTCATTAATGGTCCAGATGGTGGGGTAGCACCTCAGCAAGTTTGCTCATGACACAAGACCTTGAGGGGTGGCAGATATGCCAGAATATCTTGCTACCTTCCAGAGGGACCTCAACTGGATAGCAAAATGTTCTGATGGAACCTTACGGAGTTCAACAAAAGGAAATGCCAAGTCCTGCACCTTCCATTGCTTCTAATGGGAGAGAAACAGAGGAACCCACTTTCCATAGACTTCTAATGGGAGGAACAGTCCCATGCACCTGTGATTGCTGGGTGCCACCCAGCTAGAAAACAGCTTTGCAGAAAAAGTTCTGGGTGTCCTGGTGGACACCAAGTTGAATATGAGCCACCCCTTGCTGCAAAGAAGGGGTATCCTGGGCTGCCTTAGGCAGCATATTGCCAGCAGGTCAAGGGACGTGATCCTCCTCTCTCCAGTACACACACCTGGAGTGCTGTGTGCACAAGGAAGACATGGACATACTGGAGAAAGCCCCATGAAAAGCAGCTAAGAGGATTTACGGACTGGAACATCTGTCATATGAGGAAAAGATCAGAAATCTGGATACTGTCCAGTTTAAAGAACAGAAGGTTCAGGGGAAATCCTGCTTATGTTCATAAATACCTCAAGGCTGTATACATAAAGAGGACAGGTCCAGGCTCTTTTCAGTGATGCCCAGTGACAGGACAAGAGGCAATGGGCACAAACGGAAACACAGGAGGTTCTCTCTGAGCATCAAGGAACACATGTGTGTTCCACAGGTTGCCCAGAGAGGTTGTAGAGTCTCCATCTTTGGAAACATTCAAAAGCTATCTGACCTGGCTATAGGTGGCCCTGCTTTACCATGATGGTTGGATGAGATGACCTCCAGAGGTCCTTTCCAACATCAGCCATTCTTGGATTCTGATTTACATTTAGGAAAGTTGCAGTGATAAATATATCCTAAATTTTTTCCTATTTACAACTTTGAAGAAATTAACATTTTGATTTATTTCAGATCCATTTTATTTGCTGTTTCTTTTGACTATAGCCAAATGATAGCTTGGGCAGATAACATGCCTTTTTCTTTTTTTATGGCTGCTGAAAAATGGTGACATCAGTAACTCTGTATCTCTTACCATTTTTATTGACTACATTCCACCAGAATTGCGCTCATCCTTAACAGGAAAATAGGCACAATGTAAGACAAGATCCAGGTCTGAAAGAGAGAGAGTGGGAAAGAGGGTGTCAGCCCAGTGGCTAGTTGCCTGCTGTGTTATAATTCCTTCTAAAGGTGTCGTTCAAATGTTATCGCTAAATCTCAAACTGACTTCTACAATATTTCAACAGCACATACTGAGCAGGAGAGTGTCACTGGTTGGGAGAAGATGAGGAGTATAAGTAATGATCTGTCTGTTTGGGGAAGACTTTGGCCTAGAGTTTGTGCAGAATGAACGTCTTTAGATACCATGAAATTCTCACATAGTGTTGGATTCCAGAAATTCCAATTGACTCTGGCAGATGAAGACACTGAGAGCACTTAATGCCTCATAGGCTTATTATGCCTTTTTCACGGAAGTTTTACCAGAGGAAAGAGGTCTCAGTCCATTATTTTTATTTTCATTAAATTGTAAATAAATATAGTCCTTGTGAGATTGATAGCACTGAAAAGTGAAGTCCTATATTTATCCACACTCTAGGTACATCATATCAACAGTTCTATCTGTGGCTATAAATGTGCCAGTATTTTGACACAGAGGAATTATTGTAGAGAAGAGAGAGATGAATCTCTCTGCTCTGCCTGAAATTGGCCAGAGTAATTGAACTGCTTCTATGCAATTTGAGATCACATCTTTTATATTTCAAAGGAAGTGTCTTCTCTGGGAAGGGTATGTTTAAAAGACATTAGCAGTAGGACTTTACTTCTTGTGCTACTGTGCATGGGACTAACTGTTACCAAGCCTGTAATGTTATGGTATAATTGGAAGTACATGAGCTAGAATAAAGAAAAGAGCAAGTATTTTAATTTTTTTTTTCCTAGAGTGGTGACACCACAAAAAACATTCTCCAGGCAGCCTGTGCCAGGGTCTCACCACCCTCATGGTCAAAATTTTCTTCCTAATATCTAAAACTTCTGATGAAGCTCTGTGAACTTGTCTGTTACCTTGATTTTCCACCATTTTTTGCATCTGTCAGCACCTGCACAGAAGGGTAAGTCCAAGGCAGGCAGGGTCCAGAGAGCCTAGCCCCCATCTTACCACACAGCCCCATTGAGCTGGGCCAGGGCTGCAGGTGGATGCTGGGACTATCTCTTCTCTCTCACTGTCTTTGACTTTATTGGGATGAATTCTATCTCTTATGAATGAAACAATTCGTATAATTTGCAATACAGATCAGCTGGCACTCTGACTTGCGGGCAGCACTCATGAGTGACATGAAAATGCAGTTACTTGGAATGATGCCCAGGTGGGCAGATATTATAGAGAGGTCTGTGAGTCCCTGCAGATAATTTGCTGGCTGGCTCATTCCTTAATCATTGTCAAATCCAAATTCTGCATCACTACTTCTGAAATATGATGGCGTAGTAATGAGTTCTACTAGAAATAGAGGGGCAAAATGGCAAGAGTAGCTTTGTATGCTAATTATTCTGAATCCTGTGCATTCTGCAGCAAGCCTATGGAATATTCTCTACACTGAAAATTGGTGATGCTAATTCTATTTAAATATTATGGATTGTCAATGTCAATTTAGGGAATGGGCATATATTCTTCATATTTATAAGAAGAGTTACCTAACCATAGTGAAATAAATATTGACAGTCTTGTAGAAATAGTACCAAAGAAAGTGCTAGAGCAATAACAAACTATGTGTCAAAAAGGTTTTACAAAAATAGCCCTGGATGGATTACAAATTATGAGGATGATTTCTGACATCTTGTCAAGACGGTGTGGAATATCAAATTGCAGTGGTCAAAACATTTGCACCTTTCCTTGTGCTGTAGCTCAAGCACAAAATGGAAATTTGTTACTGTCTGAAGAGGAAGAAAGTATATTTGAAAAATAGATTATAAGGATGGCAAATCAAGAGCAGCTTTTACAGTTTTTTAGTTTATCAGAGGCTTATTTGGAGTTGATAACGATTCTTCAAAGAACATTTCTTTTGAATACTCTATGTGAATAAATCTGTAAGATGCTAAACATGCATTGCTTTTCAGTGTTAAATCAAGGCTGATACAATACAATTTCTGCAGGATATTGGAACATCTTTCATTATTATTTAGAATAATAACAGGTTTTAGAGCTTTCTGTCTTGAAAAGGCTTTGTATTCAAAATGTTCTAAAAGCTTTAATTAATACTTGCAACACATTCTCTCTAAGACTTTCTGTGCTGTACCCAAAAGGTCACTATCATGATCACCAAGACTGAGAACAAAAATACGCATCCATCTTTAATGCCCTCCTCCCAACAGCTTCTTTTCTGGTTCTTCCCCTATTGCATGTTGTTATGCTGTTAGGTTATGTCTCTTTGGAAGGGGAGATTGCCTTTCTGTCTGGCACCTCAAAACTGTCAGGTGTATGACCATTGTTTTCATAGGCCCTGCCTATATTTTCCTTAAAATGAATAATGTTGCAATCAGTCACATAGCTGTCTGAAATGGCAGAGTGGGAACAGCATGATGAGAAAAATGCACAAAAATAGGAAACGAGAGTCTATTTTGACAGTAATTAGATACCATCAGTTGCAGACACCTTGTCCCTGCCTTTTCCCTTCCCCTACACATACCTGAAGTTTTAATTTAAGCAATGGTTAAATTTAAGAATGCTTGAGTAATTTACCTTTGAGCAAGTGCTGGCAAAATTTGTCTATAAAACCTTTAGCTCTAACTGTCCTAGCTTCTAGCAACACAGTTGCTTTCAGAGGGTTATGTTTGTCTGTCTTTTAATTTGGGAACCAAAGTCTCAGTTAACACTGATGAGCAAGCTGCTGATAACTTCAGGGAATCTGTTGTAAAAGGAGGAGACTAACAAGGATCACTATCCTGAAAATAACACTTCAAGTGCTGAGTATGGACATAGTAAGTAAGATGCAATTACCAAAAGTTTTAGCAGAAAATAGGAGCTTATAAGGGATATATTTGCTTGAAAAAGAGAGGAACAATTTGGAGTCTGCTAGTGATCTGGTCAGTACTTCAGCAGTATGCTGAAATCTCTTGTCACCTTCTCTCTTGGTTGACTTGAAAACTAAGAAAGTAGCTGAAGGCTTGGAGTACTTGAAGAATAAGAAGTTTCTAGGTTTATATTCTTTTTGATGTCAACTCACTCCTCAACTGGCTGAAAATAAGTGTGTTCAAATGATAAACCATTGGGCTGTGTCATGTGGGAGAAGAAAATACATTATAAATGGTGCTTTCGCTGAACACGTTCCTTTTCTGTGCTTTTCAACTATGTCTGAGAGATGATCACAATCATCTTAACCAGGGTTGATTTAAAATTTCCTCTGTACAGCTACATCATTTGCTTAAATATCCCTGGAGGACCATTGGCTCAGTGAAGATGTGTGGGTTTTTTTTCCTAGTTCCACCAATAATTGTATTTATTTCTTGCAGAAGATGTAAGTTGCTTTATTTGCATCTAGAATTGTTTGCATAGTATATCGTGATAATTTAGCTGACCTTATATATTGTTTTGCATTTACTGTGGTTACTTACCTCAAGAGTTGAACTGGTTTGTGATTTGTTGTCATAAATTCTAGGGCAGAGACAAAGACCTCATGCAAACTTTGGTAAGGTGCCACTCTTCAAGAAACGTCACCGACTGTAATGATTCCAGGCAGTTATTATGCAGTCATGCTTCTCTTCCTCTGTAATTCTGACAGCAAGCAAAGTTCATGTACCTGAGGATTTTGCCTCCTTATATCTACCCTGTGTAGTTAAATTTGACTCTGTTGTTCCTGGTGGATACAGACTTTTAGGACTCATTGTATACCAGCCTAGAGCAAAGGTGTTGGCTTGCAAACTGGAGGGGAGAAGGTCTGCAGAGAAGGATGGAGCAGGTGTGTAAACACAGGAGTCTTCATGCAATTGGTCTTTTATTTTAGGTATCTTTGAGAATCAAGCAGGGGCAATCAGTAAACTTGGACAAGCAAAACCTAGTGCTACCATACAGACGGTTTAACTTGAACAACATTGGGACTAGAGCTCAAGTCTGAAGTATTTGTAGACATTACCAGAATTAATTTTACTTGCACTATTTAAACAGATTTTCTGATTTCTTCTCCTCCTTTGCCCCTGCTGAAATGCTTCAGGAAAGTCAAAATGTGCAGTCCCTGACTTGTATAAGTCAGCGGAAAGTTCTTCGTGCTTAAACACTCAGCTAAGGTGTGAGTGCTGTTTACTGCAAGCAGTTAGGCCAAATTAATCCCTTTCCCAGTTTTATGCATTTTATTGAGTTGCCTAAAGTGGAACATAGTCACCTTAGATTTCCTCTGTGATCTGTGGAGATGAACAGGAACACATAGTTGCTGCAAGAAAATCTGTGTCACCCTTGGAAATCCAATGGGTATAAACATGGCCCAGCAATTTCCCTCTTACCTCAGGCACCAGGGTTAAACAGGTAGAGGCAGTCAAGGTGAATCTGGACTTTCATTTTCAACTCTGTATTCTTCAACTCTCCAGCCCGCTCTTTCAGATTAATGTCTCTGTGTTGATCCATGCTTATACAGAGCCCAGCGGGCTTTGACAGGGCACAGGTTAGCCAGGTACAGTGCTGATTATAGGGCCAGGAGATAGATATATACACATACACACACGCACACGCTTCTGCATAGCAGAACTCATGCAAGTAGCTGCTTATATAAATGGTGTAAATAACAAGCACGTCCTGTGCTAGAAGGTGCTTCCAGTGTTTTCCTAGCCAATTTGTTCTTCCTGTCTCTGCTATTTTAAGAACTTGCTGTAGAAGGAGCACTTGATTTCTCTTATCTCTTCTATACAGGCTATAATTAGGATTAGCAGAAGTGTTTTACTTAATGTTGCAGTAGTTCTTGTGTACAGCACTCATATCTTAAGTATAATTAACACTGTATAGCTCCCATTAGTGTTTTTAAAGCACTTAAAATGTACCATAATGGCCAAAGCTAAAGTTGTCATTAAAGGGCCATTGCTATTTATTATGCTCATAAAGTAGACACTTTGCTACAGAAAAATATATCGTTGGGTTCCATTTAGAAAGCAGTAACAGACAGCAGCATTAGTGATGGCACCCTTGGGATTAAAGGACTGCTTTAAATTGATCCCATTCTTATTCCACACCAGAGTCAATAGGGAAATCTAAAAGCAGGTGACAAATCACTGCATTGCACAGCACAGCTCTGATTAGCTGAGTTATGCTGGGGGGCAGGTTTGCTGGGTTTTATGAACACTCCTTTCTGTAAATGCTTGACATTTTTCTTGCAACCTGTATTTTCCTCATAATTGCATGTATATTTCATAGTTCAGTTTTATTACGTTTCAGCTTACGTGCTGCATTGTTTTAAGCAATTATAAAAAGGAACATGTTTTATACCTTCTTCATTATATTCTGAGAATGGGCCAGGTGCGTTATTAACATTAAGATCTTGCAAAATACTAAGACTCTTGATTGGATGCACGTAGCTAGATGCAGGTTAGATTTCTTGTGACCACTGCTTGGTTTGTTCCGCTTGGCGACTGAATTACACATGGTTTACATGTCATATTTTCTCATGTGCCATAACAAGATGCCTGACTTCTTTCACAGCCCCTTCTCTCTAAAGAAGTTAATCTTCTTTGCCAACTCTGCTCTGAGGATACGTTTTAGTCACAGTCCAACTGTTGGAACAAAACATGAACCATTTATAGCAGTAAACAATTATCACTGAAATGAGATAACAATTTAATGGCCTTGCATGATTAATGCCCTACATAAATTCTTGATGACGTAGAATTGAAAGCTGATGTTATGAATGTACAATAGAAAGTCAACAGAACATGTCACCTTTTGGTTAGTTTCTAAGGAAACAGACCATGCAGTCAGTGTTTTCATAATAATCAGAGGTTCATAACAAAACCATATACCATCCTTACTAAATTAAATTTCCAAAGGTATAGTTGTTGGCTTTTTTTGGCCTTAGTGCCAATTATGCACACAAGGGGTCAATTCAATTAATGACATCCCCAGAGTCCTTTTCATGTTTGTGATCTAGGGCCAATGTTTTCAAATGTTGGTACCTATGTTCAATTTAAATTGCCATCTACTTCTAGGCATATAAATAAATGGTCTGTTTCTCATAAATGCTGTTATTCACAGCTGGTTCTGACTTTGCCCTCTGGTTCCAAGGTGAATAAATATGTGGTTAATGTCTTTGAAAATCAGGACAACAAACTTGGCGATCCAAATGTGATTTTGACACAGAGGTTTTTCAAAACAGGAAGTCCAGTATTAAAGTCCTACATTAAAATCATGTAATTTAAAGAATGTCTAAAGTATGGAAAAAACAATTTCATTAAAAATCAGTAAAGTCTGTGAGGCATCTAGCATGCTTTGAGATCAAAGGGGGTTTTTTTCCTGGTTAATCTATTTCTGAGCAAAATTAAATCAGATAGCAGGATCCAGGTGTGCATCAGGAAGACTGTGGCCAGCAGGTCTAAGGAGGTGATCCTCCCCCTCTACTCTGCCCTGGTCAGGCCCCACCTGGAGTATTGTGTCCAGTTCTGGGCTCCCTGGTATAAAAAAGACAGGGATCTCCTTGAGAGAGTCCAGAGAAGGGCTATGAAGATGATTAAGGGCCTGGAACATCTCTCCTACGAGGAAATGCTGAGAGAGCTGGGGCTGTTCAGCCTGGAGAAAAGAAGACTGAGGGGGGATCTAATCAATGTTTATAAATATCTTAAGTATGGGGTGCAGGGGGAATTGGCCAGCCTCTTTTCTGTGGTCTATGGGGACAGGACAAGGGGCAATGGCTGCAAGTTGGAGCACAGGAAGTTCCGCACCAACATGTGGAGGAACTTTTTCACAGTGAGGGTGACAGAGCCCTGGCACAGGCTGCCCAGGGGGGTGGTGGAGTCTCCTTCTCTGGAGATATTCAAGACCTGTCTGGATGCCTCCCTGTGCAGTATGAGCTAGGGAGCTGCTTTGGCAGGGGGGTTGGACCTGATGATCTCTCGAGGTCCCTTCCAACCCCTACGACTTTCTTCCTCCCATACATACATATATATATATTTATAGATAAAATAAACACATATAAAATAAACTGTTGCTACAGTAACAAAAAAAAAAAAAAAGTGTGACCATTTTGCATCTGTCATCCACTGAGGCAATGTAGAACCCTCCGCTGACTTTACTGAGGTTTCTCTCCTGACATGCATGAGGGGAGCAAGGACAGTTTGTCTTTCATTTCACTGAAAATTCTTCTTGGTCCAAGGTATGCTCAGAGTTGAGAAAAAGTCATGTGGTTGTCCTTCTGATGATTGCTTCTCCTAATTTTAACTATGGTGCCTACTAAACATATGTAAATGGCCTCTATTGTTTATTATTACATTGCCTCTATCATTTATTTATTTATAAATAAATATTTATATTCCCAAACTCTTGTATTTACTGTTTCACCAGAGCTGTGGTGTCTTAAGAAAGCTGTAAAATGGGTTAAACTCACTTCTTGATGATTACATAACCATTAGGTAGGTTCTTGAGTCAAAATGATAAAAGGAGTTAGAGCAAGAGTGGTTTTGCATTACAGATATTCCCAGGATCTGAAGTGGACATTTAGGGTCATGGCCAGAAGGTAGATGTGGAGTTGGAACTCTGAATTTAAGGAAGCAAGAAACCATAGTATAATATGAATGAGAAAATAGTATAATCTTATTAAGAAGATAAGTGATAAGCACATATAACTGAAGGGAAAAAAAAAAAAAAAGAAACATTTAATTTGTTCCTAGACATAGGGTGAGTGAGTCTGCTAAAATATATCTGTAATTTTCAACTGGAGTTTGTCTAGCAAAGTATGTTCCAAGCAGAAGTCTTTTCAGAGATAAAGGGATGTTTTCCTCTAGCATTTACAGAATTCAGGTCCTAAATTAACTAAACATTACTATTGTTGGTTTGACACTTAAATACTTTTGCAGTCTTGCAGATATTTTGAAATTAATATATTACAAATCTGAAAGTAGCCTCAGTACTAGTGTGGCTAGGAATTTATTTTTTATGATTCTGCTTGGATATTTCCAAGTGATTTCTCAAACTCAAGGTAGCAACCAGTAAATAAAAAGGCTACTTGATCATTTATCATAACAGCCATGTGAAGTTGTCCTTCCTCAGAGAAGAGGAGAAATGGGAACAACGTGTTACCATAGTTATAATCCATGACTAGGAAATAAAACTCATCAGTAAACTTTGTTCTGTAGTCTGAGTAGAAACATGGACTGTATAAAGAGGTCAGTAGCACATGTACCATCTAGGATGCAGATCTATATTAGTGGTGAAGAAAAAATGAGATAGTTTTATTTTTTATGTCATCAGTAAAGCTAATCAGAACTTGTGTTTTTCTACTATAGAAAAGTGGTTTCCTTTTTAAGTTGATACTTTCTATGGAAAATTGTCCATTTTGGCATGGTTGCTTTGTTTTCTTCTGCGTGCACTGAACTGTCTGAGTCAGTTTCACTTGCAAACTGGACTTGTTTGAGCTGCCAGGGTGTTTCCAGTGAGCTGCAATTTAGGAGGTTTCTGTCCATATGATTCTGCATACGGTTTCTGACTATGCTGCATCTGTCCTCTGGCTGATGAAAATTAATCCACCATAAGGTGATGCAGCACAGTAGATGTCATTTGATCAAGGAGCCTAGCATATGAAGAAACTTATGAACACCAAACTCTTGATTCTCGATAAATGGTACTAACCCAATTCAGAACAAAATACTGTGAAATGCAAGCTTCCTGAACTTTTAGAAAAGCCTTTCAACAGGGACTTTTTATTCCAAATTGGGAGTGTAAGAGTGAAATACCTAACTGTGCTCAGTTCTTTAAGAGAAATCGAGAATAGTCCAATTGTCTATGAAGTAGAATCTTAGAATCATAGAATGGCAAGGGTTGGAAAGGACCCCAAGGATCATAGAGCTCCAACCCCCCTGCCACAGGCAGGGCCACCAACCTCAGGCCTGGATCTACACAAGGTTGCCCAGGGCCCCATCCAACCTGGCCTTGAACACTTCCAGGGATGGGGCATCCACCACATCTCTGGGCAGCCTGTTCCAGCATCTAACCATGCTCTCTGTAAAGAACTTCCCCCTAACATGTAGTCTAAATCTTCCCTCCTTTAGCTACAATCCATTCCCCGTTGTTCTGCCATTATTTACCCTTTCAAAAAGTTGATTCCCCTCCTGTTTGTATGCTCCCTTCAGGTACTGAAAGGCTGCAATGAGGTCCCCCCGCAGCCTTCTCTTCTCCAGGCTGAACAAGCCCAGCTCCATCAGCCTCTCCTTGTAGGGCAGGTGCTCCAGCCCTCTGATCATCTTTGTGGCGCTCCTCTGAACCCTCTCCAACAGTTCTACATCCTTCTTGTATTGGGGGCCCGAGATCTGGACACAGTACTCCAGATGGGGTCTCACAAGGGCAGAGTAGAGAGGGACAATCACCTCCCTGTCCCTGATGGCCACCCGTCTTCTGATGGAGCCCAGGATACCATTGGCCTTGCAAGCTGCATATTGTTGGCTCATGTTAAGTTTCTCATCTACCAGAATCCCCAAGTCTTTCTCAGCAGGGCTACTCTCAAGAAGCTCTTCTCCCAGTCTGTATCTGTGTCTGGGATTCATCCGGCCCAAAGAAAAGGGGCCGAAGTGAAAGCTGAAAGTGAGGCTACGTGACACAGTGTTTGGTTAGCAATTTTTAAAATTCTTTTTTAACAAGTAAGATGATACCTCAATACTGCATAAAAAGTCCAGATAATGTTTCAGTAAGGATCTACACAAGCAAACTGTGCCTTTTGCTTTTTCTTAAATTCATAATGGATCATCATACTGTAGATATATAACGTGTGAAAATTACTTAGTCCAACTCAACCTATTTTTTTGGGGGAAAGAGTGTTGGGATCCACCTTATCTGAAATGAGGTTGAGATACTGGGAGCTGCTGGTGCCTATTGATTACTTTGTACTTTAAAAAAAAAAAGTGTTCACATTTCTTATCAGTTAATTAACAGTCAATTAATTTACTGCATGCTATCAAGCATTGGAGGATTTGATACACAGTCTACTTCTCCTTTCATCTATGTTGCTGATGTGGAGTAGTAAAGATCAGGAGCCCCACCTGATCACTCTTACTTTGCCCTCTCAGCAAAGGAGTGAGGGCTGAGCAGGCCTGGATTTGCTGCAGCATGCTTTCTTCCTTTGGGAACTGGCAATTTCTAGAAGCGTTCATAGTTTAGCTAGAGTCCTTCCTTAAAAAAATTATTTTTGCCCTTCTCATGGTATGCTGGTGGAAAACCTACATTATGCAAATAATTATCTTTTCAGTGAGTAACAGATTATCACAGCTTTAACGAGCTCTCTGATAAAAGCCACCTCACAATCCCTGCCCCGGCCTCAACAGGACTGCACCTCTGGGCTTCCTAGACATCACTGGCCTGTGTACATAGGGTTGTTTCTGAGCCCTGTCCTGTGGGAGTCCCTCCTTTCCAGCTAGGACCCGCTCCTGGGCAGGTGGCTGTGTCACACAGAGGTGACTGTGCCTGGGTGACATGCAAAATCAAAGGCTGACTTTCAGTGGGGCAGACCAATTTCTTTCTCCCCCTTAACGAGTATCTTTTCCTTGAGGAGCATCATGGAAATTTAAATGTGAGTCAGGATGGGTTTTTTTCCCCCAGGCTTTGATTTCTTTTTTCCAGAAATGTGCTTTCCCAATAATTCCAGGTATAGTTCTCCTTTTCAGCAGTACTTTCTCCTCTGCTACTAGCAGTTTTATCAATCCTTTTCTGGCAGACTGTGGTCAGAGTTTTTTTGCAGTCAAAAAGCCAACAATAAAATATTCCTGAAGTGGTCTTCATTATTCTTCTCATCACATCCTTCCCTGTGACACTTTTTATTCAGGCACCCTGAGTCTGCCTGAAGTGCCTGTCTGTAGGGAGGTAAAAATGACTCTAAATCAATGATTCAAATACTTCTTGTCCTCCTCCTTATGTTGTTTCTCCCTATATGAAAAAAAAAAACCAACCAACCCAGCAAACCAGCAAATAAATATGTCTGAAAAAAAAGTAGCACATTTGCTTTCTTAAATCATTCCATTCAGTAAGAACTCCATTCTCCAATACTCTCTGCCCAGCTTTTCTCAGACTCCTCTGAAGAAAAGCAGTGAATAAGTAGTTTCCTTATATCTGTCTCATTATTTCCCTCAAAGTAAATGGACTATGCTGTTTCTGCTGAAATCTATGGTGAAGTTCCCATCAGATATTATGTGGAGCAGGATTTTGTTTCCTACATGCTGTTGTGAGGCAGTGTAAGGACTTTTCAAAGTTTTGACCTGCCTTCTCTCAAAGTCACCTAGTCAGTTAGGCCACTGCTGAATTGTGTTTATAAAAATCATAGCATCATAGAATGATTTCAGTTGGAAGAGACCTTAAAGCCTATCTAGTTCCACCACTCTGCCATGGGCAGGGACACCCTCCACTAGACCAGGTTGCCCGAAGCCCCATCCAACCTGGCTTTGAACACTGCCAGGGAGGGGGCAGCCACAGCTTCTCTGGGCAGCCTGTGCCAGGACCTCACAGCCCTCACAGGGAAGAATGTCTTCCTATTATCTAAATCTCCCCTCCTTCGGTTTAAGGCCATTGCCCTTTGTCCTATCACTCCATGCCTGTGTAAATGGTCCCTCTCCATCCTTCTTGTAGACCCCTTCAGGTATGGGAAAGCTGCTGGAAGGTCTCCCCGAAGCATTCTCTTCTCCAGGCTGAAAAAGGCCAACTCCCTCAGCCTGCCTTCACAGGAGAGGTGATCCAGAACTCTGATCATCTTTGTGGCTCTCCTCTGGACCCCTTCCAACAGCTCCATATCTTTCATGTATCAGGGGCCCCAGAGCTGGACGCAGTACTCTAGGTGGGATCTCAGGAGGACAGAGGGGCAAAACCACTTCCCTTGACCCTCAGCATGATGCAGACAAAGATGCAGTTGGCTTCCTGGGCTGCAGGTGCTCATTGCTGGCTCATGTTGAGCTTTTCATCAGTCAACACCCCCAAGTCCTTGTCCTCAGGACTGCTCTCAATCCATTCTCCGCACAGGTGGTACTTGTGCTTGGGATTGTCCCAACCCCTGTGCAGGACCTTACACTTGGCCTTGTTGAATTTCATACAGTTCACGTGGGCCCATGTCTCAAGCTTTTCAAGGTCCCTCTTGATGGCCTCCCTTCCCTCCAGTGTATCAATTGCACTACACAGCTTGATGTCATCAGTAAACTTGCTGAGGGTGCACTTGATGCCACTATCCATGTGTCTGACAAAGATGTTAAAACAGTGATGGTCTCAATAGTACCCCATGAGGAATGCCACTTCTCACTGATCTCCAATTGGACACTGAGCCATTGATGGTAACTTTCTGAGTTCAACTCAGTTCCTTATCCACTAAGTGGTCTGTCAGATCCACATGTCTCCAATTTAGAGACAAGGCTGTTGTGTAATACAATGCCAAATGCTTTGTAGGACTTCAGGCAGATGACATCAGTTGCTCTTCCCTTATGTACCAATGCTGACAGTATTCTAGGCGTGATTTACCCTTAGTGAAGTATGGTGACTGTCACTGATCACTTCCTTATTTTCCATGTGCCTGAGCATAGTTTCCAGAAGGATCTTTTCCATAATCTTTTTGGGCATTGAGGTGAGACTGATCGGCCTGTAGTTTCCTGCATCTTCCTTTTTCCCCTTTTTAAAAATGGGGGTTATGTGTCCGCTTCTCCAGTCAGTGAGACCTTCCCCAGTCTGACACGACTCTCAAATCTGATAGATAGTGGCTTAGCTGTTTCATCTGCCAATTCCCCTAGGTACTGACACATCTTTTCAGGTCTCACGGACTTCTGAGGACCACCTTAGATGGTCTTGAACCTGATTGGCTGCTACAGAGAATGTTTCTTCACTCTCCCAGTCCCTGCCTTTGCCTTCTGAGATTTTAGTGGCGTGGCTGGTGAAAACTGAGGCAAAAATCTCACTGAGACACATAGCCCTAAATTCCATGGGTAAATACATTGCCATGAAGTACTCAAAAGCAAGTGAGTGATATATTGCAGGGGGTTCAAATTGCTGCTTTGATTATGTTTGAAAATTTATTTTCTTCTTGAGATAATTCACAATTTTTAATAAAAAATATTGAAACAGCTTTTGGGATTTGGTTATCAAGAACGATAACAAAAAAGGATTTGCCACAAGAATATTTTTTTCAGTGAATAACAACTTAAAATTGTATTCTTGTCCTACAAATGGCCCTTATTTTGACCACACTGGCATATCAAAGTTAAATAATTCCAGCATTTTAGAGACCTAGTTATTTTTCCTTTGATAATCTCATCATCTGCCTTCCTGGTTGATTTTCTTTAAGAAAGGAAGTTAGTCTTAGAAATTGAGATTCTCTTTTGATCGCTGCATCTGTAGAAAAGTGACACTAAAGAAACACATGTGCTGGAGCTCCTATTAGAGATAAAATAAACATTCTGTCTTGTACTTAGTAACCACTGTCATTTGTTGATGCTGGGAGAGCCTGGAGAGCATAAGGACCTTGTGCACTGCTCTTCTGACAGTAATTCTAACATCTGCAGAAAGGAGTGTATCAAGAATGAGAAAAGTGGAATAAATAACAATAGAATTATACATATGGTGTAAAGGTGACACAGGCAAATATGTTTTCAACTCCAGCTGTACTATTTCTGAGCCATCCTTTTGCTGACTAACTTCAGTGACAAGATACTGAGCAATAGCATATGTGATTACTATGCATCATGCAGGGTTCAGAAGAAAGCATAAATAATTGCCATGCAATATCAATTTTTTTGATCTAGGAATAAAATCCTCAACAGATTTTCTAGTGCTGAGTGTGACTTTGAACGGTTTTATTAGCACATATTAACTGAAAAAGCCTCATCTGTCCGAAAGATTAGCCTTGGGTGGTGCGAGCTGACGCAGTACAGCTTACTGAAGGAAGCAGGAGCATGTAGAAGTGATCTGGCCAGTACTTGTCAAGATGGAGGCTTGTGAAGTAAGGCTGAGGCTAATCTCTTGTATTTCATCTCTCTTACTGTAATGATCTGAAACTTCTGCTCTCTCAGTTTGAATTAGTCCCATTTCAGGAAAGGGTTTGTGAGATGCACTTAAATTGAAATGATTCCCTGTGTGTATAGAAGCTTCACAGATTTTATCTTCTGTTGTATGTATTTATTGAAAATTGTGCTAGCTGTCTTGACAAATTATCTACTTTGGTTGCTGGATACTCTTGAGAGATTATTAACCACCCATTTCATCTGTATCAGGAGCATCGAGTTACCAGCCTGTTTAGCTTTCATGGTGGTAAGAAAAACAGGAGCAAAACATAAAAGGAAACATGACTGGCTAATTTTCATTAGTTCTATCAGTGCAAAATTGTTTCCTATGGTTTCCTGTCCTATTTTTTCACCTACATTTACTCCTGTCCTACTTTTTCACCTACATTTACTTTTCTCTCGCTCTGCTGCTAACAATGCACACAGTGAGGTTTTCTCCTACAGACCATCTTTTGGAAACACTAATGCCTCTTATGCGTTGACCTGTCAGCAGTTCAGGTCAACTGACCACCCAGCAAAAAACAGTTCCAGTATCCAACTCACTCAGATGAATTAGAGGTGGCTTTTCCAAAATTTCTTTTGTTTAATAATCTGTGCCTTGTCTCTAGCACTTGTTTGAGGCACAGGTGTATTTTCCAAGGACACAGTAGTCTCAGGAAGGACTTGACAATAATATCCCCACTAAAGGTACTGAGCATTGCTTCACATAGCATTCACTTGAAATACAAGACTCTGCCTGAAGCCAAAGTAAACATACATTCACGTTCTTCTCACAAATTTTATATACTGTGTCAGTCATGGCAAATCTCTCACTCCTGTCAAATTAGGCAGTCCCTCTGGCAGGTCGCAGTGGCCATGGTGGCATTATCAATATTTTTCAAAGGTCATCTATCAGAGAATGCGTGTTGTAGGTAATGAACAAGGAGGGAAGAAGACTGCTTTGTATGCTTGGAGAAGTAAAAATGCTACAGAAAGCTGATGCACGTTAAGAACAAGCAGTTGTTTTGTTTTATTTTACAAACCGTATCGGCATCCACACAATTCTAATCTTGCCAAATATGACAGTTATTCTTTATCTCATTTAGATCTGGCCCCATTCAGATTTACAAGACATTTTGTCGCAATCTTTTGTGGGACTGGAATTGGTCCCCACATGAAAGAAGTAGTAGTTCAAATCATTGGAAGTATTTTATTTTTAAAAAAAACCAACAACCAACCAAGCAATTAAACCCAGTCCTTTAGGTTTTAAAAAGCATTTTATCCAAATGTGCATGTTTTGTTTTGAGAACATGCACTTTGTTATCTGGAAGCAATTCAGTTATTCTAGATTTCACTTGTCTTAAGCTGATAGGGAAATAAAAACACAAAACAAAAACATTCTTGTAAGTCCTCCAAAAGATCCTATTACTATGTTGATGTTTGTAGAACATGGGAAGTATGTCTGGTGCTTTACAGATAAATGTAATCAGTTCTTGGATCCAAGGAGCTTACAGTTTAAATCTCAGAGCTTGACTTGATATATCAAGTGTATGATCTTTTATTTGTATGTATTAAGAATCAAAGGTGAACTTTTAAAATTTTCCTTCTAAAATGAATAATTATTCTAGTAGATATAAATATGTGTTTGGGTTTGTAGTTTTTTTCTCTAGGAAATGGAAGATGAGACAGATAAGGCCAAACCTTTTTTTTCATTTTTTCATATTCAGGAAATGGAATCTAACTGAAACCTATGGTGGGTTTTTTCTGTACATGAAAACAGTGAAACCTTATCTAAATTTCAGTCCATGAATTTTAGACATTTTTAAGAAATAAAAAGGTATAGTCCTTTTAATTGAAAAATCCACATCTGATGCCAGCAGTCGCTATCAGCTCTGTATGTGGTCGATGTCCAGGCACATGGGCTAGTTCCGTGTGGTTGTGAATAAAATGTGGAAGATTGTTGTTAATTCTTTATGATGGTGCAAAATCTCACCATACAACCACTCTGCCTCACAAAAAGTGATTCCTAGCTGAGCTGCATATGAATGAAAACCCCTTATGCTCTGGTAATGCTATAATGGTGGAGAACTTGGTTTGTTGCAGCTCCTTCCATGACTGTGGTGGTTTGACTCTGGCTGGAGGTTGGGTGCCCACCAAAGCTGCTCTATCACTCCCCTTTTCAGCTGGACAGGGGAGAAAATATATATTGAGAGGCTTAGGAATTGAGATGTATTTATTGTGTCCAGTTCTGGTCTCCCTGGTATAAAAAAGACAGGGATCTCCTGGACAGAGTCCAGCAGAGGGCTACGTAGATTATTAGAGGCCTGGAGCATCTCCCTACCAGGAAAGGCTGAATGAACTGGGGCAGTTCAGCCTGGAGAAAAGAAGACTAAGAGGGGATCTTATTAATGTTTATAAGTATCTGAAGTGTGTGACACGGGGAAATGGCCAGCCTCTTTTCACTGGTCTGTGGGGACAGGACAAGAGGCAATGGCTTCAAGTTGGAGCACGGGAAGTTCCGCACCAACATGCGGAAGAACTTTTTCACAGTGAGGGTGACAGAGCACTGGAATAGGCTGCCCAGGGGGGTTATGGAGTCTCCTTCTCTGTAGATATTCAAGACACATCTGGATGCCTACCTGTGTGATCTGTCCTAAGGAACCTGCTTTGGCAGGGGTGTTGGACTTGATCTATGGAGGTCGCTCCCAACCCCTATGATTCTGTGATAAGGGCAGGGAGAGATAATTCTGCAATTAGCATCATGGGCAAAACAGGCTCAACATGGACTAAAAAGAAAAAAATCAAATTTTGAATGTGTTAGGGCTCTGTGTCTTCAGCTATTTCAGTAGCTTGTTGGCACAGCAGGAGGAAAGCACAGCGGGGACTTAGGCTAGTGGTTCAGGTTTACTCCAGCAGCAGCCGCAGGGCGTTGCTGCGATGGTGAAATATCACTATAGAAGTTTGTGTTTTAAGCTACAGAGATGGTTCGTTAACAACCAATAACTCCAGCTCACAGTGTGCCTCTTTGCTTTCTTGGTAGCTAGAATATAAAAAGGCTTTGGCACTGCTTTCTTGCACTGAGATTCCCTGCTGACAGTCAAAATGCTGTGGTCCGTGTTCTCTGTCATTGTCGCTGGTGCATGTTTAGGTGTTAATGTCCACTAAAGTTTATGGAGAGGCTACGCAGCGTTTGCTTGGCTTTACATCAGAGAGAAGAGAGCCAACACTGGATCTTCATGTGCTAACAGAAAATCAATTTTAATTCCACAGGATGGAATTATTGGGGTAGAAATACAAGTCATTAAATAGCCTCGCTTGCTCCAAGGCTAGTGATATGGAAAAAGAAACAAAACAGGAAAAAATTAACTTTGGATTGCTGTAATTGTTATACTGCCTGCCTTATATTGGACTGTCTTGTTAACCTAATAGCCAGCTGGTTTTTTAAAGTATCTGTGTTTTCTTGTTGAAAAAAAAAGAAGTAACTATTACTCTGGTAGACAAATGACACTGCTACTTTCCTTCTCTAATTAAAACTCGTTGCCATAAAAGAAGGCACTAGGGTACCACAGCACCATCTTTTAAAAGCTACTGTGAAATACAGCCTCTAAATTTTATGTAGTAACAATAAATGCATCTAAAATAAACACTGAAATATAATGCAGGAAAGAAAAAAACAGGAAAAGCAGCCCAGAAGTTCGGTTTGGATGGAGGATGGGGCCCAGTTTTGCCATATCCAGGGCTTGGGCCTGGCCCTGACAGTCTTCCCAGACTGGGGTCACCCCAGCCATGGTTTGTAGCAGGACTCCCCACTGGTGCTTCCAGCTTTCTCCTGAAGCTCCAGGACTGACTGAGATGCTTCCGATGGTCTTTCCTCACCACCACAATTACTAGAGATCAGACAGTGTGCTGCAGGACTTGACTGGAAAAAAAACCCAACAACCCCTGCTCCTTCCTCCGCTCCTCCCCCCCACAAAAAAACCCCAAACCCAAACAAACAACCAGTTCAGTTTAAGATGGTTAAAAGACACCTGAACAAATTTGGGTTCAATCCCAGATAATTTTTTATTACCTCTTGCCCATCTGTGTACCTTGAATTTCAGTATTTGAAACCATTTTGAACTTGGTCTCCAAGAGTGTGTCTCAAACTTGTACTCAATAGCCTTGCCAGATATGCATGGTACCAAGCACCTTAACAGTTTATACTCGGTCTACACAAACAACTTGTTTTTGTAGAAGTTCCACTCAAAATATGGAGACTTGTGCTCAACTGACGTCCCAGAGGATTGTACTGTAGTGTTCGCACTGAGTGGAGCTCACCAAAGGAAACTGGTAGACACTTCTGGTCTTATTTTACTAACACTTAAGAAGAGGTGAGCTATTAAAATATAAAGTGTGTTTTTAGATATCACGTCAGCTTCCTACCTTTTAAAGCGTTCAGTTTGTATACACACTCTAAATTAACCACAGTGGGTTATGAAAGGGCAGTAATCAATAAGACAGCTCATTATCTATGATACTTATAATTATCCTGATTCTAGTACTAATGTCTTGGTTTAACCACAGCATATTAAAAAAAAAAGTCCTAACAGGACATCTCATTATCATCCTTATTTTTGCTATGGAGTTTTATTAGAAAATCATGCTACTCATCTGAACTGCCACAACAACAGTATTATCCCTAGGGCGTTTTTTCATATCAAGGTTAATTTGAAGTGATTAGCATAAGCACTACAGATGTTGCTATGGGGATAGGAACCTCGCATCTACTATGATGGACATCACATGATTGCTGTTACAGCTCCAGTATGATTGGATTATTTGTTTTAATGTCATGCGAAATAAGTCACATGACAAAGATCAGAATCTCCTTAATAGCATTTCATATTCTGGAAATCAATCACCTTTTCTCCATTTCTCAGTGTTAAAAGTGCCTGAAGTGAACATAAACCAGATGTCTTTGGTTTGCTACTACTTGCACCTGACTGTTTGTCTGGTAAAATCATCTACCACTACTAACTAAACTATGCACCTATTTTAAACTTTCTCTTAAAAATTATTATCTTTTATGATAATTTGATAATTACAGTTATTTTTAGTACCCAGGAATAAAATCCTAGCATTAATGCAATTAGATCCCATTTTATAATAGATCCCTATACTGAATGTATGCAAAGTCACTTGTATTGATGGGTGATCCCAATGCCATTAAAGTCAGAAGGAAGCGCCTTACTTGCCTCTGTAGGCACCTCTGAGTTCTCCTCTCTCAATTCAATTGTGGGAATATTTTAATGTATAGTATTGAAGTAGGGAGAAAGAGAAAAAATATTTATTGGGGACTCAACAAGGACAATAATTGAGAAATAGAAATGTGACATATTTAAAATACTAATCTTAACACATCTGTTAATAACACTGTACTCTCATAACTGTGGACAGAAGTCTATGATTAATAGTCTTTAGCAATATCACTTAGGTGAAACAGGATGTCTTTGTCATTTACAGGCGGTTACTTTAGAGTCTACTGTGTACTGTGTAATGCCTCTTGGAGATACTTTCCTCTCACCAGTGACCAGTGACACTTTTCTCTCATACGTGATGGCCAGGGGATCAGGGCCAGTCAACATGGGTTTACAAAAGGTAAATCCTGTCAAACTAACCTGATCACCTTCTACGACAAGGTGACCCGCTTGATAGAAAGGGAAAGGCTTTGGATGTGGTCTACTTGGACTTCAGTAAAGCCTTTGACATGATTTCTCACAGCATTCTGATTGAGAAACTGGCTGCCACTGGCCTGGACAAGTGGACCCTCTGCTGGGTTAAAAACTGGCTGGATGGCCAAGCCCAAATGGTGGTGGTAAATGGAACAAAATCCATCTGGAGGCTGGTCACCAGAACTCAGTCCTGGGGCCAGTTTTGTTCAACATCTTTATCAATGACCTCTCCCGTCAAAGAGAACTGAACAGACTGGACCAATGGGCAGAGACCCATGGGATAAGGTTTAATAATGCCAAGTGTAGAATGCTGCACATGGGACATAATGACCCCATGCAGCGCTACAGGCTTGGGGGAGACTGGCTGGACAGGTGTCAGGCAGAGAAGGACCTGGGGGTGTTGGATGACTGCAGGCTGAATATGAGTCAGTAGTGTGCCCAGGTGGCCAGGAAGGCCAATGGCATCCTGGCTTGTATCAAAAAGAGTGTGGCCAATAGGTCTAGGGAGGTGATTGTGCACCCTGTACTTGGCATTGGTGAGGCCACACCTTGAGTACTGTGTCCAGTTCTGGGCTCCTCACCATAAGAAGGAGATCAAGGTCCTCGAGTGAGTCCAGAGAAGGGCAACCAGGCTGGTGAAGGGACTGGAGGGCAAATCCTATGAGGAGCGGCTGAGGGAGCTGGGGATGCTTAGCCTGGAGAAGAGAAGGCTGAGGGGGGAACCTTATCACTGCCTACAACTACTTGAAAGGAGGTTGTAGAGAGATGGGTGATGGTCTGTTCAGCCAAGTGACAGGTGACAGGACAAGGGGAAATGGCCTCAAGCTGCTCCAGGGCAGGTTCAGATTAATTACAGAATCACAAGTTTGGAAAAAACCTCTGAAGATCAAGAAGTCCAACCATTCCCATCCTAAGCTAAGCCATATCCTGAAGTACCTCATCTACCCTTTTTTTAAACACATCTAGGGAAGGTGACTCAACCACCTCCCTGGGCAGCCTGTTCCAGGCCCCAACAACTCTTTCAGTAAAAATTTATTTTTCTAATATCTAATCTGAACCTGCCCTGGCACAGCTTCTTGATGTTAGGAAAAACTTTTCACTGAAAGAGTTGTCGGGGCCTGGAATATATTAATACCATTAATACCACCACACTAGAACTAAACAATGCAGAAGTAATACAGAGGCTTCTGTTCAGCTCCTTTATTTCCAAATTGTTAATTCTGACAATATGCTTCTAATAACATACAATATAAGATCTGATTTTTAATTACTTTTAACAGTAATCATGATTTTGAATTGGAAAATAATATCAGAATAGTTTGCCTTGATGTTACCCTGATCATTTTCAACAACAATGATGATATAGTGCTGTAAATCTATGCTTACTAAAATGATAGATTGCACCAAAAGTATTTCTGATTAAAAATTAGTAATTATTTTTAAAAGATAATCTCATCCCTTTAGGCAAGGATAGACATTTAAGATGCTAATTTTCATTTATACCAAAGGCATTCCAGAAAATTTCTAAAGAAAAATATTTGGAGAGTTTCAAAGATGTTATTCAAAGGCATTAACAGATTTATCATTGAAATGTTTAGTGAATAAAAACATGCATAAGTCCAACTTTTTAAATTAAAAAAAGTCTATTTTGAACGTTCCTATACTTCCAGCTACATACAGATATTATATATACACATGGTATAAAAACCTAATAGTTATGAAAACTACTCCTGAATCACCTCACACTGTTCGGATTAAGTAGAAGAGGAAATTGTATAAGAATTTCAAGCCCTTGTGCAGACAAAAGGCTTCAGGAAATCTTTGACTAAGCCTTTAGATTTACTGTGTATTCTAACCAAGTTTCCAGAAATTCACCTGTCAGTACTTAGAGCTGCAGTATATGTTGACAACAATAGCTTTTAAAATCGCTCTTTCTCTCCTGCAGTTCAATTTCCTATGCTCCACTTTATTGCCCTACATACATTTTGTGTCTACAAAAGTGCTTTCTTTTCCCAGTATAGATATCTAAGTACAGGATTTTGGCCTCAGACTTTAAATGGAGATGCTTTGACTTTTTTTTTTTTTTATATAATTATCTAACAGCCTACTAAACTAAGACTAGTTATTCTCCTATGGTAACAAAAGCAACACATTCAATAATTAATGGATGTTTTATAATGAAAAGGAACATTTTGCACTGAATATGACGATCCCCTAAAATTGGGCAGTCTATTACTCGTAATTTCTGTTGTTCTTTTTAATTGTTTAATTGTATCCTAGCTCCATTAAGAAGGATCTCTGGAAAATATTAGAATACAGAATTGTCATATTCTGCCACATTTTAAAGCATTTTTGTAAGAGTGTGAACTTGCAGATGTAAGGTCAATACTTTCCCAGAGCTCGCATGTGGTCCCACTTTAATTTTAGCACTACCAGTGAGATGCAGTTGTCGTTACCAGAGATGTCCCTGTGTAACTCTTAAAACCAGAAAATGCCAGTCCCCCAGCTGTTGTGAATCAGCATAGCTCTGATGAGGTCAGAATTTTAAATATATGCCAGGAAAGGCTAGGAACTGGTATTTGGCACTTATTTAGCATCGTCTTTGTCAAATGAGAGGGCTTATAGCTTCAGTTGATTTTAGTGTTGCTAAGCTTGCATGAGTGATGTGATTGTACTTCGATGTGATACAGCTTCATGGAATTCTTACGTTCAAGCATCCAGGATTAATCTGTGAACCGGCTTTGTAAAAAACCCCTAAGTGCTGGCTTGTGTTCATATTAAAGAAATGGGAACCAGTGTCAATGTCCATGGGAAGAGACTTAAGGTTCTACTCAGACCCCCTCTAAACATATAATTGCCAGTCAATAAGCTTACAATTTATAAAGTGCAATGCCTCCTTGTAGGAAGTCTGCATTTTCTTATACTTCATCTGTTATTGTGATGAGCACCAACTACTTCAAGAGTTTGCAGTTCAAACTGGAATAATAATACTACTAATGACGATGACGATAATAATAATAACACCCTAAGGATGCAAGCCTTCTTTCTAGGTTAAAAGGTATGGAGGGTTGGAGGCCGTGGAAATGTTTGCAAGTTTTGTGTGTCACAGACTATGCAGGTAAAGCTGAAGGAAGGGGAGGTTGATAGTTTTTCTGCTGCAATGATGCATGGTCAGGCAGAATTCTGTTAGACTTTGTAGTGGAATGCTGCCTCTTTCTCATAGGCCTGACTCTCAACTGCTAACTGGAGTTAGCCTTATTAAGTGTTGTCTAAGCATGTTAGAAAACAAAGAATTAATTCCTCACACTCTTTACAACTAGCATGAGAAACCAAGGCAAGGTTAGGACAGGAGTTCAGACTCTGTTCTTTTTATTCATTGTAACAATTTTTCAGCCTTAAATGGGAGCTTCTACATAAAGAGAAGTAATTTACTTATGTGGAGAGAGGGAGAGGATGGTGATGAGTGAAAGGCTGGAAGAGGACAGGGAGAACATACACTATCCTACCTCAGATTTCTGGGAGTGGTCAGACTTTTTCAGGACTCGTAATAGTAAAGGCAGCAGGATTTAAGGTCACAGCTCTGCTTGTTAATATTAACCTCTCAAACGAAGCTTTTAGTGGCCTATTTCATCCCACTTGTGAAAGAGATGAGAATTTATTAAGAGCTCCCTCTCTCTCTAAATTTCCCATTACTAAATTAAGCATGGAAGTGTGGTTTTCTTTTTCCTCAGATACCATTTGTTTCCCAAAAGTAATTACAATATCAGCTTGATAAAGGCTGCTAGTAATTTTGTTAAGAAATTTTCCGAAAAAGAGCAGGGAAACTTAACAACCTAAGAGAATTGCCTGTGGAACTAGGCGTGCTCTGGAGACAACCCCCCCTCCTACCATTAGGAATTCTAACCACTGTAATTAGCAGCAAATTTCCCTATCTCTGTATGTTAAGCAGGGAATTCATCTTTGGGTTGTTTCTGCCTGGGGTGGGGAGAGGCTGAAGGAAGGGAGCCTGCCTGCCTGCCATCTTGCCATCCTGTCTGGCCTGCCTGCCTGCCTGGGGGAAGCAGCCTTAGCTGCCCTGGAAAGAAGCAAATCCACAAATTGCACTGCGCTGTGATTTATATAGTCTGTGCAACCCTGTCCAAGTCAAGGGTCATGCTTCTGTTATGATCCAGAGAAAAATGGAAGAGCATGGGTAGATAGGAAACACCCAGGTAGAGGAATTACAGGGTTATAGATGAGGTTGTTTAAAAACTAATGAATAAAAGATGAACATTTCCACTGTAGAGTTACTGTGCTGAGAAAACCAGTAACTTTTTGTGAGCTCCTTTACTGCCTGTGCAGTGTCAAACCTTGTGTGAGGAAGTATTTTCTGTGCCAGAACAGTGAGGAATAAGGGAGATAATGGCTGCGTAACAAGACTGATAATATCATATTGTCTGTCAGTCATCCTGTGTGACTCTTGACCAGCTTCTTGTTGCTGAACAGTAATCTTATAAGGAAAAGAGGATTGAAAAAATGGAAGACAAACACATTGACTTAATGAATAACAGAGATAGATACTGATAAAAAATAACAAGTCGTCTTGCCTTATGCATTATATTTCATTATTTCTTTATTTATCAACTTTATGAATGTTCATATAGTTGCTGGTTTAGATGCATCCCCCACAAATGGCACTTAAGTAAATGGTCACTGATCTGTGCTCACAGTACCCCTAAAGTGGTGTGCAAAGGCCAATAGAAAGACTTCCTGATGATCTTCCAGGGAGCTAAAAGTATTTTATGCAATTATTTCAAGTGGATTAAGAAGGTAGATGACAAAGTCGATTATTTTATTTCATAAATAAATGTTTTCTTCTAAATCTTTACAAAAAATGATGACACAGTATGATGTATATTTTAAACTGGACCTGGCTATGAATATTATGATTTGCTTCTGATTCTCTTGTCATAAACTAAGTGTGAGCACCGAGTCTTTGAGCAAGAAGAACCAGTGATAAGCTTTACAGTTTAGATTCTTTTCTACTTTTCTGGCTCAATCACTGCTAAAGATAAGAACTGAGCAGAACTGCATTTTGAATTATGCAAGAATACTACTTGTTTCAAATTTATGCTCCCTGACACTAGCAGCAATGACAGAATAGAATCGCAGAATGTTAGGTGTTGGAAGGGACCTCTAGATGTTAGTGGTCACAATCATGAAGAACTTATCTACACAAAGCAGATAAGCAGGCACTTCTTTATTCCAGCGCTGGGGAACACAGAGGATAGATCCACCACAGACATGTCCACCCAGAAGTACAAACTACAACATATTTCTACAATTTTTTCGCAAAGTAATTGTTCAAAATTTCACAGAATTCTTGCTTCTTAATTTCACCTTTGCAATGACTGGCTTTCAGTTATTTCACTTTATCTATATTCCTATTCTATAAAAATCATTGGTTATCTTTGCTGATTGTTTAAAATACAAAGAGGGGAAGGTAATGATTAGCATGTTTATGTTATTTCCTGGAAGTCATTATAATACACAAATGTCCCCAGTGCATGTGTAGTTATGTTGAGCTGAGGTCCTCTGGTGATCGTTAATAGTCTTCCTCACTGTCAAACCCCATCCTTGCACATGCTCATTTGCACATGCCTATTTTTTTGACTCAAGGTCCATAACCAGTACCCATTGTTTTAATTCAGAGTCCACAACAATTTCCATAGTGATTAAGGCACACACCATCCAAGTTACCTATCCCCAAAGGCCTTAATGTGCTATAATTCTCATAGCTGCTATAACTCCTTTGAGATCAAAATCATATTCTAAAATAAAACCAAAATTACCTAGAATTCAAGATATTTTATTAAGGTGACTGTAACACAGACATGATCTAGTCCAACCTCCCTGCCAAGCAGGATCACCTACATTAGGTCACATGAACATGTCCAGGTGGATTTTTAATGTCTAGACAGAAAGAAACTCTACACAACCTCTCTGGCAGGTTGTGCCAGTGCTCCATCACCCTCACAATGAAAAAGTTCCTCCTTATATTCACATGGAACTTCCTGTGCTCCAGCTTGCACTCATTGCCCCTTGTCCAGTTGCTGGCCATCACTGAGAAGAGGCCTGGCTCCATCCACCACAGAATGTAAAGTGAACAGTGAATTACAGAGCAAACTGTCAGATGTACCACTTCAAGTACCCTATTTTTAAATCTGGGGCAAACAAAAGAAGACTACTTGTGGGTTGGCTTTGCTCTTGCATATTAGAAAAAACCCCAAAACATTACCAAAAAAACTATTTAATTACCTTGGTGTCAAAAACTTTGCTAATGCCAAATTAATTTGCATGTTTTTTGTTGTTCAGCTAAGGTATTTTTGTTCTATGTTAAAACACTTATCTAAAAAGACCTTAACTGTCTTTAGAGAAAAGAACAGATTATAAAGCATAATCAGTAATTTTTCTTGGAGTCACAAAAGGAAAACTGAACTATCTGGTCTTCAGTAAAGTGCTCCTTGGATATCAGTTACCCAGATGACCTTTTTTTCCCCCTATCTTTATTATCCCTTATTATTATTAGTTATGCAGCTTATACATTTTAAAACTAAATTTCAGTCCAGCTGTAAAGCCACAGCTAAAGCCCAGGGATAAGCAGTTGTTAATAACTCTTACGAAAAAAACAGCTGAAAAATAGTGTTTAAAAAAAACCCCAAACAACCCACCGTTATGAGAAATATATTATACACTGAGATTTAAAATTATATTTTTTTACCATCTTGACATTATCATAGCTATTCTTCCAATGCAAGCATTATCATAAATGCTAAATTTCTGAGTGAGGTCTGTTTGACTCACCAGTGGAAGAGGCTGAGTACATAGTGAGGCTGGATGGGGTTTGCTGCTTAGGATTCCTATCTTTGTGTTGTCTTGTTAGGAAGTAGTGGCAATGTGACTGCTGTGGGGGAAGCTAGTGCTTCTGCATTGCACTGCAGTGCACTTTTTGTGCCATTAATAGATTGTGTTAATTACATGCTTCAGAGGCTTCTTTTGGTCACCTCTAGAAGCCAGAAAGCAATTTCTTTTCCCTTATTGTATGTGACAAATGGTGAAGGGAAGAATGAAACAGGGAAGAGGTGAAGAGTTGAGACCTCAGAGGTGCACTTCGAGCTGGAGACAGCATGCATTACTGCTGCTAAAAATTATCTATTTTTGTTAGACAGTTGGGGTTAAACTTAATGATGGCAAATTATATTTATCTGCTTTTAATTGAGTATAATGGTATTTATCCTCTGCTTATGTTAACAGTTTTCTTCCCTGTACACAAATAGCGCAGATTTTTAAAGCCACTGTAGTCCATGCCTGATCATCCTGCAAGAGACTGCACCTCCTCCTCCCCGGAGAGACAGAGCCTGTCCCTCGTGGGATGATCACACTGTGGGAGTGTTCAGGGATGTCTTGAGTGAAGATGGTAGCAATGATGGGCCAAATGCTCACCCTTGAAAAGCTCAGGAAGCTAAAAACATTGACAGTACAGCCTGAGTGTTCAGTTTCTTATAAAACACCAGTGCAATATATTTCTCATGACACTGAGGGAAGGTCAAGAAAAGGGGCTGTGTGACAGATGGCGTAGAAAAATCTGGAGTGTACTTTTCAACTTTATGACTTTTTGGTATTGGCAGCAGAGAAGTGTCTCAGGAGATCGTTAGTGGGGAGGAGAAATCACGTTCAGGAAAGAAATATCTTCTACTTCTCTAAAGTCGTAACTGACATAACTGCTAAGTCGTTATGCCCTGCTATATCCTTTGGCAAGGGATGTCTTTTTCCTGTAGAATTTAAAACAAGTACATAAGCATATGACATTTGTATGTTTGCAGACACACATCTAGAATGACTTTTTTTTGTATAAATAAGCAAGGCTGTTGTAAAATCATTAAGTACAGAGAGTTTAGAATCATCCCATAATGTTTGCGTGCCTATATATGAATAATATTTATCACTGTCTGGTCTTCAGTGTTTCACCATGATTTAGCATTTTAATATAATTGCATCTATTATTTATAAAAATATGTATATAAATGTGGAATCAACAAAAGCATGACAGCTGAACTCTGATGATGCAGTTTATTGCTGCTTGTACCTCAGACTGCATCCCAATTGATTCATGGCTTGGATGTTTAGGTAGCCATCATCCAATTGTAAATACATGAGTGTCTTAGATTTGATTGTTGGAATAAGATCCAAATAAATAACTACTTGATGATTTTGAATGCTAAGCCATGTATGATTAAATTTCTCTCTATTTTTTCTCAAGGAAAATTCTATTCTAGGATTTTTCTATCAGGGTTTTGGTTTATAGCCTCCTCTGATATTTTACATTGTTTTAGAATATTGGAAAAAAATAGTGACAGAACTGAAATACATTTCTGTCTTTGTTTAATCTGCTTGGTTTTAGTTCTTTGTGGACTCTTTGTTACAGATTTCAATTTTTAAATGCTGGTGGAGCATGGATGCAGACTGCCAACATCAGGTAGCTCGTCACTAGATTCTGTTGTCTGTAGATCAGCTTGAACATAAATATTATATACGTAAGCTCTCATACTATGTTTTTCCCACATGAATGGCTTTATTTCCACCTCAGAAAGACCTGTAATGTGGCCACTGATGCAGAACATACTCCTGTTTAGTCGAAAGGAAGCATACAACTCTCTGTGCTACCTATGTGTCTTTTAATCTGAACATACACAAATTTGAGTACGCGAGATAGGACACCATACTTTTTTTTTATTCCTCTGCTTTTCTTATATTTAAAAACATTTATCCTGTGCCACCTTGTAAAAATCATTAATTTCAGTGTAGAATACTTTTGGCACCCTTGCTTCTCCCTCCAGCACAAACACTCATGGTAGCTAATTGTTCATAGACACATTAAAGCCAGGAAGCTATGACTATTTATCCCAGATGGGTATCTGACTTCTTGTAGCTATTTTGTTCATAGCAGTGCTGTCACTGAAAACATTGCTTGCTGTGGGTATTTCTGAGCAGCGAGTGAGCATCTGCTATGTGGAGCTGGGTGACTACAAGATTTTGCCTAGACAGCTAAAAAGCTTTCAGACTTGAATTGTTTGCTTTTCTGCTCTAACCATGTAAATCCCCGTTGAGAGAGGACTTTGATTTCTATATGCTTCTTTGTGTCAAACTTATATTCATCTAGATAGACGTAACACTCCTATAGGTAAAACCAGCAAAAACCTTTACAAAAATTGTAAATAGGCATAGATGTAGATATTCCGATGTGGAAAGCTTCATTTCTGAGAGAATGACTGTATTTCCCAGTTGAAATTTATTTCTAAGCTCTGAACAGCTTAGAATCAAAGCAATCAAACCAACTGGGTTACACTGTTTCCTCATATTTTCAAGAAATAAATCCTTAGTGTGCCAAATGTGTGTCTTCAGGGCAGCAATACGAGGGAAAAAATTGATTCCAGCACTTCGAAAAATATTTGACTAAGGTACTTGGCATCTTCCACAGCAGGTAGAAAATCATGAAACATTTAAACCCAACTATCTTAATACCAATTTATTAAAGCAGTTGTATCTTCAGACATACCAAAGGGAAAATTAAATCAACTACCTTTGTAAAATGTATTAAACTAATTTATTTTACTGCACCTCAGCAGGAGGAAAAAATAAAATGAGGACAAGCCTGCCATCAGTAATGAATAAAAAACACCCCACAGCAGGAAAGAAAAGAAACAGAAGGAGAAAAAAAACCCCAACCCTAAGATGGAAGGCAGTTCATCATAAAGAGCACCACGTGCAACATGAAAACTGTGGTCAAAGTAGGAGCGTGTTTCAAACTACATACTGATGTTCATTCAGATATGACAATCTCCTCTCTTTATTAGCATTGTCTTACAAAACTTCCCATGATGTGCAGCTAAAAAGGTGTCCCATCAAGATAGCTTACAGAAGGTAAAAAAAGAAAATTAAGAATATCCATACCAAACATCACGCTAACATCTGTTCAGTGTAACACTGTTGATTTCCATGAAGCTGTAACACAGGGAAAATACACCCGCATTGTAAACACGATCCTCCAGGCCTCTGAGGGTGATATTGTCTCTCTTTGGGTCATATCCCAGCTGTTTTCTGAAAGGGATTTGCCTTGTTGTACTGCCAGTTTGATGGAAGCTTCACTAAGGCCTTTTTTAACATTATTTGTGCCATGTGGGGTGGCATGATGCATTCAAGCCACAAGAGTGAGGTATGTTTGGATCCTTTTGGGGGAAGTTTTTTACAGAAAGAGTGGTGAGGTCCTGGAATAGGCTGCCCAGAGAAGTAGTGGAAGCCCCATCCCTGGAAGTGTTCAAGGCCAGGTTGAATGGGACCATGGGCAACCTTGTGTAGATCTAAGCCTGAGGTTGGTGGCCCTGCCTGTGGCAGGGGGTTGGAGCTCTATGATCCTTGGGGTCCCTTCCAACCCTTGCCATTCTATCATTCTGTAGTTGCAGGGAAGAGAGTTTTGTTGTTGTTGTTTGGTTTTTTTTTTCAAATTGTGGTGATTTTAAATAAGGAATGATCAGTCAGTTTCACATCATCCAGTCTCAAGTTTACCTGTGGATGGTTGGAAATACTCTACCTTTTCCATCTCTGACAACTTTCTCTCTGTCCTAGAACCCAACATGGGACCTGGTCCAGCTTTCAAACCACCTCTTGTCAAATACAGCTTTCATTGCTATCAGCCCAGTATGCTGAAATGGCTAAATTTGAGGGAGTTTTCTGGCCAGCAAAGAAAGGTTCACCAAGTGTCAATATAAAATTCTTCTAAAGGAACTCAACATAAACTGTCTCCATATGACAGAGTACTTCTAGCCACATGCAGTCCTACAGACTTCAGTAGTTTCCATGCAGACATAAAGATTTTGGAATTAGAGCTAAATGCTACCGGGGAAGCAAACAAACAGTCATGTCCTTTTTTCTTACCTCTCTAACGTTCTTCAAGAAAGGAATTCCCTGCTAAGAGATCAAGGATGCATGTAACAAACAACTGAGGATAATTTCTAATCTTTTTTGAGGTATGACTAACAAGGACTCTTTTGACTGTTTTACTTGAGTTCAGCATTGAAAAAAAAATCCTGATGGAAAAGATGTAAAAGGGGAGACTGACAGTCTTCCCACCTGAAAAAAGCTGTTTTAAATTTCCATTGAATTTCAGAGATTGCAGCTGACAGTATTTGTGTCTTCCCAAGGAATCCTCAGCAGTACTTAAAGAAGTAAAGATGCCCAGAAACTATTTTAGGATTTAAGTGAAAGAAAAGGAAACAAAAAAAGGTCCTTGGCAAAAAGGAGACAGAATGTTACAATTAATGTAACATCCTCAAATAAAAAAAAACATTAATGACTGAACTGCAGGGATTAGTTTTAGAACCACTATCATTTCTTAGAAATTACTTATAAAATGGGATGAAGAGCAGAATGTAGATTTGCTCATGTCATAAAATGAATTTAAGATCAAACAATCCAAATGACATTGATAGAATTCAATAGGATTTTTACAGATTAGAGAGTGAGGATATAAGGGGGAGAGACAAAATAATTGCTACACAATGGAAATGCAGTATGACTGATGTATTTTATCATTGCAGGTCCAAATAGCATGGTGTATAAAGTAGTGTCATAGTCCCTCATAGAATCTATTTTTCCAATAAAATTTATATGTCTTTATAGCCCCTTAAGCTTGCAAAGCTCGACTACATAACAATTTGTGTCTTTAATGTAGTTGCTCTATAATTCAATGGGTTTAGATAATTAGAAGGTGGAATTTATGAAATGCATCATGCTGAGAGAATTACAGCATCCTACCCCATGTCATCCTTAATAGGTGAACACAAGAATCTGCTCCCCAGAAGCTGTCACCCATTATTGTTCTGCTGCAGAGAGGGATAAAAAATTAAACAGGTCTCACAGGGCCAGCTTGATGTGAGCACTGTCAGCCATGGTGAGGGACATGAAAGTAATGCTGGGGAGATCCAGTGATTTTTCAGTTTTGAGGAGCTGGAAAACAGGCCTGTTCTTTCTTTCCCTTTATTTAGGTGTTATTAGAGTCTTCAGAATGCATCCGCTGGCATTTGGTGATCAGGAAAGGAGGAAGAACCCACTTCAAGTGTGGTGAAAATCCTTCTTGTCTCCCTTTTCAAGGAAGTCCTCACTGCTAGGCATGGCTTTGGCAGATGGACAACTGTTTGGTCCACTTGCTCTGCTTCCGCAGCAGAGCATTTTGCCGTCATGGTGGAAAAGCTGGTCATGCCATTGCACAGAATACTTACCAACTTTGTCGCCTTCATCTTGATGGGTTTTTTTTTCAAACTAAAGCAATTCTAGGTTGTAATAATTGTATGTTATCTGTTGGAAAGTGCTTGAAAGTTATTTAAAAGGATGACATGGTAAGGACTTAGTTCTGCAAATACTACCAGTGTTCGCTGTGTGAAGTTAAGTGCCTGCATAAATATTACTAGGATAAAAATTCTGAAGAGAAATTAGATGTTATATCTGACTTGGAAGCTGCTATTTTGTCTCTCCTCTCTATTGTTTAATAAATTTGGTGAGGGATTATGGTTTTTTTTTTAGTGTTGGCCTTCTTTCTGGAACTTCCAAAGACAAGAGGGCACACATACTTTCAAGACCTTCCTATTAGTAAAGATTGTAAACTTTTTTTCTTTCTCTCACCTCACCTGATTTTGTTTCTTCTGTGATTTTCTCACTTAGTCTTTTCTAGGTCACTCATCTGACTGCAAGAGTGGAAAAGCTAATGCTGCAAGGGCAAAACTAACATGGAGCCCATTGTATGCTTAAAATATTTGATTTACAGGCTTCCATGAAAAGCCTGTAAATGTGGATTATTGGATAACAGCAATTTAGCTATGGTCCTGTTGATAGGGAATTAGTGTGTGTGCTATTTCTCTAAGGTATGCAGAGATATATACTGAAAAAATGGATTAACTCTGAGTCAATCACTGTGAAAAACATGATTCGATGGATAAAAGCTCAGTTCACTTTGGTTTTAAATGAAGGAGTGGTAAGTCTTGAAAAAAAAGTTCTGTGAGATATTTCATGTGAACACTTGGACTGTTTCTGAAATCCTGACTTTTTCTAAAACAGAGTGAGAAGCAAGCGGGCGATGTAGTACCTGTAATTATCTTGGAGAACTTCTCTCTGTGTAAAAGGAGCTGTGAGTGTATCTTGAGACTATGTGCCAATTTGTAGAGTTTATAGCACTCCCATTCCCTTTGTGCCTCCTGGGTATTTCTAGGTTGCCAGTTGCCTACATGATCTGATATGAAGTCATCTGAGCCCTATGTACTCCTTTGACATTTTGATGGTGGGTTATTATACTCCACTTTTGTTTCCTTGCTGTTCGTGTACTTTCTGTTCTGTGGAGGGAGTATTTGATGCATAGAGCCCCTCCTGCCCCCACTTCTCTACTGATGCTTTTCTTGTCAGCCTTTCTTGAGCAAGAGAGAGACTCCGTAGGATTCCCTTAGAGCTGCTGCAGGAGGAAGGATGAAGCCTCTAGATCCGTTGAAAATCTGTTTGCTTGATGCCTGCAGGCTGTGTACGTGGCAGCCAAACAGCTCACTATCTGCAAGAGGGTGAGAAAGAAGCATAGGGTTGCGTTGAATGTTTTGGTCTTTTGCTGGGGGCAATGGTAAATGCCTGCACTCACAATTTAGTTCTGTATGAACTGATTTGCTATTTCCAGTCTTTGTTTTTAACCAGAGCAGGGAAGCAGAGAAGCTTGAGTGAAGGAGCTGGAGCCCTGAGGCCAAGATAAGGACTAAGGATATACCAGGCAACAGAATTGCTGCCTGTCATTGCATCTTGAGTATCAACCCAAAATGAGAACTAAATAAACCTGCTAATATCAAGAGGAATGCAGATCTGTCAGGGTTGCATATGAAGGGTAGGAACATGTATGTCCATTAGTTACTTTGTACTGATACTGGCATCGCTCAATACTTGCTCCTCTCTTACAGTGCTATACAAAAAGTACAGTGATCATGTCTCCCATTTAACGTACACAGGATGTTACCAGAGTGAAAGAATACTTTATCAGTGCTATAATGCAACACAAAAGGTAAAAGATTCAAGAATGTGATCACATATACTCTTGAAATGTAATTGAAGTATCAGTTTTAATCTTTTAGAAGCTATCTGAAGCATCTCTGCATATTGCTTCAGAAAGCATGCAGAATAAGCGCGGTGTGTCTGGAGTTTTATTAGAATGTCTTTTCCTATGTAGTCATGAAAGAAGAGGTCAAGATGAATCAGGTTTATTATGGTGCCGTGTGATGCTCTGCCATGAGTCTCATAAAACCCTGCAGCAGTTTTTTATGTTGTTCAGGTTTTTACTGAAGATTAGGAGAGAAGAGGATTTATCATTAACAGCAAAGTGCTGAGATGTTTCTCGTTTGTGTTTGTTTTTCATATTGAGATGTTACACAGGCTTCTCCCCTTATGTAACTCAGTTGCAGTATCTGTTCTACAAAATCAATTTGGGCTGTACAGTCCAAGTGGAAAAAATATGTGGATTAATTTAAATCTCATAACGACATGTAACAAATAACCAGAAGCCAGGAAAGCAATTAATACTATTTAAGTTAGAGGTAAGCCACAAGATTCATAACAAAGTTTCTAATCTATTGTAAATTTGCTGTGAGGTTACATCTGTACTCAGTCGTGAAGAATAGCATTCTGAACATCGTTTTGCCTGAAAAATATCCAACTTTTACGTGTTTAAGAGGAAAACTCTCTTTGTCTAGTTTGGGGAGGGCAAAGGGTCCTCTCCAGACATATAATCTCAAAATATAGCCTGTGTCACTGCACGTCTTTCTGTTTTTGGAGAGTGGAGTTGGTCAGGCAGCAGCTCAGCTGATGGAAGAGCCCATGGAGATGGGCTGGTGAACCATCTACTTGTGGTGACCTCAAGGGGTTTTTTGCACCATGTTAAAAATGCAGTTCAAAAAGCAAAAAACATCTTCCTTCTTTTTGTAGCACCACTATGTAATACCACAGTGCTTCAACTCTTTTCTGTGTCTGCTTTGGAAAGCAGATGATAAAGGTGACTGAGGGAACAATTTTTCCTGCCAGTGCTAGCACTCCCTGGAATGATAAGCTCTGGCTAGTGAGACTGAGTGGGTAACTTTAATAGTATCACTGTTATGTTACCATAGAGAACAATCTTGCACTAGAAAATAAGTGAGCTAAATGATCTAATAAGTATTTTCCATCTGTGATTTCTTGCATATTAAGTACTCTTTCCAAGCCGCTCCTTCCTTTTCCAGCTAAATTGAAAATCTTGTGTTCATAACAGAAGCCAGCAGTAAACCTTGTTTTCCTGGAGGTGAAAAGTTCTTCCTTTCCCAGAGTAAATCTGAACCGTAGTTTTTCATGGGAGGGATTTTGCTGAGGAGAGCGAGCTGCTACATGCTGCCTGCTATGACAGGCGGATATATGGGAGGGAGGGAATTGAAAACACTGATTAAGGCCCTGCAGGAAAAAGTTTTCCCTTTTCCAGGATATAAACATTTATAGCAGGGTTTGTGTCATCTGGGATTCAATTTCTTTTCTAAATCAAGTAAACTGTTCTACAACAGTTCAGAGTCAGTTAAAAGTATTCTCTCAGGTCGATTTTGGTCCCGATTGCAAAATTCTAACAAGTGTTTCTATTAGTCTTTACTGTTTCTGAGGGTCTTTACTGTTCTCAGGCTATCCTTTTGTGATGGTTTTTTCTTTTTTTTTTTTTTTTTTTTTTCCCCTTACGCTGATCTTGAAGTGCAAACAATATTTGGGTAGTGACTAGCAGCTGCTTTGAATTCAGTTTAAAAAGAAAAAGGGCTAAATTGACCTTGCTTTCACTACTTCCACGTAAAGGATAATAGCTCCAAGGTGTAAATCTGCAGAGGGCACCTGAGGAATCTGAAGTAGGACCTTTCCACAGCCCTGCCGCTTTCTTATATATACTTTGCAGCCACACAGGAGTTCTTTTTATAGCTTTTCCCAAGAAAAAGAAAATAGTTGAGACCATTGGTGCTATTATATTGCTTCTAGCGTATTTTCTCTATCAGCTTTCTCATGAGTGTGTACCAGGGTAGCCACTCTTTGGCTCTCCAGTTGATGAATTGTCCTGTGTTGACCCTGGATGAAGTCCAGATGCCCACCAAACCCACTCCATCAGTGCCCGTCCTCAGCTACACAGGGGAGAGAAGATATAATAAAAAGCTTGTGGGTTGGGACAAGGACAGGGAGAGATCATTTGTGCCTTGTATATACTTCCACCAAGTGGGTTGCCTACATTGCACTTCATCAAGATCTGTGAGTAACAGGGTGTTGTCTGGGTCATAATAAACCATGTCCTGCACAGCTAATTCCTTCAGGTACTAGGTACCTACCTACATACTTGTCTGCCTGACATACATAATCTTCACTGAAGGGATGCCTTTCCCTCATGTGTGACAGAAGTTGCCTCCAGAGGCTGAGAGCTTGTGTCTTTTTCCCAATCACCTTGTCAATGTCCTCTTCCCTGGACAGGGATCCCAGCTGCTTGGTTTCCCTACCCTCTTATTCCAGGCTATTGGCTGAGCCTGTTATCCCAGCATCAGAGCAGCCAGGTGATAATGTGCTCACCTGGATGGTGGCTGAAATATTTTTGCATATCTCACACCTTACTCAGGGACAAGGATCAGGTGGTTATCTCTGGTTTTACCTCTTCCTCCTGTTCTTACGATGGTCCTGGTTCATTGTCATCCCTGTCTGAAGAGATTTTGTGTATTTTTTCTTCTGTATAGGGCCCACTGGTAATATCATGGATTGTTGTTTTGGTTCAGCTGCAGTGCCTGTTGCCAGTGTATGAGTACCCAAAGTGCCTGTCAGTCTGTTTTCCCTCTCTTCCCCTTGATGGTGCTGGATGATATTGAGTAGGGATAGTAGATACTGTCCAGGGCCCAGCACACCACCGTGAGTTGTGCCTCTTTGGAATAGCCACAGCATTTTCCTTTCAGATATTCTATCAGGGTCCTGTACTTGTTCAGGAGTGAAGTTCTAACCATTGGAAGTGAGAAGGTCTCTAGATACCTGCCCATGTTCTCCCACATGCCATGTCACTCATTAAAACAGTTTTTTGATACCCTGAACAGGACTTGAAACATGTTCAGGAGACATAGTAATATGCTGGCTTGAACATACCAAGGATATTTAAAATTCTCAAAGCTGAGGTAGCAGCCTGAAGGAAAAAGAGGAGGTGGAAGAGCAGGAGAAAGTATCACCCCATCTTGTCCATAAATTGAGTGTGATTAATCAGTTTTGTGAGATATTTTCTGAGGTATGGACATGACAGCAATGCCACATACCAGTTTAACCTCATGACCAGTGATGTTACCATATCATAAGTCGATATTAACATAGTACAGCAAAATGAGAATCCCGTTCCCTCTCCCAGCAGAGATAAACAGTGCCACAGGGAATACAAAGAGCAAGTAAGGATTCACATAACAACTATGAGAACAAACAATATACCATTGTGAACAGTGACTATTTACCTATTATAATAAATGTGTATAACGACTTTTAACAGACTCTAGTCAGATATGCCATTATCACAGCCCTTTGAGCCCCATACCAGTTGCCAAAAAGCACTGTTGTGGTTCAGCCCCATGCGGCTGCTTGCTCACATACCCTGCCCCCATTGGGATGGGGAGGAGAATCAGAAGAAAAAGGGAAAACTTGGAGTTTGGGATAAGGACAGTTTGCTGGGACAGTAAAGGAAGAGGAAAATAACAATACTTGGAACATACAAGCAGGTGGTACACATTGCAGTTTGCCCACCTGATGACCAGACACTCAGCCTGTCCTGGAGCCACCACTCTTCCCGACCTAGTCTCCTTTATATACTGAGCATGATGTCATATGGTATGGGATACCCCTTTGGTTAGTTTGGGTCACCTGTCCTGGCTGTTTTCTCGCCCCAATTCTTGTGAAAATTAGCCAAAAAACCAAGACACAATCTTTTGAGACATGCCGAGTGGCAAATATTATCCCAGATGTGGAAAGGAAAGAAACCAATGGAAAAACCCAAATCAGGCACAGATACGTTAATAGGATAAAACTGTCTTTCAGCTTCACGCTGAAGGCTACCTCTGGCATATGTGTGCATATACGTGTGTGTGTACACATATAAGCAAAAAAATGTGGATACTTTCTCCCCAGAGGAAAAAGGTACATTCTCCCTGGTCTGGATAAATCTGGATGTGAGAGAAGATCCTGTCAATTAGACACTCCCAGCAGCTGTGGAGCCTCTGGCTATTGGAGACAGCTTTAACCCTTGATTTGCCTGCAGCTGCATAGCTCTCATCCACTTTGCTTAAGACTGTTGAATTGATGACTTGTTTTTCCCACTAGTGCTTTCTTTGGTGCATGAGGCAAGACCTCACGTGAAGTCTCATTCACCTTTCCTCAAAGCTATTCGGTTCAGGTCAAGTATGTGGGTGCAGAGAGGTCAGGTTTTATTCCGTGAGGTAACTTCACATGAAATTCGTTTGATCTGTAGTTAGTCAGTTTTTATCTTTTCATATACCACTAGGGTTTCAGTTGTGTTTAACTTCCTCTTCCATTGTAGTCACTGCTTTTATTTCACACTTGTGCAGGAGATTTAACTTCTTTTTTTTCATATCTGGGAACAAAAAGGTCAAAACAAGATCTCAATTGTTAATGTATAGTTAAACAGAAGCCTACACCTGCAGAGGTTTTGAATGAGGGTCAAGGTAAAGACAAATACTGACACGTAGCCAGACAAGAACGTACATCAAGTTGATTATAATCTGTTGTGCCAAAATGGTAACAAAAAACGTGGAGCGGGAAGTGCATCTTAACATCATGATGGCTGTTATGATAATTCACTCGCCTGATTATGGTATGATCATGTGGTCCTGGATACTTCCGGATGTTCAGAAAGATATAGATGCTACCTGTTTCTCCAAGGACAAAGGAAGACCAAGTTTAAGACTACAAGAAATCAAGCATTTTTGTAAATGTCTTCTAGATGAATGGGAAATGAACTCAGGCAGATGGTAATATGTGTGAAGGTTGTATCTTGAAAGAAGGCATAGCAAGGTTGTGCAAGGAGATAACAGATTGATAGACCCTGGAGGGGGGTAACGCTGGTAACAGAAAACAAACCTAATGAAATAGAGCAAACACAAGTAGTGAGGCAGCTTCATGTGGAAGGGGTGGCATGGCTGTTAGACGGACCACCTGCTGCAGAAAAATGACAAGTTGTTTTCTGTGTTAACCTGAGGTTCCCATACTTGCTTAGGATTTGGCATGGGGTACAGAGGTTGAATAAGTCTGGTGGGCAAATAAAAGAGAGGCTGTGTGTTGTCAAAGAGTAGAAGGTAAAAGGGTTATAGAGTTGATGTCCTGCAGCAATGACTATATAGGAGCACTGGATAACTTTCTGCTTAATAAGATAGGATGCATAATTCAGGTCTTTGCACTTAGTTTAAGTGGGTCAGCTTGTTCAGTCATTCACAGGTAATTTATGATGCACTATATATGCTGCTTGCTTGTGGCTCTTTGTGGAATTCGTTTGTGTGGAACTAGTTTGTGAAAAGCTTTCCCATGTGTTTCCTGCTTCAGTTTTAATTACTCCTTTGATTTTAGATGAGAGATAATTTGAATGGATCCTAAGGAAATCTCTTGGATTAGAGAACTTCCAGTGTTACAGTAACTTCTGTTCACGCCCAACCCTCAAAGTCAGAATACTGAGACCCACTGACAACGCTTCGCCTGAAAAACATTCCGCTTTACTGAATTCCTGCTCTAAGTCCAAACAGATGTCTCTGGACTACCTTTGCTATAGATCTAGATCCAAAGTCATCCTCAAAACATCAGGGATTCTTCCATCACCCCAGTATTTTCAATTAGTTCATGTTTTGCTAGAAAAGCATGTTTTAGTGAGAGAAGCTCCTTTTATTACCTTCTGATGCAATTATTTCATTACGCAGATTTCTTCAGCAATACATTGTCCTTATGTTTCACTTTGGTCTAGTTTCTCTTTCTCATTCCACTGTCCTGTGAATCTACATAAAGACTGTTGATTAACTGCTGGTAAGACAGCAAACAAATTGGAATTTTCTTCTCCTGACCAATTGCTCATTAGAAGACAAAATTCAAGAAACAGGGCCAAATCTAGAACTGATTTTGTTCAGAGTGGCCCTTGTGCCAATGGAGCTCAGCAAGTTTGGAGTAAGCTCTGAACTGTGAGTTGTAAGAAATAGTGAAAAATTGTCACAGGAAGGAAAATATAATTTTTGCTCTACTGGATTTTAATTTAGGACATAAATGAGGAAGTGATTCTCATCAATAATGTAAATTCCAATTTACTTTCAGAAATGAAGTGGAACTTGAATACTAAGTTTTCTTTAGGACTTCATGTTCTTGAGAGCTACTAGACAAGGGAAACCCCTTCAAGTCAAATGAAGTATATATATTTTCAAATAAAGGAACCTAATCTATATTCATTGCTTACCCAGCGTAACTGCTTACTGACTCTTTTGGATTAGAATCTGATTGTGTCTCTTCACTTCCTATGAAAATTAAGTGTGCTTAGTACCTGCCTGAAATGACCTCCTGCAATATTGGGATGTTTGTTAGCATCAAAAAAGCAGGCAATTTTTTTATGCCTTTAAATTTGTTTTTTACCCTCTTAAAAGTTTGCAGGTACTTCTTTCCTTATCAGTTTTTCCCTATTTGCTAGGTAGTTGACTTTTTACAGTTTCTCCATTTTTCTAAATGGGATTTTTGCTGCGTTTTTATTTTTATTTTGTCCACATAACTCTGCAACTGATAACTGGGAATAAGTCAGGTTTGTGCTCTTACCATACCAAACTCTACCACTCACCTACAAGAATTAGAAAGTAATCAGAAGTTAAAAAAACTAATTAATTTTAAAATTCATGTTGTCTGCTGGGTAGACTTTGAGTTTAGCTGCTGTATTTGCACATACTGATTTTCTTGTATCTAAAGAAATTTCATTCACTTAGCCAAAGCTATTTGCCTGCCTTATAAACATGTATATGTACACATATACAGATATACTAACGCATACATAAACATTTGTCTAAGTGTTCTGTAAATGTATGAAGCTCTTGACAGGCACATGGTGTACACAGGTTGAGAGCTCTAGTTTGAATCTCTGTGTCTGACGTTGTGGGAGAGGTCTTCAACCCCTACTGCAGCACCAGCCTGAGAACATGATGTGAGGCTTTCCGCTGCCCACCTTTGGATCCCAATAGTACAGCTTGTACTATTGGCCCACAAGGTACAGAGCTGCATATCCCAACTACTGGAAATGCTAAAAACCCGTCAATAACCACTGAGCTGTCAGCTGGAGTCCAGCTCCCTGGAAAACTAGGAACTCAGAGACAGCGTTATTCCCTGCCCTCCCAAACTGTTCTCTTAGGGTTGTATCTCTTGTGGATTTTATCTCAAAGAGCTGAAATAGTCCTGAAGAGTTCAATTGTCCACAGAGGTTCATTGCAAAATGACCAACGTATAAAAAATTAAATCAGCACTCTGAATCTGTGTATGTGTTTAATTTTTTTCTTCTAACTTTTCAGTTCCAAAAAGAACTTTTCTAAAGACCGATAGTTCTAAAAAATGTAAAATAATAACATTGCAAAATAAATTAAATTGCAAAATAAGTAAAATTGCAAACTGGTAAAAACCAAAATGGACAAAAGATACTACACTGTCCTCTCTGCCTGGTCTGCTCATTCCCAAAGCTGATTGTATAATATGGTATTTTTTTTGCAACTTCCCCAATTTATTTGCCCCAGACTTGTCTGGCTCTGGTTTGCACATATACAAGCGGCTACAGTTATAAACAGGAGTGTTTGCAGACAGTCTGTTCAAGTTTGTTCCTTTTGCAGTTCTAAATAATAACCTTTGTACAATAAAAGTAGAGATGGAAGTGTTTCCTGGTTACAACACTGCTTTTTAGAGCTTAGTATTGGTCAAAAATGGTGTTGGAAGGCATCCTCGGGCAGGGGAGGTAGGGCACAGCTTGGTGACAGTGTCTCTAACTGCTTCTAACCTGGCACTTCGGCACATTGCAAAGAGACCCTTTAGATACAGAAACTTTACCTTGAATTACTTCTGACCTTCTACAGTAGATCTCACAGGTGACTCTGCAAGTGCAATCCATCTTGGTCAGAATGTGTGATGTGACACACAGGCCAAAATCCAAAAAGCAGGGCCCAATCTGGGAATTCAGCATCGCCCTGGTGGCTGTAGGGCTTCCCTAATTTAATTCAGCTGTGCATGATATAGCCATAGTGCAAGTGCATGATAGCATTTGATGTAGTCATTGTTACTGATGGCTATCAGATGACAGTAGTTGGTAATTTGTTTTTATTCATTAACATTTTCTGTCTGGCAGTATAACCCAGTCAAGGATTTAGCAAACTAAAGACAGAAAAAGGAAGACAGATATTATGCTATCTGCTTAAGAAGCAGTAGAGAGAGATCACCTGTAGGTCATTTGAGAGCTCTGTGCTTTCCAGAACTTGCCAGTGCATGGGATAACTGAGTAACACTTTAGGTGATGATGTGAAGGGCTACTCTCAAGAAGGAAAAGGAAGTGAATCTGCTTCATCGACTACTGCGCTTTTCCCTCAGGGTCACACGAAGGGAGCAGTCGTTCTCTGTATTTCTAAAAGGGTCATTTATAAACTGTAGGGACAAAAAAGAAAGTTGCCTGTGTTTCCCTGGTACTTTCCTACTAGAGCAAGAGTTGCTGAGAGTCTGTAAGTAATGCAGAATGTCTTCCCAGTTGGTTGCTGTTTTGTAACACAGTGTATGTGGCCATTATATTTTAAAATATAATTTACCTTCCCTTTATAGGTTTTGGTTTATGTTGCTTTCCATACTACATACTTCCCTTCTCTTTCCATCCTTAATAATTTTTACTCCTTAATTTGAATTATTCTTGTTACCTGCAAGTTGTCTTAAAACAAATGAAGATGAACATAAGGAATTGCTAGCAATGGCAAATATAAAGGCCAAAACCATGTTTTGTTTTGGTTTTTTTAGTGAATAATGTAAAAATTTGTTTTGATGGAATTCTAAAGGGTATTGTAAAGGAGAATCTGAGTGCTGCCTGGGTAAAAGCATTTTATATAAATATGCAATCAAGATGTGTAGAACACTCCTCAAATATTATGACTGCAGAAGATATATAATTTTTAAGTCTGAGATTAATAACCACAATATTACTTACATTAAACCTGTTTTGTACTATTATTTCCAGTGGCCAGGTTGATTTACTCAGAGTGAAAAAAAAATATCGCTTAATCTCCCTGTGTCTGAGTTATTAAGTTTTAAAATTAAAACAATAATTTGGCATACCTGCCGCTTCTACCACTTTTGTTGCTGCCTACTGCTTTTGAAAGTAGACATCCAGTTGTTTCACAGCAGTGTCTGTCAGACATTCCAGAAATTCCAGACAAATGTTTAAATTGCACCTGCATGGGCTGACCCTGCTGCTTTGCCTGGGCAGTGCATCTAAAGCATCCCAGACACTGAACTAATTGAAGAAAACGAAAATGTCACCAGGCGTTTGTTCAATTCGTTGTCTGCCTTGTCTGTTTAAAATAGAAGTTTCCTATGGAGTTGCTTGTTATGTGCTTGTGCAGATCCACCACGTTGGGGCATATAGACAGCACTGAAGTAAGGCTGGTCAATAGTAACACAGCGAAGGTTTTCCTTCCGATCTGGAAAATATCCATTTCCAGGCATATCACTTGAGAGGAGCTTTATGAGATAAGAAGTACCTGAAAGAAAGCGGCAATAAACCGGAGAAAATGGTTGTCCAGTCCTTGGACAGTTGTAATATAAATGGCAATGGCACAGTATTTGCTAGAAGTAATTATTTTTTGAGTTTCTACCCTCTTCTCTCTGAAAATATAGCACCAATCTGGACAGATCAGCCATCATCAAAGCTTTCCTGAATCTTAAGCATGATGTCTGGTCACAGATTACAGATATAAGCTGCGTAGAAATGGAAGCTGGAACTTCTCCAGCCATCAACCTCATGCAAAATCCTGAACCTTTTGAATCCCTCATGGATATTATATACTGACACGCTCTCCAGGTACTGAGTTTGACAGAGCTAATAATACTATTTATATGTATAATTATTGAAATTACCCATACTCTTTTGGTTTAATGGTGTTCAGTAAATTTGCATGCATAATTTATACATCATTGCTGTCAACCATCAATCCAAATGTGAGACAGTAACATATAAACTGAATGACAGAATAAAGTGTTTATGAGTTTATCCAGGACAAGATCACCATAAACTATGACACCAGAAATTTTCATATTTTTTTTCCGTATTTGTGTGAAATAGGATACTGCCTGTGGGATTTAATTTGTTGCATTGCTATTAAAACCTGTTCAATAAACAATTCAGGAGACAACAACTACAGTACTCTTCAAAAAGACCTTGGGGACAGGATTTATTCTGCAAGTCAGTGTTACCGTTTTTGTTTCAATTTTTGCTATGGTTTAGTATTTCAGCCTCTTATTGAAATGTCAGTCATTTAATAATGGAGTGGAATCCTAAAAATTTACAAATGGATATACCTTTGAGGCTCAGTCAAGAGATACATTAAGCAAACCAAATTCAACTATTATCATGCTAATTTAGAATGGTAATTAAGACTTTCCAACTCTACATTTAAGCAAGAAATACTTAAAATAACCCTTGTCTTCACACATCTGAATACGCATCTATGTGCGTGTGTTGCCATAGCTTGAAATTACTTTAGCATTTACGATATTTATCAAAATGGCAGGGTACATTACAGATGATTCAAATTCCCCAATCTCATTACACAGGACTTGCTACACAGTGATACTGGTATTATGTTTTCATTTTTATTTTGAGAATGCAGTAAACAACTAATAATTTGAGATGTTCTGAATTTCTTTTGCAAGGTGCCAAGTGCTGAAAGAAGTGATTAACATGAAATGAGGAAATCTATGAATAGAAGCAAAAGAGAAACTGCTGAGTTATTTTTGGCACACACTAATGAGTAAATGGATTGTTTTCAATGTTCTGTCAATGAGTAAAACAAGTTAAAATGCACCGTGAGTTGAAGCATGCTGCCTCACTTTCACTTGTTTTGAACAGTCTATTAGAACAAATAAAACCCAAAAATCTTCTAAAGAATTAAGAAAAAACACGTAGATTTAATGCTTATATTCTCATAGATGCTAAAATTCTATGCTTCTTATAGAAAAAATAGTATCTGGGCACCTGCTGTTGCAGTTCCTCCTCTCCTGGAACAGACACTCCAGACATGCTTGGTCCTCTCCACTGTATAAATAGTAGGTTTAGATGACCATTTCAGGTGTTGAAAGCCAAAATATGGGTCTGGTGGACCCCCACTCAATCTGGAACACCAGACACAGAACATCATATGCACATCCATTATGTCTCTGGGAAAATAAACCAGTGATGTCAAAAAAACATTTTAGCAGCCAAGTTTGTCGCCTCTTGTGTCTCTAAAGTATCTTATATAGTTTGTGTTCATGAGTGACAGGAAAAGGGACAGATTTGTGTGCTAGTTATTTACTAGTAAAAGAAAGGTCATAGTATTATCTGAATTCTGTGGAAAATCATTAAAATTACTGGTGTCAAACTATGTCATTTATAAGTTAAGCTCTGCAGCATAGGCCATGCAGAGTAGTTGCTGTCAAATCCAAAACTGTCAACCAGATTCAACCTGTGATGAACCCATTATAAAAACAGGATTTAATGTGTATGTGGCATCAGTGGGAAAAATCATAAGGACAAAGCATAAACTTTGTGACTTTATTTGTTGTATCTGAAGACACAGTTAAAACACTTTTAAGAGTAACCTAAACAGGGCATAAAATGTTGTTCAAATGAGAAAGACTGTTGGTCAGTACCTCAAGAAACACAATGTCAACATACAGTGTGGTGCTCTCCCTCCCTGACCAGCCTTGTCTCACAGCCCATAGCACTCCGAGGCAGGCTTTGGCAAATTTGCAAATCATTGCAGGAAAACAGCAGTAACTCTGTAGACACAATTGATTCTCTGTGGCATGCTGATACCTCCGATTGAAGCTGTGCTGGCCTTGACAGGGTTTTAATGCCTGCATAAAAATGAGCCTGAACTGGAGTAGGAGTATAATATGCTTCATCTTTGACTACTTTGCTCTTTCAGTTGTGGTTACTCCTCTCTCTGCAGCCGCTAGTGTCATTGTCAAACCATGCTGACAAGACCTCCATTGCCTGTTGCCCTTCAGAGTGTAAAGGCTTCACCCGGTGTGTGTCACACGCGGTTCCCTTCCCCATAGTCCGCAAAGCAAGGCATTTTCTCCTCCTTTGAAATGTCTTTTGTTACTTCTTTCATCTTCCTTGGCTAATGGAAGCATCCTGCCCTTCTAAAACATCCCTAAGTAACCAAAGGGAGCACTGCCCTCTAAAGGTTGAAGGTGAGATAGAAGGCAGCTCTCTACATACCATAGTAGGTCATTTCAGAGTTATCTTTGTAAAGGTGTTTAAGGTCATAGAAAGCACTTAAACACGAGGTCTGCACACCTTGTGTCGGCTCAGTAAAGAGCACTGGTGTCGTCTTGCCAGGTTTACATCAGGATGCGTAATAATAATAGAAAAATACTACACAAATGTAGTAGTGTTAGAAACCTGGCATAGCTTTAAGTCTATAACCTTTAAAAGTCACTTTAGGGTGTTTAAATAAAAATGAAAAAAGAGAAGAGACATGAATGATGTTTCCCATAGCTGCTACCCCCCCCATTTTTATTTATTTACTTATTTTTTATATTTAGTGCCTGCCTAGACCTTAAAAAATATCTAGGTTGCAACAAGCAAATGTAGGGGGCAAAAATCAAAAAGACACTTAAAGGGTAGCATATGATACTGAAGTAAAAAAAAATAATTCTTCGAGACCCTGAAATTTGAATGCCTATATTTTTAATGATTCAAGAACAATTTATAGTAAGCGGTAGGCCTGCAAGGCTTCCCTACCTTTCTGAATGTATTACACACCAGAAAACCTTGTTTCAAATAATCCGGTAAAAGACAGATTTTTGGTAGTTCATCTTTAAAGTGATAAAAAAGTTACTCCAAGTTCAAGTCACCTGCCCAAAAGATAAACCCAGGTTTTCTAGGAAAATGTTTTCACTCTTAAACCACAGATATAGCCTTGAATGTGAACCATGTCATCTGAACAAAAGAAATTCGATAGAATCTCAAATTTTGTTGGAATGGTGGGCTCAGTAAAATATAAATATATAAAAAAGAAAATAAAATAGTATAGTAAGACTGGAAGACAGCATATTAATATTTCCAAGTCCTGTTTACGTACCTAGAATAAATACAGAACAGACTCCTCATGATAAGAGCTAACTGTCTTATTTGCTGAGTGAAAATCAAATTCTATTGAGACATAACTGGAGAATTTAAAAAAGAAAGGTAAAAAAAAATCTAGTTTGCTCCATTCTGGTGCCACTGATCTGTAGCATTAAAGCCTCGCTGATTTTTGCACTCCGCTAACGTGCCTTTCTCTCAATATATTCCCCTTCTGGTCTGAACCTGGAAAAAATCTTCCAGGATCTACCAGCTCTCAGAAAATCCATATGTCTGTAAAATGCCTGCTCCTGACAGGGTGCTGGGAGCGAGAAGGGGCAGGGAAAGGAGCAGAGCATGCCTTTTGCCGTGGAGAGGACACTACCCAAAATGTGGGGAAAGATACTTGCCATTGAAAGAGAAGTGGCAGAGAAAGATGGTTTGGTCTGCTGCTTGGCTAGGCAGAGCAGTGAACAAGAACAATGCCACCAATGTCGCATCAGTATGATTTAGAAAATTAGAGATTAGTATGACATAGAAATCTTAGTATGACATAGAAATCATAGTATGACCATGATGTTGGTGTGCTGGTTGTGACTAGGAGGGTAGCTCTGTATCATCTAAGGGTATTTCTGAAAGTGAAGTTCCCATGGTGAGTCAAAAGAGAGCAAACATGAAGAGGAGACTGAGGGGTGACCATATTTATGTCCATAAATATATAAAGGGTGAGAGTCAGGAGGATGAACCCAGGCTCTTATCAGTGACGTCTAATGACAGGACAAGGGGCAACAAGTGCAAGTGGGAGCACAGGAAGTTCCATGTGAATATAAGGAGAAACGTTTTCACTGTGAGGGTGACAGAGCCCTGGCACAGGCTGCCCAGAGAGGCTGGGGAGTCTCCTTCTCTGAAGACATTCAAAACCCACCTGGACAAATTCTTGTGTGACTTAATCTAGATGATCCTGCTCTGGCAGGGGGGTTGGACTAGATGATCTTTCAAGGTCCTTTTCAACCCCTTACGTTCTGTGATTCTGTGATGTCCTGCAGGAATATCGCAAAACCAAAGATCACATCCAAAGGGTCAGATGCTCTTCAGGTACTGACTTGTCAAAGACCCAACAAATGCCACCTAGGACTGATAAATGAGTGAGGAATTATTTTTTTCTATGAGGAAAGCAAGGTCATAGCAGCCAAGGTCTTGTCAAAGTTAGATTCATCGGCACTGAACTTCTCATACAGCCCTCAAGTTGAACCACCAGAGCAGTAGAGCTAAGACTTTTTCTCCCCCACTGAACACCGTTTTCAAGGATGCCAGAGGTTTTCACACCTATTCACACTGTTTCAGTATATGAACCTATCAGGCCCTAAGTTTCGGCCTGTAAAAGAAGTATTTGAAATCATATTTGACATGAAGCCATGTGCAGTTCCTCCTTAATGTTCTCCCAGACAGCCTTGTGCTCTGCGCGCTCTAAATGCCCAAGCGTCATTTTGGGCCAGTGATTTAAACAGTAATCTTTAGTTGCAGCTGCTATATAAAGGGAGAGGGAAATATTATATTTGTATTTTAATTTCTTTTCAAAAATGTCTGTGTGTACTGTCTGAAAAAGACTCTGGCATGAAAAAAGAAGCAATTTGTAGGGAAATTACAGCAGATAACAGATAGGTTATGTATGGCTACTACCTGAATATGATTTTTGGTTTTCAACAATTTGGAATTACTAAATATTTGCTAGTAATAATGATTTGCTGTTATTTGAAAATTATTTGCTATTCATAAATATTGTTGACCCTTGTTTTTACATTTTTTGATCTAGAAACTATTTATTTCTATTACTTTTTAAATTATAACAAATATGCATTCTGTGGTATTATTTCTTTAGTTAAAATTTACTTGGGTTGAGACAAACATCAGTAAAAGAATGAAGCAAAACTTCTGAATTATTAGCTGTATTCCTGGTGTATTGTGGTACTAGAACCTCCTTTATGTTCCTCAACCTCTGTGAAAAACAACTGTCTTCCTTTATAATTTTCTTGAAAATTTTTACAGGAAAAAAACCCCCAACAAACAAACAACTCCCACCCCTCAAAAAAAACCCCAACAACCCAACCCAAAAAAAAATATAAAACAAACACACCAAAATCCACAACAAGAAGAACAAAGGACCCATAAAAGCATGGTACAATTGGTGGAGGTTTTGGAATATTTTCTCTACAGTAATTTTTTTTCTAAAGTAATAAAGCTCTGAGGTAGGATGGAAGTAATTTCTTCTCTTTTCTGTCTGCTTTGTGTGGTATTTGCATTCTCATACAATGTACATTGTCTGCTGAACTGCCTGTAGCTTTCTAAAATATGAAGTCTGGCTCTATAGTAGTGCTCTGCATTGCATTAGTTTCAGTAAATAAGGGTAGAATGGTGTAGCACAGATTTCCTGGCAGCTATATGCAAGAAAACAGGGATTTGAGATAATCCCTGAGAAATATTTAACACAGAAATCCGGTTCTCACTTGAGGAATAGTGATAGTAAGGCAGGGCTTTCTGTCATTTTGGTTTGTGTAAAGAATATTCCTTTCAGTAACCTTAATCAAATTTCATTTGACTTGCATATTAATAATATATTCCTAACCTTACACAATGGCTCACATGTCTTCCTGGAAAGGAAGCTCATCACTGTGGCAAACCTATTCAAATGGTGTAAGTTCACATAGCTTGACCAAAATCAATAGAATTACACTGTCAGTGGAGGTACCCTTTTTCAAATTTTCAAAGTAGTACTTAGTTTTCTTTAGTGATCTCAGGAATACCTATTTGACTGTAGGACCTTGCTCTGCCTGAGTGATTTACAGTGATTTTCCTATAGTATGCAATGATTTTTAGGTGCCTGCCTGAAGCTAATTTTAATGAGAACTTGTGGCTAAATCAATGTGCTCTGTTTCAAATATGCATATCCATTGAGTCTTTCAATATGTTCTGGATTTTTTTTTTTTTAATACGACTTTCTATCAATATGAAAAGTGTATCTTCATTAACTACTCCCAGATTATGTTTAAAGCAGGATAACTGCCAGGAAATCAAAGGTTATTTCTATTTTCAGTCTAAGAGCCAATTACTTAATCTTAAGACTGGCACAATAAAGAACGTACCAGGTAATCTTATGTAGACCAGATGTTGTTCTGGAATTTGAGATACTGGACCAGAAATACTTATTATACCTCTTCCTTAATTTGTATCCAAGCATGTTTACTGTATACTGCTGTATCGTGTAAGTCCTTTCAAAGGCTTACAGAAATCTGCATATAAAGAAGGGTTAGATTAGTTTCTTTTTCAGTTAATGTGGTTGCACATGAAACGACTAAAAGCAGAAATTTAAAATACGGTTGTGCAAATACTTCCACAAATTTAAGCCAACACATTTTCAGTCCTGATGCAGTATTGGATCACATTCTGCTAGTCAGCAGTTTGACAGCTGTCTTAGAAACAGTCACAAAATTACAGTCCCTACTGTTGAAGCTTTGCATGTTTAGACGACTGTACTAGTGCGCTACCCTAGATTGTGCTTGGTCTATTACTTTGTTGTTTTAAAGGAGCATATTTATAACTCTTCTGGCAGTGGAATATTCCTTTTTTCTTGTGATGTAAAACTCATTGCTTGTTCATTCGTGCTATTATTACTTATTTTCAAATTTAAAAAAACCAAACAACTTAATGAAAAAAAAACCCTCCCCACTGCCTTTCAATTTGGTATGCTTTTATCAAGTAAAGTGACTGTGTACTATTTCTATAACTGATATGTCTTCAAAGAAAACCAATTTTTCCCTGGATCAGAGACTATACAATTTCCTAGTGTAAGTACTTTTGTTTGTTTTAAATAGAGCTAAATATATTTAATAATCACAGTAGCAAATGGGTTATATGCTATAAACTCACTGTGTACATTCCTCAGCTTATGCCTGCAGTTACCCGTTTCATTTTTGTTCATTTGTTATACTTCAATTTAATATCCTCTGTAAGCTTAATATGATATGAGAAATTCCTTCTCCTTGTCCCAGTGTGATGAGAAAATACAGCCAAAATTTTGAGAACAGGATATTAATTTCGAAGGCCTCCTTTCTTTTTTTCTTTTAATGCCCATAATACCACCAAATCAGGCTAGACTTCCCTATCTGGCCCCTGATGAACCAGAAGTTTTTTCCCACATAGTTGTCGGGCATCAGGTAGGCTTGTGGATTAGGGTCAAAGGCAGTAGGTGTGGAATTTAATACTTTCAGGAGGAGAAAGGTAAACCAACTGAAAACTAGGGCTCCCTGTGGCAAGCCTGGCACTGTCAGACACCACTGGATAGCACCACAACGGCAAGGAAGCAGAAGGGCTCCCATTACAGTCAGTTCTCCCTGCTGTTCAGCCTCTAACCCCAACCCCCCTGGATGTGGGCAGTGTTCCATTACCATGTCCAAGGTGATTAAGTCAACTTTTAGTGTTCAAAGAATTTGCATATCTGACTTTGCATTTGTAGAGTTTTCTCTGGCAGCAAAAGCCAAACTAACACAGGTACCACAGTGCCTAGCTTGTAGGAAGATAACATTTCTGCTATGAATATACAGTAATTTGCCTCTCCTCCAACCCATATTTCAAAGGCTTAATCCTCATCTCTCCCTGAAAAGTCATGAGGTCACTGACTGTCTTTATTTCTAGATAAATCCTGGGGGGATGAATCATTCCCAGCATTTTGCAGGTCTCGGTTCCTAATGACTGGGCATTTACAGAGACTGAGCCTGCTCCGGCTGAAAACAGTGGCAAAATTCAAGTCAAATAATAGTGTGAAATGAAACCAAAGAGATACTCCCTTCCCCATTCATGACTTTCTGCACCCTAATTGCTGCAGAGGTCACTTTGCTTGTTACTATGTTCTTTTTCCCATTGTAAGACAGATGCCATAATAGTTAATGTGGTCTTTGGTTTATTAGCTCCCATGAGACTTTACACTTTAATTCTCTACCTTATTGTTTACTCGAAGAAAGGACTAGTGAGCAGGCGAGACCCCAGTAATTTTTCTTAGATGCTTTCCCATGTTCTCTCTGCAAAAGGTTTGTTAAAGATATTTATTAGCTACACTAAATAACATTCTAAGCAAGCATTTGGATCATTTCAGTAACTAATGTTTATTTTTATAAGCAATAGTTTAATTTGACACTTTGCATAATGCATGCAATAAGTGTGCCGTGTTTGATGGATAAATGCCTAGAAAAAAATCATATTGCCTAATAAATAATGTTGGATTTAGATATCCCACTCATTTAAAGCTAACTTGTAATGGTTTATTAACTGTACTAACTAGTGGCTTGTCTATATCTGCGCATAAATAATATGGAGTATTTTTGAAATACGTCCCTTTGAAACTACACAATATTACCTTTGTTGTCATAGATTATTAATGACCCCTCTGTGGTGGGCAAGTTGCCAATGCAGCTTAAACATGTATTAGAACATATTTTCATACACTGAACCTTTGCTTTATCTCTTGGGATGAAAATTATTGAGGCTGAGGTGGTTCTGTGTAGCAAGGGAATCAGTAGAGGAGCACATTTGTATAGATGCGAATCTGAATTTGTGTAGAAGGTGTGCCTGCTCTCAGGGTTATCCAGGAGCAAGGACTTTGAACTTGCTAGTATCTCTGGACTGTTTCCCTCACGCTGCATGGGATCACACGGTCCAGTTGTCCACATGGTTTCTGCATCTGGGTGCTAATTAGGATTGCATCAGCAGCTTAATTGATGGGGAACACCTGCGTTACTCTCCCCTCTGGCCAGCAGTTAATACCTTGCCTTACCAAGGGTTACTTGGGCATTACACTATTTAGTTAGACAAAGCATGCCTTTAATAATATGTTTAACTAAGACTGTGCACCTGGGATACTGGTAGTGGCAAGCCACATGGAGTTTCATTTTCTTCCCACCAAGCAAAAGCTCTTAAGATTTGGGTGACACAGTCTGCTTGTACAGCTGCCCATCCATCCGTATTTCAGGTAGCATATCTTTTAAAGTGTTTCTTTCCCCCTTACCACTCCTCCCCACCTCTTTTATTTCTTAGCTGGCTTCAGGCTGAAGGTATCTCTAGGCTTTGCAATTACCCTTTGGTGTTTGTGGGAAATTGCTTATCTAGGTTCAATGGGACACTTCACTGCTTCATTTTCCACTGTTGTCTTTCAAATCTAGGCTTAGTAGATCATCCTTAGGACAACAATTCAGTATAAACCAGGCTGTGACTTATCCTCACTAATGAAAACCCGCACTTCCTAACAGACCTGTGTTCTTAATTACATATCTAACGATCTCAATTTACATATATATAAAGAGTCCAGCCAGAGGGTTTTAAAGTCTTCATTGTTTGGATTTACCACCTTTGCTACATTAAATTCAGCATTTCCTTCTTTGAGATTCTTTAATTTACTCTCTTTTTCTTTTCATTTCCCCTAGGTACTACTGTTCCTCACGCACTTCTAACAGTTTGTGTCATATTTCTGTCCTCCCTCCTCCTAATCTTCCTTTTAACTTCAAGCTGGCTCTCTTTTTGTGTTCACTCTGTGACCTGTTAACATCACTACCTGGTTCAGGTAGTCTATCTAAGTGAGACTAGCGTGCTACCTCCCTACACCGCTTCCTTCCCCGTATCTCCTTTCAACATCCACTCCTATGAAAAGGGCACAGGCCTTAGCATAATCATGATTATATCAACGTGGTTACAGTGGCGTGTTGTATAGTGCTGCTTGATGATCCGCTTTAACTGATGGCTTTTTGTTGCAGTGATCTAATTGGATTCTATAGAGGTTGGGAAAGGAAAGGGGATGTGTATTTTGAAGAGCTTGGATGAATAGAGGAAGGGCATGTCTACCCTTTATCTGAAACCTTCTCATTGTGGAAAATGTTAGTCCCATGAGAAAAAAAAGGAATTGATGAGGTTTGGGACTCTGCTAGAGTGGAAGACATCATGGTCTACAGAACACAGAACAGCTGGGGAAACGCTTGTTCCTCAGCCTCTGTTCCACAGTTTGAATTCTTGGTGGAGATTCTATGGTTCTATGAAAGGTTTAGTCATTATCATTCACTCACTACCTGTAGTAGCTAGATCGCCTGCTTTCTGCAAGCTACTCCAAAAATACCCATCTTCTTGTAATCAAAGGGACAGTATATAGAAAAAAGGTCAGCACGTGTTCCTTTTTCCTCTGGTCTACAACACATGGCAGGTCCTACTTGTTTTGTGTTACTGCTGTTGCTCTAGGTTAATTATTTCCCACCCCGGGTAACTCCTTCAGATTATATCTTTATGCAGCATTGTGTATTTACACCCTCGTTATGTTTTTAATAATGCATTTCATTACAGTTGGCAATTGATGGTTTTCATTACTGAACAAACTGTTAATTTACTGCTAACGCTGTTTTAATTGTTGGCTTAGTTTGATTTCCTTGGTTTAATTCTTTCCATTTGTGAGGCAAAATGTCTTTGTCTGTATTTGTGCAAATTTTAGATTAAAATTTAAAATTTTTCCCAGGGGGCCTTTAAGAAAATTATCGTTAATTTTCGTAGCAATATGTTTCTGACCTGTTCTTTTTTAGCACGTATTTTTCTGTCCAAAAGAGCTCATGGCTCACTGAAGACCTCAAGATAGTACAGCAGAGCTAGTAACCCTATGTGACCGTAAACAGAGGGTTTCAAACATTACTCTTACCCTGTGTACAAGTCTAACTTGAAGATACCAAGTGTGATGCCTGTATAGTATCTGCGCTGGAACTCATCTTTCTGAAAAAGTTCATAGAGACTACATAGTGTTTTCCATAAAATATAGTGTCTCCAGTAATGTATTTTTTTAAATTATAGGCAACATGTGCAAATGCAATATCTTTTTTGTAGTCCTGTCTTCCATGGGTTTTATTGAGGGGAAATCGAAGGAGACAAAGTTAATTTAGATAACCTTTCAGAAACATTCTTGTTCCCAGAGTTTCAAGATGTGTGCTAGTCTTTTGTAAAGGGTGCACTCAGCTGTTTAACACTCGATGTAAAGGGGCCACAACAAGATGAATTCTAACTTTGCACTTCCGTAACCCTGAAAGGCTGCAGTATTTGGACATAGTTGAAGCTGTTGATTTTGTTTGGAACCTGCTTCTAGTCTATGGTACGGGAACTTATGCCTATTCGTGGGATTTGATTTTCCAGTGCTCTATGCCAACTTTATGTGAGTGTATTTGTGTTGATTTCTGGCAAGTTGTATATGTTTTATTCCTGTCAGTCACATGGCGTGAAACAAAAATATCAAGAATAAAATTATAGCATATAGAGCAGAAAAAAGTGGAAAAGCAGGTTTTAGTCACTGTGAGTCAAGGGTCTGCTCTTGTATTTGGGAGTAAAGTAGCTTCTCTTCATGTTTGTGTAGTGACAATTAACCCCAATGGAGAGTTGTGTGAGAGAATTTATTGGTACCTCTCCATTTTTAATGGGATCTAATCAAATTTGAGGGTAAAGCAGCAAAGCACAAGACCTATAATGTATAGTTACTCTAAGGAGGGGAGGCACTCTAAGGTAGAGCTAATAGTGGAAAGGGTCTTAAGTTAAATAATCTTTTTTGCAATACATAACCCAGAAAGGGATATGTGAAGGTAAAGAAAGGAGGTTCTGTCTGAGGCCTCAGAAGGAGTTATCTAGATTGGGAACATCTGTGGACCAAAGCCTTGATTTGTATTATACAGATACTTGTTGGATTCAGGATTTAGACAGCAATGTTGCAATGCCTCTAGTGTGTGGAGATGTTCTGACATGAGTTGTATTTGTTATACTAAAATATAAACCAATACTTAGAAATAATGGGAAAAAAAGAGTAAAGACGTTCCCTACTATAAAAATGATAGAACATTATGCTTGGTTGAAAGGATAAAAATTAATTTAAATAACAGAAATGTCCTTGCATTAATGTATTCAAAAATTAATTTAGTTTTAACTAAAACTATGGGTTATATGTAACCATTGTAAGTATGCTAACACAATCAGACATGTATTTCCAGCAGCCCTGGTGGCCTGCAAAAATAAAAGCATATCAAGAAACATTATCTAGGTTTATGTGCTGCCAAACAACTAATTTTGCCCTACCTTTCCAGTTCTACTATGTCTAACCTGCCTTAGCTTTGCCCCTTTTCAGTGGTCAGTGGGGACAGGACTAGGGGCAATGGCTGTAAGCTGGAGCACAGGAAGTTCCGCACCAACATGCGGAAGAACTTTTTCACAGTGAGGGTGACGGAGCAGTGGAATAGGCTGCCCAGGGAGGTGGTGGAGTCTCCTTCTCTGGAGATATTCAAGTCTCATCTGGACGCCTACCTATGTAATATGAGATAGGGAGCCTGCTTTGGCAGGGGGGTTGGACCCGAAGATCTCTTGAGGTCCCTTCCAACCCCTAAGATTCTGTGATTCTGTGATTCTGTGATTCTGTGATCTCAGTGCTTTTCCTCTGCCTCACTTGTCTGGCTGCAGAAGGTCACTTGTCCCAAAGTATCGGGGTGATGATGAAGTGGTGCTTTATTGGAAAATCCTTTTGGAGTCCTTCTGACTAACAGGACAAAATATGAAAGCTCAGTTGTTCACAGGGTAGGTAGGGGAAGTGGATCCACCCTTAAACAAAAAGGCTCTTTCTGCCCTACTTTCCCTTGCTGTGGCTATGTTGCATCCAGAGAAGTTAAGGAAGTGCTGACTGCTACCCTACTTGTCTGACTGTCCATCTCCAGGGATGGGCAGCATCAGCTCATGACTTTCACGTGCCTGCAGAGTCCTGTACTAGAGGCAGTCCTGGCAAGCAGGAGGGAAAAGAGCTCCTTGGGCTTCCTGCAGCAGCCCTGGCTGTTGTAGTGGACAAGCAAGGAGAGCAGGTGGCTACAGGCTCCCCTCACCCCCTTGTGAACATTAAAAATATGCACCTTTCAGTGACTCAGCTTGCTCTCTGGCAAAGCTAATTGCCACCACCCTATAAAGGCATCTTTCAAGTCCTACTTTTTTCACTGGTCTTAATAACTGCTATTACTGCCGTATGAATGTCTGTCTGACCTTAAAACTATGTGAAAAGCTGTTGTGCCCTTCATATCCTTGAGCATATATTGACTCTGATCTGATAGAGAAAAAGACTGAACCTCTGTTCTGCTCAAGAAACACTGAAAGTATTTTGAGAGTATTTCTGCAAAATGTAGCTCCCTCTGGTGATGTGCATTAAAATAGGTACTGGGAGGCAACAGGATAAGAAAAGAATCTTACTCCCCGGATCACTAATTAAGAACCTATTTGCTTACAGCAATGAAGGCTCGTTTTTGCAGTGCAAGAAGTGTGATATATTTTATGCAGAACTGCTTGTAATATCTCTTAAAATCTCCAAAATCTGTCAAAATAGGTTGGCATTAAATCACAGCAGTGATAGTTCTTCAGAATCAACATGTAGTTTAGAAACTTGATATCTCATTCACTGATTATGGCATTTTGTTAAATTCTAGAAAATAAGCTATCTAGATAATGAAATCCCCTTTAGAGTGTTTTTTCTGAGTCATTTACAGTGAATATTGGAGAATGTCTCTGATAGAATGATGTGATTATACAGTGATAGACCAAAAGCAAGAGAAAAGAATAAAATACTTAGATTTTATTTGCTTCTGTGGGTGTCTAAATTAAACTTTCTACATTACAGAAATACTGAACTTTTGGAATAAATAATGCTGGATTTGTTACACTCTGCTTATATTTCAGTGGCTTTGGCTGTGCAAAATGGTATAGTTTCATTCTTGGCATCATAATTGAAATCATATTAAATTCTGAAGAGTGAATATATAAACATTAAGTTATATGCAGCTATTATTTATCAGTAATTCCTGATTGAATTTTCTCAGTCTAGAAGTAATAATGCTGGTTTTCTAACTGTCAAATCCACAGTCATGGGACAACCTTAAGGTTATAGCTAGCTGGGACTTAATTCTCCAGTCAATTTGGAACTTTTAGAGGAAGTTGCATGAAGAGAGCATCAGTACACTGAAGTTTTTAGCCTCTCACTTGGTTTTATGTATTAATAGGAAAGGAAGCTTCAAGTGAATTTATTGTGAATAAAACTGATTAACTTTAAAAAGAGTGGAAATATCCATTTCTTCTTGGGTAAGGTTTTTTGTGGGGGGTTTTCCTGGCATGTTTGCTGTATTTAAGTAGTTTGCATATGCTGTGGACTGTCTTCTAAATACAGGAAGAAAAATGATAAATAAAAGTAAGGATGGAATTGACACCAATGAAGCATGAAGAAGTGCAAGGAGATAACCAAAGAAAGGCAAGTTTCAAGTGGGAACCCTCCACCAACCACCACCACCCCCAAAATAAGTGGAGGACATTTTAGGAAAATAAAAATAAAGCTGGAGGATCTAGGTTATATTGGTGGGGGAGGGAAGTCAATCTGGAATTCCTTCTTCAAAGTTTTTAACACCAACTTTCATCTTAATATGGGCATCATGCCAAAATCTAGGGACGGTAAGTGAGGCTTTATGATCTCTCCAGAAACAGGGTTTTGCAATCTTTGTCTGTTACAAGGGAAACTCCTTCATTTTCTCTCATTCTGTATTAAATAGGTATTTGTAAATCTGAAAATGAAAATTGCTATCTACTTGTGATAAGATCCCTTTTCTTTCTGCTTCGCTATGTGATCAAGCATGCAATTACATTGTATTTATCATGTGAGGACTTGCATACTCCCAATACAAACATCTTACTCATATAGCTTATTCTCAGGATTATTAATAAGCATGTGGAGGAGAAGGTGGTTATTGATAGTGGTCAACATGGATTCTCCAATGGAGAATCATGCCTGACCAATCTGATAGCATTCTGTGATGGCATGAGTAGCTGGGTAAATGGAGAGCAGTGGATGTTGTCTACCTTGACTTCAGCGAGGATTTTGACACCGTCTCTCATGTCATCCTTGTAAACAAACTTAGGAAGTGTAGGTTGCATTGCTGAACAGTGGGGGACGTAGAGACCTGGCTGACTGGCAGAGCCTGTAGTGTTGTGATAAGCAAGACAGAGTCTGTTTGGAGGCCTATATCTAATGGTGTGCCCCAAGAGTCAAGTGCTTAGTCCGGTCTTATTTGCATTTTGGTCTTCATCTATGACCTGGATGATGGGACAGAGTGTATCATCAACAGACTTGCTGATGATACAAAACTGGAAGGAGCGGCCGATGTGCCAGAAGACTGCACTGCTGGTAAGTGAGATCTTGACAAACTGGAGAATTGGGCAAAAGAGGAACCAAATGAAATTCAATAAGGGCAAGTATAGAGTCCTGCACCTAGGGAGGAGTTACCCTAGGCACCGCTACAGGTTATAGCTGAGAAGCAGCTCTGTGGAGAAGGACCTGGGAGTCTTGGTGGGCAAGAAGCTCTCCATGACCCATGTGGCCAAGAATGCCAATGGTATCATGGGATGCATTAAGAAGGGTGTGATCAGCGGGTCATTGGAGATTATCATCCTCCTCTACTCTGCCCTGGTGAGGCCACATCTGGAATATTGTGTCCAGTTCTGCCCTCCCCAATTCAAAAAAGACAAGGAACTACTGGAGAGAGTCCAGTGGAGTGCTACAAAGGTGATGAGGGGACTGGACCCTCTCTTGTATGAGAAAAGACTGAGAGAGCTGGCACTGTTTAGCCTGGAGAAGAGAAGACTGAGAGGGATCTCGCCAATACTTATATCTAAAAAGTGTATGTCTAGAGGAAGGGACCAAACTCTTCTCAGTAGAGCTCAGTGACAGTACAAGGGACAATGGACACAAACTGGAACACAGAAATTTCCATCTGAACATGGGAAAAAAACTTTACTGTGAGGGTGACGGAGTCCTGGGACAGGCTGCCCAGAGAGGTTGTGGAGTTTCCTTCTCTGGAGACCCTCCTGGACACAATCCTATGCAATGTGCTCTAGGTGATCCTGCTTTAGCAAGGGTGTTGGACTAGATGATCTCCAGAGGTCCCTTCCAACCCCTACCTTTCTGTGATTCTATGTGAATAATAGATATAGATAGCAGTCTGTGCCCATTTCTCTCTGAGGATGACTATTTCAGGTCTAGATGTTTATGGTGTGTATGCCTAAATTTAAGATAAAATAATTCTATCCAAGTAAGCTATATCCAGAGCTTACTATTAGTATGGAGCAGATGTTCCCTGATGCCAAGTTTATCTTCGTTTTGCCTGAAAATTTTTTAAAGTAGGTTGTTTAGTGATTGTGTCTTTGCCCATTCCATTGGTTTCCAGTGCCCATTTTTTCAGTTTCTAATTAAAGTATGGTATAATATTTATTTTAAGGGAGATATGATTTGTCTTCTCTCATATGAAACTAATTTGCGGTACATTTTCTATACAGTAAAATGCAAAAGTATACATTTTCTAATAAGGAGACCTACTGTTCTCTTTGAGTAAACAAATACAATTTTTAAAATGTGGTCACTTCTTATGTTCTTCAAGTCATTTATTGTAAGTACATTTTCCATTATTTCCTGTGTGTGGTTGGGACAGAAATGCTATCAAATACTCTTTCAGGAACTATAATTTTTTTCCCAGTTTATTATCAGAGTGTATCTGATATCTCTACAAATATTAGAAGATAAAAGTTTGGGCATAGGAGTGACCTGGGTACATTTCAGTGTCAAAGTTAGATTTTAGGAAAAGCTCAATTGTAACACTTTGTCTAGTTAACTGTTCTGACTTCAACGGAGGTTTTTTGTTTGTTTGTTTTTAGGTTATGTTTGGGGGTTTTCTCCTTAATCTGGATCTTCTTTTTTTTATTTATTTGTAAGATAATGATAGGGCAGGCATCATGTTGAATTAAACACACTTGGGAGTCTTTGTGGACTACGTAATCTATCTTGCTATCATACTGGCTAAACGTCTGCTAAATACAATTATTTTGTGTGTTTTGAGGCTAGCTATCTATAAAAAGTGCTAGAACTATTGAGCCTTGCCCCCACGTATTGCCAAAATATTCACTGAGCAGAGGAGAACAGAAACCAGCACAAAAGGCTTCTTATGTCACTTTATGATTTTCCAACAAACAAAAAGGTCAGGTTTCCTGTGAGGCTCATACTAATTTGCTCTCGTGTCCCAGCTGCACCACCTAATGTGTTGCTGTTGGAAAAATCCCATAAAATTTCTTAAATACTTCTGGAGGAAGAACAAGCACGCATAGTGGAGGAATCACAAGGTATCATACATATATATATATATATAGAGAGAGAGACACACACACACATATGTATGCATCTTTCTTCTGCTGAATATTTTTCCCCATCATCTTAGACGGCTTATACCCTCTCACTTTAATTTTATTTTTCTGTTTGAAGGCTCTTTCTGCCTTCTGATGACTACCCACTGACTAATGGGCTGCTAACAGAGGTCATGGACAGGAGTGGTAATGTTTTGAGTATAGCTTCCTCAGTGGGGTTGTGATATTAAAGTTATAGTCTATCTCCAAGAAGACCATTATCATTATAAAGTAACATCATTAAAGAGAAGCTCCATGAAGACCATTATCATTATGTGGTAACACATCATTAGACAGTGTCTTTAGCTGCACAGCCCATTGAGGAGGTTACAGTCATAACATGACAGTTCTCTAGAGTGACATAAGTCAGTCTGGCTATTTATTTCAGCAGGGGTTACTTATGTCTGTGATTCCTCTTGGCATCCTTTCTTAGCTACCAGTTATTAAATAGAGGGAGTTGCTCCAGGATAAGTCCCAGGGATCTTTGAAAAAGAAAATTCCCACTGGTGTTGGAGTAGTCCTTTTGACAGGATCCCTACTTGGTTGCAAGGGGTTCAGACCTGTCATCTCTGTGCTGAAGTGATCACCCAGAAAGGGAAATACCTCAGGTGCCTATACATTGCATATGGATTTCACAAGGGGTGTGCACTGTGATGGGAAACAGACAGGCAGTGAATATATGAACCTTCAGCTACAAAGCAATCCCATTACTCAGTGCACCTGGGTGTCTTATTTTTGCCATCAGGTAATGAAAATATCTCCACTACCCAAAGAATAGACTGGGGAGAAAACTGGACACATACAACCTGTACAAACTGTATAGTCATGCTGAAATAAGAGAGTGCAGCACAGTCACACCTATACTTCAGGACTCAGATTGAGATCCTCCAATATACACATACAAACGCTCTCTTCTCTTTTGAGAATCCTGTCCTCCTCTCCATGGGTATGCTGAATCAAAGCTAAGTTTGCTGCCTATTATAGATACAGGAGCTATTTCTCTTCTCTATCTATATTCATGGCCATTGTCATTAGGTTATATTAGTAATAAGATATGAGTTACAAACCCTTTTGCACCAATATACTGTTCTTCATTAAAACAACGTACTTTATACTCTTAAAATACTTTCTTTTGTTTCATGTCCTTTCAGAAAATTCTAATCTGAGAAACCTCTTTAAATACACTTTTACAAGAAAACATTTTTATAAGCAAAGTCATTAATTTTCTGTCTCTTTTCTGGATAAGGAATTAAATGAAAAATGCATTTTTTCAGATAAGAAAATTTAGAATAGTTCCAAAAACATAAAATATTTTTCAGAGCCAGTAGAGGGTGCATTTTCCACAGTGTTTTCTGCAGCGCAGTTTAATTGAAATTCTAATTAAGTATGTGAATAGAAGTAATTTGTAATAAATATATTAATTTAGAATTAACTTTCAGGACTTGAGGGTCTACTCTGCTTTCCGCTCTACTCTGCTTTCCTGAGACCCTGCCTCGAGTACTGCATTTAGGTCTGGAGTCCCTGGTGCCAACAGACCTGTTGGAGTGAGTCCAGAGGAGGGACACAAAGATGGTCAGAAATGAAGCACCTGTCCTATGAGGACAGGCTGAGAGTTCTCTTCTCAGCTTGGTGAAGGCTTGGGGGAGACCTTATTGAAGCCTTCCAGCACCTGAAGGGACCTACAGGAAAGCCGGAGAGGGATTGTTTATCAGGGAGTGTAGGATAGTACAAGGGGTAATGGCCTTAAACTAAAAGAGGGGAGATTTGGATTAGGTATAAGGAAGAAAATCACTACTGTGAGGGTGATGAGGCACTGGAACAGGTTGCACAGAGAAGTTGTTGCTGCTCTCTTCCTGGAATTGTTGAAAGCCAGGTTAGATAGGGCTTTAGGCAGCTTGGTCTAGTGGAGGGTATCCCTGCCTATGACAGGGGGGATTTGAACTAGATGATTTTTGAGGTCCTTTCCAACCCAAACCATCCTATGATTCTATGAAAGCAAAGCAAAATCTATTCATGAAATGATCATACCACCCTGTTTTAATGATTTCATTTTAATTTTACAGTAATAAAACACTAATTGAGATTTTCTGTTCTTTCTTCTTTTCGCACCCAATGGCTAAAAATTATTTCCACTTATAACATGGCCTGAAAAACTCAAGCATAACATTTGTAGCATCATTATATTAGCAAATTTGTAGTATATCTGAATATTGAATGGGACAGAATAAATATCTTCTCTATTTAGCAAGAATCATTTGGTAGCAATTGGTGTGTAGATTAAATCAGAAATGTCTCGGTCAGTTTTAAATATAATGTGACAATTTTCCTCGCCTTTAGATTGTAAAATTTGAGAAACAATTGAGATATAGGATGTGGTAGGTATGCCGCAACATATATCAGGATATGGAAGAGCCTCTGAAAACATACAAGCTACATGATCTTCATATCAACCCCAAATACCACAGTGAACAGTGAAGCCATGGTGGCACCCTTGATGAGGCACAAATCTGTTCACATGAACAGTTATTTATTCCTAACTACAGTTTTATCTCTTGGGACTAGTATGGTCTATGGACCTGCAGTTCGTTTTCAAAATATATCAAGCAATCAAGTTTCAGCATAAAATTCCAGATTTCCTTTCCATTTTTTTTTCCAGCCTGCTTTTCATTTTTTGCATAATTATTGGTAATATTTGAACTTATATTTCTCTATGTCTTCCAAAATAGCAGCATACCTCAAGAGTCGGTGCATGTTTTCCTCTTTCATAGCAGATTAAAATAAGGTCATATTAGCTTCTGAGTATAGTGTAGCACTCTGCAGCTCTTGCAGAAATCCTGGGGCCTGGAAGTAAGCATCTTTAAATGACACAGTCCTTAAACAGCTCACTTTTCTCCAGAAGATACCTAGAAGGAAACCTTTCTGTCACCTGTATTAGCGCTCCTAAGGAATCCCTGAGAAGGTTAGTGAACAGGTGATGCTAGCAATGAGGTTGTCTTGACTGAAGTCATTCTGGTGTCCATACACTAAATGAGAGGTCCTTGCTGCACTCCGCAAAGATGAGGCACGTTTAGTTTGCACGGGAGATCTCATCTCTGAAGCCATAAATAGGAGTGTAGTATTAGCAACTGATATGCATCTGTCTCACTGTATGTATAATGTCTTTCTGTAATGGTTCCATTTTCTAGATGACATTTACTTAACTCTACTTTGAGTAGGAAATGTGCTCCAGAGGTCATTCAGAAAGTAACTTTCAGACACCGACAGTCCTGGTATGTTCTCTTCTAACATGTTTCTGAGCTTGCTATTTCTTCTTCTTCACTTGAGAGTTTTTAAGAACATAATATTTTGCCGTTACTATTTTTTTTCAACACAGAAATATGAAGTTTAGGACTCCCAATGTCATTTAACACAATTTGTAATATAATTAATTCTTGCTGGTAAATCCCAATGGCACTATATTCTCTTACAAGATAGTTCTCTTAATCTCTGATTAAACTGATAATTTGTGATGGATGTCTAAAGATTTAGCATTACTGCCAAATTCTGTGATGTTGATAAGAGCTTTAATTTAAGGAAAGAGAGGAGGTATTCAGCAGTGACTGCATAATCTCTTCATCTAGTTTAAGATCCAAGAAGAGAAAATGAGTCTAAGATAGATAAAATACAAAGCAAGTGCTAAATTTACTAGATCAGTAGCTGGATAAATAAAACAGAGTTGAAATGTTCTTCTTATTTCCTGTAGAAAACTGGGTCAGAAAAACTTACCAGAAATATGTTGTGATCAAAGCCTGAAAAACAGAAGGCCAAAATTTAGGATGCGGGATTTCAGGTGGGATCAGAAGGGTGAGGTTGGCTTGCTGTTGAAGGACTGTTATGTCCACACTCTTGAGTGAACTAGTGAATGGGATGTGCTGGGTATTGGAGGTTGTCTTGTTAATTTATCTGTGCCCTTCTGGTCCTGAGGTAGGCAATAAGGGAAGGGAGGTAGCATAAAAGACAAAATCCTTAAGTAATGGGGCTTCATTAATTCTTCTGTTTGCAGGGTAACTCTTTTTTTTAAAAAATGAAAAAAAAACAATCAAGGGGTGTTGTCTGGCTGAATTGTGTTTATAACCGTCCCAAAAGAGATTTTAGCTCTGAAGTCCAGAAAAAGTCAGATTTGCCCCAATCATGCTGTGGTAGAGATATGTTTGGGGAACATAAAGATATGGTACATGATGTGCTGTTAAGGAAGACAGAAATAACATGTTGGAGAAAAAAAGTAAATTATTATTTATTGTGGAGTAGTGGGAAGGTTGAATAAAACAGCTTCTCTTTAACATCAAGGGTTTTTTGGGGAAGCACGGCAGGAGGAGAGTTTTTGGTGTTTTTCACAAGGCAAATCTGAATACAGGCACGAGTCATCTGTAGTGTTATTCGTAAGATATGTATTGGGAGCTGTTTCATACCAACATCAGTGAAATAGCTTGACTTTCCTGAAATCCATTGTGTATCACTACTATTAAAAGTAATGGTAACTCAGTTATGCTTGCAAGTGGCAGCCAGCAATTTATTTTTTTTCAGTGAATTGTCAGTTCTATAGGTTTTATTTAAAAAATATTTTATTTTCTCACTGTTGCCATGGTGGTGTCTAATTGAGAAGTAGTTAACTCATCCAAAATTAAATAGAAGGATAAATATTGTCACAAAATTTGAACAACGAAAGAAGTTAACTTCTGCGAGCAGATGAACCATGAATAATCAAGACCTCAACAGGAGAGACGTGAAAGTAAACAGGGCTGCTGCTTGCATCTCAATATACTTAAGGTTCTGGAACAAATATAGATTAAAAATATGAAAAACAAAACATTAAGGGGAAAAGGTGATAAAAATTATGTGGGTATATTGTATGCAATGCTTTTATAAATTGGTTCTATTGCATGCTTGCATCCTTTATTTGGACTCACTAAAGCACTGGTTATAATGTAATTAGTGAAGCATGAGAAGACAGGGATTTAGCAGAGCAATTGTAAAGCAGTTAGAAAGTGAATGAAAAGCAAATATTAATGGGTAAATTAGAAGAATCATACATTCATTAGTGGGGTTCTTTGGAAATTAGGATAAGCGTTATTTAAAATTATATTTTCAGCTTTAAAAATAGGAAAGTACTGGCAAAATTTGCTGTTGAGAAAGTTATTACATGGAAAGACCTGCATGATCCATGAAAAGAAGGACATATGTGAGGAAGAGGACTCTGGTTCCTCTGAGCAGTATGAGGATATTTGTGGCACCAGTATGGTTTAGCCCTGAGAATGAAAAATATGACCCTAGGATGTGACTAGGTACCTTATTAGTAGAGAGGCATTTCCGCCATTGTACAGAGCACTGTCAGGCACTCACTGGAAGACGCTGCACAGTCCTCTTCACCCAATTTCACAACAAGAAAACTCAGAACTGGGGAGATGCAGAGTAAAAATACTAGAGTTACTAGCAATAGCAGATATTATGAGAGAGGAAAATGAAGGATTTTGTCATAGTCAAAATAGAACTAAAAAAGGAAAGAGGCTTTAGCATTGCTGTCTGTAACTGCCACAGCAGGAAAAACAAAATGGGAAAAAAGCTAAGAGAAAATATCACTAGAGAAGTAGTTAGGTATAAGATGGCTGCAGATAAACATTTTGAAAACAAGGAAGTGTTTCACTGGCAGTCACAAGATTCTGGAAGATAGAGTCTCCCACTGGGAGTCATGGGGGCAAAAAGTTAATTAGTTTTAAGATATTGATAAATCCTATTTTTGAACAGATTCTATGATATGGCCACCTGAAATAACAGGGAATAGGACTTTGTTCTGCAAGTTTCTTTTACAAGCCAGGTTTCAGTGTTCTGTCATAAGTCTTGCAGGACCTGATATTTTCCTGAAGTGTCTGAGGGCTTGTAGTAATGTGAAAATCTATACTTTCAGTAACTATATTCTTCTAATGATTACTGTGAACTTGAAAATGCAAACTTCAAGGGTGCAATACTTAAAAAGAAAGTAAGGCCACATTTACATATATTTTAATACTTGCAAGTTTTACTGCACCAGTATCTAGGATCTGGAGACAGTGAATTACAGAATCTGAATGCTAGTCCTTTATCGACTATCAAATACAAATGACAAATGACATCTTCTTATTTCAATTCCTATATATACTTCAGGCTGGGTAGTTCAGAATTTGACCTTCATTAGCCCTCTTCTCTTTTTTTTATGTGGACTCAGCTTATCCTTAATCTTAAATCTCTGTCAAAAAGGAAACGTATCCTTCTGCAAACTATTTACACCTTCATCCTCTTCCTGCAAAAACTTACACGGGTCATGTCCAGTGTGTGCCAGTGAAAAATGTGTCTATGAATAATCAATTATTTTGATAGGGTTGCTGACAGGAAAATTAGCACTTATGCATGTGTGTGCAGAATTACGACCTTGATTTGGGAGCTTGTGTGAGCTCCAGGTGATGTGCAGACTTGGGGGGGAAGAACCTTTCATGAAGGATGGAACCATTCCAAAGAGATGGCTGTGAATCAGATCAATGATCCTCTTTCTCCCAGCTGAAAACCATAGTTGCATATGCAGTGAAATACTTCTCTACAGTCCGCAAGATATATTCCTGGCTTGCTAAATGGGAAATGCTGTGCTCCGGTGCATTTCAAGCCTCATAAGTGGTGTGCAATGGTACCATATGGAACTACCTTTTAAAAATCCAATCAAAATAATTGATTTTTCATTGACTGGCCTCAGTTTGTCATTGAGTTGCATTCCTCACAAACCCTTCAGAAATGTAGCCTGCCAGTAAAATACACAGAATAATTACAAAACCACCAGTTTGATTGCGATGTTTTTCAAACCTTATATTGAAATGTTTTATTTTCTTCCCAGACTGAAAAGCCAAGGAAGAATATTATATGATTCTGTAACTGCCCACTAAAGCCCCAAAAATCTATGGGTAAAATTCCAGGCTTTAGTCAAAACCATTTTCTATCTATGACTCATCTACAAATAACAATAATAAAAAAATTATTAAAACACATATCTACGCAGATGTATTAGCAAATATGTAAGAACATGTATTGTTATACAAATCCAACTTTATAATCAAATTTAAGAATAGCATTTATATTTTTAAAGATAAACAGTTTTAAGGTGAACTAGTAATTGCACTTTCAGTGGTTTCAGCAGGATGTCTTTGGTTTGGATTTCATTGTGGTTTTTCTTAAACTGTTTCAGCTTTAAAAGCCAGGAATGCAGATGAGTTACAGAAGTTTTGTGTATACTAAGGAATGGATGCATAGCAGATGAAAGTCAGTATAGCTCCAATGAAACCAAGGGGTCTTGGTTTCAAAATTTGGCCTATTATTTTCATGGCTTTTTAAGATGGGCTTTCATAGACAGCTCGGTTTTCCCCTCTCTTTTTTTCAATAGCCTCCATCAATTCACAGATGGCTGGCAGGCATGCTTGAGAATAAAAGAAGTATTTTTTTATTAAGTATGGCTATAATAATGATATTCACTGTGATTTTACTGCTGAATGCTTAAGTCTTACAGTGTGAACCAACCAGCAGTGAACACTCTTGCAAGTCACTTTGCTCAAAGCCTTTGTGATTTTGGTCTTTCTCAAAACAGGCACACAGGATTCTGTTGTGTGGGCCCACTTGCAAGATTATTACCAAGTATTAAAGCACTTGGTTGTTAATTATAAAATTCTGAGTTTTTCATTCACATGAAATATGTGTATCTATAGAGTGTACTAGAAGTGTGACCAGGATGTCTGTATGCTTTGTTGTGTGAATGGACTGGCACCAGTTCACCAAGACAAGTATTTATATAACATGATTTTTACAAATTTAAATCAGAATTATGACTGCTCAGTCCCATTAAAATACATTATTTTTAGGTTTAGAATTTATTTGTTTGTTCTTTGATACAGAAGTATTTTAACAGGCTTTTAAAATTACTATGTTTAAATTTTTTGTTTTGTTTTGTTTTCTTAAAGAAAAAGGGGAAAGAATACTAATGAATTATTTAAGACAAAGAAAGGAATTTAATCTTACCTGCAAAGTAGATTGAAATACATGGTGGCACATAAACTCAAGGTAGTGATAATTTTCTACCCGTTTTAAAATAATCTGAAGTTAAATAGATTACGGGCTCAGGTTTAACTCTGGACACAGTGTGAGAGGTGAAGGCACAAGCATGAGAATATGACTTTAAAGAGCAAAACCGCTGAGTAGAGACAGAAAAAAAATGTTAAGGGACAGAGGTTTATTTTTCATTTTATATGTTGGATCTGATTTATTTTTAATCACAAAATAGTTTGGCACAAAGCAGAGGTTACCATTAGATCTCTTAAAAAAATGCCCAATTAAAAGCCTGTGATGCTAGAGCCAAATCCTGAGTTCAGTGACATGGTTAGTCCCCAAGAGCTTAAGTGTGTCTCACGTTGAGCTGTGACCCATGCGGTTACCCCACAACCTCTCTTTCACCTGTTCAAGGGAGCGTGGCACTCAGCACCCGGTTTAGCATTTATTTCTTTCTGCCACAACTGTTTTGGTTTTGTCCTGAAATGTTCTGGAAGCTGAAGAACAAAAGCAGAATTTGAGTCTAGGGACAGCACTAGGGTTTGTACGATTTTAATCATCCATCACAGTAGCATGTGTTCCAGTGAAAGAACATACAAATGGAGCTTGCTGAATAACGCCAAGGATCAGCTGCCCTTTTCCAGCAGGAGTTGACTTAATGCGCAGAAGGACAAATTTTCAACAGAAAGTTTACAGTTGCACTGTCATTTTGCTTCATTCTTGCATCTCTTATAATTTCCATAGTTGATAACAAAAGCATGAGGAAGAGAAGAGAGAGGATTTACTGAAGAATTATAGCTAGAAAAAAAAATATTAATTAAGCTACAAAAGGATTGTGCATCCTGTGAGACAGTCCTCCTCCTGCCTAGTCCTATTAATTACTTCCTCTGTAAGGAATGCTAAACAATGACTTGAAGAACAAAGTCCATCCATCTATTTTGATTAGGAAATGGCAATTCTAGCAGGATGTTGTCATACCTATCTTTTATTTGTAAAAGCTGGCAGTAATTCCAGACACTGGCAGTATAGTACACAAATACATGCAGGAATTGCTGTTAGATATTAACCGTGTGTATTGAATGCTTCATTGCATATGTTTAAGAGTCTCATGAGAAAAATCTCAGCGTATGCACAGAAATGACATGTGTTGCCACCACAGCTGCTACAGTATTTTCACACTTTAGCGTGCTGTCTCATGGCAATCAGGAAACTATTAATTTGTATAAGAAATAAAGAAAACTTGAAGTGGCGGGGGTTTGTTAGCTCTCTGCACTTTGGAAAAAAAGCAACCCTCATACCCTAATCCCTGCAGTCTATCTCCAAAAAAAAATCAGCCAACTATGCATTCTCCACCGTCTGTCTCCCAGCATATCATTCCTTCTCACTTGACAAAAACACTGCCTTTGGCTTTTTGTAAGAGCAGAGCGTACGGTATTGCGAAATCTGGGATCCAAATGATATGAAACCAGATTTGCCACTGCAATGCCAAGTTATCACTTTTAACATACATGCTTAGAATATGTTTTCACAAATAGAGAAATACCCAAGCAAAAGTTGCTTTTCAATTGCAACTAGATGGCCTGATACCACAAAGAAGAACCAACCTGATGATGTTACCGAGACTTTTTTATCTCCTTCTAACTGCATTATAGTGTAGTTGCATATTTAAGTTTCAGAAGAATAAGCATCATAAATGCATGTATGCAACAGCATTTTTACAGTATATTTGTAAAGAACCCTTAAATATCTACGTTGCTTTAGAATCTGACAATAGGCTCATTTCAAAGCCCAAAGCTCACAGCCACTAGCGAGAAGAAAAGCTGGGCCGATAAGGAACAGGGTGTTCTCCATAAAGCAGGGACCAAATTTCCCCACGTGACTACTTCTCAGTATGGTGGGATTGTAGATGTTAATCTCTACATGGCAGCTTCCCAGGTAAGAAGCTACTGCATCTGCGCTCCCGAAGCACTGCTAGGGGCCTGGCACCGAGACCCCACTGTGTGTGTGCAGCAACAGCCTTCCTGTCGCTTCTCTCCCCAGTAAAAGCCACTCTTGGTTGGAAGCTGATTTTCCTTCAGCCTCCAAGAGCACCCAGAATGGGTTTGGGAAGTCCCTTGTTGTAACAAACTATGAATTTTCCATGTGACTCTTGAAAAGAAGTCTGCCTAGTATTCCCCTGCATGCATCATCATTAAACCATGTTTAGATCCATGGAACTCTGAGACTGCTTACACGGTTAGTGAGCACACTATATGGTGCAGCTATTGGTGTGGACTAGGAAAGGCCTTGAAACTTGCCATGTAAGAGTTAAAAAGGAATGGAAAATGTTCACTGCCTCTGGGTAGACAGAAGACAAGTTACAAACAACATATTTTTACCCAGAAGAAAGTAACAGATGTTCCTGGGACAGCACAGAGAGCGTCTGGAGTGCCTGTAGTGATACTAGTATAGGTTCTGCAGTTCTGACTTTGTCTTAGGTGGTTTAGTGTAAGGAGTTAAAATCTTGGCATTACTTTCATCAATGAGAAAGACATAAAGCTGCATTTTTAGCAAGATATCTTTAAACAACAGGTTGCAGAATTTTATTTTTTTGTCCTGGGAAATGTTTGGAATATGGTGCTTTTCCTTTCCAAGCCCTTCTATCGATAACAAGAAATGCCTTCATTACCAAAATGGAAATACTCATGCACAGAGAGTCTATGGTTTTCAGATTTTGTGTGAAAATATGTGACTGTAGTCAACTAATAGTGTATTGGAACCATTCCCTATTTCTTGTGCTTTGTTGTTTAAAGACGCAGAGCTCGATCCACCACTGCATTGTTTGTGTATTGTCGCTCCATTGAAATCAAAAGGGTTTTGGCATGCATCAGCCCTGTGCACCTGAAGTGGACATTGCATTGCCATCCAATGTCAGAACTGCTCTGAGCTGCAGCAGTATTTCAGTTCCCTGTGATGAACACCAAGAGGCACAGTGCAACTAAAGACTGAAACCCACAAGGGAAGGAGACAGCTGGTGGCCATACCAGCTGGGCTCTGCTATGCCAGTGCCAGTGGGCAGGAGCAGAAGGTCATGCTGAGCCCCACAGGCTGCTTCTGACCCCAGAGCACAGCTCTTCAGAGTGACGTTTCCTACCAGCAAAGCCGTGTGGCCACTTCACCTTGGGAAGGGGCTCAGGATGCCTACTGCCCTGGCAGGACGAGGTGTCCCAGCAGCCCCAGACACGTAGTGTGGAGTCAGAGAAGGTCAGGCAGCTACACTGACTTGGTTAATTACCCTGCAGAGCTACTAATAAAGTACACAATTAAGAAACATACTGTGCTCTGTGCATATGGGAAACTGCTAACGCTGTTTGAGTTTGAACAAAGAGCAGTTTATGAAGGAATGGGGGAGAAGAACAGTACAGTATATTCCAGTCCTACTTACATTATACAGGTTGGAATGATGTAGTAAGAAGTTTTTAGGTCGATTGTTTCAGTATTATGACAAAATGAGGTCATGTCCGATCTTTTTCAGGGAGCTGGTTCTTACTGTAAAGAATCACAGAATTGTAGGGGTTGGAAGGGACCTCAAGAGATCATTTATAATTATCCAGTTGCACATGCTACGTAGACTATTAGAAAAGCAGAACCACAAATAATACCGTGATATTACTTTGAATATGAGTGTGAGAAAGAAAATCAGAGAAGGCAAAGTCTGAATGATAGGGTGTCGAACATCTTTGTTTTGAGAGAAGTTTGGATCTTCGACAGGTGTTTATTCCGGGAGCTCTGAGAAAACATAGATATGAGGCCTTTGCAAACTAAATCTATACTGCTTTTGTTAACACACACACAAACATAATAAAACCTTACTGAGGATTTCTTAGCTCATTTTCTAACAGTTTTCTGTTTTTCACTGATCTGTGACAGCCTATGTTTTTTGATAATAACTTTAAATTATTTTAAATATTTTAATTTGAAATCCCTTTCCCTCATTGAACTGGCAGGTCTTGCACTAAGACAGAAAAGAAAATTTAACTCTTTTGCATCACCATTGTTGATGCATCTGGAAAGAGAGCCAACAATATTTTGAGGTTTTTTTCAATTGCTTCTGCTTATTGCAGGTGCTAATAAGAAGGTGGAGTTTTTACACAGTGTCACCCTCCTGGTCTGTCAAGAGTCTTTGTATAGGTGCAAATGCCTTTGCTTGACATATTTTGCAAAAGATGTAAAGGAACGTCAAGGCATTGCCATTGGAAATAGGGGTGGGGGCCATGGGTACTCCGAGTGATACAGATGAGATCTGACGGGGTTGTGTTGCAGCATCTGACTTCGCGTAGCCTTATGCTAACGTCCTTTGTCTTCATCTATCCAGTACAGCATTATTACTGTGATGTGGTGTGATTAAACCAACAGAAACTTTAATTAAAGAATAAAACACCCACAGATCATTTCACCCATTTCAGTGGTACTAGATTTACTAGGTATAAGCATCTTATTACTGCTGCTGCTGCTTCTTGTTATTCTTAGTATTTTTCCTAAAAATATTATCAGGAAAAAAAAGTTTTCCATATATGTTGTGCTGTGACAGTTTTTGTTTGGTGAATTCACATCCATACCAGCTACCTTCTGACTTAGTAACCAATTACGTGAAATCATGTAGAATCATTGAACTATCAGCAAAACTCAACAAACTGCTTTTAAGTTTTAGTATTCCTATTCCATTAGCTAGTAAACATAACGTAAAATTGCTCTTGTGATTATAGCAGCGGAATCACTGATGATTTATCAAGGAGAAGCTTATTATTAGTCTTGTCAAGATGACAACTTCATTAATTATCCAGTGGTTTTGTTGATCATTTCATTTCTCCATATGAATAATTTAAAACTTTGATACATACAGTAATTTTCATGAAAGGCCTTCATATTGGTCAGCTTGTCAGCTGCAAATAGAAGACTTAAATCCCAAATTAAATATCTTGTGTCCTTTGCAATCTCAGTGAAGTTAATTGAAACACTGTTGCTTTTACCATTTCTAATCCTGCTGTAACAGCCTAAAAGAAATTACCAAAATAAAATGTCTTATCATCATAAGCAAAATTTTAATTTGTTTTATATTTTATTTCATTACTACTAAATTTTTGTGACATAAATAATGTTTCCATATTTCTCATCTATTCCTTATGGCAAAGCAAGTTGAAGAATTAAGAGCAAGGCAATAAGGGACAAGCAATAGATAAGATAATAAAGTGTTAACTGTTTGAAAGCAGATCTATATTCCCAGTCCTTAAAAAAGAGACTGAGACAAGTCTAATATCACTTTATTATCGGGGCTGTGATATGATATTGCTGAGGCCCAATCTTAAATGAAGTATCAAACATGAGCTATGGTTTTGAGTTACTGCCTTTGAACAGCATTATGTATCTGTTGCTGTTATATTTATTGTGTTGGGTACTGATATGTTCCTTAGTTCCACAGCATCCAAAGATGGAGACACCAGTACACATAAACACATCTCCATCTTTCCAATACTTTTCTTTGAAGCAAATTCAGCCTATTTCTCTCACTGCCCCTTAGTCCCATCTCATGGACACAGAACTGAGTAAAAGCAGCAATTTTTGCCTTGTTAAATCTGCAGTATATTTATGACCACAGATTGTTTCAAAAGCTGATAAATAGCAACAGGATTTTCCTAATATGCCTCATAGCCAAATTAAGCACAATAAATATTTAGCCTAGGAAATAATGAAATGCACCCAGATTGTCCATTCAGAATACAAATGAATATTCACATGCTAAACCTACAAACTGAATGTTTTCCACAAACCTGTTTCCTTAAACAGTTATAGATATGATAGAGTACGTGGAACAGTTGGCCTCCACTTCATCAGCAATTTGATATTAGCATTGTCTCTCTGAGTAGGAGCAGGTAGCCAAGGTTTATGGTATCTTTTAGCTAGCAAGGGAAAGATTTTTCAAACATTATAAATAAGAAGCAAAAAATTACATTGTAAAAATAAGTTTTCTCTGAAGAATGAACAATTATATTTCTATGGAAATGAGTCAAAAACGTGATAATGGGGTTAACTCACCTAGAAATGCAACATCCGGAAACAGTGATCAGAAAAAATTGTCAATCAGTACAATCACCTTATCACAGGCAGAGAAGGGTCTGCTCAACTCTTTCTTGGAATAAGCTTTGAGATTCTGGACTTTGTTGCCTTTCAGTGCAGGGACACATTGGTTTCTCTTATGCTGCATACCCAGATCTTCTCTCAGAGAATTAGGTCTGCTTTGAAAGAGATCAGTATTTTTTTGGACACCTCACAGACACACACAGATTTAGGATGCTTGAAGTCAGTACATAGTTTCTGAAGTTGTTCTAGATGATTAGTGGAGCACCATTCAAATACACCAGAAGGGCTTTGATATTTTATTTCTAATTGCCATTTAGGCCAATGTGGTATCAATACCAGCCTTCATCAGACACTAATGACCTCTGTCTGTATTTAGTATAATGCAAGGATAGGGTCCCAGTTATATCCCCTAGAGAGAAAGGGAAGGCAACCCTTGCTTACCTACACCCAACTAGAGTGATCAACATGTACTCAGAGAAGATCATCAAGTCCAATAGCCAAACCCAGAAAAATGTACATTCCTGATTAGAAACTACAGATAGATGTAACATTTCTTAAAGTAGCACTTTTCTTCACTGATTATCCATACTGATAGTATGGGTATATCATGTAAAATATGTGGGGCTGAGGGAGTCCTTCCCATTAAGTCAGGAGATTCAGAAAGGACTCCCTTGCTTTCTAAACTTCTCAGAGAGGAGCCTAGGTGTGGCTAGGTCCAATCTTAGTCCCAGATAGTTTATGTTTAGAGGATTATATATATAAAGCCATATGTCAGAGTCAACATTTGCCCATCTGACCCCCCTAAAGGATTTTCATTGAGACCATTTTGCAAAATTGAAATGGATAGAAAGTTTATTAAAGCAACAGATACAAGAAATTCAGAATTGCTGTTGATAAATGCTCTTACTGTAATAGCACTAATATATGATAATAATTTTAATGCTAGCAAAATACTATCCCAAGTATTCTGACCAAACAGTGAAACTGCAATTGCTTACCAAGAAGGTGTCTTGGATCAAGGAGAAGGAGCACAGCCCCATTGACTGCGTCTCTGTGCTCTTCAATTTCTTCTCTCACCCTGCAGGGATAACTCCTTGATATCCTTCATAGCCTAGCCTTAGCTATCCCCTCCCAAGGGTGATGTTTAACATGATTTGGGTGGACACTCAAGTACTGTAGTTGTATATGTTTAGCATGTACTGATTTTACCTTAGTATCATGTTTTGAGGTGTCAACTTTAATATTCATTTCATGGATAATGAAGCAAAATATCTCACTGCAGGCACTGTGGCCTTCAAGGTTCTGTACAGAAACTGTGTCTATCTGGTTATTCCACAGTCCCTAGGCAAAACAGGGCCATTTTGCCACTCTAAGACTCCCTCCTTTGGGTGCTTCTCATGCCAACCTTGTGGGTCTCCATCCACAATATTTGTATGAGAGAAGCGGGCACCAGCACTACTTGGGGGAGAGCTACCTTTCACCCAGTGTGTTGGGCACATCCTCTTGGTTAACATCACCTGTGGTTCTTATAGGAAACATATTTAGGCCTTTGTGCCTTGGGTCTTATGTATGCAAATGGAATTGGGACTTCTGCCAAGTTCAGGACACCTCCAGAAGTATGTGCAAAGCTCTACTAGCTCAGCGCGTTCAATTCAGTAAATGTTTTTGGTATTGAGAATACCGATTGACTGGTGAGGCTTATGTGGTCGGATAAGTTTCTTCCCTGGGAAAGAGACTTCAGAATTTGAATTTGCCTTTTCAGTTCCTGAAAGTTCTGACTGTGTGTTTAATGTTTTGCTCTTTTTTAATTTCATTCTTTTTCTTACAAAATCTACACTGCAGGGTCACTTAGTAATTTATTCTCTCTGACATGTAAATTCTGTGGTTAGTGCTGGAGGTGTATGGAAAAACACGCCTGTTGGCCTTGTCTTTTTTTCAGGTGATGTTTGACTCAAAATGCTTTCATGCCTAGCCTAACAAAGGAGTCAGGTGCCTTAGTAATGCCATTCGTGGTTTGGTCAAGCAGCCTGATGACAATCTTCGTCCTTTCTCTTTCTTCATCAATCACTAACACTTAGATCACAGGAGAACCACTGCTCTCCCTCTTCAAGAATGTAGTGCAGCTGTGCCATTGTTCTAGTGTGGGAATTCATCATTAGTTCTCCAGGTGCTAATTAATTTAATTTTTAATGTCGTAGTACATATGCAGAGGAGTGTTAGGGTGTTTGTTGATAATTACTTTGAGCAAGACAAGGTGCAAAAGGAAATGGCTTCTACCAGTGTGAAATATGTTACCGAAGCATATTCAGCTGCATACACCTGTAGGGATGTTACGAATATGATGTGTGACTTCATACAATATGCTCCCCAATATGATAATCCTTTCAAAGCTACAGAAATACAGCAAACCCATACTCTAGTTTTGTAAGTTTTGACTTTTCCCTAATATGCACAACATCCTATACTGTTCATGAAAGTGGAGAAGCAGAACTATACTCATCATGGCATACCAAGCACCTAGGATGATTTGTTCACAAATAAAACCAGCTTTCCTACATCTTTTGTTTTAATGGAAAAAAGATTAAAACTTTTTAATTATGGATGTCAGATACAGTTTAAATGGCAAACTCTCATACCACCTTTGTCTCTGGATAATTCTTGTTTTTTCTAATTAAACTATAGAGATGCAGCCAGATACTAGGTACTGTGCAATTTAGCTGATCAAGATTCTGTAATGAATAAACAATGAAATAATCAAAGCCAACTGTTTACAAATAGAAGAAAAACTGATTATAAAGAAGCAAAAATATACTTAGTGAAGCAAATATTTCACTGCAATAAACTTCTTTTTAAAAAAAATGATCTTCTTTAAAACATTTTAAACTGTAAAAGAGAACTCAAAAAGAAACTGAAAACATGTATTACCCAATTTATAATAGGAAAAAAGTTAAAAGAAAAATCTCATGCCTAAGGTTTGTGAAAATATTTATTTAAAATATTCAGGAAATAAAATTGAAGTGTTTTGGTATTTCTAAATACAAATGCTTTAATTAAAAAAACCCCCAACCCAGCAACCTAACTATATCTAAGAAAGTGTTTTCCTCTGGTATTTGCAATCAACTAAAAAAGGGAAAAAAAAATCAATTATCAAATTCTTTCATGTAACTTTTTGTACCCTGAAACAGCAGCACAAGCTGCTTTTAAAGTGACCACTACAAGCTAGAGGAGGGTCACTCCCATCCATGGCATTGCACACCTCTGTTGTAGTTCCCAGCAGAGGTGGTGTGGGCACTGTGGGATAAACCAGCGATCCTGACTGCAAACAGGTTTTTCTTTATCATTTCTGCATGCAGTTCAACCAAACAGGCCTGCAGCAAACTGCAGCGCTCAGCCAAATCAATATCCTTATTGAGGCAACAGTGACCAACGCCTGCTGCAGTAGTTCAAAATCCTCACAGTACTAAGGTAGCACTCAGTTGGGCTACTTTAAGGCTAATGTGAGATGCTATCCTACAAAAGCAACTTAATAATTCAAAATGCAGATGTCTTTATGGATAGCTCAGGACAGAGGGGAAAAGACTTAATCAGACTATATGGTGGTGAGTGAGAATAATTGCTTTCAACAGCAAAATTCTTTAGAGTTTCCAATCTTCAGAAGAATATTGCTAGCAAACCTCAAATTCAGAATTTGTACACCAAGGAATAATGAATGCTGTATTTTTTTCTCTTCTGGTATTTAGATCTTGGCTTGTTTAGATGTATGTATGTATAGATGCACATCTATATATATAATATATATTATATTTCTATTTTTATATCATGAATAGCTTCTTCAGAAAACCTCATGAGAGGAGAGATTTGCCCAGCAATTTGTTTTTGCACAGACCCACACAAATTCCTTGAACACACATTGAAAAAGCTCAAAGCCTTAACACTGAGTAACATTCTGCAATCCCATGCAGCCAAAGCAAAGATTCAACATAATGAAAAAATAATTGCATAAGTTCAGGAGAGAAGAATAAACTCCCTTGGCCAAGTGCTGGGTAACAATTACATTTGCAGGAGGAAAAAAAAAAAGCAGCAAAACCACTCTGACAAACAACCTTTAAAGTGAAAATGCTGTTAGAATGAAAGAAACATTTCAGTATGCTAGGCAGCCCTAAAATGTATGATAAATATACCTGACATAAATAGTAGACTGACAACTGTTAGAAAGTGGTCAATTTTAAAAACCTATTAAGAATCGAATTTCCTGGAAATACCAGAGTGTGAATGATCAGTATCCAAGTTCAAAGATGGCAGCAAGTATTGCTACTGAGCAGAACTGGGCCTAAATATCAAGGCTATTCTTTTGCTGAATCAGACTGTTTTGCATAACTTGAAAACACTGAGTCATGCCACATGGGCTGGAGCTGCAAAACAAGAAAAGCAGTATGACAAACCAACAGATACCAAACACGAAACATACAGAGAATTTGGGTTGTTGGGGAAGATGCATTTGTTCTATCCAGTCTTAATAAATGAATTATGTGAACCATAGACAGTGATCTCAGAAAACTGGTAATTGCCCATCCTCCTTCACATGTCTCACCACTGATTCCCTTTTACACGGTCCCTTCACTCTTTTCCACCTAATCTGGATTTCTGAATGCCGGATTTAGGACTTCACTGCACTCTGTAGTGCATCCACTTCTCCCTTGCCATGTGCCTGGTGTCTCACTTGTGCTCCTCCTGGCTCACTTTCCGCTTTCCGTTTTCTCGTGTCAAAATTTTGATATGCCACAGGGATGACTCCCCTGATGCTGCTTTTATCTGAATGGTTTGTAGAGGAAAAAAAGCAGTCATTTATTGTAAATCATTACCATGGTTCTTTTTTCAGAAGGGCTTCCTTTGTTGTCTGTTATTGATTGTAATGTTGTGTCTAAACTGGAGCACTAATCCTGAAAACACTTATTTGCCTGCCTGGCTGTTCGCCTCAGTGATCCCATTGACTAAAAAGCAGTTTCATGTGATTAAGAGTAGTGGAATTTGGCATTTCATCTTTGTCTTTTAAATACAAAAGACAGTCCTTCTAGTTGTACAAGACTTTCAGAAAGCTATCAGAGGGAAAATATCTAGCAGCTACTATTTCTGATCTATCAGTTTTAAAAAAAGCAAATAAAATTTATTCCCATTCAGGCCTGATTAAACTTCAATTCGAGCTTGTCTTGACCAGAAAATAAATGGCTTGTGGAGTCTGGATTTTTGCCTACTGGAACCAAGCTTGTGCGTGTGTGTGGGTATGTGCGTGTGTGTGTAGAAATATGATTTATGAAAGTATTGATTTTTTTGTTAAATAATGAATTAGATGTCCTACCACAATATTATTTATCAAACTTTTTTGTCATATAATTAAATTGTCACATAATGGATTGCAGCCATATAGATTCATTAAATATTAAAACCTACGTATGACACAGTTCACTTTTCCTTTGGCTAACAACATATTTCCTCTGTTCTTTTCCATTAAGGTCAACAGTAGCCATTCTTGAACCTTATAATACAGGTTGCAGTATCTGTTTTCTAAAGTTGGAAAATAGATGGCAAACAAAGCTGTGAGGCTTGTAAGTTTATTTGTTCTCAGATTGGAAGGTAATCCTTCTTGGTGGTCCTGACTCTGCTTGGTAAACTTTCACTGTAATAGCTAATGGAGGTTTTTGCCATGGAGAGAGTTGTTTCATCAGCTATCTCCAGGTGTGAATGTGCAAGTCTGGTGAGCTGTAATAGAGTGGATAGAGCCAGATCCCAGTTCTTATTTTGGAGAAAAATATTTACGGATTAAGTCGTGACTTAATTATCAGCCTGTAGGAAGGGAACAAGAAGAGAACTCAAATGTTTTCTCTCACTGTGCGGTATTTGAATAATACAAGGTGAAGAGGAAAAAAGCAACATTCATCACCATCTGAAATGGATCTCTTAATGGAATTTAAAATATGTTAAAACTGAAATGTTTTAATCCACACTGGAAAAGAAGTCTGTAGATATACTGCTGAGGTACAGTAACTAGAAACTGTGTTTGAGAAAGACGAAGTCAATCAGATATCAAATATAATTGCATTCAATGAAAGGCCCTGAGAGACCTTTAAAGAGTGAGTTCTTATTCAAAATAAGAGTGCAGAAGCTCTAACTGAATGTTTTGAGATTATGTTCTTTGCAGATGTTAAGTATAATATATTACTGCACTTGAGTGCAGAATTATCCTCAACTAAAGGTAATGTGAGTGATCTCTCATCTGGTGATATTGCTGATTCAGCAGTAATGCTTCTGAATAATCACTAAACAAACAAACAACAAAATAACTAAATCAAAACAACACCCAACCAGAAAAAAACCCTGAAGTTACTGTAGCCATTTTTAATAAGAACTCCTACCTTAGATATTTTGTAATGATACAGAAATTATGTACTGTGTGGAGTACTGCACTGCACTGTCCGGGTGTAGTCATTTTGTTGAGGTTACATTTCTGTTTACTGTTTGTTCAGTGCAGCATGATGTGAGAATTGAAAACACATCTTTCTTCTCCTCCTAAAAAGATAGTTTGTGATGTTCCAATTTTTTTGAACTCCTGATGCCACACTATATCCTATTATTTTTTTCTATTCCCTGTCATAAATTTTACAAGCAGTCTGATTATTGCATTCCCAATATTGCTTAATTTTCTTCTGCCTTCCAAGTTCATTATCGTTTATGAGATTATAACGTGAACTTTAATTACGTGTAACTGGAGTCTCACTGGGGATTTAAAACAAACTAATTTTGCACTCTACCTTTAGGGAAAGGAGCATGACCATACTTTAATATACACCGTGGAGTAGAAAAAGTGCATGGTAAAGCTGCCTATATTGAAGCGTCTTGGCTGGGATTCCTCTTCCTTCCTTTTACAAGTCTACGACCGAGTTTGAGCTAGCTACCTAAAATTTGCTTCTAGTCAACAGGGATAAATAGGCACAAGATCAATTTGCTTGCCCCCTTGTAAATGCCTCCATCAATTTAAAAAGAATTCTAAACTGCTGTGTACACAAAAACATTTTATAATAATGGATAACAGTTCCCACTATATCACCCATATCATCTGTTGTGACAGATCAGATGCTGCGCTGACACAGAGAGGCAATTGTCACCCTGATGTTGTGGATGTGGCTTCATGTTGCTTGTTAATGCTTCCTTTACATACCTAACAAACTAGTTACGTAGAGAAGATCCTTTACTTGGTATACCTACAAGTGTGATCATGTGAGCACGGCTGTACTGGTACACCCAATGACAAATGAGATTATAACAGTATTGTCCTGAACCAAATACACATGCTTTATGGTTTCATTGTAGCTCTGCCATTTTAGCCAAAATGAAACTAGTTTTAGAATAGGAGACTGAAGGCTGTGTGAAATCCAGCCTTGTTTTGCTTTGGTGAAACATCTAACAGTTTGATAACTGATGATTTTAAGTCCCCAAACTTAAAATTAACCTCATGATGCACAGAAACTAAAAATCCCTAAATATTCTGATATTTCAAATCTGCAGTTTGCTCTTACATATTCCTCAGCAAAATACTTCAAGTAAGTGACCTTATTGAGAAGGACATGCATTTTCTGGTTTCCTTTGTCTTCCATTTCTTTTTTGCTTTTTCTTTTTTTTTGTCTTTTTTTTAAATGCATGACTGCTTGTATTCTACATGACCTATTCTCAGTAAGCTTCTGGAAAATCTTGAATCAAGGCTGACAGTTTTCCAGTAAATGACTATTCAGATGACATATAGTCAGTCTTAAATATAAAGAGCTAACATTTTTCAGAAAGATTTCATAGTCCTCCTTCTTTTCAGTCAGAAATTCAGAGGATATTGCTGCTGCCCATCCTGATGTGACTACAAAAGTCTTATGTGCAGTTTATTCCCTGTCTTTTTTTTTCTCATCAGTTAACATTCACAACTGCACACCAGAGCAGATGCCCATGCGTGAGAACCATGGTGAATTTTTTCAGCTGCTAGATGTGAACCTTTTTGCCTGTATCTTTGGGGGCAGCTGGTTCTTTCCTTGGGAAATAACTGAACAGAAAGGGACAAACTGTTTTCCGATATTTTTTTCTCAGCTATTTCCATTTCTAGTGTTCAAACACTGAGATTTGTTTCTCACCTTCCTTTCTCAGCCCCTCAAACTTGTTACCCAGTCTATATTCCCCTCAAAACACTGCCAAATATTTTTTTTTTCTAATTTTGTGGGGACTCTTATTTTGACAAAAGAATTATGAACACCTGCAGCAACTTTTTTTCCTACAGAGTTGTGCAGCATATGAAGCGTATGCTGCTTTATGAGATTTATACACCAGCACAGGTGAAATTTGATTTTTCTGGGCTGAGTGTCCTAGAGAATTAAGTCATCAGAGGAGATAGGGCACAATCAGAAGCTTAGTTAAAGCTCTGTGGGAAGGGTTGTAGGAGGAGTTAAAAAACATAGTAAAGGTGCAGCTCCTCCTCATCTTGGTGCTGTAGCCCTCAGGAGAGCAGTGCTGGGCTTCTGCAAGCACTGCAAGTGAAAAAGGGGAGGCCAGGGGTTGGGACAGCCATGTTACCTTCAGACCCATGTTCAGGCCAGAGTGTGGTTTTCCTCCAACCCACCTCTAGTGGAAGGGTGAGCCTCGAGCTGCTTGCTAATGGGCTTCCTTTCAGTGTCTGTGACAACCTGTGCCCACGGTCTCATGGCAAATCAGCCAAGCTGTTGAACTGCTAACTGTAATTAGCAAACACTCTTCCAGGAAGCCAGGATGAGAAATGGGGTTAAAGAAGCATTATAATCTGTTGTGCAGCCTCTTAAGAGTAAATGAATTTTCCCAATTTATGCACAAGACACTGATGTATGGACCATGTTCTGAACTTTTAATTTACTATTTAATTTTAATCTTGGTTTCCTTCTGTTCTCTTGAAATAATCTGCTTAATAATAAAGTGTGTTTGGAGTATATTTTTCATGATATTGTACTTCCAGGTGTTCTTTGGTAAATGAATGCTAGAATTGGCTTTTTGATATGTTTACTGCTAAATCTTTAAATATCATACCTCGCCTATTAGATACCTGGCAAGGATGGTATTTGGTAAACGTAGCTAGAAAAGATTGTTTTCCATTCTTATTAGAGTCTAAAGCCAGGCTGCATCTATTGCTTCACTGAAGTATCTGTAGTAGGTGATAGGCTAGATATTTTTATCCTTTTTTTTTGGATTTCCTTATCCTGTCACTTTCAATTGATGCTAAGCAGTATGAAGTATGTAACCACCAATTCCTAATACATCAGAAAGAACCCAAAGTCTAAATAGCAGAGGGAGAAAACCTATTAACTTCCTTGCATCTTTTACTTCATATATTATTTAAAAAAAACTTGCAGCATGCTGCTAAATCGTTTGTATGCTGCTTATTATCTAGTGATATTAACTAATGTGGAACAAACATTTGTTACACGTCTAAGAATTACTCTAGAAGGTTTCCTAGATTATAACTTTTTTGCCCTTGTCTTATTGTTTGAAAAATGATGGAAAAACATATGGACATGTATCAGTATGTGCATGGATAATTTCAAGTGTTGCTTCACACTTGAAGTGTGAGTCAATCTATTATGCAAAAAAAATGACACTTTTGATGAGGCCAGAAATGCCAGTGGGAGAATAGTGATATTTTATTAATCATTCTTTTTTTGTTATTATTCCTGTAATAAAACATTGTAAAAGAACATGAAAAAATAATCTATGAAAGATAATATTATCTAGAAAATCCTGGGTGTGTAAGATTAGGATCAATTTATTTTAAAACAACTTCAAAAGTAATGTGAGAAACATAAAAGCTATTTAAATAATATCAGTGTCATGCATGCACACATAATTTCTACACCCTGACCAGCCCCATATCCCCATGTAAGTTTCTTATTTAACTGAAACTAGTAAATCCACATACACTGCATTCAAATAAAGACTGGTGAGAAGAGAATGTTTTGTGTGTGGGATCTGTTGGATAAAAGTATTTAAGCCACACTTGTCCCAAAGTTTATTTTGGTGCTTCAATTATTAGATGCCAAGCTTCAGATAACACAAGCCAGTTTTCCGCATGTCTCAGCAATCATTAGAAACTCAGAAGTACAGGAGTGTATACTGCAGATGTTTGTAATATTTCTCTTATTTCCCTCTTTTTTTTTGGTTTAATTTTGCAATCCTTTTGGTTATAAACAATTTTTAAAATCATATAATGATTTCTTACTTGATAATTGGCAGGATAGAGAATGTGCCAAAATCCTCACATTGAGGTGGAGGTAGGCAGAAGGTACTCAGTTCACCACTTTCTCAGTTGAAAGATTTTATTTGTATTATGGACATAGTATCACAGGCTGGTTTGGGTTGGAAGGGACCTCAAAGACAATCAAGTCCAACCCCCCCTGCCATGGGCAGGGACACTCTCCACGAGCCGGGGTTGCCCAAAGCCCCATCCAACGTGGCCTTTGACACTGCCAGGGACGGGGGCAGCCACAGCTTCTATGGGCAGCCTGTGCTAGCACCTCACCACCCTCACATTGGAGAATTTAATCCTAATATTTAATCTATTTTTTTCTGAAAAGACTTAGTTCCAGAAAACTGAAAGCCTCTTTCAGTTTAAAACCATTAACCCCTGTACTACAAGCTGTAGTAAACCGTCTCTCTCCAGGGTCCCTTCAGGTACTAGATCACGCACGCATCAGAATGGGATCTGGACTCTTGCCTTTTGAACAGGCTTCTAGTTTCTGATTTAAACATGAAATAATACATTATCAGTAGCATTATTGTCTGTATTTTGCTTTGGGTTCTCTGTAAGAAGCAATGCGTTTCTATATCACCCTCAGAGAGACACAGTGTAAAGAAGCATGCCTTGAAGTTAGGTTTCTTTTGCTCCAGGGATTTTTGTTTTATTTTATGTTTTTTGGGTTTGTTTTGAGGTTTTCATCTGCCACATTTGTCCCATCTTCTGGGACATATCTTGGAAAGATCTTTGAGTTGGAAGAGGATATATCTCATCTGGTCATATTCAAAACGGGTTTTAGGACAGACACCACATTTTACTTTTTAATATAGAAAGTTAAGAACACTTATGTTTCTTGATAAAGATTATAAATAAGACTCTCATAATCTACATGCAGCAGCATAATTTAGACTTTGTGTACAATTACAGAGAAAATATGGAGACTGCTCACAGACACACATTTCTTCCACCATGTGTCTTTTCATGATTGTACACTTCAATCATCATGTGAGCACAGCTACTACATATGTACAGGTTTTTTTACGTCAAGCTACCCAGCTTCTAGATCTTTTGGCAATTATTATATCACTATTTTTATAGTTACTCTTAGAATTGCAATTCTTCTTTATTAGCTTAATTGATAGCACCTTAATTTTTTTTCATCTGATTTTCCTCTTGATTTCTCTTCCTGAACTTTGTAAGTATTCAAATAAACTTCAGCTGATTTCGAAGATTATATTAGGGCTGCGTTACCAAGGACTGGGGGAGAAGCGGGGGCGGGAGGGAAAGGGAAATGCACTATCTGGATTTAATTAAACCCATTGTGGGTTCAACCCATGTTGAAATCTGGGATATCTCCAAACTTCATGACTAAGATCTACATGAGTGGTAAAATTTTCATAGAATAGAATCATAGAATGGCAAGGGTTGGAAGGGACCCCAAGGATCATAGAACTCCAACCTCCCTGCCACAGGCAGGGCCACCAACCTCAGGCCTGGATCTACACAAGGTTGCCCAGGGCCCCATCCGACCTGACCTTGAACACTTCTAGGGATGGGGCATCCACCACCTCTCTGGGCAGCTTGTTCCAGCACCTAACCACTCTTTCTGTAAAAAGCTTCCCCCTAATATCCAATCTAAACCTTCCTTCCTTTAGCTTTAAAACATTCCCCTTTGTCCTGCCATTATCTGCCCTTTTAAAAAGTTGAATCCCCTCCTGTTTGTCTGCTCCCTTCAGGTACTGGAAGGCTGCAATGAGGTCCCCCTGAAGCCTTCTCTTTTCCAGGCTGAACAAGCCCAGCTCCCTCAGCCTCTCCTTGTAGGGCAGGTGCTCCAGCCCTCTGATCATCCTTGTGGCCTTCCTCTGAATCATCTCCAACAGTTCTACATCTTTCTTGTATTGGGGGCCCCAGATCTGGACACAGTACTCCAGGTGGGGCCTCACGAGGGCAGAGTAGAGAGGGACAATCACCTCCCTGTCCCTGCTGGCCACCCCTCTTCTGATGGAGCCCAGGATACCATTGGCCTTGCGAGCTGCAAGAGCACACTGCTGGCTCATGTTAAGTTTCTCATCCACTGTGACACCCAGGTCCTTCTCAGCAGGGCTACTCTCAAGAAGCTCTTCTCCCAGTCTGTATCGACGTCTGGGATTCTTCCGGCCCAAGTGCAAGACCTTACACTTGGCGTTGTTGAACCTCATTAGGTTCACCCGGGCCCACCTTTCCAGCCTGTCAAGATCCTTCTGGATGGCTTCCGTTCCTTCTAGGGTGTTGACCACACCACTCAGCTTGGTGTCATCCGCAAACTTGCTGAGGGTGCACACAATCCCATCATTGATGTCATTGATAAAGATGTTAAAGAGAACCGGTCCCAAGACAGACCCCTGGGGGACACCACTTGTCACTGGCCTCCACCTGGACATAGACCCATTGACCACCACCCTTTGGCTACGGTCTGTTAACCAGTTTCTTATCCACCGGATGGTCCACCCATCAAATCCACTTCTCTCCAGTTTAGAGATAAGAATGTGGTGAGGGTCTGTGTCAAAGGCCTTGCACAAGTCCAGGTAGATGACATCGGTTGCCTTCCCTTTATCTACCGATGCTGTCACTCCATCATAGAAAGTCACCAGATTGGTGAGGCATGACCTTCCCTTGGTGAAGCCGTGCTGGCTGTCCTGGATCATGTGCTCTTCCCTCATGTGCTCCAGCATGTCATCCAGGAGGATCTGTTCCATGATCTTCCCAGGCACAGAGGTGAGGTTCACTGGCCTGCTATTCCCTGGGTCTTCCTTGCTCCCTTTCTTATAAATGGGAGTGACGTGACCTTTTTTCCAGTCCCCAGGGACCTCTCCTGACAACCACTACTTTTCAAATATGATGGAGAAAACAAATTTTGAGTGAGCATTTCAGAGAACTTTAAAATATTCCATTATTCTCTAGAGTCCAAAAGTTATTAAGTCATTCCTTTTGAAAATCTAGGAAAAATATGTTATTTACGTATCCTGGAATTTTTGTCAAATAAATATTTGAAAGGGAGAAGGCTTCTCAAGTCAGAACTATGAAAGGGGGTTATTTGATAGATGTGGGGAACACAGAGATTATATGTCCCTCCCCAAGGCATTGTATTGCGACAAGAGTAGTTCATGGTAACTTAGTAAATCTGAGGTCACCTCAAACTTTTAAGAAATTTCTCTAAATTTACCTATTAAATCTATATTTACCAATTAAGTTTACCTATTCAATATATTCATCGATGACCTGGATGAGTTAACAGTGGTGACTTTTTCAGGGAACAATTTGATTTTTATTAGTAAGAAATAAATTACATTTTAAAAAATATGTTTATATCTACCCAGAGTGGAAAGCTGGTTGCTTGCTATTAGCTGGTTTCTGTTTTCAGAATAATGATGTAAAAATAGGTAACCAGAATTTTAAGAATTCACTAACGTGATTTTTCTTTTTATAATCTAATCAATCAAATGAAACAGTAGCACAAATAAAAAAGTTTTGGATGGTAAAGTGGATAAGGATATTCCTCTATTATTCCAAGGCAGCTATAGAATGACACTTCTTCTAAATATTACTGGCGTAGATGAAGAAAATCTGCAATTTTATTCTGGAATTGTATGGATTTCTAACGCATCACACAGGCAATCAGTGAAAATGCTGGTATTCAGTAATTATATTCAGCACTTCAAGGGTTTGCACAGATATGTTAATAATCCCATTAATCTTCTTCCTTTATATGTAAATCTGTAGCCCAGATGTTGCATCATTTGCAAATCTTGCAATTAAAACATTTTATAACTTGCAGTTATGCAAAGGGGCAGTAGACTGGAAAATGGGTAAAATTGCTTGGCTAGGACATTACCATGGCAACACACTGACCTCTGTTCAATTAGTTACAACTGAAGATCCAGCTATTAATTATAATAGTCAGAAAAGGATATAATCTGAATCTCCTTTTACCTTTTTAATATGGACATTTCTCACTCGCCATAAATCTCTGACTTTAAGAGAGAAAGCTCCAGACCTGAAGCATTAAAAGTGATAGTGCTTAAATACTGATGGAAAGTGTGGGACAGTAAAGGAATCTCATTTATCAGCTATATTCAAGGTACTTTTTAAACTTTTTGTAGTCTAAGCACTCTGTCAGGCAAGCTTCAAAGTGAATGTTCGTTATTGCTCGTTTTAGCTATCTGCATTATATGTGCCAGCAATTATCTCTCACTTTAGAAGCTACTGTTAATTAGGGCCAAACTAATCACCACGGGACATGTGGAAACAGATTGATGCCTCTCTTTGTCAGAGTTTTACATTTTGCTGTAGCAAAGTTATTATTTTCTTGGCGTGTTATCAAAGACAATTTATCTATTAATTATGTAAGACACTCTACTTCCTGACACTGGAGCTGTCCCACCATAACCAGACAGCAATGCTCTGTCTGGACAATAAATAGCCTGGTGTAGCAGTAGGGGTTTTTTTGGGAGGTTGTGCAAGGGATGCTGCCTCATCAGATCCCTTCACATTTACTCTAAAAAATGTGAATCTCGAGCCTGTGACATATTGGAATTCCCAGGATTTTAGGGTTGTTGGTTGGTTGGTTTTCCTTTCTGGTTAGCTCCAGAATTTTCAGTGTTCACATAATCACTGCTGACATTTATTTATACTTACTTATTTATACTCTGGGTTTTATTCTTAGGATGTGGGGGTTGTGGGCTTTTTTTGCTGGCAGCGGTTGGTAATGTTTGAGAGGTTTTTATTTGTAGTGTGGTCTTGTTTTGTTTTGTTTTCTTCCTTTTTTTTCCTAAACACTTTGCCCTGATAATTACTAATGAAAAGCAGGCAGTGAGCAGAATGACCTGGCTGGGATTTGAGTCTCAAAATCACTGGACTGGACAAAAGCGTAGCTAAGCACAAGGGCCTGGCAAAATACATGATTACTCCTTAAGTGACTTCCAGCAGCTCTGCGTTAGACCTGTATAGATTAAAGTGTGCATTTAAATATGTATCTCTTATGTAATAACTGCCAAGAAATCTCACCCCAGAAGGTGTTTGTGCATTTTTTATAATAGTCATACCCTGCACAGATGGCAAGTGTATAAATTGTATTCTGGTTTTTGCAGCCCTGTGCAGGACTCTGATATGAAACAAGGGGCACGGAGCAGTGTGATACCAAATATTCACTGAAATTATTTTGAGGTGGTCCCTAAGCAAGATGCAAATTCTCACCACTTAGACCCAAAATAAATGCCAGCAAAATCTTCTTAACAATCATAACTGCATCACACTAAGTGGTGGACAATTACAGCAAGTTCAGAACTCCTTTATTATAGAGTTTTTTTCCCTCCCTGCCTTTGAGGCTGTTTCCTGCAAGTCTGGAGGAATTTACCTGTACATGTAACCTCATTGCCTAGGTCTACTTTGAAGTTATTTAAGGAAGTATAACAAACATGTAGCTTGAAGACAGAACATGATAAATTACCTTGTTTATCATTGGAGTTCCCCGATGTATATAACAGCTTACAGTCATTGTACAGTAGATGCTTCAAAGATGTAAATCCAGCATAATTCATTTCTAAACAGTCTTCAGACTATTTGTGGTCCAGGATTGAATACAGAAAATGTAACTTCCATCTTTTTTATTTTGCCCAAGGAGATTTTGCAATATATTTGTTGTTTTTCGGTTAGGCTTTGTGGTTTGTTTCCCTCTTCTCCATCTAAAGATGATGTGTACCCTATTCCAGGGTATCTGAACAAACTGTCTCTTGGAATTATTTTGACAACGCCCTCTGTCTTTCTTTATTTTATTTTTAATGTATGTAGATAGTAAACAAAAATAGTAAATTCGAAGGAAAATTTGCAGTTACTCTGAGGAATAGACACATACCTATTCCAAAATGTAAGTTAGCCAGATATATGAGGCATTCACATAGAGGAAGAGATTCAGACTCTCCGATGAAGTAGGGGGGGGCAATGGTTGAACACAGCAAGAATATAACTTTTAAAAAAAAATTAATTGAACCACAGAAAAGGCCACTTTTCTGCTTTCCAGCATAATCTTCAGCTTTTCTTTCTAAAAGTACATCTATACAATTTTCTTCACACTGTCTAGGCTTCTTACCATTGCCATCTGACTGCACAAGCAGAAGAATTTATGTTCTGGACCAGAGCACTAGATTTCAGAAGGTGAAGTGTGGCAGTACGCAAATTTACCATTATCAAATTCCACTGAGTCAGCAAATTTCCTGTGTCACTTAAGGAATATTTTGATTCAATTTATTTTCTATATGTTCCCTCTCTATGTTCCCTAAAAATATTACTCTGAGCTATCTGAACACTTTAAAAATATCTGGCTTATATTTAATCAATATCCTTTTGAACATTTAAATTTTTTCATGATGCCTCTTTTAACCATCTGTTCAAAGTCAATAAACCCACTCAATTGTTTCTTTTTCAATGGGTCATTTTGTAAGTTTCACCTTATGCAGGATAGTAGCTGAAACATGTGAGATTCAGAGCCAGAGCATCAAAATAAGTTACATTTGGGATCTAGGAGCAAAATAATTACTAGATCCTTTCTCACATATCTGTTTCTTATTTATTTCCTTTGGCATAGTTATGTGAGTGTTCACTTTGTTAACTGTTTCAAATATTGTATTTAGAAAGAAGTAGGTTGTTGTACTGCTAAATCTTCATATTCTTTGTACTGTCACTGTAAGTGCTTTGTCAGAGTCTGGAAGGTAGACCTCAGAGGCTATGTCTATTGTAGCAAATACATGGAGGCAATCTTGTCATCTGGCACTGCAGATAAAACTCAGAACACAGCTTTTTGCATATGCTCCTTTCCTTTCTTGTCCCTTTCTCCCCCAAAAGAGAGTGGCTTGGTCTCTTCTGCCAGTTGAGAGTGGTTCTTGATCCATGATAATCCCCCAAAATGTCCCTAAGTATTTTCTGCATGAAACTAGTTGGTACCAGCCAAACTTGTGTCAAGAGAGTGCCAACAATGTGTGTCACAACATCCTAGTGTGGGCATGCTTGCTTTGCCATCACGGGTGTAGCTAAACCACTTTAGGTTCTGTATCCATATAGGAGACTGCAAATAGACACAGCCTCAGCTCTAGTCACAGAAGAAGTGGCAGGACACTTGTAAAAGCTGTGTGACAATCCCAGTGTAGCCAAAATGGATATATTCTGAATATCCTGAAGGCTTATTATTTTGAGCTAAGGATTGCATTTATACTTTCACAGAACTTCTGGTTTCAAGTTGCCTTATGTTCTATTAGCTGAGGAGGCATAGTTCTCTTGCATCTGCCTGGAGAATACCATCTGCTGTTATCTTTTCATTGGCAGATCTAGTAACAATAGACATTTGTGTGTTTGCACAGAGCAAAATCCTCATCCGCAAAACCACTTTATGGTGTCCCTGATCATTTTGGTGTGCAGGTGAATGGCCCTGGAGGCTGAATTTCATTAATCAGTGGAAACACATGATAAAGTGATAAAGTATTTGGGTTTGGTTTTTTAATCTGCTAGCTTTTGTCTCAAATATATAGTAAAAAAAGCTTGCATACAAAGTGACTACATGTATATGCGTATGCATGCACATGTGCCTACAAACACACATTTGTAAAAATGTAAGAGCTATATAATGTAGGTAGCATATATTTTAGAAGTCCAAGTTGGGTTTTTTTGCAGAAAAGTTAGTTGATGAAGAGAGTGGTGAAATCACTTTGCCCTGAAGAGAGGGTTTTGGAAGGAACAGAATTCCTTGTGGCATATGGAGATTGGGCTTTGTAATACCTGCAAGGATAATATAGATTCTCCCATGACTACCCATTTTGTATTATTCATTAGTGCACAGGAGATACTCAGTAACGACTCATTTTTCAGAAATAGGTCAGAATGATTTTTACTTTCTTTGTCAAAGCAGTGTGAGCAAGAATATGAGTTTCCATTTTAACTAACCAAGGGCTAGTTAAAATGGAAACTCATATTCAACTCCATAGGGAGATGATGGGGTCTTGTTACAAGCCTGTTTAGGTGTTGCAGTGGCAGTGTGGTCTGTAATCTTCAGTTTCAAGTGGTTTGTATCCATATTTGATCAGTACACAGAACATATGCATGCAGAATCAGACATGTAGAGAGAAATAGCCTTTATTAAAATATACTGTATATAGTGGTATACTACTTGGATACTCTCAATGGTTTTGATTTTTTTTCCTCCCTGAAACAAATTGGACATATGATCTAAAACTTATGTTATGACAAAGCTAAAATCAGATGAAAGAAGTCCAACTTTATTAGGAAAGGTTGACACACTGTGACCCAAATGTCTGACCTGATATCGCTCTCATTGCTAGTAGTCACCCTACGGGCATTATCAAAGCAATTTAAACTAGCATACATTTAATTCATAGTGACATAATTAGAACGTTAGTAAACTTAGCTATCTAGTCACTGCAAGTCATCATTTGTGTACGTGATGAAATTATAGCAGTATGAAGGCTCTGACACTTAAAGGAGTGACAAACTACAAGTTAATTTTTTAGAACATTGCAACATATGAAACCCCCTTCTCTTTTTCTTTTTTAAACATGAGCTGCAGACATCCCTACAATATGATCCCAAGTTTGCTGAAGCTTTGACATTGAAGCATTGTAAAGGGAACCAAAAAGACAACGAATAGAAGAGAGTTGTGTTCGGCATACAAAATAACCCCCTTGCTAGATCTAACTGCCACACATCTTCCCCTGAACATCAGTAGACATAGCTTAGTCCCATCAATAGTTTACTGACCTGTGCTGTGATAACATTTCCATCTCTGGAGTGTGCAGTATGTGACATTTTGCCAGTACCTTTAATGGGGAATGGGGGAAGGGGAGATGACGCTTATCCTGCTTGTCGGTGCGTACTGGATGGGGCCAGGGGTATCGATTGGGCAGAAAACTCTCCTCCACTGACTGATTGCCACCCCTCGTGTGTACACGGTCTTTGAACTTTGTTGTATCTGGATAAATGGAACAGTTTCCAGTGAGATCAGTCAGGTCTCAGCAAAACAAACAGCAGCAAATTGAACAACAAAAAACCCCAACATCCCCTTCCCCCCACCCTGTGCCCTTGACATTGCCTCAGTGCACTAGATAGCCACGGATGGGCTTAATTCTGTTGCAGGCTATTTGACTAAGAAAACAAGTGACTGAGATGATAAAAAATTTAAGATCTTGTCGCACACTTACTTCCAGAACAACTGTCCTTCTTGTTAGCCTCAGGTCAACACTAAAAGTGAAAGGTCAGAATACCAATTAACTTATCTTCCCGACAAAACCCTGCTCAGTTCAGGGCTATTATAGGGCTCAATATTTTATTAATGTAGAAAGGCTTTGATCTGCATTTCTTTTATGAACTGATACTGATTTTTAAAAAAATATATTATTAATTATTCATGTAATTGGAAATCAACAATAGCTTTGAATGAAATATTTTTGAACTTTGTGGGGTTTTTTTGCCTCATCTTCACTTTTGTGTAAAGGTGCTGTGATTAAGAAACGGGACGCAGCTTGATGCAAGCTAATTGTCATTTTATTGTAGCAAATCACAAGTTTATATACTTTGCAAAGCCCACGTGTGCCTTAGTTTCATTGGAGCGCAGAAGCCATTCTTACATTTACTATTTGCTGATTGGTTTAAAAACATGAACGATATTAGAAAAAAAGCAGCTTAAGCCTTCACACAACCTTCACACATATTCTGTTTTTGTTTCTTAAAGCATGTCTCCTTCTTCCTTTCAAGGCTGACCAGGTCCTCTTATCTTGCCTCTGATGTCAAGATGTCTTGCCTCCCAACATTCTTTCATCCCTTATCAACCAGCTCTTTGTTAATTTAACCCTCCCAAGGTTTGTGTCCAACAAGTTCCAGCACGTCAGCTGCAAAGTCCTGGAGTTTCTGCCTGCTTCTTTCAGGCCTTGTGCTACATAAAGGGTGACCCAAACCAATATTAACTGTTGACCATTAAAGTAAGACTACTTCTTTTTTTTCGTTTGATTTGGTGGCTGAAAAATGCTTGTAATATTGTACACTAACACACTTCAGAAAAATGAAAGTGATACTGTAAAGTAATATATTCTGAGAATAACTTTGCTAATTAAAAGTAATTAACAAATTCCCTAAAAATTTAGTGGGGAGACTAAAGAGGTAGGGGTGTGTAAAAACATAGCTTGGTTATATAAAATGAAAGAGTTTGAATTTTCTCTGCAACTTAGCTGGAATTTTTTCCAGAGGCTCCTGAAGGAATCTTGCTAATAATATAAAAAGTTATTTTTCCAAGGTTTTCCTTAGTCTCCACCTTTTCCTCTGTATTCTTCTTTCCTGTATGGACATCCAAGATCAGCTGCAGGTCTCTGCTTAGGCTATAAAAGCAATAAATTACTTGCACTCTTAAGCCATTTGCATTCTTGGACATGGTACTGATTTGGGGGGGGGTTAAATATTTTTTTTTGGCTGCTTATTGACTAACTTTTTCAAGATTAAGAAATGTATTAACCACAATCACTTCGAATTTTACACTGAAAAAATTCTGACAGAAAAGATTTTTCCTGGTTCTCTTCTGTAAAACACAGGATACCCACACCCATCTAGGTGCGAACACACAACCTTGATGGTACTGAAGTGCTATGTAACCTCTAGCTACCTTCTCTGGCAGAAAGGACTAGCTGGACATGCTCTATATAGATGACTACCACTTTCCAATAAGCATTATTGAGTACTCCACTCTACATGGCAGTTTTAGAGTCTTAATTAATTTCCTCAAAGAGTTTATTTTCTGGGTGGGTTTTGCTGTTGCAGATAAACCAACAGCCAAGATGCATCTGAAGCTGATGGCCCTACGCTGTTCTACATTAGCATGGTGCTTTAACCTTGACTGGAGGTCAGATGCCCACCAAAGACACTCTGTCTCTTCCCTCCTCAGCCAGACAGGGGAGAGAAAATATGACAAAAGGCTCATTGTTTGAGATAAGGACAAGTAGAGATCATTCACCCATTATGGTCATGGACAAAACAGACTCACCTTGGGGAAAAATTAATTTAATTTATTACCAAACAAATCAGAGTAATGAGAAATAAAACCAAATCTTAGAACACCTCCCCCCTGACTTCTCTCTGGCTGCAAAAATTGCTCCTTGGATTTTTTCCCCCTTCTTAACTACATTATCCCAAGTTGCTGATGGGCTCGGCCATGCCCAGCGGCGGGCCTGTCTTGGAGGCTGCTGTCATTGGCTCTTTCAGACATGGAGGAAACTTCTAGCAGCTTCTCACAGAAGCCACCCTTGTATCCCTGCAGCTATAAAAACCTTGCCACACAAACATAATACATTTAGCTTCTCAGGCACAGTCATTCAACTAGGTGTAAGGTTGCAAGTGCGAAACAGATCTTAACCACAAAGAAAAAGACTAAAACCTTCGGAAGGATGTTACACTTTTATTAACTTCATCTCTTTTTAGCCCGTTTTCTACCCTACCCTGGAAGACACAAGAGTCATTCCCTGCCTTGCACATAAGCTATTTTGTAATGTCTGATGGCGAGAAATATGGAGGCAAGCTCTCCACTTGCTTCCTTATGATCATATACTCTGTGAAACTCATCCATATTTTGCTATGGCACACTCTTTTTAGGCAGCTTCTCAGCTGCAAGCTGTTTCTTGGCCCTCCAAGAATATGACTTAACAGTGTGACCACTTTTGGGCCTTAAACTGTTTTGCTGAGGTTGTTAAGGCTTTTGGGGAAGGGCTTTCAATAGTGTCTCAGAAATTACTGTTACACAAAGAAGCTGTGTCCAGATAAATATTTGAACTAAGATACCAAGGCTGAAGTGGCTGAGCTGGAACCGAGAATCCAAGAATCACCCTCCAAAAAAATGCAGCTCCATATCATGTGACATTCTGACATCGCTCTAGTGTGTCTCTTATTTGAACAGGCTGTCCCTGCTACTGAGATATTGCTACAAAGAAATGAAATGTTACTGTTCTCTACTTAAAGAACCCTTAAACTACTTGAAACATTTAACCTGTTGTTTAAGAGTTTAGGATTGTGTTGGAATATCAAGTGAAGTTCCACTCTATTTAACATAAACATTCATGTTTAATTAAAATTCACAGATAGCTAGAAACATGCAAATATTAACTATCCACAGTGTTTGAAGTGTTTGGGAATTAAGGCTGGGTTTAATCCTTGAACCTCCTTCAGTATTCTTTTTCTGCAAAATAAGTAATGCTGTCTTTTTGCTTTGTATCTTTCTACATCTATAGTTAGATAACATTTTATCAAAACTGATAAAAAATTGGTTTGTAAGAGTTTATATAATCCAAACAGGCAAGACCAAACGACTAGTATTTCCTGTAACCAGTGGAACGGAATGTGTTCTATATCTTTCTAGTGCAATTGGTTACTGTTATATAGCTTGCAATTTTCTTCCCTTTATTTTATTTTTTGATCAAACTGTGACATTTAGTAACAAAGAATTTGGCTTCATCTCTCTCTGGCTTGCTTTCTAGGGAATTCACATTATTCTTTAAACTCTGTTTTCAAGGAGATATGAAATATGCATACGTTCCTGAGCAAAGCAGTGTTCAATTGCAAAACCTATCTTAGTAACCAAGTGATGGATTAGTTCCATGAAAGAACCAAATCAGATAAAATGACAAGAACTCATGCAAATTTGTTAAAAATAAAGGGGTTTTTTTGAAATAATAATAAAGAATCTTTATCTGAAAATATAATGTGCTGTTAGGACATGATAGTGGGTATTACTACATGAATTAAATTTCAGCATGACAGGATAATTAATATAGTAAGCCCCTCCTCATAAACAGCTCCAAAGGTACTAAGAAGTGTTTATGGGAAAAATGTATTTCCATCAGCTTTACTCCTGTAGGGCAAAACCAGGGTTAATATATTTAGGAAGAATTTATTGTCATTCCTGTCACCACAAATGTAGTACACCGATTACTTTGCTTATTATTTTTAATGAGAACTGTACTTGTCAAGGCAGTCCAACAGCATTATTTAGAAAAAAAAAAAAAAAAAAAAAGGGAGACCAAAAAAAGAGTTGAAACTTCTTTAAGTTGTGCTTAATTATTATACATCCTAGATTCAGAGTTATCAGTGAGGACCCTGTACTGATGTAGTTAGTATTCTGAAATATCTACAGCAACATCAGAACCTGTTTTGTGGCTGCCTGGCTTAAGGAAGCACCTTCCACCTCTGGGGCAGCGGAAGGCAGTTCACTTACTAAGCAGTGAATAGTTTTTGGGTTGGAAAAGTGAGGCAAACATGGACTCAAGCTCTAGCTGAATTCATTGAGTACTTTAGGTAGTCAATAGATGGAAAAGGACAAAAAAAATCACTTAATTTCACTTTTCTTTAGATGCAGCTTTTCAGGGGGTTTTGTTTATTTGCTTGTTCCAAATTATGATATTGAAAGTAATCTAACAAAAACTTTCCTGTCTCCAAAAGGTGAGGTCAACAGAAGAGGTGCAAATTCATATATGCTTAGACTCATAGAATCATATAATGGTCTGGGTTAAAGGGACCCCAAGGATCAAACCCTTTGCCACAGGCAGGGCCACCAACCTCCAGGCCTGGATCTACACGAGGTTGCCCAGGGCCCCATCCAACCTGAACTTGAACACCTCCAGGGATGGGGCATCCACCACATCTCTGGGCAGCCTGTTCCAGCACCTAACCATGCTCTCTGTAAAGAACTTCCCCCTAACATGTAGTCTAAATCTTCCCTCCTTTAGCTACAATCCATTCCCCCTTGTCCTGCCATTATTTACCCTTTTAAAAAGTTGATTCCCCTCCTGTTTGTATGCTCCCTTCCGGTACTGAAAGGCTGCAGTGAGGTCCCCCTGCAGCCTTCTCTTCTCTAGGCTGAACAAGCCCAACTCCATCAGCCTCTCTTCGTAGGGGAGGTGCTCCAGCCCTCCAATCATCTTTGTGGCCCCCCTCTGAACCCTCTCCAACAGTTCTACATCTTTCTTGTATTGGGGGCCCCATATCTGGACACAGTACTCCAGATGGGGCCTCACAAGGGCAGAGTAGAGAGGGACAATCTTGCCTTATTTGTTTTTGAAATATAATAATAAACATGGTACTGAAAGGAGCAGTGTGTATTCCCAAATTCATCTTCAAGTAAGCAGGCTTGGATTGTGGGTGTGTGTTCTGGTGTGGAGATATTTTTCCCCCTTTTTGTAAATTGCCTTTGTGATTTTTAAATACTTTCCTAATATAAACTTAGTGAGTCCAAAACCAGCAAGGTGGAAATCCATATTCCCACATGGCCATCTGCAACTGTGGCTGCTCACGTTCTGCCTGCTGGAGAGCCAGCTCTGACTTTAAGGTTTTCAAGGGCTCCACCACTTGGGATTGCACAGATGCAGCTCTAGCACCACACACCCCTGGCAGCACAGGAGTGCCTGACTCCTCCTAGTAGGGAAGGCAGGGCCTGATGGGTAGGACCTTGTGGTGCACTGACTATAGTATCAGCTGCCAACATGCTACAGCCCAGCAGAAGCTGGCAACCCAGATATGAGCAAGAAGTAGATTTTGCTATGCCTTGATGAGGGGAAAGAGGAATTTCTAATTCCAGCCAGAGTTCTGGGGTGGCTGACTTGCTTAGAAAATGATCTCAATCAGTGCATATGTCATGTGCTTTGGCTTGGCCTCTCTAAGCTCTTGCGAGTCCAGAGTGGATGTGACAGATGGTTTAGACTTTGCCCAACTCACTCCAGGCAAACCTTGCCAAAGGCCAGCAAGCTCAGTTCTCCAGGTAGCTACTGCCTCTCTTTGGATACATGTAAAGAATTTGTAAATTAGGAAAATGAATATTATAGCTGCAGCAGGCTTGCAAAATCTTTCTTATTTTTATTTTAATTTACAGATTATGCCAGTAAGCATCAAAATAAAGTATTACGGTTCATACATGACATTAATTCTGCTCTCTTAAGGTGTTGTTTGTCCAAGAAAGCTCAAATTGAATGCAGCAGCATCTGTTTTTCAGTTCTGCTTTCATCTAATTTTACAGCTGGATTGTCTGAGCCACAAAAAGGTCAAATGATTTGCCCTGACTCTGCCTATGAATTTATGGCATATGTTTGACAATCAGAGCCCATATGTTTGCCAGAAGTGTGTTACACATTATAAATGTATAGTTTTAAATAATGTTGGGGGTTTTTTTTCTTTTCCTAGGAAAAGAAATTTTGTATTGCTACAAAAGCGACTTTGTTTTGCTGTCACTAGATTTTGTCACTAGATTTTTACTGGCAGTAAATATTTTACTGATTTTTTCTTTCTACAGTAATCTTAAGGGAATATATATTATAATTTATGGCAAATGGCAAATTTTACTGCATAGCACAAAAAAACCCCATCAATTTACGTCAGATTTAACTGTTGTGTTTTTAATCCAAACCAAATATTTTTTAACATGGAGAAAACAACCATGACATGTTTCAAATTTTGTAGCCTTTCTTTTGTGGACCTTCTAACACACACAAAAAGCGGCTAAGGTGGCAGAATGCTTCTTTTCATATTATTCCCTAACATTCTGTGGTTCTGTGATTCTTTTTTTCATTTTTTCTTTTCCCCCCAGCTGGGGAAGAAGCCTGGAAAAGTGTAGAAAAGTGTTTCAAGCTATCAAATTTAGTTTGAGGATTAATTAATTCACAGCAGATTTGCATTTCAGGGTTACATAAAACTTACTAACTGAGCATGGGTAGAGCCTTGCTGTTTACCTGGGATGACTGTGTTAGCCAGGCAACATGGGGTCTGTGGAGCTGCTGGTCACATCCTTAGCTGGCTAGCTGAGGATCATCAATGTGCAGACTCCAGCAGTCACTCACAGATTTACCTTGTCGACAGAGGATAAACAGGTGCCGACCAGGAATAACCTTAACCTATCTCATCCTGACCACATGGGACTTGGTTTGGGCTGGCTTTCTTGTTCTGAACAGTAATTTATAATCTCATGAATTACTGTGATACTTAGTACTGGTGCTAAGCTTTACCTTTCCACAGATACCATTCCCTCATATCTTTACGCTTTATACTCACATAAGAAAGTATAAATATATATATATATATATTTTATATTGCTGGATAACTATGCCGTTGATTGCTCTTTCTTGAGGTGCTGGAATATGTCCAGAGATAGACAATGAGGCTGGTGAGAGGACTGGAAGACAAATATTATGTGGAACATCTGAGGGAACTGGGGCTGTTTAGTCTGGAGAAGAGGAGGATCAGGGGAGACCTAGTTGCCCTTTACAACCGCCTGAAGAGAGGTTGTGGAGAGATGGAGGCTGACCTCTTCTCCCTAGTGACAAGCGATAGGATAAGAGAAAATGGCATCAAGTTACACCAGAGGAGGTTTTGATTGGATGTTAGGAAAAACTTCTTCACAGAGAGGGTAGTTAGTCATTGGAATGAACTGCCCAAGGTAGTGGTGGAGTTGCCATCCTGGAGATATTTAAAAGATAGGTAAATGCAGTGCTTAGGGACATGGTTTAGTGGTGGTTTTGACAGGTTAGATTGATAGTTGGACTTGATCTGAAAGGTCCCTTCTAATCAAGACAATTCAATGATTCTGTGATTCTCTAAGGCTTTTTTTTCCCACCTTCTTTTCTCAAAAATGTTTCTCAAACCAGCTGAACATGGTTTCATCTTCAGAACAATTTGTTTTACAGCAGGTACAAAGTGACAAACTCAGCAGTGTTCCATAGATGTCAGTTCTAGCGGTTTTAGTGCATTTCCCTCTGACCTGAATAGTGGTGTCTTTGGAAGTGTATTTTGAAGTGCTCTCACTGTGTCTGGTACTGCTGAGAAGTGGTTCACTCTATCCAAACTCAAGTAGACTAGCTCAGTCAATGGTGAACCAACTTTCACTGACAAAAAAGAAACCAAACCAAAGCACAAGTCATCCTGTGTATATCATTATGTAAAGGACAATCTCCTGTCCCCCCAAAAATTGCTACTGTTAGATTTCAGAAGGTCTTACTTCTGTCAACCCTACACTTTATATTGTATGCTGCTGTATTGGGATTGAAGGTCTGAGGTGTCATCAGACTGTTAACACCTATGCCAATATTACAGGTGTAGCATATCACAGTAAATCTTCCTCTGCTCTGTGCTTTTTATCTGGCTGCAAATGGATGTGCAATGTGGCTTGACTCAAAGACCATCTATTTAGCTTCTTGTGTTTGTCTTTGTGGAGGTGATTGGCATTGCTGGCACACTTTGTAATCTTAACTTTATCTCAACACATATAAGTACATGCTAAGCAGCTCCCAAATACTCAGCAAACTGTAACCATAAAGCTGCAAAAGAAATTGAAGTAGTAGTTAACCAGAGGTGTGCAGGAACTGAAGCTCCTCTTCATGGAGCTCTTTAGGAGGGCCTATGCTGTAAACAGGCATGTCTCTCTGAAAAATACAAAACTCTTAAACTTCTAGTTAGAAGGTTGGGGTTTTTTTGTTGGTTTTTTTTTTTAATAGAAATTGAGACTTTAACTCTTTTCTAGAAAATAGTAATAATTGTTGCTCAAAAATGGGCATATTATTTTTTCAACAGATTAACTTAATTATAAAACATTCATTATGTAAATTTACTTTTTCTTTCTTCAGGCAAGCTATCACCTAATGTATACATGAGAGACCCTCACATTTCCTTCAAGTACTGGATACTCAGTTTTATACTTTGCTTTTTAATGGAGGTGTCATACTTTCTCCTTCACTAAGATGAACAATGTCACTCAGAATATTTAGTATTTCACCATGTTCCATTATATGATTAGTTCCCTTTTAAGTAGTGATTTAAAAAATCTAACTAGAGGAAACTTTTTTGTTTTGCTTTCAAAGATGTTTGCATGCTTGGAAATCTTAAAATCTCTATTTCTTAAATGAAGCTTATCAGTAAAAACAATCAAGTAAAATCCTATTAAATGTCAGACAAGGCATATTCTATTGAATGTAAAGGTAACTCCAAATTCTTTGAAGTTGAGTGCTGTACATAGGCTGATCTTTCAAAGGAAGCTGTTGAAGTTGCCGAGAGCATACTTTTTAAAAACCGCTCCAGGAAGAGCATCTTATGGCAATATTACCAAAAAAAAAAGAAAAGAAAAAAAGGAAAAAAATGTCTATTTGAAGGTGATTTTGGGTCACTTGGTGAGACTGGAGCTATTTTCAGATGTTTGCTTTTTAACCTGCTTGATGTGAAGATGTGGAGCATGGCATTGCTTTGATATCAGGGCAGAAGATTTTCTCTGTAACACCTGCTGATCTCTAACTGTTCTCCTCAGCTATCTCTCTGTATTTAAAATGCAGTGTAATTCAAAGGTCAGGTTTTATTTCTTAGTAAAATCTACTCTATGATTTAGAAAAATATATATATCATACAACAGATCTAGAAAATGTTTGTACACATCCTCACAGACTCTTGAAATTGTATACAAGACTGATATTGGAAGTTTAAGCAGTTTAGAAAAAAATTTCACAACTGTGTTGTATGCTTAATTTCAGATCACATTATAAAAGAAAGGGTTGTGTTACTATTTTTAAATTCCAATTTTAAGTATTCTCATCTTAAGTATATTAAGCAAATTAAATGGCTTGGATTTTGAGATGAGGGAAGAGCCTATCATTGGAGCTGCTGTTCTAAATCCAAAAGCCAGAGCAATTGGGATACCGGCTTCACTTAATTAGAAATTATGAGATGGATAAAATGAAAAAAATAGAAGGATTTCCTTTCCACTGATCCATTTCTAATAAATATGTGATTTGACAGCAATAATACTGTATTAAATAGTTAATGTTACATGAAATTTCCATCTTATTTCTGTGGGCTGTTCCCACTACACTGAGGAGCCTCTGAAATGTCAGATAGAACAAGAATTTCTGCTGGATTCAACCAAGATGGAAATGGAAAATTCATTTTAATACTCTTGTGAGAAAATCCATAGCAGTGTTCTCCCATCAACCCCCATCAGTTTTCCTTCAAACTTTTCTCCTACCAATTCATCAAATGTTTCCTCTGAAAGATCCACAGTGATAGAGATCTCCCACCTTGCTTATCCTGATAAACCTTGCCTTCTGCTGCTTTTCAATGGGCTACTCATCTGAGCAAAATGAAGGAGGTCTGTGGGAAAGCTACACAAGATTTCTGATGTTGGAAATTTTGGGGTGTTTTTGGCTTTTTAGGGTTTTTTTTAATAGCATTTCTGTTTTGCTTCTTAATATATACCCAGTAGATTTAGACTGTGCCTTAACATTGTCTACACCAGCCAACATCTCTTCAGTAGCAGTGCAGCAAATGCCCCCTATTGCAGAGCAATGGGAACATCTGGGTGTACCATAAGAACCTGTAATTCATTTTATCCAGCAGATCAAATGCCTGCATGACTATGTATGTGACATAAAGAAAAAATGTGTGACAGAAGCAGCTCTACAAGAATCCAAGATGCATTGAAGTCCTCAGCTGCCAGTGGTGAACATCTCTCCTCCACTATCTTTGATCTCTCATTTGTGATCTTCAAGGAAAACCTAAAAAAACTCCTTCCTCCTTCCTTGGGATTTTACAACACAATGCCAAAAAATTAATGGATTCAATGATACAGGTTTTTATTTCTTTTTCCTTTTTCTTTTTTTTTATTAGCCTATTAAAAGCTTTTACTTCTTTCCTTCCCAAGCATCATTTGGCTTTTTTTTTCTTTCCTTTGCCTTAACAAACTCCTTCTCTCCCATTCCTTGCGAAATCCATTCTGTAAAACACCTTTCTTCCATCAGACTACCCACTTTTTCCTTCCAAGGATGGGATAACCAACACTCATTTAAGTAAATGCTAAGCATTTGCTTTCAGAGGACAACCATTTCTCTTAAAGATACTTCAGGAAAGAAGGCCAGAAAAATCTGCTGGATCCTACCCCAGCCATGCTGAGCATTTCCAGTGCATGAGAGCTTGCCAGGTGGCAGAGATTTCTTTAAAAAACACCCACATATCAGCACAGGCCATCTGATTTGAGGGGATGATGTGATGAGCATGTGCATTCAATGTGATTTGACTATAGAAGGGACGAACAGTCCTATTTTTCTCCATGCTTATGAGGCACTAAGAAATAGCCTCATAGGTAAACTCTTCCACTCTTAAATAAAAGTAGTGTAGGAAGGGATATCCTGAATGTGTGCATTGAAGGGACATTGGCCATGCCATAGAAAGCCACTGCAGAAATACCCATTTCAAGTGAAGAGAAATTAATTAAAAATACACAAACCAAAATATATCATGATGATACGACATCCCCTTTCAGCTAAATAGTGAGCCTTTGCAGCCTTTGCACCACAGCTGCTTGAATTTCAATGGTGCTACCACCCAACTTCTTCATATAAACCACACTGATATGCCAATTTTCCTAAGGAAAAGGCAAAGAAACATACTCCAGGGCTCTTTAATGAGTCTCTGTGACTTATTTTCAGAACACTTTAATACTTCTGCCTTGACAGCCTCTGAAAATGAGGGGTAATTAGCCTTCTGGGTTGGCAGGAAATTGCGCTATTGATCATCTCTGGAAACATTATATATAGAAAGAAAGAGAAATCCATACAAATAAATGTTTATGTGCATTGTTGGGGTTTTGGGGGGTCTATTTTCTGGGTTTTTTTCAGATTGAAGAATTATTAACGTTGGGGTAAGCACCGATGAACAAAATGTATTGCTCCTGATTTAGACATTTAGAAATAGCTTTTACTATTACTAGTGCAAATCCAATAAAATCTCCTGAAAGAAACTAAGACTGCTTTTAAGTAAGACCACTTAAGGCCTGGCTGTAAAGGAAATATTGCTCTTTAAAAATGTAAAACAAATCCTCCTAACAGGACTTCTCATGTTAAGCTATCTCTAAATAAAAGATGATGAGATATTTAAAGAGTTTCTGAGTTCACATTAAATGCATAATTCAGGACTGAATGTTGAAAAGGGAGTAAAAATGTGAAAGGCTTCAGCAGTATATCTCTGCGATTCTATATGGTTTGTCTGGAAGGTTTAATCGGCGCAGAGGAGCTGAAATGTAACCAGGGAAATAGTTTGGATTATACTGATTTTAAGGCCTTAAAAAATTGCCAACTCTTCAAAAATATTTCCAGTATATAACACCCCCTATTTCAGGATTTTCTGCCTTGTACTATGTAAGAAAGATTATAGTAGTGTGTGCTAAAGGATCTGATGCTTTGCAATGGCCATTCCTGATGTAATTGCATAATTCTGTGAGCCTGACTTAGTGATGACTTTTAAAAATCAAATAACACCCTGGATGTCTTCCAGGCTTCTATTGCACATATACCCATATCGGTCTTTGAAGTGCAAGCATATTTTGAGGAATACCTTGTAAAAAAAAAAATTGGAGCCTTGCTATGTGATTTATGGTGGATTTATCTAGGTGTTTCAGACCAGAACTGGGCTCATCCTTCCTAATGTTTCAGACTGTGAGGACATGAATGATGTACATTTTTGGCAGCTGTCACTTGAATGCAGTAGTTATAATCAGGGAGATGAAAATTCTCATATCCTGAGAATTTAAAAATTTTGAATTTAAAAATTCTCAGGATATGAGAATTTTCATCTCCCTAATTATAGAATTTAAAAAAAAAAATTAAAATAATTAAAAAAAAATTAAAAGAATTTTAAAAAAAAGTATTTCTGTAATCTAAAGTTGCTTCTCTAAACATCTCAGCAATTATTTTTAATAGGGTGAACCTACAGTCAGTATCTTCATTTTAGGGTAAGAGGCATACAATATAGAAACATCATAAAGGGATGTGTTTTGCTTCTGCAGAACTGCAACAACTTTTCACATGGAAAGTCTTAGAACCTCATAAAGGACACTTGCCATTTGGAGAGCAATTCTGTAAATTTATTTAGATATCATTCTTTTCTGGAAAAATATCATCTCTGTAGACAGAATGCATCGTGGTGGGAATCCTGCTCTGTATTCTATGCTGACTAGGCTATGCTCCTACTCTTCCTCCTAATAAGGAAAAAAATGTTTTGGGGATTTCAGGGAATTTCATGAAGCAGCCTGCTGCTAGTGTTTTTCTCCTGTGGACTGTGCTATTTTGTCTTTTCCTGGTTGCGTGCAGCTACATATGTCACCACATCTGCAGTTTTTGTGTTTTTACTAAATCTGTTGATTCTTCAGTTGGGCCAAACAAAGCTAAACCTGAACAAAGTATCAATAAAGGCAAAAAAAAGCAGCTTCCAAGTTACTGGTTGTTAATGTTCAGCTTCTTCAGGCATAATTGCACTTATATCAGAATGTATAGCAGATACTTTCATATTATAATACATATTTCAGTGTTTAATTTTCAAAATATTCTGATGCTTTATAGCATCAATAATATTTCAAGTATCAGTGACAGAGGTCATTAGATAGAAGTGGAGTGAATTCTGTTGTCCCTGGAAAGGATGGGCATTACAGTCTAAATGGAGATGCTTTTTCTGAGAAATCGTGAAATTTTAATACAAACACTGTGTTATACTGATGTAATATAAAACTCACTCATACACGGTGGTGATAGCTGGACTTTGAATTTATCTGTTAGGAATGTAGTAAAAATTTATGGAAATGAATGAGGCCCCCGTAATTAAAATCTTGGGACTTAGTACAGTTTAACCTTACTTTCAGCTTCTACAAATATAATTTATTCTCCAATTTTTTAGTCCTAGATTAAACTTATTTTTTAGCCTAAGCTTTAGCCTTTTTCTGAGCTGTTTTAAAATCATATAACAGGGCAGTAGAAGTGCAGATTAGAATTCAGCAATTTGTATTAAAGGGGCAACTTAGTCTTTGAAAACGTGGAATGAAACCATAGGTGGGAAAGGACAAACCATGCAATAGCCTCCTATGAGGAGAGTGAAGGGATACTTTCACCTATGAAGGAAAGAAATCTAACTCACTTTAGGGGCAAATAGGGGTGGAGTTGATGTGGTCTGTCGCTTTTTAAAAAGGGGACATGCATTAGTGCTCAAGGGTCCTGATGACTTGAATTGAGGACAGTTTTTCTATACCTGGAACTCTCCCCATCCTAGAAACAGTACAGTAAGTTTTTCCTTACAGTTTTGGAGCACGAGTTGACATTTGTTTTAGTCTTGTTGCTTTCGTCCTTGGAAGTCTCCTCTAGTCTTACTGGTTTCGTGTGATGAAACAGTATTTAATTACTCATCTAAACTTAATATTCCCTATATCTGCTGTTAGAAGGTTGGAACGCACTGTATATCACATTTTGCAAGGCACTCTGTTAGAAAACTGTAAACTGTCTAACAAGCATTGTTATGTTGTGGAACAAAATTTGAAAAAAAGCAGCAGCAGACACATTAAAGAGATTTTTTTTCAGAATATGTAAAGGATTAAGAAATTGAAATTTATGGAACATTTATGGATGTGCATATTATGCCATGTGTAGACTACTGTTTCCACCCCTTCCCCTCCACCACCCTCATGTTTGAGTTTTGCAGATTAAAACTGCCTGTGTAATAGCAGATTTCAAAGATCCATATGAAAGTAAGCTTCCATGGAATTCAGTGCTAAAGGCTCAGGGCTAAATTTGGAAAGAATTAGCTTTTGTTGCTATGGGAACATATACTTCGTTTAGTCCTGAAAGAAAGAGAATATACAAATTTATGATAAAAAATAACACTATTAGTCCACTTGGTGGGGCAGGAGGCACTAGAAATAGCTATGTAATCTGGGCATATAATATCTCCCTGCTGTGTACAGCGTGATTACACTGAAAAAAATTTCCCTGTCATTTTATTGCTCCATCATAATCTTTTTTTCTATAAGTTCACATTTGTTTGCAGTGTAAAATCACAAACTGCACATAAATAAGTGGCTTAGTCATTATTTGCCTTTGTAAGGCATCACTGGGGATGTCTATTAATTCTCAGATGATTATCTTTATTTCTTTGCCTTTCATGAAGTTTTGTATGAAGCCTAGATCTCAGCATGTTTTTATTCAGCTACCAAAGAGTAAAGCAGAGAAATTTGATGTTGCAATTGAATTTATTCCAAGACACTATTAATATGAATATGAAAGTGAGTTCTGCTGCTGACTCCTGGGTTTGCTTCTTTGCTTGAGAGACAAGTTTTGCTGACTGTGAAGGAAGTGGTGGCAAATGTCTTGCAATTAGACTTTCTTTCCTTAGAGAGTGAATGAACTATGGAGAGGTTTTTTTCCACACTCTTTGCTGCCATGTTCACAAAGTTTTTTTGCAAATCTCTATTGTTTCATGGATAGCCTCAGCGTGAAAAATTATCTGTGGAGCCTTATCCAAGAAATATATTGGGTTTTAAGCCCCAAAAAGTTCTAAAATGAAATGTAATGCGCCTTTTGTACGCACATTATGACACAATTGGTTTTTGGGTGTTATGAACACCATTTTTTCCACTGTGAGCCACAGCACTCTCATGAATTTATTTGCAAATGCAAGTGATGCAAATTCATGTTGCCCTTCACGTGCAGCATTTGTGCAGTATTTATTCTCCTCTTTCTGTAAAACTCCATTTGATTTTCAGATTCAAATGGACGTAAGATACAAAGAAGTGAAATACAATAGAAACTACAGCTTTCGCGATCTCCAAGTGAAATTCCCTTGGAGGTTCACTTTTAATGGTATTTTGACATAAAAATACTCTCTAAGAATAACTTGGCTGCTTCAGGCATGCTGTTATTAATGCCAGGAACATCTACCTTTTAAGAAATCCCAAACAATATCTGCCCTTTCTAGGAGATGTGTTAAAAAAAAGGTGAGCAAGTAACAGCAAAATCATCATCTTTTGGGAACCCTTAACATGATCTAGTGTGATCTCATCTCTCACATGACTTCTGCTTTTGCTATAAGCAGCGAATATTGCTATTATTGAAATGCTGCCATTATCATTTAATCATCAACTATGTAAAGTCCTGTGCCCACTCAGCATAGTGGTATCATTCCTTGGCCTAGAGGAACGATAAGCAGTGGCTATACTTCATTCTATCAAAGAAAATTGTTTCCCAAGAAATGGGAACTAGTGAAATGTTTCAGTTAAGAAAAACTCCTGCAGCACTTTATTTTGCTGTGAATTGTATGAAAATGACTACAAAATGTCTTAATGTTTTTGGGTTTTTAACAAGTGATACTAATGCATTCTACTTCTGTTGCCTTTCCGAAGGCTCACCTACTGAACCGCTGCACTCAGGTTGCACTCAACTATTCACGAAAGCATAAAAGCAATAGTTTAGTATTCTACAGTGAGGTAGGTCTAAATTGCATTTTGCAAGCATTATGTCAGCTAAATATACATGATTGAAATGGAAAGATGTGACAATGGGTGTTTGAGAAACCTGTTAACTAACTCCATCATCCTCGTGGAAGAGAGATAAGCATCTGCTCTTTCTCTTCCATGCACAACCCAGAATATAGTGCTGTGCCAGCAGTAGCATTTTAGTTCACAGCAGAGGTTTCCTCTCGGAAAAAAAATTGCCTTGATTACTGTCTTTCAGCTCTCTTTGCAAAGCAGTCTTGGAGCACATGAACTGGGCTCCTTTCAGGATTCCCAGAAGGTCCACAGTACCAGACTAGAGCTCATCTTAGTTACATGCCCTCAAATGCTTCTGTTGTGCACTTTGGGGCCTTGGCAACAACTGCTTTGTTATATAAGTCCTTTCCTGCTGACCATTCTGCTTGCTATTGTAAGCATGCCTTATGTCACCTGAGATCTATCACAGACTTCATTTCCCCAATTGCTCTGTTTACCTTTTATGCCTAATTTTTACAGTTTTAGGTTCACCTCCTTTTTGTTAAGTTATTCCGTATGTACATTGTGGAGTGGCTGTGTGTGCATGCATAAATATACAAGCCCGTGGATATGTGCACAGTCTTACTAGTAGGGAATACACACAAACCTTGTATTGTCTTTCGCACTTCATGGGTGCAATATACTCCTTCCGTTGACATTTTCCAGTCTCAGTTCATACCTATGGAGGGAAAGGGGCTGCAGATACCTCTCTACTTACTCATTCCTAGGGAAATGGTTTTCACTTTGAAAGCTCATTTTTGTCTGATATTCAGCTGATTGCTTTAGCAAACTCTACTTCAGTCCTCTCAACATGAAAAAAAGTCATGTACATGTCACAGGAGTTATGAAGATATCTATAGGCATTTGCAAACAGAATGAAGCTTATTGTTTTCTGAAAAGTACTTTAGATTTTCCTTTTTAAAAAAAATGTATCAAGGATGTGGATCTTTGCAATTAAACAAGTGAAATGGCTCTTAGGTTCTGGCCTTATTCAAATGGTCAATTGGCTTCTTCTTACAAGGTCAACTTTAAGACTGTATTTTTAAATTAATCTCCCATGTCCACGTACGTATAGAAAAAAACCCCATTTTAATGGCAATGGTTTCTGTACGTTGTTACCCCAACTTTGAAATCTGAATGCCCATGTCTATTTGGGTTATATGTCCACTGATTGAACAGTGTTCCTGGCCTTGCTTTGGGGATGCTCATAAAACAAAAAGGGAGCTTCATTTTAACCCAGTATATAAATTTAATGGAACCCATGCTTCAAAACTTCATTCAGTCACCTACATGGTCTAGGAAAACGTCTTTTCTCAGTAGCTCTCTGTTTGTAGACTATGTTCATTTTTTTCTTAAATATCAGAAATTGTCTTCAGGGAAAACTGTTGTTTCACCAGAAACACCAAAAACTGTTTTTCTGAGGTACCTGAGTCCCTCCGACTCTTGATATGCTTCCTGAAGTCTCAGAAGCAGTGAGTTGTGGCAAACATCCCTCCCCTAGAAAAGCAGCAATTTACCTACGTTGCAAATAATTTTAAAAGCTTTGGCCTTCTCAAACTTTTAGATACATGGTGGTATTTAGCATTTATTTATGTTTTGGCAACACTAAGGAATGGTGTAGGGAAGAAGATGATGCAGGAGAGTTGTCAGGTTCCTATGTTGGGTAAGTCACGTCCAGGTCCCTGTGCATACTGAACTTGAGGTATGAATGTGAACCTCATCTTCTGTATTTCAGATTGGGGCAATCAGGCTACAGGCTGTGTTGGGTCTTTTCTGGTGGACGGCAAAGAGAAATAATCTTAGTGACTCCAGCTCTGTGATGGGGACACTTACCGTAAAGAAAAAGGAGCAGGGGGACCTTAAACTTTGGTTTCCTACATCTGTGGCTTATCAAACAAATATTTTATATTATTTGACTTGGGTTATATATCTCAGGCCTTACCGGACAGTTATGGAATTGGGGAATGGAAAGCAAGGAGGAAGAGCAGTGGCAGTATTTTTATTCTTTCTTATTTAAAAGATATCTTTGACCTGAAAAATCCCACATAGTAAGCTGAAACTTTCGGGGAGGGGAGGAAATTTATATCAAAAAGCATGAAATAATTTTATCTAGCTGTTTCACTTAGGACTCTCTACCTTTTAGAGCAGCCTCAGATGAAGTGTGTACCTGTGTATGCCTACATATATTTACACACATATGTATAATAATCATATGCAAATATAAAATATATAACTAACTATATGCCTATATAAAAATGTTAGCTAAACATGTATCTGTCTGGAAATGTATCTGTCAGTATGAGTGTCAACAAGTACGTTCTAAGAAAACTGTGTCTCATTAAACTATGGTGCTTCCCCTTCTCTGGCCAAGGCATTGGGAGTATGTGAATGGGAACAGGTGCCCTTTTGTACCCAAACTGCAAACTAAGAACTTCCACAGAGTTCTGCTTTGTGGTACATGGTTCTGCAGACTCCACAAGTTACTGTGGGCATAAAGTTGTGCTAGTGCTGCCGTCAGGTAGTGACACCTTGATTGATGTAGTCAGAACAGGGGTTTTGCCAATCGTAGCTATCGCAATATTAATTTAAATCAAGAGCCAGTTCAACTACCTTTATTATTATTATTATTGAAAATATTTGTGTCGCTTAACATATAAGCTTCCTAACAATAAAGAAAACTCAATTTTCATCTTTCTAAAATATCTTCTTGTATCAAGTGGGTAAACAGTACCAGGATAGAACTGCATTCCTAAATGCTTGTTTGCAATACTAATTTTCCTGGAATGTTTTGTTTTTTTCTTTTAAATTTGATCATTATCCTGAAAAGATATTGTATAGCTATTCAAAGCCTAAAGGACTGCAGTAGTAAGAAAAAAACCCACCACTGTGGTGTCCTTTGCAATTGGCTGCCTCCTTTTTGCTGAGCAAAAATTCCTCTTTACTAACAATTAGAATTCCTTTTGCTTTGATTTGTTTTGATTGGTTAGTTTTATTATTTTTTTCTTGGCTTTGCCTGAGTCCACTGTTGCTGACCACTATTTGGAGTCAAGACAGCTGAGTAGGTTCAGGAGTTTCTGATCTATCCAAGACATTTCTAAGACTCGATGAAGATAATGATCAAGGGAATTAAAGAAATCTTAATTATGATGGCATCAGCTAATACAATATAGAAAAAAAATGAGCAAAGGTTTGGCTTAGTTTATAAAGGAAGAGAGCATGTTTGATAAGCAGCAACACAAATAAAACCATGGGTGTAGAACTAAATTACATAAATCAATCAGATTTTTTTCTTCAGAGGTCATAAAAGCTGAGGAAATTTTTTTATGTTCAAAATGTTCATGTTCAGTTTTCTTCATGCACCCAAGAATAACAGTTCCAGCCAAGCCTCTAAAGATAAAGTATCCTAGATTTTACATATGCTTTTCTTGCAATAATAAATAATATCTTTTCAGTACTGAGACATAACTTCAGATGGTTTAAATCAACACAGACTTCAATAAAACTGTGTTGATTTACTTATTTTTTTACTATTAGATGTTTATGTAAAGGAAGCCAAGAAAAATTACGGGCCTACAGAAATTTAACACGTTACCAAGTTACCAGTATGTCAGAGTCTTTCTTTGGAACAGATCCCTCTGATTAGCAATAGGATCTAATTAATTTTATGGTTTCATTTTGTGGTTAAAAAAAGGGAAAATAACCGCTTAGTATAACACTTCTCAGAACCATTTTGTGTGACTGACACATTGAAGAAAATCATGCATTGACAAGATTTTTTTTCAAATCCTGGTGTGTGTGTGTATATATATCTAAGAGATATGTCAATGCAATCTAAGATATTGTTTATTTATAGTTTGCATTGATAGTCTCCCTCTCCTAAGGCTAGTCATTTTTTATTGTGTTCTGCTTCTTCACTTCACACATGGTCTTTTGCAATGAATGAATATGAAACTTCCATTTGAAAGGGTGGGTTGGTTTTTTTAGGAGAAAAGAGATAATCACTGTATTAGAAGTATATCAAAGTGGGCGGGACCTCAGTATTCTTTCTGTGTTTCACAGGAAGATAAGTATAAGCATTTGAACTCTCGCACTGAGTTCTTCAGGTGCATAAGATCACGTGTGTATAGTCCAAGTGTAGCTACTAAGTGCAGTGGAGCAGGTGTATAGCCTCCCAAGGTACAATTAATATTAAACTTAATTCATGCATTATATTTACTACTGCTCTGCCATTTTTTAGCAATTTCAATTTTATTTATGCTTTTATTTTTGAGATTAAAAATTTCTCTTGCTTAGAAATGGAAACATTGGCAGGACTGTTATGGCTTATACTGCTGTTTTTATCAGCCTGCATGGGCATTCAGGAGGCCTGCGCTATTTTCTGCCTCTGCCACAAGCATCCTGTGCAACTCTAAGGATATCTTTTAGTTGATTTGCTTTGGTGGTAGAAATGTCTGTCTTTATATACCTGCTCCTCAGACCTTGCAATCTTTTGTTATGCACATATATAACATGGCTATGAAATGAGTTGTTTCCTAAATGCTGCTTTAATTTAAATAAAGAATAAAAGGTAAATTAGTAAATTGCAACAGCCAGTGGACATGTACCATGAGTGAATGTGGGAAACTGGGAAGACTGAAGAATGTGCGCCAAAAGAATTAAAGTGTATAGGAGAAATAAAAACACACACAATGCCAACCTTAGAAACCTAAACAGATGAATTAGTTATTTCCTATTTAATCCATTTCTTTAATTTTTTTTGGTTGGTTGGTTTGATTTGGTTTTGGGTGTTTTTTTTATTTTGGACAGAAAGTTAGTCTCTTGCAAGAAAGACAGACAAAATACTAGTTGGAGCTGGCATTATTTGTTCATTCATAAGAATGTGGTAGAAATCTTGCTTTTTAAAGTTTCTCCACTGTATGCTAATTTCCCAAGTAGTTTTATAACCTGTGTTCAACCCACTGCTTGTAAAATGATTTCTTTGCCTTTTCACCACAGACATGTGGTTCTGCTTCATGTAGGAACGCCTGGGTACTTAGTAAAGGAGGCTACCTTCCCCCCTCACCCACCGCTGCCCCAAAACAATTAGGTTTAGGGAAAATTAGGTATGCTGAGAGACCTGTAATTACAGAAGCTGGAATCTGGCCAGGTTGCTCAGATTAACATGCCTAAACAGCCTCAGTGATCATAAGTGGCCGTTAGTTTAGTTTTTCTTCTTATCTGAAAGACAGAGCCTCCTACAGCACAGTGCCCTCTGCTATCAAACTCCATGTTTAGTCTAAATTTTGTCCTATCTCTTTGTGGTCTAAATAGAAGTTTGTTTTATGAACCAGTTTTGAATTATTTATCTTAAAATGTCACTAATTGCATAACTATTACTAATGTTTTCTCATATGGAAGATGATGTTTAGTGAAGTCTATAGAAAAGAATGTTGGCAAACTTCAGATATTTCCTGTTTAAAAAGCTGTCTGTGCAACAGAGCTTGTTCAGTTCTCATTCTTTCTTCCCAGGATTATATTAAACAGGCAACAAAATGTTTTTTAGAGTTGACTTAAAGACTAATTCAAAATAGTAATAATTGTAGATTTCACTTATCTGGGTAGTGTCATCTAGTCGAGATCAAATGTTTTCTGCTAAGAACTGCCAGTTGACAAACACAGCATTTCTCTGAAATTGAGCTAGAAGGTTTTTTTCTGCTTCCTTTCATTTTCCTACTGTCTGGGACTCGGACTGAATTCATGTCATTTCATTTTTCCTATTGCTGTAACTTTGCCAGCCCAGACGGGGATCTCTACATCTTCAACTTGCGTGTGGTTTGTGAAGGGATTGTAAATACATTGGACTACGTTGACCTTTTCAGTACACCATCCGTTGATTGGTTAGCCAGTCCACCTCTCCCCCACAGGTTAATGAAGCTGTAAATAGGAAGAACTGAAATGGCAGGCCAATCAAAAAGGTCAAAGTAGTATAGCACACCACTACAGCTGACAAAATATATGAGGCATTAAAATTTGGATACTTCATTCTTAGTGACAAAGATTGTAATGAGAGCAGAAAAGAAAGCTCCGTGAATCCCTTCACATCATATGGATTGTAATATGGATAGAAAATGATTCAAGCCTGCCACAGTTGTATTCCAAGATGTATTTCAGGGACCATATAAATAGGAAAGTTAGGTTAAAAACTATCTGCCCCAGTGTAGGAATATACTTTTCAATGTTCTTGCTATTGTATGCACTCTATCTGCAAATATACTCGCTCATACTAACATCATTTTTCAAAGGAGGCCATAGAGTGGGAGGGGTGTGAAAGAGAAAAAGGGAATAGGAAGCTGTCTGGGTTTTATTGGAAAGTGTATATGAACATGAGAATGTCAAAGTAGACTCAGTTGTATGAAATAACCTAATAATCTCCTTCCTACTCTGTTGATATTGTACCATATTTCTCCAGTAACATTCAAGACTATTTTAAATAATAAAAATCTTGTAAAATGCACAAAGATACCGCATGTGACTGCTGCTTAGCCAGAGGTCTTGATGTAGTTAAATTTAAAGCATTGTTTAAAAAAATACTCTCTCAATTGTTATCTCTGCAAGGCAAGACACGACAATGAAGTCAGTAAGGAGCTTGTGATGGTTGAAAATTTGATTTCTTTTAATCACCAAAACATTTTATGAACATTCCTATTATTTATTCCTGTCTGATAGAGAGACATCTCATGCTGCTGTGTTACCCAAGTACTGTATTCCCCTTGTTTTGAAACATTTCCCTGCAATGCCGGGTAGCCACACGACTTCAGGGGTATAAACAGTTAAGCATGTTACCCACTTAGTTTTAAGCACATCCACACAAAATTCATACTCCGTGGTGTAAACTAAGTGTAGGTGGAGAGAGTCTTAGTTAAAAGGGTATGAATTGCGACCAAGTCTGTGGATTGTAATGTGACTTTTGGTTTGCGAAACTTCCTCTTTTCTACAAAGAGTGACAGAGTATTTGCCCATGGGGGGGAGTAACTTACAGTAGCTTGGCCCAGTCCTGAGACTTATGTATGTTAGGCATACTGCTGTGCACTTGCAGTATAAGCACGTATAGTCAAATGCAGCTTTGACAAATGGCATGGTTTCTGTGGACTCGGAAGGAGCCGCCAGCCCCAGCCTGGCGGACCCCTCTCCTCTGCTGGATTTCCAGGCTGGCAGGATGAGTTACAGGGACCTGTGCCAAGAGGTGCCTTCTGCTGCACTTTATCACTGACTCTAATCCAGCTGTCTGAAATGGTGCCAAGCTAATTAGCTAGTTCAGTGCCTGTTATATCAAGAGCCCAAGTAAGCCCAGAGAGGTCACGTTTTGAACGGGAGAGAAGCCTTTTCATTTGTCTCTCTCTTCGTGCGGGCCCGAGACGGCTCCCATATGGGACAGATCCCAATTAATGCTTCCTATATAAACTTGTCCTGACATATTTTAGAACGTTCACCAATTAACAGCAGCATTAAGTTATGAATTATTTTTGGTGAGGGTGACAGTGGAGACATAAGAGCCCTTGTTTTTGCGAAGAACATCTAATCTTAGCTTGACTGGGCTGATACAGAAAACCAAAGAAAAGATCTACCAAAAACCACATCACAGCATTATTAAGCTGTAGGACTTATTACTGCCCAAACTGACTAAATATAAAGACAATCTCTGTCCTAAAACATCCCCTACTTTGTAATCCCAAGTGCAAACAGTGAGGCAAAGAGCAGGCAGGAAAGAAAAATAGATATTATGATGATAAATACAAGGAAAAAGAACGGTGAAAATAAATATTATTATATGTGAATAGCTGCTTTCTCAGTTACGTAAGCTTAACCTCAATAGCAAGGCGTCTGGCTTACACACATGAGACTATAGATAATGAAATTACAATGTCTGTCAAGATTTCCATAATATCTGCCTTGAATAACTGCAAGAATGAAAACCACGGCATGATATTTTTAGTGCTCTCATTTCATGAAGTTAGATCTTTACTTCACTATGAAAGTCAAGTCCATTTCTTCAGTTGCTTCAAATTAGTTTTCTTCTGCCAGTGTATTTTGTGCAATTCAAATCTTTCATAAAATTACTAAGGAAGAGAAGCCAGGCTGATCCCTGATCTTTGTCCTGAGGATGAAGCAAAGGAAACTCAGTGAATAATGATATTCACAGATGTGTGCATTACTAACGGTCTCATTTAAAGAGTTACTGACTTTCAGGAGCACGCTACTGGAGAATGAGTACAAAAGAAAATCAGGATAGTATGTGTTTATTTTGGGTATGGGCATTTTAATCCCACTGAGCCAATTTTATCGGAACATCATATTATTAGCTATCTCTTAGAATGACAGCCTAAGTGGTCATTTTAACTTTGGGTGTTGTCACTGTAATACCTACATAAAATCTGTGTAACAATAAACTGCAGCCTCTGAGCAGAGCTTGGCAAGACATCAAGCAGGTGTGGTAATTAAAGCAGTTCAGAATATTGGCTGAAAGAATGCAAAACGTTTACACATTTGAGATTTTTTTTTTCTTCCCTTGTGAATTCCATGGATCATTTAGATTAACAATTTTACCAGGGTAAGATGGTATTTCTAAGTGCATGCTTATTTAGTGCATGGATAGGTGGACAGGTTTGGTGAGAGCAGGCAACTGGAGCTTCCTCATGCTTTTTCAGAGGTGGGGAAGGCAGGGGGAAGTGATTTAAAAAATAAACAAGTAAAAAACTCTGACCTGTAAATCTTTCAAAATTCTGCATTTGTGTATTTTTTTGTATACATACTTAACTCAGTATCAGAATCTGCTACTCCTTTTGAAATGTTAAAATCTTAAATACAGCCACTGTGACTTGTTTCATCTTGATATTCTGCTTATTGTTATTGCAATTGGTTTCAATATCCTCATGTTTCAGCAAAAGTGTTAGTTTCAGTAGCTTGCATCAGTTCCTGAACACTCAGTAGGTTTAGCAGTAATGCAGATGGGACCAAGCAGCCTCTCCCTGGAGTCTCAGAGCAGAAGTCATAACAGGAGATGCTGAGAAGGCGGGGCCTTCAGTTAATGAAGCTGTGTTTTTAGTGAGTAAAGTACCGAATTGAGAACTAAGGTGGACTAAGACAAGAATAAACAGAGTTCTCAATCCTGCCACTAGTAGATTCTGAACATGTTGCTGGAAGCAGCTTGCACAACAAGCCAGGAGTTACTTACCTTATATTCCAAGCAGGGTAATGATACTTCGATAAACTGTGTTTATCAGCCCCATGTAAGAACCAAGGCGAAGTAATAGTATCATAGCTAATGCAAAAGCTGTGCAAATCAGTGGGGATGTTTAAAAGGCCTAATGTGTTTTCGGGTTTTTTTAACGCAACATGCACTACAGTCTGTTATTTCTACTGGATAGCTGACAGTGCTTCTCGGACGCTCTGAAAGAAAGGAGTCAGGAATCTTGATCTAGAGTTGCTTTTGCTGTGCCTCTAGCTGCTGCTGTGCTCTGTCCTTAGGAGTTCTGAGAGCTCATTTTCTATCTGTTCACACTTGACTGGCAATGAGATTGTTTCTACTAAGGCTGGGCTCAGCTGCATGCTCTTCCAAAACTTGAGTGAGCTTAAGGTCTCTTACTTAACTTTATGAATAACTTTTTTTTTTTTTGAAAGTATATGCCCAGAATTAATGAGTTTTGTGAGAGGAGGAATACCTGCTTGAGTTTGGTATTGTTCCCTATGCTGATATGAAATACACTGCTCTGTTCCCAGCTCAGACGAGCTTTTGGGGGCCTAAGATAAATGTCACCAGTTTCACCTGTATGGCAAAACTGGTGAAATGACTACAAAAAAAAGTGAGTTAAATATCAGGTAGCATCTTTAAAAGAATCAGTTGTCACAGATAAGTGTGAAAATACAGAAGAAGAAATTGTTAAGTATTAGAACTCAGACGAAACAGTTTCTTCCATCATTTCTTCCATGAGGCTTACTGTTCCAGTCAGGCATAGTATTACAGCAGGTTATCACCTCAGCTGATCAACCTGGACTCTGCAATGCAAAAAAATAAAGAAAAAAAGATAAATCAAAGTATGGTGTGCATTGCTGAAGCCATGTAAGCACAGACATAGTTTGGATCACAACCACAGAAAAGCTATAATATTGCAAACACAGGACTGTGAGGTCAGACTGAAACTCTGCCACCAGAGAACATGGCATGATGTAAATTATTGCAGACTTCCCTTGGATTCTTTTGCAAGCCAACTGAGGAAAATGAACCTTTCCCCCAGGGCTCCAGCAGTTCTCCATGTAAACAATTGGAACCTGAAGTTACTTTCCCAGAGTGGCTGGTTTTGCCTGCGGAGATCATTTTGCCTGCAGATAAGAGCACAGTGAACTTGCAAAAATTGGTACTATTTCTATTTCTGATACACCAGCAGAACAGCCAAATACCATTAAATTGGACAGAGGTTCTACCACCTCCGTGTTAACTGTATCAGTTGATTTTGGAACTTTTAGGGATTTTTTCTTTTACTGACCTTAAGGTACACCTAGTGAGCTAGTTAAAGGGAACTTTTGTATTTGTCATTGCCTATATGCAAACATGTGTGATTATTTTGCCTATATGTTGAGACTTGTAGTGTGCATATCAGTGCTTTTACAGACATCAGTATAAGTCTGCTGCAATAAGTATGCGCATACTTAAAGGATGCACTCCTTTTGTTCCAGCAGTGACTACTACAAGGCGAACCTTCTTTTCAGCTCTTGTGGGAGATGCAGTCAAGGAACTTTTTGATTCCATAAGGTTTGACCAGGATTAAAATTTGACTCCGAACAACAGTTTACCAATCCCTTTCATTGTGAAATACTTTAAATCCAGTTCAGACAAGTTTATTATTAGTGAAGACACTGAATGACTTCATGTGTCTAATGACAATACTGACAAAAGTAATTTTTAACTGAACTTAAGGGAGCAAAAGAACATCATGGCAGTTAAAGGCTATCTGCTTACATGTCTAAGTATTTGTAAAATTTTAAGGTAAAAAACTTTTAAGACTGATAATAGACATATTAAACTAAAAGTTATTTTAATAAGAGCGACAGAAGCCAAACAAATATCAGATAATGACCATGACAAGCTCTTCCACTTGAAGCTGCGCTATAGGGACTCACACTCACTTGTTTTGTAAGAGCAGTGCCCATAGTTTTTCAGTAACGAGAGATTACCCATACAGTGATGCTGTGTCTTAGGTAGCTCATCAAATATATTTGATATGGGCAGCAGAAAGCAGGGAAGATGTTATATTCTAGTCATGTGAGCTTTCTAGCAGGTTTAAAGTCTGATCCACTGGGTCAATTCAGTTGCCAAAATCATTACTCAAGGAATTCTCAGGATTATGCTGGGTTTTTTTCTCATCATGGTACAGAAAACATATTCCTAACTAAGCATGATCTGTGTAACATCTGGTTTAAATTACTTCATCCATGTGGAGACTGTGAAACCCAAGAGGCTGGTAGTTTGGAAGCTAGTTAGAGCTTTCCCATATACTCATGGACCCTGAATGAGACCCAAGAGTGGTTATTAATAGCTCAGACTTGGAGTCCTGTCACCCCAAGTCTTTGGAGAAGCAATTTGCACTGTATTGACATCAAGCACATCTAGTGGAACTAAGAGAAGAAGAAATATTTGCTTCTGTGAAAGCTTCAAGTGGGATGGAGAACTTACTGGTGCAGGTTTTTATATGTCTCACCACCGTTTGTTAACACTGTTATGGAAGGACTTAGATGAATGGGCATGCAAATAAATAATGTTATGCAAGATAATTTTCTTTTATGTGCAAAACAGAGTACAAAATGCAACCTGACAGTTAGCAAGTTGGCATTCTCACTAGATGCTCATGTAGGGGCAGCTGAACAGGTTGCAAGTGCACAGCTGTACTTTAAATGCAACAAATGTGAGGCTGCTCACACCTGTATCTTATTTAGAAATAGATAGATAGATAGATAGATAGATAGATAGATAGATAGATAGATAGATCGATTGATCGATCGATAGATACAATAAATTGCTTTGCCTCCTGACAGGCTAAAAATCCAAACACCGTGTTCAGTCAGCTAGCAAGCTTTTAGGCTAATGCCTCATATTATTAACCATACACAGTGATCTATTATTACAGAGGAACCACAAATTAAAAACAAGTGCTTGGCTCACAGTAAACATCAGGGATGTCATGCTGGTGGCCAAAACTGAATGTTAAAGCTGAAGGTGCCCTGTAATTTTTTACAGCAGTACAGAAGCACTGTCACATACATTGTGATACAGTCTGCCCATTTAATAGCTTCATCATGAGAAAAACAGTGTTGACAATGTTATCCACCTGTGCTGGACTGTTACTATGCTTAGTGCTCTGATGTCTCTGGATGAAGAGAAATTTTCTCGAAGTCCATTGGTAAAAGAAATAGTAAAAAATAACACATGCAATCAAAGCTTTATTATTATTTAATTGTCCTGAACCATTGGTTTATTTTGCTGCCTTTTTTACTAATTACATAAAGTACCTATAAAGCACCCTTTACTGCTCTGCCCTTGTAACTCTATGATTTATTTGTTTGTTTACTTAAGAATCATAGAATGATAGAATATCCTGGGTTGGAAGGGACCCATCAGGATCACTGAGTCCAGCTCCTGGCTCCACACAGGGCCAGCCAAGTCAAGCATGTGACTATTTGACTTCTTGAGCTCAGCCAAGCTGGGTGCTGTGACCCCTTCTCTGAGGAGCCTGTTACAGTGCCTGACCACCCTCTCAGTAAAAAGCCTCTTCCTAATCCTAACATCCAGCCTAAACCTTCCCCGTTCCCTCAGGTTCTATCCCTGGTCACTAAAGAGAGGAAATAATCTCCTGCCCCTTCGCTCCCCCTTGTCACGAAGCCAATAATTGCAATGAGGTTTCCCCTCAGCCTCCTCCTCTCCAGGCTGAACAAACCAAGGGACTTCCACCTCCTTTCATAAGACTTTCCCTCCAAACCCTTCACCATCCTCGTTGCCCTCCTCTGGACACTCTTCAATATTCTTATGTCCCTCTTATGCTGTGGTGCCCAAATCTGCACCCAGCATTCGAGGTGAGGATGCACCAGCACAGTATACAGTGGGAAAATCCTCTCCCTGGACTGACTGGCAATGCCATGCTTGATACACCCCAGAATGCAGTTGGTCCTCCTGGCTGCCTGAACACACTGCTGGCTCATGTTTAACTTGCTGAGTGGAGAATAATGCAATATTGGTGCTGGATGGCAGTTCTGGTGCTCGCATTCTGAGGAAAACGGAGAAGCAGAGACCCTCTGCTGAAATGTTCTTTCCTTTGTTTTGCCCTGACCCTTTTCTGTGCTGCAACCACAGCTGATTTCTTTAAACTGAAAGAATATATTTCTCAAAGCTTGTACATGTGAAAATACAGCAGTACTCAAAGCTGGAAAGGGAGCCATGATATTTCAAATATGCCTTTAAAAATGTCAGAGGGAAGTTTGAACTTCATTAATTAACCTGTCGCTGCTGAGACACTCTGCTTCTCTGAGCTTCCCCACGCAGATCTTCAGGAGGGTTCTGCATACACATGGTATGAAGCCGAGCATCTGCTAGGGGAGGCACTGAAAGGCTTCTAAAAGCAATACAAATATAATCAGAAGAGATTTCAGATTGCTGCTGAAGAATCTGCAAATTTGAGAGTTTGTCTTGAATTTTTCCTCTAGGTGTGGTGAGTGACACATGACCACATAACCTTTACCCCCCTGTCACCTCATCCCCACAGTTTTTGGCCACATCAACAGTTGACTTGCTGTGTATGATGGAAGTTGGGAGGAAACATCAGGGGGAGGCAGGAGGCAGAACTTGAGGGAAATTTAGTTTTAGCTTGGCTTAAGATGACCTTGAAACTATCCTCAACCTTTTCTGATGAACTTTTGTGAAAAATATCTCCTAGGAAATCTTTACTATTCAATTTTGAGTGATGTATTTCAAGGAGACTCATAGGTCAATTCTTGCTATGTACGTTGTGCATATTTGGTTGTGTGCCTGTTGAGTAGATGATATTTCCAGTCATGGGAGAGCTAAGATTGCTATTCAACATGTCTGTTAAGAGATGTGAAGTTGTAGATTACATGTCTTAATGTCTACAAAATTTGGAGAAATGCAGCTCTGTTAATTAAGAATTCAGAGTGAAACATATGTGTTTTGTGGTATCTCTGCTTCATGTGGGTTGGGGATTTTTTCTTCTTTTTTAGCAATATTATTTAAGTCTTATAGAAGCTTAACTTTACTAAAAAGCACACTAATTTGGTTATTAGCATGTGCATCAAGCAATCTCACTCCACTCATTCAGAAAATAGGAATTAAGATGATTTGACAGCCCTCCAATTTTGCTTTCAATGCTATCGATTCCTTTCATCAAGGCTGTGCTATTCTGTGCTTGATCTTGCAAAAGGGACTGATGGCACACTTGCTCTAATCACATTTCATTGTGCATTCACTGCATGTAGTAATAAATTTGGCTATCCAGATCAATTTTGGCCCAATTTCCTCTCACAGGATGCAATTCAATGATTGCTTTTTTATTTTTCTTTTAAGGACCATTGTTTGATCTGTATAGGTGGTGGGGTTTTTTAATCCCCAAAATATTGACTAAAATAAGCTTCAGTGGCATTCTGTACTTTTGTTTACAATCATTTTTGGAAAAAGCCTATACTTGATTTTGATAGGTCTGAGGTTACTGCATGGTATAATAATGGGAGTGATTTTTGTAATGGCTTTCAAAGCACTTAGCATGTTCATAGAGTCTTCTCAAGTGAACAGTTTAAATAAAAATACTTCCATATAGTTCACTGTTCAATATAACTTGCAAATGCAAAGAGTTTATGGCATAATTTCGTAAACAGTATTACAATGTATCTCAATATTTTCTGTAATGACCTTATAACAGGATCATTATTTGACAGAGAACATTGTAGATGAGGTTAATGTACTTTTTGTATTTTTCCCCATTGAAATTAGAGATGAAAAAGATCTCTTAGGTCAACTAGTTCATTCTCTGCTCTGATTTTATTATGCCTATTCATAAGTCCAAAAGGCCACATTACTGTTGCAAATTTGTGTGAGGGAAAAGGCAATACTGGACTTGTCTATCAGTAGATGTTGCTGGTGAATGTGTGGTGAGCAATAATACTTTCACTGACTTGTGTTGAGTGAAAAAAAAGCATCTGAATCCCTTGGAAGTGAGGAGGGAGAAAAATTAAAGGCCTGTTAGGTCCGTAGGCAAATCTCAGGATGATCCTAACAGAAAACAGTGTGAATAACACCTCTGTGGAGCCAGAAGAGTTGATCGTGGATTAAAGATCTGAGTTTTACAACTAAGCTTCATTTAGCATATAATGAAATAAGAGTTACATGATGTACAAATGTTTAGCAACTAAGTCCATTAATACAGTTGTTAAGTGAAATCCAATTAAGCATATGGATTGTAAATACATGGGTTTGGGGAGGGAATCTCTGAAGGCTGCTGGCCTCAGTGCATTATATTACATCTAAAGCCCAGTTGACTGTGGTTGGGAAAATACAATTGCAAATATGCACAGTGGCATACACAAAGATTTGTAAGAGTAGAACCTGTGGTCTTATTTTCCCTCCAGTTCAAATCATTATGATAAAGAAACAAGACAGTGGAAGCAGGAAACATTCTTTCTTACTTCCAAGTAGGCCTGAAAAAAGTTCAGCCAACATCTGTCCAGCATGATACTAAATCTTGCATGCAGACTTCCTGAAGCTTTGAAGATGTTATGTTGTCTTCTGTAGAATTAGAACTGAAGGTCTTTAAGTCAGTTCTCATCACAAGTGTAATATGCAGAGATGGAAGGTTTCATTTTCTCATGTCAAATTTTAATAATATGTTTGTAAAGAAAGAAAAGTACATAATTTCAAACTGGTACGGTTTCTGTTTTCCCTTTTCTCCTTTCTCTGTAAGAGAATATTTTAAAATATTCCTCGAGGTTTTAAACTCCTTTATTTCAACCAATCACTTTATTCTATCAAGAGTTCGTTAACTAATAGAAAATACTTTAAGTAGGTAAGAATCTAAAAGAATACATTTTAAATAAGTAGGTAAAAAAATATATTTTTAAGATAGATTTCTGATTCTATTTTCATTTTTTCTTCTGAAAGAAATGTAGACACTATAATTCCTTTTTTTTAGAAATTAAAAAAGTTGTCACTTAAGTTGCAGAAACATCCCCAGTGGTGATCTATAATTTTGTAGACTAACATTATCGGAACCATAGGAAATTGAAAGACCTGTACTTTCCTGCCCTCCAAAAGAATGAAGAAAATGTTGCTTTATAAATAACACACTTTAAGAAATAATCTGTCATTTCATTAGGACTGGACAGAAAAAGTACAAATTATGAAAGCTCCTAGATGTTTTGGATTAGAAAATGCGTTGTAAGAAAACTTGGATTTTCTGTTATAGCACCTGTATTTTATAGGCAGAAACCCCCCAGTAAACAAGTTCAAGTGTTAGGGATGACACCTTAGGGTTTTGCAGTGCTACTTGTCTGGAAAAGTAAGTTTATTTTGACAGAATACTTAACAGCATTCGCTAAGCTACAATGAAAGCTATAAGCTATAATGAAACAGGCTTGGCAAGTCTATCTGAGGATGAGCTTCCTTCTCTGGGCTTAACTCTATTTCGGCGTTCTCATTTATCTCTCCAGTGAACGCAAGCACCCTTCATGGTCTGACAGATATTCTGTCCTTGCCAGGTAGCTGCTGCTGTTAGGCATTAGCTGCCAAAACAATTCAGAGATTAATGGGAAAACATCCATAAATTATAGTACAACCTCTCCACTTTCACGGAAAATGTAAGATCTTTGGGATGTTTAAATGCTGTAAAATGTCTTAATTTGTTCAGACACTCTCACAATTATTAATACAGACAGATGTGGAATACCCAGGCAACAAGCATCTAAATTAGCTTTGAGGGGAATTAATACAAGGAGCTAGTAAAATATTCCCAGCAAATAAATTAGTGTGACATTTTATTATGATTTCAAGACAAGATTACCAAATGCGTATCTTAAACGTTGGTCTTGAAAACCTGCAAAAGAAAGCTAATGTCGAGTGATGCAGCAAGGGAAAGCCAAATGGAAAGCTACACCTATTACTTATAGACATTCCCAAGGTAAGACAACACTTGTCACCCTGAATAAGCCATTAAATGCTTTGTTTTTTCCAAGTCTTTAATTACAGTTGGCATTCCCGAGTCAGTGCTGGAGGCTGCCATCCTGTTGAAGAACAATAACCTTTCTGACACCGATGTGGGAGAAAACAGCAGCAGAGACTGTAGCCTAGTTTCCACAGTGCTTCTAAAGCACATTGATAGAAGAAACAAAACCTTTTTTACATGGCATTATTTACACATCTATGTCCAGCCTCAGTTGAACATGACACTCTGTGGGCTTGTAACACTCCCCAGATCCATAGTGTCTGTGGGGTTCAGCTTGGGGCCTGTCACCATCACCTAATATTACAACAGACCTCTGCAAAACTGGGTATGTGTGGCTTAAATGGGCATTTCCTAATACTATCGTAACCTGTAGCTCCTTAGCGAAATGGATGTTTGCAACTGTGGCCCAAACAGTCGAATCTGATGACTCCAGTACAAGCCAGACATAGAAGCTAGTCATGTTTTGTCAGCCTCTAAGACATGACTGCAGTCTCCGAGCCTTGATTTCATAGCTTGCTGCTACTAAAATAATTGCTGGTCTCCCCATTACTTCTACCTCTCCAACTCTTCCTTCAGCATGTGCTTGAATCTCCCTGTGTTTCTTCTGCCCCTGCACCCATCAACTTCCTTTAGCTTTGCTGCTGGCTATTGGCAGGTGCTTGGGCTACTTTATCTCACCAAATACAAGAAAACCAGGATGCTGTAACACATTTTTTACACCAGTGGATGATGAAATACAGTAGAACTTATTTGCATTTTTGTGGTTAAGCCTTCTCTCTGGTTGAAACTCGCCACAGTTCCCTTCAAAGACTTCATTCGTTCATGCTCAAATACATGAGTACGCAAAGTGACTTGCTTACCACCTCATCTGCGCTCAGACAACAGCTGACATCTTTAATGCTAGCCACACAACTGTGCAACATCTGTAATTTTTATATGCTTATGTAGAAGCTTAGGGCTGTGATGTGAAAATGCCTGGTTCTGAAGCATCAGTGCTGTGTCACCTCTTCAGCCAGTCCCTCAGCCTCAGAACAGTCAAGCTGGTCACAGCCCGGCCAAGCCTAGCTTAGTGTCCAGTTCCTCCATCTCTCTGGGCAGGTGGTTATCCACGCTTTTCCAAAAGAGCCAGTGAGGTCAGAGCTCAAATCTCTTCCTGGATGTTAAAAGAGAGAGATCAGGAAATAGGGGAATAGTGTAAAGGAGGGGTATGAGGAGACTTGGACTTGAGAGGAAACCACGGGGAATCCTAAGTATGAAGGGCATATAAAATCCTTCATAGCCACGTTGGTAGAAAATGTTGTCCTCTGTGAGTTCAGCTTGTGGAAAAGGGTATGCTATCTGTTTGAGTCCCATACCGAGGGGGTTAACTGAGCAATATAGGTTAATAGGGTGCCTAACATCCCAATGCCTTCCTTTCTTCAGAATATACCAAAGTAAATGGGTTACTTATATTGAGCCGTATCATCCAGTTTTGAAAGTTACAAGAAAGTCATATTTATGTTACATGTGCCCAATATCAGTAGGATTTTTGAAATAGTTCCTGCCAAGACACTTCTGGGAGCATTGCAGGCCTGCTGACAGTCTGCTGACCCAGGCTAAGGTCACTACGTAAAGCGAGATTGTTATTTGGCTTGTCCTTGCAGCAGCCAAGCTAAAATCTGGTACAGCTAGCCAGTCCTTAGGGTGAGGCTCTCCTTCACGCAGCTTGGAACATGGTGTACAAGTCCCTTCCCTTGTACTGACAACAGCATCTCTTTTCACGGTGATGAATCCGAAATGCCATTTAGCCATGCAGTTCTCAACTCCTCATTTAGATAAATATTGAGAATAGTCACAAGAGTTGTCCAAAACCTAGAGTACTTCAAGACCAAAAGAGAAAAAAAGCAGCGTACCTTAATTCCTTGTTGAGTACTCTAGTGTACCTGTAGGAGAAACACATTTTGAAGACAGATTCAAATACTGCAGGGCAAAAACACAGTCAGAGTTGTGGGGGATTTAATATTCACACTTCCACCTCCAGTTCATTTACACGAGAAATGCTTCACTGAAGATTGTAGCTTTATTTTTTAAAAAAAATCTTAGCAAAATTAATTGATACAATGCATCTTAGTGCTGTCCTTAAATCTATAAGAATGTCTGTCCTTGTCCCTTGCTTTTTTTTTTTTTTTTATGGCATACTTAATTTTAGATCTATGACCTGTGATCTTTAATAGACTTTCTGACAATAATGATTAGGGTAGTGGATGTGCAGTATCAAATTATCAATAACCTCCTTCCCTGAGCTAACACTAATGAATCATCATCCAATAGGGATATCCTGCTTAAAACGTTGATCATTAACCGAGTCGTATTTTACAGAATAAAACCCACATTTGCCTTGCTGACACTTTTCAGGAAAATATTTCAAAATCTACGTCGTTTCTTGGGTTTTAGCTTGTGAGGGGTTTTTTTGATGGGATTTTGTTTGCTTGCTTGTTTTTCTGAAAGCTACAGCTGAATAGCCTTTCACCCGCACAGTCCCTTATTTCTTCTATATACTTTCTTAGAACCAAAATCTTCATATGAAGCATTTAAAAATCTAGCTTAAATAAGCATAAATGAAATCCCTATAATGAAGTCTGCCTGGAAATTCATGCGATTTGTACCATTCCCATTATATTCTCGGAACAAATGGACCTTAAGATTCCATTGAAAGCCTCTATTAAAAAAGTGTGGCTAAGATAGGCTCCTAAAGGATTACTGAGGTTTAATTTGGTGTTTGATATTAACTATCTAAACCCACATCAGGAGAAACCAAATATTGCTTTAAGTAAGGGAGATTTCACAATTGAAATTTTTGTCATTCTGAATGTCTCAATTAGCATATTTTAACAGCCTTTTAAACCTTGAAATATAATTGAAATTGCAATAAAATATTCTGCTTTAAGTGCTAAAGGAAACACTTGCAAACCCATTTTAATTTCACTGTCTTTGCCACTGTCACAGATTTGAGAAAGTCTCATTTTAAAAAAAATTATTCTCTGCTTCAAATCTGCACAGGATGCATATTAGGGATACCTTCTGCAACCAACCCCCCACCCCCACCATGATAAGTACATTCCCTGCCAGCATTTTCTTAAACCTTTCATTCACCGAAGAAAGACAGTGTCTGTAGAAATTCTGGTTTTGCAGATTCAGAGAGCAAAAGCTTTGCCTGCAAATCATATATGAGTTTACTAGACCAAAGTAACTGTCTTTTGGCTGAACAGTTCTTTCCACGTGTTTTGCAGGGCAGTACATCCACATACTTTCTTTGAAAACTTTTTAATATATCACCACTTCCTTTGTGGCTAAGAATTTAATGAGTACCACAAAATAATTACTGTCATTTGCTTCCCATTTGTGTTTCCTATTGAAGTACTGTTTCTAACATATGTCACATGGTAAGCCCAGAGTCAAGGAGAACAAAGGAAGAGAGCTGATGCACTGGTGGCTGCTTCTGCTGCCAGGGATTCCTTGTCATAAAAACTCCTTTATAAGCCCCAGCAAAACTATTGGATGGTGATTCATCACTGTTATCACAAAGATGGAGATTACCGATAATCTTGCTGGCCTGACGCCCTTGGGCTGTCTCCCAGGAACAGAGCTGCATGGAGGGGAATCAAGCAAAGCATTTCTTCTGCCATGAGCAGGGTGGCTCACCTACTAAATCTTCCCTTAAAGGAACAGTTTTCTTTCTGTTAGTTACTGACCAGAGAGATTCAGAGAGTTCTACTCGAACTCATGCCTAGTGCAAACCATGTAACTTCCTTCAGGTTTGGAGCATTAATGTCTTCAGGTTGTTTTTTAGAAAAGCTAACTACTCAGAAACTTCAGAAACAAACTGCCCACCCTTTCTCAGGCCACGTTCAGTATCAGTCTGATGCTCCTCAGCATGGCAAGGGGGAATGTTGCACCAGAAAACGAGAGCCTTTATATAAGTCAGTTTTCTTTAAAAAACCTCAAGTTCTTTAGAAACTACAACTTTAAAACAAGATATTCTCAAGTGGCATATTGGGAAGTACAAAGATAACAGTTTATTCTCCAAGCCATATGGAAGGGTTTTCAATCCATGTACGCAGCTGGGGATGGGGAATCATGTAGAAGACTCTGACAGGCTAAGTAAAGCAAACTAAATCCCTTGCGCTTAAACGCTATTAGAGAACACTTGATGCTAGATCACCAGCTTGAGGTGCGAAGGTGGGCTGCATGCTGTCATAAGTAATAAATGGAATAAGGCATTTTATGAGTGATGAGTTTAATAATGTAATAGCTGACTTCAGAAAGCTTACTGGCTTTACCTGAGGGGTTACTTGTCCCGGATATTGAACCAAGTCAACATCGGCAACTCCATTATTTTTATCATTATTTATATTGTTGAAAGAAGCCTTTGTTAAAGCAAGTCTGTATTTACAGAGGAGAGATTGGTTTTAACTAGAACGGTATATACATTTTCTCTTAAGTTTATCCAATCACATGAGAGGGTAAGGATCTGTGAGCTTGGTTATGCACTCTGAAAGGGTGGAAACCATCTTGGTTCTGTTTAAATAGTGTTTTGGCTCATTACCCAAAAAAAGAAAAGAAAGTAGGTAGTTTGCAGCATTCCCTTTATATTGCCTACAATTAAATAATCTGTAAAGTCAACATACTCTTTTCCTCCATAGTTCCAGTTGGAAAATTCAATATTGCATAAAGTGAGCCAATGGAAGGAAACAGTTTTCCTTGTCCTTTTTGTGCTGTCCTTCCCACCAAAAGACTGTCAAGCAATATTGAACATCCAGACCCCAAGCCTCAGTTACTTCAGCCATCAACCTTAATAGATAAGGACCTCTGCACTCATTTTAGCCCAGTATGGGATTCCTTTTAAGTTAGTGGCTTCCAGGAAGTCACTGCACTTGTGAAGAAACTGAACAGGATGTGTACAAGATGAATTTCAATTATAAAATATGATTTTTTTTTCAGATTTAGGCAAAAATTTAATTTCAGCTTAAATAAAATTGCAAAATAACAAAATAGTACAAGGAAAAACATAATGAAAACACAAAGAAAAAAATCCAAAATGATCACATCACAATAACACTTCATGTTTTATAGCAGGCCTACATCCCAAGTATCATTTTAAATAAGAAGTAACTTTCAATGTAGCTAAGAAACTAAAAAGCCGAACTGCACAGCTATTGTTAGACACATACAGTATTCCTGAGAGATGTGTCTATGTGTGCACAGCTGCACAGACACAGAGACCATATGTCTGTGTATAAACAGTAGATATCTGTACATGTGTGTATGCGCATGTGAATATTTTATAACCACATTGGCAGGTATGCAGGAAAACCTGAATATAAATTAGGCTTTTTCCTAACTCTCTTCATACTGGCAGAACAGCTCAGTGGTTTGGATTAGAAATGAAATAAGGCAGTTTGGGTCTTGTCTTAGAAACAAGTGGAATAAAGTTGAGTCTTAAACTAAAGTAGGTTCAGAGTAGCTTTTTCCAAACTGCAGACTGCCTACGAGACAGATTGCCACTGAACATGCCAAGCTGACCTCATTTTCTACTATGCTGTTCAAACTTAAATATGCTGATTTTATAGCAGAAGTCCTCATCTACATGAAGGATTACATCTTTCCAAGCATCGGTTTTGTATGATTCAAGCTGGTTTTATATTTTTCTTACTATTAGTCTCCAAATTAGTTGAAAAATCCATTAAAAATTGTTGTCCCCCCCCCTTCTTTCCCTTTGCTTTCCCTTCAGTTTCCTATTGCAACTAATTTCTGCTTCTTGTATGCAGTCTTGGAAACATGTTACTTCTTGAAGGTACATTGTTTGCCTAGCTGTATTCTTCTTTGCTGTACTCATTTCTACACCCTCAATTTGTGTTGCATGTCCAACCTATGTCACCAAAGTAGATCTTTAGTAAAGTTTATAAATTCATTTCCCTGGGGCCTCCTTCAGAAGTAAGGGAAGCTTTCATACAAGGCAGTAACTCTGTGCTTATTTAAGTAGCATGCTATAATAGGAGATGGCTCCCAATCTAGGGGTCAAAGGATGTGGGCAGGCAACAGGCGTATAGAGAATTTCTGGGTAAAACATTTGCTGCCTGAATCTGGGAGTAAGGGCACCCATCCAAGCCATCTGAAAAGTTCAAGTAATTTAATAACTGATTTTTGTTGTATTCCAAGTGACCATGGTGTTATATTTTCTGTATTGTAGAAGTGTAGAGACAGAGTCATGCTCCTACTTGGAAGGGCTCGTTTAAGAGAATACATTAAAAAAAGAATAATCCAACTATTCAACCCCCTTAATTTCAAATCCTGCCCTCAGTGCCTGATTTTTAATGGCAATGCCCTGCAGCAAGAAAGTATGGAAAACTTTCAGACTAAACTCAAAATGCTTTCCCCTCCATGTCACCTATGGTTCCTACTCAAGATTGCACTGAAAGTGCCTGTGCATCTCAGTACCTTCCTGGTGCAGGCAGCTGCTGTTTGTGATGAGCGCATGGCTGGGAAGAGCATGACCGTGCTGAGAAGCTCCTGGAAGCATGACGAGGAGTATGGGAGGCTGGTGGCACGTTAACAACCAGTTCAGTAGGCTGTGCCTTGAACAGCCTGTTCTGCCAAAGCAAATTGCATTTGCTCCAGTGGAGCGCTCGGTTGAGTTCTGAAAAGCTAGAACTATGTATCAGAGTATTGTCTGCTAGAAGTTTTATTTATCACAAACTTGAAAATATTTCGGACTTTCTTCTTCACCAGTATTTATATGAATTAAATTAGAAACTTCTGACACATGTGACTATCAGGTTTGGAACCTTTATTTATATGTTTTAGAGATCTATGAGTTTAACTGAATATAATCTTTTGAGAAATATTTGATCACAGGTTTTTAATAGAGCTCCTTTTTATAACAATTATTTAAAATAATATTTAATTTTTTTGCTCTTTGATTGCTTATAATTTTAATGGACTGAAAAGAAAGACAGCTGTATCTTTCAGAATGTAATGAGCAAAAATAAAGAAGGGTAAATTTCATTGAACCACCTCTAATGTATGCTAACCAAAACACCTTCATAGGAGCCCATGTTTCTCACTTGTAACAGGACTAAATTAAATTTTGTTCTCCAGCTGTACCTTAAGAGATGACCTGTTTAGGTCACTTAACTTGAAGTAAGAATCCTGGTTTCTAGGTGAGATTATGTAAATCTGGGGTGATGATGATGATGGTAATGATGATGATTATCTCAAATTAATCAACTCTTTGTTTTCTTTTCTAACGGGTATATGGGATTTACATCTGTTGTGCAAATGACACCCCTGAACTGAAATATTTGCTGATCTGTTCCCCTGGGTTGAGCAAATGCCCCATTGTGGTCAAATGAGGTTCTGAGTCATTCAAAATTTTCATTTTATGAAAATTTATCTCTGTTTCCAGGTAGGATTTGTTTCTGTAGCATTTATGGTAAATAGTTACAGCCCTTCTGCTTAGCTAGGAATTATCCTTGTAGTTTTAACCATGGTTTTCTTGTAGTTGCTACTTTACTGATCATCCATAGTAATGCGCATGTCTCAGTCTCCCTAAAAGTTTTGGTGATGCTCGCAAGGGGCTTTATTTTCTCCTCCAAACACTGCCTTAGAACCTGATTTTCTTCTTTCACTGTACCTCAAAATGCAGTATCCCAGCCAGTGTAGTACAGCTGCATAACTGTGTTGGATGATTTCAGGAGCTTGTCACTAATGTCACTTCATTATTCACAAAGCTTACAGTGAATAGTTTAAAACAGCTTCTATCCCTCTGACCTGCAGCTGTAGTCATTCTTGACAACAGACAGAATATTTTCCTTCTGTGCAATGAGGTTTTTTATATTCCTCCAGTGCACACCCTCTGACACCAGAGCGAACTAGTGGATAACTAAAATATGCAAACAAGGACACCTGTACTCCAGATAAGCAGAGCTCTGGGTATGTGACTGCTGGTTTGCTTCCAAAGCAACTTGGCAGGTTGATTAAACTGGGGTGAATTAGGAGGACAATCTGGTACAGAAAGTGGACACTGCATAATTAAGTAGCATTTTTATCTCTGCACTATCTCTTCCCGTACGCTTATTTCTGCATTTCAGTTTCATGCTGTATGCTTGGTTTGAATGAGGAATGTTCAGTCCACCTGGTGCTGTCAGTTGCGAGTAATGTCTGTTTACTACGTACATTAAATTAGGCAATTAACTCTTTGAATGTATTTATACAGATAGACAAGTAAAATTTTACTATAATACCTGGCTGGCTGTGAAAGGACATGATTTACTTGGATTGAGGTTGGTCTGACTCAATATAACCATCATTCTGCATCTGCTGATAAGCAGATCTCTTGGAAAAAATAAAAGGTGTTGTGGATTAGAGACCTATTAGAGGAATATTTATGGGAAATCATAAAATAAAGCTCATAGAAACCCCCCTAAGCGCTTGCTTCTAATGCTTCTGGCTTCGGCCATTGCAGATTTGAGAATCGTGCCAATTAAACTACAGGCTCCTGTAACAAACTGAAACCTCATGTAACTTGAATCTGCAAGCATTTAAGGACAGGTAATAAGGCTAAAGTTAGGTTAGTCTGGCTATGTTAATCATGTCTAATTTAAAAGTGGCTTGTTACACTTAGCCAGTGCCAGAACCAGAGAGACACACGATGTGGAGGAGGATGAAACCAAATGCAAGGCTCTTCTCAGGGAACACTCTGGGGCCAGATTTGCTGCTGTCACAAGTGGCAGCTTTCCTTTAGTCTCTGCTCTCTTAGAAAGTAGGGGGAAAACGAACCTCTTTCAAGATACTTCACAAGATTGGGTAAAATCTGCCATGCCACAAGGTTCATTGACTTTATAGTGTAATAATCAAAACTATTATATTTATATCTCCCCAAAAACTTAAAATACACGCCTCTTACTACTTTAAAGTGCTTGGCAGAGGAAGATTTAAACACAGAAGTGCAATATTTCTAATTCTTCCCTGGAAGCTGGAAAGATAATTCTCTAATAATTAAACATTTTCAGAAATTAACTAGTAATATAACTTTAATGATATGGTTAATTTTTAAATAGAGCAGATGTGTTCTGACATTTACTAGAACCATTGTAGTTTTGCAGAGCACTTCATTATTAACAGCAATTTACCTAGGATTTGTGCATGCACGTGCCAACAACATTTTGTATTTCTAGAGAAAGAAAGTCACACCTGAATGTCAGCACATGTTTCATATTTGGTAGGGTTTTAAATTTTTTTTTTTTCATCTATTTTCTATTTTGGGTTTTATGATTTTTAGTTAAACATTTCCAGGAGGCCTTTAAATATTTCAGCATTTTTAATTCATTTCCCCCAGGAAAAAAAAAAAAATTAAAAGAAAGAAAATTTTGGGAAAGCAGGAAGGTGGTTTTGCCAGAAACAGACCTTTGTGAACAACCTACTTCCTCAACTGTGTTCACAGCCAATTACTTAGTGTTATGAGGACTGACTTTTGGTTGTGCTTATAGCTGGGAGAATAGCTTTGCTTTTGTGCTATTTAACAAAGCTCAGGGCTGGACGCTGCTGAAGCAGCAGCTTCATCCTCTCCAAACACAAAGCTGTCTCCGAAGCCAGCATTCAGGTTTACCTATTCCTGATAAGCAGGATAAGCAGGTCAATATCTCCACCCCCTCAGAAAAAAAAAAAAAAAAAAAAAAAAAAAAAAAAAAAAAGAAAAGACAGACCAGTGCAAAAAACTACAGCTTTCCATTAAAGAATCAAAGGAAAACTATTCTAGATGTTCAGTGTTCAACAATTCAGTGATCAGTGAGGCCAGTCATTGCCAGTGCTGGCATTTCATATGTTGATATTGACACTGACTTTTGTTGCTATAATCTTCAGAGCTCCTTGACATCCTTTTCCTGGACATAATTGTCTTACAACTAAGACGTTTTCTTACTTGTGTAGTAGATCAAACCAATTGCTTCCTGACTTCCTCCTTCCGAATGCGGAAAATAATTTCAGTTGTTTTGGTACTGTCATGTTTTCCCTCTAAATACACAGTTTCCTAGACTAAACAAACCCAATCATTCTGCCTTTTTGTGTGTCATGTTTTCTAAACATTTTATCATTTTTATTGCTGTTCTCTGGACTATCTCCAGTTCTCCTAGGGTAGTGCTGGAAGCTAAACACAGTTCTCTTGCTGACGTCTCACCAATGGAATCGTACCTATGAATCTTTCCAAAACCACTCCTATCCATACCTCCCAATTTAAGATCTGCCATTTTCTCCCAAAACATTACATTGCAGGTTCCTAATGGATCTGGCATTTGTCCAGATTTTTTTTTCTGCAACAATGCTCCCTGTTCCCATTCAACTCCTTTTGTATTTGTGCATTTAACTTGGTCTTTTCTGAGAGTAGTTGATGCATTTGCTATTATTGAATTCCACCTTATTGATTTCAGTTATCCAGAGTGCTTGTGGCCTAGGGATATCCCCAAATCTCTCATCTGTAAAGGGAAATATAGAGATGCATCTAGGACAGATATCTATAGAATCGCAGTTTTTCTTTTCAGTTTTTCAGTAAAATAATATGAAATAATCTAAAAATATTATTTTGATTCTAAGGTCATATATGTTTCTAATTTCTTAACCTTAAAAATTAAAAATATGGAACTTAGTAACACAATTTTTGTAAATAAAATGAAGAATTGATATCTCAGCTACATTTAGTTAAGAGTAAAATCATTGTTGCATTCTTTAACTTGGCTTTTTGAGTGTTGCTTAGCCAGATAAGACTCAGAATCCTTGAGCAGATTTTAAAACTTCATATACCACTGCCTTCAGTGCCTACAGGATTTCAGGATTAATAAAAGCAGATGTGACAAGCAATGCAAGACAAATGCCGTTTCTTGGTTTAGAAAACTTGATAGACTGTAATCTGAGCTGGTTTGATGATTATTTTCACTGCTGTGTCAAACAGATTGAGCTCTTAGTCGGCATATCCCATAAGATTAGTGTTGGGATATGGATCTTTTCAGTTTTAGGTTGGACAATTCAGATCTCACCCAAATATGTAATGACAAACACTTAACTGCGCTAAAGCTGCAAAAGAAATTAGTTTACTTCTGGTGAACTTGGACATTCTTGGACTGGTTTCAAAAGCAGCTTCCCACTCAGTACTCTAAAAGTTTAGGAATTCTCCTCCAGCTGTGTGGTGTAACCAATCCAAGCCAGCCCTTTACTTTTCCTCTTTCTTTCAATCTTGAAATTTTCATTTGATGTTGCTATGTGGAGCATAGCAAGCTGAGTGCTGAAGGATAGGTATTCATAGCTCTACTTTGTCAAGTAAGAAAACATGGCAAATAAAAGGATTAGTTTGCAGGATGTAGTTCTACTGGGACATTAAACCACAAAATGCCAATTTAAGGAAGGGTATTTCATCACGTTACAGGCCCCTCTTGACTTTCCTCTCTTTTTTTTGCAGTTTCTTTGGTTGCAGACATTTTTATAGTCCTTCAAGCCCAACTTGGTCAAAGGTACCTTGATTTCTTATTCGCTTACTTTAATTGCAAACCATGAGCAACCCTCATCCCCAGCAGTGAGGCTACCCACAGTCAGCTACACACAGAGGCATCCAGATTCCCCCAGTGCAGCATAGAAAGGGAAGTATCTGGTCTGGCGTTCTCGTATTCCACCCACATATGCACAGACCATGCAGTAATCTCATGTGGATAACAAGTTTGAAATGAACGGTTATAGGCTGTTTGGATCATCATTATTTACCTTCTGTGTTCCAAGCACTCTGGAGTTGGGTTCCTAACTGAAGAGGTGTCAGGATTTTTCACAGAATTACTTCTGTCTCTGAACCTTGTGAAGTTGACTCTGTTTTCTGTCAACAAACCACGTGGAATAAGATTACTTGGGGTCCTACGAGCAGAACTTGTGATAGAACACCAAATAAGAAGAATGTAAAAAAATGCTAGAGCCTATGCAGTTTGAAAATGTACTAAAATCAAAGACAGTAAATTCAACACAGAAAGATTTCAGTATGAATGGTAAACTTGTTTATTGTCTCTAACAAGGTCAGAAATTCCAGAAAACATGTAAGTAGATCATAATGTTTTCCTGCATAGCTTGATCTGTCAGAATCTGACAGATATTCTCAACATGACTGTTGTCATTTCTGTTGTTTTCATCGAACAAAGTACTGCTTTTAAAAAATGAATGAGTGTGTTTACTTGGTGTTTCCACCAAAAAGTACAAGAGAAAGGGCTGAAGATGCTTTTTTGCCAGGAGACTGCCTGCCTTGGGAGTTTGTAAACTCTGGCAAAGAGAATCTGAAAGACCCATCGGCAATACCCACCCCAAGACAAAAATTGCTTGCTCTTACTTTGCATGCTTTGTTCAGCTCACACTTAGCAATGACTCTTTCCTTCATACATATTCCTTTCTAAAACTTAGACTTTCAAATTAGGATGGAAGTTACTGACTTGTTTTTTTCTCTGTATTTACTTACTTTTGAAAGTGGCTGTTTTGAACAGTGTTTGCTCCTTGTCCTCCTGTTTGTTTCTGCTTGAATTCCACTTTGCAGTCTTGAAGTGCTAAATCTGCAGCAGTCATTTTAATGTCCAGATAGATGTCAGAAACACAGGAATTTAGCTTTTTGGCAGGGTGAAACCAAATGAAATGCTTGACTGTAATGAAAAAGTTATATTATTCAAACACAATCTCATCCAATGACAGTGAAAGGATAAAGCAAGCTAGCTGGGATTTCCATTTGGAGTAGTCTAAGAGGATTGTTAAAATTAATGACACTGAATTAATAGGTTACAGCAAAGACTTACCCCAACTTTGTGAATAACTCCCTTGCTATTAAATCTGTTGCTGCATTTTCCCCTTGTAAGGACAAGTTGCTAGAGCAGTTAAGGTGCCTTCTTACAAAAGCACTGAAGTGAGTTTAACTTGACTAAAAGGATGAGTCGGATGGGTAATACTTTGGGCTGTGACACAGCTGCATTGCTGGTTCCTGTGGTGAGTTTGCCCCCACTAGTAGCTAAGCACCTACACAACCAGTCACTAATTTGCCCTGACCCAGTGGGACAAGGGAGAAAATAGGAGTAATGAAAGCAAGAAAACTTGTGAGGGAAAATGAAGACTGGGAAATCACCTATTGCAGTGGGTAAAACAGAATTGACGTGGGGATTATTTTGCTGATGAGAAATATTATTCAATTGCTGATTAGAGTATTAGGGTACTTGCAAACAAAGAAGACAAACACTGAAGAACCTTTCCTCCCATTCACTCCAGAATCTTTCTTTCTTCCTTTCTAGTTTCCATTGCACCACTTCATTCCAAGCATTTCTCACATTGTTAATGCCACAGATTGCTCTCAGATCCTCCAGTGAGGCTACAAATAGTCCAGTAGGTCTGGGTCAGTATGCAGTGATTTATTTCTACCGCTCCTCATTTCTCAGTCTTTTCCTATGATCTGGTATAGTTCCTCCATAGGGTGCAGTCCCTATGGGGTGTGCCTGTTCCAGCATGGTCTCATCCACAGGCCACAGTCCCTACATAGAAGTACGTGCTTCAGCATGGCTTCTTTATGGGTCACAGGTCCTTCAGGGATATGGCACACCTCCTAATATTCTACCTTGCCATTCCCTCATGCCCTCTGTCAGCCTCTCTGTTCCTTCCTCCACTCCCTCCACCCTTTCTTAAACACATTTGCCTGGAGATGCCACCAGCATCACTGATGTTCTCAGCTGTGTCCTGTGGGTCTGTTTTGGAGCTGGCTAGAACCAGCTGCGTCCACCACAGGGCAAATCCTAATTTCTTCCCACAGAGGTCACCCCGGCAGCCTCACTGTTGCCAAAGTCTTGACAGGTAAACCCGATCTATTTCTCCTGTGAGAAGCTCCTATGGGGCTTTTATGTTCTTTGTCCTTCCTCACCTGATGTACCTGTGAGGCTCCAGACCCATCTCTGATCTTATTCCCAACCTTCCACTGGCAGCATGCTGAAGTCAGTTCATACCTTCCAGGCCAATGTTGAAAAATCAAATTATATGATGTGATATTAACTGGTGAAAAGTCATGGATATAAGTGTTTGTCTTTCAATTTGTTTCACAGGGAACATTTCAAACATAGCTCTTGTGCTAGCAATTTTGTATTTTGAGGGCAAAGCCTGGATGTGCACAGTGCTGTAGTTGACACTTGAAATGCCGAATCCCAGAGACATTCTCTTGTACTGTAAAGCAGTCATTAGTGCTTGGTGTGACATTCCCACTGCAGTGAACAGAAGGGATTCAAGCTGTTTGTCTCTAGTTAGAATATAAGAACTGGGTTTCTTTCTATTTCCAGGGCAGTTTTCTTCATCTTCCCTTTCCAGTTTTCTCATTCAACATCCTTGTTTTTTAACTGCTACTTTGCTGTATTTGAAAATTTATAGGTGGTGTGATATGGAAGAATTCTATTTCTGCATTTGAGTTAGGTACATTGTAAATTTTTGCCAAATTTTTGTGAGTGAGGATGAAGAAACACACAACATCTAAATCCTTGTGTGTTTGTAAGAATCTCCTGACTGGCAATTGCAGTCTCCTGCGTCTGGCCAGAACAAGCTTTTCCTTCCAACATAGTTTTTTGTCATCAGAAGCCATGGTATGTTCTTGGAGAGAGCTCTTTCTTCTTGTGTATTTGTGCTCATTTATTATTTCTGTGTAAGAGGTTTGTCTTGTGTGAGAAATTACCTTTTCTCTGAAGGTCTTGTTGCATCCTGGGTGAGTGTGCAGCAGCTCATGCCTCTGTCTTTCACCCTCAGCAGAAGACAGTTTGTTCTCTGTCAAGTAGTTCTATGTCCTGCTCTTACAGACGTAGTTACATTTCAGGGTTGATAATGCATGGTTTGTGTATTATTTAGGGACTCTTTGAGATGCAGGCGTGATTCAGCAGGCAGTCAAATACTAACTTTAAGACTAGTGTGACATAGTAAGAAATTCCTTGCAGACCAGATCTAGCAAGGATTTGACCCTTTCTTTTATGAACCTCTTAATTCACTGGCAAAGACCTAGGAACCTGCCATGGCTTCACTGGCAACATCAAAAGCACTGCCTTATCGAGTTATCTAGTTATCTTTGTGCCTAAGGAGTCTGAAAGGTAACTGGAGATCAAAGCTCAGCTTATTAAAGCATCCCACCAGGTCTTTATTGAATCTTTGGCCAAGTCCTCTTCATTTCTCAGAAAGTAACTTGCTAGCCAGCTGGTACTCAGGCTTTGTTGCTGGTAGAGGGAAAAAAAAAATGGGGGAGAGGAAGGGAGGAAAGCAAAAGGATGGGAGGAGGGGGAAGGAGAGGGAAGAGTCGATCCTATTATTATCATAAAATTCAATGGGTTGTTCACATCCAAACAGTAGGAGGTGGACAGATTAAAGTTTTAGAACTGTAACAACATCTCTCTTTGTGCTGTCTAGTTCAGCAAAGTGAACCTTGTAACACTTGACATCCTTCACAACATTTCCTGCAGTTCCCACTCTGTTACTTAGACCAAATCCCCAGTTCTGGCTTGCAGACTATAATTTGGCGACATTAAATGACTATAATGTGGAAAGTATCTGATGATGTATTGTGCTTTAGAATAATAAAACTACTAAAATTGCAGCTTGGAGAACTAAATCAAATATATAATTATCTGTGTTTGTAGGATTTCCTCTAAGAACGTTATGTTGTTTAAGCCTTGCCTTCTTTCTCTTTTGTTAATAACTCATGTTCTTAGAAAGAGGATCATGCATTTAAAGATGTTCTTGGCACTTAGCCTTACTCCCACCTCCTTTCCTTCTTTCTTGGTGACCCATAACAAATCTTCTGCTTTGATTTCACTTCACATTTAAAAGCAATGACGGAGGCCTTAATGAAAAACTTAATCCAAGTACACCGTTTTATTAGCTGCAATTCTCACACTTGGGGAGTGTCGTAGTGCCAAAATTCTTTCCTTTTATTTTTCCTTAGTCTTTATTTTTAGATGAGTGCTATCTGGTATTAGGAATAAGGATAGTGATTGAATTTTCAGAAGCTAGTGACTTCAGGGAGGTTGCCAATATACAGTATGCAGTTTCTTTATTATCACTTCTTTACCACCAAAAAAGTATTTTACACGTTTGGAATTACTGTAGATATTTTCTACTCTAAAGACATTTTATCCCTCCTTTTCATCACCCTCATCTCACTGTCATAATCTATCGGTTGCTTCCCTAGCACATCCCAAAGAATATTTCTACAGTACTGCAAATAAATATCCCTTGCTCTCCCTTACATTTTAAGGTTGATTTCCCTGCCTGTTCTCTCTCCAGTCAAGGATCCTTGAGACCAGTGATGAATGAACTTCGAAAGCCAGAAAGCTTGTATATACCTGAGGTTGTCAGTCAGTGCTATTTTCTAAATTTACTCATTGTGTAAAATGATCCTGGAAATCTCAGGAGGTGACATTTAGGTATGAACATTTTGGAGGTGCTTCTCCCAACCCCTCTTGGGAAGGGAGAACATACTGCATTGTGTCTTCCACACCCTGATGACTACCCTAAAATTCAAAGGAGCAGTGTAAGGCAAGGAGAATTTAGACTGCATCTCAACAAAAGCTATTATCTTTTGCTTTCTCACAATATAAAGTGAGGAGAGATTTGAATGAGGAGAATGATCTTATTTTATCCATCCCAGTTTACATATGGACAGGACAAAAAACTGAAGCAATGTGGATGCATTAACAATGAATATCTGCAGCCTGCCAGGCTGGTCTAACATTAATTCATCTGTTGCCAGAAGCTACTTGGTGATAAATTCTTTTGAATGTGGCTGGTTTGGGTTTTTTTTTTGTCTTTTCTCTTTTTTTTCTTTTCAGAAAGCACGTAGGTTTGTGGGTTCTTTTTGCCATGTAATGTTCAGTGATCTACTAAGAACTCTGTAAGAATGCATTTTTGTCTTTATCGGTGGTGTGTTAAAAGAGAAAAAACCCCGCTGTAACCAGGTAAAGTCTATTGCTCAGCATCAGAAATGGATATATTTCTGCTTGTGCAGTACAAGTATTTTGTATCTCTTAAGTAGAGGAGAGGAACCTTTATCAATATGCTGTAAGAGATACTATTTTGGGAAACATCAGATAGAAACAAAATTTAGATTGGCAGGTATGGCAGCAAAGCAACAAAAATCATACTGTACAATCCAGCTTTACCTAAGAGCTAAAAGAGGCTGCCTTGCACATCTTATTTGCTTGTTTATCAAACAGATCCTATCATCAGACTGCTTGGACAGATATCTATTTCTATATGATACTAAATAGAAAAATTTACTTACCTCCAGAGGACTCAGCCAAGCATGATCAGATTCCTGAAACGTGATGAAATAACTCTGCAATCATTTGTTGAAATGTGAAAAGACGATTTACATTTGCTTATCTATTTCCATTATCACAGTAAGGATCAAAACAACCAGTTGTTGAAAAAGCTGACATCCTTTACTGTCTTTTTTATTGTTTAACATTTTTACATGAACTATCACAAGTGTGTATGAGATGGTGACAATACTGAATTTGCGCCTTGGCCATAGCCAGAATGACTTTAAGAAAAAACAAGAAAAATCTCATTCCAGGCAAAGTTTCCCATAGTCTGAGAAATAAAAACTGGAAAGCTTAACATCATAGAGAAAACTGTGGATATCATTATGCAAATTTCACTTTTGCTCAGCGACAGGCAAATATCACAGTGGTGAATGGTTGTCTGTGTTAATTTTTTTTTATATTTTGTGATTTTTTCCAAATACCCAGTATGAATTTTAATATGGGCTCCATGACAACTCTGAACAAATGTGCATCAAAGTGCATTTACCTATTTCCAGCGCTATAAAATTATATTTTAGTGTTACATTGGAGTGTTTGAGTACCACAGATTAAATCACAGATGTGAAGGGAAGGTGTTGTGTAGCTCTCCAAAAGTATCCTGATTGTTGTTCTTTGGCTGGCCTATCTTTTTTCCAAGGGCGAGGAGGACTAGTAATCGCAATTTCTCTTTTGGAATTGGTAGATGTTCCTGCAGCTAGAGGGAATGGTTAGGCAGTTGTATCTCAGCTTCTAGGAGACATATGTCAAGACACAGTCTCAGAGACTTATAGCCTTACTTTTTTTTTTCTGCATAGAAATATATTTTCTCTTCTGACATTGTACCTCAAAAACACAAGGGATGCAAAATGGGCACTTGTAGTGCAATAGAATTTTTCTACCTTTGTTAATTAGCTTTGGCCTTAATAATTTTTTTTTAAAGTAATTGACTTTCAGAGTTGATCCAAATTTAATTGATTATTTTTTCCTCCTCATACTGGGAGGTTTGTTCTAAGAAGTAGAACCTACATGTTAAAGGTGCATTTCTGAAGAAGGAAAGTAACTCAGGTTCACCAAGACTTGGCATCTAGGACAGAGACCTTGTCTCTATGAGAAAATGCCATTAAATTATGGTAGACTCATTCATATGCTTTTACAGTGCCCAATACAAAAATGTCTCAGTCACACACAAAAATCCAACCTATATTTTGGTTCAAACTGTTTCCAATTAGATTTTTAAGGCCAGCTTGCAATAAAATAATAATTAAAAAAATCAATATGGCAATGCTATAATTTTTCTGTTATCAACTTTAAAAGCAATTGTCGACATATTACAGCAGTTGGTAGTTACTCACAAGCAGTTAAGCAGGCTATTGCCTACCACACTATAGATGAAAATAATTTATCTCCCTTTCTTCCAGACAGTTATTATTACTTTGTATACCGGCATTAAACCTTTCTCTTGTGTAGACCTGTAAGATAGGTGCTTAAAGATCTTGCCGATCTATGTAATTTCAGAATATTAGTTAGGGTTTAGGCCAAAGTCATATTTTATATACAAACTCATGTGCCATTTTGCTGGTGAGACATAGCCTATTCACCTGAACATGTAAAGAATACGTGTTTTCAAGATCAGACAACAATAAATGCAAAGGAAAAATTCAGCTGGTGGTGTTTGACTTTGCAGCTTGTTAATGAATACACTGGTAGCACAAAGAAGCTCAGGATACAGTTCTTTCCCTGTAAATGAGAGTCTGGGTCCTTAACTATTCAGGGGCAGGTTATACCCCCTTGCTGGTAGTAAAATTCTTGGAAATACTTATGTAATAAGAGAGCACAGGGTGAGTATAAAGGAATCTAGCCCTAAATTTTCATCATGCATAATTGCATTCTTTCTCATTAAAATCCCACTCTGATTCTAATTAAATTCATAATTGTTCTGCATTTGATGCTATAAACTGTTGTGTAGTGTTGCTGGGTGCGATTTAACAGATGTCATCCTCCCCCCAAGAGGCAGTGGTATTTCATTGCTGTGTGAATTGATCCTTCAATGTGAAATCTGAACAGGTCCCCAGATAGCCAAGCAGGAAGGGGGACGTTGTGAACTAGCAAAAATGAATAAATGAGGTAACTGAAGAGTGTCTCTTAGAATGTATGAGATGTAATTCCTTGTACTTCACTATATTTTAAAAGAGTAATCCAATTTTCTCCTTCTATCTTCTATTCATAATAAAGTTACAAATCATACCGATACTTCAACATACAGGTCTCACGTTTCATCTTACAGACACATACTAGATTTTAGATATTTGAATTAATTTTCTTTTTTTCCAGTACAGGTCTTCAGAATTATCTGCAACTAGTTTGACTCTTGTGCACATGTACACAGAGCTGAGAAAGTTAGTCTTTGCCTTTTTCAGTATGTTGCTTTTTTCAAGTGTACCGATTTCATTCACTGCCATTTCCCGTTAATCTCTGGCAGATACGTATGTGGTCCTAACTCTCTTCACCCATTTTATTAAAAAAAAAAAAGAAAAAAAAAAGTTGTTTGAACATTTCTGAATTTCCTCTACCAGGTTTTCCTGCCATCATGCTCAATGTCTACCTGGGTGCTCATCCACATCCATCTCTGATCAATTTCTCCCAGTACAAGTTCCCAGTTTAACCACCTACACAGAAGTGTGTTGGTCTTCAATCAAATCAGAATTGCTTATTTCCTAATTTATATGGTTCAGACCCAGTCTTATATAAGTTGAAGTACACTGAAGTACAATGGGTAATATAGTATATGGCTACTATGGGAAAAACCAGAAACTAAGACAGAGCAACAGAATGTCAGTGAGTCAACATAATTTCTAGTTCTTTTTACATAGCAGTAAGTCGAGTCTGAAGATGCTTTTAAATTGCTCTAGGATCCTTGGAGATAGTTGTATTATAAAATGCATGTTACTATTTACCATACAAGCTATAACAAAAATAATCTGTCCTCTCCCATTCATATGCAAAGTGCAGTGAATAAGGTTTAGAATGTTCTATTCTAAACATGGACTTCTTAAACACTAACCTTGTCCTTTATCCTGTGTTTACATTAGTCCAAATCAGTTTTATCAGAGAAGATTTTGCCAGATGTTGAATAGAATTCACTCAAAAAATTCAGATAAAATTCTTAGTCATAGGCTGCTCATCGTGACTGGGGGATATTAGCAGTTACTAATATTATTCAGCATTCTTAACTCATTATGGTTTATGAATACTGCCCTACCATCTGTGGGGGCTGGCACGGTTCTGTTTTTCAATAATGTGAAATGTCTTTTTTCGAAAACAGAGGGAATACATCAGGGCTCCTTACCTTTCTTTGAGAGTGCCTCTAACTGGTCGCTAATTTTAATGGCTGCCTCCTGAAATTCCTGTTCCTCTCTCAAATTTGGCTAACAGAGTCAGACAGGCGGATGCAGTGGAGATACATTCATCTTGTTTGCTTATAGGAAACCAGGCAAAAATGCTTAGTTAAGAATGAAAGGTTAGTGCTGGTTTACTTTACTTAGCTAGGCAAATGCAAAGGTGTACAGTGGATAGCTAATTTCTCCTTTATTGTTGCTTTTTGAGTACTGAGCCATGCTAGCTGACCCATGGTCTGTGTCTGTAGGCAGATTGGAGAGGTAGAAGTTAATCACAAGGATGGTTCTGTCTCTCTAGCATCACACACAGAGTCAGGCTAGTGAGCTCATCTAAAGTGAAGGCTTGTCCTACTTAATGGCTGGTACAATATAGAAACATTTACAGGCTTCTGAGACAGCAATGAGGTTTCCTCACACAGCTGCCCTTTCTTCACTGTTCTTCATGGAATTGCAGAGCTCACCGCATTTCCTCTTAACCAGAACTCGATAGATTAAGTGCCACAAGTGGGTAAAATGATGCAGGGAATTCTGACACAGGAGTGGTCTGTGTGATTCGTGGTTATACTTAGTACAGAGTCTGCTCTTCTGAAATATTAGTAATATTTTTTTTCCTTAGTGGCACAGAAGTTAATATTTTATATTCAGATTTGATAACTAGCATTCTTTGCTGCCACATTTTAGTTAATGAGCCATTCTAGGAAATCTTCCTTCAGCTCTGAAAGGAAGTATTTTACCATGAAATAGGAATAATGAGTTAGAATAAATACAGGATATTATTTACACAAGAAAATTTCCATGTTTTGCCTGGCCCCCAGATATTTTGAAGTCCATATAATTGAGTAGCAGAAATATACATGCCACAATAAATTACAGAATTGACAGTGGCACACGAGAGTGAAATAATCAATAGATTAGTATCTTTGCTTTGAAAAGATCTTATAGTTATACAAGACATGTATGACAGTAACATTAAAATAGATTGTCAAAACATCAAAATGCAGACAGTTCTGATTCACTGGAACAATTATCTACTTTGTGCCTGATAAACAATTTGAGCAGAGAAGCCCCGTTACACAGAGTGAGGAACATAGGATGAAAGATTATGTTATCCAGTGATAAATTACTCTAGTTAAAATTCTCTGCATGTCTGAAATGACCACCTGGGGAATCAATGTAACCTTCAAGAACTTACAGTCAAAAGCATTACTGTCATTAGGGGTTGTTGTTTTTTTTTAAAAAAGCAAAGGATAAAGAAAGAAAAAAGAAAACCTAAGACATCACTAGCTAAACTAGCAGTTCATGTGGCTTTGAGGTAGTCCCCAAATGTAGAAGGAAATAAAATCTGGACAGCTAGAAAACTTTGACAAAACAGAGTTATCCAAGTTTTATCAGTATAATCTAGAACCAGCGGAATGAGCTAACTCAGGTGGTTGATTGAAAGGTTAGAAATTAAACGTAATTTTGTTCTTGCCCAATTGGTATATTTCAGGTATATGTGTTAATTCATACTTTCTATGCTTAAAATTAATAGATTCTATGATTCCTCTGTGATGCCCAGTGACAGGGTGTATTGGGTACAAACTGAAATCTGTGAAATTCCATTGAAAATGAATGAACACTTTTTCTACTCTGTGTGTGATTTATTCCTGGAATATGTGACCCATTTAGGCTGTGGTCTCCATCCTTGTAGACATTCAAAACCCAATTGGATGCAGCCCTGAGCAACCTGCTGTAGCTGATGTCCAGAGGTGCCTTCTACCTCAGCCATTCTGTGTGAGTCTGCGATTTCAAAATCAGTTTATTGCAGTACAAACAAATTTGGCTCTTACTGGGACCTGATAGTGATTATCAGCTGGCATTAGGGGGATCAAATTTTCTCACTTGCATTTATCCTGCGGATGGCTACTAATGAAGACATTCTCTCCTCATATTTTTAATTGCATTTACATATCTGAAGCTTAAATGCCCAGACTAAGCTTTCCTAAAGTATCTGCCTTGGGCAATTTGTTTGGTGGAATTCAAGGAAGCATACTTAAATAATTAGAAAACTAAAATTTCACAAATGTTGTGCAATGATGCAGCTGTGATACATGCTGTGAAGCAAGTGGCTGAATTCTGGTTAAGGGTTGGCTCTGATTGCAAATATATCACTGTTGTGTTATCCTGGTTTGTGCCATGGGGAAAATAAGAACTGCCTTTGACAAGCTAAAGCCTGAGCAATTGTAGTTTGGATATGCTTAGCAGAAACTCATTGAGAACTACAGTTTAGAGAATGTGTTGGAGAAGGTATGCCTATTTCACAGAATCATAGAATCACAGAAGGCGACCACAGAAGGGGTAGAATGGGACGTTAATGATCATCTAGTTCCAACCTCCCTCCCCATCATGGGTAGGGACACCCTCCACTAGACCAGGTTGCCAAAAGCCCCATCCAACCTGGCCTTCGACACCTTCAACTCTGGACAACCTGTGCCAGGGCCTCACCACCCTCACAGGGAAGAATTTCTTTCAAATATCTAATTTAAATGTGCCCCCTTTCAGCTTAAACCCATTCCCCCTTGTCATATCACTAAATTCTCTGTTAAATTGTTCCCTTTTTCAGCTTTCCTGTAGCCTCCCCTTTAGGTACTGGAAGACTGCAATAAGGTCTGCCTGGAGCCTTCTCTTTTCCAGGCTCAACGAGCCAAACTCTCTCAGACTGTTCTTCAAAGGAGGGGTGCTCCAGCTCGCTTGTAATTTTTGTGGCCTTTCTCTAGACTCACTCCAGCAGATGAATATCTTTCTTGTACTGGGGACCCCCGAGCTGGATGTAGTACTCCAGGTGGGGTCTCACGAGAGCAGAGCAGAGAGGCAGAATTACCTCCCTTAACCTGCTGGTCACACAGCTTTTGATGCAGGGATACAGCTGTCTTTTAGCTGAGCATGCTCTGGACAAAAGTGTTGGGCAGGTTATTTATGGCAGTCTTTGATGATGGTGCTGCAGACTGAGGAGATACATGTGTAAATAAACTAAGGAGAATATTTCTGTTGTCTTTTCCATACCTTTATTCAGAAAATTTGGAGGAGGAGGAAGCATCAGACGGAGATAGGTGATCTTATTCCTTCTGCCTAGCTAACATGACAATTCTTGTAATTTTCATTGTTTCTGTGTAATCTGTCATTACAAGGATTGTCCTCCTTGAGACAGACATTCTGCCATGTCATGTCTTCAGCACAAGCTCCTATAATTATCATCTCACTTTTGTCAAACCAGTTTGTATTTGTAATGTTTTTGAAAAACTTTGATTTAGTCTCTTTATTTCTGTGGTACAGGTTTTTCTAGGTCATTTTGAAAATTGTAACTTTTCTTCTCTATATCCTGAGGGAGTGAAACCACAGCAGGAGCCTCTGTCTGATCATTTTCTTTTATCAAAACTGATGCTCAAACCTGCTCTAGCAAACTTAAAGGCTTTTCCCCCACATACTACAAATATTCTGTGTCCTTTTGTTTTTTCTTAAGAAACTCTGTGCTAGAATCCACAGGTAATATTAGAACACGGCAAATTCCTGGGTGCATTTCTGTGGCCCTCCCTTGACCACTCTTTCATGGGACTACAAAAGATACCAATATTCAGAGACATCAAGAAATGGTTCTTTTTTTCTGGACAAAATTTCTAATGTAAAAAATGCTCAAGCTGGCTGCTAAATATTGCTCTCTTCAACCACTTTCTTCCTTCCTCATCCATTCATTTGAGTAGAGTAGTGAGGCAAACTGGCCTTACCAGTAATAGCTTTCCTGGTTCTCCATGCTTGGTTGCTCTGGGCATCACACAAAAAATGCACAACTGTGACCCCAGTTCCTTCTTTGAAATTTCTGCTCTACCTAGTTTTATGTAACTCTTCCTCTTTTCCCCCTCCCCGCCTTTTTTTTTTCCCCTGAAGTACAAGATTGTCTAAATCTTACCTATTTTTCACGTTTTTAAGAACACAAAGAAAATTGATGTATGCTACACAGATGGAGTCATCTTATTTTTGCAATGCCAGACATATTGTCCTATTTTTTGCAGAAAATTCATGTTTGCATTTCCAACACAGATTTCGTATTCATACGTTAATCTCTCTCATCTCTCAGGTTTTGCAAGACTTACTGGGTAAGACCACCTTAACTGAGGAATGCCATAGTAGATACCCCTAATTTATGCCCAGGACATCCAACCTACCCAGTGACAAGAGAAAATAGTAATTGATTTTGAAATAAAAGCTATATGTATATAGAGAAGGGAAATTAAAATAGAAACATTTCTTAACTTCAGAAAATACTGTCACATTAACTTGTGAATGAATGTAGGCATGAAGATATGTTATACGTAGAAAAATATAAAACTTTGAGGTTGAGACCCTGGCTGTGGAGTGTGTGACTGTTTTTAAATTGCATGAGAATTTGTTGTGACCACACAACTCTACAGAATTTGTGCTTTGTAAAACTAGGGGGCTTATTTTCTATTTTCAAGGTGAGCCTCACTTTCCACTGTTAAATTTTGATTTTGAAATCCAGGACAAGGAGCCGCCGCATTTGAACCACAACATCAAAGTTTAATTTTTGGAATTCATTTTGTGTTTTCTCAGTATGGGATGCTAATTCATTTCTTCATTTCTTTGTCCTGGCAGTTCCCTGATGGTTACAGTGTTTTGATAAAAGAAAGTTTTCCCTAGATTCCATAAGATACTTCTTCATTATTTTCTCTTTTGACCCTTTGGCAGGGTCTCATTCCTGATATTCCATAAATTACGAGACACAGAAGAAAAAGCTCATCAAATGTGTTTCAGTTTGTCTTTCATCTTAATGTTCATCATTATTCATGAGTGGTACATGCAGGTAAATCTCTATTTCCTGGCTCTTTTATATTTCCCATATTTTATGATACACAGAGCTGTGTGATATCAGCTCAACGGAGTCATCATAATAATACATTCATGTGTCTTACTGTCTATTAATCTTTTAAATGCTCAGTCATCCTGTATCTGATTAAATCCTTTTTCCATATTTAATGTTAAATATCCTCTTAATTTGATTTGCATAGTATTTGTTGTTTTTCTGTCTTCTGTCTTTTATTTTTTCAAGCAAATCTCTGAGGGTAGTTTATCATGGGGCAAGTTATGAGCATTAATTTCAAATAGGAAATCTTGTTTTCAAAAAATGTAGTTAAAGTTTATAATGCACCATGTTTATCTTTTTTTTTTTTGGTTGTTGATTTGGGTTTTTCTTTGCTTTCTGCTTGCATTTAAGGATATGATTTATGATAAGAAGAATAAAAAATGGGTGCTGATATGAATTTCTATTTTTTAGCAACCCAGCAAGATCTGCCTTTTATCTTTCTAAGGTGGTTTATTTAGAACAAGCATTTTTTTTAGTATACATTTGAAGGTGGTTTATGCAATAAAATATACAGTACTGTTTTGCCTTTAAAAAAAAAGGCAAGTAAAAGAGTTTTGTCTTCAATAGGGAGTCCCCCAAAACAGTAGATTTTAGTTTGTATGGAAATTTAATTAATGTATCAAAGCTGTCACTTTTGAATTCCACATTTATGCATTGAATAAAAAGAGGATGGGCTTCTTTCTGGAACTTCTACTAGATTAAGTAAAATGCTGCAAATTACCATTCAAGGATGCCATGGCATTTTGTACTGAAGGTTATTAAGGTTAATAGTACCTAGGAACAATTAAGACTTGATCTGGAATAAAATCAAGGGATTATGAAGCAAGCCGAGCAAAGCATCTCTCTGGTGAGCAAACGGCTTAATATCTGATGCACATTTCAAGCAAGGCTGTAAATAAAGGCTCTCCTATAGGAGCTCTGGTTTAGTAACCCACCCTGGTATGGCCAGCTAAGCCATGGCAGCCAGGCAGCAGCTGCTGCCCCAGTGAGCAGCCATGCTGGAGGAGCTACACCCCATCCTCACATTCCAAACAGCAACACCTCCAAAAAGATCCTGCCTGGGATTGAGAGAAGAAAATATGAGCTCCTAACAAAGATGAATGAAGGCCAGGGCAATGATCTCATAACTTCAGTAGCTGTTGTGGGAATATAAATGCAACCATAGCTTGTTTCATAGCCAGAGCAGTGATCACAACGCCCTTTTTGGCAGAAATTATTTTCTCCTTCCCTCACTCATGTTCGTACCCTAGTCACTTCCCCAAAAAATGAATGCTATTATTAGGCTTCCATGTTGTAGCACCAAGTTAAGCTTTAACTTTTTCTGTTTGAGTTAGTGAGCTGTCTTCATTTGCCACAGTATTTCAAGGATGGTAAAAGTATTTCAGTAAAACCATTTAGCTGAGCAGGCTACCCATTGCTGCTTATCACAGTAGAATTTAAATTATAAAGCATTGCACCTCTTTGCAGAAGGATCCCTGAAGATGGGTATTCATCAGCACAGATTCCCAATGATTTCTGAGTATCTCTGGTAGAGATGGCACTTAATATGGAGATACATTGAACCATATTAGAATTAAATAGTCATTGAATCAGGATGATAGATATGAAGTAAAATCTGGTATTCCATAATATTTCAGGAACTCTGAGCTGCTCTGCTGATTCTATACTACATATATATTCTTATATAGAGATATATCTGTATACAGTTCAATTTAAAAAGGTACAAATGCTGAATGGATGTTGTCAGATAATTCATCATGCCAGACAAACTCCTAGATGCAAATTTTTACTTTGCAGAACATATTCTCAGCTGATGCAAATAGATCTTTTCGTTCCACAAATTATTAACCTAAATAACATAAAACCCAGAAGGACCAGAAACATTCAGTTTTCCAGCTCTCTATGATTACTCTGTACAATTATTGCTGCTTTTTTTTTTCAAAATGAAGAAAAGTGCAGAAAGAATTATAAACCATATAATCAGACTATCTAGCTGAATGATTTTCACTCTGTTTATATTTTTAAATAAATTATTTTACATACTTTGCATTATTTTCTGCTATATGTATAGCTTCACTGCAGTTCATTATTCAAAAATGAGTTTCACAAATTATTTTGTACACAAAACTAGACAAATATTTTTTCTTAGTCACCCAGCTCCAATTAGCACATTAGGAAGTGATGTTGTCAGGGTTGTGAACATCGTAACGTAGGAAAAATGGCTACTGACACAATGCCTAGATGCATATATTGCAAATGTTCCTGTGTCGCTGTCCTCTAATTAAATACAGTCCTCAGGTCAGAATATGATTAGTTAGCAAGTGACAATTTAAGAGGCTAGAAGTACATGTTGGAGCTGAAACTAGAGCAGGAGTTCTTTAGCATTATTTGTAGAGCACAAGAGTCCTTTTAATGACTTTCTGACAGGATTTTTGCTGCAATTCAATGACATTGCTGTATATGTCAGAAATCTGTAGTGCATATTTAGCACATTATACATTTGGTCTTAGTTTATTGAAACAGAAAATCTTTCATGAAAGCATGCATTGCCACATACCCACAGAGAAACCAACTAAGGATAGGAAAAGCATAAGTGACCACTGTAGGTAGGTAGTTTTGCCTTGCTTGTGTAACACAGAACTCGATGAAAACAGGAAAAAATCCCAACAGTTTGTGTTTTGGTTTTTTTTTTTTTAAACAGGGTGAAGTTGTGTCTTCTCTAAAAGTCACGCATCTGATTTTTGGTTAGGGTTTTTTCCTTAAAAAGTGCTTTCCTTAGAAAGATGAAAAAAACACTGATTTTAAGGAAAAGAAACACGCAACTGCAGTCTAGCGACGTTTTCACTTAGAGGAACCCATTGTGTTACTTTTGCATAATCCAGGTTTAAACAGGCTGAAATTTTCAATCTCATGTTAAACCAGGTTTTATGCTATGACTATGTGACAGAAAAAGAGAAACTTCAGTCCTCCAGCACAGATTCCTGTTGATTATGTAGTATCCAGGCATTGACAGGACTACACAAACATGGTTTCAGACAGGAAAATATGTTGCTAGAATTTTTTTTCAGCCCTGATATGGATTGTTTTACATTAAGTATGTACCTAGTATTTTTTCTTGTGGAGTGAATATAAATGTCACGTAAGGTGTATGAATGATATTTCTTTTTAACATGGTTTCCTGAGATGTTTTATGACTGTTACAGAATTAATCAATAAGAATGACTAGATAAAGAATATGTTTTCCTCTGACCTCCTAGAATATATGCTTTACTGACCTCCAAGAATATATGCTTTACTGGTTTGTTTTCTGCACAACATGAGAGATTGTCCTTGCACCATTTTTAAAATCGCACTCCATGGATTTTTGAAATCCTACGGGTTTTTTCAATTATTAGCAAGACAAAAGAACTTGATATTTGAGAGACTTTGGTGTAACTTCATCCTGAAAGTAAAAATTATGAGTTCACAAATACAGAGGAATCTATTCCAATTTATAGATTACAGTAATTATTAGGTAAATTTTCAATTTGCATAGGCATAATATGCAGAACCAGTAGCTCCACTGGGACCAATTTATGTTTATATACACAAGAATTCTCATATCAAGTTTATTTACGTGCTCAGGACCATGAAGGAAATAGGCAAAAACATGTGCAGCTTTCCTAATATAACCTGAAAATTCTATACTTGATGGTCAAGTTTGCCAAATGTCAGTGGAGAGACTGTGAATGACCGTGTCTTCAAAACCTCATCTTTGCCATGCTCCTCTCTTCTGGGATATAAACCTTTGCCTCAGGACAGGAGCTGAGTTGGGGTACCCCTTTCTGTCTCCACCACCCCCTTAGGTTTCCTAAATCATGCCCACTGAGAGCACAGACAGAGAGCAGCTCTGCTTTATTCAGATGCACTGGAGAGGGCAGGGAGGAAGGTTACGGAGAAAAGGCAAGGCATTAGGATGGGAGGGTCATGAAGGGACTCTGCCAGGTAATGCAGTAGATTATGACATACTGACTAATACGAAAAAGCACCCACCTTTTTGCTATAGTTATGACTACATTAATCTACAGTTATGATTCTCCCATAATACTGGAATTTTGCTTGCTAAAAGGAAACCCTGAAATCTAGAATAATTTCTTCTACTTTTTACCTTAATGCTTTATACACAAGGGAATTTTAAAAAAGAGTAAAGGAATCATCAGCTTTATCCTTGGACTAGCTACTCATGACAGGAGTTTTTGACAGGTTTGATAAAAAGTTTAAACTAGACATGAAAATATTTTTAGACTGAGGTTGGTTTAAATTTATGCATTTTTAAAAGTAAAAAGTCTCTGGTCTGTGAGGCAGAAACCCCAGTATATTTGTATCCAGTGATAGCTATTAGATACGTTCATTTCTCAGATTCAAAGATGGTTAGAGTTTCCCCTTCTTAAAATTGAGTTGATCTCTCCACTGTCTGCAAAATCTTTCAGACTGAATGAGCTTAATGTGCTCCTATATGCCAAGAGCTGTTTAGCAGATTCAGCTGAATAACCTTCTCACTTTACTGGGGACAAGATGATACATGTTTGTTTTCCCCAGGGATATTCTCTGGCCTGACTCCCTATCTAAAAGGTGTTTACAGCAGAGAAAGGGCACTCAGGCTTTGGGCGGAAGTTGTACCAGAAATACTAATGCCTAACTCAGACTGTATTGTCACCACCACAGGGTCAGCTGGGGACAGTGGGAGGGGGGCTTCTTCAAGTTGGAGTCAAAAAGTATGTCAATAAGGGTGTTTAAGAAGCCAGAGTTGTTTTAGAGGAGTTAGATGTGTGTCCTTTATTTGTAGAAGGTTTATTTGCAAAACCCAGCTGAGGTTCCACTTTTCCCAAACCCCAGGCCTTGGGCTGTGTCTAGAAATATTTCTGTCCAATTACAGAAACAGTTTTCTATTTTTATTTTACATTTTTCAATATCTGTAGCTGTAGAAATCAGGTGTGCCAGAGAAGCTATTGTGCTCATAGATCCTGAAATGCCCAGAGAATTTTTTATTCATTCCATGTCATAGTGATTGCATTTTCAATTAATTTATGAATCCAGATTTTTTTTATATATATATGCAAGCAGAGATAAAATAATATCTGAAAGATTAAAGAGAAAAGGAGGGAAGAGAGATGAGATGATGTATTATTTACCATATAGGACAAATTTGTAGAATAAGAATTCAATCCTTAGTGCTTCATAGTGGCGTATTATTCAACAGTGCTTCTAGATGGTAAAGGCTAATCTAAAATCTGTGAGGCAGAAACAGCCAGTAATATTTCACAGTTACAGCCCACTACATCCTTGCTTTATGTGCCTTTCTAGACCTGTATGTACCAACTTGCTGGATATGAGTGGGATTCTGAATGTAGCTGAGGAATTAATAGTTCAACAATTTTCTGATAAATAGCCATATATCAAGTTTTCGTACAGACCTAATTAGCACTACCATTCATGTTTTATATATGGAATATGTATAATCAGATTTTACAAACTGAATTGGGATTATACATCAAAGATTTTCCATGTCTAAGGAGCAACATTTGAGACATTGCACAATTATTTTCTTATTTCACCAACTGAAATGTAGAGCTCTAGCTTCAGAGCAGTAAACTGAAGCAGTACCATTTTTAAATCAGGAACTATGAGGCCCACCATACATTCTTTCTTTTCCTGTAACTTATAAAGAGAACGAAGTTCTCATCTATCATTCAACATGGAGAAGAGAAAAATGGAATATAGTATTACCTTGACCTTTATAGCACTCTGGTAATATAATTTCCCAAGCACTCATCTTCTTCCAGGAGTTCAGCAACCTGCTTGACATTAAAGAAGGGGCCCAGACCCTCACGCCACAGCATGTTCAAAGACTGCAGCATACATAACATCATGTAGTGTGCTGCAATAGCACTTCTGGTATCAATGCCAGCGAGTTTTCATTGCCCTCGTAGCCATAACAAATACAGGGTATGGCACAGTATTAATCCATTCTTATGAACTTAACAAGAATTAGAAATGGTAAAACTTAAAGCTTTTCCTGAGGCTTGACCCAAAACACAGAAAAGTTACCCTGTTGTCTTGCAGCAGAGAAATAAATACCTGCTTGCTCACTTGGGTGAAACAGTCTTGCTTGTACATGTCTTAAAAAGCATGCCTTCAGAGCTGCTCTATTCTTTTTAATTTTTCTTTTTTTGGATGGTGCTGTCTGGTACATCATGAGGTTCAGATACATGTTTTGAGAGGTCAGTATGAATTATTTCCAAAATGTTACTCACATGACAAAGTTTAGTAATTAGTGTGCTGGCTGTATTGGAATAGCCAAGAGGCCAGTCAAGAGTTATGATGAGCTGTGTTTGGTGCTGTACAAACACTCAAGCAGAAATGGACAGAAAGACCTAGGACCTTGAATTAGGGATATTAAATGTACAGTTACAGGACACATCTGACTTTTCCTATTTTTTACTCCTGAACTTGAAAAGGATCCACCATAGTGCAACTGATTGGTGGCTCAGAAAGACTAGGGCTTAGGTGAAACTAAAGAATAATTTTGAGTTATTAATATTGTGATGTGGAAAAATAGTTGACCTAAAAATTTAGGAGATAAGGGAAACTTTTTATCTGGGCATCAGCGTAGTGTGCTTCGCATCATCCACTCCCCACTGTGCATGCTGAATCTGCAGAGCCAGTCACAGCTTTACAGCCAGTTCTTACTCACTTTACACTAGTAAAATTAAAGAAAATGTTCCCTTTTACATACAAACCCCTTTCTATATCTTGCTAATGTAAAAATAACACACAGAATTTCTCAGTCCATTTTAGATGCTTTACAACTTGAAATGAAAAAAGACTGCGTGACCTTAACTAAAGATCATGAATATTTCAAAATAAAGATGCTTGTGAAGTTGCTAGTTGCTGCCCTTCCTGGAAAGATTGGTACAAACTGTCACAGCTCTGCTGAAGTCAGTCAGCACCCTGAGTTTTCTGCCCAGCAATGCACAGAATGTGACTTGAAGCACCTGAATGGAAGAGTGGCAAGTGGCTCTCCAAGTTTCTTTCTTTATCTCAAACATAAATTTAAAGGCTTATTTCCCCTTGGAGTTTACTGAGGAAGTATTTAATCATGGAACAACAGGGAGAACAAAAGCCAGTTAAGATGCCTGACATCTATTTCATAAAATATTTAGACAAAGTACATTAAGGAACAGATGACTTTGGAATGAATGGGAGCAGTGCACTAATGCAATTGACTGCCTTTAACAGAGTATGTTCACTGAGGATATTTTAAGAAGAAAGTGCAGTGCAGCGCAGCTCGGTCGCATATAGAGTGTCACATATGTTTCTGCAGATAAAGGAACAGCATTTAATTTTAATCTTAGGGTATTACATGCTGGCAAATGGAATATACAGTATCCCATATTATATATACTGAATTGAAACTTTCAAATAAATGAACAGAAAAATGCTGAGCACCTTTAATAAAAGGGGAGTGTTGTTCAGGTTTTTTAAAAAAATGTATTGAATGGTCTGTATGTCAACAGTATAGTATTTGTCAGTATAGTATTTTGACAAATTAATGCTCCACAATTTTTCACTTCAATTCCCAGAGCTACTAATTGAGCGTGACTTTTCTGATAGGATTAAATTAAGGAAAAGAAAACCTAGAACCTTAGAGAAATCACAAATAGCTAATGCTCCAACATTGTCCAGAATTTAAAGAAACAAAACCACAAAAAAAGAATTAAAAAATTTAGGAACAAAACCAAGAGGTATTGTCAGTTCCTAAACATATCCTAGGAATGCTAAATCAATTATATGACTTTATACTTAGCTGCCTTTTGACCTCAGCTGGGGTTTTACATTTTTGTCTGATTATCAAGATCTTTAACATAGGGTTAGTTTACCTTTTGGCTGTCTGGATTTATTCTCTTACATTTTACCTTTGATCTGAATCCATGGAATCCATGGCAAAAAAAAAAATTACAATAATCAGAAATGCATAGTATCAGAACTGATGCTAATTGCAAAATGCAATAGGAACAGACAATGTTAAAAAAAAATAATTAAGAAAATTACCATGGATAGGAGGAATGCCAGAATGGATATAGAGAATGCCAGTAAACATGCTTACCAAGGTGAAAAGATAAAACCACAGAATATTTAATAAGCTAAATTAGACTGAGGCAAAATACCAACATTTTGAAGATTCAGCCAGACTTTGATTGGAAGAGAAATGGAAGAAAAAACAGATGCATGACCCTAAGAAAGATGTGAGATTAAGGTCAAGTACAGAGTGTATTTTAAAACTCCAAAAATCTAATACTGAATAAAACATGCACAACACTCGACTCTTTCAGGTGCAAAGCTGAAGTCCTGTCCATTGTGGTCTTCGTTATTTTAATTGGCGATGTGGCCTTGGAATAGGTCACACACACACACACACTCTGGTTTACTATGTTGAATTATGTGGGGGTCTTTTTTAGTTTGTGTCCCTTTTTTGTTCTTTTTGTTTGTGACTGCTTGTTTTTTTACTTGGGGTATTTTTTACTGTTGATTTTTTTAGCGGTTCAAGTAATCAGAGGAGCTCAGTGTTTCTAGCTCAAATCAGATTGCATTTAATTTCTTCTTAACATAGGTTTTGATTTGATTTCTCCTTATTAATTCTGATATTTTGTTACTCTAAATGAACAGCAGGTCTTAAATAATTCAGTAAAGGTATTGCTGATACTCAGATAAAAATAGTATATATACAACAAATAATTGTCAATTGTTTCTGAGCTGTTCAGAGAAAGTGCAAAATTATCAGAATATATTTTAAGATCAAATAACTATGTTTGAAATGTTTTCAAACCTAAGATTATCCTCATTTATAATTCCAACAAACATGGAAAATGCAAAGGCTTTTATTAACCCCCGATTAGAATAGTGTTATATCAGTGTGTTTCCATGGAATACAAAAGAGGCTTTAATGAAAATATGCAAGTATATTCTTTATTGACTCAGGACTTAAGTGTATTAAATGAAGATATTTCACAAGCTCATCATGAAACCTCCTTATTTTTTATGCATGTATTTTTTTGTACATTAAAATTTCATGCCTGATCAACTTGATAAGCTCTATGATGAAATGACTGCCCTGGTAGATGAAGGGAGAGCAGTGGATCTTGTCTCCCTGGACTTTAGGAAGGCCTTTGATGTTGCGTCCCATAAGACCCTTATAGACAAGACCTTGATGTATCAGTGAGGTGGATGGAAAACTGGCTGAAGGCCAATCCCATGAACTGTATCTTGTGGTAGCACAAGGTATAGTTAAGCCTAGTAACCAGTGCGGTACTCCAGGGGTCAGTACGGGGTCCAGTCCCATTTAACATCTTCATTAATGATCTGGATGATGGGGCAGAGTGTACCCTCAGCAAGTTTGCTGATGACACAAAAACTTGAGGAGTGGCAGATACTCCAGAACATCATTCTGCCATCCAGAGGGACCTCAACTGGCTAGAGAAATGTGCTGACAGAACCTCATGGAGCCCAACAAATGGAAGTGCCAAGTCCTGCACCTGCAGAAGTACAGTCCCATGCACCAGTGTATGCCAGGTGCCTTCCAGCTAGAAAGTAGCTTTGCAGAAAAGGCTCTGGGTGTCCTGGTGTCCTGGTTGAACGTGGGTCAGGAATGTGCCCTTGCTGCAAAGAAGGCTAATGTTATCCTGGGCTGCATTAGTAGGAGTCCTGTCAGCAGAACGGGGGAGATATCCTTCCCTTCTGGTCAGCACTGGTGAGACACACCTGGAGTTCTGGGTCCAGTACTGGGCTCCCCAGTAGAAGACAGGACATACTGGAGTGAGTCCAGGGAAGTGCTACAAAAATGATTAAGACTGGAGCATCTGTTGTTTGAGGAAAGGCTGAGAGAGTTGTGACTGTTCAACCTGGAGCAGAGAGGGCTCATGGAGGACTTTATTAATGTATGTAAGTACTTGAAAGCAGGATGTGAAGAGGACAGGTCCAGGCTCTTTTCAGTGGTGCCCAGTGACAGGGCCAGTGGCAATGAGCACAAATTGAAACACAGGAAGTTTCCTCTAAACATCAAGAAACACCACTTTACTGGGAGGGTGACCAAGCACTGGCACAGGTTTCCCAGAAAGTTGTGGAGTCTCCATCTTTGGAGATATTCAAAACCCGTCTAGACATGGTTCTGGGCAACTGGGTCTGGGTGTCCTTGCTTGAGCAGGGTGTTTGGTCTACATGACTGCAGATGTCCAACTATTCGGTGATTGTGTGATTCTGTGATAACTGAAGATACAAGAATGAGACAGCATCATTCCTTTTTTCAGTTCAAGAAATACAGTATGGTGACTTGTGTGAAAGAAAACCAGAAATATTCTCACAGAAATAACAGGAATATAACCAAGCACACTGGCATGAGCTAGGACCCTTGCTTGATTTTCCTCAATTTACCTCTCCTCTTCCCCCCTCCACATTTCATATGATACATGTAACTGCAGCATGATACAGCCCCCCTGTTTCTAGGCTGGGAAACAGTTTGCTGACACAAAAGCATCCCTTTCTTTCAGCGTTTCTACTGTCAAAGATGAGGCAGAGTAGACCCAGGTATTTCAGAGCTGAATGCCTCCATGTAGACCTGTGTCTGCTAAGGGACAGTCTTTTCCTATTAGTGCCCAATGTGCTTCTTCCACGTGGAAAGAACACCACGTGTTCTTAACATAGCTTAACATAGCTGCTGGTTAATTTTCCCTTTCTGCAGGTGAGGACTGTGTCAATTACTTTTCCAGAGCGTAATTGATGCCTGAACACAGCTTTCAGATTTAAAAATCTCAACAACGCATTTGGTTTGAATTGTGGGAATAATGGCATTTTACAGGATTCATACCTGTCTGAAGAAGGCGTCAAGCTCATACCTAGCTCTAATATGTTGGTAAGGCTGTTTAGGGCATCGGTGCCCTAAGCAGTGTACTCAAACTTTATGTGCAAATAAATGATTCAGAAATGCTGAGCACTCACAGCATTTGTTACAGTCCCCGTTAGACAGGGGTTTTAATCTCCTTTGAAATTCCCTGGAAACAGAAACCCAGGAACTGATTTGAACATCTTGTCTTCAAATGTATTCTGTAATAGACAACAGAGTTAAAAAGGTTGCTTGTTATTAATGTTTCCTGTGTATTGCAATGTAGGGTGTTTTTCTTTCGTTATGTCTGAATCTTAAAAAAAAACCCCAAAAAAACCCCTTTCAAAACCCTCTCCAAGTTTCCCTCCCTTCTTTCTCTTCCCTACCATGCCCTCTCACCGTCTTTTCTTTTTCCCCTTTCAGCCCTAGTTGACATTTATGAATTTGATGGTCAACTGACAAAGGCTTTGAGAAAGCTTAGCTACTCAGCTAACAGGAGGATCATGTTTCTGCACAAATCACTGCTTCGGCATAGTCCCGTCATTTTAATGAGGCACATTCTTTTGAGCTGGCAAGTTGCAATTCCACCACCCAGAGCCTCACTCTGAGGTATTTTTATAATGTCACAGTTTTTTGTTATAATCCTTGCTAGCTGGCACCATTTGGCACATGCTTCCCTGCAGGCTATTTCTAATCCCATTACTGGGGAAGTGACTCAGTTTGTAGCTTTTTTAGCACATTTGAGGGAACTTCTGAGAGACACTTTGGTCTCCATCTGAAATGTCTGCGTTTATCTAGAGTTTCCAGCTGTGTTTAGCTGAGATCCAGTGAGAAAATGCTGTTTTAAAGGTAAAGAGTAGATAAAGCAAATTCAACACGTTCACCTTGATAATTAGGAATGCAATAATGGATGGAAAGCTTCCAGAAGAGTTTTATAGCTTTCAAATAGAAGTATAGATCAGAATTAATCAATTTTTTGTTTTTTATAAATTCCCACTTGTTCTTTAAGAAAAAAAAGGGTTGCAATTTACATCTAACATACCCTGCTGCTGCTAATAGAAGGTTTTGTTTTCTTCTTTAGAAATAAATATAGTATGCTTGCTACCACGGAACTGTTATTATTCTTTATTCTCTCCAGTCTTCAAGATAATTCGTAATGAACTACTTTAATTTGAGATGTTACGAGAGTTTGAACTTTACGGAAATGGTTAGTTCCTGATTTTAACGAATATATGAACAGCTGTACTGGCTCCAGCTGAAGTCCAGTTAGACTAGCCTTCTGTTTTGCACATAGCCATTAGCAGATGGTTAGGAAAAGACTATAAAAACAGAATGATATTTCCTGTGCTATAACCTTCTGACTGCAGTAGTTACAATCTTTCCTGAAGCAGAGGTTCATATTTTAAGTAGAAGTATCCATATTTGTGGTTTATACTATTAACAAACCTTTCTGTAAATTCCTTTAACTGCTTTTGAGCACATTAAGATTCTGACATCCCATACATCCTGTGGTAAAAGGTTCCACAGTTTAATTATCTATCCTGTGGAAAAAGTACTGTCCTTTTTATTTTATTTTTTTCCTTTTTTTCCAAACAGCTCTCTCATAACTGATTTGAGGTCCCTAGTTTTTGTATTCTGAGGAAGATAAATTCTTTTGTATTTACTTACAATATAGTTTTTATCAGTTTCTTTGAAATTATGTCAGTACAGCCTGTTTTCCCAAAAGTTCTCTTTTTCCCAAACAGTTAAAAATACTTAAACTTTGTAACATTTTTTCCTTGTATTTATCCCTTCTTTCTATTTCTTCTATTACTTCTACTTCTACTTTTTTTTTTTTTTTTAATTGCCTTACCAGAACAATAAGCATCATTCAAAATTCACGTATTAAAGAGATTTATCCATTGGTATGAACTCTTTGTTCTTTATCTATTCTCTATTCCTTTCCTAATAGTATATTCTCCTTCAAACTACAGCTGAGCATTTAACTGGTAAGGATGGACAAATATGCACAAGATCTTCAAACCCACGTTTTGGGAGGGAGAAGCTGGGTTGGTTTTCCTGCACATGCTTGCTACATTTACCATTGATTTCATAGGCATTTTGTGACTTTTTGATAGTCCATCTTAGTTTTGACCCATGGTTAGCAAGTACAAGGTTTTTTCACCTCTCTACCCAATCATCTTTTGAGATGATTTATTGACATGCTAAATATAGAATCACACAGCCATAGAATGGTTTGGGATGGAAGTGACCTTAAGGCCCATCTAGTTCCACCGCCCCTGCCATGGACAGGAACACCCTGCACTAGCCCCGGTTGCCCAAAGCTCCATCCAGCCTGGCCTTGAACACTGCCAGGGACGGGGCAGCCACAACTTTTTGGGCAAGCACACTCATAGTAATTTTTTTTTCTCTCTTATGTCTAATACAAATTTAGCCTCTTTCAGTTTAAATCCATTTAAGGGTCCTTTACCTAAGAGCTCTGCAGGGTTCGTCTAACAGTAAATTTCTCACAGTAAATACTGTCCTGTAGCCTTTTTTCTGCAGGAATTTTCGGCGAGGGACTTTGTCAAAAATATGATGGAAATCCATGTGTTCTATATTGCCCTTATCACACTCATCCATCCACCCTTTCCCCAAAGAATTCCAGTAGATTTTTAAAGATTTATTTCCTTTCCATAAAAGCTGATGGTTATTGCTTCCCTAATTTATTAAATTTATCTTTTCATCCAGTAAGTCTAATCTTTTATAATGCTTTTTATTGATTTCCCTGGTATGGAAGTAGAACATGTACTACCACAGATGTTGCTGAAGCCCTCATCAAGATCTACTGTCAGTTACCCATTCTTCTTGACATGAGTACAGAGACTAAGTGGAGGGGCTGTGGAAGGAGGGTAAAATGCCAGGGGTGATAAGAAGGAGACGGACTGGATCTTCTCTGAAACTCCACATAGAAGGGGAGCCTCAACCCCTGGGTGTACAGATTTGTGCTTAGGGCTGCACCTACTGGGCAGCTGATCTTGACAGCAGGGATTTGACTTGAGTGACCATGGGACCTCAAACACACAGGGACTGGGAGCCACCAGCATGGATTTATGAAGGGGAAATCATCACTTTCTATAGGTAACTAAATTAGTGGATGGGGGCAGAGAAGTGGATTTTGTTTATCTTGACTTTACTAATTCTTTTGACACAGTCTTCTGTAGCATCCTCACATGCAAAGTAATGAATATGGACTGGTTAAGTGGCCAATAAGGTAGACTGAAAACTGGCTGAATTGTCATGCATAAATTCAGTCCAGAGAACGGCCACAAAGATGATTAAGGGACTGACCTGAGCATCTGTTGAGGGAGGTAGAACAGTCCAGACCAGAGCAGAAAGGTTGTCTAATTCATGTGCATAAAGAACTGGGGAAGAGTATCTGTGTAGGTAAACAAGATGTGACCAGATTCTTCTTGAGAGGACAAGAAGCAATGGGCACAATCAGAAACACAGGATTCTGCTTAAAACATAAGTAAATGCATTTTTACTGTGAGGATGGTTGAACACTGGAACTTGTTGCCTAGGGCAGTTGTGGAGTCTCCGTTCTGGAGACATTCATAACCCAACTGAACATGGCCCTGAGCAACCTGCTCTAACTGACCCTACTTTGAGCAGGAGGCTGGACTAAATGATCTCCAGAGGTGCCTTCCTGACTCATCCATTCTGTGTGAGCCTGTGACTTAAAAATAGATGACATAGAGCACACAGCAGTTTAAAAAAACCTATTTAAAGTTCTCATAAAAATGATTGATGAGTACCATCGATTCCATACAACTAAGTTACAAGTATTGTTCTCATTATCTAAAACCTCTTCTAGTGATACTTCCATTTCAGACCATTACTTCAACTTTTCCTATTAAAAATAAATTTGTAACTGAGCAAATGTATTTATTTTTCTGTGTTGATGACCACAAAGAGGTTTTTTTTAACTTCTTTTCTGCCATCTTTCAACCTTACAGACTCTTGCCTCATTCTTTCTCCTAATATATTAGAACAAGAGTTTAAAGGCATTTTTTATGAATTTAGAAAATTATTTCTCATAACCTATTTGGTCTGCCTATAAATTTATATATTTAAATTTATGCATTGATTGTTTTCCTTACTTTTGTTTTCCATACTCTTAATTAAGAAGGGTGTCTTTTTACTTTTACTAGGCAGTGGGTTTAGTTATTCCATGTTTTAATTTGGTTAGATTTTGGGTTTTGTTTTTTTTGTAATGAGTTTTTTGAAGACTGATTTTTGTAGTTAGTACATGGAATACCCTGAACCTATATTGTGATGTTTCCAGATAGGGTGTGTGCTCTTTACAATGGTTTCATCTATTTGGCTCTTTTCAATTTACTTTCAACAAGATTTCTTATTCTTATGGTCTTCCCTTCTTTGCGTTTTAATATACTATAGTGAATGGTTTTGCTTGCTTGCTGCTTTGATGATAACAGTAGCCAGAGTATTTCAGAGTATTTCTTCAATAACTTCATCTTGAACCAGAAGCACTGTACTTCTCAGAACTGCGTGAAGATTTGCTATTCCCTTGTGGATTCTTCAACCAGATACTCTTAGAAGTAATCACCTTGTCTAAAATTTTAGGTTCCACATCATCACCTCTTGTGACAATTATCAGCTTCTGCGGGGTGATTTTCTCAATATTGCCATGAAACTGAGGCACGGTTGTACACATGGTCCCACATGTGTTAGTAGAAGCAGGGTCAGACAATGTTAGCATGTATGTCCAAACAGCTACCATCTTACTTAACAGCTCAGATGCTGCCTTCCTGTAAAACTAATGCAAATTTTAAAGCCTGATAAAAGATTATTTTTCACCTTAAAAATATGGAGAATGTTCTTATTTTTAATGAGCTCTAGTTTACACCAGATTGTGGATCATCCCTTTAATTCTGCCATCACATTACTTCAGCAGAGACAAGTGCTGCTTTGAAGTGTCATTGTGCTGTGGAAAATCTGACATTCAGATCTGAATGTAAGATGTAGCACGAAGAAAGTGGAGGATGTAGACTCCCAGACAAGGACGTTTCTCTGAATTTTAATACACACCTGTATGTATTCCTCCAGTCCCTATGATTCAAACATCACAGTGTCTGTTTTGCATCAGAGAAATTTAGTCTTCTTTCATTTACAAGTTCCACAGGAAACGGCGGAAGGAGGTTAGAAGAGAGCATGATGTTATGTTGGGGTTTTTTCTCAAGTAAAATGGAGTGACAGAATCACCTTTTCTGATCAATATGGTGCCATTCCACTTTGTGCTAAAAGCTGTCTGCTGCATTCTGTGACGACTCTGCATGGCATGTTCAGCTACTTTAACAAAACAAAACTTTAATTACTGGAAAACTTGGGAGGTTAACAAGACATGCTTTATTTGGGACATGCTTGAGGATGGAAGCCAAAGAAGTAAAAGTTGTTGTTTTAAAGAAAGAGTAAACAGACATTTAGGTCATGCTTGGGCCACAATACATTAATTCTCTTTTGTACACTAATAAATAATGCAGCAACATCAAATAAATCGAGGAGAAATTACCTTCTATTTGCACTGACTATTCAATGGCCTTAAAAGAACAATTAAAAAAACACAATGCCATTGCAATGGAAAAGTTTCTGCTGCAAAAGAAAATTTGGGGATGTTGTTGGAAAACAATTAAACCTAATTGTTAAAACTCAGGAGTCTGGCAAAGTGAGGTTTATAGTGTTACTATGATTTATAGAGCCTTTTAATTAAAGTAACTGAAGGAATTGCACACCTTTGCAAAAGTCTCCAAGTAGAGAGCACAGGTTTGCAGTTGCTTTTTCCTGGTGTGATCATTTGCAGCACTTTGACATGAATCAGAATGAGAGGGTCAGAATTTGCAAACTGAGCTTATTGATTGATGCATACCTTTTTCTCATGGGACCCTTAAAGAAAACTCCAAAGTTCCAGTTTAAGCTCAAGCAATCCAGGTGATACTAAGGAGAAGAACTGGGTATATGCAGGAAGCATAAGATTTATCTCTTCCCTGAGAGATTATCCATTTCTGCACTAACTGCTATTGTGGCATCTCTCTTAATTGTTCTCCTGATAAATATATCATAGTTTTTAAAATATATTGCAATACAGCTGTCACTTTAACTTAGAAAAACAGTAAGTATGGTAACTCCCAGCTTCAGTATCCCTCCATGCTTAGTTGTCATGCAGGGTTTTTAAGATAAAACAAAAGCCATTATAATAATGCACAGTGTGTCAGAAAATGTAGAACATTATTCATTTTCATTTATTCTGAGAATTTATGTAGACAACATGGAAAGGCCTCTAACTATATAGACTTGGTCTTTCACTGGTCTTAGTTATTCCATGTATGTCGTTATCATTTAGGAATCTAAATCTGATATCTAATGGCACATATCATGAGTACTTAGCAGTCTAAATTTGATATTTAATGGCAGCAAGGTCCAAATTTGGGGAACTTAATTCCAGCTCCTAATTCATAAACTTGGCAGTTGTCACTATGATTTGTGACACTTGGTGATGCCAATTATGGAGACCTAAAGCTCCCTTTTCCCTCTGGAAATCTATGCGTGACTACCCTAGCCCATCTCTCTTGTGTTTGTAGGTAGCTACTGGAACTGCCTTCACAGGACTCCTTTATTGACTCAGGGAGCATTAGATTAATTCCTCCTTCTATTTTTATTAAATACTTATCTGCGTTTGTGTAAATTATTTTGGGGAATATTAAATTATTGACATATGGAGTAACGTGCATTAATATAGTTCACCTAATGACTGGAGTTAACTGCCATTAGGTAAAAACCCATTTACTTAATGGTGCTTTGTTTTTATTTTTATTTTAGTATTGTTGTCTAGAAAATAGCTTTTTAAATTACTATCCTGAAGTGCTTAACATGCGTAGAGACTGAAGTGCATAAGCATTCTGGGGAGAAGCCTATTCGTAATTAATACACTTCGTAGCTTAGAATTCTCCTTTCTGAGACACTTAGCCTAATGACTATAGGGATCAGGAAAAAAATGTACTGTAACTTTCCAGTGTCTTCCGTTTTGTGTTTCAGACTGTCTACCTGCATATAGTGAGCTGCAGGCTAAGGTGGCATTGTGTCCAAAGCAAATACATATCTATGGCAATGTATATCTTTTAATATTATTGCTGTCTTCTATCAATCTCATCTACAGGAAATAAAGCAAGAATTGTTGCCATCAAACAAAGTGTCTGACTCCCAAATGGAACTCTGTACAAGTCATGTGGCCAGGTCTCTTACTTGGAAAAAAAAAAAAAAATCCCTTCTATACTGGAAATCATGGCTTTAAATATGCTGCTGTCCTCCAGGCGCATTTGCATTCAGCTCTTCATATTTACAGTAGAAAAATGTTATTTTTTTTTTTTCTTTTTGTATTTTAAAGTAAAAAGTGACCTATTTTAATATTTTATAAGTCACACATTGATAGTTATATTTGATGCATTTGATTATATTATTTAAAGAGTGACAGATATGAAACCCTATCTTACTTTGTTCATCATCAGGTAGAGCTTAATAAATAAAAATTTAACTGAAAATAGTGTTCTCAGTCTCTAAGGAGGAAATGTTTCAGGAGGCTTTTCTGTTAGTATTGCAAAGGCTTAGGTTCAGGGGTCCACTGGTGTTGGGAACAATGACTGAAGCAGAAATATTCATGCTACCTCAGTTGCCAAAGGTGCTGTGAATTTATCTGGCCCAGAGTTATTTTTAGTACTATTCATTTTAGATTTATAAATGTTAAATCCTGTTTGCTTTAAAAAAATATTTTGTGATATTTTCATAAAGTGAGGTGACTATATGCCTGACATTAAAATTTGGGAAATATGACTGACATTTCTATGTTATCAGGAAATAATTTCTACAAGACCCTTGAAACAGAGGGTTAGTGGAAAAGGTGCAAAATGAATTTCAGCTGCGAATATGCTGATGAATGTTGTTTACAGGTTTACAAGCTTATCACAAGTACATGAAGAGATAACTTGGATTTAATATGAATTGTTGAAAGCATGCATGACCTTGTGCACATTAATGTAAGCAGGAAGATGTATTCGGACTTTCTACTTGTAGGAAAGTATTGCAAGAGGTGAGGACTTTGCTCGTCATTTTGGAAAAAAGTATGTGAAAACTTGCCAATTATTACACCCAACCCAGATACTGATAAAACTCTTCCAAAGATTATAGTTCAACTTCACAGCTTTCTACCAAATTATATGAATTTTATTTACTTCACCCATTTAAGATTTCTAAACAAGTCTGTTTTCCGTTGCCCTCCTACTTTGTTTTCTATGAGGAATGTTGCAGCAGAGAGGAAGGGATATTATAAAAAAAAACCTAACCCAAACTTTTTTAAGGGTTGTGATTCCTCTTGTTCCTGCCCTGAAACATCCTAAGAGTGGAACTGTAGGAAACAATGAGTTAAAAAATCCTCAATGTGATTAACTTTTATGAAAAACATCCATTCCCGGTGCATAAACATGTGTTGGTATGTAGTTTACCAAAAATATAAATAAAGCTGCATGCAAAATACAGTTCACATATGTTATTCTCAAGAAAAAGAATAGATGCAAATATGAGTATTTTATACCATATGTAGGATATTAATTATTAATGTGACCTGAATATATAATATGTTAGTTTGATATAACGACAGATGATATTAGTCTTTTTGCCTAAAGTCGCATGCCATGAAAATGCAAGAAAGGTTTTCAAGATGTTTGTTGCCTAACTTTTACTGGGGAAGCCTGAGGCTGTCATTACCACATGGTTTGTCACTGCAGGAGAAAGGAAAACTCCCCCAGTTAAGAATCTCAGTAGGTTTTTGTAAACTATTTTTTCAGGAACCAATAAAGAATAATTTCACCATTGAGTTAAACAGGTGTGAGGAAATATTGTGAAATATTACTTTGTGTACATTAAAGGATCAGATTCCAGTACTCTGTTCATTGTCAGAGAAGGGAAAGGAAATGTAAACAGTTATACTGGAAACATGAGGTGGGGATATGACATCTAAAGTAAAAATTCTGGTCCAAGAAAGCAAAGGTTTAGAGATGTCTAATCTTACTAAGAAGCACTCTTTTAAGTTTCATTTAAGTTCTTTTCAGTTAATAAGTTAAAAATTATGTGGCAAACTTAGAACTGACCCAGTGTCTGTTCCTGCCAAACTAAGTCAGAAACTGCACAGATTCATACCTAAATACCCATCAGATATGTAAACTCTGAACATTTCTGGAACATATCAGATGGAAATAGTTTCTTAGAAAATACTTATATTTTTTTAAAATAGATTTTAGTTATATTATTTTTAAATTAATTGTTAATAATCATTAAGCTCTGTGTCAGTAGCTTAATTGCTATGCTGTTTTACTAGGAACACCAAGGTTTAATTTTTCGTTCAGTCAAAAGCCTTGTCTCCAGCTTCTGAAAAGTTGGAGACAGAGTAATAAGCTTTTCAAGATGGATTGTCTCAAAAATAAAATAGAAAAGAGGGGTCTCAGGAGTCACATGCCCTCAAGGAGACCAAGTGAAAGGTAGGTGATTCTTTAGTTTAGCAGAGATTTCACATTCCTGAGAGGTTCTGGATTTCAGTCCTAGTTCTCAAGATCACTTCTGTTTCCGCCAATTTGAAATGTATGGAAGACCAGAAAGTAAACCCTAGAGGAAGGTCTCTCCTCCTTGTTATTTACCACAACCAGCAGAAAAATAATGTTGTCTTTTTGTTTTAGAAAGTCATAAATGTTCAAGTTTTGGGTCAAAAAGAGGGACTTGCTTGGTAAGGTCCATGCTCAGGATTATCAGAGGACAGGGTTCATTGAATTTTAGAGAAGAGTGGGATTGCCAGCCATAGACAATAGTTCTGCTGGTAGATCTTTGATTCTTCTTCCTGAGGTGTTAGCCCCTCAACAGTGTCTGTGATGCATGAAGCCAAACACAATTAGGGATAGAAGGGAGAGCACTCAGGGGTTCAGCCCTGCTTAATCACAGGGGAATGTATGACCATGCAATGAATCAAATGTAACTGACATCATAGGCTCCTGAGTTATCTAGATAAATCCATCCCTGGTATACAGCACCAGGATACCTAACCCTAGGATTTGACTTTGCATTTAGTTGTGGGCTCTTAAAATTTTGCATGTTGCAGCTGCCTAAATCTTGATTTATTGAAAAGTAACTATGTAGACCTATGATTACAACTACAGTCTGATGAGATTCGGGGAAATGTTCTGCCAAGTAGGCTGCTATACGCCATTTACTGTTACTGTATTATGCTTTAGAGTCTGTATTTTCAATTCTGTGTGACCACATCTTAACTTTGTATAGGAATTACCTGTCTTAAATTTGTCGTGTAGTAGATGGAATCGCTTTCCTTTGACGAGTATATAAAGAATGCAGCTGTCCTGGATGTGTCTTAAGTAGGAGACTAGTTCAGAGGAAATGCAATGCAGTCACTGCCAATTTGAGACATCCTAACGTCAGACAAGGAGTTAATGTGGACTTAAATATATCTGAAAGCAAACACACTTAATGATAATGACAAGTACTTATGCAAATGAACTGCTAATACTCATCCAGCCAGAGGTGATTAAGTCTTTTAGGCCAACTGGAGATTTCACCCAGCAGGGACTATTTGGAAGCTGGTAAAAGACAAAAGCTTAAATAACTTCAGGGGTTATAGCTCTAGTGCTCCACTTAAGCCACATTTTTCTGAATTATCCTTTCTTTCATGTCCCTTCCTTTCCCCCAAGAAGGAGGTCACAACTTCAGTTATCTTGTAAATCTTTGAACCTATACATTTTAAGGCCTATAAGAGCACAGTAACCTACCCCAGAGTGATATGCTGGTATTAAATAGACTGGAATAACGAGCGGACCTCAGGGATTGTCTAGTCTGGTGCTTAATTATGTAGACTAGGATCAAGGGGGGAAATGGAGGAATTACATCTGTCTTGAACCCCTATAGTGTATGTCCACAGAAAGCAGTTATCAGTAATTTTTCATTAAAAGCCTTGCTTTGATTAAAGGAGCAATATAGGCATGAATGAAATTTAGGTCTATATACAAAGGTGAAAAGAGGTCTTTAAGCAGAATGAACCACCCTATCTGAAACAGAGAAAAGGAAAATTATTAGCTACGGGAATAGCATTGTAACTGTTCATTTTTATTCCAAATACTTCACTCAGTGTATCATTTTTATCATATAGTTGGATGCTACTAGAAGCTAGTGAGGTTTCAAATTGCTAATTTTCCTTTTGTCCTGTATTTCATTGGTGAAAAAAGCTGTCTTCCCCTGAAGGAAAAAGCCCAAAATGTCTGTTACGCAAACCAGTACCTAAGTAAATAAGTAGATAAGGCTGATCTAAGAAAGGTTGGATATTTGTGCAGATATGGAAGACACAATAGGTTTTGTATCAAGCATGCATCCTTTTCAGATGTGTATGTATATATACATATACACATGTGTATATATATATATGCATTGTATTAAATCATTCCTGATACATGGCCTGTATCAGGAACAGTGTGACCAGGGAGGTGATCTTGCCCCCCTGCATTGAGTACTGTCATGTGAGTTTGGGCACCACAGTATAGGAAGCACGATGGAGAGAGTGCAGAGAAGAGCAACTAGGCTGATTAGGGGTCTGGAGAACAGGTCTTAGGAGAAGAGCCTGAGGGAGCTAAGGCTGTTCAGCCTAGAGAAGAGGAGGCTGAGGGGAAAACCTTATCGCTCTCTACAGCTACCTGAAAGGGAGTTGTCCTGAGGCGAGGTTGGCTTCTTCTCCCTAGTGGCTAGGAACAGGACAAGAAGAAATGGTCTCAAGTTGCACCAGGGGAAGTTCAGATTGGATATTAGGAAAACTTTCTTCACTGAAAGAGTAGTGAAGCATTCAAACAGGCTGCCCAGAGAGGTAGCGGAGTAGCCATCCATGTGAGCATTCAAAAAAGGGTAGATATGGTACTTTGGGAGATGGTTTAGAGGTTGCGATGGTGTAGGGCTGATGGTTGGACTTGATGATTTTGAAGGTCTTTTCCAACCTTGATGATTCTATGATTCTATCAAAGTTCTACTTCTCATATTAAAGACTAATTTCCTAAATATATTTTCTGGTCAACCAGTGCTTGATAGATGCAGCTAATTAGAAAGAAAGTTGTTACTCAGAATTATTATTATCAGGTTTGTGTTGTTGTGACTAGTATTTCAGAAAAAAAATAGTTGTACACGCTTATGACTCAACAGCTTCAGGAAAAAGCCAGTAGTTAGCAGGTGTTACCAATCACTCCTCAAGCTGGTCTTCATAGCCGGAAGAAGCGGATCCAGCTGTCTGAGGTTTTCTGATTAAAAATTCCTACTTAATAATCTCCTGTTCTTTTGCCTGTGCCCACACATGTTTTATACTTTTCTGTGGGCTTGGGGAAATGAATGGATTAGTAGTATCATGCCTCTGAGTCAGTAAGTTAATTAAAGGCTGCATGTATAAAATGGAACAATGAATTATTTAGTAGATAACAAACATGATCTAAAATTCCATTTACTCACATTTCAAGTCAATTTTTAGTTTCAGAATTCAAATATCAAAACCTAGTATTTTTGCATATTGCTAAATGTAGATGTTTGCAAACAACATGTTTGCTAAAGTTTCAACTGGAAGTCTCTTGAGAGTTCTATGTCTTTACATTTGGGATGTTTGGATTCCTTCACATTCCCTGTCCCTACTGAAATTTCAGGCAGCAGTGGGAAGATATAGAATTGTTTCTCTGAAGGTCAGAACTAAATATAATGGGTGGTGTGGATTTGGACCCAAATTGCACATGCTGTCTTGTTTGGAGAATCTGTTCAGATTTCAGTATGACTTTATAATGAGCCATCTGAAACTTCAGAGATCAAAACCTTCCAAATCAGAGTCTGAGTTTTACAACATAGAATACATATACACTCACTCACCACATCCATGTGCTTGTTTTTTATACATTTAATTAAGGCAACCTGTTTCTTTCTGTGCAGAACCCCACAGCACAAATATTTCTGTTGATTTCACTGGGACGTTTGCAAGCCCATGATTAGCCTGGACAGAATATTTTCCTACAAAAGGGTTATATTTCTTGTCATTTAAAAAGCACTATCAACTGCCTTTACTGTAACATATACTTTTCTGCACCTTCATCATCACTCACAGTATGTAAGGCCCTGTAAATCTGCAAGACTGACTGTCAACAGTACATTTAACTTATGGTGTCCTAATTGGAAACAACTTCAGAATGTTTCTTTCATTTAGAGCCAAAAGAGGCCATTGATCTATTGTTCATAATGACTGACATCCATTTGGCACTGGAGAATGAAATGTCTAGTTTCTGAATCTGGTTTATGTGATGTATTTATTTTAATAACTGAAATCAACGTTAAATATTTATAAAGTATCTCACTGATGTAAACACTAAACTCCTGCAGATTTTCAATGAGAGCTGGGACTGAACCCCCTTTGGCCAAAGAGGGGACCGTAAATTCCTGCTTAACTACAGATGCTGTCATTCACCCCCCTGAGCTCACAGGATCCAAACCAGATTCAGATATTATGTAGACCTCTCATGAGGATCAAGACTGACCAGTCCTGCTTTTTTTTTTATTATTAAAAATTAAATTTAAAAATTATTAAAGAAACTAATCCGTTACCACTTTGTAAGAACATGACTTTTGCTAAATTTTGGAAAGAGGGTACTGAAGGAGCTCTGTCCTCAAATGGGAGCTTTAGCTGGGATGCACCAGGTCAGGCTCCCCAAGGCTCAGTGGTTTTTACAGTCACATAGAGGTAGTCTGAAATTAGATGTTTCTTTGCTCATCATAATCACATACTCATTCTGATCTCAGTGTGAGGCACCAAACAATCCTTTATAAAAAGTGCTTTGTAACAGCCATAAATTCCATGTATAATCTATGTGTAGTCTGTGAGCCTACCTTTATGTTCTTCGGCTATTTTCCAAAAATCTTGAATTTGCAAAGACTGGGGACACAACAAATTTCTTCCTTGTTGCCCATAATTTTTTCTACGGATAGAGAAAGTTTTCCTAGGCTTTTTGAATGTTTTGAGTTTTCATGTATAAAGTTTTACCTCTTCAAGAATTTTTAAGCTCTGCACCCACTTCTCACTTCTGAAACTTTCCTACTCAAGTTCATACCCAAGAATGGCAAAAGAATACAGAGCTCTTTGGGGCCACCCCCAGCATATTCAATTTTCAAAAGAGACTGGAAGGCAGGGTAACACCTCCAAAGCTGGTTTTTTATTGCTTTGTGTTGTAGTTTTGCATGGCTGCGTTCTGGTGGAGAAGGGGTGGCTTCTGCAAGAAGCAGACAGAAACTGCTGTGTCCTGGAAAGATTTCGCACAACTACTTGTACCACTGTTTTCTGTCGTGATGTGAGAGGTGATCCATTACAAGTTGGGACACTAACAGATAAACAGTACTCCTGCACCTACAGGTCTTCCATTTAATGGAAACATCTGATTCTTTTATTATTGTTAAACATTTAAATGTATGACATCCTTTTCATTGTGTACTTTCTGATCTTGATGTGCATCAGTTCTTGCAAAAAAAATTATCAGGGAGTTCATCTCATTTTTCTCCTTGGATCTAAGAGTTTTCAATAAATAGAGAGAATAGAAACATGTATAAAGTGCACACTCCCCAGCCATACAACCCTTTTCCTAAAGAAAGGAAAGACAAAACCCACTCATTTTGGAAGAAAAGGGTAAGTAGTCTGTTAACCAGCAAACAATAGTATGACTATGACATTGGCACTTTAAATGTTATAAAATGCTTTCTTTAATGATATAACTTTTCAGCAGAATCTAGTTGTGTTCAGGTTCAGTAAAGTTCAGAGTCCTTAATTAACTGTCGCTTTTGTAGAAGTATCATTCCACTTTAAAAGTACATTTTTGTAGGTTATTAAGGGCTTCCCCCTCTTCTCCCCCACCCCATCTCCTTTAGTGCTGTGGCTCTACACTGTATTCGGCCAGCAGTATTACCTGTATAATTTTATTTGAGTACATCTAGAGTACACATGTACTGTCTTCTGTGCTTAGGCACACATATAAACCATATGTATGAGTTCAAAGCCAAACCCAAACTTTGGTGATGTTATTACATCCTTGCTATGAGAGATCCAGTAAAATGAGATTTAGAACTCATTTCTTAATCCCAAATGAGATTGTCATACAAATTCATGCTCATCTTCCGTATTTTTCTCTCCTAATATTGATATATCAATCTTGGTCAGAAAAAAACCCCACATCTCTATCATTTGATGCTGAAGCAAAAGTGAAATATAAAATACCCTTTCAAGTTTAGTGGTATTTTCTTTTCTTCCAGTGCTTTGTCTACTAGTCCATTCTAGAAATTGATAATTTTTACCCAAACAGACAATTACCTAGATTTAGGTTTTCATTGCTTATGATCAACCTTCATTGACTATTTTAACTATCATACAATGAAAAGAGCTCACAAACCGCTTAATAGTAAGTGTGAAAAGCCCTTACTCTTTTAAATTCAAACTGTTTCTGTTAATTTATTCAAGCTGCAGTAATAACAGAAACTAGTTCATAGGTAATGAACATATGAATCTCAAGCCTTTTTTTAACAATTTATATGCTACATCATGCAGGAAAAAGGAGTGCAGGCTGAGTCGAACTTTCATAAGAAGGTGGAGTTTTTATCAGCTTTTATTCCTCTAGAGGAAGTATCTGGGGAAAATAGATAATTACAATGCCAATTTTTATTATCAAAATAATGTGCAAAATTTATGACCTGATAAATCTGTCCTTGGATGGAGATTCTCATTTTGATAATCCCCCTAAAATGAGTAATAAAGCACCTCTGATAGTAATAAACCATTTTTCTTTGACATTTCATGATAAGTGTAACAACAAATAAAGAAGGAACTTCAAAGACTGCTTACTTCAAAAGCTCAATAAAGTCCATTTGAATAAAATCCATGACTTTCATAAAAGTGGTGTTGAAAATGTCATGAATTAAATTAATGGTCTACATCTCTTTGCTTCATATTGTCTGTATTTTAATCATAATTTATTCTTCAGCACATCCTGCATGTTGTTGATTGAAGGAAATATTAAATCCAGCTGAGCTTTAAGCAATTTTAAAAGGAATGAATGAATATAATTATACTTGTTAATAGTCCTGAATCTGCTTTTTTATTTGCTGCTGTCTGTCATATAACAGATCAGTAGGCTTTGCTTTTTATAACGATCATTAATCTTTCACAAAGATTCAAAAAATATCCATTCTATAGCTACATTGTTTTAGTTTTCTTACTATAGCGTTGCTTTAATGTTCCTACTGTGGCCAGGAAAGTGAAAGACAGATGATCTGATCAACTTCTGGGGAGAAGAATAATCAACTTTTCTTAATTAAAAAAAAAAAAAAGTTTTTAATGTTCCACTTACAAAGAAACATCTCAGAATCTCAGTTGAGAATAGGTAGAATTGACTCTGCAACGGGTCTTTGGAAACGGTAGCTGTCCTGGTTCTGGTCAGGTCAGAGTTAAGCTCCTTAAGCAGCCAGCCCAGGTGAGCTGAGACAGCCTGGGCTATTTCCACACCACCTGGTATCACTCCACCATAAGAGGGGCTGGTCAGGGAGGGGTGCTGGGTCTATCTTTGTGTGTTGTGCAGTACTCTGTGTTATCACCAGATGTGAGTGAAATTTTATCAATGAACTGTCCTTATCCAAACCCACAGGGCCTCTGTCTGCTTCTCCTCCAAGACTGAGTGAGCGAGCGGAGTGTGGTGTTCAGCTACTGCTTGGGGCTGAACCACCACAGTCTTTTTTTGGCACCCAATGTGGGGCAGGAAGGGTTGGGATAATGGTAGATCTGACCAATTGTGTTAAAAAGCTGAGATTAACATCTATCATGTTCAAAGAGGTGATGGCAACTCTGATGTTTTGTTTCGTCACCTGGTTCTGGTATATGAACCCACACTTTGCTTAATCCTTGCTGTGCCTTGGGGAGAGGAGTCAGGATTCTTTCTTGTACTGCATGATATCAGTTTATGACAAGATATTATCTGTGTTTGTCAACCTCAGAGGTTAATTCTATGTGGCATTTCTGTCATTTCCATCTATTGGGAAACATATCTTAGCATTATTAATAATCACACTGAATTTATGGGGAAGGGAGGAGTGGAGGGAGACGCTGTCTCCTCTCCTTTTCCTGTAGGCTTGTTACAGCATCTTTTGAGAACTTTGACTATCCCTGGGGTGTTCAGACCAGTATATGCTGGTGGCTCACTCTCCTGAATGTCTTTCAAGTCTTATGTGTTACCAACAACTGTTTCAAGAATATTGCCAAGATATCTTCCCTTGGGTCGAAGGGTTATGGGTTGACATGGCATATGGTAGGGTATGAGCAAATATCTAGACAAGAGAAACTATGGCTACCTAAAACTAAGAAAATGATACTGTAGCTGAGCTAGAAAGAACCCTTACAACAGGCACTGTAGCTACTCAGACCTCAGAGACTGCAGCCCCTCCAACCCCCATAGCAAGCACTGTGGCTACTCAGACCTCAGAGACTGCAGTTTATTTGATAGTTGTGGGGAGTAATGATAACACAGACTCCAGTATTCAGTTCATTCATGTTCTGAAAGGAAGCTGTGGTGAGCTGGGGGTCAGCCTCTTCTCGCAGGTAACTAGTGAGAGGACAAGAGGGAATGGCTGCAAGTTGTGCCAGGAGAGGTTGAGGTTAGAAATCAGAAGAAATTTCTTCTCAGAAAGAGTGGTGGGGCATTGGAATGGGATGCCCGGGGAGGTAGTGGAGTCACCGTCCCACTGGTTGTTCAAGGACAAGTTGGATGAAGTACTTGGGGACATGGTTTAGTAAGTAATATAGGTGGTAGGGGGATGGTTGAACTAGATAATCTTGGAGGTCTTTTACAATGTTAATGATTCTATGATTATATACTAAATTATTCGTGTATGATGGGTGCTTTTTTGGTAGAGTTTGTTATGCTAAGAGGAAGAATAAGGTAGCTTGAGCTCTATCCTCAGTCTGACTCTGATCAATGATAAGTCTTAAAAGACATACTCTAAACCAGTTTGTTAGTCTTATTACGTTGCCCTTTAGTATAAAGAAACAAATAGTCCTATTATTGATAGTAAATAAGAACTAGGGTAACTGAAACAGCTAATGTTTCTTAAGAATTACGCAACAGAAGAAAACTTCTTGAGTGCTTTAAGGTTATACTTGTATAGATATTCTCTAGAGTAATTTATATGGTTATAATAATGTCTATGATTATAGTATTGTTGTATTTTCACTGAAAGAACTATGTTCTCCAATGTAATGCAGTCTCAAACTTTTCTGCTTACAACCAGAAACAAGTTCACAAGCACAACTGATCAGGCTTGCATATATTTTCTGCTGAATAACATGTCAACTCCAAAACTAGAAAATAATAGGAAATTTCCTTTTCTTTAATGTTTACCATTGCTGATACAGAACGTAGGCAACAGTATGAAGAAGATAAGACTCTGTGATCTTCACATCATATTTCTCCATCCTTGATTGTTTCAAGGCTGAGTGGAGCCATTCTGTGAATGAAAACTGTACTTAGGTATAAACCCTTGCCTTGAGGAGCAAGAGGTTGTGTGGTATATTGAGGAGGTATGTAAGTTCCCCAATTCTTCCTGCCAAGTTCACCTATTTCTTTGTGTCAATTTTTACTTCTTTCTGCGCTCTGCCATTGTGGAAAAAATTCTGCTTTGTTAGCCTGAGTCTTGGTTGGCAATAAAGCAACAGATTGGTATGAATCAGAACTACACACAGAAGGTCCACTAGTGTAGATATAATGATCACCAAAGGCTTTTCTTTCCTTCCTAACTGTGAATGTCTTGCTTTCTATTTTGGGTCACTCTCACACTATGTTGTAGGAAATGCAGTATTGACAGTCATGGGAACAGACTTAAACCATGTCCTGTTGTATTGTAACATTATGCACAGCACAGGTTGCAAAACTTTCCCTAAAAAGCAACCTGCCTTTGTGATTTATTGCTAACACCAGTCTGCTTACAGGCATCTAAGTTAACTGTTTATTGATAGCTGACTATAAATACATAGAAAGATAGATGAATCAATGGGACAGTTTTTCTCTGTTGTGATTTCATCAAAGACAAGGCTTTGCCTGTTTCCTCTACTGAATTCTGGCTGGCATTAGCTTTCCACCAAGAAACCATTGCCTTTTCTGCATCTTATTTGTCCCAAACTCTCTGTACCATCCTCTCTGTCCTTTCTCTTAATACTTTTAAACCTATTTCCCAATGAAAGATTCTTATTCAACCTGTCTATCTGAATGTAGTCCCTCGTCTCTATCCCTGTCTAGGTCCTATACATTTTGGAATTTCAGTCCAATTTGTCAAAGAAAAATCTTTAAGAAATATGTGTTTTGAAATTCAGTGCATTCATATGTACCAGTGTGGTTAAAAAAATATCTAAATAAAGAAGTGCATTTCTGAAAGAAAGCATCTGAACAGACAAGAGATACCAGTAAAGAGAGATGATAATGGGAGTGCTTGTTCATTGATCTCCAGGGGAAAAAAGGGGTCAGGTATGTCCTGCCTGGGCAGGAACCCTTTCCTTGGAGTACTTGTTCTGTCATACATTAGGGAATCTCATAATGAACTTTGTTTGACAGGAAATCAGTTTTCTCCAGTTGTCCAACTTCAGGTTCCTCCAGAATTTTTACTTATCATGAAATTGTCTCTACCTTTCTATGGGAGTAACAGCTAGAGGCACGAAAAGAGCCAAGAGCCCCCGGTGAGCTCCACTGTGATATAGAGGCAAAAGACAGCAGGACAAGCAGGGAGGTGAAGTGACCATCTCAGACTTTTGGCTGAAGTAGGTGAACCACCAGAATGACTCACTGAATCACTGGGATTGCCGTTTTGCCACTGCTAATAAAAAGATTTGTCAATGCTTTTTTGAAAGTTGCTACATGACTTTCTGAGGCCGGGGTACCTCTGACTGCGTGACCTATTAGGTGATATATGAGACATGCATTATACTCCACTATGTACCTAACATAACAAAAAGGTGTGTCCTTTTGGTTTGTATTGTTTTGTTTGTGTAGGATACAAAAGTCTAAGCATGATTTAGGATATATGATTATCACTATTATTCATAATCTTCCTCCCCCCAAATCTATCATGTTGTTTTCCATGTATTTTATTTCTTGTGTGTCATCACTGGTAGTGATGGTGTTTTTCTTTGTCACGTCTTAATTTTATCTAAAGTGATAAAAATGGAAAGAAAACCTCAATTGCATAAGAAAGCTAGGTTATAATGCATCAAACTAGTGCTGTATTATTTTAAAATTTTATCACTAAGACCGACCTTGTCATTTATCCAGTGGGGAGACTGCACCTTTTGAAATTATAATTATTGCTGAAGTAATGTTGGACAGATATTTGTCTGTGAACATTTATGTTAAGTAGCTTGATATTTTAATATAGTATTCCCAGGCTATATTTGAGTTCACAATATTAACTTTACACAAATTTCTGCAGAAGTTATATATTCAACAACAAAAATCCCCTTAAGAAACTCCAGCCATGTAAATATGGTAACTGAATCCTTGTGTCATCAAGTTACAGGGTAACAATATACCAACGCCTGAATGTTTCCTTGAGATCACATCGGTTTCCTCCTGGGATAGCTGAAAAAGGTCAAGAAGCATAAAGTCAAAAGGGGGATAACAATTAAGGAAGCTGATCCCGTATGTCATGAAATAACCTTTCCTATTCTTGCGTGACTCCTTTAAATTAACATGGTCAGATGTGAACATAAACGTGCCCATGCTTTTTGAGTAAGACAGGCAACTTATAATAAGGTTTGTAGCACTACAGGTGCCCGTTTTGTTCTGTGAACTCAGTAAGTACTAAATATTGCTTTGTCTCCCTTTGAAAAACCCTGTCAGCCTTTTTGTTTAGCCTAAACTCTATTTCAAATGCTTTCTGGATGAGATGGAGGGGAAAGAATGGAGGTTTACAACACGGATGCATACACAATAAGGAAGTTTCAGGTTTCAGAGGCAGTTCTTGACAAGTGTATCAACCAGTATCTCTTACAAAACCTTAGAAACATGATAGCCTAAAGAGAACACTTCAGATAATATCAGTGCCACAAAGGTCTACACATTGTAGTTTTAAACGTTTTTATAAATGATAACATATCAGTTATGTTTTCTACCTTAATTTTCATAATACGGTTTGTCTCGACAAATTCAATTTGTTTATATATTGCACAAATCATGTGGGTTTAAATGTGAAGCATAGGGTCTTAAATAAAAATTGCTTGTAAAGGGAATTTCTAAGATATTTCTATGTTTTTAATTTTACATATATATTTTTGTTATGTAGATTCAAGGAACATTTATGAGAAAAGTGAGGTATTTTGTACGGTCAGATGTTTCATGTTAAAGATGTCACTAGTTGATATAATGTGGGCATCCTACTTCATATTATTCTGTCACCATCATTTTGTATTTGATGGTCCTTTAAGAAATCACTTGAGGAAACCCTGAAATCAGCTAATGAAGAGTATACTTTAAAGCGTCAAGGGTCTCTTTTTAATAGACATCTGTGTTATATAATGCAGTTTTGTCCCATACACTCATTCTGGTTTTTTATAAAGCTGAAAGGTTTTATTAAATACTGAATTTATTTTCATAACTACGTGTATTTTAGGTGACTGACGTTATTTTTTCAAGTTTGAAACTTTGGCTCATGTTTACTTTTTATGGGCTCTGAATGGAGCAAAAGTGAGAAGAAATACGTACTCTTTCACTTACAATTTATAGAGGTACATGGCAAAAAAACAAAGGGGGAAAGTGTGATGTGTATTATAGGAATCCAGGAAAGGAGTGACACTTAAGTGAAAGTTGAAAGAGAAGTGCGTTCTTGAATCTCAGATTATTAGATAGATAGGCAAATCTTTTTTTTTTTTTTTAAACTTCTGCTACTTCAAGGATGAGTTTTGAACTCTTAAATAACATAGAATGATTTACTATGTTTAATTTTTAGGAAGTTTTATTCTTATTTTCTCATGTAACTCAAATGTGAGGAGAAATCTTAGCCTGGATTGATATAAATCGTGTGTGATTAAGCAAAATCAAGAAATTCTTAGATTCAAGTTTTTACAAGCAGAACAGCATAAATATAAATCAGATTAATATTGTGTGTCAGCCATCTCTGCAAAAATGTACAGCAAAACTGAAATATCTTCTTGTCAGACAGCTCTAGTTCAATCCCCAAAGTGGGTCTTAAAATACTAACAGCCATAGTTAAGTAGTATATATCATCATCTATATGAACCTTCTGCTTATGAGTAAATGTCTACCTAAATGCAGTAATTAAAACTTCCTTAGCTTAGAGCTATGTTGGCACTATTACCTTTACTTAGCTCTAGGAACTGGTGTAAAAATACTGCCTTATTAGATGATAAATATGATTTTCCATGCCTTTCCCAGTTTCTATACCATTAAATACCTATTAAGGTCAACAAGGATTGTGAGAAAATGCTTAATTATTTTAGACAGAAATAATATTCCTATTATGACATGTCTTACAGTATTAACTTTTCCAGACTTTTAGTAATAAGACTTAAGAACTAGAAAGACATTGCAATAATTGAATAAAATATTAAATCTTAGATGTATCTGTTTTTGACAGTGGACAGAAATGAAAAATAGGCACAGAAACAAAATAGGTGGAAGGGTAGTAAGGGGAATGGGTACCAATGTGGCCTGCAGAAGTAAGAGCCATACTTCGATGGCCCCAGGAACCTCTTCTGTCCCTGCAGTGCTGTGTTGCTTTAGAGCTGTATAGTTACACAGCTGACTGGATCATAATTAATATATGGAGCTATACGACCTAGCCATTTTATGGAAGATCACAGAAAACAGTTAAGGAAGAGGTACTTAGCACACCTGTAATGACCAAGGATTTGTTATTCTATGTCAAGGAAAAAATGTTGGTTTTGTGATATTCAAAGAATGGAAGAGCAGAGGGCACTAAGGAAACCTGGTATGACATATTGCCTACAAAGTGAGCATGACAGATGCATATGCAGTATATTAATTAAATTACTAGTACATAAATATATCATGTGTTGGAATGTTACACTTTTAAAATGAAATCATAGTGAGAAACTGAAACTAAAAAATAAATATATTTGTTAGAAATTTAAGGTTTAATTTGATTTGCTCAGGAGGGATAAAGTTCATAATTATTCCATCACTTAAGTTGATTTTTTCACCTTCTCTCCTTTTAACAGGGCTAAAAACTGACTATCACTAAATCCATATTTGTTTTCCAATTAGTTGCCAAATAACAATTTATAGAAGCAAAGCCTGGCCCTATGAAACTGAGATTTTTAGTGTGGCTTCAGCTGTCATTTCTGTGTTTTAAGCAAGGCACTGTGGCTAAGTGTATATTGCTACGTAAGAAGATAAGGAGCAAATCACTGGTCCCAGTGCTGAGCACATTGTTTGGTTCATATTCACAATGCCAAGGACTAGACTCCTGTTAAGAGACGGTCAGTTGTTTTGGAGAGAAGAACCTTAAACAGCCCAAACCAAGCTAGTGAGCAACTTAACCAATATAGATGATCAGGGGCTCACACTCTGACTCCAGCCCCCTTTCATTTAGCAGTAATAGACATCATGCAAAAATTAACCTCCAGTGCTCTGAGCTGTGGCAGTGACATATATTGGGAGGTTTAGAGTTACTTAAACGTGACAGTACTTCTGCATTGCAAAATTTCCCACATGAATTAGATGCCTGTTTAGGTAACTTAGATCAGGAAGAAGTGTTGTAGACAATAGTCTTAAAATAACACTGTGTGCAGGAAAAAAAGTACACACTCTTCTTTGAAGAAAAACTATGGAACTTTTTTTGTTTTGTAGTGTTTTGGCATATGGTAACCATATCTAAAAACAGAATCCATTGCGTGTTATCCAGGAGGAAAGCAGGAAAGTGGGCCTGAAGACGAGGGCAAAATACAAAGTCAATTTTAGATTTCTTTTGCTTTATTATTGTCACTGTGTGGTTTTAGGTTGCATTATTTGAAATATATTGTTTAACATTGGACAGACTTTAAAGTTTATTTTAATTTTTCACACTTTTAAATCCTGTGTGAACATTAAAGCTTGAGTACATTTGCTCAATTTAGTTCTTCACAACCCCAGGCAAACCCTAAGAATGTTAGCTATGTGACAGAGCGAGCTCTTTGTTGCCATTTAAGTAGATTTTTATCATCTTGACTTAGGCAGAAAGCTTAGGTCTTCGGAATCATGCTCTGATGGTAGCTTTGTCTTCCCTACATCAAGATGGTGTATTCCTAACCACATACTTGGCATCACACTTTTAGCAAATGCAAAGCAATTTAAATTCTTTGACAGTCCACACTTAGATCTAATTGCAAGTTCAGTGTGTCCAGTAGTCCGTCAGATATACATTTTTTTTTTCTTTCCCTTTGCAAGTCAGTGCAGGCTTACTGCTCCTTACACCTACTGAGATGCCATGAGTAGCTTGTTGTGGGTAAAAGGAGGTAAAGGGGGTTTCAGATCTTAGAATGGGCAGGCTGACTATACTAGGAGGACTCAGTGAGGTGTCCTGATGCCCATGCATCAGATTTTGTGCACATGCAGCTCTTTGAACTGACCCTTCTTAATGATAAATTAAAAAAAAATACGTTTTTCCACATCCCCTTTCTGCTAACAGAAGAGTTATCATTTTGACTAAGACATCTTTTTTCTGTGTCTTGATATAACCTTCTTCCCCAAAACCACTGTGCTCTGCTTTCTTATTAGAAATACAATAGATCTGCCTTCTTTTACAAATGACATAACTAATCAGATTCTGAGAGGAAAAGAATTGAGACAGCTAACGCATATTCATTACTGTGAGTGTAGTGCAGGCTGCATTTTTTTTCCTCACAAGATTGATTAATTAAATATTTATGAAAGAGAAACACCTGGCACACTTCCATAAACAAATAAGTCTCCTGTGGGTTTGCAACAGCTGAGGAGAGTTTTGAGGGACCACAGGGATCTCAGGGTAAAGACTTCCTCACAGCTTGAGTTCTTACACATTGCTGTTTCTCATAAATATGCACCAACACACAAATAATTTCTATTTTCAAGACAGAAAGTGCAATATCAACAGATGAAATCCAAAAGACAGCCATAGAGAAAGGTAAAGATTGAGCAGCACAGAGGTACTGTATGAGGAGAAAATGGCTCAGTTTTATTTATCTAAAGAAGTTCTAACACTGAGGAGGCTCAAACGACCGAGGCCCTGTTTTAAGGTATTTGTCTAGGGCTGCTAGTTAAATAGTGAAAGCCTTAGACTGAAGAGATCTGTTGAAATCTAAGGGCAAGGGTTAAGAAATTATGCAAGACACCTAAAAGTGGGAAATTCATTCTGTTCACTATTTCAGCTGCTCTTCCAGATGGATCTGCTTTATAGACACTTCCCTGACTCTTCATCTTCAGTGGAATGTTTTCACTGGTATGTCACTTCTTTAAAAATAAAAATAATTGTGCCACTGACTTCAGCTACAATTTAGCCAGCATGATTGCTTTTATCGACCACTGCTTTACTGTGGCCGGTTTCCTACAACTGATTGTTTTAGTTCTTAGGGGTGGAAGTAATGTAGCTGTTAGTGTCAAATTCTAGTGCAATACCTTTTACATGTGCTTACATGCCATGTGCTTTCTGTGTGTTGTATTATACTTCATCATACACCAGCTATGATTTTTTTTTTGTTTCTTTTTTCTTTTTTTTTGTTGGGAAACCTTAGAAACTGGCCAGCTGCACTGAAGGTTCAGCCTCTATGAGAAATGATCAAGATGTATTAACTGTCTTGTATTTCTGAGACTAAGCTCTATCATTAGTTTTTCTGATGAGAGTTTCTGATGTTGGTCAAATGTTAATTTATTTCTCAAGTTCAGACACAGCAAAGTCTATAAATTTGCAAGTGCTTAAAATGCATTTTTTTGAAGAAAATAAAAAAAGGATTTGATTTTATACTTTACTAAAGGTGGACAAATACTAGGAATAAATCTGTTGTTATTTCACATTTTTAGATTCTGAAGCAGAAAATATTCACAAAAATAAAAAGGTGTTTCTGAAAGTTCGAATCATTAATCACTGAACTAGTACAGATCAAACTTTGAATGCTTTTTCACTATTACTTTTAAATTTTTTGTTTCAAGAGATTTTCTTCCAGTCAATATATTGTATTTGAGCTGTGAATTAAGTATTAAAAACATGAAAATTCTAAACATGTCAGCCTATTTAGGAAAAGAAAAAGTGATGGTTCTTTGAAGTTTTGCAAATGCAACTGGTTTGTAGTAAAGCAGTCCAGTGATGTATATAATAATGTGGAGATAAAGCAGTGTTGTGTTTAGCATTAAAAGTAGGTAATATCTCGTCTTCTAGGTAAAGTGAAATAGTATTGTTGCTAATCCTATTAAATTTGTTAAAAAAGCTAATAAACAGAAGGTTTTAGAAAAATTATAAGCTTTTTCATAAGCTGCAATATATCAGAGATGAAGTTTTATATGCTTGTACTCTGCATACTTTAACTGTCTGAGGTTTTGGGGAAGGTTTACTTATACAGAATGCAGAATCATCTTTTATGTCACCACTTTTTTTCTATGCTGACCTCTATTTTTATTTTTTAATTAGTTTCACATGGTTTCTGAGAAATAATAAGCATTAATATGCAGTATATCTGGATGTAACATGTTTTCAAATAGTGGTTACAGAGTCTTATTTAATTTTGAGCAGACTCCCTACATACCTGTAGTTTCCTTTGGCTTTCCCTGGGCATCTATAAAAACAGTATAATGCATTCCAGGTTTAACCTGTGTCTTTAATGAAGGTGTTGAGCCTACATTCTGTAAAAATCTAAAATCTCTCTCAGATATTAATGTGAACACTAAGTGTCCGAGGATTGGAGAATTCAATACCTAACCATCAAGAATGCATTGTAATTGTATATAGTGAAGGTCTTAAATGTCCTGAATAGAGAGAATATTAATACTAAATGGTAGCAGATAGATCTTGATTTAATAAAATGTCTTTATTTCCTGCTAACTGAAAATGATCACAGGATTGTTTAAAAACGATGAACCATTGAAACCACCTTGTTAGATATAAATACTTAATAGCACCCATTATAATGAGATAAAAAGTGATGGTTGTAAGGTCAAGTGTGAGAAGGAGAGAGTTCAAAGACAGTGTAGACCCTTCAACATAATATAACCTAGCTTTGAAAGGGAGAGAGGAAATGCATCACTTGATGAGAAGAAAAGCCTCATGTAAGCTTGATAAATATTCAGGGTTTGTGTGTAATGAGAAATGGAATCTGATGAATGAAATGTCACGGTAAAATCATTTTAATCAATAATGGAATGTGACGTTATTCAGACCAGAGTAATATGTCTTCTCTTTCTTATTCTTTCCCTGTGGTACGCTTCCCTTCCAATTTCTTTTTTTCAGTAGTTTTGGGGTTGGGTGGTTTTGGATTTTTTTGGTTAACTTGAGATTGGTTATGCTAATGTAATATTGTTGCAACCTTTCTTCTGCACCTAAACTATTGAATGTGTAATGTCACAATTCTAGACACAAACCGCGGAAAATGGATGCATTATATGAAAGCACAGCATTTTCTGGAAATATTTATGCATTCAAAAAATAATTTGCCTTTTCCCTTCCCCCTTGAAATGATACTTTTATAAAATTGGGACTGGATTACAGTAGATGTGTGTGTAGGGAGTGGTTGTTCAGACTCTTGGGTAATGTAATAATGACCCTAGTGTAAATAACTGTGGATAAATTATGTATGTTAGTTGTCATTTACTTTGTTGCAGTGTTTACTTTAGCATAACAAAATGAGATCTTTAGTTGTTGAGATCTTGTGTTATGTCAGTAAAAATAATGATTTTATAATGCCTTCTGATAATAACACTTTATCACCCTTATGGACCTTTTTATCTGAAAATGAAGTTAATTTTGAACATTAAGCATGTAGTCTGTCGGTTTACCTTCATAATTTCATGGAGAAAGTAAGTGAGAGACATCACTGTAACTCAAGGTTCGTTTTTGTCAGAGCAAGTACCAAGTTCTCTTGACTCCTACTTATGGTCCCAAGACCACCCTACAGCTGACCTCTATGTCCACAGCTAATCCATCTTAGATTTCAGAGCATGCTGGGGATACAAATCTGCATATCATATTCCTTTTCACCTATTTTTAAGCTATTTGAAAGTCTTGGTGATGAGCAAAAGCAGCCAACTAGGAAGCACTGCCTAATGGAAAAAAACTGTTCCTTAATAATGAAAACTTCCTATGCCTCTAGAACATCTCTACCTTGATTTTTGAAAAACAGATTAAGGCAAAATCTTTAAGGTCTTCAAGCTGTTGTCATATAACAAATCACGTTTATGCTGAATTCAGACTAGTGGAAATAATACACAAAACTGCTAAAGCAGGACAGGGAAAACTGTATCCTGCTGTTAATATGTCGAGATTTTTTTAAACTTACCTCTGTATCCTTGTTCTGTGAATGTCACCTACCTTTTTCTTGAATTAAAAAAAACCAACCCAATCCACCCAACAATCTTTCTGCGTGGTATTTCACCAAAGCAAAACAGTTGATAAAGGTCATCTTAGGCATATTTATCTATCTTTCTTTCTTTGATTCTTAGTAACTTATTATTTGGCACTGCTTAAATTGGTCTTTTTCCTTTACTATAGCAACAGCCTACACTGAATATAGTCCATATATTAATATCAGGTGTTTATTTTTGTTTGGATCAATTTGGCTTAATGTCATTCATATCATTAACATTTTACAGAAATAATATTGATGGAAGTTATTGATCCCTCTTGCAGAAGCCATTGTATCAGTTGTGCTGAAAGCTTACGATTGCTTGATCCTACATTAGCCACAATGATTGTTTGATGTAGACTATAGGCACAGCACAGCCAAACCCAAGTAATTATTAATGGAGACATTGGGGAACAACCCCCAAATCCAGGAGTGATTTTGAAACACTGGGCTGCAGTAAGCACGCTGCTGACCTCCTCGGGCACTGTACTGTTCTATGCCGATCTTGCTGTACAGGGCATGGAAAGATAATGTGAACCTGGCTCCACACTGCTATTTTGGCAGCGAAGCTTTTTACTTCTGTACAAACCCTTCTCTCTTCCTCAGATTTTGGAAATGGCAGCACAGGAAGTGTGATTGTCCTCCCCCCTCTCTTTCTGTCATTTCCAGCCTAAATTAATATTCTACCCTGCAGTGCTTTGGCAGGGGGTAACCCCTATGATTCTGTGAAAGAGGACTGGCAGTGGGAGGGAGAGGTGAACAAGATGGCCCTGCCTCCCGTTTCTGGTGTTGCCCAGCCTGAGGGGTTCAAACAAGAGGAGCACCCTTCTCCTGATTGTCTCCCCATGTGTTGCCTGCATTCCCAGTGCCAGAGGAAGGAGGACATTCCAGAGCTCCTTCCTCACCTCCAGTAGTTTCTTCTAGATTGGAAAGACTAGTCCTTCCTACTCCAACTTAATATGACAGTTATCTTCTGCTGCCCTTGTGCCTAAACTAGGACAGTTGCATTTGCACAGGTATAGATTGGGGTATTTTTTGTGTTTCCTGAATACAGAATTTTATGTAGATGTACAAGAAAAGTATAATTCCACTTTTACAGGTGTACAGCATTACACAGTGCCCCAAAGGGATACAATGCCATTGTTAGGTGGATAAAACAGGAGTTGCAATGTCTACACTGGGGCAAATGATCATGTTATTTGTGTCCCATGCAGCCCACTAAAATTTTGCTTCATATTTTCTGACTTGGGACAACTATCTTAAGAATATTTATGACTGCATGTCTTTAATACTTCTATTAAGAGAATGTAGTGACATTTTTTTAAGGTTAGAAATTAAAAGCCATGTAGCTTGAAGACTCCTATCACAAAACAGAGCAAAAACTATGAATGTAGGCTTCCTCATGCTATTTTGTAATAGGGATACTTAAAAATAAATGAGGTTTGCTGAAGATCTCAGTACCCCAGAAACTCAGTTATTGATGATCCTTAAGTCAAATAGAGTACATATTGTCATGATATAACAATGCCTATGGCTCTATGTGGGCATTATTTTTTTGCTGTCTTATACATGGGAAGGCCAGAAAGAAATGAAACAAGCTATCTTTCTTAAGAAGCAAGTAGGATTTCTTTGAGTTCTTTTATTTTTTTTATTACATGTATGGTTATTTGTGATGTACCTGAAGGATGAAAGTAGAAATTTAAAATATAATTCGTTGAACTTAAAAATGTCTTTCATGTTTTGTATGGCTGTCCTGTTTCAGGTGTTTCTGGTTTAGGGAGCATTGCAAATAAAGGAGTGATTACAGGTTCACACTGCTGTTTAAAGTCAGTCTGTATGAAAGCTAGAAAGTATTTGGTAAGGCTGGCTGTATAGTATAAATACAGTTTCTAAATATATATTTGTGTTGGCATAGAGAAGTACTATTTTCGTTCCTTTTTTTAAAATTTGAATTCAAAACTCTTATAAGGGTTCCTGCATAAACATAAATAAATATAATAAAGAGAAGGGAAAAATATATTAACCATGTGTCTATGGATTTCAGTGTCAGAAACGTTAGGCATGTAGTCTGATGCAGTTAGAATTTTATACCTGTTATCTAACCAAAACAATTAGTTTCTTACCGCTGTGAATGATTTCAGAGAGATGCTGTGTTCGTGACTGATAATCAGCTATCAGCTGCAAAAGTTTACAGAACTGTTTTAATTCTAAATGTTGCTTGCCTTTTTCAAGGTTCATCAGCCCCTCTTTGTTGTAATCAAGCATCTTCTAGCCTTATAAAAATATAAAATGTTTTAACTGGAAAAAAAATATTGTAATTCTATATTTTTTTAAAGTAAATGCAAGACAGTTAGTGTGGCACTGGAACTTCTAATGGAAATTTATGGTAGTTTTAGTATCAAATAACAAAAATACATTATGCAATGTGAGCAGAATTCTAATGTGTGTTTGACTGCTGGATGTTAGTTTCAATGTGTATGAAATAAGTACTATGTCCTCTATAACGTATGTATTATTATATGCAGGAATTGAAAACTCTTATCAAATTCATTATGCAACTTGCCATTTGCTATTAAACAACTACTGACTTTGGGGGTCTTAGAGTGGAAAAATTGCTAACCAGGGCTATTATAAATATTTTGGAGATAAGTAGTATCTCTAACCTGGTTCATACAGAGCTTAAAAGTTAACTTTTAAATACTGCTGTGCATATAGGTACTTTTCGATAAAGAGTTGAACTCTGTGACTATTTGTTTCCTTGACGTTAAGAACATTCTGATAGAAATCCCCTCAGTTTTATGTCCATTCATGAGACCTTGTATGAATTGGGAAGACTCTCTCATATTCCCCGTTGATGACACTTGCAAATACCTCTGTACTCGTCTCAGCCTTTAAAGAGCATGAAGTCAGAATTGCTTGAGTCAGTTTCCCTCTCTTGAAGTAGATAAATCAGAGAAGTGGCTTACTTGAGAAATGTGAATGTGCTTCAAGTTTTGCAGAATAACTGAAGTTGTATGATTTAAAAAAAAAACAAAACAAAAAACAACCAAAAAACCCCCCAAAACCAAAAAAACACCCTTTTCTTACCTATAGCGACTTCTATGTTAAAACTGGGGGCTTTGTGTACTGAAGAATTAAGACAATAAGTATTATGTAGAAGGTGATGTGATAACACCAGCTGTTTGTATCCCTGAAAGAGAAACCTACAGCTGGCATCACAGGATTGTGTCAAAGCAGCCCCTCACCTAAAGATGACCAACTGTTAATCAAACATTATCACTGACAATATAATAACGTAAGAGGCCATTTTGATTTCCTTCATTTTTTAGTGTGTTCATGTTGAGATTAAAATATTGAAGATGGGCCAAAAAGTGTCAGTGTCTAAGGTACTAAAAGCAGTGCTAAAGCATGATGGATAACTAGTAACACGTTATTGCTCTCTATTATCTGCTCTTGGCTAGATGACTGATTTGTTCTTGGCTTCAAAATAAATAATGCAGAGGATCCAAAGAGGTCATATCACAGTTCCTGAATCTAACTTGAAACTGTGATGAACACAGATATTACTAGTTGTTGTTCTTTTAAAGTAACAAAACCCCGAACAAACAGAAAAAAGGGCAGTTGTAGAATTCAGTGCCTCTCTTTGTTTAAAGTGGAGAAACTTGGGGAATAAAGGTTAGTTCAACCAAGTTTCTTGCCATGAGTACTACAAAAAAGCAGAGCTAACTAAGGTATTTTTCAGATTAAATATTATATTTTTAGCCTCAAAATAATTCCTTCTTTCGAAACTTTATATTGTTTTAAAAAATGAACAGTAAAAGCATTGATTTAAACAGAATATAGTTTCCTCTCATGTAACTACCAAAAATCGTTTGTTTTCACTGTTCTATATGTTTTTTTTTCCTCTTGTAGTGTTGAACATTGCATCTTTTCTGATTTATACACTCAGTTAACACTGGTAGTATGAGACAAACTTTCAGACAAGGTTTGCTGCATTTTTTCCCAAACCACAATGATAATACCTGCCTTTGAGACAGCTTTTTGATTAAGGGATGGAATTAGCAAATAAAATAGGGTGCTGATTCAAAGACTAACCAGGGTCTTTAGATAAAATCAAGTTGCTCTGTTTCTATGTCTTACCTATTCTTTGATATTTGTTTACATATAGGCCTGTAAATTGCTATACCATAGGTTAAGGAAAGAAAATAAAAGCAAACAAAAAAACTTTGCTATTGTACACACACAATAAATAGTTAATTTATTCCTGGTTTTGACCAACTATGTTTTTGCACAAAATATTGGTTTCTCTTTTAGAAGAGGGTTTTAAGACAGAGAAGGGCGTTCTGCCTTAAAGTAGAAAAAATATTTAATCCAATAACATAGGAAATCTTCTTTGCAAATTAAGCAATATTTAAAAATGTCTCCCTTTTTAGTTAAGATCTTTTAGAAGGGTCAAATATTTAGTGTAACAATTTAGTATCTTAATGACACACCAAATTACCCTTCAGAGGTTAAAAAGGAGGTCTAATTTAGCTAAAACTATGACTGTATATACTTAAAATAAATAAAAGCTATTCATTGAGATGAAGTCAGTGCCTATTAGGAGTAAAAACCAAGGGACAATAATGTACAAATTTTCCATTGTACCTCGCACAAATAATGCAGGAAATTCCAGCCTGGGTACTACTTCTTGGGTATTAGATAGTAGTAATACACTCTTTATAGAACAGGGTGACCTCTTTATATACAGGATGTAATATAGATGAAAACACGTTATCCCTTTTTTTCCTTATAATGTCAGATTTAGTTCTGTTTCTTTTAGTTCTGTTTCTTTTACATATGTAATACAGATATTGTAATTAGCACACTAAGAGTTTGAAAACAAACAGGCTGATAGGAAAGCTCCTTTGTTGGTTTATTTTTTGGAACACACCCACAAATTCATGAGAACTTAGGAAGAATTTATGATTGAGAGGAGAACGTCGTCTAGGAGCAACTTGTATTTCAAAACAACTCTGAAAATAGTATTAGATGCTAGTCATGATTAATAGGATGGGTAAGGGGATATCCTGTCATGCCACTCTGAGAATCTTGCAACAGTCTTTAGAAAATATTACTCCTCTTAGCAAATTTTTGAGAAGTTAATTCCTTAGAACCTTTCAGTCTCTTTCCATATGAACCATACATGCTGCTTTTTTTGCTCCCTTTGAAAAATGATGGATCCATGAAGCTCAAGTGAGTGAGCCTGCACACATGTGGAGCTGTTGAAATGAAACATCGCTTTCTGAATTACATTGACATGTTCTGAAATAACTTTGAGTGTGGGAGAGTCACAAGCTGGCGATAGATTTACAGGAGGTAAATAAAGGATGTAGAAATAATAATATAAAGAACTCCATTTATTTCAGTTTAAGTAGTGCTTAAAGTGCAAAGATAACAGTTTAGGTAAAGATACTTGCTTAAGCCCTCCCACCCCACAACCCTTAAAGAGATACTGCCATGTGACCACCACCTCCCTACTTCCTCATCTTCATTATTTATTATAATATCTATGAGTGAAGATTCTGGGTTCATGGGAAATGTCTGATTCCTTGTCAGTATGGTTTTTAGACCTTATGTCTGTTTTCAGAAACTTGAAACATGTTCATCTTCCTTTGATCTCAGAACACCTTCTTACTGGCATGATGGTATGTAAATCCTTTATTTTCAGTGTACACAAAATCAGGCCCTGAAGAGGGATTTAAAAAAAAAAAAATCATCGCAGATAGATATTTAAGGTAAATAATTCTCACCTATTTTCTTCTCACTTTTTCTCCCAACTGATGGAACTTTCAAATACAGAATGATTCTTACTACAGATGTTTTACAAATTCATATGGTTAACTTCACATTTTTCAAAAAAGGAAGTAGTCAGGACTACAGAATCAGTTCTCTCTGCTCTTCAAGAAATTTGGTAGATTTGATTTTCATATTTGTATCCTGATTCCTTTCTTAACAAACTTTATGGGGTAACATTCCCTGTGTTCAGAGGAAATAGATTGTGCAATCTGTTGGCTGATTTCCTTGCTTACAACATGGTAATGAAAATTCTTGCTTTCATTACAGAAGAACTTTAAAATTGAGTATTTTACACCACAGCACAAAGTAAAAGAAAAATCTGTTCCTCATAAAACTATGAGGAAAAATATTAGCGACTTAGCTGAACTGTTTTTGTGGAATCATAGATTTATTATTCATGTCAGAGTGAGCAATTTGATAATGTTGACAACTTCCTGCAATGCAGAGGCTATATAATTTCACAGAGGAATGTTTTCATCAGGCCAATAACTTCCTGTGTAGTCCAAGTATACCCACAAGAAGATAATGACTCTGGGGATTTCAGTGGCCATTGTGCCCCTAGGAAATCCTTTACTGGGAGTTTAACTCTTTTAGAAACTGCGCTTATCTAATTTTTCAGCTTGCGGCCATTGGATCTCTGCTAACTTTTTATTTCATATTGAAAACCTTTCTACTAAGAAAAAAGAATATATGTAGGGATTAGGTCATTCCAATAGTGTGCAGCATGGGAGATCAGGAAGGGCTGCTTAATAAGGATGAGTGGCTTGTTAAACTTGCATACCTTTGGTATAAGTTTGATTCTTTGCCAGGGATTGGGGAATAAGCATTTTTGTTAGCAGTATGATTTTAAAAGATTTTTCAAAGATTTTCTGAATTAATACTCTTTGTGAACAGTGGCATGTGGAAAGAATAGGTAGATGGTATAAGAAAGATTTTTAGGGTGTGTTAATGATATTTACTGTTTCCTAATACTTAGGCAGTGGAGAAATGTCTTGCCTGAAATTTAGAACAAAATTTGGCTGATGCTCTCTTGTAACCACTTAATGCCACAGCTACCAGAGAACCATAATGGTGTGGGAATTACTCATGTTTCTGTCTTCTCTGAAGGTAAAATAAGTATTTTCCCCAAAATTAGGTCATGTTCACAATGAAAAAAGAGAACTTGTGCTGCAGCCATTATTCTAGCAACGTTGATCTATAAAGTTGCTTCTCTGTTATTATAACCAAGTCTTGATTCAGAAGTTTGCAAAAATCACAAACTCAAAATAAGTAATAAGGTTATCAGAAGATGGGGAGGAGATGGAAATGCTTAGAGGATCTAATCCAATGCCAATGCATCTGTTAAAATGCTGTTGATTTTAGGACAACACTTACAGGAAAGCAAAGAAAATAATTTCAACAGGTGGTATAAGATTTATATATATATGTGCTTTGAGTACTATTGTCAAAACTTTATTATATTTTATTAGAAAAGAGCTTCCTTAAAATTAGGACTTTGGGGCTTTACCTCCCATATAAATATTTCCAAATAAGCAAAAGTTAGAATGAATCTAGTTTACAAGGAATCAATACAGCAGAAATTTTTTTTAGACAAAACCACATGCATCCATGCATTATTTTGGAAGCTGCCCTGCTTTATTCCTGTGTTCTTGGTGATATCCATGAAGGCCAATCAACAATTGTTCAGCTGTGGACAAAGTGGATGTGCAAGGATGATTGCAGGCAGCCGCTACTTCACTTCTCCCACGAGCTGCGCTTCAGCACTGAGCTGTGCAGATTTACACCAGACCTGGCTGGCGTCCCAGACTGGTGCAGTCAGCTCTTGAAAAGAAAACCTTGCTGCAGTGTTCACAGGAGTACATATACTCGAGAGCTTGAATGTATGCATGAGCATATGTTTTTGGAAGCTTTTATGGGTTACACAGAAGAGGGCTTTTTTCTCTTTGTTTTGCAGGTGAGGAATACATCTACCTTAGAAGGTGAGGCGGTCAGACATTTGCCTTGCCCATGTTAGAGTCTTTCATAGAAGTTGTATCCTTCCATGAAAGTCTGCCCCAAACACACAGAAGTTTAGACCCTCTCCCAAGAGAATACAAATAATTTATATTGTAGCCAGGAACAGATCCAAGATATCTTAATTTCTATTCTGTATTATTAATGTCTTGGAGATATCTGTCATGTCAAACTTTCCAGGAAGCCCAGGATTTGAGTTCGGTTTTTAATAGCAGCTATTACTCTGATTTCTTAGAATTAGCTTTAATCATTTTAGAAGAGCTGTACAGCAATCTGAAATGTCATCCTAATGCAATATTTTGATATAGCTTTCTTATGCCATATATGTTAACTCTTAGTTGCAGGCACAAGTGAGAACAGTCCTAAAAAAACCAACCCAAAAACAGGGAGAAGAGTGAGAACAATTTTTTTTTTAAATTGTTATTTCTCTTAACACCAATTTCAGCTTTGTTTCTTGGATGTTTTCATTTCTCTCCTGATTTCTAGGGATAAATTATGAGAACTCTCAGTGCACACTAGTAGTGTATTTGAGCCCTGAGAACAAAGCACATTGTCTTCCTTAGTTTACCACAAGCATATAGTATCTCTTCAAATCATGTTTCAGTAATGGAGAGTTATTAGTATCATGCAAAAGGTCTGAAGGCTAAAAGCATGTGTGTATTTATTTTAATGTGTTTTCATTTAGTCTGACTCCAAACACTCAAATTGTGCCTTTGAAATTATTTCCAATTGAAAAAAAAACAACCGTAATCTTGAATAAACTTTCCATGTAAGGTGGGAAGCACACTTGTAAAATTGTACATACTATTATTTGCCATGAGAAAACTGACAGACAGAGCAAATGAAAAAAATAAGACACATTCACTCTTGCATGGAGCAATACATGTTACTTAATGAGCATCTGACACCTATTCTGAAATGCATTTGGTTACTGAATACACTCTGATTTCAAACTCTTATCTACAAGCTTGATAAGTATATGTATATCATATTTTAATAACTTTTATCAGAGTAGCAACATGGAAGCATATGCAAGTAAGTGAAAGTAAAATGCATTGCAAAATTAATTTCTTTTGTGTGGGAGTTATGCAGTTGGGCCAATAAAAGTTTTTTTCAAGTCATGTAGCTCAATTCTCCAGTGAAGACTGGGAAGACACCTTTTATCTGCTATGAAAACTGATTGATTTCTACTTTTGGTTCTCTGCACCGCAGGCTTCTCCTGAAAATTAGTTCTCTCTTGTAATGTTTTCAGCCCCAACTGTGTTTGCCCTTGAAACCAGCCTACTGTATACAAGTATTTTGGATTGAAATACATACATTTCTTCTTTCAATTTAATGAAAAATTTCAGGCCTCTTGGTTTATTGATAGGCCATCGTGCAGGCTTCACAGCTCTGCTCATTGATAAGAACCCCTACTGATAAATTTTATTAACCTCCCACTTTGAATTCTTATTAAATAATTAAAATAGTTAGATTACAAAAGGTTATAAAAATGTGTATTTTGAACTGTTCTCTTAGTTCCTGCTGATGTCGATTTCACTGCTGCTTTTGGTGATTATTGTATGTGTAGTACTTTGTCCAAGTCTGCTTGGACAAACCACTGCCTGAGTCCTGAACACTTCGCCTTCTGCAAATAGTCTCACACTGGCTGTAAGCTTTGTCTGAATTCTTTTGAGGCTATAATTAATTCAGGATTCTGTAGAAAGTATTCATGACTTAATATGCATTATTTTGTATTAATTATTTGTCAGTTCAGACCAAACGTTTTCTCTCCATTGCACTGGCACAAGGACAATAGCATTGCAGTCTTGGTCATTCACAAAAATGAAACTGAGCAGGGTAAGACATCTGGTTGAGACTCTAATTAACATAATTGACCTATCTGGAATTTTACTTAGCTTATATGTTTTTACAACTTGCATTGCAAGCTTGCATTACATTACCATTACATTAATCTCTGCTTCTGTAAAAGGCAAGAACCGCACTTGCTCTCAAGAAGATTCAGGGCGGAAAGGAGAATGAAAGACCATTCTTTTTATTTGGAAAAGTATTGAATTTGGGCTTCAGGCTGTTCAGACCTTTTGCTATCGGTTAGAGAAATAGGAAAATGACTCATGTCCCTAGATTACATGTGGCTAGACATTTTAAATGTTGCTGGAAATAATGTCAAAATTTTTCATTATTGTTTGGAACAAGTGCTCTATAACAGGAGAAACGTGTATTAGTATCATGCTACAAAGAGTGAATGGCACATATTTATTACCTGCTCTTTACTTACTAGATATAGCAAAATATGTGCCTCTTACAAATACATACCTATCATTTGGCCTCTTTTATGTAAAATTCTAATCTCAATTGCATTATGCATGAGAGATGCTTGGCCTAATCACAACATATTTTTCTTAAAAATGATTCCTTGAAACACATCTTCTGATGTAGTATTTCTTTGAAAGGTGAAGGAGCCAAGCTTCAAATAAATTACTTCTAAAATATCATGGAATATGTGAGATTGTGCTAGTGTGGAACACAAGTAGGTGCCTTGTGATATTTAGAAAATAATGACATGAATATTAAGTGCTGCATAATAATGTACAAAGAACTTGGTAATGTTGTGCATTCTCAAACTTCTCTTTGAAATAATCTTTTTCATCTTTGAGCAGGGTTTTGAAAGTCTTGGATATAAAAAAAAAATCTATAAGCTTTCATATGGAGTCTAAGAGCCATGAATTCAGGTAAATGGATATGTTGGATAGAATATATTGAGAACACTTTTGGTAAAACATCCTTGATACCTTCTCTGTCTGCCTCAGTTTATTTTTTCTTTGGGAGCTAGCTATTACAGTTTAAACTAATCTAACTTCCAGTTTGTTTTCTAAAAGCAAATCAGTCTTCCAAAGATAATATGGTAAAAATGGTCTGGGGAAAAAAAGTCTATCTCATCTACATATCTATATATGCATGCACAAAATGGCTGGAGATGTAAAGGGACAAATTATATTTTACCAACTCCACTTGAAATAAAATATTGCTCTTAGGCTGAGGTTTGATTTGCTAACGTCTAACCTAGAGCTCATTTTTATTTTTAGCTTATAAACCCATGAAATCAGGGACTGGGAATGAAAATGATAAGACATTTTACTGTAGCAGCACAACCAGACACCACTGTAATACTTTATTATGATAACCCATGAAGAGAATTCACTGTTAACTTGGGACCATACATAATAAAATACAAACACAGATAATGACTTTAAGCCCTTTGCTTTATAGGGTGGAGATTATAGTAGCAAAGAAAGAGCAGACTGGACTGATTGTCAGGAAAACGTTCTTTCCAAATGACCTGGTGACCCATCAATTTAATTTTATTTTGTTTAAATTATATGTATTGAGATTCCAGCCATGAAATTGATTGCATAATGGCACTCCCCCTGAGCCCGAGGGAGTCCTACTGAAGCAGGGATGCTGGAATATGCCCAGGCTTTTGTGGGTTTGGAACCATAAATACTAGGGGAGCTCGCAGCAGTCCCTGCTGCCAAGGAATTTCTTCATCTTGTTCATACATCTCGGGTTATTTATTGGTATTTTATTTCTGGGGATTGCATCTTAAGAAGTATGGATCTCAGTCAGAAATTATCTTTAAGGTAGAATAGGCCAGCTCCAGTGAGCCTTTATTGATTTAGTGCTTATTGGGGTGCTAATACAGCATCCAGTGTCATCAGGTGATGATACAGAATGTCTGTGTGCACCTAAGTAATGAGCTGTAACAAAGTAGAGCTCTTTCTAAGTCTCCTTTGATCTTCTCATGTGTTATAATGCAGTATCCACGTACAGAGCGGGCAAAGTGTGTGGATTAGATGAACTGGGTCCACAGTCATTAGAGAAGTATATATTTCTTTGGCCCATTATTGGGGGGAAGAACAATAGATAATAGGTATATGGGATTTAATGTTGTTCATCTTTTATATCCTCTTAGCTTGATCTATATTGTAATCATAGAATCATGGAATGGTTTGTATTGGAAGGGACCTTAAACGACATCTAGTCCAATCCCCCAGCCTCCACTAGACCAGGTTGCCCGAAGTCCCAGCCAACTTGGCCTTCAACACTTACAGGGAGAGGGCATCCACAGTTTCTCTGGGAAGCCTATTCCAGTGCCTCACCACCCTCACAGGAAAGAATTTCTTCTTAATGTCTAATCTAAATCTATGCTTTCCAGTTTAAAGCCTCTTCACCCTGTTGCTACATTCCATGTTAAAATTTCCCTCTCCAGCTTTCCTGTAGCACTCCAACTGCCCCCTGCTTTAGGTACTGGAAGGCTTTTCCAAGACCCTACATGAACCTTCTCTTCTCCAGGCTGAACAAGCCAAACTCTCTCATCCTGTCGTCATAGAAGTGCTTCAGACCTCTGATCATCCTAGTGGCCTTCCTCTGGACTCCAACAGCTCCACATCTATCTTGTACTGGGGACTCCAGAGCTGGACACTCTATTGCTGGATACACTTGTGGGGTGTCACAAGAACAGAGTAGAGGGGCAGAATCACCTCCCTCGACCTGCTGCTCAAGCTTCTCTTGATGTAGCCAAGGATAAGGTTGCATTTTGGGCTGCAAGCACACATTGCTGGGTAACATTGAGCTTTCTTCATCCACCAATGCCCTCAAGTCCCTCTCCTCAGGGCTGCTCTCAATCCATTCTCCATCTAGTGTGTAGTTGTGCCCCAACAAACGTGCAGGATGTGCAAGACCTTGCACTTGGCCTTGGTGAACATAGAATCTTTTTGGTTGGAAAATAGTGTCCAAACACTACCGCTGCTCGTCCAGCCATTAAACCATGTCCCTAAGCACCACATCTATGTATCTTTTAAATTCCTCCAGATATGGTCACTCAACTACTTCACTGAGCAGCCTGTTCCAGTGATTGATAATCTTTTAGGTGAAGAAAATTTTTCTAATTTTGAACTAAACTTGTAAGTTCAACTTCATGAGGTTTTTGTGGGCTAACCTTTCAAGCCTGTCAAGGTCCATCTGGATGGCATCTCTTCCCTCCACTATATTGACTGGACCGCACAGCTTGATGTCATCAGCGAACTTTCCGAGGGTGCACCCAATTCCATGTCACTGTCATGTTAGACAGTGCTGATCCTCCTACTAGCCCTGAGGAATACCCCTTGCACTTGTTGGTGAAGACTGAGGGGAAAATGTTGAGTACCTTAGCTTTCTCCATATCCTGGGTAACCAGGTCTCCTGTTTCCTTCTAGAGAAGGCCTACATTTTCCCTAGTCTTCCTTTTATCCTGGTATAGAAGGTTTTCTCATTGCCCTTGATGTCCCTGGCCAGATTTAATTCTATCAGGACATTAGCTGACCTGATCCTTAGCTGCTTGGATAGTTTCTCTGTACTCCTTCCAGGCTACCTGCCCTTACTTCCACCCTCTGTACGCTTCCTTGTTGTGTCTGGGTTTTTCCAAAACCTCCTTGTTTATCTATGTGGCCCTCACAGTGTTTTTGCCTGACTTCCTCTTTGCTGGGATGTATCACTCCTGAGCTTGGAGGAGGTGATCCTTGAATACTAGCCAGCTATATTGGGCCCCTCTTTCCTCCAGGGATTTGTCTTGTGATACCCTACCAAGCAGATCCCTGAAGAGACCAAAGTCTGCCCTCCTTGCTTCCCCAAGGTTCTTGAACTCCACAATTTCATGGTCACTGCAGCCAAGACTGCCCTTGAATTTCAATTTCACTACTAGCCCCTCCCTGTTGGTGAGCACAAGGTCCAGCATGTCACCTCGCCTCATTGGCATGTGCTGGGTGAGATTTAATTGCACCTGCATGTCTTTCCTGGGAGAGATAATTACCTCAGCACTGGCCTCTCAACCGGCCTGCACTCTATAGTCCTGCACCGGGAGGGTGGTCAAAGACCACAAAGGTCCATTGGGTCAGAAGATACACCAGGACCACACTGCTTCTTTGTGCAGGGCATGCCATGCCTCTTGACTTTACCTCTCTGTACGCTTTTGATTCATGTGTTTTGATTATGAAAACCTATTAAATATTTATTAATTCTGTTTTACTCTCCAGGTGAATTAGACAAGTCTATCTAAATAGATAGAAATAGGTATTTTTTTCCCATGCATTGCATGATATATTTTTTCTACTTTATCTTTAACAAAGCAAACATTTGGTATATGGCAGGAAAAGAGACTAGGAGTGATTTCAAGGATTTCTTCAGAGAACAAGGCTACAGAGTCTGATTAACAGCAACAGTGATGGCCTTTACCCACAAATATGCAGTGTACTTTTTGAAACTTGCAGATAAAGCTTGATGCTTTCCAGCTGTCCAGGAAGATTCTCAGACAAGAGGATGAGCAGGTTCTTCTCAGTGAGACTGCTGAAACTAGGTGGCTCCAGTTATTAGTAAGATTTATCTAGGTCATTAGTTCAAATCTGATTCATGTTGTCCTCTTAAAGCTATTTTGTGCAGTGTTAAATTAAATGAAGTAGAAGCCTCTGTAGTTTTTACTAGAAAAACTGCTCATATCACCAAAAAACACAAACTAATGTTAAATGCTGTTTGCATCCCTCCTTCTTTCGTCTTCCTTATTGCTCTTTGAAAAATATTTCTGGTATTCTTTCTTCCAGAACAGCACCCAATAAAACTGTGGTGTTGAGATGATTTTTTTTGGTAATATACTGCTTTACCTTTCAGTAAAGCCTAGGGAAGATCATTAGATGAAACCTAATAAAAAAGAAAAAAAAGAGGAAGTCCTTAAAATATCAGAAATTGCCATATTAACTTGAAAGTTGAAATTATTTGGAATCAGAGGGTGAAGAATAGTCAATTTGTGGGTTTTGTTTTGGTGCATGTTTTAGGTTTTTTATTATTTTGGTTTTGATAGTATATCTCTGCCATGAAATTCAGTAAATAGGTGTTACCCCCACCAAACTGTGAAGAAGTGCCAGGTTTCTGCTTGTGAATCTTTGTCACACTGGTTGCCTGTATCCATCAATCCAAGTGTGAGCAAAATGCGGTAGTAAAAGAATGACCTTACCTGCTATGAGCACTGAGGAAACTAAGCCCTGTTGCTTGGTACCACTTTCTGTGGTGTTCAGTGATGATTTCAAGTCAGAGTCTGGCAGGACCTTTTTCTTTCACTGCCAGCAGTCTAACTGGTGAGGATCTTCTGCTACAACTATTTCCCCTTCTTTTTAACGTCTGTACCAGTACCTTTGTTTTCCATTAACTTAGTCCAGTGAATCAGAACTTCTGTGAAGAATTTTAGCCACATAGTTGTTGAGCTACATGCTCTTGCTTTTTGACATCCATTGAAATAAAAATAAAAAATGCTCTTCCATCTTGACACAGTACAAATGCACAGACCATACAGCATCATGTTGAAGTAACTTAGATTTGTTTTAGTTTGCAAATACTAACTTGAGTATTAAATGCCAACATTTTTCTAATGCAACTGTACTTTGGTGATGAGAAAAAAATAAAATTCTCCCTTCTTCTGTATTATAAGCTTCCTTTTGACCCCCAATAGGCTGGAAAAATGGGTAAAATTTTAGCTTTACTCAGTTTGTCCTATACTGGGGAGCTGATTTATCTGACTTTCTCTTCCCTCTTTCCCTTCAAAAGATTTTCCAGTTTTCTGAAAATTTTTACATAGAGATTTTTCTATTTGTTTATAGTGGTGTCAATTTTAATTCATATTTTATATTTAAATAAGAAGAAAAAGTGAAATGAAGAAATCTTAATTTTAGGCCAGTATGTCAGTGATCATGGACTATAAAACAGTCTTTTAATCACCTAATTTTTATGGGTTGGCGGGGTTTTTTTTCCCATTCCTGGATAACCTAAGGTATCAGATGAGGAAAGAGTTGTGTTTGCCAGCCAATTACACAGTAACTAAGGTATTCCTTGTGAAAAATAGAAGACCTGTTACCTGGAGTAATTCTGCACAGAATTATTTCTGCACTATGTGACTATAAGTAATTGTGCTGATTTTTCTTTCCAGTAGTACTCTTAATGAAGTGCACGCTCATGCTCAAAACTGTACAGTTGTAGTTTGTTAGATATCATGACACAGTTTGGTGTTTAGCTATTTCATCTGTCAAACAATAAAGCAAACGATTAAATTTCCTTATCATTAGCCTAGCTTTTATTTGATTTTTTCTAATTTCTCAAAAATATTAGCATACGTAGGAAATCTGAGGAGCCAGCTGAATGAAAGATGCTCAACTTTGAAAAACATACTGGGACTCCTCTGTTGCCATTTGGAGAAATTCATAGAATCATGGAACATCCTGAGTTGGAAGGGACCCGTAAGGATCATGAAGGCCAACTCTTGGTTCCACACAGAACCAGCCAAGTCAGAGAATGACAAATTCAGTTAAGGCTAAAATTTTTTGAATCCCAGATTATATATAAGTGCCAACGTAATGTTGATGACTGATCTCCCAACACCAGTTTAGTTTGGATTCTAAAGCTCACTTTTAGGTGGCCAGGCATTGCTATCAAAAGAAACCAAATTTTCTCTCTCACATACCCATTTAAAAAGTTAATGTAATGAGCTACTGGTGAGAAGGGACAACTTTTCTTGTTCCTGATTTTTCTGTGTATCAGAATGATGAGAATCTTTTAGGGCCTTTTTCAATGATAAACCTTTTAAGAGAATATCCCCAGCTTCCTATTATGCATGCAAGCCTGTGAGTCCTGACCATCTTATCCCAAGTTGCCTATTTACAATCTTGATGAAACACTGATTAGCTCTGATTAGCTAATGGATCTCTGATTAAAATGTCTAATTAAGAAAGTAAGTTATTTTATTCATGCAGTCAAATTAACTTCCTCCTACAAAACCAATGTGAAATAGTTGTACATGCTGTGTAAGTACTTGATTCTGGAAGGTGCAGTGTTTCCCAAGCAGTGAGAATGTAGAGTATCTAAGTTCATTTCATTAGGTATTGCAAGTTATGCAAGCTTATACCATTTTAATGAAAAGTATTTGTGCAAATAATGTTTTCTTGAAAACACTGGTTTATGTTATAAAGCAATGTGTATCTTGTTACTGATGTTTGAATTTATGTTGTGTACAGATTTAACCAAGTTGAAAAAATATATCATTGGGTACTAACTGACAGAGTAGCTTTACTTTAGAATTTTTATTGCCAAAGCAGAAATTTAGTAATATTTCTCATGTGATTATTCAGTAACTTTTAAAAATAATGGGTTTGGAATGATCTGCTTACCTGTGGTGCTGAAATCGCATGATGAATAGAAGTGCACAGATTTCAATAATTTTTAATATTTTTTTATAAATTTTAATTTGACTGCCTGAGCAGTAATAGTGAATAAAGTGGATTGATTATGCTGTCACAGTTTAAACAAATTAATCCAGAGCAAGATTTCATAAATCAGTGGGATAAGTCTGTCCACAAACTGATGTGTCCAAGTAAGTCAGTATTTCATAAAGCTTGCTCTGCATCAGCTAGGCCAAGCTAGAATTTGTATCCAGCAATAGAATTTTTTTTTATTTGATGCTCAGTAGCAATACAGATGGAGTGTGAAAGTTATAGACAAAAAAATTCAAATTCCCAACAATTTAATATGCTTTTAAACAAGTTTCTGGAGATCCATCCTCATGTCTACAAGGACAATGGGAAATAATGGTGTCTATGGGAGATGGAAACAAACCAACTGCTATTCTTAAGAAATGCACAGTTAATTGCACTTAAGAAATGGACTGTGCAAATTTAATGAAGGCTTTAAGGATGTGGATTTACTGTGCAAGTGTGGCAGCCAAATTATCTATCCATGGATTTAGGAGTCCCTTAATACTCATAGAAGTGATAGACCATAGTAGCTCTGAGGAACTATTAAATCCATCAGGTCAAAAGCAACTTCACATGAAAAATTTTACACCTACATTAAAAACTGTCAGATGTTCCTCCGACATCATTGCTGCCAGAACAGTTGCTTTTGTTGCTAGTCAAACTACAACATTCAGAAACTCCAGTCTTGTTCAATTTTTGACATATTTTTCATTGTTTGACTTTGAAAAAAATATTGTCTTGTTTGATGACAAGAGAATTCATCAAGAGTTCTCTAATCCACTGAATACTTTGATTTGGCATTGTGAAAAAGAAAATAAAATGAAGGAGGAAAAAGTATAGGGCTGTTAGGAGTCAAGTTCCCTGAAAAGAAGTTGGAGTCTAAGGAAAAATAAACCTGATAACCATGGCACAATAAATTTCCAATGTCTAAAATTTCTTCTGGAAATGAGGAGAAAGAAATGAAAATTCCTGTTAGAACACCATCTTCACTTTTTTCTATTATGTACCTACTATATATCACTCCTTAGAGACCCATCTACTCCTACTTCATCTGTCTTTCTAGTAACCCTTGTGCAGAGTAATGTCACTGAAAGAAATAAAGGGGCAAAGTGGAACACCACTGATAGCACTGCCCAGGGGTAATTTAGTGGGCCATGACAATGTTCTTAAAAGAAATATATGGATGCCTATTGTGGTGAGGGTATGGAGAGAAACAAATCACTTCTGCATGAGCTGTTGGTGTGGGAAGCTTCCAATTCTCCCTCATTACATATGTTATTAGAAAGCTGAGGCAGGCTCATAATGATCCTCAGCCTTGTTTTGGATGTTAGTCAAATCATTTAACCTTGTCACCTCCCTTTAACCTTCTATATCAACCCAAGAGCATTGACAAGATCAAGGAACATAAACCACTTCATATCCTCTTGATGGTGGAATGTGATAGAGCAACAAGAGAATAGCTTTTGCTTTAACTCGGTTCTTTTGTTTCAACTGGGTACAATATAATTAGCAACTCATAGAGGGGGTTGAAAAATTGGCAAATATTCTAAGATTTTGAAACAAGAAAAGGTGTGTATTCTTGTATGGGAATAGCTGCTAGTAAAATAATGGGAAATATCTATCAAGTATATAAAAAAAAGAAACCCAAACAGCAATAACAGAGAACAGCACTTGTGATCAATTGCTAACGTAGTTCTGTGGAGGAGGGATGCCAGAGAAGCTGAAGAAAATCTAGGAGAAAGAAATAATAAATTAAGGCAGAAAGACTTCCTACTTAGATCATAAGATGCAAGAAGAAACCAGACTTCCAGGCACAGTCTTTCACTGGACTGAGTGTACCTAGTATGAGATTGGCACTGTAAAACATCCATAAGACCCTCCAAATCACACGGGGAGAATACACTTGAAATAGAGAGTCATGTAGGACCTGTTTCTAGGAGACTCATGTTTTAGTGCTGCAAATCTAGCAGGCACTCTTGAGTCAGAGAAAAATACTGAATTAGCATTGACTTTGTTAAGCAGTTGGAAGCGTCTGCTCAAACAAATCACTGTGGATGATACTCATCACAAAATTTGATTATACAATTTGTTGTGTAATTTCTTACAGGAGACAAGGTTTCATCTTTGTTCCACAAATTGAACTTTCCTTGATTCTGTAAAAAAACCCAACCAATTATGGATTATGATTCTTCATAAGCAGTAATTCTTACTGTATAAATGAGTTCATGTAAAATGCATGGTATAGTTTCCTGTTAGGACACTTCTACCATTCTTTCTAGAGTGTTTGAAGAAGGTAAAAAAAAGTTTTGTTAGGGACTGTCTGTCTTTCAATGGGCAAGTTGGGATTTTTTGAGGGGTTTTTTGTTTTTTTAATTATGTTTATATTCTTCTAGGATTCACCTCCTAGACAGTTTTTGAGGAATTGAATATGCAGAACTGAAAATATATGAAAAAAACTAAACTGAAGTTAGCTCTTTGGCAAACTATGAGTTAAAATCTAGTTTGTTTATGCCATATGACTTTGGTTCCCACTGATTCACAGCATTCAGAAACTCATGAATACAATGCAGCAGCTAAAAAAGAAAAAAGTAGACCTTATATAGGCAGGATTTGTTATTTTTTCAGTGTTAGCACTTCAAGGTGCTGGTTTAACTATGATCAACCACACTTTTCTACAGACTGACACTTATTTCTCTGTATGAAAATGTATTTACTTTCAAAATGACCAGGGCCTTTTGGATGCTGAGTGTTACATTTTGTCACGAGTCTTTACTGCAGCATGCCTAGGACTGCGTTCCCTCAGTTTTAGCTGCTGCTGCGATGTACATGGAACATCCTCATAATGCTATTGAGCAGCGTTGTGGCTCAGAGAGCAAGTATTCTCAGTGTCTCAACTAAAACTGATACTGCAAATGATAAGTCACCTCTAGCAGCTGCTGTGGAAGCAACTGTTGAGGATATTTTGCTAGTGAAGATAGCATGAGGATAAGGTAAATTCCTTTTCCAGAGATGCACATGATTTTTCAGGAAGGTTCTTTCACCTCTGCTATCAGTTTGCCCTTTAAATAAAGGATGGAAGGAGAAATAGGTAGATAGTATTTTCTTTGTTACTATTAGTTGAAATTTCTATGCTTTCTCTCATATAAACATGTCATTTTGGAATGTCTATCCTTAAAAGGTGAATAAGGACTGTTTGAGCATTACTGTAATCTGATTTTGATAAGCCTTCAATTAAATCAGTGACTGAAGAGCAAGAGCTCTACCAATATCAGCAATACCTCCTTTTTTTATCTGGTCTTCCTTCATATCCACTGTTATATTTTGTCCTTTGCTGTCAAAACAACCTACCACACCTCTTGCAGAAGAATTTTACAATCTGTTGGACAAAACCAAGAGAAAAAAATGATGCTCAATGGGTAATAAATCCTCTAGGAAAGCATATTTATTAGATACTCATGCTGCAGAACTGTGTCCTGGAAAGATGTGCAAGTGGTACTCTAGTTGTGCTATATTGCTGGCCAAAAAACTAATCTGTATCAGCTTTTTCCACTGTATGCTAGCAGTGCAAAGTAAGTCAATATTTAAAAGCTAAATACCACCGCAGGCTTCATATCTCTTTTTATAATCAGTTAACCACACAGGTAATGACCCATAAGAAAAAAATCTATCATGATATTTACCACTTCAACAGGGTACAATTAAATTATATAACTTAATGAGTTTTCTTAGTGACTGAGACTACAGAAAAAATTCTTTTCTTCTTTGTGGCTTTTTTGAGCAAGGAATATGATTGCCATTTTTACCCCTCTTGTCATTTGATGGTTCTTTGTACAATCACTGCCCTGAAAATGTCGGCTTTGATTTTAAAGGAATAGAGATGTTAAGTCTCCTTTCCTCAATGGAAGCACAGATATTTTTTCCCCAGTTTGTGATCAAGGTACAGATCTCTGTTCCCTTCTAGTGATGTTTCATGATGTTAATAATTCCTCCTTCTTGAGGTCCTCCAGAAAGGCTAGATAATGTTCAGAACATCTTAGAGGGGAAAATGTATAGAATGTTGGCTTGAAATAGATTAAACTATTTTGAATTCAGTACAATTGTCATTGTGAGAGCAATACAGACGCATTGAGGAACTAGGAGCTATTAAAACCCAGGTGAGACTGTTTTAAATAAGTCCTGGGGTTTTGCTGTGTTCTGCTGCAAACCGGGTCCTGGTTCCTCTCTGCCTGTCCCAAGACCTTCCCGTTGCCCTCACTGAGCTTTCATGGAAGTTTATTTGAGACCAAACTCTAGAGGTTGGTCTGCCTGCCCTCTTTACAAATCTGGAGACACACTGTCCTCTACAAAATGGAGTTGTGCTGCAGATGGACAATTTCCTTTTCATGATGGGGAAATATGTTCCTTATGGGAAAGGCCCGATGTTTAATAATAAAACTACATGTGCACTTTTAACTGACAGATTCTGAGCTCTGTCCACACGTACACTGTCTCTCCCCTTTTAGGAAACGTGGAAGATGGGCCCTGGTGACAGACATCATGTTTTGCAAATATGTACTGAGAGCACTGCTGCTTCTCTGTGAGGCTTTTGCGTGTTTGTGTAATTATGCAAGTTCAAATGCCTTCTTGGCAGGTACAGAACTTAGCCCAAAATTATTTGCTTCGGTTTGGTTTGGTTTGAGTTTTTTTTTTACCCAGTAACCTCCTTCTCACAAAGTGAGATGGATGAGTCCAAAACACCAAAAAATTTTAAAGGATGAAGGACACTATATAACATCAGTGTATTTTCTCAAAAAAAGACAGTAATGCATCTGGACAGGATTATATTTTTCCAGGTTTGCTGAAGTACATTTAAGCAATGACAGAAAAAAAGACAAGAGTACTCTGCCTTGAAAATATATTCAGGAGAAGGCAACCTGAAGTATCTGCAGTGTGGTGTATTTTGAACTTTGACCATACCCTGAATAGGTCTTAAGCAGTTGTTTTTTTCCATAAATTTTCTCTCACGGGATTTTTGTTGATTTAAAAGCTTCTTGAGGAGAGCTACATGTGCAAAATGTGCCTTGTGGTCTGATTATTAACAGAAATGTTTTGATAAAATACTGTAAATTATTAGCTTCAGATTTGTTGTGGGAGATTATCAAACCATTTATAGAGGTTAATCCTGGATTCATTGTAAAGAAAAGAAGGAATAACAGTGCTGTGGTATTAATGGTTAGCTTTCAAATTGGAGGGCAGTGAGATCTGAGGCTTTTAGACTTGGCTCCACAGCTGAAACAGCAAACTAAGGCTACCTATTTTACAGCTAAAGGGTGTTACAGGATGGATAAAATGCTTTCTGTGGAAATCCACAGGTTATAGACTTACAGCGGAAATAACTGGGTGTGTTTAAAAGTGTGTTTAGGCATTCGACTTTCCTGTTCTACTGGCCTTGCACCGTGAAACCATGTTGCAACCCTTGCTCAGGGGTTTTGTTTAACTTCAGTGTTAGTTTCAAAGGTCAGCTGAATTTCACTTTTTTTGTCGCCAATATTTTACTTGGTTTATTTAATTCCCTTATTTTTTTCCCCAAGAATTTCACTGTTACTTTTTTCTTCCTCTCACTTTGGACCTTCTCCAATACTTATTAAAATCAATAGATCTATTTATGCCTGCTATTAAGTGAATTCATTTTAAAGAAAACTGAAAAACTGTCACAACATTATATCAGCTTTACATATTTATGAAGGGTCAGTAAACTTATTAGGCGTGATAGCTTGTATTCAGTGGAGATCCATATTATAAATGAATTCAACTACAGTTTATTAGCACTGAACAGTTACTACTGGTCTTTACTCTGTCTTTGGGGATAGCAAACCATGCCCAGAATTATTATTCTTGCTCTCCAGCTTGAATTTTTGCATGTAATCTTACCCCTTCTGGAGTAATTTAATTTGATTTTATATAATTGTGAAGCTTGAATGGTATTGTGGAGCTTAAACAAAATTAAAAATTACATTTCAGGACAGTATCAGTTGTGTGATATCTGTTTTAACTGGACTTTTTTTTTTTAATGAAATCTTTCTGGACAAATACTACATTTGGTAAACTTCAATGCTTTAAAATGCATAGCAAATTTAATGACAATAGATAATAGAAACGTGTATAATAATAAGAGAGAGTGAAGTACTAAACCTATTCTGGAAAGTAAACACTGTGAAGCTAATAGATGAACACTTTATTTGGTTGTGTGTATGAAGGCAATCTTTCCCGTTTGTACTGGTTAGGACTAGATGGGCAGATACTCAGCAGGAGGCAGGAAAACTCCCTTGGACATTTGGTGTTGTCTCTGGCTGGAACCAAAGAGCTTCTGCTCAAGCTTCCCTCTCTTTGCTTCTCCACTAACTCTCTCATATCTGTAGTCTTATCTTTTTCAAATTACACCAGCATCCAAAATGTTGCACTTAATCCTGTTATACTTGATGTTACGTGGACATGACTGTGGTTTTGCCTAATAGAGACTCATGCTAATCCTTTCAGTACTTAGGGAATAAGCAGATCTATAACACCTACATTTCACCAGGAGTTGGTTATTTCTGAAGCTCAGAAGCCCTCAGTGAACTTTCTAAAATGAGAGGAGGCTGCTTTTGTCCATGAGCCTTCTCAGCAAGGACTGTTGGTTAGACTCTGTTTTTGAAATGAAAATATCCTGAGTTTATCATGGATTTTAATTTAAATGTGACATGTATGTACATCTGTTCATTTTTCTATGTCCAGACTAACCGTCTACAGCACAAGATTTCAAGATAATTGAAATAGTAACACATCAATGTTACTTCTTACTTCAAGACAGCTTTGTGCTAAACAATTTCAGATTTCATAGCAAGAGAAACAAAATATTTTTCCCTTCATTTCTAATCTTACACCCTGTTAATTTAATTATTATAAATTTTTGCCAGGGAATAGTTATGCTTGTGTCCACATAATATGATGTGGTTCTAGACTTATTGCTACATAGCAAATTCACATTTATGAGTTAAAAACCCCACCATTTAATCTTTTCATAATCATCGCCATAGTCATGTATTTGCTAACTTGTATTGGAATGCTTTGCATAGAGGTGACTCTATATACTGTTCTCCCCAACTGTTTAAGACCGTAGTATTAAATAAGTCTTAAATATGGCTTTCTGCAATTACTTTTATAATTCACATTAGCAATAAATGTAGAGACCCTGAAGCATGTATTTTGCTAGTCCATATACTTGTTTGGCAGCGATAATGGCTTCACAACAAGATGTGACAGCATATTTAGAATTTGTATCACTTAAAAATCATTTAAGGTATTTAAATCATTGTTCAGGACTTTACTAACCTCAGCCTAAAGTGAAGAGGAAAATGCAGTTATATTCTTCCACAAATGGTGGTGTTCACTGTGAGACTTGCAAAGATCTGGTCCTGGCTGACACAATCTCACTGCATCTAAAATTAATTTAAACTCAATCAATCCTCTAGTTCAGAATACTTATCTGTATCTAATCCATTCTCTTCTTTTCATGCATGCACATGCATGTACGGTTTCTGTGAGCATGAGGGAGTGAAACAGATGGCTCTAACAGCAAGATTTTCCACTGACTTCTCTTTAATATAATATTTTCACAGGAAAATAATCCCTCACATGATTTATTAGGTATTTCTTGAACAGGAAACCTAGTACATATCCAAGTCATCTTCATTTCTTCCCAAAATATGTATTATGTCATCCAAATACAACACTTAGTAATTTTCTGAGGAAATAACCTTATTTTTGTAGTTGTCACCTTAATAAGCATATTGCTTTTACTTTTAACTGCTTCTTGGGACTTTACCATGGGCATGTAAAGCAAAAATCAGTTTGCATATTGCACAGAACACTGTTTAACCAGAAAGCGTCTGCCTACAGCAAGCGGTTTCAAAGGGGCAGTGTTCTTTGAGGATGAACCCACTTTAATACCAGTTCTTCTATGTATAGGTGTGCGTAAGTGAAGGAATGACTGAGCATGCATGATTTATAATACTGCTTATATTAAGAAGCATAGAGTATGCACTGCTAACTCCTGCTAATGGCTTTATAAAGCAGCAATTCTGGCATGTGGTTTCATTGATTTAAGACGAACTAATCCCAGTATTCTCATCTTTGCTTTTACGGGTGGTGGAAGAAGCCAACACCATTAAGACCCGGTTTTACATGTTAAAAGAGAATCCCGGTGGAAACTGCTCTCCCAGAGGGCTGAAGAGCCTTGGCACATGCAGTTGACAGAAGCAGGTCTAGAGATTAGTGCAAGTGTTACTCTGAAGAATCGCTCTTTCTGGCGTGTTTCTGTAGTCTCCCAAAGGAAATGCAGTCAAATGTTTAACCAAAGTTAATCCCTTCCCTGATTACCACTGTGCAGCTGAAGCGGGAGCAGCCAGCCAATAACAGCAGAGAGAGTCCCTCTAGGACTCCGGTCCGTAGAGAAGGAGGATTGACATACGGGATATGGAAACCTCAGCACTTCTGAAACTTCTGTTCACTTTCACAGCACTATTATGCATGATGCAAAAATGTTGTTCTCCTTTCCAATAGCAGCAGGAAGAATCACAACTTACTTTGTGTGTGTGATAAAGCATTTTAACACTAAAAGCTAATGGAAAGCACTATTAATAGGACAAAGTTCTGCCAAGATAGGTCACTTGTAATAATCCAAGTTGTACTGGTAATATCACTGTTGAGAATAATATTCATGTAAGAGTTGAACACCTAAGTTTTCTACTGGTTCTGTTAGACCAAAAAGGGCATTGCTGTGGAATTTTTGCAGGGACCTGTGAACTCTAGCATTTAATTTGTGGGTTTTTTCTTGTCTCGTGTGAATTGAAATAAAAACTTAGAATAAGCACAGTTTAATTTTAATGACTTAGTTAAACAAATGCATTTTATCTTTTCATCAGGCTTATGGATTTTTTTTCTCCATCATTGAGCTGTACAATACAAATATTGGTTTTGCAGATAAGGAATTCAATTAGCATTTCAAAGGGGTCAGATTCACTCCCTCTCATAGCAAGTTCTTATTAGCTTTTTTGGGATGATTAGGAGCCTTGATGAAATTAGATAGTCTAACAAAATTAAGGGAAATACATAAGGAGAGGACAATGTTTTATTTTTTATAATAAAAGAAGGTTTACTAAAATCATTCCAGAAGCTTTTGAAAATTTTGAGAACACAGTGTCGATAAATGACAGCAGCAGTACCTTAGCTAATGGAGGTAAGTGAATATATTCCTATCTATAGTTTTCCGATTTTAGGTCATCTTTTAAACCTGGGAAAGTATCTGAATATGCTTTAACTTTTATGCTTCTAAATGAAATTAGAATTTTATCTTCAGTGCATTTATTTCTTGCAAGGGAGGTAACTTTGCAAAAACAAAACTTCCTGTGTTTCAAATGTGGCATGTTTAGAGATGTCTGGGAGACAGGCTTTTGAGCCTCGTGTAACTGTGACCATTCCTGACCATATTTTTAAAGAAGCAAAAATACGTGGTGCCTATGGCCATGCAAGAGTTTCCCTGAGGAACTGCCATGCTTTCAAGAGGCATGGCATGCCCTGCACAAAGGAACAGTGAGGTCCTGGTGTATCTTCTAGCCCAAAGTGCCTTTGTGGCTTTTGACCACCCTCCCATGCAGGACTATGGAGTGCAAGCTGGTTGAGAGGCCAGTAAAACAGGGTGCTGAGGTAATTATTCTTCCAGGAGAGACATGCAGGTGCAATTAAATCTCACCCAGCACATGCTGACAGGTGATGCACAACTTCCACTCTGCTCATCTGCTAACTCCCAGCTGGGAACACAAGTTGTGCCAGAGCACATGGAGGCTTGCCCTCCTCCTTCTAGCAAAACACAGGCTTGAAACAGACAGCACTGGGACTGCTTTGTGTTGCAGTGGCATAAGTTTCCAGTTTTATCTAATCTGTCACAAAAAAAGAGGGGATCCAAGAGCGCCATCTGAAAGTGGGAAATCTTTGCTCTCTGGATTGAATCCATTATAGCATTAAAGGCAAATTCACCTTTTTTTTTTTTTTTTTAATTGAGATGTTCTGTTTGTTTGTTTTAAAGCTGCTTTTTTAAAATTTTTTTATACCGGGAGTAAAAGAAGGGGAGGAGGTGGGTACTGTTCCTGCAGAAGTTTCTGAAAAGCTGAATATAAATAAAATGAGTGATTGCATGACTCAGAGTAGCACTCAGTAATACAGGGGGCACTTGGCGTGGTGTCTGGAAATCAAACTCACACACTTGTGACTTCTTATGCTTGTCCAGGTGAAGATTAGAAACCACAGTTGCACAGCCATTTCTCCCAATGCTCTTTGGGAATTCTCATTTTCAAATGCATATTTGTCATGTAGTTAATAGATGTCTGACTTCTTCCCCACCCTACCCTCAGTAATTTTTTTTTAAAATTTATTTTCTTAAAACATCTGACACTGTTCTGATGTCTGTGTCTAAGTCATCTTTCAATGGCCTCTCAGTATTATCTGTTAAATGAGAATTTTCACCTAAGGGGAAAAAATATATATATGTAGTGGGAATCTTTGTGATTTCTAATGCTTCTTAGGGTTTTTAACTTAGCTGAAAATGAGTGCGAAGTAGGGTAAGATGTGCAGAACTGCAAGCTGGCACAAAGATTTATGTAACCCCTACTTGCCTTAGCATGTGTGACGTTTGGCTTCATTTGGCTTTTGTCTCAGTGGCGACCTACCTTCCTAACCTTGTGTTTCATTAGTAACAGCACGATAACCCTGCTAAAACGCAAAATATTGCAGCCTGTCTTTGATGCTGACTGCAGATTAATTTCAACTGCTGTGTAGGAAGATACAATTCTTACAGACTACAAAGCAAATGTAGTCCTACTGGTTCTTGACTGCTCTATAATAGGAGCTAATGTCCCAAGTTTGCTTCAGAAGTTCTGCCTTGAAGACAGCAGATGTGTTGCTAAAGCCATCTGGCTCTTTTTTGAATATAATTTGTATGCCTATAAATAATCACCATGCATATGGGCTGCATTTCAACCGTGTGTTCCTCAAACTATGTAAGTTAAGATAATTTATTTCTTCTAGTCTTACAAAGAGCTTATGCCATACATTCCGGTCCTCTTGTTAATATTCTTGCAAGCTCTCAGAGTGAAAAAGGAACTTATGTGTACTAAGAAGCCAGAAAAGTTGATTAGATGAGGAAAAATAAAATACCCCTTTAGGCTTAAGCAATCACTGACTTTTTTTCACTATTTTCCAGCATTTGAAGTAGCAATTTAGAGTCCCAGAGCTGATTCCAATCTCAAGCCTGCACATGTGTGGCATTAAGAAGAAAAGTGTTAGAGAAGGGATGCAAACAACCTCAGTCAGAGATATTATTCTTCTGAAAATATTTCTGCCTAGTGTGCAAAAACCCGATGTGTGAACTCTTGCTCACCTTTCCATTCGGGATTCTCTGACTGATCAGCTGCATAGTTATGACTCATATGCATGGAAGTTTTCCTAAGACAGCACTAAATTTGGCTTTGCTTGAAATGGAAAAAAATAAATCCCAATATCTTATAAAATAAATATTTAAATCAATCTCTATTACTTGTGCTTACTCCTTTATGAGCCAGTGTAATTTTGCTGTAGAACTTTCCAGTCTATATTCTTTAGCAAAAAAAGTAATTTGAATATAATTTGTCCATATATTGGATTACCTGAGTATCACAAATAATGAAACAAAAATGAATGTCATTGCATCTCAAGCGAAAGGAAACTCATTTTTTGCACTTGATTGCATCAGCAGAATAAAGAATTCATACAATCTTTTTAGAAGACAATTTGAAAATGCATGTTATTTATTGGAGAATAGCAAAAAAGCATTTATATGACTACTGAATACACAAATTATTATAGACTGCTCAGCTACCTATGATCCACAACTATTTGTGTTAACAAAATGAGTTGTTGTTTGGGTTTTTTTCCACTTTTAGTATGGTGAACAAAACACCTGACATTTCTGACCTGATTAGAATTTCTGTGAGGAGGGGACAGGAGATTCCTGGTATTCTGTCTTCAATTCTGTTATGGGCCTCGAGATCAGCATCAATTTAGTGCATTCTTAGATGAAGTATGTAAGCAGCCTGTTGATTCCAAAAAAATTCATGTGCAAATTCAAAGCATCCCTTAGATATTAGAATTTTGTGGAAATGGAAGTGCAATACTCAGGATTTTAGAGACGGGTTAGATGTTTAGCTCAAGGACTTCAACTACATTGTTACTTTGGCTTGCTTAAATATAAGTAACTAAGATTGTCTTACAAGTGAATTTAGCCTTAGAAAGTTAAATGAAATTTATTTTTTGAATGAGTGCTATGTATATATGCACTTAAATCTCATGCATGTAATGCAAAAGAATGTAATATTCCACTTACTGTTTCACTTTTCCTTATAACATGCTGGTTTTCATCAATTAAGGCTGGTTTAGCAGTCTTCTGAACAAATGCTTACGAACTGACAAATGTTGATCCAGTGGAAGTGAAACACTTTTGTGTGTGTCTCTGCATAAATTTGTTTCTCTGTGTAAGGCTTTTGAAAAAAATCTGAAATGTATAATGGCACTCATCTTGGTAACCATTTAAATACTCTCCTGGATATGAGCTTTGGTTTCCCACAGTGGTACTGGAATTGTTGGACTTCTGGTCACACTAGGGTGCTGTTTCTGCCAAAGGAACATTTTACTTAATGTCTTTATCTATAGTACCTTAATAGTCTTCACCGAAGGACTCACAAATGCTACTTTTTCAGACCTTGAAACAATTGTGTGGGATAATAGCCCTACTGATGTGGCATTAGACCATAAACCAGTTTTATACCTTCTTAAGCTTACATGTCATCTTATTCTCTGTAGACTGAAATTTGGAAGATGCTAAATAAAATTTTCATCCATTTTGAATGGTGAATTGAATTTCACAGTTCTTGTCAGTAGCTGGTATCTATATGCATTAATTGATGTGGAAGATATTGTAAAGGTTGTTTTGGTTGGAAATGGGTGGAAATAAGCCAAAACCACCAGAATTTTATGATCAAACATTATTTTTACTGTATCAGAAAAGTATTATTATTTGGAGATTTACTGAGTCTCAAAAGCCTGATCACAGAATCACAGAATTATTAACATTGTAAAAGACCTCCAAGATCATCCAGTCCAACTGTCCCTCTACCACCTATATTACTTTCTAAACCATGTCCCTAAGTACCTCATCCAACCTGTCCTTGAACACCCCGACGGATGGTGACTCCACCACCTCCCTGGTCAACTCATTCCAATACCTAACTACTCTTTCTGAGGAGAAATTTCTCCTGACTTCTAACCTGAACCTCTCCTGGTTTAACTTGAAGCCATATGTTTTTAGCTTTGATCAAAAAAAAATTTTTTTCTATAGTTATGTTTTCTTTAGGGCATAAGGTTCAGAAGCCATTCTGAAAAATCAAGTCTAATGTAATTTGTAAATCTGGAATTCTGTCTTCAGCATTAACTTATGCTCAAGAGGCCTTTTTTTTTTTTCCTTAAGTTTCTGAAATTCTACTTGTGCGAAATTTAATTCTGATAAGTGATGGAGACTGTAATTTGCAAACTAGCTGTGCTGCCACCTTTTCCAATTTCCCAGGTTACATAGTTGGACAGGGAAGCCAGAGAAACCTGTCCTAGTATGATCCACAGTTTGGAACTGGCTTTCAAGAGATCAGAGGTTGATCTGCTGCTCTGCAGAGAGAGTGACCACTCAAAGAGCAGAGACAGACATCAGTCTGCTGGAACTGCATGACAGAAGCACAAGTTACTGCTGCAGTCAAGGCTTAGAGTGTCTCAGCAAAGAGGTCTTTCCTTTTGGCTTCTGTGAAGCTTTACTCAGCCTGTCTTAGGTACTGGTACCATAAAGAAGCAGATACGGGATGGTGTGTGTACAGGTATAGATAGATATTTTGTTTAAAAAATACAATCTCCCCAAGAATTTTTATCTGTGATTAAAATACTAGAGTTGCACTGTGCTGTATAATGCAGTTAAAGGTCTTAGAGGCTTCTGGAGTTGCTTCTTTAAGGCTTTCACTTCTGACTTGGATGTTGAATCCTGACAGAGGCAGTATTAGGGAGTCGCATAGTCATTTACAATATTGATCTGTTTTCCTCCATGGCTTGTTTTCTGTCTGTCTTATAAATGTGATGCCTACATCCTGGAAGTCGTATGAAAGATGGAGCCTCCAATTAAACTGGTTGCTAGACTGCTCAAAAAAGTTAATGTACAGGACAGACAGGATGTGAATTTGCCTTTCTAATGACCTGAAGCACATATTGATCAGTAATTTAAAAAAAAAAAGACACAAATAATGGTAGAGCCTGGTCCTACTACTTTTACCTTAGCATGAAATGCATGTGAACAAATGTTCACAAATAGAATCCTGCTGATCAAAGTTATGCACAGGAGCTTTTGCAACTTTTTTCTGGAATCTTTGTCACTTATATCCAATAAATATTCTTGGTTGTCCAGAAAAAGAAAATCAGACATAAGTGATGAAAATTATCTAAAAAAATTAAGCACAAATACTGTATGATGCTAAAAGCAAAACTTGTAAAGAGGAGGGATTGGATGATGCTGTCAAAACAGTAGCTGAAATACATGTTGTGTATACATTTAACTAAGATCAAAGAGGATAAAGTGGAACACAATGGGGATACTATTAGGTTACTACTCAAACAAAAGTGAACTAAACATTTGACACTGTCCTGCATGATATCCTTCTCTAAATTGGAGACACATGTATTCAATGGATGGATCACTTGTTTGATAAGAAATTGGCTGGACAGTCACACTCAAGAAATTCTAGTAAATTATTCAATGTCCAAGTGGGGATCAGTGATGTGTGTCATTCCTCCGGGGTCTGTATTGGGACCATGATTGTTCAACATCTTTGTTGGAGACATGGACAGTAGGATCAAGTACATCCTGAGCAAGTTTGCTGATGACACCAAACTGTGGTGAGGTCAACATGCTAGAGGGAAAGGATGCCGTCAAGAGGGACTTTGACAGGCTTGAGAGGTGAGCTCATGTGAACCACATGAACTTCAACATGGCCGTGTGCATGTGTGTCAGCACAATCCCAAGCACAACTACAGGCTGAGTGGAGAATGGATCAAGAGCAGCCCTGAGGAGAATGACTTGGGAGTGTTGATTTGATGAAAAGTTCAACATGAGCCACCAATGTACACTTGCAGTTCAGGAAGTCATCCTTCCCGGACTGCGTCAAAAAACAGGTTAAGGGAGGTGATTCTGACCCTCTCCTTTGCTCTCATGACACACCACCTGGAGTGCTGGATCCAACTCTGGGGCCCCCAGTACAAGACAGGAATGGAGCTGTTGGAGTGAGTCCAGAGGAGGGCTGCAAAGATGACTAGAGGCCTGGAGCACCTCTTCTATGAAGGCATGCTGAGAGAGTTGGGCTTCTTCAGCCTGGAGAAGAGAAAGCTCCAGGGACATCTTAGAGCAGCCTGCCAGTACCTAAAGGGGTCTACAGGAAAAATGGACTTTTTACAAGGTCATGTAGTGATAGGACAAGGGGTAACAGCCTTAAGTTGAAGGAGGGTAAATTCAGATTAGATATTTGAAAGGAAGTTTTCACTGTGATGGTGCTGAGGCACTGGAACAGGTTGCTTAGGGAAGCTGTGGCTGCCCCTCCTTAAACATGTCAAAGGCCAGGTTGGATGGGGCTTTGGCCAATCAGGTTTAGTGGAGGGTGTCCTTGCCCATGGCAGGGGTGTTGGACTATGTTGCCTTTAAGGTGCCTTCCAACCCAAAACATTCTATGACAAGCTCTTATTCTTGAGACCTAAAGTCTTGAGAAGCCTGATCCCCTCTGCCTGAATGCACCACAGCCTGCCTTAGCACAAAGGGTAGAGGCAGTGAAGGGTGGTGTGGTGGTACGTCTATTAAATGGCACTTTCCAAATATTCAGTGAAATTGAAAATAGCTGTTTCCTTGGTAAGAGCTTCATGATCAAAGCTAGAATTCCCATCTCCTTCCACTTTCTTCCCATGACTATAAACTGCCTGAAAATGTTTCTTTGATTAGACTTTGTGGTTTTATTTACTAAACATCTGTACAACACTTGTGCCTAAAATCCTTTGAAACCTTCTTGCTTCCCTCTCAGATTCTTTTTGTCTTATTTGAATTGCCTTGATTTGTTTTGTACTGTTAATTTCTGTTTGGAGCAAATAGAAGTAAGGTTTTTGAAAACTTAAAATGGTGGGTAGGAATGTGACCGTATTTTTAACTACATCTCTCATCTTCCACCTCTGTCACTTGATATAAGCATGGTGAAATTGGACTATCAATATAGTACAATACTGTACAGTAAAACATCTCTGAGATAACAGTTAGTGATCCTAACAGGGAGGGTGAATATATATCCCAGAAAAAAAGGAATGACTTTTACAAGAGCACATGTCATGTAGCTGTAGTATTACTTTAGCTGAGAATGCTTTCTCCTAATTTTCTTAGGCCCCTCTCGGTTGTGATTACAGAGCTACTGCTCCAGTGAAAGTTCAAAGTGGGCTGGGTTGATTATAGAAACATTCTTTAAGGATGCTTATGTTCAATATCAGTACTGTTCTGATGCCCCTTCTTCCTTCTTCCCCTTCCTTCCCTTCCTCTTCTATCATCCTTATGGCTGCACATTTCCACACATGGCTTTGTTCTTTTCAAAGGTCCCCATATTTGTGGGGATACATTGCATAGTAAAAAAAAAAAAAAAAAAAAAAAAAAGCAGAACTGGCAGTGTATCTTCATCCTATATTCATTACTTCATATTAGGTATGGTTCAAGAAGCTGGTGCTTAAAACACAGCTCCAAGTTGGAGAAATCCAGAGCGTGTGAATGGTACTTTTATTGTGATACATGGTAGACTGACCATGTGAGTCTTTTGGAATAAGTTATCTAAAAATCTTATTTCATATAAAAGCTGCATTTCTAAGTTCAATACAGAAGTAATGTCATTTAAGCTATGTCCTTCTGGTTTTCTCTGCTATATTACCATCTAAACTAAGTGTACTAATTGGCTAAGAAATATACAGCAAATTTAATAGAACTTTGCAATTCTTTTTAGGACTTAACAGCACAGAAAGTCTATATTTTGGGTTTTGTTGTGACTTGCAGCAGCTACTGCAAGGTAAGTGGTAGACACGTATCACATCACCTTGAACCTTGCAGACTGCTGCATTAATCCCCAGGGTTGTGCTGGCGCGCTCACTTCACCTCTCATCCGTGAGGTGGGATTCTTGAGATAGGAGGAGAGGAACAGTTGTTTCAGAGTGGATAAATTCAGAGGCCCCATTAGGACTGTGACCAGTTTGTGGTTTACCTCCTGATGTTTTCAATCACTGCAATGGCCATACTATAACCTCCATTTCATTCCCTAGTTGAGAGTGCTCTGTTACTTTCCTATTTTTAACACTTTTTCGGTTGGTTTAGATTCAGCCCCTCTTATTTCTGTAACTTCCTAGTTCACTGAACACTTAAAAGGTTGTTTTCCTTATTGAAAGGGGATGCACAAAGCTCTTCCCGTGTGACACAAGCTTATTTTTTTTTCAAACTGTAAGGTAGCATCTTTTGCTTACTTAAATTACATGACAAAGTGGAGAATCAGAAAGTTCGGGTAAAGGAATTAAAATGATGTGCCTTCATAGTGCACTGAGTTCAGTAACTGATCTTTTTGTCTTCACAATTTCAGGAGCTTAGTAACACATTTTAATAATCATAAGAGATCTATAAGCCAGCTTGTGAAGTGACATTAGCACAAAGACCATATGGATGATTGTGAAATATCTTGTTGAATTTTTAGGAGTGTGAATTTGTCTAGAGTCATGTCTCCCTGAATACAAAAATAATTTCTCTTCTGTTCACTCTGAAATCTTAGTTTCAAACAACACAAAGCTTTGCAAACTCTGTTTTGCAGATTTTTTAATTTTCTCAAAATCAACCTTAATTACCACATATAGATCTTTCTGTAAAGGACATGAATATCCATAGTAATCTATATGCTGCGTGCTTTATTCATGGATGGAAAAAAAGTGATAAATAAATCAGAATATTAGGTCTTTGCAACAGAGCAGATATCGAAGAGAAACTGGTTTGGTTGCTGTTTCTAAAGTAGTTTTATCTGCAGTCCAACGATCTACCTTCCAAATTTTCTTTATAAGTACACAAATTCCCACTTTTATGTACTCGTGCCCTTTTCACTATGTGCCACTTTCAGCTGTTGATGAATTATTGATTTTTCCTGTCACAATTCTCTTGTGTTACAGTACTCATGAAACTGAAAAAGAAACAAAATTCATTGTTTTGCTTTGGTTTGGTTTTTTAATGAGGTCCACTCTTTTAGGATGTTCTTATTTTTGTGTAAGGTTGTGTGAAAGGGGTGTTGAGTTGGCCACAAGGATAGGACATCAACTTGCACCCAAATGAGATGGATCTTTGAAAATATTAAATAAATTGATGAAGATAGCAACAGAGTTGAGGAGTAAATATATCTGTCAGAAGTCAGTCCTTCTTGTCACTGGGGGCGGGAGGGGGCAGAAAAAGAAACTAAATGTTTACTAAGATGATAATTTTTCTGGTTTCACTATGGGGTTTCAGTCAACCTTTTGAAGCATAATCAAGTTTTGTAAACCTGCTGTGAACTAAGTTTATGTGTTTACCTTTCTTTTACAGATAGCGTACCTTTAATTGAAACAGTTTAAGAAAAGAAACAAAACAAAAAAAAGGAACAGGCTTGTATAAATTTGCATTGTTAAATATTGGTGATTCGGTTTAGATTACTAAGACATTGGGTTAACTAACTTTGCCTTGGCTATTGTGGGCTTATTCATCACACTCCCTGCTCTCAGGCCAGTGCTTCTGCTCAGGAACTCCAGTCAAGAGCAGGGCCAGCTGTGGCTGCATCACTGCCAGCTGCATGGCAGCACTGGGAACAGTGCTCTAGGTCAGCTCTGCTGCCCGCTCCCTCCTGCATCCTGGGTTTGGCAGGGGCCTGTAATAAACAGTTAAGAGAAATGTGTGAGGTCTTCCCAGCATGTAGGTGTGAGATGTGTTTGGTCTTTTACTATAGCGGTTAGAAGCTGGTGTTAAACCTAGAGCACATAATCTAATTTAAAATCTGCATTTGTACTATCAATATTACAGACTGTGCACTTAGTTCCCAAGCACTGGGTTTTTCAGATATTTACATCTTGCTTCAAATACTCCACAGAGTTCCATGGTCTGTTCACAGGCTGAGGAGAAACACGATTCTTTTTTACAAGTTTTGTCACTTTAAATGGATTTGAACGTTCATTGGTTCCTCTGCCTCTGAAGTTTTGGTGAAAGGCTTTCTTTTTTTAAGAATCACATTAACTGCTTTAAGTCTATGTTGTTTCATATCAATGCTAGACAAAGTAAATACACATTTCCTAACAGGAGTAATATAGTACAAACAACTGTACTGTGTGCTGATAAGTGGATTGGATCATGAATACATTAAAAAACAAAGGAATGCATTGATTATTATATGTGAATCAAATACTAAACTTTCAGCCCAGAAACCTGTTTTGAGAAAATTTTAATGATCTTGCTTCCAGGTGATAGTAGATGCCATGCAATGTTTGCAAGTAGAATATAATTTCTCTCTGCACTTAATTCCATAAACATCTCATCAAAGAAGTAAATTGTTTGACAATCAAATGCAGGATATGCAGGAGACTTTAGTCCAAGTTTATTGATGTTTATGCAATCTGCAAATCAAATGATTCTTGCCATAATAGAGGAAGAAACTTCAGTAAAAAATCACTATTATGAGCAGATGACATATGTTTGTGTTAGTAGCCATGTATCCTTGCAGTTTTGTGATCAGAAACAATGGAATAAAAAGATAGTGGCATACTTCTTTCCCTCTTGTCTGAATCAAACTCAAATTTATTGTGATGTAGAAAGCATTTCCATTTCTTGTTCTTAGACCATTTCTATCACTCTAATGCAAAGGATTTTTTACAGTAATGTTTAGTGGTTTATATCTTAGGATCCATAGAAGATAGGACCTCAAGAGAAGGAGGTTTCTACTCCTTCCCACATCCCAAAACAGTCATGACTGTTTGTCAAATCCATTCTTAAAAACTCTGGGAAATTTATTCCAGTGCTTAACTGCTCTTTCAACTAGAAAGGTTTTCGTACCTTGGATGTTTTACCTACCTTAAATTTACCACACTTCAATTTAACTCTATTGCTTCTTATATTGTCCGCTATAAATCTTGAAAGCAGTATAAACATCCTCTTGGATTTTAAGCCTGTTTTTCGAAGAACTCATTAACCCCTTGCAGCCTGTGAATTTAAAGCCAGATTTCCCTTATATTATTTTGGTTTTATGTGAAATATGAAACAGTGTGAGATTGGAGTAGATTTCAATGAAGTCCAGCTTGATACTGTTTCTTTCTAATTTAAAGTGAAACTTTAAGAATTACTCACCCAAGTAGATCTTTACCAGAAAGCTGGTTTGGTTCCCATTTTCTGTAGACTTGCTATCTTGTGCAGCTATTTCATAGTGGTTTCATTTCCTAGTGGTTTCAAGTTCTGCAGCTTGTTTACAAGATGGGCATGTAAGATACCGCTTTACTAAACTCAAGACATATGGCGTTTACTGCTTCTTCCTCAAGGAAAGCATATTATTGTGTCATAAAAGGAAGAGGGATTGTCTTTGACAAAACATTCTTGACAAATACCTGTTGGCTGTTGTTCACTTAATTTCTTATTTTGCAGATTGTCTTTCTACTAGTGTAGGCAATTTCTTTCTCAAGTTATGTGAATAGATATAAATAACATTTTATGTTATTGTCTCAAAGATGGCTTCACAGCCAGCCACAGGAATGACATATAAAAAATAATCGCATTCCTGGAGTTTTTAGGGAAATGCAGTATACACTTTGAAAAGGATAGTTAACACTGAAGTTGAGCCCTTTTCACTCAATGAGCCAGATGTCGTGTGTTTGGACTTACAAGCCCCATCCTAGGTATGTTGGGTTCAGGCAGGGGGTGTTTATATTGGCCACCTCCTGGAAGAGTTTTAAACAAAAGCCTTGTTTAATTTAGGTCCACCAGGAATCTGTCCCTCTTTAGTTATTTGTTTTCTCCTCTATGCAGGGCTTTCTAGAATCTTTAATTCTGGGCTGGGTTGGGCAGTATCTCTGGCCTACTTTTCATAGTAGCTTATTGGTTTTTTGGGTTTTTTTTTGGTGCTGATGGTTTCTGGAAATACCACCTGAATTTGATAGGTTGCTAGCTGTGAAAAGAGATAAATGAAAAACACAAACCCATGGCTTCTGTGGAAGGTAGTCTCGTTTTTTGTGATTTTTTTTTTTTTTTGGGGGGGTGTGTACTAGGGGCATGGAATATGCGTGGTTGTTGGCACTCAAATAAATGAAAATATATGGCCTATTTTGAGTAAAATTCTTCAATCCAACAATTTCTTTGCTAAGAATGTAACTTAATTCCACAAATAGTTCTTATCCAGCCCTAACTGGTAGGGCAGTGAGTGCCTCAGGCCTCCATCTTTGCTTGGACAACAGCTCTTATATCTCTCCTAGTTTCTCACAGATACGAACATTATCATGATGCCATCTAAGGGAATTACAGCATCATGCTGTACATGATGTAACCTCCTAATAAGTATTTGTAAATCGGGAGTGTTTGGAATTTTTTTCAGATAGCATGATTTGTTGCAATAGCACCTTTTGTGAAGAATTTCTTGGTAAAGTTTTAGATAAAATTCATTAACAGGTAGGCCTTAGACATAAAATGTGGGTCTGTGGCTAAATAATGGAATTAAGCAAAGACAGCTGAGCTCTGAATCTATTATTAATGCAGCAGAGCTATAGTCACCCAGTACACATGGGTAATTCAGCGTGAACAATAGGAATGACACCCCAAGTCTTTCATTAATATGTGCAACTGGTGCAGTCATTTCATTCTTTCACTCACCTCGGAGAGGTGATCCATCCTGTGGCGTTGTTCGATGTTGTGTTTGATATTATGCAAAGAACTTTTTCATCTTTGAGTGATCATTTTTCTTCTGACAAAATAAATAATTGATCTGTGTAACTGGTAAAAATAAGCAACAGGGAGATGCAGTAGCAATCTTTTTTCCTTTGCAAGCAAGTAGCATTACAGCTGTTCACCTATTCAATCTAGTATCGCCAGACCTAAATTCTTGCCCTTCCCTTCCACTTTGCCTGCAAATGTCAGTCCTGTTATATAAGGTCAAACATGAAAAAAGTAGATGTCTTAAGAGTCAGCAAGGGCTCAGGCTCAAGTAGAATGTGAAAGTGGATATGAATGCTTGCTAAGCACTGGTTACAGATGAAGAAAGTATCATTGCTGGAATCAAGCGGACATTTGTCTTATTCATTGAGGCTGGAAGTAAATTTGTGTGTGAAACCATGTGTTTTCAGACAAGATACAAATGAGTCTCAAGAGTTTTATTGTTTAACTGTGTAAATACATCTTGAGCCACTCACACAAGGGAAGAAATGGAAGCAGTTAGCGCTGAAAAATTAACATTTCATTTTCATTCTTCCTACTTTTCTCTTAACATTCCCAGTCCCAGTGCCTTGAATATGCTACAGTGGGAAACAGTGGGATATCATCATCCAAAATCATCTTAAGTGTTGATCTGGTTATTCTTTGTCAAATTAGAACAGTGCTTATGCTTTTCAGTTGTTACTATTTTCTCTTGGACTCCTCTCTGACTATGAATAATAATAGATGTAGTAATTTGAGGAGTATTTCTCAAATTAATTGTTCTATAGACAATACCATTCTTTTCTGAACCCCTCCAACTTTAACCCATACTTCGTTAAGTAGTTCTTCATCTGATCTCTTGTAGCGTGAAGTGCCTGTCAAATCTGGAGATGAGTTTTGGGGAAACGGGTCCAAAAATGCAACATTTACTTACAGTTTACTTTTTAGTTTTGCATGGCAAGAATTATTTATGGAAGTAAGGAGGGAGAAATATTTTTCCATCCTTAGTTTTCTTGCCAGTCTGTGGTCATGTTCATTTGTCCCTTATGTCTTCACACCATTCTCTCTGTATTTATTTGATGCATGTCATACCAGTTTTACTGTGAAAACTGAAATGTTTTGTTACAAAATAACTGAGTTTCTTTGTCTAAGAATGCAAGAGCTGTGTTTTCTGTTGTTGAATATTTCATAACGTCAATCCCTTTCCTCCTCCTTTCTCTAGCTATGCAACTTAAATTTTCAGGCTTTGTTCACTTAATAACAAATAATCTTTTCCTTCCCTTTCTTCCCTTATAATTATTATTTTTGTCTGTGTTCAGGTTCCAGCCTCGCTACAACTGCACACAGGAGTTGTGGCAGCTGTGACAGGGGCCTCTTTGAAGCCTGGGAAGCAAATACACCTAATGAAAGGGCTTGAATACCCTCTCCAAAGATGTTTGTGGTCAATTCTAATAATTTCATATTTTTCCTATCCCCACGCTACCCAGTGTTTCTCTAAAGTTTAGTTTGACTTAGTTGCAGAACTTCCTTTCCTCAAGAGATACTGGCTCATGCAGGGGTCAAAGGCATCCCTTATGAGAGGACTGTTTCAGACCTACCATGCGTGTTTGGTTTTTGACAGACTTCAAATGCAACCCCTCTGGAACAACACTCGCTTGCTGGCAAGTGGACTAACATCAGAGCTTTTCCTAGATAATGGGAACAACTGCAATTGCAAGTTTGTTGGCCAGGCTACATTACAGTTGGTGATTTTTCTTTTTTTTTCTTCTTTTTCTTTCTACTGTGTTGAATGGAATTTAAGTTTCTATTAATGAGTGAAGCACATAAGGGTCTAGAAAAACTCAAAGGCTTGAAGCCACTGTTGCCGGACTTATTTGCAAACAAGATTTCTTAAATATTTCTGTATAGTTCTTACCATTGTATAATCACCTTGGCCCCACCACATGTTTCAGTCTATTTCACTCTATTCATTGCTTTCCGTTGCTGGTTCAGTATGGTGGCAGCTGAAGCTACAGGAAGCCTCAGATCCATTGGTCAAACCATTGACCTACATGTAAGTCATGACCATGTAGGTCAAACCATTGACCTACAAAGGTTCAATTATCTCTTCCCACGTGATGGCAACAGTTCAGGTCATAATTATTTCTGAATCCCATCTCTTATTGAGGGGTGGGAAATACTATCACCAAATGGTAAGTGGAAATTGAGGTTGTATTAAGTTTTTTGGTTTATGTAGCAAGAAAAACTGGCAAGTCAAGAGAACAGACAAAGAGAAAGCACACTTCTTAATTTTGGGGTTTTTTTTTAAATAATATTATTTTCAGTGGTGTACAAACTACTGCTACAAACGCTCTACCGTCCTTGTATTGTGTTGTTTTTTTCCTATTTGGATTGTGTTGGTTTTTTCCTACTTGGATATTTGTGAGTATAAAGAAAACAGCACCTAAAATTGCATCTACTTTTCATTCCCTTGCTGTATGTCTTGTATGATGAGGCATAAAAGTCATCAAACATCTTTCTTAAAAGTTAATTGTCTTTATCATTACTTATTGCCAGGATGCTATGTCTTTCCTCTTCCTGTCTCAGATTATTTATTTTGTGTGTGCTTTTGCATTCTAGAGATTTCTGAAAAGTTTTAAACTCAGTATCTCTGTTGCATCCCTGGAATTATGACAGTTATCCTCAAAATTATCATGTGATACATTTTCTTCACACATAGCACACATATGTTTGTCTATATATATTAACTGAAAACATTTTGATGTTCACCTTCAAGGAATTAACTGTCACCTCTGAAGAGAGGATTATTTTAAGATCAGCATCTCTTCATTTTCATTCTTGGCTTGATCTTAAAATAATTTGAAAACACGCAGAAATATCCAACTGTAATGGCTGTAGTACTGGTTACTCCACAGCAGTGTTGTTGCACTGACTGGTTTTATTGGAGACACCACTTTCCACTGTGCATAGTTTCACTACAGCTCCAACAGCTGGATGCAGTGCCAGCACAAACTCAATTGAGAAAGACAGGGGGCTGGAGTCCTGTACCCAGAAGCACACTTTTTATCACTGTTAGTAATATAATGAGCTAATTCTAGGTGCTTTATTTTCCTTTTATCTAACTTTAATTTATCATGATTGTTGGTAGTTAGTCTGATTCATTGCAGTTATCCTCTTGTATTTTTTGAGAATGTACCCACAACTGGTAAATAGGAGATGGGATGCAAAAGGGGAGAGAAAATGAAGGTGTGTGTTGCAATGTATGAAGCAGCATATTAAGCCATTTCCTAGGGAGGAAAATGAAGGGGGTTTAGAAAGCTTTAATGTTGTCAAAGACCTTTTAGCCTGAATAGTACACTTGATACAACACAAGGAAACATATTATTTAGGAAATAGGTGAAGTTACTTTATGAAACTGGGAGAAACCTGTATCAGTTGAAGCAGCAACAAAGGCTATGCCTCAGCTTCTCAGTAAATCATTTCCTAGCAGAGTCATATAGGCACATGACCTCTCAAGAGAACAACATTTTTGTCCCCTGAGTGAGACTGCTTTGCTCAGTGAGGACTTATTCAAGCTGTAGAACCAGGTGAAAATGACTTCTGGTGGACTTGGCAAATTTTTTAATACTATGAGAATAACCTCGTCCTTTCAAAGAACTCAGGAGAAAAATGTAACTTGTCAAATTGGATCTGCCACTAAGGAACCCAGAAACATCAGTGCCCTGACCCTCAGATGCTAGTGCAAACAGCAACATAGTTTAGGATATAGTTAATGTTCAGTTAATATACAATTAAAGCAAGACCCTATCGATATAGAGTCTGAGGTAAAGCTGGCTTTAAGCATCTCAGTTGATTTGTATCAAAACCTTTAGGCAGGCTTGTAATGATTGAAACGGGCTCTAAAATTTCAGAACAGGATATAAACCTAATAAATCCTATTTATTCTAGTAATTCATAAATATGTCTAATCAAAAATACTGAATTCATTTATACTTAAACACTTTGCTGGAGCTAAACAGAACCTGTAGGCAGCACTTGGATTACCTCTGCCTAAACTGGTCAAAAAGCTTTTTTCTTCTTTTGAGATGGATTTATGTTTCATGCCTAGGAATATAGGATCAGGAAATCATGTTCCCCAGAAAATACAAATGTCTTATATATTCTTTCTGTGTTACCTGGCTTTAGCAAGGGAGGCCAAGCCACATTTGCTTTTGGGAAAATATTCTGTATCTTAAAGCTTTAAAGACTTTTCAAATCTCTATATCAAGCCTTTAAAACATATATTTAGTTTCTTAGTTGAGTCAGTCGCATGCTTAAATCAGTCAAAATTCAAAAACATTAAAGTGCGTGTCATGCAATATCATAGTAGTGATATGCAAAGTGCATATAATGGTAGTGTAACCTTGGATAATTCACATTGTAAAATATATTCTGGCTGTTTACAGATTAAATTCTGAAAACACAGAGGAAGTGATTTTCAGATCTATCCTTTCTTTTCACAGATGATTGCAAGTGATTATCTGTATCTATGTAAAATGGTTGTGAAATGGGGTTAGGCTCAGTAATAGTAAGGGAGTCCTGTCACCTCATAAGTGATGGTTTCTCATTGGTTCCACAATGCACATAGTGATAAACTGGTGTACATTTAATCTGCCTTTCATAAATTTTCTGCTCCTGTACATTAAATATTTGCTGTGTTATGAGCTTTAGGAATTATCTTGCCTTTAAATTTTAGTGAGATTATCATATACTTAGGTAGCCACTTTCCTTCTCTAACCCTCTAATTCGAAGTCTATATGTGGGGTAAAAAGCAGTGTTGTAAGTGAGCATTAAGTCACAAAATATTTTTGATTGCTTCTTCATTGAAGGAAAATAGTACTAAACCAGAAAAACAACTGAAGTATGATTCACACCTGGAAACACAAATCTGATTTACTTTCTTCAGAAGGATTGCATTTAAAATAGTGTTGGCTGATTAAATGCCTACATCTCCTAGCCATGCTCCAAAATACTGACCAATAGGAACAAACCAGATAGTGTTATCAGAGAAACCAATTCTATGTTTAGTCTGAAATACACTTTTCAATTTCCTTTGTGAAACACAAAATTTAAGTCATCAGGATTTCATCCTAGAGAGAAAAAAGGAAGCATCATTTAAATTGAAATAATTTGTTACATTTTTTTTTCCATGGAATAATTGCAAGGGTCTTCTGGTTAGGTGCCATCAAATTTTGGCCACTTGATAAGACAGCATATTTCCCCTCTAGACTTAGATGCGTGTTTCAAGACTATGAAGGAGAAAAAGGAAATGTTGGATTATAATGATCAGATTGAAAATGCTAGCCTAGTTTAAATGTAAGTGGCATCTTTCAAGTATGTAAGGTTATGATGTCCCTGCATGTATTTCAGTACTCCAAATTTGCTCAGAAATTCACTTTTCCTTCAAACTTTTCCTTTGTCAGAAGTTTGCAGGGTCTCTGAAAGACTTTTGTCCAACAGCCAATAATTGAATTTGCTATTGACAACTGTGTTTTTCCAATAGATGGTATGGACATCATGATTCAAGATGCTCTATGATTGCTTTTTTTAATTTATAGAATTATTTATTTATTTTTATGATTTCATTTTAAAGTCTCTATCTTTCTTTGTTATAAGATTCTAAAGTACGTATGAGAAGTATGTACTTTACATATTTAGGACACAAACCCTTTAGGTCTGTATTGTTCCTACTCAGAAAATCATGTCTAGTCTTTTGGTTGTGGGACCTAGATCTCCATGACATGTTTAGATTGGTTTTCATAGTAACTGTCACTAAATCCTTCAGTCAACTAATCAAATTGATTACTTGCTGAAATGAAACTGACTGCATTCGAGAAGGAGATAGATGGTTCCCATGTCTTAGCATAAAACTAGAAGCATAATACAAAAATGTAAATAAAAGTTTAAAATGTTACTTGAAAGCTATATCCATGGCATAGAGACAAAATTTATGCCCACAGTGGCTTTTTTCTACATTTGGGTCAGAACAAAATAAATTTGAGAAAGGATCAACTGCTTTTTGTATCTAAAACAGGAAATAATGATTTTGTTTCATCCACACTCAGACTTGACTTCCAGTGCCTTAGAGAACCTTTTCTGTTTCCAGGCAAAGCTTTTCTTTTCATCCAAATGTTACCTATTTTAAGAACTCCTTGAACTCAGAAAAAGGTGTTGCCATTGTACCAACAGAAATACAATTTTCAAGTATAGCTACTGTATAAGGTATGCCTGACAAGTCTGTGGCCTGCATAGTTTTACATTCAGTTCTTGCTTCCCTAAGAATGACATCATATGTGTTTGTTAAATATTTTGTCTCTCCAATTGAAAACCTACATGAAGAGAGCAATAGCAGCCTACCACGAGTTTTCCCTATATCTGACTCTTTGCCCCTTAACATTAACATCACGATTGTGAAGCAACTCCAGTGATTGAAAGGCAGAATGTGATACTTAGTGGCTCTGATCATACAGTGGCACATGAAAATTGAGCTAAAATTTTGTAAGTGCTTCTAGGTGGCATTTTCATTTAAAAATGCACACATTTAGAAACAGCATATAACAATGTGTTGTAGCAAATGTCCATTTCTAATAATCCGCTTTTTTGGTAGAAATTTAGTGCTTTTTATTAGGTAAGAGAAGTCTTTAACAATGCAACAGTACAAATTTATATTCATATTCCAAGCTAATCCACATATTTATTATTTCTGTATCTTCACACAAATGAAAATAGTGGGGGAAGGCTGATTCATGGAGATTTCATGGGGTGGGGGGAAGATAAAGAACGATAGTCAGTGCTTTTGGCCCAGAGGTATCCTGTACAGCTCAAAGGTATTACAACTCCAACAGCTGATATAAAAGACTGAGGATGGGCAAGAAGATCAAAACAGGCACGGCATCAAAGCGTAACCAAAGTGGGAGCAACTAATTGCTGATGTTTCCCACACCTTGTAATTAGGTGCAGTAGAAGCAGTCTCAGCAATTGGGGCTTTCCTCACCAGCCTCGAGCCTCATCACACTTAAGTGATGTAACCCATCACACAACCAAGATGGAGAGGGTGGGAGGAAGGTACAGGACAAGGTTCTTGCAGGAAACTCTGGTTTCTAGGGGATTATTTGGGCTTCCTAAAGAATTCTAGTTTGTTATTTTGGCACATCCACAGTAGGGTGTAAATGCTAAATGCAAATCTGTGCCTACAGCTGCTGCTTTTGTTTTGCAAGCTTCAGAGGGATATTTCCATGTGATAGTTGCAGCTGAAAATGTCAATAGTCAGACATCTCTTGCCACTGCCTTTACCTTTTGCAATGCAAATTATTGCTTTTTAGCACACAGGGAAAAGTATTGTTTTAGATATTAATGTGAATATTTGTTAATGTAATTTAGATTGACCCTAGCAGGTGCCTTCTGGAAATGACCACTGTTTCCAAGGCTGATTTTCTACTTTACCTGCTACCAGGAGTAGGTAATGATAGGAACATTTACTACCACAACTTTTGAAAATGACTGTCCAGAAGTATCACTTGCAAGCTATTTGCAATGTACCAAAAAGAGCATCACAGGAGGTCTCCTCAACCATCCTTCTCAGCAGCAGTTTTTCACCCATCTGCTAGCAGTCCTGCATGGGTATTGGGCAGGCCAGGGCTGGGGCTGGTAGGCGGTTATGGGGCAACCCCCTCGTGAATTCCCTGCAGTATACCACAGCTGCTTCCCCACCCGGGGTCTCCCTGCTGGGATGGTAGCAAGAAGTTTCAAAGGTTTGTTTCCACTTTGGAGTGTGACCAAGGCATCATCATCCTGCCCAACACCTCCTGCTGCCCTGCACCATTCAGAGGTTTGAATAACCCACCAGTAAAGTACCAGCAGCAGTGCATAATCTGAAAGTGATGGTGCAGAAATGCTGGGTCCCTGCCATGCCCAATTCAGCTCACTCCCAAGGAGTAAGGATTATCCAAGAACTATGTGTAAATTCAAGGAGCCATTGCAGTGCAAGAAAGGTCTAAGTAGCTACATGGAGTCCTGGGCACTATTTACTGGCCCCTTCTAGATGTGCTATAGGTGTTGAAATATATTTCTTTTATAAACCCTTAAAAATATATAGGCAGGATTTGCCTCAGAAAGAAACTATTCTTTAGAAAAAGGCAGTCTGAGGTTTTCAAGTGGACTGTGGGTACATTCTGCCCTAGCCAGTAAAAAAATAGTAATAATTAAAAAAACCCACAAGTGTTATTAGCTCCTACATGCTGCAGCTTTGGGCACCTGTAACCAATTCTTTGAACAAATGAAAACAACCCTTGCCCTTCTCTCCCACATCTTAATTTTTATCTCTGCTGTCTCTGTTGTGTTTCTGCACTGATTAGTAGCAGCACATAGGATCCGGAAACAGCGTCGCAATTTTTGCTCATGTAAATTGTGCTACTAGGTCAAGGATTACTGCAGTAAATGATGAAGACAGTGTAAGACTCAAGCAAATGTGTTGTGTGTATGTAGGAGTTTGAATGCCTTTTTCTGATCAATACCTACAGTCAGTTGGCCAGGCAAAATCACCTATATGCTGTGGTGCCACCTGTGTTACCTAGAGTGCAGCAGATGCATGCCATAAATTTAAATATCTGATACAGGCAGAATGCTATTTGACAAACCAAAATGGCTTTTTGTTGAGAAATGGGAAGCTGTGTATTTGGCATGTTAAGGTAACAAAGCAGCAGCTCAAATCCATCACCCGGATAGCAACGTGCTCCCTTTGGCAGAAAGCTCCATTACACTGCAAGTATTTATGTATATTTCAATGTTATTCTTGGACTACAGATATCAGTTCTGCTCCTGTAGGTGGATAATCTCTTGAATCCTTCAAATTAAACCTATGGCAACAGCTGAGGAAACCGTAGGGCATCAAGATTGCTATCACTCTGAAAAGCTTGTTTGTGTGACCCTTGACTTTTCCAAATATGTCATCGCTATGGCTAGCCACATCCCTCTCAAGCATTACAGAGTCTGTGCAGAATTTGTGCCTCTTAGGACTAGCTTGTCAAATCAATCCCATAGGTCTTTACTCTCTCCAATATATCTTTATGCTAGCACGATGACCACTCTCTAATCTTTTCTTATTGATTTAGGAACTTAATTAGTTTTATTTCTTCACAGTTGGAGGCAATATATGCTACATTTTAAGACATACAATTATTTGACATTCAAGAAAGGGTGTTATTTTGAATATTTGCTATTACAATAACTTTACGTGTTTTGTAAACAGTAGTACACTAGTACATCTTTGCTGACTCAAAAGTTGACTAGTATCCATCCTCCTTAGAAGAATTTGTTAAAACATATTTTAGTTTATTACTTAGGAGTTGGAGGGGAGTGGAAGAAAAATGTGCTTAAACCACATTGTTGTGGTAAGCCAGTACAACTCCATGATTATCTTTTTGGTGGTGGTGGTTTTGAGCTATGCAGTTAACAGAGTTTTATAGTATATCTCAGTGAAATGTGTTTGAATTTCAAAAATAATGTGACTGATAGTCCAAATGGATATAAACAGTGCTTCACTAGCTATGGGATTTCTGTAGCATTTCCCATTTTACAGAAAAGAAGACATAAGACACAAGAAGGTTGTATCAAGGTCAAGGGTGGTGGGCCTGGGCCTTTTGAGCGTCCACAATGTGCTTTATTCACAAGACCTCCTCTCTACATGCGTTTGTACCTTCTTGGTTGTCGATCATACATTGTTCTTGACATTTTAACATTCTTTCTGATGTGCTGATTAAGAAGTAGTGAAACATTGTTGTGTGGTATCTCTTAAAGTCCTGTGGTCATTTGCTTAACAGATAAATATTTGGACTGCTTAGAATCTAGAAAGAAGTGATACTGATATTGCATAAGGACTGCATTTTGCTGTGTGATTACAATTCTTACCTCTGACATGGAAGCTATATGTAGTGAAGTATCTTATAAGAAAATGGAAAAATAATTAATTTTAAAAACTAATGCCATATGTATTTCATTCCTTCTCTATTATATAATTGAATATTCACCCAAAATAGGGTAGAGCTAACTATATGTTTATAATGAAAAATATAAATAGTTGATATCAGAGTTACTCACCTGAACTGTGGAGGAGACGTAAGAAGACCATTTCCTCTTGTCTGTTCAGCTACCTTGGGAATTTCTAGGCATATACAGCATCATATTCGAACATTTTTACTGCTCTTGGGATGAGAATAATGATCTCAGCTGCTTATATATTTATTGTCCACTGATTACCCGCTATAGAAATAGCAGTGACACTGAACATGTTCATTTAGAACAATTTCCCTGGAGCCTCTTGCTCCATGCTTTATGTTCCCCAACTTTACCTCCATCTGCAAATACTTTCCTTGATGAGCAACATAGCTCTGCTTGCATTCTTGCCTTCACTATAATTCTTCTTCTTTTCTGTAATTTTACTCAGCAAAAATAACTGTTCCTTTTCCCTCTCTCAATTTTTTTCAAGTTGCTCTGAACTTGCAAGGAAATTTCTTATTTGCTAAATAAATTCTGTTTGAAATGTAGCTTTCTTGTGGGGAAAAAAGCCCCACAATTTTTAAAATATATATATATAGAGAGAGAGTAAAGAAAAAGCAGAATGCTAAGGCATTATTTTTGGGAACAAATGAAAATTGGGGGAGGGGAGAAGGAGAAGTTTGCTTTTCCTTTCAGAAAATGCGAAGACATATTTCCAGCTATGTTTCTCATGGAAACAAAGCAAATTGGAATCAACTGTTACAGCTGAATAGAAAGAATGTAGTCAGTTTGTTCTCATTATTCAATCACTGTTCTGATTTTCTATTTTCTTTTCTTTAACCATAACGTAGACTGTGAGCACACGGTTCTTTAATGCACTTATTTTATTAAGATATGAGCTTATTAATTTTTTGTCAATTGTGTGACATCATCATGTTAAAATTCATAATGTTAAAATACTAAAATAGATGATATAAATTTGATCATGTATGTATGGATCAATTTTATTACTAATGAAATGCATTGCAAGCTTTCTGAAATCTGTACAACGATAGGTACTTGTAAGAATGTGATGCAATTTGACTTTTTAAAGTTAACTTGTAGAAAGTGTGGGTGGTGTTACAGCTTTCTAGGAAGCCTTTTTCCATGAGGGCATGCCAGATACATACTGACACATTATGTAAATTTGTCAGTGTGATTTACACTCTTTAATGACCTCAAGATGCTCCAGATTTACTTTTACATGCACATAGACAATAAATGAAGAACAGTAAGATGGATGAAATTAGGCCAAGGAGATATGTCAAAGCAATATGAATGGCAAATATGAAACAGTCGGGCAACATCACTCTTCCTAAATGTCCAGCTATGCTGAACCAATGTAAATATTTGATGTGATAGGGAAGAGAAAAAAAAAAAAAAGATGCCCAGAAGCAGCAATATATTCCTCAAGGAGGTAAAGTCCAGCTGTTATTTCTTTCTATCTGCCAAGCAGTGTGTGCAATGGATTGGTGCAGTCTGGATGAAAGAAAGCATAGGTTCAACACTGCGAAGTATCCCAGACATAGATACAGACTGGGAGAAGAGCTTCTTGAGAGTAGCCCTGCTGAGAAGGACCTGGGTGTCGTGGTGAATGAGAGACTTAACAGGAGCCAGCTAGTGTGCTCTTGCAGCCCTGAAGGCCAATGGTATCCTGGGCTCCATCATAAGAGGGGTGGTCAGCAGGGACAGGGAGGTGATTGTCCCTCTCTACTCTGCCCTTGTGAGGCCTCACCTGGAGTACTGTGTCCAGATCTGGGGCCCGCAATACAAGAAAGATGTGGAACAGTTGGAGAGGGTTCAGAGGAGGGCCACAAAGATGATTAGAGGGCTGGGGCACCTCCCCTACGAAGAGAGGCTGAGGGAGCTGGGCTTGTTCATCCTGGAGAAGAGAAGGCTTCAGGGGGACCAAATTGCAGCCTTCCAGTACCTGAAGGGAGCATATAAACAGGAGGGGAATCAACTTTTTAAAAGGGTAGACAATGGCAGGACAAGGGGGAGTGGATTAAAGCTAAAGGAAGGAAGGTTTAGATTGGATATTAGGGGGAAGCTTTTTACAGAAAGAGTGGTGAGGTGCTGGAACAGGCTGCTCAGAGAAGCAGTGGATGCCCCATCCCTGGAAGTGTTCAAGGCCAGGTTGGATGGGGCCCTGGGCAACCTTGTGTAGATCCAGGCCTGAGGTTGGTGGCGCTGTCTGTGGCCGGGGGGTTGGAGCTCTATGATCCTTGGAGTCCCTTCCAACCCATGCCATTCTATGATTCAATGATTCTCTATGTTTCCCAAATGGAGAAGAAAGAAGGAAGAAGTTTCAGCCCACTAAAATAGAGCTTTGTTATAAAATTTGTCTATGTATCACAATAACTTGCTGTCCTGGGTTCAGACCAGCTGCTGGTCTGAACCCAGGACACTTGCTCTTTTGGATTTAAGTAGCATATTTATTCTATCTCTAAAGACCACCACTAAGGTGCTTGTAGGGTAGGAGACAACTTCTGAATCTTACAGATACTTTTCTGACTGTCACGCTTTTACCAATGTTATGTTTTTTAATGGTATAAATGGACATTTGGGAATAAAAGCTCTGTAACAGTGTTTGGAAGGTTAACAAAATGCTAAAGAAGGACCTGCGTAAGTAGGTTACTTATACCTAATATTAACAAAGTATTAGCTGAAGTAAAATCTTCTTGGAGTTAAGGGCTACTTTTTAGGTCAAATCTTTTGAAGTAGAAGATTCTTGCCTATTAAATTATAAATTTTTTGTTAAACCAGTCAGGTCAGGCAGAAGTTATGGCTGTAGTTTTACCAGTGGAATAAGAACATCCTTCAATCTGGACCATGCTCACATCCTGTTGAGGTGAATTAGAGATGGGTCATAATTTGGAGGAGAGACAGTGAGAGAAAGTGCCCTCAGTTCAAGAACCTTTGATGTTCACCTCAGCAGAAATTTTCCAAGTAGCCATTGTCAAACTAAAATTCAACCCAAAAGGTCATGACTGTAATAATTGATCTTTGTTTTCTCTGTAAGTGTTCCTCCAGATTAGAGTTGACATATTAGCAGAGCAGCATAAGGAAGCTGCTATCTATATAGCATCTGTTTTCTGAATAGAAGATGTCAGTTCTCACAGTTAACCATCAAGTACCTTTTGACGACTGTAGATTCACTTGGGATTCCTCATTAAGCCTCACTTTAAATGCAAAGCTTCCCTGATATTCTGTGATCCTTGGACTCTCCTTACATAAATGAGTCAACTAAGATTGAGTTTCAAGATGTGAAGCAGGAGCTGACACAGTAGCTCTATTTTAATATCTATTCTATACATATGACCATTAACCAAAATGTAGCAACAAAAACCTATTGCTACTCGCTTCTCTAAAGGGGCTGTGAAAATTTTCCTTTGTCGCTCCTCCTTTTTTCTGATTGATGGTTGTATTATTACATAATTTGATTTCTACTGCAGTCCTCAAAATAGGACCTCTGCCACTTTGAATAGTTTCAAGCTTGACCTCCCATGTTAGAACTGATTCCCCTTGGTCAGGACAAGAAAAAGATTGTTACTCTCTCCTTTGATCTCTCTATCCATATGGACATGCATGATAGAGGAACCGATAACTCATGAGGTTATTATTATTGCAAATTGAGGGATAATGACAAGTTTTTCTAGACTTTTTATGATAGAATTGCTAGGATATTTGCTTGTGTCATTGTGCAACCCCGCAGGCAGGTAAAACAAAACACACAGCTGTTTGCTTACTCCGCCCACGGTGGGATGAAGAGAATCGAGAAAAGGTAAAACTCAAGGGTTGAGATTAAAAACAGTTTAATAGGATGGAAAAGGAAGATAATGATATTGATAGTGATAACAATAATAATAATAAACAAAACAAGTGATGCACAGCACAACTGCTCACCGCCTACTGACCAATGCCCATCTAGTTCCTGTACCACAGCCCTTTATGCCTAACTCCCCCACACTTCTATACCGAGTATGACATGAAAAGTGAAAGCAAACCATGACCTGCACTCTGCCACCAAAGAGTTTGAGAAAATGCATTAGTGATACCAATTGTGGCGTATCACTTGGCTACCTACCACTGATTCCAATTCATATTGAATTTCCAGTGTGTCCAGTATGGCCACGCATGGTGGTGGTGTAACTTCATTCAGGCCATGACAGTCTACTGTTAGCAACCATTGCGAACAGGCTATTTTTGACTGTTAGAGGGTGAGCAAATTCTGCTGATTACTCCTTGGTTTCCCTATCCTCTAATGCCAGGTTATTGGCCTCTCTATCCCAGCATCAGAGCAGCCAAGTAATGATGGGCTTGCCTGGATGATAGCTGAAATCTTTTTGCATATTTCACAGGGACAGGGATTGGATGGTTGCCTCTCACTCTGTCTCTTCTTCCTGTTCTTGTGATGGCCCTGTTTCATCATCCTTTACTAAATGAACTGACTTTTGTGTCCATTTCTTCTTGTGTATAGGGAAGACTGACGCCAACACGGGTTGATTCTCTGGTTCAGCTGCAGATTTTTATTTTTTTCTTTTAAGTCCCTGGTGGTAAAAAAATGATAAATAGTTTACCAAAGAAATTATGAGAAAAATAGAAAATAAATTGTAGGTTTCAAACCTTCACAAAAGTGATAGTTATTTCACAGTATATATAAATCAGTAGGTTACATGGCTACCATGTAACAGGGGCTTATGTTGACCACAGAACATGGTTTGGCAGTGGCTCAACTGGGTTCTGTGGGCCTTGATTCATTGGTGTGTTAAACTCAAATCCAACACTTCTGGTAGTTGTGCTGAAGTTGCTACAGATTCACTTTTCTGTTTTGTTTATAGTTTTTCCTCAATCTTAATTCAATGAAAACCATCTTGCTCATTTTCAACAGCACTTCAAACAGCTTGTGCCAATATTAATTTTCCTTCATAAAGACCAATTCATAATTTGATTTGTTTACTGAAATATTTAGCAAGCTTTCATCTGAACCCATTGCCTTCTCCCATTTTAACAGTCACTTCTCTGATGCAAAAATATTGAAAGCTGGATGATTTGCTTTCCACAGCTTTCTGCCCTTTTCTTGTGGAAAGTGACTGTACCCCAATGAAAAAAAGAGCAGTATGCCCATCCATTCCTCCCCAGCTGCCACAGTTGAGGAAGAGGGTTTTATGTTTAAATATGCTGGACTTTGGTGCAGACTGCAGTTTATGGGCTTTGAACTCCAATATCTGACCTTACATGTGTGTGTATGTGTGTGTGTAAGGTCAAAGCAGTCAGGATGACTGTTACTGAGGATTATTTTTATCACATAACATGATGAAAAGGAAAAAGAGACCTGGTGACAATGATCTAGATCATTGCTCACTAAAGTTATCAAAATAATTCCTTTTGGGAACCCCTGTAGAAAACAGCAAGTAATATTTGAGAGTCCTGAGTCGTTGCAGCTATCATGCCAGAACAGTTCTTACCAATAGAAATGCATTTGATTTTTGTTTGTTTGTTTGTTTGCAACGCTATTCATCACTAGACAACTAACTTATTTGAGAGAGGTGAATGATTTATCATATCTTGAATCAGCAGCCTTTCAAGCATATTTTTGAAATTTACATACCCATCTATAAGATAATACATCTGAAAATCATCAAGACTGTGAATGGTACGGAAAATAGACTTTTAATGAGATGTGTCAGAGCTGTTATCACGTAGCTTGTTTAGAAAATGAGCACATTCAGCATACATGCAATTACAGACCATACTGTTCTTTTGTAATACTTCATTCACGTGTCTCTGAATGGTAGTTTTTTGGCTGGGAAAAAAGTTTCAGGAATGGTATCCTTTTTTTTTTAAAAATCTATCAAGTGGATGTTTGGTGTATTTTGGGAGAAGGCAAGATGGTTTAAAGGAAGAAAAATTCTTATAATGAAATATTTTTAAAGTTCTTTTACCACTATTAAAGGCCTAAACATGAATGAATTTCTGCGCTATGACTTAAGTATTAATAAAATCTGCTCTCTTAGTAAATGTAGTATGGTGAGAGAGAAATTATTCTACAGCTAGGTATATGAGGGGTTTATTTAATTATTTTTATTAGAGCGTGTCAGGGATAGGCTGGGAGGTTCAAAGAACTGAGTTTAATTTCTGGCTTTTTGACAGTCTTGAATAATAATAGGAAAGATAATTAGAACAAGAACCTAAAGTCAATTAAAATTTTGCAAGTGATTATAATGGGATCAGAATTCCCTCTTTAAACTTTCTATCAGTCTGTTTCCCTTTCACAAAATGAAGATATATTAGTGCTTGCCAGTCTCGTGTGGGAATACTAAGAATGAAAACATTACAGTAAAAATAATTCGTGTCAAGTTATTACTAAAAAAATATGCAATAGGTACCTGGTTATGACTGAGAGATTCAATGATCATATCAGGTTACAAAAAAAAATCCATAAATGAAGTGGTAGAAAGTTTTGAGGATTTTTCCTCTAAATATAATTTAAAGCTGTAGAAAATAAGACCTCGTTCAGTGTCAAAACATAGTAACAAAAGAAACTCACTGAATACTGCAAAATCTTTGTGATTGCACTACAGGCACTTCCATTTAAATTTTCATAGAATCATAGAATATCCTGAGCTGGAAGGGACCCATAAGGATCATCGAGTCCAACTCCTGGCTCTACACAGGGCCAGCCAAGTCAGAGCATGGGACTGAGGGCATCATTCAGATGCTTCTTGACCTCAGTCAAGCTGGGTTCTGTGACCACTTCCCTGGGGAGCCAGTTCCAGCACCTGGCCACCCTCTCAGTAAACAGCCTCTTCCTAACATCCAGCCTAAACCTTCCCTGTCACAACTTCATGTCATTCCCTTGGGTTCTATCACTGGTCACCAAAGAGAGGCGATCAGCACCTGCCCCTTCACTCCCCCTCTTCAGGAAGCCATAGACTATGATGAGGTCTCCCTTCAGTCTCCTCTTCTCCAGGCTGAACAAACCTAGGGACTTCAGCCTTTCCTCATATTTGGTCATGAAAGGCAAACAAAATAATTTCTTTTATCTTCTTTCTTCAGAACTGGTATTCCTTTAGTGTTCTCAAGTAACGTGAAAGATTTGTCTCTCTTTTCCATATACATTACTTAAATTTCCTGTATTTAAGAAACCAAGAGAATTTTAGCCCTCTACAATCATTGCTCAATTAAAACTCGAAAGACAAATATTGAGATTGTGACCCAGATTAATTCTTCTACAAATCAATGTGGAAGGAGAAAGAAAACATTAACAATGTTATTTTGGAGCAACAAAACGCAAACATGAATGCCTTTACCACATCTGCCTTTCATTGAGAGAGGAAAAAATTACAACATCTGAAACTAAAATTTTTAAATTAGAGTGAATTGGAGTATACAATCAAACTGAATTCAATAATATGTAAAACTGGTTTCACAACAGCATAAATGAGTGAAAGGGAGCAATCTCAATCTGAAACGCATAGAATATGGCAAGAAAATAATTCATAAACCAATTAAAAACAACTGTAATGTTCATGCAGTCTGTGAAAAAGTTTTAATAATGGCATACTATTCAAAATGTTTAGGTGCATTTTGCACACCACGAGCATGTTTTCTTTTTAGGTTACCATGATGTTCCTTTATGTTTTTAGGAAGCATTATAATTCCTATGTATATTCCTAATTAGAGAGAAAACAACTATTTTTATTTCTGTAGTTCCTTTTTGAAAGCCTATGTATATATTGCCTGCAGGAAGCACATAAGGAGAACATGGATAGTCTAGAATTCCACCACAGTGATTTCTTAATACGCCTACAGAAATAGTAAACCCTCCCCCCAAAACCTAAACAAAACAAAACAAAAAACCCTCAAACCCCACCAAATTTTCCTCTTTTAATTCATATCCTCTTAAGGGGATATATTTTATGACTGGTTTGGTTTTATCATGTTTTTCCTTCCAAATGTAAATTCAGTGATTTTCTCCTAAGATTGAAGTAAGATAAATTTAAATATTTACATAAAATTTAAGGAATGGCAAATTAAATCAGAATCATCACCCAGATTATATTTTTTGCCAATATTTGACAAAGTTTAGGTATGTGTTATCCAAGTTCTTCAGTATATTCAAAGGCTGTAGCTGAAAAATATAGTTGCAGACATTATTTCTGGCTTCCTCAAAATAAAAAATGTCGTTTTACAAGGATGGATCTATTTTCTGTAGTTTACAAATCATGTAAACTACTGTATGCTACTGGACTGATGAGACCATACTAAGCCACTCTGACTTCATTGGAAATCTGCCTTGGAGTATGGGTTCCTCCCAGAAAACAGTTTGAAATCTCAACAGGGAAATGGTAGAGACTAAGTTGATCTTGCTCATAACATCTTGGAGACACCTGGTTAAATTACCAAGTAGCATATTTAAAACAGAAGGGAGTTCTTTTCTTACTTCTATTACTTAAATTTTGGAAATTATTGCTGGAGGATGGAATGTATAAATGGGCTCCAAAAAGGAATACAGAAAAAGAAATCTTATGGAAGGTAGAGTCTTAGGATACAACTCAAATTTCTGGTTGCCAAAAAATGATCAAGATCACACCACATTTGGTTTGTACGAACACTATGCAAGATCACACATAGTTTCCACAGTCTAAAAGCTGGGAGGCACATGTTGGTCCCTTTTTAGTCCCTCTGAGTACATCTTTCCAACAAATGTCTTATTTTTGTTCCAATGAGCAAATAGATAATTCAGGGGAAGCGGAAGTGTAGCTCCCCATCCTTTTTCTGTTAGCCAGACAGGTTAACTTGCCTGGCATGACTCTCTTTGACAGCTTTTTTTGTTTTTCTTTTTCCTCTCCCAGAGAATAAAAGACCAGCAAGCTCGTAAAAGCTCATAATCATATGATTTTCTTCAAGACAGTGCAATCTTTCCTTTCACCCACAGATGCAGATAGAAATCTTTGAAGCAAAAAGGAATAATTTTCTGAATCTTGTGTTCTTTCATTCCCTGCTCCACCTGTTTGTATGCCTGCTTTTGGTTTGTTTGGTTTTTGCCAGTTTCAAACACAATTCTTGTTAACATACCCCCTCAAACTTTCTTCCTGCTTAAGTGAGTTCATTTTTTACTATTAGGTTTATTTCTATTTCAGGGTCGGATAAACCTTGCCACTGCAGCAAGGGTGGGTTATTCTCCATTTAGTAGCTTCCCCTTTGTGGTTCATTACAAACTGCTGTTTTGATCACTTACTGTTTTTCTACATTGTTTCCTTCTGATTTTATCTTTATGAAGCTACATCAGATGGTATCACACCAATCCACTGAGGTGAGCATGGTGTTTATAGATATTGATACATAACTGCCTGCATCAGCTTATTAAAACTTTCTGAATTTTGGATTGTTTCACTTGTTTGCAGTAAACAAATGAAATGAGGGCTGTGGAGTCTAATTTGCCAAATTTAAGAGAGTGCTGCAAAGAAGGCACAATAAAGTCCTTTATGATGCAAATGGAAGAGCAAGCACACACTTTTTTTTACATACCTTTTAAGAAGCTTCATATCATGCTGCTTCTCCCACTTAAATCATTAAAATCATGCTTTAACTCACAGAGATTGTTTAATCCATTAGTAAAATAGCAAACTAGTTTATTTGCCTCTCTGCATTTTGTTTTGCTTTGCTATCAAACTAATCAGTTATCCTCTGTATTCATCAGTTTAACCTTCTATAAAGTGGAGCTAATGTTTTCCTCTTAAAAAATCATAGGACTTCATATATTAGAAACAATTTCAGATCCTCAGGCTGAAAGCACTCTAGCAGTGCTATGCATTTTTATTATTAGACTATTTATAATCAAACTCTTTATCTTGGTTGACAAAAAGGTTCTTCTCTTAATGGAGATTTCCTCTTTTGTTAGAACAGTTTAGGAAAATAGCAGTCAGCATAGCAGTCAAAATCTTCAAAGAATTACCCTTGCATGTGCTTCTGCCACAAGGTGGTGATTAGATAGCTGCACACATCATTTCACAGAAACTGGGAATACTGTTTGGAGAACGTAGTGTGATGAGAGTGAGCTAAATGCTAAGACCTTGACAATCTGCATATATAAAACAAATGTTTTCATAATATGAAAAAGAAAACCATTCTTTTCTCTCAAGATTGCATAATTCCAAGATGATCATCCATCTGTGTATATCCTTTTTTTTTTCCTTTTCGCTTACTTTAATAGCTTTATTTTGCAACTTAATGTTTTTCCACCAGCAGGTGAAAGCATTCATAAATCTGTCACGAACAGTTGCCAATGAATATTCATATCTGAACTGTCTGATTGCAGTACTTTGACATTTTTATTCGATTCTAGCAGGAGAGCAAACTTAGGCATGGTTCTTATTTCCTAATGTATTCTAATTGATACCTCAGCATTGTACTGCTGAGTAAGTTAATGTAATTGGTGACATCAAACTACTAATTTGGAATATAAGCATACATGAAACAGGCGGTTTAAAAATAAAATAAAATGCCTGGCTACATGCTAAAGGAGACCTGCAAATTTTTCCCTCTCGTATTATTTCTAAATTGGGTAACTATCTAGGGCCTTTTAAAGCCAAAAGCTCCTACTGTTCTGTCACAATACTTACCAAATTGTTTGACTGTTTATCTGTAAGACAGGAGCAGTTGCATTTCTATTCAGTGTGTCTCAATTTTCATTCCTTTTTTTTTTTTTTAATTCTCTACCAGCTTTGGTTTTTATTCATCAGAATAAAAGTGAGGGGATTGTAGTAGCTTCTTATAAACCACTATTTTGGCTTCTGTGTTTAAGTCCATAAAATTTACCATGCAACTGATTATGTTGGTTTTGCTTTCTACAGCTAATGTTCTTCTTTCTGTGACCTCAGTCATGTATGACAAGAACAGAGTGCAATATTTTTTTCCTTCCTTCCCTCCCTCCTTCCTTCCCTCTTTCCTTCCTTCCTTCCTTCCTTGTCTCCTCACAGAGAAAACATTGTGTAGTCTAGCCATAGGATGTGCATTGCTGAGGGAAACAAAAGGTACAGTTTAAGTCTTTTAACAGTAGCAGTACATTCTGCAGTGGAAGAAACCTCTAGTCTAGTGAGATCTTCAGTTCTGAGTTACTACTGCAAAACCGTGAATTGCTTTGGACTCTGAAGTGGATGCAATGCAAGTAACGATTGTATCTTCCAAGGAAGTCTTTCAACTGTTTCACAGGATGTGCTAGCCCTAGTTAAAGAGCTGTGGCATGACTTAAATCTTGAATATTCAAGTATCAACAGCTAAATCTCAGAATTTACCAGTCACAGGCAATTTAGAAATTATGAATCATTTATTTGCTTTAACACAATATGAGTAAAGGTGCTTAGTTTCAAATAAGCTTGAAATTAAAATTAAAAAATAAAAAAATAATCTTTCTGGATCAGTGGAACTTCCTCATCAACTTGAGAACCTGGCAGCTGGTGAACGAAACTGTTATTCATTAGCTGGTTGGAAGGCTAAGCAACTTTTAAAAACAGGATTACAGTTACTGGGTCACGTAGACATCCCTGAAAATTAAGTCTAAAATTAGACCTGTAAAATCAAAAATACATTCAAGGACTAGGATGGGATTAAAAGCTTCGAGTGCCAGCAAGAGAAAAATTTATCCAGCTGATGTTGCAGCAGTGCTTAATACCATTTTGGAAGAACTTGGCTATGAACACACATATGTGTATGCACACATGTGCATTATATTTTAGGTTTCAGTCATGAAGAATAACAATGTGTTTTCTGGAAACAGGTGTGTGTATGAATGAATGTGAACTATGCAGTTCTGCTTATGCACAACATGGGGACTATTTAGCCTACACAGAATTGGAAACATGAGGATACTGGAAACTATCTGACACCAACATCTGTTTTGATTAGTCTTTTTTAATCAGTCAGGTATCCAGTGATGCTACTTATATAGTAAGGCACAGAATCATAGAAAAAGTCAAGGTGTTTAGGAACAGTTTATCTGAATAACATAGATTTCAGGGTTCTAAGGTAGAATTACAAATAAATGCAATTTGATTCTAACTGAGCACTGTATGCTATGACAAATTCATTCCCTGAAGAAGGGTTTTTTCTGAGGTGTATGAACAGATTGTGATGGAAGGTGATATTTTACAAGGGATATGTTTCTTTATTTCCATTCAGCTTCAGAAGGCAATTGGAAGAGTGTTATCTAAGTGAAATAAGATGGTTTTATTTTTTTTTAAGTTTGGAGTTTTATCATCAGCAAGATGAAATTATGCTTTTAATTAGTCACAAACAAAAGGAGTGACAATTTCCCTCAGAAAAACATTTGGGTCCAGCTCTTTTGTCAATTCTGGTTTTCCAATTATCCTGTGAAAATCTCAGATCTGGATCACAGAATCACAGAACGTTAAGAGTTGGATGGGACCTTGAGAGATTATCTAGTCCAACCCCCCTGCTAGAGCAGGATCACCTAGACTAAATCACACAGGAACACATCCAGGCAGGTTTTGAATGTCTCCAGAGAAGGAGACTCCAAAACCTCTCTGGGCAGTCTGTTCCAGTGATCTGTCACCCTCACAGTGAAAAATTCCTCCTTATATTCACATGGAACGTCCTGTGCTCCAGCTTGCACCTATTGCCCTTTTTCCTATCACAGGCCGTCACTGAGAAGAGCCTGGCTCCATCCTCCTGACTCTCACCCTTTACATATGTATAAACATTATTAAGGTCACCCCTCAGTCTTCTCCAAGCTAAAGAGGCCCAGCTCCCTCAGCCTCTCCTCATAAGGAAGGTGTCCTACTCCCTTAATCATCTTGGTGGCCCTATGCTGGACGCTTTCAAGGAGTTCTATGTCCTTCTTGAACTGAGGGGCCCAGAACCGAACACAGCATTCCAGGTGTGATCTCACCAAGGCAGAGTAGAGGGGGAGAAGGATGTCTCTCGACCTACTAACCTAAATCTTCATGTCCTTGTTCTCTCTAGTAGACACAGTTAAAAGTCATCTTCTGAGAATCATGGAACTCTTCCTCATTTATTAGTGTTTTCTAGATTTAAAGCGTATTTCATTGACTCTTGCAGTTACACTGTGAAAGCAGAGAGGTACTGATTATTGGATAAGTCATTAATTTTTCAGGTAGAATGGACCAAATTATTTTTTTCTATATCACAACATGAAAGTTTATTTGAGGCAATTTTTTTCCTTTATAAGATACAGGTATTTTATATACAAGTATGAAAATAATACTTTTTATGTTATTAAATTTCCCTCAACCATAATAATTATTTTTTGTACTTAGTTCTAAAGGAAAGTCAGGGGACAGTCACTGAGCAAGAGAATTATGTGTATCACTGCAAATCTGAGAAGTGTACTGACTCATGACAAGAACACAAGTTGTCCTTCTGTAGAGGCATAGGCCAAGAAACATGGAGCAGGATTTCTTAGAACTAGTCAAGTTATCATGTGTAAAGCAAAAACAGTTCTACATAAGAGCAGGGAAAAATGTCCAATTCAAAATTGTAGACAGTGTCAAATTCCAGTGAATTCCAAATACAGCTCTTCTGTCCTGTATCAAATTATTACATGAAAAGTTGGGATGCCACTCTTGATTGGGTAATTGCTAGTCTTATATTAACTCAATTTTTCTGTAACAAAATATTCAGAACGTAATAAACACAAAGTATGATGAGGGACTATTTGAATAAATAAGTTTCTAGGGTTTTTTTCTCTTGTATAGCTATTTGGAACTCTGAGATTTCATTCAAGAAAATGTTTGTGAATCCCAAAAGCTTACTGAATGATTATCCACCTGCATTAGCAAAATTTTAGGAAATTAGAGATGAGACAAAAAGTTAGAGGAGATATATCAAAGTCATGAAAACATTAATTCATAAGGAAAACATGCCCAGAAGCCAGAACTTGTTTATTGACCAAAACAAGGTGTAGATTGAATTTATATTTATATTCTGATGAACAGTTTAAACAGATATACTCTTTTCTTAATTTTAGGAACGAAAAGCAAACCCAGACATTTTGACTCAAACCAAAGGTAGTTATGTGCAATACAAGGCTAGATCTAATCCCAGAGTAGTTTCTTAGCCAAATGTATAGACCTTACCAGTGCTAGTAAAGAATGAATTTTTCAGTAAAAACATTCAGATCAACACTACAAATGTACCATAATTTCAATTTAGTAACCTTTTTCTCTTCTATGCGGTCTGCAAAATATACAGTAACTTTTGAGCAGATCCGTTCTGTTCGGCTGCACCAAGCAAATTGTGCTGTAATAGCATCTATTTGATCTTTCAGTACCTAAAAACTGCCTAGAGGCTACATGTTTCACTTCATTTCATTGGATCAAAGAGAGGGAAGTCTAGGGTTTTCAAAGCGCATTCAGATTCCAAGTGGTGAAAAGCGTTCCTTTGATTTCAGCCATCCAGAACAAGCAGTGCAGATTCAGTATGAACCCCATTAGTCACCGCACTCTCTTCCATTTAGTAGTGAATATTTTTTTTTTTTCCTCAAAATAGCATGGGTATAAATTTGTCACAGGTGATTCACTATTTCACTCTGTAGATGTTTAACAATGTTCATATAAATATAGGTTCACATAGATTTGATTTTAATTATAGCCTGGGTTTATGCACTTTTTTTTTCTAGTGAACAAACTGACTTCAGTATGAGAAGAAGTATTCATGATGTACTCTCTTCTTGATGGTGTTAGCTTGAGACTCATTTGTGATCTTCAGTCCAATAAAACTTGAATATTATCATGGAGCACTGTTTTGCAATAGCAGTGAAGGTAGTAATTGCCCTCTTTCCTCTGATGTCTAGACATATGTTTAGAAATCATACTTGGGAGAGTTCTAACAACTGCGTCAGCTCTAGGAACAGTCATATTTGGAGCTGAATATGAAAGAAAAGAGGCCTTTTATTCCAACACCACTTTTTTGAATTAGAAGCCTTAAGATGCCTAAGTGAAGCATGTAAGCAAACAATGTAGAAAATAGGCCTTCCCCTGTTTAACTCCAAACGTCTAAATTTTTTTTTTTCATTTAAATAGGTGAGTTTTCCATTGTAAGCAGCTATTGTGAGTTTCAAATTATAATGAAATTTCAAACTGTAACTATCTACTGAAAAGTTCAGATAAGAATATTGAGGTTAGATTCTAGGCTAAAATGAATGTTCAGATACCTTCCCTCATGAGTCCTTTAAAAAACTGAACAAATAATGAGAAAATAAACTCCATGAAACAACTCTGCTTTGTCAGAAATATAACCTGGATGATCGAATACATCTCTGATTCCATTACAAATTTATGGCTCCTGCTCTTTGTCTCTGAGTACATTCAGTTGACCTTTAACAGTTACTATACATTACTTTTTAGCTGCTTAAAATGCATAATATCCAAAACTGACATATAGCTTTTAGGGAAATTAATATAAATAGATTTTTATCAGAGAGGTCAAGGAAATATTAATACAGTGTTGTAAACATCAGTAGGATTTCATTCAAATAAATTTGAAATTACCGGTTTGGTTTTTTTTCTCTTGCTATTTTGAGCCGTGTGTTATATTTCTTTTGTAAATTTAATCTGTTCCTACTCAACAGGTATTGGGGGCACACATAGAGTGTAACACTTACCACAGTATACTTTGGAAAATGAGTCATGTATAAGAAAAGTAACATAATTTTGCATATGTAATTATATTGAATTAAATAGCTGCCAGAAGAGGATAATTTCCAGAAACTGAGTAGTAGCACCTGCACATCTGAACAACTACTCTTCATCCCATGAATTTCTCAAGAGTCTGATATAGTTCAGTCATTTAGTAAATGAGTTAATCACTCAGCCATTCCTACTGGTTTTACAAGAGAGGATGACTTAAATGACCTCAACTATGTAGCTGGAGCAACATCTCATTAACAACTTATTTCTTTGTGAACTGTGTTCCCTTTTCTTCCTTTTAATTCATCACTCCAACACTTGGAATTCTCTAGGAATTAAAAACTGCTTCTGAACTCCCATAAAATAACACATTTTAATAAAATTATTTATTTTTTTCTTCACTATCTTAAATTTCATCTTAGTTGACTCTCCCTGAAGTGCAACTATGGTACTGTGCAAAGTGTAAATACAAGGTAGTCTCTAATTCAGGCATGGTATTCAGATAAAATCTGCCCCTGTGTTTTTCTTGTTTAATGTATGCTCAGGTCTATGCCTCTTGAGCTAGTACATATCCATATACATACTTGAACACTGTATTATGTAATTGATGGACATTTATATATAATAAAATGCATCTATAAGCAGATGTTAAAGCTCTAAAGTCCCTTGTTCAGGTGTCCTGGTTTTGACTGAGACAAAGTAGCTGGTACAGTGCTGTGTTTTGAATTTAGTGAGGGAATGGTTTTAGTTGTTGCTGAGAAGTTGTAGTGTCTTACACTAAGTCAAGGACTTTTCAGTTTCTCAGGTACTGCCAGGTGAGCACAACCAGGAAAGCTGACCCAGACTGGCTGTTGTGGTTTTGTGTGGCAGGGTTCTGGTGGAGGAGGAGGCGGGGGGAGGGGACTGCAGGGGTGACTTCTGCAAGAAGCAGCTAGAAGCTTCCCCTAGGGCTGACAGAGCAAACACCAGCTGGCTCAAGGCTGGACCCGCCACTGGCCAAAGCCGAGCCCATCAGTGATGGTCACAGCACCTCTGGGAATCACATTTCCAAGAAAAGAAAACCCTCAAGCAGCTGCTTTTTGCCACCAGAGAATGGAGTGAGAGGATGTAAGAAACAGTACAGGCACCAAGGTCAGTGAAGAAGGTGGGGGAGGAGGTGCTCCATGATCCGGAGAGAAAGTTTCCCTTGCAGCCCATGTAGAAGACCATGGTAGAGGAGGTTGTTCCCCACAGGCCATGGAAGATGATGGGGAGCAGAGACCTAACCTGCAGCCTGTGGAGAGGGCCCCATGCTAGAGCAGGTGGACCCATGTTGGAGCAAGCCTCTGCCAGCACTTGCAGCTGTCTCCCATGGGCGGTACCCTATGTTGGAGCAGGGGAAGGGTGTGAGGAATGCTGCCCCATCCCCCCTGACCAAACTCCTTATTTCCCCATTTCCGTGTCACAATGAGGAGGGAGAAGAGAGAGAAATCATGACTAAAATTAGGTCTGCTAAGAAGGGAGAGATTGGGAGAGGTGCTTTAAGATCTGGTCACACTTCTTATTACTCGACTCTGGTGTCACCGGGTGTGCAGTCAGTGTCATATATTAGAGAGTTTTCTTTCCTTTATTCCATGTTGAGTCTGTCTTGCCCATGACACTAATTGTGGAATGATCTCTCCCTATCCTTATCTTGATTCCTGAGACTCTCAATATATTTTCTTCCTGTCTAGCTTCAAGGGAGAGTGATAGAGCAGCTTTGGTGGGCGTCTGGCTTTCAGCTAGGGTGAAACCACCACACTACCCAAATAGATATTCCATACCATATAACATCATGCTCTGTATGTAACTGAAGAGGGTAGCCAGGAAGTGGGATTGCTGCTTGGAAACAGGCTGGGCATCAGGTTGTTTGGGTTTTTCCCTTCTGCATGTAGTGAGCAATTGCATTTGTGTGTCACTATTATTATTATTGTTGTTGTTGTTCCATTATTACTAGTCTCTTCCTCTGTTATGCTATTAAACTGTATTGATCTCAACCTACCTTTTTATTTCCCCACCCCTACCCCCCGCCCAGATGCTCAAAGTGACTTACTTGAGGTATTATAACTCCAGGAGGTAATGAGTTGAGCTTCACTATTCTTTGCAGACCACCTGGTTTAACCTAAAAGGCTCTTTACATATTTTCCTTGGCATAGACTAAGTGATTTGCTTCTCCCTCTTATGCCACCTGAAATATGAACACTGAAATAAAAATAATATTGAGTTTTTTCCTGACAGAATCCAGGATATCTTTCTTGACCTCTGCTTTATAATAGTTTCATCATCTGGATATGTGTTACAGCAGCCTACCTTTACTAAAGTAATCATACAAAAAGCAATAAAGGTTAAAAGAACCCGACCAAAAAAAACCCCAAAAAAACAAAAAAAAAAAGAAAAAAGATAATATTGGATTTCAACAAAATGAGTGTGAAAGGTAATATCTCTCTCTCTTTATCACACTTCAGTCTCACATTAAATGAAAACATATGTAGTCTCACAGTCCAATCTAGAGATCAGTAAGGTCAGTAGGGTCTTTGGTAGTTTCTGTGAGCTTTTGTTTGAAGTGTCTCAATTAGACTGTCTCTAATGTGCAAAGTCTAGGGTCTTGGAAAAATCTTAGAGCAGTGAATTAGCAAATATATGTTATACCACAAATTGCAAACGATTTTTGAAGGTGTTTAACTATCCAGCCCTGCAGTTGTGTTATTTAAGCAAGTACTCAAATGAGGGACTCAGCAGCATCCACTAAGGCTGTGCAGGTCTGCTGCCTCTCCTGAACTTAAATCCCAGCATATTATTCAAACATCCTGACCAACACTTATAATAAATTACCTCATATCCAGAAAGTTTATATTGTAATTAGAGTTAGGGTTTGTGACAGATGGGGTGTTCACAAAGTAATATGATACATGATTTTATCAAACTTTATACACTTTATAATCATTATTAATTTTATTACCTGAAAGAATTATCTTTTCAGTTTCAGCTGCTGTCCATAACTAATGACAGATCAATGACAAGTTAGCAGATTTTAAGTCTTTACAGCACTTTGATTCCTTTATTTTGATCTCCTGGGCAAAAGCTTCTTGTTTTCTGAAGAAACAGTGTATGTCTATATGGGCTTCTTTATGTCTTCAGCTTGAGGTTAATACCTATCCCCTCCTTCTCTTTTTAAGTCTATCACCCCTTCAGTCTCATAGAAATTTCTGGTTTAGAGATTATAATTTTGGATTGTTAGGTCAATGGGGATGAGAATAGCAAATGAATCTTAGAAAACGGCAATAGGTGGATGGAAATCCAGTGGACTGGTGATGCCAGGTGGACCTGGAAAATAATGGTAACTGGAGAAAGGATTGGTATAGAGAAAGGCTATATTCAAAATTTCAGCTAAGAAATATTTCCAGCAGTGAAAATCTGAAAGAGGAGATGTTACGAGGTATGAGCAGAGATTTTTTTTTTAAGGCATTGTAATGCATAATTTTTAGAACAAATCATGATAAAAGATTCACCTTTACAAAGATTAATTTGATCACAGTATTACCTCACAAAATAGGTTTTATTTTATTGAATTCCTTTTAGTATGTGAAGATTGTATGGTTGTTATAAATATCTATATAGATTGATCATACACAGTTTTCAATAAGCATTTTGTTCTTATGTAGGTTTACTTACTTTGCATCTACCAGGTATATTACTTGGAATTGCTTTTGCTATCCCAGTGGTCATAATCTCTTCCAGTGAAAGTGTTTGTGAATAGTGACATAAGATATCTGACAGTCATCTTCTGTCATGACATATGAAAGTAGAGCTCAACTGCATGTTTTCCATAAAACTGATTAGCAACAAAGTTTAAGAGATACATGTGTATTTTGACTGGGGTGGTAAATCCTCCTCTGAAACAGAGCAACTCCCAGGGTTGGTACAAAGAACATTAAAAAAAACCCCACAACAATAAACTCAACAATATTTTCTTTTCATTTGACAAATAATCTGCACAAAAAGAAATGCAAGTTGATTTTAAGATGTTCCATATATAAAGAATATAATTTTAAAACATCTTGGGAGTTTGGAAACAGAAAAGACTTTTGAAACATTTCATTTTAAGAAATTAGTACAACAAAGCTGAACCCATTTATAATTACTGTAGGAACATCAGCATGGGCGTACTTATTACAGAAAAATGGATACACAGAAAAGGTTTGTACTTGTTAGAAGGCTAGAGGTGAAATTCAACTTCTTGGTGAGGCATGATGATAATGGGTATATAAAAGGTAAATTCTAATATTGCAATATGCAGTTTTGTTGCTTTTAAAATACATCTGTAAAAGGTAAATTCTAATATTGCAATATGCAGTTTTGTTGCTTTTAAAATACATCTGTTGGCTTTCAAAATGATGACCACGAGTTAAAAAAATCTATTAAAAATTATCTTGATTTTAAATCTAAGAAGAGCTAACTACATATTATCACAACCTAGAAACGTATATAAATGAGGATAAGCATAATTAAAAGATAAGTTCACAACCTAGCAATATATCACATGTTTAAGTTAATTGTTTAATAACTGAGTTTCAAGCTTTCATTCTAGATAGAAAGATTGAAGTAATATTCTTATGTTTTTTATCATAGGCTTTGTATCCCAATCAGCATCCCACAAAGCAAAAGAAGCTGTATAAATTTTTTCATCAGATTGCAGATCCAGGTGAATGGGTTACTTACAAAGTAGCACAGTTTATTTCATGTGTGCATAAATGACCAACCATTCTGCTCTAAGAACCCCATGTAATGGAACAGTAGAGAAACCTCGTATCATAAATCTACCAATCCATTTTATGGTGATAATCTTGTTTTGCTTCCAGTATTAGGCATACATTACAGTGTTGGCTAAAAGAAATAAATAGTGACATTCAAAATTCTGAATCATTAAAAGTTACAGAAAATACTAGATTTCTTAAAACAGTATATTAACTTTGCCTTGGTTAATTTCCTCTATTTTCTTTCCTTTCTTGATCATTTACCAAAGGGTACCATCTTCATACTTTACAGTAATTACAATAGATAAGTGGGTTTGGGATCTTTGCAACTTGAGGAGTGTATTCCCTTTAATGTTAAAGTGAGAAGCACCAATGTGCACCATACAACACCATGACATATTAAGGATACCATAACATTACCATCCTTCAGTAGCACTGAATGGTCAATTAATGTCCATTGATTGCAATAGGTCATTTAATAAACTCTAAGCCTCTGCTGAGACGAAGCTTGTGTAACCCAGGAAGATGAAAAACACTTTATAAATATTTTGCCTTTCCTCAATACTTGCTCCAATCTACAAAATGTTCAGGTTTGAACCAAAATGATTCAGTTGTGCTGCAAGAAATAGTTAAGTATTTTTACTTTGCTGAACCTTCCTGTAGTTTTTAAAGCGGAAAGAGTAAATGTGTGACAAAGCTTACTTTATGATTTGGATGTATTCTCTGGAGACCTATGATACTGGCTTATTGAGAAATATATAGGTTATTCAAACAGATATGTGTACTCTGAAGTTACTTTTCTTGCCAACATCAGTTTCTAGGGTTCTATAAACTTTAATTTTTAAATCTCTAGCCCCAGATACTGTTGTTAGTGATAAGTACTCTATTCTTTCAAGTCTGGTATATAATCTCTTTACAGATTGCTCAGTCTTGGCACAAGTAGGTTACAATGAATGTTATTGCATTGTTAAATGTCCAGTAAGATCACTTTCCAAATTTGTTATTTTTGTTTGTTGAATTTGGACTTGCTGTACAAAAACAAAGCAAAACAAAGCCAGGTCAAAACACTGAGGCAGGAGTCTGTGTATCCTTTGTACATTGCAAGAGAGATTTGGTTTCCTCTTTTAATGTGTCAATTACTTTAGGGCAGAGGCTCTGCACTTTTCCCATTCTTTTCATTGAGATTTTTATGGTTCAGTCTTAGCAAGAGGTCCTGAGGAAACTCATCCCAGAGATGTATGTATAATGTGATCAATACTGGTGGCAATGACAGTGAGAATTCTTGAGTAAGCAGTCTTCTTTAAATCTGTTGGGTCCCAATAAATTACTCCACCAGCATTCATGTAATACTTAAACTATATACTGGATGAAACAATATCCCATTCGTAACATGAAAACAAAAAAATCAGAGAGGGATATCTTGAGGAGTGTGAGCAATTCCCAATCAAATTGCTTAGTTAGGGGAGACACTTCTTTGAGAAAGAATCCAGATGTCTCTTACACTTCTAATGTTTTTGTGTTTCATTTATCCCAAAATTAAAGGAAATTCCTAGCTACCTTGGGCTGAGGATTAATATGCCATTCAAATCTTGCTCCATGTGTGTGGTCCTGGACAAACAACTAGTCTCCACTTGTCACCTTTAATTCAACTTCTTATCAGGATAGGATTGTAAAAGCCTTGGAAATAAGGAGCTTGGGTACTACATTTTTCTAAATTTACATAGCTGTAATAGTGAATGTCACAATGATAAAATTTAACTCATTTTTTCAGGGTTTTCTTTGTCCCTGTGGTCAAAACTTAATTTTTCCTTCAATGGAATGGAAGTAATTCAAACCCCTCCTGGATGTGTTCCTGTGTGATTTAGTCTAGGTGATCCTGCTCTGGCAGGGGGGTTGGACTAGATGATCTATCAAGGTCCCTTCCAACTCCTAATGTTCTGTGATTCTGTGATAAAGAGATAAAAGCATTTGCTTGAAAACTTCACAGTTCCACCATTGCACAAAGTTATTTGTACCATGTAGCCCCTTTGTGTTTTTAAACAAAACCAAATGGCAGAGCTCAACTAAGACTGGAAAAATCTCTGCTATGGACTGTAACCATCCATCATCACTGAGAGAGATAGAAGAAAAAAAAAATCCCACCCCCACAGATGTCGCCACATCATTCCCTATCCTTCTGTCTCTTCAGGGGGTGGGGGGTGGAGCACATGAAAGCACTTATGCAGGCCACTGGCCTCAGTTAACTTACCCCAGCGTTGTGACCCTAATGCAAGTCAGAGATTTGGGTTAATTTTTGGGTTATCCCTAGATTCTGTGTCATAGTATTCATACAGTTTTATTAGGTAGGTGTATATCTGCACTGTTTTAAATTTTCATCAATGTCTGCATTTCAGTGAGGATTACATTTACCTATACCAGGTAACAAACAATTTTAAATTTGTTTTCTTTTAAACAAAGCTATTGCTCCTTTCTCAGCTGAACACCTACCAGGAGGTCTTGAAGCTCCATTGAGTCTACTTTGATTCAGATTGTACATCACTGTAAGTCGGAATGATATTGTGCTAATAAGCACTGTGAAGAAATTTGTGGAAAAAAATTGTTTTGTCAAGGGGATGTTCAGGGAAGAATACAGACAGGCCTTAACCACCATTTCAGTTACACATCTCACATGTCTCTGGATGTCCTTTTCCTCTGTGTTTATAACTTAGTTTTACATGGAAAGCACTTACAGTGGGGGACATTTATATATAAATTATGCTGGTTTCATTTTGACTTCCTGTAAACAGAAAAATTACTCCTAGAATTAGTTATTCCACTCTGGAATACACAATGCAGATATGCCGCACACAGGAATGTTGCTTATTAACTTAACATTAAAGCAATTATCTCTGGTATTTCTCTGAAGATTTTGGAACATAGTATAATAATAGCTTATCTTCTCCATTAAATTCAACTGTGGCCTGTTTAATCTGACAGTGTAAAAATAAAAAATAAGCAAGTTATCTGAAAAAAAAATATTGTCCCTCTTCACAGAGAGACCTTTCTGTCATGTCCTGATTGCATTTGAACATGTGTTTTACTCACGCTAGAAAGTGCTAGCTAAAATGATGGAAATTCAGTGGGAGAAATCTGGGATAGGTTTACTGTCAGCTAACAGGATTAAACTGAAAGCTGGAAACAGGTCTCCTCACTTCTTTCCAGTATTTTACAGTATGTTTCTAATTAGGTTAATTTTAATCTTAATCAAGAAAATATACATTGAGTTGGGAGAATGCAGATTGTTGTGGAATAATTTGTAAGAAGCAAGAGAGATGAATATGGCTGCATATGGACAGGCAGTTCAGGGAGATATACCTGGCAGGGCTTCTTACTGCTCAGAAAAGTGTATTCTTTGCAGAGGTGTCTGCTCTCTGCCTCTTTTCTGACTTATTTTGAAGCTGAAGTACTGGCAAACACGTGGGCAGGGTAGCTGGTGTACTTGAGATTGGGGGTTGTTTGGTTGGTTGTTGGGGTATTTTTAAATCTTAATGTGGTTCACTCATTAATTCACCCCCTCTTCAGCCCCCAAATGCTTAAGAACTCTCCAAAGTCGTCTTCTGAACAGAAAACTGGAAAAGTATTAGATAACTTGGATGCCTGTTTTCAGGTCAAAATCAGCTGAGGGATTTGAATATGTAGGAAGATTGAAGCAAGTTATTTATTCATTAAAAGTAAAGGAAAAGCAACAGAAATAGTTCTTAAACTGAATCACTTAAGGGCAAATTTTGTATGTTTTCCAGGGACCCTTATGCCTATAAATAATTCATGCCCTTCTATTTCTATAATGTTTTTTATTTCTTTCTCTGAAAATGTTTTTTATGACCAGGTCACATGGTCAGAGTTATCCTTTAATGTCCTTTAATGTATTTTTTCACTTTATCATTTTTCCATTTTGCTCAGGAATACATTAGCCTTTGCTACTTACCCTCGAAACATCTACTTTAATGCAGGCTTTGAAGAGAAAATGAACAGTGAAACATGAGTTGCATCATACATAGTGGTGGGATAAATTTCACCTGAAAGATTGAAAATGTCCAGGAAAAAAAATCTTTCTTTGGGCTTACATGTAATTTCTTAAATTGCTACCTAAGTTAACTTTATATATAAAAATCAGAGTTCAGACTTCTAAAGATTCAAATATCAGCCCTTCCTTCCTGCCTTCCTTCCTGCCTGCCTTGCTTCCTGCCTGCCTTCCTGCCTGCCTTCCTGCCTGTCTGCCTGCCCGCCCGCCCGCCCGCCCGCCCGCCCGCCCGCCTGCCCGCCCGCCTGCCCGCCTTTCTCCCTCTCCTCCCTCCCTCTCCTCCCCCCTTCCCCTCTTCCCCCTTCCCTCTCTTCCTTCTCTTCCCTCCCTTTCTCCCTCCCTTCCCTCCCTCCCCTCCTTGGAATTGCAGATTTGAGAATACTGCAGGAGAGTATAATGTTACAGTGGTCATCAAATAGGACCCCTCAAGCTCCTTCCTATTCTTCTATAAAGCTTACCCCTTCCAGGGAGTGAGATGTCTCAGATTATTCATATTTCTGTATATTCAGCCTTGTAAAACTGTTCTTTAAAAGTCTCGCCCATGTACGAACTTTGAATATTTTTCCTATGCCAAGTAACAATGCATAGAAGTTCCTCTGAAATCAATGTGAAATTTCCACAGGGGAGCTTCAAAGTCATGGATCTATAATAGTACATTCCAAAACCAAATTTCAAACCATCCCCAAATATGTATCCAAATGAAAAACTTAAACTTTCAGGCTACTGAAGATTTGAAAATAGATCACAAATTTATTTGATCCATTTTTCTGGGACAAGACTCCATTTGACACTGAAGGATGCCTCAGTGATGACTTTGTTGGTCCCTCTAGAAAGCCAGACTATTCAGAGGAGTTGCTAGTATTCCCTTTTATGTATACACATATATGCATTTATTTATTTATTTAACCAGTGCTGCCTTCCCAACCTCAGGAGAGTTTTCCTATATTAATTGCCTCTGTGCTTAGATGCCTCCAATTATTAACCTGCAGGTGTCTCTAATCACTGCATATTCCCATTGGGTTTAGACAGAGGGCTATTAGCTATGGTGGTTAAATACAACACACATTATGTGGGTTTTGTTTACTGTTTTACCCCTGAATTTGGCTTCAAAGGCTCCAGAAAGCAGTCATCAGCAATCACTTCTTTCCATTAACTGCAGTGTCTTGGATCACATTTTCTTCCTTCCCTTCTTCCTCAGCGAAATATTTGAATACTCTATGTAGGCTAAAGCAGGAAGTTTAGCAAACGTTTTTCCATAGACTTGAACTTGGAACATAGTTTAACCATCCAACACTTCTCCTGTTGGAAGCCATAAAAATCCCACTTGGGAAACATAAGCTTTTTTACTAAAACTGCAGAGCTGGAGTATTTGGAAATGTAAGGAAATGGTGGACTCTCTTCATTTGTATGGGGTTATCATGGCTTACTCAGCAGTAAAATTGTATCTAATTATGTTGGTACTAGACTGAATCTCTTTTAATTGATTAATTATAATTCACATGTAGATTAACAGCTTTTAAAGGTCAAAACCTTTCAAATTGCATTGAGTACTTGTTTATCTCTCCCTGTGCTGTGTAAACCTGGTATTCTATTGCAGTCTGAAAGCGACACCATAATTACAGATTTGGAGAATGACAAAAATTGATTAGCAACCAAGGCTGCTTAGGAACAAAGGAACTGGGTCTGGTTATTCTTCTGTTGTTTCTCCTGAAAAGCACAAGCTTTGACTGTATTTTAGAGCATGAGATTTGGACAGGCTAAGGTGCTTCAGAAGTGAGAAAGCACTGTTGAAATGAAAGGTGTAACTGATTATGAAGCTAGCCTGCTACAATCAAATATATATTATTTCTTTAAATTCTGAATAATATGAGATGCTGGTATTACTACATTTTGAAAAAGTTGTATACTGATGCAATATTAGGTAAACAGTTGTTAATCTAACAGTCCACTGTACTTTGTTCTTTCTCTCAATCAAGTGCTAACTCAGAGCACTATTTTTTGTGCATGTCACACCAGGGGCTTTAGAAGTAGTTGAATAAAACATGTTATTTTCACCTGCTGGAGTATCTTCAATGTTTTCTGTACTCTACAAGAACCATGTGATTGTTATCACATTTTTAAAGTGCTCTAAGTGACAGATAAAAATGAAAAATACCAAAGTTTTCATTTGTAGTGGAAATGAAAATACATTTTTCACAATATGAAATTTGCCCTTACTACTATGAGAAGGACTCCTTATTCTTTCCTCCTCTGTATAGGAAACCAGTGGCTTACTGTTGCTAGCTATTTGACATGTCTTGTGATAAAATTAGAGTTCTGTATTTTTGAGGGGGGGTTTTGTGACCCCTGATATTCCATTGATACAGAGAAAATTTAAAGCTGAACGATGTTATTCTCTTTAAGCAATATGAAATGCCTCTCTGGAGCACTATTTCTTGTTTGTTAATTTGCTAGCAGAAACTGAATATCCAGTCCTGACATAGTCTATTTTGCGCAGAAGAAATTAAGGAGGCAGAAAAAGTAATTTAGTTTTGGGTGTGCAGTTAAGAGAACAATACAGTTTCTCAGGGAAAAGAGAAGACAGAGTCCAAACTGGCAGTGTAGCTGATGGGAGAAGGCAGACCTGGAGGGAAAAGCTGTCTTACTTCTAGGTGTGAAGCCCTATTTTCTGAGTAATGTTTGCATCTGAGATGGCCAGATCATTGCAAAGGGGACAATGCAGTGCAAATTCCCAGTTCTGTCAATCCCTGTCTTTCTCCAAAGAGTGTGCTCCTTTCCTGGAGAGAAATGTAGTTAGTAAAACACCACTGTGTAAAAGATAATCAATGTTATTTATGATTATGTAAGTATTGTTTGTCTAATTCAGTCAGGTTCTTTTCATTCTACTTTTATGGGCTTAACACTACTGAACACAGTTTGTATTATTGTGCTGTTCTGTTTTGGAAGTGATTATGACGGTGGAACACCTTAAATATGGATATACACATATATGGTGTTTATATATATATGTATGTGTATACTCTGTGAGTCAAGTAAAATACTTATTGACAGGACTTGAAAGGTGTCAAGATTCATCCCTGTTGAGCTGGGTTTATTACAGACAGGTGTCCTTACCAGAACTCAGATTGTAGTGCTAAAAAACATCTTTTGATGAAATCTTATCCTCACTGAACTTCATGTCAATTTTTGTGAGACCTGGCTTTCACTGTTTAAAAAAAAAAAAATTGCAGAAGGAGCCATAAGTTAGTGACAAGGTGGAACAGTAAGTATAAATACAGCTTGCAAGAGCTCTTTTTGTGGAAGAACTTTTTCACAGTGAGGGTGACAGAGCCCTGGCACAGGCTGCCCAGGGAGGCGGTGGAGTCTCCTTTCTCTGGAGATATTCAAGACTTGTCTGGACGCCTATCTGTGTAGTATGAGCTAGGGAACCTGCTTTGGCAGGGGAGTTGGACCCGATGATCTCTTGAGGTCCCTTCCAACCCCTACAATTCTGTGATTCTGTGATTCTGTGAAGGAGTAGGAAAAGTGGAGTGACACCACAATAGTTTTGAAGCCTACTTGAAGTTATTTAAATAGTTTTTCAGGGCAGGACATATTGTGAATATTCCCATCACTCAGAAATTAAGAGAAGATAAAATATTAAAGCCAGAGGAAGTGAATTCAAAGGGAGTTTTTACATGTTTAGTAAATTTAACACTCAGAAGGATGTTGCATAGAAGATATCTGTAAACAGTAGGAAAATATTTATAAAAATGTTTTCATTCACTCCACAGAGAGAGCAAAGACACATAGAAGCTGTGAGTCACTGACAAGTTTGTACTCCATTTATTTCTGGGTGTTCATTGTCAGCCCACGTTTTACACAGAGGCAAGACAGCCAACTCAACAACAACAAACAAACCACACACCAAAAAAAACGATCAACAAAAAAGAAACTGGTGTGTCCAGTGCAGGGAAAGCTTCCACTCTGTCCATAGTCCTGTCTTAGGCAGTGGTGCCAGGGTAGCCAGCACAGGGCTAGCTCTCCCTGCAACCCCTCAGCTGCTACCCAGTGCTTCCAATGTGTTTTCCCTGATGCTCCTCCTCCCTGAGCAAGGCATTGAATACAGTGCTCCATAAAGACTGAATTTTTACAAACATTTCAGACCCTTTCCTTTCATCCAGGGCTCAATACTGCATTGCTTTCTGAGAGGACTGTATTAAATTCCCATCCTGTCTGCAAATATTGTCAGATGAGGCATCGTACAAAACATATGCTGAGGGAACAGAGACACCGTTATTTCTGATAGTGGCGCTGATTATATAGTATATAAATTTAATCTTCGTTCATCTGGCTGGTATAACAATGAAATCAATTTAGAAGTCAAAATTGTCAGCAACTTGGCAGAACAACAGTAAACATCTAACCAAGATTGGCAAGGGAACTTTGAGATATTAAGAAAATGTGCAATTAAACAACATTAATCCTCACTTTCTTTATAAGCTCTTCCCCTTCTAGGCTCCCTGGAATTTAATTTGGCTCCGGCTCAAAGGAGTTATGAATGGAAGTAATTTAAAGATGGATGGATGTTAATTTAAAGATGCCGTCATTTTCAAACAGAGCAGGGTACTGAAGTGTAAGAAAATGTATAAAGAAGATAGTCTGTAATCAGCAAACGCCAGTCAGGCAACAATTTGATAAGTTGATGAGAAAGAGACATGGTGTTTCTAATAGCCTTTAGTCACTACCAAATACAACACATTTGATGAGCTACTTTCTGCTATTGTACACAAAGTAGATTTTCTAAATTGTGTGACACAATTGTGTATGTTTATACCATAAATAGAGATTTTTTTTTAAATAAGAGTAATATCAATATTACTTCCACTAAGCAGTAATGTAAATTGTTTAATATATAAACATTAGCGTGAATTGGAAAATTAATTAAAAGAACAAGTCGCTATAATTATGATAAATAAAGCTTATCTTTATTGCTAGCATGCTTCTCCAAGCAATCTGTCTAAATGAGAGGAAATTATATACCATCAACTTTCCCAAGAGCTAAAGTCTCATTTTAAGAATCAGGTATGCTACACTGAAATAAGACAAATATCTGCTTACTCAGTATTATGTTTTAAGGAGGATAGTACAGAGAGGATGAACCTGTTTTGCCACCTGTTCTGCATGTACAGAATACAGTTCCTGTCCTGCTTAGGTCAGTGACTTTTGTCACTGAATTTCACTTGCTGTGGCTAATTTAGTCAGATTTCTATGCCAGGGAAGCTAGTCATTATACTCTAATGATAATGTAGATGTAACCATTAAATATGCAACACTTTTCAAATTGGGCTATTTGAATTTGTTTGCTGCTGTGGTATATTTTAACCCTAGCATTCTCAAATGATATATATGCTCATGTTCACTAGGCTCTGATCACCACTTTGAGAGAAAAAAATAAGTCAACAGTATGCTCTTACAATTTGCTGAGCTATTAGATAATATATCTGTCTGTTCTCCCTTATATGGGTGAGCTTGAATCGCTCTTCTCAGTAGTGTGTTTATTGTTGTATTGAGAGGCAATGAAGTATTTAATTATTCTTATTATTGAGAAAAGGACCATTGTGCTAAACTACAAATGCTGGATATTGTTGAGTTCTTCATTGGTGCTTTAACCCAGTGACTCTTGTGATAACATTTTACAACTTCCAAAACCCATGTTCTGAGTTCAGGTGTAAAGAAAAATGAAGTCGATCAGAAGCCTTTTGGGGAGATGTGTGGGATTAGAAGAGATGAAATTGAAGTAATCAAAGCAAATTGCTGGCCTCATTTTGGTACTGTACTAGTCTGGTGCAGCCATTGGCAACTTCTCTTCCTCCTGAACTGGCCCTTCTATTGGGCCAGTCTGGTTGTGCTTGATCAGGATCTCAATTTGTTCTGCTGATATGCTGGTACACAACTATGATGCTGGGGAAATTAGGGATATATGCAAATGTAATTCAGGTCATTATTACTTATGTCATCTCAGTTGCATAATCACATAGTGAAATTCCACATTATGTTGAACTAGAACTTGTGCTCGCAGTTATCATTCCATACCAGAACAGTTGCATTGGCTGGGATGTGGTTGAGTTTTCCAAATGACGTCATGCCCTCTATAGATTACAAATCACCATCTGGGCACGCCCCCCCTCCCCCAGCCGGTCCGCCCCCACCCCCCAAAAATAAAAAGGCTTTATCTCATGTTTCTGGGGAAACCTTGTCTCCATGTTTTAATCAGTGCCAGAAATAGAGGAAGATGCTGGTTTATTAGTTAATTGTCTACCATAGTTGTTTGCACATGTGGCATGCTGAAAATCTTGCCATTGCCAATTGTTGAAACTCTTCAAACTCATTTTTTCCAGTGTTCAACTTCTCACAGTACTTTACAAAAAGTGTGAAAATTTCGTCCTAAAATCACTTACAGGCTATAAAATATAAAATGAATAGTGCACATTTTAGTTCTTGCCTTATTTCATTATACAAAAGAGATACCAAACGTATATCAATTTCTTGTATTAGTTCCTGCAAAGATTTCTTTGACAGAGATTGCACTACTGTTTTAAAAAACAGTGACTCTTTCTTAGTTGTCTTCACAACAGCACTGAAGTTGGTTAGCAAAGATTTGCAAATCATCCATCTAGAGTATACTGTGCTTATTGGTAAAATGCCTCAGTGTTCAGCTTCTCTAAGGTCTAAGACAACTTTTATCACTTGGCAGATTTATTCTTGCTAAAAAAATGGAAAGACAGCTTGTCTCTACAACAACATTTACTACAAATAAATTCCAATTTGTAAGCTAGGGTTTTCTACAGGATGCTTACTATATTCAAACGATTAACTTTTTTCCCTTTGACTTTTTTAGGGTTTTTGGGGGGTTTTTGTTTGGAGGTTTTTTCAGTTCTGGAAGAGAATCATAAAGCAGATTATTTTTACTTTTCCTACAAAAATTAATAAACCTCCATAAGACTTGCGTAATTTCTTTTTGAATTCACTTCATAGATAAGATGTGTTTGCCTTAATTGGTTCTTATGATGAATTCTCAGGAAAACTTTAAGGAAAAAATGTTGTTTACCACAAACTTCTATACACGAGTGTTGTGATTCGGTTAAATTAATGAAATAAAAACAAAGGCCAGATTCTCACCTGAAGTAATAATGAACCAGCTTCCCACTGTATTTTTCCACTGGGGAACCAGTCTTTTAAAGGGGAGGTGAAATCTGAGAGCCTCATAAAATTTGTGGTCATTTAAAAACCTTGCATGTGCCAAGTAAAAGGTGTTAGCCCTAGTGCCTTGGTGAAAATCCAAATGAAATATTTATATTCTGTGTACCTGAGGTCTCTGTCTGATTTCATTTAAATATTCTTTCTTTCCTTAATGACACCTATCCAGTACAGTTGTATCTCACTAGTGTTTTCGGGCTTCTCTGTGGTTGTCTATTTCCTTTTGAACATACAGAATATATAAGTACAAAGCATGTAAAGGAATTAAGAAATTTCTGTATCTTTTGGCAATCCAGTTAAACTGTTACATAAAGGAACAAAGAGGAGTCAAAAAGTAGATAAGAATTGTGATGATAGTTCAAGGAGCAGTGCTGATCTATATTGCCTCCTTGGAAGTATTACCACTATGGTGGAGAGTGGCAGCAGGTCAGAGCCATTCCTTAAGATTCCTTGGGAAATAACCCTAAGCTCCGTGCTACATGCCAACTAGCTGACAGGAATGCACATCATTATGAAATGTGAGATTTTCACCACACCCTGCCAGACAAGTGGGGAAAGTGCCTAGTGACAGGTTTTGCAAGGCACGGGGACTCTACATCTTGGAAGGTATGGGAGAAAATGCTAAATTTCCACTGATGCATAGGTTTTATCATATTCCCTTGGAGACTAATGGTCAGTTTAAGTTCTGGTGGATGAACGTTTCCATCATCTGTATGTTTTTAGACTCTCAGATCAAATGCTGGGACTGCAGCTGCACTGCAGGCAATGAGCAACGGGGCTGGGAGAGAGTGGTTTCACATCCTGATCCCAGCTCCAGTGGCAGCCCTTGGCAGTGTCATAAAAAGGGTTATTTAGGTATGTATCTATGGATCTACTGCCTTTAAAATAGGTGTAATAATACTTACCTCTCTTTCAAAAAGAACATCTTAAAGCCTAGTAGCCAGTGCCCATGGCATTCTGGTTATTTCCATGTTAATTCTGTGATGCTAAAATGCTCAGCTAAAAGGCTCAGCCTAAAACAGAGGAGCTAAGGGGTTTGGGTGGTTGGGTTTTTTTTTCTGTCTTCTTTGGTTGTTTTTTTTAATCTTAGATAGATAGCTAGTTAGGTAGATAGGTAGGTAGATAGACAAAAAGATAGATAGACAGACAGACAGCCACACACACACATACATAGACAGATAAAAATAATAATTGTTAAACTCAGTTTCTAATTATACAACAAGTGTCTGGAATATTGAGTTTTATTTTGAATTATGTTTAGTAATATAAATATATATGAGTTGGCCAACATATCTGGAAATTTATCTTAATAAAATAATAACTTTGAATTAAAAATTAAAAATTGACTTCAAAAATTATTTAGATGAAAATGTACAGAAGTAAAATTCATTCAGGAATATTAGTTAATCCAAATATGGCAATTTTTTATTTCTCTGTATTTTAGATGTCATTTCAAGTTATGTAGCGCAGAAGCAGAGTCTCTGTAATACTCACAAGCAATTTTCTATACTGTCCTACAAATATGGGCACAAGAGAAGGGAAGACACACACCTCAGTGCTTCCTATCCCCTGCTCTGAATTTCTGAGCATGCTGATGTGGCTTTTCTGCAACAGAGAGCAATGTGGTTTCAGTGGTGTAGAAACAACCCAAATTCAGAGATTGGAAGGAAAGAGGGATTTAGGATCTAATAGTAAACAGCAGCTAAAATAAGAGGGGAAAAAAAAAACCAAATAAAGAAAAAAAATCCTTTCCAGAACATTTTCATTTTTAGTTGAATTAAAAGTTTGATTTGAAATTAATGTCTTTACATGTTAGTGTTTTTTCTCTGCCCAGCCATTGTAAGTAGTGTCGGTAAGGTATACAGCTGAAATGTGATGCAGACCCCACCATGCTTTAAGTAGCAGAGGATTCTTTGGGAGAGTGTTACTGCATGTAATTTGTGGATTTGTGCCAGAAACTGTGGAAACTTTAGAACAGTGCCTTTTGCCTTCGTGTGTTATTTCCGCTGCCTCGAAGAACACAATTCATAGTAATTCTAAAAAGGGCAACAGGGATAATTGGGTTCCCGCTGCTACACGTGTTTATCAGCGCGCTGCTGCCAGATGTAGGACATATGCTACAAACGGTCTTCCTATCCCCAGATGGAAAAAAAAAACCAACCACCTAAACCCCTTAGCTTTCCCCACCTCCTTGCAGACATATTACTACAGCTCTGGGACTAAAGCCAGGAAGGTTTTCTTAGCTTTGATACCCAGACCTCCTAGATTAATGCTTTTATTCAACTGATGGTTGCACAGGAGAGATTGTTTTAAGTTTACACATGGAATAAAAAAGCATGGCTCTGTGTGAGAAATTTAGAGACTCTGTGTGGTGTTTAGATGTGTACATAAAGGTTTACACAGCTCATGCTTTCCATGTGCCTAGTGAGGACTGGATTACAGTTTAAATTTCGGTATTAGGTATTTTTTACATTGGGAAGTGTTGCTTGACTGGAGTGTATTTAGGAATGATTCTCCTTAACTAAGTGATCGCGAATCTCTGCCAATCCAGCTACACTTTAATTTTATTGTATAAGTCTACCAAAGTCATTTAATCTTACCTCATGCCTTTCTTCTGCATCTGCAGAAGCAAAAATACTGTCGTGCTGTGAAGTTAGTGAAGTAGTCCAATATCATCACAAGACTTTCACAACAGATACAAAATACATGATGGGGAAAAAAAGGAATTGACAGCTTCCTGTGTGTGGAGTAGCACGAGCCATGATAGGTTTGCTCTCTGTTAACAAACTGTAGACAATCGGTATCATCTGAAAAAATGGTAGATAATATTAATTTGTTTAGTATAGGTCTCTGCACAGCCTCAGGGATGAAGCTAAACTTGTGTAGCAAACAAAAATTTAATTCCAGGCATAGAAATACTCATGGTCTGTGGAAAAAAAATTGGATTGAGGAGTGATATGTAGGTAAAAGCTGAGCCAAAAGTACTCAGTGGTGATTAGGAAGTAAAGGATGAGTGTTCTGAAAAAATATGAACAACTAAAAAGAAATATAAGTGGGAAAGCTAATGCTGTAATAAAATGGAGCTGTTGGAGGTCAGGAGATAGTGAGAGATAGTCCCTGCATCGCTCCAGGGCAGTGGGATAGTGAAGCAAGAAATGTTGCTTCATTTTTTGTTTCATTACTATTTCCCTCTAGATAACATTTCTGGATAGAAAGTTTGTGATTCAAGTGCATGGAGATATTTTTGTTAACACAGATGTTAAACAAAACGTTTTGAAAATGCCAAGGCTATTTAAAAAGGCACATAGTATATGGACACAATTTCTTTCCCAAAATGTACACAATTGACAAATATGGGTCCGATTCATGTAATATTGAGAGGCCAATAAGGTTTGGCATCATGGTTTAGCCTCAGCTGGCAACTAAGCACCATGTGGTCATTCAGTCCTGCCCCACCAGGGGGATGGAGAAGGGAATTGAAAGAAAAAGGTAAAACTTGTGGGATGGGATAAGGACAGTTTAACAAGACAGTGAAGGGAGAGGAAAATAGCAACAGTACTAATAAATTAATATTTAAAGCAGGTGATACAAAATGCAGTTTGCTCACAGTCCAGAACTCGATGCCCAGACTGTCCCTCAAGGAGAGACCCTCCCTCCCTTATATACTGAGCATGACATCATATGTTATGGAATATCCCTTTAGCTAGGTCAGCTGCCCTGCCTGCGCTGTCTTCCAACTTAGTGTAAAAATTATCTCTATGCCAGCCAAAAACCAGGACAGATTTTCTTTAAAGATTAAATTAAATTTATTTACCTTTTTTATACAGTACAGTATCTCTACAATGAGCAATTTATGTTCACTTTACATTTAATAATTTCGAATACTGTTTTTAAAACAATGTAAAGATTTTGTTGTCTAAGTAAATAATAACATACCTTCACAACTCTGTAGCAAATGTAACCTCAAGGAACAGAACAGTTTCCCAAATGAAGCTGGGGAAAAAACACTAAAACCCCCAAAAGCAACATTCTTCCACAAAAAACTATTTTGCTGATGGTTGCACATCTATTCTTTTTAATATAAGAGTCTTGGGAAAGTGCTTTAAAGCTCTGAAGTCATAGAATTAATTTGACTACAAAGAGAAAACAATTTTAGCATCAGGAACGTTCCTCCTTAATTCTCCTTCTGCCAAAACTTGACCTGAGCTATAGGGGCATCTTGTCAACAGCTTGAACTGTGTCCAGAAGCGACTAGGAAGTGAGTGCTGTTCCTGGAAAAATTATATATCCCACAGGTAACTCCACTCACCAAGCAGAAAAAGTGTACCTGGCACAAAGTAATGGCTTCTTTTCTTTTGGGCAAACAGAGTGCCTGAATGAAAGTCCTGGATCTCTGTGGGTATTTCAGCACATGCGATCTAGCAGTTGGTTAGAAATCCAGAGGAGTAAGGATGATTCAGAAAACCCATCCCAGGGCCTTATAGGTCTTCAAAAGCATGACATGAAGTCACATCACTGTAGTGCTAAGATAAAATATCAGAAGCATGTTACACATTTATCATTAGTTCAGACAAAGTTATTGGCTGTAATTTGTCATTATTGTGCATGGGTAGTATATCTTGTGTTATGCTCAAGATTCTTCTCCTCACCCTTGTTATCTTGTCTCTATGTTGTCCAAATTACTCATATTCAAATTATTATGGTGTATTTGTTTATTTGTTGGATTGTTTCTCTCAAGCCCGTCTCTGGAATATGTATCCCTTTACAGGCAAGTCTCATTTCTCTAAAAAAAAAAAAAAAAAAAAAGGAAAAAAGAAAAGAAGCAGCTGAGGACAACAGCTGAAACTTGCATGTAGTCTGCATCTAAATTGGAAACTAAACTTAAACCTTGGATTTCTACTCAATTATTTTGAGGCCAGCAAGGCCAGGATGTTCTTGCTTCTTGGTGGAAGATTGGGTAAGACTCCCTCAAAAGAAAAGCAAAAGACATTCTGTGGGTCTGGTGAAGATAAGGCAAAATGTGCATAAGTAGCAGTTCCCTTTTGTTCTTTCCAAAAGCATTAGCAGTAAGAGAGTATATATGTATTAGCAGTAATAAAAATTCTTTGAAGAAGGAGCAGTTTTCACGAACACCCCAAAGTTTCAATGCAATGCAGATTGTCTGAGCCTCTTTCCTTCTGGGAAACTTTATATCAAGAAGCTTAGAGATGGAGCAGATTAGGTCAGGGAAACAAACCCAAATATAAAGATTCTTTCTCGCAAAATAGCGAATTGTGCATTTCACTATGCACTGCTAGTTACAAGGTCTTTCTACTGGCTGGCATTAGAACTTGCAATTACCTTTTCTCATCAGCATATTTAATATGACATAAATATTTTACCATTTAATATCTATAAAAAAAGTGTGACCATCTTGACACAAAGAACCAAATGGTATTTTTGGAAGGAAAAAATATATCTCTTGTGAGGTTGAGTAATATTTTTTTAAACAGTAAAAGCAGAAAATTCTTTTTTAAGTGAATTGTATTTTGAGAACAGGATATATACAATTTAAGACCAAGAAATACTGTGCAGATTTCTCCTTGGAACACGTAATAATTTCCATATCCATGCTTTAAGTCTTAAAAGACATGGTTAGTAACCACATTTACTATTCTACATTTGAGTTAATTCTAGAGCAGGGCATTGATTTTTGATCCCTAATGCTCTATTGATGACCCCTTTTCAACTGCCCAGAAAGGACCACCCTGCCTAAAATGCAAGACAGTTGCTGGATTCCACATTAGTTACCTCCTCTTGCTCCCTCTGAGCAGAAATCGCCAGCTGAGCAAGACTGTAATGAATTCTTATGTGTTTTGTAGTGTGAACTGCCATCAATTAGGAACTAAGCTGAGACCATCAAACTCATTTTAATTAGAAACTCTGATTGGATTTATGCCAAGATCCCAAAGGTAAAAAAAAACAGTATAGAGATTTGCACATCTTTTCCAAGTGAAAATTTTAGCACTAGTCAACTGTCCTTTATCTGTATCACATGTCCCTTCTTGGAGTGAGCGTGTGTGCACGTGTGTTTATGTCTGTGTGAGGTTAACCTTTATTCTCTTTGGTGGGTGGTGGAGATGTTCATAAACAAACTACTGGGCTGAGATTATCCCATTATTCCATTCCTGTCATATACCTTTCCACTTATACTGGCAGGCAGAAAAGCAATTTTACCTCTCACATTCTCATTCCGTATATTTAATTTCTGATGAGATTCAGGGATGCTCCATTCCCAAGGCACATCATTCTCTATTATTACCACAATACAATGTAATGTATAAAATAATAATAGAGAATAATAATAATAATAAGTAATGTGTAATCATCAAGCTCATTCTGTCTTGAAACTGTTGCTGCAGTGTCTGACAATTGTATCCTAGTATTAGGAAGACCTAACTTCTGGATGTTTCAGCTTGGAAAGATAGTTTATTCTTAAGTAGTTATTATTATTGTTATTATTATTATTATTATTGTTATTATTTTTAACCTTCACAATCTGTAAGTTGAAATTCACGCTTAGAGTTCAGTTGGCCATTACCAGTTCTCTGAAATGCAAAATGGTTTCCTGTATGGCTGGAAAAAAATGCAAATATGATTTTCCTGATACTGAAAATGCCTGTGCATTACATGCATTTGTATGTACAGAAAATTCCACACATAATGTTCTCCAGAAGGGCCTTCATATTCAATAGCTTTGAGATCAGTGAACCTTACAAATAGAATGATAGCAGAGGGATAGACTTAGAGTTCACACACAAAAAATCTATAGGCTCCTATGTAAATAGCTGGAGGCTAGAGGAATTAGACAAAGAAAAATTGTGTCTGCTCAGGGAATAGACAAGTCCGACCATGTTGTTGACCCGTTAAGTCACCTATGATAGTACTGAGACAAAAGCCAGGGGACTTTAGTTCACTCTTCAATTAGGTCATCCAATCAAAACGTATTTAGGAATATATCTAACCAGACGAGTTGCAGGATGTCTCAACTCCTGCCCTTTCTGTATCCCATGAATAAATCTCAGTCAGCTACATTGGGACCAAAGTAAAGATGAGGCCACTGCTACACCAACAGCTTGTGATTGCACTAAAAAATATCACTTAGGTATAAATATACATCCAGATTAATGTGATGTTTCGGGAGCCTTTGTTGAGGTTTAGATGTATTTACATCTAAATGATGGAGAGGTATTGAAACAGTATTATACACGTAATTCCTTTCTCTATGGCTTAACTTTTGTTGATTTCTAGGCGAGGGGCCAATTTAAAAAATATTTTAGGGAAGAACTTCCTAAGTAAGCCAATTCCTGGAAAACAAGAATGAATAGTTCTCAATGACATTTCAAGGAGATGCAGAGGGTTTTGCCATATTGAAAACATTTCAAGATAACTAACCATCTTTTATATAGTTCAGAAACACTTTAAAATCTTAATTGAATTCTGTCTTGTGAAATATCCAATATTTGAAAAAGTAATTTTTTTATCCATTACATGCATAATCTAATAACCTTCTAGGTCCAGGTTCTTGGAAAAGCAAATCACTTTCCAGGTACAAAATTTCTAGTGTAAAAATGAAGAGACAGCTTGGTTTCAGAATTCTCTTTTGCGTTTGTGTTTAGAAATAAACTAAAAAATAAGACATCTTCTTTTCTAAAGTGTTACAGGTACTGACATTGTGATCTTGATGTATATTATCACTTCCGTTTCTAGGGAAGGGTGCCTTGTAACCTTTGGGTATGACCACATACCTTGAAGTAATTTGTGATAGCCACTTAGAAAAAATAATTCACCTGCAGTTTATATGATTTTAAAAAATGCTTATAGGGGGTTTTGTTTCCTTCTGTTTTCCTGCGTGTTATGATCATAATTTTTGGTCATTAGGTGAAGCCAAATAAAAGCTTAAATAGGCATTAAGTTGTCACAGATATCTAAGTTAATAACTTGATTTACTAAAATAACACTATATTCTTCCTGAATCAAATGTTCTGTGGATAGCCTGTTTTTTTTAATTAGATGTGTACTTCTAGCATAGTTTTTAATCGTAGTAAAAAGGTAAAACTCTCATACATCTAGGCATAAATAAGACAGTAGACTAGGTGGACTGTGATTCTCACCCAGGTTTAGCCATTCCTTATGTGCCAAATTTGCAGAGAGAAAGAACTGTGAGCCTCATCATCCAACTACATTGATTCTTTTAGACAAAATTTTAGAACAACACAGAACAAAAGGCTTTTGGGCAAAGCAACACTTCTCTGGAAGGCAAATCCTCTTACTGTTGCAGCAGAGGAAGCAGTTTCCTCACTCCAGTTTGTGAATCTTCAGCTGAGTGAAGGAAATAATATGATGTTCAGCAGACTCCAGTCAACTTAGATTACATTCTTTGTACCATGAGAGTAAAGGAAAAAAACACATTTGTTGAGACCAAAGGGCGCACAGAGGCAGCCCCTGAGTAATTCAAATATAAACAGGAAAGAAACTTGATAGAAAAGCCTGGCACTGGTCCATGTCAAGGCTAATTACCACGACTCTTTTCATGCAAAGTTCTGAATTAATAAGGTAGAAGGAATAGGGAATAGAGTGTGTGCACTTCTCTTCAAGGACACAGCTTCACCTTTAAAATCCTTTGCTTGCTCTTGAATCTATCACAGAAATGTGTTGGCTCAAACACACTGTCCAAAAAAAAAACAGTTCTGATTTTATTAACATTAGACTAAAGCTGGTTTTAGGAAGGATTTCACAGTTGGTTTGGCCTTATATTTCTTTAGTCAGGAACAGTGGCAGATTTGTTTTACAGTAGGTCAATCTTATCTGTCTGGCATTATGCAACTAAGCAGTCTATTTGTTTTGTCCTGTAAGTATCAGTACTTTTGCAGTGCATTTTATTAATTTAGCTTTAAGGTATGGTAAATATAATAATTATTTAAATAAAATGACAGCTATAGAATTTAAATGGATAAGGTAAAAGATCTTCCATTATTTAAGATAATTGTGGATATAAAACAGTCTTCCTCTTCTAAAGTCTTGGGACAAACATGAAAATCCTGCTGCAAAATTTAAGTCCCTAAACTTGTAAACAGTCCACCTGGAGGCATTGGACTAACCACTTGGGTGAGGGACTTGAGGAAAGAGAGGGGAAGAGGAAAAGGCTTTTTAAAAATAAGAAAAAACAACAAAAATCCCACCCCAAAACAACACAGAAACACACATACAAAAATTCTTTTAGTAAACTGAAATTCCCAAAGTTAAATCAGTAGCAGAATGTCTCTGATTTAGCAGCAGATGAAAGGAAGAAAGTCTCCCAACTGTTGCAAATTCTTCAAGGTTTTTTAGACATGGAATTCCTCCGTTTGCATTTGATGTGTTGGAGGACTTTGTCCCTGGAGTCAAAAACAATGAAGCTGGCTGAACAAATGGCCAAGTTTCTTTCCCCTTGAGATTTTTCACAAAATGGAGACAAAATTCATATTCCTTACTGAGCAACTTTCTCATGAGTGGAGTCCAAAATAAGCTGTTTCTAATAAGTCTATTCCTGTACTACTCTAAAAGGGCGATGTGTGTGTGTGTGCGCGCACACACACAAACATACGCACACTCTGAAAAAAAATATCCTGGGAACTGATAGGCCATTGATAACCAGTATCTGTTTATTTTTTCCTTGAACTTAATGCCAAACAACTAAGGGTTCATGTTTCCCAAATACCACTTTGATGTTTTATTGATTGCGTTTGTCAAAGTGAAACGTTTGAAAACCAGAAAGTTGCAAGAACTTTGTATAGCATGTGTGATACCACTTTCTGCTGTTTGTAGTCAGAGATAGACATGCATTGTTTACTAATGGCTGGGGATAGCGATTATCTGGGTTTTTTTGTGTGCAGCCTTGCATGCCCTACGTATCTGTGGTCAGTGCCAACTGTTAAGTGTTCTCAGAGTTCAAAAATATCTGTAGCTTGGATGTGTTGTGCAAGTGACATCATTCAAGCAATTTTAGCACATTTTATGGAGGCAATATGAATACCACATTTTAAATTTGCCCAGGCCTTCTTGCCATTTTTATGTCAAGAGCTGGAAAATACTCAAAATTAGAGCCTTTAGTTTCATTCCTGCTTACTCTTCTGCATGCATGGAAAAATGTGGTTACTCTACAAATGTTACTTTTTAGTGTGTGTGCAAGTTTGTGTTCTCAAGGCCAAGAGCATTTGATACTTCCAGGCAGATTAAGAGCAATTCTAACAGCGTAAATGCAGGACACAGTATGAAGGCAAAGACAAATCTACTGTTTCGCTGAAGGCCATTAAAAACTGTGATTTTTGGCAAACCTATCCATTACTGTGTTAAACTATAACAGAGATACGTTCAGAGGGGAAACAGTATCCCCTTTGTTGAGCCAGAAAAAAAAAAATCCTGTTTCCAAGCTGCCCTTATAAATTCTTACTGAACCCTTTCAAGTAGCTTGCCAAAACATTAGGCAGTTTAAGGAGAACACTGGGGTGCAGATTAATTCTTAATAAATTGATTGATATCCCTACAAGTAAGCAAGCAAGCTGTGTGCTCAAATGCCATTTAGGTCCTGTGTATCTGACAGTTTCTTCTATAAATTACGGTTTAATTCTTTAAAAGACCAGTGTGCCATCTGTAATAAAAGTCTTCAAGTGCTTACAGTTGTTTCACATTATAGCTTATTGTATTTCAGTTCTGGTATATTCTTTCTATAAGTAATCTTGTGGGAGCCAAAGAAATAAGAGCCCTTCAGAGTGTAATGGCAATGACTTTTCCATGTTTCCGTTCTGCACTGTGGTAATGGGGGAGCAATTTGAAGAAACTAATGGAAGTTTCCTAAGCATTTAGGTTTCTTAAAATTTTATTTAATTTTCAATAGTTTTTGATTTTCAGTTTAAAAAGGGATCTGGTGGAGGCTGGTGACTCCTCACAGGGAGTAAATATTCACTGCTTCTTGAGTTGGAATAGGCTGAAAAAAGTCTTTAGTAAAGGAAGTTGTCAGGGAAGAACAGAGCTGTGTAACGTACATTTCCTTGCACAACTAAGACCATCTATGATCATGGATAATGAATATATTTTGGACAGGCACTGACAGACCTGCTTTTTCTTCACTACCCTCCATGTTTGTGTGAACCCTAAATAGGTCTGAGTGTACTGCCAGGGCCCTCTTCAAGTTCTTATGAACTGGCAGCACAAAGATGCTGCCTGGCTTGTTCAGCTCATTGCTCATGTTCCCTGTGGATTGCTGATTACACCCAGTACCCCAGTCAGGACTTTGTTCCCATGTTATCTCTAGTGGGTGGCATTACTTTGGAGGCATAGGCAGCCTGCTATCCTTGTCCCAGTGGGGAGTTTGCCAGAGGACCACCACCATTCTGCACCTGACAAGGACCCTCCAGCACCCTGTGTGCTGCTGCTGTTACCAGTCCTACCCATTCCCATCCTGCACCCAAACAGGATGGAAGGCTGCCAATGGCAAGATGACCAGGTGAGAATTCTCAGCAAGGCTGGCATATAATTTCCAGAGAATGGTTTGTATACCTCTCAGCAAACGTTAACTCCTGGAAACCAACAGCTCAGTTTCAGTTGGTCTGCCTAGGTCTGGATGGTGGTGCTGGTGACTGACCAGCACCTCCAAAGAAATTGAAAATTTTCAGAAAGAGGAAAGAAATATAAATAATAATAATAAAAAAGGGATGAAAAACTAATTCAAGGGGGAAATTGCCCTACAGGTAAAAACATATTATCATATGCATTTCCAATGGAAAAATGTCAAGAAACTATGTAAATGTGAATAGCAATAGTTTAATTAGTATGAAAGTTGCCCATGTCATAGATGTTTGATTAGGAACTCTAAGGAAAATAGTATTTTATTTGTTCCAGCCATGCTTTTCTAAGGAATAAATGTATGACATGAGGTGTCCCTGAATTTTGACTGGACAGGTGGTTGGTTTTTACAATCAACATGATCTTTTCCCAGTTGTCAACCCATAATTTTTCACACATATGGAACAGATGATCAAATGAAAGCCTTTTATTTCTCGTTGCCTAAACTGAGTCTTCTTATATAGACAGTTAAAGATACAGTTAAATTAAAGATAAACATCCTATAGGCACCATAAGAAGCCATCTTAGTAACAGTATTATCTTAGAAAATGAAACTACCACACATTAATGTGAGACCAAAGGTTACACTAAACAGTCTGTGGAGGGTGCACACTGACTTCATGACAGGTGCCCACCAAAGATGCTCTATCACTCCCACTCCTCAACTGGAGAAGAGAGAGAAAATATAATGAAAGGCTTTTAGTTTGAGGTAAGGAGAGGGAGAGATCATTTGTCAGTTACCATCATGGGCAAAACAGACTTGACTTGGGGAAAATGTATTATCAATTGAATCAGATTCAAGAAGTGATAAATAAGAACTAAGTGGGGCTTCCCACAGGGTCATGGCCTCCTTCCAGTACCTCCAGTTGCTCCACAATGGGGTCCTCGACTGGTTGCAGGTGGAATCTCTGCTCCAGTGCCTAGGCAACTCCTGCCCCTCCTTCTGCGCTGGCTGTCATGTCTGCAGAGCTGTTCCTCTGACATATTTTCACTCCTCTCTCTGGCTGCAATTATTCTTGGTGTTTTGTTGTGGGTTTTTTTTCCTCTTCTTAAATATATTATCACAGAGGTCCTATCACCATCATTACTGGACTTGACCTTGGCCAGTGGAGGGTCCATCTTGGAGCCAGTTGGCATTAACTCTATTGGATATCGGGGAAGCTTCTAGCAGGTTGTCCCTGAAGCCACCCCCACAGGTCCCCAATACTAAAACCTTGCCACACAAATCCAATATGCATTTCTTAGATGTTTTGAACTGTATGTTTTTGTCATCCAATTTCTGTCCTTTAATTTTCTGTGCATAACTATCTTCGTGGTTATTTTTCACCGTTTCATGTTACTTTTTGGAGACACTGGATGCACTTACAGTTTACAATTTCCAAGGAAATACCAATTGCTTAGGTTAACAAGTACTTTGCTTGTGAAAATGAGGTTCCTGGAAAACCTTTCCCAGTTATTTGAGATGAGTGTAAATTGTTCTACATTGGCAAAGTTCATACATCTGAGACTAAGTTAGACACACCCAGAATTGCTTCATTTAACCGTCTCTGCTAATTTTACTTCTAACCCAAATCTCAAACCTGTATATAATAAAGAAATAATGGACTGTCCAGGGATGACAGTGATTAGCACCCACATATATGTGATTGATTTCACACCTGAGTTTTATTTTGCAGTTTACCTGGTTTAATCCAGCCAGCAACTAAGCTTCACACAGCGTTTCACTCACTTGCCCCAGTGGGATGGGGAAGAGCATTAGAAGAGTAAAAGTGAGAAAAGTTGCGTGCTGAGATAAAGGCAGTTTAATAGGGAAAGCAGAGGATGCACACACAAACAAAACAAGCCAAGGATTCATTCCCCACTCCCCATGGGCAGACAGGTGTTCAGCTATCCCCAAGAAAGCAGGGCTCTGTCACACATTACTGGGGAATGCAAACAGAATAACTCAAAAAGTCCCCCCTCTTCCTCCTTCTTTCCCCAGCTTTATATACTGAGTCTGACATCATATGGTATGGGATATTCCTTTGTTCAGTTGGGGTCAGCTTTCCCAACTGTGTCTCCTCCCAGCTTCTTGTGCAACCCCAGCGTAATGCTGGTGGGGTGGTGTGAGAAGCATCAAAGGCCTTGTCTCTCTGTGTGAGCACTGCTCAGCAGCAAAAAAAATTCCTGTTTCCAGCACAAATCCAAAACATAGCCCCACACCAGCTACTATGAAGGAAATTAACTCTACCCCAGACAAAACCAACACCCGGTCAATAAGGGGCAGGAATAATGGTAAAGGCAAAAGAGAAGTAGTACACCCCTGTTTCATCGGAGGATGTAGCAACAAGTTTCTGGAAACCTGAGACCATATCTGATATCTTAATGTACTCTAGCATCTGAAATAAGTTCCTTAATTCTTTGGAGAGAAGTAAGCTTCCGAAAAGCATGATACTTAATTCTTGAGAATAGCTGACATGAGTGGGCAGAGAACAACTGTAACTAACAGAAAAAAAAATATCCTTTATTAAAAAAATCTTTTAAAGTATCTTACAAATAAGATTCTTTCAAAAGGCATTAATGGTGGTATTATCGTATACTAGCACTTGATCTTTTGAACTATTTCTTATGAATCTATACTGTTAGAACTAATAGATTTGCTCTCCAATATTCTGAAATTACATCTTTTACTCAGTAGACAACATTTATAATCATGCATATACACTATTTCTGTTTCATTTAGATTTTTTAACATTTCTGCAGACAAAAATTTAAGAATCTATTGAGAAATATAATCATACCCCAGATATTCAGTACAGCATTCATGGACACTGTAAGAACACTGTGTAGTGTCTGCCCAACTCCGAACTATGAGGGTTGTGGCACCATACTGACCTTTTCTAGCCTTTAAAATATACTAGCCTATTGAAATATATCTTTCCTATATATAGAATCCAAATAGTTTATATATGAACAATTTTTTTCCTTTGTCTTAATAGGACTGTATAATACAGATGGGATACCATAGGGGCTGTTTTATTGACTTGTTAGAATGCAGTACATTGATCCCTACTGCTAAATCATTTTTATGGCACATTAACAGTATCATGACATCAGGAAACATATCTTTCAGCTTTAGGGACCTTTTTCCAAACCAAATACATCCCACATGAACACTGAAAACAAATCATAGCAGTCTATTCCGTAGTGGACTAATAGAGGCCATTTTCAATCTTAAAATGTTTGCTCAAATCAGTCTTTTCTGAGACTTGGGATGACATTTAAAGGTTTGGAAATACCTGAGGTTTTATTTAAGCTTTGTGTTACTCCTTTAGTTTATAAACATGTGGGGGATTTTTATTTGGTTGGTTTTTTTCTTTTGGTGGAATGCATTGGATTATTTAATCAAATATTGATGAAAAGAACATCCAGTCTGAAGGAAATTTGCTAACACGTGTGCTATTTGATATCACTGTGAAGAATAGGAAGATTAAGAAATCAATGGATGGTTTGTCCTTCCTGTATTTCAAAACATGCTTATCATTCTCTTAGTCAGACCATTGGTATGGGGGAAAAAAGTACCATACTAACTACATTTTGACTGTATCACAAATAGTCGGTAGGAAACATCATTTCTGAAACAGGAAAGTCTGTTTTCAGGTTTGCAGCATGCCTCACCTGGGAAAGGTTTTCTAGTTTGCATGTGCACATATATATAAACACCTTTCAAAGAATTAGCCTTGCCTGTTTTAATTTGTCTTTCCTTTATTCATGTAATTCCTTCCACTGTTTGTTAATAGCGAGAGTTTCCCTCTATTTCAGAAATCAAAACAGTAACTACTGAAACAGCAAACATTTGCAGTCTTCATTATTGCCTCGAGCCTTCCTTTGATATGCAGTCTGTTTCCAAATCAACAAATGAACGTGAAATTGGCTGGGATGGGGAAGGCTGAAGGAAATACTCTGAACGTAGCTTTAATATGTTCTCTTATGCTGTATTAAATCAGAGCTGATACCACTTTTGTAAATGCAAAATGAATCCCAAGAACTCCAAGCCAGAGAACCTAATCCAATTTTTGTGTTTTTCCCCTAAGAAAATCATGAGGCATCTGCTCAGAAAGAACAGTGTCTGCAAATACCCAAATTTACCTTCCGTTTCCAACAGAGCTTGTCATCATAAACTTACCCTCTCCTTTTATCTAACAGAAATACTTGGTCAAGTTCTGTAGCTGTTATTAACTATCAAAGTTTATATGAACCAATGCCATTAAATAAAGCCTAAAGATCTTCCACTTTTAACTTACTATTATTCTAGGGAGAAAAAGGTCTGCTTCACTCTCTTCAAATGACTTCATTATTAGAAGGATTTCTTAACTGTTTCTTATTCTCTAGGCATAACTTGGCATCTGTGCAGAAGAAGGAAAGTGAAATGATTGTGTTTCCAACTTACTTTCCCAGACCCCTTGTTCTCCATATATCTTCTCATGTGTTTGATGGTGAAGTGTAGTGATCATCCCAACAACTTAGAGACTCAGGCAAACTTTTCAGTGAGGAGTATGACATGATAAATTATGTGCAAATAGTCTGATAAGTAGTTAATAATTCATTAGATACAATTATTTTTGATTCTTCCTGTTCTCAGAAGTTAAAAAAATCAATGGCAGTATTAAGGTAGCACTCCAAGAAATTAAGACATACTGATGATATATGAAGGTAAATATATATGATATCTGTATGACTCATTGCCTGAGTATCCTACCCAGAGGTATAGATAATGGCAAAACATATCACTGCTGAGAAAAATACGAAGTGTATATTTTTTGGCAGCTGAGTTTCAAGACAATTTTTAAAGAGATTTTATAGTAGTGTCTGGGGTTTTTTTTTAATCTTAGTCACAAAGACAGAGCGTTAATAATGGTTTTCCCCAAGTGTTTCTCTAGTGTGGATGTACAACATGTACAACACTGAAAAAAATAAAATACATAGTACCTGCCTGTAAGAGTAAGGGGTGTACTTCTTTCATTCCATGCACAATCTCCCATCTCCCATGTAAATGTGTACACATATGCACACAACTTCTATTTTTCTCTTTCTTTTAACAGCTTCTACATGCAAAATTAATTCTGTGCTGTCAACCCTTTTAATTTACTGAGGGCTAGGTTTTGCTCCTTGTACCTAACTGTGGGAATGAACTGATTGGCACTTAATCACTCCTGGAAATGTTGTCCCCAAAGAGATACTCCTCTTCTACTGGCAGGATGGTTTAGTTTATCTCCTTCTTTGTGTGTCCTCCTCTTCGGTAGGTTTGAGCATGCACAGCTGAGCAAGATGGTCAGGAAAGCAAAGTTTAATTTCTCTGTTTCATGAGATAAGCATTACAAAGATTGTTCTGGTTGCACATCTACTTATTCAGGCGGGAAGAAGAAGGGTATCTTACAAGTGAGCACAAATCTGATCCAGAACAAAGGAAGCTTGGGGCAAAACTGCATGTAAATTTTTCAAGTACCCCTGAGTAAAGGCTCTGAAAATCAAGATATTCATTTCCCTTCCCACTGGATTCTGAGTCTTCCCAGAGGACTGACATCTCTGCGTTGCATATGTGTCACTTTGGTGTTGACCGTCCACATGATGGGAGTGTAACTAACTGAGGCAGGCATTTGATTTCCTGTCAGCTACAAGATATCAATCAGATATTGATCAAAAGTTGTTACTATATGAGCTGCCCTCCACACAGTGCTACTTGGTCTTCTCCACAGTCTTTAGTCACTTTATGGAAAGTTTTTCCAAGTGTATCTTTGAGACTTCAGATAGGACTCATGTTCTGCAAGAAATCAGTACCTTAGAGTTTCTTTATTCCTTTATCAGTCCTATGACCAGAGACATCTTTTACAGTGGGATCTCATTGTAATAGATGTTCTCTGCTAAATCGCTGCATTGGTGAGTAGAATTTGCCTTCCATGAAAAGAAGAATTCTAAGAGCCCAGCACTGCACTAAAAGCAATGAAAACTTTATGGGCATCAATGATTGAGAAATATTCTTATCCCATCATTTTCAAGGTTTTGGGAGGTTTTGTTTTTTGAGTTTTTTAAATGTGTATTGATATTTTTAGATTTCAACACAAAGCCACACAATAACTCTCATCATCCAAGGCATTACGTATGGAGAGAAGTAATTGATTGCTGGTTTGTTGTAGCTGTGACTTGGGTTTCGATTAGAATAATAACATAAAAACTCTAACAGAAAGCAGCTATTTTGCACATTGCTAAAAAGCATTTGTGTAACTTTGGTGTGTTTGACTCATACATAATGTATACTCCTTAATGACCTCCATAGCCAAAGGATGGCACTTTAAATTGATGAGTGTGATATATTCATATGTAGAACAAATTAGTTTAAAGACAGATGAAGAATAGATGTGCAGTCTAGCTAGCATGAACTGTTACAATTATAGAGATTATTACAAGCACAGTCTAATACCTTCCAGACATCAGAAATCATTAAGTGTCAGAGTTACATAGATCTAGAAGCTAGTTTTATCACAAAAATATTATTGTATTACAGCAGTTTCAATTGTACCACCATATATAAGGTTAGAATAATATTTCTACTGAAAATATTTATTTTCACAGGTTTCTAACTTAACCTTAGAAACACACTCAAGAATCAGCATGATAAAAAATATCCCCAAGTGAAAAGGAAAGGAATACAGGGTGGTAAATTTTGTCTTGGAGCATTTTGTTTCCAATACACAAGAAGAATGTGTTGTTTTAAGTCAATGAAAGTCAGGGTGAAACTGTTGATCTGAGCAAAGCCTGGCCCTCAGACAAGTGTGGGACTGAAAGGAGATCATTTGCTTGAGGCCAACATTGAAAATAAGTAATTTGGTCACATCTATTATAAGACTTAGTAAAATACTGTAATATCTAAACTCACTTTGGGCTGCACTTAGGTTTAAAAGTGAGCTTGAACCAGGCTAATGCATCCTAATATCTGCAGGTCTGCAGGTCCACTTTACTGTGGTTAACTTTCATGACTTGGACTACTTATGCTGAAAAAATTTATGCTGAAAAAAATAACTGGAAAGCAAAATTGATTAGTTGTGACATTTTCTGTTGCAAACACTGTGAAAGAATGACATCCCTAACCATCAGATCATTCACTACTCTTAATCCTGATATTTGCAATGTAATTGGTAAGAAGTTTTTCACTCTACCTCCATGAGGTAAAAAAGGCATGTGAACATAATTGTACCCCAAATTGTCATGGCAATGGTCAGGAAGCAATTTTTTTTACCCAAAAAAGTAAAATAAGGGTCAGTGGGGTTTTTTGGGGTTTTCCTAGTGTTTTGTTGATAATGTCATAAATTCCAGTGGGTTGGTATTTGAAAAATCAATATTTCTTTTTTATAAAAGAAGTTTTGTTGAAATGTAATTTCCTACATAACCCCGTATATCTTAAAAAAAAAACCAAAAAAACCCCCCAAAAAACTAAAACATATATATCTTTTGCCCAAATCATACTTTTTTCTTGCTGACATGTTGAGCACAGATTCATATGCTGTACACGGATTCATACCCAGAAGCAGCCATGATGTGAGTACTGATGGCTAAACTTCTGTTACTGCCAAGGCCTGGTATTTATATTATGAGGCCTGTGGAAAACTCTAGAAACACCATTAGCTGCATGAGGAAGTAGTAAGGCTGTCCAGCTGTTACAGCACTGACCTATCTCATTTAGCTGTTGTGGCAACGAATACATCAAAGATACTTAAAGACAGATGCAACAATTACTTAGTGACCTAAGTGTTAAGCCCTGTGCTACTCAAACTTAGGTACCTGTCTTCAGAATGCACCAAGGGTGGCTATAGAAATGTGGTCTGACTTACCTGATATTTAGGTACATTAGCACTTTAAAAATGAAATTCAAAGTAAACAACCGGAGGGAGCCTTATTATCCCCAAATTGGCATGCTCAGAGTGAGCTGAGGGGCTACATGATGAGAGACATAGATCCTAAAGGGCAAATGCTAATGCCAGTCCATCCACTGCCTTCACCATAGCTAGAAGGCTGCAAAAGTGATGCAGTCTCAAACATACTCCTTACTACTACATCTCTTTATTCTTAACTTTAAATACTGACAGGCACAGAAATAATTTATGCAAGCAAGCAAGGAATAGAAACAAGTTTCAGAAAATTAAAATATTCCTCGGTCTTGTTCTACTCTGGTAAAACGTGAATTGTCATCAGACTGGCATAAAATAAGGGAAATGACACTTTTCCACCCCTCACCAGTCACTCCCACTTGCTCTTTTATTAAGACATGCATCTAGGATTCAGCTATGATAGAGAATCAAAATTCTTTTAAAGAAAAAAGAAGTAGGATAATGTTGGTTTTTTCCAGCAAACCAACCCTTGATATCTTTATGCATGTCACCAAAATGTTATGAATTTTCACTGTATAAGTTCCTTGGTTATAATGAGGTTTGTATTGGAAAGTTTTTGGTCAACTGCTGCATCTGCTCTAGATTAGACCACATATGGAATGCAAAAACGTGAAACTAGAAGCAAGGAAAACAGGATTTTGAGGTTAAATCGGCAAGGAATGTTTTTTTTTTCCGCATCTAAATTCCAGATTTTCAAAAATCAGTTGACCTAGGTACTAGCTAACTGCAGTTTGACTACAATGGACATTAGGCCTTGAAATTCCTCTGAAGATCTGACTGCTGGAATTGCTTTTTCATACTACCTATCAAGTACTACACAGGAAGGAATCACATCAGTATTCCTAAAAGATGATTAGTAGCAAAAGTATGTTCATGCTGAAACCAATGTAATTCAAATTCAGATTGTAAGGCAATCAAAAGAACAAGATATAAGAAATCATTCTTTTCTGGTCCTACGATCATTCAGGAAAATGTTATACATATTCTGCTTATAACAGGGTACATTATTACCCAAAACTTCACAACAAGGCCAGACTATTCATGAATTAATAGATACAAGACCAGAAGCTCTGATATTTAGATAAAATGATGCCTAAAACCAATGTGAATTCAGAAGGCAAGTGTCTGGTTTTTGAGGTTTTGTTTGGGTTTTTTAAAGAAAACATCTAGAGTAAAGCCATGAATGACCCTTAATAAAGACTGAATTAAAACTTTTCTGTATAACTCCACAGTCCACTTGTGTAATTGTAGGTCTATCGTATAGTCTTTAGCTTTACTTTGCATGTAAATTGCTGAAATAATTGTCAAAAACATGAACATTTTGGCTAAAAGAACAAATGGACTCTAGACAATAAAGAACCATGACAATATTTAAACTTTAAGAAATGACAATATTTAATTTTCAGGAAATTACCACAATCTATACCTACTAAGGTCTTCACCTATGCCTTACTTAAAATATATCTGTTTTTTCTATAGGAAGTTATTATCGTTTTCATTCAATCATGTACAATTTTTGATCCAAGGAGAAACTTGTTGATCCCAAGTCTGTTATACAGTTACAACCAGGTAATTTAAGGGGAAGTAACTGTAGGTGTGACTTGTGCTGTGCTGTGTACAGGTTAAACCCTCAAGAAAAGTTTCTCTTCTAGGTCCGCAGTGGTAGCCATGGTCAGTCATCTTAACTTCCTTTGTCCTTGGTACACAAGACTTTATTTTGTGTACATGCTGTTCATCCATGCAGACTCTCACAATCAATTAATTGGAGCACATGAAGGAGGGCGGCCACTGTTGTGAGTTGATGCAAACAGGGTTCTCATGTAAGAAGACCATGCCTTCCTCCCCACTATTATTGTGCCTTAAAATTACAAGAAGGGGCAGTGATTTGGTTTTGACTTCTCAGGTTATGGGGTAGGAAGATAACACAGCAGTGTACCACCAAAATAACAGCCACAAACAGTATGAAAGGACATCATTAATTCCTTTGAAAACTACTGTGTAAACTGAGTCTTTACAGTGTTTGTTAAACAAAGTCCAAGACAACCATACTTACAGCAGCTGAGTCACTACAGAAATGCAGGTTCTTGTTCTGCAGCCCATGCCCAGTTCCATGCTGGCTGCAGTTTCATTGTTAATAATAGCTTTAAAATAGCTATGGCTATACTAACACATAAAATGGCTGAAGTAAATCAAGGAAATAAGTATTCCAATTATGTATTGACTGGTGCAAAAAATGATGGAAAATAGCAGTTTCTCCCATAGATAAAGTTGGTTCTAGTGTGTTGACAGGACTACAGATTTTTAGAACTTTTTTTTTATAAAATCTGACTGTACAAAGAGCAGAAAACCAGAGTAATAAGTAACTTTTTCTGCTGTTACTTTACACTAAAGATCAAATCCCATATTCAAACTATTTCCAACAGAGGTAGAAATTAAAATGTGAACAGTAACCCTGGATTTTATTTTTTTTTTCAACACATTCTGTCAATAACTTATTAATGTTATTTCCAGCTATTTAGTTAGAAATTCCCCAGGAACTCAGAAAGGTCTGTAATGTTAAGTGACGCTTTGGTGCCAGGGGATCCATGTTCAGAGGATTCTTTTGCACAACATTGTAACCTCCTTATCACAAGCTGACACTGCACACCACCCATCACTATCTGTGGCAGGAGCTTTATCAGCATCTATAGCAAGAAGCACCACTCACTAGTTGGAAAAAATCTGTGTTTACAGTTAGAACCATCAATCATTTTGTCTTGTATTCTCACAATTACTTACTGCCTTGCCTATCAATGAATAGTAAGCTTACTGGCTTTATCAAAAAACCTTACATATACTTTAAAAAAAAAAAAAAAAGAGCAAGGAACAGTCTATAACAGTGATGGATGTAGATTACTTTTCTTTTTTTTATATTTAAAAAACCTAGTTTTTAAAGAGAATCTACCAAGCTGTTAATACATTTTTGTTAAATTCCTTATCACTTTAGAAAATCTTAGGTAGGATATAGTAATAAACTATGCAGGTATTGTTGAGGTATTTGGACTAAACTTTTGACTTGGGATTGGGACACACAAAGTTGCGATGCACACCTTTACAGAAGTCAAATTTATTCATACCTTTGCAATGCCCATCAACAGTGCATGTGTATTCCTTTTGCATGTTGAAGTGTCATGTAAAGCCCGGTCCACTGGCTAAATCCACAGTTTCAGTGATATGCATAGTTCTTAGTCTGTGTTTAAGTATCAAACAATTCACGGTCACATAATGCACTCAAGGTCAAACAGTGCAGGATCTGGTTTCACTGGCAAGGAAAAGCCATTATGGAAAACTTAAGGAAACCACAGAATCCTTTTGCACAGGGTATAGTGCTCACTGACATTAATGTGAAGAAGCCTTAAGAAGATTGAGAATCCTGTAGTAGTGCAGCTTCAGAAAACTACTTACTTTCTCCTTCAGTCATTTGTAAGCTCTCAAAGAAAGCAGAAAGTCCTTGCTCATATGCTTAGCTAATCCAATCTCTCTTATTCCTCTAGGTCAAGGTCACCCAGTTCTGTCAGATGGGATATAAGTTTTCTTTATGGCATTGACATTTGGAGACTAGAAGGTCAAAAAAGAGATTGTAGCTTTGTTGTGGTCATTTTGTTCTGTGTAAAGTATTTAGTGTGACATTTTAAAGAACTCACCTGTACTGATGTTTAGCCTATTTCCAAGTCGTAGTTGCAAAGTTTGCCCTTACTTCCCAGGTAGTAAGGATATAAATACCATACATCATATACCATATAACATATATCTCCTGTATACTGATGCCTTCTCGGTGATCACAGGTTTTGTTTGTCTGCTGAGTTTTTCAGCAAATGCGGTTGTCAGTCGCTGTTTTAATTTCTGTGGTGGCAGATTGTTTTCCTCCTACAGTTTTTACCAATTTTACAGGTCATTACTAGTTGACTAAAATTGGTGCAATTTGCCTCTGCCAGCTGATGTTTAATAATAACTGTCATTCCTGCCAAGACCGTGCATCAGTAATTTCTGACAGTGCATAACACATAGCACATATGTGGATTGACTATGTTACATTCTTCTGACAAGCCATTTAATTGACTGATTAAAATTAAAGAATGAATGGATGAACCTTGAGAGGAAAATAATTTGTGTGTTTATGGGGAGTTCAATACTATGTTGCCCTCTTGCAGTTATCAGAGAAAGTTTTGTGCTGCACAGAGCTTCTTTCAAAGGTAACACTTGGAAGTTTGTTAGCATTACCCCTTTACTAGTAGTACCAGTTGCCAAAGACCTGAAGAAGTGTGCATCCGATGTCAAGCCATAGAAAAAGTGAGATGTGGTGGGGCTTTCCTGACCATGAAACTGAGGGCAGTTGCTTTATTAGCAAACTGTTTAAATCTACTTGCATGCAAACTTTAAATGAGGAACTTCCAAGATTTATTGTTCCTTGTGGGGCCCTAAATGCTGCATATAGTGAAAAAGTTGGAGTGAAAACATGTCTTTTACTTCCCCTGCTGAAGAAGTATTGCGAGGAGGTAGGCCGAGCCCCACCTGGCTCACTGCTGACTTAATGCGTGACCTGAACAAGTTATATAAGCCCATTGTTTCTGCTTTCTCAAGTGTAAAATAGGTAAAATATTTCAGAGGCTACTTGTGTACTTTAATTGGTTGGCTGTTTCCTATATACTGGGATAAAAGGAGATTAGTGCATGTTTAAGCATCACATTTCCCTTTTATATTTTGTTTTAACTAGCACAACAAGATTGTCTCGTTCTTCCTCTTATGCTCAGATAGCTTGTGTGCCTGACATTTTTTTTCTGCCATGCCTCTTCTCCTGTTTTTCCTCTCTCTGTGCCTCTGTTCTCCCTTTGTTGCTTATTTTATTCTGCTGCTCTCTCTTTCTCTCTGCTCTGTTTCACCATATTCGTGACATAAATAACTTTTATCCTGGAGTTGCACTGAATATTCAGTACACTAAAGGCACATTTTTGCTGCTTGCTGTGTACAGACTCAGTAGAGTATCGGTCCCTGTAGGACGCATGGGTACATGTTTCTTAGTCTCAAGTACTTCTGCGTTCTGTGTGCAAATGCTTCAGGGTCTGCTGGAGTCAAAACCACTCTGAGAAGCTTAGGGTTACAAAAAGGACAGCTGTCACCTCAGTTTTGCCTACTATTCTGGTCTGGAGCCTCCCAAGGAACTTCCATTACTCCCCAAAAAAAAACCCTATTGCTAAGTCATAGCCACTGACTTGAAGGAGCCTGAGAAGCAATATGTGACGCAACTATTGATTTGACTGTCATTTTGTTGTAAACAGTAAATACGCAGAGGTATTGGAAGGAAAGAGGAAAAAAAAAGGTTGCCAGACCAGAAAAGGAGAAAGGAGGCTTGAGGGGCTGGGGGGACTGTGTTATCTTTGAAGGGCATTGAGCCAAAGGGACAAAAATTTATAGTTACAGAGTAATTCAGTTCAAACACTTACTATAGAAATTATGTTAAGGTAGTAAACTTTTGTTGCATGAGTGTGGAGATACTTCCTCAGTGCAGACAAGGCAGCCAGTACATCTGGCTACAGCAACATAGGGTCTTGCATCTTCCATGGTACAGCAAAACCCAAAAATTTCTACAGCGAAGTGAAGGCAGTGTTTTTGAAACAGTTAATTATTGTTTTCCTTACCTATCTATCCTCTTTTGGTTTATTCTTTGCTCTTTTATGTGTCAAAACACTCATTTCTACTCAGAGCCAGAACTTACTGCTGACCTTGGACATCACAAAACCACAGAAGGTTAGAATATTGGCTTACAAGTAGGTCCTTACTGCCAGTGCCTTTCACAAACCCCGAAGTTTTACTGTGCTCTACTGGTGACACACAGGTTTGGTTTTGGTCTGATTTTTTTTTCCTCTCCGAGTCTATAAAAAACGATGTGTCTATAAAAGGTATACCTGATGGCCTAAATGGGAATTCAAGGGTGTCAAAAGGAATATTAAGGTGGGTTTGTCATGGAAGGAAAGTGGAAAATAGTGGTATGTTTCTTTTCTGTTGCATTTTTCACCAGTATCTAAAGGAAGCATTCACTGCGTGCTGGTGCACTCTAGTCTTACATATCATCTGTCCAGTGGAACTTTACTGGCAGGTTGTTATTCACTTTCATTTCTTGTCATTTACCTCTTGAATTGTGTATTCTGTGCATTTTTGTCTCTTGCTAGGTGCGTGCATGTGGGTCATCTGGCCCCCACCATCTCATAAGACTGAGGTGCAGAAAGAAAGGGCTGATCTTTGGGTGCAAGTATAAAGGTTGAGCAAGGTACTGTCACTAATAGATGCAGGGAGTGAAGAGGAGAGGTGGCAGAATGAGACATCTAGAGAAGCAAGTCAACTGGATTTGAATATATGAGTGGGTTTGCCTTTACTGTAGCAGGGACTGCTTGAATGTAAGTGCTCTGGGGTGTAGGTTTTTTGTTTAGTCTTGCTTTTAAAACACTAGAATGTTTTGGCCTCATGCAGCCAAAACAGAATATTCTTGGGTAGTTCTTCCTCATTATCATGAAAAAACCCAAACTAATCTTCTTGGCTTATATTTCCAGCAGATTCTTTACATTTCTCTAGCTTTTCCATTGAGAAAATGAAAACCACATTTATTAAATGACCTTTAGGTTTTGCCATCTAGTCAAGCGTTCTTTGCACTGGCACAGTAATACCATTATCTTGACCTTTGTCTCCCTCATATAGTTTCTCTTCATACTTGTCACTAGCTCTGGCTCAGCTGGTAAGAAGGGAAAAAATAGGATAAAAAGGAAAAACCCCAATCTGATTCGAATTGTTAGGCAATGTAAACCTCTGGAGATGTTTGTTCCAGCTATGCTTGCTTGCTTTCTATTTATTTGTACTTTTTCAGCTGGTGTTTTCTATTTCTTTCCTAGAATTTGTTTGGTTTTGGTTTTTGTTTTTTATTTTATTCCAGGTATATAAGTGTGGAGAAACAAATTTAGGACAAGTTCAGTGTGAGATTTTTTTGGTCTGAGTCATAGTTGTGGTTTGCCTTGATGTAAAACCTTACATAACAGCATGTTGCTGCACTTCCATATGCAAAACAGTTGTATTTCTTTGAAGTCAAAATAAAAGGGCTTCACTGTTTTCCCTAACTTCAACATAATCAAGCAGCAAGCGCCTATGCCCAAATCCTACGTTTAACTTTCAGTCTGACCTTGGATTAATCCCTTTACCTCACCATGCCTCTGTTTCCTTTCCTGCCCCAGATCAGCATGCAGGCAGTGAAGTGAGAGTTGGGGAGCTCAGTCTTAATTCTTTAATACAGCTGGAAAAAATCCCTCAAGACATAAGCTAACAGATTTCAAGCCATGCTTGTTGGCTACTTTCCAGTCTGAGTGAAGTGCAGAGCTACAGGAGGACAAATATGGCTTGAAAATATCACTTGAAAGCCTTTATCTCGATAGTGTTTTGACTAATGCATAACTTGCAGAAAGACATTCAGTTTCTATCTGAAAACATCAAGAGATTTACAGTGTGCCAGTTCTTTCCGTAGTTTTGTCCTTTGTTGTGTGATTTATTTCCAAGCACATTGCACACTGTTGTAACACATAAATTTAATAAGAAATGTAATCTGCTCTGTTTCCTTCCTTTCCTGATATGTAGGGAAGAACTATGGAGAATACGCATTTAAAGACAAGAGACAGGGCTTCAATCCTGAAATGGGGCTGATGTGCATACAGATAGATGATTTCCTGTTGTTTGTTTCTAGTCTAATCAAGCTGATTGGGATGAATGATAATGGTGATGTCTTTAGCACATACCAGAAATTTTCTTTGCTTGAGAGCTGTAAACCATTTGCAGTTTGCAGCAGTGATGGTAGTCTTAAGATGGGATATTTGATCATTACCCTCATAATGGGAGTCACAGTTTTTTCACATATATGGCTGCTTACGAGCTTAGAAAATAACAGCATGCCTCATCCATCGATCTGAAAAAGCTCTTTGTAAAAAGGGTCAGCGCTGTTATTCCCATCGAACAAATGATGAAATGGATGAGCAGACAAAGAGAAAAACTAGCTCAAGGTGATGAGCAGACTGCCAGCAGAGGTGGCAGAGAACTCGGGTCCTTCCATGCCTTGAGCCCCAAAGACCCTGCAATTCCCAGCGTGAAAAGTCTTAGCTCATTTACTGCTGCTAGACTCCTCAGAAATTCAGAATCATGGTGATCCAAAGAGTAGACTGTACCCCAAATAATCCATGGCCAGACTTGCATGAAGTCTATTTCTGTTCGGGTTCGTTAAGCTTGGTAGGACTTGATAGTTCAAAACATTATTTTAATCTGCTCTCATGGTCAATTTCAATCTTCAGAATGAAAACACAACAAAGAAAACATTAATCATAAAAACCCATGGGTTCTTTGAAAGGGGAATATAAATATGTGAGCAAGTCTTGGGTAGGGATGGTTTTCATGTGTAGGCTTTGTGGAAAAAGAAAGGCGCTGACATTTTGGACAGCACTGACATCTACCTGGGTGCTCTCTGTCCACAAAGCTAACTCGATGCATTGTACGTGAAAATAAAAGTCAGTGCTAATTCTGGTGTATCATACAGCATCCAAGATTCATGCATAGTTTTTTAACTTCCTATTACCTTTTTGTCATCTTCCCATCCATTGACTTAATTGATACACTACCTAGCCTCTTTTGTGCCAAATACATTTGTTTTCTTCCTTCTAGGTCACAGTTTTACAATTATCACCATAGAAACATTCCAGCTATAATAAGAAGATACATCTTCTGAATGGCTGGTGATACAACATTAACTGTTAGAACATAACATTTTTCATGCTGGAAACATCTGGAGTTCACAACTAGCAAAGATCTGTAAAAATGTCTGTAGCTCTTTAATAATCACCCAAGGCTGCACTAGCAAGCTTTATTAGGATGCATTTAAAAAGACTCCGTAGTCACCAAGCAAGGAATGTGACAAAAAGAACCCTTATTCCAACACAAAAGAGAATCAAAATAGAAAGTTCAGTTTGCAAGTCATGTGGATTAAAAGAAAAATATGGCATTTGAACTGGCCTTTGTGTCAAGGCCTTTATTTTGGAGAGTTGGGCCATACTCCATTCCTCTGCTGTTCCCAGACTATTACCTACAGCACTAATATTGCTATTTACTGGCTGATTATATCCTCTGGCAAGATTCGGACTGTGTCTACTTCCCTGCTGCAAACTAATCAGTTTTCAAAATTAGTTATTGATCTCACGCTCATTGTGGAGGACAAATTTAGTGGCTGGTTCATTGAGTATCAACAGTGCCACGCTTTATGTGAGCTGCACAGAAGTAAAAGCAAACAAGATATTGAGGCCCACGTACATATATAATGATCTAATATAAGGAGATACAAGACAAGTATAAATACAATGACAAATGAAATAGGTTTTTTTATGAGAAAGATAACCTAAAGAAATTCAAGACTATTTGTCTGTTAAGGTACACATATAATTCTTACTATCTACTGCAGTGTGTTTATCTGAGAGTGAACATGTGTATCATCACTATTACTGCAAAACAAAAATCATCACTGTTATCTAATTTTTGGTTTAGTTTAATTTTGTTGATTTTTTTAAAACTTTTTTTCCTGAAGGTTTTAAGTTGCAAACACATGAAGTCAGAAAGATTTTCAAATACTGGGTACTTGAAGTCGGGTTTTATGTTCCAGTGACTATCAATGTGCTGCCAGTATCCATTGCCCAGCTCTATCAAGCTACATTAAATCTTTTCAGTGTTTATACTATGAGGACAAGGAGAAAGTCTTTTCCAACTGTAACCATTTTATGATTCTATGATTCCTTTGGTTATAATGGGAACTTACCAGATGCAAGACATTTTAATTGTGAAAGTTTCCCTGTAAAATATTGAGAAAGATACAGTCAATAAACCATTTTCCTGGACGTGGAAGGCCCATACTCAATTTGTTTCTCTACCTGAGAAACAGACTTGAAGTACATGAACACTAGGTGCATGTTTCCAAACTTCATCCTCAGGTAGACCTATAAAAAAATCATTTTTGAAACCTGATTAGTTTTTCTGGCATAGAGATTCCCATATAGACTCAACTGCAAGAACATATTTCCTTGTCCCTTTAGGAAGTCTTAGTGCGTAGAAGCATATTTCAAATATTGAAAATGTCAAAAATAATTTCAGTAGTACAGAAATAATTTAATTATTTATTTAAAAAATCAATACTGCAAATTTTTTTTTTCTCTTTCTTAAACATTATTCTCAGGTTTTGTACTGGAAGAAATAATCTTCTAAACATTTTCTGTTGAAAGAGCATACAGAATATCTGGGGGGTTGTGTATAAATATATGTATGAAAATTAATTTAAGATGTTCAGTAAGCCTTTTATTATTTCAAGGTTTGTATTTTTAAAGTGTCCAAAATAAGAATGTCAAAACCATTCTTTTCATAAGAGTTTTCATTAAAAACTATAATTTTCCAAAATTCACTCAAAACTTGGTCCAAATTTCCCAAAAGGTTTATGAACCTGGACTCTATTTCTGATTTATGAGGAAACCACAAACCAGGCCCTCAGCTTTGCTTGATTTTTGAGACTTTCATGGCGTGGTTTATTTCTGATGTGTAGAAAATCTGGAGCCTTGATAAATAGTTGGTGGTCTGTGACTATGTTCATTATTTCAGGGATATAAACACACAAATTTCCAGAACAAAAGTTTTTCATTTGTATTGATGCAAATTAGAAATTGCTATGAATTTTATTATCAGGTTCATTTTAAGTTTAGAGTTTGACCCTACATTCTAGTATGCTTAAAATTTCCATAAAACTTAGTAAGAGCCAGAATATGCAAACAGCACAAATCCTAAATATCATGGGAACTGAATTTTAGAAAACAAAAAAGAATACGGCACTAGAGTTATCTGCTTTGTTGTGTATTTCACAATTAATTTCTTTTACTCTGTGATGGATTTGAAACATGCTACTTGTGTTCCACATTCCATGAATTTCCATTCAATTCTTGAATTAAGCCAGTGTGTTAGGACAGCCTTCTCTTCTTCAATTTACCAAGTTTTATATGTGAATAGATACATTTCACTATAAAATCTGGGTTAAAACCTTCCATGGTTGACATATACTTTGAATCAAACACCACTTAGTCCCCTACATTCCTGCATTAATGTATCTGAAACGTTTCTAGTTTTTAATCTGGATTTTGCTTTGGTCTTCTTTAGCAACAGTATACCCCTTGTTTATTTTCATCTGGTATGCTGCTGCAGGGAACAGAAACTGTGTATGTCAGAAAATCATTTCTTATTTCTGTAAATATAGTCCTCTGCATTTCTTAGATTATCAAAGGTGTAAAGGTGTTTTGTCCCAGAAAATGACATCTGCAGGAACACAGCATGTATATTAATTTTGATAGAATTTTGCTGTGATATAATATTACTATGCTTCTATTTTTAAAAAAAATTCTGCAAAATAATGTCAGAACCAAATTTTTTCTTTCATTTGAATTATATTCTTTGAATAGATCTCCTTAGTGACTGCTGATGCTGCATAAGCAACTTCTGCAAGGGTTTCTTTAGGTCTGCTCCATTTTTTAAATCCAATTGAATCTACAAAGCAAAAAAAAAGTATTTTTAGAGATATAAATTAATTAAATAAGTAATCAATTTAATTTTAAGATGAGCATCAAAGTCTAAAACCCCAACATTTACTTGTTTCAGTGAAGCAGTCAGTGGACAAAGAACTTTATATACAATTGATCTATAAATATAAGTAAATCAATAAAATATTTTAGACCTCCATTTCTTAGCCTGTCTAGGTCACTGAAATACTCTATCCTCAAGGGAATTAATGAAATTGAAAACTATATTATTTTTTTATTTGGGCATCCTCTGGCTGCCTGCAATTTCTTTGCTTTTAGATCTAGAGTGAATGCTTCTACTACTATCATCTATGTTGACAGAGGTAGCACAACCATATTTTGTCCAAGATTTTTATTAGACTAAAACTTCCCTGAAAAGCAATATGCTTGAAAAAAATTTTTCGCACACTCAAAGGTAGGACTGAACAACTAAAAAAAAAAATTCCTAAAATGAAATTGTAAAGGGTTTTTTATGCAAGATACATTTTTTCCAAGAAACAATCCCTCCTGTGGAATTTAATAATCTTTAATTAAGAAAAAGGTGGGAAATTTCAAGTTCTAAAAGGCTCGTAATTGAAAGTGTACTACTAGCGTACTGGATGCCAATACTGAGGTGGAATTGATAAAACTTTTGAAATAGAGTTCAAAAGAGAACTATTTGTGTCACTGAGATGTTGTTATGCTAAAAATCGGTACACCGAAATGGAGTGTTAGATTTGTATTTAGTTCTGATTCTTTTTAGAATTGGTCTTCTTCCAAGACTTTTTTCAGCAATTTTGTGTGTGTGTCAATTTAAAATATTTTAACATATTTAAATTATTTTTCTTCTTAAGAAAATTATCATAATTTTTTAGAGTTTTGTGTTTTCATAGCAGAAAGTTTCTTTCCTATTTTGGTTATTTCATCTCATATGCCAACCCTCTTGATAAATAATTAATATCTGTTAATGGAATAAGATAATCCTTATTCAGGTATTTTTAAGATTCTTGAACCTTGAGAATAGCTTTGAAATTTTTTACAGCTTATATTTTATATATGCCATCTTTGAAAAATGTTATTTTGAGGGAATCCTTTCAAGGCTCGACATTAATTCTCTTGGAATTATTTATTCATATTCAGTAAGATAATGAAAAAGGAATAATGCAGACCAACAATTCGTCAAAGGAGATTTATGGTAACGTGGCTCAACTGGAATCCTATTTCTGTTTATCAAAACCATTTTCTTGAATAATTTCAGCTAATAGGATACTTTGAAATAAATTTTTACTTCAGATCCCTAGATATTATCAGTGTACAAAATAAATGAACTTCTTGTACACAGGATGAGGATTGGAGTCATAGTTTTGAAGTGTGAGGATCTTACCTTCTTGAGTCTGCTGGATATGGGGAGGTTTCCAATGCAAAAATAGAGCACTATCAACCAAAGTCTCACTGGACATCAGCCCTGCTTTGTTCCTATATGGTGTGCCTGATGGGGAGTCAGAGCAAGGAGGTAGCCTTGTTTTTATACCTTGACACTCTGGCCTGCAATAAATGAGAACAAGCATAAGCCAGAATGTCAGAATTTTTAGTAGCTGCCTGTTCTCCTGCATCAGATCAGCCTTCTACATGTAGTACTTAAAAATACTGGCATGGGTAAGACCATCTCACCAGAACTTCCAAGTGTGCTAAATACTGTGGAAGCCACCTTCTGAGGGTCATCTTTCACATGGGGACTTACCAGAAAGCTGGGAAATTACTATTTGGAAGGGCATGTAGAAATAGGACAAGGGGCAATGGTTTTAAACTTGAGCAGGATAGGTTTAGATTAGACATTAGGAAGAAGTTCTTCACTATGAGGCTGGTGAGAGTGGGACAGGTTGCCCAGAGAGGTGGTGGAGACCCCATCCCTATAGGCATTCAAGGTGAGGCTTGATGAAGCTCTAAGCAACCTGATCTAGTTAAAGGTGTCCCTGCTTACCGCTGGTGGTTGGACTAGATGACCTTTGAAGGTCCCTTCCAACCTAACACTTTCTATGATTCTGTGATTCTATAACATCTTGGCCAGTTTTATTGGCAGCTGTAACTGAGAAGGACAGGCAATTGACTGGGGACTTTTCTCCTGTGCCTAGGATACATGACTGTGCAGCAGAGCAGAAGAAAGGAGTCAGGAAGGATTCCCTCTTTTGGACAACACTAACACATAGGTCACCTTAGACTAATTTGCACCAAGAACAGAATACCTAAGCGTGGCCAAACATGGATCCTTCTCTAAATGAAGGATCTGCTCTTTTATTAGTTTAGCCACACAGAAAAATATTTCCCAAATAAACTAGCTGTGCAGAATAGTCTAAGAACATCCACTTCACAGCTGGATCAAGAAAAAAAAAAAAAAGTCCTCCATAATGTGCCTAACAGGAGTTGTCATACTGCTGACAGCTGACAAAAATGCATTTTTAGAAAGCAGAGTTTGTATCATGTGAGTATGTAATAATAACATTCCAGTAATGTTTCTCCTATTAAATTCATATCTACCTCCTAACCACGAGTAACACCGCTGAAAGCGATCTGCTGAGAGGCACTGCGCAGTCCCAGATTAACTTGATCTTCAAAAAAGAGAGAAAAGTTAGTGCAACTGCATCCTCCCTTTGAGTTTGATGATTAAATAGGCCACCAGCTGTGACTGCAGCTACATCTCTGGTGTTACAGAGCTGTAAAAGGAAAGAAAAAAAAAAAGCAACAATAAATGATTTAATATAATTTCCATCTATCTTTGGTGCCATATATCAGGATTAATTGAATATAATAATTTCTATGAAAGTAATTGAAAACATGACATCTTTGTTCCCACACCCAGAGAACATTCATCATTCAACAGCAATAAAAGTTACAGACAGAAAATCTAAGTTAGGAGAAGAACAAGTCCTTGTGATTTTGAGTGGTTTGAATTGTTGGTGGTTTGGGGTTTTTTTCTTCTAAATCAGTAGCTGCTAATAAAGCTAACCAAATTACTGCAGATTTAGCATCTAATATAAATTAATTTATCTTCTGTGAAATGTGAGGCAATGGCATTTGTAGTCCATTTGAAGATGCTTAGCAATGCACAAGCTATCCCCATGCAAGAGTGGTAATGGCATTCACTACAAATAGCAGTTTTGTATTTAAAATTTGTGATGTGGCTTTTGGGGCCAGAAGGAATTAATCCTCTCTCAGACTTGATCCAAGAATGATTGCACCAAAGCTTTTATGGCTGATTGGTGTAGAAACACATCTTTGGCATAGTACTATTTCCTTTCATGTAGAATTCCTTCCAGTAGAAAGTGAAGGTCCTAAAATGTGCAACCCATCTTAAGTCATTCCCTAGCAGTACTGAAATATAGAAATCCAACTGGTGTTAAGCAGGTTGATATCATTCAGCACTTGACTACGATCCTCCTGTTTAAAATATTCAGTTTTGCCATTGAAGTTCAAAGCAGAGTATTTGGTTCATTTAACAACTGCAGACACTCCATTAGCCTTTCTCACTACCAACTTCACATCCCATATGCCTGCCCGATCCATCTGTCACGTTTTGTGAAATGCAAGTGCACTCAGGGAGCAGCCATGATTTTAGAGTGCATTGCAAAATGGGACTCCAACCTGATTACCCACTGAACCACAGACTAAAATTTTAATAATAGAAGAGCAAATGGGAACCTCTGTAATCTCCAGGACTATGAGCAAGGAGGAATGGTTGCATTAATGTGGATGTGTGGTGGGCAATAAGATATATAAATCTTCACTGAACAGATAATGTAAGGACAAGTTAGATGATATGGTCAGTATTGTGCCTTTGAAAGTAGCCAATAAAAGATGCTGACAAGAAAGCTAAATACGCCAAATACCCAGAATCCTTTCCTAGTACTTGCCTTCTTGGCTTATACCAAAAAGAGTACACCAAAAGCTATGGATTTGGGGTTCTAGAGTAGAAATAGATGATATGAAATTGATTGCAATCTGACTACATATACCTCAACAATCTGGCCACAGACATCAATTAATATGCGGTATGATTCCTGTGATGATAGGATACTAAAAATATTATAATTCAAACAGGAGAAGGAGGACAAGGAGCTGGTTTAGTATGTTCTTGTGAAGACTTAGGCATTTATATACATGGAAATCCCTCTTTCTGCACACACACTCAGACCTACACACACACACAATATAAAGAGTGTACAACTAACACATATATAGTGTATGGCAACAGCGGAAATCCATTGTACTGACTTCTTAATGTCCTCTTAACAGAAATTATAACATGTATTGAATGTAAAATATATAATTTTATAGAAACAGCTGTATCATGGTCCAAATACCTTGTCTATAAGAGCCATCTTTTCAAAAAATATTCTTACATGCAAATTGTAAGATACTCTCTTAGAAAGTAATTCACAAGTTTCTCCCTGTAAAATAAGAAGACAAATAATGTAATTATGGTACTGAAATTGCAGTGTGCAAGAGAAAACTTTTTTGCCACTTGAGTTATTTAGACTGTATACATATCAAGCTAGTGCATAATGATGTAAGAACAGCTGTACTAGTTAAGTTATATAGTCACTATCGTCCTTGGAGAGCAGTCAGTAAAAGTGCTTAGGAAAAGAGTTTCATAAAAGGCTAACCATAGAGCATTTTCATAGTATATTCTCTCATTTTCAGACAATCTGTGGCATCGAGATTTCCTGAGCCAGAGGCTGCATGCACATCTTTGTGCTTAATGGCCCTTAATGGATTTTTTTTTCCCCAATCATTTGCCTAATTATTTTTTTAACTCATTTATCCCTTTGGCCTTCACAACATCCTGTGGCCGTTGAGTTCCACAATTTAATTATGTGTTATGTGAATAAGTACTTCCTTTTGACCCTGGATGCATTAAGAATACTTTATCTGTATTTCTTCTTCATTTTTTTTCCCCCTTGATGATGCCTATGCAGACGGCGCTAACTGCTAGGAAACTTTGTTCTTTACACTTTACCTCAGTGTTCTTTGAATCTGAAATGGCCCTATTGATCTTGGCATAAGCAAGCATATGGACTATAAACTGTACATAAAGGCTGGCTATAGTCTGACTCATACAAGAAATAATTTTCTAGTCCAGCTCTTTTTTCTTTTACCAGAATGTTCTCTTTCCTTTACTTTTAGAGACCATCCCTGAAAAACATTCGTGGTCTAACCCTTTATGAAACTAACCAACCAACAACAAGAAAATCAAAACAAAAACCCAGAAGATATACGTTTGAGCTAAAAGCCTACAAAGAGACACAATTTGGCCTGAACAGTATGTGAGAGAAAGAAAATCTTCATGTTTCTTAAGTTCCGTAAACTCACATGGCTGCTGGCAGATCCAGCTTTATTCTGTAAATGAAGGGATTTGTTCTTGAGCCTATTATTTGGTGAATTTGACCCAAAGAAATGAGACAGAATTGAATATCAAAAGTTGATCTTTAAAATTAAGAAAGCTGACTTCTGTATGGAAGACATGGAAGGAAAATGGAGTTTTGAATGAGTGTAACACCATTCACAATTGAGTTATTTTCCACTAAATAACTAAATGTGGATTTATGACCATACCTGAGGTGCTATGGTCTAAAAATGTCAGCTCTGTTACTTTTGATTTAGTCTGACAGAGGTAGAAGAAATAAAGTGACGAGTAAATCTGATAAAATCTCTGAAGCTAAGGTTTTCTTTCAGGTTAACTGAAAGAATCACTTTTGTGGAGAATGTACTTTATTTTAAATTGACTACTGGCTTTCTTGTGCCAGGGTTGGTTTTTTTAAAGTTTTTTATTTCATAGTTCTCAACCAAATGTTATTCTGATAGCCTTGAGTCAGCCACTGCTGACCAGAAGACAATAAATAATGATACACAATGTGGATAATATCCTTCCTAGAGAGATTATCATGAATTATTTTGCACCCTGTTGAGCAGATCATGACTCCTGGTGTGATGCTTGGCAGTTCATCGCCCTCCAAATGCACTCTTTGGTCATTTCCTATATCCTGCAGTTTCTGACTTTGTTGTGTAGATTATCTCTCCTCTTGTTTTGTCATCAGCATGGATATAAAACTCTGTAAGCTACTAAGCGATATTTCAGAACCATAAGTGTAAATGTACAGTCTTCATGTAAGCTCTTTAATACATTTTCCCATAAATTCTTAAATTGGCTACGTCACATCTTAGCTGTTCAACTACATGGAAGTTGAATATTTTTATACTATAGCAACTGAAAATATAAGACGTGCTTTAATAGGAAAGGTAACATAACTTATCAGATTATCTGATAGAGGAATGAGATTGTTACAAGGCTGGTTTCTCAGCTAGCTGGGCCTGGTTGTAAAACACCTCATTTAACTAAAGAAATACACAAATAGAGCTATGAGATTATATATCATATCAAATGCATCTCATGGTAACTCGTGACAGTGTGATTTGAATCTTGCTGTCTCATCTCCAGCATGTTTTGAAAGGACAGCTGAATCAACCGGTGAGTCCGATGCCTCTTCTAAAGGAAAAAAAATAATTGAGCATCCATGTGAAAATAAATACTGCACCTGATTTGATATCACCAACAAGCCAGCAACAATAACTATCTGTTTCCTGGAATCAAAGGGTCCCTGGACTCATGCCACATAAGACAAAGTGTAGGTGGAGGCACCTGCTTGCTTGCTTCCTCTTGTATGACCAGAGTTTCACAGCTCAGTCTTCCATTTCCTGGGCATTTTCCTTCTTATTTTAAGCATTTTGGAACACTGGCATGCACAAGAAATTCAGAATTAAAACCAAAGCAGCCTCAAGACAAAGCTGACTGAAATGTTTACATGCCTCACAATGTTTCCTGTCGTCATAGCCAAACTTCAAGGAACAGATGATTGCTGCTTGAGAAAACTGCATTGTGAAAATCTGGAAGGGGCTCAGTGCCATGAATTGTTCAAACTTCAAGTTGCATTGTTTAGCCTAAGACATGAGGATACTGTTCCTTTTCTAGGAAATAACTAACAGCTCTCTATTTCAAACAAAAGGATGGCTCAAGCAAGACAACGTTAAAAATATTAACAATTTTTTCCATTTAAAATCCCCACTATAATGGCCTTTCTGTGTTTCTATGAGGGAAAGAAAAGTTAAGCAACATTGTCTCGCTTAGATTTTAACATTTTAGCTTGCCACTGATTTTAAATGCCTGTTAAAATAATTCTTATTTGGATATTTTATTGAGCTAGGAGTTTTTGAGAGTCTAAATGTTTTGTGGAGTTTGTAGAGCTGCTCTCTACCTAGTCTTTGCAACCACAGTACTATGCTGAACTATTTCTGTGTCCATGCTTTAAGGGAGGCCAGGCTTTCACTGGAGAAGTCCTTTCTCTTGCTAAAAAATAGAAATATTAATCTGAATTGTTTTGGTTTATTTGTACGAGTAGCAGTGGTTGTCATAGCAGTGGCAGAATGGTAGAAAAAAAGCCTGTGGAGGGTATCAGAAAGATATGGCTTTCTCACAGGGCTCAGGATCCTGCAAGCTCTGCCAACACTAGTTGGGTTAGATTTAGGGAAGGCAAACTGTCAGTAGCTGCTCTGGCCTGAGTATTTATGAATGGGCAACTGCTACTTTTTAGGCTAAATGGAAAATAAGTCTTTTTCTTGCCACCTGGAAAGAACTTAATTTCTGGTCTTATCTTGTGCTTTTTCACAGTTTCTCTTTTTCTCCCTTTTAATCTTGATGTCATAGCTCAATCCTACTATTTTAAATCCACATACTTTCGCCTCCTAATAGCTGGATGTATCTTATACTAGATGAAGCTTATATAGAACATATGGTAGATTACTGAGCACAGAAGCATTAGCTTCCATTAATGGTTGATGATCTTGAGGGTCTTTTCCAATCTAAACGATTCTGAGTTGGAATTTAAAAAGAACTGAAAAATTATATGGAAATGTATATTCAATCAAATGGGAGCAAAAGAAGTGAAATGTGTGGTATTTTGAGAGCTGCATCCTTACCTTAGAATTACCATTACAATTGCAGTTAATATGGGCAGTGTGTGTAAGTGTATACAAGTCAGGACTGGGTTCTGCTTGGTCCTGGTGCCCTGATCACACTGTTACTCTCACCCAGCCCACATTTCCTGACCTTCCTGGAGTAGAAATGAGGGTCCACAGATGGGACCTTGCTACTTGACCATTACAGAGCTGGGATGCAAAGCTTACCTTCAGACTTGGTAGCACAGAAGCTTTCCACTACCTTCAGAGACCCAGCAGCTTTCAAACCCCCTTGTTCAAACATGCCTCGGGCATCTGCACACAATGTGGTCCTCTAGGCTGTCATCAGTGCCTTCTCCACCGCAGACCAAACAACTCCTGCTCAGAAGGGGCTGAAAAGCAAGCCAGTGAGTTCTGGATGTATTTGCTTATAATTAATGCTTTTCCTACATATTACACAATATTATTCCCCTCCTTATGCTCAGGAAGACTACGCAAGATTTCTAAGCTCACAAACATATACTCAGGCATCAGTCTTCAGGAAAAAATAGAATATAGGTCTGGACACATTTTTGTTTTACTCTGGTATACACGTAAATAAAAATCATACCCATCCCACACTTTTAAACAATTCATAGTACAAACACATACTTGTTTGCTTTCTTTTTGAAATAATCGCTTACTGCATTTATGCAAAATTTTGACCCCACCTCTCCCTCAGAACATTGGTGTCATGGGATGCAAGATCAGCTAGGATTTCAGGAACAGGAAAGTGTCAAATAGCATGACTAATTATACTTTTATAAAAGACAACAGAACACAAGTTCACCAGTTTAAGCCTGCACTAGAATCATGCTGAAATGTTGAGTAGTCATTTGAAGCACAACCCATTATTCCCCCTACAGCCTAAAAATCCAAGCATAAAAATTCCCCAGAGAGATGCACAGCACAATCTGCACTTTTTCTGTTGTGTTTTGTCCATGTTTTAAACTTAATACAAGTAGAATGTGTAAGTAATTTGATGACTGCCACAGTGTTGTCTATATTTCGTTGGATCTTCTGACTCTTTTATCTGTTTTGCTATAGTTCTCCTATGAGAGCAATTCTTCATTCTTCATTCTTCCTTGGTGTTCTCAGTCAGTTCAGTCTTTATGTAACTCCTCTTCTGTGGTTCTCCACTTCTCCATTACCAGTGTTTATTGCTAGCTAGGTCTCATAATATGAAATGAGGAAATCTGATGCTTCAGAATTGTTTAGAATAGGTATTCTACCATAAAAATTTGTTCCCTCCCACCCCCCACTTTATGCTCAGGAAGACAATGCAAGGCTTCTCCGAGTCCATATGCCTGTTTGAAGTGATTCAAGATGTTCTTAAAATGTCACCTTTTAAATACTAAATCTGATTTCATTATGATAGTCCATGGCAGCTAAGGATATTTAGGTGTTCTATATTTGTTTTCTATCACTCTGTTGCTCTGTGAAAATAGTGATTCTTACAAAAATATCTTGGACTTGACTATATCTACCCTTTGGATTGGAAGGTAGCGGTTATGTAATATATTTTTCAGGAAATTATAGAAGTTCAGGTTTGGTTTTATCAGTCTTGGAAATTTTCCATATTCTCTGATATCAGTAGGTACAGTAGAGCAAACAGAAAAACTCCACGTGATTTGCATTGGTGGTATATGATGCTGGGAGAAATCATAATACTCTGCCCTGCCTGACTCTCCTGATCGGACATCAATCTTAAGAACTGGAGGAAATTCACATTAAAAGGCATGGAGCTATTGCACTACATAGAACTGAAAGCTAGATGATAACATTTACTGGATGAAAATATGATCAGGAAAATATCAACCACAAACAGCTCTTTCCCATTCTTTTTCAAAATATGACAACGGTTAGGCTGTGTGGGATAGCTAAATGTCCAGTTGTCATTTCAGCTCACTTAAAACCACTTGATCAAACCAGAAAAGCTAAATGCAAACTGGCAGTCACTCTTCCTTCTAGAAGGCAAGTCGATATTTGGTCCATGTGCAGCAGATGCGTAGCTAATGCAATAAATATGGTTCTTAAATTTTCTATATATAAAAATCAAAATGGCACATATATTTTATCTCTCTTTTTTTTTTTTCCTGGCATTTTGCAAAGAAGGATTTATCCTGTATTCCACATTTGAAAGGCAGAAAATTGCTGTAAGTGATTCAGAATATTTTTGACACATGTTTATCAGCATAAAAGATTAAAGCTTTGAGAATAAATATTTTTAAAAAATCTGCAATTCAGAAAAGCACAGCTCTCTAGAAATCCTCTTGTGGTAGCTTCTTGAACTAATATATTTATAATCTATACATTGAAGGTATTCAGCAGGCTTAAAATGTTTTATAGATACCATTATGCATAATAATCAGCCAGCTTTGTGATTTCGTTCAAATCAAGACCAGTAGGATTCCTCTCACTTTGTGAAGTCAGTCTTATTTTTTCCCTATGGTGTTTTAGGGACTGTCAACTTAGTTAATTTCTCCAGGGCTTTATATCATCTTCCTCCACTGCTTACAAGCAACAAAGAAAAGACAACAGAGACTGAGGGAAAACAGAATGCAAGATGGGTGCTCTAAAAATACCTTCGCGCTTCTAGTCATATCTTTTGTAGCTGAATGGAATATCTTGTTCCACATAAACTGGATTACTCAGCACTTGTGTAAACTAACTTTAAACCCTTTCTTCAAGTTTATCCAGACATTGGTCATACCTCAGCTTAATTAGGCTGAGTGTTTCTGTGTAATGTGATGCGATATAATATTAAGTGCACACAAATATTTTCCTAGACAAACATCTGCATTTTCACTTCTGAAATCAATCACAGTCTGAAAAATACTGGAAATGAATGAACCAATGTATAGAGGCAATGTTTCTGCAGTCTTTTAATGAACAGTGCCGGCTTTCTTAGGTACAGACGGAATATTCGCTCGAACAAACAGGAGCTTAGGCTAGAGGATATCTAACCCTCTCACATCTCTCTGTTATTTGCCACTTAGTAGAGTAACACCTCTCTCAGCAGACATTCCTTGCCAAAGTAGACAAGATTCTCAGTGATAAAAAATGATCAATTGGTTGAGGTCATTAGAGAAAAACTAAGGTATCAGTGAAAAGTTGTTCTGTAAGTTCTAAAAGCACGTGTAGAACCACCAGTGAGAGGTGCTACAAAGTCACGGTAATTACCAAACTGCTGGGATACTTAAAGCTAGAGGATTTTACTTTCTCCTCCTTGCTCTCCTCTCATATGAAAAGTTCCATTTTGTAGCAGGTGCAATGTGGCTGCACCTATCTCAGAAGCCAGTCGTCAGTACTAATGTTCACAAGTTGCAGCCCACACAAATGTTCTCTTGCCAGGCTGAACTGGCATCTTTATTGGAGGTGTACAGGTTAGCTAAGCACTGACAGCTCTGATGTACTCAGGGTATTTTGCTGGTGCCCTTTTTTATTTGGGTTAGCTCACTCCTGTAGGTTCTTTATCATCTCAGCAAACTGATAGCTTTTTTCCTCCTCTTGTAAGGCATCCTAGGATTTTCTCTCTCAAAAGGCTCCCCCTGATTAGCTCAATGGATGTGGAATAAGACTGTTTGGCTGTTTTCTCTAAATGTTGTCACAGCAAACGCAGCGCTTGTCAGCTTGGTGCATTGTATGTATTTTGCAACTAATAGGAACAGTCTAGCTTTTTTTTCCCTCTTTTGAAAATCCAAGAGACCTTGATTCTGCACATAAAAGAGCTGGCAACGAGCCCACGCATCTCTCTGCTAACTGTATGCCAAGAGTTTGAGTTTAAAATTTAAACAGAAAAGATTTGGGGCAATATGGATAAAAATTCTGTCATCTCTTTTCACCAACTTTTAAACTCTCTGCCTTTATGATATCATAATCTTTGAAATATATGCAATATTCTTCAAAGCTTGCCTTCACTTTAGCAGCTGCTCTTGGTAACAAAACAAAGATAAAAGAGTTCTTTGGAAAAGTCTTCTCGTAGCAAAATAAAAGAATAATAAAGAAATGTTTCCCTACTCCCCTTTAAAGACCATGTGTTCAATATCCAATTCTGTTTACATGGGTCATTAGTCATTACGGTTTTGTACTGTACTGTCTGGATCCTGCAGTAGGTCTCAGAGCAGTTAGCCATTGCAGCAAGGTGGTGTGCCATTTGCCTGTCCGTGTTTTCCCTGTGTTGCAGGAACAGTTGTGCTTGCAGTGCTGCTCTATCAGCCACCATTGCCCCCAAAACCACCCCTTCCATTCATAGGTTTACTAACAGTCACAACTATAGTGGCGAAGTTTTAATTAAAGATCAGCTTCAAATGTGGCCAGTGGGTAATTTGAAGGATTAAAAGGAGATGTTGCCTGTTTAAAGAAAGGAGGAAAAAATAGTTGATATCTGGCCGTGTATAGATCAGCTTTACAGGGTTAAAGTTCAGCAAATATTCTTCAGAAACTTAATTACTGGAAAGAAAGCAGGGTGTGTTTTTCCAGCATAATTTTCTCATTGAAAAGTCAGTTTATCCACTCTTGGTTTTCATTTTTACAAATGCCTTAATTATACAGGTGGGTTTATTTGTTGTCCTTGTGGTATTTGAATATATAGCCATGTTCATAGCTGAGAATTTTCTTTTGAGCTGTAATTAGTATGTAATACAATTTCCCAGGTGGATGGTAGAGATCTGTTCATCTACACTCAGGAAAAACGGTGTGTGTAGAATCACATGAAAATACTTGTGGGTTTGTCTAGTTATATGTAGAGGCATAGTAAATATTATTAATGGAGTATTTTGGTTTATAGACAGTACTGCTATGTTTTAACACTTTAATATGTTCAAAAGTAGGTTCTGGGGAAAAAAAAAATCATTTACTTAAATAGCTTACATGGCAGGCAAGTATATGAGAGTCAGTGGAAATCAATACAAAAAGAGACATTTCTACTACCAGGCTTTTGCAAGAGATGTACAGACAAGGCTGTTAATTGGTTTTCAATGATATAATTTTCAGTACAGTTCATAATTATTCAGTTGTATGTATTCTCAGCCCACTGTAATTTCCCTCTAAATTCCAAACTATCCACTTTCTATGGATCATTTATAAAATAATAGTATTAATTTGCAACTTCCTGGCAGTTCGCGTTCCACAAGCTTGATTTCTCTAGTATCAAATGTCTGTATGTTTTCAGTATCACTTGAATTGCCCTAATTGTTTCCAAGCGATAAGTTGCAAACAAACACTAAGAAAGAATTGATAATTTCTGTTGTCCAGCTCAAAATAATTTTTTAGGCTAGTTTTCAGCACACAGCTTCTGAAGTTGTTCCCTGCTTCCTTTTTAAAAAGCCCGTGGGATTAAGCTCTGATACGTGTGTGTCTCTTCTTGCTCCTGTTCCTCCCCAGTCAAAGTTAATTACAATTAAACACTGACTATAAAAAGGAAAAGACATCTGTCTGAGGACATCATCACAATTTTCTGAAGTTTGGACAACATTTGCTGCACGCACAGCTCACTAGCTGGGTTTGGTAATGTTCCGCTTAGACAGGGAACTAAATTACCACGGAACATAACACACTTTGATTGTGCTACAGGGGTTATGCCTGCTTTGAACACAGTTTAAATTAAGTGGCAGAACAGTGTAGGGATGCCTAAAATATATCTGCCAACTCTAGGCATGTCAGTTCAACCTCCATTACCCTGACAACCTTGTGCATGCTATATATAACTACAGTGTGGGATAGCAAGTCCTGCGGCAGGGGAAAGATTTTCACTGGAAACAATTCTGTGAAAGCTTTTAAGAAGACAAGCTGGGAACAGCCCTAGATAGAAGCAAGGCTGAATAAAAGCCAAGTTAGAAGCCAGAAAAGATACCCAAACTTAGAAGAATGCCTCACCCTTCAAATAACGTAAAGACCCTACAACATTTCAGCTGATAGAATTATGAACAACCTACCACATCCCAATTTTGGGTACACAGCAGAAGTTTTTGGGTGTTATCTTGAAAGATATCCATCCCACTTACAAATAGGTGAAATTTATCTTCTTTATAGCAATGCATGAAGAAATTAAAGTAAACAATAATTAAGGAATTATGACAATATCTCCTTAAAACTGTGTTCAGATGTTGAATATTAATAGGAGTGGGGCATTAGATACAGTTGCCTTCCTGAGTCAGAAGATTCAAGGGAAGATCGTGCTCGACCAATCTCATAGCCTTCTATGATCTCATCACCGGCTGGGTGGATGGAGGGAGAGCAGTGGATGTCATCTACCTTGACTTCAGCAAGGCTTTTGATACTGTCTCCCATGACATCCTGATAGAAAAGCTGAGAGAACATGGGATAGATGAGTGGACAGTGAGGTGGGTCGAGAACTGGCTGTTGGACCGAGCTCAGAGGGTCGTGATCAGTGGAGCAGAATCTGACTGGAGGCCTGTGACTAGCGGTGTTCCCCAGGGCTCAGTGTTGGGTCCAGTCCTGTTCAATATCTTCATTGACGACCTTGATGAGGGAATAGCATCCACCCTCAGCAAGTACCTGATGATACAAAGCTGGGAGGGGTGGCTGACACAGAGGAACACTGCGCTGCCATCCAGTGAGACCTGGACAGGCTGGAGAGCTGGGCAGGCAGAAACCAGATGAAACTCAACAAAAGCAAGTGTAGAGTCTTGCACCTGGGGAGGAACAACTGCATGTATCAGTACAGGCTGGGGGTTGACCTGCTGGAAAAGAGCTCTGTGGAGAAGGACCTGGGGATCCTGGTTGACGATAGGTTGGCTATGAGTCAACCGTGTGCCCTGGTGGCTAAGAGAGCCAATGGGAACCTGGGGTGCATCAGGAGGAGTGTGGCCAGCAGGTCTAAGGAGGTGATCCTCCCCCTCTACTCTGCCCTGGTCAGGCCCCACCTGTAGTACTATGTCCAGTTCTGGGCTCCCTGGTATAAAGAAGACAGGGACCTTCTGGAGAGAGTCCAGAGAAGGGCTACAATGATTAAGGGCCTGGAACATCTATCCTATGAGGAAAGGCTGAGAGAGCTGGGGCTGTTCAGCCTGGAGAAAAGACTGAGGGGGGACCTAATCAATGTTTATAAATATCTTAAATATGGGGTGCAGGGGGAATTGGCCTGCCTCTTTTCTTTGGTCTGTGGAGACAGGACAAGGGGCAATGGCTGTAAACTGGAGCACAGGAAGTTCCGCACCAACATGCGGAGGAACTTTTTCCCAGTGAGGGTGACAGAGCACTGGAATAGGCTGCCCAGGGAGGTGGTGGAGTCTCCTTCTCTGGAGATATTCAAGACCCGTCTGGACGTCTATCTGAGTGATATGTCCTAGGGAGCTGCTTTGGCAGGGGGGTTGGACCCGATGATCTCTCGAGGTCCCTTCCAACCCCTACAATTCTATGATTCTGTGTTTTAGCCCAGAGTCTTGTCCCTGGCAGTAACTGGTCGAGGTCTTTTCTTTGCAGAACTTCTTCTGTACCCCTTGCTCACACATGTCGGCCTTCTGTGACTTTTTTACTTGTACTCTGCAGGGTTTTTTTCAGAGAGTATAGCCAGAACTGCATACAGCAGTGGGCACACTACAGATCTACAAGTTGTTTAAGTATCTTTGCTTGTACTCGGTCTCCTTTCCCAATAACTCCCAACAATCTGTTTGCCACCCTGACTGCTATTGGTAACAAATAAATCAAATCCAGCATTGTGTATGTTTTGTGGGGTTTTTTAATTAGGCTTAATTCATATTTATTGATAGTGAATTGTAATTACTATGCTAGCTATTTGTGGCTAAATTATTGTGATCTTTTGGGACTCTTCTTCAGTTTTTCATATATTGTTTCAACTTCACCATGATGAATGATTTTGTGTCACTTGCATACTTTGGCCTCTTTCTGCTAGTTCTTTTCTCATGGCACATGAATGGAATGGGATAAAGCGTTTGGGATGAAATGAATGAGACAGATAGCCACAACAGGGAGGAAGTGATGACTATTAGACATGAACACTTTTTTCTGAAGCAGTCATCTTAAATTACCACTTGCAAAGCCCATTAGCACACTGCATTTTCTTGTCTATGTTTAAAAGGAGTGTAGTTCTGAGGAGTTACCTTATAGTGGGAATAGGGGCTTTACAGAGTAAGAATCTAAGCTCTTTTTTTCAGCTTGAAAACATGGCATAAAAGAAACTGCTACTTAGAAAAACAAAGAGTCAAGACTAATGGATGATCTCAAAATACTGGTATATCCTACAGTTCACTCAGGATTCCTGTTTATGTTATGTCACTCTCAGGGATTATTTTGGTTTATGATCATCCCTTTGTTACCCCATAAAGGTATACGATCAAACCTGAATGTGGTCATAACTATGTGAGGCTATGCTAGAAAACATACGGTGATGTATGGTGAAGTACAGTGTTAATAATATTTAATATTTATATTATTAATATATAATAATATTTAAACTTTATTTTTCCCTGCATCATTGATGTTAAAAACCCAATTGTTTGCTAAAATGCCAAACTTAAGCTTCACTCCACAACACTTAAAAAGCTATGAGAAACAACAATTCTTTTTGCTGCCCAAAACTGGTGTACTTACACAGACTTACACAGACTTACCTAAAATTTGTTTAATTCTTGGTAAGTTTCTGCTGAAGTGTAAAGTTTGATATGGTATTTCCAGATAATAGATTCTTTGGGCAACATAAATAAGAGTATTTTTATGGTGTGCTAGGGTATGAAAAAAAATACCTGAAATAATTGAATTTTTGTTTTTTGGGCATGATAGATCATATTTCTTCCATTCATGATTTCACCTTAAAAGATGTTTGCATTGTTCAAATAATGACCTTTCCTAACGTGATCCTTATACATCCACCCTTATAGATGGTTTTATTTACTTCTGCAAAGGGTAATTCTATATTTTGTTATTATTTTAGGAACACAATGTCTTTCCAGGAACTGCATCTCTCCCCAAAATGTGTGGTTGTGTTCTTTCAGGGTGCGTGGTAAGAAGCGATGACTTCACTTCTTCACATAGTTCTGTACAGGAATATAGGAATAGTAATACTGGCTCGGACCCAAGTTCCTTCTCTGCTGGCAATACCCTATGTAAAATACTTATAGGGAAGATTATAATAACATAACAGATGGCTTGTGTAGGATAATCAGATACTGATCACTTATATTTAAAAGTTGTTTTAAACCCAGAAGCGTAAAGAATTTCCATGTTTTTATTACTATTATTTATCATAACCAAACATTTTATGTTTATATATAGGTCTTTTTGAATCTTGTTTTCCTGATGTCAGCAGCAGTCAACTCATCAGTCAGATAATATGTCTTTATTTAAAAAAATTGCATTTTCTTTTTTTTTGTTGTTATTTATTCTCATGCTACCATGTGAGAAACTTTATATATCATCACTATTTCATACATGATTACTGTGACAGCTGTTATTCCTCTTTTCTCAGCAGTAAACAATCTCACACCTTTTCAATCTTGACATATCTTCCAGATTCATGATCATTCTTATCATTTTTTTTTATGTTCGTGATCTATCCCTAACTACCTGATTTCGAAAAGTTTCCAGATTAATTTCAGCTACTACTTGCAAACATAAAACTACTTTTCTGTCCTCCATATTCACATCCTCTTTCTATCCCTGGCATGCCTCTAAGAAATATTAAATGAAGCTTAGGAATTATATTTATTTCCTGTTGATCAAATCGTTAACTTTTCCATGTCCCTACCTGCAAAATTGGGACAACAGTACTTCCTTACTCACAGAATATTGAATACAGGAACTCAAAAGATCTAAATACCACAGGGAATGTTCTCAAATATATAATGCTACAGAACTGTAGGTTATCTGCATTCAGGCAGCCCAGTGGCTTGAATCTAATTGTTTCCTGGGAAAATGCAAAATCTAATAGATTTTGACATGTAAAATTTGAAAGTACATGACTATAGTCCTTCATTTCAGGCATATACAAAAACCTTGCTTTGAAGTTAAAATAGGAGAAATGATAATTCCACCTGTCAAGAATAGCTGAAGCATTAAGATTATGACAGGAAGATTAGCTAGGCAATAAAACACAATACTGTCCTCTTTCTCACCTCAGAGAAGCTTCATCGAAAGGAAGTCATAGATAATGAAGTTATAAACAGGAGTTTTCTTCGTGAAGAGCTTTTATTTTATAAAGCCAGAAAAGACCTTTATTCACTGTTCAGGTAATCCCTAGAGGATGTTCTATTGTTCCTAAGGATTTCAAAGGTGCCTCACACTTGCTCTTAAGTGTATCTCTAGGCCACACATCACTGCTGGTGCTGGAATTGCCCCTGAGTATTTGTTACTTGGCTAGTATTTTTTGACAAGCTCATAATCTGTGATTTGGTAATCCTTTGTGCAAACACAGGGTTAAGGAAAAATGCATGAACAGGAGTAGGCTATGACTTAAGCAAGATAAAAATATCATGTTTTTCTTGCAGATGTACAGCACACCTGGAAAGACAGAAGGTGGTTCCTCTACTGCAATCATAACTGATATGTCTCACATAATTGGTTTCATATTAATCAGACAATATTGGTTTAATTTTAGCACTTAGTTACCATGTAGAAAAAGAGTATCTTTTGTGATTTGTTTGTTTGGGGGGAGGTTAATGGATTGACAGATGAGATATTATAATTTTTTCCTTTCTTTAACATGGGAATTTAATTGTCATACTCCGTCTTGGTCACTTTGCTTAACCTACTCTGGTTCCTTGTGACCAAAAATGCCACTGCATTCTTCTGAGTAGTTTTTGTAATAAGGTCTAAACCAGATCCATTATCTCGTACTTGTGCATGGGTTTTCGTTCTATCTTCAGGCGTAGTTCAAAGTCTCAGCAACCATCTTTAAATTTGTGTTATCTGAAAAGCTGTTTCTCCTCTCTTGTAAGAGGCTGTGTCCATTAATGTTAAGCAGATGCTACATTTTTCAGAAGTATCAGCAGTTTTCACAGTGCCTGCACCTTTATCTCTCCCGTGCTTTCTCCTTGGCTACGGTAGCTGAATCTAGGTTATACTTGGGCAAAGTTGGCTAGCTTGCAAAAAAAAAAACCAACACATTTTTTATTAGATCTCAGTAGTAGGGTGACTTGATCTCTAGATAGAGTAAAAGGAAGTTTGGCTATGTCTTTATGCTGACCATTAATTCCCCTTAGCTTTGGGCTGCTCAGTTAGACTTACTGTTTTGCCTTTTGTTTCCTTATTAAGCCTTCACAAACTTTCCTGCACTGAGCAGCATTTCAATTAATTTTTATTTTGTTTTCAAAGTAACAGGCATGGTTACCAACAAAAATGAGTTCTATTAGGTAGTTTTTAACACTTCAACAATGCAAAGCTTCTACCAGTCATAGGTAAACCTAAAAGGCCAATGTCTGAATGTTACAAGCACCTGGGGGAAAAAAAAAAAAGAAAAAAAAAAAAAAGAGGCCTTTGCATTAGAACTACTTATCCAGACTTAACTCTAGCTTGCATTGTGTGACTCAGCTATAATTCTATTAGCAATAAGACACTGCAGGGAGTATATTTCCAAGCAATTATTATACTTGGGTGATTAAAGTAATTCTGGATATGACCTTGTTCCATATAACACCGCCAGAGGCATGTTATAATCTTATGGAAGTGTATTGCTTGTCTCATCTCATTGCTTAATTATAAAATGTACATAGTAAATATTCTGCAAATAGGAAATGAAAACTCATGGAACTGATACTGAAAATCCTCAAGTGTTACATTATAAAATGAAGTGTAGAGTATCACTACTTATTTTGCTACAAAATCTTCTCAAATTTTATGATAAAATAAGCGAATAAGAAATTGTAATCACAGATCTACTTACTTTGGAGCTTCACATGGAAAGATCATTATATCATATAAGAATACACCTTTTCTATCTTTTTACTTCCTGTGTTACTGGAAGCTTTTCATATTAATGCAAAGCAGCTCAGTCTATAACCTGGGGACTTTCTCCAATATTTTTTTTCTTCTTGTAGCAAAACTTAAGTCGGATTTAGAACAGGTACATTAAATTCACCTCTATTTCCTTCCAGGCTTTTTCTGACATGCACAGAACCGAGATTCAAACTAATTCTCTTGAAGAAAAAAACAGGTTTATGTAACCATAAATCGCACAGATTGTCACTGGGTTGTTTCCTTCTGAGGATAAGAATATTATCAAAAATCAGTGCTTGGGAAAAAAGAAAAAAAAAACAATCCTGAAGGAAAAACATGAACTGATAAACTTTCCTGCCTTTGTAGGAAATCTGTAGGCAAGAAATTTCACTTATGACATAATAAAATCTGTAGTCATAATATTTATTGGGCCTGACCAAAAACTGACTGGAATAAATAAAACTACCATGACTTAGTTCAGTTCAAACATAGAATATTGTGAGTTTATTTAGCAACATAAAAATATAAGTTGCCACTATTTTTTGTAATGTGGCATTTAACAAGATTTGGAATTTCTGGTTACATTTCCTCAAAAATTATTGAATAAGGCAAGAATTTGCCTACCCAGAACTTAGACATTAATAATTGACGTACAGGGCATTTTCTAGGGATTAATAACCAGCTGGGAGAGCTGATGGCCTGAGGCAAAGCCAAGGGCCATTACCCCCTGGCTGGTTATTAAATCCCCAGGAAATTCCCAATGCCAAGGTCATGATTGCTATTACAATCCCTTTCCTATTTTTTCCTTTTTTTCAAAGGAAAAAACCCCAAAAGTTGCTTCATTTTTTCCATCCTTTTCAATAATTTATTTTAAAATACTGTATATAAAATGAATTAAATGACATTGCCATTTGGATATTTCTAGGGATCCAACAGAAACCCCATGAATATCGACCGAAAGTCTCCCCTTTTTTTTCTTTCTGATAGCCTGTGGATCAGACCCTAACTCCCCATTTATGGGCAGCAATTAAAATGCTTTGTGGGTATCTAGTATATTTCCAAGGCTAATTCATACTAAATTAATACTAAAACCCCCCAAAAAATTAATTTTAAGTTAGGAAGAAGAAAGGCAAACCCCCCCCCCCACCACCAGTATTGCTTGGAAAAATAGTAGATAAGCAAGAAGCATTAAATTGTATCATTTATATTGCAAAATGATAGGCAATATGTTATAGTCAAATGTCTGTTCAGGCCATTACTGTACCTTATGTGCAAAATGATACATTAAATTGTGACTGGATGTGATCTACAGTACAGCACACAGCGATAAAGTGTAAGATAGCCAGAAAGAGAATGCAATCAGCACCCTCTATGCAAATACCAGCATGCTATTAAGAAAATCAGCTACTTGGTAAAACAACTCTGGCAACAGAGATGGAAGAGGGAAATGGTCATATTTTATTGTCAGTAGAAGTCAGGAAAGCATGCATATTAGATTAGAACTAAACTAATTGGAAATATGGGTGGTTTGCAGTAGAGTAGAGGGAACAGGCGTTAATTTGTGTCATGCTACGCCATGTCACTACCACTTGAAATTCCATTGGGCAATATTAATTCAAACAGAGGTCTAGGCTGCTAATAAATGAGGTAAATTGAGTCAATTACTAATTTCATGCTTTTCTGATTTTTGGTTTGGATAGATAATATCCACAATTTAATGCACTGTCCTCTAGAGATCTTTACCACTTATGAAGAACATGTGTTCATAGAATTATTTATACTATTCATTTTGATAAACATTACTTTTGTACCCACAGGAACAGGACAAAGGATAGGAAAGGAACCAGGCTTTACCTGCCTTTTCCTCTTGATTGAAATCTTTCATTATTTGTGATATGGCTTTCTTGCCTTCAGGCAGATCTTCACTTTCTCCTTGTCCTTTGTCCCCTCATCATTCAGCAGCACAACAAAATCTTCATTCATGTGACTGCATTGACACTTCCCTAGCAATACCTTATCGCATCTTAAAGTGGTCAGGAAGAATATTTTTTACCTGTGAAGGCCTAAAGGAAAGGTTTTTATACCCTTCCTTGGCAGGAGGGCCCCCAAAGCTGGTCCTGAATCCCATCATCAAATGCACATTTTCTTGATTTCTCCCTTTTTTTTTCCTTTGAGACAGAGATTTTAACAAAGCACCAGCTCTGCCACTAAGCTCCTGCCGCACTACAACCTGTGGCTGATAACGCAGGAGCCATACTGTCAGCTACAGCAGCTCACCTACCACACAGCCCAGGGAGCACTCTCTGATCCACTAGCTCACTTTCAAGCATTGGACGCACTCCCAGAAAACCCACTTCTAATAGAATCTCTCCTACTATATCAGCATAATGTAAAACATGATACCTCTGTTCAGGAAAGACAAAGCAAAATAAGCATGATGGCTGTATTTTGATCTCTCTGGCAGAATTCTTTGTCTGCTCTGCTATATCTTCTTGCTGAAATGGTATGTTATTTATTCTTGCTAACTGAACTCACCACCTTTTAGTTCAAGATGTATATCTCCTACTGTAATTTCTTTTCCTTTCTCATAAATGCATGCCAATCACTTTTAAAAATTAAAATAAACGACAAGGATATAAATAAATATGTATCAGACAATATTCCTTCTTGCTTCTGTAAAACAAGCTCAGCATTTCTCCTTCCATTTTACCTTTCTATTTTTTAAAATTTAAATTTAGATCTAAACTTACTCAAATGAATGCAAAAGGATTATTTTATTGGTTGATTTCTGCCTGTTGTTTCATCTTCCTCAGTAGGATACATCCTAATCTGGTTTTAGTGTGTCCAGAAGTTCATTCACTGCCTTTCAAAATCTTTGATGTCCTAAACAGAGAATTAATTGTGAAAGATAATGAGGGCAAATAAGACCTTCTATACATACACAAATATTGTGGCAATCAGACTGATGGAAAAGGAAATAAAGAAAAAGGCAGAGGCAGCTAAATGACAGTTAAATGATCTGAAGCCACAATCCCATCTTTCATGGTTCAGTACAGGTCATTGGGTGAATTTTATTTTTCACACTACTCCTTGTCTGGAATTGTAAAATGAGTATTCATGGCTACCTTTTGAGGAGACGTTTAAGTACCTACATCTTATAGACATAAATATAGCTACGAAAGCTATGCATCTATTCCTTTCAACCAGAACTTACTTCTGTTTAATGTTGCCATTTCATGACTTCATACTTATTCTGATGGAGCTTTTCATCTTTATTTTTCATCAAATAAGTAATAAAAAAATGCATTCTAGAATACTGGCTTTATTCTAAATATAAGGGAGAAATGCATAGGTTATTCAATTCCTATCAATATTTGGTATTGTGTCTTCCTTTCAGTAACGAGTCTTTCCAGTAGCCATCTTCTCCCTCAAACTGCTTCCATAGAATTGAAACCTACCATTTCAAACTAATTTCTTTAGAACTGTCATCTGCCTTAGGACTTACTAAAGTACACTGTATAAAAATATATTTTTGCATCATGGCAGTGATTTTTTTTTTTTTTTACACTAGTTTATTTAATGTATTTTCCAAACCTGTAATTGAAAGTAAGGGAGAAGGAACCCCACACCTGACTTTTGGGTGAAGTGTTAGTCTTCAAATCCAGATAAAAACTAACATAGCAACTTATTAATATTAATACTAACCTATTAGTATGTATAACATGAATACCTCAACAACTACTCATTCTCTAAGTTGATAAACTAACAATGAATGTATCATTCTGCAGAACAGTGTAAGCCTTTAAGCACAGGGGAGAGAAACTGGAACTGAATTATGAAACAGTGGTTCTCTGCTAGATTTGTACTTTGCATGTTTGTGAGGATATTAACCTCAGGATGGGAGTAGCATGCCCCCTAATTACACACTCAGGTTATTTTGAAAAGCTTTTAATCGGACTTTCACATAACAGTGAACATGAAAAACATACAGATAAAAAGGGGCCATGCCTTTGAATTTACATGGGCAAATAGTACTTTCAAGCCTTCAGGAGTAATTTTTTTCTGTTGACATTGTAGATGTGAGGTTTATGCCATCTGGGTCAATAACCTCCTTGTTTCAAGAAAAATGGCTTCTTTTTCTGGAATGTTTAACAGGCAGTGGAGGAGATTAAACAGAAGATCTTACATAATCTTTTCATTTGTATGTTAAGAAGAGATGGACAGGATGCATATAGAATGGTATTTGTGGAATTTTTACCAAAGCTATAATTGCAATAGAAATCTCAAAATAAATTACTTTTCCATTACCATCATTCATTTATTTCCTTTTTTCCAAGTTTAGCAGGGTAAAGTGTTGGCTTAAGCCTTTTCAATGAATTAAAAGCATTAAGGAGGAGATAAATACAATGGATGCAAATCCATTTTATTGCTGCGATCATTGTCTTACTAGCTCAGTAGGAAAAACTCCTGCCATGGCTCAGAAGATATTTTGTTTCCACTGGAATTAAGTGAAAAGCTTCCCTTGATGTCAGTAGGGACAGGATTGCATCCTGGTATTTGCCACCATGGATGCTAATTTTAACCCTCAGGAGAAATGTATTCACCAGTGTCCTCAAAGCAGGGGTTCGCATGATTTATTATACACTGTCTGTTCTCCAAGACAGGACTACTTTTTCTCTGCTAATTCAGACTGCACATAAATACAAATCTAGGTGATGAATCATGAAGTCTTTCTTCTCCCGTACCTTTTGTAGAAAACTATTTTTGTTAGGTGGCCAGTTTTTGTTAAACACTGAGAATTTTTATAAAGTAAGATTCACAGTAAGATATGACAATTACTGGAATTCTCAGAAAGTAAATTTATCACCTATTCAAGAAAGAAACCAGGCATGGCCACTAAAGAGATGTAATTTTTATTTGACAAATGTTAGACTTATAACCAACAATTAGCTAGCAAATGTAGCTTTAATATCACATCTTAAAGGGCAGGAATTGAGAGGTTTAACTTTTGGTAGACTTAAAAAGTAGCTGGTACATGGTCATTTGCTGCAGTATAACATATGGCTTTTCTCTCTAGAGTGAGAGATATTGAAACTAGCAATGGTAAATCAACTGTTGCCATCAAGATCCTAGTGGAGTTTTCACAAAGTGGTACAATTGCAACATTTAGTAAATAGTGACTTGATAATATACCTATTTAACTGCTTTAATTTGCAAGCCACTGTGTAAGCAAAATATAAACGTTTCTCTTAAATTTAACATAAATGAGTGCAATACATTCTGTCCACTTACAATTTTTCTTGTCTCCTCTTTGCCCTGGAGGAACACTGATCTGCCCAGCAAATGTATCAAGGACTAAACCTTTAAAATATCATAGAATAGTTTGGGTTGGAAGACACCTTCAAAGATCATCTAGTTCAACCCCCATGCTATGGGCAGGGACACCTTCTACTAGATTTGGTCATTTGTGTTAGCATGTACTTACTAGGGAGATGTTGATGGATGTAACATGCAAAGTATGTATACATATGCCCTCCTCTGACCAGAATAAGGATGAAAAAAGTTGTATAAAATACTGGATAAATACATTTTTAGCAGTATTGGCTACTTCTCTTGTTTTAGTTTGTACTTTGGACGTATATAGGCTCTAAATTTTACCAAAGCCCTTAGGGGTGAAGAACTTACTTTCCTCTCTTCTAGCAATTAAAAGACAACCAGTCCAGTAGATTTAGTGATATGACTCATAACTTTAACTCAAGCAGTTTTGTGGACAGCCTGGGTATGCAGATGGCCCTGGCATATGATCGTGAAAGTGAGGTAAATTATTTCTCATTGAATCATAGCATCCCAAGCTGTTGCCATTTAATTGTTCAGTGTACACAAAAGTAAATGCTGGTAGAAAAATGTGAACTACTGGCACAGTTATTCTGTGAGGTGCTGCTTGTTTATCAGCTGCAGATTGTTTCAACATTTAACTTCTGTCCCAGAAGGTCAAATACTGTTTCGTCACCACATTTGACATGTTTCTGTCAGTTTTGGTGTCTTCACAGTTTTCTGGTTTGTATTATTCTCTTTTATCTCTCTGACCCAACACCAGTACAATGTTTAAAATACCTGCTTCATACAGAAATAATGTTTATTTTACTTAATTGGACCTCTGTGCTTTCTTAGAATGGCACATCAAAATATTTTCCTGAAACTCCCTACCCCGTACATTTAGGCAGGTTTGAAATTTTTGTCTACAAATTGGGATTCATACTATTAAGTAAGAAAAAAAGAAAAAAAAGAATAGTAATATCTTATTCCCATAGCAAAGGTGAGGAAAATAGGTTGGTTTGTGCAGACATCAGTCTTCATGTTTTGTACTTTGGACTAAAAAATTTCTCTTTTTCAGCAAACATGGCTGTATGCTTACCTCCCATTCTTCTGGTCATGTTTTCTCTCTTGGAGTGCAACATTAGGTTTAGATTGGGAAGAAGGCAGTATTTTTCTGTGTGCTTGTAATATGCATTTTCCACATTTTATAGATAGAATCCAGGTACACTATATGTCTTTGCATTCAGTGACACACAAAAAATGCATTTTCTTAACAGCAAGTCACACAACTGGATCCTAAGGAATATGCTGGCTTACATGCCTTTAGTGTGCAGCAAACATAAAAGTATATGATGCAATTAATTTGGAACATATTGGAAATATCTTTGTGACTGGTGGATTTAAACGGCAATGAAAAGATTAGCTCCTTGGTCAAGCATCTTAACTTAATGACAAATGTTGCAATGGGACAGTATTAAATACTCTGACAAGCTTGCTTATTCAGTCTGGAAGTGCTAGAATAAAGCTTTAGATACATTTTAAAAAATACAGTGGTTGGGCTGCAGGAAAGCGAGGCCTGAGAGCAACAGAGAACAAGGAACTCTCAGTAAAAATGAAGTGATGTGTTAGCTTTTCCATTTGACTTGTGCTGCAAGAGGAATAGGCAGCACTACCGATAGCGTAGTTCTGAGGCATTGTTCAGATAGCCTTTAACTGGTTGAATTTTAGAAATGGAATTAAAGTCCACGTTGTTTTGTTTATGGCAGTTATAGGAAAGCATTACAAAACAGAACATTACATCAGCACTTAGCTTCACCATTTCATGTTTCTTTTCACAGTTCTGCCATCCCATTTGGTCTGGTTTTAGATGCCTTTTTTTCCTGGCTTTCACGGGCCACTAGCCTGATACCTAAAAGCTTTAACTGAGGAGATAAGAATTGGGTTAGGATGAGATTCATGAACTTTGGATTAAACATGCTTAAACCTGTAATGAATCTTTGTGTCAAACACAGATGAGAAGGGCAACATACCCTTCAGGCTACATAGTCAAATCAGAAATGCTAATACAGTACAAAGGAATGGGGGAAAGGACAGGTCAGCAAAGAATTCAGGGTTCAGGGATGGAGACAATTGGACAATTGCTGAATCAAACTGGATAAGGTCTTGCAGAGGGTGTAAAAAGAAACAGAAAAATTACTCCAGTCAAGTAGATGGAGGAAATGAAAAAAAGTCACTGTGCATTGGTGATTCAGTACACTTCAGGATAAGTAACTACTTTGCCTCAGTTTTTAAACAGGAAGACGACTTTGACCATGAGAGTAATGGTATAGTGGAATATGAAGGCATGAGAAATTTATGCAGTTGAAATGGAAACCAATTTAGAAATACTGAATGCTCTTTACCAAGCGACCAGGAGAGTCTTCATCTCAGAAGTATAACAAACCTGAGCTGTAGGTTATATGACAAGTGATTCTGAACAATTCGATGTGGAAGTACAGGTAATTTAGATAAAATGCAAAAGTACACCATGCCATACTATACTGATAATTTCCAGACAAATGTTTCAGTCCTTCATTAAACCATGTTAAAACATTCTAATACCACTATAGGGACAAGTATTACTCAAAATGAAGGAGGTCAGAGTCAGTAGAAAAACGTGTGTGGATGTATGAAGAGATGGATAAACAGCAAACAGCAATGATAAGTACTGAGAAACTAAGTATCAGACAAATAGGAGGTTAACCATTCATTTCCAACATAATTCCTCTCAGGAATATTAAAAAGGGCACAATTTCAACAATATTTGCCAATGAGAATTAGTTAGATGTCATTATCAATAGAGAAGAAAATCTAGATACCATATAGGAAGTCTGCATGTAACAGAAATGATACAAAATTCAGTAACAGAAAAGGCAAGAGTTTCTGCCTGGAACATGACACTTGTTATTCAGAAATACCTGAGGACTGAAAGAATAGGAGTCCAGTAACTGATCTGGGGATATAACAGACCAGTATCTGTCAATGGTCTCAGTCATGAATAAAGCAAAAGTGAACCAAGAATACATCTGGGAAAATATTTATAGCAGAAGTACAAAATCATTAATATCATCATCAGACTTCTGTGGAATAGGATGTACAGTGCAGCCCCTGTCCAGGATACATGAACTGGCATATGTACAGCTATGCAGGGCTTGTTCAGTCTACCAATGTAAAGGCTGAGAGGAATTATGATCCCTGTCTATGAACATCTTAAGGGGTAAAGTCAGAAAGAGTAAAGAGGTGTTTTAAGTTCTTTAAACATTGGCTGAACACAAGGATAAAAATATGGCTGGGAATAAATGTGGAACATCTCTAAACATTAAAGCACTGAAATTCTCAGGACTGTCTTGCAGTCCAACTATGTCTAAAATGGAGCTTGAAAAGTTTGTGAAAGGGATTATGTGGTGTGATTTTTATATTAAATCAGTGATGCTGAAGAGATATATATTCTGATAATCTTCTACTTTAACAATAGAAAGTTACCTTGTGATTCTTATTCAATTGCCTATTTCTTCTTCAGGCACAAGACCCTAGTGTGAAGAAAAATCGCAAAGAAATGGAGTTAAATTTTGGAATAGAACTTCCTTCTCCATAAGAAATCCAGATTGGAATGTTGGACAATGCCAGTAGTAACAGAGTTCTGGCTGCAAAACATTCAATTTATTGACTCATTAACAGTTCATAAAATTTAGTGCATTCCTCTGTTTCTTGTCACTGGTAAACATATGCTCTCAATTTACAGTGGGATCTGCAGTACCATTCCATAAATATTAAAAATAGTTTTGTGATCATTACAATGAATGTGTTTCAAACCACACTGGAATTCTGATTGTAATTTTTAAACTGTGTCAGACAAGTTCACATGTTTCATGACCTATTGAACTCACTGAAACAATTCAGCTCACTGAAAGCCTTCAAGAGCATTTCTTTTCCAGAATCCCAAAGTAATTTCTGATCATAAAAATAGTTCTAGAGGTGTGGGTTATATGTGCTGTTGCTCACTATGATGTATCACAAATGGAACCAGTGAAAGGGCATTCCCAGGATATTGATACACCAGTGTTAGGATTTATAGAACTTTACAGTACAAAATTGAGGTATGACATAAACACCATTTTATCTAGTATTAAATAGGCTCTGGTATATCAGTTCCTGACAGATTCTTATAATTTACTCATGTTGAAAACTGGTATTTACTTTGAGTAAGGGAATTAGAATTTGACACACAAGTTTTAAAAGTCTGTAATAAGTACATATTGACAAAGTAGTTAATTAACGGACTGAACTCATTACTGTAGTATTTCTGTTCTTTTATATATATATATATATGTGCACACATATAAAATTATAGTGAAATATATGAGAATGGCTCCACAATTAACAGAAGAAGCAGATACATTCTGTAATGGGAGTTTTTAATTTCTCTTTTCATTGGAAGTGTGGTATGGAAATTGTTTACCACAGAAAAAGAAAATCTCTGGTTTTCCCCACTTCCTGTGAATTTGCTTTATTCAACTGTGTGACTCGGGTTTGCAACACTCTTGGCTAGTAGAGTTTTCAACTTTTTTTAGAATAGCATCAAATGTAGCTAACAGTAGACTCTTACATATAAAAATAAGGGTTATTTTCTCAGTTAGAACTATCTATTTTGGCTGTCCAGTTTAAATTTGATTTGACTTGATGAGGTTAAAAAGGCAGAGAAGTCACAGATTTTATATGCAGGCGTGATACTAAATTATCAAACCAATTGTCCTGCAGTAGCAATGAACATATACTTTAATAGAAACTAAAAAGACTTTTTTCCCCCCTGCAAGACATAAAATGGATTGTTATTTTTATGTAAAAAATTGGATTGTTCAGTGGACAATTAAATACAGATACCTGCATTTATGACAGAAAGAGTTCCTACCCACATATCATATGAAGTACTACTATTTTTGCAGCTGTTCAGTATCTTCATATGAAAGAACATATTCCTTTCTACTTTAAAAAGCCAATGTAAGACATAAAAGTAACAAGACTATCACCAAAAAGGCTGCAAAAAAGAATGAGGTTTTTTTCAGCCTGGATAAAGTGGGAGTTGTCTCTATAAACATGTATCTTCCATCTTGTCCCTGAGCATCTCCATTCAGTGAGATATTCTATAGGCTTTGAATAACTGAAAGCATATGTGCCACAGTTTAACCCAGCCTGCAACTAAAATAACTACACAGCCATTTGCTCACACCCCCCACAAAAGTGGGATGGGGAAGGAAAGGGAAAAGGGGAAAAAAAAAGTAAAATTTGTGGATTGAGATAAAGACATTTTAATAGGATAAAAAAAGAAGATAATAATAATACTACTAAAGATGGTAATAATAATAATGATAAAAGAACATACAAAATACATTATGAAAAGCACAATTTTCTCACTACCAGCAGCTGATGCTCAGCTAGTTCCTGAGCCACGCCCACCTCACAACCAACCCCACAGTTATATACTGAGTATGGCATCATATGGTATGGAATATCCTGTTGACCACTTTGGATCAGCTGTTCTGACTCTGTCCCCTCCCAACTTCTTGGTTGCCCCTCACCTTCCTGTTGGCAGGTCAGTGTGAGGAGCTGAAGAGTCCTTGACTGCCTGGCAACAAATAAAAACATCCATGTGTTATGAACATTGCTCTCATCCTACATCCAAAACACAGCTCTATACTAGCTGCTAGGAAGAAAATTAACTCTATTCCTGCCAGACCCAGGACAATGGGCAAGAAGTGAAAGTGGCAAGATCATCATGGCTGAGAATGGTTCCAAAGCACACATGCTGCTTTTGCTCAGAATTTTCATGGGATGCAGCATAATGAATATCAGATTGCACATATTTGCAATCAAGATAAATATATTCTAAGAAACTAATGCATCTAATTACACTTCCTGTGTGAAATGGTATACAACACAGCCCAAATTCCCTTTCAGCTAACAGGAAACTTCCATAAACTCAAAGAACTGAAGCCCAGATGAAGCCCAGATAAAGTTGCCCATTCTGACCTTCTGTAATGGCCCAGATATTATGCATCTTCTAGGAATCCCTGCAGCCAGTTTTCCATGATGAGACATCCCATAGATGACCATTCAATCTCTGTTCTAAATAATGAGGAGTAACTACATTGTTGGGTAACAGCTGACTGCTTGAAAATGACTTTTTAACAAATGCAGTAGAAGAATAACTCAAAAACTTTTCTTCAGCTTCTGTGTGCAAAAAAAATGAAATTATCTTTACATTTTTATAAAAATATTTATATTTAAGTTTTCTAAATTATTTCCTGAAGACTTGTTACCTTAATTTCAGAGTAGCTGAGAAGTTTCCTCTGAATCCTTCCTAGTTAGAAGTACAGAAACTAAAACTTGCTGCAGTACTCTGCTGTTGGGCACCAGCTGAAACAGTGTTCTCATCCTTGATTCTGTACATTTACAGGTACCCATGATCTTTATGAATAATCATGCAACTAATCCATGATTCTTACACCACTTCTAAAATAAACCCACAAAAACAACCCTGAAAAAACCCCACCTCTGTATTTTCCTGCATCTGCAGTGCTTTAATCTGCCAGTTTAACTGGTTAAGTGTAAGAATTATCACGTAGACCACTAAGGCATTATACATGTGAATTATTATGTTATTAGGTGATACATAATTAAGTATAACATAACTAGATAATTAAAGTGAGAATAGTCTAATGCATTATTGGGCACATAAAAACATTTTTAATTATTTAGTTTATAATGTTTAGATCTGTTTGATTACAGTACAGTAGTACTGAGAATATGGCTCTGAATAAGACCTGAAATGATCAAAGCTATTAGCATATCTGACAGCCTCTTGACGATGAAATAAATCTTATTAAAATCTAATAATTGGCATTGATCCCAGCAAGTTCAATAATGGGAGAGTTTTCAAAAACACAGGTGCAGAGTAAGTCCTGGCAATGCTATTGGTACTGGTCAACAAGATACAGTCTTACACACTAGGTATGTAATAGTGCCTAATAAATTAAATCAAGGATATTTACCAGATCCTTCAAATATAGCACCATATATTAGTGATAGCTCCTTTTCTAAAGGTGTTTTACACAGGACAGATTGTAATAATAAACAAGTGCCTGAATCTGTGCCTTGGTATCACATAATATATAATAACTCAGTATATGGTAATGCTGTTATGTTCATTCAAACATGCAGCCTGAAAAGCTACTGAGCATGTAGTTGACATCTCATTCGTTTTCCTCTCACTTTACTTTCACATCTCAGCTTGCAGCTCCCAGCCTTACTGTCTGGTGTTAACCATATGTAGTGTTATTACTCAAAAACTACAGCTCTTTTATTTCAAAAAGCTGTACAGAGTTTTGAGATTAAAAAAAAACCCAACTCTATTAGAATCCAGAAATCAACTTAATTAAAACACCGGTGTCTTTGCTTTGACTTTTTAATACTATGAAAAAAAAATAATGGAAAGATACTCTTTCTGTATTTTAGATTAATTTAATACCATCTTATCATCCATCTTAAAACCAAGAGTATCTAAGCAGTCTATACCTTGCACCAGTTCCTAAATAAATAAGTGAATATCTTACTATGCATCAGCTAGAAACTGTTTTAACTCTTCATACTATATTTATCAGCATTATATTATACACTAGTGTCATTCATAGCAGCAATACTAAAGTCAGCCTTGACTGAAATGTATCTGTAAACACCTAGCTGAAAAAATAACAGAAAAAGCTGCTAAGATTGTATATTTAAAATTAGAGTGTAATTGCAGTTTCCATTCCCTCAGCAGACAGCTAGGACTAATGTCTTTAAAGTTCTCTTTTTCACTTTTAGATCAATAGTCATATGCCAGGCCAGTTCTGGGAATTCATTAAGGCAGCATAACTGACCCACAGGTATTCTCTGTGGGGGCAAGAGACTGTTCTGCAGCCAGAATTGCCAGTGTCCCTGGGGGTACACTCTCTCTCTGCTCCCATTACAGGGGGTAAACCTGGAATAGGAGGTTCTATGGCACTTCTGAAAATTTGCCTGTAAAGTAATCCAAACAAATGCAAGAACACAGACCACTACTATTTGCTGTTTGCACTCCACATCATTTGTCAACTGGTCAACAAATCTCTTATCTTACCTAATAGGGTACAGGCACAGCCAACAAAGAGTTACCTGTTACCTATACCATAACAGGCTTATTTTTAGTTCATAGGGAGTAAAGGGTTGATACACTTGTTCAGGCAGTATAAACCAAGCCTTTGTATAGAAATATGATCTCAGATTTCCTTAGTTTCTTTTTTTTTTTTCTTTTTTTTCTTTGTGCAGTGAAAAGGACTGGCTGTTCATTCAGCTTGCAAGGCAATAGGTTCTATCGGTCAAGAGCAGGAAAAAATGCTGTGTGGTAGAGGGTCACTTTGCTCAGAAAGAAAGAGAGGTGAGAAAGGAGAAAAAGCTTACCTGGGCATACTTTATAAGCAAGTCCACCTTTTGATTGGTGTTTCGCATCTCGCTGTTCCTACCTTAAAATAAAGACTAGGATTTGAAAATTACACTAATTAAGACAGTGATATATTTAAAGGAGTTTCTCAAGTAAATACTACCTTTCAAAAATTAGTCTTTCAGAGAAATCTAAGGTAAAAGTACTTTCAGGGAGGTAAAGTAACAAACTTAACAAGAGTACAGAGAAAAATGTGGCTCAATGGAATCTGAAAAGGAGAGGACCTGGGAAGGGAAGGCAAGGAAATGCAAGAGATGTTTAGTAGCTGTTGAGCCTTCTTCTTAAAAACTCAGCAGAAGAGTTTCAGATCACTCTGAGGAGCTACAAGAACACTTACAAAGCTGGTACCTGTTTCCTCATACCTCAAGCATTCTACTCTGGAACTCAATATTATTATGGATCTAAAACCACTTTCCTGCAAATTGTGTTTTCCTATTAGTGAAATATCTGTTCCTTTTTTTTCCCTCTTGTCCAAGAAACTACTGTTATTGACAGGTCCATTGGACTTGAGGGAGCCTACAAGATGCTAAAAGTTCCCTCAAGCATACTATGTATTTCTAAGGACAGTTCCCACCCACTCACTTAATGCTGATTCTGAGAGAAAAACCAAATTCATAGAAAGACTGACTGCACTAGCAAGTAGAACTGAGACTAGAGCGGTGCAAGGTAATGAGTCCACACAACAGGTTGTGTACCAAACAGCTACAACACAGTTGTCCATCTCTCATATATTTACATGAACTGTTCACTTAAACAGATCACAGAATTAGGTGAAATTAATTTCTTGTGCTTTGCCAAAATTCATCTATTCTTGAAATCTTCTACAGGCAATGAAAGTTGTTTGATTTTCTATGATGCACATATGCTTTTTAAAAAAATTTATATTTTCAATATAAAGTCTTAAGATTACCATGTGAACATATACATTTGCCATTTTATTTTTAAAACTAATTTTCCCCATTCTATCATTGCCTTTTATACAGAGCCCAACAGAATGGATGATCCTGGAATTCCTCCACAGTTTATTTATTTTAATACTTTTTATTTTTTGCTGCTACTGTGATTTTCTCAAACTTGAGAAGTTTAGAGAAGTGCCTGTTATAAAATTAAACCACAATATAAAAAGACTTGTTATGTACCTCCAAACTTGGGAGAGCTTTGAAAAGGAATAGGGCAATAAAAAGAGAAATACACACACCTCTTAATATTTCTAGATTAATAAAAATATAGACACTATTCACCTTCATTGCAGTTACTGAAAAATATTTAAGTAATAGGGAAAACAGGTTTTCTGGGAAAAATAAAGAAAAAATAAGAAGCTATTCCCCAAAATGGAAAGGAAAGAGGGAAGGGGAAGGGGAAAAGGGCAGAGGAAAGGGGAAGGAGAAAGGGGAAGGGGAAAGGGAAGGGAAAAGGAGGATACCCACCACAAAAAACAAGTGAAAAAAATTTGCTTAATTAGTTGGTCATGATGCATAGACACACACACGTAATGCTACTGAAGGAGGAGAGCAGGAAAAAAGACAGGGTGAAGCTGAGACTGCTGCTTCAGAAGACTACCAACTTAGGCTGGTCTGAGGTGTGAGTGACAACTTTACAGGGCATCTTTGGCTAGAAATCTTCATCCATCTTCCTTCCCTTTCCCACTACTTTTCTTGGCAGTCTGCAGGCCTGCTTAATTCACTAAAGCAACAGATAATTACTCAACCACAAAGTTGCTGCTTTTTTTTTTTTTCCCTCTCTGATTTTAATGAGTTAGATTTGTTCAGTGAAGGGGAGGAAGCAAGGCTGTGTAGCTAGAAGGTAGGGAAGAGAGAGGCGGTGAGGAGTTAAGTGCTGAGACCAGGAAAGGAAGGTTGTGAGACTACTTGTCTGTAGCAACAACACGTTGTATCACCTCTGAGTCCTGTGGATGGTAGGCTTGAAGTGGATAAGGTGATGTGACTTTAGCTGATAGAACAGCTTCTCATAACTGAGAGGAGATAAGCTTTCCTTGTCCCTGACTGCATGACTCACTCCTCTCCCTTTTCCTGTTTTGCTGTTGGCATTCACTGGACTTGCACATATTTTTTTTATATTGATAAATTAAAAAGAATTAATCCAAACTAAAAATACCTGCCTTAGAGCTAGGTAAGGAAAGCCGGGAACTGCATGGTCAGGATCTTGTTCAGGCAAGACAGAGAGCTGGGAAATAGGAGGGAGATCCTTCCCTTGCAGTAGAGGTAAGGTGGCAGATTAGCTCAATCATAACATGGAACATCACCCTCAAAGTGATAAATTAATTCTAAATAAATAGAGACAACAGATTCTTAGTTTAATAACTCTGAGCATGTGGCCATTGCATTGTGCTTTTATATATATATATACGTAGGTATATTTTTAAATACATATTTTTTTATATACTTTTTGTAAAACCAGGTATTCATATAGCATGAACAGTTACTGTTCTTCAGTTCCAAAATGCAAACCAGGACACTTTAGTGAAAAAACTTTTCAGATATATAACACATATACACAAGTATTTTAGAAATAATTTAAATATTTATTGATGGTACTCTCAGTAGTTTGTAACTGAGCAAGTAAAGGACAGTTTATGCATATTTCCAAAAACTGCATGATTCTTCTCCTCGAGCATTTTAGTCTTTTTAATGAGTTTATCATGAAGCACAGGATAAATGTCATTAGCATTCACATTCAACAAAGAAGTGACTTCGTTGTTGTCTACATTCATTTAATTTATCACTCCAAGCAGAGACTGCAGCACACTGATGCCTAGTAGACATAGAGCAATTTCTACATACTAAGGAAGTGTTTTGCCCTGAAGAATTTATGTGTGGCTATTTAAAAAAAAAAAAAAAGTTTTGATGTAGATTTTTAGAGCAGCAATCTTCATAAAGAAAATGAAAACTCCTGGGGTGACAGAGAAACTACTTGCTGTGATGAACATCCCTTTACAGTGTCCTAACTCCAGCAAGGGAAGGGTGAGCGTACACAGGGTCTGAGAACTATCCTGGAACAGGAACTAATTATCCCAAAGATCTATGATAAAATAAAACAAGATCATTTTAAAACAGTATCTGGGATAAAGACAGAATTCTACTACAATACAGCAATGGAACAACCTTTGGAACAATATCTGTGAGTTCCTAGGTATTTGTTACACAGTACAGCTTATTCTTCAGATAGCATGAAACAATTTTTGCAGGGTTCTCAGAAAACACATAGTAAAGAATAAGCAGTAGGGGGAAAAAAGGCATTAGGTGCACCTAATGAAATCACCATAGCTTTCTAAAAATTATAATTTTCACTAGAAATTTCTTTATTATGTATGACTTAGATATCAGATATTCTAGGGCAGCTAAAGTCATGGGAAGCTTTGGGGTGGTTCAAAATATGCAACTAAAACATGAGTTTCCTTTCAATGGGAATTAGGTCTGTTTAATTCAACTGCATTTTTAGCAGGCTAGTTGTTTTTTTTTTTTAATTGCTCATAGGAGTATACAAGCAAAATTAATTAGTTTCTTAACACCACAGAAATGATTAGCCAAGGCATACACTTCCTCCCCACCCCCTTTCAATACAGCTGACCATGAAGATTCAGAGAAATAACTTTTTAAATAAATTAACCAGGAACTCCAAAATCAATTTACAAGGTATGGCTGTTATTTTACCATAGCCATGTTGGTTTTAGTTAAGCCATTTAGGTAAGGATTTTAAATACATACATACACAAAAAGATACGTCCATAAATATATACACACATACAAAGAGTAACAACACCACAAATAGAATGTAACTAATTTCTAATGTAGGAAGTATGTTTGTCTCAAATTTATGAGATTCACACACAGGTGATTACAATGTATTAGAGACTACATCTCCCAATTGTCTGTGAATGATATATTAACCATACACTCCATTTTCATTCAGTCTCCTTGGAACACCTCAAAGGTTACAGTAGGATCATGCAATATTAAGGTTTTCCTTCTATCTGTGAATCAAAGCCAGCTTATGCAAATTTTGTTTTTCAGGGCCATCCCATGGTCAGATGATAATCTATTTATGAAATGTAAGAACTATTTTTAGCTGGATATTTCATGTTTAGGTATTATAGAGAACAAAGCACACTTAAGCTAGAGGACAGAATTTGAACCTTTGAAACCCAAGTCACAGTTTTCGCATAACTTTTACTACTTTCTAAGTAGACTAATAAACAGGCTTGTCTCACTTGCTAGACTAGGCTGAATATTTTCAGCTAGATTTTATTTTTTCTTCAAAAGTATGACTTGATATAATTTAAATTCAATTACACTTTTGGTGGAAAAAAAAAATTATTTGTGTTAAAAATGTAGTCACTGCCATGATGACTATGTTTTGAGTCATGTCACAGTTGATGTTTGGACTTTCCCATTGCATCCAGTGAGATATAACACTTAATGATATATCTTCCTTTTATAAGAAGTGGTAGTTACTGCAGTTTTGAGATACACTTCAAGGCAAGTTTTCAAGTCATGTCACATGGCTGTAGCGCTATCTGCAGACTTTTTCATATTTTTAAGGTTTTTTTAACACACAGTGAGTGTTTTGCTTTATACGAAGCATTCTCACCAAGAGTTTCTTTGTGTCATTCTCTCAAGGTAGTTACTTCTTGTGGAGAACATGATGAGTCATACCTGGTGATGCTGGGGTTTATATCTATTAAAACTAAATGGCTGATGTCTCCTAGTCAGCTTATCAAATTACATAGATATAAGTCAGCTATGTTCACCTTCAGCAATCAGAGAGAAAAATTAGAAACTGATCTATTAGGTAGCTGCTCCTCTTTTAGAGCAAAATTGGAAGTTTGTCTCCTAGTATGTAGAAACTCCCTTGGATTCATGGTTTGTTCTATTATTATTATTATGATTCTTTCAAAAGAAGTATCCTTTCAGGGAACTAAAAAGGAAGAAGTTAAATGGGAGCGGAATGGAGCTTCTATGAAAACAAGAGATGACTCTATTGTAGTAGAATTAATCAAACATGGTGATAAGCTAGACATATCTAATTTCAGAAGCTACACAAAGAATATCTTATCACAATTGTTTCAGTGACCTCACTTTTTAACTTTCAGAGGAAATGCCTTCACTATGCAACCTTACACTGAGGAAAAAGAGCCAAAATAAGTAGAGAGAAGAATATTCTTGAGATTGCCCATGGATTTTTTAACATAGACCTTTTATTTTTAACACTCTCTTCCTCTTATAAAAACAAATCCAAATCACCAGATAGAGGAATTCTAGACTATTTTTAAATTGAAAAAAAATCTTGTATGAACCTACCTAAATCATATATGGCTATGAATTTTAGTTCAGAAACCTGTTTGTAAGAGAAATGGCAGCATCACGTCCAAACTACTATATTGTACACAAGAATGGAAATATACAGTTGTGTGTGCAGTATAAATAAAACTGACATCATAATTCTTTTTATATACAATATTGAAGGGAATAATTTTGTCAAGAATATAATAACGGTAGGATATTTTACCCTGAAGTCCTTTAGAAATCTTAAGTAGCCATGTCATCAACCTCCAAAACAGTAGAGTGATTCAGCAGAACTCTACTTTTCAGCTGATCTCAACTGAGAAAGAAAGGAAGAAAGAAAAAAAAAACAATAAACCAGCTCAATTGTAGGAACAGCATGTTGTTGTGGCAGTCAGATTTAATGTGGCAGTGAAATTTAATTACTATTTATATGACATTTCAATTTCTATATAACTAGTAAAAAAAAGGGGTGAAGGTAATGATCTAGAAATAGACTCTTTGAACAGACTTTAGAATTATACTTCCTGAGGAAAAAAATATAGAAAAACCAGAATGGTTTTATCAGCTGCTGCTGTAACCTAGGACTAGATTTTAGAGTAGAGATCTGGTATTCTGACAAAATATTTGCTAAAATCCCTAATTCTTGTCTTTCATGTATACAAATACAAAAGAACAACGTTGAGTCAATAGTTGTATTTCATGACTTACATTTTGTGATTTTTTTTCTTTAGATGACACTGAAGCACTGAAGCAATGACACTTCTTTAAAGATTATATGCAATTCCTATCCTGTGAACATAGCAGAACTAGCATTAGGAGTAGTTTATTCTCTCAGATGGCTCCTGACTTTGTGTTCCTACATTTCCCCTGGAAATGCCTTTCTGTTCCTGCTTACGGCAGGTTTTATTCATTACAGTTATATTCACTGTATTCTGGCCTTTGTCTTGTCTTTCTCCATCAGTAATTATTTCAGTGCACATGCATAGCTTCTGACCAAGCTTAGCTATGCTGCTTGATGAAACCGGCGGCAATTCCTATTAATACCAGGTATCTTACTACTGAAAGAGTTGTAATTGCACTCTTCGGTCTGGAAGAAGACTACTTAACATCTCAAACTCTCTTAAAGCAGTCTTTAATTTATTTTCTACCTCTCCAGATCAAAGACTGCATGATGGAAGTTTTCATACACTGACAGAAAGAATAATATTTAGATAGGTACCTGCTAAGAACCTTCAGAAGAAAACAACTGCTAGACACATAAATCACACTGACTTGCAACATTAGTGAGGCTTCCACACAGATGCTATCAGCATTGTGAAGTGCCTCTAAATAATTTTGATAAACCTGGCCTTGGATAAATATTCTTCTGCAAAATTGTTTTGCTCTTAAGGTTGTATAAAATTTGGTATTTTTTTCATGCATTGAAATCATCAAGACCAAATGAGAGTTCGTATACAATGTCACTTGTCCGAACACCTCTAGCTACAGTAGATGGATCTTGAATATTGACAGGCATAAATTAATAGAGATTATTACTTGATTAAAAATGTGTAACTACTATACCGAAGCTGTATTTGCCTAGATTATTAAATGTGTATATTAATTATTATAACTTTGATTTCTAGGGACTACATTAATTCAAATCCAAAATTTCCACTGTGTTTTACGATGTTTCAAGACGTTTTTACAGGAATTCAGAGGTTCTTCACATTTGCTTGCTGTCAGCCCTCATTTCATTTTTTTGCTCATTTTGACAGTCTTTTAAGGAATGGCTCCCTCAGTTGTTTGATCCACTATTGTGATTTGACTCAGCAGTCTTCTGATTAAGTCACTGCTTACAAATCCAGGATTTAGCAGTTCAAATGCCCTAACCTTCCTGTGCCACTCTTGCATCTGTAATCTTATTTCTGGCAGAAGAGACATCTCTGCACATACCAGACATCCAGCACCAGAGTAATTTCTTCCTTCTTTTTGTCATGTTGGTGTTAGAGAGGGCTATATCACTTTCTCTATATATTGCTTTGTTAAAGACATGACTTAAGCAACTGTAACCTTATATGCAGTGACCAAAAAAGCACTTTTCTGTAAATATGTAAATCACTGATATGTTTAGGCATCCACAAGATTTTAGAAATACAATCCTAGGTATTTTTATGTTAAGTAGTTTAAGGGTAGACTCTGTGAATTGTTCATGGATGGAAAGCAAGCTCCTTCTTGACGCAGAAGATGTTGTACACTTCATTTGAGCAATGGAGATTTATAGGCATTTGAAAATTAACAGATTTAAACTTCTTATAATGGAGTGTATGTTGAATCACTAATCAACTCCCAGGTCATGTGACAGAAAAATTAAATGGGCTCAGAGGGGAAACCAGGGGAAAAAAAGTTTGTACTCAGAATTCTATGTCAGAGCTACTAAGATCAGCATTACCCTATCTCCCTGCAAAACCAATAAACAAAAGTGGTGGATGACAATAAAGTTCAGCTTGCTGCGTTATTTCAATGATTTGAATCAGCCCTACTAGTTCCTTCAAAGGAACTGGAAAAATATTTCTAGTGTCTTTTTATGTGAGGATTGAAGTCCTGTAAGCACTCAAGGAAATTCCTCAAGTGAATTCTGTGCAAATTTAGATAATACCTCTTTCCTTCTAGTCTTCAGAATGGACTGATGTTTCTTTTTAAATAATAAAATAATAAAACCAGCACCTACCTTATTTCATATCACCTACATATCTATAGGCATTACTACAGTATTTTGAATTTCATACATAGGGTTATTTACCCATTTTTACTTAAAAATTATCTTGTGGATTTACTTAATATACTGCTTCATTTACTTTAAATCTGTCATTTTAATAGACATTCCACTTATAGGTTCAAGAGCTAGCATTTTTTTCCCCAGAGAAAGTTTTTACATAACTTTTTGCCAGAATCATGGAATACACATTTTCTTTATAAAATCTTTTAGCAGGTAATCTGGCAGTGGGATTTAATTGCTATTTATATTACAGAAGTCCATAGATACACAGTCCTGGTTACAAGATCTCATTGTGGTAGATGCTGTTGAAACCCAATTCTTTCTTCTTTCTCAAGATAAGTACTTTCTGGGCCATGGCAGTGCAAAATACCCTATTCTTCTCAAGGTTGTCCTAGAAGACTGAACTATTGCTGATTGTCTGGGTAAGATAAGCTTACAATGTGTTTGTCTTGTCTACAAAAAGCTGGCTCTAAAATAATTTAAGCTGAGAATCAAATAATAACTTTTGGTCACTCAAACTGATGACTTAGATTGAAACATGCTAAATTCCACCATCAGCCACAGTATTGCAAGCTGTACAATAGAAAGAAAAAAACCAAAATAAAGATTTTTGTGTGGGGATAGTGTGCTTTAAATGTAGAGTCTTCCTATCTGTGGCAGTAAGCAGCTTTGAGGTAATTGCTATTTTGTGTTTCAGTTCAGAGATGTTAAAATGAGTCATTGGCTTCTGTTTCTGTGTTCTGAGGTGGCATCTTTGCCTGTAGTTTTATTGGTTTTAAAGGGTCCGTGTACTAGCACAGCTGCTCCCGGTAGAATAGGATATGCAGCATAGAGGAAAAACAGTCCCACATATTTTCCTGGTGAAAAGTTTGGTGATTTTGTATGCAACTTAAAAAATTAAATCCTATAATAGCTTTAATTGCAAAATATACAAAATACAATGATTCCTCGAGTGATTATCCAGGATACATGGTCTTTACATTTGTCCTTACTTATTTGTCATTGTGATTAAATGTATACTTTTTAAGGAGAAGTCTTGCTCTGAGGTTTCAGATTTTTCCTCTTTTATGTTTCTTTTAAATTTATTTTTGAAATTTATGTCACTCTTGTCCACTGTTTCAGTCTGCCTTGCATGGGGGAGAGAGGTATTAGCCCAAATTCTGCCGTGGGAACTCTCTGTGCTTCAGCTGCCTTTAACAGGATCACACATTTAAAAAATAAGTCAAATGCTCATATAAAAATTTAGATAGAAAACTAAATTACATCAGGAGTGAAAAAATCATCTGACTGAAACATCAATTCTAATTTAAAAGTCTTTCTTGAGACAATGCAAAATGTAATTCTATTGCTGAAGTGAGGCAAGACTGTTCTGGGACAAAACTAATACAGAAGTCTGACAAATATTGTTAATAATCCACTGATATGTGTAACTGATGAGAGCAGTGTTGACAGCACCATATTGCAAACAAGAATCATAGCCTGATGGGAATGTTGCAACCCACTGGTAGAAACATGCAAGAGCCTCTAATGCTGTTAGGGTTGCCACTGTAGTGATGGACCAGATTCTCAAGAGCTGACATCTTCATAAATCAGAAGCTCTGTGGTACCACAGCAGACCCTTGGTTTGACTAATATATGATTACAACTGAGGACTGTAGTACAGCAGAAATCATGCTAAACAATAACCTGTCCATGCTGTTGACACTTTGGAGACCAAGGATAACAAAAGGGAACTCAGTAAGGCTGGCTTCTTGTTCTACAAAATCGTAACTGTAATATCCAGCTAAAAAAAAACTAAGATAAAAAAAAATACTGCATGTGTCTATTAGAATTTTCAAGTGAATTGACTTGTTAATGACGTAATAAATCTTTTTTCCTACAGTATTGAAATAAACACTTCCTATTGTAAAGAATATTTGCCCACTTACAGATGGGTATCTACAGAATGGACGTATACATAGGGATCTCCTTGTGTGAATGTCTGCCCTGTTAACAGCTTATGTACATGTATGGTTAGATATTTCCATTTTAAAAGCTGCAATTAAAGTGTAAATATTGTTGGCTAATATTGTTGGCTGTCAATATGCACTTGCTAAGGGAAGCGTGACATATGCCATTTAATAAGAGAGCATAGCTTGTTATTTATAATTACGTAGGAATATGGTCTATGACTTATTTGTGTAGTGTTGTGTACAGTTATAAATGTTGTGTTGGTGTATAGCTTGATTTCCTGGTCTTTGGAAGTCAAGGTCCAGTAGCTACACTTATTTTCTTATGAATCAGACTGATCGCACTATGATGAAATATATTTTTCTAGTGAGAATTTCACCTTTGCATCTGTCATGTAGACAGGGTAAGATTTTATTCTCCTCCAGTTCTTAATTTTACATGCTTGTTTTCAGAGTCTTATTTTATTTGTAGCTGATCGAATATGCCTTTGATGTCCTAACTTACGTAGATCAGCACTTTTTTCCATAACTGGTGCCTTCATCTTGTTAAGTAACTGACTTTTCTTTCATTAGACAAAGACAAAGGAATGCATAACTTACGCAGAGTCCTGGATATAAGACAGGGAGCAGAAGTTCCTGATGTAGTGGAGAAGAACACTCACAACCCTTACAAATGAGAGATGAAAAGACATACTGATAAGATGAAACTATTACTGTGTAACAGGAAATTCCTGCCATGGAGGAGGCTAGCTAGATGTAGTCTGTGGAAAGACTGGAAGGGATGCTGCATGTCCTCTTGCCAGTAATGAACTCATGCTGTAGCCTCCGATGTGGAGAATACCATAAGCTTGATGTGCAAGTTACTGCACTTGGCAGAAAGGCTACTAATTTTAGATACTGCTGTTGCAAATGGAAGCATTTCCAATCATAAGAAAGTGAGTAATGCTGCTCTTCTGTTCCTGTAATAGTAACTGTTCAGTCTACACAGGAATCAGTCAATTAAGGCTTAAATTTGAAGAAAATCAAGTCATTTGTGTATGCAGTTTTATATATTTTTATAACAGAAGCAAGAACTATTGAACACTTCATACACATTTATCTACTAAGAAACCTTGTTGTTCAGTGTCAAAGAAAGTACATGGACATGGTTAGAACATTACCGGTGTTGCTAGTTACAGAATTGTGGAACCTTAGCAAAATCACAGAATCACAGAGTTGTAGGGGTTGGAAGGGACTTCAAGAGATCATTGGGTCCAACCCCCTGCCAAAGCAGGCTCCCTACGACATATCGCACAGGTAGGTGTCCAGACGGGTCTTGAATATATCCAGAGAAGGAGACTCCACAACCCCCCTGGGCAACCTGTGCCAGGGCTCTGTCACCCTCACTGTGAAAATATTGGTCAGAAGAGATCCTCTGGACATCATCTAGTCCAACTCAAAGCAGGTTTGCCTTCAATGTCTGGGACATTGTCCAATTAAATTTTGAGTATCTCCAGCAGTAGTGATTCCACATCCCCCTTGGGCACCTGTTTGACTGCCCTCATGGTAACAATCTTTTCCTGATGTCCAACTAGAGCCATCCCACATTGCAACAGTTGTCTGTTGCCTCTTGTCCCCTCCCCGTGCACCTCTGAAAAGAGCCCAGTTCCACCTGCTCTATGCAAGTCTATACAAGTTGATACAAAGCTCAGCAGTTTTGAGACAACTTTCGTACTTAACGCTTGTGACAGGCACTGTACACCTCACACTACAGGTTTGAGTTTCAGCCAGTACCAGAGCGAGTTGCAGATATATTTCTAGTCTGTGTTATTCTTATCCCTTTAGTATAAAGATGCTGTTGGTTTTTACAGTGCCAGCTCCAGGTATCTCAAAGGATGATGTGCTGTCATCTTTCAATCAGCAGGAAAACATAGACCTGTGTTTCATACAGCAGTAAAGTTGTTCATTCTTTTGTGAAGTAGAAGCTTCTTTTCATCTCTCCCCTTCTGCACACAGAATAGAGAAATCTGACCTTGGCTTTATGTTTATCAAATTCTTTTTTAACTAAGAATTATTTCTCTGCTTCCTTGAATTTTTGACCAAGATACAAAATGTGAAAAACACTGTGTCTTTTTTTTTTATGGGTGGGTGGTAAAAGTACATCTATAGAACGAATGGCAAGTAGGATCTACAAATCTTTGCGTGGTAGCATTATTTCTATCACATAAATATTTGTGCTTATTGCGTCCTCTGAATCTCAGTTAAAAATAAAAGAATCAAGTAGAATTTATTTTAGGTGAGGTTGATTTAAAAATTGTCAAGAAACCATGCCATCTTTCTGTTACCAGTTTTTGCACATTTAATGAGCTGCGGACGCAAAACCTAAATTGAACATATGATGTATATCAAAAAACTTGCAATAATTTAATTTACCAAATATTTATCTTACCAACAGTATAGATCATTCTTTTAACGGTGGTAAGCGCTTCAGCTGTACTAGTAATTAAAAACAGTGCAGACATACTTACACAGTCTAGCAATGTAAGGACATTTCAAAACAGGGTTCTTAGTGTTGCTTGATTGGTATTTCCATAGGAACACTCTGAAGTCAGATGCCACAACTCAGGAATTTTTAATGTTGAAGCAGAAGGTGACCCTCAGTGCTGTAAGAGACACCTGTGAGACAGAGAATCACATGTGTCTGGCACCCCCCTCCTTTTTTTTTTTTTTTTTTTTAATCCATAAAAGTGGTTCTGGGAAAGAAGATTAGTCAAAATTGTGGTAGCCAGGGAGAACAGAAAAAATAATTTTCCAGGGCCTTCATGACAGAGGTCCTGCCACAGTGCTTACATTGTTTCTAGCAACTTCTTTACTTTTCCTGGACTGAGTCCCTGATTTACCTCTCAGTGTCCAATTTTCCTGTGGAAGACCCTATTGATTACAGCAGGAATAATAATCATGCTTCAGCATTTATAATGATTAAGACCTAAAAATTCTGTTCTCTCATTATGTATTCAATAGCCAGATGACATCAGAACCTGATGACCTGGAATAGAATAGAATAGAATAGCACACAGGAAGACATGAATATGTTCTCTGGGAAAATCCATGCTCCCTGTAGCACTTTTTTCCTTTTTGCCTTTATGTTTCTGAGCCTGCCTAAGATTACATGTGCCAAGTTATCCTCTGGATTCACCTTTTGCTCTACTCCAGTCTAGAAAGACTGGCCTCCTAATTTAAATACTTAAATTGGTTGACAACATTTAAATTACATGGCCATCAGATCACATTTATATTTTTTGATCTTAAAGATCTCTAGTTGCTTTCAGCAGTACTTTGGATGAGTAGCTCTAGTAACCAGAATAAGTTCTATATAATCTACCTCAACTTGACCTCTCCTCATTGAGAAGATGAGATTTTTATGGTGATCAGGAAATAGAATATATTATATACATTTGTAACACCGGGAATGGTAATGTTGGTTTAGAAGAAAAATTATATGAATGCAAGAGCTCGCTTGAAAAGTGGGCTACTCTTAGAATTCTTGTACTACAAACACCGGATCTGATATTTCATATACTAAGTAGGTATTTTTATGCAGATATCTAAATATAGGAGTCAAAGATGTGAAATACCAAAGTGGGGAAGCAATGAAACCTTTACTTGTAATACAGTTGGAATACAGTTTATCTTACTGTTGCTTACTGCTGTTTTACCAAATTAGTCCTGCCTTATTTGATGACTGACCTCAGTATGAGTCAGGGTGATATTACTGTGTTGTTTCCCTCTTCTAAAGTCCCACCTCAACAAAACTCTTTGAAATGAAGCTTTATGTGCAGATACTGACATGTCTATTCCTCATCCTGCTCACACAAGTGTTTCATCAGGTGGCATATTGCTCATAGCCAAACAAATAGTTGGCACATTCAGTTCCTCTGCATAGACTTTGCTATTCAAACAAAGAACATCTGTCTCATTGGCCATGTTCATAGCAAGTTACTGAAAGACCAGAGAGACAAGCATATGGGTTTTTATTCTAGTGCCTGGACTGCATCTTGTAATGGAAGCAAACACAGTTCCAAGCAAACTCTGATCTATGCCATGTCCTGTTCTTGTAAGCCATAACATGTGAACCCCTTCTGTAATGCTCCAGCTGATCTCTAGATGGCCTTTTATTTTTTTGTTTGTTTTCTGACCCATTTGTTTTTTGTCTGTACACAAGCCAAACTTAGCCAAGTGGGTTAACTTTTTTTAAATTTTGGTGAACAGCACCAATACAAAACCAGTTTCCCAATGCTCTCAGACACTCACACCAGCAATTTTAGAGGGCTGTTAATGCTTCTCAAAGAAAAAGAATCACTGAAATACATGTAGGCAAAGTTCATGCATGAAAATGCTTGATTAATTTTGGCTGCAACTTCGCAAAGTTTTGAAAAGTGTTTATTAGTTGAAAAATCATATTATATGAAAATGAATGAATAAAACAGCAGCACTGTAATGAATAACCCATTGATTGCACTAAGAATTTTTATATGAGCCATTATACCCTTTTACAGGTACCTCTGTACCTAAGGGTTTCGAAGACTGTATATATAATCCACAGTGTTCTGGTCTACATCACCGATTATTAAATTTAACTTGAATTCATTTGAGAAGCAGAAAAAGAGCTGTACAACGTATAGCCATTTCAAATTTAAAACTTTATAATAAACAAGTCAGCACTTTCCCTACCACTGTGTCCTTGAAATGCCCACTAAAATGGGGAATATTCTTTAATATTTCATGTCTTGTTACACATACTGCCACCAGGCACATGATTTATGGTTTTCTGGTTTTGCCAGTTCGCAACAACACTGACAAAGAATACCACGTTGATCACCTTACCCTAGTTAGCCTTAGTTACAGCCTTTTTCACAAAGTAGTATTTAGATGTATTAATATATTTTTATCTGCGGGGCATCTTGTGAGTACAGGACAGTATCCCCTGATTTGCATTGAAAGGCTTTGGAGCTGTCACCTGGCTTTGTAGGGAATAGCAACAACCTTCTCGGACACTTAAAAATCCCCCACGAACACCTCAAGCTGCCACGTTGGGCAACCGTAAAACATTTGTCACTGATGACACACCAGAGTCAGGTAAGAAGTAACTTGCAGACCCTTTATTTGAGAACCCGGGCAGAAATAAGGTTCAGATCCTTTACGTGAATAATAAGTAGTAAGACAAGAATTGGTAAGTGAAAAATATTTGGATAACTGGGTTAACGCCTAAGGTGAGTCCTGTTCAAACGACCAGGCTCCTCCCGGTGCATCGGGGCGTGACTCCCACGGTGGATTTAATTCCCTGGTTACTTTTTATCCGTGTTAAAACCATCCCCAACTTCAACGTCCCTCTAAAACACAAGGACGCCAACCCGCCACACCTGCCGTCGGCACGCGTGAGCGGGTTTCCCTGGGGAAGTTAACGTCCAGCACCCCTCGTTTCGGGTTCTCCGGTGGGGATGAGACTGAGCCCCTACCGAAACAGCCCCGCGGCCTCCGGGAGCTCCCGAATTTCGGCCGCTCCTCTCACAACAGCCGCTCTTTCCACACAGCCAGCCCTGCCGGAGGCCCCCCCGCGCCCCAGGGCCGCCGGACTGCACCGGCACTCGCCGCCGCAGCCGTTAGGCTCTCCCGCGGGCAGGGGCCGCCGGAGGGGGGGGGGGGGGGAAGAGCGGGGGAGGCGTCGCCCCGCCCCACCCCGCCACCACCGGCGCGCGCGCCGGGCTCCGCCGCAACAAAAGGCAACGCCAGGCACGAGGCGGCGGCCGCTGCCTGCCGCCTGCCAGTAGGGGACGCTCGAGCCTCACCGTGCGGCGCCTCTGCCTGCCCGGGGACGGCGTGCGGCTGCAACGGCCGGCCTAACCGTCACCTCGGGGCCGCCGCTGGCCTCGCAGCGGCCGCTCCGCCCGCCCTGTGCCTCTGCCTGGTCACCTCCTTGCCCCTTTCAACTCCCGGTTTCCTTTAGGTTGCCCCTTCCTTGGCTTTCCCAGCACTGCGGGGTGTATTCTGCCGTTCGACAGCCTCCGTCGCGCGCGCAGGGCAGCGGGGCTGCTCCCCCTCGTTCCTTGGGGGGGGAGCGGGGGTGGGTAACGCGACCCCTTCTTTCGCCTCCCTCCCTCCCCGCCCGCTTCGCCAAGCCTCCGGCCAAGACTGCGGTCTGCTCCGCGAAACTTTGCCGCTGCGGGGAGTGGAGTTGCGCTGCGGCCGCGGGGAGGGCTGCGGAGGGGGCTCGGGAGGCGGGAAGGTCGCTCGTTCGCTCCCGGCTTTCGGCTGGGCCAGCCCGCCGGTCCCGCAGGCTTGGCCCTGGGTCCGCTTTGATTTTACGTGCCGCGTTTCCTTTCTCCACCGGGTGGGTCAAGAAAGAAATCCCTGGGGAAGATCTATCTCCTCGAGGGTCTCCCTTTCCCCAGCGTCTGCCTACATGTGAGGGAGGGAATTAGTGATTAGAGAGCAGTTCCACGAAATCACTTACCGAAAAATTAGCTGCCCATTAAATGGAGCAATCATGTAAATTCTACCTACACCCAACTGTAGAAGAGAGGCGGGGTGCTGGGGGGAGGTAGGGGGGTCTGCCTGCAGCAAGCCTGATTCCCAGTCCTGTGGCTGCCTTATATCGCCGTCCCCATCTCCCTACCCCGGGAGGAGAGGGACGCGTGGGTGTGGAGCACAGTGGTTTAGTCCACACCCCGCAGCCTCCCTTCCCCAGGCAGCCTCGGGAGCCGCGCTCATTCTCCTCCCTCTCCTTGCCAGCCGGTGTGTCCGCGGCGGCAGGAGGCGGAGGCGGCGGGAGGGGAGAGGAGGAGGAGGAGAGGAAAGCGGAGCGGAGCGGCGGACGCCGGGCTGCCGCGGCCGCCCGGGAGAGCTGCGGCAGCGGGAGGCCCCCGCACCCCCTGCCGCACGCACCCCGCTGCTGCCGCCGCCACAACTGCACGGCGGCACTCCGCCGCCGCCGCTCCCGCCCGCGGCTGCACCGCGCTGGAGTTACTGCCCTCAAGCAGTTTCCGCTCTGGTTTTCAGTGAGGAGGGAGATCTAGGGGACAGGGCTTTATTTTAGAGGGGATGCCGAGAAAGCCGTTCCCCTCCTGTAGCACATTGCCTGGGCGTTCCTATTATGGAAGTTAAGTGAGAAACTCTGCAGCTTGAGCTGATTTGGGAGAGAAAGAGAGAGAAAGGGTTAGGGGGAGGGCGAGAGGAAAGCAAAATAGCCAAACTAAGCCAATGGTTTTCCTGCAAAGTGCCGGGAAGTTTGTGGAGCACTTTCTAGGAATCAGGTCCTTTCTCAGAGTCTCTCCTTGTCTTCCGAAGAAAGAGCTTGCTTTTGGATTGCTATGGAGCCTAAAGAGACTCTTAGACACACTTGAATAATTCCTCCGCTTGGGCTGGATTGGTGGGAATTTAGGAAGGAGCGTGTGTGCAAAGCAGAAGCCTTCGGAGCTCGCTCGCTGCTCTAATCTGTATGGATCTAAAAGTGTCACATTCAAGACCTTTCCATCTGCAGCTTTTGATTTCAAGATTTCCCTTTCCATTTTAAGTAGCTGCTAGGAAACGGAAAACTTTTGGACCTACCTCTTACCGGCTTTTGGATACTTTCTTTTGGATCTCTGTGGAATTGGTCTCGCAAGCTATCGGGATTGCTTTTAATATGTCAAAATGGGTCTGCTGACGCCACTCCTGCTCTTTGGATTTGCATTTTTTCAAGTCTATGGTAAGTTTGCTCATTTTAGATATGCCATTTCCGTGCAGAATTCCCCTTCATCTGAATCTGATTTGGGACAGCACATGGACGGCATTATAAGCTTGAACATTACACAGCATTAGCTTGTTTCTGGTATAAAAATGGTATTTCGGGGGGGTGGGGGGGGGGGAAGGGGGAGGAATATGTGTTTCCAATAAGCAGTCCTTCCCGTCTGCTAACTTAACGGGAAAATAACTTATGGATTGAAGCATCCCAGCTTGATGTAGCGAGGAATGAGTGAAGAACTACCGTGCTAAATCTTTTCTTTTGGGGGGCGTTGGGGGAGCGGGAAGGAGAAAAGAAAGGCAGGCAGCTGTTGTAGCTGATATTACTTCGCCTCCTTCTATTGTTAAACTTTCCACCGGGAGAGCCAGCTGATGAAATAAATAGGTTAGTTCTGCCTCGGCTCCAGGTGAGGCGAATTGGCCGATTTCCAGAGTCCCTAAACGCCTCCTTCGGCGCTGGCGGAGGCTGGAGCAGGCGAGCGGCCGGCGCGCAGCACAGGGGGCAGCACGGCACCGACCACCCCGCTTCGCCTCCACCCACACCCCACCCCCTCCTCGCCCCGAGGGGCCGGGCAGGTGCGGCGGCGCCGAACCGCCACCGTAGGGCTCCGGTCGAGGGTGGGGCTGGAGGGTCTTGCCCATCATCTTCTCCCTCGTTAGGGGCTTTCTGGGGGGAGTGCTGTCACGAAGCTTGGGAACCTTTGGGCAAAGGGTGGGTTATTTATTCCCACCCCACCTTCCTCTTCTCCCCAGCGCCGCGCTCCCCCTTTGGGTCTGCTCTACAACACTCTTGCGGTTTTCAAGCTGAAGTAATGGATGGGGAACTATAAATTAGCATCTTGGAGAAGTGCGCTGTAGCAGGGCGGAAACTTTCAGTGCAAGGGTGAATTGCCTTTCAAAGTAAGGGCTGGCGCTGTTCTGCAGCAGAGGCGTTAGATGCATTACAGTACTTGGAGCACACAGCTAGGAAGCGAGCATCTGTAGCAGCCGAACAGTTGTACATGAGTGTGAGCTGGGACTGAATGCTCGGCATTCCTCCTAGTATTGAGCATTTGCATCTCTAAACAGTCTTTTAGACTTAGGTGAAGTTAATGGCTGGGACCCTGGCTTGTTTTGCCTGTCTCTTACAGCAAACTTTGTTCCAGGAAGCTAATGCTTGCAGCATTTACTCTATCCGCCCTGAAGCAAGGGCTCTCTCGGTTTATTGTTTGCAGGCACAGGCTGCTTTGGGTATTTTTTTCCCTCTCATTTTTCCCCACCCCCTAGCAAGGAAGGAGGCAAAATCGACAAGGAGAGGGAGACATTCAAGTACACTTTCACATTGGTTGCATAATATGCTGTGCAGTTTAATGTTTAGTTTGGTGTACTGGTCAACAAAATTTCTGTATAATGTATGTACGTGCTGAAGAGTAAGGAGTTTTTACTGTGAAAGGATTTAATGGAACACTTGTATCTATCAGCATGGGTTTAGATTTTTGGGGATTTTGTTTTCTGTTTCTTTTATTTTCATACTGTAACGTATTTTGATCCTTAACTATAGGACAACCAGTACTGGACGTATCTTTGTATACAAACTGAAAACATCAAGCTGTAGAAATGTAATTATTAATAAGTATTTAAAATTGTATATGGCTAGAAGGAATACAATTAAAGTACTCAGTGGAAGTGACAGAGTGAATCAGAGGAGCTTGGTGTTATAGAATATAATTAATGTACCAGGCTGTTTGGAGATACATGAAACAAATGTAATTAACCAGCTTGCTGGAACGATAGGAGCAAGACATAATTTATTCCGGTTTTGTCATGGAGAACACAAATAGAACCTTTGTTCTGGTTTAGCCTTATAGGACAAGGGTGTGTGTGTGTGGGGGGGGGGGGGTTGCAGGTGAAGCAGCTAATTTAGAGCTTGACCCTTAGAAACAAAAAATGCCAATAAACTGCCTAGTATAGATGTGATCCCACCCTTTTGTGTGAAGATGTTGCAGAGAGTAAGTTTGCCTACATTAACAACTCTTAAGGTGGGGGAGGGGGAAAGCCTTATGGATAGCTCATTATGACCAAGTAGAGAAAAGCTGTTATTGTCGAAATGGCTAACAAGTAGCTTTGAAGAAATACTGGTGTGAAAGTCTGGCATGCAGTACTCCTGTCTCTTTAGGAACATAGTAATTACAGTTACACCTTAGGGTGACATACACCACCAGTTGCTTTGAGAAAATATATATCAGCATAGCATTATTTGTAATGCTTTAATTAAGGAAAAAGGCAAACTCCAAGAGATCATTTGTTCAATAATAGGTACTTAGTTTGTTTCCTATGTTTGAAAGTTACCTCTTAGTGCATTCCTGGTTTGGAGAGCCTTTTGTTGTTGGATTTGGGATTTTTTTGTTCTCTTGGCATCAGGTCCAGACAGAGAGAGGCAGGCACTAGTATTTGATGCATGTTAGCCATCCTTATCCTTGTGACGTTAGTTTTGTTTAGGGATTCAAAAGTGGTATTACGCAGCGCATGTAGATCAAAATTATATTTTTTCTTCTAAAGTTATTTTTTTCTGTCCATGCTTTTATGTCACCTGAAAAGTGCAGAGCTAATTGAAAATGGCAAAAAGAATACACATATATTTTATTATTAATACAGTGCTTCTGGTTTTCCTGTAGCCCTGCCCATATTCTTGCAGTCTGTTCAGGAAATAACTCTAGTTCCCTTTTTCTTTAGCTGTCAATCTTGGTTACTGTTCTTGAAAAAGCAAACAAAAATCAAACACATACATGCAAAACCCTAAACAAAGCCCACCTCACTAGACAGTCTGTACCATAAAACTCTAGGTATTGGAGGTAAAACAGCAGATCATATTTTTTTAATAGTGCTCATTTGGTTTTTATTTAATTGTGATGTGGTTGGTTTGGGGTTTTTTTTTGTTGGTTTTTTTCCCCTCCTAATCATTAGTGAAGCTTGGGAGAACCAACATTAACAAAGAAGTCCACAACTGCTGAGAGTACAAGTGTGTAGGTGTTACCTCAGGCACTAGTTTTAGTGGGTCATACTCTGCCCTGGTAAGACTTGTAACCCTTTCATGGAAAATTACAACCTTTTATGCCAGGCCTGGCTTGGAGGCAGTGTCCCTTGCAAACCGTGTCATGCTCTTGAGTGTGTGATGGTGTTAAAGATAGGAGAATAATTTTGAAAAGCAGCACTTTGTGTCTGTATTACTGTATTTCAAAAGCACCTAATGAAAAGTATAAATCTGAAATGGTTGGTGGCTCAAGCATTCTGGATTTTGTTGGTTTGGGGGTTTTTTTTCAGTTAATTTTATTTCTTCATACCGGTGAGCTACGTATCTGTGGCCTTGTGCAAGTCTGTTGCTTATCAGAGAACATGGCTTACATATAAAGCTAGAGTATATTCTTCCAGTGAGTATTTGAGCTGACAGGGTCTTGATCTCTCATGTGAGAGTTGCTGTTGATGGATAACCTTTGCTTCTGTGGAATGTGTGCATTTGAATGCATTGAGTAAAACTCTGAAGTGGAAAGTTTGCATTTTGCTTCCTTTACCTTGAACTTCCATAGGACCCAATTCTGCAAAGCATTTAAAAGTGCTTCCATCACTTACCCAGAATATCATTGACATTAATAGGGATTTAAACTTTTGTTCCAAGTTAATAACACACTTTAAACCTTTGCTGACTAGGGATGAGCTTATGCCCATGATGAAATGCTTTGCTGAATTAGTCTTAATATTTTACTTTCTTTACTTTGTCTGGTAAGTCATTTATGTGGAAAGGCAGTGCACTTCCAGAGATGGATGCATTTGAAAACTAATGTGACAATCCAAATAATTTGGTTTGGTCCTTTGCTATATTGGTACTCTGCAAAATATCTGATACCCCATGATTCTTTCAGAAAAGGTAGAATAGGGGGGGTTAAAAGTTTGTGAGCTGCACTTACTGCAATAATCCCTCCATTATGAAATTTCTGGAATTATGAGATTGATGCTCTTTAAGAAGAGTAAGTTGTAGCACTGCAGGCTAAAGGCATGTAACCTTAAAAGTAGACAAAATGATTTCAGTAGATTTTCAAGGAGATATAAAAAGCGTCAAGAAAATGTGCCAAAAATTCAGTGAGAGGAAACAGAGGCTTTGGTTATCTGTCCAGTCAACTGTTTCCAGGAGTTGCTTTTCTATAGCAATGCAGTGTAGGCTTATAGCACTAAATTCAAGACATGCTCTGTCTGCTGCTGAACCGTTTAGTGGAAATTACTAAAGAGTATGCAATGGCTTTTTAGCCATTTGCTACCCTTGAATTGCTATTCAAATATTGATCTCGGCTAAATAGATTGCTAACAGGTTCTGTACATTCTGTTTCAGCCACCTAAGAGGAACACTGCTGTCAGGTTTTATCTGTTATCTCAGCTGGCATGGCAGAGGTTGCTCTTCCTGTGGCTGCCATCTGGCTCACCACCTCTCATACCAGCCTTATGGAGGGTACTTAATAGTCATATTGATGCTGTCTCTTGCTAAGATGTTGGGTTTACTGGTGCCCTTTTGTGCATTTTTATAGCAATCTATTTTGTGTGCAGTGGAAGGTAAGCATTTGCTCTTGCCAAATAAATAACTGTGGTGGGTTTTTGATTCTGACTGAACAGATATTTCTGTAGCTACTGAATTTTTACAGAACACTTACTGTTATCCACACTTTCTTGCACTTATACAAGGCATATATACTATAAAAATATATTTTAAAAAGTCTGTTAAATTTTGGTAGCCGTAAGGACACGGTATCTGATCTTAAATCACTACTTCAGAAATGGTCTTGAGGATACCTTTTATGCATGACTAACCATGTGGACCGTTAGTTATGTTAATTAGATCTTTAAATGCAAAATAATTGCTCAGAAAAAAAGATTTATGGATGTAGTTTCTAGTTGTACCATCTTTACTCTCACACCTGGCTTCTCCTATAAAATGCAGACTGTGGACTTTGCCCTTCAAGTTATGTGCCCAGAAGTTTGAGTCGTTGGTGTTGTCCTCACCTCAAACCCTTTTAACAAAATAACTGTTGTTAAAAACTGTTAACTGCAGGTGATTGCTATAGTGGATAATTAAAAAAGACCTCATTAATTTAGGACCTGATTCTGCACCACTGAAATCAGTAACAATTTTGCTACTGCATCCTTTGTGTGAAAGCCCCTGAAAGCTGTTGTTATTTTGACTTACTGTAAGTAAAGGTTTGCATCTTAATACATGTAATGTAATGTAATCTTGTTATGAGTTGGCTTGTTCCTATATCCTTCCATGGGGATCGCTTCCAAACACTAGAGGCTACCAGTGCATGTTGCTGCTTCAGTTCTGCTTACTCCTTACTTGTTCCTAGATTCTGTTCTTTACTAGTACAGAGCATCTCTCCATAATCAGAAAGCCATGTCTTGTGCTGGATTGTGGATGTAATGATGTGCCTTCTTAATATTTTTTTTCAAGCCAAAAGTTCATGAAATAAGAAATGGCTTTTTAATTCCATCTCTGCAGCTTATCTTGGCTTTGCTGCCATGGAAGAGATCCAAGATGTGCTCTTAATTTTATTAAAATAATAACCTTCATCAATAAATGCATGAACAACAATAGACAAACTAACCAGTAGTAGCCATGTAATAACCTGCTGATACCTGTATTGAACTGCAGTGCTCTAGTGGCCAAGGCTAATTGAGATTCATCTTCATATTATGGACAAACGTGATGTGAAGATATTAACTTTAGAAGTGTTCTGGCTTGTGCGTATGCATTGAACTTGCAGTCTTTACCATTCTACATCAGCTTTTTTTTTCTGTATAAACAAATTGTAAACTCACTAAATAGTGGTTATTATCTGCAGATCCCTGCAAATTTACACATCTGTTTAACTGGGTTTTGTGCTAACCTTGTGGTTATTTTCTAGCTAGATTTGCAACCGTCTTTCCTTGTGTTCTGTTGCACTGCAACTTGGTAAAAAACATGACAGTGAAATCCACACAGCTTTGCTTTGTTTATTGATAAAGTTGTTTGTTTGTCCTGATAATTCTACCAGGCAACAATGTATCTTTGGCTTGCTGAAAACAGAAGACCACATGTCTTCTAGTGATTCTAGTGTATATTTTGGGAAAAATTATGACTGTACATCCAGATTCTAAAGCAAACTTTTTATGCTAGTTTTCTGTCCTGCTTGTGGAGATTATTTAGCTCTACCTACCTGTGTGAGTGATGACTGGAAGATCACAAAGCATTTTCAAATTAATTATTTTCAGGTGCTCATTGCACAAGACAACTATTCCAAGCTTGATTTGGAGCAACCTTAATGATCTATGATGTTTGCTTACAGAGTTACCCTTCTTGTCAATGAGTCTTCACTGTATTCCTTCAGTTTCATCAGAATTCTTCAGTCTAAGTACAGTGAAAGACAGTGGTCTGTCTTTGTACTCTTTTATGCTTTGTTGTCATTCACTTTTATTTTCTCTCATCGCTTTTTCTTAGATTGAGAGAGCAGTTTATTTGGTCTGATACATGGAAATGAACTGGTAGCTTGAGTGGGGATGCCAGGAGTTGTAGTATGATATAACTCATTAGAATTTACCTAGATGATTATGCCACAATTCCTGTTGTAGCATCTGGTCTTTTAGTTTGTATTTATGCACTGCCTACATGGCTTTGGTGTAGTATGCCAAGGTGAGAAGGGTCTTTCTGTAATATGCTTGTCATAAATGCAGATTGGACAAATATGTAAAGAATAAATGGCCAGAAGCAAGTTGTAAAACACAGAACACTCTAGTTCATGTCTGTTAATCACTTACCATTGATTGCAAGAGAAACTGAGTGGAAAAAAAAATAACCTTTTAAAACCAAAATGTCAGGTAGCTAAGATCAGTCAACTTGTGCCTGGTTCATGGTGAATGGAGGAGCTGTTCATACCATGGTTTCAGAGGTACTTTTTTACTGCTGTGAAAATGTCAACAGTTAAGCAGCCTTTATAAGAACCGGGTTTTTTTATGCCATATGAGCCTCATAATCATGGTTTCTCAAGTTGTCATTTGGTGCACTTTTCAAAGTCCATGTGCCCTATAGCCCAGCTTGCTTCATCCTGGCAAAGGGACTGGTCAATTTTTAACAGCTTATGTTGTATCCTAAAGAGAACTCTGTTACAGAGGGTTGGGTGATAGTTTCTTTCATATCAGTATTATAGAAAATTCGAATGGTATAACAAGGCTGTTGGACTAGGACCTAGTTAAAAAAGGTGTATTTTCTTCACCTGGATATCTTTTCCCTAGTCAGTCTGACCTTCTCTTTAGGATTGTCACTGCATAGTGGAGGCAGCAAAAGAATCTGTAAGGACATCCTCCTTTCTTTCCAGAAATGAAATACTGTGCTCAGTGCATAATGTCATCTCCTGTTGATGCTTACTGTTCCTGTAAGTACATGTACACTAGCCCAGTTCTCTGGAGAAGTGGTGCTGTATGCTGGGAGGAGTGGGATAGCAGCCTGATTCCAGGTCTGTGGTTTGATGTATTAAAATACTAGCCTGTTTTCAAACAGCAAATGAGTAAGGAGAGAGAATAGCATTGAAACTGGGCTGCAGAGAATGTGGCTGGGTCAGGCAGCACAGGGAATGAAAAGGGGAGCAAAACACTGTCATGCTTAACACGATAGTGCTGATGCCTAGTAACTTCAGGGTTGTTTTAGACTCAGTATGTTTAGGTTTTTATCATTGCTATGCCATTTCTACATCGCTTATCCATGAAGTGAATAAACCTCTCTTAAATTGTTTGAGTCCAGATTTATTTGGAGTGGTTGCAAGAAAATGCTAAATTATGATTTGATGCAGTGAGCCAAGCTCTTTGCTGGCTTTAACTTGATGCACTGAAGTGCTGTGATAGAGTGGTTGGATTTCTTGTGTATATGTTTTTATCATATGTAGGAGAAATTCAGTGGGCTAACTAAAATAGTTGGTTTACATCAAGGTGACAGCTATTAAACAAAGCACTTTCAGTGGAAAAAATGAACTATCAGAAATACTACAGGCTGTATTTTACACTGTTTTGTTGCCAAACTGGATTTTAAAATATAATGCTTTTATTTTAAGCTGGTCAATGTGATGTATCTATTCAGATGTATGCCTGAATTAGAAACTTCTGGGGTTTTTAATTCTGCATGAATTTAATTCATCGTCCTAAACTGTGCAATGTGATGTTTACCTAATGAGACCACGCAACTTGTTCTGTAAAATCAAGTCATAGAATTATAGACTGGCAAGAGTTGGAAGGGACCCCGAGGATCATAAAGCTCCAACCCCCCTGCCACAGGCAGGGACACCAACCTCAGGCCTGGATCTACACAAGGTTGCCCAGGGCCCCATCCAACCTGGCCTTGAACACCTCCAGGGATGGGGTGTCCACTACTTCTCTGGGCAGCCTGTTCCAGCACCTCATCACTCTCTCTGTAAAAAACGTCCCCCTAATATCCAATCTAAACCTTCCCTCCTTCAGCTTTAAACCATTCCCCCTTGTCCTGCCATTGTCTGCCCTTTTAAAAAGTTGATTCCCCTCCTGTTTGTATGCTCATTCCCCTCCTGTTTGTATGCTTAAGTCTCATGAGGCAAAACCCCAGCTTCCTGAATAGGAGGATCCTATGATAAAATTGTCTTTTAGTATTGTTGGCTTTAAAACTCTAAGAATGGTTATCTGTGTGTGTACATCTAGAGTTAAGAAAAAAGGGAGTTTTATCTACATAGAGGTATAATTATTTCTCTACACACTTATAATGAAAGAAAATAACTTTAGAAACTGTAAGGAATAGAATTTACGTCTTTGAAGGCAAAACTGTAAACAACAGTATGAACTGTTAGAACACTGAATTAAAAGAAAATGAAATGTGTGACAAGTAGACAAGTAGATATTTAATTAAATATGAATCAGTGTAAAACAGAGCTATTTATTATTATTTACGGAATTCTTTTTGACAACTGCTCAGTTTAGGAAAAAATGCAAAAGAACATATGTCTGGCTTTGTATGACCCCAAATTTCTCTGTTCTCCCTGTCAGCAGACATCATGCCTTTTTTTCCCTAAGTGATTTTTGGTTGCTAGGAGCGGTGTAGTAGTCTGCCGTGCTTTTACCCAGCAGCAAAACCGGAGAGTATATTGAGGTAAAGAGGGGGGCAAAGCACAGTATAGGCTATGAATCACAAGTTGTCTCTAATATGGCCACTTTGTTCCCACTTTTTCTTTGAAAACTTTTGTTTTTACTAATGGTGTTTCTTTTCAGCTGATCTCTCAAAGCCATTCAGAGAGTAGAAAAAAAATAGTGCGGTTAAGAGTCCACTTAGAGAAACAAAAAAGGAAGGAGAGACTTTGAGACTTATTCATGGGGCCACAGTAGTAGCAATGTGCAACTCCATGAATAGCTTCAGTCAGCAACTATTAAAACTGGATGATTGATACCTTCTGCTTTTTTGCTAGGACTAGAAAGTACACAGACGGTCTTCATAGTGGTCCTGCCAGTTTTAATATATGGAAGTTGTTTACAAACTATCTTCAAACTTCAGTGCGTGCAACATTCCTGAAGCATCTCTGGAAAATTCAAATGTAATGTTGCATATGTTTGTTAAAACTAAAAAGAGAATTGCTAATAACCATGCTATTCTTGCTCTAGCTTGTGAAACCATTTATTCCCTCTCAAAATCATGGGTTTTTTTGTATTAACTGTGTACTGTGGCAAGAATCACTTGACCAGCACATTCTATAATGATCTGAAAGGGTCCAAATGTCATTGGTTCCTTTCAAACTGTTGCATTATTTTATGTGGCTAGATATTGTAACAGGTATAAGTGATTAGGCAATATTTTCTATATCAATAAACTATTGAAATTACGAGAATTAGGGTGGCTTTTGCTTGAAATTGATTGCAGGATGAATGTATAGGCAATATAATCTTGGGCACTTGGTAAAGCACAGCCTTAGGAGCAGTCTTAAACCAACTATTATATCTCTCAAGAAAGATTGCTGAAGAGGTCATGTGTGTGAGTCCTATTGATGAGGAAATAGAACGTGTGACTAGAGAGCTGCGATTTGTGCTGTAGAAACAGATGACTGCTTGTGAATAGAGCAGGCCACTGTAGTATTCCTTAACAGGAATAAGTGGTGGATGGCTAAGGGTCTCATTACCAATTTAGACTATCTTGTTGACTCAATTTAGCGACATGCAGATAATAGAGAAACTCAATGATGATGTAATTGGAAAAATAGTGCATCAACTTGTTCCAATTTGTTACTCTCATTTGAACAAAATAGGTTCCACCCATATTTGTGAGGGTATTGGGTGACCTGGCAGTACTGGATTCAGTCCCAGTGTAATTTAATGGAATCTGTGTTTGTTTAGGTCAGGCCTAATTTTACCCCTGGGGAAAGATGAAGATGTAAGAGTTGTAAGGTAAATTACAGGGAACTGGCTCTTGCAGTCTGTTGATGGCAGGAGGGGTGTGTGTGTGTGTGTGTGTTTCCTCTATGTGTGGTGGGGTTTTCTTATTTTTCTTTGTGGTCCACAGAGACTTTAGGAGTAACTTCAATACAGTACAACTGAGTTTTCTGTTACTTCCCAGAAAGCTGAAAGGTTGAGCCTCAGGGTTTTCCCTGATAAATTACAATAGGTGTTGCCTCAGTCATTCTTCAGTGTTAGCCCCAAAGCGCTGTTGTCCTTTTTGCTGAGAACTGTGTGGGAAAACAGATGCTTTGTCACTGCATGTGGATCACCTGGACAGATCAGAGAGCTGGGCGATCACCAACAGCATGAAGTTTTAACGACGGTAAGTGCCTGATTCTACACCTGGGATGGGGCAACCCTGGCTACTCATGCGGACTGGGGGATCAGATGCTGGAGGCCAGCCATGCTGAGAGGCATTTGGGGGTCTTGGTTGACAGCAAGTTAAACATGAGCCAGCCTTGTTGCCAGGCAGCCAGGAGGGCAACTCCATCCTGGGGTGTATGAAGCACGGCATTGCCAGCTGGTCTAGAGAGGGGATTGTCCTGCTCTACACTGTGCTGGTGAGGCCTCACCTCAATAATGGGTGCAGTTTTGGGCGCTAGAGTACAAGAGGGACATAAAAATATCGGAGAGTGTCCAGAGGAGTGCAACGAGGATCTGGAGGGGAAGTCTTAACAAGGAGTGGCTAATGTCCCTTGCTTTGCTCAGCATGGAGAAAAGGAGGCTGAGGGGAGACCTCATCATGGTCTATGGCTTCCTGACAAGAGGGAGTGAAGGGGCAGGTGCTGATCTCGTCTCTTTGGTCACCAGTGATAGAACCCAAGGGAACGGCTTGAAGTTGTGACAGGGGAGGTTTAGGTTGGGTCTTTGGAAGAGGCTCTATACTGAGAGGGTGGTCAGGCACTGGAACAGGCTCCCCAGGGAAGTGGTCACAGCACTGAGCTTGGCTGAGCTCAAGAAGTGTCTGGAAGATGCACTCAGTCCCATGCTCTGCCTTGTCTGGCCCTATGAGGAGCCAGGAGTTGGTCTCGGTGATCCTGATGGGTCCCTTACAACTCAGGATAGTCTATGATATTGGTTAACAACATAAGATTAACTGTTGGTGTGTTAATATAATATAAAGGACATAATTCTCAAATCCCAGAACCTTGCATCCCTGGAGCTCTAGGTGGGAACTGGGGGAGTAAATCCCCCCCCAACTGTAAGAGCAGAGCAAGTCCGAAACTGCCTCATGAGACTGAATGTCTACAAGTCTATGGGGCCGGATGAGATGCATCCCAGGGTCCTGAAGGAGCTGGCTGATGTGCTTGCTGAGCTGCTTTCCATCATATTTGAAAAGTCATGGCTGTCAGGAGAGGTCCCTGGGGACTGGAAAAAAGGTCACGTCACTCCCATTTATAAGAAAGGGAGCAAGGAAGACCCAGGGAATTACAGGCCGGTGAGCCTCACCTCTGTGCCTGGGAAGATCATGGAACAGATCCTCCTGGATGACATGTTGGAGCACATGAGGGAAGAGCACGTGATCCAGGACAGCCAGCACGGCTTCACCAAGGGAAGGTCATGCCTCACCAATCTGGTGACTTTCTATGATGGAGTGACAGCATTGGTAGATAAAGGGAAGGCGACCGATGGCATCTACCTGGACTTGTGCAAGGCCTTTGACACAGACCCTCACCACATCCTTATCTCTAAACTGGAGAGATGTGGATTTGATGGGTGGACCATCCGGTGGATAAGAAACTGGTTAACAGACCACAGCCAAAGGGTGGTGGTCAATGGGTCTATGTCCAGGTGGAGGCTGGTGACAAGTGGTGTCCCCCAGGGGTCTGTCTTGGGACCGGTTCTCTTTAACATCTTTATCAATGACATCGATGATGGGATTGAGTGCACCCTCAGCAAGTTTGCAGATGACACCAAGCTGAGTGGTGTGGTCGACACCCTAGAAGGAAAGGAAGCCATCCAGAGGGATCTTGACAGGCTGGAAATATGGGCCCAGGTGAACCTAATGAGGTTCAACACTGCCAAGTGCAAGGTGTTGCACTTGGGCTGGAAGAATCCCAGACATAGATACAGACTGGGAGAAGAGCTTCTTGAGAGTAGCCCTGCTGAGAAGGACCTGGGTGTCATGGTGGATGAGAAACTTAACATGAGCCAGCAGTGTGCTCTTGCAGCTCGCAAGGCCAATGGGATCCTGGGCTCCATCAGAAGAGGGGTGGCCAGCAGGGACAGGGAGGTGATTGTCCCTCTCTTCTCTGCCCTTATGAGGCCCCACCTGGAGTACTGTGTCCAGATCTGGGGCCCCCAATACAAGAAAGATGTGGAACTGTTGGAGAGGGTTCAGAGGGGGGGCCAAAAAGATGATTAGAGGGCTGGAGCACCTGCCCTACGAAGAGTGGCTGAGGGAGCTGGGCTTGTTCATCCTGGAGAAGAGAAGGCTTCAGGGGGACCTCATTGCAGCCTTCCAGTACCTGAAGGGAGCTTATCAACAGTAGTGGAATCAACTTTTTAAAAGGGAAGATAATGGCAGGACAAGGGGGAATGGATTGAAGCTAAAGGAGGGAAGGTTTAGATTGGATATTAGGGGGAAGTTTTTTACAGAAAGAGTGGTGAGGTGCTGGAACAGGCTGCCCAGAGAAGTAGTGGGTTCCCCATCCCTGGAGGTGTTCAAGGCCAGGTTGGATGGGGCCCTGGGCAACCTTGTGTAGATCCAGGCCTGAGGTTTGGTGGCCCTGCCTGTGGCAGGGGAGTTGGAGCTCTATGATCCTTGGGGTCCCTTCCAACCCTTGCCATTCTATGATTCAATGAAAGGGCATGCTCCTTACTACTGGGGAGCTCCATGGCAGAAAGAAGGATGAGATCTGGTGTCTCAGAATACAGTTGATGGTGGTGGAGGTGTGTTAGCGTAAAAGGTGAAGGAGGAAGGGATAACTTGAACTGTCCTTGCTGCTGCATCTCTTTACCTGCCATTTAAAGAAAGGCAACTTTTGAGGTCTGGGAGGACGAGAATAGTAGAATATTGAACTGTGAATCTGTCCTCCAGAAACACTTTTCCTTCCTGCTACTTGATAGTCCTGCTCCACTGCATTATGAGAGAGAAAAGATGCAGAGGGTGATTCAGCACCACTGGATTTGGGACAGGGGCTGGGGGAGCAGACACTGCTGTGGGAGACACTGAGCTATGCTTGTTCTTCCCAATCTTTTCCCTCTGTAGTCTGCTATGTGTTTCTGGGAGTCTAACTATGCTAAAGAAGAAGTCAGGAAAGAAGAAGTAGTTCTGGACCTGTCCAAAACCAGAGGAAACCTATTGTTGCTAGGTGTTATTCAGCTGTTTGACCTTTATGTTCTTGCATTTCCCTCTTCATGTGACTTAATGTGCCAAATGAGGCATCATTTCTTCAGAGAACTTACGTGTCCCTCAGAGCCCAATTAACTTATAGGCTAAACTTCTTTCAGATTAAGCAGTATACATCTATTTGGGTAAGGACCAGCTATGGCTACAATATTGAAGTTGAGGAGTAACAAATTAAGGCAGGTTTATGTACACTTTTGCTGTCATATGATATGGAACAAATCTGTTGTCATATCTTATTCTTTCTGTCTTTCTCTGCTCCTATTAAATCTATTTCCTATGTTTTTGCTGTAAGGAAAGATATGTGCAGCTTGCTTGTCAAGTTTCAAATATGAAATCTCACTGTCAGTGCTTTGTGTTTGTAATTCCAGAATATTTCCCTTTGCATAGCCCAGAAAATGAGAGGCCTTAGCTTACTACACAGAAATCATTGAAGTTAGAATGTCTAGATTTATTCTTGGTCATAGAGAAAAAACATGCTCTAGTATTTATAGATTTTTAATTCCTTGTGCTGCTTGGCTGCTACTTTGGTCCATGTTCCATTCAGATAGCTTGCTTCCTTATATATCATAGCTTCTTCTAGCTTGTTTTCTTGTTGATTGTTTTAGGTTTTTTTCTGTTCATGTCATTCTTCTCTGGTTAGTTTAGGTTGGTATTTTCTAACCATGTTGCTTGAATATCATGAATGAAAGGAGGGGAAAAACACAGTAACCCAGGAAAAGTTGGGGGGATGGCAATGTTGGTGATGGAGGCACGAGTATAAAACTTTGTTCTTTGGCAGGATTATTTGGTGAATTCTGTGTACATAGGTAGCATTCTGTGGAAGCAGAATATCCTGCCAGCCCTAACAAGTAGCTTGAGTGAATAAATAAAATTAAAGAACAAAAAGCCAAATTTTGTGTGAAGTTGGAAGGAGGCACCTTCCTGAACATTTAACCATGTCTCAAGCCTATCTTGTAATTTTTAAGCATGTAAGTCTCCACACTGCTGTGGAGAATTGTCTCCTTCAGTCTAGAGATAATCAGAGATAATTATGTTTACATGTGAATTGTTAGGTTTCCTAGTCTATTAAATTGATAAAGTTCAACTATTTGTAAAATATCGATACCTAGCAGGGCAATTAAGCTTAAATAAATGGAATTTTTAAAATGCTGTACATTGATATATACAGACAATCAATATCAACAGGTAGAAGATGGCATAACAGCAGGCATAAACAATATTAACAGCATTCAAGGAAAGTATTGTGCTGATACTACTGTTAAAATTGTTATTTGAAGACTTAATTTATGTGTAATAAACTATGCACGATATATGTATATAGTATCCATAATACAACATCTACTATGCAATGTGTCTTGTAAAGAACTCTCTTAACTTACCATGATAGCTGGGTGAAATACTTTTTGGGTGAAAATTTAAGTTTTGTATTGTTTTAATTTATTTTTTTTTAATTCACAGTTTATCTTAGTTGTATTGAAGAACAAATGTGATGTTTTGTAGTGGGTATAACTTGTATATGAAATCTTGACTCAACAGAAGATGCTGGAAACTTTGTCCTCATCAGTGTGGCCACAGTTTTGTTTTCCAGTGTTGAGCAATGTGGGAGGCTAATGCAAAGAAGGAAGTTAGTGTTTGGTATCTGCTGTTGTTGTGTGGTGGGATTTTTTCCCAGTAATCACACAGGGTTTAAGAGATTTACTTAAAATGAAACAGCTGTGATCAGAAGGGTTAACAGATGCCAGGAGCTTCACCTGTGCTCAGTTAGATAATTAGTGGGAAGCCAAGATAATGATGCACGACACATCCAGTAGTGTGCAGTGTGGTCAGCAGCTTGACAAAGAAGCCTGTAACACTATCAAAATTGTTAGTTTCAATATGGATTCAGCTAGGGGCATGCTACCTAATGAATCACTGTCCTGGTTCCATCCAGGACAGACTTGATTTTCTGAAGAAGCCAGCACGGGTGAGCTGAGCTGGCCACACCACACGATGTCCTGCTCCCCATTAAAGGGGCTGGTTGGGGAGGGGCAGGTCTAGGACAGTCTAAGTGCAGGCTGAGTGTCTGGTTGGTTATGGGGTCGGGAAGTGCCTTGTTAACATAATTTGTGTGTTCAGTCATAAGTTCTGTTTTGTTTTGCCCCCTTCCTGTGCTGTCCCAAGCAAACTACCCTTACCCTGTTCCACATTTTGTCTTTGCTTTTTCTCCTCCCTGTCCTGCCAGGGAATGGGGTCAGGGTGGGGGTCAGGGTGGGGGCATGGTGATTTGTGTGGGAATCAGCTCTGGTTGTGGCTCAACCATGACTATTGCTAGTCCCACATCCTGCAGCCAGACCACTGCAGTACAAGTGGTCTCCCGTCTAAATACAATTCCTTTCCAGTACAAGACACTCAGGGTCATAATTCTTAAACCTACTTTAGAAAGAAGGTTTCAAGTTCGACTAGCTGACCTTCGGAATTCTCAACAAGTTTCTTTGGAAATGAGACTTCAGTGCAGAAATTGAAAGGTAGAAAAGAACAGTGCTATCTAAGAGTCTGTACACTGAGTACAGAGAAAGGAAATAAATTCTTTAATATTCTATGTTGAATGTTCAGAAGGTGTTTCAGAATGTAGTTTGCTTAAAGCTTTTTTATAACTTGGTATGAATTGGTTGCACATGCATGTGATATAAATAAAACTGAACTGGGTGTTATAAGCCAAAGAAACGAATCAGCCAGTGATTCTATTGCATATATATTTTGGTACAGATCTCTTGGAGCGCTATAAATAGATAGTACTTATTATTTTTGCTTGGATTTATTTTTTGCTTTAAATGACAAAGAGAATTATTGGTAGCAGACCTTAAAATCACTTGGTGGTTATTTACTTAGATTGTTTTGAGGAAAAGAATGAATGTCCTTATTAAAATATTTGCTAATAGTGTCTGTATGTTGAGACAGGTAGATAAATTGTAGTACAAATGACTGAAGATTTTTCTTTGTCTCAAGAAAGAAATTATGTAGAGCACTTTTACAAGTGCTTATAATATGAGCTACCTTTTCCTGGAAAAAGCTAGATCCAAGGGGCAGGGAAAGGAAGTTTGGAAAAAAGTAGAGTAGCAGTTTTGGTCTACCAACTGGACTAAAACAACTTAAGCAAAAGAAACACTGTAGAAAAATAAATACTCATCTCACAGATGTATCATTAAGATCTCTTGCTCCTTTCTGAATATGTCAAAATCAGCAAAAATCTTGCTGTAGTTTCTGTAATACCTTCTTTAAAAGTAGGTCTTGCCGGCTTTGTGTTTCTTTTCCAGTAATGGAAGAGCTTTTGCCCTGTAAGGATTTTTGGAGGATTTGCTCACTGCCAGTAAATATGGCAAAAATAGGATAGGAGATCAGTCCACTAAGGTGTTTGAGTGTTCATGGAATATATACCTAATATAATGTAAATGTCACTGGCTCTTGCTCCCCTTCCCCCTCCTGGGGAAAAAAAATCAATACATATGCTTCGGAATACTTCCCTTGACAAAATGAGATAGACAATGATGCTAGATCTGGCTAACTGTCTGGCAGAATGCCTGTCTCTTTGATAGACCAAATATTTGGAACTTTTAGAGAAATATTGTTAGAACATAATATTCCTGCCATCTGGCACTTCTTGCTCACTTCAGTGAGATCCTTTGGAGGTAAGTGAGAAATGCTTCTTAAGAAGTTCAAAATGACAGTTCAGAATATTGAAACCTGGTGAGAGATTCCTTTATTGAAGACATACCTTAGGATTTAATAGACTAATATTAGATGTATCTTGTCACATGAATTTGCTTTGTGCAAAGATTGATACACAGTGAATTACACCACCTCTTGTATCATGAGAGGATGCCATATGTGAAGAAGGCAATTGTCTCCTGACGCATAGCCATCATAAACCTACCTCAGTGAGAAGTGGACATGGCAGACTTTGAATTCTTTTTCATTCTTTTTAATTAGTAGGTCTTGGTGAAAACTGAGGATTATTGTGGTGTCTAAACTAACAGAACTGTGTGATGTTCTTGCACAGTGTTTGCCTGAAGGCTGAATGAAGCATTAGTGGGTTGAGACAGCACAAATGTTGATTTTGTAAAATTGGAGAGATTTTTGAACCTATATGGACAACTATGGTCTGTTGGAATATATTGAAGAATTAGTCTAACTCTTTCACTAATCTATGTTTCCTCACTTATGTATGTTTCAAAATGCCTTTCCATTTCAGCAGCACTTGAGAGAATAGAAATCTGATGTTGCTTATTAGTGTTATTTGTAAACTAGAAGTGATCTCCTAATTTGAGGAATTTCAATCAATTATCATGCGTCTTATTAATTAGATTTTGTCATTTTAGGGCAACGAGCCACTCCTTCAAACCATTTGATTTGAAAGTCCTATTTTAACTGTCAAAAAATGTTGAAATGGCACTATGCCTTTAAAAAAAAAATTATGTGGAAGGCATACAGTTTTGAGGGTAAAAATATCGTCTGAAAAATACAAATGTCCCTCCTTCATCTTTATTTTAAATAAGAGGTATTTGTGCATTGTTGGATGAAATGGTGGTCTTTTACCTCCACGGCACCAATTTAAATTAATCCCTAAATCCTAAATTAATTGAGATAAATGGGTTTAGCTTTGTCCCTGGCATAAAGAAGCCCATATTACAAAATCGCCATACATCTGGTTTCGCAGACTTGGCATAATTGGCATTCCCTTAGGACTGAATTGGCATTGAAAGGGAACTCTTTCTTATTGCTTAGGAAGGTGTTCCCTCTAGGTCAGGGTAAATGTCATTGTTAGATCTGTGAAGGAAATCTGCTCCTGCCTCTATTATTTATCCATGGCTGAAAGATTTGTCAAAAATGTTTAAATGCTATAGCAGTTCTTTTAAAATTAATAAATGAAACAACTTAGGAATAAAGAATAATCAATATGAGACAGGGACCTTATTTCCTTACATCTGGTAGGAATTCAAATGCCCAGCGACATTAAAATTGCCTGACATCATTTGCTCATGACAGGTAGTCGTTTAACACTCAATGGTGGTCTTTTGAACTTTATGAAAGATGGACATGTGGAAAGACATATAAATTATTGTAGGATACGTTATTATTTACCCAGGACTCTGTTGAGCATGAGTGATGTAAAACATGTGGCTTGCTTTTCCCAATTTCCCTGGAGGATCTCAAGGAATTGCAATTTCTTGTCTCTTGTTGTGACTGTGGTAAGGCCCTGGCACAGGCTGCCCAGAGAAGCTGTGGCTGCCCCCTCCCTGGCAGTGCTCCAGGCCAGTTTGGATGGGCAGGGACACCCTTCACTAGACCAGGTTGCCCAAAGATCCATGGCAGGAGGATGGAACTAGATGATCTTTGAGGTACCTTCCAACCCAACCTATTCTATGGGTGTACGGTAGATGTGGCACTTAGTGTCGAGTCTACCCCTATCCAATGTCCATTAGGTTTACAGTTGGACTTGATAATCCTAAAGATCTTGTCCAATCTAAATGATTCGATGATTCTATCCTTCCTCCAAGGAAACAGCAATAGGTGTGGTACTGCTGCTGGCTGGAGAGTTTTTGTTTTCCTGTTCTTGCTCTTAAATCTTCTGGACTGAAGCTTTGGAGCTAAAGTCCTGTAACTGACTTTTTCAGCTGGCAGAAGAATGGAAGAGGAGTGAAGGTTCAAATGTGGAACTTAAACCAGTGCTTCAGTCATATTCATTGAGTTCTTTCTGTTCTCTTCCAGTACCATGAAGAGAAACAACTTAAAAATGGAAGACTGACAAATTGCATATATATACATCTATATATATATCTTGGTGAATTAAGGGACAATTTTATTAAATTCAGGGAATATTACCGAATTTGTTTAATGCCGATTTACTTATATCCTTGTTTGAAAGCAGAATACATCATTATTTGTGTCTAAAAAATAATAGATTTGGAAAACTATTTGTAAAAAAACCCTTTGGGTTTATGAGATGTCTTTTCATATGAAGTACTTGAAAAATATTTGACATAGTAGTGTTTTGTTCATTTTTATAAAGTGTACTGACATCAAGGAATCAAACTGCCTCGTTTCAGTAGCAGAGTTTTATATAAGAAGTTGACTTAGATGTTTTAAGTATGTGTAAAGTTTGGGCTACATACTAGAGCTACATATTAGATAAAGTTTAATTATATATTTGAATATGCATTTTGTACTTTTATTTATAGGTGTTGGGCTGAGTGGGAGGAGGATGAGAGAGGAGGGAGAATTTAAAATCCTTTTAAATTGACATACTGTTAACAAAACATGGGATGAATGGTCTTACATAGTTGTTATTTCTAGTGGTAGAATTATGTGGTAAAATTTATTAGATGAGCGGTTTTAATAAAATATGCATCTTGTCTTTTGCTGTATCCTGTAGAACTTATTGTCAGGAATGGCAGATGTGAGCTGTTCTAAGCCTTAAGTAGCTAAAAGGGATTAACTTAACACAGAGGATTTACTAATGAAGACATTGCACTTAGGCACACAGGAGGAAAGGAAAGTGAGTTGTTGATCAAGATACCATTCTATCTAGTTGACCTAAATGCTTTCTTCTTTTCTTTAATGCTACTTATAAGTGTAGCATATTGTATCAGTGCAATTGCATACTATTTTCATATTTTGTCTTCCTGCTCTTATTTTACAGTTTTACAGTGTCTGTCAGAGTAAGATACAATTTATTGACAGATAGACATGACAGTCATACTGTAGGCTGTGATGGCAACCCGTGTAGTATTTGTTCTTATGCTTCATTTTCATTTGCCTAGGGATAGATTCTACTACTCAAACCAGTAAATGTGTGTGTTTTTTAATGGATGATGAAGGTAGTTGTAATCTTCTCTGGGGTTTGTTCTAAAAGACACAAACAAGCAAACAAAAAATGTTGTGTTTTTTTATTCAATACTCCTGCTTTGGTTTTATTCTGTAAACTATTTAGTTGCCTAGCTGGAGGCTAAGTAAGCATCAACAAAGTTTAAAAAACAAACAAAAAAATCAAAGGCCAAGTATGAAGTGGTTTCTCTCCTTTAACAGAAGGTGACTTGATGACATCTGGCTTTGTGGACAGTCTGTCTTTGAATACTGACTCGTGTAATTATTAATTTGGAAGGCAGGGAAGACTTGCAAAAGCCTTGGTCACCTCCTTTATTAAAATGGGTTTTTTCCTGAACTATTTGTGATCTTGTCAGAATACTAACTTTGTTGGCAGAGATCAAGCAGCTATCCAGAAGTGAAACATGCTTGTTGCTTCCAATTCCTTCACTTGCTTTCTAATATCAACTGCAGGTTTTGTAGTGAAACAGTCCACCTGAATCTGTATTTCAAATGTATCTTTGCTGCACAGGATTGAAGTGTGTTTTAAAGTACTTTGGTTCACTTGGGATGGTAAGTCTAACCTGGCTTTTTGGCTAACAGATAATGAGGTTACTTATTATTACCAGTTCTTTAACTTCTTCATGTTAAATAGTTCTTTAAAATAAAATGTTACTGATACTTGTGTGAATGCATAAGCAGATTTTAAAACATCCATGGTGTGATGGTTTTGACAGGGGTAGTTATTTTTTTCATAGTACCTAGTATGGAGCTATAGTTTGGACTTGTGCTGAAAGCAATGTTGGTAATAGATGTTACTGCTGAACAGTACTTACACAGAGCTAAGCCTTCTGCTCCTCACACTGCCCCCCCACCAACCATAAAGAAGCTGGGAGGGGACACAGTGAGAACAGCTGACCCCAACTGACCACAGGGATATTCTGTATTGTATCATAGAACAAGTTAGGTTGGAAGAGACCTTTAAAGGTCATCTAGTTCACCTCCCCACACCCTGCAGTAAGCAAGGACATCTTTATTAGACTCAGGTTGCTCAGAGCTTCATCAAGCCTGACCTTGAATGCCTACAGGGATGAGGTTTCCACCACCTCTCTGGACAACCTGTTCCTGTGTCTCACCAGCGTCATAGTGAGGAACTTCTTCCTAATGTCTAATATAAATCTCCCATTTTCTAGTTTAAAATCATTGCTCCTTGTCCTATTGCTACATGCCCTTACAAACATGCCCTCTCCAGCTTTCCTGTAGGCTCCTTCAGGTACTGGAAGGCCACTATAAGGTCTTCCCTGAGCCTTCTTCCAAGCTGAACAAGCCCAACTCTCATCCCTTTTTTGTAGGACACATGGTCCAGCCCTCTGAGCATCTTTTGTGCCGCCTTCTGGTCTTGCTACAGGAGGTCTGTGTCCTTCTTGTGTTGAGGGCTCCAAAGCTGGACACAGTTTCTGAGACCCCACCAGAGCAGAGTAGAGAGTGAGAATCACTTCCCTCGATCTTCTGACCACACTTCTTTCTTTTGATGCAACCCAGGATGCAATTGGCCTTCTGGGCTGTGAGTACACGTTGTTGGCTCAAGTACAGCTTTTCATCCATCAGTATTCCCAAGTCTTTTTCTGCAGGGCTGCTCTCTATCACATCATCCCTCAGCCTGTATTGGCAGTGAGGATGGTCCCGACCCAGGTGCAGGATTAGCACTTGTCCTTGTTGAACTTCATGACGTTTGCACAGGCCCACCTCTCTAGCTTGTCCAAATCCCTCTGGATGACATCCCATCACTCTGGTGTGTGGTCTGCAGTACCCAGTTTGTGTCATTTTCAAGCTTGGTGAGGGTGCACGCAATTCCACTGACTACGTTATTGATTAAAATATTAAACAGCACTGGTTCCAGTACAGATTCTTGAGGGACACTGCTTGTCATCCCTATGACATCATGCTCAACATATAAACCTGGGAGAAGAAGGAAGCAGGGAGACATTTGGAGTGATGGTGTTTGTCTTCCCAAATCACCGTTAGGCATGCTGGAGCCCTGCTTTCCTGGAGATGGCTGAACACCTGCCTGCCCATGGGGAGTGGGGAGTGAATTCCTTGCCTTGCTTTGCTTGTGCACTCAGCTTTTACTTTTCCTATTAAACTGTCTGTACCTCAACCCACAAGTGTTCCCCCTGTTACTTTTACAATTATTTTACCCATCCCACCAGAGGAAGGTGAGAGAGTAGCTGGTTGGGGCTTAGCTGTTGGCTGAAGTTATGTAGTCATCAAAGAAAGTGTTGTAAAATAGATGTTCTCTTTTACTTGTAGGGAAATATAAAGATGTTATTTGTAAAAAAGAATAGTGTTTTGAGTAGAACCAATATAAAAGCAAACAGTCATTTAGGCAACAGTTTTCAAACAAGGAATGGTTAAGCTATTGTTCTGACAACCAGAGTTGTCTTTAAAACTCTGCAAGCTACTAAGAACTAGTCAGAGTAAATGCCTTTCAAATGGATGTTTATTCTAGCTTTCTGGTATATACTAGACATATACTATGATTTATGGTCTCTTATTAATGCTGCTCTTATCACATCTACTTTTCTATACATATTGTATATGCATTTATTTTGTAGATTATTTCTCTTACTATTACACTTCAAATTAAATGAAAATTCTCAGCCATTACTATGTATGATTTTTTTCTTTAAATCATAAGGGTGTGGCTGGGTTACACCAAACTATCCCCTTCTCTTTGGTCTTATGGTAGATAATGCATTTTGGAAAGGAAAAAAAGTGGGGTAAGTACTTTGGGTCATTCCTTGCTTCTAAGTGTTTGTGGCTTATTGACTTCTTCTGTGGTTAACTTGTGTGAATTTGGTCAGCTGTGTGAATTTGAGGTATAAAAAAACAACCCCTCCAAAACCCCATTTATTTGCTCTCTGCTTTTTGAGGACTTTTGAGTAGAAGAAGCAATAATTCCAGCAAACTGTTTGCTATAGTGTTAGCTGATATCTATCTATAGATCTGTTTTCTTACTCAGCGTTCTTAGAGTATTGACAGAACTGAAGGAATTGCCATAGGCATTTTTTTTTTTTTCCCTTGCTACAGCCAAATGAAAGAATATTAAATTGCAAACATAGGCTTGGCACCTGTTGAGCAGAGCATCAAAATAAGTTTTAAAATACAGGCTATTCTGAAGTCTTTTGCCCCACTGTAGTGATTTTGCCTGCAAGGTTAGTAATACAATCATTTGAGGTTGTTGCATTTGATATTGATGTTAACCTTTAGGATGGCTGATAAACTGACTTTCTCCTGGCAGGCATCATTAATAGGAGGTTCTGTGCTGTCCTGAATAATTTTCCTCACAATTAGCAGCATTGATCTTGTAGGTGTAGCAGCAGCTGACGTTCCTTGAGAAAATCAGCTAATACAACTGGTTGCAAGTCACATTGAACTGTAAGGCGATTGTTCCCATTTCACCATTACAGCAGTCTCTTTGTTCTAATCCTTGTTTGCTGATTCTCAAAAGCAGTTTATTCCTCATGCTTAGATATATTTCTCACCTATGCTCCTAAGGCAAGAAGTGAAAGGCTGGATTTACCAAGCTGTTCTCTGTAGGATCAGTTCTACTTGGTAAATCATTCTGGATGTGAAGATAATCTGTAAATTACTTTTGTACAGAGACGCAGTGTCCTGATATCTCAAATGTAATGAAAGCTGTGGGGCTTTTTGTTGGGGGGTGGGGGAAGAGGTGGAAATAATTTCTAGTTGGAAAGCCAGCTTTATCCAATTATAAATGAATATTGATTAATACTAATGGAGTGGGCTCAGGGAGAGACTTTACACACCTCTTATGCCTACTAATAAGGTCTCATTTCAGATATACAAAAAAGCTTAAGGAAGTGGGCCATTTGTATGGAAGCTAGAGAAATCACCCTATGCTTTTTGTAGGGAGGACAACTTGCCTATTGCTTCGAAGAAAAGCTTGGTACTGATGTAGGGGAATAGACTGAAAGCTGTAGAGCTGCTGAGCACAGAAAGACTGTAGGGCTCAGGGCGACAGTGGGTGGGGAGAGAGCACTGTATTAAATGAGGATCTTGACCTGACGGTGAGTGTGAGCCTTAAAGTTATAATCTAGTCTAAGAGTTGGTGACAGCTAATTTAGCCAAAAGTCGAATCTTGAGTTTTGGTGGAAAAACAGCATCTTAAGAAGCATTTTAACTAGTATTCTAACTTTCTGTTGGTCATAACATTTTGTCAATTGGTTATTTTCACGGTCGTTAATAGAAGATTTATGAGATAAGCAGTGCCTCCTTTAAATTTCTATGGGGTGTGATAAAACAATATGGGAGTTAGAGAAGGGCTAAAACCAGACAGGACACAGGTGGGAAAAGATAGTTATACTCTTGGGGGTTACAGTTACTGAGTGCCCAGGAGAATTTGTGCTGGAACTTGCACTCTATTATGAGGAGGAGCGTGGGAAGAAGCATTGGTTAGGAAAGCAGTCTCTCAGTGCACAGCACTTGCTGGGCCTTTTTGTCTTTATGGGTCATCTGATGACAGCAAATTCTATTTGTCTTTTTTTAATCAACTTGTTTAATGTTGAGTATGCTTGAAATTTAATTAGATGACTATGTCTTGTTTAAGAAATAGCATGCAGGCAGTAAAGCAACATTTGACTTTTCAGAAAAAGATGTTAAGAATACAATGTATAGTCTTACAAGTAAATATAAATTAGTTTCCATAAACACTTCATTATTGATAATGCTGTTGAACTTGCTAGTATTTCCTGCGTTCTGAGATTTCTGGTATTAAGACACTGCAATTGCAGTGCAAATCTGCAAACTTTGGATGATTGCTAATTTTCTACCAAGCTAGAAAGCAAAATAAAGTGACATTGTGTGGCAATCCTGTCCTATTGAAATCAGTTGTAAAACCTATAAATTCATTCAAGTACAAGAAAATCTTTCCCTGTAACTGTATCAGTAAATAAAATAGCTGGTGATACTGTTAGTGTCTTTATACTGTGTGACAAAAAATTATTGCAGATTATGAGGGATATAGATATATAAGACACAAATCCTGATGGAATGCCATGTTAATTTGGGATATGAACAGAGCCCTGGACCATCCAAGATCTTAATTCCTGATATCAGCCTGCATATCTTTGCTACATTAATATTATCAATATTCTTCTAGATTTACTGTGCAATAACTAAGTTTTTTTGACAAAATACTGTTTTTCTTTTGACATGTTAGGAAACAAAGTCTTTTTAATCTACTGAGGGAATCTGTGTGTTTATATACATATATATATATGCATATATAATATAAAAAATAAAGATAATTAATGGATACAGTTCTTGTATTGGCTTTTCATATCTCCAGGGGTATAAGGTTAAGGTATTGTAGTAATAAAAACTAGTCCTCTGGGAATTTCCATGATTATATGCAAAATTAGTTTGAAATCATGAAACAGTTTCTTTTTGTGACTGGAGTAACGTTAGGAAGATAAAGCCTGGCAAAGTAAAATTACCTCTCAATGGCTCTAGAAACCTGGAGCTTGTAGGCATTCCAAGAGAACAGAGGGTAAAGCTCAAACACAGCAGATCAAGAACTAGCAGGTAAATCTTGCCTATGACTGTGCAGCAGCATAGCAGGAGGAGAGTGGTATTAGCCACATGTTATTGTAAGCCATCTGTGCATGCAGGGTATAGGTCAGAAAGGCACCTTAGTAAGCTGACAATACTATTTGTTACATGGGGTTTTCGTCAGTGGATCTCAGTGTTTCACAAAGGGGTTGTGCCAACATCTGTGGTTTTTAAAAAAAAATCTTAAAATCAAGGTGAAAGATGAGTGAAATATCTGCCATGTAGCAGGCTGGTGATTGATAGAGTCTGGAGCTCAGCTCTTGTTGGGTGTGTTCAGGAGCACATGTGACTGTACATTGGTGTTGGATAGGCATATGCACCCTGACAAAATTTTGCTTAGAAAGAATTTGATCAAGTGTAGAATCCAAGCAAATAAATGTGTTGCCATTCAGGGGGAGAATAAAGGGCTGACAGAAACAGAGAGCACTATTTTATAGCTCCCACTGTGTTTAGCTGTCCTAATATATGATAACCTGCCTCAAAATGACAGGATCCCTTGTTCCTTCGATCCATATGATAGCAACTCTGTGTGTATGGTGGATATGGTGCTATGTAACAAACATAAAAATGTGGTGCTATTCTATTTCAGCATCGTTTCTGTAAGGAAATGTCCATCTTGAACAAAAATAAGATTAATGAAAAGAGTATCTAATGCCAGTTTAAATTTGAAAATGCTTCCAGGAGAGAATTTTAAAGCAAAATAATATATATGATGTTCAACATTCTGTAACAGCAGAAGAATGATGATCCAGTCTGTATTTGTCAGTAACTGCCTTTTTTTTTTTGTAGGAAAAAAATTCACATGTGCAACTTTAGAGCACAATTTTGCCAGTTCTGTTACATTTTAATGTAGCCTTTGAAAATCATCAGTTATCAGTTTTGCTTTGAAAGAGCACATTCTGCAGGCTGTGATAATATCACTTCCTTTAGGTAGCAGCAGCAGGGAGAAGCAAAGACTAATGTTAGATATGTGTGAATTTAGTCTGGATGAAAATGTTCTTGTTAAAGATAGTGTAAAATTCTCAATTTAAGATTAAAATAGGCAAGTAAATGATTTAGGCTTTCAGATATAAAGTGAGTGAAGTTACACAGTTGCTAATGCTAAGGGACCTCAGGAAGTTTGTAATATGGTTAAGGAAGAAAATGGATTGTAATCCAGAAAAATTCAATAATCCCATTTTATGTATCAAGGAAAAGGATAATTGCCAGAGACCTCTGAAAGGCATTTTTCTACTCATCTTTAGTACAGTTTACCCTATGTAAGTTTAGGATACATGTGTTAAGCTAGCTGCTGCAAGACAGAGGATACTCAGCATGAGAAATCAGTGGTGTGTTTTAGTATAGCATTGCATTTTTAGGAATGACAGGGTATTACATCAGCTTTGCAAGAGAACAGAGTGAGGCTGAAACTTTGAATGTAAACTTTGCATCAGCTTTCCAGCTTTCTGCAGATGTGGGAATTTAGATTTATAATGTGCAGATCTAGGTCTTTTGATTTAAAAACCATGTTAGTAAACTAGAGAAAACTCAATGAGGATGACAATAAATCAGTGAGAACTTGGAAGAAGTTTTACAAGCAATTTAAAGGGAGCGTGTCAGAGGAGATAAAAGAAGAATCACGTAGTCTGTTACTGTTCTGAACTGTATGTGTTTTTTTTCCTCTCATCACCTATATGTTTTTAAACCTTCTCAGACAAAAGGGTCAAGATGAGGGTTAAAATTTACAGTAGATCTGTATCTTACAAAAGACGTGATTTAGAGGTGCAACTAATTTAACTCAACCTTGAAATTTAAAATTGGGTACTGTAATGAAATTGAAAGATAGCAAGGCATGGAAATGCACAGTTAAATGCTAAAATGATGAGCTGTAATGCATGCAAGTCTTTCAGTGTAACAGGATCTGGCTCAAGTGGGTATAATGCATTGGCATTGTGCATGTGCAATTTTATTCTTGCATTCAGGGTTGGAACCCTCTTTCTGGTATGATAATGGAAAGTACTTGCAATTTAAGTCATTTTAAAGTGGACTGAATAAAGCTAGAGATCACTCTGTAGCTGATGGATTAAAATGCTTAATAGATAGTAAGCGAAAGCATGCTGATTTCTGTAATCATCCTCAATTGGTTATGTGCAGACAAATCCACTATATTTTAAAACATTATTTTAGGCATGATGGTTTAGGCATTTAATATGAGGAAAAACAGTGTGTTGTATTTTAATGATTGCCAGACTGATGGACTATGAGGAAGATTTGTATAATGAAAAGGGTGCTCAAAGTGTGAGAAAAAGGAAGAGGTTTGCAAAACATTGCTTAGGTCTGTTCTTATTGGTAGAGAAGGGAGGGGGTGGGTTTATTTCATTTGGGCTTTGCCTTCCATTCCTGCCTCCCAGTAAGACTGGATGATTTTCTAGCCATGAAGGCCATCTGTAGCTACGCAAATAAAATACGGAATGCTTAATCAAAGTGTGTACTTCAAGGTGTAACCTGATCACCTGCAGCTGCTTTTGTCCTTGTACAGCTTTGTACAGCTGCAGGTTTGTTGTTTTCTACTCTCTTTAAGCATAAACATGTGATGTATTTAGGGTCTGATGTGGTGGGGCAAGGTTTACATAGCTAAAATTTTTGAAGTTGCCTGACTCTCCAGTAGTTCTGTCTGCTGTACTAATCAATGTATCACTCGCTGCTGGGAAAACCAACATTTTGATATAATTTGGTTTATATATGCAATTGAAAAGTCAAATCTAGTACTTTCCTGGGGGAAGAAGGAGGGCACAGGAAGGGAAGAGTCAGGAGAAAATAAGAATTTTCATAAAACAATTTACAAGTTATCTTAAAACTGCATTAAGACCATACTGGTACACAAGGATTTGTATCTTTATAATAGTAATTATTAAATCTGCATAATCTAATTGCTTTAATCTTTACACCGTTTTTCTATATGCTTGGTAACTGGAGTGATTGTTTTTTTAGCCATTAATTTGTGTAACATAAGAGATGGCTTGGAATTAACATAAATGTGACAATTTAAGAAAGATAATAGTGCACGGTGGCACTGCAACACTGTAACTGTGAGGTGAAAATACTAGGAGGTGCCCTTTCAATAGAGACCATTTTCCCCCAGTAGAATTGAAATCTAATTAAACACACTTCTTTATCCCACATGAATTATAAAAAAAAAAAAAAAGGCGGTGAGAGAACTAAAAAAATATTCAGAACACACATTCAGGCATGGAAAGACGAAGGGAGCTGCATGATTAATCTGAAGTAAAAGTAAAGAAGGCTTTCATTATTCATCAGTTAATGACAGTTAGGAGCAAGCTGCAATGTTTCGATAAATAAGAGATGTAAAATGCTAGTGTGAAGCAGCCGTCTTCCTCTCAAAGTAGAACACAAGACTTAACCAAGCTCCTCAATGAAAATGCTAATTCCACATGATTAATCCTTTCTTCTTTTCTGTCAACATGAATATTAAGTAACTTCCTTTCCAGGGTCACTGGTAACTTGTAACTGTTTTACTCCCAGGTCCCCTACCCCAAAACATACAGCCTGACCTTAGCACTTAAAATGACCCTTATTGTTTGTTTCTGTCCCTTTGAACTATAGCTCTTATTCTGGACCAGGGAGGCAAGTGAGGAACTGTCAGTCAGTGCAATTACTTATATACCAGGAATAGGGTGTCAAGTGCTTTGCAAGTGGAGAAGGAGGTCAGGCTTGGGAACGGTTGCCTATGGGCAGTGTGATCTTGAGCTCACATTCCTTTAAGTAAGGCATTAGCTTCACTGAGGTTAATGGTGTTAAGTCATTGGTTTTCTCTGGATGTTTATGAGTTGCTATGAGTGTTTCATTTGTCATGTTTGTGTGACTTACAGTAAATGCTTATTCTTGAAAACTTGTTATTAGAGGCCTAATTATCTGAGGTATTGTAGTTCCAAGTGTGATGCAACCATACTTTCAAATGGATGTTCTCTCTCTGTTCCATTTCAGCTTTACATGTATGCTAATACAGGCTTAAAAGACCCAGTGTCTTGGTGTCGTTAGTTGTTGTGCCTGCAAAGGTGTATTAGTCACTTTGATTTAAAAGCTGAATTTCATTTTTGTGATGTTTGCATTATTTTACCTACAAACGTGTAATTGAAAGACTTTATGATGTTTGAGTGACAGATGTTTACCCTTTCATATGAAATAAGTCTAATAAAGCTCTTAAAATAGAACATGTCCTATTTTGAAAGCCTTCAATCTCTTCTTGCCTTGTGTAAGGAAAAGAAACAAGACCTGGTTCCACAACTCAGTCTTTGATGTGGTTCTTCATGGTGTGCTGAATAAATCTGTAGCATAAAGTTATTATTAAATCAATACAGGCATGACTATTATAAAAACTGATTTAAAAGATGGCTGTGCAGTGTGGATGCATTCCAGATAATAACTTGACCCTCTCTTTCCTTTATACTATCCCTCAGTGACCTCTGCCACCTGCATACACTTCTGTTACATTCCTCTTGGAATCGTGCATTAGCACCAACTCTTTCTTTGGTGTGGAGGAGCTAACAGATGTGGCACTGATGCTTTGTAGGTACTTTGACTCCTGCTAATGGTTAGTTGCACTGCACCTTTTCTTTTTTTGTGAATATCTGCAATATCTCCAGATTCAGCTGGTCTAGCTAGTGCAAAGAGATTTGTTCTGGGCAGTGGAAGCCTCTTGTGGTATGGCACAGGTCATCAGTCTCTGATTATGATTCATGATTATTATAAACTGCAAAATGTTTTAAAAAATTATAAATTTCACTCAGTGGGAGTTGTGTATGCTTGTTTCCATTTTCAAATTGATCATACACACCTGTGTTCTGAAAATAAGTGGCAGTTTGTGCTCTGAGTAATCTGAAAGAGAATAAACATTTCTGCACATATCTCACTGATTGTCGAGTGAATTCAATCCCCTGGAGACAGGCCATGTAAAATTAGGTCTCTAATCTAAGGCCATCAGTTAGGTTCCTTCTGTAGTCATTGGAGAGGTTTGTACTAATGGTTCATCCTATTCCTACTGACCTTTCAAAACTATATTAGGATGGTATGAATCTCTGGAGCTGAATCATTTTCTCCATTTACTGTCAAGCAAGCCTATATGTGTATGTTAGACAAACTGAGATGTCTAAGACCTCATTTCATAAGAAAATGTTGTTAAGAAAGTTCTGTTCAGGAGAAGAAAAAAAGAATTTAAGAATATGTTTCTACCAAATCTTGAGTCATGTTATAACTAAACTCATTCTTGTGCTCACTTACTTCCTGATAAAGCAAGCCTTGGCTGTAAATATGTCATCTTGTGCTTTCTAAGTGTGTAAAGGGAAAAAAAAAAGTTTTATTCAGTCAGGAGTTCACAGATGCTTTTTATTATGAAATTGAACTTTGCTTTATAAAATCTGAATGAAAGTTTTACAATTACACAATTAAGAAAAGGTGTTTATTGTAAGCCTATCTGTGAATAAACTGCCTTGAAAATTATATTAGCATGTAAAAACTACTGTTTCTATTATTTTTCTAAGCATTCTCATAGTGGTATGTGTTCTTCCCTCTCCTAGCTTTCTATTTACTACTATATTATTTGAAATAGGTCTTTCAAGTAAATTTATGTTGCTATTCAACTATTTGTAAAAGCCCATGGTATGATTGCATGGTATGAAGACTTATGGTTGAAAGCTGCTAAGAATTGGGACACAGTGCCACTGGTCAGTGAGAGGAGGTTGTATAGTTCTGCTTAAGAGCTGAGTTTTAATTTTATGTCAGTGTAAACTGAATTTACAGACTGAAGTTTATTATTCTCAGTTTAGCCTATTTACACTCTTCCAGAATATAGCTTGGACATCCATGATGTCATGTAGGTGACATCTGTAAATAAAGGGTTCCGATAGATAGCAATGAACTGATCGAAAGGCATCAATTGGGTTGCCATAGGGATCTTTTTATTTGGGCTGTGTCTTGTTTAACATCTTCGTTAATAATCTGAACGAGTGGGTAAACTGCATGCTAATTAAATTCACAGATGATACTAAGCGGGGAGGTGTTGCAAACATAGGGTGGCCAGATTTCCTAAGTGAAAATCTGGACCACCTGTCATGGCAGGCATAGAGGAAGGTTTTTAGCAGGGATGAGGAAGGGGGTGTGCACAGAAGGACTTGACAGCTTGTGGGAGGGGAAGAAAGACTGCCCACTCCACCCCCCTCCCCCTTAACCAAGCACACCCTCTCTTTCCTTCCCCAGCATCCTCCAGCTTGCATCCATTGTATTTATACTGTTTGCTGTCCTCAGGTCATGAAAAATTTAGTAGGTACCTCTTAGCTGAAAAGTAAAACCTTTCAGTTGGGCATAGATGTGAAAGATTGAGAGAGGAAGCAGCAGTAGCAAACTCCGGGCAAGTCATCCCAGTAAGCTCATCTTCCAGCTACTGAAAATTTGGATGCCACCAGTATTTGTTTTGATTTTGTTGTTGTTATTTTGTTTCATTTTTAAAGATGAAAATCAAAAGCTGACCCTTTCATGTTATTCTGATTTATAATTGTCTTGAAAAATGTAGAGCTACAGGTATTACATGGAATCTGTAATGGCAAAAGGGCACCATGCCTCTTTATGAACCTGTAGATGGCTGATCTTATGTAAGTGGTTATTGCCCAACAAGAATGTAGCTGGCGATGCAAGGCAGAGTGCCGTACTGAATTTTTTTTCCCCTCCTCTTCTCTGCTTATTATGTGATGGAGAGACCACTGGCCCAGCCTGTTCATTCTTGTGCTTTCCTCATTTTTTGCTCACACAACTACCTGTTGTGGTTTTTGTCATTTCTTTTCACTAGCTCTTTGGGAAACGTTTAACACTTTCTGTCCTCCTAGGATTTTGACTAACAGGTTTGAAGAAGCTTTTTCTATAACTTTGGCTGCCCATGATTATGGGAATACTTGAATAATGATAAACACTTTATGCTGAAGGCTTTCAGCCTTCTGGAGATCTTGTAGTGTTGATCAAGAGGAGAGATCAACATTGTATTCTTAACTAGGCAGCCAGTTTTTAAGGACTTGTGCCACAAGACTTTCTGCCTTAACTTTAGGTTCAGAATTGTTAACCCTCCTTGGCTGAGAAAGTTAGCTGCTTTTTTTTTTTTTTTTTTTTTTCTTATTCTACTAATGATGTATTAGTGTGTGGCCCTCACTGTCTCAGAGACAGTTTTGGGGAAACCTGAAGGAGTCTACCTTTTGATAGTGACAAAGTCCACAAAGTCGGGCTCTATTTGCGTATGTAGTTGTAGCTGTGTCAAAGTTAATTTACTTGAGAGCGTTGAAAATTTTGGGGTCTGGCAAAACAATGTGTGTTCCTATTTGTTTTAGTATCATGCATTTTTCTCTAAATTTTGTTTTGACAACCCCCTTGCTCTCTGCAAGTTCAATGGCAACAATGCCAAAATAATGCAATCCAATATTGCATGTAGATATTTGTTATGTATTTAGCTGTAATCCAGTTCCATGTTTGTTACCTCATACAATAGATGGTTCAAAGTGTAATGGCTGTATGACAAATGATGAGCGTGTCATGCTGCCTTCTTGAAGCTTTTTACTCTTGGCTTTTGTTTCCTAGGCATCTTTCCCTGGCAGTGTTATGCAAATTAACCAATTAATGACAGACAAAATGGCCTTCCTGCATCGCCATGTTTGTAATAAGAAGGGCAATGCTGTAAGTCACGTACCTATTCAGCGTGCTCTGTAGGCCACTGTGAGGGCATGATTAGCCTGACTGTGGAAGACAATTGCAGAGGCATCTGCTCGGTTAATTTTGAGAGAAAATTTACCAGATGGAGGCTGAAGATTTAAGTGATTAGAAGGTAGTAGATTGGAATACAAATTGGATTAAAAGAAATTAGATTGATATAAATCGAATTGAGTCACAACAGTTTGTGTTGTTTGTACCAAGGGGCAATGGATTATGGGAGAAGCAGATGCTCCAATGAGATAGGAATTAATGTGGCTTTGACGGTCCATCTGGGAAGGCCTGAATATCGAGTACATCCCTAATCTCCCTCTCCATTTATCAATGCCATAATGTTAATTAGTACTTCATTCATTAAGTTACTTACAGAGGAAAAAATCTCACCCCTAGCCCCTCTCTGCTTGAGGATTTGTTACTGTGCCAAGAAATGGAAATCTCTCTTTAGCTGAGCTAGTTACAGTTGACTCTTCTGCTAGACCTGCATCATTTTCCTCAAGCTTGTGGCTGCTTTTGAACTAAACAATTTATTGGTCTTTGTTCTGCTACAAACTTCTCTTCATAAATCCAGCAGCATAGTTTTTGAAGTCCTGTCTTGATCCCTACAGCACACTAATCCCTACCTACCAGTAGTAAGGCTCCTTCTCACAGTTTTCACAAGGTATTGTATATTCTATTTTATGTAATTGCATAGCGTTCTGGCTTATGACCAAGATATAAGTATGACACTAATAATGAAAGGCAGATCTTTGGGAGAAAAACACAAAAGTTTAGAAGTGCATGTGCATGTATAAGATCTCTGTTAACAAAGTTGTGTGGATGAAAAGTTCTGTACCCGAAACACCTGATGTGGGGCTTGTCTGCAGGTCTGCAAAACTGGCTTTTTTCAGAACTATTTGCTTTTAAGTGTATTTATCTAATTTAAGCTTTATTCTAGAAGACAAATGTTTAGGTTTTTTTAACTCTGAAGTGTGTCATGAAGTCATAACTTGAGTGTTTTCATTAGTTGGGAAAATTACAAAAGGGGAAAAGCACTGTAAAAGAGTTAACAAATATACTGGACCTGTAAAGGCATTGACTTTAACTCTCTTTCCAGCCAATCTTCTGGAAATGAAAGCGAGATAATAAACTAGAAGTATGCTTAGCCAAACCACAAAAGAGAGGACTTTATCTCTTTTTCCTCAACCAAGTACATGCATAGGTATGATGTAGTAAAGTTGTACTAAGATGATTGCATAGAGTGCAAACATTGGCAAACATTAGTCTTCGTATGTGTGTTTTTGTAGTGTCAACCTTACATTTTTCTTTGGTTTTCCATAAATATTTTATTTATTTTCCTAGATGGCAAGGGAGTTTTGACTCTGCTTTGTGTAGAAAGCTAACCACTGCTGAAGTTCTTTCGTTATTAATCAGAGAAAGTATTAAGTGTAAAATCATGTTGCTGCTCTACTGATGGAGCTTAAAAGGTCAAAGATATCTACAAGAATGTCTCACATTATACCTACCTGTTCTGGAGGAAGAAGGTTCACCACAAAATAGTTTAGCTGAAGAAACGATTCTTTTATCATGTTTGAGGATTTTTATCTGTTAAAAAAGCCATTAAAACCCCAAACTTGTCTGCTGAGAAGTTTAGATTGTATCCCTATACTCTTCTAAACAGCTCTAGCTGACTCAAATTGATCAAAGGGATATTCTGTGCCATATGACATTGTGCTCAGCAATAAAAACTCGTGAAGAGGAAGATTAAGGCTGCACATTTGGGGTTATGGAATTTGTGTTCTCAAGTAACCGTTGTGCGTGCTGAGGTCCTGCTTGCCAGGAAGTGGCTGGACATCTGCTTGCTGATGGGAAGTAGTGAATTAATTCCTCCTTTTCTTTTTTTTTTTTTTTTTGGGGGGGTGTGTGTGTGTAGGTTTTTTGTTTGTGGGGGTTTTTTTCCCCTCTCCATCCCCTTTGTAGACACAGATTTTTCTTTCCCTTTTAGCTGCCGTTATGTCAATCTATGAGTCTATTGCCATCCTACTTTCTCCTCATTCCATGGGAGAGGGTGCTGAGTGAGCAGCTGAGTGGGTGCTTGGCTGTTAAGTGGTGTCAACCCACCACTGTTTAAAGATGGAATTATATTTCATTAATTTGTCTAGACAATGTTCATTATATTTACTGAAGATAGTGATTTTAAAGCTAAAGGTTACCACCTAAGATGCTGGAATCTTCTTCCTTTATATTTTTGTTTATTTACTGCTATTTTCACAAATTTATTTGCTTACAGTAAATTGTTTGAGAACTGCCTAGGAATCTCTATTTGTTTCACCTACTTTAGTGCCAGCCCCTCTTATTCCTGTAACTTTGCATAGTACCATTTGCTCTAGAACAAGGATTAAATAAATTATACATTGGAAAGAAGCTTTTGGAAGGTTTTGCTGCAGCAGTACCCTTGGCACTCCACAGATCTGAGGTGGTTGTTTATTTGCTAATACATGCTCCATTAGTAGAATCAACAGAAATCCCATTAAAGACAGGGCAGACAATATAGATTTCTGAGTTAGTGTCTTCAACTTTACTGCTTCAGAAAATCTCCTCCTTTTTAATGTATGAATGCAGAAAGGTTACATGAAATGTGTACCCCTTGAAAAGCAAGATTCTTCTTAGCTGGGACTGCCACTAAGAACAGTGGGGTTACACGTGTATGTATGGCTGGGTCATAAGTTTGTTCAAGAAAGCCACTCACTGGATTGGTGCCTTCAGTCTAAAGTACTAAGACTTTTTTTCTGTGTGCCAGCTTTGAGTATAAATACATGAAACAGAAGAGGTGAAGGAAAAATGAGTGAGGGTTGCTTAAAAAAGATCCAAGTATTGACAGTCTCTGGGAGTCTTTGTGCTATGTCACCAGGCCCAAGAGTATTAAGTTCAAATTGCTTGGAGAAGATGCAGAATTATATTTTGTAGTCTAATGGGACAGATAACTTCTGTGTGAGAGAAGGAAAATAAGGCATTCACGTTGTAAATAGAGTCAGTGAGCTGTTCTGGATAAAGAAATAAACATTTTTATTAAGTGCAGGTATAATAGTACAAAGGTAACATTGCAAGACCCAGGATAAGGTATATAAGGCGTTTGTGAAATGTGTATGGAGAGCAAAAAGAAAGGAAAGAGCACAAAGCAAAAAGCGTGGACTGGTGTGGGATTTTTGTGGGTGTGGAGGGGAGAACACAACATGGAAAAGAGGATGTTTGAGTCAGGGGAATTCCAGATAGTCTCTTAATAAAAGAAGTTCAGCTGACACATACATATTTCTATATTAAAACTATATATAATTGTACTTTAAATGCATTAAGAGAAACTAAATTTAAGACAGTAAGATATTTGCACACAAATTTAAATGATATTTCTAATTATTAGTGGTGAGTACTACTTACTATTACAAAGACAGTTGATAATAGGACCTTGGTTATCAGTGCAATAGCAGTTGTAAATCTTGTGACATTTTGGTGGTTAAAACATGCAGTACATGAAAGGTGCAGCCCTTGCAGTAAATTTTTTTCTTAAAAAACTTAAAAGTCCCCTCAACACCAAACTTCCCTATATGTGAAGGAACCAATGCGTGCCATCAAGCACCAGCGTAAAAATTGTGGTGATCTTTTGTGTTTGGGATATAAGTTTTAATAAATGTGACTTGTAGGTAGAAATAGCGTGACTGAATTTTCTTGAAAAGTTATTTGTTTTCAAACATTGAGAGTTTGAATGAGTTTTTAAAATACAAGCTAGCAAAAGGGGAAATGAAGGGGCATTTGCAAATGTCTCCCTCAGTCCTACATTGTCTGTGTTTATTGATCTGATTCTTGTAGTTTGACACATATAGTGGGGACACTTATGAGGAAATTCATATTGATTCCAAAATTCTTCCACTTTTGAGCATGTGATGTTGTATTTACTCAATATGGGGTTAAACAAAAGGAGGATTAGAAGCTTTCTCCATAGAGATTGATCTATATTTTCATCCTTGGATTTTTGAAAGAAACACTTTTCTGTGGCTAGCTGAAGTTTTCAGAGAGAAACTGACAAATATCCAGGGTGCAATCTGTAGGTTTCTTAACCAAGGGATTGTGACGAGGTTTTTATATCTGTTTTATTACTTCTTATTTTGAGTTTTGCTGCTCAAATAACATTGATTGGCTCATAGTTACTTAGATCTTGACAAAAGCTTACTCTAGGATGTTTGGTTCAAGTTTTTAAAGGCAGCATTATTATCATCTACTTGGAATTCCCTAGACATCCACAACTGATGGGATTCAGAAGAGGGTGGGAGCCTTTGCCAGGCTCAGCAGTGAACACTGAGAATGCAGGGTGATGTTTAGAACACCAAAGTTAAATGCCTGCTGTGCTTATGGTGGGAATCTGCCACCTTCCCCGAAATACTACTTTGAGACTGCTTCAGATGGATGAAATGACATTGTTTTCTGTCACTGTTGTCTGTTGTTCTTTTGTAATAGTTACAATCATAGACCTGATTTCCATGGAATGCAAAATGTGGAATTGTTTACCTCTGCTAACTTGAGCGGGATTTTTCTAGGTGGCACTATGCAATGGCTTTGTTGAAATCTGGGTGGACCAAACTGTTGCCTGGGATTTGCAGAACTCCTATTACTTTAACTACCTTGAGATATGTCTGTTGTTTTTTCCACTTCAGGGTTTTTGTCTAGCTATTAGACATCACAAATTCGATTGTCAGGTTTTAAGATACTGGAATGTTATTGACACCAGAGGGGTTTTCATGAGTGTGAAGAGAAAGGCAGACATATGAAAGCCAGTTTCTTTGGCTCACGTGGCTTTCTGTATAGAGTCTCCTGTAAAGGTTAGGGTGCCAGAACTGTCAAGCTTACCAAAAAATATTATCAAAATTTATATTGCAGTTGTGTTCTGGAATAATGTTGAGTTATAAGTTGGAACTAAAATACAGACAAGGTTCATAATTGTTTCCGATTGTGCAGTGTCATGAAAATGTTGAATTAACATGATGATAACATGGTAGTTGTGCTGTCTCTAAACAATGTCTGTTGTTTTCTCCTTCTGTAACTGACCTGGAAAAGAGCTAAAAGGTGTTTGGTAGACTCAGGCACACACTTTGCTTCGCTTTGCTAAATTTGTTTTGCCAAATTCCAGAGTGGTTTTGAAAGCCTCTCCGGGGAAGAGCAGTTGTGCTTGAGCTCAACTGGATGAAGAGAGAGGAAAAAACCCTCTTGCTCTCTGATTCTGTTGTTACATGCTGTGTATATATTGTAGAATAATTTGGGTTATAAAGGGACGTTTCGAGGTCATCTGACACATGCGTGTGTGTGTACATTGGATGTGTGTACAGTTTATGTACAGAGACATGATGCATACCTACACAGAGCATATAAATACAGACACATATGCACACAAACCCTTTAATTTGTTTTGCTTTTCATAGCTGGAAGTGTTCTGTCCCTATTATTTTCATTTTTTAAGTGATCCTCATTTCATTGTTTGGAGTCAGTGAACATTAATGAAACTCACACTTGAATTGGAACGGCTTTTTTTAATTTTAAAAACCAGACCTTTTTTTAGAAGGCAAACCTTTAAGTAATGGTTGTTTGTGTCTGTTGTTTTGGTTTTGTTTTGGTTTTGTTGTGAGTTTTTGTGGGGAGTGGTGGTGTGTTACTAAGTAAATAGTTGTCTGTTACCTGCTTCCAGGGAGCATAACTATGGTATTTATTTTACTTTATAACTAATGTATAAACAATACTGCTTTGCAACAAACAAATCAATGTAACTTTCTTTTTGAAGCAGTGACTTGTATCTATAACATCACTTTTCACCTGGGAAAAAAATTATTTGCCTGTGAATCTGTATACAAGTTTTCAGGGCTATCATGCTGTTACTCACTCCTCATAAATCTACCCCTAACATGCTAGATTCCTTCCACCACAAGTGGTGTGTGGGAATGCAGCAAATTCTGTGGAGTGGTAAGACTGCAAAAAAAGTTACAAAGCAAAGAAAGCACAGGCTTGGAGATCGAGCACTGAGATGTAATGTAGTGGAGGTGAAGTATGTATCTAAACTATTTGCAATGTAAGTGGTACTAATGCACTTCTGAGAAGGGCTGTGTGAAAAGGCAGGGAGGTGGATTTCATGTCGTAATGTGAGAAATGATGCATTAGCAAACTTCTTAATTGAGATACGGTTTACACTACTAAAACCAGCACAGAACTGTTCTACTCTGTGCTGGCTGTTCTGGCGTGTGGCCTGTCATGCAGGTTGGGTTTTCATTGCTTTTTTCCCCCAAAAAGTAATTAAAGTGTGGCACTTGTTGCGTAAGGAGAAGAAAATTCAACAAAAGTAAATTAGAATAAATTTCCATTACATTTGGGTTTTTTTTTCAGTTTTGGAATGCTTCCTTTGAAATAATTTCATACAAGGAATCAGGTGATTATACTGTGGTACTGGATTGTCTACACTAAAATAATAATTTTTTAAAAATTGTAATTTTATGTTTGCAGTGTTTCTTTATGACTGAAGTTTATAACTCTCATAGCAAAGTCACAATTTTATCCAAGAGTAACTTAATAGACTCAGGCTTCCAATAAGATTTCATCCAATATTTTTAATGACAGTTATTGATCTCTCGTAGCATTGCCTGCTATCCCTTCTTGGCAGATGTGCACTATAGGAAAGGTGGCTTATCTACAGATATGTGTCCTGAGGAAGTTAGGATGTGTTGCTTAATGGATTAATTTTGCTCGAGGAAAAGCTTTCAGAGGACCTTGTCATAGCTGACGCAGCTTTGAACAAAAGCCTTACCTTGGAAACAGTCGTATCACTGGAGTCTGTTCCCATCTGCCAAACCTCAGGGGAGGGGGAGAGATTGTAAAGTATAAATTTTCGAAATGTAATCTTTGCCATGTCACTTTGCCTAGAGGAATGTGTCTAGGATAATCAGCCCGTTGCCAGTGCATCAACCCGTACTCCAGTTGAGTTTTCTCATTATCTTGAATTTTTTGTGCATTATCTTTTGTTCGAACTAGGATGTGACTGACTGGATCTCTATTTGAGATCTCTGCTTGCTTTCAGTCAATTCTGTGGTTAAAAGGGTAGTGAAAGCAACATACTTATTCATTATATCTAGCAGATATGTGTAATAAGTGTTTCTGATAAGTACTTCCTAAGTGGAACGAGGCATATGAAGAAGCAGGAAAATGAACAGTAACTATGACTGTCTTTCGGTAGATTTAACTAAGTAGTTTCAGGAACATCTTTTCCCAAGCTTAACGTTATCTCATTGAGAAGTATTAAAAGTCTGCAGAAGGGACAAAAATCAACCCAAGACTGGCCATGTGACAGATCCTACATAGTCAGAAAACATTGTGCAGAGGATGTTGTTGCTGTCGATCCTGTCCTTAAAGCACATTATTTTTTAAATGTTTATTTTAATTCCTTGATTTTACATATTTGTTTTCTTACTTTGTGTAGTGGCTATAACTATAAGATTCTAGCATAAAAGAAGTTTCTTTGGCATTGAAGTTTATCTTTGGAGATGTCCTCTAAGTAAAATCAAATATGTTCAGGCATCCTTCCTGCATGTATTTTTTTCCTGCAACAGAGAGTATTTTTCTATTCTATTGTTGTAGTTTTGGGTAGCAGGGTCCTGGTGGAGAAGGGGGCCGCTGCAGAGGTGGCTTCTGAAAGCAGCAGCCAGAAGCTGTCTGCAGGCCCCACAGAGCAAACACTAGCCAGCTCATGGCTGGAGTCATTGTTGACCAAGTAATGGTCATAGCACCTCTGGGAATCCCATTTAGAAGGAAAAAAAAAAATGCAAGCAGCCACTTTTTGCCACCAGAAAAGGGAGTGAGAAGATGTAAGGAACTGTGTAGGCACCAAGGCCAGGGAAGGGGGGGAGGAGGTGCTGCCCCAGGTGCTGGAGATGCCCCTGCAGCCCATGGAGAAACCTATGGTGAGCAGGTGTCCCCCCTCAGCCCATGAAAAAGGCCAAGACCCCACCTGGAGCAGGTGGAAACATACAGAAAACGCTGTGACCCACATTGGAGCAAGTCTCTACCAGCACTTGCAGCTCATGGAGAGAGACTAACACACAGAGACAAGCAAGCAAGAGAAACCCATGCTGGAACAAATTTGCTGGGGGGAGGCTTGTGACTCTGTGGAGAACCAGGCTGGGACAGTCTGGGCCTGAGAAACTGACATTCTGTGATTTATGACTGCACCCCATAACAGTGACCCATGCTGGGGCAGCTGGTGAAGAGCAGAAGCCTCATGAGAAAGGACTCACATTGGAGAAGATTGTGGAGGACTGTCTCCCATGGGTGGGACCCCACGTTGGAGCAGGGGAAGGGTGTGAGGAATGCCCCTCCCTCCTTGCCCGTTCCCCCTATCTAAGAAGGAAAACAAGTCATGAAGAACTGATCCAAACCCCCATTCCCCCATTCTCTGCCCATCTCTGTCCACAATCATGGAAGGGAGCAAAATCATGACTAAAGTGAAGTCTGGTAAGAAGGGAGGGGTGGGAGGAGGTGCTTTCAGATCTGGTCACACTTCTTATTACCCGACTCTGGTGTCACTGGGTGTGCAGGGCAGTGTCAGCAATTAGAGAGTTTTATTTCTTCTGTGTTGAATCTGTTTTGCCCGTGACGCTGATTGCAGAATGATCTCTCCCTGTCCTTATCTTGACTTCTAAGCCTTTCAGTAAGTATTTTCTCCCCTGTCCAGCTGGAAAGCAGAGTGATAGAGCGGCTGTGGTGGGTGCCTGGCCTCCAGCCAGAGTCGAAACACCACATCTATGACAGTTTTTCCTGTTTAGTTTTCTGATAAACAGGCCTTTTGCACTGTTTAAGGGAGAACATGTGGTGTTGGCAAAACTCTCCTATGGAATGGATTCAAAGTGCTATCAAAAGCACAGAACAAGCTAATAATCTCTCAGACACAATATTGATTGCTTTCACTTGTATCAGGCAGAAGCTTTGAAATGTCAGTGTGGCTTTTTTTTAGTTGATGTTTCTTTATTCTACTACTGGTTTTATAGCAAAGCATATACTATGAATTTGTCTTTCAAATTTGGTTGTTTTTCAGGTATTACTTTTTTTCTGAACTAAATAGATAATGCACCTGTTAAGCATGACCTGATCAGAACACAATGGAACACATCACATCATATTTTAAAATTCCCTTTACATAGCAATAAAATGAGGATGGTAGGGGAGGATAAATAGTACGTGGCAGCTCTGCATTACAGATCATAGTATCTGGTATAGATAGTGTAATGTGACTGTTAGCCGTGTTGCTGAAATCTAGTCCTGTTTGTGGTTTGGTTTTGGTATTTTTTTTCCAAGGTCTGTTAAAACTATGTTAGAGAATTAGAATGTCAGGTAGGAAAAAGCTGGAAAAGTGGTGGAGAGATGCAAATAAATGGTATGTCAGACAGCTGAAACACTGCTAGAAAGCAGTGTTAGATAGAAGTATGAAGTCAGAAAAAGGAAGAGAGTATTGAGCAGGTTCTTGAAGGCAACCAAGAGATCTCCATTATGAATTGCCATATCATATTATTGTATCAGTTTAAATGTTAATATCATTGTTGGGTTTTTTCTTTAAAATTGCCCACTAGTTATAATAAAGTCACCAGCCTATCTTTTACCCATCACTAGTCCAGTATCTGTGAATATTTTGGTGACTTGAGAAATGGATGAAATGACTGTGAATTTAGTCTCTACCTGTAGTCTGTTGCTTTTGTTGTATGACACACCATTGGCTTTGCAGATGCTTAGATAAAGAATAGGCTTAGTAGATGAAATTGACTTTTGGTCTTGATGTGAATCTAATAAATTAAAAGTGGAGAAGCATGAAGTATGATAAATGAAAAAGTCTTTTCCTCGAAATTTGAAAGATTGTGGCCTAGGAAGCATTGCCAAATGCCTTTTCCTGTGAAGATGTGGATGTGTGTGTGTATATATATGTATTACACACATGTGTAAACATGCATAGAGCATATTACCCTTGGGGTAGGGATTGAATAGTGGCTTTGTGGAAATGTAGTGAAAAGAGCAGAATATTGATTCTTTATTTCCTTTTCTAATTCCTGTTGTGCCTCTATAGCAAAGCTTTTTCTTGAGTAATAAAATTTCTCGCATCTAATTAATTTTAATGCTTATTTGGCTATAGGATCAAGCAGGCTATACTGATAACAGTTATTCCGATAATGTGCTATCAGAGTAGCTGTAATTATATGGTATGGTGGATCTCTGAGGAAAGTTACAAGGAAGTCTGAGTAATTGGGGGATCTCAGAAGTTGCCCTGCAGATGCTGCTTCCTTCCTCATTTGACTTATCCCTTTTAAAAAAAAAAAAAAAAAAAGGGGGTGGGTGGTGGTGTCAGCAAAAATAAGCTGGTTGAAGGAGAGAACACTGAGCTATCTAGCAGAGTAGTGTAAACAGATGTGGTGGTTTTGGCTGTAGTGCAGTCTTAGCAAAACTTTCATGGGAACTTCAACAGCATTAAGGCAAGAAGGATTTTTATTTCCACCCCTCCCAAGGCTATATTGAAATAACTTACAAATCCAAGGACTGTAAGATTGTTCATACCTTCACCACATACTGAAACCCATCCTTATCATCTTCTTTCTAATTTAGTTTCTCACACACAAAACTAACAATCATGTAGTGCTGAGGTATGTGATTAGCAGTGTTTTAGATGACACTGAGGTTATGTTGAATGCTGTTCTTGTTCTTTGCCTGATAGTGTCAAGACAGAATGTCATATCTAATTCTTCTATAATTTCACCTGTTGCTTTTTTTCCTTTTTTTTATAATAGTATTGATGTAGTAGTATCTGATGTTGTGGCAGATGCTACAACTGCAATGGAATCTCTGTTCTTTTTTGGTTTTGTATGAGAAACCTTTTTACTGCTGAATTATAGTCAGAAACAAATTGTAGTTTTGAGTTACTGAGTTTGTGGTGGAAGTATTTGTAAAAATCATAGAATCAGAATGTGTAAGGTTGGAAGGGACCTTTTAAATGTCATCTAGTCCACCCCCCTGCAGTAAGCAAGGGCATCTTCACTAGATCAGGTTGCTCACAGCCCCATCAAACCTGATATTGAATATCTCCAGGGATGAGGCCTTCACTACCTCTTCGTACAACCTGTTCCAGTGATCTACTGCTGTCATAGTGAAGAATTTTTTTCCTAATATCCAACCTAAATCTCCCTTTTTCTAGTTTAACACCAGTAGCCCTTAGCCCCTACATACCCTTGTGAACAGTTCTTCCCCAGCTTTCTTATAGGCACTTTTCAGGTATTGGAAGGCTGCTTTAAGGTCTCCCATAGCCTTCTCTTCTCCAGGCTGAATAAGCCCAACTCTCTCAGCCTGTCTTCATCAGAGTGGTGCTCCAGACCTTTGGTAATTTTTGTGGCCCTCCTCTGGATGCACTCCCATAAGTTCACACTTCTTTTGATGCAGCCCAGAATGCGGTTGGCCGCACATTGGCTGCACATTGGTGGCTCATGTCTGGCTTTTCATCCATGGGTACACCCAAGTCCTTTTTTTCAGGGCTGCTTTCTAGCACATCTCCTAACCTGTATGGATATTGGGGGTTTTCCCCACCCAGGTGCACTTTGCTCTGTTGAACCTTGTGAGGTTCATCTGGGCCTACCTCTCTAGCTTGTCCAGGTCCCTCTGACATTCCATTCCTCTAGTGTGTTGACTGCACCACCCATCTTCATGTTACCTGCAAACTTGCTGAGGGTGCACTCAATCTCACTGTCAATATCATTAATAAAGATATTAAACAGCACTGGTCCCAGTAGAGACCCTTGAGGAATACCGCTTGTAACCATCTGCACTTGGAGCCATTGACCTCCACCCTCTGGATGTGACCATCCAGCCAATTCCTTATCCAATGAACAGTCCATCCATCAAATCCATATCTCTCCAACTTAGAGAGAAGGATGCTGTGGGGGCCCGTGTCAAAGGCCTTGCAGAAATCCAGACAGATGACATCCATAGCTCTTCCTTTGTCTACTGATGCAATCACTCCATTGTAGAAAGCCAATAGATTGGTCAGGCAGGACTTGGCCCTAGTAAAGCCATGTTGACTGTCTCAAATCACCTCCCTGTCCTCCATGTGCCTCCGCATAGATTCTAGGAGGACCTGTTCCATGAACTTCCCAGGCACAGAAGTGAGGCTTATATATTAAATATAACATGAGGTTATACCAGGATAAAAGTAGAGAGGTAGGTTGAACAGAGATGACTTATGTCTTGATTTTTATTGGAGTAATCTTAGTAGCATTTTGTTTAATGATGCAGTATAAACAAGGAAACATTAATATTAAAGGTAAGCTACTATAATGGACTTGCACAGTATATTTTTTATATTTATTGGTTTGGAGTTTATTTTGGTTTGAATGATGGTTTTAATTATTCTGTGAAGTAATAAGCAAAATAGTTGAGCCTAAAACTTTCTCTGTGAAATCAGTTGATGAGGCATATAGGAAACTCATCTTTTCGAGATAGCCAGTCATCTACAATAGCTGTATGAACCTTAATGTACAGTATTGGAGTACTCTGAGTATGTATTCAAGGAAGTGTCAATGCTCTCCTTTTAACATATGCAGCTTCATGGCAGCTTTCAGTTAGTAATGATATTGTAAGATTTTATCCAAGGGCTGTTTTGGCCCATCAGCATGTAACAGCCAATTTGATGTCGTTGCAGTCCATCATAGTAATGACTACTTAGGGACGCTCAAGCTCAGAGATTATTCACGTGTTCTATGCACGCATGAGAGATTCTTTATTGGAAACTCTTGAGGGAAGAAAAGGAAGCTGCATGGGTAGTCCAGGATACAACACCAGCTGCCTGCTTCAGTGCAGCCACTTATCATTTTGAGGAGATCATGGTTCCACCTCATCCTCCAGTAAAAGAAGTATCGCCTTCTGCCAGGTTAGTTCAGGGGGTTAATAATTTCTCTGTTCCTTCTAAATTAGGTTGTATTTGTAAGAGTACTGGGATGTGGGGGAACCATAGGAGCCATAGTTGAAGAATTAAAACTCAACTAGGAAAACACTATTTGTGAGTGTGGCTTTCCAGTACATAGATATGTCTGTCAGAAGAGAGGCAATGCAGTCAAGATTTTAGTTTTGCTTGTTTCTTTTCTAGTATACTTCTAGAATAGCTGTAGGTGCTCAGTTCAGTTTTGAAGGAGGGAGTCTACTGTGCTCTAACTTACTGTGTGCTCTTCCCTCCTAAATGCCCATTGAAGAAAATAACTTGCAGCAGAATATAGCTGAAGGTGCACCCAACCATTGCAGGAATGCCTGGTGTGAGCCCCCTTCAGAACACAACCAGAGCATTTCTCCTTGCTCCGTGGTCTCTGCTGCTTGCATCTCAACTCTTTCTTGAGGGTTGCTTAATTGCTTAATTAGGATATAGTAAGGTAATTAAGATAGTGTGAAGTGTTTTGTGATAAACATCAGTACTTAGGAAGAATTAGTACTATTACGACCTTTAGATTGGGCTGTATAAGGTGGAGGTTTAAGTGTTTATGGGAGAAAGATCCTTTCAAAATGGTTACTATGGCCCATCATTCTCTGTAGAATGTACTGTTTCAAGTTTTGAACATTATCAACAAACCTTTGTGTATAAGAAAAGCACTATTTTGGATTTGCATGTTGAAATTTTTTTGCAATGAATTTTGTTATGCTCTGCTAACAATTTATCACAACTTGTTTGTATCAGTTCTCTGACTTAAATCCCTCTAAAATTTCAGAAACACCTCAGCTTTGGAGTTCTTACTGGCACTGTTAGTAAGAATTCCTTACTGGGGTCTTGTTTGTTTTGAGAATAAGCAATGAAACAAGTTGGTAGACATATGGAGATCATTATATATGTCTCTAGTCAGTGTGTGAAGTTTGCTTTTTAGTCCCAAGTACTCTGAAATTTTTGATCTTTAATGGTGATTTCAGGCTTTTTTTCAGTGTAATGTCATGGTCTAGAGGTACTTTTAACCACAAATTCTGTTAGGTTTTAAATGTCTTTGTCAGTCAAAAGGAAAATAAAATACACCTTTCTTTCCTAAATGTGCTCTAAGTTTTTTCTGTGCTTATGTATAAATTGTCTGTTTATTTGTGTACCAGTAGCACAGGTTATGGATACCTATGATATACAGATAATAGAATCTGGTAACCACTGAAAGAGTCCTTTTGTGCAGCAGTGGTATAACGCCTTATTTGCCATGACAAGTCTTAATTGAATGGCCTAAGTGTTAGTAAAACAGAAGGCTAAGCATGGATTCACTCCATAGAATGGATCTTTATTCCTTTCCTCATAACTTTTGGAATAAATGAGGCATAGATTATATTTTTAAATATATAGTGCCTAGAATGTAATTAAAATACTGATGTTAAATCACTTTTCTATGACTAGGCAAAACTGCTGATCAGAACACTTAAGAGTTTCACTAACCTGCAGAAGCTGATATACCTTATTAAGAGATACAGTCCAGTGGTACTAGCATGGCAGCTCCACTCAAAGGACTTTCAGAATCCATGCTAGAAAAGATAAACTGTGCTAGCAATTAAATAGAGCTAATCAGAAAAAAAATGAGGACAACATTTTTTAGCGGGGCCTGTTGCAGTCTGCAGTTGCTCTGAGCAAACTGATCCAGTTGTCTTTGCCCATGGCAGAGGGATTGAATGAAGTGACCTTCAGAGGTGTCTTCCAACCCAACCCATTCTATGAATTAGGAGATCTGACTTCAATTTTATGAGAAGCACTGTAGAGGCACAAACTGCTGCTACAAATTGCAAGATTTCGCTAGTGTTGTGATGCTGTTGAATTTTTTTGAAAGGTTCACATTGTAGATTTGGGATGCTGTAACTTGTCTTAGCAAAATTGCCCTACATGATAAAGGTTGTAATGGAAGTTTGGCACTGGGGCATTCTCCAGGCTGGTGAACCAAACACAAATGTCTTCCACATACCTTGCTTATATATGTCTCCTCTCTGATGGTACCTCTCTTCCTTATTCCAGGACTTGAAAGATAGGGTAAGGTTTCATTGGAGAATGTGGAGGACGGTATTCAAGCTCAGCTGCTTCCCTGCCCCAGGCAGTGGGAAGGCAGCTGACTGTAAAGGAATCACAGAAGGGCAGAACACTGTTGAAGCAGCTACAGAGGAAAGTACAGAACAAGGCAGAAATTTGCTATTGTAGAGAGCACAAAATTAGCATTGTAGAAACTTCAGTATTATCAATACTTAGTTGTACTGAACAGTTGTGAAGGTTTAACAATGGCATATTAAAATAAATTTTAAAAAAATAAAGAAAATAATTAATAATAAAATTTGAAAAAAAAAATTAAAATGGAAGAAGCATAACCACATCATTTCCAAGATATGCTGCATTCAGATTGAGCCAATGGACCACACTCAGGGATAATCCAGGGTTTTGGACCCCTGGTAGATAACACTGTGTAGCAAAGCTGGAGCTGTTTAATTCTCAGTAATCATGTAACCAGGGTTGTAAGGCAGTGTTGGTGGGAACTCAGGGATGCTGCAAATGGGTTGGAAAGTACATATGCAGATAAAAGGTGATGTACACCAAAAAGCAAAGTTAAGCAAAGGATGCATATAGAGAGAATAAATAGGGAAATGGGCCTATAATGATTTCTCAGACACTGGTGTTTGCAATGCACTTTAAGGCGCGTGTCTACCTATATTGCATTTGTGTGTGTCTGTGTATGCATGCAGTCCACTGAAAATTTCTGTGCAGATCATACTTGGGATTTTAAAATTAAAATAGAGCTCATTAATGACTTTGTGCACTTGGAACAATTAATTTACTTTGGGATTGTGGGGGGTTCTTTACCTTCTGTTTCCATACCTGGGCTCTTTGTGAAAAGGATTCCAAAGCATACATACAAAACTACAGAGAACGGTTAGCCAATGGGTTAACCCATTAAGATATAGTGCTTTTGGAAGCCCATCTGTTGAGTCTGTCAGACGAAAGGATGGAAGATGATAGCCATCAGTGGAATGCAAAAGCATTAAAGGGGTCTAAACCCAAACATAAATAGAAAGATTAGTGGAACAAGGAAAAGATAGTTGTGCAGTACATGTCAGGGCTCCTCCTTTAAGCCCCATCTGCATGTGGTATGGATTTGATAATGCTTTAGAGGTGTGTAGCTGTAATCTGACAGGTTTTTAGCTTTTATACAATATCAGATGCGTACAGGTTTAATTTTTTTTTTTTTTCATTTTTGTGACATTAAAAGAGCACCTTGTGAGAACTCCTTGTGAAGCCTAAAAATAAAAGGGTTTTTTTCTTTCCCCCCCCCCCCCTCTCCTTTTCCTCTAGGATCCCGTCTCCGTCAGGAGGACTTTCCACCACGGATTGTTGAGCATCCTTCAGATGTGATAGTATCTAAAGGAGAGCCGACAACCCTGAACTGTAAAGCGGAAGGACGGCCAACTCCTACTATTGAGTGGTACAAGGATGGAGAGCGAGTGGAAACGGACAAGGATGATCCACGCTCCCACCGCATGCTGCTGCCCAGCGGGTCGCTATTTTTCTTGCGTATCGTGCATGGGCGCAGGAGTAAACCTGATGAAGGAAGTTACGTTTGCGTAGCAAGGAACTATCTCGGAGAAGCTGTGAGTCGCAACGCATCTCTGGAAGTGGCATGTGAGTAGTTTTGTATGATTAGCAGTGTGTAAAACTTTATAGTTGCTTTTATGCTGTCATCCAGCGCTTGCACACAGTCAGCAGTCTGGGAGATAACAAATGTAGATCAGTATGACATTCTGTCATTAGCTATAGCTCTTAGTCAAGGCATTTCTACGTGCGTTTATACAGCAGCAGTGACCGTACAGAATGCATGATTTATACTGAAGCGAGGTTCTAGCCAGTGCTTAATCATGATTGGCACAAACATGGACAAAGGCTAATCTTCCTCTAAAGAATAATCTAATTTTTAAATTATGAGTAAAGTTAGTTATACTGAAACTAATGTGGAAAAATACCTATCATTTAATATAAGGTGCGCTGTCTGTTTCTCTTTATGTAGTCATCTGTTACCTCAACAGAAGCAGACAGCTTCTTGGTGACTCATGTTCTGTACTGCTGGAAGCCTCAATATATGCTCCTCTATCATAAACTTGATACAGGCCTCATTCATTATGTGAATGGCAAGTGAAATTGTTGGTCATTTCTCATACCATTCAGAGCAGTCTTATTCTTTATCGATTCTCTTCATCTTAAAACAGAAGTCACCATGGCTCTTTCAGAGACCACCAGGCATGCGTGATCTGCTTCCACTAGTGTTAGCAGACACATTAATTATATTCACATAGCAAACAAACTCATCCTACATAGAATATAATGCATTGTGTATTATATCTGCTGCATAGTTATTCAGTTTATCAGCTGAGGGTAACTGTATCTTCACATAAAGGTGTATTTTAGTAGATTTATGAATGTTCTCTTGCTGGACTTCAGTTCCCCCCCCCAGTTCCTCATATGACAGTAGTTTCACTACAATGTGTTTGACTGAAGTAGGGCTTTAACATCAACTTGGATTGATAAGTCAGAAAAGCATTAGAAGGTATGTTGGTTTAAAAGTGGGAAGCACAGAAGAGAAATCCATTCCTGATGCAGTCTGAAAAACTTTACAGCTGATTTTATGTTGAGGCTTCAATACTCTCAGAAATTGAGGAACATATAATTTTTAAAATAGATGGTGAGATAGACCAAGTAGAACAAACTTGACATAACCTAGACTCAGAACTGTCACAAACAAAAAATTAAAACCGTTTTAGCACACATTCAACAGCAAAATAAATGTGTATCTCCCAGTAAAGGCATCACAGAATGCTATTCAGTTTTGGTAGGTATTTAGGAATTGAGAAGATGACCAGTTTAAGGAAGGATGAAATCTGGGTGAGTACGACTCTAGAAAACTTTATTGGATTATTTCTGTCTTTGTACATTTGGTTTTTGAACTGTTGAAAAATCCTTTGAGTGGGGCATAAGCACTTAGTAATCTTAATTGCAATGCTGTTGATTGAGACATCTCCAGTTGCAAGTTCAGAAGACTATTGAAGTTATACCTGGAGTCATCAAGGTGACTGATTATTTCTAAATTTAAAGGTGCTCTACATTTTGTCAGTTTTCACTGATCCTTAACTTCAGTGACTGCTGAGAGACTCTTGTTACAATATCCCCAGTCCCCAGGGGTTACTGTTTAAACCACTGTGGCTGGTGACGGGGTCATGCATGAACTGTATGTGAGATGGTAGAAGACTTGAAAAAAATTACAAAAGCATGTTTCATTGTCAGAAGTATTTTAGAGCAGGATCATAGAGTACAAAACCTGAAATCTGAAACCATAGCCAAAGTGTTTGCAATAACAATACAAACCCAACACCAGATTATTTTACTGTTTTCAAAGCTTTGAAATTTGACTGAATTACCCTATAAAATGGTTTAGCAGTCTAAAGGAGATACTCCTGTTCCACTTCAATAGTGCTTTGTCTTTCCTTGAGCCATACCATGGCTGTATTATATTACAAGAAAGTGTTAATCAAAGGAGGGAAAAAAAAAAAAGTACATTGCTGTTTAATAGATTTTAGAGGTTCTTGTGGTTCTACATTCACTGGTTTTATAAGCACATGGCAATGCTCAGTGTGTATCAAAGGCATTCTCTGGCAAAACTACCTGGTTTCCCTCAGTTTTGAGAAACTTTTTTTTATGACTTTTGGTTTGAACTCAAGTGTTCAAGTGACTTTTAAAGAACAGTCTTAAGACTTTTAACTGTGTTTTCTAATGTCAGCATTTCTGGACTGAAGATGAGCAGTCTGCTTGCCTGTAAGGGAAATGAGTTGTTGCTGACAGGCTGTTGTCAGCAGTGAGTCCTGTCCTCATTCACCTTTTCTCAGCTGCTGCTGAAAACTGTTGAGTTGCTGGACATTGTGGCCCTGTTCACAGGAGCCAGGAGAGATGCCTGCAATCGGGTCTTACTTGTGCTGTCTGTACTAGTGTTGAACGCTGCTCTGTCCCCACTAAGCCAAGCTGTTTTCATCAGCAGAAAAAGGATGATTGTCCTTTGCTGAAAACATAGTTTGGGATTATTAGCTGACTGTAGGTGGCCTAAAACTGTGCCATAGAGACAAACTGCTGCTTTTTACGGGTTTAAAATGCTTGAGTCTGCTGTTTTAGTGAAAGAATCAGTACTTATTTTACTTTGCTTATTAAATTGTCACTTGCCAATAATGTTCACTTGCAACTTTTGAATGGTATCTAAAGAAAAAAATATTGGGTTTATATATCTAAGTGTGTTCATGTGTATGTGTTCAGATGATAAACAGTGTTAATTTGGGTTCATTCCATTCTTCACCTTCCCCCATCCCGTGGGCTCCTGTGGATTGAAAACCATTTGATCTATCTGTATATGTAAAGACAAGAAAATAAATCCTAGGTGAAATTCAGTTGGGGCATACAGTGATTCAGAGAATTCAGAGATTATTGAATGCAATACTTTTGCGTGCCGCCCCCCCCCTTTTCTTTTGAGTGATTTTCCCACACACCACACCACCACCACCTGTTCCCCAAGTTGGAAGTCCCTAAGTTCTTTTTGATTTAGTAACCATTTAACACCTTTCCCAAATATTATGAATTTAGGAAGCATCCAAATCATTTAAGTATGCTTTTAAATCCATGTCTATTCTGAGCATGCACATACAATCAAGGGCAGATACTTTTGTGCTGATAATATGTCCTCAGAACAATTTCTCTGTGCCAGTGAAACTGTGAAGAATGATGACTTGAGAAGTTACTTAAACTCCTTCATTAACTTACAGAGTGCACGTTTATAATTTTTTTGCCTTTAATTTAGAAAGTCTTTGTTGCAGAAGACATTTAGGCAGAAATAGGAGTTTGTTTTGAAGGCACAGTTTAGGATTGATAGGAATTATTCTACTTCATTATTTTAATATATTAATCCATGGTGTACTTTGTGTAGATTACTTTTTTCAGGAGGAACTTCCTCAGAAGAAAACCAAAATGCTAATTCTAGCCGCAAAACCACTCTGTATGTGGCAAATTCTGATGAAATATTTTTGGTTTATAGTTAGATCTTTAAAAATAAATGTTCTAGTATTAAACCAGCTACCAAATATTGTATTCAAAAGAGTAAAAGACCTTTCTTTTGATTTTGTTATTGAAAGCGAACAAGGATTGGCATTATTAGGACTATGTTGCCTCTCAGATTTTATTGTGAGAATATTTGAAAAGGAAGGAGGCTCGAAACGGTTTGATCTTCTATGAAGCTGCTTTTATATTTGAAAGCCGGAAGTTTTAAAGCAAAAGCACTGTGTTTTCACGATGCCTGAACTGACAGGACTGAACCTATGTGGTGGAGTTTTCCAGCGGGAATATCAGGAGACACATTTGCAGTGGCGGCCGTAGGTAGGATTTCAGCTGCAAGCGCTGGGGCGCCTCATGTAAGCAAGAGAAGGAGCGCGAGGTCCTCGCACTGACTCAGCCAGCCTCTGATCTAGCCTGAGTCAGCGGCAGCCCCCAGAGATAGCAGCTGTAGCCCCAGGTGTTAAATATGTGACAGCAGCTTGATCTATCGACCACTGTAAGAGGGGGCTTTGGCCTAAATGAAAATTCATGAAAAATTGATGAAGTCCCCAGATTATTTTTTTTTTTCCCCTTTCCCTTTTCCAGTGCTGTGCCATTGCAGCGAGGAGAGATTAAATGAGGTGCTGAACGCTTTAGTGGCAAAGAGGTTGTGGTTCAAAGGTTAGGGGTCAAGGGAGGGGAAAAAGGACCGATTTTCTACCTTACTTTCCCTTAAAAGAAAACACAAGGCTTTTCAGATTAGCTGGGATTTGCTGCCATTTTAATATAAGAATAAAGCTCAGGCATATTCACAAATAAGATTCTTTTCTGCATGGATTGCCAAAGGGGGTAGGAGTGTGTGGGCTGGAGCTAATGGAAAACAGTGGAAGACAGAGTCATAATTCAATGGGAGAACCAGAAATAGATTGAATTTTGTAATGGCAGTATAAATTTGGGTTTCCATCTTTCTGAGTCTGTGCTTGAACTGAAGTCATTTGGAGAAAGAAGAGGTCTTGCATTATTTATGTGTCACAGATTGCTTGAATAGCAGGCTTTGGAACACTCTCCAAACATAATGATCCTGTTTATGTTAGATCCCAAACTGAATTATGTTTCTATCTGTAACACGAGAGGTTATAGTAGCACACTGTGTATAGTGTGAAGAGTCACAGGTGTATTCCAGAGCAAGCATAAGACAGGTCTTAAACACAGGCAACAGTAATCTTGCAAATAAAACAGGCACGTTTTAATGCTCAGTGAATAAAGGCTGAGAGGTATAAAATACATGCTATGCAATCATCTATGTACCATAACACTAAGGACTATTTGCAGGAGTATGTGCAAAAGGCTGCAATATGTTCATAATAATGGAATCATTAATTTCATTTGAGATACTCAGGGTAAAGACCACCTGTAAAATAGGATGAAAAAAAGCATGGGACTGTAAAATGGGTGGATGATGTTTTTCACCTAGTTGCTGTTCAACATATGGCTTAAATATAAAAGCTGTTATTAATTTTGTTACTGACAATTTCAAAGTCCGATTTTCTTTGGGGTTACTTTGACATGTGGAGAATGCATCCTTTTTATTTACTTATACTCCTCCTGCCCTCATCCTGCTCAACAGTTTGAAAGGCTTCCTGTCTGAGCTGGTGGGTTTTTGCTCTCATCAAGAGAGAAGTAACTCTTGTAGAAGTTGAAATGCTGGAAACTGTGATCCTATGGACGAGCCATATCAGGACACTGAAAAGCATCATGCTTTTTCTTTACATGGCTATTATCACAGCATACTTCATGAAAATAAAATTCCCATCATAGAAGAAAATAAATGAAATTTTATCTATTTACATAATCAGTGAAAAGGCAGATTTCACAAAATGGGGGAAAACTTGAAACCTTTTCTGTACTTCTGAAGCTTTCAATAAGAAATTTCTTTTGATTAAGATGAAACCATTCAGAATAGCATTGTTATAAACCATTACATAGTACGGCATATTGGTATAGGACATAATTTCTACAGTTGCTATTAGAAGTTAAAGCGGTTAAGAAATACTAATGAATGAAGCCATGTCAGACAAGCCAAGACTTGACTGACTGATGTCGCTAAGTTTTCTTTTGGGACAAAAAAAATAGTTCTAATTATTTATTTTATTAGTTTAGCTTTTAGCAGAACATGTGGTCCTTCTGCTTCTGAATTCACCTAGATGTTTGAGAGGGAATGATTTCCTGTTTTGTTTTGGGTTGTCGGGTTTGGTTTCTTTTCTGGTACCAGTAGCCGAAGTGAACTGGAAGTTTTGATAGAGGTACTCTTCACCAGGAGAAACTAAATTGCATTTCTGCTCACTAATATGTCTCACAGACTAAAATCATGCTTCAGCATTGATGCCTTCAATGTGGACAAAAAAAGTGCTTCCCGTCATCATCTGATAGGATGCATAAAATGCATCGTTACATTTGCATTTCTTATCCTTTGAGCTCCATTTGGACATGCAGGTTTAAGTGTTTATTTCAAGGCCAACAATGCTAATGACTCCACACATTTAAGAGCTGTCACACTGGTCATAGATCCAAAGATATCCCTGGAGGTATTCAAGACCTGTCTGGATGCCTATCTGTCTAATATGAGCTAGGGAGCCTGCTTTGGCAGGGGGTTTGGACCCAATGATCTCTTGAGGTCCCTTCCAACCCCTACAATTCTGTGATTCTGTGTGATTCTGTGATATTTAACATGATTTTTGTCATCAAGCTGTACAGTCCCTGTAGGCTTCTCCAGACCTTGTTCTTGTTCTCCATTTTCTTTTTCTTGCACTTTTGATTGTGTGGTCATCTCCCAGCAGACTTTTTTGGGAGGTAGATACAGTACAATAAGCTCTAAAAAGAGATATGCTGGTTCTCACAAAACAAGCAATCTTGGGTACCAGAAGAATGGTACTCAGCTAGTTATATGTGTTGAGAAGAGTGCACCAACCCTGTGAAAAGTTTCCTTAACAGCTGCAAGTTGGTTCCACTATGTGAATTCCATCAGAACTGGCGAGTATGTCTTTGCAGTGCACTCTTTTGCGCTGTGTAGTCTTACAGTCTAGTATCATCCCCAGCATTCCTGTAGTAGAAATAGTGTCTTGCATCCAGAAATGGTTAGAGGAGCTTTCTGTAGGTCCTCTAATTTTATTCTATGAGTTATTCTCCCTTGATCTACTCTTTTTTTTTTCACCCTACTTAAAAAGAACAGTCAATGTTACATTTTTAGAAGCTACATTTGCAGTGTGCTCAATCTGATTCTGCTTCTAATAACTTCTTGCACATTTCCTCATTTGATTTTTATCGGCTTCCTTCTTCCCCTTGCCTTTGATTCTATTTTACTTTTTAAAATCAAATCCTGCTGTATATATATATATATATCTTTGAATGTTCTACCTGATAAAATGTTCAAAGCTAAGGAACTACTGATGACTTTACAGGAACCTTGAAAGAGATCAGCTATTGGCTGATCTGTTAGTGGGTGCATCATTATGTTCTGATTTTTGTTGTTGTTGAAATTTCTCAGATTTCTAGTTCATCTGCGAAATAAAGGATAGCAAGATAAGCATTTTTATTAATCCCATTCCTTTGCTCATACACCAGTATGCACATTTAAATATTAACTGAAATGTTAGCTATTGTTGACATATGCTTCAGGTGTACTATTCTGTGATGTTAGGCTTAAAAAAATACCCTACTCATTTGACGTGGTATTTTAGACCATTCCATTGCAAAATGTTGCATGATCTCAAATCTAGTGAAGTTCATTATCACAGTAATTAACAGTAATTATTAGTATGTGATAGATGAATATATTTTCATATATATATGCACACACACATATGTGTGTAGATGTATACACATATATGTGTGTATATTTATAGGGTTTTATTCTGATAGTTGTATTTTCTTGAGAACACCAGAACCTCATCTTTCCTCATCTTTCTTTATTTTTTTTTTCTGTCTGTGTTCAGGTATGTTCTTTCCAATGTTCCCTGTTCCACTTCTAGAGTACTAAAATTTAATCATGCTGTGGTGATACTTCCATTTCAAATGTTCCCAAGGATGCTATACTTTGAATAGGTTTCTAATATTTGGAATTTCTGTGAGAAACGAAGTGGTAGGTTTGTTCAATTCCTCTTACCTGAATTTGGCAGTGATGATGTATACTGATACTTGGGGAATTGCTTCATCACAGTAGAGGAGGGAGACATAGACGTCACTTTCTGCTGTACAAAGGTATGTAGATACTTGAAGAACTGGATCAGAGCTGTATGCTATGCAGCTGTATTTTATAATTCCATTCAGAAACATTTCAAGTCACATTTCGAAAAGCAGTTTGTTGCCTTTCCACTTCATCCCAGAGCTTGTTCCAATCCCTGTCTCTGTTGGAAGCCTGCCTTAAAACATAAGTGTTCCAATGGTGAGAAAGTTCTGATGTTTCTGATATAAACATAAGCATACCTTATGTAAGCTGCTTCTTGAGGCTTTTCCTTTAGTTGTTTTTCTCTCCTTTGTATTTGTAGACCACAGTGGTGTGACTTCTTATGAAGATAAACAAGGAAAGCTTATGTCTTCTCTTGGAAAATATTTGCTTGACCCTTGTAGTCATTCTTCACCTCTTCTAGTCTGCACCCATTTTCTAAGACATGGGTGCATAGATTTCATCTAACTTTTCAAGACGGCTGTGTTGTGTATAATGAACTATTGTTAATAACTACCTTCACTCTTCGTTTACCTAAGGGTCCTGTGATCACATGTTACTTTTTCAAGCATTTGGTAACTCGCAGTCATTCTGTAGTAATCTGATGCAGACCTTTCTCTTCCTCTGTAATTTGTAACAGTTGAGCTTCTACTTCGCTGTAAACATGCCTGTGATCAGTTCGAAAGCATATGACCTTGCACTTCTTACTATTCCACTTTGTCTAGTGTCTCCTACACTAGTCTTCAATGTTCTAGTTCTTCCTGTTTAATGTTATCCTGCTGGTTTGTACTGAGTTTATTAACTAATCTTGTATGGCAAAGTAGAAGGTGGCCTTGGCATTCAGATTCAGCTGCATCTTGCCAGAGGACTTTGCTGCTTCTAACAGGATGTGAACCCACCTCTTGCCTACTCCTTAATAAAGATAATTTTGTAAAATAAAAGGTAAAGCAACAAGTTTCTGTCAACCTATGAACAAAATACCAATCTATAAAGGTTGAGCCACCTTAATATTGCTTATGGGAAGGCAATAATTTTACTGACTCTCATTCTGCTTCTGTTACAATCTCAAAACAACAATCTGTACATGAGAATCTGAGGGAAAATATCCCTGGTTTAAACAGCTACAGTGAGTAGCAGTCTTGCAAAATAATTTCTTGGTTAATCTTTTGAATTATTTTTCCAGTTGTAATGTGTGCAAAAAGTTCTCCATTTTCTGTAAATATGCACATACAAAGGTATAGTTTAGAAGAATGTAGGTGTGGGGGAAAAAAATCATTACCACCTTCTGACTTCCACTTTTGGAATTAATTATTCAGTGGTATACATGTACACATGGCAGCTACGGTATTTTAAACTCTGAAAGCTGACAGATAATTGGACAATCATTGTATTTTAGCAGAGACAGATATTAAATGTAACCACACTTGAATTTCGAATGTAAGAATTCCTTTGTTTTGTCCAGAAGAGCACTACTGGAGGAAGTTATATAAAATTTCTTCATTTTTATTTTATATGGAAGAATGAAATTAGTGATGATGAAAGAAACCAGTATCCTCAAGATAGTTTTTGATTTATTTCAGTGATAGATGCAAATATTTCACAGCTTTTACATATAATCTTTGAAATATGTAGATTGTCACCTGTTCCTATGAAGAGACAATTTGACTGCAGCATGGTGTCAGAGCGGTTTTGAGAAAATTAGATTTTTTTTGTTTCTTGCTTTTGAAAGCTGAAACTGTGATCTCAGCTTTCAGGAGAACTTTGCTCTTTTACATCAGAACCAGTGGCATAATGCCTGACTGGGTCACACCAGATGGTCCATATTGCCTGGTGGTCTGTATTGGGTAATAACAGTGTTTAAAGACAGTGTTTACAATGATGCATGAGCTTCCACATTTTAAGTGGCTCGTTGCGCTCATGACTTCTGTGGGAATACAATTCTTGGTTAGAATCGGAAAAAGGCATATGTAGTGGAAAACCTGTAGGTGTTGAAAGCCTCTGGTATGGGTGAAATGCTGTCACCTTAGTCATGCAGATATTTCTTGTACTTATTCCAAGATTGTTTTTGTGAAACAAATGCGTACGTAGAGTTAAGGGTTTTCTTTCTTTGCAGCTCACTTTTTTTTTCTTGAAGTATAGAATATTTAGAATGTTTTAAAATGAAGTTCATAAAGCCCATATGAGAGCACAGTTTGGGTATAAAATAGAAGTTACTAAAGCAAATTGGAAAGTTAAATGAACCTTTTCAATGTATGTCAGGATGGCTTTTTCATCTAGCAAAACATCTTGGTTACTAAAGAGTAAATGACCAAAAAAAAGTTAACTTGAAATTATTTTCTGAAAGTTTTTGCTTTTGTGTTCCATCTTTGTTGTTTCTAACTCTGTCCTCTGTCTTCTCATTTTTATGTATTTCTTTGATACTTAAGGGTCAGCAACTAGAAATTACAGGATTTACAAGTATTCTAGTTCTTGGGTTGATTAAATTGTCTTGACTCTTTGGGTAGTTGGAGGGGGTGATAAGCTACGTACATTAGAGCCTGTACCCATTCAATTAGCATATGTTCTTATTCTGCTGAAGAGGCAACATAATTACCTGACACAAGTCTCTGAATTCCATTCCTTGACATGCATGCCTAAAAGTCAGTGGTGGCAATGCTGAACATCAGTCATGTTTTCTTTGAGACTGAGCCATCTGTTCAAGGTCATGTATCATGTTGATTGCAGGAGCCAAATCTGGTAGTGTATCATAAGAATTTGAGAGTCTTCATTTTGCTTGCCTGCCTCTGCCTACTATGAAAAATGGATGACTCCATGCTTTTGGTCAGATTGTGTTCCCATTTGAGCAGCATCTGATTCCGAATTATTTTGTTTCTGTAAATTTTGGACTTTTTATAGATGTTATATGTATTATGTAAACTTTGATTCTATCGATCTTACTGAAAGATGAGGAAACACCCCACCCCCTGGGGAGCACTTAATATAAATAAGCTTTTCTGAAAGTAGGCCATAGGGAAAGAAATTCCAGAAATTCCAACAGTTTCCTTGGTCTCTAAGAAACTTCTTGCAAAAACAAAGCAAAAAGCAAAACAATCATAAAAACCCCATCACAAACCACCAAACCCCACCATGATCCCACCTACACATCCTTCCCTCCGCCCCCAGAAAACTCAACCCTGAATGCAAAGAACCAATAGAAATCTAGTGGTGGTGATACAGCTTCACCTGTAAATTGCTGTAGAATTGCTTCTTTCCAACCCGTGTCATTAGTCTAAACAATAGCCACACTGAAGCCCATGCTTTTACATTTGTTGTGAAACTGGAAGTGTGGAGTTTGTGATAGAGCCCCTTGATTTCTTAATCTAGATTTTCTTGTCAAATAACTTGGTCAAATTGTAAGGACTTGTTTTCACCTGCTAGAGTAAAAGCTTCTCTTTGACTACTCTCTGGATAGTTCGCTTGCTAATTTATTCATTGAAATTTATTCACTGAAATATTTTGACCAATTATCATAAATGCACTGTGTACATGTGCAGATGTAGGTTTGTATGTAATTTTTCTCCTTATACACCTGCATACTGAATGAATGAGAACTTGATTTCTGTTGTATTAAGCCCCTATCACAGTTGTTTTATTCCAGTGCTGCAGATGTGCTAAAAAGATAGTTTAATTATACTGAATTATCTCTTGAAAATAATTTCATTTTCACGGAATGGCTCATTAAGAGGAATGGGTGTAAAAAAAGTTAAAAGCAATGAGAAAGGAACAATTCTGGATCATCATGCCATCAAGTTCGTAACAATGGCATACAGAGCTAGTAAACAAATAGAATGTAGGATAAAGTATATTTATTAATGATGTATTTATTTGATAAAGTTATAGGTAGTTATAATGAAATATTGGCAATATTGTTTAGGGTCTGTACAATATTAAGCTATTCAACTATCATATAGCTTATTATAATACTACATACCTATAAAAATCTGTATAAATGTGAAAAATAAATATATATTTTAAACATTTTATTTTTAAAGTAAGGTCTAATACTGCACATACTTTGGAAATTGTAATGGGCAGTGTTGGGCTTTTGATGTCATCCGTTGCTTTCTGTGCTTCAAGGAAGCTATGTCAAGCACACAGTGTATACAATATGCACATGTTATAACCTGTGTGCTTCCATGCATTCTCACTGTATATCAGAAACAGACTAAGGCATTGTGTGCTCCTTTTCATCTCTTTCCAGTAATCAAGTACTATGCAAACAGTTACAGAAGAAATAAAAATAGATACATTTTTTTTCTGATTTTTAGCAGTACTCTCTTCAACATGCTTCTGCTGTGATACCTATAGGGTATTTGTAAAATATCATTTTTTTTCTCCTTTTCTAAGTAAACTTAAAACAACCCTAGGAACTCAAGGACCAGTGCAAATAAGGATCTGTTCTTGATTCCATATGTAGCATCAACTGCAGGGAATAGGCGTACACTTGTGCCAGCCGTGTTAACATTTCCTATCCCAAGCTCCTCAGTTGAGGTGACCTCTGATGTGCCTGCTACAGTGAGTGATGGAGTTAATGAGATCCAGCGACACCATGACCCTGACACCCTCGTGGCCTTGGTTTCACTCATCCATCTTCCTAGCCCCACAGGCTGTGATGTGCTGCATGGAGACAGAATTAAACAAGTGTGAATAAACAAGTTCAAAGCTTTCTGTCATGGCTGCCAACACAGAACATCAAGAAAATGAGGCATTAATAACCCAGTGCTGGAGATGCATGTTGTTTTGCTGTAGGAACACCTGGGTAAAGTACCACTTGCTATGCAATCAGTTTTTTGCATGCCAGGAAAAGTTTGTTTAAGAGTTTTCTGAATGGTGCAAGATTTGGCCTGTCATTCTTCTTAGTCATGAAGCTGGCAGCAATCAGACCAGAGGTAGAGCACATGATCGAGAAAGGTGCTGAAAAGCCTTCTATGAAAGCAGTACCCTTTGCTTGTATTGTGTCTTATTTGTGCTTTGGTTCATCAGAAGTGTTTGCCAAGAATTTTGTGGTCTTGACCTAATCTATTTACAAGAGGAAAAAAAAAAAGCCTGAGATGGATTTCCAAGATTATTCTCTTAAGGAAAAATCTTGCAAGCATTTTGTCATAGCATAACAAATAGGTTTTGTTTATGATTTTGCTGTGATCATGATTATTCTATGATCTGGGATTGAATCTGTATCTGTGGGTAAGATGCTGAGATGCGCTTTTTCCTGGTTGTGACAGTGGTTTAGGTAGTGTCTGTCATCTTTTTAGGATGCTGTCTTTGCCCTATGGCATTTTCTGATCAGTTGACTAGTTGGCAATTAAATACATTCATTTAGTTCAATGAGTCAGAGCTGTTGTAGGTAGAAAATTACTGATGGATTATCAGTTTCATCACCTCTGACATCCGGCCTTAGCATAGTTCATCATCTGAGAATTCATAACACATTTGCCTGAGCAATAACATGCTCAACTACCTGTGTGGTCATGGATCTAGGTACTAGGAACACTGTGTTCAGGATTGATAGGACAGATGTCACAGAAATTAGATGGCATAATCCTTTTTGGTGATAAAAGCACCCATTAGTACCAACTACTAAAAAGTGTGCTAGGGTCAGTAGGAAGCATAGTAAGTTACAAAGCTGTAATTCACTGATATTTTTCTTTTCCTGGAGTGTTTCAAGATATAAAACTGCTTTTCAGAATTGGAGGAACTTTGACATAAGAGTAACTGGACGCTTATGAGGCAGAAAATACATAATGATTTTTAAAGTCTAACAAAGTCATACTGAAACCTGGACTTTTTTTTATTCCTGTTAGAAAGTAAATCTTATCTAGGCTGTTGGTCAGTAATAATAAGATTAGGTTTCCCTTCCTAGAGTCTAATCCTGAAATTACTAAAGCAAGCCCAGGTGGAGGTGGTGCATTACTCTACTTCTACATTGTGAAAATGAAGATGACTTGTATGGAAATTTGTGATAGAATGCCCTAGAGATATATTGAATGAAGAGGAAGGATCGTTGCAGACGCCTGAGCAAACCTTGGCAGTCATGATGGGGAAGTTACTCCTTTAATGAGAGCCATTTTCTCAGTGGTTTCTGTTGTTGTTCTTATAATTTTTACTTGTATCTTATTAAACTAAAAACATTCTGTTCTTCCTCTTGTGGGATTATGACTGCTGCTTTGTCTGTGATCACTAAACAGTAGATCCCTCAAATACCTCTGACTTCATAAAGGTTCAGTGGGCCCTCATGTCTTCTGTATTTTGGATCTTTGGAATTGAATTTTTTTTTTTTTTTAAAATTTTATTTCTCCACAGTTTCTTTTGCCATTATCACCATAGTGTCTTCCTACCATATTTTTACAAATCCTTTTTCAATGGCAGGGCATAGGGTGTTAAACATAAAGTTAGTTTGCGATAGCATGTGCATTCAATAACCAGATATACAACAGTTCTTCTATTGGTTAATGATTTCTTCCACAGAAGAAAAATGCTACAGCATGGGAATGGCTAGTCAAACTCCTGCACTTTAGCCTGTGGTTTTACTGAAAAGTTCTTGTGTTTCTTATTTGAGTTATGCACTTCACAAAGGGAGTTGATTTTTCTACTAGGTGTGCTACCTGTTACATACGAATAATGAGAGGGGGAAGATAAGGAAGGAAAAAATGGTAAATGACTGGAATGAAACAAAAAGGGGCAAAGACTTGTTAAGAAAAATACTTCTTCAGCAGTTAAGATCCTATGGTAAGCTTTTTCTTTTTCTGGCTTACTGGAGCATCCTAATGGTTGGGGTTTTTATCACTTCAGAGAGAAAACCACTAAAATTGTTCTTTCTTCCTGATGACATGTCCTTATTTTCAGTAATCACACAAAATATCGAACAAGATTAGAAGTCCTGGATAAAAGGCATATACCGTCCCCTGTTGTTTCAATAACTTCATGTATAGACCTATGCTGGAAGACAGAACTTATAGAGCATCTGCTATATTCTTCCTGTTCATTATGTATCATAGTTCACTGGAGAGACACTTTCAAAGTAGAAGTATTTATTTATATTAATTTAAGGATGCTGCTATCCTGTAACTTTGAGTATATTAGGTTTCCCTGATAACGTATGCAGCTTGAACCTTAGGCTTTGCTTAAATGTCACTTTGTAGTTTGAATAGTTATCTCTTCCTGAAGGCATTGTAATGAAAGGCGTAATTTCAGACTGTGCTGTAACATGCAGTGATCTTCCATAATGAACAGAACATCGACTTTGGCTTAAGTTACTGCTAACCCAGTGGCAGAGTAGGCATTAAATGGCTGCACAACAGGGAGGGTGTAATATAAGTGTGCTGTCCTACTGTTGCTATCTCAAATATAGCCTTTTCTTTGGGGAAATGCTTGAAAATTATATATTCAGCATGGCAAGGTGACTTGCAGAGAAATGCCATTAAAACAGGTGAAAACTTTATATGACACCCTAAGTCCACTTATCTACCGATTGATGAGTTGCTGGTGTTCCTGTCCAAAGGTCTTTATTTTCACAAGGTTTTGTGTACCTACAAAGACTAATCTTGGTGTCAAAGTGTTGTACAAAGCCCATTCCTTTCAGCAGATGCTTGATATAAGGTGGGTGAACCTGCAAATGTAAGCTTTCTATAGCTGTTGTTTTGAACGTTCATTTGTAGGATTTTGAATTTTATTAAAGGAAAACAAGTTGTTTTAAAGAGAATAATAACATTATTTATAAATAATACAAATAGCACCAGCTTCTTAGCCCAAATGTTGGATATACACCATGTACTATTTAAGAAGTATAAAAGGAAAAATAGGCACGATTGCTTCAGAAACAAGCCAAATGTCAATTTCCAATAGCAGTATATTGAGGGAAATTATGAAAATTTACAGGAAATAAAAAAGCCACCCAAAGAACAAGTGCCAAACATGCTTCACCCCCCTATGATGGTACTCCTGTGTTTCCTGTGTTTACTGACTTGAGAAGCAGATTTATCCAATACACTTTTGAGTTGTTGACATCGAAGATACAATTAAGCATAATGACATATCCAGTAGCGAAGTGAAGATTTCAAGTTTATTGGTCACTATACTTCATCTTGCGGGGCAGGACAGACAGTGCAGCCAGAATGGGGTTTCATTGTTAGGTGGCTTTGAACAAATATGACTTTTAACCTATAACCCTGTGGACTTCAAAAATGATGATGAGAGGGAGTTTTTAGAGAAGTATTATTCTCATCACTTCAAGTGTAATAAAGTTTCTGTGTTGGCATTATACCAGTTATTAACAAATGTCTTTATAGAAACAAAATTGTTTTACTTTGGTAATGGGCTAGTAGTCATGTTTAAGGCTAAAGAAGTTGTAACCCTTAATTCTTACTATTATTAATCTAGTGGGTTTTATTTCAGGGAGGCTGAAGAGCCTATTTCTTTTCCTTTCCACTTTTTTGGGTCTTTGAAGTACCTAATTCCCATCCTTCTTTTAAATCATAAACAACTTTAGGATCCATTTAATATAGCAGTTCCATAGAGACATCTTTTAATTCCTCATCGTTTACAAGTATGACATTTGAAACCTTTAATGTCATGTGCAGCCAAAGGGGAAAGATGCTTTGAGAGGAGGCAAAATGATTGATTGGAATTTTTTATTATTATTTTATTCCCCCAAGAGGATTAAACTACAGTTTTATTACTGGTACTAAAATAAAAGTCAGACCCAAACCTTACAGTCAGTGCTTGTATCGGTTAACCAATGAATAGATTTTGTTTAAGCTCCTAAATTCCTTCCATGGGTTCAAAATGCTGTCACTATGAAAAGAAACCATTTTAGAAGCAGATTGCAGAAACAAAATTTCTCCTTTTAATTGATTCTACTATCCATTGTAAAATGTATTTGCTAGTATACATTTTGATTTCTTCCTTTTAGGTAACGTTCATTTCAGGTTTGGACTAGAATGGATGAAAGTGCCATGGTTTCAGTACTTTATGCTGTTACAGCCTTCTATGTATTACCACTCCTATTTTACTAACTATTTGCCAGTAATTCTGTATCTTAAAAGAGTTTGTGAGGTTAAGTACATTGCTGATGTGAAATGCTAAAATAATGCTCGTGCATTAGGTGGCTGTGAGACATTCTGTTCCTGTTGATACAAGAGCTCTGTTTACCCACTGGATACAGCGAGTGTTTAACCACATGCACGGCTTTGTACACACGTTGTTCTTTTAGCCCTGGGAGACTTCACGTGCATATGGCTGCTTGGTTTCTTACGTGGCTGCAAAAGTACCTCAGACTCAACTGCCTACTTGATTTTCCTTTTGATAAATGTTTTGCATATATTGAGAGGGGAAAAATGATGATAAGGTATTAATCTAGAGGGATTATCCCAAAGTGTGGAAGAAAGATATGAGGTACTTGAAATGACTTTTAACCCAAGTTTGACATTTGACTTGCTTTGGAGTTGATAATATCCTTTTGAGATCTCTACCTTATAATCAACCTCATTAATTCTGGTGACTTCTCTTGTTTCCTTTTATTGACACATAAGATGTATTATTTTAGAAAATGAATTCCAGTCCTTTGTCACAATTCCCCGTTCCAAAATGAAGTAAGGTTAAACTACACATATGCTTATAATATGACAATAGTTCTGCTCTTTCTCTGGGGGAAGCATGCAGGAATTATCAAGTTAGACCCTAGAATTTGCATCAATTGTTGTGATGTCAAAGCTGCCATATTAATATTCTTAGTTTTCCATTTCAGTGGTTAAGTATAATACAGATCAATCTAATGAGGTTTTAGGTGCACTAAGTACTTTTTGCTTTTAAAGCTGTATGGTCTTGAGTTAAAAATAAGCTTTTAAAACATATAGTCATAACTGATAAAAACTTGTAGTTCTAAATAAAAGGGGAGTTTAATTAGGAAGAAAATTAAGTACATAAGTCATCTGATTTTTCTTAAAACTGAACCTGCTATCTTTCTATTGAGATAGTGTTTAAAACTTTATAAATTATTTGTAGAGTTTGTTTTGACCAAGTTTTTAGGTGACCTCAGGCAGATCTAAGAATGAAAACTCTTGTTACAGGAGACAGCTATCTTTAACAGTTCTTGGTGTAGATGATGCTCATTGCTCTAATATCTAGATGTATTGAATTATTTTCTCATTAAATACACTGTTTCTGACTTTTGCTTGGCATGCTTCTCCCATGCCAGAACTGGGTTGCTCATAGGAACAAGTCCTGACTTATTTGCTAAGGTGCTTAAGTAGGCTTGGGGGTCAGATCTTAGGTTTCAAGTCATGGTTTGGATAGCGTAGGCTAGAGGAAGCGAAAGCAGGGCAACTTTGTTTGTTATGTAACAGTATAGACTTTTTTTTTTTGTTAATTCACACATGGCAGTGGCACATTTGCCCATGTAAATTGCTTGTTTTGGACAATGGAAAATGATGGGTGCAGTTATGTGGTGGTGGTGTGTGTGTATATATATATATATAAATCTCATTTACCTATATACTTATCTAGCTAAAAGGTGGCTTGTCAAACATTAATCCTGCTTTATTATAATGGTGTGCAATTGCATGAACATGTGCATAATTCTCTGATGGAACACAATGCCCGTAAGTGACCAAAATAGATGGACCTTGGTTACGTTTTTGCACCTTGCTTATTCAATGTTTTACTTGCACTTCAGTTCCTGTGTATTGAAGTCTCAATTAAGCGGGGATGGTGGTTTTTTTCCCCCTTTTAAAGTTTTTAGTGCTTATCTTGGCAATAAGAAGTAGCACTAGAAATATTTTGCAGGCATAGAACAAAGACAGCGCTAGCTTGTGACTAGAGCGCTATGGGCCAAATAGTCCATGATAAATTTAGAGTTTTCAGGCCAACAGTAGTGTTCTTTGTCCTTCTCTGGATTTCATGTAACTTCTGCCTTGTCCAAAAAACCAGAAGAAGTGTGAATTGATGCTATGATCGTTTAATGTGTCAAGCAAAAACTGAAGGGGAGCAGTGAAGTTTGAACAACTTGATAAATCTGTCACAGCTCTGACTGACTTTAACAAATTCCCAAACTCAGTCTGGGACATAGGCAGGGCCACCAACCTCCAAGCACCACCTTTCTGGGCAGCCTATTCCAGCACCTCACCACTCTCTCTGTAAAGAACTTCCCTCTAATGTCTAATCTAAACCTTCTCTCCTTTAGCTTTAGTCCATTCCCCCTTGTGCTGCCATTAATCTACCCTTTTAAAAAGTTGATTCCCCTCCTGTTTATATGCTCCCTTCAGGTACTGGAACGCTCCAAGGAGGTTCCCCCGCAGCTTTCTCTTCTCCAGGCTAAACAAGCCCAGCTCCCTCAGCCTCTCTCCGTAGGGGAGGTGCTCCAGCCCTCTAATTATCTTCGTCGCCTTCCTTTCAACCCTCTCCTAAAGTTCCACATCTTTCTTGTATTGGGTATATGGTATTTCCTTTTGTTAACTATAATATGTGCTGTTTGGAATTGTTATGGTTCAGCAAAGAAAACACCCAGTACTTGCATAATAATGAAGAAAATACAACAAAATCTTTAGAAAAATAATGCTGTTTGCTTTTTTCCCACCTGATGAATCAAGATAGAGATTTATGAAGCCGCATTTGTGAAGATCACTGAATGTCACTTGGTGCTCATGTCCTGTGGCATGGATTTAAGCAGCTATGGATCAAAACAAAGACTTAAAACCCTTTGAAATCTTAACCAATGACACATTACCCTTTTACGAACCCTTTCTTAATCAGAGCCATAATAGTGACAGTATGACCCTTGCATTTCATGAAGAAACTTGGTCCCATGTAGCCAAGTGGCATACTATAATTCAACCTTAGCACAGCAAGCAAAGTATTCCTTTTAAAAAAAAAGGCTATAGTCTTTGAAGAAAAGAAATCCTGCAGACTGCCATGAAGTTGAAGTAAGACTTCCAATTGTGTATGCAGCTTCCAGCCATTGTACACATTTGACCCCCAAATGACAAAATAAATGAAAGCTGCTCTTCAAAGTAATGCAATCAGTTCAAAAATATTGTGCTAATAAAGTTATAAATTCTAATTGAAAGATTTATGGCAATCCATTTAGTTGTTACTAGGTTATTTGTGACAGACAGATGCAGAGTAACCTGATTAGAGTCAGTATTGTGATGACTTGTAACTGCAGAGGGGAATAAAGCTTTAAACCATTGTCATAGCCCATTCTCTGAGATACATTTTCTTTTAAATCAGTTTCCAAATGTATGACTCTTAAATGTAGGTTTGCAGCTGCCTCAGATTGGCCCAAAGAAAGTGCTAAAATGACTGGCAGATCTTCCATTACCTAAGTTTTAATTTGTAACTCAATTTCACAGATGGATTTATGAGATATTTAATTGAAACACTCTCTTCAATAGAAAATTATTTTTTCAATTAATTTTATATATAATATCTCACATTAGGAAAAAATAGTTTTAATTCAGTTAATAACAGAAATGCTGTTAAGGAGCGTATTCTTTTGAATTTGAACATCCTTTATGAAAATATGCTACCTATGTGTACATATCCTTGAAAAATGTAAAAGCAGTGCTTCTGTTAATGTGTACCCATATAATTTTAAGTGGAGGAGCTTAATTTTATTGGAACCAAATAATAGCTTCATGGATGGTACAAAGAAAAGGAAGCTACCTGTGGTCTAGTATGTATTCCTAGATTTAGTACTCAAGAAATGGACATTGCTTTATATTTTTCTTTAAGATATTGTTATATTCCAGTAGTGACACCCTTCAAAACATTTTATAAGTGAGAATTAATTCAGGTTTTTGTTTTTGTTTTTTTTTTTTTAACCTAGTTATCTTAACCAGGATTAACTAGGGAAAGGATACAGTTTGTATGATCAGGAATAAGATGTATCAACCTTTTGAGTAATGCTGTAGTACTATGTATTGCAAAGCAGTTCATAGTCCTAACCTCAGTGCACATGAATGCTTTGGCACAATAAAGCAATAACATGATCCCAGCTTGGGATTATTGGCAAGTACTGGCATTAGCCTTTATGATTAATATAGATCCCTTCCTGTAACATGCCAATTTATATTACATTCAAAGTTATAATCAAAATAAATGTATCAGTTACAGCTGTCAAAGGGGACTATTTGACAGAACTGCTTTTCTATTGAGAGTTAAAGGATTCTTATAACTCTGACCTTCTAGAATTGTATGTTTTACTAGCTGGCATTCATTTAATAAACTCTATCTCAAATGCTATAAGAGGAAATTCTAATTTACCAGAACATCTGAAAACTGTAAATCTGATCAATGAATGGATTATTAAATTCTGTGTTTATATAGAGTAGGGAGATTTCTTCGCTAAGTTGCAATACTGATTAATTCCCTGTTACTATTGACTAGTGAGTATGTTAACATAGTGGGGAAATATCAAGTGGGAAGAACTGTAAAGTGTGTGTCTATATTGATAGATTTTTGTAGATACACACGTTTGTGTGTGGTACATGCCTTTTTATTTTAGATTACTAGTCTTGCCTTAAGATTGTCTACTCTTTTTTTTTTTTTTAAATTTTTTTCCAAGAGTAGACTACTTTCTGTTGTCTATCATCTTAACAAGTTATGATCACTTCATTAGAAGAGGCCATGTTTGACTGCCTTCAGGATGACTTCTTGTGAGTGCTGTGATGGGGAAAGTGAAAGGAAGAAACAGGGTGGAAATTTAGAAACTTTGCCTCTTTCCAAACAACAGGGTTTTGTGATCCAAGATCCTCTGAATATCTCCTGTCAATGTCAGTCCTAAAATCTGAAAGGGTTTTAGAACAGGTTATAATACCTAGATACGTAGGACCAGGTACCTATCAGTTGTAAACTTCCCTTTCCTGTGCCATCAAAATCCACTCAAGTTACTGTTTACTGGTGTGAATTACCAGATTCTGAGATTCTGGCAATTAGGTACCCTGAAGATTTCATTGGTGTTATGTGTGTTTAAGCCCAGTTGAACAAGATATTCCCAGCAATTGTAACTTCTCTAACTTATTTCTAATGCTGTTCATTTAAAGCTCAACAGCCTGGAATGGTCAAATAATTCCCAAAGTGATGGATTAGCATGGAAAAAGCAGTTGAGGTGATCAAAGGTGCACGATAAATGTAATTCATCACATGGATATTACTGCTTTTTCTCTGAGAATTCTAGGGGATGATCATAAACACATTTTGGAAATTGGAAGAATTTCTAGTTTTAATTTGTGAGTCCTTATTTTAAATATTTCTTTAATCGTACACAGCATTGTGATTAATATATTAGAACTGATTTTCTACTATCTAGAAATACTAATGTTATCCACAAACTGTTGTGATATAGGAACAAAAGAAGATCCAGAGCTTGTAATCTCTTTCCAGTTAACTTTTATTCACCTGGAATATGACCCTTGCACAAAACTGAGAGCTCCAAATAGATCACATTAAGAACTGCAGTAATGAAATTTGAGATTTTCCAAGACTTCTCCACGTTGGAACCTGTTCCAACAGATGTGGTATTATGGAATGAATACCTAGAACCTTTAAATTCTCTGATGGTCTGGCCTACTATTGTGAATAAAAGATATGGTGCAACTTCTCTGCATCTGTAGCAGTTAAGGTGATCCTGAAAGGTGCTAGTACACAATTTCAATGAATTCCAGCAATTCTTGCTTTGAAAGATCAAACAAAGGATCTTTTCTATGCATATTTTTCTCCAGTTTAAGCATACAAAATCTCCAGTCCCATTTTCCATATTAGGGTTGGTTAACTATAATTCTGAATCTAATGCTTAAAAGTCAACAGTACACTTAAAATGCAGGATAATGATGTGCCATTTGAAATGGAAAGAGAATCTCTGTTTTGCCAGTTCTTATCTTAAATGTGTTTTTTTCATCTCTATTGTGACTCTTTCTTGTTTACTAATTGTTAAAGTAGTGTTTGTAAAGACTCATGTTGGATTCACTGATATTGATGTTTCTAAAATTTGGAAAATGTTTCTTAATTCTTTGTTGCAAACTGGATTTGGGGACAGTTTTAATTTGTAGTTGAAGTGTGTCACAATCTATGTAATTCCTGGTCAATCAGTGAAGTGGCTAAACTGAAGATTATTGTTCTGGAAAGTCTCAATTGATTCTTTCATGTGGGTACCTTTGCTGCACTTTTTCAGTCAAGAATTAGAAATGCTGCAATGGGTGTATTGTGTTTGTTCACATCCCTGTCTGTCAACACCTCGGGAACCTTTTCAGCACCCTTTCCCTACTACTTTCCCCTATCAAAGCATGAGTTGCATTCTAAGATTCTCATAAGATAATAATTTAATAGTAAATCTAAGACAGAAGACAAAAGGAAAGATAGTTCAAGAACGCATTGCTAATTTCTCTCTCAGCATAATCAAATCAGTACAGCTCTCCAGCCAGGACTTATAACCCTTAATAAGTCACTCTATTTGATTAAGAGGAATTGATTTTCTTCTACTGTGCATCATAGTGATTATGACAAATATGGTATGTACCGCTCACTTCCCTATCGTCCCTGCTAGTGTCCATCTGTTTGCAGGGTTGGCAGGTAGGGAGATGATGCAGTGTCATTAACTGCGGTTGGTGTCAGTACTCTGACAGCTGTGGAATTGAGTGGTTCCATAGATCAGAGCAGAAGCCAGTTGTGAGGGTCTTGCACAGCAATTACGTGCTTCTGACAACTCTACTGACAGCCTTAAATGCAGGAAATGATGGGACAGTAATTTGTAATTGCAACTAGGAGAGCAACTTGCAATTGGTGATGCGGTGGCAGCATAAAGGCTTTAGAGGTTAGTCAACATTAGAGTGGGTGGGAGAGGGGAAAAGCAGAGCTGTCAAGTTGCCATGTTTCAAAAGTAAAGCTATGTTGACCTTCTCTTCAATCAAAGGTTACCAGTGGAAATATTTCTTGACAAGGTTACCTATTTGTTTGCTTTCCCTAAGCTTATTTGCAGTAGAAAATTTAGTTGACTTGAATTAATTTAATTTTTGAGGAGCTGGAGGTGGAGAGGGGGGATTTGGTAAAGTGTCAGTGATGTTCAAGATAGTTTTGGGAATGGTCACATAAATGTTTGGTTTATATGTTTAATTCTTTGGGTTATCATGAGTACAGTTAAACAGCAAAAAAACCCCTATCCGTCCGCAAATAAATTTTCTTTCCCCATCACATAACATAGTTTATATCAGACAGTCTTTTATGTAGATGCCTCAAGCTGTAGACCACAAAGGAGGTGCTCATGAACTTTGGAAAGAAGTGAGCCAGTCACTTAGTTCAGCTCTTTCTTGTTTACTTTCATTTGTTAAAACTGCAGTAAAAATTAAGTAAAAACATTGCAGCTTGGTGGCCTATTTTTTGTTGGTAGGTTTGTGGTGAGAATCACATCCCCTGTGAACTGTTTTAATATTTAGGTCACCTGAAGATTAAAACTACTTCTTCACAAATTTTAGTTGTTCTAGTTAGGATTCAATTAATGTTTCCTTTTAAACTAATCCAAATTGAATATTCTGCAGAGGAAAAAGTTTTGATGCTTACACCATGTGATATTTGAGATGTTGTAAGTCTTTTAAACATTAAATCTGTTTCATGCAGTTGTCATTTACTTTCCCTGCATAGCTATGTGGAGTCAGGGTAAAATAGGATTAAAATCATCAGGTGTTACCTCATACTGTAGAAGTACAGCTTTCAAGCACTAGTTAGATAGCAGGCTCATGGTTTTGGAGTGTCTGAAATCTACAGCCTTTGGATCCAGAGACAGTTTTGATGGAAACAAGATAGAGATACTACAATTTTTCAGTTTTCAGAAGATGCTGAGAAACTTGCTTCATTTACACATGCACTCACAAAATCCAGTTATCTCAATTTCTGTACTCCCTTTAGTTTCATTTGCAATTTGAATTTTCCCAGACCCAACATCCAGCCATGACATACTGAAATCCTGTAGTGGGCATGTCATCCTGAGCAATAAGCCTTGAAAAACTGCAACTTGCATAAATATTTACTACCTTCGCTTAAAAAATTCAAGGTACTAGGACTGTCTGAAGTATCACACTCTAAACTGTGATTTTTCAAGCTTCATATTATTCTTATGTCTCCTTTGTGAAAACTGTTGGATTTTTAGTGTACTTCAGAAGTGTGAGCACTAGTATTGGGCTAAATACCACACGAATAGCCTAACCATTACCCATTGTTACACAGTGGGTTACATTGTTACACAATGGGTAAACATCTTTGCTGCTATTCTCTTACATCTAGAGATCAATTTAGTAATTTTTAGCTGCACTGCTAAATTAGGAGCTTGTGTTTCCTTGATTTAAATTAGGAGCTTGTGTTTCCTTGGTTATTTCCATTTTCCTCTAGGATATAACCTTCCATTCTGTCATTGTGGGATTTTTGTCTGTTTGGAAATCTGATCTTAATATAAGTCTTGAACCGTGCCCAGTTTACCAAGCAATGCTTATTTGTATAGATAGCTTACCACTTCATTATCCGGTAATGTGTGTTGTCTGAAAATTGGATTAGTAGTGACCTTATATTTTCCTCTCAATTACTGACAGATATTGAATTGTTTTGAGGATGCAAACCAATGCCAGCATGACTCCACTAGGAACTTGGTTTTTCATCAGTGATTCCCCAGTGATGTTTCTTTTTCTGGATTTATCAATTACCAGTTTCAAATCCACTTAGTATGTGCCAGGTTTAATTTGTATGGTGCTAATTTTCTAATGCAAATATCATCTGGTCAGATGCTTCACTGCCTATATAAACTCTTTTCTATGAAAATGTGTCGATCATAATATAGTGAGATGTGATATAGTCATCAGCCTCCTTCTGAACAGCAGATTTAAGGTTTTTATTCTGGACTATTGGGCCATTTGGTTTCTCTTTTTTTCAAGCAGTCTTGGCTGTGAAGGACAACTTTGACTTGAATGCTGTTCTCTGTGAATATTGCTTTTGAGTGTACAGTACTTAACACAGTGAGAGAAGCAAGACAATCTCCTGAGCTATATCAGCACTGTTTACATTATGACACTGGCCTAACTGCATATAAAACCTGGTTAGTGTGGATTAGAAAGTGGAATAATCAACTACGAGAATAAGATGTTTGATGATTTTTAAAAAGGAAATTCTTCAGCAGAACTTCTTTTCTTATAGCTTTAATCAGATTGTATTTATTTTGTTAGTAACAGTGGCTGCTGGAAATAAAGCTTTGAGATTTAAATTACAGTTTTGACCCTAAATCTATCTATTTAAATAAAATCTTATGGACAGCTCCTTCCTTTTTAAAGACCTATGAAATGTTCTTGTTCAGGTTATCTGTACATTGCCTTGGCTTATACAATTTGGAGATGTTAGAATGTAATTAGGGCCCTGGGGAACACAAGGTTAGAGTAACAGAGAGGAGCCTTTTGTTCTGTCCTGGGTTGACTCTCTCTCTCTCTCTGAACAGTACTTAGAGGGTGCAGAACTATTTTACACCTAGGAAATCTGCCAGTGACAGTGTAGGACCTCAGTTGTCACCTACTTTTTACATATTACAGTCTTCCTGCTTCGTATGTTCCTCTTCCTTCTAACGATCACTGGAATCTTAATGTTTTGTGATTATGAGAATAGGCATATGGCTTGCTAGAATTTTGGTAGTAATGAATGGTCAAGAGCACTTGATAGTATAGATGGTTGTGTTACCATTAGCTTACTTAAATAAACACTTTTTTCTGAAAATGTTAGGTAAAATGTAGACATCTAAGAATGACAATTCCAAAGTTTTTTAGTAGAATTGGTCTTCTGTTGCTCTTTTAATACTTAGTCCTGGCTTTGTATTGTAGGTCTTGTAAGTCTAATTGTTCACCGGTGTTCTTTTCTGTTTTGTTCAGAAAATAAGTAGCCGACTACAATGAGTACCAACAATTATCATCTCTCCCCCTCCCCTTGGTATTTCCATTAGGAGGACAACAGTGTCTATAAGCATCATAGAAGACATAACTAGGAGGCACTGATTTTGCTTTGAGAGAGAGAATGCTCTAATTCCCTGGAGCCCCAGGGTTTGCTAAAGAATAGTGACTGCCTCTGTTTTTGCACGTGCAAAAAAGAAATTTATAGAAAGTTACATTTCTGTCAGAAAGCACTTGTACACATATGAATGCTAAAAATGATAATCAGTAAAAGATTACAAAAAGCAGTACCTCTAGCATATCCTTGACTTCTAGTTTTTTGGGTTTTTTGGGTTTCCTTGAGTCTAATGTGATTCAAGGTTGAGAATTTCTTACCTACTTGATTCTCCTAAGCAAAACACTATGTTGGAGTTACAAGCCCTTGAGCAATGAGTTCTGAGTGGTAACACACTCTCCAGTCTCATGTAAAAAATGCTATTAAAATAACTTGTGTGATTGTCAGAATAGCAAAGGACTTTAAGGAGACTAGGTGGTGGAAATCAAGAAAGATCCTTTTGGACTCTGCTGTGTTTGCTGGCTGTTTTCTATGAGCTCATCTGATACTTTGTCCAGCTTAGAAGTCTCCGTAGACATTTGATGATTGTTCATGATGCTGCATCATTAAAATTTTGAATAGAAACAGTTGAGGATATAATTAATTAGTTTATGGTAGTAAAGTGCTCTGTAAATACTAGCTATTATAAAATAAACTGACAGTGTAGTCTGGAAAAATGGTACAAGCATCCTCATTACTGTAAATCATTATGTTTGCTAACAGAGTTCTGCTTATTATTAAAGAGAATTTATAACTGATGAAGGGTTCAAAAGTGACCTGGAGCTTTGAGTCTTTAATTTATCACAGGAGCAGGACATTGCTGACAGAAGAAAGAAAAAAAAAAAATGCTATGGTGTTTCCAGTGCACTCTAACCTTGACCTAGAGGAGACATCTCTGGGTATGATCGGGTAATTCTTGCTTCATGCCCTGTAATTCATGACCTTTCTGTTACAATTACCAATAAGGATATCCATTACTCGCTGCTGAAAGTTGGACTTTATTAGTATTACCTATAATTTATATTATACTAAGTCCTTGACAAATGGCTTCCCAACATTGTAAACAAGGTAAAGGCACAACAAAAAGACCATCTCTGCCCCAGAGAACTTACATTTGACCTCTTGTTACTGTGGACACCAGCACTTTTACAGATGGCTGTCAATTAGACCTCTTTGTGAGGCATTTGAATTATTGTGGATTGAATTGTTTATTGATAAGACTTAGGTGCTACGGTTAGTGTGATTTTCATGCAATTTTCCCCTCTTTTTTAAAAATCAGGTTTTACTCATATTTCAGTTTAATTTTTTTTACTGCAAAGCAATTCCCTAATATAATGTAAATACAGAAATCTGTATCTTGTATTTAAACTTTTCTTAGGCATTCCTCTTGCTCTCATTTTGCAGTCTTCCTCATCATAAAGTCTGATAGCAGCAGCCTTTCTCAAATCGCTGTTCCTGTTGTGGTTTTTTTCATAATTATGAACAAAGGTCAATTGCTTTCCAACTAAGGCAGATTCTGACAGCCTCTTATATGAGTGAATAAAGCTATAGTTGCTGTGCTTGTCAATGTTTTTAAAAAAACCCAAACCCAGAGTGCTTCTTTACTTCTCATGACCAGATGAAAGTCCAAACGAACAAAAAATAACTGGGAAAGGAGGGAAGTGGTTCAAATACATTGCCCTTATCAGCTACATATTTATTATTTTCTGAAATATTTCTCAGTTTGTTACAGGAATGCACAATAATATACAGGCTATTAAATGTGTATTCTAGTACATTTTTACATTCTAGAAGAGTGGAAACACCTCAGTTAAAGCAAGTCCTCATAGATGTCTCTGCTTGAATGCTCTTAGATAAAATATTTACCTAATTCAGAAGCTAGTTTTGATTTAAAAAAATAAATGTGGAAAACATAGGGAAAAAAATCACTACAAATAGTTTTCTGCTTCTTACTTTTTATTTTAAGTGAAAAGTGACGTTTTGGTGTTGCTGCTTATGAGGTAATATCGTACCTCAAAACATGATGCATTTATTATTAGAAAAGTAAGAGGCTAGGGTTTCATGTAGAAGTGTGCTATTCGGTAGTTAAATACCATGTGTGCTTTTCTTTACAAGCTTCTGAAATCCAGCTTGAGCTAGCAATAAATCCACATGAAAGAATATATTCAGATCTCTGTTATGCAATGCTCCATTGTGCAGAAAGACCATGGTGTCTACCTGAATGGCCTTGCCTGATAACTGTAGGCAATTATATGTTCCATAGTGAATATATAGTATTAATTAGGACAGGTGTGAAAAATCAGTTATGACATACTGATTTTTGAAGCCGATGGAAAAGCAGTTTTGGCTGTGTCTGTCAGTATATCTTTAACTTTTGTTTTGGAGGCTTATCTCCAGAGTCACTAGGTTACATATATACTTTGCTTTCATTAATGTGTTGATTATAAGCATCAGGAATCCTGAATAATTGCATAGCAATTGAAGTAAAAACAATGTCGATCAAATGAAGAGAAAAAGGTATAAACTGATGGGTGGGCAAAAAAAGAGAAAAAGATGAAGTGATTGTAAACTTAGGTTTTCACTTAAGCCTAGATGTTGAAGCTGTAACACAGATATTCTGTAAGAGTATAAAGCAGTAAGACTTGGCATTACTCTGTAATGACATGGCACATGGCTCCATAGTCCTCTTCCCTGACTTGGACCACTCCTGGATATTTACCAAAGAAGCTGACAGTGGTATGGGAGAAAGAGTTGAGGGGTTCTTACAAGAATTCTTAAACCTGCTCAGTTCTTTCATCTGCTTAGTACTTCTAGGTGTTTAGTGTTGGGTCCTGCACTTTGGTCATAACAAGCCCAGGCAATGCCACAGGCTGGGGGCAGGGTGGCTGGAAAGCTGTACAGAAGAAAAGGATGTTGGTTGGCACTAGCCTGAACATGAGCTAGCAGTGTGCCCAAGTAGCCAAAAAGGCCAATGGCATATCCTAGCTTGCATCAGGAATAGCGTAGTCAGCAGGACAAAGGAGGCGATCATCCCCCTGTACTCAGCTCTGGTGAGGCTGCACCTTGAATACTGCCCCTCGCTACAAGAAAGACATTGAGGCCATGGAGTGTGCCCAGAAAAGGGCAACAAAGCTGGTAAAGGGTCTGGAACGCAAGTCTTATGAGGAGTGGCTGAGGCAACTCTGTTTAGCCTGGAGAAGAGTAGGCTCAGGGGAGCTCTCTACAACTACCTGAAAGGAGGTTGTGGTGAGCTGGGGGTCAGCCTCTTTTCACAGATAACTAGTGATAGGACAAGAGGGAATGGCTGCAAGTTGCACTAGGGAGGTTCAGGTTAGAAATCAGGAGAAATTTCTTCTCAGAAAGAGTGGTTGGGCATTGGAATGGGTCACCTGGGGAGATGGTGTAGGCACTATCCCTTGGGATGTTCCAGGAAAGATTGGATGAGGTACTTAGGGACACGGTTTAGTTAGTAATAGAGGTGGTAGGAAGACAGTTGGACTAGATGATCTTGGAGGTCTTTTCCAACCTTAATGATTCTGTGATTTAATATTAGTAGGATTTAGTAACAAAGAAGTGTTGCTTTCTAAATCTGGAATGGTCAACTCTGGAAATGCACTTTATAAAAGTAGAGAACTCAGTTACAACTTGGAAGCACAAGCAATATAGCCATGTGATCTTTATTTAATGCCTTTCACTCTTAATGTTCCTAGGTTGTATTTACTAAATCATTACTCTTTCAGTTGGATTATACCTGTAGTATTTTTAAAGTTATCAGTGATGTATGGAAAATCTTTTTTTACAAAGATCGGTATTAGAAACTTATGGATACTTGTATGGGTTGTATATATGGATTGATGTACCTGAATCAAAAGACCGAAAGCAAATTCTTCTTTCAAGTTCAGTCCTAGATTAAATTAATTGATAAAAGACTACACGTGTCATTCTTAATAAGTTTCAAAGACATTGAAAGAGAAGAAAAGGCTCTAGACGTTGGTATGTTAATAATAGCAAACCTCACAAATCATCTTGAAGCCAGCCATTTGGAGACTTACATAGAGCAGGGAAGTGTATGTTTGTACAAATGTATAAGATACCAGGTTTAGTATAAAATGCAAAGCGTTCCTAGATTTGATGATCTTTTGATTTCCATCATTCCTATAATTGTACATAGCCTTTTCAGTCATTCACCGCCTCTAGTATATGGATCAATACAGTCGAACACTTGCCTGGCAATGCACAGGTATCTTTTGACACTTTTTCCATGTGAGTTATTCATTATGGTAATGGTACTTTGTGATGTGCAGTTTCTGGATTTATGACCCGTTCTCGATAAGCGTGAATCCAGCCTGCATGTGCATCTTTGATAAGGTTCTAATTGGATAGCAGTGACCTTTCTGAGTGCAATTCTAGGAGGAAGATTAAAAAGGAGTCCAGAAAGTGACAGGTTTGGGACAATAACATATGAATTCAGCTCTGCTGGCAGGCATGAGATGTAAGCCATGATAAATTAGACGCAGGCCAAGCAAGCTTGCTGAATGATTGCTCATTTCTGATGCATCCTTGAGTAAAATCCCATGAGTAGTACCAATGGAGCCATATTTTCCCTGTACTCCAAATTCACTATTTACTAATTATGCCTGCTACAAAATTCATAGAGCTAGTAAAGTTTCAGAAGACACCGAGGAGATCCAGCTGAGCAGTACACATCCGAATGATACTGTCCATTTGTGTGCTGGAGGAGTCACATATCTGTTGTCCTCATTCAGCGGCTTTGTAATAGCCTGCTTCTGGTTGCTGCTTCTAGTGGCTTTCTGATTCAATAGCTTACAAATTGAAACTAAAATTTGCCAGCTTGACGACTCATATGTCTTTTTTTTTTTCCCATTTGGAAATAAAACAGTGAAGTTGAGTTACAGAGCTTGTTCCACATGCATGCTTAGTGTAGGAATGCACTAGATTTGAAAACTTGGAAATTTACAACTTTTGGTTGACAAAAGTTCAATAAAAATGTAGTAGCTTGGTTAACTCGGTAAATATCCAGAAGAGTAACTAGTTGCTTCCTGTATTGAAAGACACCTTTTATTTCTGGATGAAATTGGGGGTATATTTTAGATGTCATTTTATATCTGCATTATTATTTCTAGATAATATTAGTGGAGAAAACTTGGCAAGAAAAGGTAGTGGAAGAAAGCAACAGAAACCTGTATATTAATTTCTATATATTTTTTTTTCTCTCACAGGTTTTATAAGTACACAGCATAAGTGCTGGTTTTGTTTTTACTGTTGTTCTTAGTACCAGGTTTTGTGTTGTCATGGAAAACATTAAGAGTTTGAAGTCCCTTTTTACCTTATGAGCAATGCTTGCTCTGCTGTATGAAATCTGAACACCAAAGTAAAGGGAAAAGTGTTTGTCACTGCAGTGTAGCTAACTATGGAAAACCTTTGTAAACCATCACTTATTCAACCTCCAAACCACACAGTGGAGAATTCAAAGGGAGATGAGCTTTAGCTTTTGAAGTAAAATGGAGCTGAAGGGAGAAAGAAGTTGTGGTTGTAAAGAAGATTCCAGGTAACTGTGTGAGTATCATAGAGGTTACTGGAGATGTAAACAAGGATATGTAGTTTTAGCTATGTTTATAAGTTTAGCCATATGGGAAATAAAACATGATTTTGTGGTTTGATGCTTAATCTTACAACAAACCTACTAAAATCAGATCCCCTGATACCAGTGATATTTGTGAAAGAAGGTTGCAATTATTTATTAATGCTTTAGTTTATTGGAGCATGAGAACAAAAATGAGCAGTTGTTACCTCTCTCATAGTTTTGGTTTACTTTAATCTGTTTTGAAGCATTTAGAAAATGGGTCATGATACGAAATTTACAGAGGCTATAGTGCATAGTTGTCATTTAAATCTTGATAGTCTGTTTAATGAAGATATGTAATAGCAGGCAGAAAATGAAATATTATTTGCTTTAATAATTTGATAACTGAAAATTGGAAGAAAAGTGTTCAAATTGAAAACCACATATTGGTTAATAATGTTAAAATGTTTTAAAGAAAGGTTGATAAGGGGAGGAGTTTCTGCTGGTTTTGCACTGTGCCAGCACAATGTCCCTGAATCAGTCAGAATTTGATGACTTGGACTTTTAAAAAGCAGTATCACCATGTGGTGATAAGGTATATTGAAATCTTTCTGATGGGAAAAGGCCATTTATATATGCTTTGTTACTGGCAAATCTCATTTTATATGGAAAATTCATTAATATATACACAGCTAATTATTTTATTACGAAGTTTTTGGAGTGTATCATCTCTTCACAAGCAGACAACAAGGCTTCTGGGTGAATATGTCCTTATTTGCATTAGCAGTTTTCCTGATAAGATACAGCATCCAGCACTCGTTGGTTTCCTAGCCCCAGTGCTTTAATGTTCTGTGTGGAAAGGCAGTGTTTGTCCCCCATAGGCAAACTCCCATGCTGCTGCTCTGTAGAGAGCCAGGAAAATCAAAGAGCCACCTACTGACCCTACCTATTGTCTGGCCTTGTCGCCTTCTATCAGTAGCATGCCACAGTCAGCAAGCTACATGTGTACCTCGCCGTTGCTTGGGGTTTGGCAGACCCTGTCCCTTGCACCTGTTTGCTTATGCATGAGCTGTGCGTGTTTGAATCCAAATAGCTGACGGAGAAGGAAGGGGGAGGGAGGGAAGTCAAAGTCAGGCGCTTTTCATTAGGCTGCTTAGAGGAGCTGACGCACAATGATGCTGTAAAGGCAAAGGAAACATTGTCTGAGTCCACCAGCTTACTATAAAACTGGTTTTTTTAATAGATGTGGAGAGTCAAACATGGCACGTTGGTAAATAAACTCTCTGACGAAAGGCATCTGATTTTTCTACTTATTTTAATTATCAGCTTTGATTTCTGAGGAGAAAAGATTGCCTAATTTGTGGGTGATGGGAGAATCAGTACTTTATAAGAGCTGATAAAAATGTTATTCAGCATGAGTAAGGATGACAGAATCTAGTCTGTTACCTGCTAACAAACCCAATGTATCCAGTCTGCTGTGCCTCCCTGGCATACCTTTACAGTTGCTACAGAGGAAGGTCCTCTTGATTTTTTTAATTTTTTTTTCCCCACTGCTTTGAGTAGGAGTCACATTTCGCCTTTTTAATTTTTTGTTAGATATTTCTTATACAGAAACTCTTATATGAGTATGTGGGAACACAGGCACAAGAAAATAGATGCTACTGCATATTTCTTGTGGTTTTAGTGTTTGGAGAACCGTATAGGAAAACCTTGTTCAAGTCAACACAGTAAAGGTGTGGGTAAGGCCATGTTTTGGCTTTCTCATTCTTACCTGCTCAGAGAATGGACTCTGCTCCCTTAAGCACAGAGATCAAATACTTTCTCTCAGGTCCAGACTTTGATGTTCCTTCCATACATTTCTTTCCTCCTTGCTTTGGGCGGTGCTTTAAAAATCACACTTTGCCTCAAAATGCTATATATAAGGTAAGGTTTAATCTGGCTACTGCTCATAACATAGCTTTATTGGGGTGGAAGTGATTCTCTGCAAGTGATAGGAACATAAGCTCCATTCTAAATTTATGTAACTAAGTACTATGGAATAAGGCTCTTGAATAACTAGGTATTAGCAGCTATATTAGCTAATGTATAGCCTTGTACAGTGGATATGTCAAGTAATCTTTACTATAACTCAGAAAATGTCTGAATAATTTTGGTTCCCAGATCATGAGTTTCCTAGGCATATATAGGCTTTATTAATGCCACCTGGACTTAAAATTCCTAAAGCTTAAGTCTTTTATGTGTAATCCTTCAGAGGAAGAGAAACATCTGAATAGCTTTGAGAACATAGGCCCTATGTGATTGCTGCCTTTGAAAGTAGCTTTTGGGATCCAAGGATGTTTTTGCAATGTGGCTCTTCCTCAAAGGATCCATGGATGCACAAAACTTCAACAGAATTGGTGAAATTGAAAGTTTTCAAATGCCTTGAACTTAGAGCTTAGTTGCCTTGTCAATGGAATTTTCTACCAACTGTAACTACAATCATTATACTGATCACTCTTTTTTCTTCCCCTCTCTTATTTTTTTAGTGCTTTATATCTTGATGAGAACCAATATGAATGTAAGATGATAAACACTTATGTTCATATGAAATAGGAATGTTTACTTCTTTTATATGGAGCAAGGCCTTAAATTACCTTTCCAAAATGAATGCCTGTTAATAAATTCATATTATTTCAAGTATTCCTATAAAACCTTTTCACAAGGTAATTTTTTCATGCTATAAAATGTAATTTCAGGAAGTACTTTGGCATATTAAAGTGGATTTATTTTATATAATTCATTATTGTATCAGAGAAGTTGCTGTACTTTTTCCTATTGAGAAAGTACTAGAAAGTGCTGGTTTTCTAGTTGAGCCAGTGCTTCTAATAAGCTTCTTCCCATGTGTATCACCTCTGGTCTTAGGTCTCATACAGCTGTTACATGACAACATGGGACATAAGAAGGAACAGGATGCATTTCTGTGGTCTGGTTTGCACATTCAGCTATGATAGAAAAGAAAGTAGCCAGTCGTGTAGTAAGTAGGGTAGAATTTGCAGTTGAATATGCATGCAAATTCCTGGAAGACTCCACCTCTTATTTGTGTTGCCCAAGGAAGTCTTGGAGTTGTTGTATCTGTATCCCACATAGTCCGAGCAAATGAATACTTCCAAATGCTGCATGCAGAGTTTCAGTGTTTGGGCAGAAGGTAGTACATCTGCAGGCCTTTGTATGACTAATTTCATGTCAACAGCAGATTTTACTGCCATTTAAATAAGAATTTATAATAATAGCTGTAAAGTTGCCAGGTGGTTGGACTGGTAAGTTTTAAAGCTTAAAATATTTATGCTTAGGAATATTTAGTTTTCTTTATTTGCTTTCTTCCATGAGCAAACACTTTCAGATTTATTTTTTTAGTCAGCATTTGTTTTTTTGGTTCCTTATGTAGCCTGTTTGTTTTGATACAGTTGTCTTTCATTAGATTTTTTTTTTTAAATAGATATTTTGATCAGATTGACTATGTACTTAAGGAGTAGCTCAACGCAAAGGCCTGGGTTTAGAATTCCCTTTGAATTAAATGGTAATAATGGGAATTTATCTGTATTGTGACCCCTGCCTACAGGAACCACTGCATATAAACCAGTGATTTCCCTTTGGGAGTTCATAAAGTATTTAAATCCTGACAGGTTTAAAATGTCCACTTCTCGCATCTTCATAACTTTTATGAACTTATACAATATACCTCAGAGGGCCATGTTTGTCCTCTGTGGCACCCTGACCAGTGCTGCATCAACAGTGCTGTTGCAGATATCTTTATCTGTGAAGCTGTCCATGAGTCTCCACTAGTCTGAACAGTTTAAGTTCAATAAGCTTCAGATCTGGAGAAGGAAGTCTTATACCCCTGTTCTATCTGATCCCCTGCTATAGGTGTACAAACTCAATGGATATTGAAGTTAGATTCTAAGACAAAACCAGACTTCAGGTTTTGAAGGTAAAGTGTAATCCTTTATGGATATGTTTTAAAACAAACATTCTTCCACCTGTTTTTGTTTGGGTTTCTCTTTTAAACCCAAATTCTCTCATTTAAATAAAGATTTATTTTTTTTTCCTAGCCAGGATACTTCAAGCACACTTAACCAATTTATACATATAAATCCTTTTCTCTGGTTTACATATCATAAAATGCAAGTAACGTTATCCTTTAAAGTGTAATTGATAGCTAACATTCAGCCATTTGTCTAGCCATCAGGAAGTGCTGTTTAGATACAAGGAGATGCAAAGTCTGATGCATCTTGCTGGGGAGCAAATGCAACTCTTCAGTGGTATATAAAATTCATTAAGACTAGATTCTCTGGTCTGGCATTTTTAGGTCCGGGTGTTTTTTTTTTTTCCCCCTCATGATTGCTTTGATGTATGTATAAAAAAATTGAATTTAATGGAAATAGAAAATTGCAAAAGGAGCATAATCTATTTTTGTGTTCTAGTAATGGCTGTTGTTATTATTTAAATATATTTTTTATAGCAGCTAAGCGGTAAAGACATTCCCTTTGGACTCTTCTATAAGGCCTCACTTTTTTTTTATTCTTCTGTATGTTTGTGGGCTTTTTGTGAACTTTTGGAAATGATATTAAACACATTTTCTCTCTTTAATATTGAAATTTTGTGTACCATCAACTTGATTTTGAAAGCTTCTTTAAACAGTCACATCTGCGTTTTTAGGCAGATTTTGCCTGTTCAGCTACAGTGTATCCGTGGGCTTGTTATCTCAAGAACTTAAGATCATAAAGTAACCAAGGGTGCAAGTCAAGTGTTCAGAAGCCCTGTGAATTTTACAGATCTCCCAAACATTTGTTGTGTAGATAGTAACATTTATTCAAGATTAGCTGTAGTGTCACTGTGGATTGCTTTCCCTGTGAACTTTTATAGCATTTATTAGCATGTTCAGAATATACAGATACGCATTAATAAATCCCAGTGTAAGACAATGTATTTATCAAGATTCCAGTACTGGTCATGGTGTATAGATTCCCACAGGTCATTGCTGTTTTACGTATCTTTTGATAGCTTTAGGTCCTGTAATACCATTACTCAGCCTCTAACATCCCACCCATCCAGTTCACAGCCTGAACTTCCTCACCTACCGATACATGTGCTTCCTGCCTAAAAACTGAACTGTTGAAGGAGTGCTTTGAAAATGATAGATTATTGGCTTGGTTACATTCAGCTTTGTCACAGACATGACCTGTATAAAATATTTTGGTGATAATCTTTCATTTCTAGTTTCTCTCTTTACTTCTCTTGTTGTTTTTACTGTCAATTAGTGTTCTTTTTTCCTTGGGTTTTTTTCTTTACATTCTGTGTGTTTTCTTTTTAGCTTAATCACATCTAACTATGGTCATAGATAATTTGTGAAATAACAGGGAACCACATAAAAAGCAGGAGAGCAAGGGGAAAATGCTTTCCCAGGAAAATGTCAAAATTGGATAATTCTTTTTCTCTCATCTGTCTGGTTTTTATTTTTCCCCTCCCCCCTCCACTGGGTGTATAATTACCTCATTGTTTCAGTAATGTGAAACAAAAATTAGATGCAAGAGAAAAATCTAAATAGGAGGACTGTAAATGCTTTTTCAAAATGAAGAATTTAACTAAACCACTCTAAAGTCCCCTGCTGGGCTCAGGCAAGCTGAAATTAATTCAAGAAGGCAGATAAAAATTTTAACCAGCCCGAGTGGAGATGACGGATGTGACAGCTCTCAGTTAAAATGTCTTTTAGTGGCAAATGCATGCATATTAGTCAAGTGATGTGACATAACTGTCCTGGGTGAGAGAAAATGAACCAATGACCATTTGCATCGAGAACAAAAGAAAATTTAGAGGATTGCAAGACGGAACAGAAGAAAAAAAAAGTTAACCTTCTCTTTTTATATGTAAACGTGTGCATATGTGTATATATACATACATGTGTGTGAAAGAGGTAGCTTAAAAGGTTTTGTGGGTGGTAGAAGTAATTTTATTATTTTTGAGTTTTCTTTATACAGGAGAATTCAAGAACAAGTGTAGATTCGTTTGAATGGGATTCATGAAAACTATTTTTTTCCCTTATTTTATTTGCATAATTTAAAAAAATTGTGTGTTATTCGTATATACACAGTGCATTGTAGAATTCTCTCTCTTGAAAGATACTTTTGGTTCCTTCAGTGTGTTCTCAGATTGAGCAGATGGGCGTGGAATTTATTCAAGAATCATTCAAGGATACAACAGAAACAAATAACTTCTAAGAAAAAGGAATTATCTGCAAAGAAAACAAGAAATCTTTGTCAGTTTACCACATGTTGGTTTTTTTCATGTTGTGATTTAGGAGCATATGCTACCAAGTCAAAGTAGCTCCCAGTTAGAGCTGCCCAGGTAATTAAATTTCAGTATTATTCTTATTTTTCCCCACTATAATCAGATTGTATTATCATAATTTAATTTTTTGGATGCACCTCTTACTGTGTACCTCAATAACATTCAAGGCCGCATCTGGAGCATACTGTTCTTAAGTGCTATAGGAGTAGGGACACCAGAATATCTTTCTAGTAACACTTGGTTGCAAAATAAGATGCACTTCCAGCCACTGTTATAGAGGGAATTCTACCAAAAGGTTGATTGTTGATATCTCCAAAACTAATTGGGCATTTGGGATGACTACTTCTGGTATCTTTCTATCTGAGAATGTGCATAAATTAATCTTCAGCATCTTAACTTTAATCTGCAGCCTAAAAAGGTTTGTTTCCAATTAAATATGTCCTTGTGCAGCATGCTCCATTATAGTATTTCACTTAAAAGAAGCAGTATTTATTTAAAAGAGTTTTAACTATTGAACCAAGTACTCTAAAACAGGGTCAGAGGGGTAGTGACTATAAAATGCTGACCTGTTCAGAAATAAACTGCAATTCAGCAAGCCTATGGCAAGCTACTCATTAACATTTTAACAAGGGTAGCTAATAGCACAACAATCTTAATACAACAATGTGTATACATTTGCTTTGCAGATTTTTTTTATACCGCTTCTTCCTGGTTTCTTTGAAAATAATGGTTATAATGCTTAAAAGTTGATCAGAACTATTTTCTAGAGAGACTTAGTGAAAAGAGGAATGTTAGCCTCATTTATTGTAATTAGAAACATGCAAACAAACATGGGTTACTGATTTTTCCTTATTCTGATATCCAGTGCAGGCGTGTACCTTGAAAAGATCATTGTGAATCAGCTACTTTTTGAGATTTACGTATTTACAGATTTTCTCGGTGTTTTCACAGAGGTCTGTCTTGTCACAGCTTTCATAGGTACTAGCTTACAGATGGGCGTAATTTCAGTTCCCTGCTCTGTCAGCTCTCCCCCTAACCTTGAGCAAGGCCTTTGTAGCCTTTCAGTGCTTCAGTAACCAATCTGTAAGATGAAGGCATTAACTTTTCCCAGCATCACAGAGACACTAAAAATTAACTGCTTTTTTGAGTTATAATGGGAATATAGTTAATGTACACCTTTATGGACTGTATACAGCTCTTCTGGGGAAAGTGACCCAGGTAATTTCTAAAAGGCTCAGAATTGTCTGTTATGTGTCCAGAGATGACTGAAGTCAGGAACCAAGGAAAGCTGTCTGCAAGAATCTGTTTCATGCTTCTATTCCATTCTGTAAACTAAATAGTGAAGAGTGAGTGTAAAATAAAATGCATAGAGTAAATGACAACAGAACAAACCCCATATGTATAAGATATCTCTAGAGTTTGATTGCTTCATTAAGTAAAGTCACTCTTTCTTACAGTGCTTATGTTACCTACCAGAATGTTGTCTGCCTGCCTTGCTAAGGAATATGTTCATGGTTTGGGAGAAGGGATGTGGCCCACAGAGGAAGTATTTGTTTGTCTGGCTTTCCAAATTATTTCTAGCTGAGGACAGTCTAGTTTATTTCTTTTGTCCCAAACACAGGGTCATTTCAAACACTAAAAATATTTTATATGATTATTTGATATATTTAAAATCCAAAACATACTTTCAAGTGCATTAGTCTTCATCAAGATAAAAATACAATTTTTAGACCATTAAGGCATACATACCTAATGAAGACAACTGCTTCCATTTCAACTATTACACGCACTTGTACTTGGTAGATTCTACCTCCAAAAAAGCAACAGAAGCTGCCAGGATATCTTCTATAAATTAATAAATCGGACCAAAAAAGATGAAAGGCAAGATAACTATTCTAAAGAATAGGGCATGCTTGTCATGACTCGTGTCTTCAAGAAGACTGAGGAATCTGCTGGAACACAGTGAATTTGCTGGTTAGCAACAGGTGACTTTCTTTTGGATGCTGAAGCTTTTCCATATGTTCTTGTGGGACTCCTAGTTCAAGCTGACCAGCCTGTAATGTGCTTGCCAGATACAATGGACTGGTTTATCCAGAAATAGTGAAACTTGGTAACATTAGGTAGTTATGCTGAGAGCAAGAACTTCACTGTGAGGAATAGTTTGAAGCCTATTCAGTAAATTTCTTTCATGGTTTTACTTTTACTTCTGGTTTCTCTGTGTCATTTGCTTGTTGATCAACTTGTATGAGGTTTGTGCTTTCTCCTAACGTTACTAATATGTTTCAGGGTTTGAATAAATCATACCTATAAGAACAAGAGGTCTGGTCTTATGGTAGTTTGGGGCTTGGAAGTTTTGCCAATATATAGAGTTAACTTTGATATAGAGGTATATATAGTTAACTATTTGCTACCCTTGGTTCTACTTGGAGGCATTGACGTGGGAGAAGTTGTCTTTAACCATTCATAAAGTTTTATTTACTGTAGGCAGATCCCCTTTGATATGTTGCTACTCAGTCAAAAAGAACATGACTGAAATGAAAAATTCATGTAAACGTTTTAAACTTTCATTTGGTCTAAGTAAAACTTCAAACTCCCATAGTCTCAGTTTATGGTTTTGTAGCAAACTCTACTTAGTTATATACCTCCTGTTACTTTGTTACATATAGATTTAATGAATTTGTAATAAGTTGGTATTGAAAAGGAAGAAAAGTGCCAGTGCTCTTAAGATCCCTCCAGCATATTTGAACCTGTATAGGTTAACACATCTGCTTGAGTTGACTGTTTTCAGAGACAGCTACCTAACTAGAAAGAGAAGAACTCTTTGCTGGTAGAAGATAAAGTACTTAAAGGTGAGCCAACTTCTTGAGAATTGAGTATGAAAACTGTCAATGCTGTATTAGCCTGAATTAAGGCTCTCAGTTATTCTATTCTCAGTTAGTGATTGGTTAGAGTCTAAACCAGCTAAAACGAAACAGGGTTTTAATCTGTTCTTCTCTCTACTTGTTTAATTACCAAAGTGACTTACTATTAGATATCAGATTAGGGCTGTTTTGGAGATCCATCTACTTGCACGCATGTCTTCAAATGTACTTGTAAAGCACGTATTAAGATAGTGTAGGAAAAAAAGCGTAGTTAACCTCTGTGCAAGATCTTCTGGAAGGGAAAGGTGATGTTTATTTACTAAATGTCTAAGCAAGTTGTATGCACTCATACTTCAAACCTATGTGCTCAAATGAACCAAGATATTTGTGTCTACATAGTCTGATCATGATCACTTGTGCATGACACACAACACAAGGGATGCCAGTTCCTCTTGACTGACAACAACAGACTGGTCTTTGGACAGATCTTTTGTCTCAACAATAACATTGAACTCCTCAGCCTTATTCCTGGGAGCAGTGTCCTGGGAATAATGTCCTTCAATATCAATACAGGCTGTTCTTTTAAATATCTGTTCTGTTTTCATTCTGGTGCTAACAAAGAAAGATTTCCATTTCCATTTTGTTCTTAGCAGTGTTGATTTTTTTTTTTTTTCTTTTTTCCCCAGTACAAATCTGTACAATAACCTATTAGGAAGGGTATATACTAATATTCTGTCATCAGTAGCTCTAACTGAATCTTATTTGAGGTCATGGGAAGCGTTGTATTCTATAAAACTGGTCTACATACACATTTCTGCTAGAAATGTATTGAAGTAATGATGTTTCTCTGGTGATACAGAATACTTTGTTACAAGCAATGTGCTGCTATTATCGTTCTTTTCACTTCGGGCTGTTAGGGAAGAAATGGATGTTCTAGATCACTCTTCCAGACCTGACTGAAACTCTTAATTAAGTTAATGAGATTTTCTTTTTGTCCCAATGATACTAGGCTAAATCTTTAATTATTTAGTAACTTTGTTTTGCAGCATGGGATATTTCAAAGTTTCATTTTATGTTACTGTGGGTATACAAGCTTTTTTTAACCCACATACTAATACTTACCCAGTCCACGGGAAGGTGTGAAACGTTAATTGAGGCTGGTGTCAAAAGACTTCATGGAAGGAAACTCAGGGATGGCTGCCCTGCAGCAAAGACTTGTGCTTTTCCAAAGAATGTTTCCTTAAGCAAATGAAGCCACCAAACAAACAATGGATCAAAAGATCACTGTTCAAGCTGCATTTTTAATCATTTGTTTTGATGGACTCTGTGTGTGGGGGGGTTGTCCTTGTGTGAGTTTATTTTTAAAGCTGGACTAAGCCTTGTGGTTTAGAGTCCCATAAATTTGACTCTTCTATTTGTGAGATATAGCACCTCTGATTTCAGTTGTGGTAACTGAAATGATTGTCATGTCACAATACGAATCTATGGAAGTCTATGTCATTTGGCAAAATCTAGAGTCACATTTCCATTTATCTCTTTTGGCATTACATTTGCCAAAAGCATTACTTGTGAAGGTACTTGACACTGGAAACAAAGTTCTGTGTATCATTGAACATTCATCAAGTGAGTAATCTCATGAATGGAATCCTTGCAAAGTTATTTCAAGGTTTTATTTTTGGGAAATCAAAAATTTCAGTTGTAGTGCAGAGACACAGATGGCTTTACAGTTTTTGAATGGATTGTCAGGTATTCATTATAGAAGGTTTAAAAATTTTATTACATTTTTGCCATCTTCCATTACTTAAGTAGTCCCATATGGTAAAAAAGAAATTTGACGAAATATATCTAAGGTTTATGTTTCTTGGTTTTGGGGGAGATCAAAATGATAGATTTCAATTTCAAAGTGTAGCAAGTCTTCAACTACTATCCCTATAACTCTTTACTAAAATACAAGGACAAAAAGCAAGTTCTGAAGTTACATGCGGCATAATATAAGGCTATAATTTTGTCAAAACTATTTATTTAGAAAAAGAATAATATAATCGTAGGAGTGAATACAGTATATTCATTCTCATTATTTCTCTTTTACAGGCCCTGTTGAGTGGGGTATTTGCATAAGGTTATTTTATTATCATCTTTTTTAATTTTGCCATTCACTAAGGGTACCTTGTAGTTGTGTTTCCTAGTTGTGCTCAATTTTATTAATAGGGAACTGAAGTACACGGACTTAATCATCATCCAGCTGCTTACAAAATAAGAATAGATGCAATATTAATGTGTGGCACAGCATGAAAGGTAGAACAGATGGGTTTAAAAATCATATCTGTTATGCCTTTTGGGTTCTGACATTCAGCTCTTCGTGTGACTTGCTGGTTTGTTCGTACTGTAAACTTGTTCGTGCCATAAGCCTCATTGAGCACCTTGAATCTTGTCTTCACGATTTGTGAGATAAGCAGGTTCTTCAGACTGGTGTTATTTCACCGTTATCCACTTAACTGAGGTGTCACCCACCAGAAAGCCACTTAAATAGATGCCATTAATCCTTGCAGTCAATTATTGGATTATTAAAGATACAAATAAGAATTCTTAAGTATTAGAATGTTGTGCATGTTGAAATATTGACACTTTTTGGAAAGGGGAGCTTGTGTTACTGCTGAGAGTTTTTGTGCTCTGATTTTTGCATTTTTTGGTTGAGTTCTAACTGCATTTATTGGTAATACCTTCAGACAGCATTAAGAAACTGCTTATTTGTCAGTGTAAGGAGAATTTTAAGATAATGAAAGAAACTGAAAAGAAGGAAGTTTTAGTTTCAAGGACTGTTTGACATTGATATATGTGTGTGTCTTTTAATGAACCCCTATAAAACCCACAAACGTTGTTTTTGCTCTTTCCCAAACATACTAGTTATATGTGTCTGGTCACTATTTTTCCTTTCTAAGGGAGTAGTCTTTGAGGAGATTCTGGTTTACAGGGGTCAAACTTCAGTTGCTTGGGTGATTAGGAAGTGAAAGAAAATACAATTATCAAAATATTTTTGGAAGGAAATGGCACCTGTAGTAACTCTTAAGATGCTTGGTTGCATTGGCATATGCTAGAAAAGTGTTAAAGGAAGATCAATGAAATGACATAGGAGTGCCAGTGTTAAACAAATATTTGACTGACCTCTCTGGCTGTGAGGGAAGATATACACAACAGGGTACTAGACGCATTAATATACTGCTAGGAGATCACAAATTAAAAAAAAAAAATTGAGGTGTGATAGCCATTCCTTTGTAGTTGTAAAACAGTTTCTTGTATTTCTTCACTTGTTCTAGAACAGATTCGGAGCCCTTAACACCAATATGCCAACAATCTAAAAACTATTTATTCCTAATTCTGTTAGCTTTAATAAAAACTTAAATGATAGCAATATGTGGGGTTTGCCTTTAATTTTTTTGTGACTAAATATGAAGCTGTTGAGTGGTATACAGCAAGATGAACCCACAGTGGCTTTCTGAAATGGTAAATTCTCTCCCATGTTCCTCTTCATTTTCTCCTTACAATGACCTATTAACCCTCTGAAAGAAAAGCAATATGCCATCTTCTTTAAGTACTCTTATATAAAAGCTAAATCATATTCCTATATATGTTTGCACAAAATCTCTTATATTTTTTCCACTAGAGTTCAGTCAAATATTCTGTAAATCTTGAAGCAAGCTGGAAGGAAAAAAATCCCACTGGACAGAAGATCATATTACAGTGGCTTTAAGAACATTTAAAAATATGGATTATTAACTAAAAATGTTATTAAATTATTTTGAGTTGTGGATTATTGATTCAACAGATTGTGTTCCCTTTGCAGTTATTCTGTTAGGTTCAGAAAATCTCTCCTACCATAGGTTGCAAATTATTGATCCAGTATCACAAGCTGTGATCAGTATCACTGGCCTGTGAACATTCCTGTGTTTCAGTAAATTCTTTCCTTGTAATATAACTGCAGAGATAGTGGCTTAATGGGATGTGTCCTGTAGAAGTTGTCCATGAATTCGTTCTATAGAAGTTCATAATCTGTGTTTTGTTATCAAAGAATGTCTACAGCAATTATGTCATATGTTGTCATTTGGTTATTTAGATATATCTAAAAAACACTGTGGTGGGTTAACCTTGGCCAAAGGGCCAGATGCCCATCCAGCTCCTCTCTCAATTAGCATAGAACACTTTGGGTGGAAGTGACCTCAAAGATCATCTAGTTCTAGTTCCCCTCCTGAATCCCCTTCAGGACAGTGGGAGACAAAGAGGATGGAAAAGTTCATGGGTGGAGACATAGACAGGGAAATTACTTACCAATTACCATTTGGGGAAAATGAATTTAATTTACACCAATTAAAACAGATCTAGATAGTGAGAGATAAAACATTACAATAACACCTTCCCTTTATGTCCCTTTCCAGGCTCAACCTTACTGATGCCAACTGCTCTACCTTCCCACCTCTGCAGTCAGTACATAAGGACTGCTATTCCTTTCTGCTCATGCTTTCCCTTTGCTCCAGTGTGGGTCCTTCCCATGGGCTGCAGTCCTTCAGGACAAACCTGCTCCTGCATGGGCTCTGTACCTGCTGTAGTTCCTTTAGGGCATAGCCACCTACTTTGCTATGATCTCTTCCATGGGCTGTGGGGGAATCTCTACTCTGATACCAGAGGAGCTTCCTCCCCCTCCTTTTCCTCTTTCCTCAGTGCTTGCAGGGCTTGCACACTTTACTCCACAGTGCTAGGCACAATTTTCTGCCCTTTATTACACTTATGTCCCCCTTGTGCTTTGTAACCATTGTCTGTTTGGCCAGTGTGCAGCTTTGTACAGCTGGTAGAACAATGTGATCTTTCAAACTGGCAAAGATGTACTATTTTATGAATATCATTATATTTTCAGTAATTTGCTCGTATTTTTATCCAGTCATCAGCAGTTACTGCTTTAACAAGTGTCCTGGTTTTTATCTGGAATGGAGTTAATTTTCACAAAAAAGCTGGGAGGGAACTCAGCCAGGACAGCTGACTTAAACTGGCCAAAGAGATATTCCATACCATATGAAACCATTCTGTATATAAGTGTCAGAGCTGGCCAGGAGGATGGGTTGCTGCTTGAGGGGACAGGTTGGGCATCATGCTTCCGGACAGTGAGCAAATTGCATGGTCTATCATATTCTGTGTTCTTTTGTAAGCATTTTTGATGCTATTAACATATTATTTTGCTGTCCTATTAAATTACCCTTATCCCAACCCACAAGTTTTACCTTTTTCTTCTGATTCTCCTTCTCATCCCACTGTGGCGGAAGGGGTGGGCAAGTGACTGTATGGTCCTTAGCTGCCGGCTGGGTCTAAACCATGATACAAGAAATAAATGCTGATGCCTTGATTCTGAGTTCCATGTTTTATAAAGCTTGGAGGAGCTGGACATGGACCTCCCTGTGTCTCAGTAGAGTGTCTAGTAAGGTAACACTGTAATTTGTAGAACTTATAGATGCTTTTGTTGATCACATCCAAGCACTTGAAATAACTCTCTGCCATGCTTTTTTTTTTTTTCTTCACAATCTGTTCTCCCTTCTCTTACTGTAATTTTGACACTGCACTATACTAGGAGGTTCCATGCTGCAGAATGCATCAAGGGAGGATGTTTCCCACCTCACGGGGAAAATTTTCCCAGGCCTTTGAAGTATTTTCCAGAAGGATGCTACACTAAGTGTCTTATTCCCAAGTGTTTGTAGATGAGATGCCTCAAGGCTATGGTTTTGCATTTATTATAAGTGGATCTGTATTCAGAGTATAAGATAAGAGCTCTATGCCGTTTGGGGGGAAGCAGATGGTATCAATTTGATGAGTTGTTACTGGTTCTGCACTAATGTTGTGTAACTGTTATCTATGTCTTGCTTCATGATTCTGTGCCCTTATACAAAATGCACTCCCATTATGGAGCCACTACTGGAATTTGCCTCAAATATTTTAACATATTTGTAAAATTATAATAACAAGCAAGATTGATTCCCACAGGGAGCATTTGTGGAAGTTAGAGGGAATGTGGTCACTGGGATGGACTGCACTGGTGTGATTGTGCTAATCTTAAACTCTTACTGGTATGTAACACTATATCTTCCAAATTATTTTGGCATACAGAGATGTAAGCCTTATTTTTCAAAGTCTATAAACCATCATAATCATCCAAAGGAGTCTTATCTTGTCTTCTCATTCCCTGCCATGTCGCCCCAGACCTACATGGATCCCATGTTATGTCAGAAAACCGGTATAGTCAGAGAGTTCCCCCAGGCTGGGGAACTAATCTAGGTTAAAAATCCACACTGACAGGTGAGCGTGTATTTATGGGTGTTTAGCCAGATGTAGTTTGGCTAGATTTCATTTAAACTGGATTACTTCTCAGGCTGGTTCTGAACAGGTCACAGCAGTGCTTGTATTGGTCCAGGTAAATGAAGGATGTAGGACTGAGAAACTGGAGGGTGCAGGGCAGAGACTAGAACTGAAGTGAGCAAGACCTGTGTTGGGCAGTAAGTTTAACTTGGCTGTTGATAAAAGGAGCTGAGAAAGGAGTTTCTTAGCATAGAAAGGTGTCCAGTTTAGCCCTGAGGGATTGACACACAAAGGATGCTGTAGTGCCAAATATGACTTATGTGTTCAATAGATTAATATAAGTAATAATTGGTATGTTATGGATGAACAGTGTGTTGGGGAAGGAAATGACCTTCTGAAAAATTATACAAACTAGTTCTATATTTAATCAAAGGTTTAGTGCTGGTTCATCACTGTTTTCCACTTGCTGATTATTCACAGCTTACCTTTTGTTGGGTCCTATAAATGTCATGGATTCATCAACTTCCCTGCTATGCCTTTTAAATGCCAGAGAACGGCAGTAGGGATTACTGTGGGGCTTTGGATAGGAAAGCCCTTTCTTCTCTCCTTCCCACTCATCTTTGTTTTCACTCATCTCTTTGAATATTTTTCTGCTTCCCAGTGCTTCTGACTTAGTAGTCAGAATTGCTACAATGACAGTAATGTTGAAGCATTGGTCAGCCCTGTCATTACCCAGCCTGTTGGCAAATGGAGAAGCTTTCTTGCAACTGCCAACACCAAAGTCTTAGTCTATCCTCTGGTGATGAAGTCAAATTTTGGTAAGCAGGAATTTATAGGTCTAATTGTGTAGAAACCAAATTAACATGTTCTGATGTTAAGTGAAATCCTACAGATTGTCCCTCTCTACTCTGTCCTTGTGAGTCCCCACCTGGAGTACTGTGTGCAGATCTGGGGCCCCCAACACAAGAAAGATGTAGAACTGTTGGAGAAGGTTCAGAGGAGGGCTACGAAGGTGATTAGAGGACTGGAGCACCTCCCCTACGAAGAGAGTCTGGGGGAGCTGGGGTTGTTCAGTCTGGAGAAGACTGCAGGGGGACCTCATTGCAGCCTTCCAGTACCTGAAGGGAGCATATAAACAGTAGGGGATTCAACTTTTTAAAAGGGCAGACAATGGCAGGACAAGGGGGAATTGATTGAAGCTAAAGGAGGGAAGGTTTAAATTGGATATTAGGGGGAAGTTTTTTACAGAAAGAGTGATGAGGTGCTGGAACAGGCTGCCCAGAGAGGTGGTGGATGCCCTGTCCCTGGAGGTGTTCAAGGCCAGGTTGGATGGGGCCCTGGGTAACCTTGTGTAGATCCAGGAGGTTGGTGGCCCTGCCTGTGGCAGAGGGTTTGGAACTCTATGATCCTTGGGGTCCCTTCGAACCCATGCTATTCTATGATTCAATGATGGGGCAAGGCTCTTCTCAGCAGTGACCAGGGATAGGACAAGGGGCAACGGGTGAAAGCTGGAGCATAGGAAGTTCCATGTGAATGTAAGGAGGAACTTTCCCTGTGAGGGTGACAGAGCACTGGCACAGACTGCCCAGAGAGGTTGTGGAATCTTCTTTGGAGACATTCAAACCCTGCCTGGATGTGCTCCTGTGTGATTTAGTCCAGGTGATCCTGCTCTGGCAGGGGTTTGGACTAGATGATCTTTCAAGGTCCCTTCCAATTCCTAATGTTCTGTGATAAATAGAGGCAGTGCTTAAGAAAACATGAACAGCTCATACAATATTTTGCATAGGTATTGTAATATACGATGTAAATTATTGTATTTCACAACATATCTAATAAAAAGAATATTATAGAAGAGAGGGGCTGTTTAGATATCAGTGGAGAAGGCTTAATGTGGAACTAATAAACGAGTTGATTTTAAAGGAGGGTTTGAATAAGACAAAAACATGTAGTTGCAGAAGTGAAGTGGGGGTATATCAAACTCTCTTTCTTTTAAGCTTTCAGGAGCAGTATTCTGAAGGATATATTGCAGGAATTCAGCTCTAGAAATGGAACTTCCATTTCTGTGAAAAATCATTTAGAACCCATCTGTTTATATTTCACAGAAGCGACGAGCGCAAGACATATAAATGATTGAAGATTGTGTGACTTACAAAGGGCAAAAGTGTGAATTAGACTGTCTGTTTTACTTCTCTTAGAAAGAGAGTTGCATTTTATAACCCTGTGCCTAAAACTGCTTCATCTGCTGCCAAAAAATTAATTAGAATTAACACACATGCTTACACACACACACTCAGTTTAGAGGTGTGGGATTTTTAGAGAAGCTTAGGGGAAATAGGTAGACTCTTCATTTTAGCATGGAATTTAGGTGCTAAGGTCTTTGAGATCTAAAAAGTATGTAGTTCTAAATGGTGAAGCCTGATTAGTATTATTTTCCTATTGTGCCTCATACAGAAAGATGGGGAATGTAGAGGAGAAGGGTGCTCTGTAATCCAGTGACTGCATAAGGCCCACCAAAGGAGTTAGGCAAGAGACAAATATATCTGGAAAACAGACACTTCATAATTGCTTACCAGCAGAAAAAAACTGTGTATGGCCCATTTTTTAGGCATGTTAGGGTGTATTAGAATAGTCTTCTGGGCACCAAATGCTTGCTGTGTCATTATAGCAAGTGGCTATAGAAACTCAGGTACTTAATAATAAATATGATAATAATATAAATATTAAAATAAACCCCCCAAATGTCAGGGTGTGTTGCATTTGCATGGCAAAGTTTTTGTACTGGGGGGTGCTACAGGGGCAGCTTCTCTAAGAAGCTGCTGGGAGCTTCCCCTATATCCAATAGATTAAATACCAGCCTGCTCCAAGACGGATCTGCTGCTGGCCATGACCAAGCCAATCAGTGATGGTGGTAGCGCCTCTGGGATAACATAGGCAAGAGGAGGAAAAAGCTTGTTTTTATTGAACTGCTTTTATCTTTGCCCATCAATTTTTTCCATCATATTTTCTCCCCACCCCCGACCTTTCCCATCTTGCTGAGGAGGGAACTGATAGAGCAACTTGGTTAGCATCTGGTGTCCAGCCATGGTCAGACTGATGGCTTTTGTAAATCTGAGCAGGTATGTTGACTCTGTTCTGAATTCTATTTGTTCTATAATGCTCTATGAGCCTCTCTGCCTTGTAGTTATATCTATCACATAGTAATCTGTCAAAAAAAGAAAAAAAAAAACCACCAAAGGATTTACTCTGACAAATCATGTGATATTTCCAACAGGTCTGAGAGGGTATCACTGCATAAACAAGTATCCCTGAACCTATGGAAAGTTTTGCATGTACCTTAGCAATATTCTTGCTTAATATGTTTAAAGAATTTTCCTCACGTTACAGACATTTACCTGGAGACCAAGGCTAAAAAGTCATGTAGCATTTTCTTCCTTCTGCACCTTTGTGTTTCAGTGTTGTTTTAAAGAAGTTTTTCATTGAGCTAATTTTTAGTTAGTGCCATCCCTAAGGAATGGATACTAATTTATCTTCCTTGATGTAAGGTGTGAGTGGCAACAGGGGGCGTGAGAATGGGATGACTGGAGAATCTGGAAATATGGGGAATCTGCTGGGATTAATTACTTGGGAAGTTTATATGTGTTTACTCTGATTCTGTTGAGTGATAAGCATCAAATCCTTGAAGGAAACAGCCCTACCTGTCCTTTTTTTTTTTTTTTTTTCCTTTGAGTTCTATGTGCATGTTTCTGGCAAAAACAAATTAAGTTACTTTTATATATCTGAAGACTTGTTTCCAAAACCACAGACAAACCAAATGCAATGGAGTAAATGCAATAAAAAAAAAGTTTATCCAACTTTACTGCATCAGCTTACATTCTGATGGTTTTAGAGATTCATTTTTATCTATTTTAGTGGAAAAAGTTTTTAACATTATTTTTAAAAATCCCTCACAGCATGAAACCAACAAAATCTCATGAGAAGTGCAAATAAAGTTTCTGTCAATTCCCATAAAACTCTTTGTTATTTATTTTATTATTTGTTAATTGTTGTTTAAATGCCTTTGCAGAAATATGCTTTAAAAGTGACCTTTTCAATATGGACTGATAAAGCAGGATGACATTGCTATAACATATCTATACTTTCAATGTTCCACTTCATTGCCTACAACAAAAGGGAGATTCTGGCCATAATATCAATGTTGCCTATCTTGGCTTAGAGCTAATTAAAGAAAAAGAATGCTTCCTGTGTGGAAAAAATTAGCTTTTGAAACACTTGCTCATCGTTTAAAAGTCATGTGATTTTAAACAGCAAAGTTTTAGGAGACATTATGGAGAAGCCAAGAGTATTGTTAAAAGAGTAGATGTTGGAAACAGATGCAGTATATTTGTGTGTCTAGCAAACATGTCTTTCTGAGCTGTGGTTCTCTACAGCACTGTAGAGAACTAGTGCATCGACTGTTAATCCTTTTGCTATTTCAGTGCAAGTTGGCCTGTGTTAGAGTCCAGTAAAATGTCATATCCAAGGACTGAGCAAGTGGAGACACTTGAATATCCACTGGTAAATTCTAAATTTCCATCATTTCATGGCATGGCTGCAAGTTTACTTCTGAGAGATTAGAAATGGAAGGAGGAGAGGGACTTTCAAATTTTGTTTCTGGGCTCAGTTGTGCCTCAATTGTGAGGTTACAGTGGATTTTTTCTTGATGGGTCTTTAGTGCAGGTGACTGGGTTGAAATCTGGGTGCAATTCTGAGGAAATCTATAGGAGTTCAAATAGGGATAATGATTTTTAGCTTTTTTATTTAATTAAAAAAAGGAAAGGATGGCAGATTTGTTTATGAACAATCTCAGTTGATTCAATTACAGAATGAGCAGAAACCTTTTTAAGGATTAACTCACACTTGTAGAATATTAAACTCAAAGTTGCAAAGAAGTTGTCTTAATGTTGACAACTCTTTTTTCCTGTTGTAGGTGTTGGTTTATATAGACTCATACAGGCCTTTAATATATATATATCAAAATTGTATTGATTTAACTTAAAGCAGTTTTAAAAGTAATTTACAGTAAATAGTTACTTCCGTACCTTGATGCCTGGTAGACTAAAACCGACAACAATATGCCCTTTTAACTGAAACAACAAGTGCATTATTTCACATATTCAGGTAATACAAAACAGGCATTGTATTTCTGGAAACAAAAGGAGTATCTCTTCAAATACATGAATTGTAACATTTATGCTATTCTTGATTTTGCTGAAGAGGATTAAGTATAATACAGAAAACCATCTTTAAACTAGGGGGGTTTTTTGCCCACAAGCACATATCTGCAAACACATAAATACATAACTTGAAATAAAAACCTAATTCACAAGCGATGATGCTCAGGTTGTCTTCATAAAGTGGAATTTGGTATTTTATTTTTGAGCCCGTAAATGGATTTATATATGAATTCAAAGTGGAAATCTGAAGCTATATGTATAAAACAGCATGCTATGAGCTTATAGCTGGTTATGGAGTCTCTAGTCTGGAAAAGCCTGCATTTCTAGGTGTCTTTATTTACAGCCCTGGTATATCTCACTGATGAAAAGTCATTTGATATAGTGTGTCTTATTTTTGAGATCACTTTGCATGGTATGTGGTACATGTTTTAAAAATAAGATCCTGAGAGAGTATGATTAGCAAAACTACGTTGGAGTTTCTCTGAGGCAGAAGAATGCTTACTTTTGTAGCTTAATGGTACTTTTTATGTTAATTTTTAAGGATTCCCTCAAATTACAAGCTAGCTTACTGCTTTACATTTACTTGCTGGTATAATGGTGGTTCTCAGAGTGGAAAATAATGATTTTTGATAACATTTTTGTCCTGATGCTTGAGTGTTATGTCTTGTCAAGCTGCAATCAAGTGAAGTTGAATGAACATGATACACCTGGGGTTTTGTTATGATAAAATATTTATTTTAATTCCCCTGGAAGAGGAAATTGACTGTTTTAAACTCCATCTATCTTCTACCTAAGTAGCAGGTATGGTAGCTACTCATTAGGGCTATCTATGGTTTGACCTCAGTATTTGGATGCATGCAATGTCAATAAACGTGTTAAGTGTACTGAATTTATTCACTATTATTAATGGACCTTCAGCACATATTCGGACTTCTACAGATGTAGAGAAACAACAGTCCATGTTTTGATATTATGGATTCATAATGCTAAATTCTCACAAACTCTATAGGAAAAATAATCATTCTCTATACATCTAAATACTTTTAGTTTGGAATTCAGCTTTTTAGCCAGTACGTTTTGAAGACTGTTTAGCATAAGGGACTCATCTACAGTAGAAAATAATAAACATTTGTCCATTAGAAGATGGTTGGAAATGCTGCATAATGGAAGAGGGAAGCCAAACAGCACAGTAAATGTCTGTAGTTGTGAAACTGTCAGTGAAGTCCATCAGTAAGCTCTAGGAGTAATCAACAGATTGTGTTTATGTTGCCTCCCAAAATGAAGGTAGAAAAGCCAATCAGGAGAAAGATAAAGATAGTTTCCCCAGCATTCATCTTCTCATCGCCCTATTTGCATGGAAATACTGTTAACAGCAGACATCACGTGGCCCTAATGAGAGCAGGTGTGTTCCCTCATGGATCCCAGCCAGTTGTGGGTGGTAATGAAACCAATCTGTAAATGAGATTTTAAAGGGTGCAATACTTCATCACTGGCACTGTTGTCAACGTGCAGACGGCCCTTCCCTCTATTTAGAGTGGAATGCGATTAGTTGCAGATTAAGAGTGATGACAGAACAGAGTTCAAAGCACAGCCTCCATAGTGTCAACAGGCCTTAATGATAACATAGTGCTGCTTCTCTTAGAGTTTCATGTCTTATTCAATGTAAATGGTAAAAATGTGGCATTTTAGAACCAATGATGTGTTTTTCTATTGATGCTGTCATAGTACGCAGCTGCTGAAAGAGGAGCTGTTTGTCAGATCCCATTTTCCTCAGTGATCCATCAAACAGTGTCAGTTCATGCATGCAGTATCAGAATGGGAATAAATAACTTGCAGCAATGCATTGAACAGCATAGCTTTTTATTATTCTCCCACCTATTCTGATGCCACTCAAGGTGTCAGAGATTGTGGGTAGGTTCACCCAAGTATGTGGTCAGTATTTTGCAAGTTACATGACTATTTTCCATGAGCAGGGCTTAAGAAATACGAATATTAATGAGTTAATGGATAAGAAAATTGGAACTGTTCATTCCCATTCTTCCTGCTGTACAACTGCCATCAGTACAGCCTTTTCCCTTTTGCACTCTGTATTTTTAATGAGTTATAGTCATTCTTAGGGGGGTGAGAAAGCATTTATTAATTATTTTATAATTTAAGATTGAAAATTAATTAAAATCTAATTTCCTTGCATAGCACCTACTATCACCTTTATCATGTAAATGTACAATTTAACATAGGGGTAACAAAAAGAGTGTTTCTGGTTCAGAATGGTATTGGGAGTAACACAACAGGAGAACACAAGAAGTTCTGTGTATTTCCTGCTGTTATAATATGACCTGGATGGAGATCCAGATCTTGGATGTGGTTTAGCTGCCATCTTGGGAGAGTGGTGCGTGGCTTTAGGTTTTAAAATATCTAAGAAAGATTAGTTTTGAGTATCATGTGTCTTTGGTTTAGGATTTGAAGTGAAGCGATTGGAAAATGGGAGAGAAAGGAAAGTCAAGTAAAAAGGCTGGCACATCATAGACTTGTCTTTTGATAAGTAGATGTTGACCACTGTTAAAGGAATTGGGCAGATTTTCTAATGGGAAATACTGTGAAGTTTTCATACAACCTGACTTTGGGTGCCTGGGTTAACACCCAGAGACAATCAATCTTAGGTTTCCCTGGAAACTTTCTGCCTGGAAAGGGGAGGGTAATAGTGTAGTTTACATGCAAATTGTACACCCCAGCTTTATGTATGAGTTTTTAAATAAGAGACAATATAAATCTTTTAGCTCACTACTTGGGATGAAATGTAATTTTCCATTAAAATCCTGCTTCATACTCTGACTTCAAGAAATTGTGGCAAGTTCCTCAGCATGAAATGTATTCTGCAGAGTCTGCTGGAAGGATAGGCAAAAAAAAAAAAAATAAATTTCTTTTGAATCTTTGTCCACAGCAGCTAGCACTCCCAGAAGTTATTCGAGGGAGCAGTCTTTACTGGGTTCTAAAAGAGAAAGAATTTCTAATGTATGATTTAGTAGGTATTTAATTGGCATCATGGTGATAGTTTGTAATAGATATTTTTGTGATTGTTTGTTTTGTTGCTTCATATTTCAGTCTTTCAGCTCACCTGACTGAAAGATCAGCTGTAAGATACAGTTTTCTATAATGTTCTGCTGCTTTCTTCAACCAAAACACAGGAAAAACAGCAAAAAAACTGCTCAGGATAGCACGGAATGAATAGTGGTTGAACTCTCCTGTGATAAGTATCCAGCAGGACTCTTCCCCCCACCAGAGCTGTATAAATTAGCATAATATAACAGCATAAGAACATTATTAATTAGTTTTTAAAATAATTATACCCATGTACATGTGTGTAATCATAACTTACATGCATATGTTACATTTGTATGTACTGACACATGTAGATACACCCCCCCAGAGTGTACATTACCCTGCTGGGACAATGTATGAGTCATTTTTCATGTGCTAGGTTAAGTGTTGTCAGGATTTTTTCCATTCCTTTTCACCTAGGATCTCATTTGCACATCAGTTGGAGAATAGGATTCTATGTTTCTGTGGAACACAGGAAACTGTGATTATTTTTTTTTCAGTTTGGTATTAGTAGTTGCTTTCATGAAAAAAACACTTACTGGTAGGGTTTTTTTTGTTATATTTTGTCATGTTTTGATTGTAATCCTCAGCAGTGTTCCGCTCTGGAGCATCCTTCTAATATGAGTAGTGGGCCAGAAAATGTCACTACATTTAAGATAATGATTTATCAGTTCATGAACAGAATTAATGGGATGTGTCTGTGAGCATGAGAAACCAAACTCCAGTATATTTCAAGGGTTTACTCTTATATTGCTGATCTCATTAGACATCTTTATCATTGCTGTTAGTAGAAAAAGGATCAAAGTAAATGCATCAACAATTTATCCACTACTGAGGGAAATAGGTAATACAGAGAAAGTTTGGGACTGCTAGATTGGTGATCACAGGATGTGAACTAAACAGCTTTCTGGTTAGAGTGTACTAGGTGTATATTGAGAATGAAACATGGGATCCTTTGTCTTCCTAACTACATCTCTGGGTTGTAGATAGTTGTATGTTTTGTGTACTTTATCAACAAAAATTCACAGTAATTTCTATGTGAGACTCCTCCCAGTGTAAATTTTGCTGTATTCCCTTTCAAGGGGTACGAAGGGGAGAAGTTCTAAGGAATTAAAGTATAGATAAGAAGACATTTTCAGAAATGTGAAGTTCATATTCTTTGCAGATAATTATGTATTTGCAGTAATGTGTTACAATGGCTAACGTGTTAGAAATGGCTAAATAAAAAGTGCAAGTTAGAAGTTTTCAGCCTCTGGACTGAATTCACTATAGTATAGGCTTCCTTTTCTCAGCAGATGATGAAGTGTATGGTATGGTGGTTTAACAGCAGTTGGTAACTAAGAGCCATGTAGCCACCTTCTTAGCTCCCACCCCCTCAAGGGGATGTGGAGAAGAATGGGGAAAAAAACCCCAAAGCACTAAGTTATGAGTTGGGATAAAGACAGTTTAATAGGTTAACAAAGTAAGAGAGTAATAATAGTAACAATAATAATAAAAATAAACCAAATGATACACAAATGCAATTGCTCACCACATGCAGAAGGGGAAAAAGCCAAGCCTGATGCTCAGTCTGTGGAGCATCATGCAGTGATCCTACCTCTCAGCTCACTCCCCCAGTTATATCTGGAGCATGACATTATATGCTAGGGAATATCCCTTCAGCCAGTCTGGGCCAGCTGTCTTGGCTGTGCTCTCCATGCTTCTGATGCACCTGGCATGGCATGAGGAGCTGAAAGTCCTTCAGTTAATGTAAGCACTACAATTACCTGGCAACAACTAAAACCATCAGTATGTTATCAACAGTGATTTAATCAAAAACATCAAAAACACAGCACTATACCAGCTACTAGAAGGGAAATTATACCAGCCGTACGAGGTATATACCGTACGTACGAAGCAGCCGTATTCCATGCCATCTGCATCATGTCCAGGTCCTGTACTTCCCAGTACATTCCAGTTTATCAGCATCACTTTTCCTGTCTTTTGATATGTACACACATTTTTTTAGTCTATAGGCCATCCCTCTGAAATGTCTCTTGAGTTCATTTAGTCCATCACTTTGGGCTCCATCTGTTAAAACAGTCTCTCAAGGCAGAGGAGATGGTGTGTGATGTTGGCCTGTTGCATGCTGCAACCAGAGCTTGCAGCTGATGTATCTGGCACAGTCCATGCTCATGGTCTGTGGGTTGAAGATGTCAATCTTGAGGAAGTTACTGGGTGCTTGTTGCTGAAGCCAGTTCTGGTTTCATCACCTCTGCTCCTTGTTCAGTTTCATCCAATTTTGTTCTTCATTAATGTTGGTGATTCTTACTGTAATGGGAAATAGCAATCATAGTCATAATGGCATGCAATATGGTTTAGCAATCAACATCATACAATTTATATCATTGGCTATTCTCACTCAAAATCAAATCCCCTTGAGGTACACATTGAACTTCCCCATCCTTCTACGTCACCCATATTAAATTGTAAGCCAGGCAGTTAAAGCTTCTCTGATATGGAGGATGATGGCTGAAATAGAAATATGGTGAGGCCTGGCAGACTGATTACATATAAGACAAGACCCCCACTTTACAATGGTGGAAGCCACCACTGGATGGCTGGAAACGTATACTGTGCCCCATGCCACCACCAGGAATACTATCTGGGCCTTGAAAAGCAAGTTGTGTGGCATGTAAATATGTAAAAGACAACCGACTGGGTTAGCCCTGCTTCAGGCAAAGGCACACCTATCTGTGGGATTGCTTTTGCTCAAAGACCTGGGTGCAGGTTGGTTTCAGAAAGCCATCAAAGCATGACTGTCTAGGGCATGTAGGTCCCAGAGGCTTTCAGCCCTTATTTAGGACTTGAGGGAAAAAAAACAACAACCACAACACATGATAGTCTTAATAATAACAATTATGTATTTACTTGCATGAAAGTGCAAACCCAGCATAATTTTATAACGCTTCATTTGCCAAAAGAGCAACGTAAACCAACTTAAATAGACAGGCAACTGACAGGAAATGTTATTACAGTTAATTTACCAAATATGTTAAACTTATAAAGGCAGTCTTATGTAGAAAATTCATAGTTAACCTTCCCCCACCCCCATCTCAATTAATGCATCACAAGTATCTGATGATCTGGGCAAGTTTTAAGAGTCAGTATTTTCCTCTTTTCTCCAGAGGATGAAGAAGGTGTTTGGCTGCTTCTCCATTTCTGGCCCTGTTTTGAAAGCCTAACTGAGCCAGTACAATGCCTCTGTATTTTACTGTGTAACTCAAATCACTGCTTCACACCTCAGTATAGGAGGCAGCAAAATGAGGATCATGTACTTTGCTTTGTTGAAACCACGTGTTGAATTACATGCTACCATGATTTTTCCAATGTTTCAGAATGTTTCCAACTTATTTGATACTTGTGAAGAGATTTGTTACTGAAGGCTTTGGCATCATCATGGGATGAACTGGAAGCAATACTGCACAAAGTCTATGCAAATTGAAGAAGGAAGTCACAAGCATTTTCTTTCTGCTGTGTGGCAGTTTGTTTAAAAGAACAAGAAATACAGTTTTTCTCTTGAAGCTTAAGCCTTTACTAAATTCTCTTTAAAAAAATAATTATATAAGTTCTTTGTAATGAAGGATTTTCAATGATATTAGTCAAACAAATCCTTCATACAGTGGTGTACTTGCAAATATGTACATTATCAAGTTAGTAATTGTATTAATTTAGACTTTCTTTAGTGAAGGTGATAATTTTTCATGTCTTTTTAATGGGAGGGGAAGAGGAGGATTTGCAAAGGTAGAGTGGCAATAGTGCTTCTATACCTTGCTAGTTATCACTTTGATTCAGCTGTATGTCTGATATGTGGTATTCTTCCATCCGTAAAGAAAGCAACTCACCTAACCATCCCTTCTCAAATGCATATGCATAGCTATATATAAGAGAACATCAGGCAATGTTATAGGTGGGTAACTACTCAAACTTTAGTGCATATGCTTTTAATCTTTGTCCTCTCCATTCCCTTTATTTGTGTTACATGTGCTAGCTTAATCTTAAGTCTTTTAAAGGCGTTCGGCAGTTTACTTTGTCTTCAGTCCATTTTTCTGGGACTGAAGAACCTCCACAAAAGCCTGCAAATGTAACTTCCCATTGAAAGTCAAACACCCATGACTATTATATGAGTGAGAATTGACCATTCCCACCAGTCAGAAAATATAATAAATTCAGCTGAGGTCTTGGACGTAGGTTTTTCATCAGTTACTGATCCACCAACTTGAAATGGAAAGTTTAACAGTGAAGTGACTTATAGGGCATTATACTGCAATATGCTCTGCAGTTTATAATGCCCTATACTTTAAAAAAACCCTGTAATCCTTAGCAAAGGTAATTTATTCTTACTGAAATTCTGATTTTGAACAGTGTGCAGTCCCATGCATGTTAATTTCCACTGACATTTGTCTCCCTCTCTGTCTCTCCCCCTACACCTCTATGCTTCTGCATTAAGGGAACCAAAGTTTATTAGTGACAACAGGACATGATTTTAAATACCTCTTGCTTTGAATGTAAATGGGTCCAGTCTAGCTACTTTGAAATTAAAATTAAATTCAAAATTAGTACCCTTGATTACGAAAGAGAGTGTGAGAGAGCAGTCAAGTCTGATTTTTCTGAACAAGTTAACCTTCCTTGATACTGCTGTATTGCAGTATTTGGTAGTTACTCACACTGGACTGGGTTGTGACAGGTCTTTTGTACATGTGGGCATATGTAAAAAGGACACATTTCCTATCAGCCCTCAACACAGGCTGCTTGAGTCACAGTGCTTACCTGAGGAGAGGACAGAGAAGACACTAGCAGATTGTTCAACAATATTTGGGAAAGGGCTTTTACTTATGTTCTTTGCACGTACAAGGCACCAAGAAGAGAGCACTACGAGTTAGAGTGGAAGATGGTTCCTCTTACCAGTTCAAAAATTTTGGTGCCCCATGACAGAAAAGTGCAGATTAGGTATAAATTTTTGCTGCTAATTTGGATTTATCCAAACATTTTTGATAGGTGAATATGACAGCAGAAAGTCAGTCTTGCCATGGTTGGCATGAAAGCCCGTACCCAGCATAGAATTCATACTGTGTACTGTAGTGAGTTAAGAGTAATCTGCCTGGGTGTTTCCATGCTGATCTGGAGCAAATACATGCTGTGTGCAAGAGCATGGACCTACTATTAGTAATTGTAGAACTGGAGCTTCAATGGCAGTATTGAAAGAGTTAGAAAATTACTGAGAGTTACAGAGATATTGTTGTAGCTGCTACTAGTTTAACATAATTGAACATCATTTTGTTATGGCATGGCCTTGGAGAGGAATATATATGCTTACTGAGGTGAGAAATGAATCTTGGAATTTAACAGCATTTTTTATTCTGAAGGGATAGCAAATTATGAATTGCTTCCAAGTTAAGTTTCTGGATATGAATTCGGTTCTTAGTTCTTTTTCATTGACAGACTCTGAATAAGATTTTAGTATCTATTCTTCTTTTAATAACTCCTGAATTCATAAATGGTTTAGCATGTGGTGTTTGCCCAGATTTATTTCTTGAATAAACCAATTCATGGTGAAAAACACTTAGGTTTTGGATATTTTGGATCTTAACTGAAAAATCTTAACATATTCATTCTCAAAACTGTTTTAAAGTGTCTTGGAAGAGGTGTGCTATGCCTTAGAGCATAACCCTGTATTTTAATGAAGTTGGAAGGAAGTTTGGTAAGATACTATTCTCTTTCAAAGCCTTATTGACTCTCCTTAGTATAGTATCATAAAATTAGAGAAGTGTTTTGTTTAAACTTTAAACCTTTCTAAAAGGTTGTAATTAGCAATTTAATGATCAATGTGAAGGAGGATGGGGCTGTGTTTGCTCGTTAAATGAGATTAAATTAATTAACACATTTTGGTTTTGTAGAGTGTGCTCTTGTTGTGACAAGCGTGAATATGTTACTAAGAGGGTTGATTAGCCTTTTGGCCTCTCTGCTTAATATTTTTGTCATTCTTCTATGGAAGTTCCTGTGTGCCTCCCATCAGGATTATTGGAATTTGGAACCTTATCTATAATTGTCTACCAATAGGGGTGACATGATGTCTCTCCGCTGCATTAACTTTATCGTTCCCTGTAAAACATTAACACAGCAAAAATCTGAGCTTGTAAATGAGAGCCATGTCTTCATCTTGATCAGAGAAATGAAATTTGTAATTCAAATGAGAAAAGTTAATGAACTTAATGCACAGGCTGGAAAAAATGTTGTAATGTGCAAATTTGGTCTGTCTATGGATGCTTCCAAACATTCCCATTAAGGTATTGATTCTGTCCATTTAGCAAAGTGAAGGGGACAGTGAAGTCCCAAATGGTTTACACATTATACCAGTAGTGTCTGGACCTCCAAACAAAGGAAACCTATTGTGATAAGCCTTACATTTCCTTTAAAAAAGTTGAGTTTAAGAATGTGGCTATTAATGTTAATATACTTCTTTAGAAGCTGTTGCAGAGGGAATAAGCACCCTTTTGTGTTTAACGTTTCCAAGTTCGGTATGGTGGAGGGGTCTTAGCACTACAAATGATATTGAAGGTCTCCCATCACATGACTGATTGCTGGAGTTTTATACTAACAGTTTATCTGAAGAAATAATATTATGACCATTATGTTAGTTTAGAAATTCAAGTTCTGCTCCTTGTACTTTCAGAAAATTTTGTTTCTGTACAGGTTACCAACAGGTGTCACTTTATCTGCTGTTGGTATGCCATGTATGAAGGATGTTCAGGCACGCTTATGTGTAGTGGAGTCTGTAGCTGATGGCATACATCAATTTCAAAGTTATTTTAAGGGGGGGAAAAACCTACAAAAACCCCAAACCAAATAAACCAAGGACATAAAAAGCAAAGGAGAAAGGAAGACCTTCTCCTAGTTGTTGCCTGGAAAAAGAAGTGAAGTGTGTCCTTGGACAAGTTTCCAGTGTGATGCACCAGGTGGTTTCTCCAAGCACTTTTCTCACAGTGCATATAACTCACTCGACTCCTGAGTGGGTGTTCCTGCTTCTGATACTGGTAGCAGTGGTGAGATCATGTGTGAAAGCAGGTGCAGGTCTTGCATGTTGGTTGGTGGCCAAGCTTTGTATGCACAGACATGATAGGAACCTGTTCACTGGATTTGTGACTCATCTCTGCTATGCTATCTGCAGTGGGCTAAAGCTCTTCAGCCAATAGACGTGAGAGGAATGGTGAAGACACCTTTGCCTGGACTTGCAGGCTGAAAGCCAGGAGGTGGGCAGTGATTTGAGCATCTGTGCCAAGCACAAGAAACCACCGTCACAGTGGTCAGAATCTGCCAGCAACAGGTTGCAAGAAGAGTTCTCGGGGTGACAGGAAAGGCACTGTCACAGTATCCTTGGGGTGTGTGCTAATGAAAAGTCAGAAGGTTACACATGGTAGTCAAGCTGTAAGATTAGAATTGGAGGGCCTCTGGCTTTATGAATGTTAAGGCAGTGGGCAGCATGGTCAGCCTTCCACAGACTGTGTTGGAGATTCGGTGCTGTGAATAGTCCCAACTGATTTCCAGATGACTTGTGTATGAAAGAGATGTTTGTGAACGAAACAGTAACAGCTCCTGACCTCTTGTCAAGTAATAGAGTGAAGTACTAATCTACAACTGCAGTTGCAGATTTGCAATTGTTTTGGAAGTTGTGAAGTAAGCCTCCTGACTACTATTTTCTTCCTCTTGTGTTGAAAAATTTTGCCTTGGAAGATTCATTTCCCATGAGTTGTAACTGGTTTTCTTGTCTGGAAAGATTGCATGTACCAGCTTGCAATCATTTTACTGTTTTACCAGGCTAATTTGTCTGCAGTTTTAGGTTACTGGGTGATGTATAAATGGTCATGGACTTCATGTTTAACAAAGTGTTCTGATCACCAGACAGCATTTTCAAGTGTGTAAATACATTGTAGTTAATTTCAAATAAGGCTGGTTTTAACACAATATGCATAAATTTCCTCTAAAGCATGGCTATATATAAATGCAAGTCCACAAGGGATAAGTAGTGAAAAAAATAGTGATTTTACATACTGTGACTTAATTTCCCCGTTAAATAACGTTTAATGAAGAAAATTAATGTGCTAAACCTCCTGTGAACTGAAGTACCTATGCCAAATTGGTGGCAGGAAGATATTTTACATGAAAATAGAGGACTTCACAAAGGCCCCAAAAGCTGCTTCCTACATTTAAGTTTGAAAGACCTGGAAAGTGTTTGAAAGGTAGCCTGGGCTAAATGCAGACCTTGAGCAGCATCACGCCTGAGCGTAGAACAAGTCAGCGTACTATTGATTGGAGTATGGTGGGATAAATGTGTGGCTTCTGCTCTTAATGGAAGCTGATTGTTCAGGGACGTGCTGGCAAGGCTGGTCGATTCTTTAGCTGTTGTTTACTGGGGAGGACGATATCAATTTTCCAGAGGGATGATTGGTGGGATGTCAAGGCTGTCACCCTTTTCTTCTCATCACTGACAGACAGCTGAGTGACAATTACAGTGATGGGACATTGTCTGCATTGGCATATACACCAGAGGATAACTGGCAAACAAAAAAAGGCAGGAGCGCTTTAAAAAAGATATAATCAGCACTTGTCAGGACTAGTTACATATATGATGTCTGAATAACAAGGCCAGAGTGTCCCGCCTCAGACACTGACATCTACTGTACTGTGTATTCCTCAGCCCTTGAAATTAGCCCCAGGATAGTTATTGACCGTTGCTAGAACTCACTGGTAATCTAATTGGGAATTAAACTTCAAGGGAATGTATTTTCATGTAGCTCTTCCTGAAAAGAAGAGTTTTTCTGTGGGATTCAAACCAGTGGAGCTGTGCGCCTAATCTACAAGCTCAGAAGGCTGTTGAAGTGTAGGCTTGACTCCTCCTTGGAGTCCCGCATTGGAATTTCTTTTGAATACTAACCCAGTAGCTAATCAGGCAGCAAACTGTGAGTACTTTGTGTTAGGGATTTAACCTGTTAGTCCAGAATGGAAAGACAAAAAGCTAAACTTCAGAGATTGAAAACCTTGTTTTGCACTACACAGATGTGTACTAGGTGTACATACGTACTTCTAGTGAATTAATGTTTTGTACTAGCTGCAGATCAGTATGTAAAAGACTCTGTCCTGCCTCTGTGAAACCGCAGGTAACACTTCTTTGATTTCTGTGATGCAAGCTGAGGACCAGCTTCTTCTTACTTCTGGAAGCTGAGATGAGAATGAAGCTATAGGAACAAAAGTGACCTAAGGAATGACTTAGAGATTTAAGTGCTATATTTATGGTGAAAAGAACATCTGGCTTATCTCCAATCAACTGTATTCTCCTCTTTAGCACTTTCCTTGCCACTACTTCCAGAAGCTCCAGCTTGAGTGGACCTCTTCAAAGGGTGTTTTAGATGTACTCTCTTCAAACCTCAATTACTATTTTGACAGTACACTTATGTTTATTTCAAACTTCTACCTGAAGTTTGTACCCTGCTGAGACTTTTCTCTGGTTTGTCAAGATCTCCTGCAGCAAGCACAGGAGAGGGCAGAGCACTCTGTGCCCTGAACGCCGCTTACTCTGAAAGGGAGAGATAACAGAGGCAGCAGTTTTAGAAGAATGATCAGGTTCTTTTACCAAAGGCTTCTATCTCTGTCCTTGGTTATAATGGAATAAAAAAATAATGTAGTAGTGGTCAGTGATGGTGGTTCAACCAAATTGTGCATCTCAAAGACAAGTGTTTGAATACACGTTGCCTCTCAGACCTACGTACTATCAGTGGAAAAATGTTACAGACAGGTTTTGCAGGGAGGAACTGATAGTCTAAAGGCTTTTCTGGCTTTTCATCTTACATGAAACCCATTGCAGTAGTGTTTGGGTAGCTTCCATGTCTAATGAAATTCTAAGTGCTGGTTATTGTATGTACCATGTACAATATCGATTTAAACAGTCATAGGTAGTATATGGTATGAAGGCCACACAGGATCATTTTCCTCAGTTTAGGTCCTTTTTCTCGTTTTTTCACTTTTTAATCTTATTTTCTTCTCTTTTTTCTGTCACAGTTTGTATGCATGCACATTTAGTTTTCCTTGTATAGTGAAAATTAGAGATTTTATGTATGCTTCTGATTCCCTTATGCAATCAGATCTCACAAACTACAGAGTCCAAACATAAGCACAATTATTTTGCTCATCCTCTTAGGCATGTTTCATCCCTTCAGTTCTGGGACCCTGACGGGATCAGCCCAAGTAGGAATGAGCGGGTGCTGGTATGAAACATGACTGTTGGACATTCTGGATCTCAGTGGAGCAATTCCTAACAGAGGTGTTTGTTTCTGCTGCTGATTGCTTGTGGTGGAGTATGCTGAACCACTGGGACTGTTACAGTAAGATTTTAAAGCTGTCCTCCAATGGTAGCTCACAGGCATTGTGGCAACACTGTCTGTGAAGACAAATAATCAATCCAGGATAGCTTCTCTCATGCATATTGAGTAATGTAGGTTTTTGCCTTTCTGATATGAGTCTATATTAAATTAATTTGCTTGCTACCTGAATGTTTCTCTCCTACTGTCGATACTTTTACATTATCTAATGACATTGCTGTTTCTGGAAGTTCAAGTTTCTTTTGTTCTCTTGATTCTTGTATGTCTAGTATTCCTCCCCATCAAGATAAGGTGGTTTTGGTGAGCTTAGAGGTTGTGATTTGAGACCATGAGTTTGACCATTTCCTTGTACCATGAGTTTCCAGGTACAAGGGAAACTTCGTAACAAATTGCACTTTGAGAAGAATTGCCTGCTGCAGTAGAGATATAATAATATGACATATGAAGTTGGCTGTCTCCCAGCTGAATGGCATTAGAGAATTACATCAGACACTTATCTTCTCTTTTTCTGTTCTTTCTGAAATTGTATTTTCCTTGAGTGCTTTTTTTGGCTATGCTATAGCATTTTTCAGGTTGGTGATGTGGAAGACTAGAATATATAGTGATACAGGGACTTTTTTTGTATTTTTATTTTAAAGAAATGGTTCTTCAGCCTGCAGGAAAATACCAATGCAGGTGATCAATAGGGATGGCTGGTTTTGATGGGTCTTATGAAAACTCCAGATAAATATGATTATTAATTTCTTTTTCTAAGCCACCAGCTAATTGATTTTACACTGTGCTCATTAAAAATAGATACTTTGCCTTTCAGAGGACTGTCTGGGAAACCTAAGGCAGGGCACGACTCCTCTGGGACACCATCAACTGACCATTCCATCAGGCAGGGAGAGAGTGGTCATGGTGCTTGTCAGAGCTGAAGTATATTTACCTCGTCTCCCTGCAGATAAACATTTGCAAGGCAAATAATAAATTAGCCATTAATCAGAAGAGGGGCTGTGTTTGATGAACCCTGAATAGAGTGGAGATGTCAGGTAACGAGACAGAGTAAACTGACATTGTAGACTGAGCCGTGTGGAAATGGCTGCTAGCAGTTTTGAAAGATTTTTTGCTGTGCTTTCAAGAGACTCTCAAGGTTATAGTAAAAAAAAAAAAAAAAAGACTGAAGATATGAGGCAACCAGCAGTTACTAGTTTTCAAAATGGGATAGTATTATGCAGTCTTTCTCCTCAGTTAGATCTGAGGCGCTATTCCAGTGCACAGCTATATGTGATACAGAAGAAAAGATAACTTTGCAGAAATCCTACAGAATGCCCTATTATTACCAAATTATTCCAGGCCTACATTTGTTCAGACTTATGCATCTCAATACATTTTCAGGTGAAAGTTCAGATTTCTGATTGACAGTGTTTCTTAAATATTAATTTCTGCTACATTACGTAGACTTTTTAACAGCATTTACAGTGCACGTAAGTGGGGTTTTTTTCTCAAAATGTATTTGGAAAATAGTGGGGAAATTATACTGTGTTATTATTCAGCCAATTTTAGTAAAGATTGGGTGTGCTTTAATGGTCATACTTGTAAACAGAACTGAAAATAATGGCAGAGTTTGGTAATTGCCATTTGCAGATGCTTAATTTGAGCATCATTCTAGAATTGCTAAGCAGTCTAGGGAGACTTTAGATGGTCAAACTACTCAAAATTGGGCAATTGGCATCTCAAAAGGATTAATCCAAATGTTTTTTCTTTATATGGTGTAACTGCAACTTATAAATAATACGAAAAGTTAAATATGTAGGGATTCTGTAAGATTTCCCAAACTGAAAAAAGGCATTTAATATTTTTTTTCTTTACTGACAGGCAAAATTGTTATCCTTACAAATTGTACATCAGTTGTTTTGTCACTCAGTACAATCTACTTTGGATGTGCTCTTAGTCTTCAGGTGTCAAAAAACAGTCTAAAAAATAGATCTACATGTTTTTTCTTGAATGTGGTTTTTTTTTTCTGAAACACATTACAAATATAGTTGCAAAGTTGTTAAGTAATCAGAATATTCAAGGTCTTTCATTTTCATCTCCACTCATTCAGCACAGTATAGCTACTAGAAATTCATTTCCAGGCTCTCAAAGGAACATACTTGGTTTCCAGGATCAGCTGTATTATTTTTCCTCTCAGTGCTTGCCTTGGTTCTTGAAATCCTTTAAATCCTTAATTCTGAATTATCACTTTTTCAGTTCATCAGCAGGACTTCAGACAAACAGTTCAGAAAAAAAAAGTAAGCTAGTAGCTTACTACATAATTTCTATGTAGCTGCTTGCTCTCTCACAGAAGAAATATATTTTGAAAGTAAATGACTAGTGATTACCTATTTGTTGCTTGTTCATTGCACATGTCGATTACCTGATGAGACTTTGGTTATGAATTCCTCTTTGAGACAGGATTTAAGTTTTTTAGCAGTCATTTAACTGACTTCAGAAAGGATTGCATGGTATTCTTTATTTGGTGTGGAAAGTAAGGAGGTACTTTTCTACAGAAGTCGGTTGTTTTCTGGGGGGAGTGGAGGGTGTTTAGCTCTGTTATGGTTTTGTTGGGTTTTTTTAAAGTATCCTTCTCAACTCTTTTGGCAACCCAAGATTATCTCTGTCTCAAAGTCTCATATTGTCACCTGTCCTATGTATTAGGAAGCATCATTTTACTACTGCTGGAAATTCTGCTTCAGGTGAATGTCTTAGCAGGAGAAAGGCTTTCTTCCTACAGTTCCAATTCCCTTGAAAATTGAAAACAAGAGACTTCATGAGAAAGAAATCTCTGAGCAAGAAAGGTTGTGAACCTGTGCATATGGAGTAAAAGTAAATTTAAGGGTTTAAGCTATCAGAAAAATGAAAGAACAAAAATTCAATAAAAGTGTTTTTCCATCCACATCGCCTGGGATAGCTACTGAAGGGCATTTTTTTTAAAGTTAACTGTTGTTTAATAATATACTTGCCTTGAGTTCTCTTGTCAGTTTTTGTAGGTCACAGAAGATCGTTCTCTTTTTTTAATCTGCCTGTATATAAAAAAGAAAACCCATGGAGAGAGAAAGTGAGAGAAGTTACTCTCAAATGTAGATATTTTATCTCTTGTGATCACAAAAAATCTCAAGTCATTCATAATAACATGCTATTCATTTTCATTCAGCAGCATGATTCCAAAATTAATGGTAACCCTTCAGATTTCAGTTTTCTGAGGGTTAGCCAGGTTCCTAACCAAGCCTCAGAATGTGAGGCTAGTCTTTAATACCTGTTTTCAAGTGAAGAAAAAGTGAGCAAGAGAAATGTGTACATGTAATATTGTTTTACATAGGTGTTACTTTTCTTCTGCACTCTTCAACTTATTTAGCCTTTCTGTATTTTAGGCTTTTGTGGGTGCCTACTTACTTTGCTTTTTTTTTTTTTTTTTGAAAGGAGGTTCATAAATAGTAGATCTTGTAATTATTTTACTTGAATTTTTTTTGTGAAAAAGTCCACAACTTTGGTGCTTAAAAATTTAAAAAAAAAGAAAAGTAAATGTAATTCTTTTATTTTGTTCTGGCTTATTTTTTGATGCTTTGTAGTTTGGTAGTAGCAGTCCTCAGGAGACTGATTTTTAAATAGGTTTTCTCTTGCATGTGCAGTTTGCAAAGTATTTGGAGATAACCTCTTCCTGTGGCTTTTTTTTGTTGTTTGTTTAATCAATGTCTTGGCAATTGTTTAGACACTCAAGAGGATGGAAATTTCAAGCTTTTAAAGTTGAATTTTGAAATCTTTCTTAAATTAACTGCAGAAGCCTTGTGCTTAGTTTTCTACAAACCCATATGCTCAATGGAACACTGAAGTGTATTCATATGTAGATAACATGCCATGCATATAGCATGCTATGTATTGGTGACTGACTTGGTTAGGTTTCTGAAAATGCCCTTTAGCTTTTCTATTGTTTAGTTGATTAGCAAAGTCTAATACAGGTTTATGTCAGAAATCTGACTAAACGATCATAGTCTTGTTCTTTATAGAAAGATCTTTTAACACTTTGCAAATCAGAAATTCCATGATTTGTCACTAAATGGAAGAGCAAGATTTTTAATGTTATAATATCAAGACAAAACCAGGGTGTACATTATGCTGCAAAATAGGCTTAGCCTTAGTTTGTGTATATGCAATAAAAGTCTGTTGGAAGAAACATTTTTCCTTAGCTACTCAAGGATACTTGAGTCTTTCTTGCTCTCGAGATACTGTACGCTGATTATTAGTGTCTCAGGATCACTAGTTTATGCATCAGGTAACGAGTATTTCTGAATCTGAGTTGCTGAATTGCTTTCAGACATTTTGGTAATTCTCAATCTTTGAAACTGTAACTCTTGAATTGTGATTCCACACTGGGAAAATGGAGATTACAATTTTTCCCTGTCTAATGAGTAGAGGAGAAGGACTGTGTAAGTCCATATGGTGCTTTGAAATAAGGTGAGAAGGAAGAAACCGTCTCTTTTCATTTCTGTCAGCACTTTTTCTGGTAAATAGGAGAGAATTATGCTAATGAAGAATATCCTTTGATTAAGTCCTGCTTATCCAAGTATCAGGGAACTGGGCTGATGTTAATATCATGTCCGGTCCTAGCCATTAAAGTAGGAAAAAAATAGTATAAATCTAGAACGGTAAATTATACAGTTATTTTGCTATCAGCATCAAAAACAAACACACAAAAAATAATACCACAGCGTAAACTGGACCTACCTTATTTCCCCATAGAGGTCTCAGTGCACATCATAAAGTCTGCTTCACCTTGCTGTGGATGTACTGCAGTTCAGCAAGTTTTGACTGCATCTGCTCTCACCATCTGTGATAGACCTTTGGTCTTTTCTTGGCTTTGATCCTTTACTGTAAATAAACATTCTAGTGTCTTCTTTTTTTCTTATTCATGTTGCAAGTGTAGCAGCACAAAATGCACCATAGGGGGATACTATATTACCTAAAAGGCTAACCTGACAGCACACAAACACTGGAGAAAGGCAGAAGTTGAGGCTACTTACTGTGCTTTCCAAATTCATAAATCAAGGTATCAGTTCTTCTACCATTTTTATTTCTGGTCAGCTTTAGGAAGAGGGAGTTCACCATATCTTTGGACTGAATTTGTTGAAATTGTAATTCAGCAAATAACCATCACTTGCCAGGTTCATTGATTTTTATCAGCAAATCTCCACAGCCAATACTGCTTTCTTAGTTGGTTAAAATACTGGCTCATAATATTTAGGAAGTCATTTCTATTTTGCCTTTTCACCAACTAATCTGCAAGTTTTAGAAATGTTTTTAAAAAGCATGCAGAGATAGTATGGAACTTTCTTCATTAATTCAGGTGGCTTTTTTAAATCTATTTTTATTTTGGTTTTTTCCTTGATTAGCCAGTAAGATGGTATAACCACACATACGGCCAACAAGGGCTATGTAGGACAAACACAGTAGCATTTAAAAGTTTATCTAATGACTCACCATGATTTCCTTTCCCAGCAATGAGTTTTCATAAGTCCCAGTAAGATAGTCGAAACCATACATATCATTTGGAAAAGAGTCATCATATCTTTTCTTCTCCATTTATCCCTGTTGTACCTGCTTTTTCACTCACGTGCTCAAATACTACGAGCACTTTCCTTTGTAACTGTCACTATTACATGTAGAAAAGGTCAGTAAAGCCTGGAGGTTATCAAATCACAACTTCATTATCAAAGTCTTCTGATTACACATTTCAATTAAAACTTTCCAGCTGCCTTTAACACTTCAAATTTTTTAGCCTTTTAACTACCTTTGGCATTCCTGCAGAAAAGTTCTCAGCTTCATCACTAGATTTTGGTCTTCCCCCTTTACATTAAGGACTCCTGTATCTTCCAAAGACTGTGATGTGTGGAAGGCAAAAATAAGGAACTAAAATAAAAATCTCTGCCCTGCTCTAGGTGAGGGTCTGAGCCAGCTGTGGGCAAACAGGCAAGTCCTTCCATCCCCTCTGCGGCTCAGCTGCAGGCTGGAACTATCTCTTCAGGGACACTGCAAGCAGAGGGAGTCCCACATGAGAACTCCAAATGTGATCTCTCTCTGCTTAAGCTTGGTTGAGTTACTTACCTCATTTTGTAAACGCATTTGTTTGTCTTCCTGGTTGTGTTTTGGAAGGAATTTGCAACTCCTGTTTATTTGTTGAAAGACAAGATTAAAGTGGTTGTCTTAATGACGGAGTTTCGTGTGGTATCTTCTGAGTGAGACCCCAGTGAAAAGAAAAAAGAGTGGTGTGGAGAGTGGACAAAAGGTTGTTTGAAAGAGCTCTGTGCTTATAGAGGCTTTCTTTCATCCACTCTGACTCCTGTTTTTCTTCACTTCATCTGAAGGTAGACTTTCCCCTATAGGAGAGCTTCTACACGGAGCAGAGGATCAGTTTTTCAAACTTTAGTCAAAGAAATGCTCAGCACTTTGATACATTCCCCCCCACACACACACATCTGTTAGCCTTATTTGAAATCGGATTTAGGCTGTACAATTTGAGACATGCTTCCTTGGCTGGAAGGCAGCTAAAATGACAGCATTTTATATATGGCAATTCTGCCTGATGGCTTTCCCCACATCATAGAGTGTCAGACCAAAATGCATACCTTGCTTGTTTTCCCTATTTCAGCCTCTGTAAACTGGATCAGTATCTTCGTTGCTTATAATTTGTATGAAGTGTTCATATGTGGGATGTTTCCAGGGGTTACAAGACTGTTATTTTCTCTTGCTGTTGCTGAAGCGATGGTTTTGAGTTACTGTATGTTTTGTACAAAAATAGAGATTGCCAAAGGAGCAGGAGAGGGGAAGGAATGTTGAGAAGGAGCAGGCCCTGACAGCTGCAGAACAGCAGTATGTGTGGGTCAATCTGTGCTGAAAGTTGCAGCTGAGGTGGACTGGGCTAAGGAGATAGAGTTGCTCTAACTGCAGTCCATTTGTAATTAGATAAGGAATACTGACAGGAACAGTGAGTTAGTGGCTCCCCTCCAACGAGAGCTATTGACTGAACATTAGGTTTTGCATGAGATGGTGATGCAGTCGATAAAAGCATCAGGCCTTGTTTGGAGCAACACTACCGATTACTCTCTCTAATTTGCCTCCTGGAAGTGAGCCACAGACATTTCAGCCATGTGTTTAGTGTTGATGAGATCTAGAGTGAACATTTAATCTTATGTTTACTAGCAAACCACTTGTAACAAGGATGCAGCACCACAAAAGGGTAACTCTCTGATGGCTTTCCAGCAGTAAAGCTTTGTTTCAGCTGCAACTCAGTTCAAAACTACCACTCAATAAGTATTGTTCATTTTGTGAGCAGTAGCTCAAGGCAATCTGTTAAGCCTTTGATGGGTAATTTTATTTTTTTAAAGATGCATATGATGTTTACCTTATGACTAAAACACAACGTTCGTTTTCCAAATTACTACAATGTCTCAGTTCTTCAAAGTGCTCTAGATGGAAAGGGCCACCTATTCACTTCTGTAGTCTCACTGCCGGGGTTCCACATGGCTACAGTTGTCTGCCAACAGCAAGCAGTTTGGAGGACCAGGGCTTTTCTGCCAGCTTCTCTTTCTCTTTGCTTCCACAGATTTCTGATCAGTAGTGCTTTACCAATGCTGTTAGCTTTTTAGATTTATCCATGAAGTGATTTAATATGAAGAAATACTTAATTTTTTCCTAAAAGTTATCGAGCATGTGATTTGCTTTACACCAGGCCTACAGTCTAACAGTGTTTAGCTGAAATATAGCTTGGAGCGTAAACCAGCAAATGTGAAAGAAAAAAAAAATATACAGGAGAGAAGGGAGAACTGTAACACTGAAGGGATTTAAAAAATAAACAAAACCAGCACACAACAAAACAAATTCAGGAGTGCATTTGTGTGATTTCACTGTAGTTCTGTTTCCAGGAAAGTGATCAACTCAGGGGTCTAAAAGAGGAATCACATCCTATTCTGTGACTCATGGAACTAAATATGTAGAAGAAATTTTATACAAAAATAGGTTATCTTAGGAGAATAGGGAATATAAGCTTGTAACTTATTTGCCTTTCATGCATTCATACTGGTGTTTTTTGCTACCAGGTGGTGGTTTGGTAATGCACAAACTGTAAGCAATTACAGTAGGAAAGAAAGATACCACAGACAAAGTAGAGTTCCCCAAATCATCACTAATTGTAACCATGGTTTAAATGCTTCAGAAGAGATCAATTTTCAGAAGAGATCTGTGCAGGGACCTTACCAGCTTCATTACAGTTGACCAGTCTCCCTAAAGATGTTCCCTTGGATTAGGCGTGTGAGGAGGTGCTTTTTCCTGTATTTTAGTTCCTGTTGCATGAGAATGAAATGAGTTTCTACTCTTCTTCCATAGGAATGTTAAAGAATCTGTGTACAATCTATGAGTTCTGATTAACTGTACAGAGTCCTTAGTGCTATGGGATTCAGTCAGGCTTCTCTGTGGGTGCATATCTAGTACTGCTGACAATGGTGGCAGACCTAGTATGCTTATCAGGTGTTTCTCTTCAGAACTGGTATATGAGAGTGAAACTAGCTTGGAGCAAACAACTAGATGAAGTTCAGGAAAACAAGATACGTAGAACAAAAGGTCTGGTGCAGTAAAAAGTTTTGAAAGGGTGACTAAGCTGTTGGAAAAGAGATTGATTTTTTTCAGGAGTCCTTGAAGTTCAGGCATTCTTCATAGGTTTGCTGCATGTCAAAACAACTGACACAAAGGATAACAAAAAAGTACTTCTGTCTTACATTACTTGCATCCAAACTGGTCCATAAAATTTCTGGGATTTAAAAGTCTTTCAGGAGTGCATTTGTATGACTTCCCTCTGGTCCTGTTTCCAGGAAATTGGTTATTTCAAATGACTCTTGAATGCAGTATTCAAATTTTAGTCACGGAGTCTCAGAGCCTTATGAACTCCTTTCTCATGTGTTACTGCTCAAAAAAAAAAAAGGAAAATAAATTCATTTGTATGATCCAAATATTAATGTTAAAAGATTGGGTTTAGAGATGGGAAAAATTAAGATCTAGCTCAGATCTCTTCTGTACTGGAAACTCTTATCTCCCTGGCAGCAAGGTGGCTGAAGGTTGTCCCGGTTTTGCAGTTGGGCTTCAGGCTTAAGGAAAATCTTTGTGTGTGATGCAGCTTTAGCTAAAAGCTAAATTTAATGTCTGGATTTGAAACCATTTGTAACATTATGTAGGCTCTCTACAGGTTCTATTCAGTCTTAAACTACCCCTATCCATTCCAAGGGGTTGTTCATGAGGAGATCAGTTCTCTCAGCCCTCCTATATATCCAGTGATAGGCTCTGTCTGCCTTTAAAAATGCTCAAGCTTTTTCAGCATGGGAAAACTGACATCCTCTCTCCAGTTCACGAGCATAACTTCTTATTGACTGATCCTGTATTTATCTAAAACAAAAAAAAAAAGTTTGCGTGACATACAAGCTTTTGGTTTGTAATTTTTTGCATCCATTGAAACCATTCAATCACTGTGACAGCCACATTTCATGAAGCATGATGTTTATTTTCATGTTGTGGGTGAATTACGATTTACATGGGGTTTTCAGAGTTAGTTTGGAAAACATCTGTAAACTAGGAAAGCTGTCCTGGGTAGAGCAGAATAACAAAGAGCAAAATGGGATGATTTCAAAGTAGGAGGCTTTTTTTAGGTTGTAAGAACACTCATCAGAGGTGGGGAACTGGAAAGCACAGATTGTAAAGTCCAGAAACTTGTGAACTGTTGATGGCTAGCTTGAAGAGAGGGCTTATGTGCAGCCATACACCAGAGAAGCCGTGGACTAAAATAGCACTGCTATGGCAGAGGGAAACTTGAAATACGCTGGGCCTGCTTGTCTGGATACTAGCAGAGTTTTGTGAACAGAGAGGGGGAACTTGAACAGGCTGATGGTGTCTAAAACCTGAAATCATCTTTGAAAACCCTCAAATTAGAGCCAAAACCCGCCAGAGTAAGCTGGGAGAAGAAAAAGCATTGATTTTATCACACTTTGAACTGACATGCCAAAAGTATATATGTTTCTAAATTTGTAGTAGTTTATTTTGCTTAAAAAGTCAGTAGTCCTGATAATTTTTGGATTGTTCTTTTTAAATTTTAGTTTAGTCCTTACTGTGTTTCCCAAAGTGTTAAAATAAAGCCAAGAGAAACCCAACACCCCAAACAACCAAAACCCTCTCTTGCCATACATAATGCTTTTGGCTAAGGTAACAAAAGCTTGTGGCTATTGGTACTACTAAAATAATTTTACTAAAACTGTTTATGAATGCATCAATTGCATTTCTTGTGATGTGTGAAGGCTGTAAGAAGGTACAGAGGAGTGAAGAGATACTAGAATTAACAGTGCCTCACTTGAGAGAAGAGACTTTTGCAGACAAAATTGGGTTGTGACAGAGGCACAGGAGTAGATTGACAGTTGGAGTTCTGAATGGACTAAATTAGAAATGGACTAATTTGGAGATTTAAAGGCTGAAGAAGCCATGCTGCTGGTGAGATTAAGTGATGCTGTTCTCCGTTTTGCTGGAGGGTAATGTTTTCCTCAAAACAGAATATCCCTGAGCTAGTGTGGAGGATATTAAACTCATGCAGATATATTCAGGCTCTTATAGCTGCTCAGTGTAATGATTTAATTAAATTAATTAAGGCAGAACAGTACTTGAGCACTGAATAATTTATTAAAAAAATTTAAGGGCAGAATTGAAACGGTATGTCTCCCCAGATTTTGTCTTGCATGTGGGAAACTTCTTCATCCTGCTGTGATCATCCTCTGTAAAAATCTGGACACTGTGTAAAAGTCCTGGAAGCAGTCAAGGTGGACTTTGCTGAAATCTCTGCTGTGTACGTGTAACATGGTACTGGACTGAGAGGCAGGCATCTAAGCCAAGGTGGCTGCAATGAGTGATAATATGAGAGTGTATGTGAAGAGATGTGACACCACATAGGGGAATGAATAACCAGCCCTGGCTGAGTTTCTTTATATGATAGATAAAGTTGTATTCAGAAGCCTGTATCTGTGTCTGAGGGGAAAGTAAGGTTACCCTGGCTGTAGTACAACTCGGATAAGATTGGCAACGTCACCTGATAAAGTGCCACTGAGGGTGGGCAAGGGTGACTGGTCTTTGTTAACCTCTTCAGGCCACTGCCAACATGAGTGATGTGTGATGGACCATTGATTTTCTTGGTGCTCAAAAGTCACAGACTAAAACATCAGTTTAGATGGAAAGATTTCTTCTAGGTTGCTGTACTTGTTTTTCATTTTATCAGCTGGGTCATTTCTATGTACTTCACTGCAGCTGATACTTGTAATAAGACTTAATTGAATGGGTAATCATTAATTACATGCACAATTGATCAACTGTGTCTTGGTAGGACCTGTAGGAAAGAGGAGAAGAGTTGAAGTCCTGCAGGAAACCTTCATATTTTTCTCATAATACATTGCAGCTCAATTTTTGTCACAAACATCTTGAACTCAGTGTCTTTATGCTGCTTATGACACTTTCTGCTGTTACTGTCTTCTATGTAGAAAAAATTGTCTGTGCTTTTGGATTAAAAGTTGGTTCCTTCACCATGTTGCTATAGTGTGCTCTGGTTAGTATCCTGCTTTTTTCTGGAAGAAACTTCAACTGTCTGTCACTTTTAAGTTGTATGCTTGTTTGTGTTTCAACAAATACATACTTATCAAGGGACAAGCACAGTAAATAAAACCTGCCAGTTCATCTGAAGTTATGGTCAGTAACCAATGTATAGAAGAAATGTACAACTATACAGTTTTATTATTAGAGCATTTCTTTTTACAATATGTACTTAATGAAGTACTCCTACTAGTCACTAAAATCCACTTCCCATTGATATACCACTGCCTTCAAGGCAAAGAAAAGCTCTGTGATAGCACCTGTACAAGAAGTAAATATGTGTACTTCATAAACTGAACCTGAAGGAGATTACTTAGGTAGGCAGAATGTAATTTGGTAAATTGGAATTTGGTCTGGATCCTGAGAATAAATGCAGTGAGCTAGTAAATAAGAAGAGAACATTAAAAAAAGACCACCCAACCAACCAAACAATGAACCCAGCAACCCAGGTCTCCTAGAAATGCAGTGCTGCCTCACTCCAGCCCTGAGGTGTTGATTGAGTTACCACATTGTCTCTGATTGAATTTCTATTGAAGTTCCTAGGGGTGAAAAAAATCCCCTGGTTTTAATAGGTTTTGGATCTGTCCCTGGAAGGGAATTATGTCAGTTTTGAGTCATCAAACTGCTTCCTGGTGCACCTGTGTTTTCCTTGGAGGACTCTCATCCAAACAGGGGAGGCATAGTCTTGCTCAAACCTGTGAGATCTGAGAAGATCAAAGCCCAGGGCGGGACAACTTTCATGGCAGGAGCTGAACAGAACCTGCCGCAATGCAATGACTGTGCAGCAGGATTCCCTTTGGGAAAACTCGTCAGTCCTCCTCCAGGGGTGATGGCTGTGAGGAAAACCAGAGCTGAGGAAAGAATTCAAGTGATACTGGGATGGGGACAGCTATGCCATGGTTTAGTGGATAGGATGGACAACTGTGTTCATGCCCCTTGGGTTGCAAAGCTCTAGAAGCTTGCAGGCTGGACTGGATTGACAGGGTTAGCAGACAGGGCAGCCTTCACACTTTCCTCCCTTTTCCCTCTCCCCTGTTAATCACTACTTCTGAAACACTGTTTTTTCCAGGGTTTTTTCTTCTTTTTTTTGGTGGTGGATTGCATAAAGAAAGATTAGTTGGATCAGTTAGCTTCTGCAAGAAACACTAATATAAGAAATCTTGCTAAAACTTCAGATTCATGTAAAACACTCCTACAAATCTAATCTCTGTAAAGGTGACTGCTCAATAGCAAGCTCTAGGAAAGGTACTGTCAATTTTCTTTTTAATCCTATATGACTGTGGCTTTACTCATGGTACAAAGATAACTGGTGTTCTGACAGGGCTACTTTCTGCAACCTTATGATAGTGAACTGTGTTAAATCTGTCTAAACAACCACATTCCCAGAATGCCTACAGGTAATTAGGATCCTGTTTGTTAAGGTTGGTGTAAAGAATAATTACTCCAGAGGCAGTAATTACTCCAGATATTACTGGACAATACACCTGCATCTGAAGAAACAATGGCATTAATTGTAAAGTGTGTATGTTATTTTTTTTCTCCCTGCACAGCTTACATCAGCCTACATTACAAAATCTAAAATCTGTGACAAATATAGCTTTCAGTGCTTTGTAAACTGGAAACTGTGAAGATTTTCATTTCTTTAAGGGGCTAAACACCCACCCCTCCCCCCCCCCCCCCAAAAACAAAAAAAGCAGCCATCAATGTGCACTCTAAAGCTCTAGGTAAGTGTAGAAATGGTGTGTTTGCTGGAGCTACTAGTTTACTCTTGTCCTATATCCACCCTGTAGTATTTTTTTCATGATGAGTTTGCATAATTCATACCAGCTGGCATATTTGTTTCAGTATCCATCTGAATTTAGAGTATATTCATTTGAAATATCTTGTCAATAAATATCGAACAGTTAAATTCTTTCCACCAATGAAACCTTTTGATATGAAGGGAGGAAAATGACCTACATCATTGTCACCTCCAGTATGAATGTATTGTGGGAACTTTAATGTGAAAGAGTACAAAAATGCTAACAAAGTCACCTGGAAAGTTGATTAGAGTTGTAAATCATAACATTGGAAATGTATGGTTGTGCAGTATTTCGAAGAGTTCTTTTTCTGCTATCCCTGCAGGGCCCTGCTTAAAGGAAGAGATTTATATAATGATCTGTTTTCTTTACAATGCATGAAGGTAGTATCCCATATTATTCTGATTAATTCAAGGTTAGGAGCACATTAACTCTTTACAATCTGCTTGAAAATCTGATCTACAAATTAAGTCTTTTTTGCAATGTGCTTTTTGTACAGTGTCACTTAGGCAGTTCACCTGGAAGTTCCTGTACTGCAGAGACTTAAATATTTTTCCAAATACTGAGTCAATAGCACTCACTGTCATTCAAATAAAATATAGGAGGCCAGAAGTACCCTTTGTTTTCCTCAGGCTAGAGTTGTACAGATGAAGAAAACTGACTGAAAATGATGATGCAGCTGGCAGCAACTGTATCTCCAACACTGAGCTGCCAGGACACCTCCCTTGCCAACACTGGCCCTTGTGGGAACTCAAGCATGTGGTGTGGGGCTGTTGCCCTCACAGCCCTCAAACTCCATGTACGCTTCTTCTGTGGGGTCATGCCTTTTGGTCATGGTGATCAATCTGATGGCACTTTGGCCAATGTCCATGTTAAAATCCAACTTTCCAACAAAGCTGTAAGAGATATGAGGAGTTTTAATAGTTTGTGAGTGGTGTGGAGGAAGGTTTCTTGCTTGCATTGTCCTGGCTGCGATGCCCTTGCCTGTGTGGCAAAGGGGTGTTGCTCCCCCAAAATCGTGCTACAGGAGGTCTGAGGAGAGGGAGGGAGAAGGATTTCAGGTGTCTGATGGGCAGCAGAAAGGAAGGTCCTCAGTCTGAGACTTGACATAAGGCAAGATCTCAGGAGTAATGCACCACAAAAGGATGTCTAAAACCTGTTTGCCCTACTGCTAGGTGTAGATTTTATTGCAACTGAGGCAGTCATGGAGCTGTACGTGCAGGACAAACATGTAGAAAATGACCTGTGCTTACAGGAGCAGTTCATTCGTGTCACTGAACCTCTCTTTTATGTCTCGCTTGCTTACTTACTCATCATGTTTTGGTCGGTTTTTAAAACATTACCTGTTCTTTTATCAAATCTAATGAGACCTGGACTTTGGGTTTTTTTAAGCCCTCTTGGTATTTTCATCTAGCTTTCTGTAAGAAAAATTAAAAATACAAGGAGTGCTTCCTCAAAGCCCTGGCAGACCCAGGGTCCCACTGTGAGATGGCCTTTCACATAATTGATCTCATCAACAGTATGTTAAAAATTAGTAATCCTTCCCACCCAATTGATGTTGCTATTTTTTTTTTGAGGAGCTGTGAAAAGGGACGTGTGGCTGTATAATAAGCCTTGGGCTTTTCATTTTATACTTTTCATGAGTTTAGGAATCCATCTTGGCTATAGGCATTTTTCTCCATTTTGTTGCTGTCTGTCTTGTAACAAAATATTTATTTAGTTTTTTTAGATCCTGTAGACCAGCTGCAAAGAGAGGTACCAGCATTCCTGTTGCTGGGAGTAATTCCATGATCTCTGCTATTAGATCAGCAAGTGACCTTATAGACAGAAAAAGGTTGCTCAGAGGCTGTTTCCTTCTCTTACTATAAGGCTTCAGGGCTGCTTGTCACTATTATTTCTTCCTGGATGCACAGATTGTTTCGGAAAGCTAATAGCTGTCATAAGAAAATGCAAAATTCTTCTATGCAGTATTAATTTTTCAGGGTTTTGCTTCCCCATTTCTGGATTTATTTACTTCTTTATCATAAAGTAGTTAATATTACTAGTTCAGATATGTTTTCCAAGTAGGCACGGTGTGTTTTCAATGGCTGGTGACTCCAAATATTTTGAATATAAGAGTATGTGGTTGGAGCTATAATTGATTCAACCATTTTGCCAACTATTCCTCACAATCTTTCTGAAACAGTTTAGTAACAAAATCAAACCATGAAATACAAAACTTACATGAAGGAGCTGTGAGCTGTTGTCGTTCATTTATTTTATAGGAAACACTTTATACATTTTGAGAGAAGAAGAGTAAATGAAAAAGGTTAGTAATTTAAGGCAGATGTGCTTTTGTCATAGACTTGAAATGGAACGGGATATGGTAGAAACCAGAGAAGTCTGTCATTGTAGAGCACTGAAAACAACTTTGTTTCATTTGTAGCAGGTGAAGTTACATGTTGAGGAGCGTGACTACCCAGCCATACAATGCATCCCTTATAGGGCTGTGATTTGTAGCTTATTCAACCAGAAATTCCTTCAGACAAGGATAATCATTCTGAAAGCAAAGTACACAAAAACCTGACCTACTAGCCTCTTTTTTTTCTTTAAGCTTTTATCTCATGATTCATCTGGGGGTGGGGGTGGGAGGAAGTCTACTTCCCAGACAGACTGTCATAATTTCTACTCAGCGCGCGGCAGGTACAGGCGGCTGCGTTTGCTATAGCACACAAGGCCATCCACAAGGGACACAGATCCGAATAGAAAGCAGGAGCATTATTGCCAGACGTGCTTTGGTCTTTGACCAGCCTGAAGCCTATTGGAAGGGGGAGGCAGAGAAGGCAATTTTTGCTTTTCCCTAGAAATGGCCGTGTCCTTTTCCAGCAGTTACGTAGACGGTGTGCTGCAGGGGTATGTTAAGGAAGGATAAGAGAGAATTGAGAACAAACAGTTAATTTTATTGCCATCGTTTCTGGCACATCCATTCTCCTGGAGCTATCCGGAAGCTCTAAGGTGGTCCTGCCCACTGCTGTATGGTATTTATTGTCAAAAAAGTAGTGCTTCATTCCTGAGATATATTGTTCTCCTGGAATAGATAGCTCTTATTGTGAATGAGGACAGCTCTTCATTGCCTGCTACAGGGTAAATTTAATTATAGAAATGTTGCAGTTCCTTTTGTGAAGGGTGAAGAGAAAGAAAGAAAAAAAAAAAAGGAAGGGATCCCAATTTAATTTGGAAGCTAAGGATGTATTCTTTATAGACACATATAACTACGGTGCTTACCTCATTGGTAGGTGTGGGTGAAACAAGGAATAATTTCGTTTTTCTTCTTGGAACAAATATAGGTTAGGTGCGGTGTTACAACCATTAGTTAACCTTCAGCACTCCTTTCTTAGAAGCACATTTCTTTTTTGTGCATGTCAACTTGACACTCTTCATGGCATTGTAACCTTAATAATTAGAATATGTATGAAGAAAAAAAAACTGAAGAAAGGAGGAGTTAGAATGAAAGCAACAATGTGGGACATAGCTGGATTCATGGTCCCATATGCTAAAACAGATAAGATTTTTTTTTCTTTTTAGTATCAAACAATATCTTTCATCCTTGAAAAAACACAGGCTTTTCCTTATTGCTCCTCTCTGAATCTTCTGCCTGTTTCTGTGGGCGCAACTCATTTTCAGGTCCTTGACAGACCTGACTCATGTGTTCTGATTCTTCCCCTCCTGGCTGTCGCGGATCTTTTACTTGACAGAATCCGGTCGTGCCACAGGCTTAGGCTCTGCCTGAGATTTGAGAGGTCCATTTGTGAAGAGAATCTACTTAACTGAAAGTGTGTAACGGGTTTGTGCTTTCCCAGGACTCTTCCCCAGCGTTCTTTCACCAGACCTGATAAATCCAAAGCCGTGATTCTTTTCATATGAGATTCAAGACTTCACTTAGCCTTTTTCTGGTGTAGTTATGTTAATTAAGGGTGCCCTTTACATAGTGGTACTAACCCCCTAATACACTTGGACTTTTACTGGTGGGGAAAAAACCCCCTACCGTTTGATCAGGAAATAAGAATGCTGACAAAAGCATTCTTTTGCTGGGAAGAAATAAGCAAGTCTACAGTGGAATAAACCTAATCAGTGTAAATTGTAATCCCCAAAATCAAAAAACAGGTTTTGATCAAAACCATCATACTTTGCCATAAAGCAAACTTGTGCTTTTTCAGATGAAAATACCCTGTTTTCAGCATTGCACATGCCACTTCATATTTTGCTATTTAAAGAAAGTTGGTTGGGTTTTTTTTTTTGTTTGTTTTTTGTTTGTTTGTTTTATTAACTGTGAAATGTATGCTGAATGAAGATATTACCTTAATTAATTCCAGCAGTGCCAGAAGTTTAACCAACAGAACTAGAAAAAAAGAATGAGTTCTAGAAAATGAGAGCATTTGCAATGCAACTTTACCGTGTTGATTTCTGGATAAGAAATAAGGTTGTAATATAATTTCATGCATTTGGATGCTGGTTTTGTTGAGGAAGCCTATTATTTGCTGCTTTCTTTATGAAAGCATGCAATAAACATAAAAAGTCTATACAATAAAACAAGCATATAAACTACAGTAAAATGGTTCAGCTCATGCACCTTGGCCCTGACTTTTAAACTACCGTGTTTCAGTCCTGGGTCTCAACTTTGGCAGAGATTTCTAGTTGTGTAGTTGGTTCATGATGTGACTAAGTGTCCGCTAGGGATTAAGGTGAGATCACAAATCTCCTGACCTCAGACAGACATGAACCTTGGTCTCCAGAGAGGAAAGGCTAATATGCAGCCCCACTACTGCCATCTCCCCATCATGATCTTGTCCTCAGTAAAATCCATGATTATCTGTGGTCAGTGGGTTCTTTAATTAGATATAGGTGAATACAGAGTAGCTACATAGCAAAGAGAAATAAGAAAAAGTGGACTAAAAAAAATGAAATAAGGAATAAAGAAAGCATATAAAGCTCGGTTTTGGAAATACAAGAGTTCTCCATGTTTCTGACAATTCCCTGCACTCAGGCGAAGTTTCTTTTGAATTTAAGAAATAAGAAGAAAGTGCCAAAGCAAGACCCAAGATTCTGTCTGTGAGGCTTTAATACTGAGCTTTTGAAAAAAAACCAGAAAACAGGGGGTTTTTTAAGAATCTTCATTCCTGATAATAGGATTTATATGGATCTTTACATTTCTTGCAGTGTGCTATCAGTATGGCTGGTAAAATGTGCTAAACAGGTAGTAAAAGTTATAAATGATATTCCCTTTTTGTAAGGTGATGACCTGATGATTCAAAGCACAGCCACGGAAATGACTTAAGATCTTTGCTTAAGTGGAGATGATGGTAATGACCTTAGTAAGGAGTTGAACAAAAAAATTGGGAATTTTCACAGATAACATAAAGTCAGCAAAGTGTATAATGCAAGCTTTATTTGAAAACAAATTTTATAGTATGAAATGAACACTAATTTCACTCAAATTCAATCAAAATTTTAGATGATCCATTTACTTATTCAGTAATTTTATTGTTTCCCCTTATTTTTAAAATAATTTTTAACAAACTTAGTTTATATGTTCTACACAGAATTGATGGCTGCATTAATTCTGAAGATTATTATTTTTCATTTTAAAATGTTCAGTGATCTAAACAAAAGGACGATTTACCAGAACCATTGGATTTAAGATGATGTACCAGTTTGTACGGAATTATACGCTAATGTTTTGAATCTACCAAAGGATTTCCACACAACATTTGTTTTCCATGGTTCGGAGGTACTACACAAGACCCTTGTATTTGCATATCAGTGTGTGGCCATCCTGGAAGGAGAGGCCTAGAGAGAGCAGTGGTTGAAATGGACCTGATCTGATCCCAGGTCTGATCCCACTGTGCCATGGGGTGTGGTTGCTTCTTGTTTTGCATGAGGTAAGGCTGCAATTTCAACCAAAACAATGGATATGCCTCTCTCATTTTTGCATTTAGAATGGCTGTCATGACAAAGACTGCTGTGAATAGTAGAGGAGGTTTAAGGCAGCTATTAAAGATTTTGATGTTGTTAGGTTGAAGGAGCTCTTTTGTAATTTAATAATGTTACTAATCTTTTTTAGGTAAGCATGATTAGCAATTTGAACCTCAATTTATGATTTAGGAATTTACTGTATCTCTCATAGTAGCAGAGAAAATAACTTCATTAAAGATAAAGAGATCTTCTTGAAATATTCAAAACATAATGACTGTTTCTAGGGTCTTTAGGACTTTTGCCAAACCAAAGCACTTCATCAGATCTGATTGCCATGGAAAGCAAGATTACAGACATTTCATATTTAATGTGCATGCTTTTGTATCATTTTTAAATGTGCCTTTTTTTATTAAAAAGCTGATTGAAACAATAATTTTGTTTTCCTGTCAGGCATTGAAAACTGTCTGAATGGATGGCAAATTCCTTACAAGGAAACCTTGCTTTTTTTTTTTTCCCCAAGGCTGTGCGCTCCCTTTAAGTTATGAATTTTCAAAGAAATCCCATGTGGTTACACATACGCTTTCTTACTTGGAGGATGGAGCCACAATTTTCTTGTAAAAATTAGATGAGCCTTGAGCAAGCTTGTTAGTTGCATTAATAAGTCATTTTGGTTTTGGGTTGGGTTTTTGGGGTTGTTTTTGACAGAACATTCTCTGAACATTGTGAAAATAAATCGATGCAGAATGGATAGAGAGGTATCAGGCCTCGACAGAAAAGCATTTAACCACATGATTAAGCCTGGCTTTGCGTACTAGAACATTTCCCATCCACCCCCTGCTTAATTTCAGGTCTAAGATTTAATCTTTTAAAGTTCAGCATATGGTTATTCTTCCTAATTGGGTCTCTAGCTGAAGCTTCTGGTGTATCTATTTTGGCAGCGTTTCATTTCCCTGTGATACTATGTTTCTGAAAACACACGTGTTTTGCCAGCACCTCTACAGTTTGTGCCTACCGCGCTCGGAAATCTCACTGCCCTTCGAATGCTCTTTACTCTGTATGACAACTGGAAGGCTAACTTTTGAGGCAGCATTCACATGGTGACTGGAGTTTCAGCACTCATCTTTATTTTAATGTGAGTTACGCTATCACGTACCATAGACAGCCCTTCCTAACATCAGAAGTTTAGAGAAAGACGTTTATAAGGTATGATGCAGGTTCCGTTGGTTTAATGAGATACTACTCCTCTGGTATGTCAAATTGACATGAATATTTATGAACCAGACACAAAATCTACTTGCCCACCTTTCATTATGTTGATGAAATTGTAATGAGATTTCACTCACCTGTCAAAAAGTTGCTTTCCTTGGATGAATTAGCAAAGAGAAATTTTGCAGCACAGTTTTGTGCACAGCTTATTGTCTGGGCTTTCTATCTGAATAAGAAATACTCCGCTTTCCAAGCAAGACTTCTACATAGGCATAGTTTTGTAGTGGGAAGATGCACTGTACTTGCTGGGCATTGCAAGACCCATGATAGGAAGGGAAGACACTTCAGACTCCGTGTAACAGCATGATACAGATGCCCTAAGAGCGTTGTGCTTCGTCCTCCCCTCTAACCCCAGGCTCCTTGAGCCAGGATCACAGGGCAGGCACCTGCTCTTTAAGGCAGGGTGGGTGTTCTCCTGATGAGTCAAGGCAGCCTACAGCTCCACACACCCCCTGGGTGATAAATGTCCAAAGCCCTCCAGGCTGACTACACATTTTTCATCATTAATCCGTCCTATTGTGAGCTGGTCACTCACATTGATTCCAACTAGAGGGCATCATCTGCCGTTAAGAGGGTGATGACTCGCTAAAAATGAAGGCCTGAAACTAATCAAATATAGTTAGAGCCGTGCTGGCAGCTTGCTTGGATAGCTCTAGGGCACTAATAGGAAAGAGGCAGACATGTGGGCATATCCCTTCAGGCACTGTGTGGCTTTGTATAGGAATGCGAAGGTTCCCTTTGACAGCGTGTGGTGTTATTACAGCTAATATTGAGTCAAACGCTGCTATGAGAAAGCCTTCTGTCTCTTTTTGCAATTTTTTTCCTCGATGTTTTCCAATTAAAAAACCCCAACCAAACAGAAAAACACAACAAAAAGAGGGGTGAATTTGGAACCATAATGTACCACTTGTCTTCTCAAGCCAAGATCCTGGTAAATGATAGTGCTACAAGGAGTGGGGGGGAATCCCTCTGCAGTGAACTTTCCCTGTCAAAATCCTCTGCCCGCCTGTCTTTCTGGTTAGCTACTTACCTATTTATCTAACGGCTTCATTTCTTTTGTTTAAAAGTAATGCATATGCCCGGCTGGATGCCTTATTCAGTGTTTGTCTTTGAATAGTTCTAATTTGTTTGTATGGAATAAGTCCAGCTGAGAAGTAAAGGCTGAAGATCTGTGTAAATTATAGCCTCAAATGAAATTACAGATTTTACAGAAATGACAGAAATTACAGAGTTAGTGTGTTTGAAAGCAACTTGTCTCTGTTGCAAATCAGTGAGGTTTCCCCCCACTGCTTTTCCTCTTCACCTCACTGAGTAAGTCCTGCTTCTAAAAGTTGACATCACTAGAGGTTCCCCTTGGAGGAATTTATCACTGCTGGAAAAGAGCCCTTTTCAAGAATTTATCCATTGCTGTCGGTGGGGGGGGGGGTGGTGGAGTGGGGCTTTGCAGGAGCCCACACTGCTTGGCAGGAGGTGTAGGAAGGCGCAGCCTCCCTCTCCCCTCCTGGGATTGTTATCTGGCCTTCTCCTACTGAGCGTTCCTGTTGGAGAAAGTCAGCATGTTTAACTGGTAGCTCATAAAGCTCTCTTGTTAAAGACTTTGCCCACAGTGAAATATTTGTAAATACCTAGGGCAGTGTTCTACCTTTTTTCTATTACAAGATGTGCAAGTCATGCAAGTGGCAGCTTTTCCAAGTGTGAAGCTGGTGCTCATTTTGAGCCCTGATTTATTTAGGCCTCTTGTAATTAAATTAAACTTCCAGGCTGAGGTTTTTCTTAGAAAGAAAAAAGTTACGGGAGTAACTACTTTGTGTTAAGAAGAATTGCAAAAAGCACCAGTCTCAGCCATTCATTTAGGCATAATGCATTGATGAAGTGGTCCACTGAAAAAGACCCAACCCAAACAAGAAAAAACACCCCGACAACAAAAAAACCCTGGAACAACAACAAAAAACAAACCAAGGCAAACAAAATCATGGCGGGTTGCCTCAAAAACAGGGGCAGCTGTGGACTGGAACCGAGGGGTGAGAGGAAATTTTTTTGCTGCAGACATTCTCAGCCTCAATCTCGTTGAAAGCGAGCTAATTGAGGAGCACCAAACATGCTTTGTGATGGGGATCAGCACACGCTGGGGAAGGGAGTGTTCAGGGAATTTGCTTCACAAATGCAGTCCTGCTCCAAACACGAATATAGAAGCAGCCTAAGGGACAGGGTTTTGAAAGGGATAAGGTGGACTCATCTAGGCTGCAAACTTTTTTCTGCTATCCCAGAAGTTTCAGTGCCTTTATCTGTGCTGCAGTCGTGTTGACTGTCCTCAAGGACCTGAGGCAGTGTAAAATGGAAATGTCCTCCCCGAGGGCTTTACAGCAAGTATAGATTTTACCTGGGAAAACACAACAGAATTAAATTATTTACGGGACTGTTTATGTTTTTAAAAATAAAAGCACATTCTTCTGTACTTCTTTGGGTCATTTAGTTTTGTGTCCATGGCCATTCAGAGAACCCCACATTTGAGTAAAAATATTTAGCTGTTGGATTCCATCTCAGCCATACATATCTTTTCAGAATCCCAGACATACCTTTTATGAAAATATTTGTTGTTCACATGACAGTTATCCTGATAAACTAGATAAAGAGTTTCCCAGATTTTCCAGGATGCTATTTCATTTTTGTTTGTCAAATCCAAGTATTGTTGGGTTTCTTGAACCACTCTCTTAGGTTTTGCTTCTTATTTATATTGTTCTAGTGTTGTAGATGGGTGAGTATTTTTTAGCATAGTTTGTGAGATCTTGGTAATTTAATTCAGAGAATGTTATATGCATTTCTTGTCTATTCAGCATCTTCAATAAAATGAGCTATTTTAATTTCTCTTGCCCACAAGTAAATGAATGAAATATTACTTTGTTCACACATTCAGAGGCCATGGAAAGATTTTACAAATAATATCAAAGAGGAGAGAAGTCAGTCAACTGTGAAATTACTGATCATCTGGATTTTCCCTCTAGTTTTGACTGCATATAGTGAACTGGAATAAATGCATTTTCTGCAGTATACAGCACTTCTACCTTATAGTAGTTTATACCAATTTGCTTCTGTTGATTACATGTCCATCTTACTAGAGCAGTAGTGTACTGCATGGTTTGTAGCATATTTTTCTGGTGAACCTTCAGGAGAGGTTATATGGGTCAGGAGAGGAGAAAAGACTTGTTAATGTGTATTTGCCCTTAATGTCCTTAAGAAAAATACTCTGTGCAAAGATTTCCCTTCTAAAAATGGAAATAGCCTGTCTTCGTAGTGTTTTAATACAAACAGACACTACAAAATCACTGGTGCGTAATAATCCTTTTGCACTTACAGTAACGTATAATGAAATGCAATGATCTTTTGTGGAGTGTTCAGGAGTCCACTGCAAGGATAAAACTTTAACTTCAGTTGTTGGTTAGGAAGGAATGAGCTCAGTCATCTAACAAAATCTGCAGTGCCGCTTGTCAATCAGATAAGCAGAGCTAAGCCTTTCTTAGGAGGCTGGCTTTAGGAAGGTATAAATAAGCAAGCCTCAAGACAGATCTGTTATCATGCTTGTGGCAGGTTTTGGCTGCCCTGCATTACATATGTGGAGGGTGATTGTCTTGTATTATGAAAGGGAAGTTCATCAAAATATCAGTGATCCTACAACAACAAATGTTTCAAGGCTAATTTTAGAGTGAGAGTGGTACATTTTTAATAAAATGAGTGAGGTAATGTGTTGTGGTCTCAGTTTAGTCCTTAAAAAAAAAATAAATCAGTAAGCATCCCTTAAGAGGAGGTTAACTCTGGAAGCTGTTCATCGTATACAGGGACTTCCTTGTTTCCTTAGTGGTAAAGCTGCTTTAAAAAAAACCCCTGTTGGTGATGGCTAAAAGAGTTAGTGAGTTAGTGTGGCCTTATTGGTTTGTTTGGTTGCTTCCCGCTGGATTATTTCAGTTTTCAGAGCACAGCTTTATCATGTGCCCAGATAGCTCCCCTGGCAAAATGAGGGGAGCCAGGGTACTGCAGCATGGGTGACAGGAGGACATTGCTGGGAGAAAGTGTAATGAGAACTTTGGAATCTGGCCTTGCATGCAAGGTCAAATTACACTCTGATACACTTGAAGTTAAGAATGTGCTCAAATATTTTGATATTCTGGAGCCTGTATTGAGTTGTTCTGTATGTGTTGCTGCTTGAAACTAAAGAACTCATGACTGTGGTGCCACACCTCTTCAGGTTTTAATGGCATATTTGTTTTGGAGCAGGTTTGGATTTAAATTTGTGCCTTAAGTTATGTTAAATGCTACCTGATTTGATGTATTGGGCCATCTGTAAGCTTTCTGTGCCTCCTTTCCATTTCTGTGATGCACTGCAAGTTTTCCCAGGCTCTCTGCGGTGTTCTGCACCCATTATTTGTTTTGTGTGGATAAAGGGAGCTTGTGCAAATGCTGTAAGGTGCACTCAGGTGCTGGAATAAAGCAGCTGTGTCTGCTTCCATGGTGCTGCTAGACTGTTCTTTTGTTGAGGAGTGAGGTGTGATTTTGCAGCACCTCGTGATGCTTTGAGGCTCTGGCAGGCTCGAGGACTTTGCCTGCATGTTCTTTCCTGGTGCAATATCCGCAGCAGATTGCCCCAGTAGCACCTCCATGGTATCTCCTCATGGGGAAGAGGGGTCTCCATTAGCTTGGATCTTGTGGTGGAACTGATTCTGTGGCCATGTGCTGGCATGCCTTAGGCAAAATAAGCTGCCTTAGCTCAAACAGTTCAGGTCTGCTAGGCTGGTTTAATTCAACTGAAATTTCTTAGAGAACCATGGCACAGTCTGTGCCATGACAATCCGAAAATTGGAGCTGATAGCAGGGTGCAAGCTGGTTTCAACTGTGTCTTTTGGCTCACAGACTCGCTTTTAGGAAAGGATGCAAGGACGGCCCATGAAGTCATCCTTAAGTGCTGTCCAGTGCATCAGAGGTGTCAAACATTAGAGAGAATTTCTTTTCTACTCTTTTCTCCTAGAACTTTGGTATTTTGCAGTGAATAACTTTTTTTCCCTAGAATACCCAGGGTGTAGTGTTTGTCATGTGATTTTTGCCTGCTGGAATCACATCTTTCATTCCTTTGCATAAGCAGGACTTCGGCCCAATTGCAAGTGTTGCAAACTGTAATGGACACTTCAGTCACAGTGTCTAGCTGAAATCAGCTTTCCAGAAGAGAAAGTGTAACATCTAGGTAGCCTAATTAGTCAGGTCAGTGGGCATGAAGGTGGGGATGTGCCAGAACATCATGCCAGCAGTCGTTACCTCATGTGATCTTAAACCAGCTTCATAATCTGCATGATTAGAGGAAGCATTTTTCCTGTCTGTGGGGCGTAGATGGAGAGATGCTCTGTGACTGTACAAGAGTTAGTGGCTCTAGAGGAAATGGCAGATTTCCTCCTGGCTGTACACATACATCGTATTATATATCTGGAACAGATAATTTTCCTTAGGAAGTTGATTTTCAGGGACCTAGGCAATTTGGCACAAAAAAACCCAACTTTTTTTTCCCCCATATCATCATCTACATGCTGATACTTGGATTTTGGGATGTTCCATTTGTTCATAACATATTTATGTGTCATGCAAATTTGTTGTATTATAATCTATTCTGGTGTGTTTGCAGCAGAACAAGAAAGGTGGTAATGGAATGCAGTGATTCCTAGCACAGTGAGTGATAAGATATAATAATTTTTTCACTGTGTCAGCAAACATTGTGTCATAACAGATGTTTTAATTATGTTTTTAGATGTTCAACAGGTAGATAGATATTGGTTGTGTTGGAACTGTTACCTTTCAAGCTGTGTTTTTATATGACCATAACATTCAGTACCTGGATTTAGGCCCAAAGCCATGCATGTTGTAAAGTTTATATGTGTCTTGATATGACTGTGAAGAGTGAAAGGTCAATACACACTTGGAACTTTTTGATATGCATATAATATGGCTGCTGGAGCCAAAACGTGGTGCTATACGGGATATTTTTTTAAGATAGTCACACTGAGAAAGAAAATACATACGGCAGTGGTACATTCAGGCTATGTGATGAACAGCACACTTTGCAGGTGAGGAACTGAGGACTCCTGCCATCTTTGGCTCACAAAGCCCCAAGGAGGAATGGTGGTGATGCAGCTTCCTACCAGATTCTTAGAAGGCTGTTCGGTTTTCATATTAAGCAGGAACACACCAGGACTGTGTAAAGTCTTGTGCTGTACCAGCTACCTTTTTTGAGTGATTGTTCTTTGCGGCTTTGAATAACAACCATGCTTACTTGAAAGCTCTTAGGAAACACAGAAATTCAGGATCTTGCAAGATCTACATGTTTAGTCTTTGGGTTTCACCCCCACCCCTGAGATTAGATTATAAAAACTTGTACGCCTCTTTGAATTTTCCAGCTGGCTCAAATGTACCACACTGCAGGGAGGAACTCAGTTTGTGCACATGAGCCTGAGGACCAGCACCTGTGCCTTCATATCCTTCCTGCTCCTGAGATGTGCCAAGCATTGATAGGTAACTTGAAGTCAGGCAAATAGCAGTGCGACTTAGTCAGTTGTGTATAGACAATTATATAAAATGTTTCCTTCCCCAATCAAAATAACCAGTAAATTAAAAATAAAATAAAAAAAAGATTCCCAATATGAACCATCCTCTTCCTGATGAAATCCTATTACTCTTGCCAACAATTGAAATTGATCGCTCTGTAAAAAGCCCACCCTTGGCCTTTGCTGTACTTTCCTTCCACTTGAACGCTAGTTTGAGATTTCAAGTGGAACTTAAGCGGTAGGGATGCATTGGGCAATCCTTCTGCACAGTTTTGATTTTAAGAGTAGCAACAGGGAGAGTTTCACAACAAAGCACAAGAACAGAAGTTTAATCCATGGAAGGAACCTGTGTTATCTTTTATGAACAACAGAAATAAGAAAAGAAGTATGAATGTGGAGTGCTTTTCCAAATACTATCATGCTCAGACAAATGCAAATGCTCCCTGATGAAAATGGTTAAACAAAGAGGTTTCAATTCTACTTATGAGAATAAAACCACAATAAAATAATTTTTAAAGCACACTAACATTATTGCATAGTTGTGTCAAGGTATTAATTTACAAAAAAAGCCAACATATGCTTTGTATGACTGCTCTTTAAATTTGCAGCAAGAGATATCTGTTTCCTATTGATCAGAATGTGTTACCATCCAATTAGAAGAAATTTGAACTTGATCTTTGTGCTATAAGTGTTCTCCTTAATTGGATGCATGTCCATGTTACAAGCTATACTGCCCAGGGAACACCTAGTGTGGTAACAGATGACAGGCCAAGCAATGAATGAATCCATGTGAGAATGAGCTCTGAGTGTCCTTTTTTCCTATGAGACAGAAATCTTAGGAGGACAAGCTGGAAAGACCAAACCTATACTCCCCCGTTCCTCTTGCTGCAACATCCCCAGCCTGTCATTCTCAGATGAAACTGCTTTCTGTCTGGGACTTCAAAGCATTTTTATTCAAGCTGTTTTGTTTAAAATGGGATTTTGGTGTATGACGTATTGTCTGAGTAGTCAAATAGTCTGGCCAGTTTTTAGCAATCTGAGGTGAATGGTTACAGTGGTGTAGACATGTACAGTGTGCCTGCAATCTTCAATACACGGCAAATTGTTTACCACCTTTTCATTGCCTCTGACCTGCTAAACAGTCCACTCATGAGAGCCTATTAGTCTTGACCTAATTAATATTAATGGACTGAAGCTACTTATAATTCGTGTCTAAATGGGCAATCAATCTTACATTTGCTTGTGAATGGCGCGGGCCTCACTTCTTTGTGCTCGGCCCTATGTCAGTGTCTTCAGTCATCTGGAATTATTGTTTTATGTAAAAATAAACAGCTATCATGTTTGCCGGTACATAATTTTAGCACTATATAGATGTTTGTAACACCATTGAGAGTGAACACTATACCTCTAAAGGATGGTCCAAATTTCAAATCAGATGATTCTAAAGTTTGACAACAAAGTCATGTGATATCATCTTGCAGCAGTTGTCTTCATCTTTTGGTTTGCATAGTCACCTGAGCCTTCCTTTTAAGATTTAAGGTTTGTGATTGGTGCCTGAGTAGCAAGTCAAGACAAGAAATAATGCTATTTTGCATTCTGGTCAATGTTGTGCACCCAGTTCCTAATTGATAGCAATTGTCTAAGCAGTATCTGTTGTACATGCTGTTCACTTCTAATGATTATTTTTACATTTCATTTCATTTCATGAAGAACAGAGGTTAAAATTTTTGCAAATTCAGAAAGCTGATGGAAGCTGACTCTCCACTGTCTGAAATTCCCATAACGACAGTCTCTGCAGTCCAGCTACCGGAGGACATAAACTGGTATAATAGATGGGAAAAATGAGGATTACATAGTAGCAATAACATCCCAAATTTTATTTATTGTAGAAGAATTCAATTCAATGTAATACAAATATTGTGTATTCTTTTATTATGTAAAAAATAGAGTTTGTTTAACCAATTGTGCTTAGGGTGCTTGATAAAAGAGTAGAGCTTCAAACTTTAAAAAATTCTGTACTTTTTTTTTACCAGTAGATCTTAATAATTCTGATAAGGGACTATAATTTTCATTTCTGTTCCTTTCAGATATAGCAGTGGAAGGTGAACTAGTAGAAGAAACCATTTGAATTAATAAAGAGTAATAAAATGATAGTTTAGAGATATTTTTTTATATGATCATTCCTTAAGAGGGATAGTATTTTAACTTCTTATAGAGAATGCCCTAACTCTACGGGGATTTCGTTTTTCTTTAAATATATTATGTTTTAAAAGCATCTCCATCATTATGTTCTTTTAAACATAATTTAGTTCTTGTGTAATGCATGGTATCATCAGATATTCTGCATGGTATTGTGGAGTATATGCTATTTATATACTGCAACAATTTAATTCATGTAAGAGATGCATTAGAATAATTTTCCTGAATACAATGCATGATTAAAGGACAATGTCAAAGTAATTTTTCAAATTATTTTCCTCTTTCCCTGTTGTTCATAATAGCTTTTTGGAAGAGTAATATTTCAGGCATATTCATTTGAGATCAAATAATGTCTCAGAACCTTTTCTAACTTGCCTTAGCTAATTTTGGTGAGCTAATGAAGAGAGATTAATATCTGTTTCACTATTAAGACATTAATGAATTTTAAGTCCTGGTCACCCAACTTAGCCATTCATCTTTCCTAAGAGACAAATTATTGCATAACTTTCAATAATGCTCCAGAGGTTTATTATGTCTATGATGAGAGTACTTGTTTAAACAGCAGCATTTGTATTTTAAATGACTAAGGGGCATAATCCAGTTGAAGTATAAATAACTCTGCACTCTTCTGAGTGATGAGGAAGTTTTTTACGTGTTTTGATTAATAAATGTGTCAAGTCACATTCAGAGCAACAGCCTACCTATGCTTCTGGCTTGCCAGAAGGGGAGCAAGGCCAATTTAAGTTATGCTTTAAGGAGTTTCACTTGCTTCCTGTGATTTTTATTTGGATTTATATCTGCTACTTCCCTTTTATTAAATGTGGAACTGCTATACCCAAAATGAAAGGTGTGCTTCTCAAAGGTTTCTTCACTGGACTTTTTGCTGTGTCTGGCCTCTAAATAGCACGCCTTCTATTACCATTTTGCTACCAGGGATACTGTTAAGGGGTTACACTTTTCAGAGATATTTATGTGTCTTCAAGATGTCATAGCTGAGTAAATGTAAAGAGATCGGAGCCAGAGTGAGCTTTATGTTTTATGCATGTGTGTAGTCTCTTGCATGAGGGATCTTGATCCTTGATGGATGCCTCCAAGCTGTTGCCACAGTAGTAGTAGGTTGTTCCTGCAAATTCTGTGGAAACATTCATTGAATTTCTCTCTGAGCTAGGGAAAGTTATCAGGACCTGCTTCTGGATCTGTTTCTTGCTTCTAAAATTCTCAGTGACAAGGCGGGTGAGGGGGCTACACAGTATATTGGATTAGGTGTGGGGGAAGTCATGGGATTAGGATTATATAGTTGGTGCCTGTATATTGTAGCTTCGGACAGGCTTTTGCTGCACACCAATTTTAAGTGGATCAGGGTTTCTTTGTGTGGCTTGGAGAAGTTTTAATCAAGAAAAAAACTAATATGGATTGTTAATCTGTTTCTGTCATTAGGTCACCAGAATTATTTTGATATTGTCACTGATTTTCCTCATGTTTAATTATTTTTTCTATCTGTATCTGGCTGGATGTTGCAGAACTCCAGCTCACTGCAGTCAAAACTGAAGCTGTTGTAGAATTGGCACTGATCTCATCAATAACTCAGTTGAGTCACAATTTATTTTCCTTTTCTGAATCTGAAGGTCCATTGAACTGCAGACATCTGGTGTTTTGAGCACTAAAAGCTGCAGATCCCAGACGATTCTGTTCTTTCTGTTTAAATATGCATGAACTGTTGTTTAGGTAATCCACCCTGTCAAAATAGCATCAAGTGTAATACATTGCTGACCAGTTTTGCATATTGGAGAGGACTGGAGAAATCTACTTAAACTTGCAGCTACATTGGCTGCGTTGTACTTTGTATATATTTAAATCTTACAAAGTGTGAAAATTACAGAGGATGTAACATTTCTAACAGGTCGCTTCATTGATTATACATTCAATTTATTTGGCCCTAAACAGGATATCTTAATCTTTTACAAGGCAGTCTTGGTCTTGGGGATAAGAGAATGTGGTGAGGTAACTTGGCAAGCTACGACCCTTCCTGTGCAGCTTGTGCAAAACACACCATGAAGGAAGTACCTGGACCCCCTCCTGACCTTCTCTCTGGTGAACTGTAAGAGCCTGAAGTTTCCGTGGATGAAATTTGGCTTCTGGTGTTGGAGGAGCAGGCTTAGAATCCCTGTCCTTTCAGAGGCTCCTGGAGATCATGTTGACAGCAATAGTCAGAACAGTGCGTCGCTCGCAGACCTCCTCAGACAAGTGGCTAGCACTGCCAGCTGTGCCCTGCTCTGAGATCCTCCTCCATCAGCCAGCTCAAGCAGTTTAGTGCTTGACCTGCTGCTGGACTCCCATGGAACAGAAGCCTCTTGGGATGGCATGGCATGCAATTTGAGTTTCATGTAAAAAAGGCTCTGGGTTTACAGTCAAGCTGTGGCAGTTTACCTGCCATGTTAACATACCCCTTTCAGTGGAAATTACAGCCTGTGTCAAATAAAATGAATAATGTCTTTTGATTTGATCTATTATTATTTTTTTTCCTTGTGGACAAGCTAAAGAGGAAAGTGGTTTCTAAAGGGTCTTCTGAAATCATTCATTTGCCATCTCTGTGAGTATTTTGAGTTAGCAGAATTGCCCTTGTCTAATCTTCCTTTATTTATGGTTTTTCTGCCATCATTATGGGATTGAGACCCCTTGCAGGATCTGTAAAATTAGTAGTGTGTGTAAGCTTTGCAATTTGGTTTTCTAATGCTGAAAGAAGATTGACTATACTCATTCTGTTGGTTTGGGGTTTTTTTTGTTTGTTCTTAACTTTACAATAGGAAGTATTGCTCTAATGACAGGTGTGATTTAAAAGGTACAGGCTTGTCTTCCTTCAGATAAATGTATTTTTTAATAGGCACTTAATCCTTGTGAAAGGTGCTGGATTGTGACAGCACTTGAAGATGAATTCCTGTATTTTTCTGTGCAAGTTGTACAGCAGGAGACAGTGGTAGGGCAGGCTTCTTTTACAGATATGTCTGAACCCTGACCTTGAGAGATCACCTGTAGAGATGAGTGCCTGTGCCCATTCCATCCTTGACCTCCTTGCTGAGCCTCTATCAAGGTTGCCAATTTATGATGTGGACCTTGGGCTGGAGCATACCAGCTCATTCTGAGTTGACTGCCAAACCAGGTGTGAGTGATGGCAACTTGATAATGACCTGGAGGTGGTTTCAAGCCAGTGGTCACTCGGGAAAGGCTCCCATCCAATTACAGATGTTTTGTGCTATCTAGCTTGCAGAACATGTGCTCTTCATTGTCAAAAGGTACTTTTTTTGTTCATATTCTGTGTTTATTTTCAGAAGGTTTTCAATACAAGGTTTTTACATTTATGGGAGGAAAAAAAAATTGTAGGGATTGCTTTTATATCAGGAGTTTGCAAATTTAGCATATGTGTACAAAATCACAGGAAGGAGCTGTATTTAGCTCTTGCAGATGCACCATCCTGTTGGGGTTTTTTCTTGCTGAACATCACTGTGTGAGCAGTGAGCTTCCATGCGTGCACTTTCCTCTGTCCTTTTGGATGTAGCCACAAAGTCAGTAGCAGGTCCCCCTGCACAAACTGAATGATGCTCTAACAAATGCTCCCCATCTCTTCCAAGGAAAAGATTGCAAATCTTTTTTAAAGGTTTTATTTTTTAACTGCAGGAAAAAAAATAAAATCAGTGTTAATATGCAGTTATATATATGTGTGCCTGCATGCATGTGTATTATAAAGATGTACACATACTTAGACATCTTGAGTTAAAATATTCCTCGAATAATTTATGAAATGCTCACTATAGATTGGTAGTCTGTATTTTGCTGGGCTTTATCCTAAGCTTTGTCGGTAACAGGAATACTCTCATTGCAACATTGATTCAGTCCCTTGTCATTGCTAATCTTTTCAGCAAGTTTCTTAGGCACACAGAAATACTTTGGAACTTTGGAGTGATTATTCAGCCTGTCTTTCTTGTTTTATTATTATTATTCTCCTTTACATTAGCAGGAATAAGAGCCAACTAATGCATTTGGTGAGATTTTTCTCTTCCTTATCTTTCCTTTAATAATTGATTCAAACCCAGCTTTTTTTTGCTTTCTTTTTTTTTCCTACAGACCGTAATGGTGTCAGAGCCCTTTCCCTCTTTCCCATTCTGAAGCATTTGAATAACATTGCTCATTTGGACCTGTCTTAACCTCGGCAATACGCTTAGGCTATTTGAATTCTTTTTTCTTTTTTTTCCTCTTTGTTATTCACTGTACAATTTGTTTAATGCTGCCTTAGCCATGCATTACCAGTCAACCTTAGATATAAATTCCGTAATAAATTAAATAAAGCTCTGTATGGGTCAGCTTAGACTAGCCCGATTAAAAAATGATTTACTAAAGAGATAGAGGTAGCAGGATGGTAGAACGTGCTTCTAAATCAATTATGAGTCCATTCACTGTCGGCCTATTGTGCGTAATAGTGTATTAAAATGCATTCTATATTGTTAAAAAAAATTGACTCTTTCATTGCAACTGAATTAACATTTGCAAGCGCATAATAGTGTTTGGAAAGCTATAAACATTTAAATTCAATCCCTCATTGCAGGCTAAGTATATACAGCTAGAATTGTAATATTCAGATAAGCCTTTATGTTGTGCTTGTTTCATTATTGCAGCAAGATGTTCACCATACTAAAGGTAAGATTGAGTCAATGCTTGGATTTATAAGCCCATGATTACAAGGAGAAAGCCGTACCACTGGACTGTAAAAGTGAAGTTCATTTTGAACTGAAAATTAGTGTCTGTATGTACACACATTTGTGTGTGTATAAACACACACATATAAAACTTTATGTAATCCTCACTGCTAAATTTTTGAAAAAAAAGTCTACTTAGAGGAAGTGTTTCATTCTGAGTGCATCAGATGGTCCTATAAAACATCATCTGCTAGCCCTTGCAATGGAAGATCCACAGTCCTTTCCCTCAGGTTCAAAAGCTTCCTACTCCCCCAGCTGTATGCCAAAATTGTACTGGAGTGCATATTAACTTCCACCTCTCTCTCATGCCTCTGCCGAAGCCTCTTCTTCATCTTTTCCTTGTGAAGGAGGAGAGGAAGGGTGCAATCAAGCCAGTTGTCTCGTTTTGATGAGCTGAAAATGAAGGCTGCACCCATGCTTGCAGCTTGGCACAGAGCCTGCACTCCAAGAGCTGCTTCCTTCCTTTCCCCCTGGGTAGTGCAGAAGGTCTCAGCTCTCACCAGGGACTGCCTGCAAAAAAGTGCTGTGGCATTAGGTTACCTGGCTGCGCCCACATACTGAATTCACATGCAGCAGACTTGCATCCTAGAGCTGAGACTGGCAAGGGATGCAGTGGAGTTCTGTTCCTCTAGAGTCTTCCTCTGTTGGGACTAATACTGCCTTTACTGGGATTTGCTTACTTCAAATTCAGCTAATTAATTTTTATGCAGTAAATTCAAAGGAGTTGAAATGACAGCTTTCATTTCAGCTTTACTTACACTTGTACTTGGTTCTGTGTTTCCAGTATGCCAAAATGAAATGAGAAGTTCTACGGGAAACAGACCAAGCGATGTCATTTGGGAGTTTGAAAGTTTTAAAGGAGATATATTCTCTTTTCTTTCATAGAGTCTAAATTCTGGGGCTGGTCTTTAGTCCTCTTGTCATCTTTAGAAACTGTATTTGCTTCTGTATTAACTTAGGTCTTTGAATGAACACCTCCCTGAACACACACACACTGAAGTGTGCAATTCCGAAACAAGCAGCTATTTGTATCGCAGCAGTTCAGTTTAAAACAGTGCTGCTTTTTCTGTCAACACTGATCTGTTGTAGGTCCTAGTGTGAGACTGGAGCCTCCGTATTTCTAAAACATTAGGTGAAGGCGCACAAGCAGTAGCTGATAATTTTTTGTGACTGAGAAAGCAGGTAGTGAACATCTTGCACAAGGTTTTGAGTCTGGTGTTCATACCAGAGTTTCTAGAAGTGCACGAACAATTCTTTCAGCCTATGGAGTCTGCCTAAATTTGTTGTTCTCAAAGAGTGTGTGTAATTTGGGTTGACATGTGGGATGCTTGAAGAAACCTATGAGAATTACCTAAGCATTTTTGTTAGACCCATGAGGGACATGGGCCTGAGCTAGCATGAAGGCTGATTTATTTCTCATCCCTGAAGAAACTTAGCCAGCCCTTCAGTTCAGTGAAATGATCAACTGAAGCATAAATTCAGTAGCATTTATTTCTAAAACAAAGAAAAACATACGTGATTTTAGATATTGTGCTTGTCAAGAAAAATACAGTTCTACGAGTGCCATTCTGGCTGACCCTCCATTTGAAATACAGTTAAGTGGGGGCTGTGCATCTGGACATAAATGTTTTTTGCAATATTTTCTCAGGATTGGGAGAAATTTATGTAAAGAGGAATATTGCTGTCTGCCCAAGGCTTAATACCTGGAAAAGTGTGTTAAGGTTTCAGGTTGATTTTCATTGTTTTATGGTAAGCATGATGTGGTTTAATCTGTTTATAAACTTACAGGATTATTAAAAAAAAGTAATTGAATTTGTGTGTGTCACACATTTATACACTGCTTGTTCCCTGTAAGAAAAAATATAGTTATTACAGATTTTGGTACGTTAGCTACTACTGATACTAAAAAAAAAAAAGTGTAAATCTTTAACTTCACTTCAACCTCTAGGTTCATAGTGTGATGTGAGGGCTATCCAAATGAAATAATTGCTTTGTCTGGCAAATAGATTGTCTCATAAGAGGACTGAACTGTATTAAGTGATTTTTCCCCTGGTGATTGGAAGTATCTCTCTCCACTGGTTCAGGTAATTCTAAGGTTGTGCCTTCACTCTTTCATGCTAGACTGCTTTTCCAATAAAATAAAAAATGTAGAACCTGCTACACAAATGTAATGTTAACCTAGATTTCTCTGAGGACAAAGGTGAGTGCTATAGGGCTTGCCAAATGCAAAGAGGGAAATGATATTAAAAGGATATTGGAGATAGAATTGGATGCATGGGACTGTACAAAGCTGAAAGATGCAGGCTGGGGTGTATGAATATTATATTGGTCTATATTTCTATGTGACTCCTTGAGGCAAATCCTATAACAGACTTTTTAAATACTCGAATAGTACTTTATTTTCCCTTCCAGATATAAATTCCAGCTAATAGGTTTCTGTGATAAAAAAATACAATCTTAGGCAGAAGAAGAGCTAATCATAGACAAAGAAAAGCACAAAGATTGCCAGAGAAGAGGTTTATCCATTTCTATGCATTGGGGTTTTTTGGTCAGTACTTGAGCAGGGCTGTGGGTGTTCCAACTCTAATTGTCCAGTGATCAAAAGGAAAAGAAGCATAAATTTTGGTGTAATGAGAAACTAATTTTCTGGTTTAAATCCTGAAGTGACCTGTCAGACCCTATGGTTTTTGACATGGAACAGCTAGGAATGCCCAAAGGCACAGCTGGATTTTTCTGTATTACTGTACATATGTTGAAATGATGAATGTAAATGTTGAAATGTACTTCACGCCTAGCAAACCATCATATTCAGCAGAGAAGCTGCTTTCACTGCAGCTAAATGGGGTGCAATCTGGATGTATATTTGCTGCTGTAGTGAAATAAATGTACACATCTGGAGAGATGTTAGGGTAGAGTACTGGTGGGAGGAGAAAGCGCATCAGTATTTTATGAACAACTCATTCATGTGCAATTATGCAACTTGTTTCAGTTGCATTGCAACTTGTCTGTGATCTGTTACTGGTGAATATTTGATGCATCATTTAACTACTTAGGCTTTGAGTGACATAGAACTGTGGGATCCCTGTTACACAAAGGTGCCCAAAAATCTGTACCTCATTACATTGTGCTTGAGTACCTAAAAAATCCCAACAAAACCCCACTTAATTAAAATAATTCTGAATAGAAAATACCATTAAAATAATGTACTTTGAAACTATCATGGAAAATGTTTTGAAAGAGGGAGGGAGAAAAATGTATTGCTGTGGTATACCATATAAAATAAATTCTCTTTGTAAGTATTTCAGCTGAAAGATACAGCTAGAGCAGAATTTAATAATGAAAAATGTTTAGTACTTCTAGGACCTCTCTTCATTCTGAATCCCTGGAAGAGCAGATTAATTTTGTATTTGTCCTGGGTTCAGCCCAGCAGCAGATAGATTTGACCTTAACTCGATTGCAGTTAAGATAGAGTTGCTATAGGTACGGTTATTTAAGTAATTTCTGTGTACAATGTTGTGGCATTTACTCTTAAGGATGCTGCCATGGTTGCCAACTCGTGGCATGCTGCATTTAATCCTGCCAGGATTCGTTGCCATCCCGTACGTCTGTTTAGTGTATGTTGTGATAACAGTCTATGATTGGATAACGTTGAAGTTCATGAACTTAAAAGAGTACTTGTATCAGCTTTTGCTGTTCGGTACAAGGAGGGATAAAACAGGTCTTGTAAGAGTGTTTAACAATTTCCAATATCCCTGGGAAATTCTAACTAGCATTTTCCTACTGTTGGTTTTGGTGCAAATGGTTCTGCTTTCGATATATATATGTATATATATTAGGCACAGGTTTATGAATACCACCCATGAGTTTTCCCTGAGGCTGGATAAGCTTGAGTGGCAGGGCAAATGGCGAAATATGAGCAGGTACCTAGGCACTTTCTTACCCCCAGTGGTTTGGAACTTCACTCCTGAACAGCTACAGGATCCTAATAAGGTGACTGCATATTTGAAAAAGAACTGCAGTGGGCTCCCCAGAGAAATACGCCCTACTGCACTGTGCTGGGCCTTGGCTACCATCTACCAAACACTGCTTGATAGCAAGCAGCACTGTCAGTACTGTCAGCACTGTCAAGGGGAACAAGGAAATGGATTGGCAAATGCTGCAGCTACTGCAACCCCTACAGTAGACACTGCCCATAATCCAGACCATCAGTACTGTCAGGGGGAAAGAGGAAATGGATCGGCGAATACTGTAGATGCTGCGACCTCTACAGTAGACCTTGCCCCTAATTCAGAGCATCAGCACTGTCAGGGGGAAAGAGGAAATGGATTGGCGAATACTGTAGATGTTGCGACCTCTACAGTAGACCTTGCCCCTAATTCAGAGCGTCAGTACTGTCAGGGGGAAAGAGGAAATGGGTTGGTGAATACTGCAGATATTGCAACCTCCACAATAGACCTTGGTCAACCCACACCAATGTCTGTTGCTCCCATTCAAAAAGGGTGTCAGTGCTGTCAGGGAGAAAGAGGAAATAGACTAGTACATACTGCAGATGCTGCAACGTCTACAATAGACCTTGCCCATAATTCAGAGAATCAACCCACACCAAAGTCTGTGGCTCCCATTCAAAAGAGGAAACACACCAGGAAGTTAGCTCGCGCAGTGCCAGATGATGATGGTGAACAACCAGGGCCATCTCAAGAATGTCAGGATGAGGATGATGGTGAAAAACCATTATCTCAAGAATGGCCGGATGAGGATGATGAAAAGTCAGGGCCATCTCAGACAAGTCAGAATGGGGCAGGGCCATCTCAGAAAAGTAAGAATGGGGCAAAGCCATCTCGAGCAGATCAGGATGTAGGAGAACCAGAGATTGTTACCCGATCCCTGACCCTGAGTGAACTGCGTGAGGTGCGAAAAGATTTTGGCCGCCGCCCAGGTGAGCACATTATCACTTGGTTGCTCAGATGCTGGGATAGCGGAGCCAATAGTCTGGAATTAGACGGCAGGGAGGCCAGGCAGTTGGGATCCCTGGCGAGAGAAGGAGGTATTGATAAGGCACTTGGGGAGGGGTCACAAATCCTCAGCCTTTGGAGGCGATTGCTGTCAAGTGTGCGGGAAAGATACCCCATGAAAGAATATATTACCTGTCTGAAACCCAAGAGCGACAGCATAGAGACAGTTATCCAGTACCTGAGAGAATTAGCTGTACGAGAGTTGATTTATTATGAGTCGGACAACCGAAGGCTCCCTGATGATCCTGATGACGTCCGATGCACCCCAGACATGTGGCGTAAGGTGATACGAAGTGCACCACCAGGGCACACAAATTCACTGGCAGTGATGGAATACGAGGAGATGTTTCCACCAACAGTATATGAAGTGACCCGCCGACTCCGGACTTATCAAGATAACGTTGCACGCTCTGTCATTGCAGCAGTAGAGCAACTGGTTAAACTTAAACTTGACGAACACATGGCCGACTCTCAACCTGTACAGAGCGATGTTGCAGCTATCCGGAAAAGTCATCCATCGTCCCAAGAGAGAGAACACAGCAGGGACACACCACGAGCCACACGGCGAGCCACACCCCGAGCCAAACTGTGGTTTTACCTGCGTGACCATGGAGAGGACATGAGAAAGTGGGATAAGAAGCCCACTTCAGCCCTTCAAGCACGAGTAAATGAGTTGCAAGGTAGAGCAAGTGCACGAGGTTCTGCCAAGAGGGATGTTGCACCAGTTTCTATCCAGGAGCAATAGAGGAGCCCTGCCTCCAGCCAGGTGGAGGAGAGGGATAATCGGACTTATTGGACTGTGTGGATCCGATGGCCTGGAACATCAGACCCACAAGAGTATGAGGCTCTAGTGGATACCGGTGCTCAGTGTACTCTAATGCCATCAAATTATGAAGGGACAGAATCTGTTTACATTTCTGGAGTCACAGGGGGCTCCCAACAGTTGACTGTGCTAGAGGCTGAGGTGAGCCTAACTGGAAAGGATTGGGAGAAACACCCCATTGTGACTGGTCCAGAAGCTCCGTGCATTTTAGGCATGGACTATCTCCGTAGAGGGTATTTTAAAGACCCTAAAGGATACCGGTGGGCTTTTGGAATAGCTGCTGTGGAGACTGAAGAAACTAAACAGTTGTGTGCCTTGCCTGGACTTTCGGAAGATCCAGCTGTTGTGGGGTTGTTGAAGGTCGACGAACAGCGAGTGCCAATCGCTACGACGACAGTGCACAGGCGGCAGTATCGTACAAACCGAGACTCTTTGATCCCCATCCATAAACTGATTCGTCAACTGGAGAGTCAGGGAGTGATCAGCCGAACCCACTCACCATTTAACAGTCTCATATGGCCAGTGCGGAAGTCCGATGGAGAGTGGAGGCTGACAGTAGATTATCGTGGCCTAAATGAAGTCACTCCAAATATGAGTGTTGCTGTGCCGGACATGCTAGAGCTCCAGTTTGAACTGGAATCGAAGGCAGCCAGGTGGTACGCCACAATTGACATTGCAAATGCTTTCTTCTCAATTCCACTGGCACCAGAGTGCAGAACACAGTTTGCTTTCACCTGGAGAGGTGTCCAATACACATGGAATCGTCTGCCCCAGGGGTGGAAACATAGTCCCACCATCTGTCATGGACTAATCCAGAGTACATTAGAAAAGGATGGAGCCCCAGAGCACTTGCAATATATTGATGACATTACAGCTAGGGTCATCGGTGCCGTGATGACGGAGTGAAGATCAGCCTCCCAAGAACTTTTTCTTTTCTCTTTTGTAATAAACACCTCTGACCCACGGACTATGAACATGGATCATGCCAGGTGAAGTGTTCGAGAGCCCGAGATACAGCATTCAACGATCCAGTGGCATCCCTGAGAGACTGTTGTGACAGAGGGACCAGTGAGCCTGAGAATCGTGGACTGAATGAAACCGACAGACTCGGAGGAAACGTCCACAGACTGAATCTATATGCACATACATGTGTGTGCATGTGTACATGCATGTGTATGGATGCGAGAGACTCTCTGGATCCAAAGAAGGTTGCTGGTCCTGCTCATGATGTAAATGGTATGGAATAAGGGGTGGATAATGTCCTGGGTTCAGCCCAGCAGCAGGCTATGTTAGCCCTGAGAGTATTCCATGCCAATTGCATCATGATCCGACAGGCTGCCCCCCCCCTTTTGCAGGGGCGACTTCGGACCCAGGCACGGGAAGTCCCGGTCTGGGCAGCCGCAGTGCCAGTTCCGGGGGAGACTCCAGACCTATCACTACCTGCTCCGGGCACGGGAAGTGCTGGTCTGAGCAGGCGTGTGGGAGTTCCGGGTTCTCTCTCTCTCTCTTTCGGGGATCGGCGTGGCAGGAGGTGGTGAGGGGGGTGCTGGGGGGTGCTGGGCTCGGGGAGTGCTGCGTTTGGGAATCTGAATCGGTTCGGGCACAACTCAAATGACATAGTGTGGTGAGAGGTTTGCACTGTATATAATAATAGCACTGTAGTTAGTTGTTTTCATACTTTTCCCTGTTGTTTAGTAAACTATCCTTATCCTAACCTTGCAAGCCTGTGGTTTTTTTTTCCTCTGGCTTTGCAGCTAGCTCCGTTCGCCCATCCTCCACCTCTTAAAGAGGTAAGGGGGCTTTTTGGTCTGACCTTTGTGGCCTCAGCTTTCCGTTGAGGTATAAACCTCAACAGTATTGTTCTAAATAAGAAAAAAAACATACAGTGATGTCGCTACATGGGAGCGACTTTAGGCTTAATGATTAAAAGTCAAAGAAAGGTGAGCAAAGGCAAAAGGGCCATTCAGATGATACCACTGCTTTTCAGATGATAAAGCCAGATCTAGCAATGGGAGCTGGGATTAGGCTTTTGGGAAATAATTAGCCTTTGGGGAAACAATTTTTGCCTTGATAGTTTCCCTGGCTTCTCTGCCAATCAGCTGGTGACCCATCAGACAGGTCCAATTTGGAGAAAAGCTGTATCTCTCCCTCTCTCCTGCTCCTGTAAGTCTGTTCACCAGTAAGTGAAAGGGAACCCAGCTGCTCAGAGCTCCCCTTCTCTGGCACATTGGTCCAGGCACATGGGAGAAGATAGAAGACATAGCCACTTGCCACTCATGTGACACCAAACATGCAAGTCCTGTTTTCTGACTTGCATTTTCTGTCAAGAAAACCTTGAGGACTTTTGCCGATAGTAGGCAAACTTCCCTGCAATAACAATTTCCCCAATCCCAGTTACTTTTGATAAGGTAAACATCAAGGACATTCCAGAGAAATTTCCAGAATATAACACAGTTCAGTCTTTAGTCAGCTTTAGGTAGTGCCATGGCCTGTGTTGCACACAGAGAATCCTGAACAGTGTGTGGTGGGAACTGCCTGCAACCCAAGGAATAAATGGTGAAAGTGTTTTTCCTTTATTCCCATGCTCCTTTTTATTTGACTGAAGACTTTATTGATAGCTACTGCATCTGCTGGGCATGATAAGGCATGCCAGTTCCGTTGAGTTTTGCTAGTTGTCTGGCACACCAGTTATTTTCAGAAATCAGATCATTCTATTAGCAGTGCAAGCAATTTCCACTCTACCAAGCAGCTGTTATCCAAGGGAGATTTAAGAAAAAAATGCCTGTGAATTCCAGTGGTTCGCATCATGCAGCCCTTCCCCTCAGTTCCAGGCGCTCAGTTCCAAACACATGGGTCATCAGCATGTGGGGTGCTGGGAGGAGGTGAGGGTCTCACCTCACTCAGTGTCCTCAGGCCTGCTGCAGAGGAGAATTAGTGGTCTTGGGAGAGATGTCTGTCTGGACTCTGGCAGTAAGGGGTGTGATCATAGGACAGAGCCTGCAAGGAAGAAATGAAGAGGGCAGTGGAAAAGGCCAGAGAAAGTCCTCTTGTTAAGGATTATGCAGAAATGTAAACAGACTTCCTCTCTCTCGCAGCAGCTGCATGTCCTTTTTGTGTACGTACCAAAGGGCCTGCAGTCATCTTAATATTTATGCTTCAGTATGTTTCTTGCGTTGCGAATGATGATGAGGCATTGATGTTATGGCGCCAGCTGTAACATTGTCTTTGTTGTTCTAGGAACACATAGAAGTGCTGTTCTAGCTAGATAGGATAGAAGAAAGTTCTGTAAATTGGCAATAGATTTTAGTAGACTCCCTACTATGACCAGGACAAAGCTTTACAGACATAAGATAAGCAAATACTACCAACTCTGTGAACCAGGAACATGAGAATTCTCGCTTTCTTTAAACAAGTTTTGGTTTTTTAGTGCACAGAAACTTCTTTATTGCAAGCTTCTATCTATCCACCTGCTGTGGGAAGGAAGGCTTTCTGGCTTGTAGCTGCTGTTCAGCATCACAGATTATATTGTTGCTCAGCAGCCATTAATATAGCTTTATCTATAATTAGCGAAGGTCTAACACCTTTCTGGCCATATGGAAAATGATAAGTTAGCTCCTGTCATAACAGGAAAATAATTATTGGATAAAGTATAAATATCAAAACATGATAAATAATGGTTACCTCAGCAATCCTCAGCTGGATAGAAGTAGCATCTGCCTTCACTTTCTGAATATCACACATGATTAATCTGGAGGCAGCGAGGCACTTTCTCAGCTGTGCTGTCTCCACTGGGCAAGCCTGGCCAGGCAGACAGGCCCATGAAGGAAAGGAGAGTCTGAAGCCACCTCTTACCCTTAAACTCTGCAGTGGAATCTCTGAATCAAATTTTGTCATCCAGATGTCTTTCAAGGAAAAATGGGAAATAGGGGTAGGGGTGGGGTGAAAGTGTAGCTGAACATATTCAGTTTGCTCTTATATTTTTTTTTTGTGGAAAAGTGTATCTAAACATGGCTTTATTTTGGTTTATTCTTCTCAGAATTTCTCCCGCACTTGTTCTGGGAAAATTTCTACCAGCTCTCTTGCATTGTAGAGCTTGCCTCCCATTCACTGTCAGGTCCTCCATACAGATACTCTGAACCATCAGTTTCATTCAGAGATGTGAACTGACCAAACTATTTAGATTTGAATTGAAATTCCAAAACTGATGGAGGGTGTTAGGTGCTGTGCAAAGTCTGTGTTCAATCGAGCTGCTGATGGATGATGGTGCTGTCACTATGTCAGCAGTGGTCCAAAATGTTCATCTTTATGGCTATTTATTTGATCGCAAAAGGGAGAAAATAAAGATCTTTGTGCATGTATTTAATGGGAGAAAACCAGAGGAACCAACACCATTCCTGAGGGAAATTCACTGATAAAGATGGAGAACTGAGGTTCTTCTTTCACTATTCTTGTGGATGCTTTTGAATCAAACTAGCTGTCTGTTTCCAGGTTTCTTAAAATTCTGAAGTATGTGTGAAAGCTTTATTCCTATTTGAAAAGAAAGTCAATAGCATAATTTCAGCCCCAGAGTGTGCTGAAATGACTCCTATAAGCTTAGTGCTGTTTAATCCACCCTGTCTTGAAAGACTTAAGGACTGTGCCAATGGAGAATTAGGACTGATTTTCATATTTGTTAATTCCATATAATCTCAAATATCTTCACATGGGTTCAATTTCTTAGCAAAGTAGCTTTTCTTCCCCCCTCCTACTAAAACCTTTGAGTTTACTGTAGAATCTGCATGGATATTTACTACTTAAAATCAGCTTATCTAGCTTGAGGTCCATTAGCTTCCTTGTAGCTCTGGGACTTCGCCCTTTGCCTCTGGAAATTAAATATTTAATATAGCTTTGTCTGTGCTTACTTTGAAAAGCATTCATCCTTCATTTGGGTACCATGTCAGGATTCATTGGGAAAGCCACAGCTAATGTTGCCAGTTGAAATCAAACCTGACCCTCTCATTCCCCTTCTACCCTCAGGGGATCTGTTAGTGTTACCATCTCAGGAACCCCTGGGGTTGCTCATGATAAAATGAAGTGAAATTAGGACCCTGGTAGAAAGCAGTCTGGTATCCTCAGTAGTCACGTAGAAAAGGACTTCTTACATTAGTTTGCTGGCAGTGAGATCCTTCTTGCTTGAACAGTTACTGCACAATAACATAATGTGTACGTGATTAAAAGGTGTATAGCAGGTGAATGTGTTGGACTAAACATATGGGAAGCATTTTTCTGAAGAGCTTTGCTTGAAATGAACAATGCACATACACTGAGTTTATGTTGCCAGTTATAAACATGTTTCTGTTTGGAATATGACATGATGTGACATGGAAGCAGGCAGGATGTATGTGGGTTTAATGTTATATTTTAAATTATACTTTTTTGATTTGTTTTTTTATCTTAATCTCTCTCTCTCTCTCTAGTTTTTATGGTGACCTACCTCAGTGCTTTGCCCATGAAGCATCCTTCCTGGGATTAAACGTAGTGAATTTATTTCTAAAGGTGCATAGTCAGTGGACAACTTGCACATAATGTGGTAAAGGTTGAATTCATATCAGCATGGAGTGTACCTTGTGAACTGTGGGGCTTTAAATTGAGAATGGCGTGAACAGATTCTCCAAATGTGTATCAGCATTGGTATAAATAACATATTTATAACATATAGCATAACAGTTTTTATCTGTTTCATCTTGTTAAAGTCTTTTTCGAGATTTCAACAATGCAGATTGCATCTTTGGAGACAGAAACTTACGTTTTATGAGACCTTGTTGTAGGGCATTAAATAAAATCCCGACTTTTAAAAATTTTTCTTGGTTTGGTAGTATAAAAATGCCATTGTACACACTCAATGAATATGTGCACATTTGTTTCAGAATTAAAGAAAAGAAACCAACAGCAGTGAAGCAAAATACTTCTTACAGTTCTGTAAGAATTACATTACTGATTGATTAAACTTAATTGGTGAACAAAGATTGGGGAAGGCTTAGACTTCCATATTTCATTAATAGGGCAGAACATTTTTTTTTCTGTAGCATTAAAGGAGTACCTACCTATATAATGCTAGTGTTTTCTCAAAGCTCATGAGGTTAAGCACTCTTGGGATACAAGGAGATAATGTGCAATGGCATGTGGACGCTGTGCAGTTCTGCCATTGCAGATTAGTTCAGGTGCTTCAGAGTTACTGTGAGGGCTAATGTTAAGAGGGTGGGAATATTTTTAAGCTCTTATGTTGTTTATTTGTTTTAATTTTAAAATTTATTCAATATACACATCTACACTGTTGGAAACTTTTTAATTTATTTTTTTTTAACTAGTTCACCAGACACATTATATGTAAAATCATGTCAATATTTAATAGTGGAAGGATAAGATTTCTTTCAGAGTGTTTGCTAGAGGAAGGTCCATTGCATGTCCTTATGCATGTCTGGAAAAGCAGCTGAAAGGTACAAACAGATTTTCTTCCCTTTAGTGTTTTCAGTACAGTTGGAAGAGTTTGCCTGATGACAGTGGTGCCACAAGGACTGAGAGCTGCTTGTGCCCTCTGGGGATGACCAGAGTTCAGCTGAGGGCTCTTCCAACTTCTGTACTCATCAGCAAAAAATGTGAGAGTGGAAGCATAGGCTCCGATTGTTAATAGTCTCGCCAGTTGTTCAGCTTGTGTCCCTGCAGTATTTTGACCATTTCAGGAGAGAGGCTCCATGCACATTCACTTGTGCATGATCCATCTATTCATGTTGTCCCACTCTTTCTGTCTCAGGCAAAAATGTAATGTTTGATGGTCTGTTTGAAGATTTAAACCTATTACATATTTTTCCATGCTTGAAATTTTTATCTGTTTTGCGTGATAAATCTTTAGCAACAAGAAAAAGATAATTGAGTCAAAAACACCCACAGCAGTTGCTCTTGAAGGTGAATTGTTCATTTTGTTCTCCAGTGAAAATTTAGCATTGCTAGGGCAAGCTGCTAGTGCAAGCTACTAGTGCATGCTTAAATTCTGCTCTTGAAAGTTAGTTTAGTTTGTAATAAGTAATAAGTAATAAGTTTAGTATAGCTGTTGTTTTCATCTAACCTTTTATAACTCTGATGTCTTCAGGAGCTGGTGATTAGCACTGGTCAGGTGGCATAGAGTGGAAACATGTCCAAGGTCCAAGACCACTTGGCTGAAGTGTCTTCTGTAAGGGCACAGCTTTTTTTCAGGGACCCAGGAATCTGTGCAGGTGTCAGTGGAAGGTAGGAAGAGATGCTCCCAGTAGTGCGCTGAATCTACTACTGCAGTTTTTCTGGAGCTCGGGGAAGCTTTTACCTTTACAGCTGAAAACTGTGGGCAGAGGACTCACTCTTACCAGCAGTTGGACTTTGACTGAGCAGCTATCAAATATCAGGTTGTTCAGTTTAAGTGCCTGTTTTTCCAAAAGGCGGTGACTCCTCATTATGCTGTTCGGCTTAATTTCTTGTTACTTATTCATATTTCATTTTGATGTGCAATTGAAATATTTAGCCTATCATCTTAAACGTGCTTGTAGGTTGTACACTGAAATACAAAATGAACCCATGGTGGCAAACTGAAATAAGAATTAGGAATGGTAATTGTTGTATTTTTGGGAAAGGTTGTCTTACTTGTAGTGGTTTTGATCTAGTGCATTCCACTCAAGTAAAAAAAAACCAAACAACAAAACAAGCAACAAACCAAAATTAGTAAGTGAACAAGAATAACCTATTTCCTTCTCAAAAACTGCTTCATGATAAATTTGAGGAGAATGAGATCATGACTTTAAGCAGCATAAAGTTACTAGTTTATTAATATGCCAAGTAACATGTCAAAACAAGAAATCAAACACAATTTGCCAATTTCTTCCTACAAAAGACCAAAATACAGTGCTCCACACAATGCAGTAGGAATTTTAATTTGATCTTGTCCCTCTAGATTGAAGTCAGCCATCAAGTTTCCAAGTAAATTTAATACCCTATAAATGTGATTGATTGCTGATGTGGTAATCCAGTTAGCTGCTGGAATGTTTAATAGCTGGAGAATCCATTTAGAGAAGAATAAGGATCTTGAGGTTAAGATACTGGAGTATTTTCAAGAGGTCTAATTTCAATTCTAGCTTTGACATGAATTTCGGATAAATGCCCTTCTCTCTGCCTCTTTTTATGAAATGGGGATTTCCATCTTCTCCTCTACCTGGCGGGCATGAACATGGGTATGAATTATATGGTCCCATCAAGACATCAGGTTCCATAATAGGATTTTCTTTATGTGTTAGATCAAGCAGGTGAATCTTGCTTGCAGCTTGTGTGTTATTTTAAAATCTTTTAGCTAATTGAGGAGAAAAAGGAAATGAGAAACTTTCCAATGTGGTCTCTCAGCTCACGTATCTGTCTGTTCAGGATGATGATAATTGTAGTTTTGAGTCCAGTCAGAGGTTTAACAGCCTCTGTACTGCTAGTTTCACACTTAAGTTACAGTGTCTCATTAGTATTTCACTCCCTCAGTAACAACATATCTTCACATTTAAAATGTTCTTTTGCTAGTAGTCACACATACAGGAGACTAATGATTTTAGCTTTTGTCCTTTTCCTCTGAAAAGGGTGAATGTCAAATGATTTCTGTGACAATTTATGTCAGACTTGTGCCTTTCTTTTTTCCCATTAGACAAATCCACCCCACTTATCGTTATCTGTGTAAAAAAAATATATAATTAAAAAGCAGCTTGTATGTAGTGTGATGTGAGTGCATGAAAGAATGCAAAGACAGTGCTGGTGTGACAGCTAATTAAAAGCAGGTACTTTAATCCTGAGAAACAAACAAAAAAAATCTTGAAAACCAAAGTGTTGTGAAGACAAAACAGAATTGCAGAAGTCTTGTTCAAGGGACAGCTCAAAAGCTTTATAGAACACAAAGGAATATGAATGATTTCCTGGAGGGAAGCTGTGTTATTATGGTTCCCAAATGACAAGTCATTGTTGCCTTGGTGCTGGGAGACTCACTGCAGTTGCAAAGCAACTATAGGTGACTTTTCAGTTTAGAGCACTACATACCTGCAAAACAGAGTATTTTAGATCAGTCAGATCCTCCAGATTTCTCTGTAGTTGATCCTTCAGACTTCCCAGTTGGGTAACTCCTTCAGACTACTCTTTAGCCTCATCAGACAAATGTGGTGTCATTTATGTTTGCATGTGGAAAAATGACAGGGAACATCTCATATTTTTATTTAAGGGTTGTTTTGGCCCTAGTGCAAGTCTTAATAGCCAAGCAAAAGAAGTGCTGGGAAGAGACTGTGTTTTGATTGCTCATCTGTTCTGATCTGAATTCAGGTTTTAACTGTATGTTTTTAAGTATGGATTTATTAATCTAAAGCCTTTGCATAGCACTAAGCTACCTTCCTTTATTACCAGGAGATCTCACGATAAACAGAGGTATTTTGCAAAGCTCTGTCATAGACCGTGGAGTAATTTACAGAGCTGTTTTGCTTAATATTTTAAACATAAGCCTTTTCATTGAAGTTTCTTTTTGATCATCTTGACAGTTTTGCTTTATGACTGCGTGTGTGTATGTATACGTGCCCGGCTCCTATTTCAGTGGAGCCGTAGCACATAGACTACAGAGCAAGAGCATATTGAGCCGGTTGAGGGTGATAATTGTTACCTGCTGCTGCTCATCCTTGAGAGCAGAAAACTAAAGGGGAATCTAATTGGTTTTTTGCCTGGTGGATCACTGCAGAGAAGGTAGTCCTATTCTCCTTTGAGGTGTGCAGCAAACGGGCTGGAGGCGATGTCCACATCCACATGGATACAGCAAGGAATGTTCCAGCTAGATAAGGGAAAAAATCCTTCATGGTGAGGTTGGTGATTTGTGGCAGCCTTGGTACTGCTGCCCAGAGGGGTGGTGGAATCTCTATTCCTGGGGTAGTGAAAACCCATCTGGAAAACCTCATGAGCAAAATAACTCCTCTTTTGAAGTGATCTTTGCTTTAAAAAGAACATCTCACTAGGTCACCTCTAGAAGGCCTTGCAACAGAAATTTCTCTGTGATTCTATGATGTGTCTATATATATACTTATATGTATTAGTGATGGAGTATGTGAGATCCCTTCCAACCCCTACAATTCTGTGATTCCGTGATTGCTGTGTGGTTTGCTATTGACACAGCCTCTTGAACTTACAGGTTACGTAGAATTGGGAAGAAGTGGCATTTGCTTCAGGAAAAAATAGAAGTAACATCATACAAGAAACTAAAAAATGCTTTGAAGTGGCAGCAAGATGTCATGTGTTTGGCAGTTAAGAGATAACAACATTTAGGCCTTGTGGGAATAGATTCCCTTTCCCCCTCCTCCTGCTCTGTTTTGCTTCTAGAGCATGCTTTTGGCAATAGAAAATGTCATTCTATGCATCATGTAACACTTTGGTTACAGTTCCTAAAATAGGATTCAGATGAGGGTACAGTCAGCGTTTGAAACCAACTACTGTACATGGAGAGCAGACATAAAAGACTTGTGCTGAAAAAGATGAGCCCATCGCTGTTTCATTTTCAGAGAGTGTTGGCAAGAGTTGTGATCGCTGACATTTTGGGGGCAGTTCCTGAGAAGTGTAGAACTCACTTGTCTTGCTCTGTTATTGCCACATCAACATTGACACAGTTTGTTTGTGCAAATGTGTTGTCAAAATGAAAGCATTTGTTTTAAATCAGTCCCGTTTTATTTCAAAAGTGAAAGAAGGCTTTGGCATGTATTTTGCAAAGCCATTGGAATTAATGTCTAGGAGGCAAAGCAGCAGAAAAGGGGGGTATAGTGTGTTGCAGACATGAAGAAGCTGTTTGTACAATACATAAAAAAGCCTGGGAATGAATAGAGCGTCTCTTGTCAGTAAGTTCATGACCATCTAAACCTCACTTGACTTCAAAACTCAAGCATGGCACAAAGTAGAACAGAGACCTCATTCACTACAGGCATCTGTTTGTCCACAGTTTTGAAGAAGGAAGAAAAATGTGATTTTGGCATGAATATCATGCATTTTTCTAAAAAAAATTATATTTTTTATTTTGATGGATGTGGAATGTTGAGATACATATAATGATGGTACAGGAGGTTTAGCTAGTCATGGATGAACTTACACTGGCTCCAATCTGCAGATAACCTTCAGTAAGCCCTGGGAAGGAAGCAAAATCTCCCACATGAGGATAGCCCAGCTATACACAGCTTCAGCCCGAATCCTACAAACATTTTAAGAAATGCATGACTTGAGCTACTTGAACATGCTGCATTTCTGGTGATACTGTCTCACTGCTTGTATGGTTATTGTGAGCATTCAGGCAGCAGACCTTGTGTCTGAGATAGTAGGAGTAATCATTATAGTCTGATGCGTTATTTGAAAAATCCATGTAAAGCTATAAGGAAAATGTTGATTTTGTTGACCTTGGAGAGAAAATCTGATTAATTTTACCGCAGCCAGAACTCCACCTCACGTTGGGGAATTTCAAAGCAACTTACGTGATTTACAAGTCTGAATTTTAGTGTGGTTCAGTGGAAGCTGCCCTTATAAGCCTTCATAATCCTATCCCTTATCCTAATTTGTACGTATTATGGGGTGCAGTTACATTTGAAAGTGAAATATGAAATGATTTCTTTACCTGTGAATGCTTTAACAGTGCTTTCTCAACAGTCTTTCTATTCAACTTGGAAGATTTTTAAAGGAGATGAATTTTGTTTTCCTGTTTTATATAGTTGAAGAACTAGTCCCCATGCTTGTACAAAAATCTTCCTGACTTAGGGATGCTCCTGTATAACAGGAGAGTTTTCTTCCATGTTGTCTGTACAGATTGGGATCAATAATAATGCAACTTAAGCTCTGAACATAGGAAAATGGATAGAAGTCCCAGCTTTTTTTTTCATAAAAATAACCAAAATTGCTGTGTGGCACCTATAAAGACTTTTCAGGACTTTGAAATATAAGGCGTGACATGTTGTTTTAATTTATATACAACAAACACCACATTTCTAAAGTTGCTATTTGGAGTTTTTTTTAAAGATGAAACTGATGATAGCTAAAATGAAATGAAGTAAGTTTTATGCATGTTGCATTTTAACAAGTCTGCTGTCTCATTGGAATGCACTGCCTTCTTGTGCTACATTTTATTTTTGGAATTTAATAAGGCGCCTGTCATATCTGCCTCAAGGCTAAAGAATATCATGAGGGAAAAATCCAAAGTACTGTCATGTTTGACTGACAGGGGGCCAATTTTAATTTTTTTATGGGAGGTGGCTGATATTAACAGGCTGTAGTGCTGAAGATGCATTGCTCTACCATCTGCTTTAAACACCCTGCGTTGATGAGCCAGTAATGACGTTGCTCAGTGACATTTATCAGGTGAATTTGGCTCTGACACTCAGTAGAGGATTTTCATTAAAAAATTAATTCTGTGCATTTTACAGTGAAGCCCATTGTGATGATAGATTCTGGTACAGTGCCATGTATCTCCAGAAGCTGCTCTAATTACCTGAGAAACTTGCGAAAGCAATAAACTACAACTTTCCATTTCTTGTGTGTACTCCCTTAGCATATAATTAACACACTGACTCACTTAGCTTAAATCTCTGAAGATCTATGTCTATGTGATGATTACTAGCTCTTCAAAGTAATAAGGAAATGCACCTCGGTGGCTCAGTGGTTGGATGGCAGCAGGACCGGCAGCCTTTGTGAAGTACAATCAGAAGGTGCCATTCCCTAAATGTTCACTGGAAAAGTGAGGAAGATACAGTAATAGTGGAAATGCTACAAGTCAGGCAAACATTTTTGGAAAAAAAACCAAGCAAACCCCTGAAGGGAGATCTAATCACATATTCCATCAACATCTGCAATGGGAGAGTAAAGGTTTCTATTCCCCAAGACAGGATTTTTAGGCCTGGGCATTGCTTGAACCAGAGACTCTGCTACTGACATAAATCAGAAGTCTTCTCTTTCTATATTCATTTATCTTGGTTAACGTTAGTTCGCTTTAGCTTAGCTTTAGGAAAAAAAGAAAAAAATCTTGTCTAAGAAACTAACACAAATTCCTTAAAAAGCAGAATCCTTTAATTAAGTTTGACATTTAATCTAGCACCTTTTCCTGTTCTTGGACTTGTCAGATCTGCATGTATTCTTCTCCACTTCAGAATGACTTTCAGGTGACCTGGAAGGAACAAGCCCATACAACCGCACCTGGCAGGTGGTGGCACTTCCACTGACAGTCTTGGTAGAAAGAGTTAAGGCTTAATGAAACATAATAACTGGGGTGTTCAGTGTTCATTTGTACTCATCTCTGTTAAGATAGATTATTTAGCACTGCCTGTTTGATTTGAGTCAGGGCTGAGCATAGATTCTACTGAATTTATGATTGCACATGGTAAGGGCTTTGTGCCAAATTTATGCAGCTAACTAGAAGAAATGATACTTCCTCCATCCTGTAGTTACAGCAACATATACAGAGCATTTGAGACACAGTATGAAGCCTGGTAAGGCCAGATTTACTGTGTTATGGAATATGGAGATATCACCTCAAGTGATCGGGGATATGATATCTAAACAGAGCAGCTGAAGGAACAACTGCACTTTTCTGTAGATTGAGAAAACACATCGGGGTGATTGCAGAACATTATGCTGCTGATCATCAAAATGCGTAAGGACAGCTTAATGTAAACCAGGTGAGTTACCCATTAATGTCTCTGGAGACATTTTGATTAGCCATTTCATCTAGTCAGATAACTTTGGATGACAAACACACTGTTTAAACCATTATGGCTATTGTTTTAACTCATCTCTTGGGTTTTGTTGTGGTTTGAGAAGTTTATTATTTAAAAACAAACCATAAATATTCTTATCAGCGTGTTCACAGAAAGTTTAAAAGTAGTTTTCAGACAGCTTTTTTGGCCTTTTGAGGGGGCAGCGGATTAATTCTCTGAATTCTGCAGGATTCCTCTTTCCTTGTGTGACACAGGAGCATTTATTTGTTGTTTGATTTAGTAATGTGAATACTTACAAGTGTATTTGGCTCAGCAAATCACTTGCTGTAGAACTGACAATAGCCTACACCTGGCTCGAGAGTCATGTGCTAGTGAGGGATGGCAAAAACAGTACTCAGTGGGAGTCATGGAAGGAGTAAGTTTGTGGCCTTCAGAGAAAACGTATGTTTTTATGGCAGGCAAGTACCCATGTGCACTTATCACCCAAATGTGTACCTGCCTGCTGACCTACCCTACAGAGGTCACCTGGGTCAGGTCTGCAAGCAGCTTTTCTAATCGGGAACCGTTGGTAAGCATCTGCTTGGTCTGCCCCTGGCTGCTATACGATCTCCCCTTTCCCTCTGAGCCATGACTCCCTTGCTCTCTGAAGCAAACGCTACCCGAAGAAAACCCTCTGTATAGCTGGGAGACGGGCTAAAGGCAGAAGGGGCTTGCTCAAATGCAGCTTCCTCCCTCAGAGATATCTAATTTCTAACCCCTCCTTTCTGTGCCCTTCTCAAGTGGAAATGTTTCCAGCTGACTGCCTTGTCCAGGTGTTAGTCCTCCTGTTACCTCTGAACCTTTGTGGTGTGCTGGACCTCCTGCTGGTGGTCAAGTCAGAGTTAAATAACCGTATGGCTGCCTGCTGCTGAGCTCAGTTAGCTCGTCACTCACAACCTGAGCAGATGGTTGTGCTGCTCAGCCTTGAGAGACGGTCTCTTTCTCCTCTAAGAGCAAATTAGCCAGAGACTCATGGAAATGTTTTTGTTGCTTGCTTTTTGTTTCCCGCTTGTTTTCCCACATACGGAAAGATCTGTGGGGCCTAATCATGACTCTGTCAGAAGTAGCATAAAAAACTAGTAAAGTAATAGATGACCATCACAACAGAAACCTTAATGTAAATATTTGTATAAAGCCTAAGCAAACCTGGGGATTATTTTTCTTTTTTTAACAAATGTTCATTTTCAGCTATTGCATGTTCACTTGCTCGCTCACTTCTTGGGGCTCTACGCAATTGTTTTAGGTTTGTGGCAACACTGGGGTGAACGTCCTCATTCTTCTTTACAGGCAAGCAGGTTTGAAGCCATAAGGTTTTTTTAATCACCAGCTGCTGGTCATGAGTGACAAACCATGACACAGAATATGTCTTGTTTGCCTGGGTCTTTCATTTACAGGGGGAAGAAAAAGCCCAGCCTTTGCTGATGGAATGATTTCTGTCCTGTTTTTCTCCTTCCTTGTGAAAGTAGTAGTTGGTTCTGGACATCTCAAGCCTTTTTGACAAAATGGTAATTCATCGCTATTCATTTCAGCCACACTTCTGTAATCATGTCATACTTCTAGATACAGAAAGGTGGATTAGGTGCACCCCTAGTGTTCTGCAATTGGAATTAGGGGCAAGAGGAAAATTACTTTCCTGAAGGGAAAAAGTATAAAGGGGATGCCTTCCTCTTCCTCATCCTACACTCCCTCCTTTTGGGTTTATTTTTTCTCCCTGCTTATTTTCTTTGTGTGTGTATACAGCACCAGCAGTTGGCTGAGGCCACATCTTCAAAACAGGGATTCTGAGGAGAAAAAAAAAAGCCAGAGAAATAGAATAGGAAATACATTTTCCTTTGATCAGAAGAAAGCTTATCCGAGGTAGCAGAAAGGCTTCTATGGACATCAGTGGGTTAATTGAAGAACTAAGGATTTTATGATAGTAATAGCTGAAGCAGTGGTTTCGTACTCATTATAGTATAAGCATATAAAAAATAAAAGTGGTTTTGAATTATTTTAATGAAGGTGTGTGTCTATTTTTCCGGTGTTTTCAGCTGTTGAAGCAACTGGAGTTGGAAGCAACTAGATACATGTTAGTTTGTGTTTGGACACTGTGGAAAGAACTGTCTTGTGTGTATTGAGTTGCTCAATGTTTGGCTTCCATGTATAAATACTTTCTTCTTCCTTTCCTTTTTTCCTGTAGGATACAGAATAGATGTTTATTAGGAGATTACTAAGCTACATAATAAATCTTCAGTAGTACTGGAAAAAGTGTTCTCAGTAAAGACTGATGTAGATGCTAAAAAACTGTGTAAAAATTGTAATATTCTCATTGAAATGAAGTTTAACTGAAAAGCAGGCAGACTAATCCCATGCATTTATCAGACACTGTGGCCCAAGAATTTGTTTTCTTTTTTTTCCACGTGTTAAAAGTTTCAGTTCTTTAGGGATACCAATCCTAGTGACTGGTATCCTTTTCTCCTTTTTTTCTCTTCTTTTTTTCTTTCCACAGTTCCATTTACTGCTGTTGTTTCTCAATTCCAGTCGTGTGACTTCATTGATCTACAAATCAAACCACAGCCTTTCTTTCAATAAAGGGATGGGAAATAAAGGGAAAGGGTCTGAATAGGCAAATATTTGACAAGATAAACCAATTAGGTTTGGGCATAAAAGACGTTGTTAGGTTCCAGCCCTCTCCTTAGAGCACAAACACAGAACATGTTGAATAAAGTGGTGTTTTCTTAGCATCTGCAGAGCAGAAGCTAAAGTTACGCTTGTGCCCCAACATAGGAAATATTTCCAGGTTAGAACCTGTGAACTAAGAAATCTGACTGATACAAGGGATAGCACCTCTAATGTGTTAACGACCTTTTTTTGCCATGAGCAGGTATTGCTCTAACAACTTTTGGGAGTGTTTTCTACATTAGAAATGAAGTTAGGGGACAAAAAACCAGATAAGTTTTCATAACACCTCAAATATTACTGATTTTTGCTGGCTTTCCCATTAAATTCCTATTGCTGACAGGAAGAAGAGTATGCTAGTTTGGCATTACACCTTTATAAATGCGTCAGGGTAAACAACTCATAGATATGGAGCATATCTACACAAGTGAGTAGAATTCTGATTATCTCTTTTGTACTATATGTCATATGAAACATTCTGTGTCCTATGCAGAAGTTCTGGCACGTAACTAACAATTCTTATATTTCTGAGTAGAATTGAAAAAAACAAACTCTTGAGTCCCACAGGAAATAAGCTTTACTGAGTTTTTATAAAACTGAATATGTTGGAATCTAAAAGGGATAATAGATTGCCTGAAATAAAAAGTGAGATGTCTTCTCTTCTGTAGAAGTCTTGCTTGCCTCTCTCATTTCAGAATCCAAACCTGCTTTGAGCTTCACATTCTTCCTTCCTTAAAAATCACACTGTATTTTCAGCAGATAAATTTATCCCATAATTGCCCAGAGCTGGAGAGTAATAATGATTATATTGCAAGAAGGAATAGATGTAGTCAACTGAGAAGATACAGGCTCCTAAAGTATTCGTCCAGTCTCCTGAATATTGTATAAGTGATTGTACTGGAATGAGAGGATCTGTTGGAAGCTGCAGATATTGCAGTCTGCACAACAGGACACCAGCCTTTTGAAGTTTATCAGCTGACTCCAGTTGACATGGTCTTCATATTTCTTTTTCACTTTGATTTTCAAATGGGATGTAGTTTCAGTAGATATGGCTTCAATCACAAAAAAATTGTAATATCGTAGTAAGAGTAGACTGAAATCTCCAGGAGTCTGAACCTTCCCAGTAACAGCTGTGGCCCCTGCTGAATTTTTTATTCCTATTGTGTGATTTATCTTTTTTTTTTTATTATTATTTTATTTTTTTTCTCTCTGAGGCAAAATTCCTCTGGAGCAACACTGTATTAGTGCAAAATGTCCAATTGAAGTTAAATTCAATTTGCAATCATTTACTCTCGCAGTGCTAGTTCAATTTCACATAGGGAACATGATCAAATGATTGAGTCGTCATTTTTCAAGAAATATTTTTAAAACAGTTATTTGTCATATCTATCAGAATATAAACATCTGTGTATTTTTCTTCTGTTTTCTGTTACCTCATTTGATCTATTTTTTGTACATAAGAATGATTCCAGTAAAGTTTGGAATGTAACTGAGAGAAAAACCGGAGGTGGTTAGATAACTCAGTCAATGTTGAGGATATCCCAGTATGTCCCTTCTTTAAAAAGAATTAACTTGATTTACAACTTTTACCTTATGCAAATATTTTGTCTGATAAATTTTCTGCTACCCTTTATGCATAGCAGGTAGAAATGCACACCTGGATATGCAGATTGTGTGTGTGTTTCTACCTGTTAAAAAACCCATGCAGTTTAACTGTGCCAGAAAGATAATCTTAAGTTTACTTCCCTTTGGCTCTCCCTACCACAGTTCTGCTGTTAAGCAGCACACCAGTGTGGCCTCTCACTTAGTCATGTCATGTGTGATCTCTACAATCTTTAGTTAATTTGCCTTTTTCACAAGGCTTGGAATAAGGTATATTTTTCAGATTGAGAAGCCATCGCTAGGCTACTTGCTTGCAGATGTCTGGGTGTTAGCAGGCAAAGCCCATACAATATTATCACTAATAGAAGCTAGAGGATCACAGAATCACAGAACAGTAGAGGTTGGAAGGGACCTCTGGAGATCATCTAGGCCAACCCCTCTGCTAGAGCAGGATCACCTAGACCATTTTGCACAGGACTGCATCCTGGGGTGGGTTTTGAATATCTACAAAGGAGACTCCTCAACTTCTCTGGGCAACCTGTGCCAATGCTTTGTCACCCTCACAGTGAAGAAGTTTTTCCCCATGTTGAGATGGAACTTCCTGTGTTCCAGTTTGTGCCCATTATCCCTTGTCCTGTCACTGGGCGTCAATGAAAAGAGTCTGGTCCCTTCGTCTTGACATCTGCCCTTTAAGTATTTATAAAGATTGATAAGATGCCTTCTCAATCTTCTCCAGGCAAAACAGCCCCAGCTATCTCAACCTTTCCCCGTACGAGAGATGCTCCTGTCTCCTCATCACATTTGTAGCACTCTGATGGACTCTCTCCAGTAAGTTCCTGTCTGTGTTGATGTGGGAAGCCCAGAACTGTCTGGATGACTGGCAGGATGTGACTTCCTGCTTTGAAATCACATACAAACCTTTAAATGTATTATCTCTTCCCTTTCATCCCTTTCCTCCCAGAAATTAGGCCTTACTGTGCAAAAATAGAATCTTCTGTTTACAAGTGAGTAGGTGAATTTATCTACCCAATATCAATAAATTGGACAGTGCTCTCTCCTTGGAAACCTGTTATTCCATGCTTAACTTGGGCATGGCTCTTTTGAGTGGCAAAGGGACCTCCATTTGACCTCTGCCTCTGACTGTTCCTGAGCCAGCACTTAGGCCACACATGGGGTGGCAGCTGGTGGCTGCAAAATCCAGGTGCTGGTGTTGGGAATGTACTTTTACAGCTGTGCCATCTGGGTCTTTGGAGGTTTTCTTTTATTGTGTCATAGCTGTCTTCACTTCTAGCTTTGCTGAGCAGTGGAACAGCCTGTGGGACATTTGCTTGGTTGAACTGCTTATGATAGTCCCTTGTCATCCCTGATGCCATCTCCCTCTCAAGTGAGAGCAATTTAACTCCAATTATGCATCACTTGAAAGAAACAGAACAGTTGGCCTTGAAATTCAGGGAGGCCACTGGGTGTGCTAAATATTACATAAACTGTTGTAGATTTTTACTCTGAAGATCATTTTTAGGTCAGAAATAAAGTAAACCACCCTCTTGTCTCAAAGTGCTTCACATAATTGTATTAATTTATTCCTCTATGATTTGATAGTATCTCAGAATCTTTTCCCAGAGTGGGTGGCAGTCATTTCTAAGCACCAAGTGTTTAATCAAATGAATAAAGATATACTGGATTGTTAAAGAAAACTACTGTTTAATAATATTCTTCTAATATGATAAAAATAATCGATTGATTAATTAATTGATAAAGTTCTACAAAAACATATCCAACAAGTTAGGATTTTCTGTGGTTTTAACTGCTTTCTGTTTTCCCTCTCTACGTTGGGGATGTAGTTATAGTGTAAATGCGCTGCTTCAGAAGTAAATAGGCTTTGCATGGAACTGTAAAATGTCAAAAAATTCAGTGTTATAGTGCAAGTGTTCTCTGTCAAGAAAATACATAATTGGGAGAGTTGGACTAATTTGACAATTAAAAGTGACTGAGAACTTTTCTCAGAGGAGATATCTCAAAGCACTGAAAAAACTGCCTGTGTAATGTACAGTAATGCAAAGTTATGTATTGGTGAGCTACCCAGATCAAGACCCTCTTGTAAACTTTATGCTGCTCTATAAAAAACCCCTCTGAAGCTGGCAGTGAGTAGCAACGTGGGTCGTAGTCGGACCCCACACTGAATCTCAGTAACCAGAATGCAAAAGCCTCCTTTCACAGAGATGATGACACAGAGAGCAGCTGAGCAAGCCTACCCACACCCAGCTTCCACCCTGACCTGCAGGACACTTCCTCGGGGTGAAGAAGAGGTCAGTTCCTTTTGCAAACTCAGCAAGCCATTCAGCCCGAGCCTTGTGCGCTGGGACTGCCAGGGTGCCAATTAGCGGCAGCTGTATTGGTGGCCTTTGGGATGCGGACAGCTGGCTGCTAGGAGCTGAACCCAGACAACCCTCTCCTGCCACATGGAAGCAAAAAATTAAAAAAAGGACAGGGATGTACTTTCTTTCTGGGTGCTTTAGTTTTATTTCTGTTAGTTTTCTCTATCTCCTTTCAGTAATTACTTTTTTTACATTTCTCTGCTTTTTGGCATTATATTTATGTGACATTACTTCTGTGGAGTAATGTTGGTTGGGATATGTACTTCAGCGTAGTATTCAAGACCTTCTTGTCTAGCCAGGACATGCTCATTATTTGAGATGATGTGAAAATGGGCTAGATTAAGGAAGAAACTGGGAATCCTCTAAAAGCCCCAGTAAAGCATGAGGAAAAACTTTGTTAAAAAAGCTTCTGAACACATTTTTGAAGTGGAAGCTGAGCCTACCATGCAGTTCAGATCCTACTGACAAACCGAAAGTACAATTAAAATATCTGAAACTATCTTCACACTTAGAAGAGAGGGCAAAGGCCGTAAGATGAACTTACCTTCCTGTCCTTAGACAAAGTCTGTCTGGGTCATGTTTAGGAGGCTACTGTGGAGAGGTTTCTTTACAGTCTCCCTTCTCTGAGTTGGAATTACTTTACCATTTCCTGTACGATGAAATGGAAAGTCTGATGTATAAAAAGGCCCCTGAGTCCTAATGACAAAGATTTTTCCTGAAATCTTTGCATTTCAGATTTCAAAAGATTTTTTTTAAAATCTCTGAAACACTCTGAAGGTGTTCTTTTTTCAGATCCTTGATAGAAGAAAGCAGCACACCATCACAAAGCTGTCTGTTTTCTCAAATAATAAAGGGAACTGAATTGTCAGACTTATGTCAGGCTCCACAGCAACACAGCTTAAGTAGAAATGGTGAAAATACTTCCTTTTGGAACTTGGCAACCACTCGGAAAAAATGTAACAAGTAAAAGTGCAGATTACCTCATCTATAGGAAACCTTATAAACTGTATCAGCTCCTTTAGGTTGTTCTGATGCCAAAGAACACATTTCAGACTTCATCTTGTATGTGAGCAAGATTTGCAACGAGTTTACTGTTATTCAGTAAAATGCCATTTCTCTGACTGGCTTCACCTCAGCCTTACTGAAATACAATACCTTGAGGCTGCCTACGTGGTAATTTTCACCACTTCGATTTTGTGCAGTCTGTCTTTAGTTGGAAAAATATATATCTTCAAAAGCTGTTATGGCTACATTTGCTAACTTTTGTAATGCATACAGGAGCTCTGTCATGGAGATAAATCTTGCATCAGTAAGAGTGAGAGCAAGTGGATGACCTTTTCATGACTCAACTTCAGCCTTCTATAGTATCTGCGTTCAGGACTCAAAGGGAAGATACTGTGGATATGGTATCATCCAGAAAGGATTCTCTGTGTATATGTTTCTATCTGTAGTACAGATAGCAGTGTTAAGAAATTAGAATTTACATCCATAATCCTAATAAAAAGAGAGTTACAAATCCAGATGCTTCAACTGGTCAGGATGTGACTGGCTGTCACGTAATTTGCTTCCCTCTTGTGCTCACTAGGGTACAGGATGGTACACTGCACTGTTCTTCAACAAAATGCTCTTCTTCATATCCAGGCCGGTATGCTATAGCATCCTGCTTCTCACTGATCACCTCACTTCTCTCTTAGATAGTCTTCTCCAGTAGTAATTTGAAATCATTGGCCCAAGTTCTGTAGTTGTTCATGACTGAATCTTTCAAGACCCTAGGGAGATTTTCAACATGGTGAATCTCCCACTAAGAATAACGAGCCTGTGGTCTGGGAGCTTGAAGGCAATAATAGCTTGAAGATCTACTTCCAGCTCCTTGTCATCACCTCACTGGTGGAGCAGAATATTTCTGGTTTAGAAATAATGCCTACCCCAGAAAACATTTTGCAGGAAAAAAAAAGTATGCTTAAATTTATGAGAGTACTTCAATCTCTTTAGTTTTTCGTATCTGTCAATTTTAGTCGCATGTGTCAATTCACATACACGTATTGTCTGTTTTAACTAGGGAACAGTAAAACAAATCCCTTCTCATTTTTTTTATTGTGGGGCACAGTCACTCTTATACAGTTAAAATTACCATACAAATTCTATTGTATAGATTGTGTATAGTATAGCAGCAATGTTTAACCACTGTTCGCATTACTATTTTAAGGAAACTAAGAAAGTGAAATCTCTTGTCAGTAGGTGTCAGCTTGCTAAGGAAGGCTCTCAGATCCATTTCAGAGGGAGAAGTTTGATGTCAATAAATCAAAGAACGCTGAAAATTACCATGTTAGGATAGTGCAGCTACTTCTCAGTTGACTTCTGTATTCAGGGCTGGAACTGGAGCAAAGAAAGGACGGGAAAAATGCCTGCAGCTGGAGGACTTCTAAATATGCACCCCTTGAGTAGGCATATTGTAAATTATTTTTTTGGTTAATGGTTGAAGTAATTTAATTGTTTTGATTAAGGATTTACTGTAGGAAAATTCAGTATTTTGCTTATTCTTGGTGTGGGTTCAGTGTAGTCTCAAAGTGTGCAGAGGTTATTTCCTGGGTTCATTCAGTCTTTAGCATACTTCTTGGTGTAGTGTGGCAGTTAATTCTAGCTATTGTGGCGAATGCTTTGTCCTATAGAAAGCTGCTTATGGGAAATCTGATGGAAAAAAGTGAATTTTTTCATCTAGTTCACTAAACAGGGGTTATTAAATACTTTGTTTATATAATGTGGTTAGATAAAAAGATGTGAAATTGAATACCTCTGTATTCAGTGCTGCAATCCATCTCTCTCTGCACCAATATGAAATCAAATTATCTGAAAATATAAAAATGCAAATTCATGCCAAAGTTTGATCCAGTATGACTCATAAATCTGAAACAAATTAATATAGCTGAAGAGGTGCAACATTTATTTTAAACGTTATGTATAATTCCCCTGTAGGATAATAGGTGCACTATGCCTGTTAGGTAGGTACTTTTCATTGTCTTTGACCTGGAGGTAGTTGAAAAACTGGTATAATGGCAGCCAAGTGATAATTTTGATGACACCCAAAAGTCTACTCACATATGTAGGTGTTGTCATCTAACAAATACATAATTGGGCTGTGATGTATGTGGAGGTGTGAAAGTTAGAACTGACACGGTCTGCTCTTCAGCAAAACATACCTTTCGCAGGCAGTAGCTGCAGCATTGCCAGCTGATGATACAGGATTGTGGCCTAGGCTTCTGTATAAATGCACAAATGAAAAACAAGACTATTAAAGCCCACTTCTGAAATTCACATATTTTCTACCTCTGACTTGATACATCTAATTTTTAATAGCTGATAGGAGACTGCATTTGCTGAGGAAGGAAATAACTCAGGAAGAACAAGTTGAGGTGTGTTTGTTACTACATCTGCCTGCAACAAAATCCCATTGTGAAAAGGACTGGGTTAGTGTGCATGGAAGAAGTTGATGATGATGATGATGATGATAATAATAATAATAATAATAATAGTTTCTTTGTAAGTGGAGTGGTCCCCTCAGCTCATGCATTAGTGCTTGCACTACAGAAGACTAGTAATTTATTGATGCAGATGGCTATGTAAAGTGCATGCAATTTGTGAGGGGGCTTGACCCTTGACTGATGGGCCATATGTTGCAAAGCCCCAGAGGCATAATTTGACTGAGTTCTCTTCCTCTCTCTGTCTCTGCACCTATGGTCCTTGTTCAATCACCACATATTGAACTAAAGACTTGCTAACTCCCCCAATAAATCTCCAACTAATGGCTCACGAAGGCTATAACTTAACCCTTTACATACAAAAGAGCACATCATTTTGCATTGAATTTTTCACACTCATTGAAATAGATATTACATGACCTATCTAGTTATCAAGGACCAAGATGTCATAAAAAAACCAAACACCTGCAGGCTTGTCATTGTCTGCATAAACCCAGTTCACTTGGAGCAATCTCAAACTTTATAGTGTATGTGATTTGATTGAGAGCTGTGCCTTAGATGCACACTTGTTTGTACATTATTGTTGAGTTGCGTTTCTAAAATATCACTAGTGAAACAGTGGAGTCCCTAATGTCTCTGATTTACTGCCTTGTGTGCTACTCTTTTTATATTCTAATAACAGGTTAGCTGTTACTTCTTCATGACCTAGACATAGGTCTTCAGTTGGATAGAGATTTGACAGACAGATATCCCAGAAGACAGTCTTTCCATAATCTATTAAAAGGTATCAACATTTTTCTTACACAGACCCCTTTCTTAAGAACTGTTAATATATTCATGTGCAGTAAAATTACAGCTGCAATTCGTTTCATATACTATCCTTCAACGGAATGATGCTGCGAGTCGCTGGTTGGTTGTGCAGGCGAGTGTTACCCGCAGAAGGAGCTGCAGGCTGCTGCTGTATAACCAGGCAGAGCCATAAGAAAGTTGTTGCCATTAAGCTGTTTTAATATGAGAAACCAAACAAGCTACACGGAGCAGCACACGGTGGCGAGGTCTGTGTAAGATTAGTACGGTTATTGTTCTTCTGAATACTGAGAAGTAAGGCCACACACCTAGCCAATGTAGTTATGGGGATTAAATTTTAAAACCTCGAGTTGAAACTAGGCAAGCTGAAATTTTTCAGTAAGGTCAAAAAGCAGAGGCAGAAAACTGTGCCACGGAGGTAATGACTATTCTGCTTTCACCGCAGAGTAGTGTGTGCTGACATTTTTGCTAAGTTGAAGTCAGTGGGAGTTTTAGCATTGACTGCAGGGTCATGACTTCACCTAGAGAGAGCTGGGGCACTAGTAGGTAAAGGGGTACTATATTTTACATTGGTAAAACCTTGCATAGTTGTTTCATGTGTGTAGCTTTATCTAATTGACTCATGTTTATTCTGGCAAAACTATTAATAATGGGTTTTTGTGTGAATAAGCACTCTGACAGTGCTCAGTTAAGTTTATGCAAATCTATAAAATGCTTAGAAAAGGTATGAAAATTTTAATTCACCTAGATAGTCATCGTTCTGTAGTTTAAAATCTGTGCACAGGTGATGCTTTCCTTTTGTGCATGATTCTTTGGAGGTAGAAAATGGGGAAAAAATCAGAGTAATTTAGAGTTCTTCAGTGAATCTGAACTAGTTATTCTGGTATGAAAAAGTGAACTCGTGGCAAACTGATGTAAATGAATATATTCATAACTTCCTCTCTCAAAACTGCTTCTTTAGCACTTTGTGATGTAGTCAGAAAGCGAGGTTATTTCAGCTCAAATCCTGTGCATTAATCATGCACAATTTTGTTTTCAGTCATCTGTATTATGGCCTGTAGGTTTTGAGGTTTTATTCATATGGATCCTTTTTCTGTGCTGTAGGCTCTGCACCACTATTTTATTACAAGTCTTCAGGCTTGAAGTATTCCATGTAACCAGAAGCCACTGATAAGCATTCCCTCCTGAGGTTATTACTTCACAATTAAAGCGATGATATTGAAAACATCGATGGCAGTGGGATTTCCAAGGGCAGAGGTCTTTACCATTGCCTAGAATACCAGAAGCAGTGGAAAACACTGGTTTTCAAATTTCCTACACACATTAGTCCCTGTGGCAGATCTGTATACGGGTTTCAGTATGTATCCTGAATGAGTTGGACCTGCCTCTAATTTAATGGGTGTTTTATGTCGCTTTGGTCAGAATTTGATCTGTATTTCAACTCAGGCACCCCAGTTGTGGTTGCATACTGCAACCAGTTATGTTTCTGTGGTGACTACCTTTGTTCAGATTGAGTAGGCTTTGTTTCCTTGGCATAGACACTCAGATCCTTCAGTGCCATTCAAAATTCACAAGCTGGATAGAATCATAGGATGAACTTACTATTTTCCACCTAAAGCAAACTGGAGAAAACTGTAGGGAAGTGTTGTTCCAGTATTACACAACTAGATCACCTGTCTGTGTTGGTGTCAACAAAAGCCTGGAACTGGATGATGTGAAATGTTAGAAGGCAAAGACATCTTGTTCTCTCTGATCATGAACAAAGTAGTAGAAGGCTGCCCAGAAGACATTGTTTTGTTGAGTGGGCATGCTGCTAAAGGTCATTACCCTCTTGATTGAGTTCCTGGTAGCACTTTGTGTATTATTACTGCTCTACTACAGGTAGTGAAATGCACTGTTGATGATTTGGGGGGTTTTGAGAGACAATAGCATAATACATTTAATATCAATCATATTTCTATGTGTGGCCTGCCTGCAGGTTGAAGGAGGTTCTCCTCCCCTTCTACCCTACACTGATGAGGCCTCATTTGGAATATTGGTTGCTGTTCTGGGCTCCCCATTTCAAGAAGGGCAAGGGTCTACTGGAGAGGGTACAAAAAGAGGAACATCTCTCTTATGAAGAGAGGATGAGGGACTTGGGAATTTTTAGCCCAGAGATGACTAAGCAGTGCAATCAATACATATAAATACTTACGGGGTGGGTGTAGGAATGATGGGGTCAGTCTTTTTTCAGTGATTCCCAGTGACAGGACAAGAGGCAATGGACACAAACAAGAATACAGGAAGTTCCACTTGAGCACGAGGAAGAACTTCTTTACTGTGAGGGTAGCAGAGCTCTGGAACAGGCTGCCCAGAGAGGCTATGCAGTCTCCTTTTTCGGAGATATTAAAAACCCACCTGGATGCTCATCTGTGCAGCCTGCTCTAGCTGATCCTGCTTTGGCAGGGGGGTTGGACTAGATGATACCCAGAGGTGCTTGCCAACACCTGCTGGTCCGTGTGATTCTCTATGATTCTATGTATCAACTGCTATTTTGTTTGAAAAGCCTTAGGTTGGGTATTAGAAGTACTGGTTGAAAATTAGTGTGGTTTTACTTTTTTTTTTTTTTTTTTAAAATATTGCATGTTTTATTTGGAATAGGTGTTGTTACTGCATGGTCTTCCTTGGAAATTAAGAGAACAAAAAAGATTAAATTAATTCCAGTTCAAGGCAGCACAGCTTTGAACAGCAACTGCACAGCTTTTCCAGTTGAGGAGTCTTATGCAGCATTTGAATCAATATGCACCAGTGGTTTGGAGCAGTCTGCAATCACAACACTTGTACAGATTTGAGGGAGATTTAAAAAAAAAAAAAAAAAAAAAGAATTTTCACCAAATTTGGTACCAGGAATTCTGAATTAATTTCCAGTTTATGCCACAGTATGCTGTATAATCCTGAGCTATTTACTGCTATTGGGAATGCCAGATTTTTTAATCAGAAATAGTTTGACTGTCTTGGTTTGTTGAAGTCTATTACCAACCTCCCACTTCTTAACCAGACATAGAAGCTAACAAAAAAAAAAAGTCCCTGCCTAATTCCAACATAGTAAAATGTAGGTCTAGAAATTAATCTTGTTGCTAGGAATGTCTTGAAACATGGTAAGTCTGATACACATTAAAAAAATGTTACTTGGTAGGGTGAGTTTCACTTAAAATTTTTCTGTTTTCTAGGTTTTTGGGGTGTTTTTTTTGTCTTTATACTAGGTAAGGAGAATAGGTCAAACTGTTCTGTCCAGCAGCTTGAACCACTTTTACCATCAGGTCAGCTGGACATTTAAAAAAAAAAAAAAGCTTCTAGCCAAATTAGAGAACTGTCAGTGCCAATTTGCATTTAGAGTAATTTAATTGATGCCACTGGAATTGTACCATCTAAAACTTGATGTAGGTACCATCAAATATTATGATTTTTAAGGGAAAGGGACCCTATGAACAGAGCTGCAGAAAACATCATAAAGGCTGTACCAAACATTTTGTTTAAGGGACTTTTTCAGTCATAGTCAATTTTTTTTGTATGAAAATGTTTTTAGTGGGAGTGGTGCACCAAAAATAGCAGAAAGATCTCAGTCTTACACAACCATGATATATTTTTCTTCTTCTTCATCTCCCATTATAGTTTATTCACAGCAAGCTTTTATCCTGAAGAAACAGTAATTGAATTGGTGTTGAAGAGAAAGTTGACACACATAAATAATAAAAAGGACAGCTTATGTCTCTATGTGTTTCAGATGCATTTTCCTTGTGACCAAAGGCTCTAAAGACACAAATAGTAAATTTCACCTACTTCCTTCAAGATTTATTTATTATGCCATAATCTTTGTTTATGATGCAGGCAGAATAGCTAAGTAATATCAAATAAATCAGAGTCTTTTACCATTATAACCTGGAGCACTTTATTGTATTGTGTTTTCTCTCCCTTTGTGAAACCTTAGGCTCGCTATTTAGTACACTTGAGATACACATAGTGAAAACAAGACTTCTGTATTGCTAATGAAAGCTAAGAAAATCTAGTATTTACTTCATTTACTGAAGAGATGATAGGGATTGTTTGGGGTTATTCTAATGCCAGTTACAATACCACATGATTCCTTTCTGACAAAGCCATCTTCACATATATAGACAAATTACAAGTGCTTTCACCTGTGTTTTGTATTTGCTGATTCATGAGTTTTTAAGTGCACTAAGTGGGGTGGATGTCAGGAAGACAGCACACACTCGAAGTGTGACTGAGACCCATCGCCATCTCTTTCTCTGATTTCAGATGTTCCCTTTTTGCTGATTAGTGCAGAGATTTTAATCTGCAATTTTATTTACAACAGTCAGAGCCGTCTCAGTGGAACAGGGGAAGCTCAGGGGGACTGAACACGTTCTGCAAAGTTGTTATTTGGTGCTGCATATACATTAACCTGTGCTACAGCTAGCATTTTCACTAAAATACTGAAAGCACATAAACTACCTACTGCTGTACTCATCAGTACTGTGATACTTTTCACAGTATAAATAAGGAAAAAAATTGTTTTCCTTCGTGATTTAATCAGCTCCCAGTATATTTTTCTTGGGTGAAATCTAAAAGAAGGGCCCTATGTGTATTTGTTTGTGTGTCGGCTTCAAAACAGAGCCTTTTCCCTAGATAGAAATTAATGTGTCAGGCATTACCCAGAAGAGTATTTATAAGAAGCAGCTGAAGAATTAAGGGAACAGCAGAGTTGAGTAAAGCAAACAAAGGTACACTGTATGATTAAATCACTGCTTGATGTGCTATTCTTAGATGGTTTGCTTGCCACAGAAATCCACTCATTATCTTCCTATTTTTTGTGTTGGTCTCATTTTAGTGTTCCTGTGAAAGTCTGATGACTTTAATAAATAGTGGAAACCAACACAATAGGAAGGCAGAATAGAGAATTCATTATCTATATGTCAAAAGCTGTTTCATGGACGTGGGTGGTTTCTGTATCGTGTAGTGGAAGCTCAGGCATATAGGGTAATGTCATAGCAAAAATGTTGTTTTCCCCATTACATTCCCAGTACAATTTCTCATTGTTTCTTCATAGAATGAATATATTCATGCAATCTTCTACCCAGGTTTTGGGGAGGGAGGGGGGCTGGGGAGGGGAGGAGGGCCTTTTTGCCTTCCAAATGCCTTTATTAGGTAACGTAATGCAACGCTGCTGTATTATTTTCTATGACCTTTCTTAGTCTGTAGTTTAGGTCTTTAGCGCTTCATTTTTTCTCATTGCGTGAACCTGTATGTTCCCTTGCAGATAGCTTAAGGGAGCATTTAATTTTAAGTGCTTATTTGGTTAGTAACAGCACTGATACAGAAGGAGTAGACAACTGTGATTTTACTCTGAGTAAAAATGTTCTATTTCTGCAAACTGGCATTGTCAAGTTAAGCTGTCATCTAAATACTTTAAAAACACTTTTTAGGTTGTTTGGGCAGGAAAGAAAAGACAACAGTTGATAAAAAGGTTTCAGGTTTTTTCCCTCCTCCAGAATATTGCCAATTTTTCTTCAGAGGAATTAAGTGTTGCAGTAACAAAGAACAGGACACAATGCCTTTTCTATCTGTAGAAATGATGGAAGGAAAAGTAGTAAAACTGTTCAATGTTTCTCTTGGGTTGGTATCCAGATGATCCGTGCTTTGGAGAAAGACGTGAAGGTTTCAGTTGTGATTCTGCAATTGTTTTTACTTTACTGTGCTTTCAAGACCTCAAAAGACTGACCTGTAAAACCATTTGAAAATCATAGCTAGAGGCAACATACAACCTCACAATAAAATGAAACAGAACATTCCCTTGCCAGTGCTGTTGTTTTCTGATGACTTGGCCAACAGAAGATGGGGCCATTCTGGATATCATGCTCTAAGTGACCTTGAGGAAGCTATGAAAGTTATGCTTTAAGGTGCTGAAATGATGTTGAGCTTGTGTGTGTTCTTTCTCTTAAGATTAATAAATGAATGTATTTCCAGGTTTGTTATAAATTCCCTTCCAGGTCAGTAAACTGAGGCCCAAAGAAATTTACCTGCCGGGCGCAGAGGGGAGGAACCCCGTAAAAAAGAGTTGAGAATCTCTATCCTTTGACTTTTCTATGTAAGCAGTAGATAGGCCACATTTAATGAAAGATTAAAGCTTTCTTAATCCATGAGTTAAGAATGGCCATGCAGCTTGTGCATAGTAAAGCGACTGAGGTAAATTGTTTCACTGGTGACAGTTTGCCTGCTGCACTTAAGGCAATCCTGTATAGTATACCAAAAAGAAAAAAAAGATCCAAGATACTCATTCATCAGTTTCTAAGTCTGTTTGCTTACCTAAGCACATATCTAAAACCATTTAGTTTTGAGATTAAGTTGAAAATCTCAGAAGAATAAACTTCTTCTGATTTCATTTACATTCAAAATGAGCTGACTATAGTGCTGCAGAGAATCACTCTCTTCTCCATGTCTCAGCTGGATTTTATGTGTGAGTTGTTGAGAAGTTAAAACAGAACTTTATAATTAACATGTTCATGTAGCTTTTATTGTAGTTGAAGATGTTATTTTCTGGGCTTTGAAATGGGAATTCTGTCTTATTTTTGTAGTGCTGCAAAATACGAGTATTTGTATTTAGGACAATCCACAGGGAAATGTACATTACTTTTTGTATTGGTATTAAGGCAGTAAAAATGATCTAACTGAGAGGATTACTCATTAAAGCAAACAAATTGCTTTCCTCAAAAAAAAAAAAAAGTACTTTGCAAAGAGTACTTGGCCAGAAAAGCACCCCTGCCAGACTGCCCCTCCAAATTGAACAGCTTAGTCTCATGTCTCATTTGTAGCTCAGGAGGTGTCCCCTCAATGTTGTGCTCGAGTGTGTATGTGCCATTGATGTTGCAAGCACCTGACTGCCACTTGACGTTTAAGACTTTATACTTCATAATTAACCAAAAGTGTAAATTATGTAAATGGCTCATTCCTGGAAGTCTGTTATTCTTGTAACTCAGCCATCTAATTAATCTTGGCGAACAAAGAAATGGGACTGTGTCTGAAATTGTACTGAACTAGTGGAAATGAGATACACTTGAGTATCTTGGAAGGAAGCTAAAACAGCTTGAGAGAGGAAAAAGACAGTGAACAGCAGCGGCTTTAGATGGTGATTCAGCTGAGAAAGCAGAATCAGAAAGCACCGATTGATTCACTAACCATCACAGCATCAGTCCATTCAAGAGGCTCATGAAGATCCCATTGCAGGTCTGGATCAAAGGAGCTAAATTAAAGCAGGCTTCCTGGAAAGGAGTGAAAGAGAAAAGTAGCATTAAGGAAAGTAGGAAGGCATCTGAGAGTGGCATTGATTCTGAATTTTTCATCAGTCACATGGATTCAAAATCAAATTGCATACCTATTGTGGCATTGCAATTCTGCATATTCCTTTATGTCTCTCTCTCAAAATTACAACATTTTCTTGCTGAATGGGCTGTTTAATAACAGGTTCCCAATGCTGTGTACCAAGTTTATAATTTCTTCACTGAAAATTGCAGGTAGCTCCTTATTCCAAGCAAAGCAGTTTACAGTGGTTGCTCTTCAGTAACAATATTGCCCAATTACATCAAATATATCATCTGCTATCCCAAGAAAAGAGACATATCATGGTATCATGAATATCAATTATCTCATAACACTTGGTAAATGGCAGATTTTTAATGGTAGCCACATTATGCTGTAATGTGAGCCAATTTTACAGTGCAGATGACTGTAAAATATTTTCCCTCTTTCCAAATAAATTGTCTCATCTGTTTCATGAGAACCAGTGTGATAACAGCTCCTGCAGTGAAGATGGCAAAACTGCAATTTTATATAGAATAAATGTATGTCTTAGGATTCTTTGAGAAGCTGCATTTTATTTCCCCCCCCCCCCGAAAATATTTTAGGTTTGCCAGTAGAGTATTTTATTTTGGAGACAATTACTACTTTCAAAGTCTTCGTCTGTATTTACCCAGACTTTAGCATATGCATATTAAAAATGTTTCTATCTCTTCATTATAAATAGTTCCTATGCAAACTGCTGAACTTGAGCTAGACAGGCATTTTATGAATAATGCAAACTTACTAAGGTTACATTATTGTTTTGCTCACCTTACTGGTACAAGTGATCGAATTTTGAAGTTTGAAAAGTCCTCGTCAAGTCCGTAGAATAAGAGTAAATTTTAAACTTCCATAAAATGAAGTAAGGAATACTTGGGATTTTGGGATGCATCAGGAAGAGTGTGGCCAGCAGGTCTAAGGAGGTGATCCTTCCCCTCTACTCTGCCCTGGTCGGGCCCCACCTGGAGTACTGGGTCCAGTTCTGGGCTCCCTGGTATAAAAAAGACAGGGATCTCCTTGAGAGAGTCCAGAGAAGGTGATTAAGGGCCTGGAACATCTATCCCATGAGGAAAGGCTGAGAGAGCTGGGGCTGTTCAGCCTGGAGAAAAGAAGACTGAGGGGGGACCTAATCAATGTTTATAAGTATCTTAAGTATGGAGTGCAGGGGGAATTGGCCAGCCCCTTTTCAGTGGTCTGTGGGGACAGGACAAGGGGCAATGGCTGTAAGCTGGAGCACAGGAAGTTCCGCGGAAGTCCCAACATGCGGAAAAGCTTTTTCACAGTGAGGGTGACAGCCCTGGCACAGGCTGCCCAGGGGGGTTGTGGAGTCTCCATCTCTGGAAATAGCCATCTCTGGAAATATTCAAGACCCATCTGGACGCAATATGTGCATCTGTGCAATATGAGCTAGGGAGCCTGCTTTGACAGGGGGGTTGGACCTGATGATCTTTTGAGGTCCTTTCCAACCCCTACGATTCTGTGATTCTGTGAATAACTAGCAGATCTTCTTACCCATTAAGTTGCAAGATTTTATATAATCATAGAATCACAGAATGGTTTGGGCTGGAAGGGGCCTTAACGATCTTCAAGTTCCCCCCGCCATGGGCAGGGACACCTCTCACTAGACCAGGCTGCTCAAAGCCCCATCCAACCCAGCCTTGAAGATCTCCAGGGAGGGGGCAGCCCTGAGCAACCTGTTCCAATGCCTCACCATTTTCAATGGAGAACGAACCAATGAAACTTTCGTTTTTGTGAATGACCACCAGTAATCAATTTTTTAAGAAATGGAAGTTTACTTCCTCTTCTCATTTTGACTTGCAACATACAGAGCTAATTATTGTTCTGAAATTTCACAAACATTAAATGTTTTAGTTTAAATTGTTTAAAATATAAATACACACACACACAAGTTGGTCAGAATGTTTTAAGAATCTATTGCAGCACTTTTCCTAATATTTTTTGGTTGGTTGGGGGGGTGGGCGTGGCTGTTGGGTTTTTTCATTTGTTTTGTTTGGTATAGCCATTTTTACACATAGTTTCTTCTCAGAGTGTGTCATAGAGTATCTTTTGTAATTCCTTGTTATACATGAATATTTGAATCAGCTAAAGCACACAGTAAAGCCATGCAGTTCAGGAAAAAGGAGATAAAATTGGAAGGCAAAAACCCCCAACCCATCCACACAGGTACATAGGCTGATAAAAATGAGTTTAGATCCTTTGGGACTACTTGGAGAGCTACCAAGAGGCTTCAGGGAAACACTGATCTTGGTTTGGGCTCTGATGGAAATGCCCGGAAGTGATGTCTGTTGAGTTGTGTGATGGTTTAACAGAAATAGTTTCTGTGTCCAGTTGTGTTACAGCATCACTTTTTGCAGTAACACCAGTCAGCAGTGTCACTCCATACATTGTATACTGTTCCTGATTTGAAAACTTTCTCTAAATTTTGAGCCTGTCTTCAATCAGGGGAGTCAAATCTTGCTTCTGCCCTGAGAGTACCCTCAAGGATAGCTGAAGAAAAAAGGAAACAAGATTTGGGGGAAGTGGGGAAACTTTACTCTGGGGGAAGTAAAAACCTCAAACCCCTGAAACAAAAAGGAAAAAAAAAACCTGTTGTGATAGAGTGGGATTTTATTCCTGAACTGTAAAGCAAACTAAAAAATGAAATAGGAAGTTTAATATTCAATAATGTTAGGTTGGGAAAGGAGATGATACTAAATCAGGAAGCAGCATATCCACCAATTAGTACATACTTAATCTTTGCTTTCACTGGGCACACAACACACAGTATCTTCTTTTGTTAAAACAAACAAACAAAAAACAACCAAACAAAAAAACCCAAACAAACCAAAACAAAAGCCAAGACTTTTAAAAGTTAATATGGAGTCCCCTGCAAGATGAAAACAGGAACTACTTTTGGGGAAAAAATGGAAAAAATAGTTGGGTAAGTCACATAAATAGTATAGAAAAGATTAATGGCCTATGAAAATTACATTGCTAAGACTATGCAAGGGATTAATACTGGAATTCAGTTTCATAAATTCATTTTTTGATGCGGATAAAAATACAGTTTTCAGAACTGCAAAATTCCACTGGTTTTGTCTGCCTGTTTCTCATTGTTTGGTTGTGGGCTTCAAGTCTGGTAAAAGGTGAATGTTGTGTTACAGGGAATGACCACAGAATATAAAAAGTATGTATTCGGTCCAACTGCCTAAAACCTCCTTAAGTGCCTATAAATGTAACTGAATTCCATTTGTGGTTCAGTGTCAGTATGCTGTGTGGAAGTATTGCCTTGTAAACCCTGGTTTATCATTTTCTTCAGTGTCTTACTCAGTCCTATTTTCTCCTAGCATTTATATCCTTCTTTGAACCTTTGATGATATGGTTGGATGAGAAAAGAGTTGATTTTATAGAGATGTGCATGATCACCTTTGTCAAATGGATTTAGCTTTGTGTGATTTGCTGGGATCCAATGAGACTTTAATGACTTCCCTTAGTTGGGAAGCAGTATTTTCTAACCCTATAATTCTTGTTGCAAGAGTATTAGGGAACCTTTGAGGACCTTGTTATCTTATTACATATGGAATCCTAACTGCATCTGAGCACATTACAGAGGAGCTGGATTAATAGAGGAACAGCTTAGGTTTTTACTCTTGTCTTCCACAAAAGAACCTAAAATTTGGTGAGGGTAGTAGGTGTCTTTGTGCCTTCATTGTACTTGAACAGAGCTCAGGAAGAGATTGCATGAGCCAAGTAGCCTTCAGAGTCCAGGAAAAGCCAAGGGCATTGAACATGATTGGCCACATGATCTCCCTGAGGCCAGGAGTCCTAAATCTTGCTACAGTTAGTTATGATGCCATAGCACCAGAGTCTATATACAGGAAAGTTTGCTGTCAGGGACTTAAATGTAGTGAGGAGCCTTGTATTTGTGAATAAACTGCAGATATTAATTTGCCTCGCTTCTGATTTAATCCAGTGTATGGAGCCCCTGAAGCAACAGACACTTGTTAGAAAATAGTCTTTCAGTGGTTTATCACAGACTTGCATGAAGTTTTATTCCCACAGTTAACTGGGGGTTTGGGGGGTGTTGGAGATGTGTTGGGAGGAGGGGTCGGAATCCAGGAGCAAGAAACCAAGCATGAAATAAGATTTGGATATACCTGGGCAAGTGTATGCAGAGTAACTGGTTCTGCTGAGGGATTCTTGCATGCAAGGTAGATTGATGTGGATGTTGAGATGATGGCCAGTCATCCTCTCTTGATGCAGTGAAATTAAATCTGGGCAGGAAGAGCATGTCCACTTTCAAGCTTGTAGAGTTTTTTCAAGGTACTTTCAAAAGCATAATGAATGGTTGTTTCATTTTTTCATCTGTGAATATCTAACAGAGCATGAGGGTGGTGGGGCACTGGAATAGGTTTCCCAGAGAAACTGGTTGCCCCTTCCCTGGCAGTGTTGAAGGCCAGGTTGGATGGGGCTTTGGCCAACCTGGCCAAGTTGAGGGTATCCCTGCCCACTGCAGGTGGGGTTGGAACAGGATGGTCTTTGAGGTCTCTTCCAACCCATACCAGTCTGTGACTCTATGATGGCAAAATATTCAAAGCCTTAGCATGGAACAAATAATACTAGCTTTGAGAACACCTTTGCTTATTTCAGTGCCCTCTGTTGGTCATTTATATTATACTGATTTGGACTGAGGATGTTTAGGCTGTGTACTTTCATCCATGGAAGTCCTCTTCTGTATCCAGTCTAAGTTGAAAAAACAGGAGAGGTTAAGGAAAATACAGGAACCAAAAACAAAGAAAGAAAATTTAAAAACTTTAAATGGACTAGCATTGTGAGGCAACCATGTGCAGCAGGATTGTTCTTTGTAAGTTAGAGATTTAAAGTCCATCTGTCTAGAATTTGGTTTGCACAACTGTCATACTAAAGAGCACGTTCCCAATTGCTTTCTTTCCACCAGACCACCCAGGGATTTCCAGTTATTTTTAAAGAGGAGTTGCTGTGGAACTGACAGTGGGAAGAATGCAGGGATGCTATTCTTTTCAACCCCTTTGCTCTTCCCCTCCCTATCACCAAACCAAAGACAATAGTTTCACTGTGGACTCCTCATTGAGTTGTCTTAAATTCGCACAGAGCACAAATGCAGGCATTCAGGAGCTTGTAAAACCTTTCAATTATTCTTGGCCTCTCCTTTGTGTCATAAAATTTACTTTTGATTGTAACAAGATGCTCCAGCATATATTAAATAAATAAGTGAACAAAACCTGCTGATCAAACACTGTCAGGATGAATATATAGGATTACTTACACTATATATGCACAGCCACTAACATTTCAGAGTCTTTTTTGGGATGTTTTCTAGCCCCATCACTGTCTATCAATGTACCAGACAGAGCTCTGAACCTGCTCTTCAAGAAATATGTCATTTGAGTTGTTGGAGAATCCTTACAAGTTGCATAAACTCTGCCCGAAAGAGTTAGGTGGATCTAATTCCAGCTGTGATAGAAGAGTCAAACATATATCCAATAGCTAGCTTATTATTAAACAGTGTGAAACATAAGGCTTATTTCAGGTTCTTACGGAGTTTCATAGTTTATTTGTTACACATTTAGGGTCACAGCATTTTTTCTTACTCATTTATTCAATTTTTATTTCTGGAGCATAGCAGCTTTACAAGTTTAATCTTTTATTTGTTTGAATTGTCATCCTGAGATGTAGCTGGATTGCATTCAGTAGCTCTATATTAAAACATGTAATGCATCTCTCTATTGAAAGAAATATGAAAATGTATGAAAATATCTAATTGTGTATACTATTTGGATGGAAAATTGAAGATGATAACCCTTTTTCACCATTCAGCAGAGCATGAAAGAGCAAGAGAGATTCAAAAACTTCATTAATTGCCGTAACATGACGTTACGAGCCACCTGCACTTCAAAGAATTTACAGTGAAGCAGATGGATTGATGAATATGCTATCAAAGATTTTGAGAATGTTTGTTTTAAAAATAAACTGCTTTCTAAGTCATTGACAATCAAAGCACACAATTTACAAAAAATGCCACTGCTCTTTTTTTCTTGTATCCTGCATATTTTCAAAAACATATCCTTGTCTTTGGGAGGGGGGTTCAGAGACAGCGTTTTGCATAAGCAGTGACTACAGAGAGAGGATTTGAAACAATCTTTGTGTCATACAAAGTTTTGTAATCTCTTATTTTCACGTATGCCTAATAACTGAAGGGCAGGAGTGCAGTATTGGTGATTTCTTAATTTGGCTGTGTGGGCCCGGCACTCCTGGAGGCACAGAATTGCTCCTCTTGACTAGACTGAGAGTAGTGTTGCAGGATGCAGTATGGGCATACCTAATGTGATAATAATATACACTGAAAAGTTCATAAAAAATCTGAGGTTTTAATCACTTTTCAGCAGAAAGGATGGAAATATTTTTGCCACAGAAAATGGCTTTATGAGTAGTACAGTCTTACTCATCAGGGTGCCCAGGAAACAGAAGTCTTGAACTGAAGTAACTTCATCGCAGAGTTGTGGTTGACGTGCTACATCCAGTCATTGCAATAACAAAAGCATTATTATTTGTATGAGGTTGGGAGCGGCTGTTGTTCAGAAACAAGTATCAGGTATCAGGGAAACAGCAGAAGGAAAATAGTAACATTTCCTCTCTTTTGGATGTTGACATTGCTCCATGTTGTTTTTCTTCTAGAATACATTGACTCTTCACAACTTTTCCCCATGGCTGAGCACAGATTATGTCAGAAACTTGTTGTTGAGTTACTTTTGGACTGTTTCAGTGTAAATTTCACTTTCATCATCCTCATTTCCTAAAACCATTGCAAACAGAAAAGCTATGATAATTTTTTTGTATCTGTTTTAGTACTGTCTTGTACACACTGTTAAATGAGTTCTTCTAAGAACTGAGATGCACATTCCACATTCCAATTTTTAAAAAATAATTTATAATTCTGCAGCATGATTAGATGTTGATTGCTTCATAGAGTCCTTTCCTTGTAGAGGGAGAGTGAATGAATATCTCAACTTTAATTAAAAGGAAGTAGAAGTAAGTTGTTTCTTCGATGTGAAAAATATCTGAATGTGAAAATTATCTAAATTGACTGGAAAGAACAAAAAACTGAAAAGGAAATTAGGAGAACCCCTAATTGTGGTCATTTTTACTTAAAACATTTTCTGTGCAGATGCTTGGAACATTTGAAAATGGAAATCAAAGGAAGATAAAACAGTGGAGAAGGGCATGAAAAACAGCACTTAAATATAATTCTTTATTAATATTTACTATGAGATGCATTAAGAACATCAGTCAGTCTGTCTTTTTTGCAATCAGGTATTGGCATGCTTGTCTAGGTCTCCACTTTGGTAGAGAACATTCAGATGTAAAAGGGTTGATGCATCTGCAGATAACAGGGCAATTCAGTCCGCAGACTGAGTCACTTTCTCACTTTAGGAAGAAAGAGAAAAATGAAAGACAAAGATTCAGAGAAGATGAAGAAAGCAGAAACACAGCCGTGTTGTGTCAGATTTGAGTTCACCAAAGTTTAAAATGTATGATTTCAGTGTCCTTCCAAGTGGTTTCATTTGACCTTCGTACATGAGACTCTGAGCATGATAGACTAAATATTTACTGAAGTCTTCAGTGATGAGTATTTGAACAATGCTGCTTTTTTTTCCTTTTCTTTTCTGGCAATACCAAAGAAAAGGAATACTGATGAAGAAGAAATAATGTGCAGTGTATATCAATACTGGCAGAGTACATTGTTGTTGTATATTTTATCACTCTGATTGGGAGAGGGGAAACATAAATAAGGAATAAAACCTCAATAGCTTAAAGAGATCTTTAAATGCATAAAAAAGCAAATTCATTTCATAACATTAACATTTGCTAAGCAGAGATTTGCACCTTCACTGGGAAAGTGAAAGTATCTATAAATCAAAAAGAAAGATTGAAAACCATTCGTTTCATTAAAGGCAGAATTGTCTGTACATCATTACAGTTCAAAGGCATAATTGTCCTCAAGAGACTGTGGGACTGTTAGACTGTAGATGTAGACAAAGTGTTTGTACCTGATATTTAGCCATACCCTGGTCACATCAGCCTGTGACAGAATGGTGCCCTCAGAAGTTATTTTTTGTTGCATGAAATACTGCCCTCTCAGATATTGGGTGGAACACTCACTGCAGTAAAAGATTGTGTTTCTACTCTAATGGGAAAATGTTTGCCATTTTACAATTTACATCTCTCCTCTATAAGTTACAATTTCACTCAAAGATTTTTCTCACTCTTCTAAGGATAGGAAGATAACATAAGTTGTAGTGAACTATTACTGCTTTTCCATCTTCCTCCACGTGAAAAGTGATTGAGATGTAATCACTGGGTAGTTAATTGGGGTTTTTTTAATAATGGGTAAAACTTTTCATTTGCATTTGGCTAGGTTTCATTTGTATTAGTGTATGTCAAAGTAGATTTTAAGATGATGTTTATCTTTTAAATACCTGAGATACAGAGAATTTGGTGAATTAACCATCTTTAAATAGCACAGCACTTCTGTTTGCCCCTGATTCTTGGTTCCTGAAGTAATAATACAAATTAAAGCATGCCTCTATGCAGTTGGAGGAAATCTGAGATTCTAAACAACAAAATCCCTTTGTGATGCAGACATGATTGGAGAGGCTGGAAGGCACAAAACACAGGAGGGAGTGTGTTATTTTCCTCTTGAAAAGAAAGATTTGCAGTCTTTCAGATAGCAACTTGCTCAGATTTCACTATCCTGTCAGTACTTTGGAGTGTCATTCTAAAAGATGACTGCAGTTCAGATGTGGTAACTAAGTGCTTTGATGTCTCTGTTCATCCTTTGCAGATCATAATCCATTTTCCTCCTCAGATCACCACAGACTGTGATGTAAATCAGCAAAATTTATATTCACTGTTTAGAAGAGAGTCTGGGTGATATCATAAATGTAATGGAATCTGCCTAAGTAATGTGTGATCATTTTATTTTGCATTTCTTTCAAAAGCTTGCTTGCAAGCATGTTAAGGTTTTTGGAAAGGTATTGTCATTGCAACAGTTTATCAGAATGGGATTAAAAGCACTGTTAATATTTTGGGGTTTCATAGCTATGCTCTGTGACAAACCATTGGCTCCTGTTGAATTGAGTTGTGTTTTAGTGCATAAAATCCCTTTTAGTTTGTTTTTCCTGCTGTTTTTTTTTTCTTAGAATCCCAAGATCAAGTATGTGACTAAAAAACTGGTCAAGCGTGAAATTGTTTTTCAGTGTTGTGGGAGATGGTTCAAATGGCAGCAAAATCAGGAGAACTGTGAAGATTTTTTTAAAGTGATGCTTAGAAACATAAGAGCATTAAATCATGAAGACAAAACATACAAATACATGTGATGTTTGCTTGCTGAACAGTTAATATTGATAAACAGTGTCTAATCGGGGCCCATGTTTAGCTTTGGTGATACCTGTAGCCATAGCCACAGGTGCAGGAACTGGCGTAGATCTTATGCCTTATGGCAACTGCCACTGACAAGCAATTAGACTTCATTATGATGGTGCTTATGCTATACTAATTAACATTCCTGTTGTGTCGTTTTCCTTGTTTGACCGTGTGACAGCCACAGGCCTGATGGCCTCTGTGAATAATCAGCTGAGGAATCGCTGGCTGCGGTAGGATTTGTACAAAGTGCATTCAAACACAGATGTGATCCTGTCTTCTTGCACATACTGTGAGCAAGGCTGAACTTCCACAGGAGCTCCTGTGAAAGGGCACTAGTAACCACATAGGAGGGCTAAAAGAGAATGATCTTGAACGTGTCCATGCTCATAGCAATTTGCTACCTTTCTGTCTAAAAAGGTGAGTTGTAGTTATCAGGCTGTAAATTGGTACATGATTAGATATATGATGAGTCATTTACAGCTTGGTGTGCTAAGCAGGCTTTCCAAGTGACACTCTCCAGTCTTGTCTTTAGAAGAAAAGTGATGTTAAACTAAATGCTTAGTAGCACTTTTGATTCTTGTAAAGGTCTGGAAGTAAACGGTGTGCAGGGCTTGGAAGATGAAAATGTGATAAATGAACACAGCAGGTAGATGGATGGAGTTTGGCTAGTTTATTCTCAAATGTTATGTTTTCATGCATTAAATGGAATAGATCTGGGGTTTGGTAAACATTTCACAAGTTTGGGGTTTCTTTCCCACGAAGAGTTTGGTGGAATGCAGCAGTGACTAAGGAAGGGATGCATGGCACAAATTAGTTATGATACAGTCAGATGGGGGACAATTACCTCATTGTGCTGATGTAGAGGGGCAGAAGCTCTCGGATGTGTGAGGCATTTCCCAAGCAGGGTAATGTGCTGCCTGTTGGTCATGACAGATAGTTTGGCAGTTTTATGGCCAGTATCAAATTGAATACATTAGCTCTTGAAAACATATTTTCATTTGAGTTCCTGCAAAGGCAAAAGATATTGAATGGTTCTGACAGAGAACAAAAGGCCCATTATGTTAGGATCTTATTTGCCTCATATATTGCCTTTCTTCATTATTCATGTTTGCATTAGAGACAAATATGTTGAGGTGGAAGTTACCTGTCTTTATTTTACTTTTTGTTCCGTTGCTAAGTGCCAGGTCTCTGGCAAAGGACAGTATTATGAATAATGCATGAGAAACAACCCAAGTATGAGGATGTTATCCTTTGAAACAACTATAGTGGGAAGGGTCGTGGATCATTCAGAGTGCAGTGTCTTTGGCATGCCAAGCCTCAGTAGTTTACTGAGTATGTAATTGGGAGGGGGAGATCTGCTATTCTAGCAAAGTAATGGAAAAAGCAGGGACTATGCAAAATGCAAGTGATGACAGTTTCTTCCCTCTGCCACCTTCTCTCTGACTTTTTGCTTTAAATTGCGAGTACAGTTAGTTGGGGATATTCTGACTGAACAGTTTTTATTCAGAAAGTACATAAGCATTTTGACTTCAGGAAGCTTCCACCGCAGTACAAGTGAGATTCTGGCCTAGTTTCCTGCCGTTTTGCCTGGGGGCTGCTGAGTTACCGAATCACTGTATCTGTGGCCCTGAGGTATCTCTGCTGCACTGCTAGCTTGTGTGTCAAGAAGCCAGCAGCTTCTATGGCTGAAAAAAGCAGGAGCCTGGAAGCCTTAAGGGCCTTGTGCCAGGACCTATCAAGTCTCACAGTTTGCAGCAGAAAGCTCACACACATTTCAAAATCCAGGCTCAAAGTTGGGGCAGTCCGTGTTTCTGGAGTCTTGACTTGGTGGGCAGCTGGTCAAGGTAGAGGGCAATGGCATCACATTCCCAGAACCTCTGGGAGCAAGAACATCAGTGACTCTTTTTTGGAAAAGTGAAAAATTTTGATTTGATACTATTAGTAGCTTAAAATATTAAAACTTCCAGAGCAAGAAGATGGACTTTGCCTTGCATTATTTGCTTGTACTGTGCTAGCTGTGCTACCAGATTTTTGTGGTCTTCTCATGAACCTGGAGGAACTTTGAGAAATATCTCTTATGCTTTTGGATGATCTTTCCTCATTGTCCATAATTTCTGGGGGAAATGAATCTGAGCAATTGCTGTTTTCTATTGGCTGTTTCCCTGTCCTGGAAGTGGTGTTGGCATCATCATCCACCTCCTTTTTTCCTGAAAAACTGATATTAGGTGCTTTGTATGAAAAATTACCAGCATCAGATAATTTGGGGTTACAGAGAACTGTCTGCAGAGAAAATCATATGCAAGAAACAGAAAAATACTGATTGTTTGACACAAGTCAAATGACACAAGTAACAACAGAGAGATTTAAAATAATTAAATGTATGAGAAGCTGCAGTGGTGCAGAGGAATCAAGAATAGCCAATGCACAGGTGATAGCAGAGCAAGGAAAGAGTAAGCATAAAGATAAAGGAGACTGCAAGGCAGAAGTTAGAGGTTAAGCAAAGGATGAGCAGTGGAAAATGAGAGAGCAAGAAAAAAGAAGGAGCAGTAGAATGCTAAATGTAGAGTGGGAGGGAATATAAAGAAGGAGAAAATTAAACAAAAAGGCAAGGGGGAAGTATGAAGAAGGGAAATGACAAGCATAGTATTGAGAAGCCTATTCTTTCTGTATTTAATGAGTAGTTAAAGCCTCTTTTTTTTTCCTGCCGGTCTGTGACTGCAAAGAGAGGCTTTCACAGTCTTTGATAGAGGTAGGAAGTCTGATAGCTCTGAGAGGAAAGGGCTCTCCAGAGGCATTGGGAGACGACTGAGGGCTTGCTGCCTTGAAAACTGTAGGAACTGATTTACAATATTATTTTTTTTCCTTTTTAGAGAGTTATCCAGTACAATCCATCCAGTGATTGCACAGGACTTGGGATCCTGCTGGACTCCCCCAGTATACGTGCAGAGGACACTGCTGTTTAGTGGTGGAGAAAATACTTAAATACTGTTTTTGCAATTGGGAAGATTAATTCTGTAGTATTCATTTGCTAAAAGTGATGACTAGTGTAGTATCAACAACAGCAAAGGGGTGATGTAAGGGAGTTTTTGTGTAAGGAGAAATATTCTTGGAGTTAAAACTTTGACTTACTAGAACTGAGAGGAAGTCTCCTCTCCAGGTTTGTTGGTGGTGTTACCCATCACCTCATTGCCACATCCAGCTCAAATAGCAGACTGGGTCCAGATTTCAGTGTTGGGGAGCTGCAAACACTTTTTAAAAATTGATACTCCTTTCCATGCTACGAGGTAAACAGTAATTTACACCTGCTAGAGATTAAGGCATGTGGTGTTTTGAAGGCTTAAGTGTGTTTTGATATTGTGTTTTGCAACCGTTAAAAAGGAGGAGCTTCAGAAATGCCATTTTTGCTCTTAGAATATATTCAGTTTTGGGAATAAGTATAGATGGTAAAAAACATTCAGGTATGCTTTTAATTTAAGTGTCTGTGAAGTGTAAGACTATGGCATACATATCTTCAGCCAGTTGTGATAATTCTGTATAGTGAATTGACGTTACCAATCTGATTAGATGTATATTGGTACCTACAAAAAATATTGATGGTCTGAAAGAAATTTTGTTTTGTGATGGTTCAACCCTGGCCAGAGGCCAGATGCCCTATGCCCGCCAAAGCCGCTCTATCACTGCCCTTTCCAGCTGGACAGGGGAGAAAATATATATTGAGAGGCTCAGGAGTTGAGATAAGGACAGGGAGAGATCATCCCACAGTCAGTGTCACAGGCACAACAGACTCAACACGGAAGAAAGGAAAGAAAACTCTCTAATGTATGACACTGCACTGCACCCCCAGTGATACCAGAGTCAGGTAATGAGAAGTGTGACCAGATCTTAAAAGCACCTCCCCCCACCCCTCCCTTCTTAGCAGACTTTAGTCATGATTTTGCTTCCTTCTTCCCCCACATTGTGGCACAGGGAGGGGCAGGGACTTGGGGAATGGGGGGTTTGGTCAGTTCCTCATGAGTTGTTTTCCTTAGCCAGGGCGGGGCATTTCTCACACCCTTCTCCTGCTGCAGCATGGGGCCCCACACCCATGGGAGACAGTCCTCCAGGAATGTCTCCAACATGAATCTTTTCCCCAGGGTTTCAGCTCTTCACCAGCTGCCCCAGCGTGGGTCACTGCTATGGGGTGGAGTCATAAATCATAGAATGTCTCTCAGTCCCAGACCAGGACTCCAGCCTGGTCCCCCACGGGGTCACAAACCTTTCCACCTAAGCAAACCTGCTCTGGAGCAGATCTCTCTCACACATCTCTGTGCCTGTGTGTCTCTTCATGGGCTGCAAGTGCTGTCAGAGGCTTCCTCCAACGTGGATCACAGCATCTTCTGTATGTCTCCCCCTGCTCAAATGTGGGGCCTCTCCACAGGCTGCAGGTGGGGTCTCGGCCTTTTCCATGGGCTGCAGGAGGGCACCCGCTCCACCATGGGCTTCTCCACCAGCTGTGGGGCCATCTTTCTCTCCAGCACCTGGGGCGCCTCCTCTCCTTTCTTCCCTGACCTTGGTGTCTGCACAGCTCCTTACATCTTCTCACTCCCTTCTCTGGTGGCAAAAAGCAGCTGCTTTGCGGTTTTTGGGTTTTTTCTCCTAAATGTAATTCCCAGAGGTGCTGTGACCATCACTGATGGGCTCAGCCTTGGTCAGCATTGTGTCCTTGAGCTGGCTGGTGTTTGCTCTGTGGGGCCTGCAGAGAGCTTCTGGCTGCTGCTTGCAAAAACCACCCCTGCAGCACCCCTTCTCCACCAAGACCCAGCTATACAAAACTGCAATGCTTTTAGATATCAAAGGACCAAAACTGAAAAGATATCATGTTGTACCTGCAGAATACATGAGACAGCCAAGAACATATATATTAAACTCCTACCTAACAGGCTTTTTCTAGAAATGAAGGAAATCTTATTTTAATTGAATTGAAATGCTTGCATTAGAGACAAACACATCAAGGTGGATATTACCTATTATTAATTTTCCTTTTATTCAGTTCTCTTAATATGTAATAATATATCTAACCTAACCTAATAATGACAAATTTTACAATAATGTATCTTACAACCTTCCTGTGATGTCATTCAATATGGGAGATGGTCTGTATCTTTAGACCTCAAGAATAAAGTTAAAAACAAAAACAAAACCCTAAACCCCACAAACCCACCCCCCCCCCCCAAAACAACCAAAAGAAAACCAACCAAAAAAAACCCCAAAAACTGCCCAAAACCAAACCAAAACAAACCCTCCATAGCCCACAGCACAGAACAGTTAATAAATGTAATAAATGGTCAGCTGTGTAAGGTAGATAGTTGGGTCACTGCCAAGAAAACATTTAGATAAATCTGTTTTAATCACCTTAGATAATTCAGGTATAGCTGTGTGGATTAAATGAGCATTTATAATATAATTTGGTCTTGCTTATCGTACAGTATTTGTCCAGGTTAACTGCTACTGTAAAAGGGAAAAAAAAATGCAGTGCCTTCTTTATTCCTTCCCACTCCTTCCTTATCCAAGTTTAAATAATGTTTCTCCAGTTAGACCTATAAATTGTGTACCTCATTAAGCATAGGAACCAACAATGCACATATGCCACTAGTGTCCACTTTCCTTCAGAGATTTAGGGTGATGAGAAGATAAAAGGTCTGCCTACCAGATGGAGCTTGTCAGATTAGCAATTGGAGCAGTGTAAAGAGCACTGTCATATTGTTTTTTCCTTTTTTTTTTTTTCTTGAGACACAAAGCAATCCCTTTAATAACACATGTGCATATTTTACATGCTTTTTTTTTTTTGGGAGGAAGGGGAGGGAAAAAAGGCCTCAGCAGAAGGTTGCTGGTGGTTGTACCACTAGCAGAGTAGCCATCGCCTTCGGGCACTTTCCTGGTTTCTTCATAATAAGGAACATTAGCAACCAGTGGCTCAGGAAAGGCAGAGTCAAATAAGTCTCTTGGGGACAAGTAGGCCACATGAAGTGAGAGCCATTAGACAAAGCAATGAGATTACTGCTCCAGAAAGGGTTTATCGCGTATATTACCACATAGATTTTACAGGGCTACCAGCTCACTCAACTTACAAATGTCAAACATGATTTAAAAGGTGATTATACTATCAAGAGAGAAAGAGGATGATTTTCTACCACTGAAATTTCTGTTTCATTCTGTTGCCACATAGTACATCTTACAGACACCAATATAGCCAAATAACCTGTTTTATCTTTAATAAGTGTTTTATGGCGCTCAAATAGGAAAAAACCCTACCATTTTCACTTTATTTCTGTTGGAAAATTTATCTCCTCTCATCACATAAGGGTGTGATAAATATTGCATATAAGTCAGGTATTGAGAATTTGAAGACTTGTCGTTTGGACTGACTGTAAGCTGTATGTTGAAAAGGGCACATATCCTTAATTACCGTGAACTTGGAGTGGAATGTTTTAAAAGCAATATGTGCTTTCCCAATGCATTGTAAAGCAGTAGAGCTCTTTAAATAGATAGGGAAGCTTAGATGCATTTCACTGTAGTTTTAGTAAATTTTATGAGGGTTTTATTGTAACTGATCTTTAAAGCAAAACTGGGAATATCAATTTTTTTTTTCGTTCCTATTTTATACTCTTGGGTATTTTTGCTAGCCTAATAGGACTTCTGTTGAGGTCTGTGTTTAATTGTATTTTATAGCCAGACACAATTTTTAAGCAGTTGCTTCACTACTAGCTACCCTGGTATCATATTTTGCTTTCCAATCAGAATTAAAATTGAAACTTATTAAGTACTGGCTGTTTTGTACCTAGTTACTTTATGGCTTCCAGCAGAGTTGCTAAATTACACAATACAAAGAATCCTTACTTCAATTTTTTACCCACCTAGAATCCATTGCAACATGGAGCAGAAGCTAATTTGTGTGATCTGGATATTTAAAAGGAAACCCTCTCTTTTTCTCCTTTCTCCTTCTGAGCCACCTTATCTAGGATTTTCTAAAATAGTAATGATTTCTCCAGACTTGCTTTCCACGTGTACAAATCATCCCTATTCTCTCAGTGAATGGGAATTTGTATTTATTTGCATAAATCTGTAAACTCTAATATTGCTAACTTCTACTCTTTGTCTGACTCCAAGTGCAGCATTGCATTGGAGCTTGTAAAGAATGGTAGGTTTTAGGCTTTGATATTCAGGTAACAGATTTTTTTTTCTTTTGTCTTAGTACTAAAGCATTAAGTTTAATGTTCTGTATTCAAGCAGGTATATACGTATCATGATTAAATTAAAACATTTGGGAAAAGCTTACTGCTAAATCTCTTCATGAAAAGTAGCACTGAATTGTTGCAAAATCAGTAGGTCTGTTATCTTCATCTGTCAGTGGAAGTTTGAGAATCTTCATGTTGTGGTGGGCAAAATGCCTAAGTTAGAAAGGAAGCAATCTTGAAAGAAATAAGAATCACCAAATTGCTTGTAGAATTAGCTTAGGAAAGAGTAACAAATGATCTTCCCCATCATCATTTTTCTACAAAAGTTATAAAAAATATGTTTCCGATTTTGAAAATATTTTTTCAGACCTCTGGGGAGAAGTAAGTTTCCTTTATGAACAAAATGTTTTGCATTATGTGGAGTGTCAGTCAGCTGGAAAAATCCACGTTCTTCATTCTTGTTAGAACTTGATATGAAAACAAAAACCAGCAAGATGAAAATAAATTAGGACCGCAGGAATGAGCTAAGTGCTCTATTTTATCCTGTTCCACTGATGCTGAATTCAAGTGGCATAAACATGAAAACCTATTTAAAAAGATTGCTTGCAAGATCTAAATTGCCTGCTTCATTTTGTTTGGGTGCGGAGGACATAACTAGTTGAATAATAAATGATATTTTTTCACTTTTTGTCTGAGTATTTTGAAGCACACTGTAAACATTGACACGTGAACTTTGTCAGCCTGTAAATAATACCTCAGCTCCCCGAATTGCAATAGCAACACAAAGAAGGAAAGTGCCAATTGTGTTTTGTGGCAGAGCTTGAGAAGGAACCCAGGAATCCTGATCCTCAGCATCCTGCTGCTAAACCATTTGAAATTACATGGGCTATAACTATCCCTAACAACATTGGGCCCCCACGTGACTCCAGGGCGTTATGTCTGAAGCATAAAGGAAAGTACTTTTCAGAAAGATTCAGGGCTTCTAGTATTGTTTAGATTTACCAGCTTAGAAGTGGATGTATTTCTTAAGCTGTGTTATCAAACATCTTGTTATTTCAAGGGAAAGCACTGAATAAACAATTTAAATAGTCTCCGAAGGCCAAAAGATCTCTTACGAATTTTTCTCTGGGAAAAGAACACAGCAAAACCCACCTGGAGTATAAAACTAGTTCATACTGGTTTTAAATTAGCAAAATTCTTTCTTTTTTTTTTTTTCTTTTTTTTTTACAAGGGAGCCATGTTTAATGAGAACTTGCTCATGGATAGAAAAAATAGTAATTTTTGCAAACTCGGTATTAAAAAAAAAAAGGCTAGATAATTTATGTTTCCTTTGTATTTCTAAATAAACTTGGGAGAAACACCAAACCCTTCTCCCAGGCTAAGAGAGGGAGCAGCAGGGATGTCTCAGTGGTGGTGATGCAGAATCTGTGCAGAGACTCCCCGAGCACTCTTGGGATAATGTTTTGTGTGGAATTCTGCTGGAAGGAGAAATTTAAAAAAATAAGAACAAGCATGTGGTCTTACGAAAGAACAAGCACAGGTCTTATGAGGAGAGGCTGAAGGAGCTGAGTAGAAGCCTGGAGAAGGAGGCTGAGGGGAGACCTTATCACTCTCTACAGCTACCTGAAAGGAGGTTGTAGTGAGGCAGGGGTCGACTTCTTCTCCCTAGTGACAAGCGACAGGACAAGAAGAAATGGTTTCAAGTTGCACCAGGGGAGGTTCAGATTGGATATTAGGAGACATTTCTTCACCAGAAGAGTGGTGAAGCATTGGAACAGGCTGCCCGGGGAGGTGGTGGAGTCACAGTCCCAGGGGGTGTTCAAAAAATGTGTAGACTTGGCACTTCAGGAGATAGTTTAGGGTTTCAGTGGTATAGGGCTTATGAACTTGAAGGTCTTTTCCAACCATGATGATCCTATAATTGTATTTTGTGATGGACCTTGTTGCATTTTAGATAGCTACACTGAATTGGCAGCTGTCTGATAGTCTCATTTGTCGCTTTTTTCCCTTTTCCTCCCCCTTTACCTCCTTCCATGTTGCTTTTTACATATCTTTATCAAATCAGAGCTCATAACAAAAAAAGCTTGGAAGGTTGGGAGAGGTCAGGCGATAGTGTGCTTCTGTTGCACATGTGGCAGAGTGATGGGGTACAGTTAAAAACTGTCAGCACATCAACAGTGATTTGTTAAGTTGCTGTGTATCAGAAGTTACCTGCACTTAACATTTCTCCCTAAATGCTTAACTCCAACATGGAGGGCTTTACAGGCACGATAAATTCAAATGAATGCAGGAGTGGTAGTGCAGCATTAGGAAGCAGAGCGTGAAATACACCAAAATATGCAAAATCATCAAAATTAGAATGAACGTGGTCTGTTTGGTTAATTTAGTAATTTTTTTTTTCTACTGAAAGTATAGAAGCCTAAGAACAGTGAACTTCTTCACAGTAGTAAGATCATCTTGAACCGAGCAAGTACCAACAGTAGAATCTGCATTTCACAGCTGCTGTGCCCATCAGATTTCAGTTGCATTACATAGCTCCCCATGTGGTCTCTTCTTCTGCCTTAGATTTGCTGAGCCCATGCAGGGGACTTCAAATCTTTTGGCAATCTTGGCTGAATTACTTTTAGAAAGTTCCAGTAAGTTCTCCTAATTACCTCATTTGCTGCCTGTAGTCACTGCATTGATGTTATCTCTTCGTGTTTTCTAGCTAAAGAAATGAGGTCCCACGATGCAACCTAGTGGCATTCATACATATCTTATGTACATTTTAATACATCAGTACCTAAAGGAATAAATATAAAAATATGCTCTAATTATAAATTATTCATATGTGCATTTGAAAAATGTCAACATGTTATGAAATAGTTTCTTTGAACTCTTCTCTCATGTCAAGAGTAGGGCAGGATAGCAAAATAGAAAATTTGTCTATAATAGGCCCAAGAAAACACTTTTATAAGTTACAGTATGTGCTTGAATTGATAAAGAAACTGGAAGAAAAAAATCCAACTTTTGGCACAGCCAAGTGCGGGATTCTGTTACAGGGTTCTGTTCCTTCTGTTACATGCAACAAAGGGGTTTTAAATAGGCCTTACTGGCAAAGAGAAACAGCAGGGTGAAGGAAAGCTATAAAAAACTCTGGCTTCCTTCAGCTGAAAGAAGATAAAATTCATAGAAAGCTGAGCTATAATACTTGACCACCTAAAGTATATCTGGAAAATGGGCCTGGTTTCTCCCTGTGTGCACAGGTGGTGTGTATTATATGGGCAGAATTAAGCAGTCTTGCTGTGTAAACTCGTTTAGATGAAAATCCAGCTTTGGTCAAAAAACACAAAACCCACAAACCAGGTGCCTTTTGAGATTTTACAAGCTCCTTTTGGATGCTGAACTTTGAAAATATACCCTTAAACTGTATGCAGCAAGAGATAAAGTCAACTGAGCTTTTTAGCTTGTGAAAGTTCATTAAGCACTTCTAAATCGTGTCAGCTGAAGGATAAAGCGAGCAGTTAGACAGCAAGATTGTAGGTCTGCACGGCACTGCAGGCTGCTCTCTGTGTCCTCCTCCTAGCTTTTCTGCCCGCTGGATAGGAAAGCAGTAGTGAAATACTTCACTGTTTATAATGATGAAGTGCTTGCCCATGTCTCAGCAGGTTGCCAGAGAAAAAGCAGCAGCACAGGCCGGTTTGATAGGAGAGCTCATTCAAGCATTCTCTGCTAGAAATTCAGAAGTTACGATGTATGTGACATCTCTGAGGTGGTGTTGACAGATGAGTTGTAAAAGAAGAAGTACAATTGGTCATTAAGGTGCTAGGTGGTAGATCTAATGCAGCTCGAGCAGGAGTAGAAAGTGGAGCTTCTTTTATAAATAAATCACCATGTTTTGTTTAAACACCATATATTCTCTCATGGTAAGTCCTCGAGTAAGCAATTTCTGCTAGGCAACAGCAGGAAGTAGAAAGACCTGTGGCTTTTAATTCCATACTAGGAATCAAGGAATAATGCCCAGATTTCGGTTGCATATATCAAGGAAATCATTATTTTAGAAATCATTGCACTGTTGGTTTCCTTTTTCAAACATCAACTATTCTAGATTAGCAAGACTTATTACAGATACAGAGTAAGTCTGTTTTTATGTGTGGTTTTCATAGATTGTGACAAAGGAGCACAGGGAGGCAGGATTAATCTGTGCATCATAGTTCATTGTGGGCAGGGTTGGACTCTCGAGGAACTATTGATGTAAGGAAGGAGTGTAAAGCTCGACACTCCTTCTTAGTTTATGCATGAACATAAGTCTGCTGAAACAGACTTATTGTAAGTCAGCCAGTATGGGAACTCTTTTCCTTGAACAGAAGGTATGTAAAATACTGTCCCTGAAGAAAGCGTTTGCTTGTGACTGATGGTTTGACACCACATCAAACTGGCTTTAATATTTCTTCACAAGCAGCACATCCCAACCTTTGCTTATCAAACCAAAAGAAAAGAAATAATGTTTCTCCTGTTTGGGTGATAATCCTATTTACTGAAGCAGAAGAGTGAGGTAGAAAACTTGAGTTGAAAAAGTGACTGTTGTAGGATCAAAATGCCTGAAGCCTACAATGACTTATTACTGGGCAAGGGCAGGTCTTTGTTTCCATCGGCCGGGAAGTACTTTTCCACTTAAATAACCATCTCCAATTTCTACATATAGAGCTTCAGTGGAAGAATGCAATGTTTCCTTAAATGGTACTGTGAATTTTATGTGTTAGCCGGCCAAAATGCTTGCTGAAGTTCAAAAGAGAAGAGAGTAGTGTAAAGGAAGCAACCATTATATATGTTAAGCCACTTCTAATGATAACGTCAAAGTGATCTTTTCTAAGTCATGGAAGCACAGCACGACTTCCATGTATTTTATGTTTCTTTTGTGGACAGTTTTCCCTTTAAGCAATATCGGAGTTCAGATTATTTTTATTATTAATGTAATTAAACATCTTCATAACCACAATATTTTATTATTCTATTTAGTATTGTTGTTGTTCTTCTTAACATGTTTATCAAATAAGAAATTTTAGATTTTCAGACATCTGCAAGTTTGGGGTAGGTATTGCTTCTGCTGAGATACTTTTGGAACATGTCATGATGATAGAGGTCTGAGATGGCCAATTTTATTTGGGCAATGTCTCAATTTTGGTAGCAAAACATACCAACATACCGATTGATCTCTTGCTAAGTAAATTGTAGGGGCCAGGCATCGTGAACTGAATCATTATAAAATTGCAAAACCAAGTGTTCATGTAAAGAAATTACATGTGGTTTTAAAGCAAAATGGCCACGTAATGGATTAGGCTGGTTATTGAGCGTATCCCCTGGGGTGCATTCCCTTAACTGCAAAGGAATTTTTAGTGAATTTAACAAATTTTTATTGGACAACATACAGGTCTAAATCTACTTGCATGCTTATTTTATATCTTATATTTTGGAAACTAACATTGAAAATTCATTAGAAGGTATATAAACATGTATACTTGTGTCTTATCAGGAGTTAAGGTGTGAGTTTGTCTCCCACTGCCTGTGTGCACTTGTGACTATGTCAGGACTTTGTTCTGATTTTCAGTCTACGTGTTTATCTGAAACCTCTCCAGAAATATGGATGTGATGCAGAATATATAACATCTCATCTCACAGTAGTCATTAGGATGTTGACATTTAAGCAGTAAGCTTTTGGGGATAGAAAACTGGGACAGATAGAAGGGAGAAGCTACTCTGTGGTTTTCTGTGCCACACCCTGTGCTGTTAGGATAAAATCTCAGTTTCCTCTTCAGGCATTAAAATTCACTTGAAAAATGTAAAGAATAGAAATGGAGTGGTGCTTTAAACTGATGTGCTTTACAAAATGCATCTCTTCATGTAAACAAGGGAGATATTACAGATTACTTAGAGCAAAATGTGATTAAAAAAAATTCGGTGTGGAAGCTCTTAAATGCCAATATATTGTTTGTGGGATTATTTTCTAGATGACAGAATTTTCCAGGTCTTTAAAAATGCTTCAATGTCTATTATTGTCCTAAATTTAACAAAAAGAAGCCTAAACAAAACAAACCAATAATATTTTCTGTGGTTAAAGATGGTTTTAAGTGTACGTATATATCTAAATGTGCATATGCATACGTGTAGAGACGATATAGATGGTGCTTGTAAATCCAGTTACTATTCTGCTGGTTTCCAACTAAAATTGCTGTGGGTAGCACTACATTACCAAAGTCACAACTTCAGTTTGCCAGGGCAACCTTTCACAAATAGATTCTCTCAGGGTTTTACAGACCCTGGGAAGCACGGGAGGGGAAGAGGGGTGGTGGCTGTTCCCATACAGCCAGCCTTCTGTCTCCTCCCGTCCCTATTTCTGCGTCTCATGCACACTGTTCCTGTTGCGTTTCTCACTTTTTCAGCTGTCAGAAGCTTGCTGAGTTCTGGCACTTTTGCAGGGTTTCCCCATGCAGCACGAAGCACACTTCTTTACTGACCCTGAGCTTACATGAATGCCAGTCAGGATGGCATTGCTGAGAGTGAGTTGCTGTCTTGGAATAAGGTAGGGGTCACTTTGGGAGGAGGATGATTCAGAGGAGGAATGCTTTACAGGAGAGCAACTGCCATATACTTGCATTAGACATTATACAGCCATATGGAACTATAAGCAGAGAAAGATAAAGCTTTGAAATCAAATTGGCTTGAGCCTTCTGTCAGTATTTAAAATGCAAGCTTTCCTTTGTCCTTTCCATTTCTTTTAAATCTTTAATTTTCTGGTGACTGTGGTCCACCACAGTAATATCTTAATGACTTTTCATGTGCAGTTAATATCAGTGGGGGAGTCCCAAGGCACCTGTGTCCAAAGACTGGCTCTTATTTGAATTCAAAGCTTTTCTTGGATGCTGATGTTTTGTTTTCAGTTTCAGCTTCCTTTATGGGGCTTTGTTGGCTCTGAGTTGTGGCAGTTTTTTGAAAACCTCTATTTAGTAGAAAGGTCTGAATGAGATAAATGGGTTTTCTCAGGAGTCCCCATTAGAATAATTTGATCGCATGTTGTGGACAAGCACATTAGGAAAACCAGCCAGAGCTGCAGTGCTTGAGAGCAAAAATAGCACATTCACTTGAAGTTCTATCCAGCCTGGGAACCTGGGATAGCATTATCAGCATCCCTGGATGAGACACAATCAGTTCAGGTCTTCCTGTCAGATTTAGCAGACTTTAAATGTGTTTTCCTTAGTTGCAAATGGTCATGATTGCAGAAAGTCATTCAGTTCCTGGAAGAGAAGAGGGAGGTTTCAGGCAAGATTCCTCCCAAGGATTTACGGCTGAACTAAGCCTCCCCATACTACAATTAAAGCATCATGTTCAGTTTTGAACATGATGCTCATTTTCATAACCCTTTGATAGTGGTACTAAAATAGCATTTAATTTTTTTCTTAGTAGAATCTCAAACAGGGCAAAACAGCTACCCGATAGTTGTTTGCTTTTCCTCTTCCAAGCAGAAAAACAAGAAATCCATGAGGTTGAGTTCTGAAGTCAGAAATACTGAGATTTCCATTTAAAGAAAAAAAAGGGGTATCTTAAAATATTGACTGGATAAATTATTAGTACAGCGATAAATGTGTCTGATTTCTGTTGCTGTGCTGTGGTTTGTATTTTTTCAGTGTTATGGGGTATAGTATATTTTACTCAGCAAAAGCCAAAATAACGTGGAAAACCAAACAAAATAAAATAAAAGTAAAACAAATGTCAGTATGATGACCTTTCTCCTTAACTACGTGTGCATCTCTTAAGGGTTTAGTATTAGCTCCAACAAGCTACCACTGGGACCCATAGTTTTGGACCTTTGTCCTACCGTATTGAGGGTTTATTAAGAGCTTTGCCCGTTTTATTTGGCTTTTTGATGTTTATATGTAGCTTGATTCAAGATCCCACCTTTCTTCAGTGCTCATTAGTTGTAGTGGCCTTTCTAAACCAAGTCTTCTGGGACTGGCAGTGATTGTGACAGATGGTAGAGGAACAGAATTGCTCTGGGACGCTGCTTCTCGCTCTGTCTCTATCTCTCTCTTGCCTTTTTTCCTCCTATTTCAGTGCTGATGTTGGATTCCCATGCATTTGCCCCTGGAGAGACACAAATTGCAGTAGTTACTTTTGCAGCACTTCACAGAGTGCTTGTAAGAATAAACTCTCATGCTTCTCTTTGTCAAATAGAAATCAATTATGGTTTGGGTTTTATTTTTTTACAGTTGGATATATCTTTTTTTCCTTCTTGTAAAAAGTAATGCATTGAGAACATTGGAGCCAAAAGACACATCTTTGTAGGAAAGCATGTTATGCTTAGCCAAACCATTCTTCAGCTGCATTTCTGGAGTTATTTGTAATTAGATGTGCTCTGATGGAGAAAAGTGGTGTTTTAATTCTGGCCTCTGAAGAACTAAGATTACTTACAGCAATATTCTTCCAATTTGTACGATCAAAATATCCTCCATATTTGTCCAGTACAAATGGGAAAGGCATGTCACTGTCATCTATGCTGCAGAAAAATAGTGTTTTGCTTTGAAGCAAAGCCAAACTCGGAGACATTTTCAGCCAGGAAAAAAAGGAAGAAAATGAGAGGGAAAAAATGGCAAGATGATGGGAAGCAAGGAAGAAGCAGAAGAGACATTAAGCTTTATTATTTATGTCCTTTTTCTGTCACCTGATTGGTACAATAAAACTGCACCTTTTTCAGTGAGTCATGATATGTGAGATTTCCTCAAGAAACTGTAAAGAGCACAAAATCCCAAGATTTAGCATGAGACTAATAATTATCATAAATAAATTTAGTAAATGCAAGTAAGTGCTGGAAAAAACACTTGAAGCTTCAGGAATAATATGCAGAAACACTTGCAATACAGTATCACAAATCTTTGTGACAGATTTTAAACCAAAACATATTTTTTTCTCTCTAAGCTGCCTAGTAGTAAAGGCCACATTTCCTTTCCTTTATTTTAAATAAAAATGTAATATAGAGAGTACTGTGTTGCCTCCAGTCTTGCCAAGGTGACAGGAATCTTCTTTGTCTTCTTTGGATCCTTGCAAAGATTAGTTGCTTCTTCAAACCTATGTGCATTTTACCTTCAAAGCATTCTCCCTTTGATCCTGCTCTTCCTCAGCTGCCCATCAGCACCAGACTCATACAAGGGGGAGCCCAAGCTGGGTTTTCTTGGATACTTGTGAAATTCACTGTATGAAAGGGTACAGCTTGCACATTCTCCCTTGCTCGAGGAGTATTATTGGATTAACTCTAATCATGGGCTGCAGCATAACCTGGAGGGAACCTTGGAAAAATGGGAATAGTTCTGTAGTTTCAGGGTGAGTGCTCCACCTATCTTGGTGTTCTCTATTCTTAGTTGAGAAACAGAGCTTGCTTTTCAGGTCTCCTTCCTTTTTAATAGGCGATTTCCTAAATAGAAACCGTTCTAATCAGTATACAATACTACAGTGGGTAATCATAAATACATTATTGTGAATATTGCATGTAAATAAACTATGTGAAAGAAGGTAAATGAATTACAGACACTTAATTGGAGGTACCTACTGGAAAATGCAGTTCTCTCTGTCATCTCCTTGCTTTGTATAACCTTGGGAATTAATCTTGGAGTGTTACTGACTGTATTTAAAATAAGATTGCGATACCTATTTTCATATACTTAACTATAGAGAAAATCCTGCCTTCTGCTGCAGATATAACCTTTTTTTTCAAACTAAATGAAAAGAAATATCCATTATAATTCTTAGGGTCTTAAGGTCTTGCTTCACGTACCAAAAAGGTTGGAAAATGAAATTTTGCTGTAATGTGACTGAACTCAAATCTGCCTCCTTTTTTCTGTAGTAGGTTTTCTGATTTGTTCTGTGTTGCAGATGTTTCAAAAGTTATTCAAGTGGAAGCAGGCATGTGCTCTGTAAGCCACAGCATACAATTTTAATTTCATGGGGGGCAATGATTTTTTTGTTCTTTGCCAGGCCTTTTATAAACATGCTGCTAGTTCCCCTGCCTAATAGCACCTGCTGTGCTAGTGATGGGGATATGTATAATGGTATGTCTACCTTGGGAGATTATGGGTATGGTGAGGGCAGGGGACCAACAGGGAGGCCAATGTGTGTGTATACTTTCCAAATTGCTAGCTACGCCCCTGGCTAGATGGCACCGTTAAAAGTAGCACGCTGTTAACACCGGAATACAGAAAGCGAGGATTAAAAAATAACGTATCTCTGCATGTTAATGACTGTGTGTTCTCTGTGCTGCCCAGAACAAGCAGCAGAGTAATAACCTCTCCAAGGCAGAGCTGTAGAGCCCAGGCTTTCAGACTGGCTTCCGTTCCTTGAACTTGGAAAGAAATGCTATCTGTTCTAGCCTCTGTCACCTTAGGTTTCATGCAATACGGTGGTAGCTTTATGAATTTCACCTTATAGGGGACTAGTTATTAGGGCAGATGCAACCAGGGAGTTGACAACCTCCTACACACATTGACTGGACTGACATTTGCTTAGCGGTAACAAGCTGCCATAGTGTGGTGCCATGGGGGCCCTTGGGCTTGATTTAAGAGTGCTGACACCAATCGCTTGTTATTTCATATTTTAGAGCTGTCAGGGAAGCAACTGATGTCAGCATAAAATTATTTGATAGCTCTAAATCATGAGTAAAGTATGAATCTATTGACAGCAATAAGCTGGAAATCAAATTGTTGAAGCCCTCAATAGGGAGAAAATTGACAACTGAATGGTGTGCACACGCACACGTACCGTGGGTAGAATATCTAACTGTAGCCCATCCCGTGCCATCCCTCTCAAATCTGTGTGTATCATTCCGTCTTTTAATACCCTAGCATAGCTGCTGCCGGTGTCGCCCAGCAGGTTTTCTAGGAAAATGCTGCATTGCAGCTTCCATTGTGTTCCCACTGAACTTTCATCTGGCAAATTTGGTAATGGCAGCATTCGCATCTTCTGTCGTACATAGAATCGCAATTACATCTATCTTCGCTAATGGCCTTCTTGAATTTTTTTGTTGAGAGGAGGCTTTTGAAGTAGGAAGATAATAGTGGGCTGTTAGGCCCATGGTGAATATTTATGAAGCCTATTGCATTCCAGCCCCAAAGGCTGTATCACTTGCTTTACCTATGTCCCACTAAATATTCTTAGATTTATTCTGGCGTAACTCCATTACCATGCAGTGAATCAAACTTGTAAGCTTCCATGTGGAGTATCAAAATAGGATGGGTTTTTATTTTTACTTCTACAATGTTTCTTTTTTTTTTTTTTCTTTTCTATCCCCCCACCCTAAGCCCATCACATGGATTTTGGGAGCTTCTGATTCTCTAATTCTGTCCCAGTATATACCAATTGAAAGCATTTAGTTGTGATTAAAGCAGATTGAATGAGATAATCCCTCTGAGTGAGCAGCTTCAAAAAGCTCAAATACAGCTCTTTGGGGACATGAACTAACTCAACACAAGCTAATTCCTGCGGCATCTCCCATGTGATGTGTTAGGCACACCGCTTACTTGTTTTGTTTACCAGATCCCATTAGAATTGTTTTTGTTTAAGAACTGGATTTTTAAGTAAGTTTTAGCAGTCATACTGCATGGAATAAAATGGTTTAGAATTCTTTAAACAGTGCAATAAAAGGAATATTTCAATGTTAGAAATCAGAGCGAGGACGTTTCTAATGGAAGCAGTGATGCATTGAGTGATGACCTGTGGAGGAAGGGTAATAATATGCAAAGCACGGGAAATAGGATTGCTTCACTTTCAGCAATATAATGCCTGGGTTAGACAGTATCACGCTCTCCGAGCCCCACTGCCTGGCCTCATGTTTAATACTTTGCACTTTTTCCAAGTAACATTAGAATGCTAGCCAAGATTTTGAATCTGAAGCCTTGTAAGTGCAGCTGGAGTTAAGAATGTGATAATGGTGACAGCTTTTTCCAGTAAAGTATTTTTAGTTTAGGTTATAGCAGTTTCTATTTGTTTATATTTAAATTCCTTTCCTCAAATGTGTTGTAACCATAATTTAAGGAGACCAAAAACTTAAGCCCTACAACCTCTTTAGATATTAAACTATCTGAAATTTTTCATTTCATATTTGAATTATTGGAAGGGGCTTTTTTGGTTTGGTTTTGGTTTTTTTTTTTGACATATCTCTCTAGGATCCGTAATGATCTGATTATGCTGGTCATGTGCTAGCCATGAAGCTACAGTAGAAAGTGATGCAATTGCTGTCCTCTGCTGTTCACTGTGGAGGACAGACTCAAAATGTTTGAGAATATGAGATACTTTACTAGGTGGATGTGAACCAAACTCAGTTTTTGCTGAATGCTGTCGTCAGTGGGGTTCAGTCCTAAAAATCAATGAAGTATAAGTAGTTGCTTCCTTTTGGTCTTCTCCAAATTTCTCAAAGATCATTCTTACTCTGTTTTTAATGAATTTATTTCCCTTTTTTTTTTTTCTTTCATTTGAATGCAGTCTTGCAACGTGAACACTGGTAGAAATAAGAATGCTGGCACTCAGAAATCTTACCTGGTTGGTTTTATTCCAAGTCAGGTGTAGAAAGCCAGCCTATCATCTGAGGCAAAAACTTACAAGGAGTGAAAGGGTGCCTTTACTTCATCATGTTAGTGTAGATCAGGAGTGAGCTGCTCTTCAAAAGTGACTCTCTTGATTATCCCATTATTGTCCTTTGGCTCCCATGATGGAGAGATATTAGGGCATGGGACCTATGCTCCTTTCAGAAGGAATTAAATCAAAACGTGTTTCAGGAGAAACTCTAATATGTGCCAGCAGCCTGTGGACATTCAAAGTATGGGGGCACACTAGGTCTAGTTTAAAATGACTCTACCAAAATCGTGTAATGAGTGGATATTGGGTTCTTGGTGCCAAGCCTTTTATACTACAGATCTACTCTTGTTACACTACAGTTCTTACTAGTGGGGATACGACACAGGCTCAGGTGTCATGGAACTCTGAAAGTGGAAAAAAGGTGACATTATTAGCTTATTTCAACACATCCAGGGTTTTGAATAAAGTCACAACTATTGTGATAATTATATGTGCAGATATTAAAAATTACTCAGCTATGCCAAAATATTTGTGATTGAAACCTGAAACTTGATCTCTACATAGTCTCTAGCAAGAATGACTGTACCATGCTAAAAATGGATTGAGGAGAAATTACAAGGTAAAGTTTGAGGCAATTGGAGACATCCATGGCACATGCCCAGTTGACATGTCTTTGTAAGGTGTGTTTGCTCAGCTCAGTCCCAACCTTACAGCAGAGGTGGCTTCTGGGTCTGGAACTACTTGCACATCTGGGAGATTGTAAATAACTTGGCCAAGTGCCATGTACCTCAGTCTTTTTATAGAATAAAAACTAATGTCTTAGTGATGAGTTAAATTCTGTTACATTCTGCAGTTGCTCACCCACAAAGGGGGATTAGCTTTAAAAATTGTGTAACTGAAAGTGAACAGACTTTGATGTGCCTGGGTAAAAGCAATCTTGTATACTAATTGCTGGTTTTTCAGTCATGTGGTAAGGGCACTGTCCCTCCAAAGTATAACTTGCCAATTGACACCACCTGCAGCTGTAACTAAATGTATTAGTGCTGATTTTCTGCACATGTTTTCTCAGAGATCATACTCTAGAACAGAGATAAGTCAAACCTCCTGTCACCTATGGAAAATGGAATTTTGCCAAGCAGGGAAGGAGATGTTGTGACTTAACTGATACCAAGCTCCCTTTGCAACTGGAAAGGGAAGAATCAGAACTGGGAACAGGCTTTTTTCTTCCAGTGACGTGGGAAGCAAGAAGCAATGGAGCGGTTGTAGACACTTTAGTAAACCTGACTTTTCAAGATTCAGACACAGGAATTGTGATTTCTGACAATTTTTTCTGAACTTGAAGTCCACTCAGACTCGGTACACATCTCTGTACTTCATGATTTGGAAAGAATTATGGTAGGCAGGAATAACAAATAGAGGGAAAAGGGTCATTTGAAAGGGCAAAGTACCTTTGCTATAGCCCTTATCATCAAACCTTGGTAATAATTCCCATTATATGGCTGAACTAATGGTGAGGAAGGAATGAGGGAGGGAATGACAGGTTTAAACCATTTTCCTATTTATTAAAAAGCAGTGTGTATTCCCTGTCCTTGTCCTTGGTATATTGTAGGGCTGCTACCAATTGGCATTACTTGTCAGTTGGGATTATCCAAGGCTATCTGAGTTTGACTGATGATGACCATCATTTCAAAGAGACGTTAAGTTAACACACATTGGAATTTGTCAGTGAGATTATCACAGGTCAGGTGACTAGATGCATGGAGCAGGAGAGGAAATACTGGTGGGACTGAGAGGAATGGGCATTAAAAAGAGAAGGACAGCCCTTGTTTGGACGTGAAACAGTTATCCATGCAACTTCATATATGACAGTTTCATTTTTACCCTGGGTCTTTGAAAAGAGACATATTTGTTTTAATACCAAAATAAAAATGTCCTAACTTTTTCTTTAACTTTTTTTTTTAACTTTTTTTTTATTTTAAATTTTTAATCGGTTAGCAGACTGACTAAAAATGTTTATCCTTGATTTTAGTGGTTATTTGAATGGACAAGGCATTAATCCAATACATGTGGACCATTCTTCTTCAACAAGCAAGAATAATTTCAAAGTCTAAGGGAAAATACGGTTATCTTAAAAAAGTTTCTTCTTCTTGCCAATATTTTATCTCTTCATGTAGTCCAGATACCCTAGAGTGGTAGAAAACTAGGAATACCGACTTATTTTTGAGACATGAGTTCTCATTTGTCTTGGCTTGAGGACTGAAGTCATAGATCTCCTATCAGGTTTGTTTTATCATTTTAGTCATCTGAAGTCACTGATGGATGAGGATTGGAAGTCACTAGTTTTCACCAAGCTGAGAGCCTTTTACTTTGTAGGAATCTAGTGTTGTTTGTAGTGCAATGGGAATCAAGAACAAAGTCAATGTGATTCAGGGAGAGGGAAGCTAAGTGTTTGGGTTCTGTTTTTAAGAGTTTTATGTTGCCCTCACAGTACCATACATTGAAATAAGCCAATTCTAGGATTTCAAAATATTTTTCCAGGATGTTGTAGAACACAGAAGAAGATGGGTTGCTGTTCTGGATCAGCCTCTGCCAGATGCTCTCTGTCTCTACAGGTTATAATGGGGCTTCTGGAAGGCAAGCATTTTGTTTAGGTGTCTGTATTGAGACATGGTTGTATCACTTCCTTAGTCTTCCTAGTTGGCATATTTATGAAATAGAAAGGAAGGCACCTCTCTGCTATCACCACAATTTTTTATAAGGTGATATATGAAAAGAGAATTACAGTTGTTGGAGTTCAATTAGTTGAATCTATTGAATACCATTAGGTAACTCTCAGTGAATTTTTATCAATAAGTGGACTGTAATATTACATGCATTTACCTGTAATATCCTTGTAAAACTGAACTTTTTTATTATGATTTTTATTGTGTCAAGTTTCTTGTCTGACAGATCTTGATAAAGGCTCTACATGCATTGTTTAGGGAAGGGTTGTTTGGGGCTCCATTAATAATGGATATCATCCATCTGTCTCTCAAAAATGAATTTTCATGATCTCATTGTTTTGAATGTTATGGCCAAAGCTCACAGTTGTCATATGTAGGAAGAAGAATTTGCCTTAGTAGATTAGACCATTGGTCCATGAAATCAGGAATCCTGCCTGCACCAGCAGCTAGTTTGTTGCTCTACATATTAAGGACACTATTCTGATCACTCAGTATACAGAATTTTCTCTAATTTAAATGAAAAAGCGGCATGATAGGGCTCTTTCATTTCCCTCCAGGATATTAGGGCACATTCATGGAAACGAGTTAGGGATAATACTATATGCTGTGCATATCCTAAAGGGGGAACAAGAAATTTGTAGGAGAGCAGTAGAGAACAGTACAGACTGTCATTTTATACTGATGTTTTTCTTAATATTTCTTTGAAATATTTTAATAACTGTGTAAGTACCTGAAGCCCTGGGGCAGCTTTAACTTCTGTGGCAGCAGTTTAGTGGGAGAACAGCCTGTGCGTTAGTGACTTTGGCAGTATTGCATAAACCATATTTTCACCTGCATAAAATGTTCTCCAGCATTTTTTTCTTTTTCTTTAGGCATAAATAGTGTTTTCTTCAATGTCACATTGGTGTGCTAGATTTTGATTGCTCTAAAGCTGATTATGAGGAAACTTCTCTGTTCCCTTGGCGTGCCATGCTGGGTTTTGCATTATTGAAGGGCTGATGTAGGATGTTTTCTCCCCTCTCATTTTGGATGACATCACTTGGAAGATTTTGCAGAAGTCACTTCATATTCTCGAACCTTGACTCTGGTGAAGTCAACAAAATACTTATCATTTGCTTCTGCAGGGCTAAGTTAGGAAACCAGGATTTTTTATCCCCTAAAGCCGGTTATTTCTGATGGTTTAACTTAAGAGTCATCTTCCAAAAAACCAGGACCTGGCTGATCTCATCAGAATTTCCAAACCGGAACTTTCTCTGGAAGCTTGCTGTTTCTGACTGGTAGCTGGGACAGGTAGTTCTGTGAGTGGCTTGTGACATGAAAGGTGGACAGATGCTTAGCCCTTCTCTTAACTTGTGCGTAATGATGATAAATTATTATTCACAAAATATTAATGGAGAGTAAAAATGTGTTGAAAACATGCATTCACGTGTATATTGGCATATCTGTTCCTAGAGTAAACATTCATAGGAAACCTATAGGTAGGTCTATAGGAATCTTTCAAGTAGAGACCATAAAAAATACTGTGTGGCTTGTATAAACAAATGCATACCACAAGCAGTGAATTACAAAGGGCAAAAAACCTGCCAGGTACATAGTCAAATTGAAATGTCTGTGTAACTTAAGCATGTTCAGCTATATGCAATCTAAACATTGATTTCAAATAATGTTGAAGGAGAAAGGGTGACCCATGGTTAAACTGTGAGCATGGGGCTTTTTACATCTTTGCATCCTAGTAAAATGGCAATGGTTATATTTATTTAGATCAGAGAAAGATTTTGTAAATAAGGATTATGAAGTTGTGCAGCACGGGGGGTGACAGAGCCTATGTATGTACTTTGATTAATAGACAATTTACACAAATGAAATGGGACTAAATTAAATGGAAACACTTTTCTTTCTGAATATTTTGGTTTGTACTGTTGTTGGCTATTCCATTCTATTTATCTTTTTTATTTCAAGAACATTTTTAGACACAACCAGTTGTCTCTGATAATTTCTCCTTTTGATGGATTTTTTTAGGTTGGTAACATTGTCTCAAACCTGTACTGGGAGACTTCTTAGAAAAGCATATTAGAACAAAAAGGAAAGATACTACTTTTGTAAAGAATCAGTTAAAGAAAGACTTCCTTTTCCTCCCCTCATTGGACTCAAAAAATAGGTTTCTTGGATCAGGACATCAGCTGATGCATACCATTGCGTTTGCTTCCCGTCAGTGTAGGAAAGAGAATTCATTCTTGCAACTGAAATCTGCAAAAACCATCTTCCAGATGTCATCCCTGTCTTGTGATTTATACTTAATCTGCCTTTTTGAATTTTTGGCAAAGTTGTGGTGGACTATTTAAGCACTTAGATTTAAAAAAAAAACACAACAAAAACAGCAAAAGAAGAAAGACATCATATGCGAAGCCATGCTTTCTTTGGAAGCATAGAAATAATTTTGAATGTTTAACTTTAGAAAATGTGATAGCTTAGTGATTAGTGTCCAAAGGTTTCAGAAAAACAAACTTAGCAACATAATATAAATACAATGCAATGTCAGTGTTTCATAACTGTATTTTGTTTCCTTCTCAATATTGCTTTTGCGGCCCTCTGTAGCTCTGCTGTTTCTGATGGAGCTTATTCTAGTTCACTCCAAAGAAAGGATGACCTTTTAGGCTATTGTTTATTAGCTGTCCTTTGTTAGCCTGTGTTTTTTAGTTAGGTAATGACATTGTTTTCTTAACTACTTTGCACAGGGTAAAGGTTGCTGGTTTAACCAGTAGATAGCACGCAATCTCTTTGAAAGAAAGAAGGAATGACCAAGTCAGGTACACTCTGAGACTGGGTCACTGTCGTTCATTGTCAAAAGGGAGCGGCGTGGGCTGTCACACTAGTCCTTGCCGGCAGAAGTGACAGGTGAACGGCCCCAGGGGCTTCAGCGCGAGCAGCCCGCCAATCATATTCCAAGGGTGCTCAGTCACCGCTGGAAAAACTAACCAAATGATTAAACAAGCATAATTTTCCCCCTGTTGTTCTTAACTGGCCGGTAATTAAATACACTCCTGATGTATGGAAATATATATTTAATAAAGAGACTGAAGTTACCATACCTAGGTGGGCCAAATGTGTAAATAAGGTAGCAGGCAATTTCAGTTTGTGGTCTCTTGCCTTAGGGAGTGTCTTTTAATGACTTGATGTGATGCCTTTTACAGTTTATCGCTGATGACATTTTGAGGACACACGCAGTTCGTAGAACAAAGAACAATAAAACTGGGGTATATTTTCCTGAATCTGGTTTATATACCCTCGAAATTATAACCCTGTTCCAGCAAACTGAAGTAAAAGGCTACTGTATATTTTTCTTCCTGTTAAGAAGAAAAAAAACCCTCCTTTCTTTAGGAGAATAACGTTAGCTATGCAACAATAAACTAGGTAGTAACCTAATGCAAGAAGTTCACTTTAATATATATAATTATTTATTTATATAATGTATTCTCATATTGTATCTTTTAATCTTTCAGATATCCAAATGTTTCTAAATTACCTATATATAATTTATGTGTATATATATATACACACACATATGTATAGGTATATGTGTTTACTTATGTATTAGAAAATCATGCTGTGTCACATGTGCAGTGATCCCAACTTGAAGCTCCAAGTAATTGCAGATGCATTGAACCCTTAGGTTAGTGAATGCCGAGAGAGAGCAAAGATCTTGAACTTGGCTTATTTGCTTGTCTAAGGAATGAGAATCTCAGCTGTTTTGGAGGGGTGCTCTTGTATTCTCAGCTAGTCTGGATTTCCTCCGGACGATTCCTAGCCATGTCATTTGTATGTCTCAGTCTTCGAAAAGGAAAGCCTTTTTATCATCTCTGTAAAGAAGAAACAGGAATGAAGATGAAATACATGTGCAAGTGTGTGAGTGTGTACACATATAGACATGATTTCTGTACACTAATCTTCACAGGATGATGTATTTATGTTAAATTATCTGTAGATAGTTTTTACAAAAGTACAGCAAACGTTCTGATAGATATTACATAATTGAACTCTGTAATCACATTTTAGTCGTATCACACCTGCTACATTGCCTGATATGTTCAAAGACTATTTGGACAGTCTTGATATTTTAAAACTCTTTGTATTGTGTTACTTTACATACAATTTAGGAGTTGCCTCCCACTTGTGCTCATATGATAGCAGGCCTACCATCATCTATTCCTCAGAAATTTCTCATTCTTTGTGATGGGTAGGAAAGAAGGCAAATGAAAACTAAATTACTCTTCTGGTCTGGCTTTGGTATGATGAAGGATTGATGATGGCAATAGGCAGCTACTGCAGGAGTAGTTTCCAGCTTTGTCTGATGCAGTCACAGCAGGGACACTTAAACACCTCAAGTACATTAATACAGAATCCATTAAATCCAGTCATTGAATACTTGACCAAGATCTAGTCATGTTAATAAAGGTTACAAAAAGATGCCAAAATGTACCTCTGCTAACCTGCATAGTTCGTAGGTACGTGCTGTTATTAATCAGACAGGTACAAATATTCTGTCCAAAACATGAATATCTCATCTGAGGTGTGTGTGTGTGTGGGAATCCTTCATTAAATCATAAAGCAATGTAAAGAAAAAACTGTACTCACATTGTTAATACTGTTTTCCTTCAGAAATCTTTTAATCTACCTTAGCCAAAGCCAATATCTCACTGAGTCAACCACATGAAGCAGGAAGCTGACTGCTAGAATTTTTTCTCCATAATGGTTTTGCAAACCCCAGTACTCGTCCACCCTTGTTTTTCCAATAGGATAGGTGATGAATTAGTTAGGATTGACAGACCAAACTGAATATTGCCTTGCAAATTTTGTTGCATTTGCCTTACAGTAATTGTGAATATGTATTATTTTGTCTTGGGTGTTCCACACACATGGCTGCAATCCCCAGGTAGTGTTCAGTGTCACAACAGTGTTTCAGTAGCTGCCAGTGTGTTTGTGCTCTTCTTCAGGAGGTGCTCTTTGCCTTGTGTGCCCTGGTACCGCCTGCAGAAAAATGGCAGCAGCCAGTGCAGAGGAGACATTGCTTCCTTCTTTGACTTTAGTGCAGCTGTTAAACCAGAAGAGCTTGCCAAGGATGCGGACAACATCAGTGGATATGTTGGCCACAGTGCCATTCTGAGAGTTGCTCTCCTTCATTATGGCTGCTATTTTGGCAACAGTACTGATGCAGGCCAGGAGGCTTGAGCAGTGAGGTGAGGAGCCAGGGTTTCAGTTAGATACAGAGTGCAAAAGCCCAAATTAAATGTGTGATATCAGGAATGTGTTAATGAGGAGTTGTGAAGAGTGTTAGCATAGCCTCTATATCATAACTGAATGTAAAGTAATAGGATTAAAAGAAATAGGCACCTATTTTAATTTGCCTATGAAAGCCATAAATGTGTAAGAAAGGGAGGATGGAGAGAATCAAACCAATTAGATTCCTGTTTATGTTGGACTGGGATGTGACAACATGTATTTGATACGACCGCATTTTAAAAGGAAGCTGACAATTAATTTTGTCAGCACCTTTGGACAAACTAAGCAGCCAATAAAGATAGCAGCAGTCATAAACCCTGTGTATTGCATCAGCTACATTTCCAGATCTCTGGGCTCTGTAAGAGAGTCATCAACTTTATCACTGAAAGATGGGGTACTACATCAATCCCCTTTCAGTAAGGATTAATCAAAAGGGGTAATTTTGTGTGGTTTGTTACATTTAATTGTTCCATGTTTGTTTGAGACTGCAAGATGGCAGGGCCTCGAAATAATGACCACAACAAGTTTTGCTGGTTCCCTCCGCAAGCAGGTTTGCTGATCCTTCTGGCCTCATAGAATCACGTTCTAGAGGATCCTGTAACTTGTGGTTTTCCACTCTTTTTGGCCTTTTGCCCATGCAGGATCATTTTTATTTTAGTTTTGCTTTATTTTCAGTTTATTTCCATTCAGGTCCCAGTTTGTTCCCTTAGTGAAATTCCCCTTGGTATTGATAATCCTTTCAGTCTCAAACCCTATTAAATCTGATTATGTCAGACAGAGGCAGGGAACCTTTCCTGGTGGAAATCTCACGTGCTTATGCTGCCCCATCAATGGAGTAACTTGAGTAAGAAGGGCAGTGTGGAAAATATATGAGTAGACATATATTTGTTGCCATTGACCTACCTGGGAATTTCAGAGAGGGGAATAGAAAAGCTGGCCAGTGATGGGCTAGAGGAAAGCCTGTTCCAAAAATGAAGGGCTTGAGTGCATGGAGTGCAGAACGTGATGCAGACTTTGAGATGAATCTAGTGAATTGGGAACCTCCATTACTCCTTTCTTCCATGTATCCCTGTACCTGGCATAGCACTTGGAGCACCACCGCTGTCAATTCCCAGTGCAGTTGTATCAAGTGCACTGTCAGCAGTTCAGTTCCAGTGTATAATACAACATCAGTGATAAAACCGGATGCGCTGTTTGATAAGTTGTCATTATTCTCTATTCAGACTTTTAATTTGCCTAACAAATAACGTTCTTTCCACTGCAAAGTTGAGGGAGAGGGTGGAAAGGGGTGAGAAGGGTAATTTATAGCTACACATGACCAAACCAAGGATTTTTACCTCTCTTGTAGTACAAATCAAGTTAAATTAGTCAAGTGGCTGTTTCCATGCCAGCAAAGGTTGGCTGAGTCCTAGCCTTGGAGCATACACCCCAACAAATCAAAGTGCTTGCATTATGCAATAAATCTGTGTGTATTTGCTGAAGTCTAATTTCACTGTCCTTGAAATGCTCCACTGAACTTTTAAGATTTTAATAACCTCTCATTATTAGGAATATTAATGTCTCAGCTTAGATGGTGGACTCTGGAGGGTTAATTTCTATCCAGGTCAAAGATCAAGGGTTCAGTCAACTGTCATGACAATATGAAAGAGAACAGTAGAGACCTCTGAGTGACCCCCTTTTAGAGCAGATAAACTTGGAAAATGTTTAAGACAGTATATTTCTGTCCAAAAATAGGAAGATAATGTAATTTCTGCCTTCAAAAAATGACAGCACCATTGGTTTCTCTGTGCATCTCTCCCTGCTACTTAATCCTCACTGAGTTATTATACAGGTTATCAGAGAAATGGATGTACAAAGACAGTGTTCTTTGGAAATGAATGCCCTTGATTGTACTCTAAATGTGCACACAATAGCCAGTAAGTTAGCAGTTTCATATATCTTCCAGTCCTCAGGTTTCTGAATATCTGGGCTGTGATAGGCAGAATAATTTCCATAACAAACAGTTCCAGTGTTGTGTACATGACTCGAGGGGGGATGAAGGCTCACCACTGACTTCAGCTGAGCTGTGTCTTTTTACAGAAATCAGGGAACTGGCAAGAAGATCACAAGTCCACAAAATAATGTGGTTTTTTTGCTATGTATGAATGTTGTGAGAAGGGAGAGAAAAAAAAAACCTGCCAAAGGATTCTAGGGAAAAGATTCGTTTATTTTATTCTTTTCAGAGTGGCACAGAACTTCATTGAAACAATAATGAAAAGTATCACTTAAACCATGGGGTATAGGGAGTAGTAATTGTTAAGACATTTTGTGGGGTATAAGTGTTTTCTTATTAAATTGTTTTGGGTTTTTTTTTTAGCTCTATAATGACACTGTTTTCCTATTTATCTCATTGTAAGTAGAAGTGGTATAGGTGAAGTTGTCTTTTTGTGGTTTTCAAATAACTGAGGTTATGAAAGCAAGTTTTGCTGGTTCGTTTATTTTCCTTTCTTAAAAAAGTTTATTAAAACTTTTCTTTTGAGCATCAGAATATTATTGTAGCAATTCTTCACTTTTGTAAAGCAGCTGAGCATATGCATTGATGAACGATGGCATGTGTAGATTAGAAAAGGATAGAAAAATCCACAATTCATAAAACAAATGAAATATAACATTTTCCCATCTCTGCTCCAGAGCTATCCCTGAATTGTGAGATTAGGGAAGGAAATTCTCTTTTCCTGACCTTTCCAGATAAGGTTTGACCCCTCAGCTTCAGGGTTGTATGCTCATATTTGGCACATTAATAGGCATGGAAGAGCAAAACGCATTTCAGTGAATAATGCCTTTGCTCATGTTAGTAAAGACTGAACTGAACACAAACAATGCAACAGTATGAATACAAGGGCTGTCCTTTGATTTCCCCAATTAAATGAATTGAAGTGGTCTATATCCGTGTGACACATCTAAAGAGATTACTATGCGACAAGGCTCAGGGGCCTCTGGGTGCACCAAGTGTTTGAAATATATAAGCTGCAAAGGACCTCAAGCACTGTTATGTAAAAGGAATCTTCAAGAAGTGATGTAACTTTTGTATCACACGTGCTGCTATAAGGTCCATGGTTACATGCTGAATAAACTCAACATAGTCCGTTCATCTCGCTTTCCAGTATTTGAGGATTTATTTGATGTTCCTCCAGTCTTGTGAATAAATTTTGACTTTTGTAAATACATAACAAGGTTTTATTTAATGGTGATGGTGCTATCTTTTTAAAAATCACTTACTATGGGCAGAATGACTTAACAAAGCAGGCATTTTCTTTTTCATATATAGGCTTGGATGACACTGGCAAAGTTAGCTATTTGATAAATACCAAAGCTCATTCAAGAAGTGAGTTTTCTAATGATGGCTCTACTACAGGAAACAATTTTTTAGCATGTTTATCTGTGAAAAGAAATCTAATTTGACAAATATACAGATCAGATGCACCTTGGAAGAGATCAGAATTTAAGTAAGGGAACTGGTGTAGTCACTATAGCTTTCTAGCAACCCAGCCAATGATGTTGAAAAATCTGAAGAGATGTTTGTTCCAAGTCTGTTGCCTTTCCAGGTTCAATGTGGAACCAAAATATTTGTATAAGCATAGTAAAGGATGACTTGGAGATGAAGTTTGTTGCTTTGGATCATTATACTGTATCGAAGAGATGGAATTAAAGGAAAAGGTGCACCAGTACAGCTTCTTGTTGGTTTGATTTCAGCTGAGTTGTTGGTTTCTTGTGGGTTTGATTTCAACATGACCTAGTTGAAGCATCATTTTATGGCAATATTGCCCTTTCTTTCTTCTATTGAGAAACCACTTTTTTTAGCTTGTACTGCTGTGGTTCTACTTTATACCAGAGAACAGCTTTCCTTTTTGTAAGCTGCACATCATGAATAACAGCTATATTTGGTGCCAAATGAGATGCCCTGATTTGTGAGCTTTCCATAAACATATCTGAATTGTTCAATTTCCTTCTCATTGCATAATTTCCATCTTGGCCTTCTGCCTGCTGATATTCAGATAAAGAGTGCATTCAAGTCATTTACAAAAATGCTGTGAAACTGTTTGAATGTAGCCTGCTATCAAACATAACAGGATTGTTCGATTTTTATTTATGTGTAATGTAAGTACTATTCACCATTTTCTTTTAACAGCTACTTTAACAACTGTCTTGCTGTAATGAATGGTAACGGGGGGGAAAAAAAAGCATTAGAAGTTGCCTGCTTAAATGAATATATTCCATGTTCATGGCAGAACGTAGCATTGATTGTTATTTATAGGTTTGTTTTCATGCTTTTTTATTATTATTATTTGAGGAAATAAGCACAACAGCTTACTGTTTTCTTTTTTTTCTTCCTTTTCTTTCATGTCCTTCGAACATGGTGATGGATTCCTAACACGGATATCTGAACTGCTGTTCAAATGGCTTGGCTTTAATATAACTTCAATAGGTAAGTGAATAATACCAAATTATGATACTATTTTTTTCTGAAACTTATTAATTTATAATTTAGAATATAAAATAATTAAAATTATTTTCCAAAACATCAGTGATAACTTGTTTTGTATTGAGTCCAGCAAACAGCAGATTGGTTTTATAAAGGTGGAATCAGCCTAATTCTTCCTTTCTCTAGGGGAAAGGTATACCACCATATTTTTGCCTCAATCTCAGGATAAATTTAGCACCTTCTCAACTAATTGCATTGTAGCATTTATTTAATCTTCATGGTTAAACCTGAAGAAAGAGTTGCAATGGAAAAGGAGTTATTTGTTTTTGAGACTATATTCCATGCTCAAGGAATGAGAAGAAAAAGGGTAAGAAAAGAAAACCTCCTCTTTAGCCACTAAATTACTGGAGTCTTGGATTATCAGTGGTGCTTATATGTATTGAATAGAGAAGCTCTTGATGGTGAAGATGATTGCGAAAGGGCAGCAAAGCAAGGTACTTGTGAAAAACTGTTTTCTGGTATCGCTTTGTCCATTGGGTAGGTGTCCATTGGATACCATAGATGCATCATCTATTGACTATTGTTTTACATTAGTAAATAGGAATATATAGATAATACCAAAATGGTCAGTTACAAAGACTTCTCCATGTTCAGACAATTCTTGAGGTTGTCTTTCCTGTCTGTAAAGCAGAATGCTGAGACTATATATTTATTTATTTTTTTTTAAATGTTAAAAATTGCTGTACTTCATACTACAAGCAATCAATGGAAGATTTTAAACTGTGGTGTTTAGTGTTATATTGTTTATCAATCGGGCAGGGCCTTTTTTGTAGATAGGAACTTTCTTTGTATTTGTGCAGTTTTATTTTGTCTCTTGTAGAGACAGGGAAGGAATGATTGGGCTATTTCATTTAAATTGGCCTTTGAACCTGCATTTGCACTGACATCCTCACTCTCGAGCCCATCCTATGTCCTAGCTTTGCCATGTAGGAGCTGACTGTGTTTTAAGTGTCCAGAGAGGCCCTGGAAGGATGACCTGCAGGAAGAGCATGTGCATGCTTACTTATAACTGAAAAAAGGTTAAAACTGTGATTCTTTAATGTTTCTTAGTTGTTACTGCAACTTCACAGCTGAGATGAAGGATTGCATTTCAAACACAGGAACAATAGCTCTGGAGGTTCCCTCATTTGTATGTTCTCCAAAACTTGAACGTAGATGTGTCCCCAGGATGGCAGTTAGAGCAACATGACCCTGGGCAACATTTCTGCAGCTGCACACTACCAGCTGCACTATAATCCTGTGTGATACAGATATTGTAACAGTATCACATTTTTTTAGACTGAGAAAGATAGGAAACCCGAGCAATCCTCTTGTTGGGATTGTGGTCTCAAAACATCAGCATTTGCTGTTGTTGCCAAGAGCAGAATTTGGCCTCTGATGCTGCTAGGGTCTCTCAATTAGCACACTTACTGCATAATATTTGCTTTGCCTGTTTTCACTAGGTAGCCAGCATTCGGCAGAACAGCTATGTCAGCTTGCATTATTACACTAGGTGTTTATGAGAGAAGTTAGGAAGGAAAGGGTATACTTTAGAATACTATGGCAGGGAAAGCCAAGAAACTGTAAAACCACCTAGCTGTTAAGCAGAAACGTTACTTTAATAGTTTATACCAGCCAGCTGTACAACTTCTTTCTGTGTATTTGATATATGTAGACATGAAGAACGAAGAGTTGAGAGTATTGTACTTGTCCAGGTACAGTACGATTAGTCAACTTCTTTTTCTCTAAAAACCTGAAACCACTGTAATTCAGACTGGATTTGCAGGGTTCACCAGGGAAAGAACAGCTGGCTTCTTTATTAGATTTTATGTCGTACATAAGGAGGCCATGTTTCCCATTGTCAGAGTGTAAAAGAAAATGAAAGCTCTGGGCATCATTAAAATCTTGGAAGTGTAGTATGTGTCAGTTCCATTCCCACAACACCTGGATCAAAAGCTTAGTGTGTAGCCACTTAGCAAACAAAACCAGACTGTTTTCCACACTTGAGATTTTTTGCATGAAGTTTCCGGCAACTTCCTATTTAAACAATGCTCAGGAGTATTGTCTTGGGTATTGTATTTATTTCTGGAGGGTACTGAAAAAAGGAAAGTGGGCAATTGTTGAAAAAAACATTTGTATGTACTTCTGAGTGTCTTTTCTTCTATACACTGTGAATTAATACTTACAGAAGTTTGAATTAGAAAAATATGTCCTTGCATCCGAGAGAGAGATGTCTCTGGGTTTGTTATTTTGCATTTTTATACCTTCTAGAATACCGTGCACATTACATGTCTTGAGTGGCACAGTTCCACCCTCACCATGACGTGTTCTGAACTAGGTGGTTTAATAAAAAGAGAGAGAAAGGATTGATGTTGGTGGTCTTCTGAGCCTTGTAGTTCTGAAAGACTACACAATACCAAGTGGTAAGAAGTCAGATTAACATGTATCGGGTTTTGTGCAAGATGATGACACAGGTTGCTATGCCAAAATTGAAAGCAAGTAAGTAATGATGTGAATATTTTGAAGAAAATATTGACTTCCATCAGTGTTCAAAATGCTCAGTGAGTGTATGTTAAATAATAGAGTTTCCAAATTTGTCTAAAGTTCCTATTAGCACAATGAATTTTCTTTGTAGCTAGAGAAACTGTGGGGAAGTATTATCTTTCTGCATCTTAAGATCTGGGGTGCTTTTTATGGAAAATGTAGGATTGTAAAGAATGGTTAGGCAAAAATAACATGGCTTATACTTAGAAGTCTGCATAAACTAGTACTGAAATAAGTAATTGGTTCAAAAGAGAAGTTGCTGTGGAACAGATACTTGCAAAAAGAACCATCATTGTTTCATTGTGAAGATCAGAGGCATCATTCTGAGAAAAATAATGAATAGGGGAGAACAGGAAAATTGGAAAAAAAATGTAGAATTCATAACTTAAACTATTATTCTAATGTCACAAGAGGACGGTTTCTCCTGGAAAACTGGTTAAACAGAAAGAGAAAGAATGTCAGAAGTTATATTAGGACTGATCATGTTTGGAGAGACTTTGTGGAACTAGTTTGAGCTTACTGAAATAAGCCAGAGAAGTCTTCAAAATGTTTGATGCTTACTGGATGTGAATCTTTTCAAGCAAACATTTTTAACTTCTATATTTCTCCTATCAGTATACAATACAAATTTAAGTATTTATTGTCTGCGAGTTTTCACCTTTCTCCTCATACTGTTTTAGCTTGTGTCATCACCCTGCAGTTCAGTCCCATAACAACTTCGTAGCTGGAGCAGAACTTATGAGCTAATAGTATTCATGTGCTGCTTTTTGATTCCTGGGTCATTAAACATCAGATGATGTACAATTTCGTTCCCGTTATTCCTTTGCTTTCCAGTGGCTTAAAGTTCCACTGGATGCAGTCTTGCACAATAGAATTTTTGTAATTCACTAATTTTTTATATATATCTGCATATAGGTATAGATATGGAGGTTGGACCCGATGATCTCTTGAGGTCCCTTCCAACCCCTAAAATTCTGTGATTCTGTGATATGTGTGTGTACCTATATATGTTTGCTTTAGTTGCAAAATGGGTTAGTCTTTACATGTTACAGCAAGACATTGAAACATTAAGAATCACGTAGCATTGAATACTGAGAGATCACCCATTGTTTTTTACTTTACAGCAGAGTCCCCTCTTCCTTTTCCTTTCCACACACATCATTTTATTTTGTTTTCCAAATAACATTTTAGATAGATTACTGCCTAGCAGACAGGCTTCTTGCTGCTTGGTAGCTGTAGTCTTAAATGATTTATGAGATGGCAAAATTGTTATGAGTAAGAGTATTGAAACCCATTCACTTCCTGCAGCGGTCTTAAATGCCATTTCTTTCAGAGCCACGCGTGATTAACACCATGACAATTTAGTGAGGAACATGTAATAGTCCCCTTGAATGATCTGTGCCAGATTTCAAAAAGTTTGGGCAATGTAACTTATAAAGACAGTAAAGAACATTTCCTATCCTCAGGTGAGAGGTCATGACACTGAGGCTGTGTTTAATATGAGGGATCTCATCTGGATCAGCACTCATATACATCCGTTTTATCTGGAAAGTTAGACCAATAGTAGAAGTGGTAAATCATACATTAGTCGTCAGGTTTTGATACATCTGTGCACTTACATGCTTTCCATTTCCCTCCACTCATGTCTGCATCCATGCCTGTGTTCATCATAGGAAAGAGCCACCAGAAGTGCTGTGAAGGTTTCAATTTCTAATTAAGGCAATGCTGGTTTGCAATAAGCCATGCTGGTAGGCATACGCTCCAAGTAATCCATAGTAATATCTACCACGGACCCTCATGCTGTTTTGAACACGTGACACGTGGCGTGAGGAAGCTTACTTGATTTCACCAGCCTGAGTGCAACGTGTGCAGTCATGGAGTCAGTGTGGAGTTTCTATTGGGATGTAAATTCACAGCCAAGTCTTCTGGCCTATAATGTGTTCTCTTAGAAAAGCTCTTTATCAGAAATGGGGAGGCTTTATGAATTATTTTGATCAATCTCCTATCAGAGTCTTCTCTGGGCCGTTTCTCATTACTGGTCTATTACAACTTCTATCAGCATGGTAGATCTCTGCAAACTCCCACTATCTGCCATTATTTGTCATGTATTTTATTGACATCTATATTTAAACACTTAATGCTCTTCGTTATGCTCTCAGGATCAGTAACAGCAGGCCATCAGCATAAAGCAGCTCAGTGCCATTAAAACTAAGCTGCTAACTTATGCTGATCCAAAATAGACTTGAAGATGCAGATGTTGCTGCTGTTTTACCCTCTCTGTATTGCTTTTCAATCAGTTCCTTTTGAAGAGCGCACATTTTTAAAAGCAAATGATTTAAAGCTCAGAGACTTCATTAATCATAAGCTGTTGCATTGGGCTTAAATATCTGAGAAAAGCTATCATATGGAAAGCTGACTTTTCTGAAATATTCTTCTTTTAAAAGAAATTATTGTCTTGATATTATTGAGAAGCAATTTAAGAAAGTGTTGAAACACCTGGATAGTAAACCAATGCTAAATGACAAGCAACACTAGGGTGTCTCAAAATGTATAAAAAGAATCTGAGTTTTAGTCTGGTTTATGGTAGAAACTTCCATTTTGATTAGAGAAAACACAGAATAACAACAAACAAACAATCCTGGAAAATTTTGACTAATCCTGAAATATTTGTTCTGTGTATAAAATGTAATTTGCAAATTACTATATGCTCTTGCCTTAAAAAACAGCAATGAGCTCTCCATACTCTTTTTATAGACACTTTGTAGACACCTGAAGAATAAGTCATTTAATTTCTTCAGGGAAAGTCAGATTGGTACGGAGGGGAAACCTCTGGTTAGATAAGGCGTACATAAGCACACCAAGATATCAGGTTTTGACTTGGAATACTTAAAAAAATCCTGATCACTATTGTTCCAGCTTTGGGATGTTCTTCTGTGTTTGACAAGAAGGGAGAGAGGTAACACTATTATTATAATATTACAGTAAATGATATGTTGAGGTATTTGTTACGTTTCTAGGCATAATAGTGCTCAGCAATAGAGGCTGCAGCATGGCAGAGCAACCTAGTTCTGCCTTACTTGTGTTTGTTTTGTGTCATCTTGCAGCTAAACTAGTTCTTTTTCTTGCCCTGCCCTGAAATGCTTAAAATGTGGGAAAATAGGGGCTTTAGAACTTCCTGATGTGGATCGCAGGGACTGGTAGCCTTAGTACTATGCAGGACTTCCATGGCATATATTATTTCATAAAATAATGGATTTGATTTCACAGTTAGTATTTTTTTCTGTAAATAAAATCATTAGGGATACTTTTATATATATATATATGTATATATATATATTCTGTGAGAATTGGACACTCACATTAACATCATCTACCCATTCTACCTCAGTATTTTTCCCTTTAAACATTTCTTGTATTTTACTATCTATACAAGTTACAAGGAATGTAATCAGTCATTAAAATGTGTGGTTTCATTTTGCCAGTTTTTAGGAGGACTTCACATTTACATTCAATTTGATTGCACCAAATTAGGTGCATATATAGGCTCTTGGACTGATGGGATCCTGCAGCACAAACCTCTTTCAGTTCCTTTCCCCAGCCTTTTTTGAAAGAAAAGAGTGATGGGCTGATATATATATCACTGTGTAAAGCAAATAGTTGGGGAATGGAAGCACCATATTTTAAAAGAAGCAATAAACTGGTATGAACTAATAAGTGGTACCTAAGACTTTGGCACCTTTCTTAGATGAGCAATAAAAAGAACATTCAACATGAAAAATTAAAGGTGTTATGGAGATGTTGGAAGTGATTTTCTGTTTCTTACTGAGGGATTATGAGAGAGATGAAGGATTCCAATCTTTGAGAACCAGAGATAGTAATTTCTCTAGCTCTATGGGACATACTATGCTTAAGAACGAAACTGTGTCTAATAAAATCTGAGGCTGAAATATTACCTCTGGCTTCCAGAACTTTATTCCTTTTATCCTCTCAAAGGAATGCTACCTTTCAGTTAACCATCAGCGTACCAGGGTTCACCAGTGCTTGACAGTTATTTACGATATATCATCTGTGTATTTCTCCGAGTGTATGTACATATTTCTGCAGGATCTTTCTGAGAGCAGGGATAAAGCAAGTGAAATGTTTCTTGTCTGTAAAGTTGAATTATAATCTAACATCTCACAACACACAAAAGCCTTTCTCTGTGTGTTAACTGTAATATTTCCTCCCCAAAGTTTTGTTAACGAGACTATTAAAGTAGTGATGAGGAGTAGTATACTACTTGCATGTACACGTGTTAAAGGGTCATACGATCGTCAGGCAGTAATACTCCAGTCTGTGTATCCAAACTATTCCTAATAGATGCACGCAATTTTTAACCTCCCATGTTGGCAGGGAAGCGGGAATCCTGCAGGAGTGACATCAAGAACATAGAAAGGACATTAAAGCTGCAGACTATTTGCTAGGCATATGTTCTGCCTGGCTTTGCCTGCTTTGTGTAAAATCTCTTGCAAAGGACATATTCCAGTACTGAGCTATCTAAAGTGTGAAAAAATTTTAATTTTGAGGTAATGTAATACAATTATTCTCAATTTATACTATTTTGTGTCTTGAAATCTTTCCCCTTTCGTTCCCTACATTTCCTTTCTAATTTTCTTTCTTTTCTGAAGTGTGGTTAGAAATAACGTGCATGAGTTTTTTGTGTTGTCCATTTTTAAGGTTACTGGTAAGATTCCTGGGACAATTTTACAATTGAAGCACTTTCCTCTGTAAACATTTTAGGTGCCTTAGCTATGGAATTACTGAGCTGCATTACCTCCATCTCTCAAGGATTACAAATGCATCTGACTCACGGTCTTTATTTTTGGAGCCTCATCCAAATCTCATTAAACTCAACTAAAATGTATGCTTGTAGGTCAGTTTCCCTGAGGCCAGTTGCTTAAGGCAATCTCAGCTAAGGACACACTTGTGAGAATTGCAAAATCGTGGCTCTGTCAGTGAAGTGCTTCTGATTCTGTCGTTCCTTCACTTTTTACTTAAGTAGGTTAGGACTAAGTGAAGAATATAAACTGAAACAGGCATATGGAGATGGAAAGAAAAGTAGGGATGGAGTCTTTAAAGCCAAATACATACATTTTAAACAGTTCCTGGTCTGGTGTAATCATTATTGTGAGGACAGTAGCCATAATTTGCTTTCCTTTGGAGCACTCCAGATAAAATACGGAGAGAACCGGTTTGGTTGCTTGAGGCGCTGCTCTAAAATACTTATATTCTTAGCTTGTGTTTGAGTTCTCTTCTGCTTCAGATTCATTTGTCCCCATGAAATGCAAAAGAAAAAGGCAATGGCACTCTGTAACCCTTTTGCACTCGCATTTCCTAGTTGAAAATGCTTGTTAACATCGCAATGCTAGAAAAGAATCAAGCCTTCCTGAACTACTTATTTGCCAACCCTGGATATTGTATGTTTCTGAGCCTGCCCACCTTGAGATTTAAAGACGAGGAAGACAAGGTACAACATATTGTCAACAATTCCAAATGCAGAAGTGGGCTTTTTGTTTAAACTTAACATTTTCAGTTGTTTTCCTACTTCCTTCTCTCCTGGAGTTGTAGACTTTTTTTTTTTTTTTAAAAAAGCAGAAGCAAGGAAAGGTGTCCCACTCCATAGTTCACTGACCAAAAAAAAAATAAAAAAATTAAAAGGGCTGAAAGCTCTGTACTTTTCTGTTACTGTCCTGAATAAATGCCACATATTTTTAGAAACTGCATGAATTAAGAAAGACTTTGTTACAACTCCTTGATGCTTAAATGCAATGGAGAACTTTTTTACAGTAGTTTTCTGTATTTATTGTACTGTGTCTAAATCATGTGTCAAGTGTGGCATTTCGGTGGATTAAGTGCATAATTAAAGTGCAATGTGTAATAAGCCTACAACTTTTTCGGTGGAAAGAAAATATTCCACAGATTTGTCTTAGTTAAAGAACCAAACATAGCAAACTCTCTTAATTAGACCTTTCCAATGCTCTTTTATCATTTTTTTAATAAACATGCACAGACTACCAACTTACTTCTTTAACCCTTCATTTTACATTTTTATATTACAGAAATTGCTTCTCCCTCGACAGAAATAATAATCATGTGGGACACCATCATTATTGAACTTTATAATTCAGTTACAGATCTCTTGATTAGAGCTTTTATAGAGTTTAATAGGTATTAAACAGTGACAGTTACTTTATTTATTGACAGCTTTAAGAGCAAAATTGCAGGGAACTATAAAGGGTATTTTGCAAATGAATTATATCCTTACCACTCAACCTGGAGAAAGGGAGTATCTGCGGCATGTGTGTTTTGATGGAGTAAGCTGCAGAAATTACAGCTCTGAGCAGTGTCACCGCAGGGAAAAATTGGCAGCCAGGGAGGAAGCGAAGGTGACCTGGTTCACCTCTGGCCAGCCGAACTCCTCAGGGCATCAGGGAGGCCGGGTCTCCAGGAGGGGTCAGTGCACGCCAGGTACAGCCTCTGCAGCTGGGGCTGGGAGCAGAGCCTGACAGGTCCGCAACAGCCAAGTGTTTTGCCATTCGCAGTGCCTCCTTCTGCTTGTATAATGATAATGTCCTTATCAATTTCACAACGAGGAGGGAAAGTATACATTAAATCAAGTCGAAGGCTTGGTTATGGCTTTGTGATGCGTGCGCGTGGTCTCTATGCAGAGAGACACTTGAGGGAGGCTCAGATTGACGTGAGCTATGCATCATAATTCCCCTTACAGTCAATAAAGCCAATGGAGCCAAGAAAACACCTTAAAGCAGACATCTCCTGGATGGCTTACTGAATATTTCTAGACCCCTTTGACTATATTGACTAGATCTCGCTTGACTGTCACGGGAGCTTAGACACCAATCTCACACGCTGACCTCAATTTTTAGCTGTCTACATTTTGTGCTGAATCCCATCAACTGACACTAACAGCAGGATTCAGTTGCCTCAGCATAGGCTATTTTTTGTTAGCAGGACTGTTTTAAAAGCTATTTATTCATATTCACCTTTTCCACAACTTCCACCTATCCAGAGATGGGTTTCCCCTAAAACATATCTGCCAGCGCTATGCAGATGTCTCAGATACCCCCAGGCATCTAAAATGGTGCTAGGCATCCATATGTTAGGGAATAGTATGCCAGCCTTGGTCTTTTACCAGCAGTTACAAGGAAGGAGTAGTAGCAAAGTAAAAGCTAGACTGTCATTTCCATTTTTATAAGTTATAAATGCAAGTCCATCACTGTTCTTTCACTGACAATGCTGGATTTTTTATGTCAGATGGGTAACTTAACTTGTAGGCATATGAATTTCAAGGAAGACTAAATGTATTGCTACTAAAACAGTCCATATTAACAAAGAACAGATATCATAGGAAATGATCATCCTTTTAACTAGAGGAGCTCTAGGACATGAGTAATCTTAACGTACATAGTTGGTGAACAAATAGCTGAGAAACTGGAGTGGCACTGGATACCTGTATTATCCTCTAGCATCCTTACAGCAATGAAAAGGTTTTAATCATCATTTCTCCTTAACAAAGGCTAAAGGGATTGTAGGTTGAATCATAAAGTGTTATAATCAGGACAATGTGAAAAAATATAAATGTTTCCAGCTAACTGGAAGCTGTCCCCAGCGATATGTTAAGCATGCTTTCATCTTCATGTAGTTAGTTCAGTAATTCAGAATAAAGGCAATACTGGTTCTGTCTCAAAGTGGGCAATGGGCAGTACATCACTATCCCATGCAGCCCTGCTCAGTTTATACATGCAGTTCTGAACAACTTGTAGCTCTAAAGAAGTGTAAATCAGGCAAATGTTTGCAGGAGAAGAGCAAAGACAGTGAATTGCTCTATACGTGCAGGGATTTTGCTCTGCGGGAAGGATGAAGCTTTAAACTCACAGTATGTTTGAATGGGAGGAGGTTACAGATGTATTTATTCACAGTGAATAGATATGTAAAAAAGGATCTTCAAGTCATTTGTGTCAGCTCTGCTGAAGCTAAACAAGAACAAAGACATATATGAGCACTGAATGGGTTACAGGGAGGCCTGTTTTTCCCCTCCTTAAAGCATAATACAAAATTAGAAATCAGACTTTGGTAGCACTCAGGAAGAAACTACTGCCAACTCTTCGGACTTCTGTAAAAACTTGATAGACAAGATTAGGTGTCTAGACATTCTTCATCTATTTGACTTACATTGACTTAGGGTGATTAAAAAAGTACAATATAACCGGTTGGGTTTTTAATTTAAGACACACTTGTAGTACCTCTGACTTTTCAGCTTTTTCTGAAGCACCACACAAGGCTTGATTTTGCATTGATGCCACTATTAGATAACTTTTCTGAACTTGCATGGCTTCTGTCATTTTGTATATCTTGATGGTGTTTTTTTATGCACTGCAACACATAAAAAACCTTCTGTTCTCCTGGAGGTCTTTTCAAAAGCCTTCCTTTCGGCTTCAGTATGACTGTTTCATAGATGGTGAGAGATTTAAATAGTCATTCTGATGCTGAATACTCATTTAACATGTTGCAGCTGATCCTGGTGGAGTGCTGTGTACAACTTAAGTATCAACAGTGGGGTTTCAACAGAGCTCAGAGTTGCTGCAAATTTCAGTTCTTGGCAAGAATGTCACTTTTGTATGTGCCAAGTGTCTGTTATTTAACCAAGCAGAGGATATTGAGTTACTGTAGCAGAAGCAAGATGTATGATTCATGTTTGCATATCCTTCTTCAAAACAGAAACAAAGAGATCTCACTTTTAACACGTCATGCTTCTCTTGCTAGCCTTTTCCCATTCACATTGCCATAATTTGGCAACAAAAATCCAAGCATTAAGTCTTTATTCCCTTATTTAGTGAGAAGGGTAGCAGAGCACACTGTCAGGTACTAAACCAAAGTAGGTAGGACCAAAACCTGTGGCAGCATAGTGTGCTCTTGAATAGTGCTATTCAAAGCAATACTCTTGTATTGTTAAAATTCTACCAGAATCAAAGAGATTTTGTTTTTAATAATAGTGTAAATAATCATATTTTAAAAGCAATAATGATTTTTAAAGAAAAAGTTTTATTTTAGACACCTGTGCTCATTTTGGTGGTGACCAGTTTTGATTTATTTAGGGGGTTGGGGGTTTTTTTCCTTTTTTTTTTTTTTTCCAGATGATTTCTACCCCTGTTGCTTTTATAAAAAATGCATATGGTGATTTGAATTTGATGCTGTTCCTTTAATGCTTTGTCTTAAGACTGTGGTCACTGTCAGATCAGATCAGATCAGCCTTCTGTTTAGCCCAGTCTTGTCAGTGTGCCACTGACCAGCACCGACTGCAGCCGTAAGCAGGGCAGCGTGTTCTCCCTCCCATCTGTGTCAGGTCCCTGCGAGATATCCAGCAGTTCACCTGGCTGCTGCTGCACACCGCCTCTGCCTGCCGGGGGCTATTGGTAGGACGGCATTAACAAACTTCTTAGGAACTGATGAAGTTTTCCACCGAAATGCTTACTCACCACCACAGTTTCCTGATTCGGCTCTCCTAGCTGAAGATGGTTGTTAATGCCATTCAGCATATAATGAAGTGGGTATACAGATAATTAACTTCCTGATGGGGATTATTTTTTCTGTAAGAAAACTCAGCTGAGAAGAAACTTTAGACTCTGTTTCATTTTTTGGTTCCTGATTAATTTTCAGGGGTTGTAACTGACATGAATTTCACTTCGGTATCTCTGGATGAAAGTGTGGGGTAATAGCAGGACCTGTCCTGCCTGCCCTGTGGCTTTCCCCCATTGTGGGGTGTGCATGCAGAAAGAGCTGTGACCCTTGCCTTAACCCCCCCGTAGCTTTGTGTGATCAGAGCATCGTGCAGTTATCTGCACTGCCTCAGTAGGTGCCGTACAGGAATAGGTCCTGGACAGGTCACCTGCAGGTAAGTGACATCGCCGTGCCACACGGAAGCATATGAAAAAGTAAAGTGCAGAGTCTTAAGATCATTTGTAGCTATACTACATTCACTTCTACTACATTGAATTAAGATCCCCAATATATTTGAAGAAGTATTAGTAGTTGAAAAAAGTAGAAAGTGTGGTCACCTTAGGTCTGTATGATAGCATTTCCAGTACTTTGTCTAGCATAGCTTTTTTTTTTTTAATTTATTTTTTTAATTTGTTAAGAAACAATTCTGAGTAATTTGAAACTCCCAGATAGTTATAAAGTTGACATGACCTAAAATTAATACAACAGTTGTGTCCAAATGACAACAGTTACTTAGAATTTCATGAAAACTTTGCAGTAGTCAATGTAGGATTTCTATTGTTCACCTTTGCTTCCTGGTTAGGCTTCGGTTCCAAAAATGTTTGTTGCTGAACTTTAGGTCTAAAAAGTAGGACAGAGACAGAAAACATCATTACAACCAGTTTAATCCAATTTCCATGTTTTATTTCAGGTGGGATTGCACGGTGACAAACTAGGGGAGGGATATTGATGTGGAAAGGTTAGTTTTTATCAGCTATACTGTTCTGTTTATGAGAGTCAGGTGTCCACTTTGGATATAATGGGCAGCATTTTGCTTGCAGGGTCCAAATAAAAATGCTGTGAGTTTTCACAAAAGGTTCTTACTAATTTCTCCATACCCAAAGTATTAGGCTAAAGTACTCTATTCATTGATGTTACTCTTCTAGAGTGAAATAAGCAAAATGGTTAAAGGCTTTCTGAAGGAATTGAAAGGCAGTATTCTGTACTTCAAAACTGGAAAAGGCAAATCCATAGATAGAACAACCACAGGGATCCTTTTCTTATGACACTTCCGAATGCCTGTGTGTACCTCACGAAGTCTTTCATCTGCGTTGGCACAATCCAAAGCACCACTACAGTCTGGGCAGAAAATGGATTGAGAGCATCCCTGAGGAGAAGGACTGATTGTGCTGGTTGATAAGACAAGCTCAACAGGAGCCAGCAACACGCACTTGTAGCCCAGAAAGCCAACTGCATCCTTCAAGGCACCAAAAGAAACATGACCCGCTGGTTGAGGGCGGTGATTATGCCCCTTTGCTCTCATGAGACCCCCCACCTGGAGTACTGCATCCAGCTATGGAGTTCCCTACCTAAGGAAGACATGGATGTATCAGAGTGAGTCTAGGGGAGGGCCATGAAAAGGATCAGAGAGCTAGAGTACCTTTCCTGTGAAGACAGGCTGAGAGAGTTGGGCTTGTTCAGCCTGGAGAAGAGAAGGCTCTGGGAAGACATTCTAGACATCCTGTACCTGAAGGAGCCTTCAGGAAAGCAGGAGAGGGGCTGTTTATCAGCAAGTGTGGTAACAGAACAAGAGGAAATGGCCTTAAACTGAAAGCAGGTAGATTTAGATTAGATAGTAAGAAGAAAATATTTAGTGTGAGGGTGGTGAGGCGCTGGCACGGACTGCCCAGCGAAGCTGTGGCTGCCCACTCCCTGGCAGTGTTCAAGGCCAGATTGGATGGGGCTTTGGGCAACCTGGTGTAGGGAAGGGTGTCCCTGCCCTTGGCAGAGGGTTGGAAGTAGCTGGTCTTTGAAGTCCTTTGCAACCCAAACCATTCTATGCATGGGAGATGTTGCTTCTGGTATGCCAAAGAAAATGACAGTAGGCTTTGTTGTCTAACTACATTTGCATACCCATTCTTGTTTTTTACCCAGCTCAGCTTTTGTGTGTGTGTGTGTGTGTGTGCGTGCACGCACCATTTTATAATAATATTCAGGCTCCTAAAGTAATTTAGGAGTTTAGATTTTGCATCTACCAAAGTCCTAATTTGAATCTGCGTCCTTGAATCTATCATGAAACAGAAGCTATAGATAGCATAGTTGTATTTGTCTTTAATATTTCTTTTTAGGGGAAAAAAGCTAATTGTATATGTCACAGCATTGAGATGTTTGGATTTGGATTCTTTTAGAGGAAGAAGAGATATGAGTTTGGTGATCAGAGCTGCAGAAATAAAGAGAAAAGTAGGGGAAAATGGTTTCAGCAATGCATAAAACTGAGGATCTGAAAAAGAAAGGAATACAAAGGAGACAAGAGTTGAAAGAAAAAAATGTTAAAGAAAACCAGCAGATGGGGATTTTGGGAAAACCAAAGAAGTAACAGAAATAACCGTGCTTTGTTTTCATGTATGGCTTGGCCTTAAAGCTGTGTTAGGCTAAAGTGTCCTTTTTATCAGAGCAGTGGGTGTTGCAGAGATTATTTCAGTGGCGAGTCTGTGCAAAGATGAATGTGCTTCTGTTTCCCTCTGCTGATTAGCGCAGTCCCAAGTGGCAAGTGTGATAAACCCTGGTCTTTTGATGCCCTTTTTTTCCCTTTGACTCAAAGACTTTGAGATCACAGGGTAATTTTTTTTCCTTAATAAGACACCGGTGTTTTCTCCTGAATTCTTCATAAATCAGACATTTAAAATACTTAAGACGATGTCCTTACATTTCCTGTTTCCATGGAATCTATAGGATGTTTAAAGTGTTCCAGGATGCCCTGCCAGCCCTTAAAGCCATTATCAGATTTTCAGTCTCTTGTGTCTCACTTAGATCTTCTGAGGTATATTGCATAGCTGTTTTCAGTTGAGCAACTCTGCATGAGGAGCTCTTAAATGATGCCTTCTAAACTTCCTGTATTCCTTTGATTTCACACTGGGTCTATTTTTTGCATCTTACTGACATTTGTCATTCCCTTGAGGCAAGTACTACAGCGTATACAACACCCACTGCTAGATAATCACAAGCTTGGACTTGTGACTACTTAAAGTGAAATCTTTTTAAAAAAAACCTGAAGAAAGTGTTCTTGTGGTTAGTACACTGAGATAACATCAGAGCGAAGGCAGCCATACAGTCACTTTACATAAGAACTGTCTTTCTGAAACTCCCGTTTCCCCCATTTTAGTTTTTAGATAGCTTCTTTTAAACCCACCTGCCCAAACCTTTTCCTCAGGTTGCCTGGAGTCGCTGCGGTGCAGCATGTAGCCTAGGGACTGATTAAATAGCTCTGCTCTCTTGCCATGCGCAAACTAAACTGGTCATGTTTAAGGCAGGATTTGTGCCATTTTCTTTGGTGGAACCAGGCTTTGGACCTGAGGGCAGACAAGTCAGAAATGGCTTACTGGTTTGGCATAAAAAAGCAGCATAGCTTGATACGATAAACCTCCTGACCAAGGAGAATATAGTAAATTTCAAATCTCTACTGCAATCCTGATGGTTTGGGTTTGTAGGGTTTTTTTTTAACATGACACCTTTGAATGTAATTACTGAAAGGTTTTTGGTTTTAAGAGTCGTTTTCTGCAACATACATTTCAATGGTTCCCTTGTGAGCTATAAGTTGAGCAACCAGTAAGCTGTTTGATTGTTATGCAGTGCTAAAGCATGTCATAACTTCTGTGCACTAATGCAATTGTTCTGTTTATTTCATTTAAAATGTTCATTTAAAATTTAAAAGGAGAATAAAGCTTAGCAAATAAAAGAATGCAGGAGACCAGAGCATAAGAAAGAGATGATCAGATAACTGTAGGACTAGAGAAGGAGATAGGACTTCTGGAAGAGCAAATTGCAGTTTGGGGCAGTGGTACTAGAGAAAGAGCTATGACAGAGGCAGTTTGTCATGAAATATGGAAAGGCTATGCTAGGCAGCCTGTAATTATGAGCAAGTTTCCATGGTTGGCAGTAGTACCCTCTGAGAATGTTGCTGCATTCATGGTTTCTTGCCAGCCTATGGCACCCCGGCTCTCTCAGGTGTGCTGGCAGACGTGTTCCTGGCCCCACGCTGTGAACCACGGTTCAGTTCCCCCGAGCAGTCACTGTGTATTTTTTAGAAAGGACACAAGAAGACATTTGGTAGATGAAATCTCCTGAGCTGTGTCATGGTGTGGTCCCACAAACTACTGCTCTGGCACAACTGCTGTAGCAAAATGAGAGCAGGAATGGGAGGGAAGCGGCAATTGTTGCACGAGCTCTGTAGCTCTCAAACTGAGTGTAGATACTTGGTGCTTTAGTGTTGGGATGGCCTTAAGTGGTCAGAATTGCATATTATAGAGTGTTTCCAAAATCCATTTAAGCTTCAGGTGTGGCAGATTGCCAGGCTTACTGTTCACTGCCTTCTAGCATGAGGTCTAGTCATATGGGCAAGCACAAATCTGCAAAGAGAAAAATTAAGGCTCTTCACCCATCCACCCCTTTCCTTCCACCATGCCAGAGCCCATGTTCAGGGCTAGGATGTGCAGGTAGCAGTGTCAGGGCCCCTGAGGCATCCCAAGGCCTTGCATCTGCTGCCCTGGCCTGGCTGTGGGGGGCCAACAGGGAGCCTGGCCTTGCCACCAGGCCTGACAGATTCCTCTTGATGTGTTTTGGATTATTCTCTTGCTGCCTTTGTAGCATGCTGTCTCCATATGGTATATAAGCAATCTGAAATCTCGTTGTATCTCTGTAGTAAGATTTTTAGCCTCATTGCTGATGCTTCAGCAGGATAACCCTGTACATGCTGTTTAAAACAGGGCATAAAGGCATTAAATATGACCCAGCGTTGGGCAGGAAACCTCTGAAGAGCATGCAACAGTTTGCTGATGTGCTTTTGGAGATCTGCTGAGCAGCAGGCACAGATTTTGTCAGATGAGGGGCTTTGCTGCTAAGTAACGCTCTCTGGAAAAGGACAAATAATCATATGATGATACTGTTCAAGCAGTAACTGTTATTCACATGCCTACAAAGTGTGGAAAAATAGTTCTCCTAATCTTCAGTGGAATCAATCCTGATTTACACTGAAGCAAATGAGCAAAGCTGAAGCAAAATCTGGGCTGTTCAAGGATATTCATAAACTTAAAGAGTAAGAAGAAAGACACAGAACAGAAAGAGGATAACGATAATTACACAGTGGTAAAATGTTGTTAAATATTTATGTTCTCTTTGTCTTGACTATGATAGGCTTCACAGGTAGGCACAGCCCTTTTAACTGTGTAATGTTAAAGGAACAAGCACTTGCTGTGGATGAAATCCAACTCTGTTGGAGTCGGTGGAAGTTCAGTTATTTAATTCTGTAAGGTTTCTACTGTTTATAATGACCTACTGTATGTCTGGACATCCTTTCAGTACAGGAATTAGCATCTACTTCCACTACTTAAATATTTTTAATGCTTGTGAAGATCAAGTATAATCATTCTGTAGCTCTTCATATGTGCTGAATGTTCATTTTATTTTCTAAATTATGTTATTTTCTGATAGCCAGCTAGTGAAGACACCAATAGGATAAACCAAGTCAAAGCAATAATGTCACTGTTTTCAGCATGGGTTTTCTTTACAATTTATATTTTATAAGGAAGGAAAAGGGCTATTTTGCAAAATGGCAAGAGGAAAGCTGGGTTTCTTTTAATTTTTTGGAAGATATCTTGTCGATATCTTTCTTACTCTGTTGAGCATAAATGCCAAATTCCAGTTTGAGCTGGGACATTATCACAGCTCTAAGCTTTAAGTCTTTTTACAGCAAGCCCTTCACAGCAAATTGACTGTAAATCATGAAAAAAGCAACCCTCTCTCAGTGTACCAAATGGAAACTGTAAAAATCTTTGTGAAGAAGTGCAATTCCTGAAAAGTAACTCTTAAATGGAAGGGGGATTTAGCAGTTTTAGGTCATCAATAAAACGATGGAATTGCATGTTGCATGTATAGAAGCCTGCCAAAGAGTTAGCTATTGGCAGAATCATGCCTTGCAGGGTTTTAAGTCCACTGCCTGATGATCTCATCTGCATTTGTCATTAACTTGGGCTTTCTCACTGTCAAATCCCTCAGTGATGCGTTTCATTTCCTTTATACTAATTTTCTTTTTTTTTTTTTGTCAAGTGAGCAGTTTTGCAGTTTTACAGCATCTCAGATGCAATTTCTACACATATTCTGTGAATTGCCAACTTCAATTTCACTTGACTGTCTCTTTGATAGAATTTTCCCTACACCACAATGATTTTTATAATTCCAGATGGGTAATTATGGTCTAGATGGTAATACTTTGGGGGAGGCAGAAGTAGGTAGCATGCATAGTGAGAAGGAGTTTGAAAAATAAAATTGGGATTGGCAGGGAAATGGTGAAAGGTAGGATCTTGTGAGAAGTCACTATGCCTTTAATTTAGCTCTAATTCAAATACGTGAATCCCTATATGTTGTTTTTATAATGTGATCTTGTACAGCTAAAAATACAGCAGTGATGTGTACAAGAGGAAGAAAAAAAGTGCTTTTCCTGAGGGATATAAAAACTCTTAAGTCTTCCCATTTTCCTAGATTCTTGTCATCTGTGCACTCCAAATTAAATTGGAATAATAAATAAAAAATCCACTGTATAGCAGGGCAAAGGTTTCTTCTGTAGATCTGTCTTGTTAGCAAGTGTTATACTTTTCTGTAGAGATGCTTACTGATTCCTGCTGATTCATTATGGCAGGAGTGGCTCGTTAACTCTTGCCAGAAAGACGAGTGACAAGTGTGGCTTTCTGGTGAAAAAGAGCAGAAGGGCTAAGCCTGACCTCAATGCAGCAAGTACAGATTTTGTTCAGAGCAATGTGGGACGCTGACACAGGAAGTAGATTTGGATTTTATCAAGCCAAAATTGCGTTTCTGAAAACTTTTCAAGCAGCTGCTCAAACATCCTGGTCTAATGAGATACAGGCAGACAAACTGCTGGTTCAGCTAGCACAGGGAGAGGGCTTGAGTGCAGAACTTGGAACAGTGCTTCCTGCTCCGCTAAATGTTTGTCCTCCGTTTGGCAGCTGGCATGATGGGATCATTCGACTTCATCTATCATGGTGATTTATGCAGCCTAGATCTATGGCACAAGGCTTAACTGTATGGAAACTTTGGGAGAACATAATGTGGTCTGGCAGGGCAGCAGTACAATGTGTAAGGTGCATTGTGATAACAGTTCCAGCTTTTGTAGTGCATTGATCTATTTACATGCATGTGTGCGTGTATATATATATACATATAGTGCATACATGTTTATATTATAGTGTATGCATGTGTATGTGTATATATACGAAGACCACACTTCTCAGTTTTAGTCTGCCATTCCTTCTGCAGGTTTTCTTAGAGTTGTGTGCATGATGCACAATGAAAATGTGTTCTGAAAGGGTACAAAGAAACCTCTCAGTGCTGAGTTTCTATCTTGTTCTCCTGCTTGGAGTTTGAAAGGAATTTTTCCTACAACAAAAGGGAATTTTCTGGTTCTCTTGACAGTGTGAACATTGGCTTGCTTTCATGGGCTCGTCAAGGTACATTTCCACTAATAGGTTTAGTGGCTTTTAAAGTACCCATATATACTCTGGCCTTCTGCTGACTGTCTGTAGCACACACTTTGAATGCTTCAATGGCTGAAATATTTTAAGTAACATTTGTAAGTCTGTGCAGCATAGGTTTTTTTTCTTGTCCTGCAATATAAAGAAGGCCAAACTAAATGGCATAGAAGTCCCTTTCATAGATAGCCACATAAAGATGGTGCTGGCAATGTGTAAATGAAATAAAACTTAAATCAAACCAGGGTATTTGAACTTTCAAAATTGTAGTTTCCTGGCTTGCTTATTGAGACAGCAAGTAGGGCAGCTATTTATTTCAGCAATAAAACCGAATGGCTTTCTTAAAGTTTCAACATAGCTTTCAAATATCCTGCTATGTTCTAATAGTGCCCAAATAATCGAGACCCTTACAGTGTGAAACTGTTGGCAGAACTGGAGAAGAAGAAATACAAGTAGTTGCTTCAACACTTTTCTGATGGCTACTAATATTGAAAGATTTCCATTAGTACAGTAATTGTAATTTTCCTCTCTTATGCTTTCCATGCTCTATTTAATGATGGAATAGACTACCAGCGGATAGGCTGTTGAGAGAATGTGATTCAGCTTTCAATTACTCTGCGCATGTTGTAACATCACCTAGGAATTAGTTAAGGTTTCCATTAAAGTTCATGTAAAGTATTTGTTTAGCTACATATAAATACCTAATTAGCACTATGCTAAATGGTTTATTTGTCTTCTGACTTCTGCAGTATACCCTGAAAATTACTCTTTTCCTTTAATACGTTGCTTATTTCAGAGCACCTTTTGCACACGTGCATTTCCAGTTACAATAATTAATACATTTTGTACACAGTTTTAATCACTTGAAAGTCTGAATTAGTCTTTTAATTATTAATAAGGTGAAATCCATTGATTTTTCTCCAGTTGTTCAAACATGAGTCTGGCCTAATCCTGCCTCAGGCTTGAGGGGCACCGAGATGAACAGCAAATCCTTGAGCTAAACATTCATTTCATGGGATTTAAAGTATGTGTGTGGAGGGCGGGGAGGGCAGGAGGCATCTCTCTTTTTTTCTAATATGACCTTTTCTTTTAGCCTTTTTCCATTTTCTCATATGCAAGCATATATTTGAATGCTATTATTTTGCAATGACAAAAAAAGTGAAAATGGAGTAGTTTGAAAAAATCGTTCAAAGGCAAGCTTATTGCTTACTTCTGTCTAAGCAATTTATGTGACTGTCTGCGCAACTGATGAAAAGTAGACCTGTGGCGCAGAAAGCTTCTACTGAGGCTAAGAAGTCATGTAGCTCATAAGTGAACCTGCGAGTGTTCTAGCACATAAAAGTGCATGAGATAATGCTGGACTTGTGTGCTGTGTTAATGCACAATTGTACGTGAGGTTTATCCTATGATTAGTGTCAGATTTTGCCTTTTGTGTGAAGGACTCTTTTCACTAAAGCCTCTGGCTCAGCTGCGGATCGGTAGTTTGATGCAATTTTGTCACAGTTTATTTCTTTAATTGATCTGATCCTCCTCGTTCTTTACATATGACCCTAATTACTAAAACCTGGCATCCATCCATCCTGCAGGAGTCAAATAATTTGGTTTACTCCTTTATCTTTTATCAGTTTAGTTTTGCTTCACCTCAGATTCCCTCATTTTGTATAACCATAAGTCTCCGCTATGAGATCTGACTCCAGGCCTAAGTAGTTTCAAAATAAGAGGGGACGGGGAGGGAATAAAATTCAGCCATCACAAAATGTAGTTAAAAACCCTCAAGATTTATTAATTTAAAATGCGTAATTTGAAGCTGTCCTCAATGCTTTCCTGGAAATCAGAGCCAAACTTCTAAGCCATATGCCATTATTTTCAGAATTTTCAGCTTCTGAACAGATCTTTTTCAACTGCTCAGAGTCCCTTATCTTGGGGACTTAATTCCCAAAATGATATAAGCATTTCAGAAAGCATCCATGAATATAACAAGTTCAAAGTGGCAAGTATCAGTACCTCGGTTGTGCACAGGAAGACGGTATCCATCTTCTCTGAAGAGAAATAGTGTTTTTCACTGCTGCCACTAAAGGGAAGCCTCCTTTGGGACCTTGTTAGATGCTTTCATGTGAGGACCATTTGACCCACTTCTGACTAGTGAGCAGGCTTAGAAGGCAGTAGTTGTTGGGGGTATGCCTTTGGCTGATCTCCTCCCCCTCTTTGCAGTGAGAGAAAACCCTCAGTGGAATATATTAGGGATAATAACGGGGTAAAAATGTCAGTTAAAGAAGGGTGACGGATGGAGGTCCTAGCCAAAAATAATAATAATGATAATAACAAAAAAAAAAAAAATCTTCAAAAGGTGTCTGTATTTACCACAAAGGCAGCATCAGGATAACAGCAGATGTCCTTTTTAAAACAAATGAAAAAAGAATACTTGTAGAACTAATATTTAGTTTTAATAACAAGTAGCATTAGCATATCACTTAACATAGACTTTTAAATTAAGCTGAAATTTTCCTCTTACGTGCTGAAATCAGTTTAATGAAATTGAAACATACATTACTTGCAAGGAAACAGATTCGTTTCTGACTGCCTGTTACCAACAAAGAGAAGAGAAAGATTATTTGTGAAGAGTGTATGTTAGAGCTATCTGAGAACAAGGCAGCATAGGAAGCAGTTTTGTGGTACAGAAAGCATTAGCAAAATAGTTCTTAATATATACACCTGTAACAGAATCTTTTTGCCTGACACCTAAGACTAAAGAAAAACACACAACTTTTAGCTATAATGACATTTCTTAGGCAGAGCAAAAAACCTGACAAGTGGATTCTTTTGCTGGACACAGTTATTATAGAATCATACAATCATAGAATGGCATGGGTTGGAAGGGACCCCAAGGATCATAGAGCTCCAATCCCCCTGCCACAGGCAGGGCCACCAACCTCAGGCCTGGATCCTGGCCCAAGGTTGCCCAGGGCCCCATCCAACCTGGCCCTCAACACTTCCAGGGACGGGTCATCCACTACTTCTCTGGGCAGCCTGTTCCAGCACCTCACCACTTTCTGTAAAAAACATGCCCCTAATATCTAATCTAAACCTTCCTTCCTTTAGTTTTAATCCATTCCCCCTTGTCCTGGCATTGTCTATCCTTTTAAAAAGTAGCATGGTCAGAGGTGAGTGAGATGGTTCTGCTCTTGATGAAATCTGTGAGAATGCTATCTTGGTGTTTTTCAGTAGGGTAACTCCATTGTTAGGCAGCCAGTTTGAAACAGGTAGTATCTGTTTTCTTTTAAGGTATTGAAGATCTACAAAGCCTTTTTAGTTTTTTGCATGCTACATCAGGCCTCCATGCAGGCACCAATGTTTTCTGGACTATGAGATTGTTGTATCCGTGTTCCCGGGAAAGCTAGTTTTGATGTATGATTTCCTCCCCAGTCACCTCTAAATATGCAAGATTTGAGTCTACAGCAGTACACATGGAAGAGATCGGAAATAAGTAACTTTTGAAAAGATGATTTATGTTAAGCCATGTATAACTACATGAAATATGAAATATTCTCCTTCCCTGCCACTGGGGTTCCTCATAAATAATCTGTCTGACTCTGTACAGAACAAAGTAATAACTGTATCAAGAGAGAAGCCAGAGAAACCAATTAAGTTGTTGTGGTCAGTAGAAAACAAACAAGAAGAGCACTCTTTTATAAAGCAGAAGATTTCTGCTACTGCTTTGTACTTGGAAATCCACTTAAACATCAGATCTTCCGATCATTTTTCAAGGTTGTATTTGTGTCGTTGAAAAGAAACTGGAATGTCCGTAAGATACATTCTTACTCAGCGTCTTTTGAATGCTTGTCAGTACTTTTCAAATAAGGGTATGACTGAGAAACCAACCCAAAGGGATAAAACCAGACTGCAGAGGCAATGCGAGGCCTGAGGAATCCAACAGGATGCAAGATGAAGACATCTGTAGCTGAATAAAGACGCCGCCTTTAGGAGATTATCCTGAAAATGATTGCAGCTGCCACCAGAGAGCAGAAGTGCCAGATGCTGCCATAGCCCCTGGGGGAACTGGCTCTGTGTGATGAGTTGTCGGAGACAGGAGGGTTGGAGGAATCGGTGTCCTTCTCCAGATCTTACAATAAAAAATCAGCCTGTGACAGCCCTACCCTTAGCCTTTGTCACCAGTAAGGGGAAATTCGCTATAGGCCCCTTGCCATCAGTTCTCTTTCTTTGGCATTTGAGACGTGATTTGTGGGAACTAACTACGTGCTGGTACTCTGGACAGTAAAAGCTCTTTGCATAGACTTTGATCTGAAAATGTCTGTTGCTCCATAAAGTGTTAGGATTTTTAATTTGTTAACTAGATATTTCATACCTGTGAAAGTGAAGTAACAACATTTTTATAATAGAGGTGTTGTATAGTGGCAGGAAAATTAAATATTTTTGTTTCATTAATTAAGTATAGGCTGTTCGCTTTACATACTGGAAGCAAGGATGAAACTGTGTCTGCTCTGTGAAGCATTACAAGTAAGATCAGGGAAAGCTGAAGAAATTCTTCAGCAGTTGGAGAAGCTGAGAAGGAAGTTAAGATGGCTTCTGCATGCCAGAAGAGTCTGCTGAGAGCAAAGTTACTGTGATTCCAGGTTTGTTCCAGCAAAATTTTGTCCAGATTTTCAAATTAGATTTTTCTGCATCTTGAGATTCCTCACACTCGTCCTTTTGTTTTGAATACAACAAATAGTATGGTAGCAAGTTAGCCCAATATTTATAATCAATTTATTAAAGCATTACAGAAACACTCTGAAAATTATCACTCTTCTGAAGAAACAAATGATCTTTCTGATTCCTTCCTCAAATCTTTGAAGAAAAGATATTTAAGATAGCCTTTGCTTTTATGTAAAGATCCTTTTCTTCTCTTTATTAGCTAACACTAAGAAATGGTAGTTTCATGTTTGTCTATTGGAGCAAATACTAGAGTAATTAATTTAGTGCCTTTAATGCAGTTTGACCTCCTTTTATTGTTTAATGCTAAGTCTTTATAAACAAAGAAACAAACAAAAATCCAAACACGTGTAACTGTGAAGAAAAGCTTAAAAATGTGATCTCAGAGGCATAGAAAATACAATGTTTTATTAATTCTCCTCTGTGCATGTGTGGAACTTTTATATATAATGTCCGATTTCATAATTTTCAAGCAAATGATGTGATTTTGGCATGAGTTTCATGATTTTGGAATGCTCTCATCGACAGTGAAGTGCTGGCTAGTAAAGAGTGCTTTCCTGCCTAACTCAAGAGTTCAAGAATGTTCAAAATGTTCAAAATGATTTTAGTAATATTTCTTAAAACTGTATTTCATAGAAACATAGAATACCAGGTTGGAAAGGACCTCAACTATAATCTGGTTTGACCTCTACAGGAACTGTAAATCTTTCTTGGCCATAAGAGTGGTACTAGTAAAAGCCAAAGCATCTTATTTTTGCTCGATTATTTTATTAATATAAGGAATCTTTCACACAAAGTGACAAAATGTATTCTGTTCCAGATATCTGGTTTTCCTCTCTGTGGAGAGTTTAGTTACATGTATTTTCTCATTGCTGTGTAGTTATGTTCCCATGTGAATGGCTCCTATAATGATTCAACCTTCCTTAAACATTTTTTGACGTCACAGCACCTTTTATCAGCTGTACATAACTGGGGAGCTTAGAAACAAGAAGTGTGAAGTAAATTAGTGCTTTCAGCAATTCTTTAATTGTGGTGCAACTGAAAGGTTTTTTAGGATGTTATTTAGAAATTCCAAAGTTCTGTCAATTCTTTTTTTTTTTCTTCTTATCTTTTTTTTTTTTTTTTTGGCCTGTTGTCTGCCCTCTATTCTGGTATCATACCTTGTTTCTGGTGTTACTAATTCCTTCTCCATTACTGTGTTCACATCAATTATTTTACCACACAGGCACTTAATTATGCTGTAAGTAACTCTCTGCTTACTCGTTCAATCCACTCAGCAAGTTTGAGCTCCTGATTTTAATATCTGTCTCAGAGTTCACCACATGTCATATGTCTTATAGACAGAGTTTATAGAAGATAACCCAAATGTCAGATAATAACATCACCATCCTATCCTGTTGACCTCACCCTTTGACCCCACGATGGATAGATCGCTGTCTTGCACAGTCACAGTTGCTAAAGTGTTCTGTCCGCCACCAATTAGGATGGATGTCCTGAATTTTCCAACATATACAAAATACTTTAACCAATCAGCAGTGGGCTATTGTGCCATTTGTCTTCATCTTGCCAACTTCATTTTATGTTGTGAGAAGACCAAAGGAAATGGAAGCATTTTTCTGGTCAAAGCTACATTACAATGCTGTGAGAGCGAGAAGGTGAAGATTTTCTTCCCTGTTCTGTGAGTGGTAACTAATTCAACATAATGGTGGCAGATCTCAACCATCAAGCTTCAAAGTGATGAAAACGAGATATAAGTTTGTGTGTCAATCATTTTCACCTAAACACACTCTAGAAATTGTAAACAGGAAAAAACCATAAGCTTGGTGTTATTTGCATAAAGTTTGAGAAAGGCTCCATGGGTTTTATTTGTTATTCTTTTTTCCCAACATTGATGTTAGTCACATAAATTGCATTCTGTTCAATGATATGTGGATCATATTGTGTTCAGCAATGCACAGATTTGAACTCAGGAATTCCTGGGTTGGTATATATAGCCATAGGTAGCCAAGAAGAGAGTGTGTATACTTTCTGCAGACTGATTTTATTAGACATTTTGGAAGAAGAAATATCATGTTTAATTCCCGAGACAAAAGTGTTGTCTAGTTCCCAAGTGAAAATACCTGTGGAAACATTCTATAAATGACGCTGGCCTTAAATTACTTTATAATTATCCTGGCATCCATCCCAGAAGCAAATGAGATGATAATGCAGTTCACCTGTAGATGCAATAGGCCTTCACCAGTTTTTAGCTGGTTTTGTCCACAGCCTTGTTAATAATCTGGAGGTTCTGAATGAACTTGAAGAGTAATTTTGAAAAGGCTGTACTGCAGCAGAGAGTATGTGACCTGACAGAAATTTGAATTTGCTTTGATTAGACTCTGTCACTGAAGAAAAGCTGAAGTTTCTTTGCAAAGAGCAGATGAAGATGGCATTTTAAACAACAGCAAGCCTAAGTTTCCTGCTGCCGTTATCAAACAACATCTGTTCTCTGTTTTCTGGGCTCCAAATTTGTTCCATTCACGTATGTTTCTTAGCTAATTACTGACAAAGTCTGTCAATACCCTCTTGAGGCAATTCTGGACTCTGGAGTTACATTTCTGCATAGCACGAAGTCTTTGACTTGCCACCTACTATGGCTTTATAGGACTGTCTGTATCAGAGCTGCCAAAAAGGAATGCAGACTTGTTATCTATAAATTTAATGTGGTGTTAATCTAAACCCATCTCAGCCTTAGTCATCTCCTTTAAGCCTTCTGCTGGGATGCTGTATCAGGAGGCCCTGGGAGAGCCTGAGCTGCTATTTCACGGCTGAATCTGCCCGTTCTCTCTCCCGTGAGTCAGCAATAGTTTATGAGTATTTGCATCCGAAACTGATAGCTCTCATAAACTCATGGGCATCTGACCTGTATTGATCTTTTGAAAGACATCATTGACCAACGATAAAAACGTCTCTGTGGAGAGATGTGCAAGTAAAATCTTGCCACAGAGGCAAAACCCAGCTAATCCCTGTGCAGATAAGCAGTTGTACATAACTGTAATCTTTTTGATATCTCTCCCCACCCCCTCTCCAGCATTCGTAACTAAGCAATGATTTAGATCAATATCTGGGGACAACACTAAGTGGTGTGGAATCAATTGTAGGAAGTAAGGGCAGAAGGAAAAAAACCTCTGTTGGTTTGCTCCCCATCTCATTACCTCTGAAGGATTGTTCCCTATTGTATATTTTCTAGTGATTTGTCCATTCTGCTCTTAAAAGTTGCAGGGCCTGGGCTCCTACTACATCCCTTGAGAGACCAGTCTAATGTATCTTCCTGTCAGGAATTTTGATCGGTCTTCTTTCTTCCTCTTAAGACATTTTTTTTTCTTCATTTTTGTTTCCCTATTGCCCTTACTTATGCTATAATGAATGTAAGTACTATTTGAACATGTTTTGTAATGAACAGATGAGCTTTTCATTTATAGCATATATTTAGAGTTTTATTTGGTTTTGCAGGTTCTAAATCAGGGTTTTAAAAATATTTTAAAGCTCTTTTACAGCCCCCAAATAATCTGTGTCTTATTTATCAAGGATGTCAGTATATTTTTTTTTCCTAACAATTGTTCAGAAAATAAGGTAGGTTTGTTCCTGGTGCCCCACCACAGCAGTATGGGGAAGATTTACAGCCACCAGGCTTTGCCACCTCAGGGTAACCTGAGGGTAACCAAATCTTTGTTAGACATTCTGTAGGCATTTCAACAAATTTATATCTAACTCTGTTTTAGTCTTTATAAAGTCACGCTGTGGAGTTTGCTGTTATTTAAGTTTTGCATTTTGAGATTTAAAATATATCAATTTCCACAATTTCTTCATCCGTTTGAATATGTATAGCAGTAGTAATATTACCCTGTCAATAATATTTAGGGGATCCTACAGCTTCATTTTGCTTATCCAATATGTGTAACAATGAAATTTGAATATTGACTGGATATTGTGTGCTGCAAATCCTGTCCAATTTCCAAAAATCCATTACTGCAAATACATTTGAATTGTTAATAGTCTCAGGGCTTCAAGTTTTACATCAGTTAACAGATGCAAACAGCTATCCACAGAAGCAGAAATCCAGGATCTGAATTTCATGTAAAGAAGGTCGAACTGGCCAAATAAAGTCTGGTTATATTACTCTGCAGTTAGCATTTTCCTACGGTCTAAATATTTCCTTGGACCTGCTTACACTTTTGCTCTAGCTATTGCTGTAGGAGAGCCCTGTGGGCATGCCTGTGGCCAACGAGGTGATGAAAAGTCCGAGCTTGGTTGCTTTGGACCTCTCACTGACACAGAAAATGCATTTCCAGTGATGCATCATGTAAATTTAATCTGATAGAGGAGCAAGACTATTTGCACATAGAATAATTTGTGATAAGAATTCTGCTTTCCTCACAGATACTGGCAAAGTAGGAACATTTGCGAAGACTGAACACGAAGTAACCAAATGCACAGTATCTGTCCCATCTTGCCACTGTTATTTTCATGCAGGTCCTCCAGGAAATGTTATTTGTACAAAAATAGCACATTTTAAGAAAAAAACTCCAGTACAGCAAGTAGAGGGAACTTTGTGTCTTACTGCTGTTTCAAGTCCATTTGTTTAACTTTTCCTCATTTTCTATCACTGACTAGCAAAGTGGCCTCATTCGAAGTGAGACCAGAATACTGAAAGCTGAAAGGCACAATGAAGTTTCTGTGTAGAGTTTTGTCATTGACTTCAGTAGGAGTAAAAGAAACCATAAAACCTTAATTTGAATTCACTGGAGGCTTATAAAAGCCTCTTGGATTTTAAATGGCTTGATTCAATTTGCTAGTGCAATTTGGTATTTTGGTTCTGACCATTTCTACCTGTGTATCCAGGTAAAAGTCAGGTGATATTTTCTTGGGGTCTATTAATGTACACATCTGTGTCACTATACAGAAGATAATCTAATTCATTGTGCCAAAGGCATTCCTAGTTTTGTTCTTAAAGGTGAATTTCTATCCGTTGGTTAATGAAAATCACTTTTTTCCTTTGTGAATTTCCTTATTTTGTTTTTGAACTCAGAGCTGATCCTTTCCAAATGTCATTGTGCTATGTGAAGATCCTGGATTCATTAAAAATGTTCCATTGAGAACTGGTAGATATTTTACAAGTGTTCCACTTGTTTCCAGGTGACTGAGAAACCAAGGCAGGCAGCTTATCAGCAGTCAATTTCTCCTAAAACAGTCAGCCAGGCAGTTTGTGAGCAAAACAGTATTTTCAGTAGGTTTTTTTTTTTCCCCTTTTGTTAAAGAATTTTCACTTCTATAGCAAAGCAGCGTTGGGGAAAGGAAGGAAAAGTAATTATAAAAACCCCCTGAAAATACAGTTGTGTTTCTTCTATATGCTCTTTGACTCAATATATGCATACAGTGAATTACCAAGTGTTTTATTTTCTTACAAATATCACCTTTTGCTAGTAGTAGTTGACCCACAAAAAACACTGCTCTGCTTCGCTTGGAAAAGATTAGAACTGCAAAGAGGTTTCACCAAAGCATTTACCTCAAATCTCTGCAAGAACACAAAAAATTAAAGGGTGTTCAATTTAAGTAATACTTAATTTCTCCAGATCCACATAGTGAGATCATTAGTTTGTCTTTCATTTGCACAGATGACCCTCCGGTGGCATCTGGGCATCATTGTGGGGCACTGGGTCAGTATTCCTGCCAAAGGAAAATATTCAGCAGCTAAAACATGCCTTCCATAGCTGTGGTGCCCTGAGGGTGCTTTGAGAGATTTCACATTGAAGTATTTTCTTAGCCCCTCCCTGCTGAGTGTGTGAGAGCTGATGAGATCACAGCTTGATATCAGATAACTGCAGGCCAAATATTCTCTAAGAAGATAAATAACCTGGCTATATAGGTCGCTGGAAGAAAGCCCAACTTCTCTAAATCCAATGAAGGCAAGGTTTCACCTTATAGGTATGTAAGTAATCAATTCACTGTCAAGATGTATTTACAAGGAAAAAGGTTATTTTATTTGAAAATGTGCTTACTTTTCCCTACTTGACGATGATACTTCAGCATTTTCAAACAAATTTTTAATGTGTCAAAAGCATGCAGGATTATAATTAAGCTCAATAATTAGTCTAGTAATAAATATTCAAAGAGTGGACCATCATAAAAGTCTGATTAATCTATGCATAAATATATATGATAAAAGTACAGCCCTTCTGCCCTTTTATGGAAAATAGGATACCTCCATTCAGATAAACAGAATGCTCTGCATTTTTTAACACATAAACAAAACAAATCATATAGGAAAAATGCAGTGTTTTATAGAGATATGTATGGAACTTTTAACATATAAATTGAAAACATCTCGAGGTTGTCATTTGGAGAAAGCCCAGTCTTCCACTGTGCTCATTTCCCATAAAGAAACTAGGACTTTTTCCATTCTCTGCATGTCTAAGTGAATTTTTTTAAGACTTGGATTTCTTTATGTTTTGATTGTAAAATTGATTACAATAGGACACTCCATGTGAATAGGCTTGACTTTATTTATCTAATTATTTATTTTTTCTTGCGCTGTTGTCTCTGACCAGCAAACACAAATATGTCCAGAATCCTCAAAGTCCCTCAAGGCATTACAATTTAAGCATATTTTTAAAACAAAAAAGTAAACCCAACCATTTGTAATGTTTACCTCAATATTAGCCTTTTGGAAAGGGAATGGGTTTGTCGCCTTGACAAATTTCCATCGTTTATTGGGTTTGTTTGTTTATTTTTTAATTTATTTTAATGTTTTCCAAAACCTTATTGGCCGAGGAAGCAGTTACGAATTTTTGCTCAGAGCATGAGATGACACCACAAGTGAAATGAAGCAGTGATCTGGAATAGGCACCAGTCACCAGTGAAATTACACTGTCCTGCCCTGTATAGCAGTTTTTCATCCGTGCAAAGAAAGTGAGATCCCAGGGAAAGTTCTCAGTTTTTCAGCCACCTCCAATGAGCAGCAAGTGGTCTGTGAGCCTTTTCAAACAGGTAGTGCGCCTTTCCTTGCTATTGTAAGCGTTAAATGAAGCAGCAAATAAAAAGCAGTACATTAAGGAGCCATGAAAACTCTCTGGGGTGTCTTTTACGAAGGTTGGGCAAGCCTGGATGTTCATTAAGGATGCAAATATAGTAAAATGTCATGTAGAAAAAAGACCATGGCACAAGTAGTTCCACAGAAATTTAGTTGTTTCTTAAATGCCTTTCTATCCTTAAGGTTACAGTAAGACGCTTACACTAACAACTTTATTTCATAAATTTAATTGACACTTTCAGTAGAGATAAAATCTCAGGTCTTGAACTTTAAAACTGAGTTAAGACCTCAGTGGATGCATTTGATTTAAGTTCCGAGGGTTTTGATGTAAATATTTCCTAGTCTTTTATGCTGAACTATAATTTGTTGCCCGGTTTTGTTTTGATCAGTTTATGTGTTACATTAAATCAAGGTTACCTTCCTGAGGAAATATATTCCTAATTTTTCAAATGTGTTTCGGGTCAGAGGAGCTTTGAAAGCTCATGATTTTATTAATAAAACACAGAACATCTGAAAAGGTGTATTTTTAACTGGTTTCTCTGCTGGCAGAATACTACCACATGGCAGAGAACTTTATTTTCCTTGGTTTCACTATTATATTTTATACAAATTCTGTAATCAGCTTGTGCTTAGATTTGTACAAAATCTGACAATCCGGTAATCTTCAAGGCCTGCCAAGAGCCAATGAGAACTGATAAAACAGAAAAAGAAAGCAGAGCCTGAATAATGAGGAGTGTGTGGGACAAGAAACAAGGCAACCTTGTGATCTATTTTTAAAATTTATATTATATTCTGTCTGCTTTATTGCTGCTCCCCCTCTGCTCCCAATTTGCTTGTGCTCTGAGCGGGGATGCGTGCGGGAGGGGATTACCTCTCACAATAGAGGAGCACAATGGTGTCTACTAGAACAGACTAAAGATCCTTTTTTTTTCCCATTTTTCTTCCTCCATTCAGGTTACCAAAGGCTGGGGCTTTTCTTCTTCTTCTTCTTCATGATTGATGTTGTTATAACCAAAGTTAAATGTTGATCCTTTGGCAATCAGCTACTAAAGGATGTGCCTCTAAAAATGTTAGGCTGCATGCGTGGAGCATGCATGTAAACCATAAAGTATCTCGTTAGCATTGCTAATCAATATGTAATGCATATCCTTCAGCTAATCTTTTTGAGCAATTAAAGCAAATTCAAAAGAGAGATTATCATGTGTAAACAATGACGGCTTAGATATCTTGCCTACTGGCCTAAGGTCTCGCCACAGATCCTGCAGAGTTTACCTTCTGTATCAGTAGTTAATTAAGGTGAAACATGAGGTAATTAGGGCTAATCCCAGTGCTATCCTGCTGGCCTATTGCCTCTCAGGCCATGCCCTAAACCAAAGTATTTTCACAGCTTGTGAAATGTTGCCATTTTCAGAGCAGATTTTAAAAATTGATGCCCGCATTTATTACAGACAGTGTTCCTAATCCTTTAAGGGAGCTACGGTGAATACGGTCCAAGTGGAAAAAGAGAAAGGGTGGCTTCATTTATTTTTCTATGGATTTGAAAACTGCACTGTTGATACAACTTTACGCTAGGACATTCCTTGTAATTGACAAGGGATTAGGGGGATTAAATTTGTACTCTACACTTGTTTCCAACTGCTTGTGTGGAGCTTCTAATTTTTTTTTTAATTTTTTTTTTTAATGCTTTGAATTTGTCAACACAGGAGACGGATGCACGGTCCTAAGAGTTGAGTTTGTGCACATATGTGCCAGTGTGATACAAATTAAAAGATGTTTGGCGGTACTTGGAAGAGCTGCCTCAGAACATAGGGGTGTTTTTCCACAGGAACAGTTTGGTCTTCATGAAACAGTAGAGACACCCTCCTGGCCTATGTCTGATATCTGTCTTTCACATATTCCATTTGCATGAGTAATATTTCAGATGTTAGAGACAATTTTATTATGGAAAGAATGGGTTTAACTGCTCATTAAATATGTCTAACTGCACAGAAAGGCTTGCCTTTTTAATAGAAAATAAAACAGATTTCTTTTAAACCAGTAATAAAATAAGTATTCATCCCAGAAGACATTTTATTAGGCCTTTAATTTTTTTAGGCTAGTTGTATGATCTTGAGTCATGTGTCAGATAAAATGACTTTGTTTTGTAATTAGTTGCAAGTTACCATGAGTACACTGTCAGCCAATGATCCTTGTTTCTTTCGTACTTCCCAACTATAGTAACCTGATCCTGTGTATCTGAGCTGCAGCTTATATGGGGAAGAATTTAGGTCCCTGTACTCCTGTACTGGAGTCATCTTCAGTAGACTCAGTGCCATTCCTCCCAAAGAAGGAAAAATAACTTAAAAAATAAATGGGAAGAAGTAGTAAAAATGTAACATTCAGAATTTATGGAAGGGTATTTTTCCTCTTAGTTGACTTGTATTTGTGTACACTAATTCTAAGCCTGACTTAAATGTTGATGATGGCACTTCGGTTATTCATCCCCACTTTTCCAAGAGTATTATTTTGTTCAACTCTGGCATACAGTCTCAACTTTAACGAGTCAAAGACCTGCTGCCCTCCTTTGATTCTTTATTAACATCTTGGTCAGTTGGTTCTTTACTAGTACCGTCCTCAGTTCTCAAAAGTCAGGGAAACTGAGACTGTCAGTCTTCAGTTCGGTATCACCTGCCTAAATAGTGGGTTTTTTTCTTAAGTGCCAGGGAGTGGGCGGATAGATTTCTTCAATTCCTTGTCACCTATTTTGTTTTTCTAGTTTGAATCTTTCTCTTTCTGACTGTCATAATCCTTACAGTTTAGAAGAATATCGAAGTCCCTGGCCTAAGAATAAAAGGTTCTTTATTAGATTTATTGGTTTTTTAGACATTTAATATGCTTTTTACTTGATTTCAGCTTCTAAAACTGGAGGAGGGTCTTTTCCTTCTGCATAAATGCAAAGAGGATTTGCAGCATGACATTTAGAAGTATATTGTATGAGGTTTGCTATTGATCCCTCTGGTGGGGATGAGTGCTCAGAGGGAATAAATGGGCTGCTTTTATGAGGCTCCCTGTCATCATGGATTTAGCTGTTTCATTTGCAGATTCCTGTAAATGTTTGCCTGATTTATGGCCAGTAATTTTCATTGGAGAAGGAATCGACATATCGTCAGCAAACGACTGCGTGTCGTTAATGCTTTCAAGTGGCATCTGAAAATGTTCATGTGCCTGCATTGATCCAGGCTGCTTCCCACTTTACAGCTCCCAGTGTTTTAGTGTTTTGTTAATATTACATACATGAGGCTTGGGACGTCTTTCATTAGTGGGGTGTGGGAAAGTGTTAGAAGAAGAATAAATCAAAATTCAGATTCATCATGTTGAGGGAAGTTTAAGCAAAAAGAGGAACAGATTCAACATCAGTATGCAGCAGTTCCACCTGGTAGCCTGAAATTCCCTTTGTAGTACTTTACTGACACATGCAGTTGCTGAAGGCCCTTTCGTGTTTAAGTATACAAGAGTGGCCCAAGACATAAAGACTTGGTGAAACATTCCAGGCCTAAGAACTTTCAACTTGTATTCTTGACTAGCTTCAAAGCTGATGGATTGTATGCCACTTCTTTATGTTCTTACAAAAGTTTATTCTTTGCATCCCTTTATTATTAGCAATTAATCAGCTGAAGCATCTTATAACTAAGATTAGTGCTTTGGTGCCGAAATCCACATGGCTATCGTAGGTGTTTTTTTAATAACAGTCCATGCAAAAAAATCTGAGTTTAAAAGGTGATATTAAGGAAATGTGAAGCCTAAATGTGTCTCAGTTTTTATGTTGGGTCCTCTCTGTGATACCTAAGTGTGCAAATACTGGATTTGAGTCTTTATACTTACAGTGAGGTTTTTTTCTTTAGGGAGGCATTCATATTAGAATGATTGCATTAATTTATTTTTTAAATCTACTTGTGATACATTTTTATTTGCTGGTAGTAGCACAGTAGTTGTTGGGCAGGTGTTTTGTTATTCATTTATTCTGTATGTTAGATGCTACTAAACTAGTGGTTGTGCTAGTAATCTGGTCACTAGCTTCGCAAAGAGCAGTGTACATCATGTGTTTTGATAACAGCCTAGGCTATGTCTGCTTGGTGTAGCTCTTCATTCCCGAAAGAGCTGAACTCCAGGGCAAGTGTACTTTACTCTGTGTGCTTAAAGGTGCCAACTACTTAGCTTTCTGGCATAGAGCTGTAATACTGTTTCCTATTTTGTATAATCTCTAGAGTCTCTGATGCCAGTGCAGAACTGTGAAGTACTTAATATTAAACATTGAGTTATCACATACAAAAGGGCTTTACAGAAGCCTGTGTGAAAGTGTGAATGGATACTACTGTAACATAACCAATAATAAAAAAGGTATCTATTTCTGTTGCAATTCCTATATTGGCCTCACCATGCATGTACATTTTTAAATACGAATTTCTTGCAGGGCTTCCAGAATAAAAGACAACATCTAAATTCACATTCTCTTTTTTCTCTTTTTTTTTTTTTTTTTCCCCTCCATTAACATTGAATATGCATGGAGTAAGACAGAAATTAACAGCCAGGAAAACAAATGTTAGAGAAGAATTCATCAGGTGAATCACAACTTTTTCTTAAGCAGAGTTGCTCCCAAGCTTGGCTGTACTATTTGTGATTAAAATTATTTGTCATCTCAGAAGCATGATAAGGAGAAAGCCGGTTTCACGAATAGTCTTTCACTTCTAGGTTATCTGCTTAAATCTAATTCAACATCCAGGTCATTACAAAATGAAGCCTTCAACAAGTAGGATCTTTCCTGTTACTGGACCTAAGTGTGGACTTTTTTTTTTTCTGAAGACACTGATGGAATCACCATTTTTGTGATAATCCCAGGAGGTGCCACGGTATGAGTAAGGAGAAGCAGGGAGGTAGGCTGTCTTTTCTAGAACTGGTCATCCAAGTCAGAGCCTACTTGTCAGTCTTGGAGGTGTCATGTTATCTGAGTGATTTTTAGGAGTTAATATTATTACTGTTCCTAAACAGATAGCATGCTTCTTTATTGCAGCCAAACTAGCTTTTCTTCTGCTTTTTATAGCCACTTTAGGTTGCCCTTTATTTAGTCCCAGAAATTAGCTTCATGTGGAATGTGGCTAAATGAAATGATATCTGGCAACTGAGTGGTAGTTAAGAGGTATTTTTATTATTGTGAATTTGAAGGAAAAAGTATCTTGTTCCTTCTTCTGCTCAAGTATTCCTCTTGTATAGCCAGTGCTCCTGTGGAGATATCACTTAATTAGTCAGAAATTTGCTGCATGTTGCCTTTATTATTCCACACCGTGACTGCTCCACCTCTTTCTCACCACCAGCCTTCAGCAAAACAAACCCCCTAGAAAGATGAGCTGCGGGAAGCAGAGGGGAGGGGTATTCATTATTAGCAATTGTTGTACAGAGAAAATGTGATCTGCTTCAAGCCTGGCAGCTGCCTGGTACGCTGGGAACTCTGCTTAACAGTATTTGAACCTGTCTTCAAAAAACTGAATGTTAGATTTTCAAAAGAAAAATAACATTTGCTGTGCAGATAAAATTCTGACCGAAGTATGTGTATTTCTCTAAGAAGATACTCCTGTTTGTGCAATGAAAGTGTTGCCTGAGAATGCATTTGTTTTCAAACAGTGACTCTCTTCAAGAAGTTGGTATCTTTTTTTTCTGTTTTAGTAATAGGAATCCAGAGCACTGGTAAATAAATATTTCCAGTGGCCAGTCAGCAGGGGAGCTGGCAGAAACAACCTAACATACACAGCTCCTCACTCACTGTTTATCCACTGCATCTTCTAATGGGGAAAAAAAAATATATATTTAATATATATAAGTAGTTTATACTTCATCAGGTATTGGAGGATCTCAAAATTCTTTGGTATTTTTAACAAAAAATGCCCATGCCAGTATGTGAATTTGGGTGGACTGTGGAATTGTTCTTCCAGATGCAGCCAGTTATAGTGTTCCCTTTATATTTATTAGTAAACTAAATGGAACAATGGTAATATTGGAAGGAGTTTATCTTCCTGTTTCTTTTTCCATATCTTTTACCATCTTAATTATTTGATGATACATCTTTAATTTTTAGGGTCATTTTTATATATATTTTTATATATATGTGTGTGTGTGTGTGCTATGGCAAAGCTTTTATTAATGCCAGATGAAACTATAAAAAAGGGGCATAATTAAGCTGTGCTGAGTTATTGCTGATATCAGGATCTTATGTTTATATTCTCTCTAATTAAGGTTTTGACTTTGCTGTCACTCATAATTTCTGCTAATGTCTGAAATAAATCATGTGCTACTTAATATTAAAAATGAAACTTAAAATGTAGCTTTATTATAGTTATTTCTGCTTTTTAGACCTTCAGTGAAGGTGGGAATGATAACTTGTGAAGTGGATGTATCACTGATGCTTTAAAAATAATTGGTGTGAATGACTTTGAATATGCTGAAATTACAAATTTGAGAGGAAAAGCGAATGAATACATGAATATAGGGTTTTTTTAATGTTAGGTTTCTGAGAAAACTTGAGATTTTAACAAGCCTGCTGTGTTTTATTCAAATAAAACCCAGGTGTCTTAAAGAATTAGAAGTCTATGTTGAGTTAATGTAAACAGGAGATAGCAGAACTTTGTGAACCATTCAGAAAATGTGTCAGTATAGATTGTTGGTTGCCAGCGCTCAGGAATATTCCTTGGCCCTGGTTAATGTAGCACAGGCAGAAGCTGTCAGTGTCACTTTGCTGGAGAGGGATTGCCTTAGGGTTTATGCCCAAGGAAGGATTGCTTTGAGGTTTATGTTGGGGAAGGATTGCTTTGGAGATTGTGCTGCTGATACAAGTCCAGACTATTCTTGAATGCTGGAGGGAAGTTCAACTCTGACTTTCCTACATAAAGTAAAATGCAATAAAGGTGAAATGGTTAAGATGTACGGCTGACATATGGACATGGAGGTAATTCAGCCTATTCAGATCCTGCCTATCTTGGGCAGTTAGAGTTATCATGCACAAGCACTAAACCAGGTTAATATTTTAACCAAGAAATTTCACATCAGATGTACTACAGAAAGTTTATGTTTTTGTAATATCTGTAGTCACATCCTTTTTCATAACTAAGCAACTAATCTTTTGGGCAGCAGATCGTAATGATTCATTTTTTTAAATCATAATTTTGGAGTGTCTCTTTGGGATCACCTCTGGTCCAGAATAGCCTCTTTTGAACATTGGGAATTCCTTTTAGGGGAGAAGGCACTTGTGGAAATGTGGCATAGGTCTGAGCAGTTATTAGAAACTTCATTTGAAGTCTAAGCCTGGAAATGACACAAAGGCATTTGGGCTTTAACTGCTGCATTAACCCAAAACTACTGAAATTACTTTCTTGAGAGAGGACTTTGGATTACTCTAAATATTCAATTCAAGCTTCTGCCATTCTTCTCGTTTTTCTCTGTTGGTGCCTATTCCAGCACCTCCTACAGGCTGATTAATGAACCCCCTTGCTGACAGTCATGAAATATGTTGCTTAGAGCATCCTCTCAGCTGGAGGAAATGTTGCTTGTTGATGGTTGGCTGCATGTGAGGGAAAGCAGCTACCCAAGGCTGAAACTGTGGACATTTCCCGCAGATAGAAGCTGGATGGTGAGTACCAACAAAAAGAAGGACAGACAAAAAAGCACAGCAGGTTTTTGGATCCATAAAACATTTGCTCCCCAACTGTCACACTTGCAGACTCTGCATCTGGTGTTCTGTTGACTCATTTCACCTGAATCAACCAACCAGCCAATATTCGTTTAGGTTTTCAGTTTTAGCACGTAACATGAAATCTCTTTTTCTTCAATGAATCTGTACTACGCCCAATTGACAATTTTAATAGGCCAAAGAAATTATTTTGCATCCTCTAACAAATCTAAACATATGAATTCCAGATTTTATCTATTTCTTGGTGATCAGAGTTTAGTTTTGGGCAGACAGCCGAACTTCCCAGCACCTTTAACTCTTCTAGGTATGGTTTTAAATAGTAAAAGAAAAAAGAGCGGCTTAAACTATTCTTTGTGCTGTTTGTGCCTTATGTTTCTCAGGAAATATATATGTATAGTAGCATTGACTGGTCTCACAGCACTGGAAGAGTCTTACACACTTCTTTTGTAGCAGTGTCCAAAACATACAAGAAGAAAATCTGACAGGTTTAAGAAGGAAGCATTTCTTGGTTTCTCTTTTTTGCCTTTTTAAGATTTCTATTTACATTTTCTTTTAATGGGCAGAGGCTTAAACCTTTGCAGAGTTTGGTAATATTAGAGGTCACCCCAGTGGGAATAACATAATAAAAGGAGGACTGGCAAAGACAAACCTGCATGCGTACCTGTGCCTGTACTGAACCAAGGACAATGACTGTATGCTTATCTTGTCTGGAGGACAGACAAGATGCAGACTCTGTCCTCAAATACTCTATAATGCAGACTGCATTATTGTGCCATTTTAATGCCTGTAGCTGGCCGAAAGTACCTTGTGGTTATTTGGGCAGCTCTGTAGCACAACTGTACCCAACTACTCTGGACTAAGCTATAGGGAAGGAAATACAGAGCAAAAGTGAAGAAAGGAGGGAGAGTGAAAGGAGAACATCAGTCACTCAGGTACTGCCATCAAACAGTGTCCTGAGGGAGGGGGTTGAGTGGAGCTACCCTTGTCTACAACCGTTTTCCTCCTGGAGCTTCTTGCTCCACGTGGAGCCTCCCCATGGGCGTGGCAGTCCCTAACAAGTAAGCAGGTTGGCAGGTAAAGGTGTAGAAGGATGTGACCAGTAACAGGTATCGATGGGGTCTTTGCTTTGCATTTTGCTAAAAATACATGATGCATTTGACTGGACTAGAGTTAATAATGCTTCACAGGGGAGCTGTGCTGTGGAAGTGAATATATGTAACACTTAGAGTAGCATATGCAGTTCAGATTTCTTTTCTCTGTAGGTAGAAGCTTTGGAGCTTATGTTATAGTCCTGGATGTTGACAAGTTAAGCTTGATGTTGATTAGACACAGAGAAAGGAGAAAAGTTGTGATTACACAGGAAATAAACACATTCACAGAGCTGTACTTTTTGGATTTAGAATGAAATGATAGAATTGCTGTACTGTGCTGCCTGGCTTTCTTTAAATTGAGGACTTCACACAAATATGGGGGTGCACGTCCCTACATCCATTGTCATTTTCATGGGGAGAATTAAAAATGAACCACTTCCAAAGGTGTCTAGTTTAGTGTCTTTCAAGTTCTCTCTGAAGAATACTACCCAAGTAGGATTAAATGAAACCAAGAGTAGTTCACACTTGTGGCCCCTTTAAGGATCTTATTTCTGTTATTCCCAAATCTAAATTGAATTGAGAATCAAAATGTAAAGTTGTTTTGTTTTCCATTTCTGACAGAAAGGTATTAGAAGAAAAGGAAACTGTTTCGGAATAGTGTGCAAAGATGTAGAAGTGCTTCTGGACCGAGATACAAAATTTTTAAAAAGTAATTTTTTCTGCCCATGTCCATGTGTGTTTTTTCATGCACAGATGCATACATTTGGAGTTCTTCTCCATCCCCCCTCTCCCTCCTCCCAACCAAAAGATTAGAGTTAAAATCAACAGGGTCATTTCCACTGATACATGGGACTTTCAAAACATAACACTGAATGATAAAAAGCAGGTTGTCTTCATTTGATGTATTGTTGCAATGCGTGGATGGTCTGTAACCAAAGGAGAGGAAAGAAACTCTGAGAAATGTGTCAGGTTTTGCTCATGCTGTGAAAAAAATAAAAGTCTGTGAAGCCCATATGTTGGAATTACAATTGCACTGCAGAGGAGGTTTTTTTTAAAATTGATAATTTTTAAGACATAGAAATACTTTGAAACATATAAAGGCAACCTCAAATTTTGAAGGTTCCAGAGTTGAAAAGACTTGGCAAGATATTTACAATTTTCAGATTGTTTATTAGAACAAAGTTCTCAACTAAAATGTGCTTTCAGTGGTTCTGCTGATCTTTTTCTTACTCTCCTTAGAGTAGCATCTTGCTTTCACCATCTCCCCCTGGATCTCACACAGATGAGATTACTGAAAATTACAGCAGGTCTGAATGCTCTTGTCCCCCAGAAAAATCTCACAGCACAGAACAACCCCAAACAAAGATCCTGCATCTCCTCAGAGAGCAGTGGAGCTTGCGCATTCTTCTACCCCACAGGGTGAGGTCTCCAAGGACTTCAGTGATAGAACATCAGGAGGTCTGATCAAGGACTGTTCTCGATAACAAAGCATGGCTGGATTTGAACAAGTTTCTTTACATTTCAAAATCGGCACAGCTGTGATGGTACAAGTGTTGTCGTGACTCCTTGGCCGATCGCCTGCCTCTCAGCCCCAGTGCAGTCAGGCTCTTTCTGGTATGGGAGCTAACTTTTCCAAATGTCCAGGTGTGGGTCCCATTGCAGGCCCCGAGGCCCCATGGAGGGATGGTGATTTGCAGCTCTGCCGCTCCGGAGGCTGCTGGCCCTTGCCATCTGCGTGGGAGCGGCATATGCTATTCAGAGCAGTGTGCGGCACAGCGGGACCTGCAGCCGTGCCGCTGCTGACTGCTCACCTTCAGACATCTGTTACTTCCTACCCAGGAACTGCATATCCTTGTTCCACTGCACACAGCCTTGACACACAGCTAGTTTTCCTCAAAGCTAGTAGGAATACTCAGAAAGTAAGATATCGTTCACCCTGAGTTTGTGTAATTGAATCTATGTGACAAGTTAGTGCACACACATCTCTTCTCCATACCCTTAACTGATGGACAGAGGCAACTTTTTCTTTTTTCCTTTTTTTTTTTTTGTAGTTTTACCTTCATTTTCTAATGTTTTATTAAAAGGGAAAAAATAGAGTTGCTGATCTATCTGTGATTTTTTTTTAAAATTTTTTTTCCCCCTCCAGGACTTTTATCATCTATATTCAGGTTGTCTTTCAGACTCAAGCAGGCACTTCTTTTTAATAACATGAAGCTTATGCTTTCGTTCCTTCTGCAAAAGTTATTAAAGAGTTATGCTTTTCAGTGTGAGTGGAGAGTCTGATGTAATTACATGACTAACAGATTAGCATTTTCCTACATTCCCTGTGCTTCTTATGCAGCCTTCCGTAGACTTGAGTAAACATTGTGGGCTTGGGACTTGAATTAATGTGGTACTTAAAGATGAGTTCATAATGATGGGTGGTAAGGAAGGACAAAGACGATGCATTTAAGACATCTCTTGGGTCAGCAGTGTACCCATACTAAACCAGAATATGTATAATTTTACTTGTGAATTTCAATAGTGAGCAGTGGTGAAGCGCATTTCTTCTTCTGGGGACTGAACATGTTGTGTTTGAGTGGGTCCATTCCTGTGGAGCTGCTGAGCCTGGCCACTCTCCATAACGATCTCAAGCCAGGCTCTTCAATCCAATAGTTTCTGTAGTGCAAGGTCACAAGCTTATGAGAAAAGACATGGGAAAGAACAGTGCAGAGGTGTAACATGGGTAAGGAAGTTAGAGGTTTCAGGAGATGTTTAAAGGATGCTCCCAGGTAAGCACAGAAGTGGGACACCAGGGAAGCAGTCAGCAGAATAGCTGACTTCCAAGCCAAACCATCCTGTGATTTTAAATACTACTTCTCAGGAGCTTCTTTGTCCATGATCTAGTGGTTCTGACAGATTTAGCAAACCTGCTTTGCTGTAAATGACTGTGATGGTAGAGAGTCTTCAGTTTATTTTAGCCAAGTTTGAATTAGTGTTCTGTGATTAGAATTTCACACTGGATGGTATCAAACATATTAGATTGATGATTGCTAAGTGGCAGTATCTTTAACAACTGAAGAGTTACTGTATGGTCTTAATCGTATTTGAAATCTTAGCATAAAATTGTTACTCAGAATTATCATCTTAACCTAAATTGAAGAGGAAGGTCTTAGCTTCATTGCTCACACTGAGGTTTGATGATTTAATTTTATCACACGTTTTGTTTTAATCACTGTGTCTTTTCATTATCAATACAAAGTGAAAAATTTCTATGTAACCATTGGGGGCATGATTTTTATGGAGTCTGTTTTCTCCCAAATTCCTTTAAAATAGCCACCTGCTCACAATTGAGTTTGAAATCTCCTGTTTAACTAAAAAAGTCTGCATAATATTTTAGCAGCTTGTTAACAGGCTTGCAGACAGGTACTAATTACCTCCCAATTTACAATACGTCAGTTTAGCACTATTGATCTGTTAAAAAAATGAAAGTAAACTGAGCAAAAGCCAGTCTTGTTGCTGAAGGAATGATGTATTGATTCCATCTGACAGTGCTTTGTCTACAGATCAATGTAGATGTGCAGTATAGACCAGAAGACTGAGGCGGGGTCACCAAAGGTCAGTAAAAGAACAGGGTGTCCCAGATTACTTGAGACAATGAAACTAACGTATCATAAAGTAGACCTGATTGGTATTTGTAAAGGAATCCACCAGTAACAGGTTTTATAATGTAAGGTAGGAATAATATATTCTATTTTACAATTAGCTTTAGCTGCTATCCATTTATGTGAGTTAAGGCGGATTCAGTGTCTGCTCAGTAACTTGCTGACTGTGAGGAGTCTTACAAGACCGAAGTAAGGAACTGCTTACAGCTCTACATATTTGTGAAATTTGAAAGCTGTACTTCTGAGAGTTGTTAGTCTTTGTAAAAGGTAGTAGAACATTTTAAAATTCAAATATTCAGAAATTCTTAATCCCTGAAAAACTTCAGCCACTTATTTTGATGGTTATAATTGCTGGGTTTGCAGTGCACGGAGACCTAGTTCTATTACATTTCAGCTTTCCACACTGAAAAAAGTAAGTAGGTATGTGCTGGTTTAATTTGACAACAGCACTGAAGTGTACTTGTACCACAGCGTGTTATTCACGTATTTCTCATGTCCCTGATGTCCTCTGAGAGGAAGGGCTTTATGTTTTAAGTAAGGAGGAACACTACAATAATATTATTAATCCCTTACAGCTTTCATGCCTTCTAAATCCTTCTTCGTTCTTCTTTAGAAACGTAACTTTTATGGTAAGAGGGATGTCTGCTCCACACAAGTATTGTAATTTAGGGCTTAATCCCCAAAATTAATGGTTAATCTGCACTGCTGCCTTGTTTTAAGAGCTGCTGAATAGGTGTCATTCAAAACAAAAAAATTGCCTCCAAATCTTTATAATCCACTTTTTTACATCGATGCTATGATTTCCTTAGGTTTTACCATATTTTGCAGCTAAGTGTCTTAACACTGGGTGGCAAAAGGTTGAGAGTAGATGTTCTTCTAACATAATCAGAGAGGAATAATTTGCCACACTGCCACTTTAGCCTCCCCTCTAAGGAATCAGATTTAGCACAGTTTAGAGTTATAGATGCATAGTCACTGTACCTCTTCAAAAGGTATAAGCTGGTTTGGTTCAGAGTGGCTTTGCAGCACAGGAAACAATATCTGCACCTTTTATCTCAATGCCCTTTTTTTGTCTTCTGGGGCAATATACTTTTTAAGGAAGAGATGCAACACTGGTATTTAGTTGAACTGCTTTAAAGAATAAACTTGGTTGTTATATGAATTATTCACAATAGATTGCCTTGGGGACTGCAGGTATTTAAGATGGTCAGATGTGAACTGCCACGACAATGCAAAAGGAATATTTAAGTTTTAATGGAATATGTTTTCTGGGACAGTGCTAGGTACCAACAGTGACGATCTAGCTGACCTAAAAATGACTTAATATAATGCACACTTGTGTCAAAAATTCCTGTTCCTACAATGTACCCTTTGTCTTAAATAAATAAGGATGGAAAAAATAGATGAGTTCTTCAAAGAGCTATTAGTTTTGTGGTTTTCAACTTAGTCATAATTAGAAAAGTATTTCTACTAATTTAAAGTCCAGCAGAAAGGAGATAAAGACACTAAGATAGCTTCTTTTTCTGCTGGTCAATTTTGAAGTTTGCTGCCTATGCAAAGTGAGGCATAGTGGCTATTCTTTGTTGTACTGATGTACTCTATTTGCCTTTGGAATAAACAGTGAATTTAATTTTTTTTGTATGATTAATCCTTTGCCATTTGTATGCATGGTGTTCATCACAATTTGTCCAAGCATGTAAGGTAGGTCAGAAATATCTATTCATTTGTCTCTTTTATGAACATTACCTTATTAACCATGTTGGAAATATCCCAAATAATGCATTCATTAGAGGTACACACTGTCTGAGACAATCATTTCAAAATCTGTCTCCCCAGGGGTTTGGATTTATACATACTGAGTTAAATGATTAATGAAACTGACACGTTTAGTGTTCAGTATTTCAGGATACTGGGAGGTGTTCATCAACATTATGAAGATCTTGATTTAAAACATACAAGTGAAAATTTCTCCATTTTCATTTGAAATTTCTTCTTTCATTTCATTGCAGTCATGATCTACGATATTAACTAAATGCATTTTTCAAGGTGCTGACCCTTCTAAAAATCACTGCTTTTCTTAGGAGTTGATGAGTTTTACTCATTTCACAGGAAAACTTGGTAATTTTCAGGTTTGAATCCACTGAGACCAAAAGCTAGTTGACTAGATAACACAAAACTAGCAGTGCATTTTTGGATATTGTTTCTGATGCATACGTACAGAAACTTTTCTTGTTGCCCTTGATGTCCCTGTCCAGATTTAATTCTATCAGGGCTTTAGCTTTCCTAACCTGATCCCTGTCTGCTCAGACAATTTCTCTGTATTACTCCAAGGCTACCTGTTCATGCTTCCAGCCTCTCTCTGTAGGCTTACTTTTTATATTCCAAGGGCGGCTCAAGGCTGCCCCTGAGTTTCACATTCCTCACTACTTCATCCTTGTTGGCTCTTCTGTCAGTTGGAGAAAAAAAAAAAACGTCATCATGAGATGATAATTTCAAATCAACTGATAATGCATCCCAGGCACCTTCTGCATTGCTTATACCCTGGTGTCTTGTTCCTCCAGTAGATAATGAGGTTGTTGACTCCTCCCATGAGCTCCAGAGTTTGTGAACATGAGGCTGCTCCTATCTATCTATACATGGCCTTATCTGCTTGGTCTTCCAAGTTGGGTGGCCTGCAGCAGACCCCCACTATAGTGCCCTCTGTGCTTGCCTTCCCTTTAATCCTGACCCATAAACTCTTGGTCAGGTCAAGAGTTGGTCAGCTTGGTCATCTTCTCATCCATCCCCCGGAGAAGCTCCAATACACAGTCATTGGCATAGGGTGTGACACCCACCTCCTCTGTGCCTGCCCTTCCTAAAGAGCCTAGATATTTCCATCCCAACACTCCAGTCATAGGAGCCATCTCACCATGTCTCTGCAATGCTGACAAAGTGGCTGGAATTCCATTGTGCTGCACTTCAGCTCTCCTGCTGATCTGTGATCCTTCTCCAGGCTCTGGGCATCTATTGGTGGCTCTGGCATCAAACTGGTAGGAGTGGCATGGATTAAGGTGTAACTACTATAAAATGGGAGGGAAGGAGCCCAGTCTATGTATCGAGAACTCCAGAATTAATTGCTATTTCTAAAGGATGGAAATTAGACAGTATGGGAACAATTAATCCCAAACAGTGTCCTGCTGAAACTGTGGAGAAGATCTGCTTAGCAAATTCCCAAGCCTTTATTTTATCCTAATGAAATTTATCAGCTAATGTAGTACATGTTACCAAAACAAGACCAATATCCTCAGGGCACTGCTCTGGCTATTCCTGTTACTCCCTCAGAGAATGCTCTCAAGTGGCTTGGGTAGAAAAAGACATTTAGAAACCAGGGTCCTGTACATACATTATGTGTAAACGAAGAATACTTTACACTGTTTACATCTGGCTGAGAACCATTTACTTTAATAATGACAAATTACTCAAATCTTGTAAATCATTAACGAGCAATTAACTAACTTTCTAGAGTTTCAGCAGACAGGGCTGTTCTTATCACTGTAACTGCCTAGGAACTTTATCTGCCTCCCAAAGCAGCTGACTCTGTTAGATGCCAATATGTGATAAAGGGCTTTGATGCATCACAGGTGCCTGAGAAAAAGGGACCGATACACAAATTGGCCTTTTCACCTGTTCCTGAGATCCTTTAGAACTGTTGTTGGCTTCTCTCTCAAACACAAGTCTGTTAGAAATAAATTTGTGCAAGTTCAGTGGGAGCCACACAATCAATGAAACGTACTTGTGCAGCACAGTGTATTCTCAGACAGAGAGGGCAACTATACCTTCTCCTTCATTTTGTACCAGTATAAAAAGTGTTTTGGGAAGACAGGATACTAATATAGCATGACATTTTTACACGCAGACCTGAACCGTACTGTATCTTGCATAAGAGAAAATAACATTATTGAGAAAAGGTTTTCAAAGTTTGTTACCTAAAAGTAAGGTCCTACATCTGCTTTAGTTGTGGTGAGTTTAAACAGTGCTAGGTAACAGTATATAGGATTCAAATGTTTATTTAGATGTGTTGTGAGTATGGATTTACTTGATTACTTCTAGACTCCTCTTCGTTAAACTCCCGGCTCACATAATATTATAGCTCAAGAAGCTAAGCCTCCTCCCAGTGAAAGTTATCTCTAAAAAAACCCTCCTATTACAAGTTAATTACCAAACTGTGTGTAAAATGAATGTGTGTGACGTCAAAATAGTTTATTTGAAGAGTTATATATGTTTCTGTTTCCTGAGCTATTTAAAGAAAAAATCCTTTAAAATAGCAGTAGGCACAGGTGAATCTTTTCCAAATTATGCTTTCCAAAATAAAGTTGAAATAGTTCTCTTTTCTGGAAACAGAGTGGCAGCTAAGCTTATTTCTGTGTGGAGAATTGCTGTACACTGTGACTAGTGTTAAAATGTTTGGTTTGTTATAACTTTTTAATTAGGTTGCCTTCCCTATGAGAGAGTCCCACTACAGTCTTAAGAAAATGTTACAGTCTTGGCATAATTTCTCACTTCTTTCACAGTCTTGGGATTCAAAATCCCTACAATGCAAATTAAATCAGGAACACCTCTCCCAGAGAAGACACATAACCTTTCTGAAGTGTGAGTCTGACAAACATGCAACACTGTTCTCTGCTTTATCTTATCGGGCAGGTCTATTCCAGCCCAGGTCTAAGGAGTTGGGCCTCTGCTGTGCCTAACAACCACCTTGGAACAATTTCTCCAAAGAAAATAAATGGTTTTCTTGTCAAGGCCATGGTAACAGAGGAGCTGGGGGCATTGATACTGAAGGGGTCATTTTTTTCCTGTTGTACACTAATTTGAGGGTGACATGTTGTAAATGTTGCAGTTTCATAAGTTGCATGAGACAACACTTTGTCTTTTCCCTTCCAGATATTTTCTAAATGTGTCATCATCAGTCATGTATAAAGCATATAATCTTTTATCATCACTATGCACATTCTGACACTGCAGTGATTTAGTCTTAATATCATCCCTATTACTTTGTAAATGAAAATCCCATATTGTATTAGACACCCAGTATCTTGTTTTCCTGCCTAATCATTTTCTCTGTTTCTCTTCTCCATCATCTAGTGTGGCTTGTTTTTGTGTACTGTGGCTGGCTGGTGAGCTGCTTCAAGGAGTAATTTGGGATGTTAATTTAACTGAAACCAACATTACATCAGTGAAAGTATTATGTGCAAAAAAAAAGAGAGATCATCCAGTGATTTTCCCACAGAACAGAGTTGTGACTGGTAACTATTCTCTAGAGAAGCCACTGAGAATCAGTGAAAGAATTGGACAGCCTTTATAGAGCCAGATCCTTGGGGTATTACTCAAGCAAAGTAACTATTGAAATAACAGGCCCCAAGGCTGAAGTCTTATGTGTATATGTAGCTTTATGCACCGTGAGTATTCCTATTGACTTCAGTGGGATTACTGACAACGAGTATAGTTAAACATGTGCATAAATCTTTGGGGCATACAGGTCTTTAGAGTTTTCTGTGTTTATAACAGAGCACTTCAAGGTTTATTTTGTAGAAACTCAGGAGGAGCTCATTTATCCTCATTGTTTGAGGCTTCTGGACAAGTCAGAAGCGCAGTGACTTGCGCTCCCAGTTTCAACAACATTTTAAAGTAGTTAAAATTTATTTTGCAAATGTAGCTGTAACAATTAACATGTGGCTTTAGCCTTTATATGAAATACAGGCAATTCCTGGTGGTTTAACTGGCATTTTGAGAGAGAGAAAAACATGCCATGTAATTACTGAATGTGCCTTTCACGATGTAGATACACACCCAGGCACCCATGCACACGTGTGCAGTATTTATATACTCTCCTTGGGAAGATGGGAGGGGTTTTTTTAACTTATTTTTACCTTTTCCTACATTTACGAAACAGTCTAAGTAAATACAAGCAAAATGTCACTTAGGAATTCTTCATGGTTCTTTTAAAACATTGGATGAAACAAGGTCACCGCACAGGCAGTTTTAGGCAGCAGAGTTTTTAGAGATTGCAAGTGTGAATTACCATAAAAGTGGATTTGCCTAAATACTAAAGGTGACTTTTAACTGAAAAGCTATAAAGTACTTTGCTTCAATACTAAAGATAGCTTTTAATTGAAAAGTATATGTGAACCTACAAAGCAAGGTTAACGCTTAGTGGTATAATTTTATACATGCACTTTGGCAGTCACAATGGCTTTGATTCAACCTTGACTTCCTACAAGATCATAAAAAGGCAAAGAATAATTTGTTATAAAAGAAGTGAGAAGTAGACTACAAATATGAGTTGCATAACAAATTCTGAAGATGAAATGGTAGTGTTCAAAGGAAATGTAGCATTTTATGCCAGTGCCATAATTCTCAGACAATGTTACAAAGAAAGAAATATGGCCTGCAATTCGACCCTCCTCTTCCTCCCCACTGCAGCTCTGTAATGATGTTTAAAACTTTATAGCTAGGTTAAAAATGTTTTTTAAGAAACACAGTGTCCTGTGCCCTTCTACAGGGTACTGAAATCCTAATCACCTTGAATGCTCTGAATAACTCTGCCCATTTCTTGCCATGGGACAACTAATAAGCAACTGGTACTTCCATCTTCACTTTTGGGGGAGCCCCACACAACTTGCTTTTTGGGAAATCTGACATGCCAAGCAGCTTAAGATGAATGCCCACATCCAGTCCTGCCCCTTTTCATTTCTGCATCCAGCTGCTGAAGTAGTGGAAAGCCTTTAGTGAGAGCAACAAACACCCAGTACTCCAATGAAAACAGGAGAAGATACTGCTTCTCCTCTTCATTCATGAGCTGAAATAACCAGGCTCTACTGTTTTGTTCTCACTAGATATTACACTGCCAAGAAATAGAGAAAATCTGCACAATCAGGACTTTTTTTAAAATTAAAACAGAGGATGTAATCCAAAGACTGTAACATCTACTTAGCTTAGAGGATTAATGAGTATGACTCAGAGGAATCAGTTCTCAAACTCAGTTACCCCAAGGTGTTTTCTTTGGAGTCCTGTCTTGATTTGTTAAGTTGGTGAGAGAAGCTTTTTATTAGAGTAGATCTAAGGGATCTTTGAAATTAAATATGTCATAGCCTTTCTTGCTGATACTGAGAAGAGATCACTGAATTATTTGCTAATTGTCAGAAAAAAACTATATTGATTTACATGTGTGTACGTGTATGCCTCTGTGTGTGTGTGTGTGTGTGTCTGGCAGTAGGCCACCAGCTATTTCTCAGTAGCATTTAATGCTGAGGAATCTCTTGGGAAGACAAGAAAAGAAAAAAAAAAAAGTAAAGTAAATTTGTGAGTTAAAGCCAAAAGTGAAAAAAGCATTATGTGGTGACACACAACTGGCAGGCTGCATGTTTTGATGGTGCTAGTAAAGGGTTGTCAGAGAGGAAGTAATATATGCTAGCTCACAGTAATAGTCTAAACTGAAGCCAAATGCATCTCTTACATGCACTCCATGTGCTCGTATCATTTATTGTGACTTTTACTGGAAAATTTTAGCTTATGATCTGGAACTTCAACAGAATTTCATATTTCTTTGGAGAGAAAAAAAAAAAAGCCACTGAAAGCCTCTTAAGAATACATGATATAGACAAAGTATAGTGTGTTTCTGTAACAGGGGATATGTTATTTACTACTGCATTTAAGAATTTGTCCCAAAAATGCCATATTAGATTCAACTTTTAAAATGTTTTTTTTAAAGTTTTGGATAATTATATTAATGACTTCTATTGGTAACTGAACATTTCTTAATATCATTCCATGTGTAAAGCCGTATATACATTTATATGTGCATACAAGTTTAGGTATGGGGCATTTGTCTGTTTTACTTCAGAAACAGAAGTGGTTGCTGTTGACAAACAGTTCTCTATATCCAGTCATGGTGGTTGTAAAGCTGTGGCAGATTCTCTCTTGTAATCTAACTGGTACTGCAACAATGAAGTGCTCTCAAAAAATAATACATGAGCAGCAGTGTGTTGGTAAACAACGGTGCCTCAATAATTTTGAGGAAATTTAGGAGGATATAAATATGGGAAAGAATGGAGAAAAATCCTGCTGGATGACTGCTGCAGAGTTTTTATACAGGGAAAAAACCTATTCCCATATGTCCCCAAATACGCATTAAAACCAATGTACCTCTTCTTTGACATCTGTTAGAACAGAATGAGTCCATTTGAAATCCCCCAAACACTCACATAGTGACAAAGTGTAGTAAATGAAGCAAAATGGTTTGGGGAAATGAAGATGTGTAAACAAGCCAGTCAGATGTAATTTACTTTCTTGGATCACTCTGGTTATTTTTTTCTGGTCTGGCTGTATGAAGTCTTTGTGCACAAAGCTGTATTTACGGCACTGAACGTAGATTTTCCACCTTAAAGGCTGTTTGAATCATGGCTGTTTGGAGCTGTCTCAGTTGTGTTTGTCTTGCAGTAGGCAGTGCACTCACTTAACAAAACCAAGTATGTAAGGTTCTTCAGTGTTGTCACTAGTCACCAGGCTATTAGTGGGGGCCTCTTTATGTGTGCTCTCAAAATATTTGCTGTTCTCTCTTAGCAGGCACCACTTTGCTGCATGTACCTACGTCAGGAGCGCATCACATTTACTTGTTTTTTTTTCCTTTGGATACCCAGTAATGACTTTTGTGTCACTTTGTGTTCATGCTCCTTTTGACTGCAGTAGAGCTCAAGCTGCCAGAAAATTCCCAAATAAGAACCTACATGATGCTGTTTGGTAAACTCCAGATAGTTGCCATAGAGGGCCTTCCTTAACATCTGGAGTATTGATTTCTTATGCAGTAGCGCTCCCCTTTGTTTTCAGGAAGATGTGGGGGGAAACAACTTTAGTCAACAGTAGGTATATTTTTAATCACATTTCAGCACATTCTTGCCCATATTGTGGTTAATATTTTGGAGGACACTGACCAAGAAGAGAGTCAGATATTGTGATGTTTACAAACTAGTTTATCCCCAAAATGAATTAAAGTGTCACTCAGTAAAGCCTGTGACTAGCCTGTTGTTGAGCATCCTTAGCTGGCAGTGGAGTTTGAGGGTCAATGAGTATAATGTGATTTATCCCTGACTTCTGTGAAAAAAAGGCTTGCATGAAATTTTGTGAACGTCTTCCTTTTCTCATCTCTTCCCTTTCAAAGATTAACACAAACTAGAATGCAATAGGGAAGCAAACAGACAGTTATTTATAACTCTTCCCCAAAATTATGATTTTAAGGAAAGCATCTTTATATTGGTGATTTCACATATATTTACAGTTGTCATCAGTGTTTACAGCAAGCTTTGAACTTTCCTGACAGCACACCATTTTTAAATGTATAGTTGTGCCTGATACCATTTTTCTCTGCATTATCTGCTTTCAGCAACTGCTATTTTTCTTTCCTGTAGAGTCATTACTAATGAACTAGATGTGTGCATCTGAATTTGAAATCGTTAAAAAAACCCACCACAAACCAGAAACCAAGCACAGAATCTATGTCTTATAGTTAAAATTTATTTTTCCTCTCAGCTAAATTGTCTCCCATTATTCACATTTCAAGCATCTTTAATGTAACCTGTGAGCAAGAAGAGTTCCAAGCATACAAACAAAGGGTATAACAGGAAAAGTATAAAATTATCATGCAGGTCCCTCAGTAAGGAATGTTTGACATATATATTTTCTTTAGCATTCTGAACTTTGATTTTAACTTAGGTCTCGATAGACCGGTATGTTAAATTGCATATTACTCACTGAAATCCTAGTACCACTTGCAAGGAGTGCATTTTTGAACATGGCTTAAAGCTGAGGATTGTGACTGCTTGGTACATTTAAAACATACTTGAGGAAAACATTAGAGTTGGTAGAATGAGAAGGTAGTCATTTAGGCTCTGAGGATAGATCTGCCACTCATGTGCTGTGCAACCTGTCTACTGTTCTTATATAAAAAGGCAGGAAGAGTGAACTCAGGGATGCGAAATGGTTTACATACTTGGGCTTTAGTGTGAAAAGGCTACTGATAATGGTACCAACATTAATGTACCTTCTTATTTCCTGACAGCAGCAGTAACCAGCTTTACCAATCCCTATCCAAAAATGGTCTGCATTTTGATTTAATCAGGTTACTTTGGAATATTGCTTAAGGGAAAATCTAAAAATCCAGTGTGAAAAGTTTCATTGTATGGGTGATTTCCTTTGCACAAACCTGTAGTAATTTCCATAGGTGATGCGTGAACAGACTACTGCCAAGATGGTCTTTTGTGGTTTCAGGATGGATATAACAATTTAATGTCCTGTTCATGTTAAATATCCTTAGAGCTGGTAAGTGTGGAATTGAAAATATTTCAAAATATAGTTCTTGTTTTCAATGATACTTTAAAACCACAATAACTTTGCCGAAAGGACATTTGATTCTAAAGCCTGGAGCACTGAGAAGCTGAGAGGTCCTTATAAAAGTCAACACTTAGGAGTTTTATAATCAGTGAGAACAGAATAATGTAACAGATTACTTGCGTAGGCTCTTACTAATGTCTGTTTGAGAGAGACAAGTATGATAAGACATATGCATATGTTTTAATTACGAAAATACATATAAGAAGAAAAATAATGCATTGACTGGGAAGTTTGTCTATTTGGCTTTAGTGTATGTTCTGCAAATGACTTTATAAAAGGTACTTTTATCCCCCCAGTTGGGAACTGACCTTTCTACAAATCAGATTTGGAGGGGCAAATTGGGTATTTTAGCCATCTGGCAAGGATACATTGAAAATCATAAAATATGTATGTGTTTTGGGTTCCCCCCCCCCCCCGCCCCCTTCTCTTTAATGATAGGTCTGTATCCTTTATTAAAATTGTGGTTCAATCACATGTCTATCATAGCTGAGTGGAAAGTCTCATAAAACCACCTTGCTGGTACCTTTTAACACTAACAGCCTTGCAATGTTTTGGTTGTATTGAATTCCAGCTGCTTATAACCTGTGATTATAAGTGTTTAATACAGCATCTGTGTGCTTAGCTTGCAAGTTTTTTATATAAAGTTATTGCTGTGTAAAAATGGTGTATATTTGTAATCCAGTGACTAGCTAGCCTCTCAGACAAGAAAAGCAAGACGGCTGGCAATTTACCCATCTCTTCTACTACTGAAAGAATGCAGTCAGGTTCCTTGAGACAGTGAGAACAGTAAGATGAATTAAATATGCTTTATTTTGCTTTGTCTGATGGCTTCACTCTTGTATTGAAAATGATTTTTAGGAAAATAGGATTGAGACCCACATTCTGGATCAATAAATCTATTCTCCAGCTATTCTGGACATGACATTATATCATCTCTTTTGCAAAGTTATTGAGTGAGCGCCATCTGAAAATCTGTGTTATTCCTCCACTATGCTTGTTAGAAAGTAATTTCAGGATCTGATAGCTTTAATAGTTTGGGGCTTTCTAATCTCCAACATAAATTTATTTATGGCCAACCTTTGACTCTCCCGTCCCCCTCTCCCCCCCCCCGCCCCATGTATGTCCTAGTTTAAGTAGGTTTTTTCCTTCATGTCTTGGTTTGTTTTTTTAACAGGGACAGTTATTGATTTTGTATTATAACAAATACAACATTCCAAATTATGTCTTGAAGACAACCTCATATAATATAGTAACAGCTAAATTAATTTAAATCCCAGAAAATTCTGTCCACAAAACTCACATCTTTATTTCTTTTATGAAAAATTTTAGAAGAAATGCAGAATATTGCTGTTCCATTTCACTGAAAGGAAGCCCTACTGAGGAATGCAGCATTGCTGCAAGGGGTTGAGCAAAACTCAGCTTGAATCTGATTCTGGTTCTGGAATTCTTCCATTAGCTTCAGTGTGGCACTATCAAGACTCATGTTATTAGATAAGCCTGTAATGACAAGAGAAGGCAATATTTTGGCTAGGTACTGTGGCTCATGCAGTGATAGGAGGAGAAGAGGCAACAAATCCATGCCTGGGATAGTGACCCTACATTTAGCACAGACGAGACAAACTCATAGATACAGGTGGTGAAGTATACATTTTCTACATTTATAGCTGTTACAGAGGGTCAGAAAGCTGTTAGAGGAGAAAATGGAGAGAAGTACCATGAGATTGAGACATTCAAAAGACTTAAGTGCCACTCAATTGCCTTAAGGCATCCCCATTAAACATAATTACCCTACTTACTAAGCACCAATCATAGCTATTAAGTATCATTGGGTTTAAATTAGTTCCCTGGGAGACATCCCGTTTAAGCGGATTTCCCAGTTAAGCACAGGAAACTTTTTTTTAATCTGTCCTTCCTCTCCTCCTCCTCCTCATTTTACCTGCTGTAGAGTTGGTGGTTTCATAACTTACTCAAACAAAAGAATTCCTGATGCGTTTCTTAGGTGGACGAAGGCAAGAGAAATGCAATGCTTGGCTTACACTTCCAAAGGAAGGAGCAGAAGGATCAATTCCTTCCGTGTTCAGTGAGGAAACTGCTGTGTAGATGACTGGAAGTGTTTAGGTTTCCCTTGCTTCTCTCCATCCATCTTTCCTACGTTTCTTCTCTTTGTGTTTTCAACTCTCTACAGGATCTCAGCGTTCATACAGAGTGCTTATTCCTTTGAAGTATCCATAGATTATTATCATATACATTCTCCTAAAAGTTCATCAGATGTGGTTATTCTGATTTGTCTGTCATCATGTAAGGCAATTCTTCCAAAAGACAGTCACAGCATAACTGAGGCTGAAGGGGACCTTCAGAGATCTCTACCCCAGCCCTACTAAAACCAGGTCTAAATAGGTCCAGTTGCTCATGGACATATCTACCTGAATCTTGAAGGCCTCCAAGGATAGAGATGGCACAGAATCTCAGGGCAACTTGTGTTTGACAATCCTCATCAGCAGAATTTTTTCCTTATAGCAAATCACAATTTCTCATGCTACAACTTACATCTGTTACCTCTTGTCCTATTGCCATACACCTCCAGAGTCTGTCTTCTCTGTATCCTCTGGTCAGACAGTTGTAGACAGCAATGAGGTCGCCCCTGAGTCTTCTCCAGACTGAAGAGACCCAGCTCCCTCAAGCCTCTCCTCCTATCCTATCTCCTGTATCCTGGGCTTTGTCTTCTCACCAGGTCAGTTGCCTTTGCTGGACTCATTCCTGTACTCCCCTCTCTCTGCAAGTACTGGGGAGCCCAGAATGGGACACGGTGCTCTAGCTGCAGCCTCAGCAGTGCCAAACAGAGGGAAAGGATCACTTCCTTTGACCTGCTGGCTCCTCTCTTGCCAACACGATGCAGGACGTAGTGGGGCAGGGGAGAACTTCTGCCTTGTGGCACCAGTATGAGGCTGGACTTGGGTTGCTCTTTCGGCTGCTGCCACTGAATGTGTGTACATATATTAAATGCATTGCGTAAAGGTGAAAGGAAAAAAAGTTTTGTTCAAGAAGATGCAAATTAAATGTTTAATCTAAGCCTGTGTTTTACTAAGATTTCTTCACACCTTAGAATGAAGGAGGCATGCCGTCACCTGCTAACAGTCAGTGTTAGCTATTACAGTAGCCGAATCTTTACTTTCAGTGGTCAAGATAAGGATGACTTAGACTATAAACTTCTAATTCTAAAATAGGAAGGCATTTAGTACCTTTTGAAGTCAGGGACAACATTTCTAATAATCTAAGCTTAAACAGCCATATATGAAAGAAATTATTTTAGTTGGAAGACCGGGATGAGTTTTCCTTCTTGTATTTAAACTGTATATAGTTTAACTAAGAAAACTGTGTAATTTACCTTGAAAATGAAAATAACAGCCCCCCCTCCAAAAAAAATCTAGATGCTTCTCATCCCTTACTGTCTTATACAAGCAGTGATTTTCATAAAAATCAGTCTCTCCCCCCCCTCCCCCTTAGATAAAGACTACTATTTTCTTGTTTCTCTTCTTATTGGTGTTTTTTGAAACCATTACATTCAATTGCCTTGAAAGTTTTTGCTAGGAGAGTTGCAAGGATTTTATTTTCCATTTGAAGAATTTTAGCCCTTTTTCAATACTTTCTGCATTTTTGCTAAACTTTCTTATGCTCTTTTGGGTTTATTCTTCTTTACCATCAGGACTGCTTTGCAACGATAGCTGCTACAGCGTCTGCTAAATCTGTTCATGTCTTAGAGCAACACAAACTCTGGAAGGGCTTGTCTGCCGAAGCATTACTGTCTAGCTAGCAGCTTGCTGCACTTCAAGATTTCCCTTTTCCATTCTTCCTGGTGGATGTGCAATAGTTTAAACAGCAAGTCTCAAAGGAGTACTTTAATTTAAAGAGCTTATCTTCAGTGGAAAATATTTTTAATGCAAATTTTAGCCCCTACATTAATGAAAATGAAGCAAAAAACAGTGGTTATTTTATGCCTGCCACGCTGGATACGTTACTGATTCAGATATGGACTAAACACTTATCTGTTTAGTACCTATATTACTTAAATATTAGGTGGAAGTTGACTAGTATGACTCTCATTAAAGTTATTAGAAGATAACTGCTTTCTAATTATGATGTGATTATAGTTTCTGAATGATTCGCCATATACATGTGCCAGCATTTCTGGTTTACATCCAGGAATAGATTTCAGGTGCAAGCTGCAGGCGAGATATTAAGGTGAGAGTTGAGGGAAAAAAAGGCTGAGTTTCAGAACTGTGAAAGCAGACAACCTCTCTGAAATGCAGCCATAGCCTGGGATATTGGGGGTTCGTTCTGCCAGGCCTCTGCAGTGTCTTAGCACTACTGGCATTGTGTTTAGCACAAAATGTGAGATCCTGTGAGCATCAGTAAAATTGTTCTTGGAACAATCTTGGGGAACAGTGGTCCCTAACTCAGTACTAATGAAGTAACTTAAATAGTAACGGAAAGATAATGTTAATTCCCAAACAAGCATGTGCACATGACAGATATTCATGACTTCTCTTGAAGAAAGCTCTGCTTCTCTATCTACGGTTGAGTGTCAGGGCAAAATTTTAAAAACCCTTTGCCATAGGCTTTTGAACTATGCACATATATCTGGGGTGTAAATAAAAACACTGTCCTGGAGTAAAAACTGGAAAATAGAACCAGAACTAAGATTAGAAATATGGAATTATTTTTCATCACAATTACAAGATTGAAAATGAACTGCCTTAAGTTGTGCGCTAGTTCCAGTGATATTTAACATATATATTAAAGAACTTGGAAGGAGGATGAGTGAGGTAAAAATAATTATCTTTCAAAAGATTAGGTGCTTGAACAGTATAAAAAGACTGATGAACTTTACCAAAACATAACTCGATGAAAAGCAGTTCCTTGCTATTGAAAAGATCTTACAATAAATGTTTCGAAGTTATTTTTTTTTGTCTTAGCTTCAAGTCTTTATGGATTTACCAGAGTAGATAAAGATCTATACATGGTAAATTTAGGTCTACTGATGTATGTTAGTGTGTACACTCAAAAAGCACAAACTTAAGATCCTCTAAATAGCCTGCAATTGCTGTAATAGGAGGAAATGTACAACTTGGGGAAAAGGGAATGATGATAGAACTCTCTTGTTTGCAAGGTGGATGATGCCTTTAGCTAGAAGTATCATAATTTTGGGGGATAAGAAGGATGGTCACTCCCCTTCCATTTGTAGAGGTTCTGATGTACATTTGATAGGCCTTTTATCCTACATCAGATCATTCACAAGTAGTTTCTCCAGTCTACAAACACTGCCTTGTGATTTTAAGAGTCAGCCTAACTTGCGGGCTGCCCACTCACTTAACTACTGGACTTGTCTACTCTTCTTTCAGCTTTCACCTTCCTTGCTCCTACTTTTGATCATTGTCTGTTCCTGCATTGTCTTGCTCTTCTGTTGACTAAATCACAAGGGAATATTTTAGCTATCAAAGAGGAAAGTTGAACACTCCCTAGCAGAGGGATTTTTGTACCGATTATGGGCCTCCAGAACCAGCCAGCAATTTCCAAGTGAGAAGCATGAAGTGATGAAGTGCAGGGAGCACAGTAGCAGTTTGCACAGTGCTTCCACCTTATATAGCATCTGTAGGGCAAACTGAATGCTGAGATAAAGGGAGAAAGAAGGAAAGAAAACAAAAGAAGGAAAATCCATATTTATTTAATCAGGAATTTTCTCAAGTTTCTTTCAAGGGGCTGGCGGGCCTGAATATAAGATATACATACACCTACACGCTCAGGGCATCAGGAGTTACAGTATGGGGACATGGAAGTATCTTTTATACAGATGGAGAAAGCTGAAACATCTCAGCTTCCTCAGTGGGGTGGCAGTTGGCAAAGAATAAATTTATTTTTTTTTTCTGAACATGTTCAGTCAAGCAGCAAGGGTTCTTTCTTCACAATTGTTTTTTGTCTCTAATGTTCTCTTTTCAGGTGCACTGATGACTAGAGAAGACAGGTTTTCAAGTTCTCTTGTGCAATGGAGATTATGCATTTTTTCCATGAACAACAGTACTTCACTTCATGTGAGGCCTAATACGCAGAACATTTCTCTCTAAGGAGCACCTTGGTACTAGGGATCGGGATAAAGCTCCAGCACCATGTGCTCCTTTGTACTTGTATCCATTTTATAAATGGTTGCTCCTCTGATTTCAGTACAATACTGACGTATTTCACTTTAGTAAGAGGGAATTTTTTTCCCTTTTTCAGTAAACAGTCTTTTTTCTACTATACATTACCTTCATTAACTGGATGACCCTTTCCTATAATAAACATCAACACACATATCAGTGTATGTTTCTTTGGTTGAACACAGCAAGGTTTTAGCTCAACACTGGTGTTCATACATCTGAAAACGAACATGAAAACAAACAATTCCAACATACTACCTCATATCTGTATGTGTTAAAAAGCTTTCCTGTACTTAGAGCAGCTATTTATCAGTTTTATAATTATTAGGAACAAAATAGTAATTATACCACTCTTTCCTTGGCCATGGGGAAACACCCCTAGTTAAAAGGAGTGCTTTGGAGGATAACAGATGTTTTATCTCTTGGCCTCTGACTTCAAAGGAAAACAGTTATCTGGGAGGCGGAAAAAAAACAAGCAGCAGTAATCAATTGTACTGTCATATTTTGTGAGCACGGCAATTGCTGACTCAGCTGCTTAATATAAAGCATCAGAGACTACCTGTTTGGGCAGGCTTAAAATCTTTCAAGTAATGGCAAGATGCTTGGAATGAAATGCTAAAATTAATCAGTTTGCAGGCATTTTGGGGGTTCAGGGTTTTGTGTTTTTTTTTTCAACAAACTTCGTTCTACTGCTTATGACTTCCCACAAGTAGAGACTGAATGCCTCTCAGTGCATTTCAGAACACTGGCTTATCGTACGGAAAAACTATCTGTTTCCAGCAGAGCATTTAATTAAATAAGTTGTAGCAGGTAGATAAAAAAAAAATTGAAATGCTGATGTAAAGCAGAGCTGAGGGTTTTTTCTTATTTTCTCTTTATTTCAAGCTTTGGTAAGTATCAAATCACCTCCTTTGTACCCCAAAAATCTACCACAGCTTTTTATCCTTTCATTATTGTTTTTCTTCTTTTCCCTGGAGTTTTCTTCAAGGGAAAAGTGGATATTATGATATTTGAATGCTTACACTAAATACAGAGAAATAATGTAATTCTTACATACAGAGACTAAGGGACAAAATGGCAAGGGCTTAGTCTTGAACATTTGTCATTTTTCCATGGCAGGCACAAGTTATTGGTTGCTGAATGCCTAGTTAAAAGGAAGTGTGTTACTTTGCTATATTTTTCTAATGAAGGAAAACAAACAACTCAATTCTGTGTTTCTTTAAAGTGACCAGAAAGATCATACAATTAACAAGTAATATTCTCGGAGCCATTCATCCAGCTGAAGCAGTTAAATAGTAGAAAGGAAAAACATTAATTTCAAGCTCCGTTGGTAACTGGGAAAACAGTATTTGCTAAATCATACAGGAAAAAATTGTATTAAAATTTTTAATTGCAATACTTTTTTAAAAGACTAAGAAGGTACAGTATTAATTAAAAATATTTTGTAAAAACACACATGCTGATACTTTGTTCTTGTGTAACCAGATCACCCCAGTGCTGCAAATACATCTCTTCATAACTGTGTTTAGATGTGAACCTAGACAAAACCAGGATGAATTTTCTATACTTTCACTTAGTCATCTGCTCATTAAATCAGCCTTTTCAAAAAGGTTGAAAAGCATACCCTGTCAAGGAATCTTTGTCTCTTTTACTTCTCACCCTATCATCTCTCCTTTTTCCTTCCCCTTCCTCACCTACTTCTTTGTGGTACCTGCACAAACAATTTAGCATCCACTTTGAGCCCTTGGGAATACAGTAAGCCCAAACCTGGGGTCTCTTTTCTGTGGCTGCCTCTACTTCAGCACAGGCGCCGTTGTCCATAGGGAATGGCAGGTGGAGATGCAGCGCGCAGCCACATTTCGGCCTCCTGGGGAAACCTGGTGAGTTTGCTACAGGAAGCAGGTACTGGCCTAGGATGCAAGCTGATGGGAGGGTGAGGCTGAGGCCACTTTGCTGGAATAGGTGTAGGGTTAGACTGCAGTTCAGGTTGGAGCATGGAGTTATGCCATCACACATGCATGCAAATAGGGCAGTGGGAAGGCAGAGCATATGTGAGCACTGTGCTAAGAGAGGAATATCAGAGGAATTTAGGGTAACCTAAATGAATGGAGAATTGCCGAGTTTTCTTTTTCAGTAAAACATATATAGCAGGGTGTTTAAGTTCTGGAACAGAACTTGGGAAAGAACTGAAAAAAATGTTGCATATGGTTTTCAACTGAGTCTTACTTCAGTGCTCCATATGAGAGAGGCAGCTGGAAGGCATTGGCAGCCTTGCTTTCGGAAGAGCTCTGCTTTTTTTTTAAGGTAATTTCCTTGGGCCATTTAGGCAAGCAGTTTCCTTTCCATCTGGCATTACTGTGTCTCATCAGTGCACCCAACCTAACTCCAACCCCTCCTCAGTCTTTCTGAGCTTTTATTTTAAGATTACTGGATGAGTAGGTATACCAGCAAGATTACTCATATAACTTTAAAGAGGTGCAGTGGAGAAGCTATCTGTATATTACGGTTGAAAGAATAGCAGTACCATTTTTTTTCATGACTTACTATTTAAGGTGGAGACCATAATGCATTTTGGGAGAAGGATAGAAAAAAAATCCAGTCAATTTAAGCATAGTCATCACTCCAAGTAGCCATAAAATTGGAATGTTAATCAAATGAGTTATTAACATTGCTAGCTGGATGCATTCTGTGCATTTGGTACTGTAACTTCATTAACTGTCTACACTAATTTTTAAACAATCAGCCTCAGTCCAGCTGTCCTCTTTGGGTATGTCTGAATGACAAAGACTTTAGTCTATGGTAGCAACATGATGTAAACTCTCCCAGGACTCCTTGCAAATATGCCAGAGTTGCTACTGAGTACTAAAACTCATGCCGTTCTTCTTGACTCTATAGTTGGCCGGGTCAGCCAGATTAGTCTAATGTAAATACATATTGCGCTTAGTTCTTAATGCATCTCTGTGGCTGTGCCCTATAATTGCAGCTGGTATATGATAGATTCTTTGTTTGCACTGTGCTTTATTCTTTTTCTATTTGAATTCAAGGCAGGAGGCAGAAGTACATGTTTTTGGAATCAAATGTGAAAAGCACTTCTAGCAGATGTTGATAATTGTGTGGTACTTTTGGCTGTGTTAGAGGAAAGGATGAACACAGCTGGTTGAACTGTATTTACTGAAAATAAAATGCTGTGAAAAGTTCTGCTTATTTTAGTATAGTGATTAGGCTGAGGCAATGAACAAGTATTTGAACAAAAAAAAAGTTTTAAAGTTTGGTTGTCAATTGTAAAATACTATTTTGGAGTTGAGAAATAATCTAAATTGACTGCAAGTCATATTGCCTTGTTTTTGGAAACTCGTTGGCTTTATCTTTCCTGTCCTTTTCACCCTTTTATCTCCTGTTAGATTGTTGTTCCAGAACTGTACAGAGCTCAGAGACGACCTTCAATAATCCTTCTAAGTGTGTATACCTTCGTCCTTATATATAACAAATGTGGTCTGCTGTTTCAGTATCAATATCCCAATTTGAAGGGGTCCTTGTGGCATATCTCAGCCATATTTATCCTTTGGAAAATACTTTTGCACTGTTCACTGATTTCCCTTTACTTTCAGCATATTTCAGCTTTGAACCCATTAATATACATATTGAACACCTGTCCTGTTTCAGATCCCTGAGGTACCCAACTCTTCCCTTCTCTCAAGTTGAAGAAGCAGCCGTTAGTTGTCACTATTTGTTTTGTATCACTGTTTGTTTTGTATCCATAACTAAAATCTTCCTCTTACCCTATGGTTATCTATATTCTTAAATAGTTTCTTGTGAAGGATCTTATCACAGGAAAAAACCTCACTTATCAAGTGGAAATCACAGTGGATTTTCCATTTTTCCTAGTCTTTCTTGAAAATCCTTTTTAATAGTTACTTTTCAAAACATTTTAATTATTAAATATGTTTTAGGAATACCTATGGGGTAAAAATATGTCTGTCACTTTCTGTAGTGAATATTAATATAAAGACATTTCTCTTCCCTGCAGTCAAGGCACTGCCTCTGATCAGCAGTGCTGCATTGGGCGGAGAGCACCAAGCACTTGTTCAGCCCTAATTCTTTACTGCTTGTGCATTGTTGCATTGTTGTACAGTATGGCAGGAAGGGAGGATTTGCCAGAGCAAAGGAGGACAGGGGACATGTAGCCCAGCTTCTTTGTAGCATTCCTCAGGGCTTTTTGCAGGCTTTGTGTATCAGGATGCAGCAGCATCTTCATGGCTATGTCACTCCCTTCCACATGGTAACTGCATGGGTCTCTGCCAGCTTGGTCTTTATTTCCCTACAAGGCTTCAAATCACGCAGGATTTTTCTACACTAACTAGCAAATTTCCCATTGCAACGTGTATTAGCTGCAATGCATTTCTTATTCTAGACCCTCAAGTAGTATTTCTGCATGCCTTCAGACGCTCTTGAACCATTTCATTTTAGGGAGTGAAGTAACCAGTATTTCTTCTTTCTTCCTAGGAGTCAATGGGGCTTGTTCAGAATTTGCAGTTTCAGAGTCTTAAATATGAAAACATTTTAGATTTTCAAAGTTCAGTTTACCATTGCTAATAGCTTTGTCAAAAGATATGATGATGTTCAAATCTCTTACTGAAGTTATGGAGAAATCCTGATAGTAACCAAATCTTCAAAAGCTACCTCTCTCTCTAGCCCCCATTGTATATCTCTCTGTGAAGGATTTGGTCACAGATAAAAACTCGAAGCCTGCATTTCCACGTGATAGACTTATTCCTTTAATTACTGATTGTCACACTCCATGAAATATGGGTCTGTTTCGCTAGAAGTTCCATAACAGTGAAGTGAAGGAGACTCCATGGTTGGATATCAGCTTTATCTTCATTTTCCACCTCCCTTCCATCTGGGGAAGAACACTTTCTAATTACTTCTTGTTTTCCAGATCATTCGTGGTCTTTGTTCCCATGCTGAGTGGAGATTACACTCTCCTATTAGCCATTTTAAGGTCCAAGGAATGCCAGCCATGCCATGTGTGAGCAATCTGCGGGCACCATTAGCACTGCTTGAGTAGTTCTTGATAACACTCACTATGAAGTCAATTAAAGACGTCAGGGGGTGGGCTGGACTGCTTCTTTTTACTAACAACTCTCATTAGGGGGTGGAGGATGGGGAGCATGAACAGGTGATTTTTAGTATTTTACATAGGAAATGGCCAAAATACCCATACTGGCTTTCTCCTTTGTTTGGTGTTGATTCCTTCTCTTTCCCTCCCTTACCTATTTGTGAAAAAAGTCTCTGACAGATCTTCCACTTTACAAAGTCTGAAAGAGGCAGTAGCTATGAATTCGACAAAAGAAATCTAGATATACAGCTAAGACCACAGGAATCAGATTAGTGTTTCATAAGTGAAAAGACATCTTGGGCAGTCATTTTTCAGAACATACTCTGATCACAGAAAGCTCCCCTCATTGTGGTTTGGGCTGAGGTGAAGACACGCTGTCTTGTTATAGAAATTTTAGTACTGTGCACCTTGGGAAACTTGTGAGTTTATGAATATCCAGAAATATGAAGATGTTTAAAGAATTAGGTAGAATATGACATAATTGTCCCTGTATTTTTATAAAAGCCTCTAGCAGCTGTGAAACTGTATCACTAGGGAGTGAAGCTGGTGTGTGCTACATACCACTGGCAGGTAACTCCTAAGATGTAAGAACAGGTTCTTCATAAAAGAAATAGAATAAGAAAAAGAAATGTAGAATATAGAATAAGGTGCCTATAAGCTATAGTAACAAAGAATTGACACAGAGTTCGTATTTTTTCCGCGTGCTTTGAAATAACATCTAAGGGCAGATATTATCACTTACCAGTTAACCTAATTTTATAACTATCACACAAAAATATTAGGAAAAGAGGTTGTTTGGGTTCGCTTTTTTGTTTTGGTTTGGTTTTTTTTAGCAAGAAATCCAGATTGTGATCTTTTCTGCTGTTTTGATTTTTGGGGGGTTTATGACGATTTTATTTCCTTTCTGCTGTGTGTTATTTTTTCATTATTGTTTTACAGATTTTCTAGTGGGATATGGGAACGGACAGTTCAGCTTTCCTCTTCCAAGGTTTTCCTTTGAGTAAAGACAGTGAAAGCCTGAAACTTAGAAACTGAGTCAGGTTATGTGCTTCTGCTCTCAGACCCATTGTTAGGACTGAGATTGAATCCAAGCAGGCAATGGAAAGGATTCCAATGTTTTTAACAAATGTTATTCCATAGCACGGAAGTTGTATCACCCAAGCATCTCTAGTCTTGACATGGTGTAAAAATGAAAACAGACCCCACAAAATCCCTATTCAAGTCTGCCATTTTCCTTATATGACCCACAAGATGTTCAGGTGCCCTTTTGATAAGCTAAAAGCCATCATCCGTTTGGAACTGGCAACATGTATAACTTCAGTGGGAAGGCATGATGTCAGGATGTGCTCTATGGTGTTTTAACAGGGAAAGATTTAATGCATCTTGAAGTGACCATCATATCATAGGATGAGAGGGTATAAAACTCCACTTGTATCTGGCACTTCTTTTGCCACAAGTTAAAAAATAATCTGGAATCGTTAGTTTAAATTCTTCAAGCATTTTGCAGCAGCACATCAATTGTGTTAAAGCTCCCATTCTGTCCTGCTGGTGAGCATGTCTTGTCTCACTGTGGCTCCTCTCTCCCTGCAGCAGCAGTGGGATGCAGTGAACAAAATTGCTCAGGCAGCAAGAAAGCATTATTTCTCTAGGTTTTTATTATTAACATTATTTTATAAGCTCTGAATTAATTTTATTTGCTTATGTGTTCATAAAATTAGCATACAGGTTTGAGGTTTGGATAGCCACAGCCATAGTTTTACAAATCTTTCACTAACATACATTGCACTTACATATTTCTGCTAAACATTGGATTTAACAGACTAGTCATCCCTCCAGTATGTAGCAATTGAAAACTGAGACTAGTGCATTTCCCTCCCCCCACCACCTTTTTTTACAGCCTTTGTTGCTGGTTGTTCAATTAACACAGTGCTTAGGTCGGAAAAATCTAGTAAGTATAATAGGTAATTACTTTTTTTTCCCCCTCAGTGTACCATCTATCTCCTATTTTATATTTATTATATTGCATTTAATTTTACTTAGTCAATACAGGGAAATACAATGGAGAGGGTTTTCAACATTAATACTTATTATGCCAGTTACTTACCATCAGAATTATTTATTTCCAGCCATCTTGCTGAGTGTCTGAGAGAAATGACTTAACTTATCTGCTAGCGTGTGCAATAAAGATAAAATGAAAGATTGTTTACTTGGGTAAAAAGACACATTATTTGTTTTCTTTTGCAATAGCTGAGAACATGACATGTAAATTAGTGTAGAAACAGCAATGTGCATTTCCATCAGAAGGGCTTGACTTGTTAAAGCAGTATCAAAAGCAAATTTGGGAATATGACCTGACTTACTGCATTAAACAACAATTTGCAGCCTACACAGTGGTGTTTCACTGAGGAACTGCCTACATTTATTTTTATAATTTTTTGTGATGTTAGCCACTGTGAGGGAAACTATACAAAGTACATAGAAGAGATTGTAAAAATCCATGAGATCAATTTATTTAAATAATGAAAAAAGTGAGCAGAAGTAGTCTGATCATCCATTTACATCTGGATGCTGAACCAGTTAATTAATTGTCCAGGCTCACCCTGGAAAACTATGGTAAACCTGATACCTTGGTACCAGCCTGCTTGTTGGGCAGGAATAATTGTTGATTCCCTCAACAGTGGCTGAAAATATTAGATCAGGTTAGTACTGCTTTTTTTTTCAGATATTTTTTGTTCTATTCTCTTATTCCCTACTAATGGTACAGAGGTTGAAAGAGCACAGACTGCTTTTCTCTCTTGTTCCCCTTACTTTGGTATGTCTAACCTGCTGCATCCATATTTAAGTTTAATTGTCTCTTTGGCATGCTAGTCAACTTTCTCAAGAAGATGGGAAAATCCATACTGGATGCACTGGGATCTATATGTGTTTAAAAAAGGTGTCAATTTTATAGAAGTGGAAATGACATTTGAAAGCCATAGGAAAGAGCAGCGATTGGCATTAAATTAATACTTCAAGGAATATTAAATAGTATTGTATTATACAGTTCCTTGATGACTCAAGGTTTCAAAGTTGTATTTTTCACATCTGAAAGTTGAGGCTGCATACCCTGACAAAGTTTGTCAGTTATTCTAGCATCCTTTCCTTGGCAGTTACAATGAAAGTCAGCAAAATATCTTCCACCCTGATATCATATGGCAGATAACAGATACCAGACACTGAGTGCTGAGGTTACTGAGAAGATGCAACTTCTTATCTCTAGCTTTTCACTGGTTTGTTGATATGTTTTATTGAAAACAAGCTCGGACCTTTCACTTTCACACTGAATTTCTCTAAACCAGCACAGCAATTTCTTCCATTAGAAATTGTTAAAATTAATGTGACCAGGCTTATGTGTTAAGTGTAAATCTATTAATCACATAGCCATATAATATCCACTATTATAATGCAGACAAATCCTACTCCTGATGCACGCAGTAGGCCAGAATTTTGTTATGGGTATTCTCAAGCTTGTGCTGGCTGTGCAGGGCAAGTGGATGGCTTGCAGTTAGCAGGTCTACGCAGGAGAAGTCCTCTTGCCTTAGAGCTAGGACAGCCCCTGTCAAGTGGGAAAGCAGTGATGCAGGGGTGAAGCTAAATGCTCAGTACCGTGGCTCCAGGGCTTCTGCCTTGGGGCATGAGTTAGGGCAGGTTCGTAGTTACTCTGACATCCCCTAAAGTCACGATCGAGGTCCCAGCTGACCTCTGCTCGGGTATTCTGTCATGTGCAAACATACAGTAATAGTAAATAATGAAAATTATAGCAAGGCTTTGGACCTGAAAGGCCCCTGCGTAATTCCTGGCTGTCCCTGATGTTGAAAAACGTGTTGGAGGGATATCATATGACGTTGTTAGAAAGTCTGACTTCTGAAATATATCGGTGGTGATTTTATCTTATTATCTTTAAACAGAAATTTTCCAAGGGTGTAGACTGTTATATCTTTTAATGTCAATGCAGGTATCTCTTTTGCTCAGTTCTGTAAACTGCATCAACACGAACACTTCTCCCAATTGAAAAAAACAACAGGGAGTAAGCAATAACACAAAATTATTTTTAGAAAATGCATTTTTAATTACTGAACTGCTTAATTATTGAGTACTACTGAAAATATCCTGTGAACCTCATCACTATGCAAATGTATTCAGTTTTGGAAACAATTAAATGATAATAAAGCATTCTTTTTTTCTTTTACAACATATTACTGTAATGAAGCTGTTACCTCTCAGTGTGCATTTTAATGAGTTTTAAGTAACATTTTAATGAGCTCAACATTACCATAAACCCAAGGATTAGATAAAATTGAATTTACTGGTAAAAAGGAAGGGTTCATTAAGAGTTAATTACATAGTTTAAGAAGAGATATAATTCGTTTTATAAAGTCCCATCACCTAAGAATCCAGCAGTGGATCTATACTTATTAATAGGTGTAGAAATGCCATTATTATATTGACATAAATACATGGGTTTGCACATTACTGCTTGGGCTCCCAATGAAAGTTTCTGTATTAAAATCCCTGGGTCAACTTTGTTCTTATCCTGCTCATTATTACATCTGAGGAGAAAAAATACCAAGCTTTGTATTACTGGTTTGTAATTCCACCTACAATTTTTATATACATCATGGACAGTGAAAGTAAAGTTTAATGGATTTACCATTGTCAGTAGGATCTGAAGGCAGGTTATGAATAAATGTCTTGGCTTTATTATTTTTAAAAGAAAAAAAAAAGTGAAAGGACTGGTAGAGATTGAGTACAAGCTGCGAGCAGTGCTGACATGCCCACTCTGTCAACATAGATCTGTTGAACATCTACAGTCTAGGCTCCTGAATATCCAGGAGAAACTGCAGGTCAGTTCCCACAGTCTGTGCACATAACAGCTCTGCGTTGGCTGTGCTGTACATTCGGATGTTTGGGCCCTTCACAACGACAGGCTAAGCTGCTCGTGCTCAGTAAGTTCAATTAGACTTTGGATTTACTGCTTTGCATCTGCCAGCTTCGGCATTTCTGTTTAACCCTTTGAAAAAGTATGGAGGGTTGTAGCTCAGTGCCAGAGTTGTCTGGTTACAAATGAACACAAAACAAATTTTAAAATTTTAAGCAAAGGTTTAGTTGTACTGAATAAATATGGTGCTCTCTTTTTCCTGTAACAGCTGAGGGAAACCTTGGGGCATTTAAAGCTTTCTTGAGTTTCAGTAAAATGTTTATCTCCAGCACCCCACTGTTGTGGGGGAAAGAGCATTCCAGCAAGTGACTGTTTGAGAGAGGAAAATCATGAACTGTGGTCAGAAACTCGACCTGTTGGACTTCTGTCGCTCCTCTGTGTGCCAGATCCAAAAGCATGTCCTGGGAGTGGCCATTCTGACTGCTGAGCTTCAAAATGCAAAGGTGAACCTGTGGACCTACACTCCATGGATGATTCCTTGCAAGAGAAGTCAGGGTACTGGTGGCATTTGAAAAGGAAGTCTAATTAGCACCTTGGATTGAATAGGTGCTCAAAAGGAACTGCAAAGAAGAGCTATTAAGCGAGTAATAAATTCTGGAAGTGACAGGAAGAAAGCAAAGTGCCACTGAATGTGTAATTATGAGCCACATTTTGCTAAACTTCCATTTGTTCATCAGCAGAAGTGTTTCCATCTCTTCTGAGTTGTTTCCAGCTGATCCATCTGTTGCTAAGTAAGGAAGGAAGCCCCGATGAACAGAATTAAATTGTAAAAATCAAACACATACCAACTATTGGCTGAGCATTATTTGGCACCTCACGTTTTCTCCCCCAGAAGCTCACCTCTTTGCATGAACGTGGCGGCACAGCCAGACACATGGAAGTCTTCAGAGAGAAACTGAAAATGTTCCGCACCTACATCTGGAATTGTTCAGAAAAGGGGGATCTGAGCTACAGAGGTCCTCCTCAAGGGAGAGTTTAATTCAATTTGTCTTAATTGAAGCTGCACAAGCAAACTACAGAATGTTTCCAGTTCTCCTGGTCTCAGAGAAATCCCACAGCATGCACTAGTTATACAAGCTATTGTATTTTATATATTCTTTATTCTAAATATAGGGAAGCATAATGCATAGTTTAACAATACATTTTCCTTGGTGGAAAATCTGGTTTAAGTAGTACTATTCTCTCCTGGCCACTTATTTCCTCCACTTGTAATAGCTTGTCATTCTCTCTGCTTGCCTATGGATCCGGGCTGTGAACTGGGTCACTGGAGTGAGCTGGGTGGAAAAGCCTTCAAACAGGAGATTAATTTCATTTATTTATTTATTTTAATTTCTTACTGGCAAGGAAGAAAATATTGGGCCAAAATCCATCCCAGGTGAATACTGCGGCAGCCTAAAAATCCCCTCCATCCAATCCTGTCTAGTCTAGTAATCTAATCTGCCTATTTCAATATTAGACTTTGTCCTATGGTGCTTGAATACTTTATCTTGTCCATATAGCCTCTTGTTTTCTAATGCAATTGAAGAATACAATTGAAGAATGACAGTAACTATATAAATTCTCACAAATTAAATCTTTTGTGGGAGCTACAGGCACAGGTACGGTGTGTCTAGTTAAACTCCATGCTAAGGAGGAGTGAAATGAATGGCTTCAATGTGCCGGGAGGTTCCCATTTAAAATAATACCTATTTCAGTATTTATTTATGAAATGTGCCTGTGCTGGAATAGATGCTTTGTTAAGCTAGTGGTTTAGGTACAAAAAAACAGAGGAAGAGGAAAGACTGATTTTATGTGGTATTAACAGAGGCCTTTCAGGTACTGAAATAGAATGTGAGCCCTTCATCGCAAAGCTGCTCTGGCTGTTGGGAAACACACGCATTACAGGGTGTTTTACAGCCACATCTCAGTTTGTTTCTTCCTGCAGTCTGGGGTAAACAATGATTTGTGTGGTTTGCCAGCTTAATTTTAAAGCCATCAGCAGGGGCATAGTCACCTGGATGTTCTCCTGCATTGAACCACCAGAGGAATATTCAGCGGCAATGGTCTAGAAGGACATGTGGCATGCTGGGGATTTATGATGTTCTAGTTTTATTGTACTATTCATTTTTCTATTATGCAAAATTTCTTGTACAGGAAGTAGCACTTTGGAAAAGGGGTATTAATTAGGAAAAAAAAAAAAGGGATTGGTTCACCTTTACTGCAATTCAAAACATTATGCTACTACATTTTCAGCAGTATGTCTGAGAGCTGGTGTAACCGCTCTGCTGAAGGTCATTTTGAGTCTCAGGCACAGCATAGTGTGACTGGAGGGTGAAGCTGGACACCCCAGGTCTGGTCTCCCTCTGGGTGCTGGAGCTCGCCTTTCAAAATTGTTGCTTCAGGCTATTACAGTTGGTCTTTGCTCCTGCTTCTTTAATTTTTTTCTTTCCTCTCACATGATGTAGTGAATAATAACGAGGGCAATGTGAACTCCTATATTCCTTTTCTCTTTTGAAAATAAGTGGGAGAGTTCTATTTCATATTGTCCGGAAGTAATTCCTTCTGCTATTTGAGCAGATCAAAGCTGCAAAAGATTTCCTGCAAATTACACTGCTCGTTTCTTTGTTTTGTATAAAATCACAAATCTTGGGCTTCCTTTCTGTGCTTACACTGCACAAAACCTACTGTTTTATCTAGTTGTTTGTGGATCATTTTCTAGTTTTTAGCTTGTTGGCAGAACGCAAATTGCTGTCTCCTAAGAGCATTTAATACAGGGTCTACATATCACATTGCTCCTTCATTTCTTTAGAGCTCTGGAAACTGAAATTCATTTTGCAGAATGATTTGATGACAAGTGACGGATAAATTATTTTGCATTCTTCAAGATAAACCAGAAAAAATGTCATCTAACATTTCTGGTCAGTTGTTAAATTTGCAAGGAGCCTTTTATGAAAGAAGTATTCACAGTGAAATGTCAAAAAAAATACCCTAACCATTGAACACTATAGGAAAAAATATTTTTGTTGTCCTCAGAAAAGGCGGAGCTGGAGTTTTAACAAGCAGTATCTGGAACATTCATCCTCGCTTTATTAACTTATCATGGAGTATTAAAATAGCATTGAATTGAAATAATATGTAGTCCTCACTGGTAGAGGAGGTTTGGGGGGGTTTGCTGTAAATTCTTGGAGAGGGGATGCCAAATATGGCTGGAGTGGTGAGCACACACCTATGACTCAGTGCCTTCTAGTGCCCCACTCCCTGTGTATGTAGCTCTTACTTATTTTCCACCATCTTAAAATGACCTGGCATGTCTCAGTGACAGCCATGCAAACCCATGGTTTATGCAATTTCCAGTCATGATTTGCTGGGACAAATGGTAAAAAAATAGTAAAAACAGTGAAGCCCTTCAGAAGGTTAACGATTGAAGAAGGCATGCTAGGGTCAAGTCCAGCAGGAAATGCCACTGCTGAGCCTGTCCCGTTTGTGGGACAGAGGACGTGAGGCCAGCCAGGCCTCCAGAGCAGGCCTGTTTAAGTGGCATCTGGCAAGCACCCCAAAATAGCCTATTGACTTGAGGACAGTCTGCAGGATGGGAAATGAGGTATTCAAGAAGCAGCAGACGGCTCCCACTGGTTCTGCACACCAGCTGTGGGTGCAACTCCTGCTCCATATCTGATGAAGTGTAGCTGCACAGTCCTCTTGCCACAGAGTTATGAAAGCTTGTCAGGAAATACCTGCCTTGAGATGTCTGCTCAGATGCCTCGTTTCAATCCTGACTTCTGAAGGGAACAATGCAAAAGCCCTGACCAAAACAAAATAAAATCATCCTGCTCACTAAAAAATGAACAGATGAGTTTTAGCTTATAATTAACAGATAAAGCCTGATAGAGACCAGGGTTAGGGGAGGAGGTCAGGGAGGGGATGGAAGGAAGAGAATTCCTACATTGGGCAGCAGCCTATCTTGTTTGATGTTTTGCCTAATGTGGCTAAAGTATAGCAGTAATGTGGCAGTGACCCCCTGCCAAGATGGGAAAGCATCCCAGCTGTTGTGTATGTGTTGTGCATGTGTACACAAGAAGTTTATTAGAGGCTATTCACACTTCAGTGGAGCTTGGAGATTGCAGTCAGTATTATATTGGTTAAATGAAGCATATAACGTTCTATATTTCTCACACAAGAAATATTCGTTCATTTGTATTCATTTTCATGATTCTCATCTGTTCCTACTCCTTTGTTTTACTGAGGGCTCGTGTACATTTAGGTGTTTTGGTGGGGTTTGAACTGTAAGCCCAGGGGACTGAAGCAGCTAAAGTGTTTGCAGGAGAACCAACTACAGTCTGGAAACTGGAAAAAATAGAATTGCCCAGTGCTGTGTTAAACTCTAGATACCATTCATTAGGTTGAGCACAGTGCTGCAGGTAGCTGGCAGTGCTACTTTTGTACTCACAATAGTAAGCCTGTATGCTATTATGCTGTGGTTTTTGAACTTCCTAATTAAATCTGTACTTTCTGGGGAATCTCTGCTATACTCCGTATGTACACTGCAGTCCCTGTTTGCTCTTCTGAAGCACTTGGTGGAAAACTCCCACCTGAATTTCATTCATGTATCTCTGACAGTAACATTTCAGGCTTTTTTGGATGCCATCACTTTTGAAAATTGGTTATATATTTCTAATTCCTTTAAGTTTGGGGTGATTGTTCAGTTTAGTTTTGTTTGGTTTTTTTCTTTTAATTTTGCTTATTGGAGCCTAAGAATGGCTGTACTGCAGGAGAACAAAGCTTTATCTACTCCAGTCTATGCTTTTTCTGACAGTAGCCTGTGAGGGATTCTGGAGGATTGCCTCTTTTACCAAGTATGATCCTTCCTACTGCATTGCTCAGAGGAGCAGAGTTGATGTGATTTGAAGAGTACTTTAGTGCTTTTGGGGAAACAAGTTCCATATTCTTGCTGCAAAGAAAATATAGGAGTGAAAGAGCACTACCTCAGCTGTGATGTGGTATTTGTTAGCTGTGCTTGGTTCCACATCTGATGTTCACATTAGTTGGGAAAAAATTCATTACTTGCCCATTATTTTTTAATATATAGTCCATTATATGTGAAGGGTATATAAAAGCTAACATCAGACTTGAGTTCAAAGGGTTAGTAAATAACTATTGAATATCTATTCAAGTGTTTCCTTGTTAAATCTTAGAACTTGCACAGACTGTGTACAGTTTTCAAAATTTGTTGTTTTGTAATTGTGGCACCAGCTCTTCTAGAAAGTCTCTGAACTTTGAAGCAAGCAATAGGGTTTTTAGTTGCAGTGAGATAAAACCCTGGATAACGTGTCTCTTTTTCCCCATTAGTAATCTGTGCAGTGCATTCATTGAGAGTGATTACGCTTTAAGAATAAGAAAAAAAGAAATCTGCTCCGTAGCCTAAATAATTTTTTTCAACATATTAGGTTGTATAGCTTTAGATTTCTGAAATTACTTAAATGTGGTCTTCAGGATATTTGCATTCACAAAGAATACTTGGTTATGATTATTGCTTCCCTTTGCCTTCCTTGACTGTCAAAACACAGTGATGCTTTTGAAGATTTATGGCAGATGGGTAATGAGATTGCTGACTGTTAACTGCAGCATTCAGAATTTGTTGTTGGAAGGAGGCGGGAGTTTAAAAAAGAGAGAAGGTTATAGGGGCTTCATTACAATGAAGACAGGTGATAGAACTTTGTTTTCAATCAGGAAGCTTAAACATAAATATGTTCTAAATTAGAAAAATCTCCACTCTTCATATCATCTAGTAGTTAAATAAAATATTTCAGAAAAAAAAACAAAACCAGAGATGTCAGATTGCATTCAAGTGAGCACAATGAATCACAAGAAAGGCAAGGACATTACACAATTTTCCAGTTAGTGTATTCAGACTGTATTGTATATGCTTAATTCAGCCCAAATCATAACCTAATGTCTGTGGTGACTATCACTTCTATACCTATGTAATTGTGTAAAAGGAAAATAGGTCGTCGGTGCCCTTAATTGGGTTAACTTAACAAAAGATTTCAAAGCCTGGCTCTGGTAGTATTTGCTGAAAATTAGAGAGGAAAAAGCCTCTTTTTTCCTGACCTTTATGTACTCAGCTAGTTGGGATACCCCTCAGACTGAAATTCAGAGAGAGAAAAAACAGCCATCTCCAATTTACTCCATTTGAAATGGTTTACTTACTTGTGTCGGTTCTTGCACCTGTTTTCTAACACTGTAATTCTTTGTTCACCTGTTTTAACAGATTCTGTGTTTAGAAGCAACAGTCTCCATTTCACTTCTTGACATTAATGCTCATCACAAAGTCCAAATTCTGTAAATATCTGTATCTGTATGTATGAGTTAGAAGTTTTACAGGTTGTGTTAGAATAGAGGGCTTTTTTCCAGATTGTTCTAGTCTTTGCTGAGACTTGACAATAAAGAGCAAGCCACCTTTAACTGTAAGTAATGAATAGGTTATTGAGCTCAGAAGCACAAGAAATACTGAATGAGGAAAGGGATGAAGCCAAAGAAATCTTCAAGGAAGAAGATTCTCTTTTTTTTTTTTTCATGATGTAGGTACCTCGTTGCCACTTTCTTTCTCACTTTGATTTCAAGGGACCTTACTAATAAGTAACTTATTGTTGAGGCTACTGGTCTCTTTGAAGGTACTCTAACACCTCCAAAAATTACTCTCTTGGGTTTGGGGCCTCATTTTAACGTCAACTCTAAACATATTGAGGCACAGTATCACAGAATCACAGAGTTGTAGGGGTTGGAAGGGACCTCGAGAGATCATCGGGTCCAACCTCCCTGCCAAAGCAGGCTCCCTAGCTCATCTTGCACAGATAGACGTCCAGACGAGTCTTGAATATCTCCAGAGAAGGAGACTTCACCACCTCCCTGGGCAGCCTATTCTACTAGGCAATATCTGTATCAGGAGATAGGCAGAGAAAAACAACGGGAAAAAAACCCACCTATAGTTCATTATAATCATTTTTTAAATTTAAAAATATGGCAGCTTTTCCCAGACAGTACATATACAGAAGGAGTTCAGGAATTCCCTGGGAGTCTTGCCTAGGACTGTTGCCTAGGTTGCAGGGTGGTTTTTTTTTCCTAAATTGTCCTTATGAAATGTTACAGAGGCAATTGCTGAAATGAAGAGGTAGGGCAGCAGCATCCTCAAACAAAGCGTATTATTATTCTTCATGAGGAAGGTTGTTTGTGACCCCTTTTTTTTTCCTGTCACCTCATTTCAGCAGGTAGTGCCAGCTTGCTCAGGGACCATTTCAGTAGATCATAGACATTAGTCAAGTACTAAAATACCCCCCTGCACTGTACACTGCGTAAAGTATAATCATCCTTTTATCTGTCCACTGCATGACATCTGGGCAGTTATTTGACGTAATAATTCATGTTGATTGTGCGTATCAGTATGTATCAGAGGAGAGAAGTACCGAAGCAGTGGTGGAGAGATGAGGATTTAGGAAATGCCTGTGGGGCTCAGGGGACACCCTACCTGTGCGTGGCAGGTTACTAACCTGCCACCAATGTGGCTGGGTAGAATCTTTATATGAGAGTAATATTATCCTGAGATAAGCATAATAGAATAGGAAGGGGAAGATAAACTACCAGGACCCAAGTTAGAGAAGCCCATTAATATTTACTGGATATCTCTTTATACCCTCTAGTCAGCATGACAGATGTAGCTGTGTTTTAAGACATTATCATTCATTGAAAAAGGCAAAAAAGATAGTCTTTCACTCCCTCCCATCCCCAGTAATCTCAGATGTTCACCGTGCATGCCGGGGGGGAGGAGGTGGAGAGCCAAGCGCTGGTGGGAGAAGAATGCAATTATCCCAAAGCCTCCTGACGGGCATCCGCTCCTTCCTTCCAGCTTAGCTGCTCTGACCAGAGGCTGGGGGCTCGTGGGACATGGACCAGATTGAAAAAGTGGAAGCAGACAGATGGTTATTTGTAATCATCATGTAAATGTAAATCCTATAAAAATGTTTTCTTTCTAAGGGCCTGAAAGCTGTTGTAGTGGAAAGCAGGATTAAGGCATGGATCTCTAGCCTAGAATAATTTTGACCCTGCCACCTTTCCTCCTACCCTATAAATGTGGTGGCTTTATCTGCACTTCCTTTAAACACATTGCTGGAACCTTGGTTGAGGAAATTAATTGGGTTTCCCTGTAATTCCCTGAGTTTATGAGCATCAGTTAGACTGAGGCCTGGATTTGGGCCTAAGCTGGCAGGTGCCAGTAAGCAGTTGCCTTGGTAGTAAGGACTTCTTTTTGCCTCGCTGTGGCAGGTATGCAGCCTGTGCCCATGTAGCATAGCGCCGCCCTTGCTTTGTGTGCTTGCTTCCTGACATGCTGATCATGGGTGCCTGTACACGGCCTTGCAGACGGAGGTGACAGGTTGTGGGCTTCCATTTGGTTTGAGCAGCATCGGCTTGTTGAGCATCAAAGAGGCTGATTAAACTTTAACTTTTGTCCACAGCACCACTGTAGCCTGAATGTATGATTTAGCATGCCTTTCCATCTCTCTGGTCTGCCAGTGCCTGTGCAGACAGTGCGGTGTAGCTATCCAGGAGCTTTTGTCATTTCAAGGTGTTGCCTCTCAAAACGTTTAGTGTGTTTGCACTGCCATTGGGCCTGCAGAGACGAGATGCAGTCCATCCTTCTCATTGGCATCCCTTGTTAAACAAAGGGCAACACCCGTGCTAGCACAAAGGGATCTACATAACCAATATTAAAGTTGGAATAAAGCAAAATAAGAACATGGGATGAAGAAGCTGAGCCTAGTGACAACATTTCATCACTTGTGTTGCATTTTTAAAATGTATTTGTGCCCTGCCAAGAGGGCCCTGAAGTGGGGTGGCTTTTCAAGTGAATGAAAGCCTCTTGCCAGTGTGTGCAGATCAGCTCAGGCAAGCTAACAGTTACTTGGAAGTACCCAGCAATCGTGGATAATTGGCTGAGGAATATTCTGCAGCTCTCAACCATTTTTCTGTTTTCACAGATGATTGTGCCATTAGATATGGTGAATGCACTAAGCTGTGCTGTAACTTTTCCATTTACTGTGCTAATAAGTGTAAACTCAACTTCCATTTGGTGTTCTTTTCTTCTGTGACTCTCTGTGCCGCTGGAGTGGGACAGCCGAGCTTGCCAGCACGCACCCTGGTCTTCTCTGCACAGTCCCTTCTTCTGGCCTCATTCTTCTCTCTCTCAGAGTGAAGTTTGGATGTGCTGGGATGGCTGTGCTGATCAGATTATTGACAGTGCTTTGTTTTGTCATTTTTACATTACATTAAAAGCACTGTAACACAGGAATGGCATCCTATGCCCTCTGCTCTTTACCTTGTTTTTCTTTCTTCTTTTATTCTTATTATTTTTCTTCTTTACCTAGCTATTCCCCCTCCCCCCCACCCCTTCTCCTTAAACTTACAGTGTTCCCCCTCTTCCTCTCTGACTTGTTTTCTCTCTTTTATTTATATTCCACACATTTTTCTCTTATCTTTCTCTTTCTGTACCTGCTTTATTTTTTTCCCTATTTCGATTTTCTCCAACCATTTTTGTTTTTCTCCAAAACACAGAATACTTTAGATGGAAATGGTGAGATACATCTATTCAAGATTCACATATGTGCTGAGGTACAGAGTAAGATTAAGCAAACCCTGTAGCATCAATTTTGTCTTCCATTCAAGCCAGATTTGCAGTAAGACTTGGGTAAAGGAATGTGATAAAATCAAATCACCTCTTAGCCTCATATTCTCAAACTGATTGGAACCTTACGCGGTTGCTGGGATGATTCAGAGAAAGTTAATGTAATTTACTGTGTATCACCCCAAGAAACTCTATTTGTCAGCTTCATATAGCGGTGTGAAATGTTAAGGAAAATGCTTTCCTTAATATTGCTGCCAGGAGCTGGGAGTCAGGAGTATAAAGTCATTATGTTGTGGGATCTGCTGATTTCTGGGGATTTTCCACTGGTGGATTTGCACTGAAGTTTCATAATTGTACCAAAAAAATCAAACCAATAGCAATTAATATTTATTTTGTGTGCAATAATAATAGAAGAAGTTGTTTACCTATTTGCCAGTTAAGTGAAAGAGGACATGGCATTACCTAGAAGTATTTTTGTCTTTCTGTGTATGATGACAGAGACACATGAAGATGCTTCCTAACATAGGTGACTCTGAAGGACTTTTCATTTTTCTGGTTCTTTCTCTGAAATTGCTGTGGTTTCAGCTTTCTTGGCTTTGCAAAATGTTTCAGTGCCAAGTAGTCAGCAGCCCATGATGTTCAGCGTACTGTTTCTGTCTTGTGCATTGCATAAGTTGTTCCTTCCATTTGATTTTAAGCTCTATAAATTCCATTTCTGTCAATTGCTTTGAATCAAAAGTGTGTGAGTGATTTGTACTAACCAGAAATATTTTGAGATTGAGTCTTTTGCTAAATTATCTGTTGGAAAAAAATGTATCAGTTGGGTGTGTCACCTAGGAAGACTACAGGTTCTTATCAGAACTGCATTTGTTGCCAGTTGCGTCCTGTCACTTTTATTTTATGTTTCAAGAGCAAGGCTGAAATAATGACTCTTTTTTATTGTGCTAGAAAAGGAATTAACTTCCAATTAATTCCCTCCTTCCTCTGGGATCTACCTGTGTATCCCAAAATGGGGAACAATGAAAGTTACCTCAAATGTCGTTTTGAGTGCCACATATATACAGCTTGCTCACCTTAGCCCATTCAGAGACCAATTCTTGTATGTATTAATCATATTTTCTTCTGGCTTATTACAGAACAGAGAAATATTCAGTTCTAAATGTTAAAATGGGGCACATTTTATTAACATTGAAAGCAGTAAATTATCTCTGCTTATGAAATGAGACTGAGCAATTTCTGCTGAACTCTTCCTGACTTGCCCCTTCACTAGGATACAGTGTTTTCTAATTTCTCAGAGGGCCCTGGTTCCATTAAGGGCGAGAACTGTTTTAAAGCTGTAATGAAAGCCAAACGTAGCTGAAATTCAAGGAGGGGAAATGCCCTAAATTCTATTTCAGTAGCTCATCTAGAGCTATTTTCAGTTTTATGTTTATAAGAATGTCAATTAACCTAGAGACTAGGACACACATGGAAGAATAATGGTGAAGTGGATATCATTTTAACACAGTGAAGCCAGCTAGTTGGACCTAATCCTTCTTTTTAGAAGCTTGATTTGCATAAGAAGCTGTGTTGCCTAATTTAGTTCTCAAACAGCTTGGTGATTTAAATGCTCTTTCCTTTCAATGTCATGGGACAGCACCGATCAAAGTTGCAGAAATATTAGAAGTATTAAAAAAAGAAGGAATGAATAATGTCCTGGAAACGTACTATCAACAACTTGATTTCTCTGGCACCTTTCAAAACTGGTGATCATTTCAAAGTTTATTTAGCAGTAATGATAATAACAGTAATAATAACAATACCAAGGTGTAACTCCGCAATTCAGTATCAGTTGTGTCACTTCTTTACTTGGGTTATGCTGAAGTTGGAGATCCAGGCGAGCCAGGTATTCAGCATGTTGTTTTCTGTTATGAAAAGAATTCAACATCAAACCAGCAATGTTACTTTTCCAAGGACAAGAAGTGATCTAGTCAAGGTTAAAAAGAGCAATGTGTGCTACAGGTTTTTCTTATTTAAATGCAGAACAGTGTTCTTATCTAGAGAAAAAAACAAGGAAAAAACCACATGTATGTGTAATCTGCCTCTGTTGGATAAAAAGTCATGCCTTGCCAACTTCCTTTATGAGATCTTTTATAATAAATATAAGATGCAAAGCCATCACCTAATAATGCTTGAGACTTGTTTGTTTGTTTACTATTTATGTATCTGCATGTATTTTTTCCTCCCACTTACAATGTCATCACTTGTAGTAATTTTTCTTCTTTCCCTCATTTATTGCATTAGTGCTACGGGATGACTTCCGCCAAAACCCAACAGATGTTGTGGTGGCAGCTGGAGAGCCTGCCATATTGGAGTGCCAGCCACCTCGTGGACACCCTGAGCCTACTATCTTCTGGAAGAAAGATAAAGTCCTTATTGATGACAGAGAAGAGCGGATCAGTGTGAGTACAAATTGGGAGGTTGTCTATAGACAGGGGGCCTACACTGAAACCCTGCAGCTAGGTGCAGCAGAACTTGATATCTTTGACACCTTTCCTGTAGAGACTTGTCATTACTCTTGGCAGTTTGCCTCTCTGAGCTTTCCTAAATGAGGCGGGTAATGTTTATGCTTTCCAGTTTGAGTGTCCAGCTTGAATTTCTCAAGGTTTGATTTGTATAACAGAGGTCTGTAAAAACTGCAGATTTGGTGATGTAAGGTGCTCTGTTAGATGGGGAACTCAGCGCATGTCTTCAACCAGTTTGGCCTTACTGTTTCTACATTTCAGTTCACTGAAATGAAACCTGACTTCAGTGAAATGAGAATATCAGACCTGAAATCAGTCATGTCCATGAGGTCATGCCTGTGAGGTACACAGATACTCTCTGAGAATAAAACCCAGCAGCTTAGGCTGATACTGGTAATGCTGTATTTACTGCAGTAATTGGGATGTGCATTCTTATTGAAGGCTGTGAAGCTATACTCTAAACAATTGCTTCTGAGTAGGAATACATGTTGAGTAAATGAGTAACACTGGCTGATTTCTGTGACAGTTGATTCCATGTATTGAATGATAAAGAATCCAGCAGAAATGCATAACTTATAAAGCGATTATAAATTATATCATGGTATAAATTATATCATGGTATGTACATGCAAATGGTATAATTTAAGGGAACACTGACATATTTCATTCCTAATTTTTAAATGCTTAGCTTTTCACTATTAATATTCCTTCGGTAAAGTTTTATGTTGTATTTGTAACTCATTCAGTGCTGACCTTAACCAATATGGAAGTACTATGAGCTAAACAATCTAAGGAGTTGCTATTTTTTGGGCCAAGCTGTCTCTACCTGGGTCTACTCAAGAGTAGAGGAAGGAAGAGTCACAGGGAACTGGTTATCATTCCCGGACCCTCAACTTTCTTTGGGCAATATTCTTTCTTATTCTGAATCGTATTGATGTCTAACTTTTGTCATTGTCTGTGGCTTCACAAGCTGCAAATTTGCTTTTTATCTACTGCACTGGTCTTTCACTCTGCAAGAACTCTTTGTAGCCAGGAAACGGTTAAGTCATATAGAAGTCAGTTTGAATTCTCAATTTGGGCTAGATTCAGTCTGTTTGCATCAAGGAAAAGAGAAAATCTGTCTTAATCAGTGAATAAGGAAACTGTTCAGACACCAATGAAATAAAATGAACTAAATAAAACTAAGTAAAATTGCCTTTTTCTTGAGAGAGATGTTAAGAGTGCTTGACATGTCAGCATGCAAAAAATACAAGTACTCTGCATTGTCGAAGAGGCAGGAAGAAATGTAATGCTTGAAATGTAAAGTATCAGATGTAAATTAAAGAAAAAAAAATCTGAAATGTGGTTAAATCAGCCAGAGGGATAAAATATGTTTTAAGCTTAAAGATATTTAGGTATACAGGATTATAATTTTAAAGCTATACATATATTTACAAACAGAACTTTTAGATGCCTTAGTTGTGGAACTTGATGTCTGAGAAGGTAGCTTTTTTCCAGATAGATTTTGTCTGTCTGAAGTTTAAAATGAACTCACTCCTTGTTCTGCAACAGATCCGTGGTGGGAAGCTGATGATCTCCAATACAAGAAAAAGTGATGCTGGCATGTACACTTGTGTTGGGACCAACATGGTGGGAGAGCGAGACAGCGACCCGGCAGAGCTGACTGTCTTTGGTAAAGTGACTCAAGCATTTGTTGCCTTTTCAGTACAAATGTCATAGACTTAATTGAGCTGCGTGACTCATCAAAATGTGAGACAAAACAAGGCTAACGAAACACAGCAGTACCCCTTAAACTGCATTTCACAGTTTCTGAAGAAGACCAGGTTTCAAAGACTGCAATTTATAATTATGGACCCATGATGGCTCAACATTTACCTTCTGAGTGCATAGTTTTGATCTAATTGGAGGTCCTTAGTGATATGCTACACTTAGAAACAGTAATGCAGGACATAATGCTCTTCCTCACAAAACTGCCAAATTTAATTAAGCTACTTCTAATACAGCTGACAATGCCTGCTTAACAGAGATTTGGACCAGCATTGCCTATTTAAATAATTCCTTATTCCTGTGGGGTTGTGAAATCAAATCTTTGTAGGACAGCACAAAAGAGCTCAATTGATTAGTAAAAAAGTCATTGGAGACAATTCCAAGATTAGCTTTTTGAATATATACAGAGATACTTCTGTAATTTGTTTTTTAAAGGGCAAGAAATAGCTTTTCATCCTGATTTTTGGTTGCTGAATGATTCAAAAATGAATAGATTTCCTGTGTGGAAGAGCTTCCAGATTGGATGGGCAAGGCAAGAATTTCTTAGAAACATTTGCCCTGTGGTTAGGATCTAGAGCAAGAATAGAGTAATACTGAACCTAGAGCTGGATCCATCCTGCTGACAACTGGATAAGAAGCAAAGCCACAAAATCCTGCTGTGGTACATCCCGCAGTCATGACATTTCTATCTACCATTAGCTGTGGGTTTTTTTAGGAATTGGTCAAGAGGTTTTTCAGCAAACAAAAGAAAATCAATAAGGAAAAAACAAAACACTCACTGCTAAAGAGAGCACATACATATATACAAACCAGGAAGAGAAATAGTGTTAATGTTCTCTCCAGCTACATCTCTTTGATATCCTTGATACAATAAAAAAATTCATAGAATCATAGAATGTGTTAGGTTGGAAGGGACCTTTAAAAGTCATCTAGTCCAACCACCCTGCAGCAAGAAGGGACACCTTCACGTAAATCAGACCAGAGTGCTTGTAATTCTCATAGAAATGCTAAGGTCCTTTCTGAAGCAGATCCTAATTTTATAGAATCATAGAACCACAGACTGGTTTGGGTTGGAAAGGACTTTAAAGCCCATCTAGTTCCAATCCCTTGCCATGGGCAGGGACACCCTCCACTAGACCAGGTTGCCCAAAGCCCCCTCCAATCTGTCTTTGAACACTGCCAGGGAGGGGGCAGCCACAGCTTCTCTGGGCAGCCTGTGCCAGGACCTCACAGCCCTCACAGGGAAGAATTTCTTCCTACTATCTAATCTAAATCTACTTACTTTCATCATAAGGCCATTCCCCCTTGTCTTATTAACACACTCCCTGATAAACAGTTCCTCTCCAGCTTTCCTGATGACCCCATCAGGTACAGAAAGACTGCTAAAAGGTATCCGTAGAGCCTTCTCTTCTCCAGGCTGAACAATCCCAACTCTTTCAGCCTATCTATCTTCTCAGGAGAGGTGCTCTAGCCCTCTGGTCATCTTCACGGTGTCCTCTAGACTCATGCCAACACATCCATATCCTTATGTTGGGTTCCCAGACCTGGATGCAGTACTGCAGGTGTCTCAGGAGAGAAGAGTAGGAGAGCAGAATCACCTCCCTTTACCTGCTGCTCACACTATTTTTGATGCAGTCCAAGATGCAGTTGGCTTTCTGAGCTGCAAGTATGCATTGCTGTTGAGATTTTCATCAACCAACACCCCAAAGTCCTTCTCCTCAGGGCTGTTCTCAATCCATTCTCCACCTAGACTCTACTTGTGCTTGGGACTATTGAGACCCACTTACAGAACCTTGCACTTGGCCTCATTGAACTTCATGAGGTTCACATGGGCCTACGTCTCAAGCCCATCAAGGTCCCTCTGGATGTCATCCCTTCCCTCCAGCATGTCAAGCGCACCACACAGCTTGATGTCATTGGCAATTGAACCATCCATCAGAGTGGTCTATCTGTCAAATCCATGTCTTTCCATTTTAGAAAAAAGGGTATCATGCAGGACAGTGTCAAATGCTTTGCACAAGTCCAGGCAGACAACATCTGTCACTCTCCCTTACCCACCAGTGCTGTAATCCTATCATAGATTTGCCCTTAGTGAAGCCATGTTTGCTCTCACTAATCACCTCTTTACTTTACATATGCCTGGGCATAGTTTCTAGGAGGACCTACTCCATGATCGTGCTAGGTACAGAGGTCAGACTGACCGGCCTGTAGTCCCAGGCAGTCTTCCTTTTTTCTCTTTTTAAAAGTGGGGGTTAAATTTCCCTCTTTCCAGACAGTAGGAATGTTATCAGACTGTCCCGACTTCCCAAAAGTGATGGAGAGTTTTCAGCTTCTGCCTACTGTGGTGCACTGGAAAACCCAGTCACACATACTGCCCTCTGTGTTTGCAAGTATATGCAATTCAAGATTTGTTTGTCCAGCTTAAAAATACATATTATGGGATTCACAAAAGGCATAGAAAATTTTCTACTAGAGAAGATCCATGAGTGTCTGAGCATTTGCTGCTTTCCAGGAAGAAGGCTTCCACTCCACTTAGTTTGTTGAGGATTCATGGAAGCATATGACTTTTAAAGGCAGAAGTAGTATATCTTACAAAAAAAACACCACAGAAAGGATCTCTATCAAATTATTGTGTCCTTTGCAGCCAGTCTGTTGAGGTTGTGCCTTTATACAGATGTAAAAGAGACATGACATATCTTCTTCATCAGTTTAAGTACTGATAATCTCTGGTAATACTCCCTGTGGATAGCAAGCAGATTGCAGTTCTAAACTACAAAGCCTTAAGAAATCCTTACGAAAATAATTTGCTAAAAAGCCTTGAACTGTAGGAATAAAACCTGAAATATGCATGTCATTTCATATCCTGCAGAGCTTCGAAGACTATTAGGTTTGTCTTGATATGTAAAATATTACATAGCCAATTACAATATTCTGATTTTTTAATGGGATTTATTCATAGCAATCCACTCATAAAATGCAATCTAAGCTTATTTTCTGTATGCTGAACAAAATTAGCAATAAATGAAATTAGATGTTTTAACTCTTCATAATTGTGTTAGGCTACCTCAAGAAAATTGTATTTAAAATTCCTTTCCTATCTGGGTTTCTTCCTGTCTAAAATTCCCTTTCCATCTAGGTATTTCCTTCCTGCCTTCCTTCTTGCTGTACACGAAGGGCGTGTAGGAAGCAGGAACGCAGGTTATGATCTGCTGTTTGACAAGATGATTTGAGTATTCTCTTCCCATTGCCTGGCTGCCACCTGGCCCTGAAGCTCTATGTTGGTGTCTTGGGCGCACTGCATAGATGTGTCCAGGTTAGTCCTGGTCTACTCCATACAAAAGGTGATGGCTTGGCTTTGCCTTCCACCAGCAGAACAGTTGTATTCCATTTCTGGACTCCAGGCAGCAGCTTCTGTGTGGGTGGGTGCGTGCACAGTGCACTGGAGAGCATTATCCATGTTTCCAGGAAGCAATGTATCTTCTGGACAGCCCAATCAGTCTAAGCATGCACAATAAATCAAATAAATCCAGCAACTCTGGGAAACATCAGATTGGCTGTGGATGTTCAGATTGACTTTACTGAACACAGGCAAAAACATGGGTCATCTGTTAAGTCCAAAGCCTTCCTCTAATGTTACTCACAGGTTTGAGGAACATGGGAACAGTGCAACCTTTGAGAAAAATATGCTCAAAGTATAATACTTGTATATTATCCATGTGCCCAACTTTAGTTCTTTTGACCATATTTGAAAATAGGCTTTATAATTAAAATGAAGATATCTTAGCTAAGATGCTTAGAGCATTTAATATAGTGGCTGGCAAGCCTACAGGTGGTTCTGATTCTGGAGATGAATGTGTATTAATATTAATACATATTATATTAATGTCACTCTTCTTTTTCCAAGTGACAAACTGCCCAACCCTCTCCATAGTTTAAAGGGGACCTTAGTAAACAAACGACTCTGTAGGAAAAGGAACCGTTTTATACTAGTTCTCAAATCTTTCCAGGAATCAGCCACTTGCTACTTTTGGCTTTGCAAGTTTTTCTGTAGTACCTGAAGTTAATTTCTGCATGTTACTCGTGGCAGATCCCTGGCTGGCTGTGCAGTAAATTTAGCTTGAGGCATTGCCTCTGGAAAAACTGAGTCAGTGTGGTGGTAACGGGTGGCCCGGGAGGAACAGCATATGGAAGTCTAGCCTAAAGATTATGCCTTTCACGAGGTGGGATTTTTTGGTGGGTTTTGGTTGTTTGTTTTTTTTTTTAAAGGGAGGACAATAAGAACCTTGGAAAGAAGAAGTAGGAGGAGAAAAGGAAAGTTTCCCATATGCAGAATGTATCCACTTAGCTGGATAACTATTTAATAACCTTTGCTGAGAGACAGTTGTGGATGTAGCACTTTCACAAAATAAGTAGAGTTGGGTTTTTTTTTTTCAACCCTGTGTCATGATTTAACCCCAGCTGATAACTAAGCAGCTGCTTACTCACCCCTCCCAAACACCCCAAACGGATGGGGAAGAGAATGGAAAAAACACTAGTGGGTTTAGATAAAGATAGTTTAATAGGATAACAAAGGCAGAGAATGCTGATATTAACATCAGTTCCTGTGGCAGACATGGATTCAAATTCCATCCTTGTTATTTCCTGTAAATAAAAATCAGAAGCTCCTTCTATAAGTAAAATCAGTCCTACTCTCTCATGAAAACTGCCCACTGGAGATTGGAGCAACAATTTTCCTGGATGAATTCCCCTTTGAAATTGTTTTGACTTGCAATTCACTTACCCATGCCTCTAGGGTTGAGGTAGGTTTTTCACCCCACTTCTTCATGTCCTGTCTGTGGTGACCCAGGTAAAATCACAGGGTGTTTGGAGGTGTGTACCCTCTGTGTCCTCTCTCTTGAGCAGAGGAGTGCTTACTCCTGACAGCTTACTCCTGACAGGAGTGCTTACTCCTGATACTGGTCTGTACAAGTGGGAAATTGAACATACCCTTTTTAGGTTGCTGGATATGCTGTGACAGTTTCTTTAACAGGTTTTCAGAGGTTTTGGACAATCTTTCCACAGCTGAGTCACAGGCCCATAGGGAGGAAGAGAGATTTTCTAGCTATTGTCAGAGTTGACCACCCACTTTATCACTTCATTCATCACTGGTGCCTCTTTGTAATTCCAGGGCAGTACTGCCAATGATTTGTCATACGCTGGTTGTGCATTCTGTACAAACCTCTGTCACGTGGGTCGGGTACATTGGACTTCATTGGGATCTGTGGGTAACTGCACATTGTTTGGGTTATAATAAACCATCTCCCACATGGCTAACTCCCTCACGTACTGGGTACCTCCATACATTCAACAAAGTCTTTGAAGGGCTGCCTTTCCCTCATGGCTGGCAAGAGTCACTTCCAGATGCTGAGGGCTTGTGTCCCTTTTCCAAACGCCTTATCAATGTTCCCTTCCTTGGACAACGATCGCAGCAGCTTGGTTTCCCTACCCTCTAATTCCAGGCTACTGACCTCACTGTCCATGCATCAGAGCAGCCAGGTGACAAGTTTCTTGCCTAATCAATGACTGAAGTCTTGCAAATCACTCAGGGACAGGGATTGGGTGGTTACCTCAGGTTTTGTCTCTTCTTCCTGTTCTTGTGGTGACCCTACTTTGTCATCCTTTACTAAACAAGCTGACTTTTGTGTCTCTTTCTTCTTGTGTATAGGGGCAACTGATGCCAACACGGGTCACTTCTCTGGTTCAGCTGCAGTGCTTCTCACCAGGGTTTGAGTAGCCATGGTGCCTATTGACAGGGTTGAAGTAGCTTCAGTGTCTGTTGCAGGGTTTGGAGTATCCACAGTGCCTGTCGCAGGGTTTGGAGTAACTGCAATGCGTGTCATGTGGTTGATCTCTGGGTAGGATTCTTAAATAATAGTTTAACCCTAAACAAAATCTGCACCATATTCAGGAGAGACTGCAATAGAAATGTGCTGGTCTGAATATCCCACGGGTATTTGACATTCTCACGAGCTATTGTAATTAGCCTGGAGAAGAAGGGGGAGATGAAGGAAGTTGTCTTTCTCACGTATTGGCTCTCCAAGGAGAAAAAGTTAAAAAGTATAATTATTAATAGCTTCTGAGAGATGGCTCACAAAGTATGGGCATGAAGATGTCACTTCACTGCCTCCAAGTACAGATTCGGCCACCTCTGAATGCAAATACAAAACTGGCCTGACTGTCAGTGGTTTTATCAGGCCATAAACCAATAGTACACCAAATGGCAGAGAGATAACTTTAATCCAACACCCAGAGGTGAAAAACCACACATAAACACTGATAACCATATATATGGCAGGTAAGGTGATAAGTGATACCATTCTGAAAACTACTCTGTGAACAAATAACATTGTGACCAGTGGAAAAGTAATGATTAAACTGTTGTATTGAATACCTGTAACAAGGATTAACACACTCTGGTCAGATCTGTTGTCAGATGCTGGGCACAAAAAAGGACTGTCATGGGTTAGCCCCAGCTAGTAGCTGAGCATGAGGCAGTCATTTGCTCACTCCTCCCTCCACAAGCAGATGGGGAGGAGAATGAAAAAAAAGTAATAATTATTATAATAACAATGCCACCACCACAACAGATTATGTACAAATGCAATTGCTCATCGCATGCAAAAACACCCCAATGCCCAGTCTGTTACCAAGCAGCGAATCTGCCTCCTGGCTGGCTTCCTCAGCTATATACTGCGTATGATGTTGTTGTGGTTTAAACTGGCAGGCAGCTAAAACAACCATATAGCCACTTGCTCACTTCCTTACCAGTGGGATGGGGAAGAGAACTGAAAGTGGGAAAGGGAAAAAAAAATCCTCCTGGGTTGAGATAAAGACAATTTAGGAGAACACAGCAAAATAATAACAACAACAACAAGCAGCAAAGGCCTTGGCTCTGTGTGAGCACTGCTCAGCAGTAATGACAACATCCCTGTGTTATCAACACTGTTTCCAGTACAAACCTAAACCTCAGCCTCTTACCAGCTACTGTGAAGAAAATTAACTCTACCACAGCCAAAACCAGCACATCAGTGCACATAGCATTTCTTTTGTTCACAAGTCGTGATTCTTCTCCTAGCAGAAAATTGTCAAACACAGTAAAATCTCATAAACCAAACTGATTATATAAGCAGTGCTTCCTAAAATTATTGCTGTGCTTTGAATCGTGACAATGACACATCACATTTTGTTAGTCTTCTTTTTCAAGCACTACTGCTAGTTTTTGCCTTTATGAAGCTCCAAGCTATAATCTAGGAGTAAAGAAAGAAGGCAGGGTCTGTCACAGAGTGTAAGTTGGCCTTTAAAGAAAGCTAATAACTAATCCATCAATCTTAACATTCACAAAAAGAGGCAGCATGGTACTTTATTACTATAGATGCAGTATTCTAAAGGCCAAATTCAGAAGTGTAAATGATATAAATTAGGTTGCTTGGCTTGTGCTTGGGTTCCTAGTCTTTGGCTGAGCAGACTCAAAGCAAAATGCAAACCAGAAACAGTTCCGTTCCAATTTGTAAGAAAACTTGGTTTGTACATACATAACATGGAGCCAGAAAAATAAAGTAAGAATTTCTGTTTAGAGTTAACCTTTCATCATTTTGTCCTACTACTGCACTGTTCTTAGATAGGTTTTCAGGTTGTTTTAACTATTTCAGACTCCTTTTTGTTCCTTTGGACTTAAAATGGTATGTTTGAAGAGAATGTACAAAGGTATATCTTGTATATTGATTCTGAAGCTCAGTGAAATCAATGAAAGCCTTAATATATCAACTTCAAGAGTCTGGCATCAAGCAGTGGAAAAAGATATATTTAGAAGAGCCTCAGAAGAATATAAAGCATAACTAAGAAGAGTACAAAAATGTCTTAAAAGATATGTCAATTCAGACATATTAAAGATTGTTTTGGATTAATCTTTGATTTCAGTTTTGGTACCTGAACCTTTTTTTTGGCTAATAAGGGCCTGTGGGATAAAGAGGTACTTTTGTCTGATGCTTGAAGAAGTATTTGTGTTTGATGTTCTCTGGAGACTGCCAAGCTGAAAGAGATACCACAGTTCCAGAAAGAGTATACTATGATGACATGATGTTACAGGGAAAAAAAAATCCAAAAACCTCTTAATGAAGACATTGTGACCTATTTTACTTTCCTGAGCTCTGACCAGGTGGAAAACCTTATCAGCGAGTCTTGTCCTATCATATCCTGGGAATTAGTCACAGAAGCTTTCCCATCCACATAGAAAAACTACCAAAGTCAGGTATACATTCACAGTTCAAGACAGAGATGTTGGCAGTGTGTAAGTTGTCCTCCAGAGCAAAGCTCCTCCTGCTTTTCTTCAAATCCTTGTATTTCCCCCTTGCAGTGTGTTTGTGGCAGTGTGCAAACAGACAATGTGCCTTTGCAATATGTTATCTACACATACTGACAAGTTGTAACAGGATGCACATACTGCTGGGAAAAATGATCTGATTTGGTCTCCCCCAAAGTCCATACCTAATGCTCAGTAAAAATTAATACGGGTCTAGATGTATATAAAAGGAGAAAACCACTAACAATTGATAAAAATCATTCTACTTCATTTGCATGTGCCTCTTAACAGTGCTCCATCCCTTTATTGTGGAAGCTCATTGCATCTTAGGGACTGCTTAGAGTGTAGAGGTTTGCAATGTCTACATGAGTGCTTATTCTCAAATGAGGAATGGAAAAGTGCCTAACAAGAAGTAGAGTAACAATGTCTTTAAATGTGAAACCATCTGCTTTTGCAATTGTTTTTGTATTTATTTGGCCAACATAGGCAAATATAGTGTGATCCTAATCCTGTTTTCTTCCACATCTTTGTTTTGGCAAAGAGCTGAGCTTCACCCCGATCATGTTGCAATTAACGAAATATCTACACTACTTATAACATTCCGAAGGGAAACTTACTTCCAGCCATCTACTGTTTCTTTTTTCCTCCCCTTATGTCAGAATGCTAAAGTGAAAAATCTGGTTTAAAATAATTTGCTATTAAATCCATTCAAAAGCATTTTAATTTGTGTTTTAATACTTCTTTCTGGATGTCTAAAGCATTTTTAAAAAAAAATTATGCTTTCTCTCCAGCAAGGACAGAGAAAACAGTTCTAAATCAGATTGAGCCTCTACATTATGGGGACCATCAAATCCTTCATTCTAGCAGTTGCCTCAGCAGAGAAAATATATTAAGGTAGTTAGAATCCTTTTAATTCGATTGAGGTCCCATATATGGCTGTCTAACTTTTTGAGGAACAGAGAAAGGGCAATAATACATCTGAAGGTCATTGGAGTCTCTCTAATAGACTTTGATATTCAGACCAATTGTTAAATAGAGGAAAAATTGAGTTTGGGGTTACCTTGTGTCAGCACCTAAAGCAAGGAAAGGATTTTCCTCTGTTTCTGGTTAGGATCAGTTCTATAGGTTTTCTTGCAGCATCTGTCTCAAGCATTGCAACAGATTGTAGGTGTGTGTCCACATTGCATTAACAATCCCCTTCTATAACTGCAAGCAAAGTTTATTCTGACGTTATAAAGGTCACCCTAGTAATAGCACGACTGGTTGACATGACATATAACCATGACCTATTTTATAGTTCTCCTCAAAGGTTTTTAATATTCATCAGAGAAAGCATGGGAAGTGGGTACTTTATTTACTCAGTGAAAGCTTATAAAATAGCTATATTAAAAATTTTATATATGTCCATGATTTTAATTTATTACCCTTTCTTGTTGGTTCTCAAATATATTGTCTTCTGAAGGCTGTTGACAGAGCATCAGTGTTAAATTACACCACAAGGCTATGTTTATGGGAAAACCATTTCAAAAGAAAAAAAAAATATTTTTTTTTTCCTCAATTTGAACTCTGGAACTAAATGTGACCTGGCTGCATGAAAAAAACCCTTTCTTTAGCATGCTCAGGCAAGCAGCAGCTCTCTGTCTCCTGAGAGATTAGCATTGTAAGCAAGTTATGCAGGTGACTCAAATCCAGTTAGTCTCAGATAAAGAATGTTAATTGCATTGGCAGTGGCATTCACTCTGATCACTTTATAGCTGTATAATTAGCTATTGGACGTATTCAGGGGGTTGTCTGAGCGATACAGGAAACAACATGAACGATAACTCGTTCTTTCCTGATTCACACTGTGAAAAATGCAGAATGGTGAAGAATGGAAATAGTAGTTATTGCTATGTGCATGTCCTTGCTAACTGGGTCTGTGTTTACATAGCTATTTAATTTTTTCGAAAATTCTAAACTGTTTTGGAAAATGCACAGTTTTGAGAAGCTGATCTGAAACAAATACTCCTAAAATGCCTTGATGTGGAATCAAGTGATTTACCTAATGACCTTGACCCATTTACCTTCTTGTCAACTGTATTCTTCTCAAAATATGGTAGGAATTTATTTTCTCATCTCCTGTATAAGTAGCTTTGCAGCCACAGGTAGGTAGCAACTTCATAAATATGCATAGGTTAGTTTCTTAGCTGTTTACAGACAGCTTTTATTAACATGTTCTGAAGTGGGTTTTGTATGCAGACCAAGCCAACATACAGAGACATGCAGAATTATTTAAATTCAAGGGTCTCTAAGTCACCTATGAGGATGCTGATCTGGATCTAGGTTTCTTGGTTTAGGATTATCTTTTGAAATACAAAGAACAATATGTAGAGTGTATTTTGTATTAGCTCAGAGCAGGGTGTCGTGTTTTACCCCAGGGAGTAGCTAAGGACCATGCAGGTGCTCATTCAGTCCCCGCACTGCCACACTACCCCACGCCCCCACCCTGGGGTGAGATGGGGAGTAGAATGGGAAAAAAAAAATAGATAAAAACAGGTGAACAGGACAGAAAAGGACAAGAAACTAATAATAATCAGATACACAAAAAAAAGTGATACGTTATGCAATTGCTCATCGCCCACTGAAAATGTCCCCAAGCAGCTATTTCTGTCCTCTGGCCAACTTCCTCCAGCTTATATAATGACCATTACGTCAGATGGTATGGAATATCCTTTTGACCAGATAGAATCAGCTGTCCTTGCTGTGCCTCCTCCTAGCTTCTTATACACATTCTGTGCAAGGCTAACACCTCCTCATTTGGCAGGGTCTGGGAAGTTGAAAAGTCCTTGACTTAATTGTAAACACTGCTTAGCAACAGCTAAACCATCAGTGTGTTATCAACATTATTCTCATGCTAAATCCAAAATACAGCAATGTACCAGCTACTAGGAAGATAATTAACTCTATCCCAAATGAAAACAGGATTCCTGGCTTAGATCAAGCTCTTTTTAAGAGAGAAGTTGTGAATATACTGTTGCAACTTACAGGAAGCTTCATTAAGATATTCCCTTCTAGATCAACATAATTACAGACAGGCCAAGTGCATTGTTTAACAGTAAGATTAACGACTAATATTTTTGTTAGTTTGTCCTGTTTTAATAAGTTGGTCAAACCAAAAGGCAAAAATTTTCCATGCCTGATGTCTGCTTCAACAGATTTTTAATTTTTTTTTTAAATTGCCCAAATAGTTCATTCTTCTTTAAGCATCTTGAAGTTCCTTCAATTTGGAGGTGAAAGGGGAAATAGGAGGGAAATGGGGGAATATTTGAAGTAGAGGAATGGAGGGATCCTTTTACTTGAGAAATGCAAATTCCCAATACTGAATAATAAGGACATGAAATTTGATGGGAAATAGACACACAATGCCAGAGATACACAATTTCACTTGCCTTATTTAATTTTCACCAAATGTAGCAAATTAGGCACCTCTCAAAAAAAAATTAAAAAATCAATTCATATGCCAGAGACATGAGGTAGAATGTAGATCTGAACAGCATTTTCCTGCGACTGTGGTTTAGTGCTGCTGGGATGATGCTTTAACTGATTTTTTTTCTTGCTTTAATGTTGTGGTTGGGCTGTATCTGGGTGGCACAGTGAAAAGAAGCTCCAGTTCAAATGTATTTCAAACACCTGGTGAAGAAGAGTCTGTTTGCTGTGAGGTACAAAGAAGTGAGAAGCATGGGAGGTTGGAAAGGTTTGGACACTTGCTGGGTTCCAGCTGTGCACAGTGATAACCTGGCCTAGGAGGAGACAAATTGGGTACGGAAACAGTCTGCAGCTGGAAAAAGCTGGCACAGCCTGTGGCTGGAATGGAGAGCTCTGGACTTGAGGCAATGTCACAGTCTGGCCAGGACATGTAGGTAAGAGTAGCAGTAAGTCCTGCAAACATGAACAGGGAAGGAAAAATCTGATGAAGCGTACTGAGGACAAGGAGCTACAGTAAAGATTATATGTGTCTGGTGCACAGACTTAAAATACAGAATAAAGATTGAGGTTTCAGTGTGTGGGGAGAGATATGAACTGAATTTACTTGCCCAGACACTGATGGAGCCTGCAGGTCCCAGTCAGGACTAGGAGTGGGACAAAAGCAAGGGCTTAGAAGAAATGTGGAGAAGAATCTCTGACCGCTAGACATGTTTTTTTATCTCTAGCATCTGGAAAAGTGCTATAGACTCTTGAGCATGTCTGTTCTTCTGCTGACAAAAAATGTTTTTCCTTGCCAGTAGGTCCCCCTGCTAGTATCATGGAATTCCTATGTGGTGCTGTCACTCATTTACATAATTATTAACAGGTGGTTTTGTGTTCGATATTTTTCTGATTTAATATTCTAGTTTATAAAAGTGATGAACATTTTATCAGCTGCAACTGAACTGAATGGAAGCTGAGCTTTGAACACGGAAAATTAATGCTGAATTTAAAAAAAAATTGGCAGCTTTGTGTCCCAGGTTGAGCATCAAAATTTAGCAGATATTTTTTACCTTGCTTTCTTAGATCTCCATCTCACTTCAGAGAGGAGTTATGAAAATAAATGAATTGTTTATGAAGCATTAAGATAGGTGTAATGGAGGTCATGAGGAAATTAATAATTCTGTCTTTGAAGTGAAGTTTGAGTAGTATGACAGGAGGCCACCCACTAAATGGTACAACTAAGGCAAAATATTAAACACCTGCTCATTAAATGAATACCAACAATCTGGAGATGTTTTGGGAAGAAATAGTATGCGATCATATAATTGCAACCAGTCCCATAAGGCATAAACAGAAAGGGAGTGATTAAAGGACAGCAGACTGTCTTAGTTCTGGCATGTCTGGCACTGAGGTGCTGCATGCTTGATTTTGCAACCTTATTAATGTTCTTCTAATGTTTGGGGTTTTTTTTATTTGTACATAATAAACATGGATAACCAGCCCATAAACTCAGTTATGTAGCTATCAAGACAAACTGCCTGAGTCAGAGTCTGGTATTGCTTACATCTGTGTGAATTTTGAATAATTTTTTTAAGTGACATCATACCCTTCAACTTGATGAAAATTAAATACAAAATGTAGAGTGTAACCAGTTTTAAATATCTTAATAATAAATCCCTTTCTTTAGTGGAAACACTGCTTCATATGAACCCAGTTTTATACTGGTTTGACTCTAGCATAAATAATTTATGGCAATGAAAATGTGGTATGGCTAGGAGAGGACAGAATAAAATTTATGCGATCCAAAGGCAACTTGGAAACTAACTCTAGTGACATCCTTTCAAATGAAATTACCGGTACTTTGAGTTTGTACCAGTATAACTGAGATCAGATTGTGGCTTTCCATCTGGATTTTAAGCAGGCCTGTACAACATTATGATGATTAATAATATTTGTAGCCGTGCAGGCTAACATAACAAGGGTAAACAGAACTTATTATTCAGATCTTAATTTTGTTTCCCATGGTGAAGTTAGCAATGGGGACCAGGGAAGCTCTGACCTCTGTACAATAGTCCACAATTGCCCGAGATGCATAAGGAGTTTACCTTTTCCTCCAAAGCATCAACATATTGATTATTGCCAAAGGCAGGCTCCTATATCTATCGCTGGAGCAGGCAGGAGCTTTTAAATCACTCTCTGTGTAGGTAATGGTATGGAACCAAAAGGTTCACACAGAAGGACATGGTCTTGGAGCCTTTACTGGTGTGGGAGGTGGGCAGTCAGTGCTAGCACAGGCTTCCTTCTGGTGGCACTCAACTCTTGTGGGAGGGCTGAATGTGACAGCCACTGCCTCTCCAGCCTGGCAGTCATCGTCCCAGCTCTTTATACACATCATCAGTTCCGCTTGTCTGAATTTGTGGAGCTCAGCCTCCTTTCTTCCTTCTGTGAATCGGTAAACAAAAAGATGCTGAAAAGTCAAAAGTGTTCATTTCAACCCTCTGACTCACTAAGGAATTTTAATATCTCTTTCAAGAACGGCCCACGTTTCTCAGGAGACCGATTAACCAAGTGGTGCTGGAGGAGGAGGCCGTGGATTTCCGGTGCCAGGTGCAGGGGGATCCCACACCCACAGTCCGGTGGAAGAAAGATGATGCAGACTTACCGAGAGGAAGGTGAGAACAACATTCATGTTCCCCACACTTTGAAATTTCAGTTGTTGAGTCATGCTGGAATCACTCCCTACTACTTGTCATTTGTTATTTGACATTATGGGCAAGATTCAGTTGCCATATTGGTGGTCACTGACACTACAAAACCTGTTCCAGAGCCGGCTGAGCAGGGAAGCCCATCCTGGGTTCAGTTGTCCAAGCAAATGAGTTCAGGTGGAGGAAAAGTGATGCCTGGTATTTGCAACACATTGATATGTACTGAATTTTCTGGAGAAAAGTAAAGATATTTTAGGAATGTACTAGTGATATTAGCCTTCATAATAACGTGCTGATATCAAAAGAGAGAAAACTTGGCTGGAGAGTTACAGGGCTGCTCCATGGCACTGGCAGGCTGAGTTAGAAGCAAAGTGGTGGGCTTTTTTTGGCTCTTTGGCTAAGGTCTCCTCAGTCTCAAAGGGAAACCTTCCTCTTGAGGAAACAAAAGAACAAACTAGCAACAGTGGAAAACAAAATTAAAATTTGGAACAAGCCACTTGTGTTCACAGAATATTCATTGAATCTGGAAAAATGCAGAGAAAACTCCAGAGTGGTCAGGGGATGAGAGGCTGTCTTATGAATGACATAAAATTAGTCTGATTGCTTTTAGCTAAAGGAACAAAATTTTGTCCTCACTTACCAGAACTCTTCCTAGTTTTGATGCTGAATCATGATTAGGTTAGCCCAGAAATAGGTCTGGGAATAGGAATGAGAACCCAGGTCTTCATAACTCAACCAATACTTCTGATCCTGTGAATCCCAATTCATTTTTGCGCAGTGCTTTTAAATTTAACAGCAGACATGAATAGTGCCCTTTTTTTTTTCCCTACCACAGCTGATTGTTCTTCCCATCAGCGTTAGTTGTTCCTGTTGATGATGGAATTTGAAGAAACAAAAAAAATAAATCTAGATCTTCTGTTCTTCGAACAAGTGCTTCAAATACTGGATTTGCTGCCAGTGTTATTTCCTCTCCTCCAATCATGGTCTTAAAACAAAAAGGAGCTGCAATGGTTTTTGTGGCTAGTTTGTGTCAGTGTCTGCTAAGCAGGCTGTGAGCAGACTACTGGATTTGGCTTAATAAAACAAGTTAGACACTGCTGTCTGCTTGCTTTATCACAGCATGTCTCAACATCTTCACTCTAACAAGGTGAAAAACGTGTTAAGACTGTTATCTGGCAGTCTTCATCCACTTGCTAAATAAGGTGCTTAGTGTCACATAGACTTTCATGAAAACCCGTGGCAAAATTCCTTGTAGTCACACAGCACTTAGTCACATTTGTGTCTGGGGTAAGTCTCTTTTGTTTCTCACTTTCTAAATCTTTTAACCAAATCCCAAAACTCAAACTGGAGAATGCCCGTTTTAGTTCCCACATCCTCAACACTATATCGTGTGGTAGCTGAGCATGCTGTTCTTCAGTTAAATACATTAATGTGATGGTGCATAATCTAGAAAAAAAACACTTCTACATAAGTAGAGTTACATATATATATATATAGATAGATAGATAGATAGATAATTTAGATTGTAAAAAATAATTTACTTACAATTAAGATTAAAAAATGACATAGCTCTTTGGCTGCTTACATTGATAAATAGGTATGTGTGTAATACATAAAATATTATGTTGAAGAGCAGACTTTTGGATGACAGGAAGAAATTTTCCCTTTGCTTGCTATCTAGCTATGCAATATAAAGTAGTCCATACTAAATACATTGTGCTTCTGTGATTTATTCCTATTACTGTGCTGCTTCCATTGTTTGAAATCTTGTCTTCTACTAGGTCTCGTAAGCCAAACTAGTAGATGCTGAACCCACAGTGCCTTTAGTTAGGTTGCACTTTTATTTGTCTTTTTTAATGACTGTGTTCCTTCTTTTTCTTTTACATCTTACTATGAAAACATAGTAATATGTGCTTTGAGCTAATTATTTCTCTTTGTTCACGATGTATTTCTAAGGAAGAAGAAATTAAATAGGAAGCATAGAAATTCACTGGGCTTTTAAGTAGAAGAAGAAAAGGTTCATCAGATACATTCTGATCATAATCAGCTTCAGGCTCAGAAACTTCTCACACTGCTTTACAGTGTTTTTACACAGCTGTTTAACATTTCATTAACTGTTTTGGCATCTTAAAATAGAAAACGGGTTTATGTCTTCATTTACATCTGCTTCCCAGAACATCACAAAGATGGGTGAGGAAAAGGGCAAGCTTGCAGAATCCCACACTGGAGACCACCACAGGTGACAGAGGACTACCAAAGCTGCTTCCCATATAGTTAGTGGGTTGCCACCACCTGAACCACATAGGTTGTAGTTTTCTAGTAGAGGCCAACATCTAGACTTCAAAAGCAAGTACCTTTTTAATGGTGAGGACTGTATGTTTTCTCTTATAAAATGTGTCATTTGCATGGCAAGATACATGACCAGTCTTCACTGTCCAAAAAGCAGAAATTTCTGAACCTTGCTGCTTGATGCTTAATCAAGGAAGATAAACTGGGAGCATCTAAAAGAAAATATCTTGGTTTTTTTCCTGGATTTTTTAATGCAAGCAAAGAAATTTGTCCAGATATAGATTATGGATGAGAAAATGATAGTATAGCAATTTTACAAATTAAGAAGAGAATTTCTAAGCTTTTCCTCCTTGATGAAATGGGAGATTTTTTTTTTTCTTTTTTGAGGTAAAACCAAATTTAGCTTTCAGCTTCTGAGCTCCTGTATTTTAAGCATTTTATCTTCTACAATGAAATATGAAACCCTCAAGGGATTCCCTTTGTTATTCTTCCTACATACATAAACCCTTCTTCTGAGCAGATCTGTGCAGCTATTTGTCTTACAGCTTTCAATACCAATTTCCTGGTTTTACAGCTAATGACCTTCTTTGCACATCTGTATAGTTCTGTTTTTTCAATAATTTCCTTTTGGTTTCACCCCTAGATTGCAAAACAATTATAATAGGTACCTGTTTCAACAATTCTTGCAAATTTTTAAATTTGACTATTGTTTTCAAAACTGCCTAGTTTAGTGATAGCAAAGTAGGATAAACTGACTTTTTGTCTGCATTTTGGTTCTGCAATTTGGTCCTGATGAGTGCCAGAATCAGAGATACAGGATCCATAGTCTTTCAGAAATCCTTCTCTGTTCTTCCATCTTAGTTCCTTTTAGATTTTTTTAGTGACACATGTGAAAGGAAAAAGAAAAGTAATCACAGTAATTTCTAGTGACAAATATAACGGTATTGCTCCACCAATTGGTGCATTGAGTAATAATTGGAAAATGATTTCAGTCTGTTACAGTTTTAATTATAAGGGTCCCTGGTGAACTGCAAGCATCTCTGGTTACAATTGGAGTGAATAAGGAAAACATTCTAAAAAAATGTGTATGTTTGAAAATAGGACTATTTTTTTAAAAATTGCTTTTGGCCTTTTTTTAAAATTGTCTATGTAATTACTCAGAAAATTTTGAATAGCAATCTTATAAAACTGAGAACAGATGTACAGTGTATACTGAGGGTTCAAGACTTTATTGAAATGTAACTATTTTGAATTGATGATCTAAACCAACTATAATAGTTTACTATTTTGAATTTTAAAACTGAAAGTGGTTCTTATAGAGGAAGTTTTCAAAATAACTATGAAAAATAGGTCTCCCTAATTTCCAAAACCCTGACTTGAGATGCCAAATACCTTGGTACGTATCATGGAGCTCTTCTTTGTATGTTTGGGCAGGAATTAAAGAAGCTTTAAGAAAGCTCAGGCTGAAAAAAATGTTGTAGTTTATGTTTTCATAGTTCTTTTACACTGTTGTGTTGATGAATTAATTAAATTCTTCAGACTTGAAAATTCTATTTAGAGTCTAAACTGATCCAAACAGATTAATACCTTGCTACTGGAAATGTTGATACTGCACCAGAAAGCAGAAAAAAGTATAACATGGAGTCTGGGGTGTGTAAAACTATTTTTTCCAGAAGCTGTGCATTTTGAATCAGAGACTCAAACCGGAAATGCACTGTGAATCAAGAGAAGAGGTGCATAGTGTTGTTTTTTTTTAATTGCTCTAAAAACTCAGCATCATACCGTAAACACCTTGTTTAAAAGACACAAAGGGATAAAAAAGAAAGGTGCATCATCACAGTCCCATTTCACTAATTTGTGAGAAGTGAATGCAGGTGATCAAGTAATTGATCACAAAGTTTATGTTACAGAAAAACTGGAACAGGAAAAATAATAGGGGTATAACCAAGCTTAAGGCTGGAAGGCTAGAAAGGCAAATTTTTAGACTCACCGCTACTCATGTGGTTAAGTTAACATGCCTGACTTAACCCTCTGAGTGCTCACCAAGCTGCTCCCTCACTTCCAACAAGACAGGATGAGAAAATATTATGAAAAAGATCATGGATTCTGACAAGGACAGGGTGATCACTCACTAATTACTTTGCAGGCAAAATAGACTCAGCTTGGGGAAAAGTATAGAATCACAGAATGTTAGGGGTTGGAAGAGACCTTGAAAGGTCATCTAGTCCAACTCTTCTGCTAGAGCAGGATCACCTAGAGCAGGCTGCACAGGACAGAATCCAGATGGGTTTTGATTGTCTCCAGAGAAGGAGACTCCCCAACCTCTCTGGCAGCCTGTGCCAGTGCTCTGTCACCCTCACGGTAAAGAAATTCCTCCTCATGTTTAGGTGGAACTTCCTGTATTCACGTTTGTGTTCGTTGCCTCTTGTCCTGCCACTGGGAACCACTTAAAAAAGACTGACCCCATCCTCCTGACACCCACCCCTCAAGTATTTATAAGCATTGATAAGATCCCCCCTCAGTCTTCTCTAGGCTAGCAAGTCCCAAGTCCCTCATCCTCTCTTCGTAAGGGAGATGTTCTAGTCCCCTAATCATCTTCATAGCCCCTTGTTTGTACCCTCTCTGGGAGCATCCTGTCCCTCTTGAACTGGGGAGCCAGTCAAGGACACAATATTCCAGATGTGGCCTCACCAGTGCAGAGTAGAGGGGGATGAGAACCTCCCTTGACCTGCAGGCCACACTTTTCTTGATACCCTCCAGGATGACATTAACTTTCGTGTCCATGGGGGCACATTCCTGGGTCATGGTCAACCTGTTTGCCAACAGGACAGAATCACAGAATCACGGAATCGTGGGGGTTGGAAGGGACCTCAAGAGATCATCGGGTTCAACCTCCCTGCCAAAGCAGGCTCCCTAGCTCATACTACACAGATAGGTGTCCAGATGAGTCTTGAATATCTCCAGGGAAGGAGACTCCTCCGCCTCCCTGGGCAGCCTGTGCCAGGGCTCTGTCACCCTCACTGTGAAAAAGTTCCTCCGCATGTTGGCACGGAATTTCCTGTGTTCCAATTTGCAGCCATTGCCCCTTGTCCTGTCTTCACTGACCAAAGAAAAGGGGCTGGCCAATTCCCCCTGCATCCTATACTTAAGATATTTATAAACGTTGATTAGGTCCCCCCTCAGTCGTCTTTTCTCCAGGCTGAGCAGCCCCAGCTTTCTCAGCCTTTCCTTGTAGGGTAGATGTTCCAGGCCCTTAATCATCTTCGTAGCCCTCAGGACCCTCAGGTCTTTTTCCACAGAGCTGCTTCCTAGCAGGTCAGCCCCTAGCCTGTACTGGTGCCTGGGGTTATTCCTCCCTCAGTGCAGGACCCTACACTTGCCCTTGTTGAATTTCATAAGATTACTCTCTGTTGCCTCCAAAGTCTGGGGCCCCTGAGGGCTGGCCTGAGCAGTAAAGACTGAAGCAAAGGTTGACATTCAGTAACTCCACCTTCTGTGCATCCTCTGTCACCATGACACCTGCCTCATTCAGCAGCAGGCCCGCATTTTCCCTAGTTTTGCCTTTACCACCATCATACTTGAAGAAACCCTTCCTGTTAACCTTCATGTCCCTTGCTAGGTCTAACTCCAAGGAAGCCTTGACTTTTCTCATTTCATCCTTGAATATCCTGACAGCATTCCTGTAATCTTCCCAAGTGGTCAGTCCCTTCTTCATGAAATGTAGTCTTGAACTATTGAAAAATAAATAGAAATTGTATTTATATATTTAGGTCTTTTTCCACCCATGTCTTCAAGTACCTTTATCTGCTCAGCCTAAACAGAGATTATACTTTCCTACTAAGGAGCTGAGATTCTCTTGTTTGGTGAAGGACTCGGTACATCCTGGATCAATTTCCTTCTTTTTAGTCCTGGTAACAGGAAAATGTGATGCTATTTGAGAGCCTCTAGTATGCGAGTGACAAATCTATGACTAGCAATTTAATAAGGTTTGTACAGTGTTTCATGTCTTTAAATTTTCTAGTGAAGTCGAAGAGAGCAGCTGCATAGACTGTAATTACACAGCAAGTAATACAGATTTTTTTTAAAAATTTTTTTTTAGGAAGTAAAGAGATTTTCAATTACAAGTTAAAATTTATGACACAGAATAATAACTGTTTAAACCTTTTACACAGAAGAAGCTAGCAGTGTCAGCTCTTTCTGAGAGTGAGGTTAGCTCAGCAAATGTATTTTTCACTTGCCCTAAAAATGACTGAGGAGCAATCACATGGGTGGTAGGTTTTTTGGTTGGGTTTTTTTTTACATTCCAGTCCAGAACAGCTGGTTTAGCTCAGTAAATACATCTTTAATGAAATTACAACCTGCTCTTGTAAGTTGCGTTTACAGGCACTGTCTGATTAGATGAATATTGTACTAGAGATGAAAAGTGGCAACTGAACCAGTGGGAAGAGGTATTTGTTTTATGTGCCACCCACGCAATGGGACTGGGGGCAGAAAAAACAAGAGTGATGCTTGAGAATGAAAACTGTGTGTAGTTTACACAATGTATATTGCTAAGTGTGAAGAGATTTTAGGTTTTTAAATGAAATGGAGCAGTAACACATGGCAATGTAAATCATAAATAACAAAGTTTTCTTTCTTAATCGCTAAAGATTAGGAATATTCATAAAAAATTATTTGGAAGAATGTGTTCTCTTCTGTTGTTGAAAATTACCCCTGTATTTAAACACGTGAAAGGACAGTAACTTGCTGAGATCCACGGATTTTATATTTATTTTGATTAACTGCTCTAAGTGACAGACACTGAGGTTTAACTATAACTACAGGCGAAAGTTTAGACTTAACTTAATCTAAGATGTAATTTAGCTCCAGCATCAAAAATCTGTGTAGATGTTAGTCTTGCTATGTTTTTAAAACTGGCCTCTTTGTGCCAGAATACTAATCGCATAGACATAGCCCAAGTGTCAATACTGTCTGTCACACTTCTGGTATGTGTGTGTCTCCACTGTCTTCCAGGTGAAAATCTTTGAAATGGGCTTAAAAGCTACTGACAGCAAACCTTATCCCAATAAACTTGGAAAAAATAGATATTTTTTTTTAAGAGGAGATTCAGAAAGGGCCTGATAGCCAGACAGGTTCTGCGTTTTCATATCTCCATGATCACAGGATAAGGCCCTGTAAGCCACAGAGACCGTAATTTTTAAGAATAAACATGGTGCTACGCAGTTCTATTTATATTCTGTGGATGGGATACTGAGGTATTTAACTACAGCCTCCTCTAGATACAACCAAGGGGAGAATGACCTTTCAATGAAATATGAGTTAATAACACTACAGCGCTGTGTGCTTTGGTCGAGTTAATCTCTGTGCAGATTGTAACAAAATGCAGTCTAATGTGTATTGAAAATTAATTAGAGTAAAGAATGTGTTTTAGTAGTGTAATGGATATAATCTTTGGTTACATCAGCAAATTTGTGTTGCAATTAATAACAATTAACGGTTTTAAATAAAGGGTCAGGGAAAAAGGATGTTTTTCATATTAGCTGTATCACGTGTACTATTCATCACCTCTGGTTAGATCCAAAATGATTTGCATGCCCATCTTTTGTTTCCTAAGCTAAAGCATCAAGGAGAGATTAAGTCCCTTTATGAGGAGCATAGGGGAGAAGATTGGATGTTCTTAATGGCTTGTCAAAAGGAGACAGTGAAAGAAAGAGGTTTAATATGCTATTTGTATTCTTACATACATCTGGAGGGAGAGGAGGTGGTTTGCAGAGGATGTTGTTATCTTCGGCTCAATACAGCACATGTCTGGCACGGGGTGAGCTGCAGTGCAACTTGCAGAGGGTCTATGTAGCCTAACTGAACATGGACAGTTTTCAGCAGAGTGCAGCATAAGCATCTTTCTATCTGTTATGGTGCATGATATGAGAAAACTCCCTCTGTAAAACCAGAGATGTGACTTTGAGATAGGCAGGTGGTGAGGGGCAAAAGGGAGGCAGGGACTGGTTTATTTTTGAGCATATAGCATTGAGATGATGTACACCAGTGCTGACAAGGTACCCCCGCTGTTAGTTCTTTTGGTTAAGGATCCCTCTTCTCTGGTTCATATTTTGCCTGTCAGTGATCACTTCCTGTTCTGTAAGTTGAAAAATGTTCCTTACAGTTTTCTGAGGAATACATGGCCAAGTGAAAGTGTAAATTATTTTCTTGACATTTAAAATCCCTGAAGGCACTGCATTGAATAATGTCCTGTAAACACATCATCCCCCAATCACCCCAGAGGTCTATAGTCTAACCTGGTAGTTATCTGCCATTCAATTTGTATGGAATATTAAATGCTGTGAGCGAAAGTGTTAGACATGTGGCTCTGTAGGCTGATCAGCAGAGAAGTGGTTAATAACACTGACATTTAAATTGGCTTCATGTTAAGTGTCAGTTCTCACCACAGAGCTGAAGAAGAGCTATTGTTTCAGGCAGTCTGTTTGTGGATGCATGAAAACAGTCTCCAGTTGCTTACATAAGGGTCAAGGTTGGGAAAATAGCTTTACAACTCCACGAACAGCAGCCATAAAAGGATTGTGTCAACAAGCATTCCTGCCTGCATGTTTTCTCTTTATGCTGTGTGAACCATTGGTGATCTATGAAGTGATCACTGGCAGTGCACTTGAAATAGGATGGTCACAAGAGAACGTTCTATTTTTTTTATTCTCTCTTATTTAACATCCTAAAATAGTTATATTTCAGAGAATTAATTAACTCACTAGTGGAATTCTGGAACAAAATTTAATGCCTCAAATATGAATTTCTCTGAGTTTTCCACTCTCGGAAGACGGCAGTAAATAAATGGTCTTGTGAGAAGGAGATCTAAGAAAACAATGTAGAATTTCACTCAAAGTCCCTCTTCTGTTGCTTGAGTATTTCTTTAGCATCAGAAAAGCAGAATATACTGTCAAAGTGTAGTATTCAGTTTATACTATGTATTTATAAATTTCAGAATATTGTAGCCTCCTTTCTTGAAAAGTATAAGGATATCAAACAGTTTAAGCTCACTATTATCAGTTTAATTACTGTCAAAATGATACGATGAAAAAGTATAGGGAGTTACCCATACAGTTTTTTCATAAAGCCCTCAGGAGAGCTGGTAGCTACATTCAAGTGGGAGTAAGATTGAAGAGCTCAGACCACAGCATCGTAAATGCTACTGGAATGGCTGCTCCCCAGTGATGTCTTGTGCTTCCAACCCAATACCATCCCTGCGTGGGATACAAAAGTTGGCATCTCTGTTAAAAACAACAAAAAAACCTCTGTCAGAGAAAATACTGCAAGGTTAAAGTTCTAACCCTAAGAACTACTTTCCAGCTTCTATTGTTAAGTCCTATGACTTAACATTAGCAAAATGTAGTTTTTAATAATATGACTTCTGGCTCAACTGTAATATTGAACCACTTTCATTAAAACATTAACGTGACTTCATCTTTAATTACCTCTATAAGTCTGGTTACTGATTCAAAATACAGATTAGAAAATATTTCAGTTCTCTAAGAAGTTTATCATAATGTTTCATCATGCTTAAGGCAAATAATAATAGGCCAACACAAATTCTGATTATTTCAAACAACTCATAATCTGTGTGGTAAAAGAATAAGTTCATCAAGCCATATTTAGTGAGTGCAAGATACCAGTCTGGGCTCAGATATTCTCAGTGTTCCAGTCCTTGCAGTATCATTTCAATTTCTTAAAACCAGAAATGGACAGAACTAGTATTTTCCATTTCCTTAAAATTAATTTCAGTGGCATGTGCTGAGCAGATAACCCTAAGAATCAAGAATGCTTTTCTGATGGATGAATTTATGACATGGGCGTTAATAACACAGATCTCTCCAAATGCCTGACAAATGTGTCTCATCTGTGAGGGAAAGGACGACTTCTGGTGACAGGAGGATAGGTCTCCATGCCAAGTCATTACATGGTCTCTTAGCTCATACTTCCACTGACGTTCCAGTTTTTGAAATGTGGAGCTCTGTCTGGAACTCAAATCAAATCAGAAGGCCATTTTGGGTAATTATTGTGTGATAATTCCCTATGAGTACTTCTCTGTGCAAACAGAGATGTAGAGGTGAAAGATGGAGCCTGCATCACTTTACGTAGAAATTACTGAGTCCTTGATTCTTAAACATAGGCTTTGTTCTTACCATCTATGTGTTTATTTCAATGGGAATTAAAAAAAGGGTCTCGTTTATTTCTTGGGACTCTTCTGAGCATGTGGCTACTATTTTATGGGGCATCAGTTATGTGAATTCACATATGTATGTTTGTGTGTAAAAGTAGTACTGCATAGAGTAATGCTTCCAGAGAAGTTGGAAAGTACCATTTCCTTGGACACAGGTACGATTTCACAGTGTTGGTCCAATGGCTGTAACTGTTAGAAACAGATTCTGTGAAGTTTAGACCAAAGCATTGAATGCTTTGGTTTAAGGCACAGTGCAGTGTGAGTTTGTGGTTTATGTTATGGCAATTGAGAGTGTCCACCATAATTAGAATCTCCTGATAACAAACCATAAAAAGATTTTGGACTAAAGGAAAACCTGCCATCAGTATATTTTAAGAAAATCAAAATAGTGATGTAGTATTCACAGAATTATAGAATCACGGAATGGCCTGGCTTGGAAGGGACCTCAAAGACCACCTAGTTCCAACCCCCCTGTCAGCCTCCATGAGACCAGGTTTCCCAAAACCCCATCCAACCTGGCCTACAACATTGCCAGGGAGGGAGCAGCCACAGTTTCTCTGGGCAGCCTGTGACAGGGCCTCACCACCCTCACAGTAAACAATTTCTTCTGAATATCTAATATAAATCTACTCTCTTTCAGTTTAAAGCCATTACCCCTTGTCCTTCCACCACAGTCCCTCTCCAGCTTTCCTGTAGGCTCCTTTGTGTACTGGAAGACTGCTAGAAGGTCTCCCCAGAGCCTTCTCCAGGTTGAACAAGCCCACTCTCTCAGCCTGTCTTCACAGGAGAGGTGCTCCAGCCCTCTGATCATCTTTGTGGCCCTCCTCTGGACTTGCTTCAACAGGTCTATGTCCTTCTTATGTTGGGGGCCCCAGATCTGGATGCAGTACTCCATCCAGGTGGGGTCTCAGGAGAGCAGAGGGGCAGTCACATCCCTTGACCCGCTGAACACGTTACTTTTGATATTGTTGGCTTTCTGGGCTGCAAGTACACATTGCCCGCTCATGTTGAGTTTCTCTCATCAACCAACACCCTAAGTCCTTCTTCTCAGGGCTACTCTCAATCCATTCTCCACCAAGTGGTAGGGATTGCCCCGTCTCATGTGCACTTGGGCTTCATGAGATTCACACAGGCCCACCTCTCAAGCCTGTCAGGGTCCCTCTGGATGGCATCCCTTCCCTCCAGTCTGTTGACTGCACTGCACAACTCAGTGTTGTTAAACTTATGGAGGATGCACTCAATCCCACTGTGACCACTGAGGAACATCACAAGCCACTAAGCTATTACTTAGTCCTTCTTATGGTTTGTTGGAATAAGGCCAGTGAACCAATTTATGTGACTCCTTGCATATATACCTTGCACTTAGAAATTCAAGGTAATGTCACGTTCAGGCAATGTCACACTGTGTTATACCTTTCTCTGTCATGAATGGCATAGCCAAAGAATAAATGGGAATCTGGACATGTAGATGTGAGTGACAGCCATCCTGTCAGCTCCTTGGGGATAGCTCCCTGGTAGCTCAATTTATCTGAGCTGTAAGCAATGCATTAGAGCCACACACAAATGCATGTGTTTATACTCTCTCAGGTTTTGCTAGGGAAAAATAATCAGAGAATCCTTTTCCTTTGCTTCAGAAAGCTGTCCCTCTCATAAGTTTGTGTCTGTTTCTTCTTCCACTTATCAATGTATGGGATGGAAGTGAAAACACCTCAACATTTCTTGTAAGGGAGCTGGCAGTAGGGGTAGCTGCATGACTGATGGGAATGGAGGCTCTTCGATCTGCTTCTGGATCACAAAAAGCTGAAGCAGGTAAAGAGCTCGTGCTTCCTACCTCACAGCGGCTTCAATCTGGCTCACTCCATCTGGCACCAATAGTCTAGGAGCCAGTGAAAAGCTGTGGCACTACGCTGGGAGCTGAAGAGCCAGCACCGCAAAATAGAAGTGGAGACAGAAGCTTAAGCCTCCTTAACTACCTCCTGTTTACTCTGGTTTTGGCCAGTAACATCTCTCTATTTGGGCTCCCTAATCATTGGTGTTGTGAGTAATCTTGAAGCTTTGTGTGTGTTTTGCAAAATAGCCTGGCAAACCGGCAACAGAAAATAAAGCAAAGTAATTTTTGTGCCATCTCTAAAAAAAGGGAAAGCCTACAAAGCCTAGATACAACGATTCTGATAATTTTTTTAAAAAAAATAATATTTATTTACAATAATATTTTAGAAGGAAATAAGTGCCTGGTATAAATCGATGTAAAATTTCTGAGGCCAGTGGCATCAGCTCACAACAGTTAAGATGTGACTTTTTCTCTTGTAAACTCCCTTTAGCAAGAACTATGTCTTTTTGAGTTGGATTTGTTGAACTGATGTTGTAATGCACTCTCAGAATTTTAAAATACACAGATGAAACAAGAGCCTCCTTGTATTACCAGTTGGACACACTTGGATCTCTAAATGTAATGACTGCAGCCGCAGACAGAGTTTTGTAACCTCTGCACGCAAAAGACGAAGAGGTACACATATTCTTGAGTATAGCAGCATAAAAAGGCATTTTTAAAAATCTGGAAATCTAAGGGTTCTGTGAAGTAAAATATATGTCAAATGGAAAAAAACCCCAAGCATATTACTAAATCTCTCTATGTTCAGTAATGCATTGGGTTTTTTAGGCTTTTTTATTTGACAAGCATGGAAGATCGGTGGCTGAGTATGGACAGATAGACATTTGAATCTGGGGAAAAAATTGCAAAACTGATTTAATTCAAGATTATTCTTAGATGCTTAACCCAATGCATGAATCCAACCTCAGTATATTAATTTGTGATACTTAAAACAGTTAATGTGTTTTGTTTAATTTGGTATTTGGTTGAGCAGATGGTAATGGTTTTGACACAATTCAGTTTTTTATTTTTCTTCTTTTCTTTTCTTGAAAAAGACAAGGCTCTTTTTCCCACTTTGTCACAGCTGGTTACCAATCAATCTCAATTCACGGTACAGTGATGATAGCACATGTTGTTCAGGGGCCAAATCTGATTGGGTTGCATTTTCAGCAGTGTTTCATATCAAAAAAACCCCGTGTCTGTATGGCAGTGACTGTCAGCACACTATTGTACAACTGTCATTAATCAAAACTAGCAACAATGAATGCATTCATATGTGCCAGAGACTGCCAGATTTCACTCAAAATCACCCAATTCCTATTAGAATTTCCTCACCAGCAGTGTTTCCTCATCTGCTTGTTGTTTCTGTTTCTTTCTTCCTTTCCAGTCCCCTGCCCCCCTCCCAGCCCCCCCTCGTTCCTTCTTGGTTAATTAAAGACAGACCTGCTCTATTACTGGTAGAACAGACATTATGTAAGGTGGTGCCCAAAAGTGGCTGGTTTATATCTAGGGACAGGCTGACTGGCTGTTTAAAAGACCTCTCCTAGCTCAGTCTGGTGGCTGAACTCTAAGTTAAACTGAAAGGTTAAGCACCTCCAAATGTTTAACTAAGAGAAGTACTTAAAGTCAATTAGATGGCCATAAACATGTGAAACTGATGTCTGATGCACTACATTTTTAGCTGAATGTTGGCATTAGTTGGCTAGGAGTCAGCAATATTTGGGCAATATGTCAGAAGGTGTCTCTCGACACTGCACATATTTTGAAGGCACTGCCTTCTTAGTGCTCTGGAAACATTATGGCCAACTTAGCTAGTATGCTCTGGTTTTCTGCCACACTGTCATCAACCCAGAAGGCTGGGAACCTCTGTCTGTGAATGGTATTAGCAGTCAGAGAGCCCCGATCCTGATTCCTAAGTGATCAGTGGCACTGGTCCAGATGAGAGTGAACTTCTCCAGAAACCAAGGTGCAAACATCTTGCTGTGTGGATGTAAAGCTCTGGGACTGAGGGGAGAGAAGACACTCTTCAAGACTCTGCAAGTGGATACTTGAAAAATGGAAAACATATTCAGGTTTCGCTCTGTGTTACTTCATGGTCCCTTTCTCAGACAAGCTCCTTGTGCTGCTGTGGATCGGGCTGAAAGCCAGTTTTCTTCCTTTCTCCTTCCTGCCTCCTTCATCTGTCAGAGCTCTTCACTGAACCATGGTGACTTCTGGGGGTGTGTAGGTGGAACAGATGACTGAGGAGCAGTGTATCAATACTTCAGGACAGCAGATGGTTATAATATCCCGTGAGTCCATCTGTGTATGACTCTAATTGCTAGATGGCAAGTTCTGTCAGGGTGGTCCAGAAACCCAGTATGGCATTTTTGGAGAAGCAGACTGGGAGACGTGGACCCATCCTTGGAGTAATTGATAACTGGGCCACGACAGTGACATGTTTACACCACCCTCCATTTCACAACCCAAGTGGGCCATGATGGCTGTACCCTCGCTCTGCGTCCTGGCATGCCATGCAGCTGGCTCGCTCCCCCAGCAGCCTTTGCACAATTTGCATGATTGGCAGGTGCAAGCATAAAGACTACTGAAGCCTCCAAGGCAGCTGGCTGGCATGCCTGCACCAGCACATCGGTGAGATGAAGAAGAGCGAGTCAGCTGCAGCCCACAGCAGACTGGAGGGTCCTGTCCCAGGCTGCCTGCATCCCAGTTCAGCAGCCACTCAGTCAGATACAGTCCCGCTGCCTGTCATTTTTTATTCTGGACAGCAATAGGTGAACCACAAGGATGTTATTTGTCCTAAAAAGAAAGAAAAAACCAATTAAATAAATGGCTAATTGTTGCCCAGCTTGATAACTGTGATTCCTGTATCCAGCTCATATTTATATTTGAACTGATCTTAGTTTTCTCATCTTACAGGAGCTAAATACAACTTTATATTTTTTATCCCCTAAGGTTGGCCTCATGTCAAGAAAATAAGCATTTTCTCTTGTTTGCAACTCCATGGTTGCCAAAGACAAATAACTGCTCCATCATTGTGGGATACTGTTATCATATTCTTGAGATTTTTAAAGGAGAAAATTTGCCTTTTCTCTCTTAGGAAAACTGTGGTTTCTGTTTGCCATTGACTAGTACAGCACAGCGTGCCAAACAACATAATTTGTGAGTAGTCAGGAAGAAATGTGCCTCAACTGCGTATGGCTGTTGAGTGTGGTTGCAGGAGATCTGTACTGCTCCAGAAACTGTGTATTAAGTTCTCCAGTGTCATAACTTTTTCTCCCTTCCCTAGTGGTACTATGCTAGCAAAAAATAAATGTCCCTGAAAAGTACTGGAGTTTGCCATGGCATCTATTTATTCTTCCCCTTGGCAAATCTCTTATTCATTAGTTAAACCTAAGGTACTGCAATACATATAATTAAGCATAACTTCTAACAAAGGGGGTATTATATGTGTTTATATTTATCTCTGACAGAATGGGTAGCTTCAGTTTGGTTGTCTTCAATTCATTTTGTTCTAACAAACAGAATGGACTTGCTGAGTATAGAATGAAGCTTTATTCCATTGTGAGTGGGAAACGTCTTGACTTCTCTTTATTCTTGGAATTGCTAGTGATGCTTAATTGATGTAATGAGCTTTAAAAGTTTCAGCGTATAGGAGCCTTTGAGTTAAGATGCTTTAAGGTCTCTTAGCACACAGTGCTCTTTCTACAAGTCTATACTAATGGAATCAATAGCAGTATATATTCTGTAGACAGAAATGAATGTTTGGGAGCCTCACAACAGCCCTGTAACTAATTGTATTACATTCGTATTCATCAAAACATTTAAGGGTACTCTTCCATATGATTTAAATGGGTTTGTTAAACAAGTCTACAAGGTCTTTACTGTATAACAAAGAGAAGAAAAAGCAGTTGTTTCTGAAGTTATGTCATGAGTGTTTATACAGAGAGAAAGGGTACTCACATCTCCTGAAATCGCAATCTTTCTTTAGAGTTTCATGTTCCTATTTCAGTATTTCATACATGTGAATGTGTAGCTAACTCACTAAAGATTCAAGGTGACATAATTAAGGTATCACAGGCTTACTGTGCCTAGAAGAAATGTTTCTTGAAAATAATTTGGTAAGGAAGTATTTCAAGAATAAAATATCCATGCTGAAAACAAGGGTTTTCCTAAATTGGGAGCTAAAGAAATTTCATACAAGATAAAGTCTCCTGTTGACTTAAATGAGCTTTGGATCAGAGGCTGAAATAGCTTTTTAAGCTTGACTTCTGTAGGACAATAACGATTTAACTGAAAATGTTGTAAGCACTCTAAATGCTTTGAGAGTGAATGCTCACTGTGTGCAGAAGTACTTTGTATTATTTCAAGTTTATACATCCTTGTAGGTTTAGAATTATTACAACAGCAGAAACAAAGAAATGGGAAAAGCATAATTTAATTGTTTTCATTTCTTTTAAGAAAGAGAAAATATTATTGCCCACCCTTAATGAATCATCTGGTAGTATTTCTCTGAAATTGATAAATCTCCTTTAATGTGCCTCTTCAATAAATGTCACCTTCCGGAGCTTAAATATATTTGTTATTGTTTGTAATTGTGTAGTGTCAGATCCTACCAACATGCTCACTGTTTCCCTAAGGGGTTGCTGCCATAGAGAAAAGCTATATATAAAGGGAAATTTCCAAATCAGCAAAAGGTAGAATGTGTGGCTCACGTAGTTAAAGGCATGATAAACCGGAGCTGTCATGTATTGATAACTGATGTCTGATAGCTTAATTTTATCTTATTGCTCTAGATCAAGGACAAAGTGAATGATATTATTAATAAAGCTCTAATACTGACTGAACATAGCAATACAAATTTATGTAAAGTTTCTAACTAATGCAGAATGCAATAAAAATGTCATGAAGATTAATGCTGGGTAGAATTATCTAATGTTAGATAATAATTTATCTTCCAAACTTGGCTCCAAAATAGATACAGACTGGCATACTCAAGGTAAGAGTTTTCGTTCTTTTCTGTTGTTGACAGAGAGAGTTTTCATTCTTTTTCTGTCACACAGGTATGACATCAAAGATGACTACACTTTGCGCATTAAGAAAGCCATGAGCACAGATGAAGGAACATACACATGCATTGCTGAGAACAGAGTTGGAAAAGTGGATGCTTCTGCTACCCTCACTGTGCGAGGTGAGTGTTCCCACGGAGGGAGGGCATGTGTCCTTTATGGATAAATCACTTTCTGATGAAATGGGACACATCCTTACTTGGCTTTGCATGGGTTTCACATACCCTTTGCAATTGTGAGTGCTACACTGATTTACAGCAGAGGTGAGGTCCTGGTCCTGTTCATCTCTCAGGCAAAATTTTAATTTACTTCAATAGGATAGGGTCTCCCTGCAGTTAAAGACCTGTTCCAATGTCTTTTTATTGAAGGACAAATGCATATTTATGCATAAGCAAGCACTAGATAAAGGCATAAACTTCAATATGTTTAGGTTATTATTCACACTCCTTTCTTTAATAAGTTTGAGGAGTATAGTAAGTAACTATGCTTATTAATGCCAAACATATGCAGATAGTACTATTATGTGATTAAACTCTCTGCCATTACTCATTATCTGAAAGATAAACCTCAGCCAAAGGAAAAAGAAAATCCTAACTAAATTTTATAAGTATTACAAGGTAAAGATTAACATATCCTCTCCTAAAATATTCTTGGTCTCTAGTATCCTCTCAGTGTTTATGTGCTTCTTTTTGATGTGGTAAAGAGGTTTTGAGATCAGTAGAATAACGAATTGCCAAAATGTCTTTTGTGACAGTAGAAACAGACATGCTAAAGATTATGGGGAGAGAAAAAGTTTTCAGGGTAATATTTCCCTATGAGTAAATAGAATATAATACTTATTACTTCATTCCAAAAGATAAGCAGCAATTTGGCACAATGGATATCATGCAGACACTATTTCACAGTTTAGTGGTGCATGCTGGCAGTTTTCAGTAGAGCTGTGAAAGGTTAATAAAAACATTTTTAGCTTTATCTGTTCTTCTCTTTTCATACACATTAAATCAAATGTTCAAAGTCTCAATGGATTGCTTTATTAGAACCGGGGTCAACTGACCCAAGAGGCCAGCTTCCATTTCCATCCATTTAATGCATGGACACAGTTCAGTTTAATTTGCTGAATTCAAAGGGAAAAAAAGCACCGAGTGGCTTTGTAGACGGGGGGAGATGTTGGTGTATAACAAAGAAAAGAGAGTATTGTGATAATCCATCTGCTGAAATATTACCTCTATATTCACTTTAGACAATAAGTTATAATGCAGCTCTTCCCATTTTAGGCTGAAGAAATAGATTTACCTGCTACATGCTTGTGTAATCAATTGTTCTTCCATTTTGTAATGTGAGAAAAATAGTCACTACAGTGAACTCCCAGAAATACTCTCGCTCTGTTCTTTTGTCACAGGCAGAATCCTGGCATCCAATAAATTTGGCAACTAATTCAGTAGCTTTTAAACACTCCTAGAACTGTGTCCACTCTATACATTATGAGCAAGCCCTTCAGATTTGCTACCTGGACTTGTGTTATAAACAATAGCTAGAACCAAGCACAAAATCCTTTGAAATCACTGAAGCTTGAACTTGATGAAATTAAAGTGAAAAAAACCTGAGGAAATATATAATTTAATTGATTCTCCTACAGTAAAGGCAAGTTTTCATTATCTTGGGTATTTTTCCCCCCTGGGTTTGTCATTTATAGTCAAATTCATAGTGTTTATCCAACACAATGGAAGCCACAGTACTATAAGCATATTAAATGTTCAGGATATGACAGAAAATGAGAAAAGCCACGAAATTCAATGGAGAAGCTTATTACTCTGAATTTTCTGCAAACAAAGGACTGGGAAAATGCCTGTTGACTCTAAAGGGACAATGAACAATGGTTGTTTTAATCAAGGAAGCCTTAATTCTGAATTTTTAAACTTTTGCCAGCTTTCTCTGAAACTGGATAACCACTCGTCATGTAGAGGAGCAAAACAGCATAGCACTTCAGAATTTACCACAAGAGTGCCTTGGTCCTTGCAGGTGTTGTGCAGTTTCAGATGCATACCTGAAAACAGCAGCATTAACCTTAGCTCCCTGTTTCATGGCTCCATCTCCTCAAAAGAGGGGGTGTGTTTGCAGTTTTTGTCCCTAACAATAACAGAATTTTAATTCTGTGACTCAGCCTTCATACCCTCTCCTGGAAATGTACACTTCACTCTTATTCCTTATCTCTCTGCAGAAGAAGGAATATGTCCTTAATATTAGAGGTCATAAAGTCTTAAAATAGATGATGGATGAGAAAGGGCATCAGGTTTGAAATAGTTAAATGAAATGGGTATGCCAAAGAAAGGATAAAGCCATTGACAGGTTGAGAACTAAGAGTCTTTCCATACTGGGTTACCTCTGAATCTACGTATCTTACATTTGACACTAGCCTGCACATAAACATACAGAGCTGGTTAACTTCTGAAAAAGAATTCTTTTTGTTTTTTAAATTGTGCTGCTGTTTAGAAATGTGTAACTACTGCTTTCTTACCTACCCAGATGCAACCTGGACTCCAGTTAATGTCCAACTTTTCAACTATTCTGAAAGGAGAGGTCTATATTTTAATAACAGAGGGACTGACAGCCCTCTTCCCCAGCACAAGTATAATGAAGGGCTGTTGCTATAATCAAGAAATCACTTGTTGCAGCAGCAGCTTTCAATCTTGATATCAACCTGAAAGAGTATTAACCTGTCGATCATTCAGCAGCAATGTTTTTAGGAAGTAGAAGGTATCTAAGCAGTAATTTGGGAGGTTCTGGGTTGAAATCCCTGTGGCCATTTCAGCCTGCTTGTTATATTTTCATCAACACTGTCAGTGAGGAAGAAGCAGTGTGCTCTAAGCTTTCATGCCCACTATTGAATGAGAAAAACCTGTCCTGGGCTTTCTGGAGCCCTTACTGCTGTACTGACTGGCCGTGCTTAAAATTCAATCGGCATTTGACTCAGAAAGCAAATGCCTTGCATCTACTGGCATGACATTTGGCAGTCTGCAGTTTAAATTGATGTGTTCATCGGGAGCTAAAAGTTTGTGCTAATGCAATGCAATTTTTCTTTTATCAGGCATTAACAATGATACTTGATGATGGCATGTGAAGATAATAAAAATGTTTCTCAGAGAACAGTTCCAGTCAGCTTGTTGAGATGCTATGCTCAAGTAAACATGCGAATAGTGGCACGTGGCTAACAACAGTAAATATTTCGCTTAGGCTGTCATTTGAGGGGTTAGAAATCATGGTAGTGTCCCTAGTGGAAGGTAACATTACACGTCATGCATTCTGACAGATATTCTTTTCTTTTTTTTAATTTCTTTTTTATGTTCTCACTACACCATTGTAATGTCAACAGCTCGCCCCGTTGGTAAGTAACCATCCTTCTATCCATTTTAGCATGGCTTCATGCAATGCTTCATCTTTCATTTGCAACAACCTTTGACTGGCTGAAATTAGCAGCCAGTGCTTAATAGTCTTAACTGTCTAACACCAGGCAAGTGATTTTGACTGACAAAGTGCTGTTCTGAACTTTGTATTTTCTGCTGTGTCATGTATAAACGGATTTGCCAAATCACTAACAAATACCAATCAGTGAATTGGGGAGGGTGCGATGGTACTAAGCCAAAATCACTCATTGAGACATTTTAACAGTCTGTTTAAGGGCCTTGTATAAAAGCCATTGAAATCAACAGAAAGGATTGTATTGACTTCGGTGAGCTTCTATCAGGCCCTAAATGATCAGCTCATTATGCTTTTATTGCATAGCAGTAAAAGCACAGGCTTTGCATGTCCCTTCTTTCTTGTATCTTTCAACGAGTTTGGAAATTAAATAGTTCTGAAATTGCAGAGGGGATGGAGTAGATTTCCGTGCTTGGTAAGAAAGTTCATCGTTGATTTTTGCCCTTTGGTCATCTTGGAGTGCATTTTGGAATGCACTGTATAGGATGCAGACCGTTCTGAATAACAAGTCCAGAGGAAGACAACCACTGGATTTTCAATTCCCACATTGAAAATTTGTTTCCTTCCTATAGCTTTGAAATTACTTCTGAAAATTTATAAAAATAACCGAGCACAATGGGAAAATCACAACTGTCAGTAGCTGAAATTAATTTTTGGTGTTCAGATATACGCTGAACGTATAATTTAATTTTCATTCACGGATGTTTACTCTGTGCCTGTGTGGATTTTCTAAATAATATAACCAGTTGCACCATTCCTCTGATTTTTGTAGTTTGTGTTTAGATGTATCTTTTAGATTAATTATATGGTTACTCTGATATTTTATTTTTTTTATTAGTGTGAAAAGTATGTACTGTTGTTTATGGAGGTTACTGAGGGGTTCAGCCTGTCTTTTTGTAGTGAAAACTCATGTTAGACATACATTTGACTAAAGTGTGTGAGTTTGAACTTGTCTCAGTTCTTCACAGTTACAAGTTGGAGGAAGAGAGTTTGGAATAATTAAAAGATAAAATCCAGGTTAGGTCTTGTTCCAGAACTAAGGTGCTTCCAATGCTTATTAGTTTTCTTGAACTAGCATATGTGGAGCCAACTACCTCTGCAGTCATGGCATGGCTTAGCCATACCTGGAAGATGCCCTGTGCAGAATAGAAATTCACTGTTTCCCATTTGGGATTTTGATAGCACCATTTAAACCCCAGTCTCTGTTGCTTTGACATTAGTTCTCAAGAAACTAATTCCCAGAAATTTTAACAGTGTAAAACTGGAGTAAACTTGTAAAAAATTTTTCCTCTGCTTAGAAAATATAATAAAAATGTAGATGCTTCTAACGTAAATCTATCAAGTTTGGGGTGGAATATGGGAAATAATGAAATCTCCTTCCTGATTCGCTAAGAAAATGCTACAAGATTTTAAGTATTTTACTTCTAGATATTTTCCTCACTTTGATCATTCTTAAAAGAAAGGTACGGCAAAAACATCACAAAGTAGAGACTCTTTCAGGCTCGGTGTAAGCCACAGAAAATCAATGACTGGAGATTCACAAGAATTGTGAATTGTGTTGGTGGTAGCTTGTTTCAGAACACTGATTCTTTTTTAAGACTTTCCAGGCTGTTGAGTCATCCATGATTCCATCTCCAAAGCTTATAAAGAAGTTCTTTGTCTCAAGTTACTTTATGTCCATGTATATGATCCCCTTGTGTGACCACGCCCTGGTCAATTTGTCATATTCCCTGCCTATGGTATTTTATTTTGTTACATCTGTTACAAAGAGAATTCTTCTTTTACGTGATTTATTCAGGAGACATAAACCAGAATGATCAACTTTAAAATAATTATCACATGGTTATATGGTCTTTATCAGATTATTTAAGTTGTTATGTTTGGGAATCGTGAAAAGATTGTTAAGTAAATAAGTCCAGCCCCCAAGATAAACATACAGAACTCCCGTACAAGTGTGTAGGTAGCGAGGGCTGTATATAAGCAGATCACTTTTATCTGATCCTGTACCTGTAGAAAAGGCAATGCTGTCGTTATGATAGTGCATGGCTTTACCAGTTTTTTGCTAAGGACCTGAAATGAAACTGATATCTACAGTTCATGTCTCTGTTGCAGTCAAGAGTAGGTAAAACAGGTAGCTGCCGATCAGGGTTTTTTCTAAATTTAACACCTGGCAGAGCAAAACAAAGCAACTTCCCACTCCACACTCTACCGCCAGTTCCCTACCATGAAGGCCCAGTTGCCTTCTGTTAAAACTGTCATTTGACAAGAACGGTGAGTCAAATCTTGTAGTGGTTTTTTTTGTTGTTGTTCAGGAAGTTAACTGGAATGCAGAACAAAACCACCTCTCCTTACGGAAAGGATGCTAAAGCAAACACTAATGTTGTGAAGTTCACAGCACTCTAGGAGGATGACATTTTAACAAAAGTGTATTTATATATTTATATATATGTTCAGCTGCAGGGTAACAGTTAAAAGTTTATATTCTTTCATGACACCTGAGAATTATCTAGGTACTTCTACCTTTCATCAGTACTTCCAATTCAAAGTAGGCATGTTTTGTCTTTGTGTTTTAAAAAAGACCAAACCATTTTCTTTCAATGCCTTGTCACCAAAGAAGAGGAATGATTTTTATCATGTTCTAGGATTGCAATTCTTGTTACAAATGGAAAAATTTTCATTTTCTATTCAGTTTTTGCCTGCTTCAAGTATTTATATTCTATTAGTTGTGATACTTTATTTTAGTTTCAGTTTGAGTGGAAAACTCGGGAGTGGGATTACCAATGACCGTGCTTGATTCAAGCAGTTATTAACATGTGGTGTAGAGTACTTAGACAAAATGAGGTATGGGTCTGCCTGGGGTGGATGGCAGCTGGTGAATTTATCAGCTCTATGCCACATTACTCATCATATTTGGGTTTGCTGCTAGGAATAAATGTGTTGCCAATTTCTAAAATAGGTGTCCCCTCATTTATAACCTTTTGAAAAGATTTCCAACAGGATTTACAACAGATGGATTTAGGAAACGAGATATGTATCCCTATTTAGACCTTTTCTGTTGTTAATTCAACCATTAGATGAGTTTTCCAGTTGAGCAAATTAGTATTTTTTCACTTTTGCATTCTACTGTATTTCTTAAGGCAGTTGGGAAAGAGAATAGCTGTTAAAAAAGCACAAAAGTTGGGAGAAGCCCAACCCTCTTTCAAAAGCAGTTGTTAATCTGCTTTGAGAAGGAGGACTTAAAGTTCAAACAGATCTATGAAGATCTGTCTTATGTTTCAGTTATCTTTTTACTAATCATCCAAAAAGTCATTCAAATGACAGAGTACTGTGTTTTCAAATTAATTTCAACTATGCCCAAGTGAAAATACAGTTCTTTGCTTTTCAGCTGCCTTACCATAAGTCAAGTTTACTTAATTTATTGTCATATGCTATGATTCCTCTTCCCAGAAAGATGCAACATGCAGCAAATTGCTAGATACTTTTGTGTCACCTGGAAACTAAGTATTTGGAATTAACAAAGCTGGTAAAAGGACACCGACCAAATTACAAAACTTCCCTACCATGCTGGAGAAGAAAAGCAGCGGATAACACACCTGCCATGAATTTTCCAAATTTCATATTAATAAAATATGGTCTATTCACATTTAAGTGCAATGTGACCATATGATGCATTTCACTCCGCTCTGGAAAGATTTCATTACATAAATCAACCTGGCATGACTTAATGGTCTGTTAAGGGTGGTGCAGCATGAAACGTAAAATAGAAAGGGCTGTATCTAAACTAAAGTTGTATTAGGTGTTGTGTCTAGAAATTGTATTTTTTAGGTTGTTTAGATTGATGAGAATGACTTCTCTTTATTATTCTCCATTCTGACTCTTGCAAGGAAAGTCTGCATAGGACAACTACTTTTTTTTTTAATATATTCATGAAAATATTCATATATTCATGAAAATATCACCTTCATTTGAGACACTGAGGGTTTTTTAAATATCAGCAATGGCAATTGGTGTGTGACAGCAGAGAAGAGATCATGCTTGGCACTGCATAGCTGGGGGTCCTGGTAGATGACAGGTTGGCCATGAGCCAGCAGTGTGCCTTGATGGCTAAGAGAGCCAATGGGATCCTGGGGAGCATTAGGAGGAGTGTGGCCAGCAGGTCGAAGGAGGTGATCCTCCCCCTCTACTCTGCCTTGGTCAGGCCCCATCTGAAGTGTTGGGTCCAGTTCTGGGCTCCCTGATATAAAAAAGACAGGGATCTCCTGGAGAGAATCCAGAGAAGAGCTATAAAGATGATTAAGGGCCTGGAACATTCCCCCTGTGAAGAGAGGCTGAGTGAGCTGGGTCTGTTCAGCCTTGAGAAAAGAAGACTGAGGGGGGACCTCATTAATGTTTAGAAATATCTTAAGTACGGGATCCAGGGGGAATTGGCCAGCCCCTTTTCTGTGGTCTGTGGGGACAGGACAAGGGGCAATGGCTGCAAATTGGAGCACAGGAAGTTCCGCACCAACATGCGGAAGAACTTTTTCACAGTGAGGGTGACAGAGCCCTGGCACAGGCTGCCCAGGGGGGTTGTGGAGTCTCCTTCTCTGGAGATATTCAAGACCTATCTGGACGCCTATCTGTGCAGTATGAGCTAGGGAGCTGCTTTGGCAGGGGGGTTGGACCCGATGATCTCTAGAAGTTCCTTCCAACCCCTGTGATTCTGATTCTGTGATCATACAGTGGCAGAAATCTCAAATCTAAATCAAAATGTGGTATGTTGCCTGCCTGCCTACTGCTACTACCTATAGAAATTTTCAAATGAGGCAGTAATGGACATTAGGCTTGGGAGATATATTTCTTCCTTAAGGGAAAGAGTAGCACATAATTCTGGTTTAAAAACAGGCAAATTCTTCAGATTAAAGAGAGAAGTTTGCCATAGAATGAAATTCAGATTTCTTTGTATACCAGTAAGAAATCAAAATACAGAGCTGACTTGTTCTGACGTTTCTTGGACTTTTAAAGACCAGTCTAAAAAGTCCAGTTTAAAAATCCTGAACGCTCACCTAAGCATTTCTACTTCAGCAAAACTCCACTAGCTGAATTTACATTTGAATCCTATAATGACTTCAGATATCTTAGAAATATGGGGCAGAATGGCTCTGCAAGTGGATACTGAACACATTAACCACCAAGTATTTAAGTGCAGGTCCAGGTCCACACAACTTGGCTTCATTTTCAGCTGCTATGTGTCTTCTTGGATATGCCAGATAGTGGTCAGAATAGAAACACAGCAAAATCTATCTTGTAGAGGATTCTTCTTCAATGATAAGTGTGAAAGATGGCAGTGTGTGTATTTGAAGTTTTGGTACGACATACTGTGGTGCCCTGGCTCATTCCGCTGTGGTACCACATATGCGCCAGTACTCACAATGTTTCCCTTATAAAAATCCCTTTACAGCAAATGCAGGAAGTGATCAAGGGCCTTCCTTTTTTTTTTTCTTTTTTTTTTTTTTTTAAAAAAAAAAGGTTTCAAGAAGTTTAACGTGTAGATCTTTTTTAAGTGTCCTGAAATATGCTCAAATCAGTGAGTCTTTCCCTAAGTCTTTGAACATTAGTATATGAAAAAAGTCTTTTGATATGTTGCTCCCTTCAAACTTTTCCCTTCCTTTTTCTAAAAGGAGAAATTTCCTTTCTTTCAAGAGGAGCTTGGTTATCAATACATTAATCCGTTCACTTTTCTCTTTACCTTCTTTGCCCAATTGCTGTTAGCCATATTACAGTTTGGGTATGATCACAGTAATTGTCAATAGCAAAATTACTGTATGCCCCATTCATTGAAGCTAGCATTTGCAGTCAGCATAAATAGTCCTTTTTCTTCCTCACTTGTTTTTCTCTCTTCCCCTTACCCTGGCCTGAATTAAGCGGAGTATCTCCTCTCAGCGTTTTATAATCTTAACAGTAAACAAACCAGTAACTTGTCATTTTTCTCACTATAGATGTAGCCTATTATCCTATCTAGGCTCTTTACTCTTCTCATCATCTCCTTTAGCTCTTCTCTTCAGTGTGCAAATTTATGTTTTTTGAAGGAAATAACCAGAGTACACTCATTATTTTGCTGAAATCTTACTGTATCAGCAAGGAGTATGTCTTTCTTTTTTAAACACGTCTCATGACAAAAGGAATCATGGCAGATTACATGTCTTTTTGTTGGCATAATTTTTTTTGTTGGCTAGACTCTCAGAATTTATAGCAGTAGAAGCCATCACCTGTTGCAACAGTTAAGGTTAGTAAGGATGTTAAGGTTTTAGGAAAGCACATCTTTTCTATCTGAGCAGAAAGTACATCACATAGAGTAGGGAAAGTCCTGAGTAGTGTAAGATATTGGGTGAACAGAATCAGTGCTACCTTTTTATATGCATCAAAACTAACTAGAAGGGATTTCCCAGGAGCATCTGTAAGGTACAGGCTACAGTCTAATGTTGAGATGAAATTCAGAACAGATATTTAAACGTAATGTTTAAATGTGCTATGAAACAAAAAAAAAAACAAAAAAAAGAAAATAAAGGAGGGGGATATTAGGAAAGGTGCTGCTGCTGAGTAATGGAAATGGTGGGTGGGTGGGTTATAAAGTAGATGCCTTTCTTTTTTCCTATGTAGGAGACAAAGTAAGATTTAATTTTTTTTTAATAATTACTCTCATAATTTTGTTTTATTGACATTGGTACTGAGTAAGAGTGAAGGACAAATCCTTGGTAGTGTTTGTGGATTTTTTCAACTTTTATTATAAAACATATAAAGGCAGATTTGGCAGTTATGTTATTTGAGATTGGCAGAGAATCTTTGACCAAACTGTTTTTGCATTATTCTTTATCTCACATAACTTTTCTTTGACCATGCAGATTTATTCCACTTCTTTCTTTTAGGTCACCCAGGGATAAAAGAGAGATTTAATGTGTCAGAATATATAAGACAGCGGGTTTTTTTATTTATTGATTCTCTAGACTTCTTTCAAATCTTGCGAAGGATGAAAAAAAATTCATATGCTTCCACACTTCTAGATTATCTGCTTCCATATTTCAGAAAAGCTGAAAATAAAAATATTGTTATATGTGAAATTCAGAACTTGAATCAAAATTTGAGATGAGAGCAATTAGTCCAGGTACGAAGGAAGATTTAGCATTCTCAAGTGACTGAAGTGTGATCTTTTCACACTGTTGTGTTTTTACATGTCTCATCTGAAAACAGCAAATGAAGCACAACGAAGCAAAAGGAAATTCTCACTGTTCCTGAGACAACTGCTATGTGAAGAACACTTACAACCAAACTAGTCGTGGTGACAATCTTGCCAAGAATTTGCTTCGCCCTGCTCTCTACCTCTGCCCCATTGTAGCCTGATTCCTCTCCCCAGTGCTTCCTTTCGTTCAACCTGTTAAAGTTTGATATATTGGTGCAGGACATATGAGAATTTATTTTGAAGTGGTGTCATTGTTAAAGATGGTGTCTGAGGTATGGGTTATAAATACTCCCGTAGGTTTTGAGAAGCTGTTTTTCAGAAGAATCTAAAGCAAGTACCTGCTTTGCCACCTCTAAAATTAATATCACAGGTCTAGTGAGGGGCTTCAGGAGTCACCCATTACCCCACTACGTTCCCATTCCTTGTTTTTATTGACAGAACCATCCGCCTGATGGAGAAACCATGGAAGAAAGAAACCACTAAATGAGCAAGGAAGAAAACTTAGTTAAAGAAAAACATGTCCACGAAATGAGATCTGTGTATTTGTTTCAAAGTCCAATTGCACTCATGCAGACTAAGGAGTAGTTACGGATGAATATGCTAACTGATACTCATGGCAGAGAAGGAAAGGAAATTCATTTCCCAGGCAACTCAGTTGTAATTACCATGCAAAAAAAGTTACTACTTTGCTGGTGTGTGGACACACCTAATCACTGGAGCACGCTGTAAGACTGATAAGTTTTTTCACTTAAAAGAAAATTACCATCCTAAACTTCCATTAGCTTATCCCTGATAAGAAATACCTGGATTAGTAATAGGCTTCTGTAATGGCTCCTGTGTCAGAGGCTACACTCTTATTTATCATTAGTCATAACTAATAGTGCACTAATAATTTGGTTTTCTAAGAACCACACATCACTTTTGGTACCCATTAAGAAGACCTGAACTTGTGAGGAAAGAATTGTTGTCTCAGCCCAGATTTCTGGTGTTTAAGTCTGTAAACATTGTCAGTTTTCCTCTGTTTAATCCATCAGCAATAGCAGCCTTGCAAACCATCTTTCAAAACTTCAAGGCTTTCAACACCATGCAAAGAGAAAATGTTGCTACAGCAAGGCAAATAAGTAGTTTTCTTTTACATTTGTATCACAAGAGTATCCAAAAGTCCAGTACCTAACAGATCTTCAAGACAAATTTAACCAATGACCCACAAAGGTGAGGAATCATTATTTTCTTTCAAGAATACCTCTTCTGCCTTTCATCATAGATGATGTCAAAGGTTACCTCCCTTTTCAAAATATGTAATACTTCAGCCAGTGTTCTGGGGGGCTTCTGCTATCCTTTGTGTAAACATCTTACAGGGAAATCTTGATGTGGTTTTGGTAAGACTGGAACTGAGTTTGATCCTTTAAGTTATCAAGACTTATCAAAGATGAGCTGATATAGCCACGTTAATACTGTCCCTGTGGTAAGGCTTTGAGGTGAGCATTGAGATATCCAGTTTCAAGTCTCTGAGGACTTGAAGAAATGAAGATTGTGATGTTGATGAATTTCCAGAAGTCAGAAGACAACTTGGGGAAGGCCCATTATCTTATCACCCTAACTGAATCTCTGACTCCCAGGCTGAGCTACTGAGTAGTTATTTGGTGTAACTTCAGTTGTTCAAAGGATTATTATGAATTTAATTTACTGCTGCAAATATACAGTGCTGAGAAAGACCGTAGATGGGAATATTAGATTGGTCTGCTGTCTCTTCCCTGCTGGAAGCAGAGCTGAGTCTTAAAATATGTTGGTGCTTTACCAGCCAGTCTGTTCCTGCTTCTTCCTGGAAGTTTTTCCCCATCAGTGACCATTGTCTGAGTATTACTTAGAACATCTACAAGTCAGCATCTTTCCCCTTGCTCCCTTTGAACCAGTCACAGAAATATGTTTATGGATAATAAACAATTCCAGTTTAAAATGAAGCACTCATCTTTATCACTTTAGCTTGCCTAAGTAATCGTCATGATGAATTTCATTTGCAGTTCACTATCAACTGAAATTAGTTGCAATTAAAGGCTGTCAAATCTATAATTTAAACCCTTTAATATTTCTGCTGCCACTCTTTTCCCGTAATATATTATTTTTTCAATGAGTCTGATCCTAAGACCATATATGCCAATAGAAGAATTTCTACCAACATCAATGGGCTTTGAATAAAGCCTCATATGCCATGGTATGTGAGGATATTTTATCTAAGTACATGTAATTAAAAGATTACTGAAGTTTTCATTATCTGAAAATTGTTTAGATTATGTAAAATGAGTTTAGTCTCATAGTGGCAGCCTTAGGTAATTGAGGATGTTTGAAAAAAACCCCAAAAATAAACAACAAAAATCCCACTGATACTAGTTGCTGTGGTTACAATTCCATTTCTGCTTGCGGTAGCCAAAGTGGACTAAACCTTGCTACAATATCTGCTTTTAATTAAAATCACAGCAATATAATGTAGGCACCCCAGGGCACATGGGCTGAGGGATGTGCTGTGAGCAAGTCATGATAATAAAATTCCCTTAGGATCATTGAATTCAGCGTGAACCACAAATCATGAGATCACCTTGAAAAACTGTGTCACTGGAAGAAGATGTTGCTAGTACTTGATATGGGATCAGTGTACTTTTTGCTCTAAATTCATGTTTTTCTGTGGTAATTTTCCCCTCTCCTTCTGAGGTATAAGTGACCAGAGTCACCTAGGATTGCTTCCTTATTAGGTGACCAGTTCACGTAGGAGGGATGAACTCACTGTCTCTGTCAAGCTTCTCTACGTCAGCACCTTTATCAGGTCCTGGTGACTCAGTGTAACCTTTAGTATTCAGTAATACTACTGGGAAAGAAATTAATGCAATCCATCCCATACTATTAGAGATTCTGCTAACTATCAAGATTGGAGAAGAGTGGAGAAATCCTTTTGAAATAATTTGTAGTATTTGTTTCTTCTTTTTTTTTCTACAACTCTTGAACACTTGAGCAAAGACTACCTTCATATACATTTATTAATAGAATAAAAGATCCTTTCAGTTCTGCAGAAAATGGCATCTAGAAACAGTGCAACAGAGTGCACTCTTCTCATTTTGAATAACATAACCAATGCTCGCTACCGCTCATGCTTTTCTATCTCCATTTTAATTCTTGCAGTAGAGTACTGTTCTGTGCTGTAAAAACAGTTCTGAACATGATGTGATTAACCTTAGGGTCCCCCCATCGCCTCTTCTCAAAGCCCCCTTGTACATGGCCTATGCTTTCTATTCATGTTCAACCATCTGATTTCCATATCATCCTCCTCAGACTCACAAGAGGCTATTAGCATAACATAGCGTTAGCATGACATTGATTGAAGCCAGCGCTTGCTGAATGCAGTATCAAAGCATAATTTGCCAGAAATCAAATCTAATTTACTGTGTACTATTTAAATTTCTCAAAGAAAGGGGAAAAAAAAAAAAAAGGCAAGAAGTTTGAGTAGAAGTATACTAGGTCTGGAGTCTTAATTGTTCTTCTTTCATATTTTTGTCTAGTCCTCTGGAATCCAAGCAATGTATCTGCTTTTAGAGCCATTTTCTTTGACTTTCAAATGTCAATTAAGCAAGAGTCTTTCCACTCTGTTTATTCCAATCCAGTTAATGTTACATTTGAAACAGTAAAGGATAATAGTTTGATAGGCGCAACACTCAGTTTGCTGCTTCGTAACAGTTTTTTCAAGATTCTTCTAATGACCTTAATGTTTAGCTTGAATTAAGCGTTAAAGTACCACATAACTTTAACAGCTGAAGCATGTCAAGCCTGTTGTTATTTCTCTAACTGTACATTTTCAGAATGTTTTATAAAATTCACCTACTTTGAGAGAAGCAATGACATCTTGAACTAGGTTTTGTCCAATGCCCCACTGAAGCTGGGCTTTGAGGAAGTCATGTTGTCAGTTAACCTTTCTGCAAAATAGAAATAATAATGTTTATCTACCTTTATAAACAGCATCCATATATGAAGAAGATAAGCTCTGATTTTAGTAAAATTGAAGAGCCCAGGTGCCTATTCTGTCAAAGGAGCTTTGCTGTCCCTCAGCAGGATTGTGTTACAATCTCTGGGGGTAATGGCTGCTTTGGTAGTTATACTCGACCAAGAATTACTCCTGCAGTTATTATCTCTTACTTTCAGTTGTCAATTTTTATTATTCAACTGGAAATTGATAGATAAAACTGATACAATGAAAGCATTGTTAAATGCTGTAATCAAGGTCATTTTTATCAGAGGCTGTCTATAAACAGACCTATAGTTATGTATGGCAACAAACTGGAAGAAAATGAGGGTTTCCTTCATTATAGAACTCTGTCTTTGAATAAATTTTAAAAGCCCCATATACACGGTTTTATTTTTCCAAACATATTTTTCATATTCTTTAAAATTATTGTATTTAATAGTTTGGCTGCAGGAATTGCTTTTGTGCTCCAGTTAACATAGTGAACTATGAAAGTCAGGTCCTTGTGAGATGAAGAGATCATATTTAAAAAAAAAAATCTGATTCTTTTATTTATTTTTATAATGATTTTCTAATAATCACGACTGCAGAGAAAAACTAGAAAAGACACCCTTGCATAACCATGCATTATTATGTACTGGAGTCTTTACAATGTCTAAACTAGTAGCTGTGAGGCCCCAGGTCTTCTGTTCTGCTAGTATGGCAAATGCGAGAGAGGATTTGTTGTGTGCCAGGGAGAGAACAGAACAACAGGATCAATCACATCATTTGGATTATCTGGACTGAGCTGCAGCCTCAATTCCTGCTTTTTTCCTTATCTCCTTTTGTAAAATATAGGATTGGGTTTTTTTTTCTCCCAGGAAAGTGGGAGATATTCAGTGTTAGGGGTAAGTAAAAAAATAGAAAATAGGTGGAAACTAGACTCTTATTGTTCCTTGACTACCAAATTACCTTGCTTTGGTCCTTAGAAAGTCTACTACAGCAATAAGTTCAGTGATACTACATCTGCTCAGAGCTTTGAATTATTGACTTACAGTACAGCCTTATGTGTGTGAGAGTGTTTCAGATGAGCCCTTAAACTTTCCTACCTTGCATTTATTCGGTTAGGTGATTTGAAAGATAGTCTCATGGAAATGCCATGCCCTTCTTCCTTCTGTTGAGCTGTCTCAGAGCACTGTCTGCATAACATACCCCCAGTGCACCAAGCATGCCTATGAAGTGATCTTAGGCATCGATCATGCTTAGGTATGATCTATGGGATGGTCCCCTGACACCAGGTTTTTAGCATCATGATAGAAAGATTATGGTCTTGAGGCCACCCGTAATGCAGCATAGACATAGGACTCATGCATAGTTCCTGTCAAATGCAGATATAACACCTGAATAGGTTAGAGGTTTTCTGCTCTCCCTTCTACCTGAGCTTGTTATTGATTCATGTTAATATCCTGGGCAATGGACTTCTATGGCTGAGCAGCAAACACTGAACTAATTCAGTGACCTTTATTAAGGGGGCGGTCAAAACCATGGAGATACCTTAGTGTAAGCTATGCCTGTAGGAATGGAGGTTTTGAATTCACAACTTAAAGGACTTTCTCTCTTTCCCTTCCCATACAACTGAATGAACAAACACATGGGCTGTTTACCACGTTACAGCTTTCTGGCACCTGTAAGGGTTGCATACAGATACACTAGGCTAAAGCAAGGTGAGAGGAAAATAAGTAACTTGCTGCAGTACAGCACTTCAGGAATGGTACAGGGTGAGTTTGGATCCTATTGTGTAGCAACATCTATGCTCTTACAGAAGTCTCAAAACATATGGGCATAAATGGGCAGCACCAGGGCACCTAGCCCTTCATCCCTGCCCTTTCAGAAGATCAGAATATGCTAAGGTCTGGGGAAGAGCCAGATGCTTTTTCTCCAGAGTGTCCAAAACCTGTATTTAGGAGTGTGAGGCATAAGGAAGACCCCTGGTGTTGCCTTCTGAACTGTTGGTGATTCATGTTTATTAAGTGCTTTGCAATTCTTGTTTTGAGAAGGCATTAAAGCAGTGTGCTATTCAACTGGTGCTCTTTAGACTCCTGCTGATCTGTAAAGCCTTTGGAGGTACCTCATGAGATAACTGTAAAGTGTATTTTAAAAAAAAATCAGATCTGCATACATATCTATGCAGTTAGCAGATTTGCATCTGTGCTGTCAGCAGGTGTAATCGGAAGCTGGGTCTTGATTGCTCTTCGTGCCTAATTAAATAGTTTGTAATTATAATGGTGAAAATATGGTTTTCTAAAACACTTAAATTCTGTTTACCTAAAAGCTTAGTGTTCCTAAACCATTCCTCTCCCCAACCACCAAACCAATAGTGGAATAGAAGAAAATTAATGTGGAGTTTCTTATTACTATTTTGTCCCCAAAGCTAGCTAGTCTTTTGATGAGACTAATTGGAGACACTGTTTATATTTTTTAAATATGTCAAATGGTAGAAATCCAATTCTGGTGTTGAACGAAGATTGGAAGGTTTGATGTCATGCATAGAAAAGTCATTTGCTTTATTGCATCAGGCTCAACATAGTCTCCACTATTGAGTTTTTTCTCGCAAATCCTCCAACACTGCTTCTTCTCCACTTTCCTTCAGCACATTAACACCTTTTCTTTCCCTTCTTATGCCCACTAAACATCGACTCTCTATTCTCTATCAATACCCCAGACAAGTAAAACTATACCTCTTTTAGAAGTTGTTCACTTCCGATTGTGCTTCCTGGTCTGCTATGTCTGGATGTTAACACCATCAACTAGCCAATTCTGGTTCTTCTTTCTTGTTTTAACTCCACTTTCTCCTTTTTTCCTTTTCCTTGTGTATTTCTGATCTCCTGGGATACCTATTCCTTCTTACTCACTGTTCACGCTGCCCTCTAACTCTTCAACTCTTGCTTCTTTCTTTGCACAAGCTGAAATCTGTATCTCCCGAATTTATGTTGTTTTAGCAACTGCACTTTTTAGAGCAAGTTCTCCTTCCCACTATATTCTTGACTACACTATGTCTAAAAGAACTGAGGAACCTCTTGAACTTCTGTCCTTCTGCTGTCATCTAGGCTTTCTTCTCCTTTCTGAATCATTTTTAAAAGTCATGGGGGGTAGACAGAAAAAGTCAGTCTGTATATCCTAATTCATACCTTGAAGTACATCATAGCTCCAGCATAACAAGAAGCTCTGTGAAGCATAGGGGGTATGAAGGTGCTGATATCTGCCCAGACAAAATGTAAAATACAGCCAGAGGTGGCATCATAAATGCCTGACTGCTGCTCCTTAGCATTTATTGTCATCAGAATTTACGCTAGCATGTATAGTTGTAATGTTTTGGGTTATTATGTTTTGTCTGTTTTTTCTTTAGTTGTTTTTTAACAACTGGGCATATCACATACTGATATTGCTGCTCCTTTTGTTGCTGTTGTTTTTGTTTGTATATTAGTTCTGTCTGTACTAATTAATGTTTCTGCTGTTATGTCCTCTGGCATAAAACAAATCTCCATAACGTTGTCTTTTTCCTTCAATATTCCTCATCTCCCCTTTGCAAAATATCCTCAATTTACACCATTTTTTTTTCCTTACATTGTAGCTCCCCCACAGTTTGTGGTGAGACCACGAGACCAAATTGTAGCCCAAGGTCGAACAGTGACTTTTCCTTGTGAAACTAAAGGAAATCCCCAGCCAGCTGTTTTCTGGCAAAAAGAAGGAAGCCAGGTAAGTTATAAGCACCCTCTAAGTCTTTCAAGCCTTTAAAAATGGTTGCAGTATTACATTTTTATAAATATTATTTTATATTACCTTTCACAGATTATCCTAACCGTTCACAGGAGTTTGTCTTTTAAACTGTTACTATTCTCTGTAGACATTTTCCTTTCTGGTTTTTGAAATACTAATATTGTGAAAAACTCAAAGCCCATTTAAGCTGGTGAAACTTGTGCTAGGTGCTGTATAAACATAGAAAGCAAGAGTATATATCTTAAAGACTTTTCATGTTCAAGCCTCCAACAAACAGGTGGGTGAGACAAACATAGTAGGTAAAAGCAGTATCACTCAATTTTTAACTAATCAGAGTCAGTAATTACAGTTCACAACCTGTCTAGACATGATGAAGCAGATATATATCTAGCAAGCTGATTTGCATTGGCATATTCTCATAGTGCATACAGATATAGGTCTTGAGCATGCAGATGCTTTCCTTGGTAAAATTGTCTCAGGAAATTTCCAAATCTGGTTTTGGAAATATTCTCCTTATCCTTATGCCATTTTTTGAAAGCAAAGATTCTGATGTAGTAGTCAGTGTTGCCATCAGCCAATACTAACTTCTCTAGCTTAATATTTGAATGTCATGCCACAACATTATTTTACTGCCGTTGGTGTACAGGCCCTGTCAGGCCTTCTCACTTTCAATGTGCAGTTCGTGTTGGCATGCTAACTTTGAACACTGTAAACTATGTGCCGTATTCTCTTTTGCACTTGAGAGAAGATTAAAAGGGGCAAATGGATGCCCAAGGACAGTGTCGGGTGCAGCTCCCTGATGAAGACTGACTATGTATCTATACTGTATACTCCTCCCCACTGGCTAAATTAGGTTTTCCAGAGCCCTGTTCTACCTTTTCCATACAGCAACATGTGAGTTACTGTATCCTGTATAGTACAGCCATGCCTTTTGTCTAATCTGGGGGCATTGTGTGTAGCAGCTCAGTTTAATAAGAACTGAATCATGGATCTCCTGCCCTGCCCAACCTGCTTCTGCTTCACCTTCTCATGAGGTGAGATAACTGGTCCAGGATGACAGAACCAAGGCTGACAGCATTTTGTGCTCTCTTGCATTTGTGGCTTACAAAGACGTAACACTATTACTTTATGAGTTAAGGTTGTATGAGTGTAAGCTTAGTTTTTAACGTGTTTCTTTCGGCGTATTATCTGGAGAACTTTAGATCTTGCCTTCATGAATCACATCCTGGAAAAGCACAGTATTGTGAGTCTCACTAAGGTGGAAATTGTTCCAAGGGGAAACTAGAATTGCAAACTGAAATTAAAGTGGGAAGTACTGATGTGCTAGCGAACATTTCAAAACCCTTCCTTGTAGAGCATTTTAATAACATGGTAATGTTTATGTAAAGTGAGCTTATAGTGTCACACTTGAATCTAATAAAGTGGACATCCATCATGCTGTAATAAAGAGAAGAGCTTCTAATTAAAGTAGGACATCATTTGCAGGATTAAAGTCATTTAGCGTAATTGAAAAGTGTTAATACTCTATTTTATCCTCTTCCATTGGTATCACTTCAAGGGTAAAAACATTTTAAGGTGAAAATGCATCTTGTGTCTTTAATTGAATGTTATTACCTACTGATTGTACCATGTTGAAGCTGCTTAATTACAAACCTGGAAAATTAATTACCATATTGAGAACCAGATCCCTGAGGGTTAGAACGGTCTTTTTTGGCAAATAAATGCAACATAAAAATTGATACCAACATAGTTTATAATCAAACCTTGAAACATAGCTCAATGTGATTCACTACACCCTCACCTTAATCTTAATTGAGCATCAGTGAAGTATCACAGGTTAGTGTTGTCATCTGAATATACAACTTGCCAGATTTTACAATGAGATGCCATAGAATAGGTGAGTTTCTACATACTGTCTGTCATCATACAAATTTGAAGGATGGTATTTTGGCCAGATTAGGTGGTGTTCACTGAGCATACATGACTTTTCACCTTTGCCTGGCCATAAGCTGTTGATTGGCTTTACAGCACTTACTTCTGCTTTTACTCAAAAGAACTGCAGCACCACTGTCTGTGTTCAAAGTAATGTTTTGTAGTCATGTTAGCCCACTCTAGTAATTGCAGGGCATTTTTCATTGTGAATCCATTTTTGATCCTGTGTTTCTGAGCACAACCAGCTGGAAGGGAGGGGAGCTGTTCCCTCCTGAGTCATTTTTTGTGCCAACTTGTGCATAAACAGCTGGTCCTTTGTACTCAGTAGCCTTTTCCCCAGAGCCTAACAGCTGCCCAGCAATGACATGCACTAGGGCAGGGCGTGTGTAACCTTTAGAGTCTCTAGATTAAATTCTTCCTCAACATAGATTCAGTGGTATTACATGAGGGACGATTCTGTCTGGTGCCCGTGTCTGCAGCCCAGCATGCCGCTGTTGTTCCCAGATGAGCAATCCAACAGCTACTGATACCCCATGAAATTGTAAAAGCATTTAAACCAGAGTGGTACTGTAATTTAGGGCAAATTATAATTCATAGTTATCTGGTATTTGAGACTGATGAGCTCCTCCAAAAGTGTGGAATGTCCACTGCACATGGTGCTTCTCAAGAACAGATAAGCCCATGCTGAGCATCAAAAGAAGGGTAGCCTCCCCTTTCTAATACAGCAATGAAGAGGGTTCTGGATTTTTTTCCTCTCAAGAATTAGAAGCTCGATCTGTGCACTGTCTCTTATGTTGTATTTCTTTTTACACTTTGCATAATGAGTGATAAACAGTCAAGCTCAACCTCAAAATTCCCTACTTTCTCACAAAATTGAGTGGGTTTTTCGTAATATCCTCATTCAGTAAGTGTTTGTGCCAGGCAGAGGTTATTCTGAAAGTTTTGAAGCAATTCAGAAAACAGGGCAATTTGTTGAGACCCACTTAGCCCTGTAGCCTAAAATTGTTTCAGAATTTTCACACTTTTTTTCTTATTGGATCTGACATGTTTACTGGGTGCATATTGATTTTTGAGGAAAAATTTGCTGTGAAAAGTTTCTTGAACATTGACATTGAAAAGGGGTAAGGGGAAAAACTCGCCCTAGGGTGACAAGTAGCCTAGCAGATTAATACCATTATAAGGAAACTCTGAGTCTTGGATCTTATTTAAACCTCATCTCTCTCCTCTTGTTGCCAAAACCAGAGAGATAAAGGTGTGAGTTTCACTTCAAAGCTTTAAAAATCCAAGTTTGTTGCCTGTCAGCTACAAATAATTTTTTGTAAACCTTAAGGTCATCTGCAGAAGAAACAGATCTACAGATAATTCATTTAATACCCTACTCTGTACTTTTATTGTATAGCCCATATAGACAGGCTTAAAAGTTAGTAGGGAGTCATCATTAGAAAGCACAGCAGAGTTATAGAGAGCTGCAGTGATGACTGAAGGCTTATCACAGCATGATAACAGCGTGTTGGGATGTCCCTGATACAAACAATTGTATTTTTCTGAGAGGCTTGTTGGGCTGACATAAAAGCCTGACTGGAACTGCTGTTTAATTATTGTTTAATCTGTTCCCCTTTTTGTCTCATTGGACAATGCTGCTGACCTTTCTGTCCACATTGCCCCCCTTTTCCTGTTCTTTTTTGGTTCACATCAAGAGCTGTGCCACACAGTGTAACTTTTTCCTTGAAGACACATCCCTCACCACTAAAAGCTTTTCTGTCCTTTTCCGTGTTATTGATTCATTCTGTCCTTCATCATATGCATTGGCTGCTACATCCATTCCAGTTATTCTTATTGACATCTCTCTTTTCTCCAATCCAGCCCAAAGGCAAAAGCTAATCTCCCTGTTTTGTGCTAACTGATGTCTTATCCTACATGAAATTATTTTTTTCTCTCTGATGATTTCCACATCTGATTTATACCCTTTCTCTTCACCCTCAAGGCTCCATGCTGCTTTTCTCCTTTGGTGTAGCTCTGGGTTTATTTCCTTTCACTTCTCCTTTAAGATCTCATGCCCTGCCAGCTTCTCCTGCTTTATGACCTGTTTGTTTCCTCCTAGCATTCCTTCTGTGCCACACTCTTACTTTCTCCTTTGCCCAGAACGTATTCACAGCCAAACAATAGTGCTATCCTCCCTCAAGTCTCCAGGATTCAATTCTTTCTGCTAGTTTTCTAATGTTTACTCTAGTATTGTGTCCTCCTGGTTTGACAGCCAAGTAAGTATATTATTACAATTAAATTCAGAAAGAAGATGAATGTGTCACAAATACAAAACACTCGAGTGTGATTGCTGGAAAATTTCTCCTCGCCTAGACTCATAGCCAGAGCATACCACTGTGTGCTGTCAAAGGGCTGTTTCTAATTTAAACTGCATGTTGCCCAAGGCAGGGAAAGCTAGCTCAATGTGTTCATAAAGTCATAACCACACTTACTTTTTCTTCTTGTTTATATATAATACTTTTATGGGAAATCGTTGTGTCTCTAGCTGAGGGAAAAGCGGTGCTTTTGTGTTTTGAATTAATGTGAGGCGAATTGTCTTTGCAGAATCTACTCTTCCCAAACCAGCCTCTCCAGCCCAACAGCAGGTATTCAGTGTCACCAACTGGAGACCTCACTATTGCCAACATTCAGCGGTCCGATGCAGGCTACTACATTTGTCAAGCACTGACGGTTGCTGGAAGCATTTTAGCAAAGGCTCAGCTGGAGGTTACTGATGGTGAGCTAAAGAAACTCCTATTGTTTTTTTCCTGTCAAAAGTATTTTTAAAATAGTGTAAATAAAGGCATATGAGATCACATACTTCATACAACTGAACAGACACGTTTCTACAGAAAATACAATGAAAAAGGTTCTTTGTGCAATCTTCTATCCAAAAGGCATCAAAGTCTAGTTTGCCTTTTTCTTGCTTTCTGGAGATTCCTTAACAATACAAGCAAAGTACAAACCACCTTAGAATAGGGTTGCTGAGAAAGCAAACTTCTCAGTTTACTAGACCTGAGATAGGATTGCATAAAATTTTTGAAGAATGAATAGATTTGTGATTAAGGCAATGAACTAGGGTGCAGAAGAATCATGGTCAACTCCCACATCTGTCTGAGCCTTCAGTATTCTCTTAGGCAGCTAGCTTGGGGATGTGGCCTGAGTTCAATTAAATCATCACAGGTGCCTTGAACTTACTGGGGTACTCTTGGTTTAGAACAGATACAACATGCAGTGCTTTAGTCCATGTGGCAGTGAGACACCAAGGTATTTCCTTACCTCAAAGCTGCATTCTATGAATTTCTCAGCATGGTTAGAAGTAAAGAGAGACATATAAATATGTAGGTAGGGTGCTCAGGAAAGGAAGAGAAATGCAGTACATGATCTGTCTTGATGACTTCCATTGCAAAATTTTGGATTTGAAATTATCCTGCCTTGAAGGTTCCCTTACTCCATCTACAAACACGAATCCTTTACATATGTCAGGAATCCTGTTGATACCCCTCTTCACCCCATTGTGGATAGAAGGCAGTTTGCATTCTTTAATGTTAGTGAAGAAAACAACAGAATCCCTCTTAATAACAGGAGACCCTGCATTCCCCAGCATCATTATTCCTTATCTTAACTGACTCATTAAATATCTCCTGACAGACTTTGATGATTTTTTGCCATTAAAACTGTTGTTATATGCAGAGGTCTACTTTTACTGTTCCCTTAGAGACATGCCTGCACCATGAAAGTTTGAAAAGATGTCTAATTCTGAATAATCTGGCTTTTCACATGAGCATATTCATCACAAGTGACAGGTAGAGAGGTTCAGGCTCATGTTATAGAGCTTTGAGCATTAATTTGAAGCCTTTTCTTTGTTTTCCAAAAGCTGTCTATATTTTTATGACAAGGGGAGATATTTTCTGCCTTATCCTTGCATCTTTACAAGCACATTGCTTTTTTGTAAAGTAGTTTCTAGAGACTAAAGGCTAACCTTCGCTCTGCAGTCTCTTTAAGTCCTTTCTCTCATGGTCTATGACAAAATGATGCATTTTCATTCAATTCAAATTTAAATGTAGATTAAAAGGTCATTTAAAATTAATGGAAAGGCAGTATTTTTTAATATCTGTCCATATCGCTGCCTGACTTAGTGCCATGATTGTGATTGGAATAAATAGAACACACAAACACTGGCTAAGAGGACATTGAGCTGTTAATGGGTGCACCTGCTGATGCTGTACAGATTTACTGCAACAGGGGCCGAGAGGATCAAATCAGGTTCAAGGATATCAGTGATGAGAAATTCTTCCTTTCGACAGACAAGGCCTGTGGTCCATCTTTATCTATTTGTTGTGTGGGGGGCAAAAATAATAAATCCTAATGACCTGTTTGGAATTCCTGTAAGTTAATTTAACAAGTCAACAGAATGCTCACAAAGGTGTCCCTGCTAAAATACAAACTCAACTACAATGAATTCTGATTAAAGCTGGTGTGCATTCCACATTGCTAGAGAAAGCATTAACTGGTGGCTCTGCTGCTCCAGGAATGCAAGGCCTGCGTTCTTCAAACACTTCCCAGAACCCACTGTCAGCAGGATCATTATGAAATAATATGAGGTTGCTTTATGGAAATACCATTTCATCCCTGAGTCAAAGGGCAGGTGAGGTCAGGAGAAAAGTGCCAGAACAATATTGTGGAACTGAGATTATATAAATAAATGTACCATTAGATCACAGATATTTCTTTAATTGCTTTCAGTTAGGAAGTTAACCATAAATGTCTAAATAATCTGTTTTGGTTGACGCTGAGCAGAACTTATGGACGTTAATGATTTTTATCAGTTGGGAAATCTAATTTGATGGTTTAAAAAATATAATAAAAGATAAACACTGTGTGTGCTAGCCATATACTTAAGCATTAGTGTTCTAGTATTTGGCTGGTGATTTCAGTTTTACTTCATAGCCCAGAATTTTTCTGTTTGGTTAATGATTTAATAATAGTGGCGAGCCATCTTTTTCATTTTGAACACATTTTTGTTTGATCCAGAGTAATTTAGATCCAATTGAAGTTCCAATACAGAATGAAAACATATGTCATGTGCAGAAAAACAAGTGCTTAATTATACCATATATAGCAGTGTTTCAGTTGTTACATTTTTGCACTTACAAGTCTTTACTGGAAATATTTTTAACTCAAGTGTTCACATGAGAAGAGATTACTTGCTGTGATGAAATATGCTGAGTTGAGTGATAATTTTGCTGATTATGGACTGTGCTAAGAGCCTTCAGTGTATTTGAAATTCAAATCTTGTATTTTCTTGAAAGGCTATCATATAATCCGCTGTCTAACACACATCTGGAAAAGCAAAATCATTTTAAAAATTGAGACAATCATAGCAATCCTTTCGAACTCAAGCAGTGAATATGCAGCTCGCAGTCTTAAAATGACAGATCATGCAAATAAACCAAATGCTGCCATGAGTCTGTGTTCAAGATTAAAAAAATAGTTTATAACTAGTAATTTATTTTATCCATTGATCATGCACAGACTATTGTGGAGAAGATCTTGGTTTCTTCTAATCTTGTAAGTATTCGTATTTGTTAATAGAAAATTTTGACCGCTGCATGCTCAGCTGGTTGATCAGTTTACTAATGCTAGATTACCCAGCAGTTGCGGACTAGGATGAGCATTGGAGGGAAGAAGCAAGCTTAGCCTCCCTTAGGGGAGGCAGCACAAGAATGAAGTGGTTTAGGATATTCAATTGATTAAAAAGATCACATTTCTGGTCTTTTGAATGAAAGCAAAAGGCTGGACCTATAAGCAGAATTCAGAAAAGATGTCAAAAATACCCAAAATCAAAAAACCCCCAAATCCCCAAAGAGACCGAGAGAAAGAGGAGAGATGGGTTTGGCAGCATACCTCAACAGATCCCCACTAAAGGCACTTAAGGCAGTCTTCCCAGACTCCTCTGCAATTTTTTTTTACTACAGTCTATTGGATGTTCTGTGATATGCCTGTCTCAAATCTTTCTGGAAGAATTTAATAACACAGCTTACTCATCTGCAGTTCTGGCCACCAGGAACCCTGTCCCTGGTCAAATTTATATTCCATGTTTTATAGCAAGTGTGACAGTTACAAACTGGAGAGATTTGGAAGAACTACACAGCCACCTGTGAAGCTCTTCCACACAGTCAGGAAGGATTGTCCTTTGCTTTTCCACACTTCAGGAGAGCACCCTGCTCCATCCCATTAGTGAGATGAGAATTTCATGACCAGTGTTTGATTTTTCTCATTAATTCACCAGGAAAACTTTTAAAATGATGACTTTGGAAGTACCAAAGTAAAGACTTCCTTTTGTCAATTTCTTATTTTAATTTCCTGTTGTAATTAGACTAAATTCCATCCAAACTTAAACGTAGTTTCATGAAAATTGCATTTGTAGTGAATAAACTGATCATTAACAAATAGAATTTGTTCTTTTCTGATATTCTGGTCAAAATTTAAGCAGCATTTTATTCACACATGGAATATGATAATTTTTCAATTACCAGAATATGTGACTATATGGTTGTTGACAAATAGGTTCAAATATTTTTTAAAATTAAATTAATTTTGAAATCAACCTCTCTTTTAATATGTAAATATATTTTAGCTACACAAAATAGTTCCGTAGAGTATATCTAAAAAAATCTTGCTAGGGAAAACAACATACAATTTTAATATGTAATTAAAGTGTGATAGAAGAAATTTAAAAAAAACTCAAAATAACCCCACAACTTTTTTGTGGATATTTGTCATTATCTGCCTCTTCAGAATGCTTATGATGAATTTGAGTTTTGGATCGTTGTATAGGAGACCTGCATAGTTAGAATACAAGCACCTATACACGTTTTAGAGAAGATTTACAAGTCATAGTTGTGAAGACAATACAGTCGTTCACAGATCAGTGGAAACCCTAAGTGTTCATTTAACCTTTAGCCTTAGTGTCATGGAAACCTGTAGTGGTCTTTCACCCATAACACCCTTGAAAATGAAGATTCCTTCTGGCCAGGAGACTTTCAATTACACTATTGATCAGAGCTATTTAAAGGATTATGAGCTCCTCATTCCGGCTGTAAAAAAACTAATTACAAGCCAAAGAACAATATCTGTAATGCAGTAGGTTCTGAAAATACCTACATTGCTATACATATGAGAGGCAATTAGAAGCAGCAAATAACTGCAATGGAATAGTTAGCAATTTAAGTAATTGCTTTTCCTTAATTTTTACCTACTTAGAAACGTGGGTTGTGCTGTTTTCTGGTAAATCTGAATGAAAACTTGCACAGCTATATTTTCATTTGAATATATTCATGCTGCAGGTATGATGATAGGACGCATGACCTGAGATTAATTTTTATTTCACCAAATGGCTGAACTGTGTAGTTATAATGAACCTTAATTAGATTTAAAAAAAAAAAAAATCCTATCAAGGTGAAAATGCATTGCATTTACTCCTTTTTTTTTTTTTTGGTCATCTAGCGTTTCCTGTCTTATATCTACGTTCAGTTGGTGTTATTTCAGACTTTCCAAAATAGCTTTCACATTCTTGTTTCAATAAAAGATCTGTACTGAATTTCTGTTTTCAGTTTCAATTTCAAGAAATGTGATGATCTCACACTCCAAGGTGCTACTGATAAATCTATCTTTTGTGTATTTTGTTAACAAAAGAAGGCAGTATTTTTGCAATGTAACAGTTTCCAAAACAATTATTTTAGGTGTAAAATGTACCACAGACATCCCCCTAATATTTTTTTTTATTATTAAATAGTGAAAACAATTTTATGTATTAAATAGTGCAGTGTAAGCTCCTTAGATCTATTAAAGGTTCCAGACGTTTGCATCTCAAACAGCTCAAATGCAACAGAAACCATATTGCTTCACATTAATTTATTTTCATTTCATTGTTAGACTGAGGTCTTGTGTATGGACTATCGTGAGCCAGATTCTCAGCTATAATAAATGATTCAAACTCAGTTGACATCAATGGAGGCAGGCTAATTCACACTGGTTTAGTAGTTAATCATGCCTGTTACAATATTTAATATCAGTCATATAACTGTTCAGTTGTTCAAAGATCTAAAACAGCAGCAGGTAAATATATAAAAACGAGTCCTCGGTTCTTTTACACTGATTTTATGCCAGAGTCAAAATGGGTTTTATATTTGGGCATTTCACATTAATTCTGTACAAACACACTCTTTTGAAACAAAGACCTGTATTTTGCCACTTAATAGACGGCTCAGGGAATAGGTTCAATAGCAGAATTACATATGGAAAATTGGTCTTTCAAGAAAAACGAACATGAGCATTTTACTTCATCTTCAAGATATCCTACTGGTCATGGAATGAGTTTTATAGACAGTCATGCACTCTCTCACTGGTTACAGAGCCCTTTGAGAAGTATTTCAAGTATGCATATGTAAACTCTTAGGGGAAAAATTAAGAGATTTCATGGCTTTAAAAGGTGATGAAATTATTTGATAAGTAAGCTGTTAAAAAGCTTGATTGAATTTGAACTTTTTCTCCACTGGGAAGAATAGTATAGTCATTTAGATTGCTGTGATTATGAAAATGTTTTGTATTATTGTAAGATATTTTTGTTCATGAAAACTTGCAAGTTGAGTGTGAATGGAGGATGTGGTTGGCACACATACTAGAATGGCTACAGTGTTTCACTTTGAACTTTAGCAGATTTTCTTTTTAGGTCCTAAATCAGGTGAGCAATACTCACAGTGTGATGTGACATTAGATGTGTCCTTTAAGTGCTTTCCTAAACTGAAAGCAATGAGAGACCTACTTCAGTTCTTTTCTGGATCAAGGTCTTAATTTTCATCCTGTCTTAATCAAATGAGCCTGATGATCTTTGCTAATAGAAGTTTATATCTAGATGTTATCTAGATCAGTGGTGAAATAAAATTCTTATAAAAGTATTTTCAAATATACCAGTTAATTGTTAACATGTATCTGTGTATCTTCCAAAAAAACGGTTTTAGTCTCTTAGAGGCTAACTTAAACCAGTCTGTTAAAATTGGTACTGTGTCAGGGAAAGGGCTGACTACAGCAGAGGATCATTGAAGGTGTGGATGTCAATGCGTCTGTCACCCTTTAGTCTTGACAGATAGGCCTCCGCCCATCATCCTCCAGGGGCCAGTCAATCAGACGCTGGCAGTGGACGGGACAGCTCTGCTGAAGTGCAAGGCCACCGGCGACCCCCTTCCTGTCATCAGCTGGTTAAAAGAAGGGTTCACCTTCCTGGGCAGAGACCCTCGAACATCCATACAGGATCAGGGGACGCTTCAGATTAAAACTCTGAGGGTGAGTAGCAATAAGTAGTGATGTAAGTAGTACAGGGCTAGTCCTGGTGTCAAGCAGCTCTGCTGTCTTGCTGTCTGTTGTTTTCAAAACTAACTTAGTTGTCTCTTCTGCTGTGAAATTCTTGTCAAGTCCACATCCTATTTCATTCTTAGACATAGTGCCGGAAGGCAGGGCAGAGGAAAGAATAGCCAAACTAGCATCAGATATTTCTGTTAGAAATAAATAGAATTGATATTTAAAATCTTAGGCTTGTTGCAATAAAACACGAGTTGGGCACGGATAGACATTTAAATGGACAGGCCTTCCTTGTCTTTTCAGTCAGTCTTAACATGAAAACATTGGCCTGTTGTCTCTGTTAAAACTTAGAGCAGCTCATTTTCAACACCTAACCATAGTTTTCCAAGGAGCTATTGTGCTCACAAGTGATTCTGGAGTTCATCAGGGTTTGGCCATGCACTTTCTGCATCAACGAGTCTTGGCAGTTTTGAGCTGGCTGATTTATTCCAATGTTACGCTTGCTGGAGACGTTCCATAAGGCTGCGGACGGGAGAAGACAACTATAATACTGTAACATACATGCAGTCATGTGCAGAGGGATTTCTATTCAAAATGAAATGCCTATCATAATATTTATATTTTGACACATGAGATAATACAATGTCTTCAAAGTGCAAAGAAATTTTACAGTGTTCCAAATATTATAATATCAGATTTTGTTGATAAACATTGTATCGCAAGTCTTTCTTTGGGCTTTCAAATTCTCCCTATTCAAATATAAAAATACATATTTGTTTGTGTGCTTGTGGACAAGCATGTATAAAAAATAGTAAGGGAAATGTAGTTGTTAAGAACTTAAAAACAATTTCAGAAACCATTTAATTACATCAACAGTAATTTCTGCACTTAGCTTTGCCGTCTAAAAATGTCATTAAACATTGCTGCTGAGGACAAGACATAAAGAGCAGTTTTGCTTTCTGATACAAATTCATCAGGAGTCATAGATGAATTGTTAACTTCTTTGGAACAAAACAGAATTTACTAAAAAATTTATGCTAGCTTTCCTTGAGTAAACAATTTATCCTTCCTCCCTGGGCTGAAGGCAGGTTTGGGCCATGAAGGTTAATGCATTTTTCCTGTAGTGCTGGATTAAAGAGTGCGCTTGAATAGTCAAGATTCCCCAGTAGTGTTGGAAAGCAGCAATTAAAGGTGGAAGCTTAGTGATTTCAAACAAACTTTCAGGCATCAATGATGGGCTTCTGTGGAGTGTCCATGAGGCAGAAGCTCCTGGGATACCTGTCTGCATGCAGCTATGCAAACAATGGAATTGGTTCTGAATCGTGCTAGCGCATTAATCTCTCTGTTAGAGGCACAGGGTCTGTAAACGAAAGGAAAAAAAATTGCTTGCAGGGGGAGAAGAAAACAGTATTAGTAGTGAGTGTGGTTTTGAAAGACACAAAGCTTTTATTGATCCTTAAGTGGCTCATTCACTAGTAACCAATTTTCCTTAAAGGCTCAGGAAGACATTTTTTATAAACCCCTGGATTGCAGTAGTGTACACTGTTTGACTCAGATTTAAGGACAAAGAACACACACGACCATAAAGACCAGATTTCTCCTGTAACTTGCCATTTTAAAGAAATATGGATTTAAATCTGGAATGTTTAACATTTCTCTCAGGTTTACCTGAAAAAGGACTAGCAACACTCCCTAAGCAATGGCCACAATGTCCAAGCAGATTTACATGCCCAAGTACAGAACGAATTAATATTTATCACCCACATCTCCTCAGCCTTCTCCTCCCCTCCCAAATAATAATCACTATTGCAATTATAAAATATTTCAAGGTTTGGGTAAAGATGAGAAACGACTATTTAAACCTCTGAGACCACACTCTTTTGCTTCATAATTCTCTGTGTGTAAATCAGGCTACTCGGGAGTCTGAAGCAGTCACAGTGAACCATGGGCCACAGTCATAAACATACACCTAGAGATTTTACTCAGGAGCCAATCTTCCCAGCTGCTCTGAGGAAGGCAGCTAAAACTCACATATGTCACTCACTCATTACCCTTTCAGACAGGTCAACATTGACGCAAAACTCCCTCCTGCTCCTTAGAAGCGTACCATGGGAGATTTAGACACCTGCTTTAACTAAGGAAGAAAACTTAATTTTACTGAATAACAAAGATTTTCCATTCAAATCCCCTGTTGTTCTTACCATGACACAAAAAAAGTATAAATAATTCAATTATCAATATGCTATGTCTGTATCTAATCCATCCACAATCTGGAAGTTAGATAATTCACCATAACTTGCAAGAGGCAGCATATCTCCAGCTTGCTTTGTAGGATGAGTTACCCTTCTGCAAGTTACCCTGCTGTATGTACCACATCACTGAGTGTCCCACGCACCATCTGTCATGGTAGTACACAAATGCAGTTGCGAACCACAGCCTTGAGAAACATCCTCCATTATCACATAATGAAGAATTACACATTTAATAAAAACTCGGAGGAAGCAAAGTGAAAGATGACTTCAGAACACTATATGGCTCGCTCCTTCAGAAAACCTTCCTGCTTTCAAGAGTCTTTCTCATTTCTTTAGCAGTACCTGTGTATTTTAAGTCTCTGAGTCATTGTCAGAGGGGTTTAATTATTGCTTGTCTTTCACAGAAAAAGCATCTCCTAAATTGCAAGTTATGCCCGTTCAGACAGTTGAATTGGTATTAATCACTTGCCTCCTGGCCCTAGCAATGGTACACTGCAGTCCCAGTTTATCCGAAGAAAATATCAACAAAATTCAAACACGACAAAGTTAAAAATCAATTACATTAAATATCAACAAGTAATCTAAAAACCATCCCACATATTTGCCTTGACATTCTTCTGGAAGAGTTCAGTGTAAGCACATTTGCTATAGTGCCATTCTGCATTTAGCAGAACACCATTGCAATTCCTTGAAGTTCAAGAAAGCTTCTTGGATGCAGTCCTATATCTGTCAAGTCATCTGGTGGTGAATATAATTCTTCTCCTTTATCACTAGAGTCAGCACTCTCCCTCTTCTGCTTCCATCTCCAGATTACCATGCTTTATACATAGTGGTAGGAGGGCTCCTCTGTATATTTTTTGTTTTGTGAAGTTAACTTTCTCCTTCTAGCTCTGTAGTATTCACTGGTTCCTGTCTCAGTAAATTAAAGTAAGGAATAGCAAAGCACGTGGCAAATTATCCAGTAGAACAATGTATACAGCACTCAGACAAATATTGACAATATGATTCAATATGGTTTCCCTAAATAAATTTGAAATATATAAACTGACCAGGGAATCACAACAGTTTTACATAAATGTTTTTTTCTTTTCTTTTGCTGGCAAAGTGCCTTGGAAGCCTGAAATAAAATTCTATGTGAAACAGAAGAAAGATAAGGATAGTATAGCATCTGATTTAACTTTGCCATTTGAAAGGTGCTTGGAGGCCTGTCTGTGTAGAGAAAACTACTGTTAGTTCTCAGCCACGGTATTTTTATGTGTAATGGCCTGTATAGCAATGACTTCATCAGCCATAAGAGTCTAAGATGATGTAACAGCCTTCCTGGCACTGGAAAATGTATCTCTGTGTCATCGTGGGATAATAAATGGTAAGATTTTGTCCTCTAAGAAGTTAATTGCTCTTGTATTGTTACCTGATTTCACCTGTGTTTGCTGTAACCAATACAAAGATTGACACTTTTACAGAACATCCCTTCTGTAGTACTTGTGTGCTGCACTGGTACCATTAACAATATGAAAATTAGAATTAGAAAAGTATTAATAGCAAGTAATCTTATTATGGTTCTCTAAAAGTAAGCCATCATTAAATGATTGTTTGAAAAGGTCCAGTGCTTTCTAGTCTGGTGCAAAATGTAGGCTAAGTCCTTCTTAATATTTAGAAAGAAGAAAATGAAAGTAAACTCTGTCAGCTGATTCTAAAAGGTTGTTAAAACTGCCCTTAAATGTTTTCTTTATGTCCAGCTGTCTGATACTGGGACTTACACTTGCGTTGCTACAAGTTCCAGTGGGGAGACATCCTGGAGTGCTGTGCTGGAGGTGACAGGTAAGTGATTTCCAAGGGCTGTTTTTTGTTTGGTACAAAATAAAATTGTAGGCTATGCTAGGACAGTCTGAGTCAATCAGTTCTAGAAATTCTGGGGTTGAGATTAAGAACATTTATGTGGGAAGGCTGGGCTCCTTCACATACTGTGCATTTCATTGCTATTATCTTTAAATATCTTTTGACATTGGAACAATTTATATTTGTCTCCAGTGATCTCAGTATGCTATAACTCTTCTAAACAGAATATTAATGCACCATGGATTCATCCAGTTATTGGCTTGGGCAAGAAAACTATTATGCCTACACAGAGTCCTATCAAAGTCCAATGTGGTCTCTGTGAGTACTGGAGTTGATTTGGATATAGGAACTTTATCAGCCTGCTGGTACCTGAAGTTTTGGTATTTTATGTAAATCTCAGCAAAGCTGAGCTTTTTTTTCTTTTTTTTTTTTTTCATTACTTTCTGGTTTTAATATGTTTATGTATAACCTTTTCAGTTTTGCAGGATTCTTCTTTCAGTATTTATCAAAAAAAGGATAACTCTCCATCCAAAAATATACATGGTAATACAATTGTCCACTTAGTTCTTTCCAGATTAAGAACATTGGTTCTGCTGATTTTGCAGATGTTTGGCATGTTTTTTGATCTTCTACTTCAATCAAATTTACACAATCAAGGATAAAAAGTAATTGTTCTGTATTTGCCTCTTACAGAGTCTGGTGGAGCAACAGTCAGTAAAAATTACGACATAAATGACCTCCCTGGGCCACCATCCAAACCTCAGGTCACTGATGTTACTAAGAACAGTGTCACCCTGTCCTGGCAACCAGGGACCCCTGGAAGCCTACCAGCCAGTGCATATATCATTGAGGCTTTTAGGTATGTGAATTATTCCACTTTGAATCTTCCTTTCTAATTTTGCTTAAACCCTTGTACCAACTGTTCTCTTGGTGTTGTGGTGTTCTTTTGGGCTCCACGTGTATCATTAGAAGTTCATTAAAGGACTCAACTCCTCTGGCAGTCATTGATTCTTATTTTTTTAAATTTCGTTCTTTCTTTTTGTTTTTTCAATTTATTTTTTTTTTCTAAGTGATTAATTAGAGTAGCATCTAACTATTTCTTCACATTAGCAAGAGTATAACAGGACAATGCAGTCATTATTTGTTACTTTTTCTTTAGCACTGATGACCAGAGAGAATCTCCTGTGGGAATGCTACAGGTCAAATAATTTGGGCCCAGTGTTAACATGACCATCATAGTACAAATAATCTGAAAATAAAGGATAATCCTGAAGCTTCCCTGCATACTTTAATTCCTGTTCTTGTTAAAACATGTTACAAAGAGAATCCAACTGCTCCCTTCCACGCAGCAGCATTTAATAAGTGGTAGGAAAGAACTCCTGGGCGCCAGTTCAGCAAGTTTGTTTAAACACAGGCCATACCTTCCCCATGTATTGGTTAACACATGCTTCCCCCTAAAAATGTGCACATTCTTAAATGTTTTCCTCAATCAAGATATGCATCATACGGCAAGTAATGTATTTCATCTTTTAATTAAAACTCATGCAAGAATTTGTAAAAATCATGGGCATGCAAATTTAAGAAGCTGTAGTAAAAATGCTTCATTCAGCTTTATTAATATGCAAAGAATATTATTGTATGTGCAAACTGTTGGGTTTATTATGGAACTTATGCTATCGTTTATGCATTGCATGAATGAAACAATGGAAACAACAGGAAACTCAGCTTTCTATTTTATTCTTTCCATTTAATATATTAGAAGAATATTTTAATCAATCCTATACAACAAAGACCAATAAAATCAAATTTTCTCTTTAAACTTTTGTGGTATTTCCCCCTAGATAAGCTTTAATGGCATCCCATCAATAACTTTGGCAAAAGCTAGGCATTTTCATTAAAAGCTATTTTAACAATCACACTTGAAATCTCTTCATGCAGTGAATTGTAATCTAATTATAATAATGTACAATGGAAGATGTAGTAAGAGAAAAAAATAATCATATACTTTCTTTCATTTACAAGCATTTTTTCAGACCTTTCTTTTTCAGTAACTTTGAGTATGACTTTAGTTCAAGGAGAATACTTTTCTTCAAATGACAATTTATTGACATAATTTACTTAGCAGTATAGAAAATTATCTTTTAACAGGATTTTCTTTTCAAAGGTTTGTGTTCAAGAGTGGCCCATTTATCATTCAAACTTATTTTGCAGCTTTTTACACTTTCCTTCTGTGGATATTTATTTTAGAGACATAACAAAAGCTTTTGCTTGTGTTAAAAGGAGAAATACCTTTGACAGCTGTGGGGTTTTTTTATCTCATTTCAATGAGTTAACTGAAACAAGTATTTTTATTTTTTACCCCACTTTTACTATTTTTTCCTGTACTTAGACTTGATATAGGGTTACAAGAGTAGGTCCTTTCACATCTTGATTTTTGTCTTGCATTAGTCTATAAACTTCAATCCTCTTCTCGTTGCAGTCAATCTGTGAGCAATAGCTGGCAAACGGTAGCTAACCATGTGAAGACCACTCTCTACACTGTGAGAGGACTGCGCCCCAATACAATCTACCTGTTCATGGTGAGAGCTATCAATTCACAAGGTCTGAGTGATCCCAGCCCTATGTCAGATCCTGTCCGAACACAAGGTAATAGTAATTATTAAGGCTTACGTGCATGAGCTAAAATAGAAAGAAGGAGCTGAGAAGTGGTCAGTAGGTCTGCCTGGCCATTTGGCTTTGGCACTCTGACTGAAGAAATCATGAATCAAGCTTAGCCAATAAAGATCAAAGATAGACCAATGTTTGCTGTATCAGTCTGGAGTTTAGGAGAAATAGGTTAGCTCTTTAATCCTTGGTACACTGTAGACCTTTTGGCTTGAAGTTCACTTCAACTGGGTGTGCTCCATGATGTCTGATGTCTATTGAAAGTATTGGGAGTTACCCATGCTATTCTGAAAAGTGCTCTGCTCAGTATGTTCTCTCTCCATGCCCTTACTTCTTTTCCATTCTTATTGCAATAGGGATGTACTACAGGAGGATGTAGATACAGCATTAGTTTTAATCAAAAGAATTGCACAAAGTATCAGTAGTGTACTGATTAATCAGGTCCAATATTAGGCAGAGAATTCATGTAAACTAAGGCATCTGCATACTAAGAATATTTTGAAGTTATTCTGAGAAAAGTATGGTTCTACTATTTATATATATAGATTTCTGAATTCTTTATAACAATCCACCACACGAAACAGAGGGAAGGCTGAACTGAATTCCCTCATTTATAATACGGTGATCTAATTGATAGCTGCTGCCCTCCATTGCTATTGAATTGGCCTTTCAATTCTGCTCACATTACATCAAGCTCTAACTGTGTATAAGTGCCACAAATTCCTCTTCACAGCATGGATTTTTTTTGTCTTTGACAACACACTGCTTGAATCCTTCATTAAAGAGTGTAGTTTTGTGTTAAACAGGTTGGAATACAGGAATTAATAATTTTTTTAAATCATATTTTTTTTGAGTCCAAAGTAATAGCTTGTCTCACAGTTAATTTAGAATGGGATTGTCTCTGTTAATAGTAGCTATAAAAGTGAGCATGAAGCATGCATCTTGTGTCAGCCTCCACCATGTGTAAGTGGTTTGGGTCCTTTGCTAGTCCTAGATAGAGAGAAACGAGAGTAGGGTGGTCTCACTGAACTGAGACATCTAGTCTCTCGCATCCCGTTCTATTCCTGAATAAATCTGTCTTTAATAATTATCCCCTCAAAGTAGTAATCATTGCTGTAAAAGGAGAAGCAAAGCTGCTCTCTGAAAAGCTGAAGGTGTGAGTTGGGCGGGGATTTCACGGCTTGACTGTCCACAGAGTATCACAAGTTTTCTTCTCTTTCTTAACTCTCCATTATTACAGGGTGACTCATGCTTTTCATTGCACCAAGCTTTTAGTCTGCAGAGCTTATCACCTAGTTAAAAAAAACAACTTTGTTTGGCATTTGAGTGTCAAGTATAGACTTTTTATCTGACATACTGACAAGCAATTTGATTTCAGTAAAAACATGTCTTTTAATTAGCTACAGCATGTGTTGCAGCTTCCATTTCCAGAAGCTGTTTAGCAGTCAAGCACACTGAGACATGTACAGGATTTATAGCTTCTTTGCAAGCCTGCAGTTTAATAGAATTAAATCATAAAATCAATTGAAAATTAACATAATGTTTTGATGTGATTTCTAATTACGACTGAATTCAATTCGGGCTCACAGAAGAAGCTGACACACAGTAGAAAGCCTATTTGCAGTGGCCGTGGAGGAAGAAGCAGCAGCTATAACAGTACTTTGTGGAATTAATTTGTAACAGGTGTCTGTGGTAACTTGAATAGCTGAGCATTTAATTTCCTGGTCTAAGTATAGCAAATACAAGCAAAAGGATTTTATGCATATTTTTACCAGTGGACTACAAGTAGACAATCAGGCACTTTTGAAAGGTTTACCTTAGATGACTTGCATCAAATACAGACAGAGAAATCAGTAATTACTCTAAGAAGAGAGTTGATTTCTTGATTCGACTATTAACAGACCAAACCATATATTAAAAAAACACTTTAAATAAACTATATATAATCATATCCCTGGAATTTAAATTACTAGCAACTAATAGAAAAGTCACTGGAAGCTGTTAGAAGAGAGGTTAGAGAAAATATATAACCAATTTAATTTTAGAGACCTCTTAACTGTGAGAAGAATAAAGCTTCTTGAACTAGTTCTGCTTGAGTCATGATTTTATTATTCCAGTACTTCACAATATCCTTACAGGTAGATCAACTGCTTTCCCACCAGGAGTCTCCTAGTAATGTGAAAATTACATTGTAAGGCATTACACTGTGAGCATCACATATGCATGTATCCAAGTGCACGTACCAGAAAACAGAATTCCATGTGTACATCTTGATAATAATTTCTTACTGTTGTTAGCCCATATTATTCCTTTACTTCTGGACATATGCCCCATTAAAATGATGTAATGTGGTTCATACAAACACACTATACAGTAATGTCTTTTCTCCTGAGGGTGTGTAGGTATTTTGTTGGTTGTATACCACAGGATAACATAACCTAAATTGTAGTCATGGCTAGCTATAGGTATTTTGTACCAAGGACTGTAGCTTTTTGTGGATAGCAGAATAAAATATCATCCTGCAAACCAGTCTGAGCTACTGTCTTGCAGATTTATTTTATTGCATTTCTCTGTTTCATGGTCACTTTGAATAGGCATAATTTGCTAGATAAGCTCTTTCAGTGACATCCATATTTGGTTTATATTCCCCTTGGAGATCCATGGAGCCATTTTCATTTGAATATCAGTAGCAGCCTATGGCAGTATTGTTTATTGGTAGCTCAGAACCCATAACAATCCAGAATTATGAAGCTGAAATATTGATGATCAAAACCTACTTCATTTCAAAATCTGGAGGCATGTGTTTCAAACTCAGTTGTTATATTTACATTTTTCATTTTTAAGAGCAATTTTATTTCTTCTTAATAATATTTAGAAGATAAAAAGAAATTATGTGCTGCATACTCCCATGCCTAAGACCGTCAGAGGGGGAAAAAATCCCTTGTATGTGTATATTCTTTTCACAAGGACATGTGATGTTGATCCAAAACGAGGGAAAGTGTCTTTGTCTAGTGAGTCTCATGGGTAAACAAGCAGAAGTTGCAGATGCCTAGACAGGTATGACCATAATGTATCAGGCCTTTTAGAATATAATTTGTGTTTGTGTTTCAAATCCCTTCTTCTGGAAAAATTACAAGCAAAGCCCAGCAGAAATAATCAGTATATATATTTCTAACAGACATTATGCAAGCACATAGGCAACTGACGTAGTAAGGGCACCTGTAACTGTTGACCAAGAACTGTGTTGTGAGATTTTTGAAGGATCCATTGAAGGGACCCAGACTTCACTGGCTCCTAGAAAGTATCTTCATTTCTGTCTAAGGGAAGAGGAGTGCTGTGGTGATACATTAGCTAGCGGATAGATGTTGCTCAAAAATCTCCTTTTGGAACAATGTAACAGAAAATTATGATTTCCAGGAGCTGTCACTAAAGAGATACATTACGCATCTCCATCTCTATTTTCTAATGCGTATTTTGTATTTGCAGTTCCTGTTCAGCAATGGTAATACAGCTTCATTCAGTTTAACACAAGGGCATAACCCAAATGTGGTCCCTAAGGACAAGGTCCTAGGGCCACATGTGGTGCTTGAGATGGAGTCATAATTTTCCATAGATGTATACAAAGTGATCAAATTCCTTCAGGTTTTGATTGGAAGAAATGGTCTCCTCACAGACTTTGAAGGAATCTTTGACATAATCTTGAAGAGAATTTTTTTTTCTGGTAGTGTTTTTATTTGCCTTTTATTAGATTAGAATCAGATTATCTTCCTAAATTAATTATCTTTTCATAGTTGAACTGGATTTACTTATGGGAAAATTTGCATTGCAGAAGAAAATTATTATTTTTAGTGTTTGGTTTCTTGTGTGCATGGTATGTGGGGAGGGGAAGCTTAGTGGAAGTGTGGGACCATATAATGACTTAATGTAATGTATGGTCTAACAAAATAACAAACCCCAACATCTTAATTTTCTTCAATTATACTAACTGATTTGGTTCCAGACATCTGGCCAACATTATTATTATCTGAATATTTTTGAACTAGTGAATATATCTGAGTAAATTTTGCCATCAAATCTGAATAATTATTTAAACATCTTTATATTTCATTATTTCCTAAACAGCTAAAGGTGTACGGTTTATTTGCATTACTTGATATGCTTTGGAATTAATATTTAAATCTTTGTATTGTATTGTTTTAAAAAACGGACTACAAAGGGTGTATAATTCAGGTCATTAAGCTATTCAGTAATTCTTATTGATGCCATATATAGCTCATTAAAGCACTGTTTTAATGTCTGTGTCTGGCCTGACAGATATCAGCCCACCAGCACAAGGCGTGGATCACAGGCAAGTACAGAAAGAACTGGGAGACGTCATTGTACGACTGCATAATCCTGTTGTGCTGACACCCACGACGGTTCAAGTCACCTGGACAGTAAGGCTTCTGTTATTGTTACCTTCATAGTACTTTAATTTTGCCTATTTATCCCTGCAGATTTTTTACTACCCTGAAAAGCTTCAGTCTTGACTTCAAACATTTTACAGGGATATATATGTGGTAATGAAATGGTCTTTTTATTTTCTCTTTCATGTCAGGCAGGTTCAAAGTCTTCAGCTCAAAGCAAGCTAGCTGTCTGACTAGAAAAATGTTATAAAAATGAATATGATTTAACACCATAATCTAAAGGATAATTGATGTGTGGACTCATTACTGTGCACATCAAAAAATAGTCAAATATCGACATGAAATTGCTGTCTGAAAAAGCACTTTCCACTTCAAGGCATAGAAACCTATGACAATACCCTGTTATTTGCTGACCCTAAAAGGCAAAAATAACTTTCCTCTAAGGGTACTTATAGTGAAGTCAGAAGCACATGGCGCTGATGGCTGGTCTACTATGTAGCATCTGGTTTTCTAGCATAAGCCTTACCCACAATCAGTGGGTATCCTTTGATTATAGAAGACCAGAACATTTTTGGCAATGCTAAAACAGCATTTCTATTTGAGGGGTCAAACTACCGGGTAGAATTTCTAATATAGCATTTGTCTTTCAAAATGCTATGTTTCCCCTTCCTGAGGCTTGAAGAAAAGGATTTGTAACTGTAGAAGGAGAGAGAGAAATCCTAGGACACTATACACCAGAAAAGAGCACTTTACTCTTGGGGCATCTGGCCCAGAGGAAGGAGAGTCATGGGTGAAAGAGTTGGGGAAATAGTACTGCTGTGTGTGTTGCTGAAAGAGTTGTGTTGTACAGAACAAATTCTGCTAAAGGGGTATTCACAGTGCCCAGAGCTTTTCTTCTACATGTAATATTGCTAAAAGGTTAATGTGTACAGGGGATTATACAATAGGAGATAAGAAGTGTGGCAATAGACTGCATTATAGGGATTACTGTTGTTTTTGCACAACTCAGACATATTTATGAGGGCTTATGCACCACCCTTATTCTGACAGATTTCAGTGGTCAGGAGGCAGATTAGCATAAACAGAGAAACCCACAAAGTTGTTGTTCTTAGAAGATTATTTAGAAAATGTGTCATTGCATTTTGCCATTGATGATGTCAACACTCAGCTTGCTTTTCTGAAAACGCTGCTACATAACTCCCAGTCTAACTTTCTCACTCAGGCACCTTTGCAGCAAACGCTTTGCCCAAGCAGATGGGTCAGTAGTTTAGAAACTGTGGATGCTCACAGCCAGTAACTGCAAACCTGGATCGCATCCATGTGGTGCTCCTTCTTTCCTTTCTTGGGTGTGACAGTTATCAGAAATACTGATTCATAGGCTTATCCTTGCTTTAGCATATACTGTAGCAGGAAGCCTCAGTATAACCACAATTCAGTTTTATGCAATGTAACTATTTAATCATACTATAATGAAACAAATATATGCATATATCTGCATGTGTGTAAATATGTGTGTGTGTGTGTATGTATATATGTATGAAAGAGGCTTTTGGTGACCCCACTGAATGAGTAATGAGTGAAGAAAACATGGTACAGGTAAGGTGTTCTGGATTGTAGCACCTTATTGGGAAGATCCCTCAAAGCAGTGACCCTATGCCACTGGACAAACATAGAAGTCTCTAGAGATGTTTCAGAATTGCTGAAAGGAAGAAAGACATGCAAAAAATCTCTGAAACAGCTAATTGGAAACTTTTCGGCAACCAGAACAAAACCAATTAATTAACCACAGTGTCTAAGAAAAAAGCCATTCTATCCAGAGAATAAAGGCCACACTATTACTATAAAACGGTTAGATAGTGTAGATATCATACAAAAGGACAGAAGTGCCATGAGAGTCATAAGATGCATTGTGTTGTACGTTTTGCTATTCAAAGAGTGAATGCCAAGGAACATCTCTGATTATTGAATTTCTGGCAACCTGACTCCCATAAAATTAACACCAATTTCTCCCTGCTTTGTATGATTGTTTTGGCCTTGCTTTCTCCTCTATTTTTTTTTTTAACCTCTTTTTCTTTTTTCAAATGTGAGTTTAAAATTTCAGTTTTCTGCTACTTAGTTACAATTTCAAAACATACATATAAATATGCACATATTTTGCCTGTTTTAAAAGAAAGTCAGGCTTACATATTCGGTGTTAAAAAAAGAAGGGGAATGTCAGAAGTTAGGCTTTCTCTGTCACTTAAATTTATGCCTCTTGTGAATAAGTATTAAGGTATAACTGTAATTATCTGGTCACATACAGGATCTTTTTCGTGGAGCTGTTCAACATTTCTTTATATCTTCTTTATTCAGTGTTTGGTACCAGGTCTTATTAAATTCATAGCATTGAAACCTTGCATTGAATAAAAAATTATTAGTTTGTCTCACACGCTTGCTTATCTGTCATGCTCTCAACTGTAACATTTGGGTGCTTTACAAGTAATACTGAATTTAACATCACAATGAAAACATGTGTCAGTATCCCAACTTTACACATAGAGAGGTAAGATGCAGAGAGATTTATTGCTGATGAGCCATATGGAGTCAGATATGCCCACTGTTATCTAATGGCTAATTTTAAAACTTGGGCCTGATTTTTTTTTACTTTTATCAAATCATTTTGCCTTGCAAGTGTATATCGTATACTCCAAGCATTTTTTTAGCTGACCTCAACTATAGTTCAGCACTTCTAGAATCACTGGACATTAAACTAAAAGTTTCATTAGTGGCCAAATGTGAAAAGTTTCCTAGCATTATGTAGGATCCCTGTGGTGTAAAGCAGGACAAAAATCAGTTCTTTGACATGGCAAAAGAATGATTGCTTTGAAATCCTAGCTGCCTTCTAGGAGGCTACCAGGCAGAAGGATAATTTATTTACCTCTGTCTTTTAATTTGACATTGATTTTAAATGAATGCACTTCACTGGAAGCTTAAAGAGTCAAGTCCTTTAGACAGCTTTCCAGCGTATTGTCACTCTTTGTCTTGTTTTTGTAGGACAGATGAGTACTAGTGCTGTTTGAAACCCCAGAGATTACGGTGAGTCTGTCACTAGTGAGTTTAGCATGGTGTGCAAGGTTTTCTGCCCAGATGGAGAACCGCTGCGGGTACTGATGCAGGAGCATGGTATTTCTTAGGATATTTTGGGGTAGAAGTTTTCATAATAAAGAGCATATTACAAGATGTCTTCAGGGTGCAGATCAGCAGTTTTACCTGAAAGCTTTAGTTTGGAGCATAGGCTGCTTTGTGGGATTGTTGCTCTCTTTTTAACAGTCTGATAGCCTAACTGAGGCATCTAATAGCCATTGAACCTACCTCATGTTCAGCTGCAGCATGTGTGGGTTCGAACATGCAGGGAAAATGAATTCCCTGTTCTGCAGAAATGGAGAGCTGTTGTCAGTTATGTGGATAGCTCCTGCACTGGGTATTCATCCTAAAAATGTTTGAGAAGGAGCATGCAGGACCCCTTATGTTTGCAGGTCACCTTAAAGCAGTAGGTCACCTCTAAGCAGAACCTACTCAAGTTATTGCTCTCCCCTGTTTCAGAGGAGTGTCTGTGTTTTTTGCAGCCTGTCTTTTGAGGGAGAAAGTATATCTTTAGACCAGCAACTGTTTTAGCTCTCTTGAGTAGATGTCACTGCTGCTTGCCTGAATTCAAGAGCAGTGAAGAGTGTCACAGGAAGTCTAGGAAATGTTCCCTGTTCTTGGTATTCAGCACAGAGAATTCCTGCAATCTCTGCAACAACAAGTTCTTTGTGTGAGGAAGTGGCAGCCACTATATAAAAAAAAAAAAAAAAAAAAGAACACCTAGAAACAATTACACTCTTTCATCAAATCATGATGCATGTTTCTGAGACCTACAGAGCTTGATGTTTAGCACAGCTGAATGCAGTTCTTTAATACTCAGCATATTTTTAGTGACCTGCTGTTGGCGTGGCATGTAACTACCATGTAGGAAACAGAGGAAATGCTGAAGTGACAGCCTTTGTATTATACAGAAAACCATGTGTGCATATATAGACATACACATATATGTATGTGTACCTATACATATACATTTACACACATAAATGTTTGTGTATTTATATGTGAAATAAACCTGTCCTGGACCTTTCAAATATCTCTGGTTAATCCACATAATTACAGAACCACAGAATCAGAGAATCACAAAGTTGGAAAAGACCTTTAAGATCATCAAGTCCAACCGTTCCAGTCCTATGCTAAACCATATCCCTAAGTACCTCATCTACTCTTTTTTTAAGCACATTCAGGGAAGGTGACGCAACCACCTCCCTGGGCAGCCTGTTCCAGACCCCAACAATTCGTTCAGTAAAAAATTTTTTCCTAACATCTAATCTGAATCTGCCCTGGTGCAGCTTTGTGCCATTGCCCCTTGTCCTATCTCCTGTCACCTGGCTGAAGAGACCATCATCCATCTCTCTACAACCTCCTTTCAGGTAGTTGTTGGTGATGATATAGTGTCCCCTCAGTCTCCTCTTCTCCAGACTAAACAGCCCCAACTCCCTCAGCCGCTCCTCATAGGATTTGCCCTCCAGCCCCTTCACCAGCCTGGTTGCCCTTCTCTGGACTCACTTGAGGACCTCAGTGTCCTTCTTATGGTGAGGAGCCCAGAACTGGACACAGCACTCAAGGTGTGGCCTCACCAATGCCAAGTACAGGGGCACAATCACCTCCCTAGACCTACTGGCCACACTCTTTTTGATACAAGCCAGAATGCCATTGGCCTTCCTGCCCGCCAGGGCACACTGCTGACTCTATTCAGTCTGCAGAATTAATTACACAAGAGTAAATTTTTACTAATCAGAAAACTCCAACTCCCTCCAAATTCCACCTTTCTCAATAAGTGGCGTCTGAATACCTTCCCAGTATTTTGACCATATGAAAGTCACTGTTCATTAAAACATTAAGTGGGCATGAAGAATAGCTTCATGTCATCTCCTTGATAGTGAATGCAACTGGAGGCTTATAAAAAATATTAAAAAATGCATAGTATTTTTTTCCACAAACACCCTCCCAGACCCTGAACTATGGAATCATTGTCAATAATCTGAAATCTGGGCAGATCACTCAGCCTTGTTGTAATCAAACTTCTAATTGACAGTGCTGTGAAACTTGTGTGAGCCCAAAATCAGGGTAGTTTATAGCACCTATTTACGTGATAGCCTGGTTGTACTACTGCATTCTGTTTTCATGTTCCTTCTACTCTTCAGTCTTTCAGGTTAAGAACTTAGAAGTCTAGGAGGAAAAGAAGTACATGAATAATTTGTATATTGCCTATATGCAAGGAGATACAGAATAGTGATAAGACTCAAAATTAGTGTCCTATAGGTATACTGTAATGGCCTTGTTCTTCTCAGGGACTTGGTGGGTGTATTTGTGTTTGTACCATGCCATACAAAGCAGTTTCTATAGTGTTTTGTAGCAGCACATGGTGACAGCTGAGCCAAGTCAATTCTGATTTTTCAGATGTTCTCCACTAGGCAACAGCCAGTAGAGCTTAAGAGTACAGCAGAGACAAAATGGAAAGTTCTAACAAAGTTATGCTGTCTTTCAGCGCGGCTTGTAACTCAGAAGTCAGGCAGGAATCAAACTTGGCATTTGATTATTAAACATCATAGCTTTATATTGTTATTTAGGTTGAGAATCTGTATCACAAAGTGCATGAAAGTGTTATTCTTGCTGAATTTTGTAGTAAACATGAGGTTCATAAAGTCTTTATGTCCGTAAAACATTTAATTAATGAAAGTCAAACATGGATAAAAACAATTTACTCTGATTTACAGACTCCCTTCATCTGGAAACAGCTGCTTAATGTTCTTCTTAAAAACACAGCTTGATTCTTGCGGTATTAACAAGCTATTATTGTGAGTTATATCCCTCTTTCAGTGCATAAATTCACTTAAAGTGAATGTAGAGAAGTTTATAAAATGCAGGCTTAATGTTGTTGTAACATATGTTGCAAGGTTTTTAACAGTGACAGTTTTGATGAAAGACATTTCTGCTTTGCTCTCATAAATAAAGCTTTCTTCTTGCTTGCCCTGCTTTTTAATGTCTTAAGAATCTGTGTCCCCTCTGAATGCCTTGATAAACTGTAACAAGATCATAGAAGCATAATATAGCCCCTGGTTTGTGTTTTCAGCCTGAAATTCATTTATTGTTAAGAGAAGTCAAACAAATGTATCTATTTCTGAAATATCTTTGAGCTAGCAAATCGTAACAAACAGAAAAGAAATCCTCCTTGTTGAAACTCAGTTATAACCAAATTTACTGAACAGCTAGTCTTGTTATTTGTGCTGCACTTCTGCTCTTTTTTTTTGGTGGTTGCAGAATTTGCTGGGTTTGGTTTAGTTTTATCCATCAAATTGCTTTGACTCTTGTTTTCAGGCAAAATTGATACAAACGTCATATGAACTTGAATCATTGTTTTATACCTTCCCCCCTCCCCACCCCGCCCTGAGAGGAAAAAAAATGCATGCAACCTCTCCAAGATAAAACACATTTTATGTTTTTCCTTCAGATAAAAATCCTATTTGTAGCTATGACAAGTTAGAACTGTTAAATTTTTATGTATAGACAATCTTGAACTGTGCTTCCCTAGCAACATATAAAATATCAGCTGAAACCAACATTCTGTCTCCATCTGATGGCCTGAGAGCATCACAACCCCAGGATGCAAAGAAGCTGCTCATGCTGTGAACGCAAGAAACAGCATATGTCCTTGGAAGTTGTGTTCTCTGCATCAGTCTTTTGTTTATTTTACTTCCCTGAGCATCTCATGAAAAGATGAGCTGTGAGCCAAGTAATGGACTAACTGAAAGCATACAGTATATCTTCAAAGGCTTGTCCATTTCTGTAAAGAATTTGTTTTTCTTTTCTTCCCGTATTTCAGCACATCAGTAGCCAAGATGGGTTTATGAAGTTTACATGGCAGTAAGCATTGCACCAAAGTTCTCTTTTCGTGATTTGTTGCAGGGGTGGGGCCTTGGTATATGATTTTAGATGGCATTTGTCCTGATATATAGAGCTGAAGGAAATAAAATAGAAAGAAATATTCTATAACAAGTAATGTGAGAAAAATGTTGTTTATGGACAATTAATCAGCAGTGACTTACATGAATGCAGCTTGATTTTTAATTTCAGTAGTTTTAACGATTGTTAATTTTCTTTTTCATGAGGACAATGTTTTGTTTTCTTTTTACACAGTTCTGTTTCTTTAATATGTTTAGTGATGTATTATTTAATGCCTTTTCTAGGTTGACCGCCAATCCCAGTTTATTCAGGGCTACCGAGTAATGTATCGCCAAACATCTGGCCTACCTTCTCCAGCTGTGTGGCAGAATTTGGAGGTCAAAGTCCCAACTGAGCGCAGTGCTGTCCTCGTCAGCTTGAAAAAGGGAGTCACTTATGAAATTAAAGTTCGACCTTATTTCAATGAATTCCAAGGAATGGACAGTGAATCTAAGTCTGCTCGTACCACAGAGGAAGGTTAGTAAACTGGTCAGAAAAGCAATAAGCTTCCATACCTGGCACTGGAAATGAAATCAAGAATTATCATTTTTGTTATTGTGTGTATGCATACATTCCACTCTATTTCTTCCACATGGTTTCTGTTTGTTAGATATAGGGTTGGTACTGGAATTCAACATAATATTCAGTAGGTATTCCAGGAAAAAGCACTGGGCCAGTCCTATATTCTTTTGGGTGATACGTCCTTCTAATTTGTAAATAGCTTTGAGTCTTCCAAAAAGTGCCCACAGCAGCTGTTCCTTTGTAACCAGCCTTGCTGCAATAAAAGACTTTGGCCTGCACTTTGAGAATGAAAGTAATGAATGAAACCTTTTGCAGATGAGAGTTTGATGTTAAGCGCATCTTTCTGAATGGGTAATAATTTAGATGAACAGTTTGTTTGGGGAATGGGAACTAGTAAAGGGCAGATATTTAACTAGTCTGAAGAAACTCCAGTCTCAAGGGCATGCCACTATTGTTTGTGTTAGCACAGCACTCATTAAACTGCCCTATTTAGCCCTTCAGTATATTTTAAAGCTATGTGAAACATGCAAGATTCAGCCATAGTAAACAGTTTACATGATCGAAATGTTGAAGCATTTATAGCTATAGCATGTAGCTTGGTATATAGTTTTGCTAAGACAATAGCTGCTCCAGGACTGCAGTTTTGTTAAAAAGTAAAGGGAGTGAGGTGAGATCCAAGTAATTTTTATCTTTTTCCCTTAGAAGTGTACTAGAGACCTATTGTTCTATCTATCTATCTAATGTAACCTTTGCCTGGAGAATCTCGACTGTAAAAGTAGAAGGGTGATCATAGCAATGATGGTTCATCTTCTTTCTGTTTCATTGATTTCTTTCAAAGCAAAGGAAAGAAGTACTGGTGAAGTTTCAAAATGCTCTTATGGTTTTGGTGGGTTTTGAGTGCACTCTTTCCTTCCTATTGAAGATGCATCATAACCATTTATTTTAGTCTCCAGAGGTTTAATTTAGAGCTGATTGCCAAGCACTTTTTAATTCTAGAACAGACTTGCTTATTACTTACTTTTCTCTTTGATTTGTTATGAATATCACCCAACAAGTAATTAATCCTGAAGATAACCTAGTTGCCATCCTTACCATATTGATAAGGAAATTCCGTGTCCTGCAACACATAGAAGACTGTGTAGGAAGGTATTGTTCAAGTCTGGTTTAGAGTTTAGGACTTGATTGTTCCCATTTGTTTGTTCAGGCTCTAAGGACTAAATTAGTCAGTAAAGAACATTTTTGCAGCAGTCTGAACAAAGCTTTAAAAAAAGAAAATAAAAATTGAAAAAAGCTTTCTACAGTTGAAATTGTTTTTCTAGAGTCAAAATGTAGGATTTCCCCCCCACACATTTGCAGATTATCTTCTTGTACAATTTTAACTTATTTTTGTTGTTTAGTTAGTTTAACTGTCTTTTGCTAAAGGTAAATTAAGAACTACTGAAAAAGAGATTTTTTTACCTCCTATTTCTATAAAATACTCAAGGAATGAAATTTCTTTTATAAACCTCATCTCCCAGCAGAGCCTGTCAGGTTTGTTCATGTGAAATAACTTTCCACATAGTGAAGATTTTAAAAACTTTTCTTGCCTACAGATATGTATAACTCACAGCATAGGATCTCCTTTGTAGATTAATATAACCTTCAAGGAGTCTGTGTACAAGTGTCTCTTTCAAAAAAACATCAGCCCATAACACCTCGCATTATCACCAGAGAAATGTCAACCCCTGTAAATAATTCTTCCTCTCACTTGGATGATAACGTTAAGGACTTCCATGAGAAAATTAAAACATTTCGTAGATGCAGTTCTCAGATATTTCCTCCAATTCCTTCAATTATGTTTGTAATTATATTGGTGTTCATATATTTAAAAAATAACATTAACTACATGTTTAATGACAGTCTTTACTTCTCACCTGATGAAGAAAGATGGCAATCTATTTAAAGGTATCCCACTTGCTGTGTCACCTGTGATTCCATTTAGAAAATGAGCTTTTTTAGACTTGACTTAAAATATGTCAGGTATACTATTTTTAGAAAATAATTTGGAAGAGTGATGTGAGTGTTGGAAGTTTTTTGTGATATCAAAACTAATAGTCCTGGTAAAGGGAAAGTACAGCCGAAAGGTAGTGGCAGCTTTCTGCTGGACTGAATTTTACATGCAATGTTACTTCTGAGGCCTACCTCCAAAAATCAATTTTGCTGCAGTTAGACTTTTCCTCTAGATCAGACATTTGTCACAGTTCAGTATCCATCCATCTCCTGCCTCTTTGGCCTTGTGAAGGTAACAAATGGAATTCTGTTTGGCTGCGTCTGGAAAAGATGAGCAGCGATTTGGGTTCTTTCATATCTGTAAGAAGAAACTGAGCACTGGAATAATTGACCTGTCAAGAAGCAGGCAAGGTGTTCTCCACAAGCCAGCAGCAAGGGAAATGAGAAAATGGTTTTAAAAATGTTATTTTTCAATGTGGTCTATTTAATAACTGCAGCAGTGTCAGACGAGTGGCTTAATTTATATCATGGTGCCAGCTTACAGAGTGATCCTATCAGACAGAGGAAGCAGAACTGTTATATACATACGTGTGTATACACATATGAAAAGGAGCAAAATAAAGTATTTTTTAATATACTTTTCACTATTTCTTTCACACTTGCTCTAAAGATAGGTGATTTCTTTTTCAATTACATCCACTGTTTTAAATCTCTTTTGGAATAACTTTGGGGAGTGGTATTTGTTCTGTATATTGTTTGTCACCACAAAAATATGGCCGTCAGTAATGGAGGTCTCCTTAGTTTTTATCAACTGCCATCTTTCAATTCCTTCCTGCCTTAGTGCAGCCCTTAAGTGATACTTTTGGCTGCTTTCATCAACTGCAATTTTAATTTTCCTTCAAACTTACCATATATCTTCTAAAAAGAAAAAGACAGACACTGGTAGAATATTAACTAGAATATTCATGCAATTTAAAAGCAAAGACAAATGAATACCTAAGTTTTCCTTAAAGTTATAGTACAATGTTCATTTTACACTTCATTAGTATCTACTCTCCTCTCTCTCTGTTTCCAAGTATATGTATATAAGAAATTATATTTCTGAATGACCATTGTGTTTGAGGATGAAAGTAATTGCATTTCTGCAAGTCGTTCCATTGTACAAAACAAAAAAAGGGGTTATACACTGTGAAACTTTTCCAATTTTATGATTATTATTTTCATATAAAGTGTTGTTTTAATACTTTTATTCATGGTGTTGTTATGGAATAACTAGAAAACTTTAAAAATGCTTTTTTTTTTTTTTCTGGCTGGCAAATTATTTCACTTGCCATAAAATACACAAAGCAACTATTAACTTTGCCAGTTTTATGCTTAGCACGACTGCAAGTAGCCCAAGGCCACCTTTCCATGTTTCACTTTAGCAGGCTGAGTCAAATTGTCCACAACTCAGCTCCATTTCTCCCCTCCAGTACACTGTTTCTTTGCGTCATTCAAGGTCATGAGGACTCTACCTAGCAGTGCTGGCTTTGCAGCAAAACCAGCATCTGAGAATGTAGTTGTCAAAATATGCAGCCTCGCAGGACAGTCATATATGTGTCATTTTCCCTCTAAAATATTTTTTATGAAGTAATCTTGTATGGACCCTTGTCCTCACCTCTGATACCCTACTTTTAAATTGCATGATTCCTGCAGCAGTTTCCTTTCACTCTTCAGGGTTATCAGGGTAAGGATTTGAGCTCAGTTCCTTGCTAGCCTGTGCCAGGTCAAATGCTGAGGTGCATCCAAAGTGGGAACATAGCCAGTCTCAAAGAGGCCATGAGGAAAAAGAAGGAAATTGGGTAGATGGACTGGCATGGACGGACTAGGCAGATCCAAGGACCAGTTCAGTGAAGCAGTTACCAGTATTTTTTTCCCCAGGGACTATACCTTAGTATAAAATGCTCAACTGTGGTGACGTAGCTTGCCACTGCCATGGAGTTTTAACTCTTGCTTAGAAGTAAGGCGGCGGGGGGAGTTTTAAGAGTTTGAGGTGGGTCATACGCCGCAGCCCTCTGCCGTGGCAGCTATAGCTATGATGGGGGAGCCCCCGCGTGGAGATGCGGCAGATGCTCACAGAGGGGACTTTTCCGTAGCAGAGCTGCTGTGCCCCTTCCCAAACAACATTCCTTGAGCCAACAAAAGCACCCTGCTGCTGATGTAGCTGCAAGAGGGGCTTTGCCGGCACAGCTCTGATCACTAACAGTTATGATTTGGGTTGGGCTTTTTTTCACACTTTCAGCTCACATAGCAGGGCTGGCAAGCAATTGTCTTGTAGATACGGCCTTGATAGGCAGTGACCAGCCAAACAGCTGTGAGTGGTTGAACTGATCAGGTTTCTGAAGAGAAATCAATTTGCCTGGGGAAAAGAGGGCACAAATATATGTCTGACCTAACTTAGAACCCCCGCCCTGTTCACTGGCATTCGATGCAAAAGGCTTGAACACTTTAACTGTTTTCTACCTAGGAGTTGCAAGGCTTTATGTTGAAACCTGTTATGTTAATGCCTTTCTGGGGAATAAATAGGAAACAAAAAAAGATCCTTAAACATCTAGACCATGTGGGGAAAGAAGAATCAAAAGATTTTTCAGGCCAAGTGAAGCGCCCTCACGTTATGACTTAGTTGATATATCCACATCTATCCATGCATAATATGGAAAACAAATGCAAGCATGAGAATAATTCCAAATCAAACTTAAGAAATGCTACATCAAAATAAATGAGGAGTGATTTGTATTGATTCTCCATTGCCACTAATTCCACATTGTCATTCAGCACTATGCTTCTCTTCAGAAAGGCATTTTTCAAAATTGTCAGTGCCTAACAAAATGTGCATACCTAGGCCTGCTGGGAGTGTGAACTTTGTATGCTGTCTGCTTGCTCGTATACTGTTTCAGCAAAATTCGTGCTCTAGCAAATGGATTAACGTCTTGCTTCCGTTTGTTCTCTCTCCTTGGTGTAGCTCCAAGTGCCCCTCCTCAGTCTGTTACTGTCCTGACAGTTGGAAACCACAACAGCACAAGCATCAGCATCTCCTGGGATCCTCCTCCTCCAGATCACCAAAATGGAGTCATCCAGGAATATAAGGTAGAAAGGATGAGTAATGGGAGGGTTGTGTATTTAAAGAAACAGCCTGCTTGAATTACTGAACAATAGCGCTATTTATGGATTTAGATTCTGACAGAATTTACAGCCGCCCATATAATTATATACAGAAAGAGGACTGACTGCTTATGGATTTTTTTTTTTTAAGCAGTACTACTCTTATATTATAAGAAAAAATTCCATGAACTGGATCTGGAAGAGAGCTGTAATTGCCAGCTAGTTTACAGTGCTTCTCTTTCTTGCTTTTCCCTGCTCTGGAATGAAAAGACAGGGTGGTTTTGGTTTTCTTTTTTTTGTTAAGCGCTTCTGCACTCTCAAGACAGGCGGTGAAGTCCCTGTCTCAGAGTCCCTTCAATCTGACAGAAAACCTGGCAGGAAAGATACCTCTTCTTTCCCCCACAAAAATGCTAATCCTAACACTTCAAGGTCAAAGTCAAGGACTGTGGCTCTGGGAGAATACAAGACTTCTTCAAAGTATACTATCTCTGTCAAGATTCATGACTGAAAGTGCTAGGTTGTTTGCTCTGAGGAACAGGTTGAACAGTTTGTTATATGAGAGTTGCCTGCACTGATTGTATTTTGTCCTGCTTTGTTGCTATGATGGCACAAAGTATCTACTTTCCACTGATTTAAGGATCATCTTAAATTTTGTCATAGTCTATAATTTCACACCAAGGTCACTTTTGTGCGAGTACATTTTCACAACATGGGAAAAGTGCAGTGTGTTATTGGGGGGCAGGACTATGGAGAAGATGATGAGGCGAGGTTCAGCATTGTCACAGGCTTGTGACAATGGAACATACTGTTTGTTAAATAATACTGCTCTGGCTGGCTTGTGTTACCTAGTGGGAAGGTTTTCACTGAAATAGAGCAGGGCAGCTTTCTTGACAATCCCACAAAGGGTGGAAGTGGTGGATGCAGCTTGTTTCACACAAAAAGATGTAGTTATTTTCTCTGCCATATCTTAAGAGAACACAGCATCAAGAAAGGAGATGTTCAACCTCTTCCAGTTTATTGCTTGGTCAGAGGGATGCAGCAAATGCTCACAATATTTATGTTTAGCATAGCACTTCTTTTGTTTTGCTTTTAGTCAATATCAAGATTTATTAATCCCAGTATTTTATTGATCTCATTTACATATCAATTTATAATTATCTTTTGCCTTAATTAATCTTGATACTGACTCCAGTATAAGTCAATATTAACCACCAAAATCTTATAGGCAAACAAGTAAAGCACAGTCCTATAACACAGATTATGTAGATATGAAGCAAAGTGGGCTGATGGCTAATAAAAGCCATGTTCCAGGTGAGTGCTCAGACCTCTTGGCTGTTTATAAAAACAGCTGGAGTCACTACCCATTACATCTCTTCTGCGTTGGGTTAGGTGGCTGCCTGCTCAGTGAGCTGGCTACAGTGCATGCAGAACAAAAACTCCCGTAGCTTCTTGTGTATAAAATGGCCACTGAGGTTTCACAGTATACTTTCTAACAAATTGAGTGTAGATCTGTTGATTCCACTTTGAGCATCAGAGTGCCTTCATTTATGAATTACATGCCTTTAATTAGGCTTCTCACTGCTGCTTTAATCTAAGGTCAGGACAGACCAGAATTGGAAGAATGAACATGATAGTTGCTCACCCTGATGTGTTCTGGCCTGCAAATGGGGCCATACCTGGGGGTCCTGGTTGATGACAGGTTGGCTATGAGCCAGCAGTGTGCCCTGGTGGCCAAGAGAGCCAATGGGATCCTGGGATGCATCAGGAAGAGTGTGTCCAGCAGGTCGAAGGAAGTGATCCTCCCCCTCTACTCTGCGTTGGTCAGGTCCCACCTGGAATACTGTGTCCAGCTCTGGGCTCCCTGGTATAAAAAAGGCAGGGACCTTCTGGAGAGAGTCCAGAGAAGGGAGACAAAGTTGATTAGGGGTCTGGAACATCTCCCCTATGAGGAAAGGCTGAGTGAGCTGGGTCTGTTCAGCCTGGAAAAAAGAAGACTTAGGGGGGACCTAATTAGTGTTTATAAATATCTTAGGCATGGATTGCAGGGGGAATTGGCCAGCCCCTTTTCAGTGGTCTGTGGGGACAGGACTAGGGGCAATGGCTGTAAGCTGGAGCATAGGAAGTTCCGCACCAACATGCGGAGGAACTTTTTCCCAGTGAGGGTGACAGAGCAGTGGAATAGGCTGCCCAGGGAGGTGGTGGAGTCTCCTTCTCTGGAGATATTCAAGTCTCGTCTGGATGCCTATCTATGTAATATGAGATAGGAGCCTGCTTTGGCAGGGGAGTTGGACCCGATGATCTCTTGAGGCCCCTTCCAACCCCTAAGATTCTGTGATTCTGTGCAATGAGATCTACTGGAGCTTAGGAAAACAAAGGGGGGTGGTTAGCCCTCTGAATCTTTTCGGTGTTTCATGGAAAAAAGATAAGGTGTGGTAAAAAACTGACTAGGGCCAAAGGTCACGCAAACAGAGCATTGCTATTGCTTGGCCATATCAATTGATTTCTAGTAGTTATTCCAGTAGTGCTTTTTTCTGCTATTATAATGGAAGGTATTAAAGTATCTTTATGCATTTATTTTCTTTGGTGGTAGTAAATGCTTTCTTTAATAATACAGAAGCAGTATATGTAGATAACAGTAACTGAAGGTGAAGCCCTAAAAGGTCTTAGTTTCGAAACTTCTGGCCAAATCTATGGAAAAATGCAAGAGAGAGAAATGACACCTTAGACCATTCTCATCACAAAATGCCAGTTGAGATTATAGTGGTTTTTCTGTTTAATTAGAGAGTAACTGAGTCAGGAACTGATATCTGGATTCCTGAACAATAGAAGTTATCACAAAAACAGCAGTAAAAAGTGAATTTGTACATACGCCATTTCAGAAATTTCACATATTCCTGTTGTGCAGTGAAAGGAAGTTGAAAAGAATTTTGCAAATTGTTTGTCATTAGTAATTTAAGAAATGTTTCAACCTGTGCTTGTATTATTTGGTGTTCTTTTGCTATTCAGTGGGAAATTAAAAATGAAAAAAAAAGTCTTTTTTTTTTGGAAAGGTTTGGTGGTAATTGTATTACTAAGATTTCAATTAATGAACAATGCCTCTTTTTTCACTTGGATGATTCTGGTCTGTGCTTTTAAGAAGTGTAACCACAAGATTTATACTCCATTGAGACTCCTGAGTGGTATTTGCAAGCTGTCTTTGTTGCTGGCTTGATCTTATACTAATCTGGGATAGCTTGCTGTGCTAAATCAGCCCAGTTCTAGCTACTCCTGGACAGCAACATTGTTAAGAAGTCCTAAATAAGGGATTGTTCTGTTGTATCTGTGTGCTATTGTTTATGAGCATGAAGAATTTCTTTTTTTTAACACCTCAACTTTTGTCCCAGATCTGGTGCCTAGGTAATGAGACTCGATTTCATATCAACAAAACAGTAGATGCAGCCATTCGGTCTGTAGTAATAGGTGGCCTATATCCAGGTATTCAGTACCGCGTGGAAGTTGCTGCAAGCACCAGTGCAGGTGTGGGAGTAAAAAGTGAGCCACAACCCATAATAATCGGTAAGTGATTACCTGTTCTGTTGTTTTGCTTTGCCTGTTTTGACTTTCAGAAATGCTTTCGCTTCTGGAAGCATAAAAATCCATGGAGCAGGAGATGAGGTTTGAATAGAGCTAGTTAGCTTTTAACATCCTGCTGCGTGCTGACATTGTGTATTCTCTTCGTGCAGAGTTCTTGCAGCCGATGGAGGGAGGTATGTTCCTGAGACATGAGAAAATGAAGATTATCTAGTGAAACTGGTTTTGTTTTGTTTTCTCTTTTTATAAATTAATTTACCACTTCTACAGGTTGATGGATTTACGGAACTAACAGCTTCAGCTCCCTTTTCTTCCGATTCACATGACCGTAATATTGCCTTACTTGTACCGTTGGTGCTTAAGGCAGTATTTAAAGTTGCTTTTCTGAACATTTGAAGTGTTTCTCAGGTATCCCAAGCAGACAAGCTTCCTCTGTCAAGGAATAAGTGGCCCCTAGTCCAAACAGATATCAAAGGTAGTGTTATCATCCCTGCCTTTGAAATGTCTGTTTCTTGGTAGAGGTTTCCATGCTGAATTAATTTCCTGACCTGAGGGAAACACAGATACTGTTTCTTCTGAAATTATTCTCAAGTATAAAATACAGAGGCAGGAACAATATGGGAAAAATAAGAATAGGAAAAGAAACCATATTTGCCAAAGCTGAATTGACCTGTGCAGCGCAGCACCTCTTTTGAGTGCATTGCGTAGGAATGATGCTTTTAACTGTGATCTAGCTTATATTTTACTTAAAATTGACTTTTTTTTTGTTTCTGCGTCTTCTGTTGTTATTAAGTATTTTAATTCTAGAAAATGTTGTCAGCACAATGTTCCAAACAGGGAATGTTCTTTTACGTATAGACCTGTAGAAAACACCATCCCCTTAGCATTGCTTAGAAGTTCGATGATATTCAGCTTCCCTATGCATTAAAACAGAAATTGGGGTACATCAGCTTTGAATATATTCTTGCTGGAGAAGGAAATATGAGAGTGGAGGTGAAGGTAGCACTGGTGAAGCACTGGTTCCAGAACAAGGCAGCCACAGAAATGCCAAAGAAAAGGGGAAAATGGTTTTCTAGAACTGAAAGCAAGCAATTGATTTTCGAAAATGCAAGAAACTTATCATCTAATAGGCCTGAATTTTGGGCCTCTGTGTAAATAATTGATGTAGTGAGACTGGTCTGTCACTGCATTTGCTTTGGGCAGGACTTCTTATTTCACTAGGGAGTCCATCTGGCCAGGCATTAAATACACTGGGCCTGTTCCTGCAAAAACACTTAAGTATGTTGCTTTTTAAGTACATGAATAGCCTCGTGTCACTTAACATGCTGTGAGTTAAAACTTGTGCTGAAGTGCTTTGCTGGATCATTCCCAGAATGATTGGCCCTGCATCTGGGTACAGCCCTTCACCCGGACTTTTTCTGTAAAACAAATAACTGATATAGTCAAATCAAGAGCTATGTGCAGCGAGATCTGTATTGTTGCAGGAGGGAGGAAAGGAATGGTAGGGTGCAAAAGAAGTATGGAAGAAAGGGAAAAAAAAATTTTAAAAAAGGCATTTAGAGACTTTGTTTTACAAAACTGTTCTAAATTTCTGTTTTTCTTTTCGGGAGCCCAGCGCTGGATGTGGTTATTGCTTGCATAATCTCTATCTCCATTTTCTTTAGGCCCTATTTTTCTAATGCTTATGAATTGCTATGAGTTATTTCTCAGACTATGAATTTGCTTGATAAAGGTAACAGTGTTTTAGTGATACCATTTATGGAAAATTTGAGTTGGTATCACTTGATATTTGACTTAGAATCAAGAACATTAATAAAGAAAATGAACGTAAATTTTAAAAAAATTAATTTTGCTGAGCAAAAAAGAGTAAATTAAGAACCCCCAAACGCCATCATGAATGGGTAAAATATTATTGAGTGATTACATTGTAGTGGAGCCCTGTATGGCTGGGTGCTTAGCACCTAGCCCCATATTGAACAGCTTGCAGACAGAATGAACAACTACAGAAATGCTAAATTCTGGAGAGGGCAGGTCAGTCATGCAGAAGAGTTGATAAACAGTACGTCTTTTGTTGTGATGACATGCAGAGTCCAGTGTATAAAAAAAAAAAAATATGTTATTCTTAAATATAGAGTTTTCTTCTCCTTTCTAAGAATGAGGGGGTGTTGCCTGACAATAACTGATTTTCATGGTAGATAATCAATTGCTTAACTTCACAGACCAATTCAGAAAAACAGACCCATAGCAATCCAGAAAGTAAAACCAGAAGAATATGGAGCTGTAGGAAGTAGACTGTTGCCCTAGTTAGAAATTTTGTCAGTATTACAGGAATCCTGTGCCCATGCTTTAAGTAGGACATTAAAAAAAATTATGGAAGACTCAAGGAGAATCAAGAATAAAAATTTTATGATTGCTACTGATACGCTAAATAATTTTTACTTGGAAAACCAGAAATAAAATTGGAGATAACAGCAATGTTGGTAAATGATATAGCTATTATTACTCTTCATCAGTTGGCCTGTTCACTTTTACATTCCATCATTGACATAATAATATGAGGAACAGCTGCAAACTTTCACAGTAATAGGTACAATTGAATCTGATGTGTCTAATTAATTTTTGGTCCAACAAATTAGTTTTGTTCTTCATTACTCTCCAATGGGAGGAAGACATTATATTTCATTATGTTTTTGTCTTCAGGAACAATGGAGCGTTACAGGTCGCACACTTCCCTTGTCTATGTTCTAATTAGTTGAACTGACAGCATTGTTACAGAAACACCTGCAGTATATGAAACAGTACTCTAGTACCTTGGATGATATATTTATTACTTCTGCCTAAATATTATATAAAGAAATGCAAAGTTAATGCCATTTGTTTCCCGAAACCCCAATGATTATATTAATTTTATCAAACATCGATGGGTAACATTTGTCTGTATCCATTTACTTTTCAGTCACTGAATTCACAAAGCATATGTTATTTTGACATTTAAATGAATTATTACCTTTGCAGTCATAATTGCTAGGCACTGAAGGGTTGAGCAAACAGCCAGACTGCCAACTTTAGAAGGTAGTCTGGAGACAGATTGCACCTTACCCTAGAAGAAAGGGAGAGCGTAAAGCCCACTGAAAGTTCTTCTCAGACTCCCTGCAGTTTGTTCTCACATCCTCCATTATCATAAGGCTGTTTTCTGATCTTAGAGAAGAAAATGGGTTTTTCAGACTTTTTGGATGCTTTAGCGGCTAGCAGTTGTTTGCTCTTGAGTCCAGGAGCGTCCACTCCTGAAGCTGGTGCCTCTGACATACTTTACTGCCCTCTTCTCCATGGCAGCGCGGCTGCCTCTGAAGCAGCACTGATATTACCTGTTTCCTCACCATCCCACTGCTTTTACCTCTCCTCCAAAGGGCACAGAAATTAACTGAAAGTTAATGGCAATTAGAGCAACATCAACTCCCATGCTGATGTCTACTAGCAAATCAATTGTGTGCCTGGAAGAGCATGCTGCAGAGTGCCTCTTTGTATTCGTTTTGCTCTCAGCAGTCCCTCTTTCAGCACTGGGGTGCACCTATGGATTGATTCTACAGGCAGAAAAAAAGAGAAAAATCCAATAAAGGAGCCACCGCTGTCTCCCTTCCTTTCCGTGCCACAGCTGCTCACTGAGTTTTATTCACACACAGTGCATCAGGACTGGAAACCATCCGGCCTTTGGCAGTGGCAACACAAAATAGGAAAGTATGGGAAAGGCAAGCTGCAGCTACTGAGTCCTGATGCTAGTAAAGCTTACCACCATGGCCGGTATGGACCTGGCGCACTGCCTTTTGATGCACTAGCAGGGGCGGTCTGTCAGCATCCCTCTCTGAGACCTTTTTTTCTTTTTTTGTGGAAAGCCTGCTTACCTCCTTGCACACAACTACTGAAAGCAAGCCAAGCTCTAATACATCTTGAGCAGTCTGCAAAAGCAGAGAGTCATCATTACTAAATATTGACATGGTGCTGAAAGAGGGAACGCTTAATGAAATCACTGAGATCATTACCAGTGTGAGAGCGATATAATGCAGTGCATTTCTTCCTGAGCAACTCCAGTCTGGCTCTGAACACAACTTAGCGCCTGAAGCTGCGTCTTGGCTGGGGCAGTGCTGGGGCAGGGCCAGCCCCCTTGACAGGGGTGCGGGAAGGGGCAGGGAAGGCATGTTTAGCCCAACCGGCCCTCTGGCCTGCATCCGCATTTGCAGCTTGACTGGTATCAACTCTGGATCTCCTGCAAAGAGGTGTGCATGGAGATAAACCTGGAAGTGTCACACCTCTTGCATCGGCTTTAGCCAAGAACCTCTCTTGCTTGCTTTAGGCTGAAGCCAGTGTGTTGACACAGGAGCTGTTCTGTTGGAAGAAGTGAATGGTAAATTTAAGCATTGCTGAGTTATAGAAGAGGAATACGGACATTTTCACAGCAAGGCATAATGCCACAATACTTTTAATAATTTCCTCTGAACAACCATTTCAGTGTTTTATTGCCATATTCTACTACCTTCGCGTGCATATGGTAGGCTCATAATTGAGAATCATAGTATTTGCATCTTTTTTTGTCTCAGTAGAGTAGCTACTCTTGCAGCTCGAAATCTTTCTCCACCATGCATACAGCCGTATGATAATACTGCATAAACATTTCAAGGATTGAGCTATATAAATGCTTTTACTAAAATGATGGATAATTCTTCCACCAATTTCAAAACTGCAGATGTGGGCAGTTATATAAAATATAATAAATATTAATATCTTTTCTTGAGAAAAATATTTTCTGTATTTCCTAATTTTAAAACTAACCATTTTTGACAAGGGAAGGTTTGAAGTGGAAAAGTGGCCCCAGAACTATATGCGTTAGCATTTCCTGATTTCTTACTCACATTTTTCTGAGCATTTATTTTTAAGTGAGATACAAAACTCTTCCTTTTGGAAAAGTGGCCTTTTATAGGAAAGGGGAAAAAAAACCACCAAGGGGACCATCTACTGAAAGTTACAGTTTTCTAATGTAGTAAATACTATTTAAGATAAAGTAATTTTCCATACATGTGACTTTAATTGGTATTCTATATCATAATTATTTCTTACAGGTTGGTGTTAATATTTTTTCATGCGTATTCTAGGTGAAAAAAAAAGCATTTTTTGCTGTGATTGTTTGAAGTTTGCAGTTAAATTTTTCTGCTTTGTGTCAAAGTCAGTGCACTTAGGATGTGTATGGATTGTTTTCCCCATGAAATAACTGCTGTAAAACGTGTCTTTGGCCTTTGAAGATATGTATTTTATATATTTTTATTTTGAATTAGAAACTCTACTCTTGTGTTCTTTACAAAAAGGCCCCAGACTGTCACCTGTTAGGTTATTTGGGAAGGCTGTAATGAACATATATAGATGCTTGCAAAACCACTATGGATTTACTTTCCTAAACCACGGGTTTTCAGGTGTGCATCGGTATTCCTTAAAGCTCTTGTACACTGGATAATTCTTCTGAAGTGCTTTCCTGTTTTTGTTTTTAAATTTTCATTTACAGTACTTGATTCCTGTTTGTATTATCCAATCTGTGATAACAACATTCTGTCAAATTTCTTTTGTGCAGGAGGCCGTAATGAAGTTGTCATCACTGAAAATAACAACAGCATAACTGAGCAAATCACTGATGTTGTCAAACAGCCTGCCTTTATAGCTGGCATTGGTGGTGCGTGTTGGGTAATTCTGATGGGTTTCAGCATCTGGCTGTACTGGCGCAGAAAGAAGAGGAAGGGGCTCAGCAATTATGCTGGTAAGAACAGTAACTACTACTGTCTCATCATTTTCTATCGTGAAGAGAACAGGTGCTGCTAAATCTACTTTAAAAACATGTTGAACTTACAGAAGAGATGGCCTGGGTGAATTTTGTGTGCTTGATATAAGTGTATGCTGTGAAAGTGCTGGTGTATGAGAAGCTTTGAAGCATTGCTCAGTACCACATTTCATCATTATCATAAGACAGTCTTTATTTTTGCATCTTCAGCACATCTAGCATAAAAATGTACGGAGGATTAACTGTACCTCTTGCTGCTTGCTCAGAAGGCACTCTGTTAGTGGTTCAGCTCCATTTATTTACTCAAATGTGAATTGGACTAGACCTCTACAAGGAATCTTAGAAAGAGTATTTGGCCATCTTCTTCATTCCCATGTGTTTCCTTCTCTTTGAAGCCATGTGCATGGGACATGAATGGAGGTGACTTCATACCTGTATCTGGAGGAGAAGAGAGTGATATATTAGAGGAGTGCCCCCAAAATTTGCCTGTGGCAGAAGACATAAAAAGTTTTGTGTTGGAGGTAGAACACCTTGGAATTTCCTTGCAGTGTGATGCCACTTGCACCAAATGTGTTGCTCCAGTTACAGGTTTTGAAAACTACATTTGGAAAAATAACTACATTTGCAAATGGAAATATTTTCTTCCTCCTCCCAACTTGTTAGCTTTGTGTATTAATCTTTGCTTCAGGATTCTTACGTATTTTTAGGAAGTCAGGTGAATTACCATAAAATGAGCCTAATTTAACACACAAAAAAGCTGTTCTTCAAATATTGGGGTAGGCCCTCTCATAGTTCTTACTATATAATGCATTTAAAATGGGAAAATATTTCCTTTTTGAGCAAGCTTTGCACAGTTGAGGACACAGCATATTTAATGTTCGCATTATATCACACTATAGTTGCACTAGTACTCTTCTATATACGTTGTCACATGCAGACCCAAGGACACAGGTTTCCTAAGTTGCTAAGCATCTTTTAACTACTTGCCAAAAAACAGTGTTCATTCCCTGCTCCCAGCCAAACAGTCCTATGCCTTCTCACCTTGGTGTCAGCCATCATCAGTCTCCTCAAAGCCCGTCCTGGGGTCACTAAACCAGAAGAAAATTATTCTACGTTGTTTTTCAATCTTGCCTGCTGGGTTAGTTTTCTGCTGGTTTAGTGAAACAAAGCAGCCTGAGAAGAAACCAGAGGAGCACCACAGCCAGCACTGTGGAAGCAGAGGGAGGAGAGACCCTTTCAGTGACTCTTGGATTGACTTGGTTTCTGTGGAACCTCACCTTGCCATCGCTACGTGGCCTGTATCACTCATAGGTTATGCTTTTTGCCAAGGTGTTTTTTTCTTTCCATTAACAGCAGCGACCTTTGCTCTCTACGAGGTGGGGTGCTGTTAATTGAGAAACTGATATATATATCACAAACACATGTTTGTTTATATATAAGTCTAGATCCCAGTATCTTTCATATTAAGAGATGCTGTACTGTTATTCCTCTTACGAATCAGTCCTATACATAAACCTCAGACACAAACTAAGACTACTCTTTTTTAAAAAAAGCAGAATTATTAGCCCTGTATGAGAGTTGGCATGTTGGGGGGGGGGGGGTAGGGGAGAGACTGAGAACAAAGTCTTTTATACTTTAAAATGCACAGCTGTAAGTATAATAGTCATTATAAAGTGTGTCTCCTGCAACTCATTCCTCCTCATGATGTTTGCTGCATCTAAGTGTGATGTGAATTATTAAATAGTGTATGCTTTCAACAAGGAAAGTTCATTAAAAATCATACTTCAAAATTCATCCTAATGTTTACAGTTTGGAGAACAGCATGTCCACACAAAAAGTCTTCATATGTAACTGTCAAAATTCACTGCTCACCTTTTCAACTAACCATTTCTCATTGGCTGCTGGCTGGTTAGTGCTTTAAGCTCAACTGTTATGTCCTGCTTATGATATTCAACCACAACTGAATAAATTCCGGAGGAAGCTCATGCCCTGCAGTTAGTGCTTGTTATCAGGGTGTGTAACTCACTATGTGTTTGCTTTCTTGTTTTGCAGTTCAGTCCTTCACCTTCACCCCTGCAGGTACTGTCCATTAGTCTGTCTCTTACCTCACCAACACATCATTGCAAACATTACCTATCTAAGTGTTTATAAACATGTGAGGTATGCAGAATTAAAACCTGCTACAAGGAGAGACTCTTCAGCTGCCTGTCTCTGATAAAAATGTAGCATTTGTTCTCCTAGTGATTCCAGGGGAACATTAACTCTACCACCATTAATGTCTCTGTCAGTATAATTCTGCATACTTCTTACTCATCTAACTCCTTGAAATAATGCAGTTCTGAAAGTAATTTGCAGGACAAGATGCTTGAACTAACTTAATGTAAACAAGCATTAGTCATATATAACTGAATTTAAATTTACAAGTTAAAAAGGTTTTGCAAGCATTTTTGAAGATCTAGCTGGAGAAATGGAACTTTCTTCCACTTTAGCTCTTAATTGTGTATACTAATGGCCTGACTGTGAGGTGTTCAGACCTGCAAGCGATCTAGTGATTAACCTAGGCACTCATTGCCTTTGCAGTGTGCTTGAAATTGAAGCATTTGCTTTTTTTTTTTTCTGCCTAGCCAAGTCAAAGCTGATATCCTCATTTTCACAGCTTTAATAAACATAGCATACGGTAAACCATTATCATAAGCGTGATTAAAGATATGTGAAGAATAAACAAAGTGTGGCTGAAACAGCAGGTTGCAAACAGCTTAATCAACATATGGATAGCCAGGAAAAATAGTGTATACAATTAATAGTAATAATTAATACACATAATTAGCTTTTGCTCCCATACCTAAGCTTGAGATTCAAAAACTCAAAAATAATTATACCTCAGTGTTACAGTGTAACAGCCTGATAAATATCAGCATTTTACCAAAGCTGTCTCTCCTTCTGTCCCCTCTGCCATCCATGTGATAGAGACCTGTCTTCCTACTGCACTGCCAGACTGATCCTCATGCTCAGTGAGCTGCTTCCTCGCTCCTGTTTATCTTCAGCCACAGCTTGAGTGTTCAGCTTAGCAGGACAGAGCAGACGACTTCTAAGGCAGGCGAATGCAGGCAGTGGTGGCTGCCCCAGGGGCCTGAGACATGGTGAGGGAAAAATATCCTTGTGGAGAAGTTCTGGGGGCTCAGGAATGGGTGTTGTAGCTTCCAGGCATGTTTGTTCAAGTTAGCCTAAGTTGTGGCACAGCTCATCCTACCCTAAATGCCTTACTTGCTTTTCTTTGAGATACAACATTGGATTTTTTTTTTTTTTTTCAAAATGCAAGAGTACATCTTCTCATTTGGTTCCTATGATTATGCCACTGTCAGCTGTCTGTAACTGTGGTAAGTTGTCTCCATTTTGTTTGAAGCATACATTAGCATGACACAGGGTTGTGCTGGAGCCACAGTGACCCTGCATGATTCAGTGCAATTCATCCACATGTGCTGGGCAACTAGGACATGTCAGAGGCATTATCAAAAATTTTCTTTTATAAAAATAGTTTTCACATCTCATACATAGTCCTACTGCTTGGGGTCTAATAATTTCTGGAGGTGCTGAGAACCTAAGTCACCCGGTAAAGTAAAAAAAAAAAAAAAATTAAAAAAGAATGGCTGAACATAGAACGTGTTTTTATCTTTCTATCCAGGTTTCCCTAAAAACTATATCTATTTCTGTAATATTTGAATTTGCCATTGATGGAATCATTTAGACAAACCTATCTATGCCTGTGGAGGTTTGTTGACACTCACGGTTATATGTAGGTCCCTTCAAATTACATTCCGTAAACGGTTTGGCTTCAGATTTAACTATGCAGACTCCAGAATGTAGCTTTCAGAATCTCATCAGAGGCAGCTGTCAAGAAAGTTTTGCTAAGGATTTATTTATTCTAATATGCTCAGATTTTAGAAGGTACACGTTTTTTGTCCAACATCTGCTTTATATTCTTCCTTCAGAAAATAGACAGTTTCAACCATGTAATAAAAAGATTTGAAAGTATTAGTGGAACATTTGTATACTGACTGTATTTCAGACACAAGCCAAACCTCTATTTTTCAGTTACCTCTGATGGAAGTGTGGGAGGTGGTGGGGGTTTGGTTGGTTGGTTTTGTTTGGTTTTGGGTGTTTGGGTTTTTTGAGGTTGGGTTTTTTGGTGGTGGGGACTACAGTTTTATTAGCATATGTGTAGAACTTCATACGCAAACTATTTGTTTAAAAGTCTGGATTCTGCAGTTACATAGTTACTTGCTAAAGATGTTCCTTCAGATAATTTTCAGATTATTGGTCATTCTCTGGGACTATTTGTTATTTGTATTCTGTTATTAGGCTCCTAAGAAGTGTAATTGCTATGTGTGATTAAACTATTGTAATATCCTGTGTAGAAGAGCAAACATCAAATATGCTACTGGTAAAGATTGGTAATAGAGAACAATAATTGATTAAGTAAAATTCATCAAGCTTTCTTTGTGAACATTTTCATAAGCACTGATCAATTGCTCCGATGGTCACACATAAAATGTGACACTGAAAATCGTAGATATTTTCAGTTCAACTGGCTGCAGTAGTTACTGAGCCACTACACTGTACATCATTCCACTCCTCTTTGCCTTAACATGATTCATCACACATTGATTCTGGGTAATATCAGTACTAGAAAACATGATTCTAGACAATGTTGTTAGATTACTACTGGTAAGTAGTAGTGTCATGATCTGCAGCTGTACAAGTATACGTTTTTGGGACCTTGACATTCTGTTAGCAGAATGAAATATGTCACAGAGATGCTAATACAACTATTACTCCTTTTCTGTGATTTGTTCTGTGATATAAAGAATGTATTAGTCTTACTTTTGTGAGTTTCTGCAAAAGCTAAATTACTGCTGCCCGGGTTTTTCCTATTTTCATGGTTACCCTTTACTGAGGTAGCTCAGATATAAACAGACACGCTGGGTTTCTACATAATACAAGAAAAGATAAATGGCACAGGAGAGAGATCTGACCACTTCCCGTGTTACAGATGAATTGTTTCATTTCCACATTACCATGACAGAACTGACTGTGTTTTGATTTTGTACTGGAATTTGCAAACTCTCTTTTCACATTTTGGTATAGGGACTTGTACAACACAGTCATGGAATCCATTTGCAGAAATAAGACAAATTTCATTTATCTGCTTATCTTTCCCATGCCCTCAAACTCCTTCTTGTGCCTGTACCCACTCACTTGAATGCTCAGGTGCTTCAAGTGCTTAGGCCGTCAGTCATGCGAAGAAAGTAAATATGTATTTTCACTTATGAGTAGGTAAGCTTATTTAGTGACTAGTGGTCCTTGGGATTAAAGATTTTATGAAACTGAGTAAACAAAAACAAATTAAAAATAGATAGAGAATTATGGAATGCTACACATTTTATGCACAACTCCTGAAACTGTTAAATGAGCATAAATTATTTGACAGAATCATCCAAAGGTAGACAGAAGATTTGATGGAATTTTTATATGCTGATTATCTGTTCTGAGTTAATGCTTATTAAAAGAGGATTAATCTACATTCATATTTGAGGAACAGCTTATCAGAAAAGGGAATGAGACTTGGCCGGCAACATTAAAGTTTTCATTTGCAGTAGGAAAATGTGGCCTACTAGAGATAGGCATACAGAAAGCTTTCTAAAGCTTTCTAAAGCTTTCTTGCCTCAGAATGTCAACTTACTATACATTTGTATTTTTCCAGTTCTAGCAGGCATGATGATTAAGTTTAACCTTGTCAGATAATATTAGTAAATGGTATGGGTGCCTCCTTATATTTTTAATAAGAAGCATGTGAAAAGCTCCTTAACGTATGCTGTTCTTCATACAAATATACACAATATCATTTCCTTAAATATTTATGCATTTTAAATGCTCTTTGGATTATATTTCTACATTTTTACAGTCATTGAAGTATAAGCTGGTGGGGATTCCTTCAAAATCGGTGTGTGCAGAGGTTATTTTTTCATCTTCTTTTGAAAACCAATCTCATCCCTGCAGGTCTTCAGCCTTTCTAAGAACATATATCAGATGCAAAGAGTGCTGAAAGAGCTTTTTTGCTTCCTTGGTGATAAAACCCAAGGGAGATGGGTGGGTCAGTGATAGGGGCATCCTTCTCTTCCTCCTCTTACATTGCCCCTTGAAATTGCTCTGCTTCTTTTTAAAGTGGAGACAGGATGAATAAAGCCAGCTGTCTGTGTGTTTTATTTTTACAGTGACATCTACAAGCCTGCATTGCATTAAGTACACTCCTATTCAGGCGTTTAGCCTTGTTTTGTAATTGCAGAAATCAAACTGCAGGCAAAAATGCTGACAAAACGTACGGCAGGAATGATAAACATAGTGCTTGTGTTGGCAGCCTGACCGTATCTTCTGTTGTTAGCTGTCTTTCCTTTCACAATATTGATGCTAAAAGAAAGGCACCTTCTCTATCCAGCCTCAGGTAGCCCACTTATGCATGGCATCAGGAATATGCTTCTTTTTTTTTATCTGTAACATTCTGATGACATGTGCTCTTTTCCAGAGGACTTGTGGCTAGCTTAATTGATATGCTGGAGCCTATTCCACCAAGAATAGTAACTAAAGTACTCTCTTGTTTATGTTCTCATGAAGATTATAACCATCCGTACATTGGTATACAGGGTGGAGGGTAAACAGAAGAACCTGTATTCCTTCCTGGTTCCATACAAGTCACATAAGCCAGGCACAGTCTTCCCCAGGAAAAAAACAATGTCATTGCAAGACAAGTTCTTTCTTTAATAAATTTTCTTCTAAAACTGGTGTTTTTCTTGGGAGGCTGTAGGAATATTTGATGTCGGAAAAATACAGGAAATAGTTACTACCACCAGGATACATGGCTTTACAAAAATACAGGAAACGCTGTGATACCCATGTCTTCTCAACAAGCTCATGTGCCACTGCCAATCTTGCAGCAATTATGGCTCTAGCAAAGCGGTTTCAATGTCATGTCTTCTTAATATGTTTCTCACAGCATGCCTTGGAGTTTTTCCCTCACTCCTGCCCATACCTCACTACATGGACAATATAATGTCTCTGGCAAAAACTGCTGCAATCTCCTACTACCTCCCCCATTTTAGCTTTCTTTTATAAAGCTACAAGGGATATAAACATTTGAAGACCACAAGTATTGATTTTCCCCCCATATGATATACATAGTTAAAATCACACACACCTGTATGTGTTATACAATTGTTGACACTATTACTGTACAATTATTTCTGGCAGATAATAGTTTAAACAACAGTATTAATCCCAAGAATTTTTAAGAAAATACATTTTAATGGAGTTACCTTACATCTATAAACTATTGATAAGGTTTGTTACCGAATGCACCTTTGTTTCTTATTTTCCTGATTTCTTGTCACTTTGACAAATGCAGAAAGTTAGAGAAATGGAGTATAACGTTTGAAGGGGAGGGGGAGAAGGGAAACAGCTTCTATTCTACTTTTGACCTACATACCTTGAAACATAGCCAGGCAGTACTCACTTCTCATGTTATCACGGTATCCCTGGCACTTCAGATTATTCATTTTTAAGCAACGAGCCATACAGTCATTTGACAGCCTGTTAGAAACAATGTGAATGAAAGTAACATCAGCTCTAAAATTAATCAGCTGCAATGTTTTATCACGTCTTGGTTTTCAAAGCAGACTTTTATTTAATACTTCCCATGCTTGCATTTTGATTTTCTTTTCATTAATTGGTTTGATTACATCCTTTCAAAATTCAGCTATTAACCATTTTGATGTGACATACAACTGCAATGATTTTCTGATATTGATATCAGTCTGTTCTGCAGCGTAGGGTAATTAATCACCCTACCTAAGCATTCTTCCAGGAGGGCTTCCAGAGGGACAGTATTGTCCCCTTTGCTGATTGTAGACTCTGAAATTATCCTAGGAGTTAATAAAGTGACAAGAATTCTATAAGGTATCAGAAGCATTTTCCCGGTGGATTTACATCGTTGCCAATTTTTTAAATGATCACAGCATTTCTGTTGGGGGTTGTCTGGTTAGAATGGGGTATAATAAAAGGCCTTATCTCGAATTAGTGTTGTTTGGACAAATATTTGGAAGATCTTTCAAATAATCCAAGAGCTATAATTTAATAATGGGATTGCCTGTCTTACAAAGGTAAATAGTATTTCTGAACCCGGGCCTATCTTAAATTAAACTAGCCACAGACTCTTTCATTCCTCTCTGAAATTTGAACCCTTGTCTTGTCAGGGGCCTGTAAGGATTCAGGTGTCCAGGACATTGATATAATTTAATAGTCTGTCTTATCTATCCCTGACAATAAATGATGGGATATTGCTGCTGAGAACCAGAGTAGTCTGCTGGCCTTGATTCAAAATATTTGCCAGTGCTTCAAAAAGAAGCATCAAATGTTGTCAATTAGCATCTCACCGTAGTGTGGGTTTACCTATATTACCCTGAAATGTAATCTTGTTAAGAAGATAGATAAGGGATAGGCTGTTTTTTGTTAAACACCCATGCACAGCTCTTTTAAACCAATTGTTTCCCTCTGAATGTATCCTTAGCATGCCTCATGGCAAGACTGGAAATGTGTTTTCTTCCCAGTGATACTGGCATGTATGTGTTTACCTGTGGGAGCTGGTTCTTATACTGTACTTCTGTATGCTTTTTTTCAGCCTTTTAGCTCTAATAGAGCTGCCACCTCTTGTATTTGTCCTGGGAAATGGCATATTTGTGTGGTGACATTATATTACTGCATTACGACATGATGTTATTAACTCACTGGTGCAATGTCATTATGTTCTGAAGCAAAAGCATGCCAAGAAAACAATTTCATCACATGGCACAGTCTTGCAACACAAAGTCATATGAAGGGGCCTGTGGTAAATTCAGGCCTCTTGCCCAAACGGCTGGTTTGCCTTGCAAGCTGCAGAATAAATTAATTTTAATCTATAATGTGCAGTGAAATCCTAAACAACTTGTAACCCTAATGTGTTTGATTCTCTTTTTATCGTTTCTGTACTTTATTATGCGATGATGCCAAGAGACCTCTGATCTTGGACACTGAGCAATTTGAATTGTTACTTTTAATTATTACTAATTGATTTTTCCCTGTCTTATATGTGTGTGCCTCTGTGTGTGTATGTGTGTTTTGTTTTGTTTTGTTTTTCCAACCAAAACTCAGTCACTTTCCAAAGAGGAGATGGAGGACTAATGAGCAATGGAAGGTATGTTTCTTTGTGTGAAGCTCTTTCCATTATGTTTATTTTTAAAATTTGGAATCTGAAAAATGCTATAGGTAATGCACTTGGGTAATAACTGATCATTTGGAAGACTGACAATGCTAGGAGGAGTTAAGTAGCTTACCACAAGGTTTAATGACCTATCTGTTGTGCACTTCAGAGGAATCAAGCCCAGATGTTTCATTTCTCCCAGATGCCCTGGAAGAAATGAGTAGTAAATATCACAAGGAATGTGTTCATTTGTTACAGGGATGTTTATTGCATTAATTAGACATTAGCAAATGAAGTTGCTGTTGTTTAAGACTCCTTATTGGCTCCCCCTAAATTGCTGTGAGTGAACAATTACACTTAATCGATCACAAAATAAATGATTCATGGATGATGAATAGGCTGTAGATTGATAGGACTGGATTCCACAACTTTGGCTACTCAATTGAAATTGATAAAAGCTGATAACGGGACCATATATCCTCATCTATTTTCCCTTTGCCAATATGGAGATTGTAATTAGGCCCTGGTAATAACTTCCAATCTCCCATTTAATCAATATTTTAGCAAAAAGAGATTAGGCCTAATGAGAGCGAGTAGATGTGGCAAGAAAGCGGCTGGGTCTTCTTATTGCCGTTGTCATAGAAACTGATGTTTCTCTTAGGGATTGTACCAGGCAGGGGTCTACGGTGTACAATGATCGGAGATGTTGCTTCAACTTCACAAGTGCATTAATAACCTAGGAAAGCTGCAGAACTCTGCATGGGGTTTTTTTGGTTTTGTTTGGGGGAAGGGGCCGTTTGCAGGAAATGATTTGTTTTTCCTGTTAAATACAAATGTAAACAATCCCCCTGCCTTCCCAAATTTCTGGCTGTTTTTCCTGGGGTACATGAGTCATGACATGGTATCCTATGGCCCGAGTGCATCTTCGCTTTCAACATACTCACTGTTTAACACTGCTATCAAAGCTGGGAATTACAGGTATATAAAAGCCATGCAGTAGTGGCAGATAAAGATAGCTGTGGACTTTCCACTAATCCTACTCAAATCTGTTTGCCTCTAAACCATCCAAGATTGCTCAGAGAAAGAGTTACCAGCCTGTAGATGACATGCGTGCATTTTGGATGCAAGGGAAGGAAGAAATAGTAGCCCAAAGTCCTGGAAATGGCTGATACGGAGCAATCAGTTTGAGTGATGGCTCCCTTGAGGTGGTAATTTATCATGCAGCCCTAGTGTAGGATCCCGTGATGGTTCTGAGTAGCCCCTGCTTCACACAGACAACGGAGTTCATTTGGATTCTGGCAGAATCACGAGGATGCCTAGTCCCACTTCTACTGACAGAGTTGATTTGTATATATCCTTAATTAACTGCTCAAGGTCTTTAAATCATCAAAGGCTACGCAATTTTAATTTGAAATAAAGTCTCCTAAACTGTTTGTTACCTATGCTGTTGGGAGAACAGTGATATCTTCAATCAGTAGGTTTTTTAAAAAAATATATATTTCTATATTTGTATGTATATCTTTTTTTCTTATTCTACTTCAGTCGACCAGGTCTGCTGAACGCAAGTGACCCCAGTTATCCTTGGCTTGCAGACTCTTGGCCTGCCACAAGTCTGCCAGTAAATAACAGCACTAGTGGACCAAATGATCTTGGCAATTTTGGTCGTGGAGGTAGGTTTCATTTTATGTAGTTACTGCATAGTATACAATCACCTTCTGATAGTTAACACTTATGATAAACACTGTGTAATATTTTTATTGTTGTGGTTCTTTCTATAATTGCCTCAAGATTTAATTGACTCTAAAATGTTCATTGTGCTTTGTCTCTTTCTACTTCTTTAAAATATCTAGTTTGTAATTTACCCCACAGTGGTGAGACAGGGTTTTCTTATCAGCTCAAGAGAAACATATTTGTTGCTCAAACTTATTCCATTTTGTGTAGAGAAGAGCAATGTTCTGTGCTGGGCAATGTAGCCAGAGATAGAGGTTGTCTGTAACAGCAGAGACAAACTTGGGGGACACAGGAAGCAGAAGAAACAGAGAAAAGACAGAAGAGCATTGTTGCTGTCACCTTATCCATCCCCTTCCTGCTGAGGAACTGTTCTCAGTCTCAGCCATAACCCGTGAAGAAGACCTCAAAGGTCTTAAGAAATTTCCTTTGTTATTGGAGGAAGGAATACGTATAAGGGAACTATTTAAATATTTTGGGGGATTTATTTCCATTTTGAATTGAAGGAGGCCCTTTGGGAACATGAGGTAATGATTTATGATTATGGTGGTAAATCTTTAAAGGACTTATTTTCTTTCAAACATTTTACTCCAAGATGTACGATTGGGTTTTTTAAATTCATAGCAATATCTGCGTCTCTCCATTACTTCCTTGGTTTCTGTGATGTTATAACACAGCTAGTTCTTCATAGTGGTGGTCAGAAGAAGACTTCCTAACATTAGTAAGTATATAAGTATTTTGAAGACATGAGTAAGTGAGTAAAAATCAAGATAACTTTGTATATAAAAAATACCTAAAATGCAAAAAATATGTAAAACCATTATACTGAAAATGTGAAAAGAATTCAGTTTTGAACCATGAAGAAATCTGAAAACCATCCTTCAACATCAGTTATACATTCCCATGCAAAACTGCTTGCCTGTGGTTTGACTACTGTTACTTTAAATTACAACAAAATACTTTAGGTTTATGTTCCATATAAAAATGTTGTAAAGCTCTTGTCTTACAAAAGTATTATAAAGTAAGCAAACTTTTGATAATATTTAAAAAGAAACTGAGTATCTGGCAGCTGCTTTGTTATGAATATCTTGAAAATAAAACCCTTCAGGTTTTTTCCATCTTTCCACAAGGTCACATAATACAGAAAAATTACCATTTTCTTTTAACATTTGGCTCTATACTATTGGAATTGGAAGCATGTTTTAAAGCTTTTGGCTTCGTTGAGGATGAGGCTTAGGTCCAAAATTGTCCAAGAGATGCAACAGTTATATTTGGAATTTCAGCAGCTTAATTCCACCCATGATCTTTACAGTTGAGCTCACTTTTTTTTTTTTTTCTGGCTGTGTTGGGAAAATTTATCCCTATCTGTTTCAGCAGTTGAGTTTGGATGCTTCTGCATTAAAGATTAATTCAAAGTCAGATTTTTTTTAATATGAGTTAACTGTATAATTAGAACTTGGGCCTCTCTTACTGGTTAAAATGTCTGTGGTAATATAAAAGGTCTGTAACAATTTTAAAAACAATAATATGGCAATATATCATTCTGGAAACTCAGAAGCTGGGGCAGGCAGTTCTAAAATTGCCTTAAAGAATGAAATCCATGTGATATTCTAGATAGGCATTTGTGAGTGGTAAACACAGCTTAGGTGTAGAGTCATGTAAGGCCACAAAATGGTACTGCATCTCCTGAGGCAGCAAGAGCGAGCTTACCTCAGGAAGGGCTTCATCAGTATTTCATTTATCTGAGTTACAAAACAAGCTTGATTTTGGGAAAGCATCTGGCGAGAATCGTGTGTTCATCTTTGGTGTAAAATGTTTAGTGAGGGTTTTATGCTATGACAGCTTGGTGGGAAAATCAGACTTGATTTTTACTATGTGATTATGGCACTTTGTAAATGGGCACTTTAGTAGCTCTTTGGGTGCTTAGTGTATACATCTCATTAAGGTCAAATAGGTAATCTGTTGCTGTTCTGAAAATTACCAGAATGTCTGGACAACCTCAGTTTATTAGTAAGGAAGGCTGGAAATACTTGGCTCATAGGAAGCCATGCAACTTTCCTTTGAAGCGTGTGCATCATTCTCCATTTCAAAATGACATTGTAGAGATGATACCACTTCAGTTGCCAGAAATGTGTTCTAAAAGATAGATGGACTTAATTTTATGTATCAATAACAGAATTTATTTGCTAAACTTCAATCCATTATACCTTGATAACTAGTTGTGGAAAGGAAAAATCTTCATATTGTGGTTGAAATGCAAGAAAGATAGGCCTCCACTTGCCTCTCACATCTCCTGCTGGTTTTGCACATATTTTTATGATTGGATATGTGCAGATAGATAGTAATAACCAGATTTTAAATATGACCTGTAGTTTTCATTAAATGATTTTTTTTTCACTTACATTTTATCTACAGATATAAGTTAATACAATTAAGGCATTTTAAGTATTTGCTTTTGCCCATTTCCCTGTTGGTGTTGCTGTCTGCAAAAATAGATCATACCAATAGAACTAAATTTGATCTTTATTTTCTGCAGACTCTACTGAGCGCTTGTTATTGCCGTATTTATTGTTAAGAGTATATTGTTATTAAGGTCCATATTAAAATGTTCACTGTTGCACACATGATTGAAGTAGAAAATAGTTCTGTTGTCTAAATGATCATCCAAGGGGAAACCAAAACAAAATAAAAGAGTGTGAGGAGGCTGTGATATATCATTGCTGGAAAAGTCTTGAGAGAGGAAGAGAACAACGGTATTCCCTGAAGTTGCACAAAACCCATGTCTGAGTCTGGAACCTAGCCTAAACCCTTGTCTAAGCTCAAGAAGAATATTCGCTCTTTGGGCTTAAGGAATATAAAAATGCAATACCTAGAATGGAGTCTAAACATCCTCACTGTAGGGTTACACATTAACAACTATGTGATAAGGTCTAGCGCTTGGAATTTGTGTCGGCCATCCAGCTATATAAAGCAAATGACATAGAAATGATGCATTTTTCTAACAAGTAAATTCCAAGATGGATTCAACTTCAGAGCCTAAGTAAATTGTAAAAATAGTATCATTTGATATATTGACCTTTGAAAGAGTAGGAAGAGGGTTATCTGCTGAGCTCTGGTTCTCCTTGGGACATAATGCCAGTCATCATTAGATTCTTCACACTTCAGTACTCACAGCTTCTAAATCTAGTATTCCACCAGCAAAGGTCACTACAATGTTTAGTAAGAAGAGAGATTGCCAATCTAACTGATTAAAGGTACAAATTGCAGTGTGTGATAGGATTCAAAATATGTAGAAAATTCAACAGATATTTAGCTAAATATGCTGTACTGTTTTTCAGGTAAATGTACAGAGTATTTGAACAAGTTGTTCCCTATTATCAAAACTGCTTTGCCATTTTAGGGGATTGATCACTTAAATCCCTTCAGAATAACAGATTTTCTTTCACATATCAGGAACAACTTGGTTTTCTCAGGTTTTTCTATTGTTGAAAAAGAGGAGTGTACTAGCTAATGTCAAAAAGAAGATTAGATAAGCTGATGTGTAAAACTTCAAGGAACTTAAGGTGATGCCCTTAAAAAATTACTTTGAGAGCTTTGGCATCCATGTAAGAGTTTTGCTGCACATTTGCTTGGAAAGTTTTGTCTGTGATTTGTAGATTCACTCCTTTCATCATTTCCCTGAATCACAGACAGTTCCATTGGCTCTGACATAGAGTGAACAGTACTTCTGTAGAGAAATATTCCAAACTTCACTTTCACAGTTGAAGGTATGGAGGAAAAAAGAATGGTTTTAAGCAGTGAAACGTGAAGGACAAGTGGTAGGCCTGTCACAGATGCTGATAGTTTGGCGATGGTTGTACATCATCTTCCCTCCATTGGCTCACGGACCTGTCTCAGCTGAAATGCAAACGTGCAAAGTGACACATTTATTTTTCATCTTAAACCTTGATACTTTCAGGCTTCCTGTGCATCAATGACTTGTTTTATTCCCCTATGTTCACCACAGATGTGCTGCCACCAGTGCCAGGGCAAGGAGATAAAACCGCTACTATGCTTTCTGATGGAGCCATTTACAGCAGCATTGACTTCACCACGAAAACTAGTTACAACAGTTCCAGCCAAATAACACAAGCCACACCATATGCCACCACCCAGATACTGCATTCCAACAGCATCCATGAGTTGGCTGTCGACTTACCTGATCCTCAGTGGAAAAGCTCAATTCAGCAAAAAAATGACCTGATGGGATTTGGTTACTCTCTCCCAGACCAAGGCAAAGGCAACAATGGTAATTATAGCTCTTATTTTCCAGAGCCCTTGGCTTTGTACTTTATCTTAAATGCATGAGTTAGAAAAATCTTTTTAGTATGCAAGACACTGTTGATATTTACCCTAACTAATGCTTACATACCTTGCATGCATGGTGAACCTCACACAATCACAAAATATGTTGTTCTGTGCTTTTAGTCCTCTTTGTCCTGTGCTAATCACCGAGCCATCTGCCTTCCATCAGGCTAGGATAGGTATACATTAAAAAAAAAATAAAACTTGCCGCCCCACGACATCTGCTGTTGACTTGCTAACTGCATGTGTTGCATGTGCTTGTGCTGTCAACTAATCACACAATGCCACTGTGACCTTTGCCCTTTAACCCTTAGCCTTGCTTTACATCCCTGACTACCGCGTGGCTGAGGGATTGGCTAATAGATTGCCACACAACCAGTCACAGGATTTCAGCACCACCAGCTCCCACAACAGCTCCGAAAGGAGTGGCAGCCTCTCAGGTTGGTTCCACTGCCGTGGGTGGGGGACGGAGGGGTGTTGGTGAGCAGCTTACTGGGGAGGCAGAGAACCTCCCCAGGCACTTTGCGGGTAGATATGAGGATGATTGCCCACTGGAGAGCTAGTGAAAAGCGTCACATTAGCCTCTAATGAAAAAAAGTGCCTTGTGTAAAACATTTGGAGACAATGCCTATTTGGGCCACCTGGTCTAGTGGAGGGTGTACCTGCCTATGGCAGGACGGATTGATCTAGATGGTCTTTGAGGTCCCTTCCAGCCCAAACCATTCTGTGGTTCTAGGATTCTACAATTGGAGGATACTCCCAACCAGCACTTGTCAGCACGATTGCTAACCTTGCCCTATCACATCATTTCCCTGACAGCACAGTTGACAGAGCAAATATATTTAGGCATCAATCCTCACTTTATAGGTCTCCCCACACTGAACTTCATGAGGCAATTAATACTTTTTTGAGTTGTTAACAGATTCCCCACTCCCACGAGCTGTTGCTAAAGGCTGTCTTCCAGTGAAGCAGCTCAGAAATAAATGTAGGGCCCTGCAAAGATGACTGGGGTTTCAAAAATGTGCCAAGTCTGCATACAAACAGAATGTAAATTTTATGTGTGTGCTGCATGTTATACTGGAAATATGACGCATTTTCATTGGATGAAAATTATTGTAGTACATGTGGTTGTGTATTATATTTAAACACACCTTTCCTTTGATTATTTAAATTATGCTTACTTGTTGCTCATGCTATGTAGAACTGTGTCATTTTTTTTCCAAGACAAAACCAGAAAAGCCAACAATTAAAATGAAAGTCTGCTATTTCACTTAACCAAAGTATGAGAGAGTCTAGAGGACTTAAATTTCAAATTTATACCATATCCGTAGCTTTTTGAATTTCCACTGTAAGTTGGAGCAATCATAACAGTAACAGATCAACCCTAGAAATGTCTTTTTTATGTCAATTTAAATTACTCTTCGAATTGGATGCTTAGATTAGAAGCCTATAATCATTGGCCCGTAACTCAAATAGTCAAATGTGTTTGCAAGTCTTATGTTTTCATGGGGAGTATTTATTAGCTGATCTGAGTAAGATGGAAAAAATAGGCTTATGGTATCAACAGAAGAGTATTTGGCAGCTAAGTTCATATGATACTTCAAGAAAGGTTCTTGTTCCTTGTATGTGAGCTGTATTGGCAAGTAGCTTAGGAAATGGGCTTGCTCCTCTGGCTGCATGAAAATGCAGAAATTGATACACTGAGGTACATATGTGCCAGTTATCAGAGGGCAGTATCACACTTGAAATGTGTTGACAGCTACAGCTGCCTAAGATTTTTCTCAGAAAATGCAAAGTTTCATTGGGGAATGCCAGTTGATCAAAAGCTGGACTTAGGACAAATATTTCAAGTGGAAGATATTTTGTGTAGTGTTTCTCAGCTTGGTGTAAATTTTCTCACGACACATACAAACTCTGAGTTAGCCAGTCTGCCTATGGCAGATCACATTTGCTGTGATCAAAGCAGCTCATACCTGGATGGCCCAGTGCTCAGACGAGTGTCACACTGTTGGACTGCAGAATCGGTATTTTCCTCTTCTTTGCCCAGTAATTGTATCTTTAATACAGGCTAATTATGTCAGTAATAATGAGAGATTAAGGGAGATCTTCAAATAGTCGGATAATTAGAGCATCACTGGAGTCAGAGAGCAGCTTTCATTCCATAGTCCCCATCAGGGTGAGCAGGGACTTGTTCTCTCGCTTCCTTGGTTAGTACTTTAAGTACTACTTGTTATTCTGGCTAAGTTTCTGTCTCTCTCAAATGAATATCAAGAGAAATCCTATCCCACTGTGGAACGGAAAATGGCTAAACACTCAACTGCTTTGTGAGGCAGGGAAATTTTGTGGCTGTACTTTGTGCAGCTCCCAGCTTATGTCAGTGCTATGTTCATCAGCTCGACTGGCAAATTCCTTATCCAGGACCTGATTTATCTAGAGATTTAAACAATATAATTGAATTCCAGTATGAGGAGACTATGAAACATCAGGCTTCGTTGCTATGGGGAAACAAAGCTTCAGTGCAACAGTTTTCAAACACATATCAGGCATTATGTATTAAGTGTCCATTCCACTACTCTGACAGTGGAGTAACTGTGCCCATGGGGACAGAAGAGAAATCTCCTGCCCAACTATATAATGTAGGCTGCTTTCCCTATCAGTAATGGCCTTAGAGTTTCTTTCTTTTATTTCTTTATCTGAATAGTCCCTCAGGTCTCTGCTTCACTCTTTCTAATAGCTCTGTCATCATTCACCTTTCTCTCCAAATGCCCCTAAATCCAAGTGGCTCCCTACTAGCACCCCACACAGACAACCTCCATTTTACCAGTCTCCAAGATGCTACACTTCCCAAGCCTTCCTCTCCACCTCAGTCTCTACCACAAAGATCCCCTCATTTCTTTTCTCTGAATATTCTTAATTTAAATTCGCCCCGCAAGACACACAGATGCTCACTCACTCTTATGCATGTGCTTTCCTCCCAAAGCATCCCCTCCTGCCTTAAAATCCTTTTGGCTCCTACTCCTTCTGACTCCTCAAAGATTCCCCCATCTCCCACAAATTAGAATGTATCCTTCCTTTGCAATGTTCTGTGACCCTGTTTCTAACTCTGCTTTCTGCCATGCCTGTTCTTCGAAAGCTTCAATTTTCCTCCAGAAAGTTCATGTATTTGTTACTCCATTGCCACTGTCACTGGGGTTTCTCTTCTGTTGATCAAAATTTTCTTTTCCTTTTCAAGAAAGCTTCTCTCTGTGCCAGGCTACAAAAGGAGGGAAGAACCTGTCTTGCATCCTAATAGATGGAATATCAGCTCAGTTCACACAAAGTGAATGACAGGTTCTTGGCTGGACTTACTATAAATTCTCCAAGACAAAGAAGGAAGACCTCTGGCTTGGAATTGAGTAGTGGAAAGCAAAGTCTTGTTTGCAACATGCTGCCAGCCAGACTGATTAGAAACCTTGCTGGACTTGTTGCCTGTATGTAACAGTCACAACAGGAGGTGAAAAGAGAAGTCTTGGCTACTTGTGAATCACAGAATCACCTTGTTCCTTTCCTCTCTATTTGCTCCTATTTTGGTCCCGCTGACATTTGGAGATAACAGGAGAAAGCCACTGTCTCTCAGATGAAAAGTCCTGTGACACATGCTTGTCTCTATTACCAGAATTGCTCATCCTTCTGAATGTCTCTATGCCTGAAGCTACAGCCATGGTAAAGAGGGTGCTGCCTGCTAGTGCACACCATGCCGGATGTCAGATGTGATTTTTTTGATTCATTAACAATGAGAACTTTTAACATGGTTTTGTTTGGGTTTTTATTTTGCCGATCCTTATAATTCAGTGAGAGATGTCAGTGTGTTAAATGGATTACACTGTGCTTTCTGCAGCAGGCAAGGGATGAATGACTGCAGTCTGGGTACCCCACTGAAAAAGTGTATAACAAACCATTCTTCCACCGGCAACCAAAGCCACAACAAAATGGCAAGAAATAGAAGTCAAGGGATTTGAATTCTTCCTCTTAATTCCTGGCAAGAAAAAGCAGTCATGGCAAAATAAAAGATGCTAAACAAGTGGGAAGAGAGTTTTTCCTGTAAGATCACCTTCCCACCAATGGAAGTGCCTCAAACTGGAGTAGTGGGTACAAGGACAATAAAAAAGCGCGCCCTAAGCAAAATGCGTTGCTTTCTTCATTTCAACTAGTGTTCTCCATTAGAGCTGTACAACAGAAATAGACCCTCTTCCCTGTAGTGGCACAAGAAAGTTGAAACCTATGACACAGACAGTCCTGAAACATTGCAGAAGACTTCCTGATGTTTTAAAAATATAGAACTTAGTAAATTCCTATCAGTTTCTTTTTGCTTCGACAACTCACACTTGTTATTCTGACTGAAAGGTATTGAGTCTAATGATAATTTTTTTAGACTGTGTCCTTAACCTTCGTGTTTTCCACAGGAAGAAATTATGCAAAACAGTGTCATAAGCACATTGGATTCTGACGTTTGAAATAATTTGCTATGGTCTATTATATTTTTATCTAACAGTGAATTCAAGAAGTCATAAGCAGACATGAATAAATCAGTAAATATATTTCTGATAGAGAAAGACATGTCTTTCCTTGGTTGTGCAATACTGTAGTGCAAATGTATGGAGTTTTAAAAAGAAGTGATTTTTCAGCAATTATTCCGAATATTTTTCCATTCCGTTCTATTATTATTTATAACCTTGTAACAGCATTAGCACATTGATGCTGATTCTGCTGAGATATAAATACATCTTCTTTTTTGGGGCATGCCATCTGGAATCAGAATTCTTTCAAAGAAATGTAAATAGCTATCTTTTTCCCCCACATTATATCTCTAACATTTTATTTTTCTTTTTGGATTTGCAGGTGGCAAAGGAGGGAAAAAGAAGAAAAACAAAAATACTGCCAAGCCCCAGAAAAATAATGGTTCAAACTGGGCCAGTGTTCCGCTCCCACCCCCTCCTGTGCAGCCACTTCCAGGCACAGAGCTGGAACACTATGGGGTGGATCAGCAAGAAGCAGGGTAATTTTTTTTTCTTTTTCTCTTGAAGAAAAATCTGTGGTTTGCAGAGACACAGCTCTTTTTTTAGTTTGGTTTTTGAAAAAAAAAAAAAGCTAAGTGATTATGTTACTCTGTTTAAACATAAAACTTTATCCTATAGAGTTATTCAAGGATACGGAGGAGAAATGTTTGAATAGCTTCTTTTGATAGTGACTGAAGATGGAGATAAAAGTGACCTTGCTTCATCATCATGTGGGGCTTCTCTGTTTACTCATGCTGAGAAGTATCTTGCTTCATAGGTAGATTAATTTAATTTGGTTGGGACTGCCTGCAAATGATGGGACTCAGAATGAGTGAGAATGACATAATCTGGCTCCTTGTATTTTTTTCCACTGCTTTAAAAATATTGGAGCCAACAGAACAAAAGCTGAAAACCTCACACCAAATTGGATTAATTTTAGAGGATCAACCAGTGGATAATAATCTTCTCATCAGCTTTTAGAAAAAAAATTCACAGTTGAGGAAGTCATGGTATTTATAGGTCTTTTAAAATTACTTAAGCAACTCTTGAATTTCTGGAACCTTGCACTTATTTTTGGATAGCTTAAACTTGTTCTCAAGGACGCAAAATCACACAAAAAGCACCAAATGGGATGGAAGAGACATTTCCTGCACAAAAGGCAATTGTGGAATACTTTTTTAAAAAGTGAAATTATATGAAATACTGATATATCAAACTCTGGAGAAAGATAAGTATATACAGAAACTTAGTTTACTGTGGTCAGCCCTCCTGGAGCCTTTGAGAACCACTGTTCTGTTAGGGATGAATTTCCACCTATTAAAATACATGGATTAATCAGTATTTACTAAGGATGAAATACATGTTTTAAAAATCATTGTAATAGCTTTACTGACTAAAACTCTTTCAAGTGTTATGTCTTGTTCTTTTTTAAGCGTGACTTGATCATTACTGTTATAATGAAAATTAGAAAAAAAAAATTAATATTTGGGTTCATACCAAGTCTAACATGAATAATAATGAACTGTGTAAGTCAGTGCAATTCTTTTTAAGATGGAGGTCCATTCAAGCTATGTTGGAGTTAGAATCTCAAAGCAAATGCATGGCACAATGAGTAACCTTACTGACTGGAAGTAGTGTTTGAAAGCCAAGGCAAAAAAGCATATAATAGTTATGTTCTGTATTCTGTTATAAAAAGCTAAAATAAATTTAAGATGTTTTCACCATGTAATATTTGCCTTTATCAGTTTATATCCATAAAACTTGCACAGTCATTTCACTAAAATAATTATGGTATAGAAGGAAAAGAAGTTGAATTTTCTTTCAGGACAATGAAATAGCCTAAAAGGTAAATGGAAACACCTTCTAGAGAAATCCCTTGTGACACAGGGCATGACTCTTCACTTGCTAAAGTATCTGTTACTGAGCTGGAAGGAATGATGTTGGTCACCAAGACAGTACTGGTTATTTAAGGATAAGATATTCACCAGCCTCACAAATTCCAAACAATTCAGACTTAGTTTTTCCTCTGATTATCTTCTGAATTATTCTTCTCTAGGGTTTTTTTTAAAATATCTTACTAATAGTGGTTGTAACAAGACATCGTGCATTTTACCTAGCACACAAAAATGTTTAAAGATTAGCCTTACATGATCAGTTGTGAGCCACAGTAATGTACAACCAACTTTGCTGAACCCAGTGAATCTACCATGGCCGTAAGTCCTGGGACATATCCAATACTGATGGCCATTTTGTATTCAGGGATTGATCTTTTTTCTGTGGGTTTTTACATGCTAGAATGGAATGAATCACAGACTGCATTCCTTATGTTGCCTTTATATTGACATATTTGGTATTAAAAAAAAAGCAAGAAAATTTTTTACATGTTCTTTTTTTCTTCATTTGCTTTGATGATGTATGACAAGTTCAATGCATTTTAATTTTGAAATTAATTACATGGAGATATAATGTGAATTACAATTGAAAAATACACTTCCAGTCAGAAAAATATTGAAGACTTGAATAAAGTTCTCACAATGTGGTATGGAAGGTGAATATTTAGAGCAATAAAATGAGGAAGCCGACTTCTAAACAGAGATTTATTTTTCTCTGCATGTCTTCCAATAACTTGATTCAAGTGTGAGCTCCTTTGGCATGAGTATCCCAAATAAATGAAACAATTTTGACACCTTACTAGAAATTAAACCTAGTAAACTATTGGCTTATAAATTGTAAAAGAAAGTCCACAGTAGCAGCAAGTAAACGAAAGACACAAACCAACTTAATTATAGGTAAGGATGGAAAAAACCAAGCAACTATTCATTCTCTCTACCATCTTCTCCCTTGAAGAACTGAGTTTTGCTTTCACCAGCATTTTTTCATAAACTGCAACAAACATAAGGAAAGGTGAACATGGTAACCCAAATAGCCATTTTATATAATGTGGTAGCTTTCTGGATATCTTAGATTCCTGTTTAAACCTGGCAGAAAGTCTGCTTAAACAGTTGTTTCCCTAGCAAGCTCTTTGCTGTGAACCTTTCCCCTTTTTTGTGGTCTTGTACAAACTCTGTGCTTGTTCCCTGCTGTCCTCCTTAATTTTCCCTTGTATATATTTCAGTTTTGAATTGTTTTGTTGGTTTTTTTTACTGTAGTAGCTCACAATCAGTTATGTTTGAGAGCAGCCCTGAGGAGAAGGACTTGGAAGTATTGGTTCATGAAAAGCTCAACATAAGCCAGTCATGCACCCTTACAATCCAGAAAAAGCCAAGTATATCCTGGGCTGCATCAAAACCAGCGTGACCAGCAGGTCAAAGGACATAATTCTCTTCTTCTCTGCTCTTGTGAGACCCCACTTGGAGTATTGTGTCCAGCTTTGGTGTCCCCAGTACAAGGACATGGACTTGTTGGAGCAAGTCCAGAGGAGGGCCACAAAGATGGCCAGAGGGCTGGAGCACCTTTCCTGTGGACCACGCTGAAAGAGTTGGGCTTGTTCATTTTAGTGAAGAGAAAGCTCGGGGGAGACTTTCTAGCAGCCTTCCAGGGCCCCTCAGTTCAAGAAGGCCATAGAACTCCTTGAAAGAGTCCAGCACAGGGCCACCAAGATGCTTAAGGGAGTGGAAAATCTTCCTTATGAGGAAAGGTTGATGGAGCTGGGCCTCTTTCCCTTGAGGAGACTGAGGGGTGACCTTATTAATTTTATAAATGTGTAAAGGGTGAGAGTCAGGAGGATGAACCCAGGCTCTTCTCAGTGATGGCCAGTGATAGGACAAGGGGCAACAGGTACAAGCTGGAGCACAGGAAGTTCCATGTGAATATAAGGAGGAAATTTTTCACTGAGAGGTTGACAGATCACTGGCACAGACTGCCCAGAGAGGTTGTGGCGTCTCCTTCTCTGGAGAAGGCGTTCCTGTGTGATTTAGTCTAGGTGATCCTGCTCTGGCAGGGAGGTTGGACTAGATAATCTTTCAAGGTCCCTTACAACTCCCAATGTTCTGTGATTCTGTGATTCCAGTATTTAAAGGAGCCTACAGGAAAGCTGGAGAGGGGCTGATTATCAGAGGAAGCAAGATAGGACAAGGAGTAATGGGTTTAGACTGAAAGAAGTTTAGATTATGTGTTCAGAAAAAAATCTTCCCTGTGAGGGCAATGAGGCCCTGGCACAGGCTGCCCAGATAATCTGTGTCTGCCCCCCTCTTCAAGGCCAGGTTGGATGGGGCTTTGGGCAACCTAGGCTAGTGGAGGGTGTCCCTACCCAGTAGATGGTCTTTAAAGTCCCTTCCAACCCAAAACATTCTGTGATCCTATGATTCTATGTTCGTTTTCCCACCCTTTTCAGAAAATATATTTTTGCATGGTTTTATCTAATGAACTCAACAGTAAGGAAACGCTTACTGCTTAATATTCATTATCATCTACTTATATTTTTTTCCACCAATAATATGCAAGATATTGAGCCAACCTCAATTAAAACAGTCTTCTTATTGTTATCACTGGTTAATTTTATTTCTTGCTACTGATTCCACCTTAAAATAGAATATTAGCTACTGAATATCAATATATTTGATAGTAATTTTCTGGTTTTAGAAGTAAAGAAGGCAGTATCTTTTACATAAAAAAATCCTTTCTGGCAAGGCCTAGAGAGGGAACCTTTATTGTTGCAACAATGCATGGAATGAAACAGAATTGTTATAGAATGTGTCCATAATCTATTACCTCTATTTTGTATTTTGATGGAAAAAAATCTATCAATGTAATGAACCAAGCTTTTTAGTAGCCTTTTATTCAATAGAATAAAAGTGCTGAGAAGAGATTAAAAATTATTAGAAGCATAGACAGTCGTGGTTTTTTAACCAGAACTTATTTAGGGTTTTAATTATCGTTAAATTACAGAGGTCCCTAGTGAAGTCAAGGTGCTTAGATCTTAAAAGAAATACTTGGCAAAGGTTGCATGTATTTTTACCAAGTTGTGTTGACTCAGAAAAACAAAGAAAATGGATGGGGTCAATATTCCCTATGATGGTTCTAAAAGTTTTGATGACACTATCATTTATATGAGCAGTAGTTACTATGTAGTCTCTTTGGATTGCTAGAATTTTCTTGCAGAGAATTCTGAGGAGGTTTTTTTTTTGGGGGGGAGGGGGTTGTTACAAGGCAGGTTAGAACTAGTGGCTTTTCAGACATCTTGCCTTATGAAGACAAAGGTTCTTGTACCTGAAATCTTGAATCTCAATGTTCTGAACTTCAGGCTTAGGCTCCTTTCCATTTCAAACAAAATCTAGGTAAAAATACAGTACTTGTGCAGAATCTTTTTACTGAGAATTCTTTTTACTAAGGAATCTTTTTACTATCAAACTGAACATTTGGGGATTTGAAGCAAGCAGGGTCAAAAGGCGAGCACATCCAAAGCTCATTTATGCATTACTGAAAAGTCACTAAGGAGTATCTTTCTGCCCTGTCCCTTTTAAAGAAGAAGCCATTATACCAAAACATAAGGTTGAGAGAGTAAAAGCAAGTGACAGAGCTGTCGCACTGTACATTTTTAGCTGCATGAGTTAGGATGGTCCCTTCACCCTTGGGTGACAATGTCATGAGTGAATGTTGCAAGAAAAGACAAATTAGAGCTAGGCATATCTTAATTGTCTCCTAAGGAATTGAATATGTATCATATAAATTTTCTGAAATCTCTGTGTTATGAAAATGGTAATGATCATGCACTCAAAAGCTCCTAAATTCCGAGTGTTAAGATGCAGTGTTTCTTTGCACCTCTGTACATGCATGTATGTTTGTGAATCTATGGTTATATCTAGATATAGATTAAAAATGATACCTGCCCAAATTTGAAGTTTTCTACTGACTTTTGAAAGACTAAGTCAGGTTGCTATCCAGAATCTGTACTTCTAAAGACAGGCTTCTAAATAAGGAAGAAGTAGTTTAGATAATTTTTGAAAATTTTTGATTTTTCTACAAGTAAATGTTCTGTTCATAACTCAGGTTTTGAAACTCTCTGTGTCAGTTTTCCCAGCCTTTTTGTAACCCAGCTTCACACTTGAGAAAATTGGCAGTGATTCATTATTCTCTTGTAAATTATTGATTCCTTCCTTCCAAATCAAGCGCCTTAAAGGAGTATTTTTAAACTGGTTTGAGAAATTAATTGTATAGTACAATGCATTGCCTGCCTGTATTGCTGACACAAGGGGTGTACCTTGTCAGCAGTCCTTCAAGGTGGGAAGAAGATAAAGTGACTTAGATGATGCTTGGGGAATGGCCTTTATAGTGTGAGATGGCTTGACAGTGAAGGAGCTGTGAGAGCTTTTGGTTGTCTGGTTGCCTTTTGAAACAAGCTGTCTAACCTGAGGTTATTTTGGAATGTGCTGGGAGTTAAGAAATGCCTGCAGATGCTCAAGAGACTGCAGACTGACTGGATGTTTTGAAGGCAGGAAGAGTAGGCAGTGTTGGGATTTGAGTGATGTGATCATCAGCAGAGCTGTGCACAACTGAAGTTGTGTTCAAATGAGGGAGTTACTCTGGGGAGATAATGCATGGAGGAATGACCACAGTCACTAGGGCCTACATGTCTTGGTGTTGCTAATGTCTCTGAGGTCAGGATCCTGGGATGATACTGTGATACAGCACTGTATTGCATGATGCCCTGTGATGAAGATACAGACAGAAAAGTCTTGGTTTGCTGGCAAAGCTTACAGAGGAAGTGGTAACAGAATATAAAACTTCTGTTTCTAACCCTGATCAGATGTAGCATCATCTCTTACGCCTTTGGTATAAGAGTAAAAACTGAACCACAAAAACCTATCAGAACATCCCTTATACATGAAGAGAGAAGAATTTGGCATTCAAGGATATTGGTTGCTGTGATTCTTTTAATTTACTTTGGGCAGGTGTGTTTAGAGCATCCAAATGTGTAGCACTGCCTACCTAAGTCTGGGTAAAGGTTGGTTAGGAGGTGGGATGCTGGCAGGGCTGTCAACATGCATGCTAATGTATCTTATCAGCTGGTGCTGTGACACATCATATGCTTAGGTTCAGTGCTTCTGCAACATGAATGTATTACAGATCATAGTAGATATCTAGATGCAGAGTGGAAAGACCAGAATTTATGGGGAAAATGTAGCTTTTTAAACTACAAAGTGAAAGCAAATGGTAAGTTAATAGCAAATAAAGGGCAGAATGGGAGTAAGGAAGTGCATAATGCAGCTTTGTAAAGCTCACTCTTAAGAATGCTGCTATTTTCATGTCTGGGTCAATCTTCAAGGCGTTCTTTTAGGTTAATGATCCAGGAAGTGAGTTAGTTCATTTTTGTTGTTGATTGTGGTGCAACATTATCTAATCACCATTAACAAATGAGATAATGGATCAGTAATTTTTTGTGTTGCACAGCTTGTTGAAGTTGCTTAGCTGTTGTGGAAAAAAATAAACAGACTCAGCATGGAGAACTTAAGCCATTATGACCTTATTTTCAACAAACGTTAAAGCTCTCACTGTGTGCGAGGGTTCAAACTGCAGCAGAAATCCTGTATACCCTCTGCTGAGATTTGATATATACTAAGTTTACTTGGTTTTTTGTTTTAGATATGACAGTGATGGTTGGTGTCCACCTTTGCCAGTTCAGACCTACCTACATCAAGGCATGGAGGATGAGCTTGAAGAGGACGATGACCGCGTTCCCACACCTCCTGTCCGAGGAGTAGCTTCGTCACCTGCAATCTCCTTTGGGCAACAGTCAACTGCAACCCTCACGCCTTCTCCACGGGAGGAGATGCAGCCAATGCTTCAAGCCCACCTTGATGAATTAACGAGGGCTTACCAGTTTGATATAGCAAAGCAGACATGGTAAATGTTTAAAGGGGGCACCTGTGGGCTGGGAAATGAAGGCATAATCATTGTTTATTTCTTGATGAGATAAATGCAGGCTGTGTTCCACAACATTTTGATGCTGTTTCCAAAGTGGTTAAATAGAAGCAGAAATAGCAAAATTGTATCTACAGAGTGAAGGCTTTAAAGAATAGTGGGTGCTTTTTAAACCACAATGCTTGGTTTGGCTAACAACATGTAAAAATAATAGCCCTCTGGAGTTTTACATATATTCAACTAAATACTTAACATTCACCTACTGACAACTTTTATACAGTTCAGAGCACTCTCTTTTCAGGCTAGCAGAAGAGATTATTTTTTCAGGATTTTCAAAAATATTGAAGTTCTAAATTCCTGATTAAAAATCCCACTAGTCACCCAAAATAGCAATGTAGCAGCTTTTACCCCATGTCACATGAGAATGAAGCATCTGCAGTATCTCTGACTGTAGTTCGACATACCATGACAATTTCTGATTCAGAGGAAAAACCCCAGAAATAGCAGGAAAGAAATTGTTAGAATTTACAAAATGGATCTAGCATTTTAGAATGCTCTATGTCTGTTTAAAGGAAGAGCAAGCAAATACCACAGTAACATTTCCCCTGCAAAACAAACAGAAGCAATCTCTTCAGGGACAGAAAAAGAACTTGTCAACTGCACCAGGTTGGGGATACGGTGAAGGTCAGTTGCTTTCTGGATGTTCCCTAAGCGGCAGTTGTCCTTTTACAACTTTTCTATCCAGACAAACCCCACGAATCTCAGAGGAGAGGAGCAGAGCTAGTTACTGAGTGGCGTGCTGCCAGCAGAAGAGCAGTCTTTCTTTGCTGGTAAATAAAGCCGCAAAGTTATTCAGCTTGAGCTACCATAAACAGATCAGGCAGGTAGGCAGACAGTGCCAAATCAAAGCCAGCTGTTTTCCCTGGACACTGTTGAAGCCTCGAGGCTTGTCTGCAATCTGCACTCAATCAACAGGGTCCTTTGGTTCCTCTGCAGTGCCACGCTGCCAGGCACCGACCCCGGCCTGCCTGTGGGACAGACCCAAATCCCAGGCAGCAGCTAGACCTGGCCTATTGAAGGTAGCTGACTTCTGAGCCAGCTCGCAGATGCATAACCTGATCTGTACAGTCAATCGCTGCTGCATTTTGCAGCTGTTACCCTTTCTATGCCCTATAAACCGGGGGTGCCACTCTGGGAGCAGATAGCATGGTAGGACTCTGTAGCAAAGCTTCTTGCAGCTGTCAGGAAAGGTCTTGCTCCCTTTTTGGAGAAGTGAAAATTGATTTGGAACTTTCAAAATGCACCTAAGAATATACAGACTTGTGTGTCGTTCCTGTTTAAGGTCACAGTAATAGAGCATGAAACTGTAAAATATACAAGAGATAAACTGTATTTTCTTACTAGTATCTTATAGCTGGTATTGAGGTAAATGTTGAGGGTTGCAAATGCAAATTAGTTTTGCAGTAATCAGACATGGAATTGTTACATGCTTTGATAATGTTTGGCTGGACACATGTCGTGTGGTTCTGCAAATACTGTTCAAAGTCAGTGGAAAATCCTCCATTGTCCTAAGTGGGAAGGAAGAGTTCTTAGTCTTCTCTGCACAAATATAACCTGTCCGTAGGGGGCCCGGGAGGGCAGCTGACCGAGTGGGGGAAGGAGTACAAAACAACAACATTGTTGGACAGATTACTGTAGGAGTAACAGAAGAGAAATATAGAGCCCAGGCAACTAGAAATTTAAGAAGGAGCACATTACAGTTTACTGGAAAAGTACATAATCATTATGGCCTTGATCCAGCAAATCACTTAAGTATATGCTTAACTACAAGCACATGAGAAATTGACTTCAATTGTTCTATCACATGCTTAACATTAAGCATATACTTAAGTATTATGTTTGATTGGGAACTAATCACACTGTTCATTGAGGGTTAGTTAGATGGCAGTGCCCTTTAGCTCAGTGTTTTGAACACTGCATAGCTAAGAACCTGGGGTCCAGAGAAAAAAAAACTATTCTAGAACTGCTAATCAGAGGGGGGTTGTATATCAGAAGAGAAGCATTTGCTCTGCAAATAAGCAATAATTTAAAACCTACACCGAGGTGGAGAGTTTCCAGTGGTACATAACATTTGCTGTGGCATTCTCAGATCCATTATGAAAAAGAAAAAAGCTGTTTGAATAAAGAGAATTATTACACTTCCCTAGTGTAGGCAATAATACAGGAAAAACCTTTCATCAAGAATATATTAGAACTATGAAACCAAACAGGTGACAGTTATAATTTTTTCTGTTTCGCTGATGTCTAAGCAAGAGACCAGAAGAATCCTGGATCCTGTCCAGAGTGCTGCCAATTTGAATCAGGTCACGGCACCTCATGAACAGCCACCCAAGGGTTGCCACGTGCCTAAGTTAGCCATTTCAAGCATGGTAGATGCTCTTATGCCAGATGCTGGCCATGCCTGAGTCCCTTGGCACAACTCGCTGTGTACCTGCAGTGCTGCATTGAGAGCTGATGGTTGTTCTTTTCCTTTCATGACCTCTCAGAGACCATGCAAATGAAACTCCAAGCCTTGTGCTTGCCTTTGGTCATTTAGCTATCCTGTGGGTGCTTTTTTATCTTTGTATGCTTTACGTGTATGCTTTAATACTGCTGCAATTCAAACAAACTGTTTGGAATAAAGCTAAATAAAAAGGCCTAACTGATAAGAGTTTAATTGGATTTGAAAATTTCTTCTGTCCTACTAGTCATTTCCTCCTCTTTAGGGTGAGGTTTACTTAAGGACACTGAGTTTCTTTAAGCAGGAGTGAAATTTAATTTTGGCTCATCATGTGATTTGCAAGGTGGAATATTGGGTGAGACACTTATGTGGTCGATTGGGATTCAGATTTGTGCTTTTCCATGTACTTCCTACCTGATGTATGTAGCATCTGTGCACAATGTTCCTCATCTGTAAAAGGACAGTCTTGACCTTCCTCATCTTACAGGAGTGAAAGTATATTTAAGGCTGCAACGTGTGCAGTTACTCTGGTGCTAGAAGCTATAATGAAAAACTGAACTGGCTTTTCTTGAGTTTGACCTAAAAAGCAGCTTTTGTAAATCTACTTCAAGGCTTATCGAAAGTTTTATGTTCTATTGACCGTGGGGTACAGTGTCTCATCCATTCTGATGACATTTTCCTGTTTCTTCGTGTAGGCATATCCAAAGCAATACACAACCTCCTCAGGCTCCAGTTCCGCCCCTAGGATACGTATCTGGAAACCTTATTTCAGATTTGGAAACAGATGTTCCAGATGATGATGACGATGAGGATGATATTGAAGAAGAAACTGTAGAAATCAGTAGGCCACTAAGAGGTCTAGAGCATACTCCAGGCTCCAGTATGGACAATCTAGACAGCTCTGTGACAGGTAACCGAACACAGTTAACAGTGACAACAACTTGTTCCTAACAGTAAAATACATCATCAATCAAACACTTTCTAAGTGAAAATTTATTCCACTCTATTTCTGTAACATTTAAAATGTGTTAATATTAAACACTAAAGTTAAAGAAGGATTTGAAAATGCTTTGCTGCAAAATGATAAGAAAATTCATGAATTTTAAAAAGCTTTAAAGACTTGAAAGAAAACTCAATTATATCCTAGCTTTCATGAAAAGTTCAGTCTACTAGAGAAGCAAGCCAGTTACATTTAAAGGAGGGAGAAGACCTCGTCTTAGGAATATATAGTTCAGAAATCAGGAGCAGCATAAAAATGTTATCTTACAGCACTTTTAGATGTTTTGCTGGGTAAATGCTTTCACAGATGTACACAGGGAAGTTAAAAGACTTCAGAATAAGTGCAGTTAGATCAGCACAACATTTATTTGTAGAGTAAATACGTTTATGTAGAAAAACGTGTATTTTGAGCCTACTTTCTATAGCTGAATTTAGTAATTGTTCCGTTTCAGTTAAGGCATTTAATTATTCTGACAGTCCTTTCTTCACTGCTTCTTGCCCTTCACATGCCTTGGAAAGTTACAACAGGGCTCATCAAAGGGGACCTAGAAAGGCATGCTAAACTAAGGCACAGCTTCTGAGTGAATAAAATTCCTGTTGGTGAACAGTAGGCAGTAAAAGCTATTTTTTGAAAAATACATTTTTTATATGGACATAAAGAACTTTCTGTAGATATCAGTGTATTTCCCTTTAGGTTAAACTTGGATCTCTATATACTTTACTGTGTGCATAGCATAGAGACCCAAATGTACGCAGCACCCATAGTTCATTGTGGGTGCTTCTTCAGTTGGATCATTGCAGAGGAACACTGATTGTTCATTGTACTTTAAAGGAGACTTGCTCGGTATAACTTAGTACCATAGTACTGCTGAATTTCATCTCATTGTTCTGGACCTTTGAAATTCCATGGATTTTTCCCCCTTTACTTACACATTGCTATTCTGAAAACACTGCAGGAATATGACAGTGCTGGAGCATCAATACCTATAATTTTCTTCTTTTTTCCTTGTTGAATGAAATAGTGTGTAGCTTAATCCCACATTCCCAGTTTTCCTTTACCCTAGGGCCAGACTGCTTGCCAATCTAATTAAGATTTAAGAATTGTATCTCTGCTGCTGTGATTTGAAATCCAGATCCAATTGAAGGCCACAGAGTTAAAGTTTAAATCCCTGAATTGAGAAGGTTAACTTATTAGTGCATGAGTATGTTAAGTCACTTCGCTTGAATTTCTAGTCTAATCTCCTTCAGGCTATAATTCTGCATATTTTTGCATATCTCACTAATGGCTCAGAAGCCTTTCCATTAGGAATGCAGTAAGGGGGTTGTGCTGGTATTAGAGAAATAAATAAAAAAACCCAGGTGGCTATATATATTTGCTGCTTGGTATGTATTAATACGTCAATGTTGAAATATCTCCAAATCAGAAAATGAATATTTTTCACATTTGCATTTTTGTCTAATATTTTGAACCACCCTACCTAGTGCAAAGTAAGGAAGAGCTGCATTTCCACTCCCAACTCGCCAACTTCTGCACCTATTACAATTTAACCTTTTATGAATAGCATTCAAGCTTGTTCTAATGGTTATAAACTTTTTTTTTTTAAATTATTGGAGCATTAAATATTTTATTACTAGAGTGTTAAAGACTTCCTGGTGTGTTTTTGGGGAAGAAGTTGGGCAGAAGCTGGCAGTGTAGACTGAGAGTGTACTTTAGGTAACCTAAGTACACTCCCATTCACTTCCACCAAGGCCTTGACATGGCCTCACCCGGCTGAAAAGGAAGGTTTTTCTTTGCTTTCTCTTGTTTAATTGCTACCTGGATCTGTCCTTGGGTCTGTCACCACATGGCCAGTGGTTTGCCAGCACTCTGGAAGGGAATGTGCAGCTGGAAGAGAAGTAGAATGACAGACAGCCCCTACAGCATAAAGCCAACACGCTGGCTCAAAACAATGGTGGAACTATAGCCTTACAGAAACAGTGTCAATTCAAATGAGCAAATGGCAAGCCCTCCGAATAACAAAACTGCTGCTGTTTTCCTCTATGGGTAAAACCTCAATTTTTTGAGGACCTGTTCCGGCCCTGTTTTGTTTAGTTGTTTTTGTTGTGTTTTTTTCTTTCCTAAGGGTAGAAGGAAATTGCTTAGACTTTGGTGAATTGTCTCAAAGGAGAGTTTTAATTTTTGTGTCTGTTTCTGTTAACTCTTCCAGGCTGTATTTACTGGTGTTAAGGAGGATATATAACAAAGTACATTTGTTGTTTCTGACCTGTTCCTTATTCTGTAATTTGACGGTGTTTAGAATACATAGAACAATTACATTGTTCTTTCTTGCGCTGCGAATAGATAAGCTACTTCTTTTCACAGGGTTTCTGGTGACTTAAGGCAGCATTTCCCTAGGAATGTTCCCTATATCATGTTTTCTCTCCTTCAAACATGATATTAAAAAATTGGTGGTAAATGAGAACAGCGGACCCAGATGAAGTAATGCTTCTACTCATTTTGCCCTGTGAGTTCAGTGTTTGTGAGAAATCTAAATCAACACCTCTTGGTCCAGGCTTCCTCCAAATACAGTTGCTGTATGGTGAACAGGGTGTTTCCTCACCCTGTGCTGTTAGTGTGCCTCAGCAATGCTTGAGGATACCCACTCTCAGAGTGAAATGGTGCTTTGTTCTTTATGGCTGAGCTGAGACCAAGGTTTTCATCCAATGCCAAACAACGGCATTCTCTAGGGAGAAACACTGATGTTGTGTGAGCTGAGCTCAAACTGCTAAATTCCTCTGAAATCACAGTGTTCCTCCTTTAAACTGTTTAAAAGTCAGGTTGTCTTGCAGGCCCATGAGTTTTAGTTACAGCTAACTGAAGATTCAGACAAGGATTTAATCTGCGCTGTTAAGCTTTTCTCTTTGCAGTCGGTAGAGGCATAATGTTGACATGTGTAATAACGTAAAAAAGAAAGGAGGAGTGCACAGTAACTATATCTTAATGTTTTCCAGATACCACAGAGAAAACTCAAGGAGGGAGGTTTAGATTAGAACCTTTGTGGGTTAGAGTATGACATTAAAGACAAAGTTTTGCTTTATTTCCAGGATGGTTTGTTAAAATACTGAGTTACTGATTCTGATTTAAAACAAAAAAAAAACCAAAAAAAAAAAAAGAAAAAGGAGGAAAAGAATAAATAAATGAAAAAGGAGCTGTAAAACTGCTCATTTGCATTTTGACTTTTAATTAATTATTTTGGATTCCTTTTGTTTTCAGAGGCACAGTGAATTATCTTTTTTTCTTTTGCTTCTTTAACATGTTCCTTTATAATGAATTTCTGTGCAGAGTTATGGCATGAATGGTCATGAAGAGTGACTCATGTTATTCTACTTTAATAGATTTAATTAATTGCATATGATGACTGTATAAGAAATTAATTTGCTTCTCACTGAAATCACTAACAAAAACACTAGGTTTTGTTAGATCAAGGTATTTTGGTTTGCCCTCTCCTTATCTTCTCTTCCCACAGCACCACCAGTGAAGCTGGTAGTCAGAGACCTTTTACATCTCCTGGTGCATTTTGACTGAGGGGGAGAGACACTCATTAACTAGCATGGAAATTAGAACAAGCCCTTTTCTACCTGACTGACATGAACTGATATAAGCAAAGAGATTTTATTCTCAACATTACCACTGCAAATGGATAGAAGAATTATATTTTCTTTCGTTAGAGTTATATAGATCTGAAATTATAAAGATCTCCATAGGTTGTATAGGTCAGCAAGGAAGAAAATCCCTTATTTGGCATATTTTGGTCTTGATTAAAAGAATCACTGATCACTGTCTGTGCTGTAAAAGTTGTTCATTCATTCATTGTGTGTGAACAAATTCTCAAAAATTATACAAAACCATCATCATGAACCATATTTTGCCATGGCAGAGTTTAATATTTATATTGATTTCATATTTATATTGATTTGCTTAGGGATACCTATCACATAAGATACTATTCTACAAGCAGTTAGACAGATTGCATTTAGAAGAAAGAATGTGTTTCATGGATTAAATATGTGCTCAGAAAATAGGAAACTGCTACTTTTTGTATCTCATAAAAATGGTAATGCAACAATTAGCAGGGTCATATTATAAAGCACAGACTTTACTCTAGCTTAATGGATCCAGGGATATGCATTCATCAGCAAGGATGGATTTAGCATAAAACGACATGTAAATGAATTGATGACTGATCATAAATTAATTTTAGTGCTGAAGAAGTAATAGAGACACAGCAAGATGCCACTTTATCATAGTATTTTACTGCTCAGCAACATTTGAGCAACTACTTAATGTTCTGTGTGCATTTCTTTTGTAACAGCTTGAATAAATTTGAGAATTTTTTGTGCCTTTCAGCAATATGGAAACCAAAAAATCTAGAAAGATTGAAACTGCAAACACAAATAAATTTGGCTAAGTGGCATAAATTCATTTTTCATTAAATGCTTATGAAGGGCATTAATTACAGCTAGACCTGTGAAGTGCCAAATATGTATGTATGACATTTACCTCATCTTGTTTAGTGTTTCCTGCCCCAAAATAAAAATTTTAAAACTCAAGGGTTTCTTTCAGATGTATACATTTACATATTTGGGCATTTATGGCAAAGTATAATGTAAAGTATAAGAGCAGGTCTAATTTTTATATTTTGTGGTCAGTCTCTTCTATTATTCTTTCTTATTTTAATGGTACAGTGTCTATTGCCGTTTTTATTTCATGATTTCCACCAAAATCAGTGGACATTCTTTCTTTGTAATCATGGGAGTAGTCAGATAAATCCAAAAGATGATAACATCTTTCTCCCGTACAAAGGCTAAAGGAATTCCACGACTGATTTCAACTGAAGTAACATCAGTCCCCAAGGACTTCATCCATACTTCACAAACCTAAACAATCTAGCCAAGTTCCATCAAAAACCTGCAGAGAAGCAGGGGTTTAATATTAGCATGTGCTTAATGGTCTTAAGAAGGAAAGCACATAAGCATACACATAAAAGTCTAAGTGACAACATTTGTTAACTTCAAGCATCCATGTAGAGATTGGTACATACAGAAAAGTATCTAATGGAATTTTCAGAAGTGTTGGGTTTCTTGCTAGCAGCTTTTACTTCACAAGTACATTAGACTTTTTTTTTTTAAATTTAAATTAAAGCAAGAGTAAACTTAACAGAGAAAAATAGCATTTTCATTGCCTGCAAACTGCCACTAAAAGCAGTAACACGCAGTCTACAAGAAGCTAGCACCTCTATTCCCTTCACCTTTCCCTGAGAGCAAAGCAGCTTTCTGTTTGCATTAGCACCAAGAGATAGTTTATGGAGCAAGAAAACAGAGTTCAACTTCTCACAGAGTTGATCTTGCTCTGCATAAAGCATTTACCGCTGCTGTCAGCAAGAGTAAAATTTACAGTTGCCAGAAAGCGTAAAAACTGAAATGTGCTCTTGGAAAACACATAGTGAGCTGCATGTAAAGGAGACACTAAAAGCCTGTTTCATTCCATTTCAAAATGCACAGCTGATCTGAAAGGGACATCAGCATCTCTTATTCTGCCTTTATTCACAGAGAGAAAAATGTGCATTTGATTTGGAAAACAAGAGGCCAGTGGATGCCTTTAAACAAGCGGTCACCATGTGTGCTACATTAATGTAGCTGTGTGGTGTCCTGAGGTGCCCAGGCTGGGCTCCAAGCACTCCTGTGCCTTCTGGGCAAAGTTCACACATCTGGAGGGCAAAGCAAGCCACAGATTTACCACTGCAAGTTATGGTGGGGAAAAAAAAAGTTCTCTCAGAAAAACCAAATGGCTCAGGAACCGGGAGAAACAATGTAAGATTTCACCCTTAGTTACCTGGTCGCATTCAGCTGTGGGTGCTATAGATAGCTGGGTGGTAGCTTGCTGACTTCAGCAGTTCTAAAGAATGTTGCCTTTGCTTCCAACAACAAGAAGTATCATGGAATCATTGAGTCAGTTTGGGTTGGAAGGGATGTTTAAAGGTCACCTAGTTCCAACCACCCTTCCATAGGCAGGGACATCTTTCACTAGACCAGGTTGCTCAAAACCCCATCTAGCCTCACTTGGAACATTTCCAGTGATGGCGCTGGCACAACCTCCCTAGGTAACCTGTTTAAGCACCTCACAGCCCTTTCTGTAAAAAAATTTCTTCCTTATGTCTACTCTAAATCAACCTTATTTCAGTTTAAAACTTGTCCCTTGTTCTGTCACTTTGTAAAAAATCTTTCTCTATCTTTCTTGAAAGCCCTCTTTATCTGTTGAAAAGCCACAGTGAGGCTTCACTCGGAGCCTTCTCCAGGCAGAACGAGACCAATTCTCTCAGCCTGTCTTCAGAGGAGAGGTGCTCCAGCCCTCCGGTCATCTTTGTGGCCTCCTTTGGACTTGCCTGGACAGCTCCTTGTCTCTCTTGTACTGGGGACCCCAGTACTGGATGCAGTGGGTCAGCTCTGTTGACATCCCAGTAAAGCTCACATCCCTACAAGAATTGAGCTATGCTTCCAGCCTGACAGGCAGTCCCTCCTAAGACAGCTGCTGGAGCAGAGGGGAACGGGAAGCGATCAGCACAATTCCTAGCCTTGCTAATGCTAGCTGTCCATGGGAATGCAGAGTTCTGGAACAGTCCTTTCCTGTAGAGTTAACCTGAAATATTGGCAGTCTGAAAACAGGACTCTATGATAATTAAAATTTGCTATTTTTAGGAAAATCTTGCATGTGTGTAGAATTACAGTTGTAGGTACACATGTTAGAAAGAGTATTATGGGCTTTTGCAGATTCTTAGCATATTTTGTGCTTAAACCAGCGTTGTATTTTTTGGACTGGATGAACTTAAGTCCAGCCCTTCAAAGAGTAGATGAAAAACCGCAACTGTTCCTAGTCATGCTCTGAAAGTATCCCAACCAAATTCTATGATGTGTGACAGCTGAATGATTGGTTACCAAATGGACAGAGCAATGTGAGCAAATGGAAATTCAAACCTAACTTCCTTTTAAAACATCCATAGTCTTGTGCCTATGATACTGAAAATTAGCCCTATCCTGTACAGAATTATTTTATGTATCTCTCTGACCCTTGAGTCCTGAAACTAACAAGTTAAAATTTTTAGCACCTGAGTATCGTCCCTTGCTGTCTGTAGGTCTAGTTATACTTTTATGCTTCAGCTTATGCTTACATATTTCGCAGAATATGTCGATAAGGGATTGTTTGAAAATGTCCTCTGCTATAGCATTTCATTTTCTTACATCTTCATGAAGTGTTTTATCTGTAGTATCTCTTTTCATACATCATCAATAACAGCACTAAGCCTTTTGACTCTATTCTCTATGATGTCCTATCGCACTTTGATTGTTAGTTCAGAGGAAATTCAGTTTTAGCCTTCCCTTGCTGTTATCCAGGTTTCCTTACATCTGTCTGCATCAGCTTGATTCTGTTTGGAAAATAACAATTTTATGTGTGCTCTTGGCAAGGAAAATCAAACTCTGTCACTCTCGGTTGCACTTAACACACTTTCTGCCTGTCAGACCTCTGTAGACCTCTTCAGGTTTTTTTCTTGTATCTTAGGAGTGCATGGACTTTTGTTATTATAGCCTGCCACTTTGCTGACATTAAAAGGTTTGGCCACTGCAGTATCACAAAATAACCCATTGTTCATGGGCTTTGTGGTGTAGTGTGCTGCTGATTAAATTCCAGTACTCATTTATTGTTCTCATGACTTATTTTTGCAGGATATTTTTAATATTTGACACCACCGTTAGTTAATTTGCCTATCAAATTGATACTAATAAACAGGTCATTGTTGATTTTCCAGTTAATAGTTTTGAACACAATTAATACTTTATTGGACATGGATTACAAACAGGCTTTGAAGAGCATGACTTACACTGCTACACTTCTTAGGTACATTTACATAAATTCAGCTGTGCTAACTGAATGCTTTAATCAGGGTCATGCTGTATCTCTCCACATGTGTCTTCATACTGTTGAAAGCCAGTTCTCTGCAGATTCTTGTGGGTTCCCTGGCCTTTTTTTCAACATATGCATGCCACTGTTTTTTAAAAGCAGATTTCAAGAATTTCAAGATGGGTGCCTGTGCTATCTCAGAACCATACACTGTGTCTACACAGCACCGTGCAATGCCACGCAACAGTTCAGGTCCCAAAAGCAGGCTGGAAGCTTTGCACCTCAGCTCGATTTGGCAACTAAAGAGCATGGCTGTCCTGTTCCCAGAGCAAAGCTAGGTACTTAATGCTAGTCAAGTTTGCTTTGCCTCCTGCTCCACTGCACAGAGTAGAATTACCCTGTGACATTTACCCATGATTTTTAGAAGTACAGAACACCATCAACTCCATCTTACACCACAAAAGAAACAGAATTTCAGTACTTTGAAAAAAATCTGAACTGAGTGATAGCTTTTGGAAATCTATTGTATTGTCATGTTGGGAAGCTGTTCGATCCTTCGTGTGTTGGAAAAAATAAATGAAAGAAAAATAAATGAAGAGCAAATAAGATGAACCCTTCTTTTACTATTTTGATCTTTACATTTTAGTTAAGTCAAGATTTCTGTAGGTCTTTCATGTGCTTTTACTGGTATCTGGTTTTCTGAGTGCATTTTTATGATGTTATTATCATGTTCCTCTCCTGCAGTGGTGGTACTCCATAGCTAGACGGTACCATGAGGCCAGCATTGGCTTAGTTACTGACTCACTATTAAATTTGAGTATATATTTGATCTGCTTTTGAACATTAGTTATTTCTAACCTTTTAAAAAAGTAACTTTAATCCACTAGAATGAACTACTTCAGGTCAGCTTTCTTCAGGCCATTGAAACTGCTAGTCTATTTTAAGGTTTTGTATTAGGAGAACAGCATAATGCCAGTCTTGTTCAGGATAACTCTTGAAGCTCATATCTGACTTCAACTGAGACTTACATGTGAGCTGTCCTAAATTAAGACTTTGCTTTGCAAATATCAAAAGATACTGATTTATAATACGTTAAGGAAAAAAAAAATCTCACATTCATTTCAATCCCAGGGACAATCTATTAACTTTCAAAAGTATTTGTTTTGGATCCTTCACATTTGTAGAGAATATGTATCATTTTGTTTACAGGATGAAAGTGACATGGAGCAAGCTATGAATGAGATCAGACTTAGCTTTGAGAGCGCTCTTTTAGACCAAGCTCTGTCAGACAAACTTTACATTTCCTGTTGTAAATGGACATATTAAATGTGGTTTTAAGTTTTCGATAAATACTGTTCTTTTGTACCAAGCTCTGTCAAATGAATTTTGGGTTTCCTTTTGAGAAAGGACATATTAAGTGGATCTTTAAACTTTAGATGATCAAAAAATATCAAATGTGCACAACTCACTAGACACCTACATTTGTTTTTAGGTTCAATGGTAAATGGATGGGGTTCTGCGTCTGATGAGGACCGTAACTTTTCTAGTCATAGATCTAGTGTAGGTAGCTCCTCAGATGACTCGATCTTTACCAGCGGCAGTTTTGCACAAGCACTGGTTGCAGCAGCAGATAAAGCTGGGTTTAGGCTGGATGGAACCAGCCTGACAAGAACAGGTTTGTAGACTCAAAGTTGATGCTTTCTGCATGAAGGGTGTCTCTACCTATTCTCCTACTTTCAGTGAACTTGCGTCTCACACTTGTCTAACATGCATGGAATAAGGTGGATGGAGATATTTGTATCGGTATGTTTTAAATGAAACCTTCCTTGCATTACGTCTCGATTTTAGTGATTTGAAGTAGTGAATAGCTTTTAATCTGCACCTCCAGTCTGCTGCAGTTTCCCTCTGTGCTGACTTTGCTGTAGATTTATTGACGTATGCTCCGTTTAATATTTTGGTGAAGAGATCACTAATTCTACTGTTCTGTCTTTGTTGATTTCATTTTTTGCAAAATCTTCTCACAATCATTCACATTTCCAGTGATGTTTAAACTATTATCTCCATCCCTGCTCTTCTGTTGCATCTCTTCTTGCAAATGTATATTCTTCTGTGACATCTACCTAAGCATGAGGTGAATTGGTGTGCTTTTATTGTTAATAATGCAAACTGATTAAAGCCTTATTAATAGTTGATTTAAAAAATAATAAATTAATATATTTTACTTCAGTTGAATTTTAATTATGCCACTTGAATCTGCCAAGTTAAATGCAATACAGGCAAAGTGACTATTGCTTTTGAAAACAACTAGTCTTCTAAAATGAATGAATGAAAAGTAAACAAATCAGTTGATGTTTTTAAAACTCCATATGTTTTATTTCTAGCAAAATTATAAGCAAAAATGTTTTTTAAAATATTCTGGAAAAAAGAATGTGCTTGTATTTGCTTAGTCTAATCAAAATAGCAGAAATAACTAATTGTTTAAATCCACACATCTAATAGCAAAATATGAACTTGGGTCATATTTTTGTTATGCTTTTCTCAGCCAATTCATTGACAGTTTTTTACTGTTAGTCTGGTATCAAGTCTATCCTTCAGTAAAATGTGTACATTCATGAAAAGTGTCTCTACATGTTAGGGCTGATAACCACAGGCTTTCTGCATGCAATGACTTCATGGCAAACACTGTCTTTTAGGAATGTTAGAAATGAAGAAAAGAAGTGATGGCAAAGTCCTGTATTGCCAGCAAGCTACAGGGTGAACAGACAGATACAGTTTTACTCAAGCCAGTGGGACTTTTGCCACTAGGACCTAAGTCAGACGTAATCATTATTAAAAGATATTTATTTCAACATTAAAATTAGGTAAAACCCTTGCTTCCTTCTTACACTACCGGAAAATTGACTGAATAAATCTGTTTCATCATCAGACAAAAGCAAAGCAAAACAGAACAAAAATCGATGTAGACATTCACTCATCAACTATGGGCACATTTGGCCAAATTGTAATTTAAAATATCCTGTTTTGCTTGAAGAGTCCTCTTAACAGCCTTGAATGAAAGGAGGAAAACCTTCTCCTTTTTTTTTTGGTGGTGTTCTTGGCCTCAGTTAAAGCTACTGCAAAGATTCACCCAAAGTTAACGTCTCTTGTATGAAGCCATCAAGAAGTAGTTTCTGCCACAAACACACACATAACAAATAGACCCACAAACGCATAGACAGATTTAAATAAGTAGAGTTCCTTATTGTAGCTATGTAAATGGAAAGTACAAAGAAAGGATGAGAGCCCTTGTCAGTTATATTTTCCTAGCTTAATTAGGTCACAAATGCATTAAACTGAGGACTTGCATGTAATTCCTCAGATGGACTATTAGAGTTTAGGGTATCAAAACATAGCCAAAGGTTTTGGTAGAGACTTTATGATGATTACCTTCTTACTGTCTTAATGATCCATCAGGCAAAACAGAAACCAAAATACCCACATGTAAACAAACAGCCCTCCCATCTTTTTCTCACAAAACTCTCAGTGAATCGGAGTAACTCCCCCACGCTTACTGCAGTTTCATTATGATATGATACCTCCCAGGGTAGCAGGGATCGATCAGGCCTATTAATGACCTGCTGCACCACAGCAAAGCCCATATTGTGCAAAATGGTGTCTTGTAGTGGAAAAGCAGCAGTTTTACTTCTGTTCATTGCTCTGGAGGGAGTTTGAAGGTCCTGACTCTCCTCCTTTGCCATCTGGAGAGTTATTTACACCCATTCAGAAGAGTTATGAAATATTCTCATGGGTATGAAAGAAGTCCACCATGATAGCCTCACGTGGGTGTGTTTGATTGCCAAGCCTGAGAGGCACTGATAAATACAGGCACAGGGTGTCTCTCCTGCCAGGCACTTTGATTCCAGTTTCCAGAAGCCATTATGTGATTTGCTAAGAAGTTCAGACAGTTTTCCTTTTTAACACCCGTGGGAAATTAAATCAAGAATTAGTGGATTCCTCCTCATCTCCACTTACACACACTAAATCTGATAGAGAGAGTCTGACACTGCTCAGCAGTTCTTACTGGAAGGGCTGCATACAAATACAAAGTGTTCTAATCGGTTGTTAGGCACACTGAAAAATGTGTTTTGGAAGCCTGCACATCATTTGTGTTTGCCCCATGACAGATTTAGGTCAGTAGTATTTATTTCCCCTCATTTTCATGGAGGCATAAACCCCAGAATGTTTGGTGAATGTTACTTTTTCAAACCAACAGTCTGAATGAGCAATCAGATTTCCTTAGTCAAGAACAAAGTGCGAAGCCTCTTCCGTCCTGCACTCGCTAGTTGCACTTGCATGTCTCGAGTTTATTTTGGCATTGTGCAATGTGCTGTGAGCTAGGGGGGAACTTCAGGCTCATATCTGAATTTCTTTGAATTAGTGATCTTTTAAAATTTTTAAATGAAGTTTTAATATTTTTGCCTTTGTTCATCTGCTGGTTTATCCTTAGCTGTGAAACAAGGGTTTGATCTCTTGTCTTTGTCTGGCAGCAGCTGAGCCAGCTACAGAGGTTTATGTTTTCAGCCTTCACCCAAATGCTTATTACTGCCTTCTCCCAGCTCCAGAATTAGCTGCTTGGGTGGGCCTTCTGCAACCCATTTGATTTAAAATGGGGCAGGTTAGCCAAGGCATAGTGTTCATACTGTTTAAGTTCAATTTGGCTTATTTTGGTAGAGTTAGGGAATGTCTACATGAGGGCCTCAAATGTAACCCTCAGTGGCTGGAGGTGACATGGGACACAAGCTTGCCTAAGATCCATGTCCTCCTCATGGTGCACATCAGCCAGAAGGTAGAAGATCAAGCTTGAGACAGTCAGTAAATCTCCAAAGTCAAATGTTACTCTAACATGCGTGCATTCATGTGAAACAGAATGTTTAGGGAGGTTATGGGTATTTTCATGCACAAAGATTGCCCTCTGCACCGAGAATATTTCAAATTGTGTAGCAGGGAGCATATTACTGCTGAGCGGGCTTGTCTAGATCAGGTTATATGTGACAGCATGTTAGAAGTAAGCACATCTGTTGATGGGTTTTACTAGAAAACAATTCACAGCAGGGTAGACTCTGGTCTGAGTTAACCAGAACACAAAATTAGCTCCTAGCTAGCTTGGCTTCTGTCAACCAGAAAAATAGCAAAGATCAATTTTGCCACTTTCCATGAACTCTTACACCATTTTAGTCTACAGCAGCACTGAAAGAGAAGAAATTCTGAATGTCTTATAAGTTCTCCACTGCAGATAGGATTAAAACAAGTAAGAATTTTAAGTACCATTTCTAAACAAATTAAAACATTAACAACCTGAGATACTTGGTAAGAATAACATACAGAGTGAAGAAAGAAAGTAAACAACAGTGATCTTTACTTTTTATCAGTTATTATTGAACAATAAACCCAGTTAAGTTAACTAATATCAAAGTAAGAGGAAGCAAATATAGCAAATGAACCCTGCTTCTACAGTTCCTGCCATGATGCTTTTAGTGATCTGCTCCATAGAACAGCATCAAAGGTATTTTTTTAAAATAAAAATCATGTAGCTTGATTAGTGTGTGTGTGTGTATATTTATACACCTGAGTAATAAATTCAGTCAGAATTCTTTTTTTTTAAGACATAAAAGCATTGAAAATGAACAGGAAAATTTTAGCACTTAACTATAACCTCATTTTTATTTCTGGAGAAAAGAGAGTCTTTAAGTATACAAACCTACACTGCTACATAGCTTGCAAAATCAGTTATGTTTATCTCACTGGAGTTACTCCAGATATACAGTGCATATGGGAGCCCCTAAAATGAGAATCTGGCTCGGCAAACATGAAGGTGGAAGGCAGGAGGAGATAAATTTGATATGATTGCAGAACTGTTTTCCTTCCCTGCTCAAGGCTGAGGAGTTGTTATGACACATCTGTTCAGCACACAGAGCAGGTAGGAGTTACATGTCATACAGTAGTTTTATCACAACAGATGGAAGGATTTTAATTATAAAAGTTAAAGACAAAAGAATGCCAAGTTTCTCACTTCGCTTGTTGTGGCGTGTCTTAAAGCAGTTGTCATCAGTGGGTACCTCGAGGGGACACTTTCTTGCCTCTGAGATTTAGACCAGATTTAATGTTTTGGAACAGACAGTAATAGGACAGCCCATTTCAAGGCAATAACATATTTTCATCTGGTTTCTCCTTTTTTTTCTAGGCAAAGCATATCCTTCCTCTCAGAGACCTCGGCCAAGCAGTCCTTTTTCTACTGACAGCAACACCAGTGCAGCTGTCAATCAGAGTCAGAGGCCGAGGCCCACTAAAAAACACAAGGGAGGACGGTTGGACCAACCCCCCTTGCCTCATCGTAGAGAGGGAATAACAGACGGTAAGTGTTGTGGTGACGTCCCTGATGATAACTTGCAAGAAGCAGGTGTGCAGTGGGAGAACACAGAGCAATTTTTTATGGAATATACACGATGCTGAATTATTTGGTTTATGAAATAAGATCCCCAGGTTGCCATGTGAGCAATATTACAATGTGAGCAGCGCGGGGCTTGGCTAAGTAAGCCTTCAAGGAGACCTTAGTTTCAGCTCTGAACATCTCTTAGGTTTTCTCAGGTCTCAGTGTAATGACTGCATTGCAGACTGAGTTGACATTAAAAGATGGACTGTGAGTAATATTACATTAAATGAAAGCAGACACCACTGGCAGTAGCAGTATGCTATGAATGCCATGGAGAATCATACAGCAAGTCCCACAACACTGTTTGGTTTGTGCTGTTTTTGACAGCCATCCAATAGCAACAGCAACATGTGCCATGCTTCTCATGATCGTGCCTCATGTCTTGTCCATGCTGCTTCATTCCTGACTTCCACTGATCTCAGTGACTTTGTTTCCCTCTCTGACATCTCCACTTCTCTTTGATCGCTGCTTCCCATGAGACATGTCTGTTCTGCTCTTCTGATAACTAAGATCAGCTCAGTCTTCCATTATCTCTGTCTAGCCCCTCTTGAGATTGGCGAAAGATGCAATTGCAGCCTATTACTCTTTGAGGAGGACTTGATACTTCTCCTTCTTTTCTTCTGATCTCTGGCCTGGCCCCTGAAGACGTTGAAATGATTGGGGGGAGGGAGAAGTAGGCAAATGGAAAAACAGCATTAAAGGAACCACTAAGGATATCTGTAATGTTGGGCAGACAGAGAACGCGAACACTTTCCTCATGCTGACCTCTCTTTCAGTGTTCAAAGCAGGGCAGTTCTGAGAGCTAGACCATCACATCTGCCTCAGTAGCTCTCATAACACTCTCTGTACCATGGGAGTGAGTGTCATGCCAGTGAGTCTATCTCCTAATCTTAGTACATTTTGACAAATTTTCCTGTGTATGGAGAGGGTGTAAAAATTTACCCCCCCCAAACCTTTGGATTTTAGTATAAATATCCCCCTTTATTATAGTAAAAATAACTTGAGAATCATAGGGACTCATAAGGATCATCAAGTCCAACACCCTTCATTATCTTCTTTGGACAGGTAACACAATAGATTTTATAGAGAGTGTATTTATCTTGGTTTATTAAGAATGTGCTATTTATTGTTGTATGTACATGTGTTAAATATATTAACAGTTTACAAGGTGGCCTGTGGCCACTTAAACCACCAGAGCTCTCCTCTCTGTAATGTTTTCAGGTGTACAGATGCAAGTTTGCAATATGGTCTGACAGATTCTTTGTTTGTCACACCATAAAGGTGGAGAACAGATTCCAGAAGTGAAAGTCTTCACCAAAGGGGTTATCATTGCATCACATGCTTTATGGCTTATCCTCACTACCATATTTGGGGAAACAGCTTAAAGTAGTTTAGACTCCTGTCTCATGAGTTGGTTTAGACTTTAATGCCCTCCTCTTATGGACATATTCCAGAGGCCTCCCTGCTACACAGATCCATTACATACACGTGTCTATGAGAATAGTAACTGGAAATCGTGGGTGTTCCTTCTGGTGCTGGCAATACTCTTTCTGTAAATATGTTGTCACCCTTTCTGTATGGCACATCCCATCACCCTGAACTACGAGTCTGTTGGGCCGCAAATTCTGTGTACACGTGAGTTTCTAATGTACACAGTAAAATGTAATAATCCTTCTGCTTTTGAGTACCATTGCTATGGAAATGTTTAACAGCCACTTCAGTACCAGAAATTGAATGGGAATCCAGTTCAGGGTTTGAGACAGATGGAAGTGTGACTCCTTGAGGAGTGACTCCATCATAAATTCTGACTTTTTTTTTTAGTTAGTGAGAGATAAGATTTTAAGATTTTAACAGAGGACTCTCCTATTGTCTTGTATTTATTCTTTATAAAATGCTAATCTTATTGGATTTTCTTTCATATATTTCAGTCAGAATATCAATGATGCAATATTTCTTTAAACAGTCCACCTCTCGGATGCAGGCAGTAAACATAACAGCTTTCAGACACGATTAGCTTAAGTTGTCTGTTATAAACCTGGTCAAATTGCTTACTATATGTTCCAAAAATGTATAAAGTCCTGGAGTAACAGAAGATCCTTTCCTATCCTTTCTTACCACAGGAAGAAACACACACAAATGGTACAGTTTTTCAACTTTCGACTCTTGCTGCATATGAGTCATTAAAATGTAACAGCAAGTCTGAGTCATAGCTAAATTTGCAAAAGAACATTTGTCAATTAAGGAAGCTAAAGATCACTGCTGCCACCTGGGTGTATGTAAACAAACAGGATATAGGAACCTCTGGCATATAGAAATTAGAAGTCATAGAATCATGAAACCGCACACTGGTTTGGGTTGGAAGGGACCTCAAAGTCCATCAAGTTCCAACCCCCTGCCACAGGCAGAGACACCTTCCACTAGCCCAGGTTGCCCAAAGCCCCATCCAACCTGGCCAGAGAGGGAACAGCCACAGCTTCTCTGGGCAACAACTGGTAACTGGATGCTTTGTGTGGAAAGTTGTAATGAACTTTACAGAGAGAGGCAATAATACTATGCTTAAGCTATGATAAGAAAGAGCGAGTAGGAGAACCTGGGATAGATCCAGCAATTCTAAGCCCTAATCCAGGCCAGTGCATTCAGCCCTGGGCCACCCTGATTTCAGTGGGAAGCATCACTGTGCATTTTCTCAATGTTTTGAGATGTCTCAAATCCATTCCCTTACAACTGCTTCTCTTGAATTTGTCACATGAGAACATACTTGGTTTGTCAGTTGTCTTCAAATTCCCAATCTGGATGAGTTCTAGCATCCTGTGTTTAAGTCTCATCACATACTGGGTATCTGTCATTTTAAATTTTCGTTGACCAAGGAAGCTCCAGCCATGCCCTTTCTCTGCACTTTCTCATACACATCCTGAGCATTTCCTCCTTGTTAACTCTAACCACATGGGACATTGCAAAAGACCTAAGAAACTGCAATATTTAACGCATAGCACACAGATCCCAGAGTATGTAAGCGTATGAGGCTACAACTTCATGATTAGTTTTGACAGCAATCCACACAAATCCCCTACAAGCCTGCTTCTTCATTTTCTTTGGTCGCAGGTCAGAATCCTCTAGATACTAACTGCAGATTGTGTATTCATATTTGTCTTACTGCACAAGTTGGTTTTTAACTTTCACGTGCTAAAAAACCATGGAGAGACCAGCAGCTCCATAGAGGAAGGATGCCTTACGAATCCCACAGATGATTAAAAACTTCATTTTGAGCTCACAGTCCACAATAAAAAGCAAACAGGAGTCTTCTAGTCCTAGTTCAGTTTTATTCTCAATGAGTAATTTGTTTGCCTGGAAACAATGTTTTCACAAATTGCAAAACAGTGGAATCTGTCATACAGGTGGTGGCATAGTAACTGCGTGACTGAAGTTAAAATCTCTTCCTTAGCTAAGCATGACGTTTAAAAAACCCCAAAAACAAACCAAAGAGGAGACAGAAAGGAAACATGGTTAGGGGTTAAAAAGGAGGACTGGAAGACTTCTATTTGCTTTGCCACTGACTTGCTATTGTGTATTACAAATAAATATTTGCTAATGTAGATCACTGTAGATAAGATGCTTACCTTCTGATGATAGAAAATGGTTCAGAGCTTAATAAATGTCACAGTAATTATCACTCTTAGGAAACTAAATCACTGGCACAGGTAGAAAGAGATGTCCTTATACTTGCAGGTTCTGCAACTTCCTGCTTATGCCAGTAGTGAGAGCCTGTGCCAAGCTTGACTGGTTCCTGACTCATTTGGCCATTGCTCTGCCTTCTGGGATGTTCCCAGACGGAACATCCATCTGCCTCTTATCGAGCACCCTGATGTCCTACAGCTCCTCAATCATAGTCCCTCCATTATTAAATCAGTAAGGCCATCACCAATGCACTTCTGAATTGCCTTGTGGATTTAATAATCCTGCCATTAAAGGCTGCAAATGATAGTCTGGATGACATTCCACTGGTTTAGTAAGTTACTAACTCACTGCCGTTTTCCAGGTTTTTTACCTGGCACCTGAAGAATGATTATCAATACAGCGATAGGTGCTTTTTATTTTTATATATATATATATATACTTCCATTTAGACATGGATGTATGGTGATAATCAGTGATACCTCTCTGGGGATCCTCACTGAAAATCCTTCTATGTCACTAAATTTCTAGATTCAAAACTTCTCTGAAGTGATGGAATGACTTAACTTGCCTCTGTATTGGTAATGTCTACCTGTTAGGGACTGAGACTACTTACTTGTGTTTCCCTTTTACTAGCAGTTGAAATGCCAACTATTAACCATCATATGTATGCATACTTGCACATGTGAGAAGATGTTCACAGTCACATATGGACATGTTTAGGCTGGGAAGGGAGAGGACGTGCAAGACTGTTCTCTGTGGCACTGGAGGATGAAACTAATGACTCCAGATACATGGGGTCTTTATATATATATGCTCAGGCAAGGTAATAGAGCATATTTCTTAATTTACCTAAGGCAGAACATTTGCATTGAAGGACTTAAGTTGTAGAGCAAATAAAAAGACACGTTGCCAAGTGAGGCTCTCTTTCGGCTTTTTTTTTATTAAAAAGGAAAGGTAGGTGTTACTGTGATAATCAACCTGAGGAAAAAGATGAAAAAGCAAGCAGTTCAGTCAGGTGATGGTTGGCTAGAACTAGTAACTGTTCTTACAGATTTCTCAGACATGTCTAACACAGTTCAGTATGTCTGTTCTCAGGCTGAAGACAGCTTGTAGTAACTCCATAGGACCTGTAATTCTTCTAGAATTGTGTGAAGCTTCATTAGAAGAGAATTTTTATTTTTTTTTCATTTCAATTCATCCACTGGTCTAAGACACCCAAAGAACATTACAAACATAGTTTTACATTTCACTTCTATGCGTAAGGCAATCATAATGCCCATTTTGCAGTTGGATAAAAGCAAGAATCAGGTTAACAGTACATCAGCACCATGTCTACAGTAGTTCCAGGAGTTGCAGCTAGCTCTAGAACATTCAGGATGGTTTAAGGACAAACCTTTCCTTCTCAGTATCTAATTAATAACAATTGTTAGACAGGAAGTTCTGAAGAAGGGTGCTGTGTGTTAAGTTTAATAGGGCAATTATTTTTTTTCTTTCTGATACTACTTAAAAATTTGTTGATATTGAACGGTAAATATTTTATCTTGGAAAATTGAATTGTCAGTTGTCATGTTATGACTGTGTTTATTGGATTCAGTGCATCTCCATAAAGTACTTGTAAATCACAACTTCAGTAATCTCTATTTCAGATTGCATAAGCAGATGTCAGAGCGGTGGTTCTGTACATTAACTGGTTATGATCACAATAAAATCAATTATAAGAAATGCCATTTTGGAAGCCAACACTATAAAGCAATTTTAACATTGGCAAGCTCCCATACCCTCCTGCTTCCACCTACAGTAACTCAAGTATAGTCATTGTCATGAAAGGTCACATCTATATTCATAACTAAAAAATTTTCAAATAAATTAGTGCTGAACATAAAGCATGTGCCAAGCTCACTGACAGATTATTATAAGGCTATTCTAGCTAGAAGATAGGTATCTTAATCTGGGGTATAGCACTTCAGCTGTGAACAAGATACAGGAGCAACATCAGATACAACTTATTTCCCTTGTAGACACATATAACCCACACATCCTCATTTATCTATAAAAAGACAATGTTAACTGGAATGACATTTCAGCAACTTTGGAAGCATTTCTTCCCCACATATGAGGTATAGGTATCACCTCTAACAGCAAGAACATGAGAAAAAGTCTGTGTGGCATTATATAAAGCCGGATAACAGACTTTACAGTAAATTCCCTCCAAAGGCCTCCTCACCAATTTATAAAATCATTTCAGTTTCACAAGTTATAAGCATCAGACTTTCCCACAGGTAAAGCAGAGGTTTACTTTTCCATGCCTGTTATTGAGCTAAGTTCAATTCCTAAAAAAAAACCTTTACAACAGCCAGATTTAGTGTAAACTGACGTGTTTACATCAGTTGGTGAGACTGCACAGATTTGAGTTATGCATAGCCCAAATGCAGGACTGTCAACAAGTGATATACATATAAAACTCGTATCTGATGTGGGATAGCTTTCATTAGAATATTAAAGGTGATTCCCTTTTCCATTTTTGTTTGATTGTTTGTTTTAATAATCTGAGGCTTTTCTGGACTGTTTTAAGTCTGTCATATAGTTTACATGAAAATCTTACATTTAGAATTATAATTATCCAGTGTCTATAATACCTTGGGTCAAGGACTAACAAACAAAATGTACTTTTGCCTCCACAAATGTGATTAGAAGTTTGATCTTCAATTCTACAAGCATCTTAGTAGTCCAATTGATAAAGTTGAAAAGGACACAAGTTGTTAGAGACCAGGCAACCGTCTTTCAGTGTTCAGCTGAAACTGTATTTTGGTTGTTTATATTGGCAAGACTGATAAACTTCAGGGTGTTCATCCTCTTGTCTGTGAAGACAGTAGCTCTTGGGTGAACTTTCAAACAGTACTTGAAGAAAATACCCATTGTTTGGTAGTTCCATTTAAACATCCTGTTTTCATAGACGTGTTCATGCTTTTTCAATAACAGTAGGTTTTGTGGATTAATTTACCATTTTTTTTGTGGATTTTTATTCATTTGGATAAAGTTGTATATTTAGATTTTGAGTGTGAACCTCAACCTGAAAGTGTAGACCAAAAAAGGGGGTGATGAAGCAAGCCCCAGTATGATGGGGGCAAATGATCAACTGGCATAGATGAGTTTTTCATAGCCTTTCGTAAAAGAAGCCAGCTGGAGTATACCACCCACAAAAAAAATCTCACCCTTAAAAATGTAAGTCAGGGCTCAGAGCATATTGGGTTTTATGGAAGAAAGAACAAGCAACACAGTAGCCCGAGTAAAAAGTTAAAGGAAGTAAAAAAATGCATTTCTCATTTACATGAAATTTCCTCCTTTTAAAATCGGCAAACGAAGTGATTCATGCCATTTGCAAGGGACTTTTCTTTTCAGCATCAAATAGACCTTCTGTTTCAGCTTAAAAAAAATTAGTTCATCTAAATCTTATTCACGTTTTTTAGATCTTCCACCACCACCCGACCCGCCCCCTGGTCAGGGTTTAAGGCAGCAAATAGTCCCCGGCCAGCGCGGAGGCTCGGCAGAGAGGAAAGGAAGCTCTCTTGAGAGGCAGCATGCACCGAACATAGATGACACAAAGAGCTCCCTGGACCGTCAAGCTAGGACGTCACTAGAGTGGCAGCGGCAAACCCAGGAGTGGATAAGCTCTACAGACCGCCAAGAGGATTTCAGGAAAGCCCAACACAAACAAGCCTTCGGATCAGGTGTGTGTGCGCTGCACCAGCCGAGGCAATGCAGATGGCTTCTTGCCACTCCTCAGCTGAGGGTTTCTGCTCCTATCAGGAATTTAGGATCACCACATGCCCCTCCATACCAGCACTGATGAGGCTCAGACTGGACAGTAGGAGAAGGCGAAGCAAAATAACAGCTTATGATCCGAGTTTTTTCCCCTCCTGCAATAAAGAGATCTCATTAGCACCTGACTCGGTGCATTCTTTACAGTGTTTTTGGCAATTAATAATGTGATCATGCAGAGAAGTGGAAAAGAACAGGAGCGGTTTGAGTCAGGCAGGAAAGGAGAAACAGATTTTTAGAGTATTTTCTGTTAGGTGTGTTTATTTATACATACAGATCCATATTTTCTAGTTCTTTCAACCTTCTACATTGTAAGCAGTTGTTTTTGCATGTCTGCAAGAAGGCTGATCTTTCTGAGCTACTGACGTTCCTTCCAGCCACATTTAAAACACTGTCTTCCCCTTATTCAAGGATATAACAAAGCAACATTCATCTCTTAGTCCCAGCAAGATGATAGTGCAGGTTCTCACCTTTATACGGGATCTGCTCATTGATGAGTGCTGACTTATCTCCTGGATGGATTTCAAGTCAGCAAAAATGTGTGCGAGAGGCGGTGTTGAGCTGGAGATGTAGTTCTACAATATTTGAGGATTCCTTCTGTCAGCCTGACCTCAAACAAAAGCTGCTGTTTCAGGTTGCCTTACTTAGGGTATTTTCTTTAACACCTAATCATGTGTTATCCCAGTCCCAATTACAGTGATAAAAGAGGACAATTAAGATGATTAAAAAAAACCCCGAAATTATACTGTTCGTGGGGCTTTCCGTAGGGCTACACTTCTTCAAGTATGTATGTAGCGCCCACAGTAATACTAGAGGTACTCATCTGTATTTTTCTTGATTTTATTCAACTGCTAATGCTCCTTGTTAATACAGTGCACTAATATCAATGGCGTTCAGAAAAAAAAAATAGTAATATGCAGGCAAACCTGTTATGGGGCCAGGATTTACTGAATAAAGTCCTCCTAGTAAATATTACTACCCATATTTAAATGTTTTAAATACAACATATATGAAATATAACAATAACGGTACTCTTAAAAATCCCTAATCCTTCAGCTGCATAAATGAGTGGTTGCTCATGTTGTGAAACACTGATGTGAAGTCTCAGTTTAAAAATAATGTGTGAAACTCATGCTACTTGATGAAATGGCAATTTTAAATACAACATACAAGAGGTACAAACACATAGGAAATATCCAATATGCATCTTATTTCTTTGTAAATTATTATTAAGGATGCTTCTCTGACCTGGTTAGCAAGAACTTCCCTCCTTTTCCTCTGTTTCGTAAGTGTACAAATAGAAGTTGTTATTCTGTGATACAAAGGGTATACTGTAGTATATTTTCCATCCTGCATGACTTGTGTTTGTTCTTAAATGAGAAGAACTTGATCTTGACACTTCTAGTATCTTGACACTACCTGAGAATTGAATTTAGGGCTGGAGTGATTACAGACATCTTGTTCTTGTCGAATTCAGGATGAACAGAGCACTTGCATATATCATTTACTTGTGGCCAAGGATTCCTCTAGGAGATGTTATGGTTTTACCCTGGTGCAAGGGATTCATAAAGTTTGTGGACAAGGTGACCTGCAGCTTCATTTCTGTCTGTCTGCCTTCCTGTCCCAGTTTCTTGTGCTACAGCTTTCTTGGTCTGTATTCTTTTCTCTTGTAGATTGAATAAAGGCTACTCTTGTATGTGATGCTTGTTTATATTAGGAAATTTTGGGGGTTAATATTAATTATGTTTCTTCCCTTTTCCTTCATTAATGACAAAGATATCTGGAAATCTATTCTGTCCTGTTTTTCAATATAGTTCAAGAAGGAGTAGTTATTATTAGCTGTCAGCTTCCAGAAAATAGCTATTTTGCAGCTTAGGGGGCTCCATTCAGACATTACCAAGCTGTGAGTGAAATCTGAAAGCAAGACCTTCCATTTGAAGTTGCATAGAATGAATGTACCTGATTCTAGCTAGAACTGTGTTTCCACTGGTTGCTTTCAGTATAAAAAGGATCACGGAGTTCCTGCCAAGAGCTTCATAGTGGAGCTGCAGTTACAGCACATCAGATACGACATTCCTAGCTACCTCTCTAAAGAAAGTAGTGCTAGATCAAGTTACAATAGTTTTTATAATATTAAAAGCCATTTAGTTATCTTACGGGGTATAGAAACATCGTTGCGCACGTATGTCCAGACTTCACAGGGGCTAGAACTGTGTCTTCAAATTAAAGGCTTGGTGTTTCAAAGCAAAAGGCCCAGGCACAGCCTCCACACATTCTTTGCAGGCCTGGGACATGGGGCACTGTTTTGAGTGTTTAATAAATGTGATCCCATACTAGGGACTTGAAACAACTACATTTCATGTGCTGGAGTGTTGTGAAAAACTTAGCCTTTATTTTATGTCACAATTGCTTATTTTATGGATTGCATTTATTTCGGAGAGCACAAGAGATAATTTAACACACCATATGCTCTATAATGATAATGTACTTTATATTTATTCATGGTCATTTTTTCTAGATATTTCATTGAACACGAAGGAGGCCTTATCCTTAGTCCACAAACTAGAAAAACAAATCAATTGACCATATATGTCATCTTCAAACTCTTTTGCAGTGCTAGTGCCTTTTCTTTCCATCCCTTAAAAATGTATCCAGCTTTCTGCTAAACTGATTTATGCTGCTTGCTTTATTGCTGCCTTAATGCAAGCTGTTCCATATTTTAGTCAACCTTTGGAAACCAGGTTTGCATCTGATTCTATTGTTAGGGCTTGATATATAAAGGACAGGTAACATAATTTAGGAGGCTAAGGCTGTTAAATGCCATTTTACAATGTCTTTTAAGCATTGCTTTATACTTCAGCAAGGACAGCAAGTGGTCATAGCACAAAGCACTATACCTTTACATGCTGCTACTCAAATATTCTTGTCCCTTGGGCAGGGCCAGAGGGAGATACTTTGGCAGAGAAAGAAGTCCGCTTCCTGCCCTCTTCTGCAACAGATTCACCTTAAACAGATTCTGTCCAAAAGCAGATCACACAGGGAATTCTTGTGTCCTACTCACTGGTGGCAGTAGGTACAAAGAATGGAATCCATGGTTTCTTCCACAAATTTGTTCTCATTTAGCATTTCCCTAGTTGTGCCTCTGCTGCAGCCTTTGCTAAGGCTTCAAGATTGTGAATAAAAGCATTTTTATCTCCTCTTTCTTTCTAACCATGCCCCCCTATTTCCTTCTGAGTGCCTGCCTTCTATCAAAGAAAGTCAGTTTCTCCTCATTACATTGTTTACAAGTGAAGACAGTGGGAAAGGGAAAATTAAAACCAAACCAAACCAAAACAAAAAAACCCAACAAACCAACCCCAAGCTCTTTCAGCCCAGATTCACTTTAAAAAATACAAGATTCAAGCAGGAGATAACCCATTGATTTCAGAAGGCGCAATGCCTGTGTTTGAGGTTAAGCATATATACTCACATTCTTAGTTTCTTTCTTTGGCTTCTAAGACAGCAAAAGGGGATCACACACAGCAAAGAAAATATTCCTTCTACTTCAGTGTTAAATCAGTGCTGCTATTTTGCTTCTTAGCTTTAGGATTATTACAATGTTATCGCCTGCAAGCTCTAATAAGATGTGATGTCTTGTTTTACTTCATGCTATGTGAAGACATGCAGTCCTATGCTTTATTAAGTATTAATCCTGCTCTAGCAAGCAGTTCATTATTACAGGTCTTCACAAAGGAAGAGGCCAATAATGGAGCACGAAACAAGCTGCAGGAAGATTTACTCACCCCAAATATTACAACTATTATTATTGTGGATAATATAATATTTTCCAATGTGAGTCATAACCAGTTTAAAAAAATCTTCAGTGTACTTTGCATCATTACAAATTTCTGAGCTGCTGGAAGATAATTAAATTAACCGATATTCAAGTTCTTTAGCTAAATTGATTGAGGTAATGTTGCCATAATTTCAGCAAAAGAAAAGCAAGAAGCACATTCATGTAGCCTTGAAGCAAAAAATTTAATCGTAGCTGTATTGTTTTGGACATTGCATGTGCATCTATTTTTATTAAAGTATCTGTAATTCATAATCTATTACTTCATAACGAATCAAGATTTTTTATAATTAGTACAAACTAATGTATGACTTTACAAACCCAGAGTAAATTCACAGCGGTTTCTTTGTCTGTAGGACACAACACTGAGTTGTGTATTTTCCTAGGTTAAATTGTCGTGCTATAAAGCAAGACAAAAGACATATATCTGAGGGCAGGAATGAATATGGCGTCCGTGTTAGAACACCTCGTTAACTCCATGTTATAAATATATATATATATATTAATTTTGTTTTGCTTTGCTTTTCTAGAAGAGGCACTTGTACCATATAGCAAACCCAACTTCCCATCCCCTGGTGGCCACAGCTCTTCAGGAACAGCTTCTTCTAAAGGATCGACTGGACCTAGAAAAGGTGAAGTCTTGCGAGGAGGTCACCAACGCAATGCCAGTGACCTTCTCGATGTAGGCTATGTGGGATCAAACAGTCAAGGACAGTTTACTGGTGAATTATGTAAGTTTATCTCTAGTTACAGTTCAAACTCTCAAGTAGACAAAAAGAGAAAAAAAAAATAAATGTGTTGTGAAGAGAGGAGGAAATTTAGTGTGAGAGTCAGATAAAATTTTACACAGATCTTTTTGACTTTTGAGGTGTTTTCCCTACAATGACAAACTAATGAAATTCTTCTGTTATTTGGTTTGGACCACTTCAAATCTGTGTAAGCCACACCAACATTTTCTACATAGTACGTCTTTCAGTGTGCAATGCTAGTGAAACACTGGAAAGGTGAAAAGAAATGTTACTGATTTAGAATTTTCTTGGCAAACTGCAGCGTGATCATCTTGGAAATGCCATTGGCAGTTTTTCTCAGAGGAGGGAATGAAAAGGCTGCTGAATTTGTTGTTTATGGTGGCAAGCTTGTGATGCTTTCTCCGTTGTTTTCTGTTGCTTGATGAGAAGTATTTTGCACTTTTTGACCTTAGATGGAGTTCCTCCTTTTTTCAACTGTATAGCCTAGTTTTTCATTTGTATATCCCAACTCTTTCCTCAACTTCCCAGGCCTGGTGGAATTATTTTCCAAACTTTTTTCTATTATCACTCAGAATCTGTTAAACCTTGCATAAAACCATGTTACTACTCTGTATGTGAGGGTAGTACTGGATGCCAAAAGGGTTGACTCTGTTGTTTGATAGTCGTACATCAATACCCCAGCTACCTTGGACGTACTGGTATCTTTGCTCGTACAAGCAATGTAGCTGTTGGCACATCTGCCTCCTATTTGCTGTGGTCAAACCCTCAATACATGCTGACAGTTGCTGGCCCATTGCTTGTAGGAGAGATAATGGTGACACACAATCCCTGATATGTGCTATCTCAGTTATGGTGTTGGTAAGTGCTGAATTTTAGCATCCATCGCTTTTCAACTTAGAAACTCTTCTCCTAAGATATTGAATGTTCTTCCTGTGCTGCGGTAGTATTGCCATAGGCTTTGTTTTGCGGGGGGTTTTTTTTCCCCTCCTTATTACAACCTCTTTCTCTCTCTTTGTTTCTCTCTATAGAGTAGTTGAGAAGACACATTGCAAGCTGCTCTGATGGACCATCAGGTCTGAACTCATGGAAGTGATGACACTAAACAGTGCAATGAACATTTTCTTTATTTATGTACTATTAAAAGAACTGTAAATGCAATGTAAAGACACACAGCCACACATATCCCACAGATACTTTACTTGTGTTCTTCTCTTTAATACACCATCCACCTTAAACTATTCCTTGTCAGGAGTATATAGAAAAGAAAGAAAAAAAAAAATCACCCTCCAGAATGAAAAGGATTTCCTTCTGTATATAATTTCTTTTGTTGCATTGCTATGCAAGCTCACCTTCTTTTTAGCTATGTTCATATTCATGTCTGTTTTTATTGGTCTGTTGTACTATATGTGAATTAATAGGCTGTGGTGCCATATATTAACTTTTAATTGTGTAACTTTTATGTTTAAAGTTTGCACTGCAATTTTATTTGGTGATAAGCACAAAACTCTACTCCTCATGACATGAAGAAAAAAAGAGACTGAATGTGTGAAGAAGGTTTACGTACTGTAAGCTACTTTGGATCATGCTGGATGTAAAGGAGTATGTTAGGTGGTTTTCCTTTGGGGTGTAGAAATGAGAAAGTGACAGGCAAAACTGATGTCGGTGAAGACATTAGAGACAGATTTAGATCTTTTAAAAGCAAGCAACATAGTTGCTCTTCCTATTTAAGAAAGGGTCAGAAGTTGGAAGTGTGAGATTAAAGAGTGAATATGAAAATTAAAGGTAGCATGAGATGGCCTAGACCCTTTCACTAGAGTGATGCCCTTAGTATCTGTTTTTAGCCATCCCGTGCCACTAAGTAAAGGGGAAGAAAAACAAACCTTACTACAAACAAAAGAACTTAAGGTGTTTCACTAAAGCTGTTTTTATATTGCAGTTTTAAAAGAATTATTACCATTAATTTCTCCAACCCAAAAATATCAGATGGAGACTTCCCTGGAGAAACAAACAGTATAAACTCAAGGAATACTTAGTAAGTAGTTAAGGATGTGATTTATTATTAAGACATATTCAGGCTGCTTCCAAAATTTTGAAATGTCAGAGTACCTTATTTCATCTTTCCAATACATGTACAGAACAATAGATAGAGCTGCACCACTGAAATTCATGACGTTAATTGTTTTGATGCAGTCTAAACAAAAGTTTGTGTTCTCCTACCTGAAGTCTGCGAGAGCTGAAGCTGGATCCACTAAATTTGTAGTAAAATGTTTAGTGTTTGGAAGGAAAGCAATGGTCAAATTATTTTCAGCTTGCATTAAGTACATTCCTGGCAATACGATACATCCAAAAAGTTGGATATAAGCAAAGAAAATCTTTGACCTGTGTTTTAGTGAGTGGCTTCAAACCTTACTATGATAAGGAAATAACGCATGTTTATACACTTTTTGAATAAACCAAACTCTGTAAGTGGACATTAATGACAGCATCCTGTCTCTTCATTAGTTTTCATGACTTTGTTCAAATCTTCTGTACCTCTCAAATCTCAGTGAGTAAATTGTCAAACGTTTCTTAGAATATTGTATGTGGATAGCCCACTCATTTGATGCTTAATTTAAATATTGCATCCTACAGCTTCTTCTTTCTGTTAGCTATCTGACCATGAACACAAGTTTCCATTTGAATACCCTTTTCATATAACCAGTCTATGTTGTTTTATATATTGCCTTGGAGCTCACCAGTATTAAAAACACTTTTAGTAATGACAGAATTTTAGAGAAGTAAATTACAATGCTAAATATGTGTTGCTTTTCATTTCATTAACTTGTTCCATGATAAGATAAAACACTACAGCCATCGATTCTAACTCAGCACTATTGAATATTTAAAACAAAAAAGGAGAAAAAGAAAAAAAAAAAAGCTAGTTAACTTCTTTAAGGTCAAGACTGTTATTTAGCAGGTTGCAAACCAAAAAAGTTGAGAAAAACCTGTATGCGTTTATTGATATATGTGACCAATGAATATATGTCATTTTCCTGCTTGTTAAACCATTATAGTCAAACCCACAACTTAAAAATGTGTAAAAATGTTCAAGCAAGATAAAGAAGGTGTCGTATTCACATATGGATGTTTTATATTTTAGTATTACCATACAAAGAGAAGACTATTCAGAGTACAATTCAAATTTCGTTCTCTGGAAAGTGTTCAAGTCAGTCACCAGTAGATTTTCTTTCCCTTTTAATGCAAAAGCTTGTGCTGAGCTTTGGTGGAACACCTTACTCGCTATATGCTAATTGAAATTCAGTATCATTAGACGTTGACAAAGCCATCCCAATTCCTTTCAAATACGTGTTTTATCTCTTCCACTGGAAAGTAAATGTGTGTCAGTATTAAAGCTGTGCAGTACCATGATATTCACTAACTTGTCCATCTGCTTCTGTACATTTTTGTTCATTAATAATTTGCTTACAATATTACATAAGATGTTGTTGTGTATCACGAAGTGTCTCCATTATCTTACAGGTGATGTCTCTTCTTCTTTTTTCTCTCTCTCTTTTCTATACAGTGTACTTCCAATGAACCACAGTACATATTTTTTAAAATGCCATTTAATTTACTATTTTAAAAGAAGTATTCTTCTTTTTTAAAAAAGAAAAAATTGAAAACATTTATTGTGAATAATGTGTTTAAAGAAAAGGGATGTTGTGGCAGCACTTAGAATTGTTTTTTAATTTGTTTTTTTTTTTTAAAAAGAACCCTGTTTATTGGCTACAGTTTGTTCACGAAAAAGTATGACCTCTTAATGTGTTTCATTGGTATTGTTAGTGCAGCAAAGTTTAATTGGCATAAAAAGTTGGTTAATAGTATGTTGAAGTGTGTATTGTATATTTACTGGGGAAAAAATAAAACATATTCACATTTCAAATCTATGTTAAAAGACCTTGAGTAAGGAGTCAATATGTGAAAACCCGATCTGGGAAAAACAGGCAATAATAACATAGACTGAGCTATAATCATCACTGTCCACTTACAGGTAGCAAGGAACATTTTGTGCACTGGTTTTTGAAGGGAGCCAAGAGCTGTCTTATAAATACATCAGTGGCAAACATTGCCCGTCGTCAGGATTTCTGTCTATATTGGGAATAGCTGTACCAATGCAATTGCACTGCTACAGCTATTCTGGCGGTACATAGTCCCTTTGTAGGCATACTATCTCAATGCACAGTAAGGACCGCAAGTGCCAGTTCACTTTGCATAAAGCCCGTAAAGTAGTGGACGTGAAAAACCTGTGTTGAGTGGGTCTGAACCCTCCATCTTAGGGTTTTGTACTGGTGGAGCTACTGCCAGCCCCGTACAGAATATCCTCAGAACCTACAAATAGATGCCAAGTCCATTTTTCTCAATCTTTGCATTGAATACGTCCTCAATTTTAAATGCAGGAGGGATAAAGACCAAACGATAATTTGATACATGTGCTTCAGTGGTGTATTGCTGTATGGGCAGCCATTTCAGTGATGCAAACAACAGACATTTCTTTTTTTGTTTCTCAAGCCCTTAACCAAGTCGGTAAACGTTTTGAATGGCATTTAGTTGTCACCTGCAGTACAACCAAAACGCCATTCCTTGGGAAAAGTACAAAAGGAACATGTGTTTTATGTATGTTTATTTAACTGTAAACCAGCAGAAAACATGGCTGTTTGAAAGAGTGATATACTGGTTTAATGCTTGACTCAGCCCATACGTTGCTAGTCAGGAGAAAAGGTGTGTACTAAGGCTGAGAAAGAGTCCTCACAACTGGCAGAGGAAAGGTAATTGGGTTGGGGGAGATTCTGGCAGGAATTTTTTATTAAAAAAAAAAAAAAAAGAAATGCAGACAGCATTGGCTTTTCTATGGTTTATGCAGTTTGTTTTTTTTAATGATTAATGGTCTTTTTGAAACTTAGTAGGGGAAGGGAAAAAAGTTGGCCGCCTTTTGTAAAGATTTGGGGGGACTTGTTTGCTGGGAGAGGGAGAATTTTTTTTTATTTCATTTTTATATTTTTAAGTCATGTTTTGTGTTCCATCTATCTGGAACACATTAGCTAAAATAAATTATTTTTTAAAATCATGTGGGCAACGGACAATTCATTTAGGAGGTATATTGAAATAGCAGGAAAGATGGAAAAGCGTAATACTAAAAATAGAACACATTAGCATCAGGCACTTGGCCCTAGTATCAGCCAAGTCCACCACAGTTTACTGTGTCATTCTGAACCATTGATAATACGTATATACTTCATTGCCTTCGGTTTCCATACCCAAATAAAGTACCCAATGTCCATAGGAGGCCTAGATCCTCAGGACACCAGATTTGTTACTTTATTTTAAAATCTGTGTTTAACCCAATCTGGTGGGACTGGAGCATGCTCCAGATGTATAAGCCCACAGCCCTGGCTGCTGGCAGCCCAGCAGTCTCCAGCCAAGATGGACACATAGCTTCAGGCTTAGTGGGTTTCAGTGGATCCCTTTGCTAGGCACCTTATCAGGCATCACCTACATAGAGGTAGGGTACTTCACCAGGGATGGTGTTTTTCAAGGCAGGGAACATCTCTGATGAGTTAGGCACTGTGGCAGTTCACATAAGGCATGTTTCATGTTTTGAGACCACCCTCCCCAGTCCTTGTCTTGGTGCTGTCCTGCTGTCCTCTGTGTACTCTGTGCTGCTGCTGTCCCCTGAATCTGGGTGCCTGGCATGGCAGGGCAGGAGAGAAGTGCAGTGGTGCTGGGGGCAGGAGGGGCACTGCATGCACTGAGTGGCTGGATACATTCTCTGTCAGTTGAGAGGAGCACTGGTCCCAAATATGAGGAAAGGCTGAGAGAGCTGGGGCTGCTCAGCCTGGAGAAAAGAAGACTGAGGGGGGACCTAATCAATGTTTATAAATATCTTCAGTATGGGGTGCAGGGGTAATTGGCCTGCCCCTTTTCTTTGGTCAGTGGAGACAGGACAAGGGGCAATGGCTGCAAATTGGAGCACAGAAGTTCTGCACCAACATGCGGAGGAAATTTTTCACAGTGAGGGTGACAGAGCCCTGGGACAGGCTGCCCAGGGGGGTGGTGGAGTCTCCTTCTCTGGAGATATTCAAGACCCGTCTGGATGCCTATCTATGTAATATGAGATAGGGAGCCTGCTTTGGCAGGGGGGTTGGACCCAATGATCTCTTGAGGTCCCTTCCAACCCCTAAGATTCTGTGATTCTGTGATCTGCTCTGCTCATTCCCTTCTGTTTCAGATTGACCTCTTGCTCTGCCAAACAGCTCCACCACCTAAAATAATGGGGGTGACTTCGAGACGTCTCATGGGACCTAGAGGAGATGTAAGGCCATGCCTACATGCTGTTAATGTGTAGTGGGGACTTGGAGAGAGCTGGCTCTGAGCAATAGTGTTGCTGTGAGGACTAGATTGCTCTGTAGCCTGTACAGCTGCATAGCTACATCCAGGAAGACCCCAGCAGAAAACAAGTTCCTAGAGTGCAGCTCAGCATTGCAGCCTTTCCTCTGGCATGTGTCTGTCACAGACCATCGTGAGTTTGATGCAGGCTCCTCACCACATCCTGAGGACTGAAATCGCTTGTGTTGGCGTTTAGGGAAATGAGGTTATTCCTCTCTCTGAAGAAGCATGGAACAGCTCCCCCCTCCTCCCCCCCCCCCCGCGCCCCTGCCTCCAAAAACCAAAGAATCCCCAAACCTACCATTTACGTACAAACCTTTTAAAACGAACCTCAGAAATCCTAGAAAAGAAAATATTTCAGATTTACTTGCTTGGGGATTCCCCGCCCCTTTTCTTGGTATTTTGTCTTAGCTAACATTGATATGATCTCTTCATGGTTTTTTTCAGAGCTGCCACACTCCCCCTCTACCCCTTCTGTTCTCCAGCCCTTATCTTTCAGCTGTAAAGAAGTTATGGTAGAGAATAATTACATTTGTGTACTTCCTGCATCACAACTTTCAACAAGGTGCGCAGTTGCATTCTGTTCAATTCCTCAAAGTCAGGTGGGAATGAAATGCTTGTTGGTGGTTTGTTTTGGGTTTTTTTTTTCCTAAAAAGGCCTGCTGCTGTTGGTGCCGATATTTGCTCCCCATTTGTGCTCATCAGCGCATCTTTTCCCTTCAAGGATGCCATTAGTAATTCTCCTTGGCATTCAAAAGCAGGAATCCATTGTGCACCACTTGGAGAGCCACTCGGATGCAGGTAAAGAATATAACAGCTTGAGCAAGTGCTAATTAGAACCAATTAAACTTAATTGACCTCCTTTGGCAGTAACAAGCGTAATAGAACTTGCTCTGTCCTTGCAAAATGGAGATCTCGCCTCCGAGCTAAGAGCAGAGCAGGGCTTCACGCCTCAGCCTGTAGAAATTACGTGACTGTGAGGGCCAGGAAGCCGTTCACTCCAATCTCTGCCATGGCTCAGCTCTCCTGTTCCAGGGCAGTGCAATCAAAGTGAGGTTTCCGGTTCAGTCCGGTTAAACCCCTAACTTTTACAGAGCAAATGAGCATCCCAAGATACCCATGCTAATCTCTAGGAATGAGTCGGCAGAAAAATACGCCTCTTTTATAGGTAAGTAATGGTGTGAGCATAAAAATAAAGAAGGGAAAAAAAAAAAAAGAAGGAAAAAATAAAGGCAGTTGTAGGCCTGGGAGCTGGGAATGGTGCCGGTGCTCAGAGGCTGTGGCAATCCTCAGCAGCAGGTGTCAGCTCTGGTGTGCCCTCCTCTTGCCCACATTGGCGCCTGGGCTGGGGAAGCGATCTGCTTCCCAGATAGCACGGCCCCCCACTGCACCTCGTAATGAGGTTGCCTTCTGCAAACTTCTGCTTGAGAAAGGGGTGCTGGGATCCATCCATGTGAGGTTCATGGGGCTGGGGTGCGGAAACTGCCTGTGCACCCACAGCAGCTGATTTGGAAGTAGCCAGAGGGTTCAAAATAAAAGGGGAGAGAGAGAGAGGGGAGGTATGAAGGGTAAGGAATGCATTGCTGTATGAATTCAAAAGTGGGGGCTAAACTACAGGTCCCTGTGAGAAGCTGAAAAGCCATTTTTATCAATAAATCCAAATGGATCCGCTCTCAACGCTGGTGGGTTGCTGATTTTTTCCTTGGCAGGAGCTGAACACAGCTGGTTTTGCTGCTAACTTGGCCTTACTATGAACAGCAATAAAGGTGTTAGTCAGGTGCGAACTTTGATGTGACCAATAACATCACTCTCCCTTCAGGGAAATGTTCTTGTGCTGGCTTGTTAATGAATTTTTTTCCTAATGAGTATCATTAAAAACCCTTTGATTAGCTATTTGTGTGAATGCCCTTCCTTTTTCCTCTTAAACTGCCACTCACACCGGCGGCAGCAGGATCTGCCTGAGGCCGAAAGCGTGCAGCTGTATGCCTTACCTCATGGATGCAGGTCTGAGGAAATCAGAAATAAGAAAGACAGAGAGAAAAGAAAAAGGCAAAAAAAGGACCTCACAGAGGAGATGAAGTTGCTTTCCACATGTGCACAACCTGAGCAGGCGGCAGCATTCAGATGAGAACATCATTAGGGGAAATGAAGAGCAATAGGCAGCGATGGTGAAGCATGTAACAATAATTTCCATACACCTCGAGTACCAACGGGCAAAGAAACAAATAAAGCTATAACCCAGGGAAAGGGAATGCCAGAGAATAAATGGACCGCAACAAGCAAACAAAAAATGCCGTGTCATAAAATGTAGCAAAAAACCCTTGGAAAACAAAATTAAAAGCAAAACAAGGCATTTCACATCCCAGGCCCCTTAATGAGATATTGATGGCATAGAAATTGCCTACTTCTATGCAAGACAAAAGGAAGCCCGAGAAACACAAAAACAATTAGGAAGCAGATTTGGCTATCTGAAGTTTAATAGAAAGAGATGTGGCATAGCAGAGCAAAATTAATCACCAATTGCCTGAAACACTTTCTTCTCCTGAGCTACTGCAGAGCTGTGCCCCCCCCCCCTCACCATCTTAAAATGACAGGCACCGAATCCAGTCTGTATGCAAAATAAATCTCTGCCTACTGTTCCTTCCCAGGTCCCCTAAATCTCTTGCTGAATTGCAGATACTGATAGACAGAGCTTGTGCACTTACTCTGGTGTCACAGCCCTCAAACTGGCTTCAGCCTACCCACCCCCTTCTCCCTGCTCCTCCTTTTCCCCATCAGGCACACGCTTCATTTACATGTTTTCTACCCTGTTGTTAGGCATATAATGAGGCTTTTCTATTTTTGTCCTTCTGTGCCCAGAAAGCTGTCTTAGACACATCACGCTTTGAGACATATACAGCTTTGCTTTTATGCTTCATCCACGCAGACTATGAGGTTTAAGTTTAAATTGGGTCACTGGGTGCCTTCAGAGCATTTGTGAGTAAGGGAGAGCCATTGATGGGTCTGGGTCTGAGTGTCACAGCCCTGTTGGCAGGGCCTGAGAGACTTGGGGGGAATGATTGGGGTTGCAGAAGTACTCAAGCTCGGTGTCAGAGCCTGTGCCACCCAGTCGGTGTGTCTGTGTTAACAGCAGCAGAGGAATGTAACCTTAAAAACATCTGAAACAGTAACTCGAAACAGTAACAAGCGGAGAGTAAATCTGGGGTATGGTGGAAGCTGTGGTAAGGCGTTTGCCTTTTCTTTCATCAAAATGAAATATTATGGTTTCCCGGGTAATCTCTGCAGTGTGGCAGCAGATTTTTGCCCATCAAAAGACTGCCTCTCTGCTCAGAGTACCTTAGCGCCATGGGACATCGAAACACTCGCTGATTTTCTGCACATGAATGCTTGAGTACGCAAAAGCCTGTTTCCAAGGATGGGGCTTTGAATTTCCTTCCATCGTGGCCCATGTGAGCTTTGATCTCCTGGGAGTTACCCAAATCCCAAGTGTTTCTGCAAGTACTCATTGCTAATTAAGACTATTCAAAGAACCCTTTCCATCATTTCATATTCTTTACTGTCTTGTGCAGGCCCATGAATGAGAATACCTACCAATTTCAGCTTTTGGTTGCTGTTCCGCTATGCCTCTGATTTCACTGAGGGTTTTCAGAGTCATGGTTTTCATGTCAGTTAATTAGAAACTAATGGTAAAACTACTAATCTGACATCCGGTAAGTACCCTTGCACTTTGGCTGAGGGAAAACCTTTTGGTACTTGTGCAGCTATATATTTTTTAATGACTTGGATCACAGAGTTAGAGTGTGTTTTGTAATAGTCCCAGTAAAGCTGCCTGGGTGAAGAAACTTCGCTTTGAAGCTGAGTTGTTCTGATCAGAAGCTCCTGTTTGGACTAATACATGGACTTTTCTGGGACAAGTAAAACTTACATGCCTTTCTAGCAGTAGCAGCACTGTTTAAAAAAAAACCCAACAAAACAACAAACAAACACAAAACCCACAAACTTAGCCAGGTAAACTCAGGGTATTTTTCTGAGCACTTGGGGGTTTCCTCTGCTTCGGTCTCTGCTTGGCATTAGCCAGGAAATACTTGGTGCAGGGATGGGTTTGTGCCTGCTGACATCCCTGGCACCACTCATCTCACTGGTCACACTCAGAGCTGGAGCGGCCACAGGAGTTGAGTGCAAGGAGGAGAATATGTAGTTTTCCGAGGGAAGACTAAGATGACATACAGTATATCAACAAAAGTTTTCATGACAAAAAAGAATTCTTCTATTTTTCTTCCAGCCTGTGATCAGGTACACATTCTTGCCCACCAACCATTTTTTAATTTAGATTTGGATAAATGTAAACAACTGTCTCAGAAAAGGAAATTTTGGGAAAAAAAAACATTAATAACTGGCAGAACAGTGTGGGGCAGGCCTCTGACCATCAATATTAAGATGTGTCAGTAAATTGATTATCGTTCGTATATTGTTCCTAGTGCTGACAATAATAATGACAGAATACTCTTAATTGGTCCCAGGGAACAAAAATAAGACAGACAGGAAATTCTTCCCTTTTTTATGGTGAACAGTTTGGGTTTTGTTGTGGGGGTTTTTTTGTGGTTTTCTTTTTTTCCTCAAGCATTCACTAGTACCATGGTAGACTTAAGGGTGTTCTGAGGCATCTTACGCTCCTCACTTTCCTAAATCTATTTATTAAATTGAATGTTGTTGAGCATGAGGCTGACATTTGGTGATTCTCACGCAGTTTCTAATAGCTGCAGGGTGCTCATTTTTGGAAGCAGTTTTATGATGCTACAAAATGTCTTCTCTGCTTTTGCTGGCACATATCATGCCATATAGCTGAAGCAGAGCTGTCAGGACAGCATGTCTCTATTTAGCAGACCATTGTTTGTCATCGCACTGATATTCTTGGAGTTTTTTCAACTATAGTATTGTTGCCAATGGTTAAAATTTCAAAGCTTCATAAATGACTGTACACAGGAAGATTAATCCAGCTGGCAATTTTTCTACTTTTAAGATTTTTGTAGAAGTCATCAACAGGGGAGCCAATAATTTTCACTCTCTGATGAAGTCTTCATTATGGAGCATCGGAAGCCTTGTTATAATGCGAATGACTTTGACATTATATCTTCAGTTATGTGCTTTGCACTTCTAATAGCACTCGTACAAAGGGAATTGAGCACCACAAAGTAGAGTAACTTAATTTTCCTCTGCATTCATACAGGCTTAGAGAGGGTCTCTCATGTTATTTACAATGTCTCTGTTTGTCAGATTCTTCTTATTTTAATTCCCTGGTATATAAAACCTGGCGAATGTCATTCCCTGTAACTATCAGCTTTCAATATACACAATCTACAGGGATGTGAGTCGTGTAGGACACGAAAGAGTAGGTCACTCCATAATGAGCAACTGGGAAGGGAGGACAAGTTAGCTCAAAACACGTTCTGTGTTTGTCAGATTTAATTTGAGGTTTTGACTGCGCACAGATTCAGAAACACTTGTCACAGGTGGTCAAGACATGCTAGGAAGAACTACAGTGAATAATAAGGCTATTGTGCTATAATGGTATCATAACACCTGAAGCAGTCATGGCAGCTGTTGTTTCATCATTCTTCAGCATTGATTTTATTATTCTGAAATGAAATTATTACAACTTTGACCTGCTAGTGGATTCTGTGATATTGAGGAAACACTAATAACATTTTCTTTTGTCTCCGTTCCTCTTTTTTTTTTTTTTTTTTAACCTTCTACCTCATCACCCCCACTCTCTCAGCCCCTGCAATAGACTCAGGTTCATCTTACTTGAGGTGTAACCAATTATCAGCATAGCCCTGCTGATAAAGCACTCCTGGATGGCTGCATTGGAAAAAATACAACCAAAACCAACCACAAAAGCAAAACAAAACAGAACAAAAACAACCCACAAAAAACAAAACAAAACAAAACAAAATACCCCTAGAAAAACAATTGGCCAATGCTGCTAAAAGAAGCTATATTTCCCTTTTCTCTTTATAAAACTTCTGTCAATATTCACAGCTCTCTAGAAAAAAAAAATCTTATTCAGAAAACCAAATTTTGTTTTCTTTCAACAAAGCAATTTGATGGAAGCCTTAATTCACAGCCAGACAGGACCTGGCCCTTATCCTTGCATATACTTTAAGCACCATTTATCTTACAGCCATCCCAAACAAAAAGTGGTTGTACTCCAACTATGACATCTATCCCATACTGCTCATACAAGCCACTTATTCACATCACTCATTTTCCACACAGCTACTCTTATATTTCTTACATCCTGCAAGTCTGGACTCTTACATTTGTGATGGATTTTAGTACTAGCTTCACTGTTTTTAATTTTCTTACCCTCAGTCTTCTTTTTTTCCCCCTTTTTCCTTAAGACATGATTTTGTTCCTTGAGCTCCTTCTACAGATTATATGCATCTTCTTTGCTGTATGTATGAGAAATCAGAGCCTATGTGTTCTCCCTGCATGAGCAGAATCATTTACAGGTTGCCCATACTTGTGCCCATGTCAACGTAGGTGTTGCTGCTTTTGCAGCGATTTTATGCTCAGATGTTCTATCCTTTGGTACCTTGTGTGACATGAAGAAACCTGGAAAAATGAAATCTCAACATGGAGATTTTTCACATCTCCTAGGCAGGCCCAGCTTCCCCTGCGCTGCGCTATATTTACTGAAGTGTGATGCAGCTTTGAACAGTTTCCTACTTTCTCTTCCAAAAATTTTCCTTCACCCACAGATGTTGTTGCTGCTGATCACATCTGGAAATTCAGCGAACAGCTTCAGCCTCTCTGAGCCTGCACCCATGTAGCCAGCCAGTGATTTGGAATGGCTGCAGTTCAACGGAGCTAGTTAGGGAGAGACAGGACGTAGCCGGCATCCCTGCTCGGCTGTGGTCATAAATCATTGTACAACCTGGCATTGACAAATTGGTCTTGGCCTAGAGCATCCGGGAGCTTTGTGAGAAGCCCTGCCAGGCTAGGGCTGAAACATTAGCAGCAGGCATCCCAGGATACGCTTTCAAACTTCTGGATGGAGGTGGATATGCGAACAATATGCTTTGTGGGCAAATTTCCAGGAAAACCTATTGAAATTTTTAATTTGTCTTCAATTACTTTTCTCGGAATTTTCTTTCAGTTCAGTTGCTATCTTCGTTGTCCAAATGAGCACGGGCAAGGTGGATCTAGAGTGATAATCAGGCTCATCTGTCAGCAGTGATATGAGAAAAATAGCAAGCCAGTTGCAATTTAGTGCACAAAACGTTGCCATTAAAGGGTAACCAGTTCATCAAACTTTGCTGAAAATGATGAGGCTTTCCGGTGGCAATTTAGACTAGTACTTGGAAAACAGTTCTAATCGGACTCCAAGGCTGAGTAGCTGTCACATATGGTGAATCTCCACAGAGACTGAAAATAGGCTGAGAATTAATGAGCTTCTAATTTCAAGACTGATGTTTCTTGAATATGTCTCCTTTTCTCTATGAGATTTTTCCCCTCATCCCTTGTCTCCCCCTCCCCATCCATATCCTGTCCATTATATAAATTCCTTATCTCATAAGCAGTCACCAAAGCACTTTTCTCACATGTGCCTGCATGTGTGTAATAGGGCTTAAACTGAATGGTGTAAACGGTCATTTCGGTATCTTATTCTATCAGCGAGTGGCACAACTGGAAGAACAGGGGGACAACGGCCACAGTAAGTTATTCCATAAAAGAAATGACACTTTTTTAAAGCAATAACAGATTTTTATTAATTACTGTCAGTGGAGTGCTGCTATCTGAGCATTTTAATGTTCCTATTGGCTGCTAAATCTCTGTATTTTCACTTCAGCTTTTCCTCAGATTCTTTACTTCATCTTCCAGTCTTTTCTTCCATCTCAGGTTGTCTTTCCTTTTTTTTTTTTTTTAACTTAGCTCTTTCTGTTTTTCCCATTCTGCCTCTTCTCGAGTACCCTTTTTCTCTGCTTTGTCTAGGATTTCCAACTCTTGTGCTACCCTCCAACACCAGTCTTTCCACCCTCTAATTTTCCAAGATCATTCTTTCCCCCATCTGCATTGCTACTGTGAAATTCGCTACTTTAAATACGTCACTCTAATCGGTGAATAGCTAAGTCTCTGAGCACGCATATGGCAAACTAGATGTCTCTAGAAAAATGAATAGAATCAAGTTCACTCCACTGGTAAAAAGTGACTGGTGGTCCTGGTTTACCACATACCCAATTTCTGCTTGTTACAAAATGTTAAAGGAGTTCCTACACCTCCACATAGGGGTATAACCCTTGGAAAGGAATCAATGATTTGCTACAAACATGCTAGCTCTTTAAGAAGATCTTGCAGGAAAACATCAGTCCTTCTGAGAGGTGGGGGGCAGAGGAAGCTGGCAATGACTATTTCTTTTTTCATAATCTCCATGGTGTTGTTACAGAAAGATTTAGAACTGCTTATGGGCCTTTTGGCTGGCCAGTGTAAGATGTGAGTACAGTAAAATATTGTTCTTTTTCCTCATTAAAGTATTATGAGTCCACTTTGACGTAAAATCCATAAAATATATGGATTTGGGGAGCTCTGAATCATTAATAACACAATGGCTTGTTTGTGAAGTAAATATAAGAGAAAGATGAACTGGAAATTAAATGTAATTGTAAAGGAAGTGAATTTTTTACAAGATAATAGAACTTACCAGTATGTTTTAGTCTACTGGTTTAACTGTAAAGAAGAGCAGATTAAGATTTAATCCTGGTGATTTCAAGTACAGCTGAAAGTGTTCATCTCCTGACTTTGTTTTGGTTTTTTTGGGTTTGGGGTTTTTTTGTTGGTTTGTTGTTGTTGTTGTTGTGTTTATCTTTTAAACAACAGGCAAATAATCCTCATTTTGTGTACAGCTTTATTTTGGCTGAGAACCATGTAACAATCAGGTCCATGATAGTACCATGACTACAGGCAGGGCCATGCAGGAAGCCAAGATGTTATGGAAGCAACCTACAGGGCTTTGAGTGTGCTCCTATATACTGACTGCTCATTTGCCTCTCTTGGGGAGGAGGAGAAGTAGTCTGAGCTTCTCTCTAGCATCTCTGACACAGAAACCAAATGTCAGATTTTGGTTTTCTTTGCTGTGGCGCTGCACCCTTCTAAGGATTTGGAGAGTTGCTGTGGTTTGTATGGAAAAGCAGCAGCCCCTGTGAGTCCCTATCAACTTCCCTGGTGTTTTTTTGCCTCTACCTGTAAGGCTGGATTTGGTGGAAATACCTCAAAGGAACTTCTCCTTTCGCTCACACTGCTGGTAGAGAGGCAGTTGCAGTAAGCCTGTGGAATGAAGAATCACACAGAATCACAGAATCTTAGGGGTTGGAAGGGACCTCAAGAGATCATTGGGTCCAACCCCCCCGCCAAAGCAGGCTCCCTAGCTCATATTACATAGATAGGCATCCGGGAAGGTGGTACTGGCTGTTTGGGGTCTGAAAGGCAGTCAGGTGTCTGGAATCAGGGAAAATGTTTGCATCTCCTATCTGTCCCATGTGCCAGATGTTTCTCCCCACATACACCTCCCCTTCCTGATTTGGTGTTTTTTTGTGATAATTTCTGTAAGTTATGGGAATGTTTCATCTTGTGAATTTTATTAGTTGAATGCTGAAAGGTAAGCCTCCTTCTTGGTGTGAAGATTAACAAAACAAATCTTGGTATAGCATTGCTGCACACTCGCTTTCCCTTTTCAAGCATGAGATTATGGTTTCTGCATTGACTGGAACCGCAAAATTGCACTGACAGTCTCTGGGTGCTCTTGTTGCCTGGCAGTGCTAGCTGGGAACGTAGAGATGTCACGAGGGAACCTACATTTCCATGGAGTATTTAAATCATCTACTGAAACTTTATGTATAAATAGGTAGAGGGATTCTCTGTCTGTTTCTTAGAGAGCTGCACTAGCTGAAGTTGAAGATGAGATGGATTTGTTGCTAGTGTTAGTTGTAACACAAATTCTCCCATTTCAACCCTTATGAAAAGTCCAAACAACTCTTCAAATGTGTGTGTTGTAAATTGCTTGGCAAGTGCTTTCTGTTGACATCAAACTATGGAAATGACAGGTAAATTGTTTCATCATGTAGATTACAGACTGGCAGCATGGTATGCAAGGCTCACAAAGTTAAAGTAGCCAGCTTAAAGTCACAGCATTGCTTACCAATCATAGAGCATTAATCATCGCAATGGAGGCATAAGGGGTTTATTACAGTGTATAAAATGACCTTTGACATCCATGCTTGTTTGGGTTTGAGCATCTCATGACCAAACACAGACAGCTATACCAAGCTACACTGGTGCTGAGGGTTATACCAGGTGTCTCTGATTTCAGTCAAGATTGTAGCAGAAATTTATACCAAATCATGAAGATAAAGGAAGATGTTACATTAATTTACATTACTAAAATAATTGTGTTGCTCTTTTAAAAGATATTAAAACTAATATGGCCTAGTGAAGCTGTTCCTGCCCATGGCAGGGGGGTTGGAACTAGATGATCTTTGAGGTCCCTCCCAACCCAAAAGAGTCTGTGATTCTGTATTAAAGTCTGAATAATATAATTTATGAATACACCAGCATTTTCCAAAAATTCACAGGCAGATGGTTAAAGTTAGCATTAAATGCTTTTCCTCTCTGTTACCATGTGGTCAAGACTATAACTAACAAAAGCACGCGACCTGCATAACACCTATATTTTGTCAAAGGAATGCTCGCAGAAGCAGGCTTCATGAACCAATAAAGTAATTCTATGGGGGTGTGAATTATAGAATTACCTATTAAATGAAAAAATAAATGTCAGAGCTTTGGGGGACATTGTGTTTGGTGTCATTGTCTGATAAATTCGTTTTAAAATGTAAAAGGATTAAAAACTATCATTACTTAGGCTAGGATTAGTAATAAATAAGCAAAAGCTTTTTTGCTAAAGCTCTAGGTGAACAATGCCACTTGAAAATGAAACACTGGCAAAACGCCCATCTCCCCTGGGAAAAGCCCGAAGAGCCTGCAGTTCCTCTTTGTAAGCAAACAGCCTACGGAACACAGACGTCTTCCCTGTGCATTAAGAGCATCTCAACAGGGCACACTTTTTGTGTGTTTTTGTGATTACTTGTTTAATCATGATGGTTAAATTCACAGAGGCAAACACAGGGATGGTAGGGTTTTTTCCATCTGCTCTTCGAGGGTCGTATGTTTACATCTAAAAGGATTTCCCCCTCACCTGTGTGTACATGGTTTTGGTATTTTAATTTCCTCCCCAAATGTGTCTCACAAAAATGAGAAGACTGAAATGTGACCACAGACTTTAAGAACTGATTTTTCTCACACATGTTTTTAATTTTTTTTATTATGTATCTTGCTGGAAGCAGGCACACATTCTGACACACACGCACACAGGAGACTTTTCCAACTGCAGTAGTGCTGGTGTGAGACACTTGCACAGCTAGCTCCCCACAATGACCTACCTGCATGAACGGGGAAGGGAGGGTTCACACAGCAGAAAAAATGAAATGCCAAATTCATAATTTCATGGAAGAAATGGAAAAAGGTTGATTGTTCCTCCTTGTTTGGCAAAACATAATTTGGATTGGGACTTGTATCTGTAGTTGCAGGTTAGGTTTTTATTCAGAGCTGAGTTTTATAAGATTATGTATTTAATGCTTTATGAAAAAGGCTAAAAGGCTGTTTCATTCCCCTTTTTAAGTGTTGCACACGCAGTTTTGATAGCTATGGGTGTCATTCCATGTTAGACCATTGCTCCAGGCCGAACTAGCAGCAGCAGCAGGAGAAGCTTGCTTCACCATGTCTGAGGGCTGCGAAGGCAGCAGGAGGAGCTGGTTTAATGTTGCACAGCTAAGCCGTCACCTTGGGGCAAGAACCACTGGGTTGCTGAGCTCAGGCCAGGATGGAGTCTGTGGGGAAAAGACCCCCATGACCATGGCAGCATGTGGCAGGGCTGCCACACAGAGCATGATGGTGGAAACATTTGGTTCGTTACAGAGTGGGTGCTGGGGTATAGAAGTGAGTAGTCTGGTTTCTGCTGTGAAAGTGTGAGCCAGAGGTTTCAAACTCTGGCTTTTCAAAAAAAAAAAAAAACAACGTGGGTTTGTTTCCACTTCCTGCAGGATGCTGAGCACCTGCTAGCGCCGCAGGATCACCTGAGTACCCAAAGAGGTCTTGCTAGGATCTGCTTTGGGGAACGCTGCATTTCTTTCTTAAAAACAGGCCTCTTGGGAGGCACAGGCTTGTGACTTGCCTACGCAAAGGGATATGCTGCCTTGGAGTACAAAGTCTGCCAGAGACTTATACTGGGGATATGGACTGGGCACATCATTACTGGTAACTGCATCCAGGACCAACAATGCCCTGCCCCCTGCCCTTGTGGTCAAGCATTTGTTCCTGTGTGGCTGCTCAGCGCCAGCCTCCTGCTGCTGACCACCCCACCACACCGTTCCTACCACCACTTGCCTCACCGTGGAATCCCCACAGTGCAGAAACCAAATTATCTTCTGCAGACTGCTGCTTTTTGGGTATAAAATGTCTGAAACGAAGTGATACCATCTTTCTAGCATAAATAAGCTGTGGGATATATGAGGGAGCAGACGTACTTGGGACAGTGATAAGGATTTGGATTTGTTTCAGAGGGAATTTTGTTTGTATTGCTTAACCTTGAAATAGAACACAGTAGCAATATATTTAGATTATCCCTACAGCAAAAATAGCAATTTAAAACCAGTCTGAGGTCAAAACATGTCTTTTTCTAAACTTGTGCTAGCAGACAAGATGCTGCATTAACCTTCTGGCTGTGAGCAGGCCTCAAAGGAGTGTCCAGCAGCTCTGTATTAATAGTCTGAACACTATGGTGCTTCAATCGCAGTTGCTCCCGCTTCCCAAAATTGCTCCTATTTTAAGCCATCAATTTCCAGGCTTGAAACATGCTGACTTTGTAAAGGATACAGATGCTCCCCAATGGATAAATCTTGCAGATTGGAGATCTCATCAAGTTTCTGGGCTCTCTGCACCTGGGCGACATTGACCAGTCAAAATGTAACAGCAGATTTCGGAAAATATCTAAATCTGGGTTTTACCCGGGAATAGTTTCTTTGCAACTGGGTGCTTAAGCTCCCTCATGCCAAACAACAAGCACAATTCTTTTTGCATTCCAGGAAAATTGGTGGATCTCTTTTTTCTTTTCTTTTTTTTTTTTTTTTTTTTTTTCCTGTGCCTCATTCATAGTTTCTAAGGAACATCTCAGTGAGATGCTGCCATTATGCTGAAGGGAATTAATTTAGATTTTCCAAATGCCTCTGGCCCTGTGGATTAAGAGCAGATTTGAAGATATTGCTTATTCTTTCTGTTCAGTTCAAGCAGTTAGTTATTTTCTGGTGTGGGTTGTTGGTTTGTTGGGGTTTTTTTAATGGAACAAAGTAATTTCCATGTTTATCTTCTGTATTTTATATCCAGTGCTTTTGGTGCTAAGTATGCATTCTGTGTGTGTTTTACAATGCCCGTCCTCAACGCACACACTCCACATATGTTTCCTCTCCCGATTTGAATAGAAATCTAACACTGCAAGTGAAGAATGCCGAACTACTGTTTCACAAGCTGTCATTTAAGTGATAGATGGTAAATTGGAATTTTGCCATGCAAATTAGTTAATGCTCAGATGAAGACAGTGTTTAACTATTCAAATAAGATCTCATTCTTGATCAGCTGTTTCAGCTTATATCTCCAGTGAAGCAGACAACTAGCTTTCAACTGGAGCAGGCAAGTAGAACTCCACAAAACCATCGACTGTGTTTACTTAGTACCATCTCAGTAGATCAAATGATGTTCAAACAGCACTGATCTGTAGCTATCAGCTGGAAACAGCCATGGATGCTGATCCTTCAGGCAAAAAAAATTGTGATAGTTGGTAGCATTTTGAAAGAAGAATTTACATCTCTGGAATCCACTACATCCAGAAATGTAAAAATCCAACAAATGCACAGTATGACCTTTCTTCTAACAAAAACATATGTAAAATCCACACACAAAGAATGATATATTTAGAATCTTAGTGGGAGGCAGCAGTGACTCCTATAGCAAAGTTCCCTAAGCCTACACTTTAAATGTGTATAACCTTTTTTTTTTTTTTTTTTTAAGCAGCTTGCTACTGCTTTTGTTCTCAGGAGACCTTTGAAATAGGGGAGGAAGAAAGGCCCTTGGCTATACAAAATGCCTGGCCTTTACCTGATACAACTCTGTGCTGTTTTAAATTTATATCACTTCATTTCAACTTATTTTGCTTGGATTCCTTAGGGAAATTTTGGCAACCTGTCAAATAACTGAGAAGAAGCCACCTAGAGAGTGGGCCCTGCTTCCTCACCAGGAGACCAGCAGCAGCCTTGCTCACCCCCTGGGAGGTAGCAAAGTCACCACAGGGGCAGTGGGGGAAGGAGAGCACCTTTCCCACTGCAGAGCTTCCCCCACAGCTCTTTGCCAGACTCTCCCTGAAAGAACTGTCACAGTCTTTTGGAGGTGAGGAACAATTGCAGGTAAATGTAACCACATCTGGGTCCTCACAGCTATTCTCAGTGGTTCATGTATGTCTTTTTTACAGGCTGGAGCCTGTGTCTTTTTTACAGCCTGCTTTGCCAGCTAAGGCAGTTAATGCCGAAGTGCAGGTGTGCTACGAGTTCATAGTAAAATGCCAGTGGCGATGGATGATGCGGAGTATAGCAAAGTTTTAAGAGGACACAGAAAAAGGTGTTGCTTTCCACTACAAAGAAAATGAAACCTGGTCACCTGTACCTTCAACAGTGTGAATGCCAACTGAGGGTGATATTTTTGTCATTGATTCTTCTTTTTTTAGACTGCTTAAAAAGCATCCTTTTGGGTTTTTTTCTTGAAAGGTTTGCCTGCATACTTTCTTCTAAAAAGTTTGAGAATGCTGCCCACAGTAGGCACACCTGCTCTTCTCTCAGGCCCTTCAGGAGAACACCATAGAAACTGTATGTATTTAGATGCTGTTTGCCGCAGAGGCTAGCAGGAGCAGAAGGGCCAATCTCACCTGCTTGGTTTCCCTCACTGGATGGGGTGTGTTGGCTGCCTCAGCTGCTGCTGGAGTGAACAAGCTAAGCAAGTTTCTGAGTGCTTAGTTTTCCACAGGAAGGAACCAGTGGATACACTAGGCCAGAAGAAAGGAACACAGGACTGAGACATCCATGAGCAGGCAGAGCGGTGGAAGGAGGAAAGTAGAGAGTAGGGCAAGCACCAGAAGAAAGGACTTACAGAAACTGTGGTTCAGTAGTAGGTGCTGGCATCAGCTCTGGTTTTTGGAGGCCACTGGTTAGAAGCAGGGGAGAAAAAGCATATGATGCATTGGAGATGTTTGGAAGGGTGCACTAAACTCAATATTAAGAGGAGGGCTGTCAGTTTAGTGATACACACAGTTGGCAGTCCTAGTAACATCCTTCAAACATATTTTTTTTATGTAGTTTTGTGTGTGTGTTTACAGAATGGGCCATTTTCCTGTTGACTAATTTATATTCTAATCACATTCCACTCTTTATATACATCCTAGCAGCATCTACAGTGCTAAGACATCTGCTGGAAGTGATGTAGGCAACCAAACCACTTTGGGCTAGCCTGGCGTTTCTCCCAGTGTTCTGACTCAAAGCTGAAATGTGTTGCTATCTTTCGCAAGATGTTCACAAAGCAACTCTATACAAAAGGAGATTGTACAGTGTGCCACCATTTGAAATCTCTTTACGGTGTTTTTCCATTAAAACAACAAAGCTTGGCAGCTACCATCTACTGTTTTCTGATTTGCAGCCAGCCAACTGTATCACTTAGAATGAACTTGATTAGCAAGGACGCAAGTTCAAGGCACTGTCATCTGCCTTTGTGTAGTTCTAATCGTGCCTTAGGAGACACTTCTGTCTTCTCTTCCGTATGTTTATCTCCTTCACTGTAGTTCTCTTGCAAACATTATTTTAGCAGTGCTCTCACAGCATTCTGACTGACATATAAAAGGTCAGCTATTAAAAGAATCCAGTTCCCTCAATCTTTTAGTGTGACCTTCAGTCATGAGACTAGATCTGATGGTTTCACTAGGAAGATCCGCAAGAGTGAAAATTGCTCCAGTGAATCAGAGCTTAAAAACCCAGACTTTATTTTTGTGGCTTACCAGACGGAAGAGTTACTGTAAAGTCTGTAATCAGAAGGGCAGGCGTGCTACCCATAATGGAGATGAAAACAATGGGATGGCCTTCAGCATGGGCTGAATGACCCTGTTGAATGTTCACAATGCATGCTGAGGCCCATAGAAGCAGCCTGGATTCTTTTCCTCCAAAACTGTAATTTCCCTATCTGTTGTGATTTGGTTAGCTCCCTGCCACCAACATATGCACAACACAACACTCACACAACATACATACTACACTATTCACAAAAATACTGAAAGAGATTAAGTTTATATGTATAATTTACTGATTCTGCATTAAGAGTCCTACAGATAAAATAAATCATTACAGGTATTTGGGTTTGCTTCTTACATGATATTTCCTGAAAACACTTTTCACAAAATAATTTCAACTGTGTGTTTTCTTGCTTTGCTGCCTTGTGGTGTGATATTCATGTCACAAGAGGAGAGTCCAATTTTAGAATCATAGAATTATAGAATCACAGAATCATTTTGGTTGTACAAGACCTTTAATATCATCAAGTCCAACTGTTAACCTAGCAATGCCAAGTCCAACCACTAAGCCATTTCCCTAAACACCACATACACGCTGGTTTAAATACCTCCAAGGATGATGTTTCAATCACTTCCGTGGCCATCCTGTTCCAGTGCTTGAGAAACCTTTCAGTTAAGAAAGTTTTCCTAATATCCAATCTAAACCTCCCCTGGTGCTACTTGTAGCCATTTCCTCTTGTCCTATTGCTTGTTAGGTGGGAGAAAAGACCAACACTTTGCTACAACCTCCTTGCAGGGGGTTAGTTGTAGAGATCAATAAGGTCTCTCCTCAGCCTCCTTTACTCTAGACTAAACAACCCCAGTTCCATCAGCTGATCATCACAAGACCTGTTCTCTAGACCCTTCACCCGCTTTGTTGCCCTTCTTTGGACATTCTCCAGCACCTCAATGTCTTGTAGTGAGGGGCCCAAAACTGAACACCGGACTCAGGGTGCAGCCTCACCAGGGCTGAGTACAGGGAGACGATCAGTTCCTTGGTTCTGCTGGCCACACTGTTTCTGTGAAAGGATTCCTAGGTCCTCTTCCTCAGGCAGCTTTCCAGCCAGTCATCCCCAAGCCTATAGTGCTGCATGGTCTTCCTGTAATGTAAGTGCAGGACCTGGCACTTGGCCTTACTGAAACATTTTGCAGTGGGAACTCTCAGTTTTTAACTTTGCATGAACATGTACAAGACTTTCAGTGTTAAGCCTAATTCTTCTGCCTCTAAATAAGATTTAAGTATTAAATTTAAATAAGATTTAAGTATTAAATTCAACAGAGGGTCTCTGGCTAACTTTTCTTTAATGCCTATTCAGCTTATATCACACTGCTGCAGACCCTGACTGGTGACTGTCATAGGAAAATATGGTAACTAATAAATGTCAGCTATGCATTTAATTCCCCATGAAGCCTTTTGTTCATCTCTATCCCTGCTGTAGCACTACAATGGGAACACAAGTACTAGGGCTGCCAGAAGTAGAACCTAAAGTCTTTGCAATAGCCAAAGGAGCACAGGCACAGGGTGGGCCATAGCTGAGGAGAGGGGTACAGATGTTTGGCAGCAATGCTACCTCTGTAGGGCTTGTTTGCTGGTGGGGTTCCAGTTACTCCTAACTGGAGGCCTATTTCTGGTGCATTGTCTGACCCACATGTTTTTTTCTCCTCTCCTTGCCCCTCAACATCAAGTGCAATGTTTATTGATTTTCACCAAATGGCCAGGGTGGGATTTATCCATAGTTCAGAGGGAATTTTAAAGTATCTCTGCTCACCCTCATGTCTGCCTTCCTTTGCATCCTATCCTATCCTATCCTATCCTATCCTATCCTATCCTATCCTATCCTATCCTATCCTATCCTATCCTCAAAGTAGTGGAAGCTTTAAATAATGTTATCTACATATAATGCAGACGATATGACATGAACTTGAGGCGTGGTCCTGACAATCTGTGTATGTTCACCACAGGTACACTTAACCCGTTTCCATGATCAAAGCTGTTCCTGCCTGTTTTAGTGCTCTGACATCCTGCCAGTAAGGATAGTGTCAGATGCCACATGATCCAGTCACGAGTGACCTTATTCAGCAAGGGAGAAAGATGTCTTGTTTGGTGTCAAACAGGCATTACATCTCTACGCTCAATTTTCCTTGTCAGTAGGAATTAATGAGTCCCCAGAATAGTTCCATTTTGCTTCCTCTTATGCTGCTCATCTACCTCAGTTGCTGCACTTTAAGAATGAGGGATGCAAGTCTGAAAAATCTTATTGAAAAAAACAATGTTAACAACACTATTAAAGACAGCATAGGGCTTTCAGATGAAAAGTGTATGTTGCATGAAAAGCATACACAGAACATAATTCAGCTGGTGAGTCCTTCCTTTATTCATGACACCTTTTTTTTTCTGGATTTCAACAGCGAGAACACCATGGAATGTAAAGTTTCTCTTTTGACTGTGACTGCATCCTACACCATTTTTATTTCATGTTGGCATATCAAAGCAGAACAAATCTGCTCACAAACAAAGGAGGGGAGCAGACTGGATGTTTTGGGTTTTAAGTTATATGTTTTCAGAAGTCTCAAGTATCTGAACCAATCTAATTTTAGGATCAAATCTGACTTGGACTTATCCCATTAAGGGCTCTGTTAATATATTTACGGTATCTTCTGCTATATTAGCTTTGAGAGGTGTTTGCTCTGCTACTGGGTATGACACAGTCTTCTGTTTTATCTTGTTTCTCAGGAATGCTGTAGTAGTATCATCAATTGTTGCTCAGAAAAACTTTGAATTTTCTCATTACTGCAAGACATTAAATTGCCAGGATATGATTCACTTTAGCAACTGGATTTTTTCATCTGTATTTGTGAAATTCTGTGACTTGTTTAAATGTCCATTTCCTTGTGAATGTATCTGTGTGTATGGTGAAACAAAAAAAGAATTTACTAACACACTGGAAGCATTAGGCATTAGAAGCTGCCCTGTTAGACAACAGCAGCACGCTGCACCACATGAAACTGGAGCAACCACCTGGAAGAGAAGGAGAGAAGAGCTTAGGCTATTAACACAGACTTTGAAACCATTTTGTCAACAAAATACTCTTCTTTAGTTTGACTGCAGAGATAAGGAATGACAGGAAAGTGAAAAAAATAGAATATGCAACTGTCTTAAAAGTCTGAAAATATGCAGTGCATTTCTTCTGGTCTTTTGCATCTGATCTAATTTTTGCTGACTTACTGGCAACTGGAATTTACCCTTATACAGCTTGATTAATATAAGAGCAATGAATGACTGTGTAAGAGTCCAACCATACCCATGCCTTAGCATATACCACATGTTCCTTTGCCATGGCAGCACTGTATAGAGTCTTTGTGCTGAGATCTGCTGGAGGAGGATGCTGGAACATGAAGCTGGAGGAAATTGCTCTGCCTACCCCATCAGGTACGTGATACTGAACTGAGTTCACACAAGGGTAAGATGTTATGGTGTAGCAGGAGGCAAGATGGGATTGGTGCTGTTCATACCAACAAACAACTCTGAGAAAACACAAGATTGAATGAATGAGTTGCTTGTTATATTAAACCCAGGCCTGAATATTTCCTGAAAGGATATTGCCCCTGCAAAACCTGATGGTCAAATGCGTCTGTTGCTAGACAGCCAGGTATATTTTGTTGAACATTTTCTTGACTATCAGAGCAATGAAGCAGGCCCACTTGACTTCCTGAAGGAGGCATCTCTCCAGGCTGGGCATGTATGAAGCACTGCTCTGCCCGCTTCAGTGCTTGCTGCCCCTTCTGGAAGGGGACATGATAATTTCAGTTACAGGACAAGCGAGAGAGCAGCAACTGCAGGGACAGCTTAAGAGAGCAGTATCCTTCCTGGGACACAAGGGTTTTTTAAACAGGAGGCTCACATTTAAGAAATGGGCAGGGACTGCCTCAAAGCATCTGGGTCTCACTTCTGAGCACTTCACCTCTGGCACAAAGCCCTCCAGGCCTGCTGAAAGGTACTGGCCAGGAGTGGGGCAGAGAGGTGGGCAGACCCAGAGTCCAGTGAGATGTGACACCTATCTGCAATGCTGATAAATGGAATAAAAGACTTTCTGTTTCGAGTCACTTTCAGAAAGAGGAACTCAAATGCTGTCAGAATTTGTGGCTAATGACCAATTAACTCAGTAATGAATCTACTTGCCTCTGCGATACTTGTATCTCTATTTTACTAGCCAAAGCTTTTTAAGTTCAAACCCAAAGACAGCATCCTTTATCACCTAGGCAAGGCACAATTTAAAAACACTTAGCAGTTCCTTTGTGTGTATTTTTAAAATACTTTTATAGCATTTAGGATTAATAGGCAAGCAAACTCTGTCGCCAACATATACAGCAATTGTAGTACTGCAGAAACCTCCTGGAACACTTTCTTAACAATCTGTTCCTGTTGTACCCTTAATTGGGTTTCAGGTATACCTCCGAAGACTAATGGACTGCTCTGGATACTACTTGCATAGCAATAATTTCCCCTACGGCTACAGGAGAAAATGGATTTCTGTTACTAGTCTCCATTTAGATGTGAATGCACAGCTATGTGTGCAAATAGACATATAAACCTAGATGAAATTAATAACTGAGTGATGAAAGGATGCTTAGTGGTGCTGTATGTCTAGAAGAGGAAGGAGCAGGTCTGATCTGTGCCTTTATCTTGTCTCTGATAAATGGGCAATTTTAGATATTGGGATGAACAAACCTTTCTTTCTGAAACACATCTGGACATGAAGGGGGGCAGCTGCAGTTGCAGATGTCTTCCTGACATGCAACCAGGATCTGGCCATCAGATCCTCATCCAAGAATGAGGACTGCAGGGTTTACCATGGAGCAAGACCTACATTTGTGTCTTTCTTGGAGTTGCGCAGGTTGACCTGCCAAAAGGCAGCCTGGAATAGTGAATATCTTAATATGTTTCACTTGTTGAATCTATCTGCTTTTTTATTTTCTCTCTAACACTTAACATTTTCACATAAATACCTCTTAGAAAATAAGAGCTCTCTCTCCCTGTAATAATTTTGGTGTTAATATGGCCCATAACAATTATTTTATAATGTACACTTTAAAATATTTAAACAGGCTGAAACACTATGATACTTCGATGGCTCTCTGGATGCATTTAGTTTGCCTGAAATATGGCCAGAGGAGCAATTTAGAAATATGTTGGGAAAAATTCAGCTATACAAAGAAAATTTGAGCGTTATCACAGTTAAATAAGGATAAGTCTTGCAGAGTATCAAAGCAGTGCATTCGCTCCTTATATTGTTCATGAGGAGCTTTTGGTGCTGTCCAAATGCAGAAGCAACAGAAGTTAAGGGAGAATACTGCTCTTGGATAGGACATTAATAGGCAGCCTTTTTATCCCTTCATACCCTTGGAACACCCCTAGAGATTGGGTGAAAGTCTCTTCTTTTTAAAACCAGTGAGGGATTAGGACCACATTGTAAAACACTGAGGTAGGTGCTCTCTTTGTGCATTTGCTGCCTGATAAGGACATTGAGGATGCTGTTCAGCATCCTTTATCTGAGAGGATTTGAACCCAAACCTCCCAGGAGAGTGCCCTAATTAGCACTCTGCAGGGTAGCCAGTGTAGGCTGAGGTTTTGCACACTCATTACTTATTGTTGGAGCGTATCTGATGTCTGTCAGATTTTATGTTTACAGAATTAATGTTAAAGTGTGTGTACATGTCCTGACCATTGGGCCAAATGTTTAAAGTGGCAGGCTGCTGTCTCATGTTAAGGCACTTAGGGGGTTCTTCTGTCAGAAATTTTGGGTTGCATGTTTTTTTGCAGTGCTATTAGGGCTATGTGTGTTTTTTAGGACCTAAATTAGGCATCTAATTGATCTTTAGATGCCTAGATCTCTTTAAATTCCCCTAAGGACCTAGTCTTTAGTTCATATTCTTGAGGTTTTCCCAAGAAAGACCTTTTTTAGCCGAGAAAGAAAATTATGCAGGGAAACATTACCTTCAGGCTTATTATAAAATCCTGACTGTGCAGTAAAGATGCAGCTGCTTGCAATTCATCACCTAACTTTCCTTAAGTCCTATTGGTGGATGTCTTTAATAACCACATTTCTGCCAGCAGATGTAGCGCTGCTTGCATTTATATGCAATATTTAAAAAAATATATATAACCACATAAAGCATAGAGATTTTATGTGCGTTCTGCTCTGTTGGTTTTTTCTTTGTTGTCTAAAAGCTGCATAAAGCTACACATTTTTTGTCCACCTACTAAATGGAGTTATAATTTTGCAGCCTACTCATAGAAATCCTCGTTGATGTCAGTGAGATTTCGTGCTTACTGAGGCCCGCCTGTGCAGATCAGATTGTCTGATTCAGTAAGGCCATTTAAGTGCATGCCTAAGTCTATGTCCCCTCACTGATATCCTTACACATGAGGAGCATTCTGTTGATTCTGGCTGAGTTGAGCAAAGCCTTCAAATCAGCCCTATGCTGAAGTGCTTTGTTGATTAGAATGGGCCAAATCAGATGACAAAAATTGCATCTCCTGACACACCCTTGTGAAACAGTGGCTGTTTTTCCAACACTTGTTTTCAAATCTAAAAAAGAAGGAATTAATTGATTATTCCATCAGTGTTGTAGTAAGCTGCTGAATGGCAGCACTGAAAAAAATGAAACAGAATAATTCTTCCCATCTTTGCTTCTGCTATTTACATTATTTGTAAAAATTCCCGTGCTACGATTTAATATTATTTCTCTGTCTATGTGCTAAACCAAGAGACACTGCTGCTCAGTCAGCTGAAAGTAATGTGGAAAAAACCCTCATTCATTTGCTTACAGTAAGTCTGAATTCCTGCCTATAAGAGTAGATTCTACAAACGATGAGCTACATCCTTATTTTGCTTGGTTATGAAAAAGGAGGTGCTTGTGGATGCAAAATTAGACATATTTTTGCTTTAAGCAGTAAGTTATGTTCCTCTTGCAGCTACATAAGAAGGCTAAAATACTCTTGGGAGGGTAATGAGAAATAGACTTACACATGCGAGCTTCCTCTTCCCTTTTCGTGCTATGCCCAATGTGCAGACAGATGCAAACTGGAGCTTTGCGGAGCTTGACTGATAAAGGCCTTCATCTCGACCAGAAAAGAAACATTTGGTGATGAAGCTAGAGAATATTCTTTTACTTCATTGTCATTCAGTTTCTCAATTCATTAAAAAAAAAAAATAATAAAAAAATTGCCAATTGTCTTTGGATGAAACATTTTCAGTATAGCTTATGATTTACTCAGAAATCAACCCCAAACGTAATTTCCCTGATTAATCCCTTATAGATTTTCTTTTGCTAGTCACTACAACAGGCTAATGATTATTAATACCACCTGGGAGAAGGGCATTATGCAATGCTAGAGCTGCATGATGTCCATACACTAGATGAGTGTTAATTCACCATGCAGCAGTCAAAAACTACCCAACCAGGAAACCTAAACCAGAAACAGGGCAGATGTATGTGTGTACACACATACACGCGCGCGTGCGCAAACACACATCTATATGGAAGAGAAGAAGGAAATAATGCTACTTGTTTCAACAAGAAATAATGTAAACCTTTTGGCATCTCTGTCTGCTTCTGCTGAGTAGGTAAGTACAACACAATAAGATGGGATCAGTGGTTTCTGGGTATGGAACGTCTGCACTCCTCAACTATCCACACCGTTTGTTTTTACACTCATGGTGTAGCAAGTCTCCATAATTTTTTTATCAAATAAAAATGAAACTCAGCCACAACATCTACAGTAGCAATGTACAATGAGCAATAAGCATTGTATAGCATTTCTATTGTGAGAAAAAACAATTATTGTCATGCAGCCTTAGTTTTAAAATCACAGAACAGATGGCCATACTTTGAAATCATGAGTATTCTCCACAGACAAAGGGCTTTTGTCCAAATGGATCTGATTGCAGAATCAGGGCCTATATATATGGAAATACAAACTTGTACAATATTACACAACAGGGTCTGTTGATACACAGCGAGTGTATGAAGATAATGCAGTTGCCACAGTCTAGGTGATGGTCTGAATGCTTTGAAGACTGTGCAAAGCTTGGTTTTGTTCCAATAGAAAGTCTCTTCAACCAGGGAAAAGTCCTACTGTGAGCTAAAAATTAGGGAAGAAGTCTTTCTAATGAATTTTCTCTTCTCAAAATCAGCTCAAATATGTTAGAATTTGACTGACAAAATTAAGGCTATAAGTTAGGAAGAATGTAAGGTTATCTTGAGATTATTAACATGAGGGGTTTATGTAAAAATGAATACTGTTTTTCAAACTCATACATACTAGACTTCAGTCTCTTGAATGGAAATGATATAAAGCCATAAGTGGTTTTTGTTTGGTTGGTTTTTGTTTGGTTTTTTTTTGTTACCACCTTTTTGTTTTGATCAAAGAAACCATTATTCACAGAGAAAGTCAAGTTTTGCTGAGTATGGGTTTCCGAGCTTCATTAGTGGATTAGAAATGACCTAGTTTTTCTAAATCTATACAGAAGATTATCGAAATGTTTGGTAGTGGGGGGTTTGGTTTTTTTGTTTGTTTGTTTTCCTTCTGTAAAACAGGGATCAAGTAAGAAATGTGCTGAAGTATTTGGAGAGTAGAGGGAGTAGGAACTGGTGAATTACAGGGGCGGAAAACTAAGCTGATCAAACTGGGACTAAATGACTGAGGCAACTGCATAGTTAACATTGCCATTACAGTTGTACTCCTTTTGTTCACCTTGCTTTCTCTCAAACATATCAGAAATAAATGAAATGTAGGGAGATCAAGTCTTGTAGCTGCCCTGTCTTTTCACAAGTGACTATCATAAGGCGCTGATCCTGATTTAAAATGCCTGAGTAAAAGCACATAAGAAATTACTTTATTTATGGTTCTTTTAAAGTTAGTAACCAGCATCAAAATGGAAGGGAGAAAGTGTGGATAAAAAATGTTTGAAGGTATTAAAGGGCAAACTTCTTTGGACAGATGAGGAAAAGAAATAAATTGTTTTCTCGGGATATTGACTTGCAGAACTGGGAGAAACACAATGACATGCCAATTTAAAGATTTAGACCACAAGTTCACACAGTGTTTCCAAACAGTAGATTACATTCTTCTGCCCATTCCTACTTAGAGAAGCACATAAATACCTGGTAATTCTTTTGTCATTTTCATGGTGCTGTGAACCCCATATGCTTCAAATACACATTAGTCCAGGATCAACTTCTGATCTGTGACTCAGCTGAAGAAAAAAGATGAGCCACAAATCACAATTCATTTATCTTTACTTTTCTAATTCTTCAGCATCGGTGGTCTAGCACCATTGACGTAATTTCTCATGTCTTACTTCCAGTCTTTTACAACCTACACAGTCAGACTTGCCCAAACTTGTGTCCATTTCTAAATGGTATTGTACAACTTCACAGAATCACAGAATCACAGAATTGTAGGGGTTGGAAGGGACCTCAAGAGATCATCGGGTCCAACCCCCCTGCCAAACCAGGCTCCCTAGATCATACTGCACAGATAGGCGTCCAGATGGGTCTTGAATATCTCCAGGGAAGGAGACTCCACCACCTCCCTGGGCAGCCTGTGCCAGGGCTCTGTCACCCTCACTGTGAAAAAGCTTTTCTGCATGTTGGTGCAGAACTTCCTGTGTTCTAACTTGCAGCCATTGCCCCTTGTCCTGTCTCCGCTAACCACTGAAAAGGGGCTGGCTAACTTGCTCTGCATCCCATGCTTAAGATAATTGTAAATACCAATTAGGTCTCCCCTTAATCTTCTTTTCTCTAGACTGAACAGTCCCAGCTTATTCAGCCTCTCCTCATAGGGGAGATGCTCCAGGCCCTTAATCTTCTTCATAGCCCTTCTTTGGACTCTCTCAAGGAGATCCCTGTCCTTTTTACACCAGGGAGGCCAGAACTGGACACAGTACTCCAAGTGGGGCCTGAGCAGGGCAAAATTTAGAGAATATTTTGTAAGAAAGTTCACTGGAACAGAAAGGCAGTGAACGTTTTTTAGTCATTTTTATAAGATGGAGAGTAATTTCCATACTTTTGGGAAATGACTGGAAGAATCTATTACAACCTTCAAATAGGACAGCATTTTGTAGACTTCGTCTGTTTTGACTGAAGTACTTTTTCTCACTCTGCGAATTTTGTGGTTTTTAGGAATGACAATCTAGATAGGATTTGTTAGCTTTATTTCAGGAAAATAGTCCTTAAAGTCTTGACGCACCACGTGTCATTCTGGGGGAAAAAAAAAGAACATGGGAACCATGTTAGTGAATATTTAGTATCAGGCAGTTAGTTTGATTGAAAGCTATTAATATTATCTCATTAGATGCATTAGAAGAAACAACTTCGGTTATTAGATCTCAAGTTTTTCAAAAAGGCTATGGCTAGGTAAGAGACACTCTTTTCAACTCTTGCATTTATTAAAGCCTTCACTTATTTCTATATTTAGGTGACTGTATCACAGCTCATTACCAGTGAACAAATTAGTTTGAATCAGAATCCAATCTACCTGGCATTCAAGGGAATAAGGGTGTGTGGGAAGTGTTCTCAGCATTATTCTGCAAGGGGGCCACCTACCCTCTTTCTTACTAGAACAAGTCAGTAAGGGACAGGGGAGAACAGTGATGTACTGTTTTGTCTGCTGACCTGTGATGTGAACATTCTGAAACAATGCTGTTGTTTTTTTTCTTGTTGATGTGAACTTTTTTCTTCCATCTCTCTTCCTTAACATTTTCTGGATCAATTAAGCCCTTTCTGTTGAATCAGAGCAAATATTACTGTCCTCTTTTGAGGAATCTTTAATAAATGCTAACCAGCAGAGGTAAAGAGATTGATACAGGTGCTGTGACAAAGTTTAAGAGGCTTTGTCAGCCTGAAGCTGAGATAGTTAAGAAGTGGGAGACACAAGTTGATTAACTCCAGGTTTGGGGCACTGACATTTCAGAAACTCTATCACTGGGGTCACTTATCATTGCTGAGTGAGTTATTTTCATTCCTCCAGGCCCCAGTAAGTATGTTATTACCTCACACCTTGTAGGACAGCTGTAGCCGGAGGTATCATGAGACCGCATGAAATCTGATGGCTTGGTCCTGCCAGGATCGGTAGAAGTAGGTCCAAGCAGAAGAGCAAAATAAACTTTGGTCCCTTTCATTTCCTTCGTGATGGTCCCAGTCACAACACTAACAAAAGGTGAGTCCCAGTCACAACACTAACAAAAGGTGAGTCCCAGGCCTTCGGGTTTTTGTGGGCAATTTGTGAGTGTCTGTGAGAGCGCGCATGCGTGCATGTGTATGTGAGTGCATGCATGTGAGAAACCCAACAGTAACCTTTTGATGGATTTGACCCAGTTTTGCAACTATTTTATCAGGTCAGCTGAACCTGTTCTTTTCTGATTAATAAATCATTTGTCTATATTTTTCTGCTCTGCTCTAATGGGGTGAACAATTGATGGTGGTGAGGTGATGTGTAACATTCATCCATCTTACTAGATGGTCAGAATAGCTGTGCTAAGGAGTTAATTATGGCAGATGTACCACAGCAGTGCACCTACTGCGACCACTACAGCTTCAACCCTGAGCAAAGGCAAAGGCAAGAATCGTTGAAGGTTGCTGAAAGTTTTGGAGCCCTTGGAGGTTACTTCAAGATTGAGTGAGCTTTTTACCAGGATTTTCTCAGTCTCAGCCAGCTGTCAGGTATTATACCATAGAAAATATCAGAGGCCAAACTTCTCCAGAACTATTAATTATTTGGATAATGAATCCAAGGAAATAGACTTCACTTTGGGGTACAGCTTCTCTCTTAACTGATGGAAAGAAAAAAAAAGTCGGCCTTACTATGAATAAGGCATTTTGCAAAAGTTGACTAGGTTTTAACCATTCTGTTCTTTAAATAAGTGACTGTATTGGCAGACCATCTCAACTAAGCAACCGATTTTCTCTTCTGAGTTTTTTCATTTCTTTGACCCTGGAATTTTAGGATACCAAAATCTTGGGAGAAAAAGATGTATAAAAATGCAGATTTTTTTCATTTAGTTCCATTCAGCTGTCACTGGAATAGGGACTTAGCTGAAACAGAAGGCAAAACCAAAAGAAAAATTGGAAAGCAGACACAATCAGTGTGGCTTTCCTAACATGGGCTATAATTTAAACTCAATGTGTGATGTAATTGACAATTGCATCTTACACATCCACAAACTTTAAATTGTTAAAAAGATGTTTAGGTCTTATCACACCTTACATTTCCTTTTTACAGTTCCAGTGTAATGATGCATATAATACAGTGATGTACAATGCAGATGGATTAATCTTAAAATGGATGGAGTAGTATTATGAAAACACAGTGTTTTTTATGGCAAGCAAGGTGTGAAACTATCATGTTAAACATAATTTCTAAATTTGGGAGGGTTTTTTTGCAAGTCTTGACAGTCAGGTAATGTCCTGTCAAGATAGGTTTTTAAAATAAAAACAGCAACAACAGCAACAATCTTGGTAATAAGAATTCTCTTAGAAGACTAAGAGTATTTTGCTAAGTGAGCCAAATAAACTCTTCATATACTATTTGTCTGTTGGTTCATGCCTCTTCTTTGCTCAGGAGGGATTAGGGTAACTGTTGAAACAAAAGAAACATTGTGGTGGTTTAATTTGAATTATACTATGGTGATTTAATTTGAATTAAACTATTCTATTTGAATCTTGACTCCCATAGCTCTTTGCGTTTGCTTAATCTATTCCTGTAGTAAAAAAGGGTTGATTTTTTTAATGCTGTCCTTTCATAAACATGTGGAGGAGTTTTATGCCTAAGTCTTAATGTAGGACATTTTCAGGCCATGCAGAAAGAGAAAACGATGATAAACTATGATAACATTATCACTGATGTTGTGTTTCATCATCTGTTTTATTTGTATTTCAATAGCATCCAGAGATCTATTTAAGGACAGCACTGTGGAAAGCAGTGTATGAACACATGGCACAAGACAGACGTTGTCCAAAAAGAGCTGATGATGTAAATAAAAATGTCTATAAAGAAGTGAATTGACTACTTTTAGGCCAAACACCAGGTTTTTTGGTTTCCATTTCTGTCCTCTGACTCACATCACCTTTTGCAGCACACACCTCATATATGCTCTGACTAATTTCATGTGGGGAGGTGGGGGTAGCTTGAAGTCATCTGTTCACTGCACAAGTGATTCAACCATGACGTATTTGTCTGATTTCCTTCAAAATAATTTTGATGGGATTACCCAAGCATGTAAAATGGTCAATAAGTAGAACATAGAAAATGTAGTTTCTGATACAAAATTCAGTTATTCCAGTGAGCATGAATAAACTTTGGTAGTGTTGGTAGTGAAACATGATTGAGGACAGAGCCAAAGTAAAATGATTAGCACCATTCCAGAGAATACAGAATTTGGAACATGTGAAGAATGGAAATTAGTGGTTGATGTTCCAGTAGCAATTGCTCCCAGGGACCTCATATCTCTTAAATCAGCTAGAAGACCATCTGCTCCAAAGGATTTATCAATTATTACATTCCCGCTTAAAGGAATTTCAGTATTCAGTTTTAATTCCCTCTGCCTCTTTTTTGCTGGAAATATTTTAAGTGTGTCTGTTACTTCATGAAAAACTTCCATAATGAAGCTCCAGCTCAAAAGAATGTGGCTGTATGTGTCATTATCCACCCAACCACAGGATCCATCTATAATGATTCCAACCTCTGTTCTGTCTGAAACATAAAATATATACAAATCAAAACCTGTTGTGAGTAAAAAAAAAAAAAATCAGATTCCTTTGCTTTTTATCTTGTGCTAGTCAGTGGTGCAAGGAGCACAGGGCCAGCTCCTTGACTAGGCACCTGGCTTTGTAATTCTTAAAAACATGGAAAAGTCTATGCGTGAAAGTGTCTGCTATTATAGTAATCTTGGGAACTTTTCTTCAAAACTTCTCCTTTCCCAAAATGATTTCAATCCACAATTATCAAATTCTACATTCTTAGAAACTTACTTAAGCTGTTCTCCTGGCCTCTTGTCAGTATTGAATATTATCAGTCATATAAAGATCATCTTTACATATTGAGAGATCCCATGAGGGAGATAGGGGTATTGGTCAAAGATGAAAGCAGAGTCTTAAAAATATGTTCTACATAAACCATGTACTACTATATGTATATATAAATAAAATACTGTTTCTGCATGGAATTTTTCCGTCCAAATCTTTGCTATAAACACTTCATCATTAGGACATTGTTCTTTCATCAGAGTTTTTTGTATTTGATCATGCTCCTATGCCTTTTCAGCAGAACAATGAGGGTGTGCATCCCTCCATATTCCTCGAGGCCAGGCTCACTGGGGCAGATCTCTGGAGCTCTGGACTCTACCAGGAAATCCAAAGCCATCTGGGCCTGTCCTTGCAGTTGGATGATTTCAATCTAACCCATGTTTCTGGTTGTTTGTTTTTTCTGCTAAAAAGCATTTCTATTTATTAGGAAATGTGTGTTAGATGGTTTGACACTGGAATTTGGCATGTGTCTTGGAGTTAACTTGGCCAAAGTGATTTATCGCTGTTTATTCATGACCAGCATCCATTAATGGAAAATGCTGTCCAAGTAAAATGCCATGAGAGGAGAACAATGGGGAATTGTTAGACCTATCTACACAGCTAGTTTCCCAGCCACCACTGCAAGCAGGGACAATTACCTGATGGCTTTCTTCTGGTCATATGACCAGCCAGTTATGCGCCGTTTAAATTCTGTTCCAATTCTTATCTTGTCTTCCTGAATTTTCAGAGATGGAGTTCAGAAAGAGTGTGTCAAATTGTGGACTGCAATCTGATGCTGTTCCAACGATTAGCACCTGATCCTCACGTAGTCCTATTAAAACTTCCTAATGTAGTAAGCATGAGTAAGCATATCATTATCCGATCCTGGTTGAGCATGAAGCCTTCACATCTAATGGCAACTCTCATTTAGTGGAAATGAATGCTTTGTCCTGTACATTAAATATTAGACGAGTGAGGGAGGAAAGGGGCAGTAAAAGATCTCCCCGACTCAGGCTGAAGAGAATCGTCGGAACATAGCCTCTTTATCATGTGTTAAAGCACTTTGTAAATGATAGAGGAGCTAAACTACATTACAAGAACATGGGGAGTTAAGAATGAAACAGGCCATTGGAAAATATGTACATTGTAGTAACTACTGGCTTCTAACTTTGAGATAAACTAGGTCATGATGCCTATCTGTGCAGTATGAGCTAGGGAGCCTGCTTTGGCAGGGGGGTTGGACCCGATGATCTCTTGAGGTCCCTTCCAACCCCTACAATTCTGTGATTCTGTGATTCTGTGATGACTGTCTTTATATTTCCCCTGTTTTGAATTCCAGAAACACTGGAATTCCTTCATTGTAGTGGAGTTTTCTCCTGCAAAATTATGAAGCCAAGTAGACTGATGCTCTGACTACCTCACTAGGAAATTTGATGTAATAGGACACTATGCATCAAGGCTTGTAAGTTTGTGGCGATAGGTACCAGGCCTTAGGAATAAACTGGCACAAGGTAAATGTTGTGCCAGTGTTGTCAGTTCTATGCCAAGTTGTTAGTCTGAAAATATGGCTTGTAAGGAACATCTCTGAAACATCTGCCAATTTATGTGGTCTGTGGATTTTTGGGTATGGTTGGTTGGGGTTTTGGTGTTTGGTAGTTGGTTTTGTTTTACTTGTTTGGGGATGTATTCGCAAAAAAAGAAAAGGTTTTAATCCCATCTCTTTTGACCCTCTTCCCTGTTGAACTGCTCCTCTAATCAATACCATGCTGGTTTCCAGTTAACTTTTTGGATCAACATAGGTATTTTGCAACCGGGATAGCTGTGGTTTTACCCCAAAGGCACAGAATTTAAAGCCAGACTTAAAATATTTAATGAAAGTGGTTTATCAAGCAAGGGAAAAAGAAAGCTGTTTTGCTCCCGGGCAAAACTTTTACACCATAGAACTGGCTAACTTTCCTTCTATTCAGACATTTCTATTAACATACCCATGTACAATAATTTAATGCAGAAATATTTTATAAGGAAAACAATTTGGAACTGTTTTTTGGTTACTTACATATTTATATTTTGATATTTTTCTACAGTTCTTTATGCTTAACAAAGTGTGCTATACTTGAAAAAAATGTATAGAAGGGTGTTTTAAAGTCTTCAGCCTCAGTTCAGGGAAGCAGATACATGTATATATATACATATATGTATGTGCTCTTAACTGTAGGTACTTTGCTACCTGATAAACTGTCAGCTGTGTTCTAATAAATAGGAAAAAGATACATGTAAATACTAAACCCCAATTTTTTTCCATTGCTGGGGTTAATAAAGTGCTCTGTTTATCATAATATATATCACTAACATCTGTTTTTGATGCCTGAAAATGTGTTAGTTTTTCTCCAGTGTCTCACTCTTCCTCTGCTCTCTCCCCAGGTATGAAAAGAAGTATTGACAGTAAATCATCTTTATATTCATCTTAAAAAGTAACAGACTTTGGAGGGGTTTTTGGCTTCACAGACAAATTTTGAATAAAAGGAGACTTGGTGCACACAGTAAATGCTTTTCATGTGTTCATGAAAAAAGGAGAAGAACAACTGGAATGGTTTCAAAAGGCCACCATGTGAATAAAGGTGTCATCAAGAAACAGCAAATCACTTTGTATACATTACGGGAATGCTTCAGCTTTCTCAGAAACACCAAGCATAGGCCATTTTCAAAAGCCTCACCAGAACTTGTTAATAATAATTATGTGCCTTAGCCTATATGCTAGGAAGATGGATTCTTCAGAAGTAGTTGCAATCACAAAACAAAAAATACTTGGCACACGAATGTTTTGCAGGCTTTCCGTATGATATGCTCTTGTACCTTCAGTGGTAGATTAGTCTTTATTTTCAAATTATGTCAAGAAAGCTGTTATTGCTATACCATACTGGTACTTGGTGACTATGCGACAGTATAAAAATCACATGGGAGTTTTATGGTATGTTGTGTCAGAAAGCATAATTCTAAGTACAGTGGATGAGCACTATGTGTATCCTATTACTTCAGTATGCAATTAATAGAAAACCTTGTGCTCTGTGTTTGATTTAGTGAGTTGTAATGCTCTGCAGCAGATAACTGGCTAGCAAAGCCCTCCCTGTGAAGTCCTGCTAGGAGTAGGTGCAGTGGTAAATCTCACTTTCATCAATGAAACCTATTTAGGAGGAAAGATTTATGTTAAACTCCTTGTGCTTGTAGCCCCACTCAAAACTATAACTGGGTTTCTCTTGTCACCTACTTCTCACATTAGAGTAGCTGTTGATATCATAACCACCCCCCTCCTTCCCTGCCCCCTTCCCTTTCACCATTTATTGTCTGTTTTCACACTCCTCCTTGCTTTATAATCACTCACTCACACTCATTTATCACTGGCTTACTCTGTCCTGCCTACACTATCTCCCATTTTTGTCATGGTGCACTGGTACATTACAAATACAATTAAACCTTTTACGATACCACAGCTTTTGGCTAATGCATCCCAGCTTCAAGGTTGAAAGATTTCTGATATTACCACTGATATCAGTTCTTTCCCATTTATCGGCAGTGTCCGGACTAATGCAGAAGTGCTGCATTAATTAAAGGAAGCATCCAGTAATGCTGCTGTTTTTGCCAGTCTGACACTGAATTGGAGCTTGATGCCTGCTCATGTTTTAAGAGCCATTCATCACACATGTCATCCCAAAGCAGCCAGCTGTCTGAGAAAAGCCTCATTTGCATTTCATCAGCTACACTCTCCCTCTTCTCCCTACCTTTTGTATGGAGCTTTGGCTTTTTTTTTTAAAGAGCGTAGTCTTCAAAAGCAGCTTAGCTAAAATTAGTATTCCATTTAGAAAGATGATTTTCTTTAGTTCAGAGGTCTTAGAATTGATCTGAGTGGAAAAAAAGTGTCGTACAAACATAGCCACACAATCTGTCTGTATAAAGAAATTAATGTGTTAGGGGGGAAGACAAAGATTTTTATGATGGATGGACTACACCTCTATTAGTTCTGTACATTAAGCTGTTAGAATTAATAAAACATTTCATTTATTTTGAAAGTTCCTTAAAGGGTATGGGATTTTAAAATCCCAGCAGCTCTGAATGATTCTGCATTATGGATTTTGATTTCCTTTATTGTTAGACTGAAATTGTCTGTGTCAGGTTATATTGAAGCCATTTTAGGAGGCCAAAGAACACGTGAAACTGTGTCAGTGTGTGGAAACCAGTTGGAGAGAAGAGAAGAGAAAAAAAAAGAAATTATAAACTTACACTTTCATTCAGTGATGAACTTGATGAATTAATTTTTGCTTTTGTTGCTTTACTGACTAGGGAAGATTCTGTAAACAGTCGTATCTACCATACAGCAAAATAACTGAAAGGCAAATCTGTCTGAATGTATCTTTATATATTAAATAGAAAAAGTTCTAGATGTAGGTAGATGGGTATGGTCATCTGCCTGTTTATAAAAAAAACAAAAACAAACCAACAAACCAAAACCAGTCCAAATTTGGCTCTTCATTTAAACAGCAACAATGCAGAGGCATTGTAGTTCAACAAGAGGCAGTTTCCAATTTTAAAAGAAGAGTATCCCTACTCCTGAACTGTATGAGAAGATTTTCAAGTCTTTCATTCCTTAAACCAGCCCTAAAACTCCACTTATCCACACGTTGAATGAGACGCATCGTACACAACCATTGTAATTGAAATTGTTATCTGTCAGCAGTGGAGAGAGACGGGAGCATATATGTACAATAGGTGTCTACAGCTGAATATAATTTGAGGGGCAGAGGCTCTAGGGTTGTGCTGGGCTAGGAGGTGAGCCTTGCAGTTTTGCTGCCCTGACTGAAGAACGCACCTCCTGCTTTCCCCAGGGTGTGTGACTAACTTCCAGCCAAAACTAGTATGCAAAGGGGTGTTGATGCACACCTGGATCTTATCCTAACTGCCTCTGGAAACAGCTAGCATATACATCTGGAAAAGTTTTGACATAAATACCTCAACTAGATGCTTAATTATTAGAGAATTCAAGATTAATTTAGTGGGGTGTGTGTGTGTGTGTTATATGCTGAGCTAGTGGGCAAACCCCAATACTTCCCCAAACCTAGGTAAATATTAGCCAACAAATATCTAACTTTGGTACATATACTGAAGTCCTGTTCATTTCAACAAGGCTTAGGAAGCGAGTGCTCTGCTGAATAGGCTGCATGGTTGAACTGTGAAAAAGATAATGTGTATTTGCATTGGCAATACAAATGTTAACTTTTATTTATTCTGATTTTTCTTATTTTAGCTGCCCCGTTTGACACTGAATTTAAAGTTAATGAATTTAATTCAAATCCTGACAAAAGTTACTTTAAGTCAATTTCTAATTCCAGCAGAAGTAAAGGTGAAGCAAACATCTCAAAAGTCTGGCTTGGTGTAACACTAAGCGAGGAAGGGATCGCAGTTCAGAGCAGCACTGGGACTGCATTAAGCTATGATTATTTTCGGGGAGCCAGAGGAGAGATGGCACTCTTGATTTGTAGAGGATGGAAGGTGTAGAAACACCCAAGGAGCACATGCTATTTCTTCTTCCTATTGCTATAGTCAGGACAAGGTCATGACTTATGTCTCCTTTTTGGAGCAATATTTGTGCTACATATGAGCAGATTGTTGCAACAGGGGCATAATTTAGCATGTAGACAATATACCCATGTGCTTTATTAGCCACGGAAAGGAATCTCCACCTTAGTGTCATGTAAGCATTGGGCATCGCTTCTGTTCCAAACTGTAGCAGGTTGTTGTGCAAGATGCATAGGAACCTTTTTTCTCTAATTCCATGAGTAATTTCAACAGATTTGCTCATGAAAAGCAAGAAATGAGCACAAGTTGCCTTCATTCCTTTCCATGTCTCCATACACATCTACAAAATTTTATCTGTTTATATTTCAGAGTGAACAAAACTGAAAGAAACATAAATCTTATATAGCTTTATCATAATTTTTTATTCCTTTGAAGAGTATTTTTTTTCAATCCATAGGAAAAGTGACCCTCAAGGTACCATTTTTCTGATACATGTTGTTGCAGCCACTCCCTATCCCATTCTTTCTTCTGCTATACACCTCACAGCTGTTCCTTGTGTGACAGCGCTGCTGCTCCTGCTATAGAGCAATATAGACCTGGAAAAACTACAGACCTGGAAAAACCAGCATTAGTTGGCTTACCTTTTGCAGGTAGTAAAAATTAATACACTTGTATCTGTTATTTCTTGTATAGTTCCTTCCAGTTATTTAATATCACAAACTGGGAGTGTGCAGGGTAAAAGAATTTGAACATACACACAATACTTTAGCGTTTCCTATAATTTTTCAAATGTCTGGCTTTTAAATAGTATAGACATAAATATTTTAAAATAAAATCAATATTGATTTCCTGGCTTTAGCATGGACTGTCTCAACAGTACCTTTTAGCTGACTACGTGTATATCTTTATTGTGAAACAGCAAAAAGGATCAACTTTGGGTTTTGTCTCCTGATGTGAAAGTTGAGGTTTTTCTGACATTTTTAATGCATCTCACTGGGTTAGTCATTTATCCATCCCTCAAATTTTAAAACTTCTTCCTTGCTCTGGCATGCACTTGATTCACCTTACTTTTATTTTCTGCTAATGTGATTATTGCATTTATATAGGGATTAATACCAGAATCAGATCTGCTTTTAAATTCTATAAAAGTTGTCATCTCTCTATTGTCCAATTTATCAGATACCCAATTATTGAACCTTTTTTTCCCCCCAATCTCAGAGCAAAATATATATACATACACACAACCTTATCTCTATTTCCAGCTGGAAAATAAGAATTATTTGTGAAAGTAATTAAGAAGGATTGATTCCTAATGAAATTAAAATACTTGGAAGCCATATTCTGTGAACCCAACTGTCATTTAAATAGCATCTGAATTGGTACCTGAATAGATTAATGGTTCTGAAGCCAAAGCAATGATTTTGGTCCTTTATAAAGCAATGGCATATAGAACTGAGCAAACACGTGACCGCAACATTATCATATATGAAGAGTTTACAGTCTACTCCCAGACAAAGCGTAGGGGATTAGACTTTGTCTGGAGACAGGGTGGAGACAGCCTGTTAGGGGGAAGAATAAGAGCAGCGACTTTGGGCAAAGGCTATGAGAAGCTGCTTTACATTGAAAAGACAGCCCCAAGAGGCGAGATGGGTTTTTAGGGGCATGCCAGCCACTCCCAAGAACCTGAAGCAGAGGCAGCAGGGGAAGGTTGCATGCACTCAGGGTCCCATATAAGCAGAATAGGAAACTGCAGGTAGTCCATGAAACCAGAAAGAACCAGGTCTTGGTCAGAACAGCTCATGTGTTTGCAGCACTACAGAAATCTGGTATGTCCCCATCCAAGCCATTTTGTGGTGAGATTTGTGATAACCAGACCTGTGTGAGTACTGAGGAGGGGCAATTTCCCAATTAAAGATAGCAGTTAAAGGGTCAAAAAGTGTTGGAAGGGCAGTGGAAGGTATGATGACCAAAAGTGAGCATGAGCCATAGGAACTGTGGTGTAGAGGAAGAAAGGTATTGGGATCTGAGCCTGGCACCTGAGAACAGCACCAGGCACTTGAGAAATGAAAAGGGCTTGCTTTGAGACCAGAGGAGGCCTGAACACAAAGACTGATATAGGCCTCTCCATACATTGCAGTAGCTTTTTTTTTCTGCTTTTCATGCAGGTTTTGGGTTTTTTTCTGTCTAGCTTTGCCTGTCCTCCATCCCATTCACTGCCAAGGAATGAGAGTAGCCTGAGCACTTGGACAGCACACAGAGGAACCATGAATGAAGGGTCTGAACTGAGGTAAGAAGAATACATACACTCTGATGAGATAACCCAGAAAAATGCAGCTGCCAGGAAACCTATAAAGGCCATATGCAACTGTTTCTTGTGCATAGCCTCTGAGGACCCTGTTTGGCCCAAATCTGTAACTCCTATCTATATTTCTATGCTTACCAGTATTCTGCCTGACAGACATGACTTTCTCCCCTGCTGTCATCTCTCTCTTCTTGGATCTTCATTTCCTTGTTCTTCTGGTTCTCCTGGGCATTTATTCTTTTCTGGTTCTTCAAGAAGAAGACTGTAGGAGATGGAAGTAAATAGAAATACACAGAAAAGGCTTGCTGGTTTTGGCCAAGGTCAATTGCCCTCTTGTAAGCTTGCTTTCTAAAGAAAACCTTTTAGGTTTCAGATTCCTGATTGTGACAATGTGTAAATGTGAAAGAGACAGTTGACAAAGAGGATTGGAAAGAATTATTTTTTGTGAACGGAACAATTTGTTAATTAAATTGTCTTAAAAGCTACTATTTCTGTTTAAATTTAAATTTCATTTGGAATAAATTTTAGAAATAAAATCTTATATTAAACTATTAGGAATTTAACTACAACTCTGAATGATTGCGACGGAAATTTATTTTCTTCATAATTACATTTGTTTCAGTAAGAGAAACAAAAATAGAAATTGAAAGCTCATTTGTTTGACAAAACAAAACAGTTGTTCTAGCTGTTATAGGATTGTGGTCCAGACTGGTTAAAGCTCTGGAAGAGTGAGATAATTTGCAAATCAAAATGCATATGCAAATTAGTTGATCAAATCACTACATTATTTTTTCCTGGTGCTTTAAGTAAAAGAAGGAAAAGGCAAGACCAACAGTAGCAGGATGTCAGAATATACATTATTATTATTGTCAATGGAATGCAATACTGAGCAAGAGGAAAATGAAATTTTTAGCACTCATGAGGCTATGGACAGCAGTGCTTTCAGTGACAATGCAGTATAACTGAGATTGCATCTGATACACACGAGAATAGGAATGGCATTTATTCCATCTGACTTACATTATCTACAGTGTTGTCATCTGGACTTCTCTTACATGCAACAGAGAGAAAATAGCTCTTACAGCACAATGATTCAGGTCACAGATGGCAGGTTGGATCTTAAAACCCTTGCTGGTTCTCAGTAGAATATTAGTAACGAGATGATTTCCAACAACCTGACAAATGTTAGGTGTTAATTATTATTTGCTAGACTTTCACACCTTCATATGTTATGTCCTGGAGGTTTTTCAGGATCTTACTATGAGGAAAACTTTAAACAAGCGGGAGCCCTATGCTTGTGCAGCATTTCTTATCTGCAATGAGCAAGTCACTGGTGAGATTAAGTCCTGTTAGATGTCACTTTGAAAAAAACCCCTGATATTATATATAATAAAAAGCATGTCTAGATCATAAAATTTGCTAAAATCAATTAATTATTGGTAGTATACTAAAAAAAAAAGTCCATACAAAGTCAAATATATGGCAGGTATTTATAGAAGTTACTTTGGCTTGACATTGCAGTATCTTACTGTCAAATTGAAACCAGTACTGGAGAGTGATCAGTGGAAAACAATGAAAACACCTATTTTGAGTGACAGATGTTGATTTTTTTAGCAGTACTTCTTTTCCTTGCCAGAAGTGGAATATGATCAGGCAATTTCTGTCCTTTATTTGAAAAATTAAATAGATATCAGGAAATAAATAATTGAGCAAATAAATACATAAATAAACAAAAGCACTGCATTACTCCAAATAATATCACTTTCAGATCTCCACAAGTGAAAAAAAAAAAAAAGTAGTTGTTGCTGTTTATAGCCTCTTCTAATGATAATCCTCCTGCTACACTTTTTATTCAACACAAAGTATCAGCTCCCAAGAAAAAGCTCTTTGGGACTGAACTTAAAATCTCTCTAAGGCAATGTAGCTTTCTGGGCTTTTATAAAAACAATAAGATAATTTCTTATGCTGTAAACATGCCAAATGAATTAGCATTACTGACCGAAAAATTCTAAAGACACAAAGGGATGAGGTTCAGTACTCCAGAGAAAACCCAGGGAAGGAAGTGGCCATCAAGCCAGACTTCATCACAGAACAACTCTCATTAATTTAAAAAATCTGCTGACTTTTTGGAATTGTTACAGCAAATGACTTATGAAATGAAAAACTCTTTCCCAACCCAGTGAGCTTTTCAATCAATGTTCTCCATGATGTGCTGTTTGCTAGCTGTCTCAATTCAGCAAACCTAAAAATATTTAGCAATATAAATGTACATTTTAATAGCTTGCTGTGATCTCTCTTTTGATATCTGGCTTTCATGATCTGTCTTCATCCATCCACAATCTCTGGTGCCATCAGCCGAAAAGTCAGTTTCTCTCAAGGGTTCACCTGAAGGCGTCTGCAGTACTGAGCTCCCTCCCAGCCCCCACTGCTGCATTGCTCCACATCCCCATCAGTCTCATCACAAATGTTTCTTTTTTTTCTCTCCTATGCAAAATATAACAACAATCGCTTCCTGTGCATAGTCCATGCCCTGAGGAGCAGATTAAATTAAATTAAAACTTAAAAGAGGATTTGCTGATGGCTTAGATTTATAGTTAAAATGCCTGAACTACAAATAACTTTTATGCAGGTTATTGTTCTTTAGCAAATGCATCGTTATTGAAAGTCTTTGCTAACAGACAGGCTAATCACTGCTGAGGGAGAGGGCCTTGTTTATTGACTGGCCCTTATACCACTTGCTGACTAACCTTTTCCCCTATTTTTTACACTGCATAACTTTAATTCTCTCAATGGCAAAACCACTGAGATCTTCTGGGAAGCCAGCAGACACTATACTACCACTCTGGGGAAGGGGTGCCTTTTACATGAGGAGTGTAAAGCTGTTGGTTTACATGAATCACGGGAATCATCAGTGTTAGGAAACTACTTTTCCAATTTATTTCCTCTGTGTTTTCTTTACAGTTGATAAAGAGAGGTGTTTGTCTCTCAGCCAAATGATTCGGATGGTGTCACTTCCAGTATCATCCCTGATTGTCATAACTGCTGGTGCTGAGGAGCAGCGAAGAGTGAAGGACCCTGCAAGACACCAAAGAAGGGTGTGCTGAACCATGCACAAGTTCTGTAAAAACTCTGGCTGCTTCAGCACGAGTACCCTGAACAGCCCAACCCTGCATCCTGGCAGGGTGAGAGATGGAACTGAAGCATCTGTTGGTGTTGACAGCCCTGGTGCTGTTTATGGAGAGGACACCCAGAGGAGGGGTATGTACTTCAGAAACAAATGGATATTAGTTAGTTATAGTTTTAATTTTCTCTGGGATTCTCTTTTTCATTAGTTTTTATGTCCTGTTGGAGAAAGACGCTGTGGAGGATTATGTACCTTCGTTATGCAAAAGCTGTACCTTCGATATGCAAAAGTTATTGTTGTGTAACCTGCAGAACAGTTTATGATGTATCTGAGCAGTTTGCACTTGTCCCAGCATGTATACAGACTTCTGTCAGGCTCCTTGGTTCTGAATGATTCTTGAAGACAACAAGTCTCATTGTCTCACAAGCTTCAAAGATATTTCTACACTGCTAAAAAGTGAAAGCAGATAGGGCTAGGCCACTGAGTAATTCATAACTAATGAATAATACAAATGTGTAGCCCTTGTTTGTGCAACAAATGTTACCTTCTCATACTAGGTAAAGAAAATCAACCTGAAATTATTTTCTTATAATGTCTTATATCCTAGGTCATAATAAAAGAACAGATTTCACTCTCTATAATAATCATGAACAAGGAAAATCTGTAGCAAATGGGATTTGCAGAGAACTTTCCACAAAGTAAGCAAGCAAGATGATTTTTAAAACTTGTCCTAATGTTTAAGTTATTTAGGGTATGATTGTTAAAATTTTGAACAGTAGCTACTTGATTGCATCTACCTATGTAGATGTAAGAAAGACACATATGAGGGACAAAAGGCATGGAAAATTCAGGTCTAACAGTGCAGAGAAGCATGTTCCTGTAGTGGTTTGACCCTGGCTGGAGGCAGATCTTAATCAATCTAGACCTCGGGGGTTTTTTTCTGACAGTACTGGCTAGGGTTTTTATCAGCTAATGCAAAAATGACATTCAAATGACTGAACTACTATCTGTGTATAAGCCTTACAGATGTTTTGAGGAGGTTCCATGTAAACATAAGGAAAAACTTTTTGACTGTGAGCGTAACAGAGCACTGGTATGAGCTGCCCAGAGAGGTGTGGAGTCTCCTTCTTTGGAGACATTCAGAACTCGCCTGGACATGTTCTTGTGTGACCTAATCTAGGTGATCTGGCTCTGGCAAAGATGTTGGATTAGGTGATCACCAAAGATTCCCTTCTAACCCCTAATATTCTGAGATTCTGTGATTAACTGATTCAAACTGCTGTTTTGTTGGGGTTTTCCCTATATCTTGCATATGAGCATACACAACAGCAAAGACTAAATCCCCAAACCCGAACTGCAGGTATAACCTTACTGAAAACCATACATTTTCATGCTGCTTGCCTTTCCCTTGTTTCACAAAGGTACTCTCTTAAAAAGGACACAGCTCTAAAGTAAGAAAAAAGGACACTAGGTGTGGTTTCAAATGGTTCATATTTTAAAAGAGTTTTGAAAGATATATTGTGATTGGAAAGGAGATGTGAATCTGTCCCCTGGCTTTAGATGACAGATCCCTGTCTGAGCAGAATGCTGGAATCTATACCAGAGTGATACACAGCGACATATCGGATCCCTTCCACAAAGGATTCCTAGGCTCTCTCTTCTTTTAGGCACAATATAATCATGGTAGCACAAAGGTTAAACAAAGCCTTTTTGAGTCTTCTTCCACAAATACCATGCAGTGTTACTGCCATTTTGAAACAGTATTTATTTACATCACTTCTGCCAGAAATCCCCACTCAGTGGGGTTTTTTTAGGTCTGGTGCTAACATTTTGGGGGTTGGACTCGATGATCTCTTGAGGTCCCTTCCAACTCTTACAATTCTGTGATTCTGTGATTTTTTTCACTTTTCAATTCTCTTTCATGATCCCCAAACCCCATGTTTCAGCTATACCAGTCCTGGAATATGCTCTCTCACGTGTTACGGTAAACAAATGCATAGTTTTGTCCAAATTCTTGCAGTCTCAGGGGGGGAAATACAAAGATGGCCTCAGGAAAGAAATCATAAAGAGGTGCGTATTTTGGACTTGCAACTGTATACTTTAATCTAATTGAGCATTCATGGAAAAAAACCCCACCACTGCTTTATTACTTACCATAAATCCAAGATAATTCCATTTAATGTTCCTTTAACTGACAAAAAAGGATAAACATAGCTAACTATAAACATGACACAAATAAAATCTAGTATTCCTCCCATTCCCCACCCACTGTCCCAGTTGGCTATTTTATCATATCACTCGATATAAAGTTTAACAGTATGGTATATAAATGATCCTTTTTCATTCTTTTGCATAATAATAGGCTGGTTTCCAGTAATAAAGAATAATAAAACTGCAATTTATTCCAAATCATAAACATCTTTGGTTTATGTGTTTCTTTGCTTTTATTGTGGAGAAAACAATGCAGTGGCCAACAGAGAGCTACATCAGCAGATTGCAATAGTTGTTTGAAAAGAACTAGAGCCACTTGAATTCAGTCTGAATTTAGCTGACTTGGTGTCTTACTTCTTGGCTCAGTGAAGTAGAAGAGCTGCTAAAATGGTGACACAAATTGATGTTAATAAATTAGTACACTCATAAAAGGAGACTCCCAATTTTAGTGCTAACAGTACACCATTATATGCAGCATAATGTAGTTTAAAAGGCATACTGATAAGTGGCTATATTCAAATCCATTTCTGTGCCCTTTTGTGTTCTTATCTACCCCAGTCCAGCAGACAATCCAGCTTTTCACTAACCTTTGGCACTCCACCATCAGCAATAACCCGTGCTCTCTTTTATACCCATCCCCGTAGCTTCCGTAATGAGTGAGCATCACCTGCGGTATGCTCCATTCGGAGCCACAGCATCAGCAGAATGCACCTGCTCTGGTGCCTGCTGCTGGAAAAGGCTCTGGGGCCTGTGGGAACCCGGCTGCATGCCCTAAAGCCGTGCCAGGGAAATGGCTTAAATACCTATCATCTCCAGCGAGCTGAGCTTTAGACTCTAATCCTTGTAATTGTTGCCTTAGTAAAAGGAAATAACCTAACAGGGTTAGTTCAGGTCCTGAACTGATGCAGTGTGTCTGGGCTGCTTCTGGCAAAACTGTAAGGTTGCTTGTGTTTGCAATAAATTCTTTGTTCAAATCAAACAGGTTACTGTGACACCATCTCAGTTTTAAAAGCATTAATTTCCTTGAAATATTAATTTTTAAGTGGGTTTTTAAAAAATTATATGTATTTTTAAATTCCTCTTGCTACACTTCAAAGTGGATTTATACTGAAATTTGAGTCATTTTCCCTTTAGGAGTTTGTATATATTGGTCAATAGATATGAATACGTACATTCAGATGTTTGTACATAACTTTGAATTGTAACAGCTTTCTACGGGGATGAGTGAGCTCGTGATCATTTTAAAATAAAAGCTGTAACAGCTAAATATTGAATAGCACTTTGAAAGGGATGGGTTTTCCAGAGCTATAGGCAGAATACAACAAATCAAAATACTTTCCATCCACCTGAACTGAGTGCTTCTCAACTCCCCTTCCTGCTTTTTTGGTTGGGGATTTTTTGGTTGTTCTGTTTTGGGGTTTTTTCAGGTGAATCTAGCTGAGAAGTTTAATAAATGTATTTTCTTAAAGCAAGGTCATTTTAACATCAAGATTGTTACACTCAGTTGTAAACTTAGAGAGATGGTGTCAGGGTTTCCAACATACATTCTTCTGAAAACAGAAGCCTCACAAAATGAAAGCTTTTTGTTGCTGAATTGAAATGTTGAAAGAAGTAAAATTCAAGTAAAAAAAAAAAAAGTCCAGGCTAAAGACAATGTTTTTAGTAGTAGAAATACAAGAAGATTACTAGGAGTATAGAACAAAAAATCTTCTGTCTCACAATACAATTTACAATAAAGCAGGTAATATTATTTTCTCTCTCAGAAGTTCACTGAGACAGACAGCAAAGAAATAATGTATTTTGAAGTGTCAAATACGCTTACCATATTTTAGCATCCCATTTATTTATGTCTGACATCTGATTTTGCTCTGGACTTTCTTTAAAAAATATATGTATATTTTCAAAATATTGCCTTTAAAAAGAGAAAAAAACCCCCCATTAATTTATACAATGAATCAGCAGATAACATAGGCAGAATATTCTGACTCTTGAAATTGAGTGCCTGGTAGTACTCTGTTAACTCTAACCCTGCTTGGCATGTCCTTTATTTTTTATTGGAGGATTGGGAGCAGCTGGCATGTTTCATGTGTCACATTGACTATTATCTATTGATTTGGTATAGGGTGTTTTTTTATATTCATAGCAAGATCTGTATATTGAGTAAAAGACATTCCAAAATGAACTCAGTGAATATAATAACCTAAAATCTTTTACTAACCAAAGGAACTTGCTACCTTACAACTCAGAGTTCTGGACATTATTCAGTTGAGAACATTAAAAAATAGTACCAGGATTAATATGCCACCCACCAGTTTTGAGGATTAATATGGCAATAGTTTGGTTCCCCCATACCAGCACAAACTAATTCTTCCTAGCAGGAAAGCAGACCTCTTTTAACTAATGTGCTCATCAGCAAAGCAATTTATATTGCTTCGGACTTCGCCCCTGTCTTGTGAGTAGAGGAGCTGGAGCTCCTAATTATTTTACAGACATTAAATAAAAGAAAAAAAGCGCCTTGAATTAGATCAATTTATTTTCTCATCTTTGAAAATAACCTGAAAATTTTTGAAAACATGCAGGAGGGATAGAAAAAAAAGACCCATTAAATGCAGTTATGTTGCATTGAAAGGCCAGCAACATTGCTATACTGTGGGGAGATATCCTGCGGGATGGGCAAGACCATCGGGAAAGTGAGAAAACCCATGGAGGAGATAAAGGCAGTTAAGAGGGAAAGCAAAGGCAGCACACACAAGCAATGAAGAACAAGGAATTCATTCCCTGCACCCCATGGGCAGGCAGGGGTTCAGCCATCCCCAGGAAAGCAGGGCTCCAGCACGTGTTAACAGTGACTTGGAAAGACAAACGCTGGCCTGTGAATATCTCCCATTTACTTCTTCTTTCCCTGGGTTTATCAGTTAAGCATGATGCCATACAATATGGAATTTCCCTTTGGTCAGTTGGGGTCAGCTGTCCCAGCTGTGTCCTCTCCCAGCTTCTTGTGCATCCCCAGGCCACTTGCTGGTGGGGTGGTGTGAGAAGCAGCAATGGTCTTGGCTTTGTGTGAGCACTGCTCATCAGTAACGCAACATCCCTGTGCTATCAGCACTGTCTCCCACACAAATTCCAAACACAGCCCTGTACTAACTACCATGAAAAAAATGAACCCTACCCCAGCCAAAACCAGTATACATGAGCATCTCAGAAAAATCTCCTGAAACATGGGGGAAATATGGTTTGTCGAGAAAAGAAAGGCAATGAGAAATAAAATCTGTTGAGATATATCAAGAGATTAGTCCTCTTGTAAATCACTCTGACTGTCCTATGGTCAATAATGTCATGTAACTTAACCTGAGCATTTTCCCCAAAATAAGCAGAATGCTTTGGATTTAGCTGGTGACAGGAATCAACCCGGACCACAATACATTGCTACAACTTAATTGCTATGGTTTAGCTCCTTCTCTTTCAGGTGGGATCTTGCAGACATCAGAGGCAATCACAAGTGGGTAACCACAGCCACAGAGAAGCCATGACAGGATGAGAACTGAAGTGAGACTCAGAACCCATTGTTTCAATTGCTTTCCTCTTGGTTAAAATTCATGATTGCAGCTTTTGGGTTGGATCCTCTGTCCACCAGAGATACGAGAATTAGAACTGTTTGCACACACCGCATATGCAGTCACAGTCGGTTGCCAAATGCTGCCTGCAGCAGAAGAGCAGCAGAACTGGGTGAAGCTGATCACCCATGGAGCTCCCTGAGGAAGGAGGCAGGGCTGAGGTGTATGTGAGCGCTTTTGATAGTCAGGGTAAGAGGTGGATTCATAAACTGATATGGGAGTTTTCTTCCCTTCTCAGTTAACAGCACAGAAAAATCATTACTTTCACAAAGACTTACTTCCTCAGGCCTCTGTGATGCATCAGGAGCCTCTTTCTTGTGCATGGGATTTCTCCTGCCAGAGAACAAAAGTAGAAGGAACAGGAAAGTGTTGTGTAAGCTGGGGGTGTGCAAAAATTGCAGGGTTCCTGTGTTGTTGTTACTTTAATTATTCAAATAAACAAGAGACATAAATTATCTTGACAGTGCCTGCTGGCCACCTGCCTAGCCAAATGTTGAGGAAAATATGTATGATATACAAGGAAGAAATATGTTTGAAAGCAGTGCTCTACTCCTCTAGTAAACCTTAACTGCTGTTAGTGTTTGATTATTAGGTTTAATGACGTTTCTTCCTAAACTATTGAGTGGAATTTTGAAATGGTGACCATATTATCTATGGTAGCTAAGGGACTATTCTGAATATAATCTTGGATTTAGGAAAAGCAGTGGGAATATTTTTTCTCTTCCTTCACTTGCTATTGTTTTGAAAGAAACGAAATAAACTATTCTTATGCTTTTTAAGGGCAATGAGGCTTTATTGGAAGTAGTTCTATACTTAATAAATAAAATAATGGAACTGTCAATTTCAAAGCAGTCAATAATTAGCAATAGATTTAAAACTACTAATTTTGTGTTTGTTACGTATGTGTTTCCTTTCACCACTTCATTATCTGTGCTGGCTAGAGATAATGAGTGGCTTTGCTAAATCTAACAGATCTTATTGAACTCTTCTTTCTTGCTTGCAATCAGCCTTTCAATCTCACTAGTATCACTCATCCAGTATGCTTTCACTGACCAGGGAAGAGGTCCCTACTCAAAGTGCTGCTTCCTACTGCCTTATTGTCTCTCACCTCACAAAACTGCTTGCTCTTGCTGGAAGAAATGGAGGATTTCTTTGGTACAGCTTAAAAAACAGTGGCATATAGTAAAAGAACAGCATGACCTTCAGCCACACTGGGTTTCTATAGAGTTGAATAACCTGACACATGGTGATGGTTTTCAGCCAAATAAGTAGTGGCACGTCTACTGGAAAGAGGGAAATCCTATATTTTTGTGATGACTATCTGTAAAGGACTTTGTCCATCTATCTTCACAATTCTGGAATGAAAAGAAAAATTATGCCAGAGTGAAGAAGAGCAGAAAAGAAATAAAAGGAAATGCTTAAAAACTTAAATTAATTACATATTCATTAGACAGCAAAGATTTGTGCAGTTAACTCTGAGCATGTATTTACTTATTGGAGATACCTGGGAGAAAAATAAGCTGAGGTGGCGTTAGAATAAGCTGCTCAGAAGTAAATAGCTTTTGAACCTCTGTTTTTAAATATTAAAATTCCTCCCAGTTGTATTTGAAATGTTTAATGAGAGGGAAAAAAATGTAGTCTATTCCAATCTTTTCCCCAGCTGAGCTACAAATTTGCTTACAACCTTACTGTTATCATGAAGTTAATAATCACAGTGACAGCAGAGAACAGTTGGAGTGTGTGAGACTTTCACTTCTGCTAGATTCAGAATCCCGTTAATGACTTCGATTAGCTCTTTTCTCCCCCCCCTTTTCTTATGGAGTCATGTCAGATGCACACCACCTCTCAGAGTGCATTAAGCCTAATGTGGGATTTGAGAGCATGTAGAGTGCTGCCCAACGCCAAAGCTTTTTAGAAGAGGAGCTGCTGGAATTAAACCCTTACATTAACTGTTTGGTGGCATAAAAATAAAACCTAGAAAAAGAGAGCAAGAACCTGACCAGTTTCTTCCCGGGGACTTTACCACCTATGTGTCTGCATACAGTTGTCAAAGATGGCAGCTGCCTGACAGCAACATGAGCTGGATTCAGGTCTTCTGACTCCAAGGACATTTCAGGGGACTCTAATCCACTTGGCTCCACAACAAAGGTGATCAAAACTATTTTTTGAAAATCTGTAAAAAAAATTGGAGAATAAAATGACAGGTTGGAGCCATGCCTACCTCTTCCAATAACCTAGCAAAGTATATGTTACTTGTGTTCAAAGGGGTTTAGTGCTTAACCGTCCAGCTGCTAAACTTTTCACATCACAAGGAAAGTGAGATTTTTAGCAATGCAGAAATATCTATAGTTTTTCATGTATGAAATGGAAGTACTGCATATCACAAAAAAATCCACACCTAAGCAACCAACAAAAATAACCTGATATATTCATGAATCCAGCAGGTTGTTTTTTTTCTCAGTTGAGGAAATGTTGCCATACAGTTCAAGTGAATGTATTCTTTGCCTCATTCAGAAACCAGCTCAGCTGACAGCACATTAAAATTTAAGTGTTTGTTGCTTGGTTTTTTTCCCAGGATTATGCCGTAGGAAATACAGCAGCTGGAGTAGATCGAAGATACCTCCACCCCAGTATCTGGTGATCTTTCTCCAGTATAGTCTCCAAATTCTGTAATCTGTCATTAGTCTGCAAGGAAACTGCAGTTTGGTATTTGACGAACCAGAAGTTTAAATTACATCACTGTGTTTCATAGACAATCATGGACTTTTTCTTCATGATTTTATTTTGTCTCTTCTTTACTTATTTTTATAGTGAACAGATTTTAAAAATGGCACTGCAATGAGTTCCATCATTTAATTATAACAAGGAGCACTTTCTTTCGCTGAGTGCCCTTTCAATCTCCTTTTACAAACAGTGAATATTTTGTTCTTTACTTTCTCCATGCCACGCGTGATTCTGTATCCATTATTTGATTATATTTTATTATTTGATTATATTTATTTTATATTACATTTCATTATATTATGCATGCTCTTTCATTTCTCTCATTTCTAAACTGTAGAGTTATAGCTGATTTAAATTTCTCCATAGAAAAGAGAGCATGAGGATCATCACTTCTGCCTCTTCCCTGTACCTTGTCTCATACTAAAATGTGAACTTTGAAATGGCATGACCAGCTTTGTACATGGCAGTCAAAACATTGGCAGTCTTTGCTGGAAGAGATGTAGTCTTATAGGGAGCCCAATCCATTGCTGAGAACAACTAATTTGAGTATGGCAAATAGATAGTAGCAGTAGGGGATGAGACATCAGTTGAAGGCAAGTTGTTCAATTTTTTGTTTTGAGTGATTGAGTTTACAACCTTAATAATATTTTTCTGGCGTATTTTTTCATACTTATCAGAGGTGACCATGGCTTTTTTTGTAAGACAGATGCGAACTCACTGAAAGAGAAACATAATAAAAGGTTTTAGAATCAGATTTAAAAACACTGTTTCAGATCAACAAAAGCAAATATTTTGATTTGGGGGTTAAAGAAAGTGGAAGATAAGAGGCTTCCAACTGGAAGACAGATTTCAATTTTGTAGAAAATTCACTTCTTGAATATGAACACTTATTTTGAACATACACAAAAGCATGAGAAAAAACTATTAATAGACTTGTAAAATGCAATATTTAGAAGTCAATAAACAGAAAAATCAAGATTGTGTCTTGTTCACTATTCTACATATTTAGTAATATACAAATTTTTAATTACATAACATGTAGAGTATGTGTATAGTATCCTTTCCTTATTCAGTGTGCAGAATTAAGAACACTCCCTTACCAGTTCAGCATTTTGTTTCATCTTGTATGCTCATTAAGCTTTACCTAACTGCAGTCTGTTAAAACTCTGCTCCAAAGCCAAGTTTATTAATTCTTGGTTGGTTTTTCTCTGATATTACTATTCTAGAGTTTTGGTGCTTTAGAGACATTAATGAATGCATCTTCTCTGTGCAGTGATTCAGGGTTGTTGGGAGCCAGCTCGCAGAGATAAATGCTAAAAGTGTAGACTTTGGGTCTCAGCTTCAGATGTGCAGTTGTCTTTTCAGTTCTGACAGCTATTTTGGATGTTAAAGCAAGAAAAAAACATTGATTCAGTTGCAAATAAAGGACTCGAACTTTTTAATAGTCATTGCCACCTCCAAGAAAAAATGGCCAGTTTAACTGTTTGCCTAGTGCATAGAGCATCTGGGAAGTAGGCACAGGCAGGGCATCCACATCCTGGGCACGGCATTCCTCCCCACATGGAAATTGACATTTACAAAAGTTTTTGATTTGTGTAAATTGTTGTTGAGTTGTAGAAGAAAAGTGAAAGAGAAACCAAATAATCAGTGCTCCTCCTAACCAGATTTATAAAACTGCTCTAAAACATTGCTGACATTGTTGCTGTTCAAAGATTGGTCACAGAATTTATCAGGTGGGTGAAGTATCATCTGTTTCCTTGGCCCTATTGTAGTAAAGGAAGAGTATTTTTTCTAAAATAATTCAACTAGAATGCAGCTTAATTGTTAAAAGTTCAGCAAAATTACATGCTACTCAAATAGGTTTTAGCAGTATTAAGATGCTTAACGATGACAATCATTAGAGCGTCACGCTACTTTCTCTAGATGATGAACCCATTTTCCTGTAAAAAGTGGGAAATGTATCCTATTGCGGGATTTAATTCAAAACAAAGAGCTTCAAAATTTTCTATTCCCTGTAGGCATTATAAAGTGCCCTTGAAATTTTGTGGTGTGAATGATGGAAATTTATTTGTTTGTGGTTATTATTTTTCTCCTTATGTTCTCTCTAAATCATAATCTAAATTACAAGTTGTAATTACTACACTGTTACCACATTATGTGCCAAAAGCATACATAAATAATGAATATACTTTGTATGTGTTTTATTTGTTTTAAACATTTCACCTAAGCCTTCAGAATTTCATCAGGCCATCACTTGTCTTTGCCAAGGAACAATGCTTTTGCTTCTTGTAGAAAAGAATGGAATATTTAATAGGAGTATTCCTTTTTTAGTACATTTGTTGCTGAGTTTTATGGGAGGAACTCTGATAGTTTTAGCAGAGCAATTGTTAATTTATTGGGTTTGAGTTTGAACACTGACTTACATTAAAGCATAAATGTTTTAATCGATTGCCGTAGAGTGATTTAGGCAACATTAATTTTCACAGGTAAACTGCAGAGTCACCTAGCTTTCACAGAGATTAACCATGAATTGACCCAACTCTCAAACACTTACAATTAAGTACATCACCAGAAACAAGGTTATGGCACATCTACTGTAGCCTCTGCTCTTGTAAAAACACCAGTACTCAAGCAGAAAAGCTATTCCTTCTTCTTTTGTTGAGTAACCCCTCTTTATCAGGTTTCACATAAGCATGGCCACAATGAATTCAACAGTAGCATGCTGCATTTTACACAGCTCCAGGGTAGAGCTGTCTATGTGTCCACCAGCAAAGCATTCCCCTGGCTCTCCCCACTACATTGTCCTACTGCTTTGTTTGCTCCATTGTTTTTTTCCTACAGAGTGATACATTGCTGTATCTTCTCTTGCTACAGCTGAAGTAGAGCCATCCATCATCCCAATCACTGGAACTAAGGGCTTCATGGACTGGGAGTAAATTATGTAGCTTTGGGTGATGAGAAAGGAAAAGAGTGAAATTTTTTTGTGTGTGTGTGTGTTTGAGGTTTTGGGGGCTTTTTCCTATCCTTGAACCTGCTATTTTACATTACTGCTTCCTTTTACATAATATTTCTGCCTTGCTTGGGATCATGATAAGGAAAATACAGCAGAAGTAGTTTCATTATTTCCAGAATGTAAATTTAATCAATACAAATGCAGTTAGCAGCTCCATAGCTGACTTGACTGGATCTGAATTTGAGTTTCATTTGTGGCTTTTCTTTTGACTTTAATGCAATGCAGATGCAGACTTCACTAAAATAAATGTCCAGTAAACCATAAAGTAATGTTGTATAGGTGTTGAGTCCAATATACTGTTACAGGCAAGCTCCTCTTCCTATTCAGATAAAATAAGATCCAAGTGAGGCTCCTGGTTTTAATTTTAAAAGCTACAAATTATTAAAACCTGAAACTTTACCCTCAAACCAAATAATTTTTGGCATCTAAAGTTGATTCTTAAATCTAACTCTAAACTGAAACTAGACCCCAAAATCTCAGGAGTGTATCCTTTCCAATTACGATGCCTGAAAACAAAGGAGATGATTAGGTCAAATTTTCACTCTTTAGTATTGCTGAGTATCTCTTCCATCTGGAATCTTATGGTATCTCCAGTCTTTCGCTTTAAACTTGAGGTAGGGTATGGGTGAGTTACAAGCATCTGTGTCCCTGGGGTTGACCCCAGGCACCTTTATGAGCAGATAAAGTACTTAAGTGTATTCCTGTCCTCTGCCAAACCCATAATCTGAATTCTGCAGGCTGAGATGAGGGCTTAAGTTAACAATGGGACATCCAGCTGCCTTCCCAGGCTTCACACCCCACTCCTCACTTTGTCATCTCTCTGAGGGTAGACTTGACAAATACTTTTTACTCTTCAATTTTTTTCAAGGCCTTAAAGGCATTTTTCCAATTTAAATTAAGCTTCAAGCTTATATCAGTTAAGTTGCTTACAAGGATCCAAGAGCTAAACTACAAAGAGCGCTGAAAGATTTGGGTATTAAGGTACGTATTTTTACTTCTAGCAAGGACATGCTAGGCTTGATATCCAAGTTACACTTCAGATTGCCTCTTGATGTTCAGGGCAAATCTGAAATGACTGAACAAAGGAATAATGAAACTGCAGTTTAATGATAGAAGCATCTTGTTTTTCATAGTCTTGTCATGGAAATTGTGTGTAAAAATAAATTTAAGCAAGCTTTGTTGTTATAGTTAGTGAAACAATCAAAGATGCTCATATAATCTCTTTGATAATTAACTGACAAGTTTTAATGGCACCATTGAATCAGAGAACAATGGAATATCCTTTCTAGTGTTTCAAAGTAAAATGAATTTTCTCTGCATTTTGTAAAGCTTCTTGGAATATCAGTTTCAAAATATGCTCACAGCGCTCTTTTGTAGGACCACCAACTTTCAGCTGCCCCTTTTGGGAGACACCACAAGGAGATGCCCTGCCATCAGAAGTGATTTAAGTTTTAGATCTATCTCATACAGGCTTGACCATAAATCACCTTAAAATCTGTTTTGTTGTGGGATGAACCTGAGGGCTACGAGGTAGTCAAACCTGCATGGTGAACCTTTGGCACAATCACCTGCGCATCTTGTTAACACTAAGTGCTAAGTGCCGGCATATTTATCTGAAAATTTACTTTCTACCTTGTCAAAGGAAGTGCTGTTCTCTGGGGGTCCATACAGGTTATCAAATCAACAGTACCATGAAATTGGCACTGATTTCATTTTTGCTAGACTTTAAGTAAAAATTACATGTACATTGTACTATTTTTTAAATTCTGCTGTTAGAAGAGGATCTTTAGGTGAGACTAGGATCCCTCTCTGTGATCCTGTGAGACTCGGATCTTTTTTTAATTTAGTGTGAGACTAGGATCCCTTTCAACAGCGGTGATGTATTATACCTTTTCTCAAATTCACCTTAGTTGACAGATCATAATCAGCCATATTGCAGCCAAAGAATGCTACAGATTTACTCAGACCCACAGAATAAGATCTAACATCCCTCTAACAGTTACAGGTCCAAGGCCGTGTAAGGCTAGAGTATTGCCCTATTTAATAAAACTAAGTGCATCTAATTTGGTGATGAATGCTGTCTGTTGCTGATTAATAAAGGAAAAGCTGCTAAAATGAGATAGGAGAGGCACCCGCTGGGTCAATGCTAGGTTGGATGCAGTGTGGTGTCTAATACTATCAGAGAGACGGCAAGTACATGTAGAGTTATAAAATGAACAATTTCCCACAGTGGCTGACAGTATGTTTTTAATATATATCTGCATACAGTACACCAAAACCATAGGTCATCAATTCATTTATATCAGATGACTTTGGGCCAAAAATATTTACTCTAAATCATATTGTTTAGAGCTTACTTTTGGTAACAAGAATTCGTGGGTATGCGTTCCGGACAGAAATCCCTAAAGCTGTTTCATATACTCCACCGAACAGTCATGAGACTGGTTTACTGCTATTCTGGACTGGATTTCGGTGGTGTAAGCTGCCATGAAACACAGTTTACATCATTCATCAAATTCACTAGTCGTCACATTTCCCCTTCAATTGTCAAAAGTTGATACTTCCTCACGCTCTTCCTGGATGTCAGGCATGAAATTTGCTGTTTGCTGAGATTACTGGCTTTTTATTTTCTTTCTTTACCTAATAAGGATGAGGTTTTTACTGACAATGTGTTTGTTTTGAATATTCATTTCTTTGCAGTATCTTGCAAATATATTTGTACTGAAAATGAATAATTACATCTATTTCTGTTTCAGCTCTGCTGTTCTTGGACTCATTCTGTTGCTTAGTTGACCTGACATATTCTTAGCTAAGTAAGGCATGTTATTAGCAATTCTAATATGCTTCATTTGAAACCCATATGAAGACAGAAAAAGTTTTAAAAATATAAGGAAGAGTAAAGTACTGATCCCTATAGGATAATCACTTTCAAAACAGAGGGAACATCATCATAGTCAGCCTTTTTATTCTGGAAATCACATTGCTTGGGAGAACAAAAGGTTTGGAAGAAACAAGAGAAATTAGATATTTAGCTTTACATCTTTGTTTTTCACTTATTTTTAATCACTGTTATCTCAGTGTTCCAGTCCCATACTCAGTACTCATTTATTGCTCTTTCTGGACTGGATTTATGTTCTTTATGTTATTATGTTCTTTATCATAAGTTTTCCTGTGTTGCTCATTTTCCCCTTAAATCTCAGCTCCTGAAGACAGTTTATTGTTTGAAACACTCAAATACCTTTTTTCTTTTTCCATTCATTTTTGGGAGTTTTTTTTTGTTTTTTGTGTTTTAGCAACCATACAGCTCTCCCAGATTGTTCTAAAAAGCTTCTAAATAGTGAAATTTTAATCTCCTAGCAGTAGAACTCGATATTTGCAGTTTTTAAAATGTTACCTTAAATCAAAACTGTAATTCGAGTCCCAAATTCTGCCTCAATAGACCTTAAACCTGTTTGCTATTTGTTATCTTTCTATATGATGGTATGAATATCTTAAAATGTTTAAAACCTGGCATCTCTACCATGAATGGCTGAACCATAGAAGCTTTCACAATTATGATAATCATCAATACAAAGACCAAAAGGGTTATCAAGCCACTTCTATTTACAGATGTAGCCATAAGCACAGAAGAGTAGGGAACTTGAGGGACTGTTTGTGCATGATTTTCAGTTGCCTCAGCAGAAAATACCTGCAAGCATTCAGGGAATTTTATTTTATTTTTATTCACATCTAAAAAGAGATTCTTTTGGGGTGAGTAATTCTATGCTGTCTTCACATTTTCTGTCTGAAATCTAGGCCAATGGGATGTCAGATAAAGGGACAATCTTGCCAATGTGCGTAAAAAGAAAAAAGAGGAACATTTTATATTTCCAAATATTTTCAAGTACATAAAATACTCTATTTTTCTATTTTAGACCTGCCACAGATTCAAAATTGCATATTTTGTTTTTGTAAAATTCTGACATGACTCATTTTTGACAGAAGTGTTTAGATATTGACTGAAATTTTTTGCTTGAATCCCTTTTCTGAAGAATCCAGGCTATAAAATAAACATTTTAAGACATATGCATCAGGAAAGTACTATTTGATAATGTTTGGCTAGAAGAAGTGAGGGAGTGGGACTGGTTTTATGAGGAGGTGTTTAGGTAAATGAACACATTGTGCTTCCCTGTTGTATTTAATGTCTAGACAGGGAGAATATAACAGTGGAAATTTTTTATGCCATTCATTTTTACTCCAAAACCACATAGGTGTGTTTGGAATATGCAAATCTTCCTTTTGATCTCTGCTACTTACAGGAACCCCACTGATACAACTCCTGTTGCCTCATAATCTTTAATGCTTCCATCTTCAAATGGCTCCATTTCACTACTTCTGCCCCCAGTAAGGTAGACACTTATTTTCCCTTTATAAATATGGGGAACTGAGGCTAGACTTTAACGTCCTTGATTCCCAGGAACAAAAACCAACAGCCTGGAGGGAGGAATGCCAGGTTAGCTTGTTTTAGCTTAAAGACAAACAGAACAGATGAGAAGTAATGTACTGGTAAGAAGGCTTCACTTTGCCTCTTTCCATCCAGCAAGCATCTTCAACATGTAGAGAACAATTTTGGCTCCGAAATTCTTGAGAATGAACAGAAACGGATTTTTCTTATAGGTCAAAGATAAAACTGGGCTGCTGGAGGAAAGTACAGAAAAAGGTGTAAAGGGAGGAAGACATAGGAAACAGGGTCTCAGAAACTGAATCATGCTGTGAGACCAGGGAGGAACCCTGGAGGTGGTGATCCAGCTGCTTCCCTGCAAGTAAGGGGAGTATTCTTCATACGTTGTGAGAGTAGTTTTACTGACCTAAGCATCTGCCTATTTTGCCTTTCCCACAGCTGGCCTTGAGCAGGGAAAAGCGAAAATTTTTGTGGATGCATCAGGATCACATGGAATGATTCCCACATTCTTACAGCATCTCTGGGACAACTCCAGCCATTGTTTCAAGGCAATTTCATATTAGGAGATGTTTAATGCATTTTAGATCTTTTTTATGTGATTTGGCAGCTGGGCATAAGAGCAACAAATCAGACAGAGTGCCATCAGCCAACTCACTGCCTGCCAGGGTTTGGAAATCTTGGCTGTGTGGCACCTTTTGTTTCATGCACTTACCTCATAGCTTTGATGAGCTCTGCCTGGCCTGGACCCCCTCACCCTCTGGCCACTGCAACAACCTCTACATCCCAAGCTGAAGAACCCAACAGGACCCTGCATTGTTACAGCTGAGCTCAGACTACATGCTTGTGTAGGTTTGCAAGCTCATACCTTGATGTCCTCACAGGGAAAGCGTATGTATTCATATTGGCTCATTCAGTGAAAGCATGTTGTGTGATTTACAGAGCGTAATTTCTATTTGTTTTTGACTGGTTATGATGTCCAGCTCTGGCTGGCTGTTATTTTCCCTGCAACAGGAGATTTGAAGAGGTCTCGAGAGCCAGGTACTCAGCTGGGGCAGACCATCATTGATGTGCTTACATCAACCAAGTGTTACTGTTTTACCATAGCTGCAAAATATCCCTTTCGGAAAATTCTCCCTATTGTCACTACCCACATTGACAATAACAAAATAACCATGCCTTGCTGCTCACAAAGTTGCTTGCTTGCATTTGTTATAGCCTTTGCCCTTCCCACACCCTGCTCCTGATGATTGGCTGTCATTTATACACATACTTGTTTTTCAAAAAATCTCTCTTTCCCAAATATTCATTTAGGTTGGCCTGAATTTTATGAGACCAACGGAAATGTTGAAGAGAATTCTGACTTTCAATGCTGTCTAGACCTCTGCTAAACCTCCAGAGCATTTTGGATGACAAGTGGCAGCTTTTAAGACGAACTTTTTCTAAAGAAGGTTTTTAATCCTCCTAAGGAAACCCTTATGAATCCAGAATGGTAATGTATATCCTTAAACTGTTTGATCTAGAAGATTTTCTGGGTTCCTGTTCTCTGCAGGAAAGGTTTTTCATCACAGATATCTCTACTTTCATTTTCTCCTCATGTTTTCTTGCAATTTTGGCAGTAATAGCTTTGAAATGTGTGAAGATAACTGCTCAGAGATCTAACTACATTTTCAAGGGCTAAAGTACATGTTACTTAAAAGTTTGCTTGCTTACTGGAGATGAGAGCTTTTTTTTCCCCTCTGTCTTAATTAATTCTTCCAAGAAGCAGTGCAGGCAGGACAGGAAGGCCTTTTTGCTGCCTGAACAGCAGTTTAGGCTGTTTTATTATTTCAGCATGAGAACGAATGAGGTGTAAATGCCCCCTCAGTTTGACAGTACTCTCTGTTTTTTTACTCACAAAATATGTTATTCAAAGTAATTTTTCTATAAAGAATGAATAAGCTATTTGTAACACCCTGTGCTGTAAAAGGAAGGTACAGCAGGGTGAATTCAGGCTCAGCAGACACTTCCAGTTCCAGGAAGAGAGTGCAGATCAGCTCCAGCTGGCCTGTGCTTTTCAGTGCCTGGATGATTTCTGGGGGTGGTCCCTGCCTGTTTGATGCTACCTGGGTGTGAGGTAGAGACTCCCCAAAGAAGCAGCAGGATGCTGATGTTCAAAACAAAGCAGCAGTGGCATGGCTTGTTGCTGCACAAAGGGCACCCACCTGAGCACTTATGAGCATTATTCTGATTCCCACTTGCTGGTGTATGATAGAGCCCCCAGTTGCTCTGCTAGCACTGTTCAGCCCTCCTTTGGAGAGAGGCTAGGAAAAAGAGTGCACTATTCATCCCTCACTCTTCTCCCAGATAAAATGTTTCTCCTGAAGATATCAAGGTTCCCTACGTTTTGCAGCAACAAATAGGCTACTATGTTCAGGTTGACTATCCCATCTATGTGTAGTAGAGACTTTCTGGACTTCAGCCATTAAGAATCTCTCAGGATTCCTTTTCATTACACATCCTTGAGACTGTCACAGCTCATATATTTTCTAAGCAGAAACACACACAAAAAGTGTGCGTGCACTATGAATCTTTTGTGTTCACAATGTGTCAGAACTTCTTCACAAGCTACACAGGTGCCAAAAGCGTGTGTAGCAAGTCAGATACATTCTGGATGTACCCAATTTACCATGCATACTCAAATTGTCTTCACAGTGCACACAAAAATGGGATGTTCTGTCACAGATGAGTCATAGTCACTGCACATGCACTGCAGTGTTGATATCTGGCAAGTTGTCAGGTCCCTCTGAGCTCTTGCTTCTGGGAACCACTGGTCTAAATAGATGGATGGAAAGTGCTGCCATGGGAGCAGAAGCTCAGAGCATGGGCTCAGAGTATTACCAGAGCCATAGTAGAGACCAACAAAAATCCTCAGCTTACCGAAGTCTGGTTAAATATCCTACCCGTTGGATTTTCTTGTCAGAAGACATGATTTCACAGTTGTTTGTTGTGAATTCTAAAATATTCAACTCAAATGAATGTGAACTGGGAGAAATACCATATACTCAAGTTGTCATAAGAGAAGTCAAGAGCCAGTATCTCCTGTGATCTGTGTGATAGAGGGTGATTAACTGAAACAGAAGCCTTCACAAAGCCTACAAGGGACTCTTATGCTTAGCATGAAGGGAAGAAACCCAGAGAATCAGGTATGCTTTTTAAAGAAAGCTTCCCTGCACCTTTTTCCTGTGCTACTGCTGGAAAAGTTAATAAGAGATTACCAGAAAGTGTTGTTCATGGTATTTATATTCTTCAAGTCTGATACTGTCTACAGAAGATGCCCGACATACAGAAGACATTGTATGGACCCAGCCTGCCACTGTAGGACCTAGTTAGCTAGGTCTTCCTCTCCATCTTGTGTATGTTCAACCACCCAATACTGACCTATGATGACTCTGTAAGTCTGTTTTTGTAGCTTCTTGTGCAGACACTTATAGCTGTGGACTACTGATTTAGGTAAACTGGTTTCATCAGTATGCTTCATAGTGCTGTTTCAAACCTGCTTTTGGAATTCCATTCCAATCAGTTTAACATATTCTAATACTAAAATTAATACGGTGATCAAAGCCTCATGCCACATGAAGGCTGCATGGAGGCATGTACAGTGAAGAGTGAGATGTCCAGAGTTCACTGATTTTCCAGAAAGGAGATTATAAACTCTACATGACAATACAAGCAAAAAGAATTGATCAATCAACCTCTGTTTAAATTGCTTTTAAAAAAAATAAGTGTTGAGGGGATAAGGTGTAAATGGAAATAGGCCCCTGCCTCAGAAATGGACAACCCATCAGAATGCAGAATACTGAAAAGGTCATCCTGAAATGGCATAGGACTGTATTTCATAAAACATAGGCGTTACATTTCTGGAACCTCATTTGTGTGACAAAAACTGTGACAAGAACAGAGGTTGGCACAAAATCAATATACTCGGGCAGGGACTGTAATAAATAATAAAAATGAAGAACAGCATAAATTTTAACCAGTTTTCATTACAACTTAAAGCTGGTCTGATTTCCTATGTGATCTCTTGAAGCTGCATAATTTCCAGAGAAACATCAACAAAGGTCTATTTTTCATTTTGGATGAAAGGTGCTAAGACAAATATCAGAGAGAGAGGGCAGGGGGGAACTGTTCATCACCTTCACTTGCACTTGGATGTTACCAACAAGGAAGGAGGTGTGGAGGTTAGGCCAGAAGTCAGGTGGGGTTTTGCTATGCAGCATCACTGCCACAGTCCTCTGTGGGACAAGGAGCCTCTGCTGTTTTGGTGTTCTTCAGTCCCAAGAAGTCTGTCTTATATTGTGCTGAGAAACTCACTCCTGAGCTGCTGTGCCACTGCACCACCCCCAGTTTCAACAGCCTCTTTACAGATCTTGACACCAACATCCAGATCCTGACACCTTCATTTTCCAGTCAGATGTACTGGTAGTATCAATTAACAAGCATAATCCTCTTGTGTTAATCTGTCGCTATCCTCTAAAATGTCAGCAGAGCTGCTGCTGTGAAATGATAAATCCATTAGCTACAATTTTATGAACCCAAATGGACACGAGCTCCACAGCCTGGCTCTGCCCATGGTGGCAATTGTCTCAGAGAGACCTCCTTGGGCAAGACAAGTGACTCAGCTACCCCAGTTTCCCTCCCCTGGGGCAGGCAGGGAAATTCGAGCCTGGTCCTCCACAATACGTCTCCATTTAGATTGACAACTTCCCGTGACTGCGGGGTTAACCTTGTTATGACAGCACAGCTGCAGTTGCCATCTCTCCCCATTGCACACGATAGCACAGCCTTCCCAAAGTAATAGCAGCTCTCGGAATCACAAATTACAGTGAGTGTTTCATCTCTTGTGTTGTTATTTAGCCCCAAATGACTCTGACATCAGTTTCTAATGGTGCAGATGGGCTTGTTTCAGCTTCCTCCTAAAAGAAAGGTTAGCGGGGGACAGCTCCTGCTATACTGCCTCTTTTTTGTTATCGTGAAAAATATGAATCGGCGTCCACTTTCATGCTCCTATTTGGCAAGTGCTTTGTTACTTGAACACCATTTCCAACCTCCCATCAAAAGTAATAGAGTTCAGATGCATCTGTACATCACTGCATGTTGTATATATTTCTGGCCAGAAAAACTGCATCTTTAATATGCCAGTGCTATTTTCATATTGTGCTTTTATTTAGCATGTTCAATATTCTTTTTTATTATTGTTATCAGATGATTTGACTATAGTTTGTTTAGAAAGCTAATAGTGTAGTAGAAAGACTGAGGTACCCATGGACACTGTAGTTTTTATTACTGTAAAAATATTTCAGGTAGAGGGTATGCTTAATCAGACCTACTTTTCTCAAATTCAGATTTAATATTTTCCTTCTATCACATCACAACACTTATCAAACACAACTCTGTGTGTTCAACCTCTCTGACCACTGATCTTTCTTTTCAAGTGTTAGCAGACCACTGTATTGTCTCTTTATTTTCTGGATAGTTCCCTAGATAAATACACTTTCTGGATAAACATCACAGTACCTTCTGGATAGCTACTATGCAATGACCATTATTGCCCGAATGTCTATGCTACTTTTTCATACACAAAAAGTCAGATAATATCTGGGAGCCTTAGAACTGGCTATTATTAGACAGAAATAAATTTTGTGAGTGGATATTTTTAGTGTTGACAAATGTAGAGTGCAGCATTATTAAATTTCTTCAGTTGCCCTCTGTGTCTCAGGAATGTGCCAAACCCAGTACGGCTTTTAATTGCTTCATTCTCTACTCAGTAATTTTCCTGCTGTTATTAGCACGGGCTGCTCAGCAATCACTCGGAGCCGAGGCGTTTGTTGGAGATTTCCTTTGTGTAGTGTTTGTGTTCTGCCTCTCAGCGCTCCGTAACGCAGTTCTGCACATGAATATCTGCTCTACACGGTCGCTCGTTCCAATTGGCACTTGCAAGAACTCCAGGAAATATATTTCTCATAGGTCCTATGGCTATATCCAGACCGTATTCTTAGATGGCTATGCAAAAAGAACTGAAAAGATTCTGAAGTTCTGTTACCACATTGCAGACATGAGTTTCAGTAACATAGGGAGGCAGAAAAGCAGGTAGGGAAGTGCCAGCATCAAGCAAACACCTGCAGGCAGTGCCCTGGGTTGGCCAATCTTGTCCTGTACAGTCTAAAGCATTCTATAGGTATCTATCTTTCCATCTGTCTGTCTGTCTGTCTGTCTATCTAGCTTTCTATCATGTGTGTAGCATTGTAATTGCTATAGTTATATAAAATGCAGAGGGACAAAATCCATGTAAATAAAGGTAAATAAAGAACTAGAATATTTTTGTGCAATCTATCTTGGTTTCATCAAATTTCAAATATCATTCCATTTATTGGAAGCTGCAAATCTGTATAGTCTGCTGACACGAAACCTCTAGGAACCTAATAACTAAGACTGATTTTTAACTGTATCCAAACATCTGATGCACAGTGGTTGGACCAAATTAAAATTTTATTACAAATTTCAAGGTTAGAAAACTGGTACCAGTTCTACATCCCAAAGGGTACTGAATTAGCTGACGGCATATTGTCACTCTTCTGGAGATAGTATCGAATCCAGAGTGTCATAGTACCGTGGCTGTGATACAAGATAACAACTGGCTGTGGAAGGGCATGGTTGTATGCATCTGAAGGCAACTGCAGAGCAGATGGCTTGAAAGAGGGCAGATTTATGTTAAAGGGAGGAAAGTTTGGTTTCTCTTCACAAAGCAACAAATGCAAACCAAAATGTAAAGAAGATACCTTAGGCATTTTGGAGAGGTCCTTCAGAAACGCATAGCATAATAGCAGTACCTTCTCTAATTGATTATGCAGCCTGAAAGTTTGCCATTAAGTGCTTGGCAAAAACATTACGCTCTAGCTCTCCCTACTGGATTATTATTACAGAATTTCTGTATTTAATGGGTGCAATGTATTGTGCTCAACAATTGAATAGATAATCCAATCATCTCATTGTACTGTATATATTTTTCACACTTTATGTGCATCACAACAGATACGGCTATAGTTCATTTCTATAATTTGCTAATTATAGCTAGGGAGCCTGCTTTGGCCGGGGGGTTGGACCCGATGATCTCTCGAGGTCCCTTCCAACCCCTACAATTCTGAGATTCTGTGATTCTTATTTTGTGATATATCAGAAAAAAAGTATGCTGGACCTCCTGCTGCAGTTTCTGAAGAGTCATTCTAGAACACTCAAGTGTTTCTTCTGTCTGTAATTTCCAAAAGTACCTAGGTGATTTTTAAGAACTTAAGGTAATATTTCAAAAGTGGATTAGGCTCTTAGAAGCCTGAATGTCAGTGGCTTTCACTTAAACTTGGTTGTCTGTCTGAAAAAAATGTTTTATTTCTGTTTAACTAGACACTGTTTTAATCTAATTGATATCTGAAAGCTAATGGAGAGACCAGTCTATACAGGTTTTATGTTTCCACCAGGCGCAGTTGTGGTTATTTAAGGGGAAAAGGAAGTGGAAGTTTATCTGAGTTTAAATATGCATATGTTATATTTTCCTGTATCTTCCAGTATGATAGCTGGTATTTCAGGACTTAGCTAAGAGAAGCAGGATCTTCACTGATAAAAATTTGATTAAAATATTTTTTACCCACATACTCCAATAAACTAGTTTCTGCAGCAAAATGACCTTTATGATTCATTATACCAAAGAAAAAGTATATTTATACTTTTACCCATATATGAGCTAATTGTAGGCTTATAACATAAAGTTTCGCGTTTCCTCTGAGACATGATATCCACTAAGATAGTTTACAAAGCATGTGGTCACATACTGTGGCTGTAAATGCAAAAATTTGCTTTATCAAATAATTTAAGAAGACAAGGTGTTTCCTTTTGGTGTGGTATTATTATTATTATTATTATTATTATTATATTATTTTTGCTTCATTGCAAAAATCTGTACAATAAAAGAAAACAGAATGTTTTTCATGTCGCTATGGTCCATGCTAAGTATCACTGTAAGAAATAAAGTAGTTTTGTTATCACTGTAAAATACATAGTCTTAAATTCATCCAGACTAATTGAGATATTCCTGTTCTGCTGAATTTTAAAACTGACCAGAGACCAACCCCTGTGTCTGAAAGCAAGAGGCACTGAAAGTTTAAAATCATCAAGAATTTGGCAGTCTTGATCTAGGCAGTTTGTTGGTGAGGGCCAAAGTAAACCAAGGGAATAAGATAGTGATTAAACATGTAGAGATCAGGGAACCAGCATTCAGATTTGCTCTTTAATCTTCTTCTTCTTTCTATCTTTTTTTTTTTAAGCACAGTATATGCTCCCTAGGATGAAGAGAAGACGAATCCCTAGAAGATTAATCCTTTAAACTTACACTGTCAGATGTCTTAGACCCTGGTTCAGTCCTGGCTCCTTGTGTTCTTATCATGCACAATGTAAGGCTTCTGTGATTCTGAGCTGTCTTTCACAGCAAATTAGCTAATTCCTTTTAAGAGGAAAATATGATGCACTTCTGGGAAATGGTCCTAGAACCACCTTGTACCATATGGATGCAACTACAGCAGGTTGGACTGCCTCAGCTCTCTGCACACCTCCAATGTGAATTCCTGTACTCTTTACATCCTTACCTACTCTTTTATAGCCTCATGTTGCACCCAAAGTATCTTAATTAAACCCTACAAGGATTACAAGTCCTTTTCAGTGTGGACACAGACCTTTTACCTGAGATAGATATGGTCTACTGTGGGACAAGCATGGGACTTCCACTACCAGTGCACATGGGGACCGAGAATTTTGCAGTGGAATAGATGCTTTCAATAAGTTTAACCATAGCAAATGCCAGGTACAAACTGAGATTTTAGATGGGCTGAATTTCTGAGCAGCCTATTTCTCTATGAACAGAACAAGAGCATTCCTAGTTTAGGTATTTTAGTTCAGTACTGAAAGATACATTTGCTAAATCTGGGTTGGTGTAAAATCCAGCTCCATTTTAGCAGTAACATTATTGAAAAATAGCTGGGCATATAAATCACTCAGTATGTAGAGACCCTCTAGCCTATTCTCTTTTTTTTCAATCTGTCTTGTCACTTTAAGTGTCCATTTGTTGTATTAACATGTTTTACTGACATAGGAAGTTTGCATTAGATAGATAAGTGCATTATATCAAACAAGAAGAGGTTCTCATTTCACCTGGAAGTTGTTTGAGAAGTGTTTGATAGTTCTAAAACATTGGCTCACAGTACACGTTCCTCATTTCACAATTGGTGCTTAGTGGCCAACAATTCAGAAGCATCAGGATTTGCAGTGAAGCTCACAAGAGCTCCCAAAGCCATGCAGTGGCAAGAAGTGGTTAAGTTGCACAAGGAATGATAAGCATGGCAAAGGACTGAGTTTTACCCCCTGTAGCTGAAGAATAGAATCTTGACCCTACCACAGGTTTTGTCCAACAAGAGTAAGATAGTGAAAAGCCAGAGAAGATACATAAAGAGAAAATAAAGTTAAACAGATGTATTTTAAGAGGCATATATAGAACACAACTTGTTAAATGTGTGGAAAAGTAGGTTGAGAAATAACTTTGATTAAATTGATAATCTCTCCCAGTGGAAAAATGTCTAGGTACTAACTACTCTTTAATATAATGCAGAAAAACCAGAGCTAGTGTGTTCATACTGTAGCTGCATGAGATCACAGGAGAAATAACAGTTTTGATTCAAAGATCATTAACAAGTGTAGTAAACCACATGCATAAGTAATAGATTTTTCCATTTCTCATGTTTTCATGCTAATCTTTAATAAAATGTCTACTTGGCTGAAAGATAGTCACCTTAGCAGAGCTCTGCAGTAACATAGCTATATTGCTCCTGTGACAGCTTGTTTCACAAGGGTATGGGACAATATAGAAATTAACCCAACCCAGTAATGCAACCAGGGAGGTGGTGGAGTCACTGTCCCTCAGGGTATTCAAGGACAGGTTGCATGAGGTTCTTAGGGACAGGGTTTGGTTAGTAATATACGTGGTAGGGGGACGATTGGACACAATGACTTTGGAGGTCTTTTCCAACCTTAATGATACTATGATTCTAAGTCATAGTTGTATGTTTGAGGAACAGTCCAGCCTGAAGACACATGAGAAGAGTAAATGTATAGAGTCATCTATTAAGATAGGGAACTGAGGTTTAAATGGGTGTGACATTTTTTTCTTTTTCAAAATGATAATCCATAGCACCTTTCAGCACGTCCTATCCTTATCAATTGCATGTAAGAGCAAGTATGCATATACGACTATTACAAAAATATCTTAGCTAGTACTTGATGCCGAGTTTGCACCTTCTTTTAGGATAAATTTAAAGTTGCTTCTAAATCTGCTGTTCTCAAATTGGGCAACTCCCCTAGGATCTAGGAAATCTCCATCTGGTCTCTATGTTTTCTTCATTCCCCCTTTATTTTTCTTCCTTTCTTTCCTCAAAAATGTTCTCCTCTCTGTCAGTCACAGTGGAGTTCAGCATTTACTCTAACCAAATTAGGATAAAGAGAAAGAAAGTGGGGCACAAAAGCTGTGACCTTAAGTAGGGGTTGCACGCTGTGCATGTGAGAAGAACACAAACTTTATTGCAGAGAAAAAAAGATCCTGTCCTTCTGCTTTTGTTTGGTTTGGGTTTTTGAGGTTTTTTTTCCTTCGATGTGACTGTGAGCTTCTGCAGGAGTGTGAAAAAAGTAAAGCAGCATGTTGAGTTGAAAAGAGTGAAGGCACCCCAACTTTATAGTAGTATCAAGTGCTACCCACAGAATTTATGGCTTATTGAATAGACACCCTAAGCCTATGTGCATCTGATCTGACACAGAACTCTCACGTCTAAAACCAAAATTGTACATCTGCAAGAGATTACTGAATGGAAGGACAGATCCATGAAGCGTGTTATCAGTTGCCTGCCACTTTCAGTATAGCAACCAGTAAAAACTCATCCTGTCAAAGAAAAAAAATCATTAAAAACATATGCATCTGGTGAAGAAACTGGACTAAAGATGGCTTACTAATGGCATCATATATCAGCATGAGACCTGGTGTGGAAACAGAAAAACCTGCAGAAAACACCCTTTTAATATCTATAGGAACTAAGTAAACTTTATTATATCATCAGATATGCCATAAACATGTCTTAGTAGCATTTTAGATGCGCTATTTTTAGTAGTATAATCTAAAAGCAAACATTTGATGTGGACCTGAATTAAACCAATATTCTACAAAACAAGCCTTTTAATAGCTGGACAATCACATTTGCTGTCAAAATCTGTTGCCACATTTTTATGATAATATATCCTAGTCTTTGATTGAATGCATTTTATGTACCTTATATGTGTTTCATGTAAAAGCCACTTGCATGGTGCTTACATGTATTTCTTATAAAGCCAGCTAAGTGACAGGTTTTTTGTATTCTTCCACAAGCAAGGTTTGGAAATAAAACTGGCTGATCTTTGACCCATGATCCTCACTTGTGGAGAAGATTTGGACTTCAGTAAATAGAAATAGCATTCTGTGTGGGCTGTGACTAAACTCATTTCAGCACATTTGCCGAGTGCTAAACAAGTCAGCCCTCATTTGCTGAGTTTCTGACTGGAGTCTAGAAAAGTGAGACAATGAAGAGCAAGAACAAAATGTCCCTAAAACATATGCATGAAGCAATATTTCTTTCCCTTACCCCCCTATGGCTTACTGACAGAAGTGATGTATCAAATGTATTTCATGATATGATTTATTAACACTTGTTAATTTGAGTAAGTACAAACAATATGTTTTTCACACAGTGGAACAATGATAGTACATAAATATGTGGGTGTACACTTGTTCTGAGCACTGACACAAAATGCACAATTGATATATTAATCAAAATCGATTGTCTTCTTGCAGGAAATTGTGCTGTCAGCCAAGGACCATGTGCATGCTAGACAGCTTTCTCAGAGGAGGGATGCTTCTAACATATCAGTACAAGAGAATGCAACTTATTTTGGCCCGTTTCTTCAAGCTGTGCTTTTCTGTTGTGGTTGCTTCCCTTCTTTTCTTGCCTCCCTTTTAGCACACTGAAGAGGGATAGGAGGAACAATTGTGCTACTTACTTTATTTCACTATGAGTTTTTGGAACAGTTTTGTCTCTTTTAAAGTTCTAATGAGTGAAAGGATCATGACTCTGATAAGTTGTCAGCATTTATTTTAGTGAGAAAAAATTATTCCAAATCTTGTGGCTGTAGAAAGCACTTTGAAATAAGGTCCTTCTGGCTTTAAAACAGATCAGAGCAAAGAAAATGTAGTTCAGACATTTTTATAAAGTCATGCGTGTACCACAGTTAGATGAATTTTATAGGGGTAAAGAGAACAAAAGGTTTTTTAAAGATTTTAAAACACTGGTGTATTGTAAGTCTGCCAAAAGAAGAGAAAAAGAACCAGAAGAAAACAAATCAGAAAAGATGCCAAAGAAGTGGCGAGGACATGGAAAAAATGAATGGCAGCCAGAGATTGATAATTAATAAAGGGTACAGCAAGTGTTTCTATATTCTTGTCGCAGGCCATTACTCTGATCATATTTCTAGATGTTAATATGGTTAAAATAAATAAATAAATAAATACCCAGCACACAAATAAATAAATGGCTTCTCAAACAGAGCCCTGAAAGAAATGATGAGGTAGCATGAAGGAAAGATAAAAATGACATTTGAAAGGCTTTTTGTCAAGTAACTAGTCTGCCACAGGAAAAAAAAAAGGTTTTAAATTGTTCTGGAAGAAATGCAAGGTATGTTTACTCGATGCATATTTCCCTTTCATAGTTTAAGAGAAGACAGGTTGAGAGGAAGAATCATATTCTTAAGCTAGTCAGTGCAATATTAGACTGAGGCATACTTCTGATATTTTGGTTGTTTTTGGGTTTTTTTTCAGGCTTTCAAATGCCTTTCTTACTGATATGAAATGTAAACTTGTATATATTCACTTAGAGCAAGATGTGCAGTTCCTCTGCCTCCCACTGATAAATCAAGGCAAACAACCTTTGCTGTGAGACCACTTGCTCCACAAACCGGTCATGTAGCTCAGTGGGTAGCATGGAAGGGCAGCTGTTGGGGTGAGTTTGAGAAACCTGTGTGAAGAGGGGGTGCTGACTTGCAGATAAACACTGGTTTATAGCTGTACAAATGTTTGGCCCGCTGAACACTGCAGGACTGAAAACAGATGAGAAAATGTATTTTCTCGCATTAGTTTATCTGGTGTTCTTGATTCATTGCTGGTGCTCAGCTGTGTAGCTGAGCATATATACCCCATAGATAAATTTCATTGATGCATACATTTAACAGAGAGGCAGAAAACTCTGTAGCAGACTATGAGCTATTCTATACATGCTTTTATCTGTGTAATTATTTTTAGTATAGCTGTCTATATTTCTAGTTTCCTCTCATAGTGCAGCTGGGCAGGTTGTGTTACTTAGAAGTAGACCATATGCAGGCATAAGCCTCAGAATTGCTCTTCTCCAGATAGTCTCTTTTCATTTGTGCATCCTGAAGTTCAGAGTCATCCTTGGACAGGCAGAAATCTAGTTTCTTTTTAAAATCCACAGTCCAGAACACTTCTCCTAATTGGCAGAAAAATAAAATGCATTTTCTATGAATGACAAGAAATGCTTCTTTTAGATATTAATTTTGCCTTATCCATAGTTTAAGGTTCATTAGTATTGGTCATATAGTTAAGTGTTTAGTACTAAGGAATAGACATTTCTGTCCTATTGCATAGGAGGGAAGCAGTAAGGAAGTACTCTGGCTGGCAGACAAGTAATAACATACCCATGATTTTCTTTGACACACCCAGATTAAGTGAAGGAATGTGAAAAATTTACTTCATGGGCACAATATTCCCTCTGAGGTGCACAATGAAGTGCAGATTGCACAGGCATAATTCACTTTCCTACTTTTTAGCCTGGCTTTCTAAAAGGAAAACAAAGGAAGCTTGTGTTTGCATGCTGTCCTTTGTGTCCACGCTCTTTCCGAGTTCCGTTAGCATTTGAATCCGTTGATCACTTTTAACTAAATGGGATGGAAAGACAGAGATTTTTCCAAGACTATTTCAGTCTTGCAAGCTTCACAACAACTGAAAATTGTTGGAGGAATGACTCGGCTAGTCCTTTTAGCTGAGGAAAGGTCTGAATAACTTGCCTGTCTGTATATAGCTATGTATGAACAAGTGATCAGCAGTCCATTGCACCACATTGACCTAGTCCATCCTGCCAAAAATATAAGGAAAAGTAGTGGGGCAATGTGGTTATGTGGCAGAGAGAGGGGAATCAGCAAAAGCAGTTTTGATGACGGACTACAAATCTAAATGAAATCAGTCTCTGACACTGCTGCAGCTTTATATTCCTTTTATTATGCATAAAGCAGTGAATCTGCTACAGAGATTGGAGGTTTCAGAGTCATACAAGAAAGAAAAGCTCCCTTTTGAAGCCCAAAATCTTTACTCTGTTGGTTCTGGAAATGTTGTTTGATGATGTATTGTGAAGAAAACAAGGCTGGTCATACTCTTTTTTATTGAAGCGACAACTTTAAAATGCTGATCTTAAGTTCACAGAAATATATTGTGGAGGGTACACTTTCCTTTATACAGAACTCAGAGAAAACAACTATTTTTTCATGGAAGTTCTCTCTCCTTTAGTCTTGCAGCTGAATGGTGTGAGACAGATATATGGCTTTTCACAGAAAAAAAAAAGTAGATATTGAAACACAGCATTAATAATGCTGTTGCAACAGCTTTGCAGAATTGCTGGCTGAGCAATTTAACATTTTCAGAAGTGCTCAACACTATTGGGTACAGGTTGATTCCTGAGGTTCCTAGGGTCTACAAATAGCAACATGTTGGCACATAAAGTCTACATACGGTCTCAATAGTCTTTCTATTGATGGTCGTTATATAACTTCTTTTTTTTTAGTTTCATTTTATTAATGCTATTTTAAAAACTTTGGGTAAACCCATGTCAATTCTTATTTGCATAGTGTGTGGTATCTGTGATAAGATTAGGAATTTGGAGGGCACTTTCTGCCTCAGTATATTTGATAAGGGAAAGTAGGGGGAGGTGGCACTGTGAGTTAATAACTTTTTAAATTGTGATGAGGATTATTAAAAATGAAGGGGAATGTGGAAATATGGAGTCAGTTTAAATTGAAGTATTGAGGGGGAAGGAAAAAGTATTTACTACCTGTGGTTCAGGGTAGGGAAGCACACTCAGAGATAGCTGAGAGCATTAGATTAGTGACTGCAGTAATATCTAGGGAATTTTAATTTGTATAATTTATTCACTCATTAATAAGGAGGCCTAGCTCTTTATGTAGAACTCATTTTTATATCAGTGTGTGTTATAGGCAACTCAGCAAGGAAAAACTTCAGACTGAATTTTATTAAGTAAAATGGATATGGTAAGTACCACAATCATTAGGGATAGATTTTGGATACAAATACAGGTGTATTAACATGTAAATGGTCCAATTTAATACAATCAGAAATGTATTAAGTAAAGTAGATTGGCAGTGTTTATGAGCAGAGAACCCTGAGGACAATAAAAAAAAAAAGAAGAATTGGCTAAAAGATTGGAGGGTATACTGCAAAGTTAAACCTGAAATTTAAATTATTTAAAGGCTCTGTTGATGAGTGATAAGTTGTTAAGTTAATTGCAAGTAACAACAGAGAAGTCTAATATTGCATGGAGTCAAAAACTTTGGCATGGATACAACGTCATTAGAACAAACAGAGGAAATATAAAAAAGAGCATTTGAAGAGTGAAATAGAATAAATGAGTCACTGTTGCCTGCCCCAGAAGGACAACTGGGGGGAAAAATATCACTGTGGGTGGAGGATGAGGCAAGAAAAATAAGTAAAATGAGTAAGAGAACAGCAATTCAAGAGAAATGTAACCTTTTCCTTTGAAAGAACTGAGAACCTTGTTCCAGGCAACCCCTTCTTTAAGACATTGCTTTTGACTTGCTGTCTTCTGTATAATACTAGAAACTACTAAAAAGAAAGGCTGATTCTTTATAGTGTCATAGTACTCATGGAGCATCACTCTACTGTGTCTATCTCAGTGAGGGGATATGGGCCTCCCTGCACCTCTTTGCACAAAGGTGCTAAGGCAACTGGAGATGAAAACCACAAAGCAGTGGTTCATGTGGTAAAGATAGCTTTTCTTTAAAAAAAATACCTAACTCAGCAGCTGCAATGCACTTAGGGAAATACTGACACTCAAACTACTGGAAAGATGTTAGATATAATCCGTTTACTAGTAGAAAACTGCCTTTCTGTGCCTAAGGAAGAACATCTTCACATTTCAGTGGATGGCAAAGATTTACATGAGTGATTTTTTTTTTTCCCTATGATGACAAGACCAAAAAAAAGAAGGTTTCTGAGATGATAAATAGTGTTGTCAAATTTTCCAGAGAACACATGCATTTCTAATTTCTTTGCCACATCTAAGTCACTTTATTAGTGGTGGACATAGTGTGCTACACAACAGAAATTCTTTAAGTTAACCTCCTTTTTACCACTTTTTGTTTTTTGGGGGGCAGGGGGGGTGTTATTATTCATTGAATCATCACACAATATAATAAGATGCAGTTTCATAGACAAAACTTAGGATGTGGATGAATTGGTACTGTGCCCAATTATTTTCAAAATAGGGTAAAATATTAAGTTGAAGGATATCCCAACAGGAGCACAAGCTCTTCCTCCATCTTCTCTAGAAATGGTGGCCAGGGGTTGTACGCCCTGGGAAGAGGGTAAATTCTGAGGTTATATGTGTTTTTTCTTTGCCAGCTTCTTGGACAACACATTATGGTTGCTGGAAATTAAGTATTTACTACTGAAACATGGTGAAAAATAATAGTTCTGTGGCTTAGAGTGCCCAAAATAAATTATTTTGACAGTCTTCACTGCTCCAGGTGGAAAATGACAACTTGTTCATGCTCTGAAATCAAGATGCCAGCTAGGCATGCTGTCCTTTTGGCCCCCTTCATGTCTTATAAAGGTGGTGGGAGTCCTGAATGGGTAGATAAGGAGCTCCTGACTATACTCAAACATAAATAGTGTATAAGTCATGGAAGCAAGGGCAGGTTACCTAGGACAAATATAGAGACATTGTCTGGGTGTGCAGAGATGGGGTTAGGAAAGCCAAAATTCTCTAGGAGTGACCTAGTGAGAGATGTGAAAGGCAACAAAATGCCTGTCTACAGATACTTCTACAACTAAAGGAAGCCCAGGCAAAATGTAGACTTTCTGCTAAATCAATGCAAAGGACTTGCTGACAGGAGACACGGAAAACTCTGAGGTGCTCAGTGTCTTCTTCACCACCTGTCTAAGACTTGTCCTTGAGAATCCCAGGACCCTGAGACCCAAAGGGAAGTCTGGAGTAACCATCTGTGGAGGAGGACCTGGTGAAGGAACATTGAAACAACCTGGACATAGATAATTCCCCGGGACCTGATGTGATGCAGCCATGAGGTATTCAGAGAGCTGGGCTGTGTCACTGCAGGGCTTTTTTTTCCTTTATTTGTGAAAGGTTGTCGTGAACAAAGGAAGTTTCTGAGGACTGGAGGTAAGAAGATATAAGTTCTATCTTTAAAACAGAGGATCCAGGGAACTAGAGGCCACTCAGCTTCACTTTGGTCTCTGGAAAACTGCTTCCAAACATGAAGTAGAGGAAAGGGCTGGGAGTAGTCAGCATGGATTTATGAAGGGCAAATTATGCCTGACTGACCTGAGAGCCTTTAATGATGAAATGATGGGCTTGGTGAATAAGGGAAAGTGGTAGATGCTATTTATCTTGACCTCAGCAAGGCTTTAGACACCTATCAGTGTATGTAAATACCTGAGGGATGTATTACATGTTTTAGGTGTATATATGTAGGAAGGCATGGTCAGACTCTTCTCATTGGTGCCCAGCAACATGTCAAGAGGCAATGTGCACAAACCAAAATACAGGTAATTCAATTTAACCATAAGAAAGCACTTTACTATTGTCACAAATTGTCCACAGATACTGTGGGGTCTCCGTCCATGGAGATATTAAGAAGCCACCTGTGCATGGTCTTAAGCAACCTCCTGTAGGTGGCTCTGCTCTGAGCAGGAGGTGGAAGGTGCCTTTGTGTCTCTATAGATCTGTGCTCCTGTAACATAACAGAGATATATATTGGTTTAAATAATTTTTGTTTCTGTCTTTGTGAGGCTCATATGTTCTTAGAGGAAATGTCTGAAAAATAGCTGAATGAAAATGTCTTTTTTTTTTCATACTTAATTTTAATAATGGAAATAGTTTTTGTATAAAGCAAATAAGCTCTCTGAAATCAAAGAGGGCATCTGTGGTTTTAAGAGCTAGACATAGGAATAAGAATTCCTGTGTTTAAAAGTTTCCAGGCTGTCATTGCGATAAATTAAGTTTCTAATTAAACACATGCTCACATACACACTCTTGGATGGGAATGCTATGCTTGATCAATAGCCCTAGGCTACACAGTAGCAGGCAGAATTATAGCAAATGGAACTGGATGAATGGGTTTACCTAATGACCACAATATGATTTATTTCATTGGTGGGAAAGGGGGGAGGAAGACATCAAAATGCTAAAAATACTACCCAAGCAAATTAAGATATGTTCTTACAGGAGATATATTCCCAAGAGATCCTCCGTGAGTATAGCAGATCAGAGCTCAGATCACACTTAAAGAAGTGCACTTGATGAAAGTGTGTCAGCTAATCTGCATTCAGCTTGTTTTCCATCTATAATTAAGAAGGTTTTTTTATTATTTTTTAATGTAGATGCCTTAGCCATAGACAATTACTGACTTAATCAGCACATTTACACAGTGTCATGATTTTAGATGTTGGAGAGCTCTTAGTACAAGAAACAAAATTAATGCAGATAATGCTACATATAGATAAACAGATGAAAAATATGTCTTAAAATAAACTTTCGCAAAATTGAATTTTTTGATCCCTGACCAAAAAACACTTATTATTTGGCATTTGCACTCAGACTTAAAGCAACATTCCTTGCAAAACCTGCTCATGTGGCAATGTGGTGATAATATGCTGGTGGTGAATCTGGGGCTGACAGCTAAATGCCTGGTTCTGTCATCTGGGACATGTCACTGACCCCTCTGTCCTGTTACCTTGCCAGTGAAGAGAATAATGCCAACCAGAGCAGAGACACAGAGAGAAAGAGAGAAAGTCAGCTTTCTGAGTTTTGACTTCACTGTAAAGAAAGTATTGTGCTCTATGGCCTATGAACCTAAGTGAGACAAAATCTAAAGAGGTGACAAAATTTACATGAGGAACAGAAAAAAAAAATTCTCTGGACCCCCCCAAATATATGCATGCACATATACTAATTTTGTTTCTGGTTATCGGAAATGTTCCTTCAGTTTCTCTTTCTCCTTACTTATTTATCTGTGAAAAATGCAGAAAGTGAATATAAATCAGGTTTTGACTTTTTCTATAATTGTGCTTCTCAAAGGAGATAATTAAATTTCTGCCTCTTTGGGAAAAGGTCAGCATGTTGGGGTAACAAATATTCGTATCTCTAGGGCATTTGCCCTTATTAGCCATGAATCACTATTTCATAAGCTTGGAGCCTTGGCTAGAATCCATCTAGCCTAAAATAGTTTGAAAACCTATGAATTAACTGAGATCCACTTTAATAGTTCAACTTTATTACTAATTAACCTGTATATGTCCCTGTTTGTTATGCTCTAATTCAGAAACTAACACTATCGCTATTGTCTAGACCTATATTAAATGTATGGTACTGCTTCTCAGTTGCTTCAGGAATTTGTTCCTATGCTGATCACTTGTTTTGTACACAAATTAAGGCTGTACACAGGCTAAAGAGGTTAGAAAAGAAGTCTTTGAAAGGCTGATGTCTGTCAATCTTCTTCTCCACATTGACTCAATACAACAAAACAGTCTGCATTTGATTGATGCTGGAGAGCTTAGTCACAAGTTGACTGACATAATACAAGGCGCTTTGTGGAGAAGCAAACAGACCAACTGGAAGAGAACAGAAGGATCATTTTTTTTGCATTTTACGCAATCATTTCTTGTGATCTGAATTCGTAATTAGGGTTTCTATTCAACTTTTTAGCTGCTTTTAATCTTTTAGGATGGCAGAGGTTATCAGGGCTGCATTTTGTCTCATTGACAATTTCTACATGAAATAGCATGACCAAGTTCCTGTGACTTGGGCTGGATCCACAAAACCTCTCCAAGCCTTTTGACGTCCGCTGTGATGGAGCTTGAGCTGACACCAAGCTGGGATCTGTGTAACTATGCCATTGCAGCATAGCTGGCCTTAACACACTATTTGGTTAGTGGGGCTGGGTGCTGCTCCTAGGGGTCCAGAGCATCCTGCTGAAACATGGTGACAAAAGCACGGTTTTGTATATCTTCATCCGCATGCCCTTGTTCATCTTAAATGCTCAGATTTATCAGTAGCCATCCCTAAGGTAATATTCAGTCAAATTCTCCCAACACAGCTGCATCCTTAACTTCAAAAAGTCACTAAGTCTTGCTACTAATAGCAACCCTGAGATACTAAACAATCTGACTACTCTGAGACAGTGCTTAACTTATTTAAAGTTTGCTGAAACTGAGAGGTTGAACAGTCCTCACATTTCACTCCTGTTGAGACTCATCCTTAAAAGGTGTTTCTTGATTGTACTTGTGCAAAGGAAAAATATCTTGCTATATTGACATCTCTCTTTTCAGCCTACACTTCCAGTATTAAGAAGTTTAGAGATTTGAAAATCTTCCTTCTTCCTGATGGTCTTAGAGGCATTTTTAATTAGTTCCTCTACTTCATATCCCTGATCTTCATGATACTCTTCAGTCTTCATCCTTCCTGTAGAAATAGTTCCATATGGTGTGGATCAGAGAGCATGATTCCCATTTTTTGTTATACAAGTGTCACCTAAGAAGGCTGGGTTCTTTCTGAAATGCCAGTAAAAATGTAAATATTTTTCATTTAAGGATGCATTGTAGCACAGACAGTAGTGGGAAGTGTGGTTTGTTTGTTCTTTTTTTTCTAGGTAAGTACCTTAACAGCTAACCTATGCAGTCATGTTTCTGTTTGTTCACCCTCTCTTTCTGGTCTACTGAATATGGAATGATAATATTATACTTAATATTGAAGTGGAAGAATCACAGTGGAAGGGCATAAGAGCATCTGCTCCCACAGAAGCCTGTAGTATACTGATTCAAACCTTCACCAGGAAGGTGAGAGAAATGGGTTCATAGCCCTTTAGAGAAAGAAACTGAAGCTGGGAGCATTAAACTTACATGTGTGAGAGCTGTTTTATGTAGAATTTCTTTATGTGACAGTAACACAAAGTTCATTTAAAAGACTGAAAATTTTGGTAATAAAGAACAAACAAAAGCGTGAGTATCCCTAGTTTAACAAGGAAAGCAGATGTTAGAAATACATCAAATTACAACTCCAGTACAGGCATATTCTATGTCTTTTTTTATTTGCCTTTGATCTTCAGACCACATAAAGCAAGAGCTTTCTCATAGTAATTTAATATTTTTTCAAGTTCTGCCAAGAGCTGACAAAATGTATTGAGACTCTGATAATAGCAAAGTGTGAGTTTATCCCAACACTTTAAAAGATTTTAATGTATTACATTAACTGTGCCATAGGAGCTGCCTAAAAGAACACAGGTCTACTTAGGGCAGCAGAGGAAATAGTAAGGTATATTATGAAAAATATTTGCATGTGTAATTTCATAGGAACAAACCTGTATCAACGGGTTTAAAGCAGAGCACATAAGCAGAAGTGGGTACAAACCACTGTTTCTAGAGCTTGAGGTCCTGTAGGGAAAAGTGCCTAGAACCAATTGCTTCAGAGAATGAGGCAAGAATATCTGCAATAAGCAGCTGTTTGGGAAAAGGTCTAGTCATCTCTTCTAATCGTACCAATAATTTCACTATTTCAATTTAATTTCATTTTCATTAGCTGCCCCTTCTCTATGTCTAAGGAGAAAAGCTGAAGTGCTTGATATATACTCTGTACCATTTACTATTTTGTTTGTTTTTATTACTTCTCCTATAATTTTTCTCTGCTCAAAGATTAATGCTCTCCAGCAATCTTTCCCAGGAGGAAAATAGATATGGATTTTTCAATTTAAAGAAACAAACAAAACCAAACCTTCCTCTGTGAAGACAGCGCTGAAAGTATACATAACTGATATCAAGTAAAAAGAGTTAAAGAATAATCCTCTCAGCTACACTTCTATGACTAGAAAGCTTTCAGTAGACAGAGGTATCTGTATGTGTAGATATTTATATGCTTTTAAAGACAGGTGGGGATTTTTTGTTTGTTGGTTTGGAATCCTGAAAATTTGTATCCTGAAGATTTGTGATAAATCCATTGAAACTTTATTTGAATATTGCATAGTAAAGTTGGATAGAATGATAGAATTTTTCCTAATGGAGGAAACTTTTGCTATACATGAAGGATAAAAAAAAAGAGGTTTTCTCTTTAGAGACCTCACTAGCAATGCATAATTGTCTTTCAGTGGTGCTTTTTTAATATACAGCTTGCTCCGATATCCAGCTGTGCAATGCTTTCATTTGGAGGTGTAACAACTCACTGAACTTGGTGTCACTAGCCATTTCCCTCACATTCACTCATGACTGGACTTTCTATTACACTGTGGAAAAAATGGGTGAATAATGGCACCTGCCACAGTTTTTTGGTGGATTTAAGGAAATGAAGAAAGAAAAAATTGCCTGCTACAGTTTGAAAGATCTCTTTTCATATATTCCCATGGGCTTCATATCTGTATAGACCAAGGCAGCCTCAGAAATCTGTTGCATTGTAAGATAATGATCTGCTAAAAAAAGAATAAACATCAACAGCCATAAATCCAAAGATTTTTTTTCCTGCTGTTTGAATCTTACTTCCTCACTTCCTTTACTTCCTTTTGGCATCTAGGTTCTGGGAACAATTCTATAATAGTAATATCTTTACACCCACATATTTTATTTTCAGGATTTATATATATATATTTTAGGCTTGACTTTTATAATTTCCTTTGTCCACCTAACCCTATTCCCATCAATAGTAGAGGTGTTAAATCACTTCATATGTTAAAAGCCATAATTTTTGACTTTTCAAGTACCCTTCTGACTGTTATCTTGAAAAAAATTATGGAATCCAAGATACTTTTTTCCAAACCCATGTCTGCATTTTGGATTATCCTTCAGGGCTTCGTTTTGCTGAAGTAACCAATGTTCTTTAATGACTTTCCACAATATCTCCAGGGAAATGAAATGGCTTTTTCATGTCTGAGCATTCAAAGTACCAGTTCCTTGTCCTATTGCCCTTACCGTGGGACAAGGCTTTGACAATGCCTGTCAAAACAGAATCTTCTATGGTATCAGAAATGGCAGGGTAAAAGCTGTCAGATTTTTGATCCCGTTGGCTATGGGCAGTTGTAATATCTTGCGGGGGTGTACATTTTTTCAGTGTAGCCTTCATCTTAATGGGGTGTGATAGCTTATGAATGCCAGATCACCATTCATTGCTGTACTGATTTCCACACACCCCCCCCGGTCTTTTGTCCACCAACAATATCCTTGTGGCAGGAGGAGAAACTGTTTACATAAGAAAATAACTGGAAAATATTCATGATTTTGTTGGTACTTAGGCAGTAAGTGCTTTTATTTGTATGATGCAATCATATTAAGCATGCACCTGTAAGTAAGTATTTATACTCCTGCCAATTTATAACAGGCTAGCAATCTAATGATTTTTGTGTCCTGCATAATTCCATCATTTGCCTTGTGCACAGCACAGGGCTGAAGCCGCACAAAAGCTTAGGCGCTAAAATATGTCCAGTAATATGGCCTCAGTGTCGAGCAGTTTAGCTAATACGGAGGAATTCACAGTTCTGACTTCTGTTCCTAGGCTGGCTGTGCAGTCATGAAACATGCATGTGACAAATCAGGCAGAAAAGGATGTGACTCACATCAGACATCCTAATAATTTTGCAAATGGGAAGTGCAGCAGAGAGGGCTATGTTCTGCACTTGCTCCATCTTTGGGGTTTTGGAGTTTTCATTGCAGGATCAGGACTCTGCTTCGTGACCCATCTACCGGAAGTAGGTGTCTGAATCAAACTGTTCCTGATAAAACACAGACAGAAGCGAAGGTTTTCCCTGTCAGGGGAAATAAGGGAAGATGTGTTATGCTATCATCAAATGTGTGTTTGACCTATTGAGTCGTAAAGCATTCCTTCACATGTTTGCTACTCTATTTTAGTACACATTAGAGTATCAGTCTTGGCTACTTCTTCACCATTACATTACACTTTTCTAATGAACTCTTATTGTGTCCTGTGAAGATTCAATTATTTTATGCACACTAAAAGAACTTCAACAGGGGAACTGCCTCACATACAATCTCCCGTACCAGTCCATGTCAGAAAATAGGGCTTGTAAAATTTGACAGCTTGAGGTTGCATAGCATGTTCAGGAGAAGGTCCTGTGACTAGCTACTGAATGTGTATTATCCACATTTTTCTGTTTCTTCCCTTGAGCTTTTGAAGAGAGGGCATGGGGTCTGAGTTTGTAGGCAAAAATGGTGGGTTCATATACTCTGCTTGTAGCGAGCCAGGGAAGCTCTGCTATCACTTCGTTGTGTTGCCTCAGCTTCATCTGTCCATGGATGAGAAACCATCTGCTGCTACAGATACAGTCAAGGTAAAGAAAATTATTCCCTGACTCCAAGTAGAGACAAATAAGTAGTTGAGTGGGGTGATAATATGCAGGTTACCAAAAACATTGCTGAAGAAAAGGAGAGATTGCTAGGATACTTACCAGCTCTTGCTATAGAATGTCAGGTTCCAGATATAACTGTAGAAGCAAGATGGGAGGCAGGATCATTGCTCAGAAACAAAGTGAACATTGGGATGGACTTTTTTTCTTTTCGTATGGTGAACAATTAATTGTATTTGTGCATCACTTGTTGGTGGTTTTGATTTGGTTTTATTTTTTAAATTATTATTACTCTTATTATTATAATTGTTATTATTATCATTATAATCTTCATTTGTTATCCTATTAAACTGTCTTTATCTCAACCCACGACTTTTCCATTGTCCTCCTGATCCCATTGGAGGGAAGGAGTGGGCGAGCAGCTGCGTGTTGCTCAGTTACTGACTGGGGTTGAACCCCCCCACACTGCCACACTTCACCAAACCTTTTTAGACTGGGATGCAAGCAGCCTGTTCAGTTTTGTTCTTAGTCACTTTTGGACCAGCAATACTTTAGGAACTGGCATTAGGAATTTTCAGAATCTCAGCTTGATCTTCGTCAGTTTTTCTACAGTTTTGCCCCCAAAACACTCTCGTGAATTTGGACTTCAGTGAACAATAGTAGTGAACAACAGTCCCATGGAATCAAGAGACATGAGTGTGCATTTAGAGGAGAAATTTCTTGGCTTTGCTATCACATTCTGCATATCAGGGAAGCCAGATCTGTGTCTTTAAATGGATTTGTCATAGAGTAAGGAATGGAACAAAAGTCAGAACATACTACTTCAAACCCTTTCCCCTTAGACAGTTTAGTTAATATTACTAAACACTTAAAGATGAATAAAATAATGTATTTCTTAAAGGAAATAAATGCATGCTGTAGGAGAATTTCCAATTGTCTACATTAAGAGCAAGCAGATGGCTCATTGTAGTGTTATTTTTTTATTTACAGAACAGCTAGCTTTTACTACAATATCTCTACATCTCCAGAATTTCTCTTCCAAGATTATGTATAAGGTCTGTCTTAGCCGCAATATTTTAATTCATCACTACATATTTAGCAAACTCCTTCTTTTATCATTTGATGACAGAAGGGATTTTTTTCTCTGACATTTATTGCTTTTTAAACTGTATTTCTGGTCCAGTGCCAGATTTCTCCCAAAATATTGTAAATAAATGTGAGTAATACAGATTTGGATTTATGATGCATAATGGCTGGATGCTCTAGCTATGAAGAGATGCTTTATCATATTGTCCACCATTACGTGGGGAAACTTTAAGACTTGCTTTCCTGCTTTATTTTACTACAGTCCTTAAAGGTTTTAAACCAAGTTGCTTTGAGACATGAACGCAATTATAGTAACCAATCTGACATAAACACAATGTGAATAAAACGCTCCATTATATACAGGCATTTTAACACTGATACATTATACACACCTAAAATAAAGGCACCTTGAAATAAAACTCTTATCTCCCTCACCTCACTTATCTACTAATTACATATAAACTCACACAATACACAAAAAGATTCCTGTATGTATATCATTAAGTAACATAAAAGAAAGGCTTATCTTTTTGCATGCTTATCTGTGAAGCTCAGTAATTTTCCTATCTGTAAGAATATATGCTCTCTATATATGTGTATATTCATATATAATTTATATGTACAAATATATCTCACTTCAGCCTCTGAAGGATTAAAATGCAGGCTGGGGAACCATTCCTGTATTCACGCTTTCTGAAAGCAGATACTCCTTAAATGGAAGACCTGCATTTCTTCCTTCATGAGAGCTGCTTCATGAGACTGTGAAATCAATCCTGCCACCCTTTTGGCTACATTTGGATTCAAAATGAAAGATTGTCTCTCCTCTAATATGCTTATTCTCTTTCAATCACCATTTCACAACCTGGATAATTTTTTGTATCATAGAACAAATGTGCTGGTAATAAAGTTTGAAAATATTGTGGCTAAGCAAAATCACCACTCACTTACTTTCCCTGTATCAGGGTGGGGAAGAGAACAGGAAGAGGAAAAGTGAGAAAACTCGTGGGTTGAAATAGAGACAGCTTAATATGTAAAACAAAAGCCTCACATGCAAGCAAAGCAAAGGAAAGCAAGACAAGGAATTCATTCCCTACATCCCATGGGCTGGCAGGTGTACAGCCACTCCCAGGAAAGCAAGGCTCCATCATGCCTAACGGTTACTGGGGAAGACAAATACCATAACCTCAGAAGTCCTCCCGTTCTTATTTTTTCCCCAGCTTTATATGCTGAGCATGGCATCATATGGCATGGAATATCCCTTTGGTCAGTTGGGGTCTGCTGTCTCGGCTGTGTCTCCTCTCAACTCCTTGTGCACCCCCAACCCAATGGCTGGTGGGGTGGTGTGAGAAGTACCACAGGCCTTGGTGCTGTACAAGCACCTCTTAGCAGTAGACAACATCCCTGTGTTATCAGCATTGTTTTGAGCAGAAAAATACAGCCCCATACCAGCAACTATGAAGGACATTAACTCGGTTCTAGCCAAAACCAGCACACCCTAACTCCTTCCCCAGGGAAGAATAAACAACTCTTTGTGCCCTCAGTTGTAGCAACAGGGTTTGGCACCCCTTTTCATACTGTGAGAGGCTATGTGCCACATTTCAGAGGTGATGTAGAAATGCAGGATTCCCAGGTTTCTTGTCTGCTTTTATTCTGATTTTTTTTTAATGATTTCCCAGTGGATCAGAAAGTTGCATAAGAATTCCAAGGAGAGGAATGACCCAGTTCAGAGAGATATCATCAAGGGACCTTTCCCAAGTGCCTGTTTGGGTATGGGAAAGGAAGCAGATGTTTTCTATCAACAACTAATGCTGAAGAGCTACTATTACTCCCTCCCTAACCACAGGCTGTAGGCCATAATCATGTACTCCCTTCTTCTGCTTCTATAGATGTAACAGCAGCATGTAATAATTCAAATTCTGTCTTGTTGACACAGCTTGCTTCATCTGTACTGAGAGCAAGTTGTTTGTTCACTGAATCTGTGGACACATCAGCACATTGCAGAGTCTAAAAGGAGTTGCTGCTTTCTTGATGGCAGTTGCAACTGCCCGCTGTCATCTGAGCCTCCTAGAAATCTGTGGCATCACCCTGAAATAGCCACACAGAGTAAATTTCTGTCAATATGGCATAATTACTTTTGTTATAAAGAATCACAAACTTCTCCTGAAAAAAATCCCTTGAATAACAGATTGAAAATAAATCTTTTCTGTTCATTCAGCAAGCTGATTTCAAGAACTGCCCTTTTGTGTTGAGTAATTATGCGATTTTGCATACACAGGGAAATTCTAGAAATTGCTCCAGTTAAGTCTTTGTCACTGTTGGGGAATGATGTGTGATGCAGACCTGGCTTTGTAGAGTGTGAGAATAACAGGTATTCTGATGTAACATATTGTAGAATAATTGAGTAAAGCTGAGATGCAGTGGTTAAAACTGGCCTTGAAATACAGGTATGCGTGCAAGAATTTCCCAGGGAAGATATTAAACACCAAAAGGAGGAAAAAAATAAAAATGAAATAGTTAACTGGCATCAGTATAATAGAAGAGGAGTAACTGCTAATCTGTTAAACTAAAAGAGGTTAGCTGAAGGACTAATTTTTTAGATTTTTATAGTAAATGTAAACATGATCAAGATGTTTGTTCTGTGAGAATGAGTAATGCAATATTATGTTTGGCCACTGTTTCTAATATATTGGCTATTATGTATGTTGTCTTCTAGTGCACAGTTGTAGACATACCAAAATGGAAAACAAAACCATTAACTCCTCTCCCTTTGCAACATCACAGAGACCTGCTATTTGCAGATTTATAGAATGTAAAATATAAATCTATAGAATAGCCCAAGTTGTAAAGACCTTGAAAGCTGACCTGGTCCAACCTTTCATAGGCAAAGGAGTCTAAATGAGATCAGCACCCTGTCCAATCACATCTTGAAAACCTCTGGTGATGGAGTCTCTACCACATCCCTGGGAAGGTCATTCCAGTGACGGACCTTTCTCACTGTAAAAAAAAGTCTTTCTTATATCAAGCTGAATACTTTTTTTTTAAAAAAAAATCTAAAGTTTGTATGGATACAGCTGTGGTTTAGGCTCTGCTTAAGGTCAATGAGCCAAAGGTGACCCTAATTCAAAGGAATTCTTGTTCCTCAATCAAGGAACAATTCTCAGGATTGTTCTGGGGAACAGTCTTACATAGGGGACTATGCTGTTGCTTCCATTGTAAGAGTTCTGAAAACAATGAGCTCAGTAGGAAGGTAATTTAAACTGTGAAGACTGTGAAACTGAGGAATGCCATGGGACTGTAAACCCTACACAAAGATGAAGGATCACATTCACCGCAACCGTATTATATGTCTTCTATGCCAATTCTGAAGAACACAGAAGGGTCGTTAGAAACTGACATATTTAATATAAATCTAAAACCTGTATCTCATGAAAAGGTGAAGAAAAGGATGAGATGAAAGATAGGAAGGGAAGTTTTACCATAGGCAAAAGGAACAAGAATATGCAGATGCTCCCTGAGACAACACAGGCAAGATAAAGAAGGCTGTGCTGCCAGCTTCTTACGTTAGTTCTGGAGGTCAGTTCTAAAAGGCAGGAGTCAGGTGTGGCAGACTTTTTTTCCCAGCCATAACACACCATCAAGAAATCTTAGGAGACAGCAAGGAAAGGTGATTGATGCCTAGCTTCACTTTGTGGGTCTTTAGGAGCTATTGCTATTTTTGTAACTTTTTTTCCCCTAGATTTAACGGTTTCTGTTGCCAGAATAATTCTAAGTTTCAGCATGGCTGACAAATCTGTAATGTTCTTTTTTTCTTGGACTTAACAGTCAACAAAAGTGCTGTTTTTCAGGGAACCCTTGCAAGAACACAGCCCATGGAGGAAAGTTTAGGGACCTACAAGGTCTGCCTCAGCATATGCTACCAAGCACCTTCCTTGCAAAAGGTAGGCAAGAGAAGGCAGCCTCTATGCTGAGTATTCCCAAAGTGCTACAGCTGATCAGTGCAAATACCCTTTGGAGGAAAAGATATGACAAGTGACAAGCGGGAGTGGAATGTTGCTTTGTTATTCTGATTCTTCACTGACAAACGCAGATCAGCAGTATGTGTGAAAGGAACCTTACACTGTGAAACAGGAGAGAGCTCAGGATATGATGTATAGACTTTTTTCCTTGCTTCATGGGGCTGCTGGGATATGAACATGCCATTTTGGGGCAAGCTAATTGCCTGTTCAGCAACTAAAAGCAAGATACCTTTGTTCTGTGAGTTACAATTCCCTGAAGTACACTGCAGTAGCAAAGCAGTAATTACAATGCAGCATGTCTTAAAAGAGCACTATTATACATTTCATGAAGAAAAGGATAACTTCGGCACTGCTGCTCACTGGTTAAGGCAAAAGATTTAAAGCATCTTAAGCACAATCATGTATGTTTTATGAATATAAATTTGTTTTCATGCAGATTTCTTATGTGAAAACTATGTTTCAAGCCTACTGTTTTCAGACTGCTATCAAACCAGGTTATAAGGGATTTTGGGCTACTGACAACATCCAATAATCTAAACCACGTTTTTTATTTTTTAATATTTTTTTTGTTCTCTCTTTTCCCCCTCTCCTTCCATCTCCAGAAAACAGATATTGTCTCACCTAAATGGAATGACTTCTGGATGAGGTAGCTAGTATAAATTATAGCAGGGCCCTTGGCTGAAGGGAAACACGGTGAATGCTCAGAAAAGGATGGTGGAAAACAGAAGTGTGAGCAGACAGAGAAAGGTGGGAAGCAAATGCAAAAGATTATGGGTTTAATATATTACTGATATCCAACATAGAATGAGCATGGTTGCAGTGTTTGGAAATCACAAACACCTTTGAGAATTAAGAGTACCTCATAAAATAGGAATAGGTAATTTCTTGGGGATTATTTATAAATCAGACTTTAATTAAAAGGTCAAGGAAAGATGAATGTATGTTTTAATAAATAGTTCATTATTATGGAATCTAAACATCAGTAAGCTGTTAATAATCTCTTATTGATAACTAGAAGCATGCTATAGTTATTTATTAACCATTGGCAAATGGAATCTTTTCTACACAGTTATAAAATTGCAGAAGGAAGCTGGAAAGAAACAAGATATGAATTAGGATTTTGACAGAAATCTGTAAGGGAAGGTACCTTGCACAGCAATTATGCTGTGGTGCATTATAGGTTCCATACACTCTTCTAATAACTATGTAATTTTCTCATGTCTCCACGGCACATATTTTGTGACTTTTTAATTAAAAAGGCCAACAAAACCCAATAATCTTTTGCCACATAATACATTATTAGAAGAATCATAAGGAGGTAGGATGAAGGAGCAAGCTTAATAAATGCTGCAAAGCATACTGCTGCTCCTGAATGTTTGTCTTGGATTTCATATGATGTATGAGAAGCTGACATGTCTTGGGGGGCTAGTTTACATTTTTTTAATGAAAGGTTACAGTACTCTGGACCTATAGTTTATTTAGTTTTGCACTAGTGATGTAAATATTTATTAAGGATTTGACTCGTTACATTTTGTGCAACCCTTGCACTCAAATCTGTGTGATTCACAGTACGCTTAAAACAGAAATAATATCCCCCAAATCACACCTGTCTGTGAAGGAAAATCTGTCAGTTCTTTCACTCCCAACTCTTCACCTTGCATCAGGTAAAAGGGAAAAAAAAAAAAAAAAGAAGCCAGAAAGCAAACTGACTGCTACTTTGAAATTAATTCACTGGAAAAATGTTCCTTTGTTAAGAAGTGCTTGGATGGGATGGCAGGACAGATCTGAAAGAGGCAGTGTTCTTCTCTTTTAGGTCACTTAGCCCTTGATTTGGAAAAAGTCTGTATCGCCTCTTTTGTGGTGGGGTTTTTGTTTGTTTCTTTCTTTCTTTGGTTGATGTTGGTTTGGGTGGGGTTTCTTTGTTTGTTTGCTTTTGTAAATCATCCATTGAAGATTAGTTTTATGGAAAATAAACCCCCAAAAGTACTTCAGATCAGTAGCCTGACACATTCAGATTATATATCCAGTATCAAGATACTATATATACACTGTTTAGATTTCTTATATTGATGAAGTTTTAGTCCAAGAAATGCCAAGGACAACACAACATACCCCAACCAATAGGCTATTTTCGAGACAGATCCACTTGCTGCTGGAATTAAAAAGTGCTAGTTTTGGGTGCCAGTGGCTCAGTATTCCATGAACAATCAGAATTCACTGGGACTAGCAAAAAGCTTCTTGATCCCATCAAAATTACATGCTTTTGCCTCCCATTGCTCCTGATGACCTTTAACGTAGACCTTGTTAAGCCTATGAGAGTCACTCAAAGACTTCATGGCTTGTGCACAGAGCCCTGCACAGATTTCCAGCATGACATTTCTGTGAGGTAAGCTGGGAGCTACAGACTTGTGATGCCTTTTGCTTGTTTGCGTTTGGAAAGGCTTTGCTCTGAATTCTTTCCTAGAGTGTCATGATTTCACAATGCATGAGTAAAAAATATAAATTGCTGATAACCTGGTGGTCAGTGCAGTATTTTGAGAGATGAGTTTGAATTCCTGTACACTAGGCAGATGTAAATCATGGTCTTACAACTCCTACCATACCCATCTTTTAAACAAGTCCGTCTGCCATCTCATTTGACCCTGTCATACTCTAAAAAATACTTTCATGAGTGTCTTGCTAAATAAAAAACTACAGCCATTGTGGAGTTCAATTGGTCTCACGGTTATGCAGTGTTAATCAGTTTTGTGTTGTTAATTCGGTTTTCAAATGTGGTCACAGTAGTCTTCCCATTCACTTTTGTGGCGCTTGATTGATTTTGTTATTAACATAACAAGTCATGGGATCAGATAGCAGTATGTTGAACAGACGTACATCAACACAAGTCTGCTGAAATGTATATTGACTGCAGCAGTATTTTTACTCTAGAAAGGTGTTTAAATTTTTGTGTTGAAATGTCTCCGTGTGTATAACATAGGTAAATATATAACAAATATCTACATAAATGCAATATAAAATTATTTACTTATCTTTCTGATAAATGACATCTCCTTATAGATCTGCACTGCTACCTTATGCCTCCAGATAAAAACTGTAAAGCCAGCTTTTCCTGAGCACAAGAAAATCCATCTTGAATCTTTAATTAAAGAATAATCTATCAATGACAAATTACCAGAGGGTGGATGTGTCACTCAGTGTTGGCACATCATTTCATAGAACACAACAAAAATCACAGGAGACTAGCAGGTCTGGGTATTTGTTTGCACTCAACAGACAAGGGAAACATAACTGATATGACGCAATTTCTAGGCAGTTTCTTTGTTATGAGATTGGCTGGAAATTCACAGAATCACAGAGTTGTAGGGGTTGGAAGGGACCTCAAGAGATCATCGGGTCCAACCCCCCTGCCAGAGCAGGCTCCCTAGCTCATATCACTCAGATAGGCGTCCAGACGAGACTTGAATATCTCCAAAGAAGGAGACTCCACCACCTCCCTGGGCAGCCTATTCCAGTGCTCTGTCACCCTCACTGGGAAAAAGTTCCTCCGCATGTCGGTGCGGAACTTCCTGTGCTCCAATTTGCAGCCATTGCCCCTTGTCCTGTCTCCACAGACCACTGAAAAGGGGCTGGCCAATTCCCCCTGCACCCCATACTTAAGATATTTTCTTAACTCTGGAAAAAAAAGCTGACATAAAAACAAGTCTGCATCTATTGCAAAGTCTATTAAATTCTACTAAAACAAGTAATCACTACACATATTTAAAACTACCAGTGCTGTATTAATTATGTTCATGTTCATGACATCTTCACACTGGATGAACTCCTGAACAGTTCTTTATTTGGCTTCATGGAGAGAGTTCTTGTAACCCTATATAAACTTTTCTTTTAAAAGAGTGAGAGAAGAGGCATCTGAGAGGATATCAGAATAGCTTTTTCGCTCAGCTCTGTAACTCAAATTAATTTGTACATGTAGTAATTGATCATCTGCACATTCACTTCTGTGTGTAGAGCCATTTACAAAAGAGCAGCTCTGTGGTGGGTTCCTCTGTAATTGATAAAAATTGTTTAAAATTGTTTACTAAAAAAGATACAAATCTTTATGCATTCCGTAACAGAAAACACAGTGGGAAATACTGCTCAATTATTTGTTGCAATGTTTTTCACTCAGCTGATTAGTAAAAGCTCTTAAAAAAAAAAAGTTATTACAATTGTCCAGTTTCCCATGCAATTGGATTTCCTTGTCCATAAGTTATTATTATAAGACCTGTATCAAGACAGATTTCAAATTTGAGATACTAGCTACCAGTGGAAGTAAAAGCTGGTTTATCCTGCCTTTACTGAGGCATATGACATCATATGAATAACCTTACCATTAGCTGATTCTTCATAAGAAAAAACACCCATGTGGTAAAAGTCATAGTAAGCAATGATTATCAGTTCTTCATTCCTTCTCCGTAGAGCATAGTTTTACCCAGGAGAACCTCGTAAACCAGGTGGAACAAAACTTACATCAGAGTCATATGGAGATTTCATTTAGTCTGAAAGCAACTTGCTGCCAGGACAGAAACCTGTTGTCCTGGGCTATGTACAGGGGATCACCTCATGCAGGAGGGATGCACAAACTTTATCTATAAACCTGCCTGCTATCTGGTCAATGTTATTTAACTTTCCCTTGGGTTTATTTGCTTGTGATTGTCAGCCACCAACTTTTTGCTTAGTTTTGAGTCATGAAACTTGCCCAGCATGTTCTGTGTGAAAGAATGTTAAGTCTACAACAAAAGCTTAGAAATTCACATCTAAAGGTCATGGCTACAATTCTATATATAGACTCAATTGGACAATGATTTTTTTTTCAGGAACTACTTTCAAATCTTGACCCAAAGTAGTGGATTAAGTCTCTGTCATGATGTTTGGCATGAGTGTAGTTTTATTATTTTTCTCTCCATTTATGTATCTTTTCTATATGAACAGTGTATTGGAACAAAAATCTGAAAGATGAGAAATTGAAGGAAATTAACTTTCTTAATCAACAGCAGTGTTAAGGAGGTTGTGGATTGTCGCAGTCAAGGAGTTGGCTATTAGCCTAGACACCAGTGCTGGTTGCATGAGTTGTCCACCAGTTTGGCCTCAAGTCCATGGTAAACTGCAAATCATGACATTTCTGTAAGGGTATGGTCATTCACCATGCATGTGTAAAATATGTGGGATCAGAAGCAGTACAAAGGTGCAATACTGAAGGCTAGCAGAGTTCTTTGTATTGTAATGATCTTCCCTTTTTGGGTGTTTTTTCATCCATTTTGGTAATTTCTAGAATGCTTTATATGATTGACAGCTAAATTAATTATTTTCTTCCATTAGAAATTGCTTCTTTCAGCAGAGGAAAGATGTTCCATAGATGTTATTCTGGAACTACCAGTCCTTCAAATTTTCACTCCTTTTATAATGATGGTCTGAATACCCTTCCTTCCAGTTTTGAACATCCTTTATAATCCTTGGCTTTCTATACAGGGGATATTTGATACCTCACAAAAAAATACCAAGTTGCAGACACTTGAGAAGACACCATCTCAGCTTTCTGAATCTTGCTGTGACTTGAAAAGGGATGATTTTTTTGTGTTTACATTCCTGTCCTGTTGATTTGTGATTCTTTTATTCTTCTTTATTATGGATTTCACTGGCTGGAGAGAAACATGTAAGTCCTTCCCAATAAGACTCAATTATGGGCGAAAATAGCCAAACTGGAGTAATTCTCAGTGGACTTCTTCCTGGATATGTTATATTTACAAAGTCCTCTTAAATGATCAGTTTCAGTGTGAGATTACTTCTAAAATGAAATTATATTAATAATAGCCTGTTTCTGTAGCATGTGACACTATAAAACGTGTTCAATAGTGATCTGATAGCAATTAATTAATTATCTTGGAAAGAGCTTCCCAATGATGGCATTTTTCCTTTGCATGATGAACACACATAATAGACCATCATTCTACCGGGCTGTGCAACTATTAACAGCAAGATGTGCTATGCTCGCTGGCTTTCTACTATTAAGAATTGTAATTTAACTATAAATAATATTGTCAATGCATATATTGAGAGGGATCAAATTAGAATTTCACACAAAAATTAAAACCTCAGATCAGTTATGAAATAGTATCTAGTATAATCATTAAGAAGGAACTGAACTGCTAACATTGCAGTCCCATGATTTGAACTATCTAAATAGGAAACATTTAGTTTCATTAAGGCGTATAGAATCACTTTATATGTGTAAATCAAAACAAACCAGGCAGGCAGTACTGGTGGTCCTTCACTATGCACAAATAACAGGCTTCTATTTTCAGTTAATAGAATTTTCACAGGTTATTACAAGTGATAGTATCAGATTTTGTTTCTCTTTCTTAATAAAATGGAATGTATAATGATACCACTTATTTCTTGGAATGAAGACCAGAATTGTGGGCTATGGGGTTTTCATATCTTTTTGTTCTATGAGAAACAGTTCTTAAGTTCAATTAGATATCATTCAGAGACATTGGTGTTCATTTTAAAAAGTGGGGGCAAAAAGCATAGGGAAAAAAAGCATGTGAGCTCCATATTGACTTTAGTAGCACACACTATCTGTCCATCCTAACAGCTAGCATACAAGCACACATCTTGCCACACCTAGTTACCTCTATAATTAGGATGACCTTTGATTCATATCTGAGCAGGGCAAACTTTCCATTTTGAAATGTCTGTCTTCAAGCTGGCAGAGGGAACAGTGGTAAGACTTGCTTATGTAGCTGTTTCTGTGCAGCACAAACACACCTTTTACTTGAAAACAGAGGGTTTGTCCCTTCTTTGGGGGAAAAGCTGTAATTTTCTCTCTATGTATGAAGGGTTTTCTTTTCTTGGGAACTATTTTCAGTGAGAATCGCTTCAAAAAGGTTGTAGAAAGACATTAACTTTTGAGTCTGCCTGATTCCCTCAGGTGACCAACTCCATATTTGACTCCTAAAATGAACACTTCAGTAGGGTCGCATGTGTATCTCGTATATGTCATGTCACAGTCCTTGTACAGCACAGATCATGGGGATGTGTGAGCTACTCTTTACTCATATGCCCAGTTTCTTTTGTTTATTTTCTGTAAGTTTACAGAATCAGTACAATTTGTGTAGGTGGGTTGTTTGAGCACCTGAGCAGAAAGTTCTTTATGTACATTCTGGATTTCTTCCTGTGTTGCTCTTCAGCAATTCTGTTTTACAGCAAAAATGGTCAACATCCGACTTCAAGTATTCATGATTTTAAAATGTACAAAAGGTTTACTTTTCCCTCTAGCTTCTCTGAGGGCTAGAAAAGTTATGAAAATTCAACCTGTAGATAGCCTAAGATGGACTGAGGACAGACAAGTAGAGGGTTGCTTTTTTGTTTGTTTGGTTGGGGGGTTTTCTGGGAGGCTTTTTTGCCACAACTAACTTGTCCAAAGTTACAGAGGGAGATGATGTAACAGACAGTCAATATTCAAACACTGTCTAAAGAAAGATGCCATAGTTTAAAATCCAGACATCTGGTCATCATTAACCATCACTGTTCACACATGATATTTTACTTAGACTGAACCAGGAAGCAGACAGTGATTTATGTCCTGTAGTCAGTGGGAAAAAGTCTGGTAAAATGCACAAGTGATCATGAATGGAAATCTCTAACAGGTTCAGCCGTGGGGTAAGGTCAGTGAGGAGACAGATTTAAGAAAGGAAATCACACCTTGGTGATTTTCCTGGCTTGCAATAAGGAGGCTCCACCTAAGCTCGTCAGATGAGAAGTAGTGTTAAGGTACCTTTTCCGCAGAATGTCAGGCTGTATGTAAAGAGATTTTGCAATGTAAATGTTAAGATTCTTAGTGGTTGTTAGCTGTTATTTTATTTAGGTCTGGCTCTATAGCATTTTCTGAGGGGGAAAAAAATGTGGCATTACTTCATTCAATTTCAAGTTGGCATTGTGAAATGTTAGATTAATAGCTGTCGGCCAGTCAAATATCACAAGTTTTCCTGTGTACTTCTTGAATTTAACCAAAGATTAAAATGTCATTGCTACCTTTAGGGACATTGGGAATGTACTGAATTACTCTGTGGATTATGCTTTGAATAGTTTCAGCAGCTGAGAATAATCCAGGAATTTATCTCTTCTACTCAGTTTTTCAAATCTTTATGAATTTTATTCCCGGACTGAGGTTAATAGCACTGGAAAGACCACAAATTTAACAGCCTTCCACCTCAGATATTGTATTTTAAACTTTAGCTCCTCGGACCCATACCTTTATAGTTTTTCCTAGTCTTTAAGGCGTTTACTGAATTTGTAAAAGTTCAAGAAAGTCTGTGATAACACTGCATACTTGGGTAGAAGGATTTAACAGTGAGACTGAGACTGATCAGATAATATTGTGGGATCAACAAGATTTTAGGGAAGGGAAGGGAAGGGAAGGGAAGGGAAGGGAAGGGAAGGGAAGGGAAGGGAAGGGAAGGGAAGGGAAGGGAAGGGAAGGGAAGGGAAGGGAAGGGAAGGGAAGGGAAGGGAAGGGAAGGGAAGGGAAGGGAAGGGAAGGGAAGGGAAGGGAAGGGAAGGGAAGGGAAGGGAAGGGAAGGGAAGGGAAGGGAAGGGAAGGGAAGGGAAGGGAAGGGAAGGGAAGGGAAGGCCTTTCTACTACAAACCAGCCTATGATTCTGTAGAGCAGTTCAAAGCTTTCCCTGGTTCAGCTAAGCACTGAATAAAGTCCTCAGAATTTGTCCTTTATCCAGTACAGATAGAAAAGACTCAGATGCTTGAGTTTTGGATCACTGTATCTATTTCAATAGCTCTGTTCATAAACTTTGTCCTAATTTTATTAATAACTAGAATTTTTTTTAAAATTATGTTTGTACCTATTCATAGTCTCCATATACACAAAAGAGCCTTTGAAATCAATGATCCAAGTAGTGGCTTTTTCACCCTTTTCCTTGGGATGCAATTGAAAACAATATTGCTGAATTCCAGGTTTCTTGCTTTCTCACTAAGTTGTCATGTGTCTGAGTTCACTGTCCAGTCACCCCAGCGTGTTTTTAAACTGCAATGAATTTTCTTTCAATTCTGTGTTTTCCCTGTTGGCCTGACAGTTGGAGAAAACATCATGGAGTTTGGGGACGTCCAGACTGCGCTTCAGCCATGATAAACATAAGAAGCAATTATCTTTTCAGCATGTGTCTCTGTGTGCACAGACACAGCAGAAGTGTAGCAGATGGAGACAGCTCTAAACACTTAGAGGATCACTTGCAGAATAAACCCAAGGAAAAAAGGTCTTTTTGACATTGTGTTAGTGAGGACCCTGAAAGACAAAACAAAACAAGACAAACAAAACAAAACAAGATAAAACAAGCGAATTGGTGTTATTTTTCTGGTGTGTTCAGAAAAAACTTGGTTTCAGAACATTTTTGTAAATTGGTATTTGTTTCAAAGAAATGTGGTTACTGCAGTTAGTGTTCCCTTCTGATGGAAACACAATGAAGTAGAAAGTCACGAAACAATGATGAACAACTCATATGAAAAGAGTAAAAGGATACTCATATTACAGATTTTTGTTTCTATGCCATTGGTCACTTTTGATTTTCATTTTGAGCTTTTGATTCATTCAGTACCAAAATGTAGCACATGAGAAACCAATACACTTGGATGACAAAAACGATGTTAAAGAGTCCAGCTCAGGGGTCAGCATGTAATTTTATTTTGATCACAAGGGTTGTCCCCAAAACAAAAGTCATTAATAAGAGCTATTCAAAACAAAAGCAAAAACCCATTAGTAACATGATGATGTAAGTGTGCTTTGTATAGGGACAGGTAAGATCTCCAAATGAGCTTGGTGATATGTTGAGAAAAACAATTATTTTTTTGTTTTAGTTTTTCTTTTGAAATATTTTTCTTCTGATGTAGATTCAAACTTACTACATGACTGTCAAAGCTCTTCATGTGTCTTCATCCTGTATTTCTGTTCCTCAGCCTAGGATGAATCATTATAGGATTAATTTTGAGTACAAAGAACTTGCAAGAGCACTTTATTCAAGTAGAATGGAAATACCGGTAAGTCATGGCACTCCATCAGAAACTATTAACTTTCAGCATCCTTAACACTGATTAGCTTTAAGGTAATTGAGATCAGTCAATGTCTCACTGGGACAAGAACCTTATTTTTTTGAAAGTCTATCATCAAAACTTCTATCTGCAGTGAGAACTCTAGGAATTGAATGGGATTCCATCTCATTTCCTCCAGGCTGCTGAACATATTCTTTATAATTTTAAATTTAATCCTCTCTGGGATAGTCTCACGAAAATAGAGTGTTTCATTGGTTGCATAAGGGAGTAACAAAGCTTTCTGGTCAATTATATCGATTGTAATTCTGACATTTTCAAATGTATTTCTCAATTTACTCCAATTATACTAAGCATGATTGTTAAGATGATTGTCTCAGATTTTGAAAGACATGCAATGTACCAGCTCACTTGTAGTTGTGTCAAAGTTAATTAATTTTTCTGAACCTAAAATGACCAGGGATGCATTCTGCTTTCTGTTTTGAATTAAAATCGCTTTTTCACTCTGTGTTCTTCCTAGTTTTTATTGATTTTAGGTTCAAAGAGTATTAACTTCAATTCTAAATTTTCTTTTAACCTGTAGAGAACATAGAGGGATCACAAGCTCTGCTTAGAAATTTCCCCAAGGGGCTCATCCAAAGCTTAACAAAACATTCTCAGTGACTTAATTTCCCTTGAAGTCTTTGAAGAACCTTCTCTTTCATCCTTCAGGTTCAATTTTTTTTGTAATGTTTTTATTCAGATGCAAAATATCCCAAAATAAGAGTAGTATTCTTGCAACTGGAATTCTTTTACTTTTTTTCAAATGCCCAAAAGCAAAAATAACAATAAAAAAGAAAAATAGGTATTTAAATATAATTTCCATAACTTCTGCCCTTGGGTGGGTTATCCTTGTCTAACAGCCAAAATCCCACTCAGCTGCTCTTTTATTCACCTTTCTCTGTAAGATGGGAGAGAACATAGGAAGAAGAATGTGAAAGATCCCATGTTGAGGTAAAGACAGGGAAATGACTTATCAATTACCTTTGTGGGAAAAACAGACTCAAACTGTGAAAAATTAAAATAATTCATCAATTAAAATATTGAATTACTAATTTTGGTACTAATAAAAAAAAAAACCCAACAAACCCAACAAACCAACAACACTTCTGTTCCTTCTTTCCCAAGGGTCAACTTCACTCCTTCTCTCCAGACTCTCTCCACAACCTGAGCAGTGCAGGGGAGACTAAGGGGTTCATAGTCGACATGCAGCAGTTTGTTCCTTCCTCCTCCTCACATCTTTCCTGTATTCCAGTGCGGTCCCTACATTATAGCAGCTCCCTCTGAAAAAGTTATGTGCTATGTCATGGGTTCCTCTACAGGCTATAGTGGATGTCTCTTGTGCTGCTATAGAGCACCTTCTCTTCCTCCTCTTCTGACGGATTTCAGCCAATAAAACTGGTATGGAGCAGCCAATGCAGTCAGCCTTCTAGCTTGAAATGGGAGCGTGTTTTTTCAGAAGCAAAGGTTGTGATTGCCCCAATTTATTGTGCTGCAGTTCTCACCGTGGTGCAGCTTCATAGTGCACAAACCAGGTTCCTTGAGGCATTGCCTCACCCTCAAAGGAGGCCCCAGGGCACCCCCAGCCCATGATAGGCCCGCTCTGGAGTAGGGTTGGGCATGCATGAGCATGGGCATGCGTGTGACTTTGTCACCAACAGCTCTGCTGTCCACTGTGCTGAATATCTTGCTAGGGTGCAGACAGGTGCACTCACGGAGTGACAAATACACCAGTATTCGGTGCAGGGTCTGTCATATACCTCAAAGTATTGTGACCTGTGTGATATGCCCTCTGCTTTCTGGATTACATGTGATGAGCTCGACAGTATTGATCTAAAACCGAGCAAGACAGAAGTCATGTGACCGAAAAAAGATTAAAAAAAGCAAGTTGGTTTGACACAGTAATTACCCCTATGATAGCTCTTTCTAGGTAAGGTAAATTGGTGATGACAATGTAGGGAAATTTTCCACTCTAGCACTGTTTTCTGAATAAAATTTCCCACAGCTGTCAATCAGACCGTTTTACCCTCACACTAAATTAGCACCATTTATTTTAACAGTGTCTTTTGTACAATGCTGAAAGGTGAACTATATTTTAATTCAATCTTGAGAATATTCTGTTGTGTTAAAAGTTCCTATTTTTGAGTAGTCTTTGTTATTTCTTAACTAAAAGTCTTTGACATATGAGCTTTACTTTCTCAGCCTGGTCCTGATCTGTAGAGCAGAGCCTAAGAAATCATTTTCATTCATTTTGCTTTATAATTGGAAATGAAGGACAATTTCTCTTTGATCGTAGTCATATATATTTCCTTTTCATTTTACTGTGTAGCTGTGAGATGTTGTCTGCTTCATATAACACTTATTGTACTTGGATATTTTGCTTTATTAAAACAGAAAATGCCTTTTAAAATGTCTCTTGTGTCTCTCCTGCACTATCAAGAAAATTCTCTAAGACTGAATGATAGCCTTGTTAATGCTACAGGTAGTTTTAGAGAGAGGTTATTGCGACATGAACCTAAGTATTTCAAAGGTAATTCTCAGGCAAATGACTTTTCTTCTCAAAATAAAAGCTATGCTAATGCAGGATACACTGGGAACTGGCTGCTGGGTCCAAGGAGGATTTTTAATTCCTACCCACCATGAAGGCTTAAATATCTCATGGAAAGAGAGATGACTTTGATTTCCATTCCTATTCCAAGGATGTGTTTTGTCCAATAGTAGTCACAGTTACTGCTTGAGAAAACGACTGTACCACATTTTTCATCTTTCAGAGCTTTAATCCCTTGATTGAAGACTCCCGCTCCTTAAGGCGCAATGAGAAGCACTTTAGGAAGCTCTGTCATGAAGCAATATTATGCTCACTGTTCTCCCCCTGCTTGTCCCACATTAAATAAACTGTGTTTGACACAAAGCCATTAAAGGTGGCAAGAATTCTGTGTGACAAGTTAGGTTCTCTCAGAACTTGCCTACCATGACGAGTATTGGCCATGTGGGTTCCAGATCTGGAAATTCAATGAAGGCTTCCAAACTGAGTTTGGAAGGGGAAAGCTTTGGAAAAATGCAAACATCAAGCAAGCACTTACACTATTAGTCTTATTATAGACTACATAACCTTGGATGTGATTTTTTATATTATTATTAATTTAAAATATTTCAGGTTCGCTCAGGTCTCTTCTTTTTTCTTGTATTAATATCAGGTAATCTGGTCCCATAAAACTAGCTGAACCATCAAAATCAGTCTTGCACATAGTATGTTTAGCCAAATGCTTAATTGTTCTGTGACTGCCACTTTCTTCCAGAGCCATCCAAATGCATAGATTGTGGTGTCTATAAGCTTGAAACTCTCTCAGTGTCTACTTAGTAAGCCCATATCTCCACTCAGAGACAGAATCTAACAGTGCCATTTGCATTTCCTGAAGAGTCAATGACAGGTTCACATCCAGAGACGGCTCAGCATGCTACCACTAAGACACACACAGGGTTTGAAATGATGATGGTGTCACTCAACTACCTGTTACTGAAGGTTATGGGAGGACACCCATAGATCAAAAGTGGTCGACAAGTTGCTCCACCTGGCCATTGCCTTCTCTGAGACAGGAAGAAGAACAGTTGCAGAGCTCCTCTTGTGCTCACCACAGTGTATGCAGCTAGACACCATGCTGGGTGCAGCTGGGAAGCATGAGCACCTGCTGGCATAAGGACAAGCAAAACAGATAGCTACTGATGAAAAAGAGGAGTGAAGCAGGTTGCTACCACTGTGCTGGGAGGTGGATCACCCACTTGGACAGATGTTTGAAGGTGTGCAGCTGGCCAAGAGGAGAAGCTCTTTGATTGCAACACATGGGCAGGGAAGTGTGTTGGTTTCTGAGCACAAGGGAAGGTTGTGGTATCCTTCTAGGAAAGGAGGGGAGAAGAGGCACTTGCAGGGATGTAATGCAGGGGCTGCTCTGGAGTCAGCAGGACGAAGGACTTCCACATGCACATTTGGCACTAGCTGTTAGTTGGATCACCATGGACCCTATAACCTATTGGTTACTGCACTGTATAATTTCCATTTCCTGAAGTGCCTGAGCTCTTCATTAAATCTCTCCTTAACCACTTTGTCTTCAGCTAAGCTTTACATAGTTGCATGGGAGACAGGATTGTAAGATTTTAAAAAATTGGTAGAGGCTCCGTAGTATCAAACATAAAACTACACTAAATTTGAAAATTAAGAAGATTCTTCTTTCTTCTCTGTTGGTTAGGAAAAAATAATACATGGAATTTTTTATTATTTTTTTTTTTTGGTGAGTGCTTAGATCTCATTCTATAGTACTTTATCTACTCCTTATTGAAACTTTTCATCAGACATACAAATTGGATAATATGAGACCTCTCTTTAAAAAATGAAAGAAATGAGTGAACCTTTGCTAGTGAGCAAACCTATTCAATCAGCATCTGTGTAAAAGCAGTTTTCAACATTACCATCTGGATACCACCCATTAGTATGACTTAGTGCAGCTGTGAAACGCTGCCAAACTTTAGTAATACAATTATTATGTGGCAGCATTGCATAAAATAAAGCATTGCATAAAATAAAGCAGGACTGTCACTGTAAGGTCTCATTTGTAGCAATGGTTTGCAAAATTGGTTTGGTTTGTTTTGTTGGGGGGGGAGGGGGTTGTGGGATGTTTGGGGTTTTTTTTCTCTAAAAGTGCGTTTTTGGTGAAATTTTACTATAATTATTTCCTGCAGTCTGGCAACTTCTCACTACCCCAGCTGCACAGAGTTAGTGGAGCGTCAAATTTGACAGGAAACCTGTAAGTTAACTTTGTCAATGGGGGGAATCCTAAGTTGCCATAGAGATGGTGAAAATGTTGTCCCTTACATATTAAAAAAAGAACCCTGTTCCCAGAGTTCCAAGGACAGCCAGATGCATCTTAGAACATGGCAGAAAACACTGATAGAAGCTGTCGAATCACACACTTTGATGGACTTTGCTTCTCGGAATTGCAATTGGGGGGAAAAATCAGCTAGACTTCAGGCACTCAGTCTTCTGTAACCATCCAGGAAATGTGATGCAGCTAAATCCCAGGAGAAACAAACTTCAGAAGCTCTTGAGGTCATACAAATTGCCACAGGGTTTGTGTCCCACTTCCCCTGCCTGGAAGTGTTGAAGATTAGGTTGGATGGGGCTTTGGACAACTTGCTCTAGTGGAAGATGTCCATGGCAGGGAGGGTGGAACTAGATCATCTTTGAAGTCCCTTCTAACCCTAACCTTTCTGTGGTTCTGTGATTTTAAGAAAACTAAATGATGGGTGATTATGTTCCATGTATACCACAGTTCAAGGAAAATCAAAATTGCAACTGAATACTGAGAATTTTGACCCTCAGCACAACTTTATCACATAATTTTGAAAAAAGACTTCTATGTAGTCTGCATATACTCCGCTGTCTCTGTAGAATTAATGTGCAGTTACAGAAAATATATCAGTTGCAAGTTATAGGGGAATACCTAAACATTTTGCTATGGTTAAAGCTATATTTGATTTAAATTTCCTTTAAACAAACACCACTATATGTGAATCAGCTTAGAAACTGATCTCTCCAAGGTGAAAATTTGGGGAACATTCTTTGCCTTGTCAATCTCTTTTTTCACATCTGTGGGCACCACTTACTTTTAAAAATTCAGGTAGAGTGGTCTGTCATATATCTTTGACAGACCATGACATAGCCTATTAGACACCTTTGATTTTTCTGTTTACCATTTTTTCTCTTATTTCCATTCAAGCTGTTTGCTTATCTAAGTTGACTTCAAATTAGAAAATGCACCTGATTTCTTCCTTTTCCCTGTCTATCATTTCTTAAATGGTGACGTTTAGGTACACTTAGTATTTGAGCAACTTCCTAAACTCTAATGTTTTATAATTTGCTGTAGACTCAACCTTGAGAAACTCTGTTTCAAACTAAAAGCATGGTATAATAATGACATAAGGAAATACAAACAGTTAATAGAAGCCAATAGGCCAAACATTGTTTTTTGATGTAAGTCTGCCAGCTCAGAATACAGACGTTGAAATCAACATATTTATCCTGTGTTTACTGCTTTTACCATGGTTAGCCTAATGCAAAGATCTAAGCTCGTGATTACTTAGAGTTTCTATGTGGTATCACTTACCATACAATGTAGTTTACATGTTACTCCATAAGGACTGAGATGAAAAATCGGAACAGGTGTATAAAACTTCTAAATATTTAAAAAGAAAGCTATTAGTAAATGTTCTACCTGAATAGATTGAGAGGGAAAAGATGGAATAACTGCAGAAATATTTGTGTCCTAAACTAACTCTTTAATACTAATTTGTATTATTGTTAGATTTTGTTTATAATTAGGATAACTTAAGAGAAGAAAATGAGAAGGTATCTATTCAGCAAAAGAAATATCAGACTTGATAGCTCACGCTCACCCTTTCATAAGACATACTAAACCACATGTGTAAAGCATTTCATACAATACTATCAGAAACCAAATTAAGAAAAATTGAGTTCTAGATCAATACAGATTGTGTTTGTAGAAGATATGATTTAATAGATTAGAAATGCAGATAAAACAGTTACAGACCAATGATAAATCCAGGAGAACAAAATGGGGAAGTGCTATATGATGTAGATAAAGATTTTAAAGATTTGAAAGTCAAAATCGTATCAAAAACTAAACAGGCCTTGAAGTTGTCACTGCTTCAGTAGAAGAGCTCTGAGAAGAGCCTATTTGCTGCAGGAAGTTTTTTGAATCAACGACTCTCTGAGTTAGTACTGGAACAATATTGCACCCTTTGTTATGAGGGATGCTGTGGAGCCGTGATTTATCAGCATTCTGGGATACTATTAAAACTACCATTGATCTGTATGTTTTTTTTCCTCAGCAGCCAGGTGCGTTAATTCTGGTCCTCTGGATAATTTCAAATAGCTACTTATATTGAAGGCTATGTATAGTAGATGATATAACTTGTTTTATCGTGAAATAGTAGCTTTTTTCTGACTTGTTTCAAAATTGTTACTGGAAAGTCAGATCAACCTAGACAAATATTTTCTCATTATGTAAAGAAATCTTTTCTTACCTTTTTGGCATAAGATAAAGCAATAATTTTCTAAAGCCTTTTTTGTGGGTTTTTTTAGAAAAATATAAATATGGAGTATCTCATTCTCATGATTTGGAACTGGAATTTGAAGTTAAATACATTAAGTGACATTTGTCAGAAAGCTGCCTTTTGCCATCCCTGTAAAAATCTACTCAGACTTGTTACCCCTGGGAAATCAGTTTGCACATGCTTGGTAGTGATGCGTTAAATTTTTTAACAGTCATATATTCCCAAAGGATATCATCTGCACTGGCAGTGCTCCAGCCAGGGCTGAGAATGACTTCCTTTGCAACTGTCTTATAAAATCCTGCAGGCCATACTTGGTCCATCCAAACTTGAATCTGTCACTGTAGTGCTCTCAGTAACTTCCTAGAAAGGACTCAAGGGGAATGTAGCAAAAAACCTTCCAGATTCAAACACAGGGGAGATAATACCTGGTAGTGGTATGAGAGGAAAGACCCCAAAGCAAAACATGAAAAGGTAGAACTGGAATGGCAGCCTTCAGTGAGAGGACTGTGGTTCTTAGAGTGTAATGGGAGAAGAATGTGGGCCTATAAAATTGATGATAGTGGGACAAGAAGTCTGAGTGATGAGAATGGTGAGATGTGATAAAGGTCTCAAAGGAAAAGTCTTGTACCAGAGGCTACAAAGTGTATGTGGAAAAGGAGAGCAAGAGAGAAACTGAATGAGGAAGCAGAGGTAGAAACTGCATACGTCTTATGAAACAAGCTTATTGCCTGACCTCAAGGTCATGTAACTTCCATGCACTGAACCAATTCCTGCAGTTTTAATGAAGTCTAGACTGGAGGGGAAAACCTTAAGAACCAACTCTAACCTTAGCCTTGTTTTTTCTGAGCCTGGCACTCTAATCCCATTGGGATATCTGCCCCATCATTTAGACAGTTCTGCTTTTCTTCCCCCAGGACCTCCCCTCAGAGGTTAGCCTACCTTTTCCTGGCCTTGAATGATTCATCCTTCCTAGGAATTTTTTTCCTTTTTGTCCATAAATCTCCCAGCAGACCTGTTTCCAAGTCAGATGTCTCTTTCTTCTCACAATCTTTACACTTGTTCTCTTTATCTGTGAAGACCCCACTAATGCTGGCACAGGTAATACTTGAACAGTCACCCACCTTAGGACAGCCTTATATCCAAATCTGTGTATTTTTCTGTCGACCAGTGCACAAAATAAATCCACAACTATCAGGAAGTGATCACTAGCAAATGCATACAAATTCTTCTTAAAGACAAGGTAAAAAAAAAATAAAAAAATTTAAAGTTGGAAGGAGCCACTATAGTTGTTTTCATAGAATCATAGACTATCCTGAGTTGAAAGGGACCCATAAGGATCATTGAGTCCAACTCCTGACTCCACACAGGATCACACAAGTCAGAGCATGTGACTGAGTGCATCATCCAGATGCTTCTTGAACTCAATCAAGCTCAGTTTGTTAGATAATGCACCTAAAGTAACTTATAGACTCTCAGCATACGACTCTTACTGATCCTAAGTTCTGATTCAGGTAGCGTACCCCTTTTTAGAAAGACACTTAGATGAACAAACTAACAACAATTTTTTGTCTCATTTTTCTCTTTCTTCATTTTGTTTTGTTTTGTTATGTTTTGTTTAGTTTTGTTTGAGGAGAAGGGAAAATATATGGAGAAAGAGGCAAAAATTCTAGACAGACTATAGCTGGTTAGGCAAGGCATATAAATAATGTCATGGAAATGGGAATCCCGTTCCTCACTTGAGCATGACTGTGAGGAAGCCCACTGATTTCTCTATACCTCTTTTCCTGAAGTAGTATTGTTCTGCCTTTTTTGATTTAGCTTTATGGAAAGCAGAGACATGTTTGGGGTGTGTGTTTGAAGGCATTCATAACAAGATACCTTGCATATGAATGAAACAAAGCCCACTCTCAGCCCATGGTGCCTATCTCTCCCTGCTTGTATTGCCTGGGATCTGAGAAAGCTTTTAGCAGGAAACTTCGAAAACATTTCCATCAACTACATGGAAGGGAATATAAAATCACTTCTGATAAGCTTGCAGAAGAGATGGGAAGTGATGGCATGGGAAAAAAGAAAATGATTGCAGGAGCTACTCTACTTGGCAAATGGGCACCCTTCAATCAAAATGTGTTTCGTTCTGTCTCACCAAATGCCAGATAACAGACTGAGAAATAAGGAACCAAGTCAAGCCTAGAGAATGGAACAGTTTGCCTTGGAAAGCAGTGACTCTGAAAGGTATTTAGGGGTCATGGCAGATATATGATTCCAAAGTCCTTTATGTGGTGCTGTGGGAAAAGGGTTAATGCCATCTATGGGTAGATAAACACAGGAGTAGAGGGAGGTGAGCTTACCTCTGTGTGGTTGTTATTGCAATATTCTGAGCTCTTCTGGTCTCCATATTTTAAAAGGATGTTGGTGAGGGTACTAAAAAGAGTCATAAAAATGATTTAATGGCTAGAGACTTAATGACTTACAGTGAGAAATTTAAAGCACTCATTTTGTTAAGCTTATAAAAAAGAAGATTGAAAGGTGATTTGATAATGGTTTATAACCACATGCATAGAGAAAAACACTAGGGAACAAAGGATTCTTCAATCTACTGTGGAAAAAAAGAAGTATAGAAAGAATTGATGACTAAAAGCTAAAACTGAAAATTAAAAACACTGTAAGTATTTTTAGCTGGAAAGGTAAAAATTTATGAAAATTAGCAACTCCACCTTTGGCTGACTATAGGTGAAGTTGGCTGTAACTGAAGAAAATATTTTTAATGTGATTAATGTAAGGGGGAAAAAAATTCATCCCCATCAACTTCCAACATTTATTTTTTTTAAATCAACAAAGCATAGGCAACAGAGTGCTGTATTATTTGGTATCTCTCTTGAGCCTTGGATTATAGGTGTTCAGTGAATGGGACAATGCAGAGGGTGCAAGGTTAATATAATTTAAATAATCTTAGTGCTGAGAATTCCCTTCTGGAATCCACTAAATGAAAGAACATTGAGCTAGAATGTAGGAGAAAGAATTCTTGATAAAAACTCAATCCTTGAAAATAATTCCAGGGTGGGGGTTAGCCTGAGTTTTATATGTTTGTTTGCTTATTTTCACCTTTCTCTTTTTTACTTCCTTCCTTTCTCCTCTACTTTTCTGGGTATTTATCCATGTCCCACACCAGGAAGCCCAGCAGAAATAGGTCTCTGACAGGGTCTGCTCTTGTTACAACTCCTGCCCCCTAGGCTGTCTGCACTGATTGACTGCACTTCACCTTGCAGTTGAGACAGGCGGACACCCTGGTCCTCGTTATTCTACTTTAAGAGTGAGCAAAGATTTAATAATGAATTGCTGATTTGGTTAATTTTAGTCCCTCCTCCCTGTTTGTGAGTTATTTATGATTCTCATAAATACAGTTGCTGAATAATTCCTATTAACAGCTCTGGTCAGTGTCTCATTTCAGAGCACTTCACTGCCAGTCTCCAAGGTGTGACATTTGAGCTGTGTTATCTAGTTTAAAGTAAGGATTTCTGGTATACTCTTCCATCAGATGACTGAATTCTCAGGATTCACTTTTCTTAACAGTTTAGGATAGCCTATCCAAGAAAAGCAAGACTCCTTTTCCTGTCATACACACTGTGTGATCTCTGACCACTAGTGGCACCATTCTCTGCCCTGGGTGTAAATTGGAGACTTTCCTATTCTCCTTTCAAGCATATATTTCTGTAATAATATCCTGTTATAAAGCAGTGTCTTAAATTAAGCTTTCTCCGGTCAGGAAAATGATACTGGCTTTTCCCCGCCCCCACCTGACTTTCTGAGTTCCTCTGCATTTCTGATATTTTCTTACATCTTCAAGTTATTTCTCACTGGGCACTAAAGGAGGTGCTGCCTCCTCGCTAATTCCTTTGCTGTAGTCATGATTGTTTCCAGTGCAGGAAAACTACCTGAGCAACAAACAGGGGTTTAGTCTAAATTTCATTAAACCCTGCCTGTAAGAAATTCTTCCAACAAGGAAAAGAAAAAAGCAAAAAAAAAAAGCTCAGTGGTTTCTAACCTCAGTCCAGATTTCTCTGTGTGAGTAACTCTGTGTAGTACATTTATAGTGGCCACAGTGTCACTAATGATGCAGCACTGATACACTGGGCAACTAGGAACCTAAGGAACTTGAGTTGTAGTAGTTCCTCTCGTGAACCTGGTAAGTAGACAACCACCATATTTCTTTTTTGTTCTTCAGCTGCATGAAAAATGTGGGCCTGGGAAAAAAAAAATCACAAGAGGATTTATCCCCAGAAGTTTGTCCTTTAGATTTGTTACAGTAATCACAAAGTCCATTCTTACCATAATTTATACTTTGTACTTGATGGTTTCTCTATTTAAATTCTTGGTTTTACTTCTTAAACATCAACTACTAACAATGCTGGTGGGAGGGGTAGAAAATATGTGTCAGGCTCAAGGTGATACATATGATTTGTATAGAGGTGGAAAAGAATAAGAAAATTAATGGCTTATTTATTGGTACTAAAGATCTGGGTAATAAGCATGGAGAACTGGAAATTCCCCTCATAGAGAAATAATCTGGTCTAACTTGCAATGCTGAAAAGGGTTGTATTTGGGGGGAAAAAGGTTGAAAATATGAAAAAAAACCCTAAACACCCAAACCCAAAAAATCTGGCCACATCAGTACCACTGGGAAATGGTATTTGCTAATAATGATTGCTCATTCAGAACTGGAGAGTGATGAACATATGTAAATCAGTGCACAGTCTAGCAAGGTGAGGGGTATCTCGTTGTTAAAGATCAAAGTTAAGCTAGTAAAGAGCATTAGCTACACATTCAGCAGCTGTCTGAACAGGAGCAAATGGAGTTACAAATGAAAGTACAGTGGGGTGAGCATGAATGGTTAGTTCAGATAATTTAAGATAGCTTCCTTACATAAAACTACTGCATTAAAATTAACTAACTTCCTGGTAGTCATGACAATGGAAAAAGGTGAATTGATCCTTCAAATGAAGTTACAGTAGTTGCCAAAACCCTGCCCCATCACAGCCTGAAATAAGGTCTTATTTTTTAGACTTCCATACTTAAATTTGAGAACTGAATTATCCAAGTCTTAATAAGTTTATATGTAAGGATTGGAAGGAAAAAGAAAAAAAAATTAAATCGAAAACCTCAACAAATGAAAGTAGGGAGTGCATTTGCTTCCCAGTAGGTAGAGTCAGCTCAGGCTCACATCACACCAGAGTTAAATGAGATGCCTTGAAAAGTCACTGCAGTCAAATAAGTAGATGGGAGGGTAGCAGTGCAGTGGTAAACTTATTGTCTGACAGAAAGGAGCCTATAGTTTTTTAAGATTAGCATGCAGTCCCCTTACAGTACGGACGATTAGAAATATGTGGCAGCATATTAATCTCTGAAAATGTAATCCAGATACGGATGTTTAGGATATACAGCCATTTCATTCAGTTAAATGAACACTCTTTTATGTAAATTCTGTACACTGTGACTTTAGAAGTGGACTTCATAACCTTGATCCTCCTGCCTGTGAATGAATTACATTCCATTGTGTCAATTGTTGAGCTGTTTCCAGTGAAGAAAACATCTGCTAAAAATTAATCCTTTAAATCACAGAATCACAGAATCATAGAATGACATGGGTTGGAAGGGACCCCAAGGATCATAGAGCTCCAATCCCCCTGCCACAGGCATGGCCACCAACCTCAGGCCTGGATCCTGGCCCAAGGTTGCCCAGGGCCCCATCAAACCTGGCCTTGAACACTTCCAGGGACAGGGAATCCACTACTTCTCTGCGCAGCCTGTTCCAGCACCTCACCACTCTCTCCATAAAAAACTTCCCCCTAATGTCTAGCCTAAACCTTCCCTCCTTCAGCTTTAATCCGTTCCCCCCTGTCCTGCCATTGTCTGTCCTTTTAAAAAGTTGAATCCACTCCTGCTTATAAGCTCCCTTCAGGTACTGGAAGGCTGCAATGATGTCCCCCCGCATCCTTCTCTTCTCCAGGCTGAACAAGCCCAGCTCCCTCAGCCTTTCTTTGTAGGGTAGGTGCTTCAGCCCTCTAATCATCTTCATGGCCCTCCTCTGAACCCTCTCAAACAGTTCCACATCATTCTTGTATTGGGGGCCCCAGATCTGGACACAGTACTCCAGATGGGGCCTCACGAGGGCAGAGTAGAGAGGGACAATCACCTCCCGGTCCCTGCTGGCCACCCCTCTTCTGATGGAGCCCAGGATACCATTGGCCTTGCGAGGTACAAGACCACACTGCTGGCTCATGTTAAGTTTCTCATCCACCAGGATCCCCAAGTCCTTCTCAGCAGGGCTACTCTCTAGAAGCTCTTCTCCCAGTCTGTATCTATGTCTGGGAATTTTCCAGCGCAAGTGCAACACCTTACACTTGGCAGTGTTGATCCTCATTAGGTTCACCGGGACCCACCTTTCCAGCCTGTCAAGATCCCTCTGGATGGCTTCCTTTCCTTCTAGGGTGTCAACCACACCACTCAGCTTGGTGCCGTCCGCAAACATGCTGAGGGTGCACTCAATTCGAACATCAATGTCATTGATCAATGTACATCTTGAAGATACTCAGTAAAGTTGCATGAGGATACCCTAAACTTAGTATAAATGCCCTGAATTGTCTTCTGGGTGATTCGCTCATTCATTATCTTTTTGTTTCTGTTCACTACAGGAGGCGGCCTAGTCAAACTGACCTAAAACTAGGTGTCTGAAAGAAGTTTTTTTCCTAAGTGGGTGGGGTTTTCCTCTAAACCATGAAAAACTTACAATAAAAAAAATTAAAACCATTAAAGGTTCTAGGATGAAATATTTAAAAAATAGAAAATAATAATATTAAAACTTCTCATGGAAATTTCAGGTAGTTTGGCATAAATTATATGACAGAGTCTTAATTGCATGTTAACATCTGTCTTTTTTTCCCTGAGTTCTGTTTACTAGTGTTCACATAATGAACAACTATTTAAGATCTCCTTTATCATTAAGGCCCAATACATGTCTCTAGGATTTATTTGCTACGCTCTGTCCAACCTGTCACTGAAATCACAAGTATTAATTGGCCTGTGGATTATTCTGATTTGATCACTACTATAGCATCAGAATACTTCATAATCCACACCATAACGGCTGTTTACATCTGGAGAGAACATGAGCATTCAGATAATAAGATTAAAAATATGCCCTAAATTTAGAATTCCCAAATTATGCCATATTCTTTGGATGGTATTGCATTGTCTACAAAATCAATTTCTCTGTGCACAGATATGCCTGAATCTTCTTAGTACCATCAGTGGCACTTATATACCTCTCCTCTGTCACCTCCCAGAATTAATATATCCATGTCAGATTTAGGTCAGTTTAATGTTACTGGGAAATAGTTACACTCTTACACTGCTCAGAAAGTGAAGTCATATGCAAATGAATGGGAATCAGATTGCAGAGAAACTCTTCAGACAAAATTTATTAGTCTCTGGCACATCAATCAATGGCTATGCATAAAAGATACGTATAAGACTAATCCTGCATCTTTCATAAAGCATAAAATTTACAGTACCTATAATATCCTTACGCATAAACTTAAATGTGAATTGCCAGTGTTTGCAATTACCTAGAAAATGGCCTGCTCTTATAATTATTAAAGCAAATGTATAAACCCTGGCTGACAGAAAACACAATTTTACCGCTATTAAGAGACAATTTGATGTATGAAATCACATTAGCATGCTCAAAAGATGGCTTTCAATCATTCACATGAACACTACAGACCTGTCCTATGGAACCTCAAAAAGAGGATAGGTGATTTTTCAGAGATAAACCTTTATGAGTACATTACTTACACATTGTAAGTAGAGCAGAACAGTTATCTGCTGTCCTGAGAAACCATCAACTATACAAACCTCCTTCATGGACAAAGGAGTGAAACTATATAAATGTGATACAAAAATTTTGTTAGGGAATAAAGCCAATTTCCAGATGTCATATCCTGATATTAATTAGATGTTTCTCTCCAACTTCAGGGGCTGGAAGGCAGGGAGGAGAGGGAGGTGAAGCAGCTTTGTTCATGGGCCCCCTCAAATCCTCTGTTACAGAATGGTAGAGGATCTAGACTCCCAGTTTCCTTTGTCTGGACAAGCTCAAACCAGTGACAAGGCTTGTATCCTAATGTGCAGACCACTAGCTACCTGGAGGGGAGAGTACAGGCACATTGAATACAGGCCTGTGTGAAAATATCTGCCTTTAGATCCCTGGTTTCCTCTGTAAACCCAGTCTTTGTTTTGAAGCATCTCCCACAGCAGCAGCCATTTCCCCAGTTTTTTTCTCAAGAAAACTTCATCCTCTCTTTGAGGATTAAGGGCATGGACATTTGGAAATGTTCATAAATTTCATTCTCAAATAGAAATTTAGAAAACTTCCCTGACCCACTCTCTCTTTCCATTCGCCCTCAGGCCATATAGCTCCATGACAATCTGGACTATTCCAGCTGCTACAATAGCTAGTTTTTGACATAAGTATAAGGCTGATGTCTGCTCTTTGGTGATGTACTTTCAAGTCCAGAAATAATAACAGCAGCAAAATTTACTTCCTATAGCATAGACCTGATGGTGAATTTTTGAGGATTACCTGGCTATTGTATATTTTTACTTGAATGTTGCTTCTGTAAAAGTGCCACATTTTGTTGGTACAAGAGAATGTTCAACAAATTCATAAGAAGTTATCCAAAAGGATAAGATAAAAAACCAGAGACCTTCTATAATTTCAACATGCTTTATAGTGTCTTGTATAAGTAGTTTGCCTTTTTTGTTACGGATTATTTCATGTATGCCAAAAGTCAAGAGGCAGTTGTGCTTTAGGTATATTTCTGACTACCTGATAAATATGAAACCCAGTTTAATTTATGAGAGGACAAGTAAGTGAGAGACCTTGATGTAGAAGATACATGAATGACCAAGGTCAAAAACCATAATAGACTTTTGTGTTTAGAGCTTAAATAATAACTCATAATCAGTAGAGATAGGAGAGAAAATGGAGGTCAAATGCTTGTAGAAAGATTGAAACAGCAAGTGCAGATGTTATTCAAACTGACAAAGTAAATATTATTTCAGTGAATAGCACATTCACTGCCCTGCCCCCCAGCTTCCATTTGTGATACGCAATAAAACTACCAGCCTCAACTGGACCTGCTTATATGCTAAGAAAAGTGAGAGAAAGATGAAGATACAGGACTCATGCACACACAGAAACTGTGAGGGAAATCTCATTTGTGTAAACATGTGTATGGATATACATTCTTGGATTGTAAAAGAGTGCCCAAGCTCAATTTATGTTGCTGCATAAACATGTCCGAATTTCAACTTTCATTTTCTACTTAAATTAGCATCTGTATCTCCACCCATGAAAAAATTAAAATTGTTTCCAAATAATTAAAACCAACCTCTGTCTTTCAGTGCTAGGGGCTTCCACAGTTTCATACTCTCTGAGCTTTGATTAATAAGTCTTTAGTTGAAAGAAATTTTTATTAGGAGGGGACTCAAGGGACTATCTTCCTCTGAAGTTTTTTAGTAGGGTAAGATGGTATAGTTTAGAATTCAATTATGTGCATGAAAGAGATGCATTTCTTAGTGAAGAAAATGGAACTAAGAGTACTTGTTAGAATTATTTATCACTTGTTTTCTTGAACCATACATTAAAGAATGGCATTTGAATCCGTAGGAAGCCATTCTCAATCAGGTGCTAGTGTCCACATCAAGGTGGATGTTTATGATCCATGGCATAAGGCAAGATCTTAGGAGAAATGCAAAGAAAGCCTCAGGCCAAATTCTAAGTGAAACAGGCTACGAAAAGAGCTTGGTGGAACAACATAAAGCAAACACTATCTTCAGTTAGAAAAAAATATGGCAAGATAAATAATTTTTGAGGTGTCAACTGAGTTGCAGACAGAAATACACAAGGATGAAGTGGTGCAGAAAAGAATCACAGAATCACAGAATTGTAGGGGTTGGAAAGGACCTCGAGAGATCATCGGGTCCAACCCCCCTGCCAAAGCAGGCTCCCTAGCTCATACTGCACAGATAGGCGTCCAGATGGGTCTTGAATATCTCCAGAGAAGGAGACTCCACCACCTCCCTGGGCAGCCTGTGCCAGTGCTCTGTCACCCTCACTGTGAAAATGTTCCTCCGCATGTTGGTGCGGAACTTCCTATACTCTAACTTGCAGCCATTGCCCCTTGTCCTGTCTCCACAGCCATAGAACAGAGTCTAGCCATTTCCCCCTGCATCCCATACTTAAGATATTTATAAATGTTAATAAGGTGTCCCTTAGTCTTCTTTTCTCTAGGACAGAATCACAGAATCACAGAAAGAAAATAAACACCAAGACATTGGTTCTTGAATACAGAACTTATTTTTAAACACATTAACTATTGCTCAAAGCAGGGCACTGGGCAAGAGGGGAACATGAACAAAAATAGAATTAATACACCCATCTGGGCACATTTTTATAGGGATTAACAGTATGGCAATTAAAAAAAATATTTTTATAATTAAAGCTTCAGTGCAGAGTAGAGAATAAGGTAATTGGGTTCATGAACCATCTTTATGTCATCCAGCTGTATGTCTGATAATAGTGAATGTGCTCAATAAAATATTTGCAAACTGAGCCTGGTCATTTATGCTTAAATAGCATAAGAAAGAAAGTTTTAGATCTGAAGTAATATCAAAAATTACTGTATTTTCTTGGTATATTGCCTTATACCTCCTGGTTGATGTCCAGCACAAACACTATTCCAAATGCATAAAGTGCATGTGACAAGTTCCAACAATAGAAAGAAAAGCTTTGTTACCTTATGAATGACAGTCGAGTCTCATCAAATTCTTGGTCACATAATGCAGAAAAGAATCCAACACATTACAAACTGGAATTATAAATCAAGTAATTTCTTTACTGCACAAGTCCATGTATATGAACCAAAGGATCTCTTAACCAATGATCAGAATAAGGAAATCAATCAAATATTAAATGAGAAGGACAAGAGTTGCTTTGCCTGCCCTCAGTGCTTTAAATTTCATACTCAAATCATATATGATCATTGTGCAAGAGTGATATAATTGGATTCAGAAAACTTACTTTGTATCCAACACACTAGAAAACTTAAACAAAAACCTGCCAAAAATTATTAATATTAGTAAAATAATATCCTTCTTTGAGCTTAAATTATGGAGTGCATTATGGACCAGTATGACTTCTGTTCTCACTGTACTGTTGATGCTTTTCTAAATAAAGAAAATGAGAGAATACCAAAACTTGGGCAAAAAGGATCCCAGTTAGACAGACACAGAGCACTATGATCCAACAATCTACAGCAGGAAAACTGACATAAAAATGAACCAAAACTTTTATGGACCACTGGATCATCAGCTCTCAAAGCTGTCCCAGAGTTTATGAAAATCAGCTTGCATAATCACTGAACATATACTGATTAGCAATGGATTCGACTGTACAGAAAGTTGCAGGAGGGTCACTGTAGCAAACAAAAATTAGTAATAAGATGTACAGAAGCGTGAAAAACTATTTTATTGGTGACTTTTATGAAGAGGGGAATCATGATGATGTCTGAAATGTACATGTAGTATCTTTTTACTGCTCTCCAATTTATACAAAACATCTTCAGATACTTGATAGAGGAAAAAAAAATGTTAATTTCTGGCTGGCATATTTAAACAATAATTTTCTCTCCTGTATTGAGTAAGTATATAAGGCTAAGGTACAATGCAAAAACTTACTTCTGAACAGAAGGGAGGACACCAACAGTAACAACACAATCCATACTGTCAGTGAAGTTAGATCTAAATAGAAGAATAAAATAATTCAGGTGCAAGGTTCAGATTCAGAAGTCACTGAATCCTACTTCACCACTTGAAGCAAGGTCATTTTAAACAACAAATTAATAACAGCTACAGAGACAAGAGGTCCCTAAGATAGCTTTGTATTCAATGGCAAGAAAAAAAAGCAAGTGCAAGAGACAGTGAGGAGTCAAAATAGGACTCACATTTATTTTGACCTGCCTCTCAAAGGTCCTTTGCAAATTAGGGTTTAGCCTCTAAATGACTAAAATTTATCTTTGTGAACATGCCCTCACATTCATAATCTGTCAAGTACTTCAGAAAAAAAAATAAAATCCAAGCTATTTATAATTCTTACATCTGTCCAAAAAAAGTTTTGGTTTTCTCTTTCTGAAAGAAGGCATGGCTTGTTTTTTTTTTATAAATATTTCTGCCATACCACTAATTTCATGCCCTGAAGCACCAAATTGGAGAATAATCATTCAAGTAAAGGCAATGAAAGGAAGCTTCCCTTATTTTATGAGACACCACCTGGGCAGTGGTGTCATATACCAGGAATGACAGGGAAGGTTGGTCAAGTGGGAAAAGCAAACTGGTATGGATATTATAGGCTAGGATGTTGATGACAGGTATGGTTACAGCATTTCCAGTGGGATTTACGGTAGCTGTAATCCAGAAGCTGTAAAAATTCTTGAGGGATTCTAATGGAAATCACACAGCAAGTTCCTTCCAAACAGAGACTCAGAAAACATAACCCTAAGAACAGATTCAATTACTACTTTAAAGCTATCTCTTATTGTGGTGCATTTTTTCACATCTCTGGACAATGATATTAATGCTTTTCCCCCTGAGCCACACATTGTACTGCACCATTAACCTTCTTGTAGCCTATGAATTTGATACCTTGCTCCCTGGTGGAACGCTGAGCAAACACACGTGTACATGCTCACACAGACACACACGCACACCCACTCTGTTACACCACTGTTCCTACAACGTTGGCAAAGGTTAAAATTAATTTTTTGTGTAGGTGGTACATTGTATTCAGACAGCAGTGGATAGATCTAATGCTACCATGAAGTGCACAATGAGTGTTTATAAATCTGTGGCCTTCAAATTAATTTCAGGCTGTGCTGCACACTCTTGCATCTACCAGTCTCTTATGTACCTGGGTTTTAATTGTTTCTCTCTTTGAGATAATGAATGCCAGAAAGTAGCCCTGAAGCACTCATTTTGCATCATAAATCATAGTATCTTTTTAAAAGGGAAGGATAATTACAACAAAATAATGTTTCAAAACTGCTTTTATTTTCTTCTTACCTTTGACAAATAGTGGAGAGAATAATTGCCCAAAGACAGTGTACAACATTGATTTAGATGACTTGTTAACACACACAGAGTGCATTGTCTGAAAACAACCTTCATTCCAAAAAAAACCAAAAACCCCAAACACCAAACCTGAGAACTTTTCAAGCTCCTGACAAATTAATATTTTAAGGGCAAAACACTGCACATTTTTAATTCCTTGTCTGTTTCTTAAAAGCCTGTGTGTCACATCTCTTCTGCCCTCTGTATGTGTGTTGTATTTTATTTTAAAAAAATGCTTCTTTTTATCAGCCTGCTTTCTTATAACTCCTCTTATTTTTCGCAAGGGTTGTCTTTCCTTGGTGTTTTTCCTTTTTAGTTCTTTTCGTTTTGATGGAAACATGATAAGATACCACTGGTTATACGAACCAGTGTCTTCTGGTACTGTTCTGTTTATTTGCTCTCTTTCTGGTGTGGAATCTGTCTTTACAGATTCTGCTGCTTTTGTTGGAAGCTGCTTGAGGTCAGATAAAGTTATACTGGAAGATATGATGATCTCTTATAATTGCTGTTCCAGACAAATATTATTTGAATCAAGTAGTAGCCATCAGATTGTACTAAACTTATTATGAAAAGCCAAGATTATTTGCTTTGTTCTTAAAGGAATATGAAAGAAAAAAAGATATCCCTTTTCAAGCTCAGTAGCTTGAAGATTGTTCAGGTTTGTCTATAGGAGTTGCTGTTACCTTTGAATTTACTTGTGCTGTTATTTTTAAATATTGATGAAGACATAGACTGAACAATACACTCAAGCTACTTTACCTCCCTTTTGCTGTTCTTCATCCCCAGTCCTTTTTCCTTTTTATATCTCAGGTACAATGGCAGAGACCTATTTCATTAGGCTAGCATCTCCATTACAATCACTAGGGTTTGTGTCTCTTAAGCAGCCTGGGCAAACACTCTGCCTTGCAGGGTCAGGATTTGCAAAAGCAAGCTGTTCATTAGCTCATCTGGAGCTAGCAGAATGAGGCTGCAATTTAATCTGAAGGTCTCCAGATACTACTGAAGCACAAATGATGTGAGGGATGGAAAGGGCATACAAAAAGCAGATCCACCTGCCACTTCCCACGAAAAGGGATATTGTCTGAGGGATGTGTACATAACTGTGTTATCTTCAAAATGTTCTCTTCGCTTTCTTCTCTTCTTTTGCATATATGATCCTTAACTGCAACCAACTACTTTCATTTACATATTGAGCTACTCAAACCGTCTTCCTCTTCCACAGCAAGTGGCAAATTCACCACCCGCTTACCATTGTCATTTACCTATGGCAAATCCACCATACTCAGGACTTTTTTTCTGTGAGGTACTTCAGATAGAAGAAAAGAAGAAGGAAAAAAAAAGGCACCCCCAGGCAGTTACACAGAATTGGGTTATTTACTACTGGACATGAAGCTTGATTTGAGCCAAACGTTCACTGGATGACAATGGAGAAGGCAGGAAGGAGAACTGATTGACCATCAGTCAGATGGTCTGATTACCATAGTAATAAAGAAACAAACAAAAATAATAAAGAAACAAACAAAAATGTTACAAAGACATTGATTGGAAAATTAATGAAGGGTAGGACCACAAAACTTCAGAACCCAACTGGTAAAATTCTTTTCCTTTTTAGGTTTCTTTAATTTCTTTTGAATCTATACTGTAATAACAATACTGTTACTATCCTACTGGAGTCAATGCACAGAAAGCTAACTTCTGATATTAAAAATAACAAACAAAAAAAAGGTTCATTTTAAATATGCCCATTAGACAAGACTGTTTCACTTACAAGTTAGCTGATATTTTTCTTAATGACTTAGTGGTAAAACCCATTTTAAAGACCTTCTTTTCTTTTTTTTTTTTTTTTTAAACAAAACAACAACCATCAAATGGAAATGACAGCAGTAAGGATACTAAACACACAACAGAAATGAAAATTTCCTAATAATGCATAGATGTTGAAAGCACAATTTATGACTTTGTACATATTACTACAAAATTCATCATTGTTGAAATATCATTTTGATGACATTTTGTAGAATAGCTTTTCATTAGCAAGATGTTTTGTTTCCTTTGCTTATTTATTAGTTGTATGGTTTGGCAGCAACTAATGTAAAATAATTTTCCAGAAAAAATAGTATTTCCTTATTCTTTTCAGCATCAGAAGAAAAAACACAAATGGGGGTCTTTCTCCTTAACTGTGCAACTAATATTCAACATAACAAATTAACTGTCAGTCGTCCTTCCTGGGCTGGCTCCCAGGGAACCCTTCTCTAGCATTGGCCAGATCCTAAGGCTGAGCTCAGCAGCAGAATCACTTACGTTAGACAAAGCTTCCTCCAATCATGTTTTGTGATTTATGCTTGAAAGCACAAGGAGGTTTTTGCCCTCATTAAAAAAAAAAAAAAAAGAAAGCAAAGCAAATTCTATATATTAACTTATATATTCATATATAAGTTAGGCAGCAGCTTCCAATGTACTTTTAAGAGTATGTGCACACGCACAGAATTGCATATGTAGCCAAGCAATATACAACACAGGTCACACCTTGATTCAGCTATGTAATGGGGCCAAGAAATAAAACAGTGGGAAAACCATCAACAGTGACAGACAAAATATATCTTTCTGGAAGAACAAATAGGAAAATGAACTAGCCTGCAGTCAGCAAAATAGATATATTTGTTTGTCTTATTTGGATTCACCTGTAGACTACTTAAAATCCTAGGGTCTCAAGTTTATGCTGATTCTTTTCAGTTGATATATCATTTCTATGCATAGCCAAAAAAAAAGCAACCCAAACCTCCAAAATCTCCCCAAAATGCTTCTCTTTGAGTTAATATACCATAGCCAATAAATTGCTGCCTAGTTAATGTTACTTATTTTCTCCTAATCACGAAATGTTAACTAAAGCTGTCAGTCTCCCCCATAAGAGCTTCTGCTATCCCAAACCCCAAATTTATTAGCCAAAGGACCCTTAACAAAACCCTTCTCCTTTTCTTAATCAGTTGGTTGCTCTATCCCTTTCCAGACAATCTATTCTGACACCAATTAAAATGTTCAGTTTTGTCCCCTGTATTCAGCAGTGCTTGGCCAGTTCAGTCTGTCTGCTCTTCCAGCTCCCTTTCTCTCCTCACATAATTGTATCCACAGCTGTCAGTTCCCAAAGTGGTTGGTCTCCAAATTTCTCATCTATGAAAACTTTGCTCATGTAAGTAGTTCTGTGTAGGAAAAGTAGGATACCAGATGTCAAGAAGTAAGTGGAACTGCAACCAACTTTAAAATATATATATACTGTCAAACTACATACAATTTAAGTAGCATTTAGTGTCTTGAAAGCATGTCAAAATTAATCAACTAGAAGAAACAGGTCTCTATTAAAATACTAGACAGCATAAAAGAAACTTTTCAGACCTGCACTGAAATTATAAAAAGGCTGGTATCTTGGAGGAAATAAACCCACAGATTTCCTACAGTTTAAGAACAAAGTATGACAAGCATGAGCAGCAGAGAAAATGTCATTAAAGTTCTATGTGGGAAAAGCTCTAAGTGTGTATCAATCAAGAAAATATCAGTGGGAAAATGGCTTCTAACCATCAGTGGCTAAAAGAGCAAGGTGTACTTAGAAAACATGTCTCACCTTGAAATTTTCATGCACAAAAGAAAAGATTTAAGTAATCATTTTTCGTGCTTAGTGATTCCCAGAAAACTTTTCAGCCCATCCTATGTGAGAGTATGCTGGGACATAACTATGGCTCTCGGTGTCAGGGTGTATTCTCATGGAAATTTCTAACTGAACCTCTCAGTGGGCACATTTACATGGTAAAAAGCTGTAGAAAAATCTCCCTAAGCCAGAGGAAAGTTATACTGCCAAAACTGTTAAGCCCTAACTGAGTTTCCAAATAAAATTCAGTTTCTCTATTGGGTGCCACTTGAATGAGTCAACAATAAACTAAGGCAATAGTTTAAAAAGGCCTTTTTAACATAGAAAAGTATCTTTCAGTTTCTGAAACACCAATCCCCTTGAGAATAAATTGAAAGGTGAGACTTGTGAAAGGCTTTGTCCAGTTTCAGCCCGGTGCCTTTTATATGTTTAGAGATGCATTCTACTGTTGCTGCATATCAAGTTTGCAGCTTTAGTGTGGTTTTCATCAGTTGCACAGAGCAAAAGAAACATCTCTTTGGACTTTAGACAGCTTTTTAACATTTCCCGTATTGTGACTAGCCTAACATACAGACCCATTCATGGACCACTTTCACTCTCTCTCTTGTTAACCTCATCTCACGCCTTTTCCTTCAGAAGTTCATCTGTTTGAGTACATGAAAAGCTCACAGAATGTAATATTAAGAGGAACTTCCTTCAGTGAAGAGATGTTGTGGAGGTTGTGATGAATTTCATACAGGTGTGAGTCTTTGGAGGCCCACTGTTATTTCATAATATTCCTCAGAATTTGTTTTGATCAGTAGCTTTCTCCAAGTACCCTTTATGTCATTGAGGTAGAAAAGTCATATGCATTCTAAAAGTCAAATATCTGGAGTGTATGGTTGACATATTACTGATGATGACTTTGGAAAACAACAAAAAACAAACGCTGTGGTAAGAGGATGTACAACGGCATTGATTGTGCTGAGTACTGCTAGACATTGGAGTTGTAAATACATGATGGGCTAAATTATTTTTTTCTTTTAAAATACCAGTAAAATACCAGATTTGAACATTGATTCTTAAGCAGTTCAGCTACTTGAGCTCTCAGAAATATTCCAGAATACAATTTCAGCATTACTAGACAGCTGTTAAAGAGTTGGGCTCTCCTACCCTTTACCCCTTAAAGATACTTTATATAAGAATGTTTTCTCTTTGATTACTTGAATAGAACACTGTGATAATATTTAAAATATGTTAATCAGGATGCCTTTTTGTCCTTTGTTTTACTCATTTTGCAAGGTTGTATTTGGTGGTATGACTCCTAGAAAGTGCAAGACGTAGCAGCAGTTGAAACATAGCCTGATGTTTGAAAGTGGGCAATATTTGCAACAAATACATATTTCAACTTCCCACATCTTGAAAAGTGTCAAAACCTGCCCCTCTGTAATATCACCCTCTCTTCTACTTAAAAAAAATTTTAAAAAAAAATTAAATGTTTATTTACAGCCTTTCTCTCCATATGTAAAAGAATATTTTCCACCTCATATCAAAGCTACCCATCTTATATCAGCCCTATTGTAGAGATTCAGAAGATATAATTCTTTTCATTAACTCAGACCTTAAAAAAATTCATCAGGCTGGTGTTTGGGGCACACATTCTTGCTGGCTTTGTCTTTTTGTTGAGAGACAGTACAAAAATACAGTTGCAGTTTTGGTGGCCTTTAATTCTGCCTAATATTCCATCTGATTACAACTCAGTTCTTTGTAATTCTTTATTTTGTGTTTAAATGCTTTGTAGCTGTTTAAACTTTCCAGTTACAGAACATGAAGTCTGACAAACAACATCAAGAATTAACATATACTGAATATATTAAATGAGCCATATCCATCATCATTAGGAGCATAAATAAAATCCACTACTGCCAGATCTTCTTGATATTCATAGCAATATTTGAAACAAAAACCCCACCCATCTGCCTTGAAAAGAATTTCTCATGTTGATCCTTTCACAGTCAGACAGGGTGGGTGGATAATAGCATTGAAAGCAGGGAGTGAAAAAGGGGCGAAGTTTTAAATAGCATAAATGAGAGCAGCATATAGACAAGCTTCCTTTAATCAGCCAGCCAGCATTAGACAATTTCAAAAACTGGCAGTTAACAGTGGATTTTTTTTTTTTTTTAGCTTGTGGTATTTGAAGGACATTGATATACACATCAAACAGAATTCAGGACACACATTGTGGAAGTGCCAGCTGAAGCCTTATATGTAAGTTAAAGCTGGATTTCAATCCCTTTATCATACACAAGACATACAGCCTGTCTCTCCTACCAAAATTTACATTCATTTTGAAAGAAGAATTAATTTTCTGAGGATTTACAGGTAAATGTGTTTATTAGAATCTAGTCTCCTAGTTGTCTCATACTCGGCGCCAAAGATGTTTCCTCGGTCAAATTGCATAGCAAGCTTGTAATGGTAATTTTTTAATTTATTTTTAACATTAAAAACATAAATTGCTAAATTCCTTAGAGGGATCCTGTTTAAAATTTTAAATACTTTTGTCTATGGAGTGCATGAACAAATGTACATTCCCGAATCTTCACCTTTATCCTCATCTTGTAGACCTGCAACCTTTCTAGTTGCTCTGTCCATGTTCTGCTATGCACAAGTGTGCAGTTATGCCCAAGTAACAATGTCCTTCTGCTTTCTGTGGCCACATTACCTCACCTCAAACTATTCCAGCTCAAATTAATTTATCTTCCTCAATTATGACTGTTCTTGAAATAATATTTTTTGCCATCATTTTAAAAGCTGACTGTTCACCTGTCAGCAGAAGTCTCTGCATAACCTCTTCTCCAGGAAAGAGCCACAAAGGTTTTCTATCTCCCAGCGATCTAAGAAAATAGCAGAAATGGATTCCTTCTGAAATAACCTCCTGAAAGCAAGCTGGTAAATTCAGCTGTGTTATTGACAATGGTAAATGACAACCATTTTGAAAGATATTTCTCTGTATACAACCTATAAACCAACAATGTTTTACTGAAGAGAACACTACTGGTTAAAGGAAAACAGGGAAATAATTAATGTCTCTGTTCAGGTGGCTTGGTTGTCCTGTTTTTACATACTTACGATGAAATAACAAAGTTGCATGGGAATTGCAGGATATCATCCCCTAAATATTCATGCAGCAGTGATACATGCTAATGAGAAACAAATGGAAACAAATGGAAATCCTATAAAATTAAGAAAGGCTCCTTAGTCCAAGCAGCTAGTTACCAAATCTACCAACTGTATTGTTAGATTACCATAGGCAGTCTTTACAGAAAACTTGTCATACCAAAAATGATAAACTAAACCCAGTTGCTTTACATTTGAAAGAAATTTCAAAACATACTTTAATTGTTTTTAGTGCCATCTGGAAAGGAAAGAGTGGGTAAAAAAAAGTAATGCAACCCACTTGGAAACAGACTTATAATGAATGCTTTAAAGAGGAAAGATAACTACTTCTAATTAAGTTCTGAATGCTTCAGCTACCATAAAAGGAAACAATAAACTTCTGGCATATATGCTTGGGAAGATGTGACTAAGTGAAAGGGTTTGCATCTAGAAATAAATTTAGGTTGTTGCAGTGCTCTGAAGATAAGAAATGCCAACATAGCTGCAGGTACAGTTGATTGCTGAGGGGAACTCAGCCTAAGATGTGGAGGGGGAATAGTGTCTCCTGATAAAGTGTGTAGAGATGGTGGAGGAGGCTGGTCCTGCTGGTACCAGGCTCTGGGCAGGAATTTCCCTCCACAGACACAGACTGATACCACTTCTGCAAGGGCAACTGACAGCCAATAACCACTTCTAGGCAATCATGTTACTAAACCCAGCATACGAAGGGTCTTTTTTTTAATTATTATTTTCTTTATTTTAACAATTTATTTAATGACTATTTTGTGATTTTTTTAAAGCAGGAATGACATTTCAGTCCAGATTGTAGAGCAATGGTTTTGTTTTTTTTTTACATGTATGTAAAACTCCACTCCTTTCCCAAAGATGGCAGCTGTTCCCATACCAGTCAACAAGAGCCACAGATGCTTAGACAACACATACAAAGCTGTGATCTTTTGAAAGGGAGGTATAAACCTCCAAGTTTATTTCTGTCCTTCACTGTAGACATCTGTTTTTGTAGATGTTTGTAGCGCCATGCAGTATATAACTGGTGAAAAGCCAAGGAATTATTTGGATGGAAGGAATGGTACAATTGTAAGAAAATATTATCTTTGTTCCCCAAATGTCATATAATCAGTGAGAGGAAACATTGTTTATGAGGGAAGGGAAGGGAAGGGAAGGGAAGGGAAGGGAAGGGAAGGGAAGGGAAGGGAAGGGAAGGGAAGGGAAGGGAAGGGAAGGGAAGGGAAGGGAAGGGAAGGGAAGGGAAGGGAAGGGAAGGGAAGGGAAGGGAAGGGAAGGGAAGGGAAGGGAAGGGAAGGGAAGGGAAGGGAAGGGAAGGGAAGGGAAGGGAAGGGAAGGGAAGGGAAGGGAAGGGAAGGGACGATTTTTTCTTTGTATCTAAACACACTATTTTACAGAGACTTCAGTAACTGGAAACCCAATTAATGAGAGGTTTATGATCTTCATTGACTCCTGAGTGGTGCTTCAGGTACCAGAATCAGTGTAAAGCTACAGATATTAGGCACTGTGCAGCAGGCTAGATGAGAGATGCACAGTGTGCTCGCTACTCAACTGAAATGTCTGAAATTTTCAGTTTGCAAATTTTTACCCTACAGCAAATGTGAGGAGTGAGTTATACTTGCTTTGGAAGCAGCACGCGCACAGTTATTTCAAAGTAATAGAATCTGTAACTTCCTTATCCTGTTGTGATTTGTTCATGTAGCAACACCTGTAACACAGTGTGTTTTGGAACAGATTTGCTAGCTTGTCTGCTCGAGGTCACTCAAAAAGGTTGATCTAAAAAAAAAAAAAATTTTATCATGGCTTTTAAAAAATCCCATTAAACTTGAAGCGTTCTTTGTGAAATTAAAATATTCATTTAAAATTAAACTGATCTCCATTTAGTTTATTTCACTTCCAGGGTAAGAACAGATGTAACACTCCATAAAAATTGTTTCACTTACCTAAAGTGAGACAAATATCAGATGAAATAGCAACTCTGAGGCAAAACACTTTGCAACTAGGTCATTTTGTCTCCAAGACTCACCTTTTAGTTCTTATTTAATCTCAGAAGCCTTTAAGGCTTCTCCCAAAGTAGGTTCACCTACATTGCAGTAGGACATTTATTTGATTACTGGATAACTAGTGGCAGCCAATAATGCCAGATAAAAGCTAGCAGGACAATAAACCCTATGCCTCTTCCATCTTTCAGAGGAATGACTTTACTGTAGAGGAATCAAACCAATATCCACCAGCAACACAATTAAAATAGGAAACTTTGCCAGTCTTTTAATATAAAATTTTCTTAGGGCAAATAAGGGAAAATCTGAAGTCTGTAGCAGAAGTGCTTGTAGAGCCCTCTAGCCTGTAAAGAGAATGTTAACTACTTTGTCACTTGATGACCAATTAACTGATAATAGAAATGTCTCATGAAAAAACCCTCTTCATGGTACTTTTTGAAACTCTTTGCTTCTAGAACATTTCCCCCTGCAAAACGTGTAGGTTTAAATCTTTAAAGCCTTACATAATTACTTTGAAACACAGCTGAATCATATTGTATAGGGTACACAAGAAGACATTAGCAGAGATTATCAGAATTTCAATGTAAGCTGCTGTTATGCATCAAGAGTAGCTGCAGGGACAGACCCCAAGTTTTGGAAAACACACAGTTGTATGAACACACATGTGCAGACACACAGTCATAGATGCACATGGACACGTATGCAGACATACACACATGTGTATGACCAAAAGTGCACAGACTCATGGGCACACATGCACACACAAATGCAGTCCAGGAAAGCAGCAGACTTTCTGGACCTACAGCCACAGAATCCTGAACAAAACACAGTTGGCCTGAGATTTCCAAACATTAGAAAACTATGGGGTTTTCTGTTCCAAAGTATAAAAATATAATTACTTGTTCTTCCAATTTCTGTACTATTCTATTGGCTATCCCAATGTTTGGTTTGTTTGGTTTTTTTTTTAAGGATCTCTGTGTATGCATCTCTATGCACAGTTCCTTCATTTAGTATTCTTCCCTTGAGTATGAAAATAAATAAAATAAAAATTGCTTTGCTTTTATCTGTAGCTTCTCTTCTCAGTAGAAAATGGAATCTCATGCCAAATCTACTGCCCAGCACATAGATCAATAAATGAAAAGTGATGCTGCCAATGAAACTGATATGGAATGGCTGAAGAAGCCCATGAGCCCAGAGGTGCAGCAGAAAAGACAGAAATGGGAAAACTTGTTCAGGAATGGGGAAACTGGCAGAAATGGGCAAAGGTGGCAGGACACAGCAGGCACCACAGGAGAAGTTTTGATCCTTGGGCAGATGTCACTGCCCTGTAATCAGTCCTGATCTTTCCTAAGGAAAAGGCCGAGCATTAGAGGGAAAGAGTCCCTGGGTTTGACCTGTGGCATTACCTTGACCTAGACTGCCCACATTTCACAGGCACAGCAGACAAGATTAAATACTAGAGAAAATTAATAAAATCCCTAGTTTAATTGTCAGCTACTACCGATATTAAATAGATCCTCCTAAAGAATAGTGTTGCTGAATCACTAAAGTTCAAATATAATTGAAAATGTGCTTATGAGAAACATTTTTCAAAGCCTGTGAAACTTTGAGGATTAGGTTGAAGTATCCAACATGATCAATATCTTGCAATCCCATTAAGGCCTCAGGCAACAGGGGCCCTTGTTCCTTCCCATTTCGCATTTTCTGTTTTCTGTTTCTAGGCACCATCATAGGCAATCAGACATGAACAGAAAATGAATTTGCTACAAGCTAGTAGCATTGTAAGTGGCTTTGATATAAGTGGAACAAGGGTCGGTAACTTCTAAGCTCTGGTAGCCTGATAAGAATATTAAGTCTACCATTTATCCCCAATGAGTGCTTGATTAGCCATACAGCGCTCTGCTGACAGAGTTCACTAAAAATACATTATGCTAATAACACTTGAGTGCCAGCAACACTGGGAAACCCCAAGCCTTCACACAAAGAATGAGTCATTATGGTATTTACCTGACAGATACAGTTATAGGTAAAAAAATTACTTCCTACCCCTGTTTGCAACGATATGAGCAGAAACAGTGGTGATTCCTCAAATCATGTAAAGATTAGGAAAAAATAAGAAGTACCCCACGCTGGCACATTGACATGTGGGAAATAGAGACAATTAGTTTGTTCCAAGCAGGCTGTTGTTGCAAGGGGACGCACACGCTTACATGTATTTATCTTTGCCTAAAGTGTGTCATGGGGCTATTTGCTAGTGCCTCTTTCTGCATGGTTTAACATTGAATGTTTTTTCTCCTTACTGTGGACTCACACCGTAATTGGGGATTCCCACTGCAATCCCATGGTTCCCCCCTGTTCCCCAACCCACATCCATTGCCTCACTACCTGTGCTCCTGCTGGCATGGCATTTGCTATCATCTAAGGGAAGGATTTATAGGCTGTCTTAGCTACAGGTGTTACATACCCCAGCAACAATCCAAACCATACTTCAGTGTGTACAAGACAGTTGGGTGGAGCGGTTCATTGCTGCTTCAAATTGACTCACTGAATCATGCAGCTTCTTCCAAACACTGAACAACTCAGTCCTCTTCACAGTTCTCTGATCCTCTATCATGACTGCCAATGAGCAATTAGCAACTCTCCTAGCAGCCCTCTGGACTCCACACAGAAGACAGACGCATTCTGTAGCTGATTGCCTGGCTGCCAGCTATTGCACAAGAAATAGATGCACAGTACTTGGTCCTGACTCACAGCAAGGGCAAGCAATCCTTTCAAAGGTGTACAATTGAGAGGGTTGGATTTTTTTTTTCAAAAAAAGATCAAGACTGGAAAGAGCTGGTCAAATGTGAGTTTTTTGTTGTTTTTTTTCCCCAAAAAAATCTTTTGCTAGACAAACATTCTTTTCAGGCCCAGCCAAAATTAGGTCAAATTTGCCAAACAGTTTCTGAGAGCAAAGGCAAAATTTCAAAAGGCAATGGATTGTCTGTTCTATTTATAAAATATTTTATTTTTAATATACTTTAGAGGTGCCATAAATATATTTTTAAGAGTCAACAAAAGTTAAAACACGAAGGTTTGCTTTAGAATGTCTAAAACATTTTGGTGTACCAGAAACATATCTTTATTTTTAGTGCTTCGTTTTGCCAAGAAAACAGAAGAATAAAAAATAACTTGGGACTCAACCAATTTTAAGAAATGCTGACAGTGAGCCAAACCCCGAGCTACTCACAATCAACTGTTACAAACCACCAGAAACTTTAAATATAAAGGTAAAAAAGAGCTAAGTAATCTAAGCTATTGTATCTTCTTGTACATGAAGTAATAATCTCAGAAAAACAAGCACTTCTATGCCACAATTGGTTTCATGCTAATGTAAATGCCTAATACCTTAAAGATCCCCATTTCTCTTCCTTGACTGGAGGGGAAACAGGTGACCAGTGCTGGTGTAGCCGTCTGCTTTATCAATGCCCACAGTGCAGTGGGATGAATATCTGCATTTTAATAATTCACTAAAAATTTTGATGTAAAAGATTGAAAACAGGGGACCAGAAATGAAGCACTGGTCAATGGAGAGAACATAAACTTGCTGTGACAGTGGCATTTAATATTTCATGCCCTACTAATCCTACGTTTTCCTCCATCTAATCCACTCATCGTCCTTTTTTTTCCCCCTACCATCTTCTGTCTTCCTTTCTTCAAACCACACAGCTTGATTGCTGTTTTTAAGAAGCTACTGTTGACAGTGTACACCTGCTTCTGTCATCTGCTTGCTATCTTTCATCACCATTGGAAAACAAAAGAGGACGCTTTAAAAACTGTGAGAACTTATGCATAGTGGGTTATGGGAATTCTCCAAAACTGTCAAGCTGTACCACTGTCAGCAGGAAATGTCATTAGATATAGCAACAAGCAAGGATTGAATCATTTTTTGAGTCTTCAGTTTCTGAAAAGCCACCCTCATTACCTTCCGGTTTTCAATGTTTTCTAGACTCAGACATAATTTTGATGTTTTGTTATGAAATCTAGTACCTCAGGAGCCCTAACCTCAATTATTATTTTTTTTGCGCCCCATTTGCCTACCTACTGTTGGCTTCCGTATGAAATAGTCCAAGTTTTACATTCATGTAGTTTTCTTGCAAGTCAGACAAGAATTTCAAAGTGGGGCCTTAGAAGACTTTCCACTTGGTCCAAACCTGGCCAATAATTACCAATGCATATGTATGTGTGCATACACACACACATACACACACAAACATGACATCTGTCTCTTCAATTTAATTTCATTTTTAGCTAGAGCTTTGTGATGACATCTACCATACCATACAAAAATACAGTAAGGATCAAAACAAAAAATAAGGGCAATCTGTATTACTTCTGGCTGTAAAAAAATCAGGGATCTGATGACACCTCTGAGGAAAGAGAGCAATGCCTTTAATCAATCCATTCCATAAAAACAGTTTGCAGACAAATAAACAGAAAATATAATTCCAAGGAACGGACCATACTCCTGGATGTCTGAACTGCTAATCACTTTGTCTGGCTGTATGGAAAGTTAAAGCAAGCTGAAAGTTTTCAATTTATAGAGAATAGTGCACTTAAGCAGCAGAAAATTATATACTTACTGTTCCACTCCAACTGTGTGCAATATACGAAGTACAACGAACTCCAGTAAAAAAATAAATGAAACCAGGTGGTAAACAATCAAACTCTACTCTTCATTAGCCTTGGTATTTATTCTACCATTTTGCAAGCAATATGAAGCCACATGCAGTGTTAGTGCCTTTTATTTCCTACTGTCCTTTATTTTTTACCATTTATATTATCATTATTTCCCTTCTACATTTTCCTTACTGTTCCTTTTTTGTTGCACTTCTGGGATTGTGATATTGTTTTTCTCCAAATTTAGTACTGGGTTTATACTCTCTTTGTTTTATAAAGTTAATTACCCATCACTATAAACATGACAGTATAAATCTATCCTGTTATCAGCCTCTTTCCTGATAAATTCTCCGTTAATTCTAGGAATATAGGGCAGGGCAGAAGATTTTTTCTGAGCAGTTCTAAACCTGGTTTCTGGCAGCAGAAGGACACACTTGGATACATGCAAACTAAATTTAAGACAGAATAGTTATGACCAAAATCCTGCCACAGATTTCTAAATATTTCATCCAGGTAAGGGTACAGAGACTTTGGTGGATACTGAGCATGTAGCAAATCACAGACGGTGCAGGTTGAGGGTCTATGAGAGCAAGCCTTCTTTCTACCTTCAGCTAAACATGTAAAATTACTTTTATGGAAATTGGGGACTTTGACCTTTTTTCCCCCCAATTATTTAAAAATGCTCATCTTCTGTCTTTTTCATAGTTCTGTGCTGTACTCCTGGCAATAATAGTGAGCATGTTAGACTCAGAAACAGTAATTAGTATCTGCTCATACAAATGTTCTGGCCTAGATTTTCTCATTACTCAAACTCCATACACAAGACATGTTTAGAAGCAGAAATTGTTCTCCTACTGCGCTTCTAATTAACACTTCCATTAAGACCCAGGCAGAGAGCATGGAACATACTGAAAGAAACTGCTGTTTACAGAAACGGTGATAAAATGTATACAAATATGTCCTGCAAAGTGCAATCAAGCCAGCTTGCGTGACATGTGGATGTGTTTCTCTATGTATCTATGCACAAACAGATGTGGTACACTCACATGCAAGACTAATTTGTTCATTAACATAAAAAAAAACCCCTCGATGAATAACAGTACATTAATTTTTATAATTACTTCTTGAATGCCCATATCACTGCCCAATTTCGTTTCTGAAGCCCTCAGTAGCTTCAGATAGACTCCTGGCATGATCATACTGGAAACTTCAGTTACTTGCCACTGTTTTTCCATTTACTAGACGGGATTTACTTGGGGTTTTGTATTTATACACTTCCAACCCTCTTATTATTCTATGTAAAATTTGAATTAACCCTAAATTAAGATAAATAGCAACAGTATAGTCTTTTTTTTTATTCTTCTTCAAAGACAGAATGAATTGATTAAATGGCTTGCTAAAGATCATAAGTAATTCTAGATTTCTAGAAGAACCGATTTATACCTTTGAATAAAAACATGCAAAATATTTTCAATTTTGCATAATTTTTATACAAAAACACGTGAGAAAAACCTCCAGGCAGCTCTAGCTGAATTTCACCTCCAGAAATCCTGTTGTGAGGCTCAGGAGAGTCAATCCACAAGGAAAGAGATTAAACAAATAGTCTTGTGTCCTAAAGTGCAATAAGCTTTGCACTGTGAGAGTAAGTTTGAAAGCCTGACAATTAACTGTAACTCAGGGTTGGTGATAGGGGGATGTTGTTGTCTTTGTTTTTAATTACATTTTATTGAACAACTAAGTGATAAGCATCAAAAGACAAGATTGTCTTGGATCATCAAAGACTGGGGGAGTTTGTTTGTTCTGTGAATTCAGGCAAACTAAAAGCGCTTTTCCTGTGTTTACCTGAGTAATTAATGAAAGACCAAATTGCTTTTGAGCCAGCAGGCTGCAGTTAATTGGAGTTATGTGCATTCGGTGAACTTAGTGATTTGGAGTAAAAAGGATTTACAGTTAGGTGACAGCCCTTTTCAGGGAAATACCACAGCAAAGTCTGAATAGTAGAAGACAGTGTCAACATCGTGGATTTTATATGGAGTTTTTTTCTTCAGCATGCTTGGGAAAATTCAGTTAAATAACAAATTTAAAAAGTGGGATCCAGACAATTGGTCTATTGCTATTATTTTTTAACTAGTAGGATTAGTGAATCAGAGAAGTTTGCTACTGTAGCCTAAGGAAAATTATGTTTGCAGAGAGAGACATGTCCAAATTTCTGAAATCGTTATCATGCCTATTTTTCTAATGTAGTTCACTAAGGACTGGAGACATATTGTGATGGTCTTCATCATATGTAAAAGATACTAATATTCTACCATTGTTATCAAACAATAGTTAAGACAATTTGCTTTCAAATATAATACTCAAAATACCAAGAATTAACATAATATTTAATCTTGTTGGTTATTTATTTTATTTTCCAAACTTCCCTGGATATGTTCACCAAAGTGTTCTTAAAGCTATGGTGGTACTGGGGATCAAAGACTTCTGCTGGGGAAGAGGACAAACAGGAAATATCTTCTTCCTGACGAATGATGTGAAATTAAACATACAAGGTTCCTCCTTCCTTGCTCTAGTAAACCTAGAGTTATTTTCTCTTCATTCTCTTAATTAATTTTTTTTTCACTTATACAAGAAGAAATTTGAAATAAAGATGAGGAAGTGATCTTCCTCCCTTCCTGCAGAAACTAACTCATGGGTACATACACTCTTTCTTGGATCTCACTCTGACCAAATAGAAATTAGTCACTCAGACCCTGCTTACAGTACACTTCCTGAATTTGTGCGCTAAATATTAGTTTTATTAGTCTGGAATATCTGTTAAATTCAGTTTTTTTCCACACAAATCAGTGCCCAAAAATTATATAATCTGGATCCCTTGGAATCTGTGATACTGTTAACCAGTGGTATTTCCATACATTTTTAATAATAGAAAATGTGAAATAGCACACGTGGGTCAATTTCACATGACTTTAAATGGATGTTTACTTTATATTTTTTCTGAAATAATAGAAGGCAAAAGATATGCAATCATTGTTCTCTACTTTTAAATCAGAAATTTCCCTAGTCTCCCAGTAATGATTTTTATAGCCAGTTTCAGAATTCTGTGTTCAAATTTAATAATCGTACTTCTCCCCCTCTCTCTCCTTCTCTTCTTTAGCTTCCTTGTCCTTTCCTAGTAACAATGTTGATGAGTTGTACTGGTATTTCCTCATATTTTCAAGCATAAAGTGTAATCAAAGTCATATGCAAAACCTCACTGCCATCACTGGGTTAGGGATCAGGCCTGAATGCCTTTCCCCAGAGCCCTGCTACTGAAATGTCTGCAACACATTGTTGGAGGTAGTAAGATATTTCAACAGTTATATTTTTAGCTTATCTGTTGGGACTAAAATTTTGCAGTGCATAGGAAAACTTCTTTCAGCCTCGAGTGCTGTGAGTGTCGGCAGAGGCTGTGGTGTAAGCTGTGTTTAAGTTGTTACAGGCTAGATTCCCAGTGGCTTCCTTTTTAATTTGATAAACCAAGAGATCCATTACATTTTAATATCTGGTTCATGAGTTAATAGAAAAAAACTGGCTTAAATTAGTGATAAGGCACACATAGCCACACTGGACTTTAATCAGTTTGTCAAGTTGTGCTGTATGAAAGAAACAGCATAGGGCCAGAGGGTGCCATTTTAAAAAAAAAACAACAACCTGAATTCTCCACTGAAGGCAGTGAAGAATGGTGCTGAAAAAATGGACTGGTTTTTTTTATTTAATTTAATAAAAATTCTGCCACACTTGCTCCCATTAATTATGACCTTGCATTCTGGATAATGATAGTTAAAATGATAGATTTCATGAGAGGAATAATTTCTCAGATTACATAATATTATTGCAACCCACTCTCCCTTCCCTCACCCCTCCAATATAAAATGCTACGGAACAGGAGAATGGTAATTCAGTCTTTATTTTCTTTGTTTTCATTGATGTTTGCTGTTATTTTATACTTAAACCACTTATCACTTAGACAATGGTCACTTAATGAGCCTTCATGAGCAATGTGCAAAGAACCTATAAAATAAATGTATTTTTTTATGTACCTACAGATACACAAAAATATCTGTATACATGTGTGGTGGTTTAGCCCCAGTTGAGAGCTGAGCCCCACACAGTTGCTTGTTCTTTTAACAAAAAGAAGGGGGGGTGGGGCAGTTGAGTGGTGGTGGGGGAGAAGGAAAGGAAAATGTAAAGAGGGAAAAAAAACAAACCAAGACCTAGAAAACCAAAACCCCACAGGTTAGGATAAGGATAGTTTACTAAAATAGCAGAAAAAGATAAAAAACATACAACAATGATAACACGATTTTAGAGTGCAAAATACATGAAACTGGTGATACACAATGCAGTCTCTCACCGAACCACACAACTTAGGCCGTACAACCCAGAGCCGTCCCGGAAACTGACCGTCCCAAAGAAACCGCACATCCTGGAGTAGTTTGTTTGGTTTTTTTCCTCCTCCCAGACCCCCTTTTAAACTGATCATGACCTAATTGGCATGGAATATCCTCTTGGCCAGTTCAGGTCTCCTGTCTTGGCTGTGTCCCCTCCTTTCTCGTTAGTAGGGAAATATGAAGACCTGAAAAAGTCCTTGATCGCTTGGCAACAACTAGAAACATCAGGGTGCTATCAGCACTGCTCTTGTCCTAACACCCAAACATGGCATTCCATCCACTGCTATAAAGTAAATTAACTCCATCTTAGCTGAAACCAGGACACACGTATTCTCACTGTGAGTTTTTTGAATTGTCAAATTCCATATTTCTTTCTTCCACTTCCAAAACTGTTGAATACAAGATGTTAGGCCCAAAGACTTGAGGCAATGCCATTATTAAGTGGAAAGCAATTACCTTGTGATAACTGACATAAAAAATACCTCATTAGTGGAAATTTTGATAAATACAAATAACATTATTTTCTCTGTTTATTTAAGAAGGAGAGCTTTCTTTCAGAGCAACTGGAAATTGACGAGAACAGTACTGGTTTACTGCTCTTTCAGTATGTCTTCCACAGCCTCGGTAACATCTTTTATAAATAGTTTAATTTTCTTTCCTTGTTCGATAGTTATTTTCATTACTTACTAAGATAATGTCATGAAGTCACTGGTTATTCATTGCACAATTATGTAAATTACATTAAATCACTGAACAAATTGTTAGCAAAACAAAAGAAAAGGAAACACGCAGGCTTCTAAGTAATACCATGTATTTCCAATGGAGCTGAGAAGACTCAGCTAAAAGCAATAAAAAATATCAGAGTAGAGAATAAGAAACAGATTTCTTGTGGTTGCACTCAATTCTACTTCATAGAAAGATCCAGTGAAAAAAAAAATCTGGAAATAACATCTTTGGAATCTTACTCATTGAAATATTTTTCCCAATTTCCTTGTTCAGAGCAGATATTATATAACAGCACAGTAATGACCAATTATATTTCTGGAATTTGAAACCATCTTAGAAACCTTAATAAATATTCACATCAGAATTCAGACAGTAAGATCTTGTAAACAGAGAAATATTTTGCACTTATAAATGTGTTGATACTCAGTTTTACCAGCAATACTCTTCCTCTGAGGAGAAAGGGATTAATATTGTTAGTATGGTGTATTTTGATAGGACTGTTGCCATATCACTAATGTTATCAGTATAATTATATCAGTGTGTACAATATTATTTACAAAGCAGTTTCACAAATGACCTCTGTTAAGCCAAAGAATACAGGAAAATTAGTGATTCACAGTGAATAATTAATATTTAAGCAGTCTGAAGAGCCAGATTTACTCTGCATAGCCAAGTAGTTTCTATAAGTCACAGTGTTCTCACAAACTACATGCAAAGAAGAGAGATTTAAGTGAATAATTAAATACAGTATTTTTAAAATATAGAACTAATATATGGTACTGTTAATCTGACAAATGGAAGAGAGGAGGAGAGGAGAGGAGAGGAGAGGAGAGGAGAGGAGAGGAGAGGAGAGGAGAGGAGAGGAGAGGAGAGGAGAGGAGAGGAGAGGAGAGGAGAGGAGAGGAGAGGAGAGGAGAGGAGAGGAGAGGAGAGGAGAGGAGAGGAGAGGAGAGGAGAGGAGAGGAGAGGAGAGGAGAGGAGAGGAGAGGAGAGGAGAGGAGAGGAGAGGAGAGGAGAGGAGAGGAGAGGAGAGGAGAGGAGAGGAGAGGAGAGGAGAGGAAGCAACATGTGGATGATTAATTCCAGGCACAAAATCCAGCTAGCAGGATCATTTTCTTATACGGCTTGTGTAGGCCTGTGTAGATAATTCAGATATCATAATGCCAAGTCAAGTAATAAATAAAATACAAATTATACTCATCACCTTCTATTTTGGCCAATGCATGTTTGGCCTCATTCCATCCTATGGGATCATTTTCACTTACAACAAGCCAGAAAGTTTAGTAAAGAAGAAATTGTTCCTAGGAATAAGAGATATGTAGAGTCCCAGATATGTGCCAAGCCCAGAATTCCTTTAGAGACATAACGATATGAGAAGTTACTCTTGTGGTTAGGGGATAAATTGTGTTTCTTACTGCCTGATTTGCAGTTCACAAAGAAACAAGAGAGACAAGGGGTTCCTTTCATACACAGCTATCGATCCCAGCACATATTTTTGCTGCATACCTCCATATGAAGCAAACGATGCTTCATAGCTTTTATATCTAGACAGGGAAAACACATGAAAAAGACCTTTTCAGTGCACTAAACAGGGCAAGTGCAAGTTATCCTGTCTACTTTCTGCACAATATATAAGCCCCCACCCTCTCCCCCCACCGCCCTCCTGGAAAAAAAGCAACAAAAAAAACCCAAAAACAAACCAGGGGAGAAAACCAAAACAAATCAGGGAGCAGGAAATGCAGCTGCTGCTGCATTAACAGGCTACTGGTAGCATTAAACTTGATCCAGAACTGGAAAACTTTTAGTCAGCTTGCTACCTGATGGAGTTTGCAATGGTGTATTAGGCATGAAGTATCTCCCCCCACCACAAAGAATCTCACTGAGGACAGAGTCCAGTAGTCACCAGGTGGAAGGAGCCAAACTTTTCCAGCCACCTCAAATAGCCTGAGGCATCGTTTTGAAGTTGTTCCTAGTTCTCCAAATCGTGAAATATTTTGGGGGAAGAAGAAACGGACAACGCAAGATTGACGACTAATATAGCACTGTTGGGAGGGTAGAATTCAAGTCTCTGCTCCATCAACAGTAATTAAGTTCTTTATGAAATGCAGAAAAGATTCAGCAAGAGAGACTGCAAAAACCCTGGATCAGAATATGCTGCAATATGGTGATTGGCAAACTACATCTAGTGTAGTGAAATGCGATGAAGTAATCACATCATTTTACAGATATCATTTGTACAGATTAGTTCTATCATACAATTTTACAGATAAAAATTATTGTACACGTAAGTTCTAAATCACTGAGCTATTTGATAAAAAGAAGAAAGTACACTCTCCCCAGTTGTGCTTCCTGCAGATTTGGAATTGGTTTGACACTGCTTTCTGGATCAGTTCCTCACATGACCTACACAAAGAAATACCTAGTTTCCAATTCTTAAGCTAGAAAGGGATCGATTTTCCCTTATGTTTGTAAGAATATGGGTCTATATTCTTCCAATGACAAAAGCTGTTTCTAAATCCTTCACATTTAGGACATCCATTTTTTATTTTTAGTTTTTGCCTGTATAAATGAGATTCCATAAATCTAATGGAGTATAAAGAATAAAGCTCTTCCTTCCTAGAGACAAATTCTTAAATCATTTTTAAGGGCATTCTATACACAAAGTTACAGCAAACAAAAATTATGGTACTCCATACACAAAGCTGTAGCAGACCAAATATTTTGAACCATTAAAATTTCCTATGGTAGGGAATTTTTAAAAATGAAATCAGTGCATTCTAGGAAGGCTGTGAGGAGCAGAAAGCAGCCTGAAGCCTAAAGCTAGGAATCTACTAATTAAGATATGCTATAAAAATGTTAATGAAGTAAACTTAGGGAGGATGGGGGAGAGCGATTACATAATCCTTTTGGCACTGTACAATGTCTCAGTGCTCTCAAACGGGAAAATGATGGGTAGGTAAACAAGTAAGAGGGAAAAAAAAAACCCCAGATCCTTTGATTCTGGGCCAAAGAAGAAGCTGTTCCAAAAGGCTTCTCTAACCAACATTAACAGTTCAAGTAGAAAACATTCAGATCTAAGAGCTCTCTCTAGTGTGCCAGCCCGGGGATAGCTCACAGAAACCAACCAGGCAGCCTGAGAAACTGGAGTATTTAAGGTGACTCTTGTGGAGTATGGTCTTAGCAATGCCTTTTGTTGTTCAACTTGTAACTCTATTCCATGGTTATTATGAAACTGTAAGTAGACACATTATTTGGTTCTGTGTCCTATATTATTGATGTTTCACTGCTAGGAAACAAGTAGGTTCCTCATTCATGTTTGCATGGATTCTTAATGTGTGGCCTTTGGGATTACACTTGTTTGTAGCCTTGTTGCCCAGTAAGTACTAGTGTTGCTTGTAACAGGATTGGAGCCAAGCTGACGCCACAGACCTAAATACCTATCAGGCTCTTTCTGGACTTATTTTGGCCTACTCAGAGCCATATTTAGTCTTGTTCAGCCGTACAACAATTACCTAATGTTCTGGTGACTATTACCTGCTTTGCTTTATTTTGTGAACAGCTGTGCAGAGTAGTAGCGAGCAGTTCCTTAGTGCAGAATGAACTACTTATGACACTAGAATAAAATGAAGACTAGAGGACTACCAGCATGGGAGGATAGCAGGGGTGTTGATGACTCAACAGGATGACACCACTAGAAGCCACAGGGCTATAAATACGGCATCAATGGTCAGCCAATGGTCTATAAAGGAACACCCACATATGAGGACAGTAAAGACAATTTTAAGGATAACAGAGAGAACAATAAACTGGTATCTAACATAAGGTAAATTTACTCTACGCAGTAATGTGGACATGTAGACCAGTGAAAACACAGTAGGGCATAGATCGCATCACAAAAAGTATAAAATTAATGCAGGCATTCAATTAGATTAACAATAAAATCCCTGTTTGTGTATGTTACAGCCTTGTTTTCCCTGTTACATATTGAATGTAGAAAATAGGTGGGAATACATACAATTTATTCTGTAACCTGGGCACAAAAATCAGTGGAACTTGCTGGATGCACAATACCCCACTGGATTTCTCTGGTGTTTCAAAAAGGTAAGAAGATATATCACCACCAACTCTCCTCTCTGTTTGAGGAGATAATAATATAAAGCCCAGATAAAACAACTTTCCATATTAGTCATGAATCCCCTGATCTTCAAGTGAGATATAAAGAAAATTAAAATTGAGGATTGTCCCAATTTCATAATAGCTGTGAACATGCCATCATTGGCATCAGTGGCACAAAGCATGATGGTGGACTGAGGACTGCTTAGAACCACCTATCTGTCAAGAATTCATAAACTCAAACCAAAGACTGGGATTCACCCTTCTATCAGTCCATTAGGACTTTTTCTTTTTTTTTTCAGGACAGCTAAGCTCTTTACTCAGGGAGATGTTGGGGCATTTCTATGTTTTTCTTCTCTTCAAGGAATTACTTTTTTACACATGCAAAAACATTGGTGCTCAATACTCAAAGCTATGATAGTAATTTGAGTTTTTGAGTTCTGTTAGGATTTAAAATGCTTAGCAAGTAATATAAGGATACATTTCAGAGCACTTACTGGTTTTTTTAATATAAATTACTTTCCATTAGAAAGAAAAATAATTAAGCACAGCAATAGACTAATTTTTGGCAAAGATAAATTAATTGGCAATAATTTTGAAAAAATGTTGTCTTGTTACATTGCTGACATTATAACTTAAATATTTTTTTTACTTTTTTATTACATTTATACTGAATTATTTTGTCCAATACAAAGTATATTATGAAATAGGCTTAAAAATTTTATTCAGTTTAGGTGTAACTCACACTGTAAAGCTCAAACACTGTATTTATTTATTTCCAAGCTAAAGATGCCTGCCATTTTGGGATACTGCATATTGATTTCAGAGAGACTGCCCTTATGACGTGTCTTAAAATTTCTCTCAGTTCTACTACTTGCTTTCCAAAACAGCAATGATTATTTGAGATTTTGATTGCACTGGTAATCCCCTGTAATTAAAAAATATAAAAATTTAAACTCCTGTCTGGAAAACCTCTAATATTATGTGCAGTTTCACTTCATACTACAAACTTGTAGGAGACTTGGATTTCTTTTTCTTTAATGTAAAAATATTCCTTTGTATCTGAAAATATTCCTTTTGATACGGAGTGATCATGCAGTATCAGAATAATGAAAGAAGAAAAATTTATAAGCATTGAACATGAACGTATAATACTTATGTGGTGAACACTTTTTTTTTTTAATAAAAATATTTTAAAAGGGAAAATTTTAAAAATAAATTTTCATATTGAAAATTTTGCAATATTTTTGCACCCAAGATAGTCACATATGTATCTCTTCTACTAACAGAAAAGGGATGTGTCATAAAACATATGAAAACAGGGAAATAAAATAAGTTATAATAATATTTTGCACTTTTTTTCCTAGATATTAAGGTTATCTGTAATTATTGCCATTTTACAAAAAAGGTAGCTTAAGAACAGAAGAGTTATCTGAATTATCTGGCTACAGACTGGTCTGGCTATTAATAACTATTCACCTAACTCACCCTGGTGCACCCTCAGAAAGTACACCTGAGCCACTCTACAGTCTTAGGTTTGATTTCTAGTATCCTGGCTTTGTTTTCAAGGGCAATACATAAAGCTTTCTGTATACAGGTGGTGTTTTTCATGTAGTCTTCAAGTAGACAAGGATTTCAGCATGATGCCCGTATTTACAAAGGTGAAATGCAACCCCAGTAGCATGCAGGCTGGAAACAAATCATGTATATCAAGGAGAAGTCCAGAGAATTAGGCTATAAATACACAGAAACAATGACAAACCTCTAACCCTTAACTGTGTACCACTACAGCCCAATACAATAATTTACTATGTCAATAAAACTGGATGGAACATCAGCCAAAAATGCCTGTAAAAAGGAAAAAAATCTCTTCCTAAGAATATCAGTGACAAAGGAAAGGCTAAAACTGCAATGAACATGCTTTTTTTTCTTTGCACTCTGGAGTTTTAAAGAAAAAATGAAATTTACTCCATTCGATAGTCAGTGATGTATATAATTAAATAGAAAGGTTTGGAGGATGTGATTTTATGGTTACCGTGGCAACTAGCACCGAGATGGTCCATATTCCTCTGCTCTTTTACCATTAAACAAATAAATTTAAAAAAAAAATAAAATCTGTCTATGACCCACTTGAAAACAAATAGGTTTGTACTGCTCAAGCTCCCATTGTTCTTTGCACACATCTATTATCGCTCAGAATCAGACTGCTGGGATAATCCTACTGTGGAAATATTCCAGTGGATTTACCAAACAGCAATATGCATCCTCTATGGGTTGACCTATAGCATAGTAATGGAAATCCTGTGCTCGGTGATATGGGGCTCTATGTGGCCATAATTCTCTATAAGGGGAGAGGAAAGGAAGATTTTTAAAAGGCTGTTGCATTTCAGAGGCTAAGCTACTTCCTTCCGTTTAGAAGAGTTTCATATTTTTTTTACCACAATCTACTCTCAGTCCATCCTTTTAAGAACAATAAACTTTTGAACCTTATTTAGAGTGAGCAGAAATTGAGATTTTTTCCCCAAAGTTCACCTTTCTGTTGTTCTAGTGTGAGCTGAAGATGGACTGAAGATGAGCTAAAGTGCTGAATACCGTATTGCCAGACAGACTTTTCCTCTGTTCATGTTGTTAAGAAAATCTCCTCACTTGTCCCATGTTACGTAGAGAACTTAAGAGAAAGGAACAGCAAAAGTGTGACAAAGGGTACCAAGTTACAATGTACTGTAAAAACATCTAGTACTTGAGGACACTAATTATTTGTTCTGAGTTTAGTAGGCCTCTAATTGTAAATCTTTCTTATATTTTTCAAAGGATGCAGTAAAATTCATGTATGAGAAAAAAACTTAGCCCAACAAAGTAAATTACCATTCTCTTAAGTTTACCAACTCTTTCCTCAGGGGTCTCATAAGTCTCACTCTTAATTTTAAATATAATCCTTACTTCTACTCTATCCATAGGTAAAGCAGAGTCACTGCAAATATAAATGTTTAAAAAGCAGGAAGATTTTTTTTTGTTTCCCACTGAAATGTCTGTTCATAATTCCAGGCAAATTTGAGAGCAGTTCCTTAAAATCTCTCTCTCTTTTTTTTTTTTTTTAATAAGCATTTGTTTCTGTAATCTCAGAGGTGGAAAAATAAAATAAATAGCATAGAACACCTTTTTATCATATATCAGTTTTAGATCTTCTAATAATTGACTATAGAACACATCCAAATGCAATATATTTATTTATTAACTAAATATTTCTTATTAGAATGACAGCTTCCTTTTTTACATTCCTTCACTCATTTCCCTGTGGGCCTTTGAATCCTTTCTTCTAGGCATGTTAACTTTAAATCACACTCATTTCCATTCTGTGATCAGAATATAAATACCTTGAACTGCTAGATAGGCATATAAGAAACTACCTTTCCCCTCCCAATCAGTTCATCCTTTTAGAATAACAATGGAAAAAGTCCAGTTTTAGAAATAGATCTCAGAAGAGTCTTTACACAGGCAGTGTGCCACAAGTTTCTCTACGAGCTTTCATGTACTTCAAGCCTTCATTGTACCTGCCAACCCATATGCAGGAGACAGATGTTCATCCTTCCACTTTGTTAACTACCTTGTCACAATACATCACCATTTGTGTATTACTTTGCGGAGGTTTGGTTTACACAATTTAGTCTCTACTTCCACCTGTGCTTAAGTAGGATTGGAGAAGTACCTGTTAGAGCAACTGAACTGCCTTATGCTTATACAGCTGAGTTTAATTATTACATTTAATATTCATATTACACAGCAAATATTTTAAGTCTGTTCTATCCTCACTGCAGGTAACAAGTTTGTAGTTCTAAACCAGAGACCTTTGGGCTGCCAGCAGAGGTTGGGCGATGCTTGGGGTGTATTTTCCCTCAGATAGTCAACCTGAGATGGGTTAGCTGTAAGTGTGGCAAGACAACCAAGCATCTAGCCCAACTACACAGCTTTGTGACCTCATTCAGGTGCAGCCAGCCAGGACAGACACACTGTACCATGCATAGCCTCATCTGCAAATCTAATTCAGACAACTAGCTCATTTCACACGCATTTGAAAAGAGTCGTTTTATGTGAAAAACTTTTTGTCAGGATCAGAGTGTGGCATTTGATTCTGGAAGCTAGCAGAGAGAACAAGACCTCTGTAAAATGTGTAGAGGGAAACTGTTGACTCCTGATAACAGTGCGCAGTGAGCTCAAGCCCTCTGCTGACATTGGTGGTCAGTGTGACTCACGAGTCCACACGCCATGTGTTGGCATCAGGCATCAATTTGCTAGTCTCAGACTGAAAAGTTAATGTTGTTTACATGCTTTGTAGCATTCCAAAGGGGGAAGAGGGTGAAGGTTGAACCCTCCAGTCTCACTGTAATATGTATATTAACACTTTCCACTGTGCCAAATAAAAATGCCAAATTGACAATTCACAAGGTTATTAAACAAAGGTAGATTTTCTGATACCGCTTATTATTTGTCTTAAAGCATCTTGTACATTTGACGTATGTCCAGCACTGTGAAAACATCTGAAACATGCCATCACCTCCTGACTTATGCTGCTATGACTGAAAGTGGAATTGGAATTATTTGAGGGGAGTTAAAGATGTTTCACCTTCAGTAAAACATACCCTGCCCTTTCTCTTCTCAACACCAAATGCAACTGCAAATATTAGGCTATTCAGCCTATGGAGTCATAAAACACAGGCATAATTCACAGGCAGATAAAAAAACCCCACAATTTCTGAAGCACATCGACACTCCCTAAAATATTCTTACTGTAACCCTGTGCAGCGTCAGACTCCAACAAAAATAAGAAAGGGGAACTTGGGATGGCTGATGTTCACACACCATCAGTCCAAAGTTATTTAGCACAATTGTTTCTGTAATTGCAGCTCACTGGGAATGTTCGGTGTTCAATGGTCCTCAAAAATCAGACTTCCAATTGTCTGATGATGGTTTTGTTAGATGCACAAACCGAGCTGGGAAATTCAGATGCACATGTGATGACCAGAGAATTCTCAACGCTGCCACAGATTTTGGGGTGAAGAGGGTCTTAATGGGATCTAAGTTGTTTTTCTTCATACAAATATATGTCTCTCTTGCTGAATCAATGGCACATATATATGACTCTAAGCTACTGAAACTCAATAGTTGTTTTAAACTGTAGAGAGTGGAAAATAGTGATAATAGGAAATTAATTTTCTAAGAAAGGTCTTAAGGAACTTAAAATTAACAATTTATATGCAATTACTTCTTATTAAATAGAAGTAATTCTTATGAAATAGTGGAGGCAGCTTCACAGCTGGAGTAGCAGAGAAATGCTAGGGGACATCAGATGTCAAGAGTATACTCCTGCTTTAGGGGTGGAGTGAGACAGGGGGTCATGATTACTTGGGACTGTAAAGGTTTAGGAGCACACACCCCTGCCCAGAAACACATGTTGTCTCCATATCTGACGAACGAAGTAAATTCGTCAGAAGGACTGCAGGAAAAAGTAGTGGACTGGTCCAACGCTCTTTGAGGTTCTTCTGTATCCTGTATCCCCTTTCTAAATTCACACCTGAACCTAGAATAATGACAATATGGGATGACAATTAAAGGCTATTTTACTGAGGCTTCCAGTCTGCTGCAACATAAAGTATTGCAGTCAATAACTCTGCCGCCTCAGGAAATATTGAGCTGGGTAAAATCAAATCCCTTGGGGGAACAGAGCTCTGCGTACAAACACTTGATCTTAGTTTATAGATGAGACTGTTCTCTGATGGCAAAGGAAATTACAGTCCTGCTGTAGGAGCTATATGAAAGATCACGCTATGAATCTCAGGCTGGGACTGAGGAGCTCTGCTGCTCCTGGCGAGCAGCTTGTTAAAGGTAGGTTAGATCTCTGTGGGTTTACAGCCCAGTCTACCACTTCTACCCGTTAAACTTGGCGACAACACTCTAGACTAGCATCTCTGCAGGGTAACGATGCTGATCCAGCCTCCCTGTCAGACTGAGCAGTGGCAGCTGAAGAGGGCTAAGCCTCAGGGCTAGGAATGAGAGAATTGGCGATGCCAGAATTGTGCTGTGTGAGCACAACCAGAGAGAGAGAGGCAGCCCCAATGTGTGCTCATCTAGGAAAGCACAGAAAGCTGGGAAAAATGGGTGCAAAAACCTCCTCAACAGAAGACATGCAAATAGGCTGTGATTGTGTGGATAGTGCTGCAATAGCAATTATTCTCCCCAAAACATCTCACACCTATGGTGTAGAGAGGTGTGTCAGAGGAATGGACAGCCAAAAGTGCTTGCTCTCACAGGCATTCCCTAAACAGCATCTCTTGTTGCCACCATAGGGGAACCAGCTGCTGTGGCAAATGCTCAGACCATGCAGGGTATTTGGTTTTTTTGCCCCATTAGTTAAACTCTTGAAAAGTAGTACAAACCCACAGTAAAAAGCCCAGCAAATCAAATCGGTTACTGTCTGTATGTGAAGTCCAACCAAGACAACTTTGCAAAGACGCAAACCATGCAATCAAAGCAGTATTTTTCCCCATCTCCTACACACTAAGTAATCTGCATATTTAAACAAAGCTTCCTAGTATTCATGCCTGAAAATGCATGGGAAACTGAAGCCAGATGGTTAGATGTCAAAGTGACTAAAAAATTGCTTTTAAAAAGGTAGCTTCCAATAATTAATAGTCCAGATCTTCAGATATCGTAAGTCACTGACATGAACTGCACAGCTCTGATTTACACTGCTACATAATCTAGTTGTGTGTGTCCAACCCTTATTCTCAAAAACATTTAACACAGATTGCTTGGATAACTCATTTTCAAGGTGGGGAAGGGGAACTAAACATCCATTTGCTGAAAGCCTTTAAAGATATGACATATTCCAGTGCACTCTAAAACATAACCATGCACAAATTAAAACTTCATACTTTTAAATAATAAAGCAGGAAAGGGATATAACTCCAGCTGGAATAAACAACCCACTACAGCACACAGAGTTTCCAATGGCACAAATGGCAGCAAGGTACCTCCCGTCGAGAACTTGTGATGATAAGTCAGGTCAGACAATTCTCCACTTTCTCAATATCCACGTGGAAATCTTCTGAAGACAAAATGATGTCACTATTCTTTGCTGATCAAAGAAAATTTTGCAGTTTAAGTTTCAGCACTTGTAGAGTGGTGAAAAGATACTATGCTTCTTCCCACCTGGTAGACTCTTGTATTACACCATTCATAGCAGTAATGAAGACGGATTAATGCTATTTATTTGCTGACACTGACAAGAGTAGCCTGTCTTTGTTTCTGTAGTTTATCATTAAAGTCTTGTTTTTTCAACCTCAAATAGCCCCAAGACAATGCACTGCACTAATTAAGTACCAAAAAAAAAAGAAAGTTTAAACAACATTAATAGACTGAATGAAATCAGCAAAAGGCAAGACATTGTACTCCCATTGACTACCCAGACTTATCATGCTCTTGAAATGGGAAAAAATGAAAAAGAAGGGTGTTTCCTTATAAAGGTTCTCCACCTTTAGTGTTCATCAAGCACTATAGGTAAAGCACTAAACCAAAACCAAATAAACCAAATAAGACCCAAACCAAAAATGAAGCCACAGCAGCAAAGCTGGGTGGGCAGCACAGCATTGGAGCAGGTTGTCCAGGAATGCTGTTGAATCTGTAGATCTGGTTTTCACAACCCAGTTAGACCAAGCCAGAGCTGACCTGATCTGGCAGTGGTGACAGTCATACTTAGAGCTGGGGTTCCACCTAAAAGACCTTCAGTGGTGCCTTCCCACAAATGTTTTGATGATTCTATGAAGAGACTGTCCTGATGTCAGGATGTGCTTGGGCAACTTACAGCCTGGCAAGAAAGGAAGTAACACCATTGTGCTTTGTAACTTATGTGCAGCCTGAGACTCTCTCTGCCTGCCAGTAGTGATATAACTCTTACTGAAATAAGCAGGAAAAAGATCTAATAAAAATAGTTAAACTTTTAAGTACAGATTTAATTACATTGACAAAGATCATTGATTTTCACACATGGAAATAAATTTACTCTGGTGCTTGTACTTACAAGACCCAAACCATAAGGATGAAATTCTTGGCTTAATACTTCTAAGTTCTTGAGCTGGCTTTTTTTCATTTTCTTTGTTTTTCTTTTATTAAGAATTAATTAAAGAAAGCTATCAAGCTCATCTCTCTGGCTGAAGTCAGCCTTCTTTGCTTGGATAAGTGCAGGCAGTACTTACAGCTGCAAGCAGCAAGAAGTCTTTTTTAAAAATGATTTTTATTTTAAAGGGTCACTGCCAAGGTGATTAGCACCATATCCAAATGAGCTTTTAGCCTTCCTTCTTCACTCTGTTGCTGATTTAGCTAGTAAAATCCTGCCAGCAACACCAGTTTTAAAACCTGGCCTCTGAAGCCACACCACAGCAAAAGGCTTCTTCAACTCCAAGGAGATTATGTCTACGGTGGCACTCCTGTCAGCTGTCATTGTCACTTCCAAGGAGAAGTTAATTAGATTTTTTCAGCCTGACCTCTGCTTTAAGCTACCCTCGACCTGTCTAAAGCTGTACCTGTCGGGTGCTCCCTGTCGGGGTCCTGCTCACCTATGCATCCAGGCTTGGCTCTCTCCCAAAGAGGGGTGTCAGGTCAGCTCCCCTCCCTTCTTGGCCTCTCATCTGCCTCCTCCAGCTAGCAGGGAGTCCAGCCTCCCTGCCACTTGTCCTCTTACCTCATCTAGCATACACTTAGGGGTAATGGGGACCCTGCTTTCATCTTTCATCCGTGTGACAGAGTGGTATGTTCATCCTCCCAAAATTCATCGGCTGCATGATTATCCACCACCACCAGCTGAAATAGGGCTGTGGGGACCCTGGGGAGGTGGGAGGTAGGGAGGGTGGGAGGGAAGACCTTGCCCACAGGGCCTCCCCAGCACTAAGTTGTATAATCTTTCTTTTGTTTCAAATGTTTATTCACCATTAACTTCATTTTCTTTGTTCAGATCAAGTGTGTTTATTATGTGGAGAGCTGGTAGAGATGTTTTTAATTAAGGTTGTCTAATAATTTCCTTTATAGCTTTCGGTTTTCAGTATAGTTTATAACCCCAGAAACATTAATCATTCTGGGTTAAATTCTGCATGCCTCATTTCTGCCTCAAGTGGATTTGAATATGGGATCATCAGCCACCCTGCTTCTGCTTCCTATTTTTCTTCCCCAAAATATTCTCTTGCTTTAATAGAGTACAGTAGGCTGGGAGCCAGATGATCATAAATTGCATTTTCATCATTTCTACTGCATAATGCTAATAATTCTGTGCAATTGTATCTGTAATCAAGCAAGGTGTTATGCATCTTTTGCATAGAAAGCAGAAAACTGTCAGTCCATCAGTTTAATCAGTGAAGCTACGGAGGTTTTCAAAGGTTGTGCAAGGTCACCAGTGCAAACTGGGATTAAAACTTCATGGAAGAAATGTTATGCTGTCCACCACAGAGAATGCTGCTAGACTACTTGCTTTTGCAAAAATATTAAGCAGAAGAAACCAAGACACGAAAAGAACTTCTATAGTCATCAGATTTCTACACTGTGATTGCGTGGGTTGCCATGCATACAGTATAATGCATCAGAGACATGCTCAGTTGAGCTGGGACTACCAGGCTTTTCCAGCACTCAAGAAAGCTGGCTGAAAACCTAAATGAAAGTTTGCCAGATCAGCATGGGGAGTCGCACGTCATTTCTAAAGGTCACAATAAAAGGTTATTGTGATTACTTTAAAAATAAAGGAAAAAAAAAAGAAGTTATTTGATTTCCCATTCTACTGGACATTTCAGTAGTAAATGCTGAGCTAGAGTCTTGATGCTCTCACTTTTACTTTCCCTTTCCTTCTCTTTTTTTCCCTTTCCCTTCCCTCATCTCTTCTCTCTTTGTCTGTTTTTCCTCCCTTCACAAGGTTAAAATTACATACAGAATGGAAATTTAGGATTTCAGTTAAATTCTCCCACTTTTTTCTTCTGCATCAAGTCCCCTTTGTGAAGAAGTGTCCTCAAAGAGTTGTAAAATTAACTACAGTCCAGGGCAGCCACAAGCAGAACTATAGCTTATACTCTTACAGCCTCCACCAGTTCAAAACAGGTACCTGTCATCTTTTCTCCTTTGCGATTAGGCTGTTCAGAACTCTAAGGGGGTGCAAGGTGTACAACAGATGTTGAACATTTCTTCTGTTCTCCTTGGTAAAGCAGAAGAGCATGTATGTATCTGTAGCCCAACCCTGTTTGCCTCAGCCATAAGAGTAGCTTCATTGAAGTTACTCTAAAAGCACACTGGCTTTGCCCTTTTGTGAAGAAAGCTGCCTTCACCTTTGGAACTGAATACAAGATCACTCACTCTTCTGCTTCTACTACAATACTTGGGTCCAATGGATAAGGAAGAAAACCCAATTCTAAAGTTCTCCTATTCTGTAAGGTTAACCTTCACTTTAATCCTTAGACTTTTCATTCATTTTTGTGAGTGTCGTTTCTTGAATATATCGGGTCACAAGCTTCAGTGGCAGAAAGAGAAGGGGCAAAAACCATTGTTAGACAAGAATGTTAATTCTGTGAACGAGCCTTGAAAGGTTGAGTCAGCCTGTGCCACATTGTGAGAGTTCAGCAATGCTCCATTCATTTGTGTGACAAGCTTCATTATGAGGAAGCTTTTTAAAAGCAATTCATTCAGAGGGAGCTTTGGATACAGTTCCAAAAGCAGAAAATAAAACCTAGGAGAACTAGGGAAAGCAAAAAGAGCAGACAGGAGAATCAAGCAGGAAGGCATACAAAAATCAGCTCTTTTGCAAGTTCATTTTTTCATTATGTTTGACATTCTTCAGGAGGCAGAACTGCGCTGCACACTTGTGGCCTCAGGCAGTGAAGCCGGGAGAAGATATTTCAAGAACTGCAGAACACACACAGAGCTGTACAACACAGAATAGATACAAAAACTGAATTGACAAGATCACGATGCTAACTTGCTCCAGAATTACATCAGCCAAGGTTGTCTATTTTGAAGTGGAAAATTGTGCATATTCTTAACTCTTCCGTCACCCCTTTGGACCTTTACGTGGAGATCAAAAGACATGGCAACTAAAGGTCAGCTGAAAAATGAGTTTAAAGTCAAACTCATCACAAGCCAATTAGGTTTTCTGAAGAAAACAAGCTGTCCCTGGAAGTTGCATGTAGTTTTTTTTTTGAGAGATGAGATACCATCAGCAACGTTTCTAAGCAGACAGTGAGAAAAATGCATAACTTGGTGATGGCCTATGGCTTCTAACAACCTCTGGGATTTGTGTGTCTTATTTTAAGTCAACCACGCCACTGCCGAGAAATTAAAAGAAACAAAGAGTGTTTTGTGCTCCCTCTGCTGGATCTGGAGCAGCAGGTAGCTGACAAAAGCTAGACCCAGAGCTTTGCTTTTTGGCGTAATTCCGCGATGATGAAGCAGATAGAACAAACTTTGATTTTCACGGTACTTTTCTACGTGGCTTTTTTTCTGTTATTAAACAAGTGCGGGAAAAAAAAAACAGATAGAAAAAAAATCTGAAAGTCATTTTAGCTCCCTTTTAGTGGAAAAGTACATTTGAGAGTGGTAGAAAACTAATTTCTAATGCTCACTGAACTTGAAGGCACCTTGCAACATCAACACCTGGCCAGTGATTGGGCAAGGCTGTGAGACTGAGTGGTTTGCAACAGTACAGATACTGGCAAATTCTCTCTAAATACTTGTTGCTATTAGGATTTTCCATCTCGCTCTAAGCTGATCAGACCTCAGCTATGCTTATTAGCCAAGTAGAATTGAGGATTTAGCTCACGTGTTCAGTGAATGTAAATGAAAACAGACTTCTATTAAAAAAAGATGAGATTTAACATAACCAAACTAGTGTGCTCATGAAGGGGTATCTGTACTCACCAGATTCACAGGAAAATGCCAATGTGTTTGAGATATGTGGATATCTGGCATGCTTTGGTGCAAAGTGTTTCATGTCCTACATAGCAACTACAGGTGCTACATAGAAGGATGTCTCCTCTCACCCGGCAACGGTACATCTGCTGGCAGATCTTGTGTGAAGAGGAAGGTGGGAAGAGTGATGTTAGAGTACAGGATGAACTCATTACTCCCGAAAAAGTGTCATACTTCTCTTTTAGTAAAAATTCAAGAGAGAGCAGAAGCCTGACTCATACTGAGTGAAGAACCTTTTAACCTTCAGAAGAACAGAAGCTGACCTTCTGTATATAAAAACATGTCAGTAGATATTTTAGGTCTGGTTCAAGCTGGGTTTTGGTTACAGCATTAAAACTATGCATTGCAAATACAGAACAGAACAAGAGAACTACATGCATAAACATCAAGGACACATAAACCCCAAACTATTCCCATTGGGAACTTGCATTCTAAAGCACTGAAATAACAAACATGCTAGTGTTCAAATGCATTGCTATCAACTTAGAGCTATTCCTTTACAAGCACATGCGCAATTCTGCTTAATCTTTGTCTTTTTTTCTACCGTGTTATTACTGCTCTGGACCTGCATTTTTGTAATTCCTTCTACATGGGCCACAGTTGCAGAGACCAGGTAGGGAGTTCTTGTTAGGTGGCATAACTGAACTCCAGCCTAGTCCCAAGGCAGTTACAAATTCCCCAGAGACAACAGGATGGCACTGGCAGAGATCGTGTCTAAATAACTGGAGGACTGGGCCACCTTCTTGGCGTGACCCACACTTTTGACCTTATCAGGCTCTTCATCATTTATATAATTCCTCTTAAAAGCAATTTCAGAGACATAAAATGCCTTCCTTCAGCAAAGAAACTTGCATAAGGCACACATGAAAAAGATGTGAGAAAATTCCACCGGCCATTTGATTAACTCTAAAGAACAGAACTTGCTAACATAATGAAGCATGACACATCATCAGGAGGCTGCATCTATCTGGAGAAGTGTCAAACAGCACAGTTTTATGAAGCATGAATAGTGTGCATTATGGAAAGAGAAAAAGATTTTAATTTTATTTCAACCTCAGCCCACCACCCCTAGGGTAGAGATGCTTCTATATGCAAGATTGGATAGTTTAGAAAGTCACATAAATTATTATGGCATGAATAACAGTGAAAGCATCAAACCCAGACTTTTCTTTGTTGGAAATGGTAGGCAAATTCCATCCTTTCTAAGTTTAGTTTCTTTAGGTTTTTTTCTTTAAGGATATACTAAGAAAAATTAATTCTAGCTTTAAAATATAACGGACAAAGAATAACATAAAAGTTGAACTATATAAATTATTAATTTTGTTCAATTTTATAAGAGGAAGATGGATTCAGGGAACGTTTTCCTTGTGATTCACTGAAAAATGTATTTTTTATGGGATCTACATACTTAAATTTTCTGGATAGTTCAAAGTGATAATGTACATCTGCTTACTGTTTCCCTCTGTGAATATTAAAACTATGAATTATGTTTATAACATCCACAAACTGGAGAGAGAGAGATCAGATCTGGCAGCATTAGGGTTTAATTTTAGAATGCACCCAGTTGCCTGATAATCATTTACACCACAGACGCTACTATGCTTTCTTATCAACTGAAGTTTATTAGTAGTAATATATTACAGGAAAATAAATCTGCAATGACTTTTGTATGATTAGACCCAGTAGAAAGGAGTCTCGGTTTCTGGAGAAACAGCTTCAATTCCCAGACTAAGGTTCAGCTCATCACCTAGTCTACACAATAGAAGTTGCCTCACAGGGTCTGTGCTGATTGTAGATCCACTCTCCCAAAGAGAGGAGCTACAAGGCAGTAGCTGTAACTTTCATGATCACTGTGAAGGGCCGTCCTCCCTTTCCTTCAGTTGCATTTTCAGTCTGTTTTGAAACCCTGCTCCCAAAGTTTGCTTCCATTAATGCAATGTCATATAAATATTATCTAATTCTACACTTGATTTTTTCTAGTCCTTTTTAACTTAGCCAACATCAGCATTTCTGCTGAAAATGTCCTTTGGTGTCTTGAAAACTCTGTATTTGGCCTTAACACTACCACCAAACGATGTAATGAACTATTTTAATGAGAAAAGTCTCTTATCACCCAGCAACTAAGCTGCTAATATCTCATTCTTTGTACTGTCACAACATTCATTGGGGCTATGTAAAGAATGAGAATTAATTATTTCAGAGGGGTGTCTTTTTTTGAAATTTCCAAGTGTCCTCATGAAGAATCTAGTAAATTATTCTCAGATTATTGCCTGAATTTCATCTTCATAGAAATAAAATTTACAAAACTGGAATAATAATAAGCAAAATAAAAAAGTATAACAAAACCAAAACAAACAAAACCCAAAACCCCACCACAACTGCATATAAAGCAGGGATCAAGACTCATTTTCAACTGAAAGAACTAGACGACTTTCTTTTTGTGCGTTGTTTACAATAAGTAGAAAGAAAATGGAAACTGTTCTGAATTACTGAAGAATTATGAGGCTGCAGATACCTGATCACTGTGCCCAGTCATTTTCTACCTACTAATTCTTACACAGCATGGTCTGCTGAGGGGTGGGAAAGATCAACAGCTGTAAAAACAGAGCAATAACTGCTCTGAAGTTTCACACCTGCGTGCAGACTCCTTCCTCAACTCCGTGAACTTTGTCCCTTAACTATAAGGCAAAGGGTTTTTTTAAGTGTCATGCTGCTGTTTCTTTAGTAAACAATGGGCGTAATTAAAGCTATTATGTATCCTCCAGGCGAAAGGATACCAGTATTAGGTTGTTAAAAATATGGCTTAGGATTTAACTGGCTGGATTTGTATTTCTTCTACTGTAGGTGATAAAATGTTACCAAATGAAAAAAAGTGGCAGTAAATTTTTGTTATTGCATGGGAAATGGCTGCAACACTTAGGTGTAAATGCAGTTCATAGTGAAGTGCTATTAATAAATAGGCTTCTGACAAGAAGTTTATTTTAGTATGGCATAATGTAAGTTGTGTTGAATTGCATTGCATTTAGCAAACAGAGCAACGGAGCTACCTACAGATCTGGAAATAACTATAGTTGGAGAAAAACATGAAAGTCAGCAGAATCACTCTGAAACTGTGAATTTAAACCCAGAAGTTGGTGATGGAGTAATCACTTGCTGTTCTCAAAGGAGACTAAGAAATTAGCAGAGAGGTAAGGTAGAACAAAAGAGGTGCAATTCATCATTCTCTAAGTTTTTTGGGTTTTGCTGGGTTTTTTTCCCATAGAAAAATGGTGCTAAAATGACTGGAATTATTTCATTTGTTATTTCAAAACCCATCAACTACTTAAAGCACAGAGGCTTTATTGTTAAATGGTTAAAATGGAATGGAGTAAACACAAAACATAGGAATCCGTGGCAACAGGTGTCCAAAACAGAATACCTCTCTTTCATTTAGAACCCTCCAGAAAGCTGGCTGAGTAATGCCACACTGCAGAAATACCTTTGGGATGTGCCACTTGCCTTGGAAGTACTGTACCATGGGCCTGAGGATCTGCAGAGACCTCTGTGTAAGGAAAACAAAAGCTTCTATCTGATGTCTCGGCTTCGTAGTTACAGAAGTGTACATGCAAGGGCAGTGTTCGGGCTGATGGAGGCTAGATGCTCCTATGCAGAGAGGGCCCTGTGCTGCTTATGTCAGTGAGGCTGGAATCTACCTCATGATTTTGCCATCCAAGCAAAGTGTGCATATGGTGAGTTAATAGCAGATTTCATGCATGTGAAATGAGACCTCTTTTATACTAGCTGGTAAATGGGAGCCCAGGAACCTTGCTTCCTCAACTTCAACCTTAAGTCTTTAAGAGCTTCTTATAAGAAACATCTTTTCAAAATATATTCAGTTATTGATATGTCTTCCCTCTGAAAATATTTCCCATGTCATGGCTGAAATAATTTATACAATGATAGACCTTGTGGCCTCCCCCTGCTGTCATTTTAAATGATATTTTTACTTCTCAGGGGAAGTGGTCTGAAAAAAGGTTTATGTATAGTGGCTACACTGAGGAATGACTAGAGATAAGGTACCTGGAGAATAACACTAACTACGCCCTACAGGTTATAGAATAACAATAATATAAAAAATAAGTATGGAAAATTGGAGAGGCCAACATAAATGAAACTGGAATTTAACACTTTAGATAGAAAAACCTTACAGTAATCTTATATTGTGAGAGAACTGTACTAAACATTTATGCTGAATACATTTCTTGGAAGTGGGTGACCGAAATAAGCAGCTTTCCATTTTGGGTTGTGGATTATCTTGAAACATGCTTGATAATAAACTACTAATTTACCACAGGTTATCTTATAATGAAGGCCCCCTCCAGACTGATATATACTGATGTTTCATTGATGTGGGACTAATTCTTCCACTGCATTAAAAAAAATAGGTAAAATACTCTTTTATGCATCTGTACCACGTCTGATTCAGAACAGCTATTGGTGCGTACCTCATTCTGTGCTACAGAGCACTGTGCCCAATTGGATTTCTATCAATAAAGAAAGGCTGCTTCCTTCAGTAGAGCAGTAGGCAGAAACAACTGACAGTTTAAGAACCAGCATTTTAACCAAATCAGTATTTCAGAAATCTTAAGATGTCCTTTGTGACATTTCTTTCTCTTTCAATGAGTCCCATCAGAAGATGTATTGCTGGGACATAAAGTTCCACAATCAGGGGTGCAAGCAGGCATTCATATGAAAAATTAATCTTTATCAAGTATAAACAAATATAAAAGCAAATAACAAAAAGGCAACCCTCTGAATACCTTTCAGACATTCAAAAAACCCCACATTAATTCCTCCCAGGGAGAGAGAAGTTGCCACACTGAAAGGTGGCTTCAAAGCTTATTACTATTGCAGAGAGAGCATGGGAGCAGATCTCTCCTGGTAACTAGCTACTTAATTTGTATGTTTTCTTTCTGTTCATTACAATGCATTTACAGCAAGTCATTTAAGCTACATTCACTCTGAAAAATTAAGCCCTGGTACCACATTTCAGTCTTAAGAATTGCCAGATGTTAGAAGGACACAGGAAATAAACACTTAAAAGTAGACAAAAGCTGTGTGTGCCTCCTTGCTTACTTTACAGCTTTAAGATTTTCTTTTTTCATGAACCATAATCCTGAAAATCCCATATTCCAAGATTCACAGAAATATTTTGCAAGTACCTTAATATTTTCTTAACATTCAGTTACTTCTAAGCAGCTGGCAGCTCTGGTTTATTGCATTTATGAAAAAGAACAAATCAGTTTTAAACAACATCACTTTTAAAGACAAATTACCTTTCTGAAACTCTAAAGAAGTAATCTCACTCAGACATGGGAAGATCTATTGTCCTCTCATCCCTAGGCATAACTTTGATTAAAGCAGATCAAGGAGGGAATACACTTCTAGTATTTAGATTTTTAAAACTATCTCAAATCAGACCCATGAAGAATATTAAGGCCATCTTAATGGACAAGCCATTAAAAAAAGAAAACAAAACACATGTGGTTTATTGAGCAGAAACAGTGATGTGTTACCCACAGCTTGCTACGCTACCACAATATTTTACTCACTGCATCATATTAACCCTTGCTCAACAAAGCCAAGGCAAATGAAAAAAAAACCAACCAACCAACAATTTTTAAAAAACCCCACAAAATTACACTGTAAGATCTGAGTCCAATTCAGAACAGCAGCTTCTCTGCAGTTAAGTAGAAACATCATGGAAAGCAGTCAGAGGCATAAAATTCTAATGAGTTACAACCCATTGTCCTTCAGATAACCTTAATTTTAAGTTTGCTAGCCTGTTTCTGCCTCAGAATCTATAACATCAGAATTTTAACTTCAGTGATACAGTAAACATGAGCATTGTGCTAAGACAGAAATTCTTCTCCTTCCAACACAGAAGCCACAGATGTTACTTCGTGTTTCTGTATGCAACAGCTTCACAACCAACTCCGTGCAGAAATAATTGGAACAGGTGGGGACTTCAACAACATATGACCAGAAATTTTTATCACAGCATCTCAAAATAAAATACTGACTAAGCTTAGAAAACATTCAGCTGAAAACAAGATATCACCTTCTGCTTTTCTCTCTTTTTGATGTCCTCCTGAAACAACCAGCAATGTGTATGCATAGATAACACACATATATATCATATACCCTATATAAACCCTTTCCATGCTTTCTTCTAAGATTTTAACAAAGACTATACAGTATTCTAAGCCTGCCAGTTATTCACTGTAGAGTAACTGCCATCTCCATACTCCGTTTATTTTGGATCAAAGCCAGATAAAACACTCCAAGTTTAACAATGGGGGTAAAGGGGGTGGGGGGTTGTTTTGTTTCTGGTTTCGTTTTTGGTTTCTGTGTTTTGGGTTGGGTTTTTTTTGGTAGTGTTTTTGTTGTTTGGTTGTTTGGGGGAGGGGGCGTTTAACACTTAAGTATTCTTTTTGACTGTTACAAAGAGAAAGGCACGTTGGGTAGTTCCTATTAATAACTATATGTTCATTGTTCACAGAGGGCTTGCAAAGTATCTGGAGATAAATCAAAATAAAGGGTTTGTGTTTTTTTAACCAAGTCACCTAAAACCTAAACATTTCTGTTACAACTTTATACTTGAGACATAGAGCAATTATTTTTTATAATATCAGTGTTACAACTCTTTTAAGCTTTCCTTCTGTTACAATGTTTGAGAAGGTGTAAGAAATCCCAATGTGTTCTAACTTTTGACCAGCTCCCTTTATGTTTATAGTATTTCATGATGTACCTTTTGGGTCTGAATATAGTATCCAGAAGGAAAACAATGTCCCATCCTACTGATACTTCTGTCATTCAGCTAAATCAATTAAAATATAATCTTCTGTCATGGATACACTGAACAGCTTAACCAAAGTAGCCGTAGTTTGGTGCAGGCTCTGAAGGAGTTAAAGGCCTAAGCCATAACACCTCTAGGTTCAATCTTTTGTTTGAGAACCCACACAGTTAGCATCCAGGCATATGAGCTTGGAACACTAATCACATGATTAACACAAGAATAGTGAGTGGCTTTTCCAAAATTCATTTACCAGAAACAGGGAGTCTCATGCACACTTTTTCCATCACATGTAATTTGACTACAAGTCAAGCACTTCAAAAATATGACAGCCGAAGGAAGCCGCCTTTGAGCTTTTCCTGCTAGGCAGTGCAGCTGCATGGCAATGATCTCCCCTTGATCTGGGAACACCTCTCAAGGTTGCTCTTCATGGAAGAGAGATCTTTCACCAAGTGCAGACCTTCAGTAAATGACAGATACTGTGCATAACCTTATGTTATACTGCAGTAAGAGTTTATCTTGGTAAATTTGAATCATTGTTCAAATTAATGTGCAGTACAGGAGTAGCGTGAAACTTGCCATTGAACTTTGCTAGGTTCCACTTTTGCAACATCGTATTTCAGTAAAACCCCTTCTCCTAATAGGTTTGACAGTGGTTCTTTAAATTGCCCATTCATGACATTGTAGCTTAACTGCTGAGAAGAATTACATATAATAACAGTTAGTTATTTCTTAGGTTCAATGCCTTTATTTCAGATACATTTTAAACAAGAATGCACATGAAGAATTATTTCCCCAGAACCAGAAGGTAAGAAGGAAAACAGTTTCCCTCCTCACCATTTCCAAGACTGTTTCTCTAACAGCTTTTGTGTTAAACAGGCTTCTTTGCCAAAAACAAGCTCTTTAAAAAGAGAATTTTCTTTTCTCAAGGCAGATTTATCTCCCCATCTTCTGACTCTCTAGTTAGAACCACAGAATCACAGAATATCCTGAGTTGGAACGGGCCCATAAGGATCATCACAGCTCCACACAGAGCCAGCCAAGTCAGAGCATGTGACTGAGTGCATCGTCCAGATGCTCCTTGAGCTCAGCTAAGCTCTGTGCTGTGGCCACTTCACTGGGGAACCTGTTCCAGTGCCCAGCCACCCTCTCGGTAAAGAGACTCTTCCAAATATCCAACATAAACCTTCCCTGTCACAGCTTCCTGCTCTTCCCTTGGGTTCTATCACTGGTCACCAAAGAGAGGAGATCAGTGCCTGCCCCTTCGCTCCCCCTCATCAGGAAGCCATAGACCACAATGAGGTCTCCCCTCAGTCTCCTTTTCTCCAGGCTATACAAACCAAAGGATGTCAGCCTCTCCTCTTAAGTCTTCCCCTCCAGACCCTTCACCATCTTTATTTCCCTCCTCTGGACACTCTCCAGTATTTTTATATCCCTCTTGTACTGTGGCATCCAAAACTGCACCCAGTACTTGAGGTGAGGCTGCACCAGCGCAGTGTAGAGCAGGACAATCCCCTTCCTGGACCAGCTGGCAATGTTGTGCTTGATGCATCCCAGGATGTAGTTGCCCACCTGGCTGCCTGGGCACACTGCTGGCTCATATTTAACTTGCTGTCAACCAAGACCCCCAAATCCCTCTCAGCATGGCTGGCCTCCAGCATCTGATCCCCCAGTCTGTATGTGCAGCCAGGGTTGCCCCTTCCCAGGTGCAGAATCTGTCACTTGCCCTTGTTAAAACTTCATGCTGTTGGTGATCACCCAGCTCTCTGATCTGTCCAGGTAATATTCTGGACTGTCTGTAATAGTCCACCATCACGGTCAGTCACTGCTCACCTCCTCTGTTTGCAGCCAGTATATGGTAGGTGTGGCTAGGTGAGAGCACATGGGTATCACTTCTGTCATGCAAACCCAGACATTTGACCCTGCCACAGACAAGCCATGGACACTCATCTCCTTACCTTTATGCTCTGATGACCAAAGGAGTACTCACTAGTTGTGGTGCATGGGCTAACCTGCACAGACCATTACCCTCCAGCAAAATGGTCTTCCACCATTCCAGCTGGGTCTGGAACTTTAGCTTTGATGCTACCTTTTATTATCACCCAAGTTCTTGGACAGAGTTTGATGTAGTTACTGACAAATTGTAACATGTTTCGCTGTGCCGATAATAAGCTATCTTTATTAAAGGATGCTTAGCATACATGTTTTTGGTTTGGTTTGTCACTGATGGAGGAGACAAGCAGGATAAACATTATGATTGTATGAAGTATGGAAAAATATATGATGACTCTGATGTTGATCACAGTCATTCCCATTTTACTACCAATACAGCACAGCAGTGAGGCCAGTAGTTGTTCATGCATATTTAGACACGAATAGCTGGGATTATCACGTTGCCACTCGATACCAAGCAGAGAGAAAAAGAGTTCAAATCTCAAAATAGTGATTGTTTTTTTCCAGTTTCTCTGCTGGTCAACTTCTGGGATGTATGAGTGCATGTAGTCGCTAGTACACAGTAAAGTGCAAAGGACTTGCAATAACTTATCTGGACAGGATGACTATGCTAATCTAATCTTGTAGTAACTCAGTGAGCTCAATAAAGTTATTTTGGTAAAACCCTCCCCAAGGATATTAAAAATGCAAGCAATTGTATGGTTCAGTACTGTATTCTGAAGGGTTTGGAAAACTTTCCAAATATATTTAGCATAAGAAAGAATGCTGATTAGTTGAAGTCTCCTCATTGTTTGAAGGTATGATTTACTGCTATTAATTACTAACAAAACATTATACTGCAGCCACAACATTCACTAGCAGAGAAGCATTGTGAAGAAACACATCTAGCCAGACTAGAAAAAGTTTTCATCATCAAGCAATACACAAGAAAATATTTTCATCATGCTTTGGCATTTAGGTGACTATGTTAGGAGAATACAAGGAAACTGATAACCCAGAACTTGGTGCTATTGCTTACTGCCTTTGAAACAGTGGTTGCTTTGTTACTATGCTAAGATTTTGCCTTCTTGTTCCAGCAGTTGCCTTTAACAACAGGATTAGCTGACTGTCTACAAAAACAAATCATTCTAAAGAACTGGCCTTGTTCCCCTTGTCACTCTCCTGGAGCTGAGATGGGAAAAGTCTCATAGCCTCAGTAGTGGCCTCGCTCCCAATACATGGGGGGGCAGACCCCCCTTCATTTGCAGAAATAAATTGTGCACTGTCTTCCCCAGTACTGCTATCTAAAACAAGTATCCAGGAAATCATTATTAATATTAAATTTGTTAAGTACCATACACATTTTCCTCAGCTTTGTATTATACAAGCTATGCTAAACTGAATCTATTTCCTTTCATAGTTTGTAGTTCTATTTTCTGACTTGAATCCTCTGTCAATTTTTCCCTTTGTTGCAACATAACCCCTCACAGCAAATAGGGCTTCAGCCTTTTCTAAAGAGTGAAATGCTAGTTGCTTTCATAAATAGAAATACTTCAATTATTCTTTGATACTTTTGCACTTTAGTAACATGATGGACTTTCATTTACCAGACCATCTCAGTATGAAAACATATTGTTTGGCAACCTTGATGCAGACATTTCTTCTGTTTATGTGAAATATGTAGCTATTTCACTAATGTATTTTTACCCAGACTCTACATTCTTTACCATCATTCTTTGGTTCACAAGCTTAAAAAAACCCTCCTCAGATCTATTTCCCTGCTGTCATATTTTCCTTTAGATATATTCTGAAGAAAGCTTCTTTTTCTGAATTGAAAAATGTCATAGTATGCTTTGTACTGTCTAATTTTTCATCTTATTAATACCAATAAGATAATGCATTTGAACACTGCGATATTTTCATAAGAGTCATTGGGGGTCTATCTTTTTCCAGCACTACTCTAATGTTCAGATAATGAAGCATAGGGGCTGAAATAGATAGCCTGCTGACCACCTGAACCCAGAAAGATTAAAATGTATGATTCAAAGCTGTTCAAGGGATATACTTTCTGGAAGAAAGATTCCTGTAGTGCTCTATCATTAACATCTAGACATTTCACACTGCAAAACTCTGAGGAAAGTGGCAATTCAATTGCTTCACATAGCCAAAAATACAAGTTTAGAGAAAATGAGAGGAACAGGAAAAAGGGTCATTGAGCTGCATTTACACTATCAGTTACGCTATTTGAAGAAACTTCTTTTGCTTCTGTAAAGACTAAACTTTTAGGTCCCTCACAAATGAACAAGTAACTGAAGCAAAATACCTCCTCTGGTATTTCTCATAAAGGAGGCGGAAAATGGCACCAATAAATATCGAACAAAGGTAACAAAAGCAACATGCTGTTAGTAAAGTTTCCTATGGAAGTTTAGCCTCCAGAAATTAGATGCCAAGGGAAAGGTATAATTAATGAATTCAAATGCATGCTGTAGTAAGATCAACTGTAAAGTATATACATAATTATCACAAATTATTTTTGTAACAGACATATCAGTGATGGACAGGGAACTGCAGGGGATTTTCAAGATTTCAAAATGCAGATTTGATGAGAGTTATGAAGTAGGTAGAAAGCATAAAAGATTGAACAACACTCCTTCTCATCAAAACTGTCTTTGATAATGAATGTTGTCAAAAACCGTAAAAGCAGAAAATGTTGTGCATGTCTAATTACATTGAAAAAATTGTAGTCAAACAATATAGAGATACCTTGCCTTTGGCTTATAGAAGTTAAGACTGTGTCTTGGACTGCAGCCTAGCTACTTTCTACAGACTGTCAGAAGAAATCCCCAATCTGATTTGATAGAAACTCTTGATTTAGTCAAGTGGCTTATTGACTTCATTGAGGCTGAGGCTATACTGACTTTTCAAAATAAAATTTACAGACAGCTGAACAAGAGCTTGAACTGTACAAGGATATATTTAATTATCTAAACTCAGTAACATTCATAAATGTTATTTCTATTTCAAATGTTGTTCTTTGTTATATTAAATAGGTTTCATATCTCCTTGCCTTCTCAAATAAAACACACACTGTGATTGCAAAGTGTAATTTTTCTAGCTTTCTAGATTAATGTTACTTCCAGATGTATTGCACAAGCTCTCTGCTGAGGATCATTTATTGTACCTGTAAACCCTGAGTTCAACTGTACCTATTGAACCCTGGCAGCTTTTCTATGGAATACCAGTGCCAAGTCAGAGTCATCTGCACTTCAGAGGAATATAAAGAGGTAAAAATAAAATTTTGTTTGACACCTTGATTGTGCCTTGAGGCTACAAATCTGATGATTTTTGATTAGTGAAAAACACTGAGGTTTTGAGAACAGGTGGAATATGACAATTCAAGATGTTCCTCAAATGTAGCAAGGGCTAAATAGACTTCAATGTCTTTGACAGGTGCTTCCAAGAGATAACTATAACTACTTCAGTCTTGAAGGCTTTTTGGCCATGAATGAAACTTTAAGTAATCCATAGGCATTGTGACAAATTGTCAGCTCTTCTGTATTATTTTTAGGAAGACTGGAGTTCAACCTACCCTCTGCTCTCTGGCTATTGGGAGACTTCCTTGGCAGTTGCAAAGTTGGATGGGTTGCTGTTTATCTTGCTGTGAAGTGCAGTTTTCTCACATAGCAAATTGTCTTACAAGGTGTTAACATTTCCCGTTCCCACTCATCAAAACACTTACCACGAAACAGATGCACCATAGATGAATCAAATTTGAACTCATACTTCTGCTACCAGCGTTCACTTTCATGAGATCTGTACAGACAACTGAGATAAGAAAAGACAAAGCTGAGCTGACCAGGGGACAGCAACCTGCTGTCATGCTCTAAGGACAGTTCAGGTGAAGTCATCTGTTTACTTTTCTTTCCTAAATATTTACACTGTATGGTATTTTGCACTGGCCAATCAAATGGAGAGGCCATCAAGGTTTGCTCTATTTTTACTTGACGTTAATGACCCAGAGAGTTATTCCCTCCTACGGCATCACTGCAGAATTGAAGTACCCTGTCTGTAGGATAGTTTTCACTGTTTCTGTGTCCTACATCAAAATAGGAACCCACTATTGTATGTGGAGCCGCCAAAGGAAAACTGTGCTAAAAGAGTCTTTCAGCAAGGTCAGGAGGAAATGGAAACGACACAAAAGCACCCAGTCAGATATGTTTCCCAGGCAAAAATATGCCTGCATGTTGAAACAAACCCAAAAGCAGAATCGAAGTTCAGTACCACCACCGAATATTCTCCTCTCATTTGTAATGATTTATCTTTAAAGCAGCAAAAGTTTGATTTACCGTAACTAAACAATGTTTGCATCTCTTGAAGAATTTTTCCTGTTGATCCACGTAACCTTTTAACAGTCCAGAGTGATTGTTACTGCCAGATGCATTAGTATGTTATTGCCAGAATAAATCCTCTGATGCAAGTCCTCCAGGAATTATAGTTAAAAATGTTTGCATGGGAAAGATCACAAACTAAAGCACCTGCTTTTCACTAACAAATTCACTAGGAATGTCTTTCTTTAAGGCATAATGAGCAGTCATAAGCTTTTATCATTATGAGAATAAAGACAGCTAATTTGACAGTTCTGCCTCCAGACTCCTTCACACTTATTTATACCAAAATAACTCCCCTAACTTCACCAGGGCTGCTTCTGCTATGCACTGGGTCTTGAAAATAATCATACTCAAATTCTCTTATTTCAACAATGTCTTAATTTCTCCTCGACATTTTTTGAAATTCTGAGGAAACTAAATAGGACCACCCCTGGTTTGTGTGCCCTCCTTTGAACTGACAAACTGAGCTAAACTGGTGCTGTGTAAACACCCTTAATGGCTTGACAAGAGGGAGCGTAGTTTAGGTTTGCTGTTTGCAAGATGACCCCCTAAGTCATATAAGCCCTCTCATTAGCATCAAATTGTCCTTTAATCACTGCCTCCTCTTCCCTAGAAGTCAATGCATCCTTAAAAACTCACCTGAGAGTCTGGCTGAGGATAGTAAAGATTAGGTTTTGCCAACCTCCATGGTTTTATTCCTGCATAATTTCACTGCTTAATGCTTTCTACATATGCACAGAGAAGAGCATACACCTATAGGAGTTGCAGGAGTCGATGCAATATACAAAATATAACCAGACTCTTCACGTGTAAGACCAGAGACAGGAATGATTTCAGAATATGTTTTTTTACAGGACAGCATACAAAAGCTTGCTGGGTAAAATCATGTTTGGTTAGCACATAACATATGACATTATTGATATTACCTAAACTGTAATCCAGCTAGATATTAATTCTGGTGCATTTAATATTAACATAAAATGAAAATATTTACCTGTGATCTTTATATGCAAAATAGCTATGTTGAAAGAGCAGAGAGAGCATGGATATGTCTGTGCCTGTCCCTGACACAGAGTCTCCCAAAGGAGTCTCCCTGTGATCTCCTTGTGCATCCATGCAGGTTCCTGTTGTAAATTTGCTCCACTTGGAAAAGATGTGGTTTTTTGCAGGCAAATCTTCATTCTGACTTTTCTGATCAAATTATATCAAGCACCTAGGACAAACACATGCTATGGATGAAATTAGGAGAAAACCCACAATTTGTCTAGCTTTTGTGGGGGCTGCTTACAATATTTTTTGTCTAACACAAGTTGAGAACTGTTCTTTCCATTGCTTTATGAGAAATCTCTCAAAGCAGAGCTGATGAAATTTCTTGTCTACGATCATTTCAGATAAATCAAATAAATTACATGACCAAAAGGTTACACAAATTATTTAAACATCTGAGTGAAATCTTATGGGACCCATAAACATTTCTCAATGATGAAACATACCAATAAGAGTTTTCTTTGTGGAGGTTATGCTGAGGTTCTTGCAAATTCCTTATAAACCATAAAAAGTGATTCCTGGGATACATATATCAAACAAGATTCCCTCCACCCCTTACTTGTGGGTAATATTTCACTAAAATCTAATAGCATTATATCTATAAACAATACAATACCCTGTATACAGGCATATGTTGAATGGTTACTAAAGCGTGAATAGTAGCATCTAGGTATTTGATATACACACACAAAAAGCAATAGAATATGTACTACACATAATCCCTTTGAAGCATTACCTGCCTATTTTTTCAGCATCTGAATAGCATGTAGCACCAAAGCACTCCCAAATGCTAAAATACAGAATGAAATTTAAGCTGTTATAAAACAGTTAATTCAAATTTTTATTCCTGGTTTATGAACATCCCACTCCTCTGTTCTCATTCCTCTTTCAAAGTTGCCAAGCATGGAATCACTTGCCTTTGTAGCTGCAGTTTATTGGGTAAGGACAAGCTAACTTCCATCAAGCACGGCTTAATGAATTGATATTTTAAGACCACCTTCTACCTCATTCCAGGGTAAATATTTCTGTGGCTTATGAAATAAAATACTTCGTATTTGGATGTACAATAGGTGAATATAGAAATCCTAGTGATACATCCAGATTATTACTTTACAGAATATGAGCTTGCATTTTTGAAGTAAATAAGAAGTAAAACACTGTGCTTCTTGCAGAAAGTGCTTGTCTTGTAAGCTTTTTATACAGGATTAGGTTTTTTGTAGTGTTTGCATGAGATGATGAGATCTGTATCCACAGTCACCATCAAAATACAGATTCAGAGGTTTTTATTCCAGAGCAGAAACTCGATCACTTACTCAGGAAAACATTAGTCCAGATTTCAATATGTAAATTTTACTGTATCAATTATTTATGGGAGGCAAGTATTGAGAATGAACAGCAAAACACAACAAACCACAGAAAGATCTATAGTTTCACCAATGCTGCTAGACTTCTTTTTGTCTTGGACATAAATTGCAAATAGAAAATAGTGTTGTGCCATTCTGTCACAAAATTATAGATTTAAAACCACTAAAATTCAAGCCCTAGTAAATGAAACTATTTTTTCTTGTCATCCCTCAGGACTGCAATGTTATTACATAAAGGAAACAGAGGAATAAGACATATTGTTTCTACAACTAATTCTAAAAAACTATTTATGTATTTTATAAAAAACAGATCATCTAGGGGCTGTTTTTCTCTGGATTGAGTTGTTAAATTTAGTCACTTTAAAAATATGTTTCCAATATTCCTGCTTTTAATAGACCTGCAAAATCTCAGAGAAAAGCAAAAAAAAGAAGTTGAACGATCAGATATTTTCTGTCATAATTGTGATATTTTGGCTACTTTCACTATTGCACACACAACGGAATTATTTTGGCAAAGGAAAGGTTTATTTTTTGTCTAAAGAAAACAAAGCAAAACAAAGCGGAAACTTTTCATTTGAGGCAAGGTGAATAAAACTTTTGTGGAGGAAGGACAACTCTTTTGGAAGGGTAAAAGGTAATTGGATATTCTTGTTAAATCTTTTGCAAGTAGCACATGCAAAGGATATTTTTCAGCAGAAAACATGCAGTAAACCTGAATGATAGTTTGCTTTTCCGACTCTTACACTGCCTACGAGACTCTAAGTATGACCCAAGAGCATCAGGTAACTCATGTGCTGATCAAAACATTCAGAGGTACAATAGTCGAGGCATACTCCTTCTCAGATGGTTACATCAGACATTAACGTACCTTTGTCACCATATTAAGATGCACATGTTGTTGAATTCTCTTCCAGACAAGTAAGTTGCTGTGCAGATGCAACGATTTTTATTTGAAAGAGTACAAAATAGAGAAACCATAATGAAAAACCTAGTATTTCAAATATACCGATCTTTTTAGTTCAAACCTGGAAAGAAAAATCTATTCCTCGACTCTTATTGCCAAGAGTTGGCTCAGTAACATGAAAATGCATCTTCTGTCTGGATTAGACCTAATTTGTGTCTGTCTCTTTAATGTGGCCATAAACCCTACATACCCTAACAGAAAAATACATCTGAGTTTTAGCTAAGATAATTTCTATTTTCCCTGAAGTGATAAGACACTTGAGTTTACATTGGTTCCAGATTTAATACTCCTTCAAGCCTTTCAGCTCATGAACCTACAGCTCTCATGTTTCATATTGTTCTCATTTTTGGAACTGATGAATTGTCAGTCCTGATGCTTGACAAGACCCCACCCTGGAAGCAATAGGGGTTTGGTGAGAAAATACTTTGTTGCCATCCACCCAGATTACAGAGACCTTGGCTTGATTTTATCCTACATCTTGAATGCTGTCCACACCAGTGTAACACTGCAGAAAAACAACCCACCCCACCCCAAAGATAGTTCTTACTTTGTTGAATATTATCAAGAAAAAGTTCTTTTTATTTTTTCCCTAAACTTTTCTTTTTTTTGCAAGGCTTTGTTCTAGGCCAGTGTTTTACATCAAGACATGGACCTCACACTTGTTTGTTATCAACATGGCTATTGGAAATGTAACCAACCTTAACCTAAGCATGCCTGTAAATTTCCTTGATAGCATTACCTGATTAGTGTAAAGGGTTTAAATGGGTTTAACTGTAAGACAGGATCAGGTCAGCTGAACATCTTCAACAAAGTATTTCTCTAGTAGTGGAGATGCAAGATTTCCCTACAGATTTGCCTGTTTTCTTTGTTTCTTACTTGGGACTCACTCAACCTTTGTCCATTCTGTCTGTGGCTTTCCTGCTGTGCTAACAGTTTTCCTGTCACTCATGCTCTTTGGGAATGATGCTGGGATGAACTGCTTTGCTTGCATTTGATCAAGGAACATGAAAGAGATCTGTTGGGTTTTCTTTTGCTTTTTGCAAAGCTAGCTATGTATAATAGTTGGTGACAACCTCTGAAAAGTTCAAATCTAGCTGCCAATCTCACCAGCTATCGTGTCCTTAGGGCTATGCAGCAGTTGAAAAGCAGTGTGTGAGTGCTGATTAATTTCTACAGCTCACATTCCCGAATACAATGAAAGCAGCTGAATTTACAACTTTGTCAAACTAATCTATTTTAATGAGCTGCATATAAATGTTTTACTCAAAAGAGAATTGCTGTTTACCAGTTATGACAATAGGGTTTTAGTGAATATTGAGGATGTGTACAATAAGATATGAGAATGAGAAAATCATATTGTGGTATTACCGAGCAGGTGACTTGCAACAGCATGGAGCCACAATCAGAGACACCTTCAGGAGCACACCTTTTATGGACACATGCTGTATGGTGCATGCATACCTTCCATGGGAAACAAAGTAGCCTGGAAATATTAATTTGGAGACCACCAGTACAGTCAAAGACATTTTTGAAAAACGTTTGTTTCTCACTGTCAAAATGTTTACGATCATCTATCTCCTAAGCTAAAAATATCCCTGTTGCTTGAATAATGCACTGTGGGGAATGGCTAGATGAAAGCCAAACATGCAACTTCTTTTGAAGTATTTGACCCAGCAATAGGATATCCAGCTTCTGTTGGTTTGTCAGATTTAACGTAGGATTCAACTTGCTGACTCCATGTCACATTACAGTGGTCAGTTGCTTGGCATTCAGTAGCTTGCTATGCAGCAGAAAGTATTGCATTAGTCTGCCAAATTAGGGAATACCATAGCTCTGTTCGTGCAAGACAGATCTCTTCCAGTTCAGAGTCATCTTTAGTTGATGACACTGTTCTTTCCCATGGGTATAAGAAATCTAGAGCAGTATGAAATGAAACTGGTTCAAGACACAAATTCTCCCATGGTTCACTTGGTTTCCTGCTAAAACAGACAGCCCCATGGTACATCAAAGTCTGCCTGCGCATGCACTGCAAACCCTTCTATTTTTTAGCTATGGGCAAATTATTTATCTATGGGCAAACTTTGAGTATGGTGTAAAGACCAGATCTGGCATCCTTTCATGTGAATAATCTGCATTGAGGCCAATAGCATTTTCTGAGTACAACTGAAAGAGCAGTACACAAGTTAACCAACATCCTTGGTATCTGAAAACCTTACCTTTAAAAAGTAGAAATGCATAGTGACAAGCTGTCATAGCTTGAAGAACATCACAACGGAAAATGAGGTGAATGTCTCTGCACATCTCCTGAAGTCAAAGAGAACTGGTGTCACTCCGCAGCCAGTGCTTATGTTATCTCAGAATCCATCCTGTGCCCAGCCCTATGCTAGTTGCTCCATCAGCAGCAAAAGTATTCCAGAGCGGATAGAACAGCAGCTTTGGTATTACTGTCCTGGTATGCACAGCTTTCTACATAGGTAGAGAGAGCATGGCACAGAATCAGAGAATGGCTGAGGTTCAAAGGAACCTCTCGACAGCATCTAGTCCAAACCCCTGATCAAGTAAGGTCAGCCTGGTATTTTTGGTTGCTGTTTCTGCTATGGTTTGGTTTTCTATAGTGGGTTGTTTGGGTTTTATGTGTGTGTGTTTGTTTTGTGTGGATTTTTAATTTTTTAAATAAATAATGCAGGACACTTTCATTAAAAAAAAAAAAAAGAAAAGAAAAAAATATAGACTCTTCTAGAATGGTATTGGAGCACTGTGCAAAGAATAGAGGGCCAAAGCTGATATATTCTCATCCATGTTATCTGGTAAAGAAGTACTCACGGAATGTGATTTGACGCCCCACCGGAATAACCCTGGACTTGGCCTAGGAGGGAACCTTCACATTTCCTTCAAAAGGAGTCATGGAGTGAACTAGTATCCGTAGGGTGGACAACATGAGCTCAAGAATCCAGGAGCAATGCTGGGAGCTGTATTATTTTACCATGCAGACTCATGCAGATGCAATGAAAGGATCCTGCTAACGCAACAGCAACCACCTCTCTGCAAAGAGGGTTTTTCTGAGGCTAACTGAGCTGTGCACGAGCTAGCTGCTTCCTGAGCGTTTGTTACCCTCTGTGCTCACACAAGATGCCAGGGGCCTTGGTGCCAGCACAAGTGTCTTGCTTGCTTTTCTGTCACCACAGCTTTGCCTTCACAATCCTGACTGAAATAGCTGTGCTGGCAGATTCCAGGGGATATCTGTGCTTCGTTTCTGGAAACAAAGAAAAAGCACTTAAGGGAAGAGAATGTTTGAATAAATTTGTAATACATTGAAGATTGAAAGACAGGATGAAATTTAGATCTCTATTATTGTTACATGGTTCGACAATCCAAATTCTTACTATTCTGTTCAGGTTCAAAATCCCACACCTCATCATTGTGATCACCAAGTGCCAGGCTGCAATGGCTGAGATTTCAAAGGAATATAAGGGAAGTCAGATTTCAGTGAGTTTTGGGTACCTGATTTTCCCTTGATACCTTGATAATCCCAAAACAAAATAATGTTTTTATTGTCTGAAAATTGCTTAAAAAAAAAAAAAAAACAAAAAAACCCCATCAGAAATTAGTTCATGGCACTAAGAAATTGATTATATAAAGCTAAATCCCTTTTTAAGATTAATGATTGCATCACGGAAAACAAACTCATAGAGGAAAACACGATCTTACGAAAACCAGAGTCCATCTGGGTGTAAGGGGAGATCATACTAATCAAATAGGTAAGACAACTTAGAGAAATATCTACTCAGACTGAAATAGTGGATCATCTTTGAAAAATAAAAAAGATAAATATTGCAGATGGCAAGGCTGTGGCTACAGAAAATCTAGTTATAGCAGAGGAGTAAAGCATATGTTCCAGATACATACTATAAATAGATTAGGTACTCTTATGGGATATATGAGCATACAGAAGAGCAGCAATAGAAAAGGCCAGAATAAATGTGCAGTTATTTTTTTTGTCCCATCAGTTTCCTGCATGCATGTAATGGCATTACAGGGTTTTGGGTTGGGTTTTTTTTTCACTCGTCATATGTTTTAAAATTTAGTGTTTGATTCAAAATAAAGCTAATTTGCATTGGCATAGTGACTTAACTCACTGGTGTATTATTACTGTGTAAGCAGGTGTACCAGCAACTGCAAATAAATGCTTGCTGATAGAATCCCAGCAGGGTTTCTGATGAGTTTTCATTTTGTTGAACCTTACCCAGAAAATTATTGTGTAAAAAGCTTGCTTTGCTCTTAGTTCTTTGTCTGAAACATTATTTAGCTACACCTGGCCAAATTCATGGCAATTATACTAGCTATTCATAGAGGACATACCAAAAATCCCATCAGCCTTTTTTAAATCATTGTCTCAAAACCGGCGTATGAGCAGTGAAAAAATCCCCCCCAGATTAATATGCACAGTGAGACTTCTGATCCAAGTGCTGTTCACTGTATAACCTACATAGAGAAAGATAAAATAGAAGCTTTAAGGTGGAATCTAGGTGACGCATCACTGGAATATTCTAAGTGAGTATTCATCATTCAAAGCAAAAGTATTTATTATAATGTTGGTTTTGGCAACACATTTGATCATGTCATTAGAGCTGATTTTTTTTTTAGTTATTTAGGCTGAGAGCATCTCCAATTATTTTGCTTTTTGGGGGCTTAATGGCTTAATCAATTCAAAATACCCAGGAAATGCTGCAATGGGCTCTGCATGTCCCACATTCTACAGTCTCCTATGAAGGAATTATTTAGGTCAATCTTTCTTACCTACAGTAAAGAGGAGGAAAAAAGTTTTCAGTAAAAGGCTGAAGAATAGCTATTGATGCTTTTATATAGATCCACAAGAGTAACCATCAAAAACACATACAAAATCCACATCTCATAGAGGTTTGCAAGTCACCTTCAAATATTACCATGAGGATTATTTGAAAGCCAGCAAACAAGATTAAAATAAATGTTTTCTTTTCCTACACTAGCGAGTAAGCATTTGCCAAAGAATGTGAATTAAAATGAATTTTCCTATTGATTGCCAAGAGTGTTTATAATTATTTTAAGTTATAATAATGATAATTTAGCTACAGTCTAGAAAAGTTGATAAAGTACCTGAAATTATTTACACGATTATTTACAAAGCATACTGACCTACTTTTTTTTAATCCCACCCCAAAAAAATCTATATACTCAAGGCAGTAGGACTATCTTTTCCCCCATTTAAAGCTAAATTTACCTTCCTGCTTAATTCCAAAATGATACCTTATTGTATAAATTTTAGTCACCTGTGATGTGAAAGTCACTGGACTGAATCTCTGCAGCTTCAGGAAATGACCAACCCAGCCATTGTGCCATCATAATATGACACCTGCCAGTAGCTAGATGAACGAGTGTCTTGGTATTTTCTTTCTGGGCTCCCCAGTTCAGGAAAATACTAGAAAGAGTCCAGAAGAGGACTACAAGGATGATGAGGGGACTGGAGCATCTCTTGTCTGAGGAAAGGCTGAGACAGACAGATCTGATCCTGAGAAGAGAAGACTGAGATGACATCTCATCAAAACTTATAAACATCTGAAGGATGGGTGTCAAGATGTGGCCAGACTCTCTTGAGTGGTTCCCAGTGACAGGACAAGGGGCAATGGGCATAAACTGGAACACAGGAAGTTCTATCTCAACATGAGGAAAAGTTTCTTTACTGTGAGGGTGACAGAGCACTGGCACAGGCTGCCCAGAGAGGCTGTGGAGTCTCCTTCTCTGGAGATATTAGAAAAATTGTCTGGATGTGATCCTGTGCAACCTGCTCAAGGAGATCCTGCTTTAGAAGGGGCTTGTGCTGGATGATCTCCTGAGGTCCCTTCCAGTCTCTACTGTTCTGTGATTCATAAGGGAATGTGGTGGGATGACCTGCAAACCCACAACAGAGCACTATTTTGGGTTCCACTCAATTCAGTGTACCAGATTGCATAAAAAATGTAAACCATCCATCCTATGAAGAGTCTCTGCTTCACAGCTTAAGCTTTTGTACTCACAGCTTTCGATGCCATGAAGAGATTCACACTCCTATCTTGCCCGTCTGAAAAAACAGAATATGGAAGGACTCTGCCTAAATCAGGGCAGAGAGAGGTAGTGACACAGGTGTGAGTAGGCTTCTGAAAATCACTTCCAGGTGCTTTTCATCTGTGGAAACATTGATGCATGGCCAAAGGAAGAGAGGGAGGATAGCACAGTCACATGAATATTCACATACAGACTTAACTTCTTTAAAAATCTGTCTCGAGTGCTTTGAGGAGGTTCCTATGTGAATAAAAGTCACAATTTGGAAAAGTCACTTTGGAAATACATATATATATATCAAATCACTCAACTTTGTTGCATAGTTTATCATTAACTTGCCATGTTTTAAAAGGACAAGAAAAGGGAAGCAGGGTATAGAGCACAACATACCTCTAGGATGGTATTATGTCTGTAGACTCAGTCATGAGCAGGAATGTGATACCTGTTCAAGGGTTTGGATTGAGGTGGGGGGTTTTGAGTATCACAGTGCCACCACTCATTTGGGCAATACTGGGGCAGTTGCCCTCATATTGGTACATTGGAAGCGTCTCTCCTGGGAGCCAGCTGTCACCAGCCTGCTGAACAGCAGTCTCTTCTCTCTGTAAAAAGTAGTTGTTTATGTTTCTCTTCTCCTGCCGAGCTCAGCACTCGGCTAAACATGGTGTGGCTCCTGCAAGAGCAGAGATCCCAAATTCCCCAGAAAAACGGGCTCTTGGTTCCTCTGGCTGCTGACTTTGCTCTGCAGGAAGTTAGCTCCCAGCTCTGTGATCCCACTCGCCTGCAAGCACAGCAAGAGTGGGAGCTGTTAACTCTCCTGCGAGTATAATTTCCATATATTTAAAGAGCTGTGATTCACAAATCATGAGAACTCCAAATTTAGCAAAGTAAATTTTGGAAAAGCAGAAGTCCTGCCCCTTCTCCGCACTTGCCCTCAGATCTCAGGAGAAGCTGAGCCAGGCACAGACAGGATAAACTTTGCATTAGAAGAAAATTAGATATTTTTTTTTTAGATTTTTAAATTCAGTTAGGAAAGGAATAAGAAAGCAAGCATGCAAGATACACAGTCCATTTAAGAGGAAACATGTAAACAGCATTTTTATCGGGTCATCCTGGAGAAGATGTTGATTGTTAGCTTGACAAAAATGCTTTATCTGCCTTACAGAGCTTTGCATGATAGACTGACTGGCAGAGCTATTAATTGATTCTTTGTATTTCTGATCTCACTAGGGCCAGCAAGCATTCCTAACGGTTTCAAATTCCTCATCATGACATCCATTATGTTCACCTCTGAGATGTCTAAATGTATTCCATGTATAATGGCAACGTTATGTAAAATGCAACATGACAGGAATACTTAGAATTGTTCAAAGCTGCACTGTGGAAACGAACCTTATTTTGCTAGCCATCCAATATGGGATTTGCATGTTTTGGTTTTCCACAGGCACGCTGAGAAACTCAACTACGTAGGGATTTAGACATTGCAGGTGGGCTAGCTTTATATCCCTTGTGGCTCCACTAAAAACAGGAAACCAAACACAAACAAAAATAATCTATACAGGAAGAACAGGCATGCTGACAGAGATTGTTTGGCATTAGAAAAGCACAGTTACAGCTGCCTACTCTTTGTTACAATGTCTACAGTAAATCTGGGATAATGCTCGCACAAGAAACAAAGACCTACCACAGAGGACTCTTAAATAGGAGAAATAGAATCTGAAAGGTGTCAATTTAAGTAATTTAGCTACAGAAAAGGAAAAATAAAACATTTCTCTAAAATCTAAGCCTTTCAAATACAGAAAGCAGCTGTGGGAAAATCTAGCTTTTCTTTGAAGCAGAGAAAAACAGGACAGTTGCTTGATGCAGACAAGAAACTTCCCACATAAGAACTAGGAAAGTTAGCAGGTGCTGAATGCAAAACAAAGAACGAAGGATACTCTCGTGGTTAACCTGTGGAACTTCCCGAAACAGGAATGCTGACAATTCAGATGCCGCCTGGGGATTGAGTTCTTGGGAGAAAAAAAAAAATCACACCTTATATGAAAATAAAAAAGCTCTGGCACAGGTAGTCCTCACAGCACAATCTGTTGGGAGCTTCAGAGGAAATTTGGTATGCAGTGTCATTATTATACTCTTCAAACTACATTTACAAATGGCCACTGCTAGATCCTACCTCGTTGTATTTAAGTATCATCCAGTATGACTATCCTTATGTTCTGATCTTAAACATTTCCCATTTTGTAATTTCTCATTACAAAAATTAGTCCAAGAAAAGAAACACTTGAGAAAAGGCAGCAAAGGAATCACAGCCCACAGAGCTCAAGAGAAGCATTTAAAATAAATTTGCGGGTGAGAATATTTTTGTTTACCAGACATACTTTCCAGTCCATTTGCATTAGATATTTAATGATGTTTGGTTTACTTCCTTTTGCAATATTTCTCAGCTCTCTGCGGGGAGAAGTTGGATTTGAAGGTGAAGGTTCTAAGGAAGATCAGCTAAAGAAACACAGCAAAGAAGTATTTCAGAACAAATAAATGTAGCCTATTCTGAGTTTAAAAGGCCACGTGAAATGTAAGAAGGGCAGAATGATACAAAGGAGCAGCTGAGATTTGTAAACAGAAAGTTGTTAAAAAAGTTTTTTTTTCTTTCTTCGGTTGTGAATCTCACAGAACACCTTCCCTTCACAAGAAAGGACAGACTAAGCCTCTTTTATCCCTTCTCTTAAAAGACTCAAGCAACCTCTTTGCGAAACCACAGCCTTGCAACAATTAAGATGATGACCCCTAAACCCATAAAAGGGATTTTGCTAATAAAATTATATCATTTTCAAGAACATTCAAAGAACCCAAATTGAAGCTTCACTCAGATCTTTAGAGTATCCATACTTCCAACATTTGAGAACAAGAAACACATAAATCTGGATTAGCAAAAAGTAAAGCCAGGCTTTATTCTTCCTTCAAACTACATTGCTCTTTTTGTCAAGCACTTTTAAAAAATGGATTTCTGTGAGATTGTCTGCATAATCACATCACTAAAACTCCTGCTGGGCAGCTGCGTAAAATAGCTGCTTAAACTGCTCTGCATAGGCACTGGGTGATCTGTATACATGGTATTTTTTACAGTAAGTTCTTAAAAGAAATTATTTTTGTAGTCATCAAGGGTTTGATTCATGACAACAAGGACATTCAGTTTCTCTTAAGTGAAAAATTATTGCTTTTGTCTTTTGTAAAGACAAAATCCTACATATTTCATTTGTAAATCTTTAAAGGGAGAATAAGAGCAGTCACACTGGAACTCTAAGTCTTTGGCTGTAGCATTTCTTAAAAATATAAAATCACTGAAGTAGGAAAAAAAAGGTGAAACTTCTTACTTCTTACCTAGGCAAACTCCCTCTGTAGAATCAAAAAGAGATAAGCCTACAAGAGAGAAAGAACATGGAAGAGGATTGTCATAGCAACGAGTTAAGAACATATTCAACATAGGAAACAATCTGATTAATCTCCCCCTTTTTTTAAGAACCACAGGACATACTGCACCATCCAGTTGAGTAGCAGGACATTTTTAAAAAGATAGTAAATTAAAGCTCACTTAATTTAAATTTGTAATGTATTTGCAGATCTTTTGACTCATTCAATGCATATACAGTTTATAGGGCCATAAACAATATTGAAAGCAGCCACATTTTTTGTTTGTTAAATTACCTAGTCTGCAATTAAGCCCAAAGATTTTGGCAGGAAAAAAAGAAAAGGTGATACTACTTTTAAAAATTAGGAATTCTTTTGCACTGAAAAATAAGAAAAAGAAAACTAAACTAGTCCAAGGCAGGAGATTAAAGACTGTAATCCCAACTATCCTTTACTATTTTTTTGCAAGCCAATCTACCATGCTACAGAAACATTAGCAATATCTCCAATTTATGAAACAATAATTTTGTTTTAATATTGGCATCAGTCATTCACTTAGTGTTATTCAGTCTCATTTTTACAATGTGCAATAATAAAATACTTCTACATTGCTAGTTTTTTGATAAAACAGACACTTATTTACTTTCCCTTTGGGGATTGTCTTCATATAAGTAACACTTTATGTCTCTGAAGGACTTCTTTTCCACCACTACATGAGTTCACATTAAAGAATTCCGGGAAAGACTTATTAGTAGATCTGGATGGAACACATTGTAGCTCATTAGCAAAACCTTATTGTAAATAAAAGAACAAGAGACAGCAAACTTTTAATAAAATGTTCCACCTTTTTTAAAAAAAGCCATTTATTAAATACAGCTAAAGCCTGTTCTAAGAGGAAGTTAACAATTCTGCAAAAAGCCAACATTGTCTTCTACTAGTAAGTAATTTTGGCAGGGGTTCTATTTTTCAGCACAGAATTTGCTCCAGTAATAATTGGTCAATTGTTATTCCTCAAGTTTTCAGAGCCAAATGGCATTTCCTACAAATACATTCCTCTGTGTAGCTGTTTATATTTAAAAAAAAAAAAATACTGCATGAGCTAAAAAAAAGGGGTGTTTATTACATAATTGAATTCTGCGATTATTTTCTAGGATTATTTTCTATTTCTAAATTCATATATCTATTTCAGATCCTTCAGAAAAAAGGACTATTATTGTAATTATTAAGCCCTGCATGTTTCTGAAGTCTAAATTTTACCCTCAGGGCTTCCTTCAGATGCAAGAAAACAAAGCGCAAAAACTTATTCTGGTAGAAAGAATGAATTATAAATTTGATCTCACTCATTCATATACTTTATAATGTTCTAGCAGAACCTAAACTTTAAGCTAAATTCTCTACCTTATCCCAGGGCAGAGACAGTCTTTATTGAAGCTTGGATTACAGCTACTTATTTCTGGTCTGGCCCATGGGAAGCACCCTTCTGTTCCTGGCCTGGGCAGCACAAGGTGGTTCTATCATGGTGATGGGACTGCTATGGCTTTGCAAGGCCACAGTGTGGATGTAGACCACTCTTGACTGGAGGACTACTGAGCTGCTGCCAGCCAGCAGCTCCTCAAGCTGAAGGTTTCCTCCATTCTGTTGCCTATTCATATTAATTTTGCTTTTTAAGCACTCTACTAATGGACAAGATGGTGGCCTGAAAGTGGCAGGGGAGACAAGGGAAGCTGGAAGAGTCTCTGGGGTGGTGAATGTGTACAAGCACTGAAGGTGGAATGGCCATTTCACTGGAGAAAAAGATTCTAAGTAACTGCTGTGAATTCCACCAAAAATGCTAGTAACACTAAGCCTATTCCCCAAGAACACACAGAGAATGGGAACAGGCTCTGGTCCTGCAGTTTGTCCATCATGTGATACAAACATAAAGATTTAAAGATTTATCCTGTATTTTAAACTGTCGGCTGTCTAAAAACCTCCTTCTGCTATTTTTTCGTTCCTGAACAAGGGTAGTTCTTATTTAATGTATTCAAACATTCATCTTACAGGAACTAATTCATAACTCAAATGCTCACTTACCAGATTTCATCGTCTGCTGTTTCAAGTCTTTTGAGGATTTTGTTAAAAATTTTGATTAAAAAGTCCCTGCTATTTTTCTTTTAATAACCAGCCACTTTTTTTTTTCCCAACAAAGTATATGTTGAAAGAACATACATTTTCAATTATTGTTACTATGTGTTGTCCTTACTTTTCATGAAGGATGAAGTGGTATTATTCATTTTCTGTATAAATACACTGATTTACGGTAGATTTCTGTTATGCTTATAAGAAATCAGGGATTGTTGAACACATTAAAAGGATTAAGCATTAAGCGCCGAATAAAAAAATGATACTGTGCAAGTGTCAAAATAGCAAAATGATGCTGAAAGGGTAAGGTTTAATAAGACAAAGCAGTAATATTTTTCTGGTTCTTCCCTATAGTGGGAACTATTAATACAACATATGGAGAAGCTGAATCCTCATCCTGGAAACTTGTAGGAAATTGGACTTTGTTACAAAAACCCTCAAAAGTTGCTTTTTGCTTGGCTGGTTTTGGTTTGTCTTTTGGGTTTGGGGTGTGTTTAAATTACGATACAGTAAACTTTTTCCTTCTCTGTATTCAGCCTCAGGATTATTGTCTCCAAAAGGATCAAGAGAAACCTGTAATCAGTTCTTGAAGAATCTGCATGAATTTATCTCCAAAAGCTCTAAACAGAGCTTAATGAATGAACAGTCCTTGAACCTACACTGTATCTTGAGCATACTTGCAAATATGAGGACAATCCACAAAACATTTAAACAACCTCAAGGGCAGATAAAATTATTTTGCCAAATAAACAAGCATTATCATAAAATGTCGCACAAAGTTCAGCTGGAATGAATGTGGCTACTTTAAAGTGGTCACTAATGACAAACTGCCTTCTACAGTCTTTCTGCAACAGTGTTAGAACATTTCAGGCCTATCATGTGAGCAGTAAATAGATTAGGCCCTCATATGTTATCATGTAGAAATAAATCAGTAACTCATAATGCTATTCATTGGCAAAATAATTTTTTTTTAACAAAGTATGAGTGGCAAAATGACCATTTGGATGGAGAATATTGCTTCCAAAATTAAGGACTAATTTGCATGCATATGTCTTTTCCTTCAATGCAGCTATCTCAGGCTTTCACTTTACTTTCTGGAGGGGTCACCTACACTTCCAAATCTAATAAAAAAGATACATTAAAGGAATCAGTTATCATTTATCCATTTAAGATTTCAATGTATTCTAGTTAGATCTCGAGGAATATTTTTTTCACTGATAACATTATATTCTGTTAATTTAGATTTTTGTAGGTTGTTGGGTTTTTTTTCTAAAAAAGATTGCTACACACGTACCTGCTAGTCATCAAGGCAATGAATTTGCAAGGTCCTACAACTGAGAGAAATAATATTTGAAACAAAAAAGACAATGGAAAACTCTTACCACAAGCTTACTTTAAGTGTAACCAGCTATATGAAAGCACAAAATCATAGAACTTTAGGAGTTGGAAGGGAACTTGAAAGATCATCTAGTCCAACCCCCCGCCAGAATAGGATCACCTAGATTAGGTCACACAGGAACACATTCAAGTGGGTTTTGAATGTCTTCAGAGAAGGAGACTCCACAACCTCTCTGGGCAGCCTGTGCCAGGGCTCCATCACTCGCTAGGAAAAAATTTCTCCTTATATTCACATGGAACTTCCTGTGCTCCAGCTTGCACTCATTTCCCCTTGTCTTATTGCTGGCCATCACTGAGAAGAGCCTGGCTCCATCCTCCTGACTCTCGCCATTCACATATCTATAAGCATTAATTAGGTCTTCTAACACACCCCAGGATGCCATTGGTCACTTTAGCCACGAGGGCACATTGCTGGCTCATAGTCATCCTGCTGTCTACCATGATCTCCAGGTCCCTCTCAGCTACGCTGCTCTCTAACTGCCCAGTCCCCAACCTGTACTGGTACCTGGGGTTAAAGTGGTATGTAAGAACTCACTACCATTTCAAATGAGCAGTAAAAAAAATATTAATATTGCTTAAAACTACATAATTATGAAAAACCTGAATAAACACTCATAAAACAGTATGTGAAACCTTCCTGAAATCTGAATCAACATGCCATAAAAGGTGACAATTAGGATATGGACTTCAAAACCACTGTTGCTGTTCCAACACAGAAAAGTTAATGTAGATACAGCCTATTTAGTGTGTTGTGGACATGTCACCTACAGAAACATCTATGCTTTTACAAACACACACATGTATATGCAAGTATGTATACAATACTGGTACACAATAACATACTTGCCTTTCTTATAGAAAAAGTGAACTGCTCAAATTATAGCAACAAATGAGTTTAGAAGCCAACCCATTTTTTTGTATCTTATAAACTTACTCAAAACAGGACTAACATAAGAGGCTGAGAAATAAGAAAAATGCAATCTATTAGCAGGAACAGAGTTACAATATAGAAGGGGGTTTTTTTGTTTGTTTTTTGTTTGTTTTCCCATCAAAGCCTGTAGGAAAAAGTAAGAGCATTACCAGAATGGCTCCTTGGAATGGATTAATAAAGACTGATTACTTATTGTCTTATAGGGGGACATTAGATGAATTTAAGAGGTAACAGCTTCAAAACAGTAAAAAGGAGGAAGTTGTTTACACAGTGTGCAGTCAAGCACTGAAGCATCTTGTTCCAAGATGCTGTAGGTGTTTAAAGTTTAGTTAAATTCAAAGGAATCCCTGTGTGGATCCTTATGGATCCCTTCCAACTCAGTATATACTACAGTTCTATGACAACTGAGCAGATTAACAGAATAAATGTCTGGGAAAATACTTTGAGGAAGTATCATTAAATGAAACTTCTGGTGGTTTTCTGTACTTCAGTATCACATCAAAGGAAATGCAAACATATTAAAATATATTGGTATTATAATATCTCTGACTTCTATTTATTAACATTCATCACTGTGAAAAACTGCACTGAATAATCTTGAGTGGGATTCTTCATCCTACTGTCCATGGACCAACAGAGACTTGTGAAAATTATGTGTGAAAACTGTGTAGCACCATATTGCAGCTGCAAACAAGAGGGACAATAAATTAGGTAGAAATAAAACACACATGAAAACACTCATATTTTAACTGACTTTCAAAAAAAAAAAGAAAAAGCAAACTACTGAAACAATCTGTACAGTGTTGTTAAATGGTTTGGGATTAGCATTGTTTTTTTATTTTATAAAAGGCTAGCTAAAACCATCTAAACCCAGCGACCTATATATATATTTGCTGCCCTAATACAGCCACAGTTATACATTTTCTTCTTTTTTCACACACATCCACATCCATCAATATTAGAAAAATTTTAAGAAATGGGGACTACCCCAGTCTGTTTCAGAAAGGGTGTAGAAGACATATCTTTACATTAATACTATAAGCAAATTTCATTTCATAGGCACATTCTGAAGCTTTAAAACAGAAAGCTGCACTGTTCTTTATTTTATTCTGTTCAATACAACTGAAACTGAAGTCACATTTTCTTAGTTAAGCCAAAACCAACCAAACAAAAAACCCCCAATTTGTTTATTTTGGAAGCTTTGGTTGCTTTGAAGGGCTGGAGAGCTCAGATACTAGAGTAAATCAGACAGCACAATTCATGGTTCATTATGTTGCCTCCATGTTACTCTGACAGCTCAGTCATATGTCTTTACATTTGGAAGCAAGAAAAACAAGTTTTTCTACTTAGAAACCTACTTAAGAAACTCAGCTTCCTCTGTCTTTATGCTTTATTTCTGAATTTTTTCAAACTATTAGGTTTTCCTTTTCAGTGGGGCACTCACACTTCCAGTATAGACTGGCTGGTGTCTGATGATTTAAGTCTGATGTTCTGCCACAACAGTCTTTATCAGAATGTGTTTTGGAAGGATAGTCCAAAAATTAAGGTGAACAAAGCCAAACGGTTTATACAGTAACAGTTCTGAAAATCGATATATATCTATGTGGGTATTGTCTTCCTTTTCATCCAAGTTAGGTGATGGAAGATCCTGGGTCCAGTTCCCCAGAATTAGAAGCATGGTATGATGCTTTGGCAGGGGGGGTTGGACCCAATGATCTCCTGAGGTCTCTTCCAACCCCAATGATTCTGTGATATCTCAAAACAAAAAGCTATGGTGTAGTACGGTACATGCCAGTGAGCACTGAAAAGATTCCATATAGCTGTCATGTGGTTTTTTTAATATATTTGTGTTTACAGGCATATGATCCTTGCTTGCTACAGTAAAAATATACACATATAAATAACATTGAACCAGGAGCTCCATAACAAAGGTCTGTTTATGGGTGAAGGTCATTTTTAGAAAGATATATGTTCTATTAGTTTTCTGTAATTTCCAGTGTCAAATTTCTGTAGGTTTTGTATAGTGTCAATACATTAAAGGATGACTTTTCAAAATTAGCCTTGGAACACTGCAAATGATTGCTATAGCTTATTACTCAAAAATGGGTATACATAGATTATGGATTCATATGTTATTGTTAAGAATATTTACACATGCACATATGTATTAATTGATATTAATAATCTATAGATACCATGTGCTTATACAATTGACTGTATAATGAATTTACAGGGTTTAAAGCATGGGCATGTGTGGCTGGATGGAAAGATTGTCAGATTTTTACATTCAATAGAAAGAGAAGAATATTTCAGTGCAGGTTTTAATCTCTTTTGTGTTCATGTATTTTTGAACTTCATGCCATGCTGCTGGCTTGTATCTCTTTTACATTATATCCTGTCTCTGATTAATAAACTAATAAATAGAAGTTGTAAACAATAAAATGTGTATGTTTGAAAATTCTTCTGTATTTAGGCATGTTGGGAATACTAGACACTGGTCTGATTTCACAACAACACAAGACAAGCTGACAGCAGAGAGCTCATTTATCCTTAACACAGAGCAAAAAGTAAATATTCAACCTTGTTGTTTGATTGTACTGTCTGGACACACTGCTCACATACTATATCTGACTACATTACTTTGAACAAGTTCAGCTACAACTACCAACAAACCTCTGTGATTTAAATTCCTCAGTCATTTCTCTCTTTATAGCTTCCAGATTTTATGATGTCTCATCTTGAACCAATTGCCTTGGGCTACTACTGCTCTAACAATGCTCTGTCTAGAAAACTGTCTAACCTAATGGAAAAGGTAAAAAAATCAGAAAACAGAATCATGTGGACTCTGTCCTCTTAGGAACTGTAGTTTATGCTCTGCATGCTCTCCATAAATTTTAGCTTATTTTTCCTCAAACTCCCATTGTCCATTTTTTGAAATCTATAATATTATAAATACATTTATACCACCGACTACCTCCAGGACTAACAACATTAAACATTCAGAAATCATACCTTAGGCCATGCCAACACAATTATGCATAAATATCTTAAATTGGTATTCATCTTCTCAAACCTGACTTTGTAGTCCTCATATTGGAACAGAAGAGCCCACTGGTAGCAGTCGTATAAAGGGATTTTTTTTTAAAGGGAGTGATTTGAAGGTGTTCCTTTTTTTTTTCCCTAGTATTTGAGCACATAGCCAAAAAATACATCATGCCACATATTTTACAATACAATCTTACAAATAGAACATCCAGTACTTTTATAATTTTACTCCTTCATAACCCCCCCCAACGAAACAAAATAGCAAAGAAGCATGCAATTTATGTCTGCTTGTTCTGCGTACAACAGAATATGCCAGCACAAACTGAACCAATACACTTAAGCAGCCTTCGTTGCTGCATGTGAGATCGGTCTTCAGTGTAAATACAAAAAGCAAGAAAAGAAAAAAAAGAAAGGATATTTGTGAAGAGCTGGTACATTAAATCATGTTCACTCGATCTTAAAATTATTTTTCTTTGTATAATTATATGTGCATTAGTCTCTGAGGAATTACACTGCAGAAGGTAAGTAACAGTTTGTGCTGGTCAGAATTGAGTACAACAGTAAAATCTTCATGAAAGTGTTCTTCCAGACACCATTGGTGCCAAACACTGCAAACAGAGCTCTAGCCTTAACTCTTTAGGAAGAAAAAGCAATATTTTAACCCTTCATACTTTGAGTGACAGAATGAGTGTAAAGTTAGTCTGACTGTAAAAGCAAAGGGAAGGTGCCCAGAGGAAAAAAAAAAAAAAGACATTCATAACAAAACTGAGCTCTAAGTGCATTCAAGTGATTTATTTTTAGTATGTGCTTACTGTATATTCATACATGCTGCTCATTAAAAAATGCATGTCTCAGGAGTCCAGGTCTCCATCTGAAATGGCAACAAATGCACCTTTGCACAAATGTCAAGCAGTAAATAAAAAATAAATTATCCAACTAAACAGTGTTTAATGAGGTTTAAATGACAGAAAGAAACATCATATTGGAAGAAGGTTAGTAAAGATTCAAGCAAATCTCTATCAGGCTTTAGTATATAAAAGAAAAATAACACATAAAGAGAGATTTGGCAATGAATAAAGAAGAACTGATGACCTGGAAAACTGAAATTGGTATGGATGGTGAGAAACATCTGACCTGTTTGTGAAAAAATGTAAGGTGTAATTAAAGCAGCAAAAAGAAATATAAGAGAGAAGAACAGATACTAAAGAAACAGAAGTATAACCAAGCTTTCTAGGATTTATTATTAATTGGTTAAGTTTTAATTCATTTAATTGGTAAACAATGGCTCTGGGTTTTTAGGATAATGGTTTTATGGTTATAATTTCTGGAAAATACAGCAATGGTCGTGGACTCCGGGAGAGGAAGTTCTCAGTCTCCAAAGCTGTTGCAGGGAAGAAAGGATAAAATTGCCCAGAAATTCCAATTACCTGAAAGCATCAGCAATCAAACCTTGGTTTTAACACGTAATTTTCAAGAAAAACACAAAATCTAAATTTAAGAAGCTTAACTATAATGAATATCTAGTTATATGTGCTAGAAAGTAAAATGTGAAAGTAAAAGATATAGGGTAACTATTATAGACTGAATAATTAATGCTATGCACATTTATAAAGTGTAGCTATTTCAGTATATAATAATAAACAGATTTATTCACCAAATACCTACTGAGTCAGCAAGAGATGATTTTATGCTATTTTTAGATGAAGTTTTGGTAAGCAGCAAGGACAGAAAAGAAGAGCTGATTGCGGAAAATAACCTTGAATGGGTTGATCATGAGTGAATTAAATTTAAACTAAGTTTAATAAACTATGGATTTCCATTGCGAAAAGGCAGATTTTGAGATAGCAGAGTCATCTGGACTGCATTGACAAATTAATGTAGAAGAGGCTTGGAATTCTTTTTAGTCAAAAAGTGAAAGAAAAGATATGTAATTCGTACCCTAAGAGCAGCAGAAAAAGTTGTGTTATGGCCTTTATCCATACAGAAAAGGACCTTCTCCCATTTACACAGATCTGAGTAGCTATATCCAATACCACTCCCTCGTGAACATCTAAGATATGTGTGTTTGCAATGTCCTCCATTCATATGGGTTAGTTTCTCTCAAAAAAGGCAAGATTTGCTTGCAGAAATCCCGAGGTCTCTGTACTCTATAAATAGTCCCCTTTCTCTTAATATTAAGTCTGATCTTGGCAGATGTGTTGATGAGGCAGGCTGCCAGTCCTTGAAAAACACTTGATGTTCATCATTATCCATATTATTGTGTCCTTGTGTACTTAGAAAGCAGTTGATATCAAAGATATTCTCATGACTGGCCACAGAGACAGATATTTTCCACTTCAATATATGAGAAATAAATTAAATGTCTGGAAATCATCTCTAGGCTGCACAGACGCTCCACTGTTCCAGCTGTTGCCATGAGACCTCTGGCCCACATGCCAAAACTTCTCAAAACCCACTAATAGGTTAAAAATGAATGAGAAACTTCCTGTAAACAAATGCATTATTAGCAGATTTGAGAGCACATATCATTAAAAGAGGATGGTAACTTCTGAAAAATAACCCCAAACATTTATATTTTTGTCCTGTGCTGTCAAACAAAATGCTAAAATTTCACTACTTGCTCTGTCAGAACTTAATTTTTTTTTTTTAAATTAAAAATGCCTTTTATGCCTTCCTTACACAGAAAGCTGCACTCTGAAGGGTTTGAGGACTTGCTTTTATTATGACTATCATGCAAGGATTCAGGAATTGTTGGGCAGTCGGTAGGTTGAATTAAAGCAGAAGAGCCAGTAGAGGAACATATTTAGCCATTAATAGATAAGTCAGAAAACAATTGCTTTGAAACCAGTCACAAATTTACATGATCTTTCTCCCAAAAATTACTTCTTGTTTTTCTAAGGAAACACTGTGTGGAGTTACAAATTTTTTGTCATTATCAAGGAAAGGGCAAGTGTGGTCTTATGGATGTGGACAAACTATGTACCTAAAAACTCATCCAAAATTGAGGAACTTGTTTTTTCTTGACACAAATATGTGACATTTCAGCACAATTTTGAATTTCCCCCAAATGGGAGCAAGTTCCATACAAAATGAAAAAAAAATTCGAAGCTCAGGAAGATACAGTATCAAACAATCATTATCCTCTGAAGAATTCAAAATTAAGACACAATCACCTTTTCTGTCATTATATTACACTGAAATAGCATCACTAAATGTATCTTAGGTTAAATATATTCATATAGTTGATACATCTTAATGTTACAATATCAATAAAGGTGACTATGTCCCTACTTCCATATATTATATTGATAAAATATCAGTGTAACCCTTCCTATCCTTCTAACTGTAAACCTATACTTGAGCTGATGTGTTCTCATAGCTTACCAACCCTCCCAGGCTTTAAGAAAACCAGAGAAAACAGATAAAACAAAATAAAATTTAAAAATCTGTAGCACTTGTTGCTATTTAATTCTTATTTCATTCTTATTTAATTGCGTTATTTAATTCTGTAGTAAACTGCATCCCAAGTGGCCTTGATTTTTTTACTGTAGATCTATACCAGGTCTTGTTATACATTTTAATATAATTTTAATTAATAATGCTAAAATAACAAGCACTAACTTTCACAAGCATTGTGTCAGATGTCTGATGATGCAAACGTTATGCATAGCAACATTTTATCTCACAACCTGTGAAGGAAGTAAATAGGATTGTATCTTCTCTGACTATTATCCTCCTGATACCAAAAGAAAATTCTGCTATGTTTTTCTGTCCTAACGATTAAAGTTAATTTAGCATTTTATGCAATTGTAGCTGTACACTATATTTTCTATTCCTCTGCAGGCAAAATGGGAATATTGCTTAATTCACAGAAGAGGTTTCATGTTTTGCTCTATAATTACAGTTTTGAGTAGCCTGAATAACAATTGCAAAGAAATGCATGTTCTTCTTATTTTGTACAGAGCTATGCAGTACTTTTCACCACCTGCTTTCACAGGTCTGCATGAGACACTCTTAATTTATTTCTTCACTTGTGCATCATTTAGTGATAAACCTTAAATTAATCAGTTAAAACAATATTGTGAGAAGGCAAATATCCATAGATTACTAGACAAGTTTATCTCCAATGTGAAAAGTTTAAGCTTGCAAATACGTTCTTGCTCCCTAATCATCTTCACTGTTACTTGCTCAAGATGTTCAGAAAATAGAACCTAGTGGCAGTTTTCTTTTTGATATTTTTTCCCAAAGTAAAGTATTGGACAAAATCACTAATAATTTTGATGTTTTTTGATAGTGTACTCCAGAAACTTGTGCTACCAAGTAAAAAAAGGCACAAAAGGTATCTCATGTTTCTTTGAAGAGCAGTGTTCCCAGATTACATTAATTTTACATTTTTGCATTGCTTAATCTTAGATTAACACAGGGATTAGCTGCCTATTTTGACATAAGTGGCTATTTATTGTAGTGCATGTAGGAGATTTATAGATTCAGGGAGTTGTAATAGACTAATGAGAGGACAACAAACAGCTATGAGGGTGTGACAGAAAAGGTGAGAGGGTACCAGGCAGCCTACAGAGAGAAGTGGACTAGATTGGGAAGTAATAAGGAGAGACAAGACCAGTAGTTTCCGTGTACTGGGGTAATACCTTCTCACATGTAATGCAAATCCATTGGAAAAGAACACAAGGAATTTTTTTTTCATTTGGTTGTCGGAGAGAGGACAAGGATCTGGCATGGATGATACTAAGACAGCAGCTCATATGTAGTAGCCCACCGTTTCCATTCAGGGGGGATTATTAGCTCCTAGTGCAAAACACATTTTCTTACTTCCTAGCCTCAGAAAGGGCCATAACAGTCAGTTATGTTCCTTCTCAGCTTTCCTTGAGAGGGAAGAGGGAGCCTGGGTGTCCTCAATGATATAAAGTGAGGAAAAGAAATAAACGGTGTGATTGTTGCATGAATGCAGTGTCACAGTCAGCCATGGTTTGTGGGCCCATTCGCTCTCTTATAAACCCTTCAGCACTCTGCTGGGGGGTGTGAATTCTGCCTGAGGAAAGCAGAGTGTACCATGGCAGTGCCACACAGTGCACTTCTTGGAGCACTGCTGCTGCCCTTGGCCAGAAGGATTTACCCCAGGGAAAATAGGAAAGCAGTTCCTCCTTCTCGCTGAGCACAGAGGCTGTAATTGTCCTCATAGGCAGGGGAAAACCCCTTCTGGCACTCTTCCCTTCCTCTTTCTCCTCTGACATGTTGCACCGATAAAAAGTCTACACAAAATAGGGCTCGAACAACAAGGCTATGGATTTAAAATGAAGCAGTTACCACTGCAGTCACGTCCACGTAGCTTCTGTCCTCACCCAGTAGCAGTTTTTTGGAAAAGGACTTTGTGATACCTTGCTTGTAAACTGTGTGATATAAAATTAAGTTCTTTGCCCTTCCTTGGCAGAAGGAAATATAAAAATCACTACTATAAACGCTGCATCCATCTTTTTAAATGTATAGCTTTTAAGACTATATCACACATGGTGAAAACAGATCAAGAAAACAGATTGAGGCTTTTTAAACCATCAGTTTTATCCTGCCAGCTGCACTTATTCCCACTGTCATTTACTATCAACATTTTAGTGTTCCAAAAAAAGTGTAAAGACACAAATATATTCGTGAAAAATAGTATAAGCTGCATGCTAATGAAGCCACTCTTCCTGAGGGTCTGTCTCCTGCTATTTGTCAATAAGGACATTTAAGTTTCTATAGTAAATAATGTCTGCTCCTTAGAACATATTGAAAAGCACCAAGAAGAAATAGGATGATAACAAGTACCAGGCATTGTTACTTTTCTAAGACTCCCTCCATCAATCACCACCTTACACCCTCCTCCAACATCCTGAAAATAACATCTAATTAACTGATGTATCGTTAAATAATTTGGATTCCAGAATATAGCAATACAAATGTTATATAGTGGACAGATCATTAAGATAGCAAACATTTTTGTGAACTGTAAATACTGAAAGAGAATCGGATTTGTGCCATCATTCTCAGCAGCACATACAACAATTTTAAGAGGCTGAAGCTGACATCTGACTGACTCCTTAGCAAATATTACCCCTGGCTGCACTGGCAGATTCCACCATGATATCCAAGCCTGAAACACTAACTGACTGCTGCCAAGACAGGACTGAGCCTTGGCTTTTATATTGCCTACTTACCGTGGTTTTGTTTTTTCATTGGTTGTTTTTCTTAAGATATTATTAATTTGTGAAATTATTTACATTTCTGCTTTACATTATCTTAACATGCAGTAACAATAGCAACATATGCAAATACTTCCTCTCTCCAGTGGCCCAAATAAGATTTATAAATTCTTATCTCTTTGCATTGTCATTTTGTGCCATAAAAGCCATGAGAAATATGTGAGCATATGAAAGAAGGGATAGCCAAGAGGATATACAAGTAATTTAGTTTTTATCCCAAAATAAACAACAACATTTTAGTGAGCATAGATAAGCACTGCTCCATTTCCATCAGGGGGTTCTGCTGCTATCTATATGGCATGATATTCATCATTCATACAACGACCTTTAACAATTCACTTTGCTACACTACCAAGACCCCTCTGTAGAATGAAGGCCAAGTTTAACAGAATTAGAAAAATTAGTCCCTCTATAGAATGGCTTTACATAGATCTACCTTTACCCTCATCGTAAAGCAGAACAACGCACTTTCGCTCAGGTGTACCTACACAGATCTTCCAGTGACTGAATTATTCATGGGTAATCTGGAGGTAAAATACAATTTTTAACATGTTAACTGGAAATTCGTGTTACTAGCAGGGATGAGGTACATTTCTGATCCAAAACGTCACCAGGACTTCTGGGTACTACAGGGCTGGAAACAGTAACCATTTGATCCATTGGTTAAATTGGATAAACAGGTATATCCAAATGCCTTCCAACTCTTCCACAGAGGTTTGGTCCTGAACCTTTCCCTCTAACTGTCTATAGAGGGACAATTAGGCCAGCAGGAAAGTCCTGCCTCTCCCTGGCTAGCAGTAAGACATTCCTCTTACTCTAGAGTGTCCCTTGTCTGGAGGCAGGCACTGAATTCCTATAGGTCATTTCTACCCAAACTATTTGTGTTAGCCACACTGCTGTAAGGAGGGAAAAACAAAGCTACATGTACCAGGACTGAAATGTTAAAGTGAGACAACACCTTCAGGTGATGGCATGAATGTGTTTTACTCAGAGTAAAAGGTTAAAAAAGGCACACCAAATGTGGTTTTGCATGGCAAGGTTGGGGGGGAGAGAGGGGAGATGGGTAGGGCAGGGGGACTGCAGTGGTGGCTTCTGCAAGGAGCCGTTAGAAGCTTCCACTAGGTCCAAACCACTTGAAATGTAGGAAGAAGTACAGCCTTTGCAGTCACACTAGGTAGGATAACAGCTACAAAGATTATTAGCCTCCATATTACAGATCAGCAGAAAGGGTCAGGGATATGTATCAGCGAAGTAGTATATCTCAGCTAGGCAGAAGGAATCATTTTAATCTTCTCTGGGCTATTCACTGGGCTAAATCAAATTATATAAGCAATCATTCAGGAGCTTAGGGGGAAGGTCTGCCCTTAGAGTCCCTGGATTTCTACGTCTGGTTCCAGAAGTAAATCAAAATTAGGCATCTACAGAGACCTGCTTTAAGAAAGACTAAGGTATCACTCAACAGGCCGAAGTCAAAGCAGGGAACCAGACTGGTTTTGCAGTAGTTGAACTGACTTACAATGGGGCCAAAACGATAAAGAATTCCTCTAGCATTTATCTTAGGTTTTGAAAAATGAAATAAAGGTTCAAACTAAAATCACTGTATTCAACACATCCTAATTTCAGGCACATTTATATGAGAGTATAGGTACAAGTTTCACTTTTCAGCCCTCTCCAGTCAACATGCCCCAAACTACAGGCAGGGGCATGTAGGAGGGAGGACTTTAACACAAACCAGCTAAACTCTTCCATTGGCTGTGGGGGAGACACGTTTTCTCAATGTCAGGAAAATGCAGAAATCAAAATTGCAATATTAAAAATAAATGTCACTTATCGTACCTTTCAAGATGGGTGGTTTTGTCCTGCAGAAATGTAATAAATACAAATTCCCAGTCAGTCTGGGATATTTATAAAGGTGTCTGTGTTTTTCTTTTTCTTTATGCATCTCTTTGACTGTTAGGAACATTTATTCAGTTTCACAATAAACATTTTATGCTTCTGTGTCCTGCAAGGTCAACTAGGCTTATGAAAACCAAGCTGCTGTCTGTCTGACTTACCTCATCACTAAAATTCCCAGACAGAACAGAAACTCCAAAACTCATCAAAACACTATCAGTTAGACTGGAGAGTATTAGAGCTGAATACTAATTTTAATACCTCTATTATGTATGCACAAGACAACTATACTTGAGGTTGAAATAAGTAACACATCTTGAAGGACTCTTGTTTATTCACTCTTCCCCAAAAGAAGAAACTCAAAAATTCCATCTAATGAAGTGAGAAGGTGAAGGTAGTTTTACTTTGCGCGTGAGTTAGTTAATGAGGCAATATCCTCTTGAATCTTTGAGATAAGCTCTAGGTCAAAAGTAGACAAATTAGCATAACATTCATATTAATATATTTCAGAATCAGATACAGAAACAACCTGCACTCTGAAACCTGCCTAATCACAGACAGCTAATTTTCAAAGGAGTTTTGGCACTCATTATGGTGATGGATGACAGTACTAAAAACATCAACATTTCCTTGAGATCTGCCATGCTTTGTAGGCACTTCTCTTATGCACTCCATGAATTTTATTTTCTATTTTTTCATAATTTATTTAAATACTCAGAGAAGTAAAATGAGGTTCCTTACTGAAGATACTTTGACATGCCGAAACATTGCATTTATATACTCGCAACAAAGACAATCTAAGACAGTATCATATTCTAGTAGCAGGTAGTTGCAGTGCTGTTGTTACCATAATGAGAAAGGCACACAGCCACACACACACACAATACTCTGTACATGAAGTCAGCGTGCTAGTATTTATGAACTTCAAGCTCACATAGATGCACATACATGTAAAGTTTCAAGTCTCATGACTGTGTGTACAGACTGTTGCCAGTGCCTACAAGTTTTACAGAAATTACCCATATGCTATTGTAGGAACATTAAATTATTTTATTTTCCTGTAAATTAAATATTGGTAACTCCACAACACATTGACAACTCTGAGTTAACATTGCTAATACTGTCTAGCAAAAAAAAAACCAAAACGGAGGGAAAGGGTGAGTGGAAGATACTATTAAAAAAATAATAATAAAATCAGGGATGCATTTTAAAGAGAAAGGCCCCTACGGCCACTTCCTTAAGTTCTAATGGATTCAGCTGGTGTGGCTGGTTTAAGCTGCCTGCAATTCTATGGAGTTTATCTGAACTAGTCAAGATAGCAAGCCTGATTCTAGAATGAAGTGCATTCCTTACAGTCTCGGAATTCACTGCTGCTGGAGAAGATTCATTGTGAAACACAGTATTATTCATCAACAAAAATGAAATGCAGTCCTTTGCCCTGTGAGCACTGAACTTGGATAAATAAGTGCTCAGGCCCCATCTTAGAAGTGTGGTAAGCATCTTCGGAGGCAATGAGAACACTCAGTTTACACAGTTTACAAGGGAAACTGATGTTTTTTGGCATATTCTGGGTTTGGGCTCCTTCAGATTACAGTAAAAAAAAAAAAAAGAAAAGAAAAGAAAACAAACCACAAAGCACTGGTGCCTTAGGCAGTGCGGATTAGCCAGAAGTGCACATACCTAAAAATAAGAAATGACTGGAGAGAGCAAAGCAATGGTAGGGATGAGGGGAAGATTTACCCTGCAAGTTGCTGGAATACAAGCTGGCCATGGGCCTACTAGGAGTGGAAACTGGAGAGCTAGCCAAGGGAAGGGAGCTCGTCTTAGCTAACACGAGAGCTGACAGCATGTAGGCAGCCCTGGTCACAGACATGACAGCTGTGAGTCAGGTTACTGCTTTTCCTCTCCTACCCAGAGGCTCTGATCCCCCTCTCATTTGTGATAGGAACAAAATCTACAGCTCACTGGCTGCCACAGTGATTGATGCTTAGCACAGCATTTCTTACAGTAGTCACTTCCAGCTCACCACTGGAAACATCTTTATCACCTAAATATTATTTTTGCTCAGTTTCACAATATTTTTCCTCTTGCATCACCCTGAAACTCCCCTTCTTGCTTACTGTTTTCTGAACAAGTTAAGCTATAGTCACCTTCCTCCACCCTTTGGGGCTGTGCAAGACGTAGCGTGAAACAGTGAACAAGACAGTCTCTATGCTCCTTTAAGCACTGTTACGATTATGCTTTCCTAAAGAGCGTTCTATCTGCTAGCACCTTCCTAATCATGCTCTGTAAACATGAAACATGGGGTTTCTTATGGCAGCTTGGTTGGCACAAGCTGGAAGGTAAGCAGGGAAATTGTTTGTGACATTCCAGTGTGGGGACTTAGCGGCACAAGCACTGCTAACCCCACAAAGCAGAGTGGCTTAAACCTACAGTGAATTCACTTTGCATCCAAATGGTTCCCTTAGTCAAACCACTAATATTCCAGGAGGATGTTTCCATGCCCCAGCTGTGTGCTTTGTGTCCTGTGCTCAACTCCTTATGTCTGGCCATATTCTTGCATCACGCAAGAATGAATTAAAGCAATTAATATGAGTCCATGAATTAAGAAAATCCTCAGCAAAGAAAGCCTGATCATTTGGATATGTGACACCTGCATAGCTATGAATCTAACATAGTATTTTGATTCAAATAAAAAAACAAACAAAAAAAAAAAACTGCTGCAGTCTCTCTGCCCAAAGATGCAGAAAGCAGCCTTAAATATAGACAGGAAAAAACAAAACAAAAAAGTTAACCAATTAAAAGCATTATCAAACCAGAAAAATACAATATAACTCCAATCTCTCCTTCCTACAATTTTTTTCTGTGGCTGTCTGTGGTGGTTCAGCCCCAGACAGTGGCTGAGCACCACACACTACTTGTTCACTCCAGGAGGAGAAGCAGATAGTTTCCCCACCAGTTGGGATAAGGACAGTTTACTGACAAAATCAGCAAGAACATAGAACAGTAATGGCAAATTGCACTCACACCCAGCAATAACACAGAGTACCTTACTGACCCAACAATTGCTGCATAATGTAAGGGCCAACCCAGCACCCCAGACACACCTGGACTGCCCTGAAGGCACCAGGAGCACTCCTCCCCAGCCAGCCCCTCTATGGGGGAGTGATACCAGAGGGTGTGGAAACAGCCTGGGCTGACTCAGCTCACCTGTGCTGGCTGCTTGGGGAGCTTAACTCTGGCCTGGCCAGAACCAGGACACTGTAACATAGCAAAATTATTTTGTGAAAAGCTTTTGACTTCCTCTGATATAAATATGCACCTTTAATATAGGTGAACAGGTAGTGAAAGCTCGTAACTGTGCCTATCCATTGCATCACTGATACTCTTATACTGGGTCAAAACCCAGGGTTTTTCAAGTCCATCCCTACTCTGCCTAGCATTTATTTACTAGTATTGAAAATTTGCTTCATTTCTAGTCAGATTACAACAGTAGCTTTCAGTTCACCAAACATCTTTATACTTTCTGCCATCTGGATCCTTATTCTTCAGCAAAACTCTCTGTAAAACACAACAAAGCCATCCCACGGTTCTTTGGATGCCCCACCCAGAAAGACCTCACGTGTCCTGATGCCAATGAACACCTTAGTCATACTTCAGTTGCTGCTATTCTGACACAAAGGAATCAGTTGCTGAGGAGACTTCCTAGTATCCCTTTTATTGCTTGTCTGGGAGGGACTGTGTTTTTACTCTGCCCTTGCGCTCCACCTGGCATGAGGTGGTTCTTATCCAGAAGAAGCTGCAGGAGACAGTTGCAGCTTGAACAACTACAGCCAGCTTCAGAAACCATGTTGCTACTACCCAGTCTGACTGACATCCACATCAAAAAATGTAGCATGCCAACTCTAGGTCCTTCTGTCAGTGCTCAACCCAGTAAACAGTGTTACATACAACAGCTGATTATAGGCCTTATATACCGCAACCTAATTCTTACATGAGCAACTTAATTCACTTGTTTGATATCAAAGTTTCACTAGTTATCAAAATTATCAGGGGTCATATGTGTATTCACATGAAATGAAGCATTAAGCTGTTCAGCTTCACTTGATGGAAACAAAGAACACAAGAAAAGGAATATCTCAATTCATGTTTTTGGTCTTGGTGGGATTTTGTCCCTCACTGTCTTTACAATGTGTTTCCTCTTGTATCTAACCATTATAGATTCACAAGCATTATGCAAAACATTATGAAGATAATCGGCACAATGGGGGTTCAGTATTTAAGGAAAGTAACTCTTGTTTTTAATTATAGCGTTTAAGATCATGTTACTGTCAAGTGGAATACAGCCTTGCTCTTTTGTGATTTGGCATCCATAGCTGGATTTAGAAAATCTCCTTTTACAATGAAGATCATTTCCCAGATTTTCAGGTAACTGTATATACGCAGTATATTCACTTTTGTTTGGGAGTTTTTCAAACTAAGGGTTAATAGAAAACATTATCAAAGGCATTATACAAACATCTTCATGGAAAATATTTTATTATTTTAATGTACTGTAAATGAAGGAGGCCAGAAGTTCAGTTTCACTTCTGGCATACGTAGTTCCCCATTTTTTAATTTCTTCCTCCTATAAGGTAAATCCCCTGACAAAAACAGTCCTAATGCTAAACTCCTTAGAGCAGACACTTTGACTGCAGGTGATTAGATTTCATGTGTTTTATATTTTCAGTTATTTCACTTATACTATAATCAATGTTTTCCACATGTAAGGAACACTATTGGACTAGAGATTTCTATTTTTCAAGAGAAACCAGCAAACAAAAGAATAAAACCAGTAATTAAAACAACATTCCACATCCTGATATACACTACACCTCAGCAACAGGAAAAAGTAATTGTATCCAGACAGAAATGCATTACAAGACTGAAAGATCCCCCATGATTGCTGTGCTTAATGTTTGTATCTTCTGTGTATATTTTAACCATATTTGCAATTTGAAAAGCTATTTGCCTGATGGCATTATTATAAACCTATGAAATCCATTCTTTGAACAGATGGTGCTATAAAACACAATTGTATCTGGGAAGAGGTGTTTGAAGACATAGTATATGTGTAGGCACACATGTGATGACACCTAGAAGACCACAAAAGCTATGTAAAATAGATAAGCACACCAACTGGGAGGCCCAGTTTCCCAGGATGGCTGATAGGTATGTCTTTTTCATAATATCAAATGCCATCTTTGCAATGCTTGTAAAATAATATCCATTGGGTATAGGAATAAAGATCTCCACTGGTACTTCAGCAGTATCTTTTTCCTGAAAGCACGGTATTCTCTGAGGATGATCTGTTTCAGCAAGAAAGAGATAAACAACATGCCATGTTATTTAGTTTCTCTGCATTTACAGGTAAGTTTTCCTTTTTTTTTTAATGGAACAATCTGCAATTGGTGCAAAAATCCAACAAAAGTTTAAGCATTTCTTTTCATCATAACATTAACATGTTTTCATGTTCATGAAAATATGCAGCAGAAATATAAAACCCAATGATATACCATTTAATTTGATGTATATAAGAAGCTGACTCCCAGTGCTGAAATTCGTACATGTTGGCATAGCTCAAGGAGAACAAATTTGCAATGAATGATGATAATTTGCACTGAAAGAAATTAGTGCCTATTTTGATTAGGAATTAGCCTTCTGTTCAAATTTCAGCAGAGTAATGTATTCATTCCTGGTTAGAACATTAGCTGGGTTGAAGGGGTGAGACAAAAGCTGCTGGACAAAGGGAAAATTAAAAAGTAAAAAGATTAAAGATCTATTTCTCTAGTTCTGTAATAAGCTAACTTACACAGCTGAAAAACCCCAAATAAACAAGACACACAACCAGCATGTCACACTGAAATTCCATGTTATAACCATTGTACCCAACCTTTGCTGAGGTAGGAACTCCTATTGTTCCGATTGTAGGAGTACACTGTTCATCTTGCATCTTTGTGCATGATCACACCCAAACTGCTCAGTTTTGGAGGCAGGTAGAAGCATTACCATTTCATTACTACCTATAAAGAAAACAACCATTAACAAATAGTGTAGCGTTCATAGCTTTGGCGTGGTGTCAGACAATATGAGCTTTCCCTTACTGACAGTAATTTGATATTACACATACCACTTCACAAATGACATTGGACCATGGAGTAGATGCTTAGCTAACAAAAATGGCCATCGGTCTTGTGACTCCACAGGCTGTGACAGCACACAACTCTTGAAAATGTGGCACACACTTCATAATTGCATGCATACAAATATTGCACAGCTAAGACTTTGCTTTCCTTCCTTTTAGCCTTGGTTTGAAAAAAAAACACAACACAACAACTAAACCATCTCTTTTCTTAAATTCCTGTTAAGCATACAGAAGCAGGCTTCAGAGCTACTGAAATCTTCAGTTGTCCTGCTACAGTTCCTACCCAGGGTGCCACACCAGCCAGGGCTCTTATTTTTACAACTTCTAGCCAAGAAATCACATTTCCAGATAGAATTGGCTAGAAATTCAGCTTTATGTATTGCTAAACATGGTGGAGAACAAATGAATTCTGAGCAATCTCTGCTCAGTGGAAGTGAAAGCGTTGACTCTGATGAAGCTGAACCTGGAAGGGTCTGCCATTGAAGTGTGCAAGTGCTTTGAGGAGTTAATCTAGGAGATAAGCTTTTAAAATGCCGGTATTTCTGTTGTGGTGCCAGCTGTCAGGGCTCTGACAGTTTACCTCGGCACTGAATCTTCAGAACAAAGGAACTAGGTCATGAAACAGAAAATTTAAGCATGTTCCCCACAAAACCTACCTTAAAAGACAAGCATTCAGGTTACTAAGTCAAGGACTGAAAAGTCAGAAAATGACAAATTTAGGGCTGTATGTTCAATTTTAACTCTCCCTCTTTGCGTACGTGCACTGTTGAACTACTAATTATATGACTGCAGAAATAATTATATTTAAAGACCATACTTCAGCTAATGGCAAAAAGGAGTGCTGTTATTTAATTTTAAATCATTAATCAAAACAGGGGTTTAAAACATCTCTGTGAATATAGTCCCTGCCTATCAGTGGTTTTAAGTTATTTATGATTAACCTGACAACTTAAACTATTTTAGTTAATATTAGTTTTACAAAACCACAAAAAATATTTACAAATATTCTAAAGGAATTAAGCTATTTAAGTGCAAATGAGATCTTCTGCACAATGACAGCAGCGCTTGGGGTTTCCTCCCCAGCAGAAAGATATAGACATTTATTTTCCCCTCAATCAACATAATGTAAACCCAGGCTAATGAATGAATCTGGACTTAAGCATGAAGAAGGCCTTAACCTAAATCCACTGAAAGCAGATCATGATCAGATGTAGAACTAATCTGAGAAGGAAAGGAGTATCTCGATACCCAGGCCCGTTGAGAAACAAGCACCTGGATGACTAACTTAGTCCATCCAAAGATGAAACCTGTTTGTTACACAGCAGCGACCTGGGAACAGCAACAAGTCTGACATTTCTTGGACCCACTCAGGCCACAGCAGAGACAACTTTGCCAAAAGCCATACATGCTTCTCATTCCCTAAGATCTCCAAATTCAGTGAAGTGGTCTAGCAACACACTAATTTCTTCACCACAGGAGAAAGCAGAAATCTATGAAGGTTTGTTTAAGAAGGGGAAGGAAATGCATGGAAAAAGAAATAGTTGTCGTCTTCTCAGCTTTAGGAATTGGAAGACATCACCCCCTTCTGTATACTCCCCACAGTCCAAACAAGCCTCTGTCACCCCTCCTTCCCCAACCCCTCCAGCTCCTTCCCTTCATCACCTACCCGCTCCCTTTCACTGCCTCAGTTTCCCCCCACCTCCAATCACAGTTCAGCTCCATTGGTCAGCAGCACCCCAACATCTCTATGTTACATTTTATTTTGTTTATTGCTCTTTCTTCATCCTTTTCCCTTGGGTAAGACAGGGGAAGATGTGGCAGCAAAGAAATGAAAGCTCTGCCTCTGGGCAGAGCTCAGCTGATGCATGTCTGCTCCACCTTTGCTCTTGGACACCATGAACAAAGCCAAGGCAAGGACTTCATCCACCAACAGGAACACACGTCCTAAAGCAGTTTCTTGCCTCGCTAGCTACTAATTTTGCAGAAGACAAAATTGTCAATTGGTTATAGCCAAAGGCTTTGACAGAGATCTCTTTCATTCAGCGTGAGCCAATTTCAACTTCCTTATGCCAGGAACTCTTCAGTGTGCAGTTTCCAGTGTAAGTAAAGAGCTTATAGCTCAGACTGCAAGTTTTCAAATGCTGATGACCTCCCCAAGAGCAGCGCTGCTCCTAGCTCCCTTCTGTCTTCCTGCACCAGGCAGGAAAGGAAGGACACAGTCTGTATATTCTCTTGTATACAAAAATTAAGGCGATGCATACGCCTTGTCCCACTTGCTACCCAGGCACAAAATGCATGTACTGTGCAAAGCAGTCCTAAGATTTGCAAAGTTATTTCCTGCCATAGGAGATCCTACCCTAAATCAAACCTCAGTCTTTAATGACTGGACATTTCATAAGGAGAGAAAAAAAATCATGTATGAGGCTAACTAATAAAGCTGGACAAAGTGTGGAAGTTTTTGGGAATACATTCTTCAAACCTTGATTTCTTCAGGTCATGGATTTATGGGTCAAGTCTATTTAAAAACACCAGCAGTGAGTGTACAGTACCAGGTACGAGACAGAGAAATAAGGCAGATTACATCTAATATGTATTTACAAAGCCATTGCTTAAACAGTTCAAAGAATAAATGTTTCCTAGAGCCATTTTAAGCACACTGAAATATGCTCCCTGACAAATCTATCTTTTACAACCTTTTCCAAGTCAGAAACGCTTTTCAGTTTAAAAACAGCAGATACCATTTTTCTAAAGCAGTACAGAAGTGGCATAGCCTTCAGCATAAAGTGCTTGCTTAGCAAAGATAATTGAGGATGGAAAATACATAATTTTGCTGTTCTATCCACTATGGCAATTAAAACCAACAATTAATTGTGTCAGGGTGCAAAACGATGATTTTAATTACGCTGCCAGAATAACACAAGAGGTTCACGTGTAATGACTGCACCTTTGATTGGCCCAGAATACAACAGAAAAGCTAGAAATCCCAGTAACTTATTTTATTGCCTGTCAGGGTAGCAGGTTTTTTAAAGTAAAACCAAGATATTTTCCCCTTCTATGAAAATTTTAATATTTCAGTCTATTTTTAAATATTACTGCGAGAAGTATGCGCATCATATTTTTCACTCTGTCTCACCATTTAAAAAATGAAGACAACAATCCTAGAAGAACAATGAAGGTTTTTTTTCAGTAACATTCTCTGTATCATTCAGGGCTCATGAGGTCTAGATTTCTCACTACCATTGCTATCACACTCAAGCACACTCGGAAAGCAGAACACCAAAAAGACCCTCTTTTCTTTAATTATGCTTTTACGTCTACAGTCATTGAAATAGCATGCCTTAAGGCAAAGTAGGGAGAAACAGCAAACTCTTTCCTGGAAAGTTCATAAAGCAAACATGATCCATATATCTGAGTGTCTATTCCCCTTGTACCTTCAGGGAGAATGGAATATTATTGAAATGATTAAGTTCATTTTACTGTCTAGTGCCTTTGAATAGTATTGTTAAATTGAAAAAAAAAAGAGGATTGCTGCACTCCTGAAGCCAGTGTCTCTAATCCAGCGCTAGAGGCACATGGAACCTTATCCACATGCTGCAGAAGATTAATATATTCGGATTTATATTAGACATTTCAAGCTGGAGAGGGCAGTTTCACACTAACGCAATACCCTAGAGTAAATAGCTTTGTCAAAACAAGTTTTCCTGTGGTTTCTGACTTTTTTTTGTTGAGCTGCTACAAACACAGATATTGTCTTAGTTCCTCTTCGTTTTATTCAAACACACACCTGTATTGGTGCATATTCATAGAGATGTTTCATATCACATCATGCCTCTTCCAGACGGTTTTTATTAAAGGTCTTGGGGAAGATTTTCCTCTTACCCCCTTCCTTTCTTCTTCAGAACAGTTAATTAAAATACTTCCATGGAGATGCACAACATGGACCCACTAACTAGTGTCAGTCAATGTGTAAAAAATGAGCCAGTGTGTTGAGTAACTAGTTATTGCAACTTTTTTTTTTCATGGCACCCTGTGTTCTTATTGTGATTCAGCAGAACTGCTGAGGCATCAATTAGTGCGTGGCTTCTAAAAGCTTATATAATTCATGTTTAAAATGCCAGTTTCATCCCCAAAGCACAGCAGTCCCATAATCTACAAAATAAAATATGGGGCTCAGTTTCCATTTACCTAAATTTCTTCAATAATAAAAATGTGTCTGCTGAAGACATCTGTTACAACTCAGTAACATCTAATTTTAAAGGCAAATAACAGAGTTCAGCTACATAAGATTAGAGGTTATGGACTAGGCATTTTTGGCTGGCTCGGCATCCCTGTTGAAATGTTCTGCCAGCCAACTTAATACATGTGTTAAAAAATCCCAATGACTTGATGATTCCCTCCTCCTCCAAAGCCTTAAAATAAAGCAATTCTGTTGCCTCTTAATGCTTTGCTCCATTGCATTGTTGAGCCTATGGCAGTGTCTGTTTGATGGGACTGACAATAATATTATTCCTTTTCACTAAAAATACAGGCTAAATGAGGAGAAATCCAGACTTAATTATATGGTGGAAACATACGCACTGCTGGAGAAGAGGTGGAGTTGTAAAAATTACTGTATTTCAGGACAGCCCTGCTTGCACTCCTGGATTTCAGATATTGGACTTTGTCAACCCAAAGCTCGAGGCTCAGGTTTTTTTCAGATCAAATTCAGCCTTCTAGCACATATAAATCACACAACGGTACACAGAATTATTTTGGAGAGGAAGTATAACAATATCATGTTCATAACAGTCAAACTGTCTGTGACTTTTAACCAAAATTTGGCATTCCTTTTTGGCAAATTTAACCAAAATTTGGCATTCCAAAACCCTGTGAGAGAAATAATTATGATTCTCTTGGGCAGTTTACGTATTAGTGAAATAACCAGATCTGAAATGCTTGTGGAAGTCATGAGTAGAAGAAGGATACGTCCACTTTACATAGCCTCTAAAAGAACACCCAATCCAACAAATCAGTAAGTAGAACTGCTTGCGAGCACATATATGAATAAAGCTGCAGAGAGCCATTCACTAGAGGCTCAGATGCTACTGAATAAACCTCTTGTAAAGCCAACAGAATCTGGGGAGACTGTGCCATCATCATCAACTTGCCTCATTTAAAAGGTGAGCACCAGAAATATTGTAAGCTTGGGATGAAAAATTATCAGGTATCCCACAGACTTGCTGCTGATGTTGCAGAGGCTGAAATAGCCTTCTGGAGTTTTTGAAAGAGAGGAAAGCACAGGCCAGGTCATGGTTCAGGTTTTATTGCTCCCCTGTGCCCTGCTTCCCTTTGAGGCAAGTGCCCTTACTCTGTCCCCTTGCCCAGATCAGAAGCTTGATCTTTCTCCCTCCTTTCTAGGAGGGCTTACTACAAGACAGTTTCTGGAGACTATCCATGTACAGACAGTTCCTAAAAGTTAGAAGAATTATCAAATGGGCCACTTGCATGACTCAAATAAAGAAAATGCCATCCAGGAATGGGGGAGTGCCCTGGAATAACACCACAATAAGAATAAGACCATCTCCCCAGCTATCACCAGGTTTTCCTTAGGTACCACTCACAAGTAACATTTTAATACACCTTGGTCCTAGTTCCACACTACATTTTTTCTGGTATAGTCATTTGCAGCTCTACAAATAATTGAAAACTGACAGGAATGTCTATCTAGTTTTAGTAGTGCTTTTTTCAATAGAACTCCATGGAAAGAACTTTTACCACCTTGACCTCTTCCCCACACCTCCCTGTACTGGTTCTAACATTCACTCAATTGCCAGGTACACAAGGTGTTGATAACTGAGCAAAAAACCTCCTAATTTGCTTTTCTCATCCCCTCCCCCAAGTACTTCCTTCCCTTTATTTTAGGAACAGTTGCTGTAATTTCACCTGAGTGCCACACCATGCTCAAGAGCAACATCAGGAGCACAAGCCTCCACAGGGGAGAGCTGGCTGTGAGGGAAGGGAATGCCTCTTTTCACAGATGACAAGTAATTATATCAGCTGAAGCTATGTCACAAAAACACATCTCCAGAGAGGGAGGGGTGATCCTGCAGACCTAGTGGAACAGTCAGGAGGATAAGCGACACTTACCTTCTATTCAATCTTCCCGGTGCATGGCTAGGGAACAGAAGTAAAGGGGGGAAAAAATGAGTGGGAGAAGCTTTGGTAATCCCTCATTATTAGGTAGAACAGATGAAAACTGTTTACCAAATAGGGTAAACTATCCACATGGCACCCTAGAGTGGGGAAAGTTAAGAGGATGCTGAAAGCACAGCCACAGCTTATTCTCTGTTCTGCCCAGGGGTTAACCACCCATGCCCCTCTTATTTGGAACGTGTCATAAAGCAACCGGCTAGCTCTTTACAACTGGAGGATAGTTTTAGTTTGTTGTGGCTTCTTTGACTCAACAAATATTAAGCAATCCTATTGTTTCCATCTTCTCTCAGTGCTACACCATGTACAACTTTCACTCTGTTGTCTTTAATGAAGCTGTCTGTGTGCTGGACACACCTGCAGAGCTCTTTAGGAACAGAAGATTGGTCATCATCAAGCAAATGTTTTTTCACCTCTCATGACTCTATTTATGATATACTGATTAATCAATCACCAGAGAGATTAAAGGTCATCTTTATAAAATAAATGGCTTATGGCTGCAGCAAATCATGCCTTTGAGATTTATTGGAAAAGGCTGTAAATTGTCAGTCATGTTATTACACAAATAAATCAGATAGTTACTGCAAATTGATTAACTGATTCCAATTTTTTTAGGAACAAATTGTTGCTCCAACCTATTTTTCTCTCTTCTTGGACAAAATGATTGCTTTGTAGTCCAAGTGAATGATTGCCTGTGTGTCCAAGGCCACAGTTATTGCTTTAAGTTACTTCACACACATTAACGGTTTTTGAGTGTTGCTCACTACAATTTTCTTTCACATGAGCATGGCTCCTCATGTGAAAAGACTGAATGGTACAATGCCCATTTGAGATGCTGAAAATGTTATTTTAACTGCATAGTCAGCATTACATTTATATATATGGAATAACCCTACAATTAATATAGGTAGGCTTTTTTCAAGTTTCACAATAAGAATAGAGGACCAAGGATAATTTCCTACACTGAGAGAGAAACAATTAAGATGGTCTCATTATACCTGGTTTGCTGTAAACATATCAGTATTGCGGGGTGAAGAGGGGAAAGGGAATTAATGGAATCTTTCAATAACAGAAAATAAAACTGGCTGAAATTCAGGACATTCGTTGCTGAATTTACAATGAATTTTCTGGAGAAAATATTTATACTGAGGTACACGAAATTAGAAATTAAAAGCTGGCTAAACACATTTAACTCAGTTTATTCTCACTGCATTTGCACCATCTGCATGTCTCAACCCCCCCTGGATAACAGCTACTAGACACATTGGTTGAATTTATACTGTCAATTCATATTACTCTTTGTTTCATTCCAGCGCCTTGCTGCTGTGACCAGCCTCACTGCATGCCTGCAGGATCCCTTCTGGAGGAAAACAGACAAATTCCTCTCACCAGCTAAAACCCAGGCATGGCGGCATGGCAAGATCAGCCCAGGCACTGCTCAGGTTTGCGGTATAGATAACTGCACCAGGTTTTTCTGCTGCTGAAGAGACCTGTCCTATGGTTGTAACAGGTCTTGCATCTTTGTGCATCCTCTTGGCATGCACAGCCACAGGCACAACCTGAAGTGTCATGTTATCAGAACACAAATTCAAAAGCCTGTCATCTCTGGCACATCGCAAAGAAGTATTGATCATTAAAATACCTTAAAACAGCTAAAATATCTCAGGATCAGTGAATGATGGGTGAAGCCAGAGGGCTCCTGCCTCAAACTACCCCAGAACTGGAAGTGTGTAAGGAGAAGGAAGTTCATACCTCAGGAGCCAAGAGGAGGATGTACCAGCTCAGCTTGTTGCTGAGAATTGTAAAGCACTACCACTCAAAACCGGAAAACTAAAAGCATCCCACTTGAAGGTCCATCATGAAAATTAGTATGAATACGTGACAAGTATGGAGCAGGCAAATTTTGCGCGTACGATGGTCCAGATTGGCCTATAGGTGAGATACAGAAAACTGGGTAATAGGTGTGAGGGTGGGATCACCTCATGTGACATCTTCTGGGACTAGTCAAGTCTCCCCGGAAGATACCTAAAGGGAAGGACCTGAAAAAAAGTCACTTAATGCCATGTTCAAGCAGTTTGGTGGAAGAGTAAAGCCTCTATAAACTTGAATATAAAAAAAAAACCCAGTGCTCTTGCTCTGGATAAAATGTCAAGTGGAGGTGGTCCTGATGCAGGCCATGATGAGGAGTCTCCAGATACTCATTTGTAGACATCTCCTGTGGGGCTCAGGAATAAAGATCTGAATCAGTTCCAGAGAAAGTGCTGCCTTTCTGGGTGTCCCACACTGTGAGCCTGAGACCGGCAGTGGGGGCACTCACAAAACTGACTGGCCCAGCTGGCTTTTCTCACCTGACCATCCGTACAAGATTTCTGTAGTAGGCACACAGTTATGTTGCCACTTCCAAAGGGAGATTGATATCCCCCATCTTCAACAAATGGGACTTCAGCTTGAATCTAATGTATCACTTTGCTGGTCCTTCTGCATGTGATTGCAGTCATGAGGTTAGTGGATTGCTTGGATTGCTAATAATGAAATTCTATCCTGCCATCAGAAAAAGTTTTGATCCTTTAGGGCACATACAGATGTCAGTGTCACTGGAACACATTTCTGGAACTTCTGTGAGAATAAAAGGAGATGTGTTGCCACTTCCATGGTAAGCAGGAAGAAAGGAGCTATAATTCTTTAAAATGGTTATAGAATAGAAAAAGAGTTCAGCAACAAGATAAAGATCTTAAAGAAGGGAGAGGCCCTGGAACAAAGAAAAGGTTGTGTGGCTGATGGCAAATGTGAAGGAGGTTATGTCTTATAGATCTTAGCATACCATAAAGGAGCTATTCTGGACATTGCAAGAGCTCTCATTGGCTTGCAAATCTTTAGCAGCTTGTGGAAGCCCAGCTTGCACAAGCAGGATGACTTTGTGCTGTTGTGAGGCCATCATTGTGCTGCACCCCTGTGCCTTCCACGAGGGGTGGAGCACATTTGATGCATATCAGGAAGAGGACTTTTGACTTAGTTTGCCGTGTAAGAATTTAAGTTAGCACACACCGGACTAACTCTGTGAATCAAACTATTGCCTAGGAAGGTAGGATGATGCACAATTGGCTTTGAGACATTTCTAGCACTTTTACAAAGAAAATGCTAACACGATCCCGGCCGCTTCTATTACACACACATAATGACTAGCAGAACTGTTTATGCTATCATGAAGCAGCAGCTCTGGCAATGTGGACAGCAGATCTGATTAGCAAGTCTGATTCATCCTGGTCCCTCATTAAAGTCTTACCGCTTTGCATATACAGTAGCACAATTGCTCCTAAAACATCCACTTTGCCAACATGAATGCAGCTGAAAAGAAGATATTGTTTGGTCTCCTGCATGTTGGAGTTCCTAGTCTCCCAATACTGGAATGGCCCCAGCAGCTATGGGGTGCCGGTCAGAAAACAGACAAGCTTGAGGATAAATGTTTTATGGCAAAGATTTAACTGGCATCTGGCATTCTGCAGAACTGAAATGTCACATTTTTCCTTCAGAGCCTCCATGAAGCACAGTTCAGGCAAACCAGAGACTCTGGGCCAGATAGCTAAAAGGTCTGATTGCCTCTTGCCCTCAGAGGGAAAGTTACCAGGTGCTCCGTGTCACCAACTGCTCAGGCTCAGTCATTCATCATTTTAGGAATGTTGTTTTCCAGGAGGTACAACAGGGGATTTGGTGCTAGTTTTTATGTAAACATATTGATCAAATAAGTTGTTTATTATAGAGCATCTCATAACTGCCAAGGTGACTAAAAACACTACATGCTCATTAACATACTTTTAAAATAAAGGTGATAGGATTGACAAGAATCCACTAATCTCTTTAGGAGTTCATCTCACAAATACTGACCATATACAGGCAAGTCAAAATTTGGTAGTATTAAAAAGTTGATAATATCTAGTAATTCCATTTAGAAATTTTTTATGCACTTTCTTCATGCATACTGACTCACATGCATCTGATATGCCAGATACTTATCTGTTGCAAATCAGTCTTATCCCATCAACTCAAAAAATATTTCATTAGTTGGAGCTAGCCTGATGCTTTTGTGATAGGCTCCTTCCTGCAGATGCCTGCAACACCAGACGGTCAGTGTAAGGTTACTGAATTCTATGGAGCAAGGCTGATTACCACCAGCTGAAAGCCTAGTCTTTCCTCTAAGCATGGGCAGTTATTTTGGGTATTTTTCTTAAAGGTATCCTGAATACCTTTAAAAAGTTTGACAAAAGTTTTGTGCTTTTTACAATGGGTTCTAAAACATTAAAAAATCTCTATAAATGTTTTAAGGATTTAACAAAGCCAAAAAAAAAAAAATCTCTGCAGGTTCATCCACTCCTATTCTGAAGTTCCCTGTGGGCACACTGCTTCATAGAAACCCTTTTCCCAAAGTAACAGAATAACCATTTAATAGCAAAAAGCTGCATTGTTATTCTTAACTCAGACCAATATTTGCTTTAGTTACATCATAATGAAGCCCTTTCTACAGAAATCAGCTGGAGAAAAATAATCCCTATGAAATTGTAACAAACAGGATATGCCACCTAGCTCATTGGTTTTAAAATATCACTGGGTTTTTTTTTCTCATAAATGTAGCAAGATACCTGTAATATACTTTCAAGTAGCACCAAGCAGAACTGTTGAACTTTGCTTTTCAAATGTCTTCTTTTCTTTTTACTGTTTTGCCCTGAGGTCTCTGCACTTTGGTGAGTATATGAAAGTCCTCAGCATCCCCACTATTTTCTTTCACTTTCTTCTGTTACTAGCCATCTTCTGGGTTACCACTAAAAAAACCATGCTGTTGTAAGCCAGCTTTACGTGCTTCACGGTCTCTTGACATTCTGTGATGAAAAGACCCAAGGAAACACTGCTAATGAACTCCCTTTAAGGTGCCCAAATAGAAAAACATCTTTCAAATTACCAGTAATAGAAGAAATATAATACTTAAAAATGCTTAAAGAAACACTTCATTAACTTATTGCCGTGAATATTTAAAGTATAAGTAATAAGCAAAACTGTATTAGCCTACCTTTCTTATATTGCTCTTAGAACACAACATCTAGTATACCTGTAAATCTCACTGATAGGTCTCACCAGAAAAGGGCATACCTGGATGCATATATCAGAATTTAGAAATTCAAATGCCATCTTGTACAGTTGTGATGCTGTGATTTGATCATCTGAGTGAGAGAATTATATGTCCTACTAACATACTCCAGTTTGAAAACTAAAAGCACAGAAATAAATCTTGTGGCTATTGAAGTCAATAGACGAATTTTCATTACTTTCAAAAAGGATAGGATCTGGCACATTGCAAAAACACTGTAGAGAAACACATAATAAACCCATGTTAAAAAACCTCCTTTTCATTTGGCTTCAGACCACTGTATAATGACCCAAAATATTTGCATTCCTTTGTCAAGCAATTCTATGTCCCATTATTTTAAAATAAGGTCCAGCATATCTTTACTATATCCCACTACTCCCTGAAAGACTTTGTCAGTTTAAAGAAAAATACAAAGTGTTCTAATACTGCTTTAAACTGTTAAAAAAGATATAATAGCCTTGCTTAGGTTCTCTTCTTGGTGGTATTGCCACCACTGAGTTATTATGCAAATTATTGCAATCTGGTTAGCTCCTTCCGTCTCTTTTCTTAACAAAAGGGGTCTGCAAGTGCTAATCAAACTGTTGTAATTTACATATTAATGAGTTTTCATAATGGCATTTGCTTCATATGCCATATGAATGATATGGAGACTTTTCACTCCTCTATTGAGCAACCACTACATTTTGATTTCCTGAAGTAGATGATGTACATTTACAAACAAACTATAAGTGCATCACAGTATACCTCTCTATATAGATCAATATTTCTGTATGTCTTCATGATCAGAATTATACACTCCAGTGTTTGAAGTTTAAACATAGCATCACTTATGCCTGTGGACTGTCATTATTTACTCACATTCCCTTGAACACTTTTGTTGCAATCATTCTGCAAAATGCTAAAGGCACATTTTTCTGCTGAGACTGCTGAGCACAAATAAGTAGTTCATCATTTCTGTGGCTTAAAAAAAAAAAAGAAAAAATGGGAGAAGAAAGTGGAAAGAGATAAAGTTTTAAAAATACCACAACCCACTCATAGAAAAGTTGAAAGGTAAAATATTGCCCTAAAAATTGCCCAGGATACATGATTCTATGTCACATCAGAAAATGCTGGATAAGGAAGCACAATGAGTTTCAATTTTCCATTCTATTTTCTATTTTGCTGTTATTTTAAAATCTGGCAACCTCATAAATTGTTCTCAGTATTAGATCTTTGAAGTTTTCTAACTAAAGGTCTGGGATCACATCTATCTGTGAGTGGACTGCATTGTTTTTTACTTTGAGTTGAATAGCCAATTGTGAACAAAATTATGTCCTATAAACTGAATATATAAATTGTTAGGAAATCCCAAACAATACATGGTATTCCAAGTGAAAAATTGTCATCCATATTCAAATTGAATCTCCAATTGTTGTTTTTTTTTAATAACTTCCAGTCATGGGAACTTAGTCAGTTATTTTCAGTTAGACTGAATTTTTCTTTACCAAATTTGTGTTCCTCGCTAAATAGATCATGTAGAATCTCTCAAAACAATCAATTTTATTTAAACATTCTTCTTTATTCCTATTTGAATCTTCACTATTTAACTGTTTTCTTCATGACTGGACTCCAAACTTGAGCATTACAGAAAAATGTATTCTCAGTGATAGAAAATCTATACTCCTCATCAGTTTCCCAGGCTTCTTCTCTGAACAATCCTATTGGCCTTTTGCAGCCATAATTTATTCTGGGAGCTCATTTTCAATAGGATAACCACTACGCCTCAGTTTCCTGAATTTGTAACTCTGATATTTTTGTTATGATGTTGTTGACATGTCAAGATAGAAGACTCTGTCATGATGATATCTAATATGAATTGGTACTATATCTGAGAACACTGACTCAGGAGCTTAAAAACAATTTCTCCAAATTTTCAGAATCAAACTAATGAGAAATTATATTTTGTACAGAACTTCACTCCAGCTCTCCACTTACTCAATCCACAGTTTGCCCTTTAGGGTCTAAGCCAAAGCCAAAAGAGCCAACATTATCCAGGCTCTAAAGTAAGATTGGATTTGCACGGTGTATGATTTTTATCATTCAGAAAGAGACCTAGTAACGGTTTGCATCTGAAGCTTCATGACAAATACTTCAAAAGTAGATTGACAACATGTAGGAGGTATAGAATGATATTAAGAAAAGGATAATTTACACTGAAATTGAGGAAAACACTTGAGAATAAGATTGAATCAGCTACAGAGAATATTCCCAGGGGTGTTGATAAGTGTTTCATTGCTTTCAGTATTTAGAACTAGTGCTAAGGAATAAATATATTTTCTTCTTTTAGTTCAAAGCATTTGAAACTGAAGTCATGTTCTTTCTTATTATTTTTCTTCTTTTTTGAAACTGACATGTGATCAATATTTTTTAATTTACTGAAATAGCTAGTGTTTGAAAAATGATACATTTCAATAACTGTTGCAATTATATTTTCACTAAGCAGATCAGAATTAATCCAGAAAGGTCACAAAACAGTCAGTCAAATGTAATAGTAAGAATTTAATTCTATATTTGAAAAGCGTATTTTTTCAACCAGAAAACCCAGCCCATATGAAAATCTAGAACACCTATATTTAGAATAAGGTTAAGCAATGCTTTGGAGATCATGCCTGCTTTTTACACCTCCTGTCCAGTTCTCAATATTTTATTGCCTGAAAAGAGAGGCAGGGATGATGTACAATGCCAGCCATCATGCCAGTGTCTTGTATTACTGTGCAGGGGAAAGATATAAAGTATTTTGTGTACCTCTACTCCTTGCCAAGGCATCTTATGACCCAACAAGAGACAGACAACCCTTCTAGCTATACGAACTTCTTACCAAAAGCATCATATTGTTGGACGCCATTTAACACATCCCACATACTTCAGAGACCAAAGAGATGATCTCTGAAAGGGATTAACTGAAGAACAGCAATTGAAGAATCTGAACTTCATAAACTGTATTCAACTCAAGAATTGCAAGCTGGCCATCCTGATCTAACTCAGTGTCAGCATACAAAGCAGGAACTAAAATAACCAGTATAATTCAGCACACATATTGCATACAATATCTGGTAACAGATAAGGAAGCAAACACTGAAAATACTGCTTTGCAATTAGCTTTTTCTTCATAAAACCTGTGGGAGGTTCCTTCCAACCTTGTATAATTTCTGTAAGGAGTTCTGGCAAGATTTTAATGCAACTTCATTTTATGGTGTCCTGGTTCCAGCCAGGATAGGGTTATCTTCCCCAAGCAGGCAGCACAGGTGAGTCAAGCTGGTCAGGGTTGTTTCCACACCACCTGACATAGCGCCCCCATAAATGGGGCTGGTTGGGGAGGGGCAGGTTAGTGAGGCTCTGGGACAGTCTGAGTGTGGTTGGGTGTTAGGTTGGGCATTTTGTTAGTTACTGCTCTGCGTTATCACCTCATCAGGTCCATAAAGTGCTCTGTGTCATCACTGTGTGTGTGTATACGTATTCTTCCACAGCCTCTGTTGTTCCCTCATCACAGTACCTTGTCAGTAACAACCCTTATCCCAATGCGTGGGGCTCTGTCTGTTCCCACCCCCCCAACCCCTAGGAGAGGGCAGGGTGCTCAGATACTGCCTGGGGATGAACCACAACATATGGTCAGCTTATTTATCTTTAAATTAGATACAGAAAATTACTTTTGTCAAAGGCTAAAGATCCCATTTTATTAAGGACAACATTCCCTGTAAGAAGAGTTCTAGTGATGTAGTGGCAGGCGAAGAAAAGTGGTGGGTGACTTTGCAATTTTGAACCAGAGAGTGCATCTCTCTCTCTCAAAACAAAGCACTCCTTGGAAGCTGGAATACAGTGTTTAATAATACAATGTTAGAAGAGTCAGATAACTTTTTTGTCAATGCTTTCCTGTTTGTCTGGGTTTTTTCCCCAAGCAATTCTCAGGGACATATGAGGATCTACATCCTTCCATAGTGGTATTGGTACGCATTTTAAAAGCAAAGATTTATTGTTCTCTGTAAGTTGATATCCATTGCCAGGAACCCTCCTGTTCACATTCAATTAATAGCAAAGGTAAAAGCACATAGCTCTTCCAAGGATGAGAAGGGTGTTGGATAAACTGATATATTTTCATAAAACTTAGCTAACCTTTTATTTTTTTGTTCTGGGATTCACCCACCTTTTGAGCAAATCAAGTCTTTTTCCCATCAGTGATTTACTGTTAAATTGGGAAGGGGGGGCGGGATCCTTCAATTTTTATGCATTTGGTGGCTTTTGCAAATACAACCCAAACGGAACAACCATTTGCACAAATACTATGAAACAAAGAATTAACGTTCTAAAGCAGATTTCGCTAATATTCTGTGATGGCAGTGGAAGTATCATATCTGAAAGGCTCGGATTTGAAGTATTTCAATAACCTTTAGCAGTTGTTCTTTATTCCAGAAGGTATAGCACATATTCCAAATCCAGGAAAACAAATAACAGACTCACCTTCTGTTGTGAATGACAGGAAAACTTAAAACACAGCAGCACATAGATACCTGGGAAAACAAAGTATAAAGAGTGTTTTGTGGAGACTTCTCAATCAAACCTTTCTAAAGAGAACAAATTCACTGATCCATACCAACTCTGCTACTTCTCATCCTAGATCAAATGGCCCAACAGAATTCTTTGTACAGATACTTAAAAAGACATTGCAGACAAAATTATTTCGAAGCCAGCAAAACTGCCTTGCAGATTTTCTATTTTCGTACAGATCTGCACTACATTCTGCATCTCAGAAAACTCCAGCAGAGCCCCTTCTATGAGATCAGTTATCTATCAGATTTGATCTGCTTAGAACAGGTTTAACAAAGAAGTTGTAGCAGAGCAGTAAAAGGTTTAAAAGCATTCCCTGGAAAAAATACTCTACATGGAATCCATATGAAATTACAGGGGAGGAAGGAAATGGGAGAGGAGCATATTTCTAGGAAGGTGTTGCATCTGTGACATGCCTGGCTGGGGTACAGGAGGGAACAATATAGATTCACACTGGCCAGTTGTTACCCAAGAAAAGATTGGATAATATAAGCACCGCATTTATCTAAGCATTGCAAAGATTAAAAAAATATATGGTAGGCAGGTGATAGAATCATCAGGGAAGAGGCAGACCAGTGGGTTGTGGTGACGAACCTGGATGTGCAGTGCCGAGAGGAACCTGGCTGGTGAAAGCAAATACTCTTTTTAGGAACTAATGAACCTCTCCGAGCTACAGAATTTCAGGATACTATGGTATATGTGGAAAGAGCTACAAGGGAAGATAACATAAAGCTGGACCACCCAAGTTGACAATTTTCTTGTGTGGAAACATCTAAATCTGGAATAGGAATTTAAAAGTTCCCAATAAATATATTGCTTTTTTCTATTAACTCCGCTTCTTACCTCATAAAGATCTACGTCCTAGGTTCCTCTCTGCTTTTACTTGTAATGAAAGACAGTGACAAGCTTCAATGAAATTAAGTTTGGACTCCGGCCAGAAACTTTTTCTGTGCTGTAATTTCATTTCATTTAAGAGAAAGGTGCTGCCAGTTACAGCATTCCAACTCTGTCCAGGAACATGAGAAGGAAAACATGTCATTGCCGCACAATTAGAAACAAGTGACAGATGTCATTGTTCTAGAAAGACTAGGATACTATATAGACTTGGGATGTGCTGTAATGGTAGTCTATTAATACACTCTCCTTCTAAATGAGCAGAAGTTGTCATGTTTTCATATTTTAAAAATTAGCTTGTCTAATTTAAAAACAATGGAGGAATATGGAGCAAAATGTCTGTGAGGGAAAATGTGGTGTTTGGAATTTATAGTAAGGATTTGAAAAAGAACATTTACCTGGAATCCTGAATGAACAGGTTCACTTTAAAGCATTTGCCAATCCACTAGTTTTAGACGGGAGGTACAGACCTCTGACTTGGCTCTACATTTCAAATATGTGAACAAACACAGACATATTTTAGGTCCATATGTCTGGAGACCAGTTACTGTCCAAAACAATCACTGTCTTTTTTTTCTAACACTTACTTCCCAAGGAAGGCAAAAAACCTATTTGAAGTCATCTCACACCAGATGTTTGCAGAAATTTCTTGCTTTTCTATGGTATCTGTGTTGGAAACAATTGCCAAGGTCCCCAGACTGTCAGAGGGAAGTTAAAATTTAACCTTGGCAGAAGGCCAGGTGATTGACATTTCCATTGCCAGAGTTTGTCCAAGTCATTTCAAGAGCCAGCTAGATTTCATTTTGCCTTATCTGTGGGTTATCATTCTTACAAGAATCATCTCATTCTGGCAGAATCTTGATTTAAGGCTTAAAAGTCAGCTGGGTTCAAACTGATTTTGCAAGGTCACAAACACTGCAGGTTTGTTCCATAATATGGAATTAGAAGATTGAGTGCCAGTCCTTTCAAGGTCCTAGAAACAGTTAGATGTGCCTCACGGTCTCATTCTCAATTAGGGCAATTTTTAAGGCTGTCAACAGCTCACAATTTTATCTCATGGTTCTCACCTCAATATTTTTTCCAGGTGCACAATGCTGACAAAAGTTTGCTTCCTTTCCATTTGCAAGCTACTTGGAGAGCCTTCTTTTGTGTTATATTTAGATAAGTACACATTCCAAATTTTCACACAATCAAATAAAGTTTCCCTTTCCAATGAAACATCTGCTGCTTTAATTGTCTCTCTCAACCATGGGGACACATAAGGTGAAATGCTCACTTGAATCTCTCTGGCATATGAAGGATCAGAGGTGCAAAATTGTTACCATATTTGATTTAATTTCCAATTATTTCATTAATTTACAAAAAATAGTTATTGTCAAATGTATTGCTGCTTTTTACACTAAGCCATTCCTTGGGGAAACAAATTAAGCACTGAACTGTTGGTAAATAATTGCAAGGCATAGCTTAAATGCGTTAACTATGAAAACACTGTGAGTTAACTTGTAGATTTTACCATTCAATAGCCACTTGGGCTAGTCATTTGTTTTTTTAATTTCACTGAAAGAGGGTATCTCATACAAAATCCTGGGCAGGAAGTCATCATACATGTGTGAACTGACTCCTAGAGGCACAAGTCCCACTGTGAGTGCTGTTCAGAACTGATACAGGCTGACAGCGTATGAGCAAGAAATGTGATGTGGGGTCCTGGCGTGCACTTCTTGTACGTTGGTCTAGGTCAGATCAATTGTATGGAGCAGGCACTGCACAGCTAATCAGTCCTGGATATGTGAAACACTATTAATATGTCATATGTTATATATGTTACATATGATATAAACATCTCCTGTGTTAGAAATCTGAGAATTCTGGGATGAACACTTAATAGATTTTTAAAATTTTTAATTTCTAGTATCAGATATCAAATTTTAGTGGGATGTCTCATGCCACTATGCAGCTCTGTATATATGAGGTAAGTGATGTAAGGTAATGCCATTAATGGGGGGAACCAATCCTATCAAACCTTAACTGTTAAGGTAGCAGCTGCCAGCTATTTCTAAACATCTTAGTTTATTTTTGCCATCATTAATATTTGCTGCTAGATGTCTACTCCTCTAGTTGCCTCACTAAGTAATTGCTGTGTACAAGATGCTCCTTAAGACCAAAGGAAAAGAAACTGCAAGCAAATGTTTTAGTAACATTGTTACAGAACCTTGAAGGAACAAGGCAAATCTATATAATCCAAATAACCAGAAGGATACCTTTTAACCAAAGTAGACAACAAGCTACATAAAGTTTTAATTTAATAATGAGTGTGAAACAGCACAATAATTGCTACCACTTACTATTTGCATTGCAGTAATATCGACAGAAAGTTACAAATCCTTCCCCACAGAGTTTTGGTCCCAGTCCAGCCATGCACTTAAGTAAATATACAACTTCAACTAAACCTACTGAATTGAAAATGTGATTCACGTGCTTCAAGTTAAACGATGCGTTTGATCACTTTTCTGGGTCAGAGGCTTAAAAACTATGAATCTTTTTTGGAAAACCAGGTTAGCCATGTTCAGCTATCTAATGAAGACTAAGCAAGGAAGCTTCATTTATATTTTTCCTTCAGTCTTTTTAATAAGAGTTATTTCCATCTTGCTAAAAAAAATTGCTTCCTCCTAAAAAAGTGCCCCATGAATGTACATGTCAGGGACTTCTGCTGGATCATAAATATAACTATCCACAACATAGCCACCCAGGGATAGTCCTGTTATTTATTATATACTATGAAGAACATGTTCTTCCCATCACTTTGAATTATCCTTGATGTCGTGCTCTTTAGCTTCATCGGGGCACTACTCTTTGTTTGAAAAGGTCACTGAAACCAAATACAGTGAACTAGCTGAAATCTGGCCAGTAGCTTGTACAGCAAACATAAGCATTTCAGTTCCAGTTTCTCTATGGAGACGCCTCTATAACCTGCTTGTCTTTTCCAGTGCTGTTGCATGCAGTCAGCAATTCAAGGACCATTAAAAAATAAACCTGCTCCTTTGCCACTTGTGTCTTCAATTTCCTATAGCTGATATTATTTGTTTGTCACCCACTTATAGAATCATGGAATCATTATGGTTAGAAAAGACCTCTGAGATCATCAAGTTAAACTGTCAATGCAGCACCACTGTGCCCATGAAACCATGCCCTGAAAGTGCCATGTCTACATGTGTTTTGAACACCTCCAGGGATGGTGATTTCACCACTTCCCTGGGCAGCCTGTTCCAATGCCTAACCACTCTTTCTGTAAAGAAATTTTTCCTAATATCCAATCTAAACCTCCCCTGCCACAGCTTGAAGCCATTGCTGCTCTTCCTGTCACTAGTTACTTGGGACAAGAGACCAACACTCATCTTACTACCACCTCCTTTCAGGTAATTGTAGAGAGTGATACAGTTGACCTTCTGTGTCCTCTTCTCCAGACTAAACAACCCCAGTTTCCTCAGTCACTCCTCATAAAACCTGAAGACGCTGATAGGTGGAGTTCAGGCTAGAGACACTGTGTGGGAATACAGCTGACTGAGTACCATAGGCATTTTCACATCTCTCAGAGATATTCTGCACTTGCTTTTTGATTAGGTTCGAAAATCCTTTTTGTTCAGCCTGTGTCAGTCAATAATTCATACTCATGACTAAAGTACAACTACCTAAGGATTTTAGAAAGAGGCTTGACTGACATTAGATATAATTTGACAGGGTGAGGTGCAGTGCCTAACCAGGTCACGAAGCCTTTGTGAGGTAGCTATTTATCATCATTAAAAGATTTTTGTATCCTCAGTGAGCCATATACTATAGAAAGTAGGAGTCAAGGTATGCACACAGCTGGAGAAAGCTCAGGATATAAAACTGGCAAAGCAAGTGGAGTGATCATCTCCATGGGTAAGCTACTGTCCAGTGAAGTCCACAGCAGCAAAAGCAGGTTCCAACACTAACGGATCACTCTTGCAAGTGAAACCGCGGGCTGACTTGTCGCCCTGTATTTCCTGAATCACACTGGTATTTTGTTTCTGTTCCTGAAACATGTTGATTCCTCAGTCACAAACCCCAGTGCTACATGCAAAAGAGCCACAATTTAAAAGAAAGTGACCGTAATACCAGGTAGAATGAATACCAGGTAGAATGAATACCAGGTAGAGTAAGATATTTATATGAATAACAAATAACTTCGTAATAGTCTATAAGTTTGATTTTCCAGACGCTATAGTGAATAATTACAGATTAATCTGCCTTCTAACTGGAACCATCACTTAGCTCCAAGATGTCTATTACATTAGTAGCAGTCCTTGAGCAAGAAGACTCTATACCTGTTAAACACCTATATATTCAGTACTTACAACCTTGTGAGAGTGCTGGTGAAGGCAAAAGTTTTCTGAAATCTCTGTACCATTCTGCAGAGAAACCCCTTCCTCATGTCCAGTGTAAACCATATCATTAGGCTTTTAGTAAATTTACTGAAGAGAAGGAAAGAACTGGAAAAGATAAATACATCATAAAACTGATTACAAGCAAAATCTGCCTCAAATCTGAATTATTATTACATATTGGTTTGGACACTTCCATTTGGCTGGTTTAATCCAGAACTGTGCTCCTTCAGTAGTAACCTTTTGTAATACCCTATTTTCTAGAAATTATTTGAGGAGTTTGAAAACCATGAAATCATCACACAAATAGCACTACCTTGACAAAAAATAATTGACCTGCGAGGTTCAGTCCTTCTCTGAAAAGTTATGTGTAGTTTGTAAAAGACAGAAGAAATGTGTTTAAGCAGCATCTGACACAAGAAGACAAGCTGTGGCCGGCTTGGAGGACCCCAATGGAAGAGCAGCTGACCTCACCCCTCTTCCACATCCAGAAGAGAAGGGGTAAGCACAAACCATACATCTAAAAGCATCACCTCATAAAATGGTGGGAACAGACTCAGTCTTCAAAGGAAAAGGATATCTTTAACTTCTTCACCAAGATGAGTCCTCCATGAAATTCATCACTGCCAAGTGTGAAAATGGCATTAATAATAAAATTATGTTAATTCTTTCTATACCAAATGCTTACAATACCACAAAATAAAAACTAATAAAAACTAATAAAAACTGGGGGGGGGGGGGGGGTGGGCCTAGGGAATGGCAATTGAATTAAGCAGTAACAGGCTCTCTTAAATTTATGTTATTTGTCTGAATAAATGAAGTACCACAGCACGCTCCATTAATGACCCTACACATTTTTACTAATTTTTTTTATAATTGATGTCACAGGCATATCTTGGAATAATGACATTATATTTGCAAGTTTCTAGTGCTCTCATCAAGGAACTTGGAAAGTAATTTCCCAAAGACATCACCTGTTTCTGTCTTCATTTTCTTGAACTCTCACAGTTATAAAACATTTGCATTCTTTCCTCAAGATACTAGGAATATTCCTTTACAATCAGGTCTACATCATGAAGACCTTGGCCCTGAATCATTTAAGAGCATAACCTTGTTCTCAACTTCAAGTAGATGAGTAGTCTTTTAGAAACTTCTGGAAACATACATAATTTTAATACCAGACTTCCCTTGGACTTTACAAATCAGCCAGTAGCAGAAGAAAAAAGAAAGGATGGAAGGATAGATGGAAGGAAAGAAGAATGGAAAGCCTGCTTGAAGCCTAGGGTTACAGGTTGGGGTCTGTATGGTATGAATGTGCATGTGGTCTGCCCCCTGGTGAGAGTACCAGGTCTCCTCAGATATCCCAAACTATTTGAAAGTTCCTGGTTCCTGCAGTAACCCTAAATACCCTACTGCAAACTATGTCAGTCTGGTGGAAACCTTCACCACGACTGGCGTCACTGTGGCTGTGAAAGGTATCTGCCAGCATGGAAAGGTTTGTAAAACTGGGTAATTAATTTTCTTACTGTTTTGTTGCTTTGCTGAGCTATTCTGTTACCTCTTCCTGCCTTTAATCAGAATTTGGCAATCCAATAATGGGATCAGAGAGACAGGGAACTGTACATCAAAAAGACCTCGAATTTTACCATTACACCAGCCTTAACTCATCTCTGCCTCTGCTTCCCCATCTGTAAAATGGATCTAAGATTACTCCTTTGCATCTCTTCCAAGGTAGTGCAGAGCTCTGAATTCTAAATGTAATGTTGAGTGTTGATACTTAGCTTAATTAAAAAGTGTAATCCTTGCCCTGAGCTGCTTGCTATATCCCATCCCTTCTTGAAACCTCTTCTTTTGTTAGACTTTTTCTGGTGTTCCCAGTCTTCCTTTTAAGTAGAAAACTTTCTCATTTTATTTTTCATTTACTGTAAATACTCCAGTAGAATACTTTGTCAGTTAAAATACTCTTTACAATTCAACATTCAGTACTGCTAATTATGTTCTTGACTTGCTTATGCTTATTTTTAGAGATTTCCCAATCCACTCCTCACTACTTTTTGTATATATTTTTAAAGAACCCTTCTGTTTATAATTATTTTTACATTGCCACTTAAACAAACTTGCATCTGTTGCCTTTTTTCCCTTTAGACTGAACCAGGATGGATTTTAATTGTATCACCAACTGTTTCTAAAACACTTCCTAGAGTCTCCACTAGATTCCCTCTGCATAATAAAATCTTGACCAACAAAATACTAACCAAAAGCTGCTAGGGCATTTTTCTGTTTTCTCAGAGTCAACTTTCCTGCCATCTAGAAGGCTCACTTTGCTTCCCCCAGTCCCCAAGAATATTTTGAACTAATGATATTGTAATGTCATGGGTGTTTCTTTGCTTCGGTCCTATTAATCATACTTGGTGTATTTTCTAGGACTTGATCCAAAACAGGCTCTAACCATCTGAATGCTTCAGTAAGCTGTGGAAGAAAGCAATCCTGAAATACCTCTCAAAATGTGTTCCTCCTCTTCATTTTTGTATTGAGTGGCATCCAAATCAACATCTGAGTAATTAAAACTCTGCCAGGATCAAATATCCTGCCTTGTTATAGGATTCTCCAGTGTATAAAAACATTTGCTGAGTCTGTGTTATTTTATTTTAACTACCCCAGAGAGGTAAACTCTCTCTACAGCATCCTAGAATCAACTTACAATTTTATGACTGTAATTTCTATACAGATTTCTATGTCAGACATAATACTTCATTTCACAAATCAATGTCCTACCTTACCTATTGCTTTAATTTACTTAACCCTATGGCATATTCTATATTCTTCATATATTTTTTATAAAATTATTTTTCAAAGTATCCTACTTATAAAATTGTATGTAAAATATACAAGCAGAAGATAAGTGGACAGAAAAAAATTCACAAGATGCACAACAGAAACATCCACACAACAGAAATTCATTTGAATAACTGCTTTAGAATTAAATTTGATAGCCATGCTACAGTCTGTCTAACTTCTCTAGTCATGTTACAGCATTTGAAGTCACAAGATCATGATTTTCTCTTGCTGTCAGTACAGAAGCTGTTGCTAGAGATGGATTTTTTTTTCCTTTTCAAGTGGAAAACAGATCTTGATAGATCAGACAGACAGAGAAACAGAGATCAGAAAGCAGCTTGGTTAGATTCTAGATCCCAGAGTCATTGAAAAATGGGGGTGTAGATCTCAGGGTGGTAGCATTCACTAGTGAGGGAGCTGGGATATGGAGAGAGGAATACAAACAATAAGAAAAATATCCTTTTCATTGAGATAAGGGGTTACTGAGAACCATCTCAGGCAGTGGAAGGGTGTAAAGACAGCTGGAATCGCAGGGAGGTTACCTGGAGAGGTAGGATGAAAAGCCTGCACAAAATCAAGGGTCTTTGTGCAGGGTTCAACTCAGAATGAGATGTTTCAGTGGCTAATTAAAAAGTTAGAATTATGTAACACATGATCCTATCATGAGCCTATCAATGATTCTTCTCTGAATTAAAGCTTTTTTTTTTATTACTTCACCTACCATCCATAAGAGAAAATTATTTTATGCTCCTTTTCATTTTTGCAGATGCAATTTTACACATGAATTTCTAAACCATTTTCAGTTGCATATTTCCCATGTGATATTTCAGAAATCACAAGGAACTGCAGCAGGTTCATCCTTCTAATTTTTCTCAACTCACTAATCAACCTTCTCATTATCTTCACTAGCATTTGGCCTCTGCTGAATAATCATTTTCAGATTAGCTTTACGTTTCTTACTTAAATGGTTATCCAAACACAAATCAGTTAGCTCTATTCTAGCAGAACTTCCACAGGGTCCACCTTGACTTGTAACACCCTCTTTTTCTTCCCTTGCTGCAATCATGCCCTTGCTCCCCCACTGTTACTAAAAATGGTTACAAAACCTTTAGCCACTTGGACAGTGAAGGAGATTTTTTATATCTTTTTTCTAACTAGAATCTTCTTAGAATCCAATGATAGCAATGCATTTGGAAATGAAAGCTTCAGAAGGATTCTGAATTTCAGGGAACTATCAGATCATTCACATTAAGGTCCAGGTGTCCCAAAATGATGGCACCACTTTAGGTTTTAAAGCTTTAAATTTCCCACTGGAGAAAGAATAGAGTAGCAACACACTTGGGGAATTAATTGCACCATTGGAAACCTAATACTTGGAAAATCCCACACAGGGCAGGACGAGTACCTAGGTTGTCACTGTGCTCCTTGGCATTGGCTCGAATTAGAGTACAGAGAACCTAGGGAAAGATTTAACATTGTGGCCCTTGAAGAACTACCTTGTGCCTAAAGCATATTCCTCTGAGCTCAGTGTCCACCTATGCAAGGCACAACTGAGATTCGTAGACGCCAGCTCCAATGCAAACAGAGCAGGTCCAGAAACATGTTCACTTGCTTCTTTGAGCCAAAACTTCATAATGACAGAATAAAAGCCAGCTTAGTGTTTAAACATTGAATTTGGCTCTTGTGATGCCACGCAAGTGCACAGAAGAGTCCAGAGAGGAGTACCAGAGGCTACCTGGATAGGGACCCTTTTTTTTTCCTTTCTGTTCCAGAGCTTGATCAGTCACAGTCTACCACTGTTCCTCCATTACACTTTTTCATTTATTTTTGGTTTTACAAAGCAGAACGCTTATAGCAGTCTCAAATATAGTGATAAAAGACTGCTAAATGTCTCAAATATAAACATCTTCCATGGAGCTTGGTCACTTCTTCCATAAAAAAAAAAGAAAAAAAAAATCTGACTGAAGAAATAAACCAAACCAAAACAAAAGCTGAACTCTACCTTTAATTTACACTAGTTAAATCGAAATGCTAGGTGTAAGGGAGAATCATCAGGACTCTTTAACATCAGTTTTTGTTCACATGATGATTATGGCGCAGACATGACCATGGAGCTCTCAGTCCACAGTTGCCCTGAAAACAACATTAACATCTACATTGTTCTTTCACTTATGCTGGCAAATTATCCACTTCAAATAGATGAATGCTTATAATACCAAAGTGTTACTGTCCTTGAAGGTCTCAGTTTCCTAGTGATTTTAATTCAATATACAAATTGGGATTAACAATATGGAGATGGTTCTTTGGTTTTATATTAATTGAAATAGCTGTATGTTTATTTTGATGTTAATATTCAGGCTATCTGATTATATATTTTATATATATATATATATGTATATGAAACAAACATGTATTACTTGTTTCATGTACAAGTTTTTTTCTTAAAAACATAATTCTATTTCTTGTCATTTTCTGGGAGTTCTATATATTTTTTTGTAAAATAATATTGTAGTTCTCCCTTATTTATCACACAGGAATTTTTTTTAATTAAGTGAAAAAAGTGAAAAAATGGAGATGGAAAAATCAGGGAAGAAATATAAAAGAAAAAGAAAGAACAATCTCTGATGGATTTTCTTTTTTTTTTTCCTAAATAAATTCCTTGGAATATTTAATACTGATAACGGCTTTTGCCTTGATTGTTGTAACTGAACAGGAAAAAAAAAAATCCTCTTTTTAACCTTTTGACAGGGTTCTTTCTGCAAAGTATAGACAGCAGGAAAAATATGTCACATATTGTCCCTCCTCTAATTGTTACAGTTGTATTGTAGCAAAGGATGGAAGCTGAGTGTCTTACCTTTGATGAAAGAAAAAGAAGGAGTGAAAGAGGAAAAAGACATTTGGATTACCTTCAGGTTATACAATATTATTTGAAAGCCTTGTTATTTCAGCAAAGCTTATCTTAGTTAATTCTCAATTTTCCCAGAACAGGACAACAGTCCGGTGAGGTGGCACAGATACAGGAGGTCCCTACTCATTTTCAGCACTCTGAGTGATAAGGCTTAGCAAAAGTCTTTCTGAGATGATTAATGGCAGATTTGACTCTGGGAGGTAATTATAGGTTTTGACAAGAAGTTAGAGACTTTGGGGATGAAAGTGACTGTGAAGGTTTCACTGAGGAAACCAACCCCTGACAGGCACAACATGCTCATTACAGAAATTCTGAAAAAGCTCAGAGATCTATAAAATAAGCTAGATACAGAAGAACATATTTTTATTAACCCCACTGCTGCTGACAGCAGATGCATCCTCCTTGTTGTTTGGGGACTGAAGTGATTTGTAACCTCAGTAAGTGTAGCCTTTTTAAGAAGCAGAGGTTCATTTCCTTGTGAATTCTCTCCCATCCTCCCTCCTTCACCCTTCTGAGGGTTAGGCGGTGGAAAGTGGAAGAAGGAAATATTGGATAAATAGTGTCATGGAAAATAAAGTATGCCTGATCAGAAAGTTCTTCCCATAATTCAACTAGTCATATTTGCTGCTATCATTTATTTTTATTGTTTGGGTTTCAGCAGTGCTATGAGTAAAGAAAATATCAAAGTGGTGTATGCACTTCTGATCCTCAGAATACTTATTTTCAGTATTCGGAAAAGTAAGAGGTGATGTATGTGAGAACTGAAGCAAAGCCTAATTAAAAGGGCTTTCTCCAAGGAAAAGGTCCTTAAAGACAGCAGGGCTTCTGGTAGGAGTTCTCAGTGTCAGCAAGTGCTTTAGGCTCTTCAAAGCAGCATCTTTCAGCTGCATCAAACTACTGTTTGGATTGACCATCATGTTGCTACAACTCAAAAATATACTGACCAAGCTTTTACTGCAGAACCTCTGACTTCCCAGATCTGTTGGCGATGGAGGGGGAAACTGTCTGCATCACTCAGCAGAGAGCAGAGCCCTAACACCATTTCTGAAATGAACTTTTCCCCAAAGAAATATCCTTTTTTCTTCCAGTGAATAAGAGCACTGAAATAGATTCCAGCTCTAGGAAAGGGCCATGAGACTTATTGTCAAATCTAAATATATTTACGATTCATACACTCCTTTGTACATCTTATCACTATCAGCTACAGACCTCATTTCAATAGTACCTCTGGCTCCTTTGTGCCTTTTTGTCAATACAAAGCAGCTGTAAACCTGCCTGCTCTGCCAAATTAAGTTGTTTTGTATTTCTGGAGTGGCACAAAGGAAACCCATCCCTCCTTATTTTGGTTTAATAAAAAAGGGATATATGGGACACACAGGAATCACAAAAGTAGAAATGGAACAAGAGTGACAAACCAGATTCTTGAGCTACAATAAAACAGTGGCAATCCAAGGGAGAGATGGAAAATTGGGCTGGCTGGGAATTTCTCTCTGAGATTCCTCAAAAGCTCTTCTGTCAGAAACTAAAATGTCATTATTAGGTAGCCTGTCACCAACATTTCTAAAAATATATCTTCTCAAAACATTTGTGGTAATCTGTGAAGAGGGGCATATGCCCAAGTTCATTTTTATGACACCATTTCTGTGACCTCATATTAATTGTGAACAAATGCCTCAGTCCAGGAGGGGCTAGACAAGATGGACTAGGAACCATCAGATAGCAAAAGGATACCTCCCTGACCAGGGAGTCAGCATGGGGCCATTTGACTTCCCCTCAAAGCCTTGCTCTGAGGTTTTGAGTAAAAATCAAATCAGAAGTTTGGCCTGGACTTCAGTCCAGGAATAAATCTAACCTGCAATGCTTAATGAAAATATTAATAAGCAGAAGTGAAGTGAGGAGCAGAGCTGATCTGAGCAAGGCAATAGGAATTTTGTTTCTCCAAGCAGAATTGAGTCCTTATTCCAATACATAGTCACACTTTCCACTGCATAAAAAAACACTGTGATGTAGATTACGTGACTATATTTAGGCACCTAACGTAAGACAGGATTCATTAAACATAAATTCAACGTAGAAATATCCCCTGAGCTAGCCACCTTACTGTGCTGCTTTAGAATTAAATTGATCATAGTTTAGAAATCATAAACACATAGAATGGTCTGGGTTGGAAGAGACCTCAAAGATCACCTGGTTCCAACCCCCTACCACAGGTAGGGACACTCTCCACTAGATTGGGTTGCCCAGAGCCCCATCCAACCTGGCCTTGAACATTGCCAGGGAGGGGGAAGCCACAGCCTCTCTGGGCAGCCTGTGCCAGGGTCTCATCGCCCTCACAGGGAAGAATTTCTTCCTAATGTCTAATTTAAATCTATGCTCTTTCAGTTTAAAGCCTTTACTCCTCATCCTATCACTACAAACCCTTGTAAAATGTCCCTCTCCAGCTCTCAAATGCTATTTCATTCATTGTCTCTACATGTCGGTTAGGTAAAACCTGTCTTTGACCTCCTGCTTTTTCACTGTGATCAGCAATGAGAGCAAGCAAGACAATCCAGAGACCAATCCAGAGCATTTGTTGTTCAAATTGTTCTTGTGTGATTCCTGCCTCTCTCTCTGTACTGATTGAAAAGGGAGCCAAAAAAAGAGTTCCTGGTGGTTATCAGGAACTAACCACTTTGAGAGTGAGTCTCACCTCTAAGTCTCATATAAGATCTTCAGTTACATGTCTGGAATTAGCTGGAAGGCATCTGGGCCTGTAAATTTCTATCCAACAGGGATTTGCAGACTATGCTTTCACACAAAAATACTGACATAGTGGTATGTCTTTATAAAAAACACAAGAGGAGGAAGAGCAGATGGAGTACTGTAGCACATGAAGTTTTTTGTGACTCACCTATAACATTTGGTTTCACTTTCAGTCCGCAGTGAAAGAAGCAGCTACTGGAAGATCATGGTCTCAAGACCAGGCAGATGAACATTAGGAAAAAGGCAGATTGCACCACAGAGTAAATAAATAATGCGAAGCATGAAGCTGCAATGGTGAACTTGGTTATAATCCTGTAAGGAAAGATGTTTGAAATTTTAGAGGAAGTTATTTCATAACATACCTGCAGTACCTTCTTCCAGTTGACCAATATGTTCTGTGAACACAGCCTCGAAGCTATATGTGTGAGAATTGGGAGAAACTGACCTTTACGTCTGTACGTAAAATGCTCACCTAAGAATTGCTTGTGTTATTATGCCTCCAGAGCACAAAGTACCGTGGGATTCACAAGGCCAATTGCAGATAATCAAGGATCAGATAAAAAGCATCCCATTTATTTCAGCAGAATTAGAGTACACAGCTCCATTTTCAAATAATCACTGTCAAGGCATAAAATAAAAACTCAAAAAGACATCTGTCAAATAAAATTTTAATAACATATGAATCAGAACAAGTTGTGGCCCATTGTTTGAATATTCCAATAGTAGAAAAGGAGGTTAAATTCAGATAAATTATTCATTGAGAATAGTTGTTCATCTCTAGTATGTCTCTCTATAATTTAAACAAAAACAAAGGTATGCCACAGAATAAAATGAGATTTTTTTTTTAATATGCCCTTGAATATAGATGCTTCAATTCCCTATCTCAGTCCAAAATAATTATTAAACACATGGATAAAAACACTAATGCATAAAAAATATATTCAATTGGCAGATGACAAATACATTATTTATTGCTTCAAGTTATTGATGAGCTTTCATACCACCTCGTCATTCTGTTTTGCTCTGTCACTCATGAGCTATAAGATCATCAGTAACTCATAATAAATAATGTATCCATAGCCAGTCCTTTGGGTAGCTGCCCTAATTTATCTAGGTATATGCACATGGATATGCACTTTCTCACCAAAACAAATGATAAGCATATTAAACAATACTGATTCAAGCTTACAGGCAGAGAATGGAGAAAAAAAAACCACCAAAAAACAAGGGATTGAGGACATTACAACTTGTTTGACTATATATATTTTTCATGCTAAGAATGCATTGCTAGAATAATATGGAGATATGGGAGGTTATAATGTTTCTAGTCAAACAATATTTACTATAATTCAAAATCATAATGAAAACATATTTCAACAGATTAAATACAAGCAAAGAGAACATAATTAATACAGAGATTGGTGCAACTATTCAGTCAATGAGCAGTACACTTTTAAGTTTATGGAAAATATTTGTAAAGGTATAAATGGAAAGTAAATTCAATTTTTACGATAGCCTTATAAAAAGAAATATTACACACATTTTTGGACTTAATAGATGTTATTAGGAAGAACAGATTGATTCTGATACAGTAACATCATTTTTTAATAAGTAAAGCCCTAATATCTTTTCACCCTATAACACAAATATTCCTGGATATTTGTAGTGTAATGCTGATGCAGTGATCACTACCCTTGTTTTGACCCAGATAATAGTTATATACAATACAGTTATTAACTCTTTTTTCAACGAATGAAGTAAGAATTCAGTTGGTTCATGGGAACAGTGCAATGGTATTCAAAATGGTTAACCTGAACCTGAGTTACAATCTGCATTATCAAAAAGCAGCTCGAAGAGACCTTTTCTACATGCTTTGTCTTTGGGGAGAAAATTATTGCTTGGGCCTCTCTGCTGTGTGCTGGATTGCATGGTTTTTCTTTTATTCTAGCCACCTTGTTTTATAATTTGCTATGAACAATCAGCAGTTTTAAAGGACCAAGAATAAAATATGGATATATTAGCTGCATAAATTAGATGAATTGATAAAATACATAAGCAGGAGGAACATGAACAATTGGTGAGGTTTTTAAACATTTTTTTTAAAAAGCTAATATGATTGTTCAACAACGCAAACCAAGTATTTCCATAGGGAGATGCAATATTAAGTCTATTGTATAAAATCTTGATGACAAATGATGTAGAATACTATAGGGATACTTTGAGTAGTTCCAGTCATGTACAGTCAAGGAAGAGAGCTTCAAACTGGAACAGAAAGAAAGAAGGGTGTCTAGGCTAATATGAGGAATAAAAGGGCTTTTGTTCATTTTAGGGGAAAAAATCAGCTTATGTAAGTAGATTGTATATTTTGCAAATTGTGTGTGTGTGTGTGTGTGTGTGTGTGTGTGTGTTAGGGGAAGAGAGGAATAAACATTTAAAAGAAAAACTATTATCACTAACAGACAAAAAACAAAGAGGAGGAAAACATGAAAACATGGCGAGGAATAACCTTGAAGAGAAAAAAAGATTTCCAGAGTGAAGTTTTGAAGTTTTTAAGCATATTTCTAGTAGGCATCACAAGGAGACCAACTGCAAAGGGAATTCAGTAAATCTATGAATGTCATTAGATAACACAAGGCAGGCTGCAGCTGCACTTGATGACCCCAGAAACCTTTCCTACAATCTTGTAGACTACAATGTGATTTTTTCCTGAATAAAGGCTGCACAATTACTTACAGAACCACAAGGTCTCAGCTCTTGTTATTATTTCTCACTTAAAAGAAATAATTAAAAGAACTGCCTAATAGAATCAAGCGAAACAAAGCAACACCCTCCCCCACCCCTGAATCTCTCAGCTCTCTGCTACTTTCTCCTGCTCAGCACTGGAGACACATAGTGTCTTATCGTAATGAGGCACAAAGAGCTACACTACCCACCTAGTCTTTTCCTGCAGCACCTTTATCCACAGCTGAGAGCTGACGGCTGCTCACCAAGAAGTAATAAATAGGTGTAGCTTTTACATGTTAAAAGAGGTGCTTATGGAAACAAGTGATTCACACAGACTGAAATCAATAGGTATAGTAGCTGAATACACAGAAATAAATGAAGAGCTGGCATGCCAAAATTCCTCAGTGCTTCCCACTGACTTCAAAGACTTATGTTAGGAAGAGGTCCAAATTAATTTTGTACATGTTCTTGAAGTTTTTCATCATTCAAGGCAGAGATAGGCTGAGGCCCCAGGGCTGCGGTGAGCTCCATGGCAGAGTGTGAGCGCAGCCGCCCTGATGCTGGGGAGAATCCAAGCACCTTGACCCAGTCATACATAGTGAAGGCCTTTGCTTGACTGTCAGATAAAGCTCAGAGTCTGCCATATGCTGAAAATCAGAAACCAAACCACTTCAGCAGAGTATGGCAAAGTGGTCCCCACATATGGGCTCATTTCACACACAGTGCATAAAACTACCAATTACAGCAGAAAGCCAGATAAGTGTCTGGACTTCGGGGGTTTTTTTACTTTTTCTTCCTAGGGAAAAAAAGAAACAGTTCAATTCTCCCCAGAATCTCATTCTTCTCCTTTTTAAAATCTGACATCTGCTGTCATATCCCAAATTTTACACTAGAAAGCAGCAGCCTGGAATTTCTCAAATGTGTAAATTTTTCATATTGCACTGAGACTGCAACAGCCTTACCTAACCAACTGGATCTATCTGTCACCTGCCAAGCAGCACTTGCAATTTGTTTACAGTCAACTGCAAGGAGATATATAAACTCCCCCAGATGAGGAAGATGTTGAATTTACACAGACAAGTGACAAACGAGCTCAGAATGAGAATGCATACAGGAATAGCCTGCAGTATGCCATTATATCATGACATAAATATATGACAACTACTCTAACCAATGCCCATGGCAAATGTTTCCATGCTTTACCACCACTGGAGTAATTTCTCTGTGTTGTAGTTTTTCCTTCTTTTCTTTTTTTTCCTGAATGAGTGATTAGTTATATAGCAATAATGAATAAAAAGGGACCTACTAGAGTGAGCAGATCATACTGTACCGAATGGGTTTTGGGACAAGAGTCTGGTTAATACAGTTAATGCATGTCACTTCTTGTGGATCGGTGTCCAGATACTAGATACCAGTAACACACTCCAGCAGAAATATACACATATATATGTGCTATGGTTAAGTTATAATTTTACTATGTCTATCATTACATATAGTCTCTGATTATAATAAACAGAATAACCTACAGTATACATCTGTACAGTAATACAAGCCAAAGCTGGCACTGTGGATGAACAGCAGTTTTTCCTAAAAGGAATGGATTCTGCATCAGTGCTAACGCAGAAGCTTCCTTCTGTCAAGCAGCATTTCCAGCTCTTTCAAAGCCTGGAAATCATGCCTCTGTAGAGAAAAACAAAACAGAAATCCTCTGGGCACAAAGTTAAATCCTCCCTAATCCCTCAAAATGAAGTTTACATTGCAGGAGGTGTTGCATAGATCTTGGGCTAATCCTCTGGAAGTGAAGGACTACCTTTGAAAACAAGGAAAAAGTGGCATCAACCTTGGTAAATTCCCCAGTCTACAGATTGCTACTGGAGATAAGACTGATCCTTACTTCAACCTCGTACACATTTAGGAAGCAGAGGAAGCAGCCTTTCTGTTTTAGAAGCGTAGGCTTCTGTAGCCAACTAAATATCCTCTCTAAACACACCCAGTCCAGGAGTTTCCAAAATGTAAGTCCTACCTTTTCAGCTTGAAAGCACATTCCTGTCGTTGACTATTCATACCCCTGCACCACTTTGTTAGGAAATTAAAATTTAGTTGAAGATGTTTGAAAAAGCAACAGAAGTGAGTTCTAGTACAAATAAACCAAATTCCTCTGCCAGAGAAAATTGAAGCAGGAGTCACTGCCCAAATGCAGGCCAGCCAGTGGAGGCTGAAATATAACCAAAGAGTTATGACAGAATATGTGTGTGTGTGTTTGTGTGTGTGTGTGTGTGTGTGTGTGCATGAGCTGGGTTAGATACTGCTAGAAAATAGCAAACTGTTACTGAGGATAATAAGGATAAGGAGTTGGACTTGATCATCTTTATGGCTCCCTTCCAACTCCAGATAGTCTATGAGTCTATAAAGATTTGATTCCTAAAAAGTTCAGAAAACTGACACTTTGTCCCTTTTTTTTGTTCTTTCTTTTGAAGGTGGCTGGGAAGGAGACATGGAACATTTGGACCAAGATCTTACTGTGGTTATCCAGAAGACTGGGACTTTATATTAAGCTTTGATGTTTATTGTCTTGACTGTAGTTCAAGACACACACTATAAAGGGTGCAGTATTTTCAAATCCTGAGACTCTTATGGACTAGACATTCAAAGAATCCAACAGAGTCATCACTTCTGACACAGAAAAGAGAGAAGATGAACAGGAGTTGCTTAAAGTTAGTCAAAAAATAGGAATGGCGCTAAGGAGAAAGAAGTGTCATTACACCCATATGCAATCTAGTACATGAAGCAATTTTTAGCTTCAAGAATAATACAATTTACATTTAGCCTTGCACAGCCCAGAAATGAGCTGTCCCTCTTGCCCGGCAAAACAAGGTTCATTTAGGCAACTAACCATTGTGCTATTTTAGATACCCTAGGGTACTGCCTCCATCCTTGCCTCCAGCTGCCACTGATCTTCCCCAAACCCTACACCCTCTGAAGGTGTCTGAGGTACATAAGGACTTCTATCTAAAATGTTCTACATATTTATCTCTAGGCAGCTGAATCTCATCCATTATGCTTTTACTGTTTTTATGCTGAGGGTGTAAAGAATATTATAGTCCATGTTTCTTGACAGTCCTGAGATATGTTCCGTGTAAAAGGAATGGTTGCTCCATCTTAACAACCCCTCTGTGTAAAAAGCAGCATAAAGAGGTCATATCAAAGCTGAAAATTGGGCCAAAGAGAGTATATTTTCCTCTGGATGCACAGTTATAATTACTATTATGTTTAGGGAATTGGGCTTGATCACTGAATGGAAAACACTTTGCAATTAAGAGGGTTGAAAGCATAACTAGATTTGAATAATTGATGTTAATTTCCATTTGCAGAGAAGACTATCACAATGCTGAATTCAAATGTCATGCAATCTTCTGGTCCATTCCCCCATTTCTTGTTGCCATAAATTGCAAAGTAATGCTAACTGGAGGGCCTTGTACTGAATTGCTATACGGATCACATCCCATTATACATCTGAAATCAGGAAGAATCCACACTTCCATCACTCATGCTTATGAAGCAAGTTATTTCCTTATTTGGCTATACAATTAACTTAAATGAAACTGAATGTAATGCCTTGAAAACAATACTAAATTAAATGGTAATGCAGTAATCCATCAATTACAATGGGGCAACTAATGGCTTGAAATAGCTTTGTACAAGAGTTTCTAGTTGGATTAATAATATAATTAATGCTATGTACTCACCATTAAAGTAGGAAATAAAATATTGTTTTAGTTAATCTCTCTTTGCCATTGATGGGACAATGCAATGCAACTAAAATGAATATTCATAACATGGTTCCCAAGTATGCAAGAATCTATAAAAAAATCCAACAACCAGAATTTGCCAAATGTTAAAACAGTTATCACTGGAATAATTGTAAGTATCAGAAATGGTGAACACATTTTAAATAACCTTTTTCTTTTGTCCAAAATGAAGTAACAGTCACATTAACTGTCTACATGTTAGAGAGAGTAGAAGGTTTGAGTGACTCTGTGAGCTAGCTGTCCCAGTATTTAGCTGGCACTCTTCTTTCAGAAACACTACCAGAAACACAGAAAACGGAAAAGATATATGTAGATTATCTGGCCAGCTGTAGCAGGAAGGAACAGAACAGAATCTATATTTGGAGAAATGAAGGGAAGCTCACCCCTATGCTTTGATCATCATACAGACGATCAGTTACTTCAGATTTTCATACTTCCTACTGACATCTAACAAAGCTTGAGAACTGCAGGTATCTACAGCCACGTGAATGCATTTAGTGTCCTTTGCATGACACACATGCAAAGGGATGCACAGTAGATTTCACCCTTTCTAGTCTCCTTCATTAGACACGGGATCTGAATAACACCATCACCCTCATGGTTTACTGAATTTAAAAAGCAATCTGGTCTGCTGCTGACAGTTGTAAAACAGACACTGGCTCCATGCTACAGACCAGAGGACTCAATATTTACTCAGCAGATCCCAAAGATGTGATTTAACCACCACCACCATTGACCAAGAATGGGGTTGGAGCCCAAGGAAGCTCAAGAGGACAGAGGGAGGGTGGGTGCCCACTCCTATCCAGATCCCACAGAAGGGACATGCCCACAGGCCTCCAGGGAGGGATGGGAGGCTTTTTTCCCCTTATCTTTGCTCTCTTGACTTTTGCGCTGCCACACAAAACTGGTGCCTGATGGCCAAAGTGGAGGGCGCAGGGTTGCCCTCCAAGTGCTGCCAAGGGGCCACTGGGTGGGGAGACAAACCCAGAGGAAGAACAGCCAAGCCCACCCCATGTGCCATGGCTAAAACCATCCTGCTCAAGCAATTTAGAGACAGCAAAGGTCCTAATGTTCACAGGGGAAAGCCACACTGAAGCGTATGATGTGCATGAGCACACCGGGACTTTAAAGCCTTGCAGCCCACTCATTTGAATAGCCTTAGATCCAAGGGCTCTGTGAATAAGCCTGTACTTCAACAGCTGTTTAACATGTCCTAAGGACCTAAACCACAACTATAAAGAGGAATCCAAAGCTCTGATTTCATGTTTTGTATGGAAAATTTATCCTAAGAAACTGCTTAGCTTATGACATGATGCTAAAGACACGAAGATTTATGTATAAATAGAGGTAGGAACAGACATACATGCAGACATAATGCAGTTCGTTTTGGTATGTTTACAGTGGCCTTTGAAGCAGATGTAAAAAAAAAAATCCCCATTCCAATAGGGCTAGCTCAGAGGCTCCCCAGGAGAAATGGCTTGCTCCTACATCTCTTTGGACTGATGAACTGGAAAGCAAAGATAACACTACTGGCTCCTCCTTCTTTCACCGTTCTCTCTCTCAGGTTTTTGTCTTGCCCAGTAACTGAACAGGCAGTTGTGTCAGCTGCAGAAAAGCAAGGAAATAGCAGCTCTGCTTTGCTTCCTAATGCCTTCTCCAGACTCCGACACAACACCCCATGGGCAAGGTATATTCAAATAGACTGTTAACACATGCTACAGGGGTCACTTCCAGAGTAAAAAGCTATCTTGTATTATTTACAAGAAGTATTAGATAACATTTTGGCCACCAAGACACAAAGAAGCATCCTGAGATCATTAAAGCTTTAAAGTGCATGTAAAGCAGAAGGGTGTCTTTTTAAGAGGTTATCAAAGGATCCCTCATGTATATCAAGTTGACTCTGACGGAAGCAAAAAGAAATATGCCTCTTATTAATGGGAACTGCAGAGTAAGTAGAAAGGCACTGAATCCTACTGTCTCTGAAAACCATGGAATGCACCATTCAGTAACACTGAGATTTTAACTTGCGATTTAAGGTAGTCTATACATTTCAGATAAGCATAGAACATTAGACATCATGCCTAAGAATTTGTAAAGGTTTAACACATCCACACAGAAAGATTGTATTGTTTACTATCTAGGAGGGGGAGGTTGTTAAGGAAAATCGGCTTATCTTACTGTATTTATTTTATGCTCATAAGGGAAATGGAAGAAAACAACACGGATATCAGAAAACCCACGGGGTGAGTTGGAAAAAAGGTTAAAATAATGATATGGGAAAGAGTCTCCACTGACCTTGTGCATTCTGTCCTTTAAATGTAAACGCCGCCTTGAAAACCAACAGTACTTTGCATTTTATTAGTGTCTGTGGAAGAACAATAAAAACACAGAAAGTGTAAAAGTCAGGCTTCTGCAAGATAGCTTTAATAGGCTAAAATTAGGAGCATATCCTACCCAATTAAGGATGTCTTTTGTGTTGCAGTCATGCTTAACTATTTTCAAATATTGAAGGATATTATGGATATTTGTGTCTATACTTCTATGTCTCCCAAGAAGAGGAAAAACTGCACAAAAAGCCTGGATTTGGGGGGGAAGGAACACAAGAAAGTGAGTGTATTGAAAGCAAAGGTGGGTGGTAAGTGGAGTGAAAAAAAAAAGGGATCAAGAGGGAGAGAAAAAGTAATTTTGAAGTCAGTTGGATTTGAAGTAGGGGGAGTGAACTGATTGGAGGGTTTTTTTAATTATCTACAACTGTCTTAGATGTCTTAACATCTGGAAAAGACTTGAACTATTAAGGGAGTGAATAACTAGCAAAGAAAGCCTTGTTAAATTATGAATCTACATTTTTAATGCCCCTTAGCAAGAAAATACCAGTTAAAAGAGAAATCTGCTCCAGTGTAGAACAGTGTCCCGCTCAGAAAGCACAGCTCATCCACACTGGATGGGACATGTGGATAGTGGCATCAGGGATGTGAAGCTGGGAACAATCCTGTGTGATCGCTTTGTCCTGTAATTTACTGACTGTTGTCATGGCACATGGTAGTGTGCAAACACTGCCCTAGGGTGTTTGTCCTCTAAATCAGACACAGATACTAGAAGTCAGACACAAAATACCAGGGGAGCTTGCAAAGTCTTCATGGGTCTGACCACGATTTTGTATAAGAGCAGGGTGGCACAATCTGGCATGTGCAGAATAATGCCAGACCATAAATTTTGGCAAACTTGCTGACATACCTTTAAAATCATCATCATAAATATTCCCAGAGCCATCAGGATCCTGAGGCCTGACAGTTGCATTGTCCAATGCACCCAAAGTCTTAGCCAAGATAGTAACACATGAAAATGAACTCCTGGGTAATGAATAAAGGACTGAAAGCCCCAGTGACTCACATGAGAGAAATTCACACAAAATAACCGCCGTGTGTAAAACATTTCCAGACACAAGCTTGAGAGCTAAATTTTGTGAATACACTGAATATCAAAAAATTTCTATGTAGTTGTTAGCTTCATAACTTTCTTAGCTTCATGTTCACCTACACTCCTACTGATCAAGTTCTGGATGAAGTATCATTTTATTTTCCTACACCTTATCCTCCTTCTCCAGCAGTTACACTTCCAACAGATCTCATGCTTGTTGTTACATGATCTGAGATTCAACTACTCAAACTCAGCTTGTATTTGAAGGCTGGTTTTTATTTTGAATATGAAAGGTGTGCAAAACCATTTGTCTCCTCTGTTAACTGTATTAGACATTGTAGTAAAAGATATTATCTCTTTCTGACTAAAAACTTGTTAAACAGAAAACTAAGTGCCTGGTGAATTTCTAGGGAAATTTGTCATGGTTTTCCATATATAGCTCCATGAGAAGCAAAGTAAATAGTTTCAAATATTTTTACTATGTAAATATTTTCAGTTACTGTATTGAGACAACACTTTAGGCTGTATTTAGCACCTGAAGGAATCTCAACTCCAGTACCATTAAAGCTCACTCTGATCAACTCAGCTTTTTAATCAAATCACATCTTTTTCTGGTAAACAGTGGTCACCCTTCTTATTCAAGTCTATAGTGAACCCCCCCACACGATTCACATCTAGCCATTATGCGCGACAATGCAATTCACCGAAATAAAATGTTTGTATTTGCTTTAATAATTACTGCAAACTGGAGTCTTTGAATCCTCATTCACATTTTCTCTATTTTGCTGAGCAATTAGTTTCACTGGGATGAATGGGATACTTGAAATCTAATGCATGCCTCAGTGAGGGTAAGTATAGAGGGATCGGGAGTAACAATGGATAAAGTAAACACATTCTTTTGTTGTCATCCACCCTGTTCTTAAAAGCCCTATTTAAAATAGCTATCAGACAAAGGTGGTGATGAAAAGACACAAAATGAGGCCATGAATAACATCATAATTCAGATTAAAAATTCTAACCCAAAATGGCCTTCGGAATTAATAGGCTATTCAAAGAAAAAGAATACCCTCAATAAAAACAACTATTTATGTGAAGTCCTCCCTTTACACCTTTAATTTAGGCAGACCTTTTCCTCCTGAACTGCTGTTTTTCATGTATTTATATGCTTCAGTCCACATGCAGGACAAAAATAGAAGATTGTATATTACTGACATATATGAAATGAGCAAGAAATATCACTGCCATTGCAGGACACCAAAACTCAGCTATTACAACTGCGTGATGCAATTTGATTAGTCACATAACAATACCCTGACATTCACTGGCTTCTTTATTTTGGAATTCTCCAACAGCAGTGAGCGCATGTTGTACATGAAGACAGCAGTTTCAAATATCTTTAAACGATAAAGTCAGCATTTTTCATTGTGTGTAGAAGTCATTTGAATCCTTTTTTTCCCCCTTTGTAATACAAAGTAATTATAAAGCTTGTAAAATGATGCCGTAATACTTTGGAAGATTGGGTGATCCATGCTTTGTTGCAGTGCAGTAAAGACTCAGGCTCTGTGGTGACATTTTCCCTAAAAAATCTTTCTGCATTTCCTATCAACCATGGCTGACACATCTTACTCCAGAAAGTCCTGAAAACTGGCTACAAAAATATCTTCTTTAATGATTTGTTATGTTTTATCCCCCGAGTCTTATTCTTTATCTTACTGAAAAATATTTCAATCCATAAATGTCTGTACAGCCTTGCTGCTAACAGGATTTTGTTCAAGTTACACTGGTTCTTACCTCAGGTATGAGTGATATAATTTCTGCTAACAGCTATGACTGTCACACTGTACTCGCATTTCCTCAAAAGTTTCTAGTTAATGCAGACACAGGAGACTGAGTATGAAAATCAATTACATATAAATGAGACTTACTAAGCATTAAAAAAACTAACTGTTGTGTTTTACATTTTTCCCCACCATGTTGTGCTCTGTTAAAAGCACATCAGTACCAGAATACCTGAAAAAAAACATTTCACAGCTGGGAAAATGTAAAGAAAGATGAACAAGAAATCTGACTGAATCTGGAACATAACCTCGATTTTGTCCAATGGAAAAACCCAACTTGACAAAGAAAGAAGTAGTTCTGACTGAATCAGCCAGGAACAGTTGATATAAAGTGTTCAGAAATCAAATAAATCATTATAAAAAATGCTACAAGAGACATCTCATAGAAGAAATCTCATATGCTGTGCAAAGCTCGAGTCTGAAAGACATTGCACACACTGATGCAAAATGAATCTGCCAAGGCAATATCCCACCCTTAGCAAGAAGAAAGTGCTGTGTGAATTTTTTTCAACAGAGCAAGCATCTGTTAAATGTACCAAGGGAAGAGTTCATGACCATTAAGGCAGAGTATGCATGACATTCCTGATCAGAAATGAGAAAAGATAACACATGAAAGAATAATCTCAGAGGAGAAAGAATAGGTCTGTGGGTTAAGAACATGGCAGTCCTTAGTACACTAGAATTTGCAAGGTGCCATAAAGCCATTGGAGAAGTCATTGAAAAAGCTTAGATAACATCTCAACAAATTATTAAAGGAATGTGAAGCACTGAAGTGAAGCACTAAAGGAATGACAAGTACTAAAGTTGATGGACAAATTCTCCTTGTTCTTGAAATTCAAGAAACAGGGGGCAAAGAGAAGGATCAAGAGATTCAGCACCCTCCATGACCATTAAAATATATATTTTTTAAATAAAATAGAATATGTGTGTATATATTTTTTTTGTATATATACATATATAAAAACTTGTTCACACCATACAATTGTAAATAGCCAAGGGCAGATAACTCATACTGATTTTTCTCCTGATACCTCAAGTGCCAGGAAGGTCCTAGGTAGCACAAAGGATGAGCCCATGCAGAATGCAATGAATTCTCCTGAAGAGGGTAAGTTGGATGATTGTGAGACACTGGCAGTAAAGAAAACTAAAAGAAAATCTGAAGTTTATTAAAGGTGGAATAAAAGAGGACAATAAAAAGAATGCTCCAGAGTTCTTTATTAATCTTATATATGCAAAATATATTTTACAACAAAACCTGAACCTTTTGTTAGAAAAAAAATAGTTGCTAGCCATTGACCTTTGTATATTGGTTGTAGGAAAGTGTGTTTGTGTCATAGGCTATCTAGAGTCATTTCCTTCAGATAGCCTCACTAGATATAACTTCAGTCCAACAGTTATTTTTGCTACCCACTATGCCTGTAATGGTGGGTATGACTATGCAGTTTTCAGCAAATTACATGTTTTGACATAATCCACTGAAAATCTAAATAGGAAACATGGAAAAACACTCTAAAGCCAGACCTTTCTCCATACTTAGCAGTGCTAGATTACAGTTTCGGACGAGTGAAATATAGGTTGCAAGCTGATAACATCTGGTTTGGCAGAAATCAGAAAATAAGAATGTTTGCACTTATGTGAGGGGCACTGGAGGCTTCCAGATGCATAAGACAAAACTCTCACTGTGATTTGGACATGAGGAAACTTCCACTAATTCCCAAAAAAGATAGTGCATTGTCCAAAAGCCACAGAGAGTAGCAGCACCTGGGAATTAGTGCCAGAGGTTCTCAGTTTGCTGCTCCAGTCTCTCAAGCACTGTTGGAAAAAGCAAATATCCCTTCCCACTGTGGAAGATAGTGAGGAACAACAGAGGCAATGCTTCTGCCATGCTGTCAGACACAACATACTGATGCTGCTTAGCCCTGGGGCTTGGAGACACCAGGAAAATAGCACTGCTGGAGTCCATGGAGAAACACGTATGTCTGTGAACACACATGGAACTTCGGAGGCTACAAGAATGTTATTGGTTTATAGAAACGAACACATCTGTGATATCTCACCATCCTCTGTGCTTTTGCTTGTTAGTATCAATGTGTTTGGCTGCAAAAGGCAGGTGTGGGAAGTTGCGTATACAGAGAGTCACTGTAGGAGAGCTGAGCTCTTGGATCTGTGGTGTTGTTTGGAAAATTAGATTACACAGCAGTGAGCAGATAGACTCTGCATAAAGAAAAAACTACCCATCCCTGTGATTTGGAGGGACTATTCGCCAGATGTACCATTTGCAAATTGGGGGGAAGCTCCAGAGACAGCTTAGCTCATCACATCCCTTCTTGAGGGACCAATTCCGCTCTTTCTCTTCTCCTTCCCCAGAGACCCATCCAGGTTTTTCTGGGGTTTTCTAGCCGCTCCCCTTAGCCCCTTAAGAAAGACTTGTGGGGAGTCTGAAGAAAACACAGGGTTAACTCCCCTGACAAGGTAAAGAGCTGGAGCCCAGGGCCAGGATTACTAGGGGGAATAAGAAAGGTGGGAATGGGACCCCCACCCCCTTTCAGCAGCAACGAGCTATTAATTTGCCTCAGCCATGTCTTGTGGAACAACAGCCGGCAATCGATCTCTGCTCAGCATTAACTGCAGCAGCAGAGCGTTTCTGACAGACTAAATGCGCACAATGAATGGTGAGGAGAGATAGCAACCGGTTCTCCAGCCTTCAAGTTCTGGAAACTGGGCAGGGGGTGGCATAAAAATGTTGCCTCACCCTACTTTTGGAAAAAGGTCTCACATTCCTCTGACCAATACAAATCTAGAAAATACTGACATTTTTCACTGGAAAGAAAAAGCATCAAATACTAATCATTAACCGGTTACTAAGTATAGTTATCAGCTGAATCATATACATTGAGCAGAGGAATCACTGCATCTGTTGTGTGGGAGGCAGACATTGTGCTGTTATGGGAGTGAACTGAGTGTCAAGTAATGCAGTATTCTTGTTACAGCTTCAGAACAGATGTCATTTTGTCATAGCTGCTGACATAATTTTGAAGATAAGAAGATTTGGAGATTCAGTCCATGATGTTTTAAAGCTAAACACAGACAGGATTAAAGCTTTAAATTTAAACATAAGCTAGATATGGCCTTACAGCACAGAGTTATATCAAACATACCCTAAAAAAAATTTTAAAAACCCCACCATACTGTTTTTAATTTATTGTAATTGTGTTGTTAATGATACTTCCATTATTATTTTACCATTTCATATATTATTAACTATTATTTTTAGAGAATAATGTAGCAGAAAACCTGAGCCTAGATCACTGTTCTGAGGAAAAAAAAAGTATGACTAATGAGGCTTAGTTTCCTTGGATTGAGTTTTATGGACTTTCACATTTAGAATGATGTAAACTCCAATGTAAGCCTTTCTCTGTGAGTGGGACCGCTTAAATGAACATCTTTGTGGATTCTCTGATGTCTGGTACTCTATGAGCACATGCTGTAGTATTTTCTTTTCAATTGGGAATATTACAGAATTTCTCTTCTCCAGGCAGGCTTGTATTTTCAAATAGCTCTGCAACATTAATATCTTCGAAAACTCTGAATCTTGATCAATTTTAACTGGGTTAGCTCAATGGGTTTTAGTCTATTTGGTGAGAGGAAAGAGACACCAGTCCATACCTGAAGACATAGTGATCACGTAATGATTTTTAGTGGGTTTATATTTAAAAACAGAAATACTACATAACAATTAAAGATGGAGTAGGAATTTCTTCAGCGATCTCCAACTTAGTCTGAAGCTAATCAGCTTGGGTATGGGTACAGATACAGTCAAAGTGTGGATTTAAGTGCACAGAACAGGTAAACTAAATCAAGAGTAGCCCATAGCGCTCTCTGATCTAGTACAGCTAATGTACTGGCACTCAAACTAGTGAAGGCCAGCTTAAAGGCTGGATACACTTTTATATCCAGGTGAGCTGAAGGTACACTGGTGACCACAATGCAGTCTGCATACATATGGCTATATCCCATTGTTGCAGTATCCATTATATATCCATTGTATATCAGTATAAATGTAATATAAGTAATTTAAATAAAAGGAAATAATCTTCACTTCAGATAAATTAATCCAGCACAGACATGAAAACTTAACTTCTTATTTTGAAAGAAATCTATTCTGTGATTCTGGGTCCAGTGAAAAGAAAATACTAAATGCAATTGTAATTGGCTATTAAATATTTCTTGAGGATTATCTTTTACTGGTTAAATAACCTTAGTAAAGGACTCTCGTTCTGTATAGTCATCTAAACTCTGCATCAAACCAGTGTTGCTTTTTGTTGAGGTTTAGTCATGGCCACATATACTACATCAGATTTCAAATACATCAAACTGTACCCCAGCTGAATGGTATAAAACCAAATCAAAGTCTTGCCTTAGCAAGAGTAAAAGAAGGACTCCTAGATTTTTTGACAGATTGAGTCAGGTCTCCCGGGAGCTTCCAAATATTTTACCAGTGACTACTCAAACCTCTTCTAGACATAGAATCACTACTGAGAAAAATGACTGCAAATACCTATCAGTCTCTATCTCTTTTGATTCTTTTAACAAGACTTTCAAATGAAGATCTCATGCAGAACTGCTGTTAACGGCCTAAGCTGGTAAAAATAGTTTTATAAAACCTACAGTGAATAGATTGAGCCCGCTGACTATCCTGCCTGTCATTAGATATTTCAGTAACTTGTCCATGATCCTCTGTCCCCATAGATGTGAACTGCTCATGGCTATTTCTAATGGGGGAGGCTTATCCTTTCTGCTGTTTTGCATCTGCTTACGAAGGCCATTGCTGCAGCAGTTCAAATATTTTTTGCAAATAACACACAACTACTGGTTTCACACTCACAAATCAAGAATAGGAAAAAAATGTCAAATTAACAAAGACAGGCAGAATTGCACTGGCTGGCACTGTATGGACAAAATAACTAGCAGCAGGAAAAATATTTGTGCCGCCTTCTAATACTGTGGCATATACTAACATAAAAGTCAGTGAAACACCATAACATGTACAAGAATATGAGGGTTGCACTTGATGATCTCTGGAGGTCACTTCCAACCCCTACAATTCTGTGAATCTGTGAATTTTCTAAAATATTGCTTGAAAGTGTATCCTGAGGAAGTGGAAAAAAACAGAGAAAATTAGCTAGGTATATCATCAAATAGATCTTCTCACAAGTAATCTGATCATTTGATACAGGAATGGTTTTATATTTCAAAACAGAAAGCAGTCCAATCAAAGTTACAATAGGAAAAATGGGGCATTATCTTCAACCTCTCCCATGGTTCCAATCTCATCTCTATTGATTTTGCAATTAATCTCTACAAGTATCACCAGGTTGCTTTTGTTTAATGTTTAAAATGATCTGCATGGGATTACTGTACCATTTGGAGTCACATGGCACTAAACCTACTCTGCTTGGATGGGTTTGTGACTTTTTAGGAAAGACAGGCCAACAAAGTGAGGGGGTGGAATTTCTCTCTAGGTGAGAGAGCAACTAGAATGTATTGAGTACTGTCCCAGGGTGGATGAGGAGCGAGTTGAGAGTTTGTGGGTAAGAATTAAGGGACAGGCAAGTATGGGTGATACTGTTGGGGGCGTCTATTACAGGCCACCATATCAGGATGGGAAAGTTGATGAGGTCTTCTACAGGCAGTTCATAGCACCCTCCCAGTCACAGGTCCTGGTTCTCATGGGGGATTTTAACTATTCAGATATTTGCTGGAAGGCCTACACAGCCAGTCATCTGCAGTCCAGGAAGTTCCTCCAGTGCATCGATGAAAACTTCTGGATATAAATGGTGGATGAGACAACTAGGAGAAGAGTGCTGCTGGATCTTATACTCACTAACAAGGAAGGTCTGGTCAAAGTAATAAAGGCTAAGAAAAGCCTTGGCTGCAGCAATCACAATGTGGTGGAGTTCAGGATCTTATGCGGTAAGAACTGAGTACCAAACATGATCACAACCCTGAACTTCAGCAGGGCCAATTCTAGCCTTTTTAAGCAACTGCTAGGGGATATCCCATGGGACAGGGTACTAGAAGGAAAAGGAGCCCAAGCTCACTTTTTCCAAGCCCAAGACCAGAGCATCCCCACAGGTAGGAAATAAAGAAAGGGAGCCAGAAGACACACATGTTTAAACAGGGGACTTCTGGGCAAACACAAGTGAAAGAAGAAAGTCTATAGGTCGGTAGTCTATAGGAGGGGATGGCCACTTGGAAGGAATATAAGACTGTTGTCAGAGCACATAGGTAGGCAACTAGAAAAGCTAAGACCTCTTTGGAGTTAAACCTTGCAAGGCAGGTCAAAGACAACAAAAAGGGCTTCTTCAAATACATTAACAGACAAAACTAACACTAGAGGCAACATAGGTCCTCTGCTGAATGAGTTTGGTGCCCTGGTGACAGAGGATACTAAGAAGGCAGAGTTACTGAATGTCTTCTTTGTATCTGTCTCTGAGGACAGCTGGAGACTGTCCTCAGGAGCCACAGGCCACTGAGGCCAGTAAAGAAGTCCGAATAAATGAGGAGTTTACCTTGGTTGATGAGGTTAGGTATCAATTAAACAATCTCTGTACATCCATAAATCAATGGGATGCACTCACAGGTGCTAAGGGAGTTGATGAAAGTCATTGCTAGGCCACCCTCCATCTTCTTTGATAAGTCATGGGAAACAGGAGGGGTGTCTGAGGACTAGAGGAAAGCAAATGTCACTTCAGTCTTCACACAGGGCAAGAAGGAGAACCCAGGTAACTACAGACCAGTCAGCCTCATTTCCATCCCAGGAAGGGTGGTGGAACAATTTATACTCCCAGTCTCTGGGCATATCAAGGATAAGAGGGTCATTAGGAGCAGTCAGCATGGTTTTAGCAAGGGGAAGTTCCGTTTGACCAATCTGATAGCCTGATAGCCTTTAATGAAGACATAACCAGGTGGATAGATGATGGTAGGGCAGTAGATGTGGTTTACCTTGATTTCAGTAAAGCATTTGACAACATTTCCCACAGCATCCTTGCAGCTAAACTGAGGAAACCTGATCTGGAGGATTGCGTCGTAAGGTGGATTGTGAACTGGTTGAAGGGAAATCGTCAGAAAGTTGTGGTCAATGGGACAGAGTCTAGCTGGAGGTCTATATTTAGTGGAGTCCCTTAGGCGTCAGTACTGGGACCAGTACTATTCGATATATTCACCAATGACCTGGATGAGGGAACTGAGTGTACCATGAGCAAGAAATGACAAAAAATTAAGAGGAGTGGTTGACACACCAGAAGGTTGTGCTGCCATTCAGTGAGATCTGGACAGACTGGAGAGTTGGGAGGGGAGAAATTTAATAAAATGCGAGGCAAGTGTACAGTCTTGCCTCTGGGGAAGAACACCCCCATGTACCAATGAGGGACAGACATGTTGGAGAGCAGCTGAGGGAAAAGGGACCTGGGGGTCCTGGTGGGTGGCAGGATGACCATGAACCAGCTATGTGCCCTTGTGGCCAAGAAGGCCAATGGTATCCTGGGGTGTATAGGAAGAAAGTCTCCTCCCCCTCTACTCTGCCCTGGTGAGACCACACCTGGAATAGTGTGTCCAGTTCTAGGCCCCTCCGTTCAAGGACACCTTCCTTTTGAGGAAAGGCTGAGGGAGCTGGGTCTCCAGCCTGCAGAAGAGGAGACTGAGGGGAGACCTCATTAATGTCTTTGAGTATGTAAAGGGTGAGTGCCAGAAGAACGAAGCCAGGCTATTCTCACTGATGTCCAATGACAGAACAAGAGGCAATGGATGCAAGTTGGAGCATAGAAGGTTCCATGCAAACATAAGGAAAAACCTTTTCCCTATGAGGATGACAGAGCACTGGCACAGGCTGCCCAGAGTGGTTGTAGAGTCTCCTTCTCTGGAGGCATTCAAAACCCACCTGGACATGTAACTGCATGACCAAATCTAGGTGATCCTGCTCTGGCAGGGGGTTTGGACTACATGATCTCCAGAGATCCCTTCCAATCCCTAACATTCTGTGATTCTGTGACTTCATTGATTTATAGGGATTTAATACCACACCATGTTTTGAGAGATAAAACTTAACTCACTGAATATGATCAATCCCTTTACATATTAATATGAAAGAACCTCTGATGGCCTTTCAAAGGGAAAAAAAAAAAAGACTTTACAGTCATAACCATACAGGAAAAGCTGATTTGAGGCTTGTTATAAAGTCACTGTCAGTAAACTCTGTTTAACCTCATGGAAAACCACTAGCCAAAGTTAATCCATCAAAGGACACATGCTTCTATTTTCTCTTGAGGGTCATTCAAATTTCCAAGGTGTGAGAGTTTGGGCTTTCCACCCCCTACTCCCCCCATCCTCTCTCCTTGAATTCTTTACCTTAAGAATATCTTAGACATGATCCTATTCCGGGACTTTGCTTGCTTTTGACTTCCTTCAGAAAAATAAATCTTGTTCTGATTGTTGTACTTGTCAATGCCCTTTCACTCCCTCTCTCTATATATATATATTTAACTGAATTATTAATGGTAGATTTTTTTTTAAAGTCTGAAAGACGTTTCCTTTTTGGGGCTTATAGGGACTGGGGTGAAGAGGACAACACATAATTCCTGAGAAGTGCAAGGTGAAATAAGCAGTTACATTGTCCTTCAGATCTATTAATTCTTACAGGTGACTATCATCTTTCCTGAGTTCAATACACAAGTAAAAGCTTGTGTGTTGAATCTTAATTCATGCACTTGTTTCTCTCTATTGATTTCCTCCTATTGAATTTTCTGAAACACATGAATTAGAGACGCCTGTATTTGCCATTTTAGACGCAGTCAGGTAAATGGTTTATCTCAGTCAGGTAAAAGGACCAACCATGACACAGTGAAATCCTCATAATCATAGGAAATCTTAATGGTTAGACTTAATGATTTTGAAAGGGCTTTTTCCACCTCCCAGAAGGGTATTTTGTGTTTGGTAAAAAGGCAGGCTGTGATTTGAGGTACGTTGGCTCCTGGATGGCTCCTTACCTGTGCATATGTGGTGACTGTGCAGCTGCGAGGATACCCGTCTCCTCAAAGCAGGCTGTCAAGGAGGAGGAAGGAGGAGAAAAGTCGACAGAGACCCCGCTTTGTGATTGAGACTTGCTAGGTTAACAGTTGGACTTGATGATCGAAGAGGTTTTTTCCATCCAAAACAATTCTATGGTTGTATGTTTGAGAAGTAACAGAAAGTACACATCCAGACCTTCAAAAGACAGAAAAGAAACTCCCCCTAAGGACTCTGGTGTTAATGTCTTGAGGTTTTCTGTACTTTAGTAGAGAACGTTTCTGGACTGAGAGTAAAGACAACCAGTCACTTCTGCAAGGACACAATGGGTGTGAGGTCAGTCTGATCCTGCAGATCCTGTGTAAAATCCAAACTCTAGTTTGATCTCCAGAAAAGCTTTGGTTTTGATGGTGAAAATTCACATTACTTGTACATACATTTTCTTGAAGAGGAATTGGCAGACCTACCTGGCATTTGCCTTTGATTAGTAGTCCTGCCACAGCAGCATCTAAGCATCTGACCTCAAATGATTGGGGTATTTGTTTGTGGTGTTTCTTCTTTCCTAATTGTTGCTCCTTCATCTTTTGAAGTGTTCCCCTTCATTAAGAAAACAATATCTACTTAATATTATTTTATGACCAAACGAGCCTTTTCTTTAGAATCATGACTTTTCTCATAGTATCATATCACACCCATCATCAGGCTCTGGTTCTTTTTGACAGATGAATGTGATGCAGAAATATCTAAATCCTCGGGACCAAGATCTTCCTTGACAGAAACTATCTAAGAGAGCAGCATGTCTTTCCCACGAACCACTCACAGAGGAGAGACCTGGATGAGACCTGGGGACCAGTATCAGCAATAGGACTGACAAAAATACCAACCATAGCATTGTTGCTTCCTAGGAGAGCTGTGGCTACCAGAATAACTAAGCTTGGAAATTCAATTCAAACATGCTGATGGCTGCAAGCTTCTTTGCATCTCTCTTACCCTATGGGATACTATATTCCCTTTTTCACCACAATTATAAGCAACCCAGCCCCTGACAGCATAAAGAAGTCTTTTTCTTAGAAAATGGCACCATATATTAAAAATTCATCTCTCTTGAGAGCCAGTAAATATGATCAAAGGTTTCTGCAAATTTCAGAAACACATTTTCACCATGTGCACATGTCTATTTACATGTGTCTCTGGACATGCCTCTGTACAGATACACGTAGAGTTCATAGATATGCAACACTTAGCACAACATTCTCAAATTTCCCATCACTTCTTATTGATCAAGCGCAGACTGAATACACGTGGCCTCATAACAGCAAGCATAAAAGTGACATCCATTTTTTTATTGTAAAATAATCCACACTGTCAGATGTACTGCCATCTGTGTTATTCAGCACTACTGCTCACTGCCTGCTGCCACTAGCTGTGACCCATTGTTGAAGAAATTGCAGGAGGAGATGCTTAGCTTTATGAGGGAGCTTGAAACCGGTCCCGGAGTCAAGTGTAACATAAACACCAAAGCTGGATTTGCGTGTGTATTCAAAGGATGTGCCCTGCTGTTACACAACCACAGGCATATCTGAAGGGGATCATCTCAACTTTTTCCTTGTCAGGCACCAATGAGTTAAAATAATCAGGGACAGAAAATGCTTCATAAAATTGTGGCAGTAGAATTAAAGATCCCAGTGACTCAAACTTACTTAAAACAGTTCTGTCTACATCTGTCATTGCTGCATTATGGCAGAAACTCTCCTAGCACCAAGCTTGGGCACAAATCCAGCATCAAACCTGCTTACAAGGACTGCTAGACTCCAATTATTATTGGGTGAATCCTTGCAAGAAAAAACCTTGGTTGAAATTTGGGGACCATTCTCTTTGAATTTTCTGCTACCGTGTCGCTTTAAACTTATGCCCTAATGAACACTGCTCAGCATCAATGTTAAAATGAGCATGGTCTGTGCAGAATAATATCTAAGAGGACATTAAGACCTTCTATGCTTGCAGTCTGCTCTTTGTTTTCTTACCTTTTCCCGCACATCCTCAACTGCTAACAAGGCATATTTTCTGATATGAAAACTGCTGTGGCAGTTTCATTTGTAGTAGATTAGTACCTGGCTTTGCTCTATTGTAGGCAGTTCTATTTTGAGAATGAAAACATTTTAATAGTCATTACAAAATTAAATCATTGCAAGACAGAGGTGTTTTCATAATCATTTAAATAGAAAAAAGAGAGGAAAAAAATCCAACCAAACAATTATCTTCAGTAGATACAGTTCAGTCACAAAGATTTTGTCAGACTTTGGCCTTTTACTAAGTATGCATTCATAATTCAAACCACCATGTGATGTATAACAAATAAAGTCTGCCAGATGGACTAAAGATTGGAGGTAATAATTACAGATTAAACATGGACTAGTCATAGTCCCAGTTCTCCCATTCCACCTTTAAAGGGCCTGAAAAAATGTAGGAGAGTTTCTTGCACAAATATTGCTTCAAGGGTGTTAAAAAGGTTTTTCCCAGCCATAATATTTTGACATGGGTCTATCAGTAAAACCAAAGCGAGCAAAAGCAAAAATCTGCAGAATGGTTTAGCAGCAAGGCTACTTACTATGAGCTCCCTGTAGGTTTCTATAACTTTCACATTGCTTCCGAACAAGACTACAGTAGTAGCCTTCATTCATTCCAACAAACTCCTTGTCAGTGACAAACCTTATTCTTCTTCTTGTGGTCCAGGTAGGTCTGAACCCTTGAATAATCGGAAGTCAATGTCTGCTAGTCATCCATTAACAGTTTCTCTAATACAATATTTTGTGCTATATTGTAACAATATGATAAAGCAATCATTTCATATGATAATGCAATTTAATACTCTTTTTCATTCTAAAAGAAGTTATGAATGAAGGCTGAAATTTGCCTGACTCCAAAGTTATGTCTTTCAAAGCTAGCTTCTGTATATACTGTATCCATCCAGCTCTGACATACCTCAGCAGAGTAGGGAGGTGTAGTTAGAGACACCAACATGTTATATTCTCTCTTACATGATGTCACATTATAATCTTACTTTCATGACACTGCTTGGACTGAACATTTTGCTATTCAGAACAAATGAAGTTTTCATTCCTGTTAATGACTTCCATATATTTGCTGGAATCATGGTAATATATATTATGTAGAGTATAGAACATCTCTTGAAATTATCAAGAAAAAGAAAAAAAATATTAAAAGACAGAAAACTCAAAAATATTAGCATGCTATAAACACTGTTATTCATCTCTGAAATGACAAAGAAGTACCGTTGAAATAACCCTAGAAGACAACTGAATAAAGAACAATTATAAGCATAAAAAAATCATTGTAGTTCTGAAAATGCTTTCAATAAGTATAAGATTACCATTAGATTACTGAAACATATATATTTGATTGCTTTGTCTTTCACTTACTTACTTCCCTTTAGTAATGTGAATAAGAAATAAAAAAAAAAGTTTAAAAAGGGAAAGGAAGAAAGCATAAAGCAGAAGATTAAATTGTACTTTTTTAGTTCAGCCTTACACAAAATACATCAAATTAAAAAACAAAAAAAAGATTAAAAGCTTTGTTAAATTTCCTTGAAAAAGAAAAGCTACTGTTGGTTCAAAACCAAATCTGGCTAGCTAAGCATAGTGGGTGTAAAATCCTGAACCTGGTGTTTAGTGGTGATACATTAAAAGGAGACTCTGGGCATGAGTAGTGCCAAAAGATAAGTTGCTTAGGTTATACATTGTTATCCCATAACTATTCAATTTTTCTTCTCATTGTGTAAAGGTTGGTTCTTCATCTATATACCTATTAGTGGAAAACTACATGCATACAGTTGCACTTACACACTCTTAAAAAAATGTATTTATTAAAAACAAAGCCCTGGTAAATCTGGAATACATTTAAAATAAATTTAGCTGTAAGAAAGGAAAAATACTAATAAGAACCTCACAGAGCATGAAAATTAACTCTATGTTAATTGAAGTTGAATTTCAAACAGAACACGGACTTTTGTAGAGCTCCAATTACAAAAATGGTACATTGAGTTCAGCATAATAATAGAGTTCATTCTACCACAAACAGCAACTTGCCATTTTTGTTAAACTCCAAACTCAAGCACTGTCAAGAAATGTGAGCATCACATCACAGCGCACACAATACCAAATAACTGAGTACAGGTGTTTTCCAAACAGTGATAGGAGTAGTATATTGTGTCACCAGGAGAGGCTTACTGAATATCTTGCCTCTGAAATCCATCTAGCACAGATTATAAATACTATCACATGTAGAACAAATTTTTGTCAAGGTTACTTCTACCAGCAGTTGTTTTTCAGGACTGGATTGACAGTTTGACTGAGTCCATAATTTTCACAGTTGGAGTTTCATGATTTGTCATGCAACAGTGGCCAGCTCGGCACAGTGGGAAAGTCCACAATCCTGTAAATGCCCCAAAGGACATAGCAGGATTTACCATGCGTGTACTGATCCACTGGGACGGGGTCCAAGTCACAAATCATTCTTTTCACTCACAGGCAGGAGAATATTCTGTTCAACAACTTCACAAGGATACTCTTCTGATCTGAAGGCTTACCTTTTTGTCCTTGTGCTGCTTTTTCCTGTTTCTTTATACAAGCATAGATACCCTACACATGTGCATAGTTTATTGTGTTGACAATCAGATAAAGACAAGAAAAAATTTAGCTCTGTAGTGTAAATGCCTCCCTGCATGCTCTTTGGTCTATAATCTTAGATATTACTAAATCTGTGAGCTGTTAAGCATCCTCATCTCTGCTGAAATAAGTAAGAGAAAAGAGTGGTTGGCCCCTGGCAGGGCTGGGATCTAAATGATTTATAAAAGCTCAGTAGCTGCTTTTCGAATTCAGAATAATTTGTTTTGAGCATGACTTTGTGTGTAAAAAGGATTTACCAGACTCATAATAAAGACAAAACGGTGGATTGGCAAGAAAAGTAAGGAGGAAGAACACAGTATAACAGAGAAGAAAATTAAAAAAGTGAAATACATAAAGGAATAAAGAAGAAGAGTAAAGTTAGTTTCCTTTCAAAGTGTCTTCTAGCAGGGCTTCCTTATGCCTGTTACAACATATTCATACAGCATCCCAAAAATCTTTCTCTTAGCAACCCCCATTGAAAGTTTCTGTTAGTAACATAGCAAGGACTGAAAATTCAACCTTTTCTGGAGACTGATTAGATTTCCAGCCATACAGCTGTGAGTTCACCATTCATTGTTACTCTCCTCAGTTATGTGTGTTTATTTTTCTTCTGGCAACATCTCTCCTCTACTCTAGGTTCTTTTCAGTTCATGGACCAAGGAATCCTACATCATCTTCTTAAGTGGGACTCAGAGTAGTAGCAGAGACTACCAATTTACTCTTTTGACACAGATAATTTCTCTGGCCCAGAAGCCACAGTAGCAAATTGCAGTGCAAAGGGGAGAGAAAGCAGGGGGAGGATGAAAAGTCAGTGAAATAAATAGCTTACAAAAAAGTGCGACCCAAAGGTGAAATGAGTCTGTGGGTAGCTGTTGCTCGATTAATGGAAGAAGTAAAGCTAAAACAGCAGGACCAAGACAGATGGCTGTCAACGGTGTCAGAGCTCAGGTAAGCCATTTTTCCTAGACAGAATATAAAACAACTTCTCCCTTTCACAACGCAGACATCTTTGTAAGCTCCGTGTGAGCAGAGTGACTGATACAAGGAAGGTCTGTTTCTTTAGGAGACAAACAATGTGTTTCTGTGCCCCAAAGGCAATACTGGGAGAATGACCTTGGGGCTCTGGAGTTGGTAAAAGGGGCGGCAACCTCCAGCACTCCTCATTTTGACTATTCCCCAAGCTGCATTTGAACAGCTATTCAGCATCCTCCTCTGTTCAAAAGGGAGTGCTGCATTTTGGACTGAAAACTTGCTAAGAGCCAAACTTACAAGCAGCTACTGAAAACATTATTCTGTCTTTCATCTCTGCATTGCTTATTGAATATTAATGTGTCTCTGACTTTTTATCACCATCAAAATTCCCCAGCCATAACCTGGCCACAAACCTCTGTTTCAGGATTTTTAACCTCATTTCTGCTCTGATAGTTTCCTGGTGCCTGTTTATTCAATACATGGCTTTACCTTTCTTTGTGGGGACAGGTTAAATGCCCTCCTCTTCCATTACACAGCTATAGCATACCGCTACTCTTCCATAATTAAATATCTGCAAAGGAAGTGGACAGACATGATGATGGACGTGATAGAGCACAGAGGGGCGACGGTGCAGTGGGCACATAAGGAAGGAGCCAGTACCAGAGGGAGCACACTCACATGGAAGAGCCAGAATGATGGGAGATGCAGAAGTGCTGTGGTTTGGCAGAAATGACTGTGCAGTCATTATTCAGATGAGATCTCCCCAGCCAAACAGAGTGCTAGAAACTACATATCTGTGAAATAAGTGTATGGTTATGGGTCATTAAGGCTACAGTATCTATGTTCTCTCTCCGATGGGGGCAGTAATGTTTGACTGTAATTTTTAAGAATGCCTGTGGTCGCAGGAAGGTTACATTTCATATTTGCCAGATCTATTGTTTGGGTTTTTTCCATATGAAAAAAAAATGTATAGAATATCCATGTCTTGATAGCTAAAGCAGATATCCCAAGTTTTCATCCTGGTCAAATGGTATTGTGTACGCATGCATTTCCTAGGTTAACCTGAGAAAGAATGGGACAACGGGGATGACCTGCAGGCTAACAACATATTGATGATACCTTTTGTTCAAGTATGACTTCTGCCAGAAAAGTTGTTCCTAGAACTATACCAGAAATATAGATGCACATGGCTTTCCCTTGACTGAAGAACTTCTGGAGACAATGATCTTTCGGCTTAAACAACCTATTTTTCCTTTTTTTCTTTTTTAGGTGTGTCTAAATGTGGTAAGAGTCTCATTGTGATCTCACTCCTAAGCACTACAGTCAAAGGCCTCATTTGGAGGATTTTGATCCAAAGCAGTTTGGAAGAAAGAGAGATCTCTTTTGATGACTACATCACTTCAGAACCACAGTGCAGATCTCGTTCTGTACTAATGAGATTTGTCGGTGTTTGTACCCTCATGATATTTAGAACTTCATCACATACTGCAAATGCAGCTGGAACTCAACATTTGGGACTTAAAGCATCTGTCTATTCTGTCTTAAAAAAACAAACAGGCAAAACTCCTTAAATTATCCTGGCAACACAAATTTGTACTAAGCTTCCAGGTCTTCTGGGGACTTTTTTAGCTATTACAAAACATTAATTCCTCTTCTGGATAATGAGTCACATAAACACTTTCAACTCCCTTATCTCGTCTGTCCCTCAGAGGAAGGAAATATCTTTCAGCTCTAGATGCAGGGCAGTAGCACTAAGGGATTTCAGTGTTGTGATAGTTTCCCAAAGGCCACCCATCAGTGCAGCAATGAAACACAAACCTCTGCATTAATCCAAAATACTAATCAGCATGACAGTTCTTAATGTCTTCTACAGCACGGAATTGGAACTTTCTTTGCCATCCATTCCTGTCAGTCACCATGGAAAAGCTTTGCCTGAAAGCAGAACTGATTCTGCTCAGCATGGAAGCTGAAAAATTCAGCTACAAGGCAGTTAACGTTAATATGCTACCAGAAATGACATTAAGACAGTGAAAAGTTCTAGCAAATGAGAGTAAACAAATTTAAAGCTGTGACAAAAATATGCTCATACATGTACTTACAGTAGCTTAATAATCCAAGTAATGGGTGGCTTCTAGAAATAAAAGGGAAACTTGTCTGCCTTTAAAGGTTTAGCAATACACACAGGTGCTTTAAAAGAAAAAACCTGAGCCCTTTTAAAAGCCTTATTTCACTCCTTGCAGTCTGTCCTGTCCTCATTTCCTTCATAACACACATTCTTCTTCAAATTATATTACCAGGATAAATGATTGAATCTTTAACTTAAACAAAGTCATAGGCAGATTTTCAACACTGTTTCCTTGTTCCTGTGCTAAATGCACACCTATCAATCTCAGCCTGCAGCAATTATCAATTAGCTATGCCCTGCATTAGTCTGCATAGAAGAAGCTAAAGAGAACTCTTCCATGCAAGAAAGAGGGCAGAAATTCCTTTTTTGCTTTGCAAGCTTCTGTCTTAGCTCAGGAGGAGAAACAGCAGCAGAAAGTGGGTGCTACATCCCAGTTTATCCATGTAATTTGCTGCTGCAGTACCGGGATTGCTCTAATCTTGTCTTGCAGCAGGGCCAGCGGGAGTGGGTCTGGAGGGCAGTGAGGGCCTGGGGGTGCGTAAGGCAGACTGTCCTGCTGGGACCTGTTCTGTAATTGTCTCCTAGATGAAGAATACTGAAGTGACAGGGTATCTGCTAACTGGATCAGACTTTGCCTTCTCCATTACACTGCAGTGATGTCTTCAAAATTTATGGATAGAGAAGTTTCTCCCTTTCCCTTGCTCCTGCTCTTTCTCTGTCTTTTGCTCACTCTTTTTCGCTTTCCCTTCTGCATAACCTTCTCCCTTTCTCTTTTTTGCTCTTTTTCTTACTTTCTCTTACTTTCTTTTACCTTGGTGTGGGATAGATTCACATGCCCCCCTTTCTCCAGAAAGGAAATTACTGCCATGTTTGAACAAAGATTCTTTGATGGTGCTACTAAGATGTTCAAGGGCACAGCAACACAGGGCAAGCCGTAGTCTCCAACAGATCTTTCCCTAGGCGGAGTTCAAAAAAAGCAAATAAGAAAATGTCTCCCTATGGCAGAAATGTTGTGCAGATCTCTCTAGTTCATTCTGTAATCTGGAAAATAGCTTATGGTGACTTATCTCACACTTGTGCACAAGTTGCACATAAGTGGGAAAAAGTGAGAAGATATCCAAACCCCCTCTTTCTTGATCATCACCTGCAAGGGGAACATTTACCTACCTGAGGAAAGTGCCCAGCTCAGCTTTTCTGCAGAACAAATAAAAATAAACAACATTATTTCTGGATCATCTTTTGTACATTACATCAAAACTGCATCTGGAGCAAATTTTTACAGCTGAGTCATGAAACTTGGAAGGCAGAATCCATAATGAAAATGATGACAGTGATATTGTTCTGCTAATAATATAGTCATTTCAGCCATTTAAAATAATAATGTGGCACAGAAAACATAGTATTGCTCTATCAGACAAAAAGGCTGAGCGAACACAAGTTGGTAAAACCACAGTTCAGACCCAATTGCTTGCTGTAGGGTAAGTATTTAGAGTCATAGAATCACAGAATGGTTTGGGTTTGAAAGGACCTCACAGCCCAAACCCTGCAATGGACAGGGTCATGATCCATGAGACCAGGTTTCCCAAAACGCCATCCAATCTGGCATTGAACACTGCCAGGGAGGGGGCAGCCACAGCTTCTCTGGGAAGCCTGTGCAAGAGCCTCACCACCCTCACAGTGGAGAATTTCTTCCTGTTTCAGTTTAAACCCATTACCCCTTGTCCTATCACTACTCTCCCTGATAAACATCCCCTCTCCAGCTTTCCTGTAGGCCCCTTCAGGTTAGTAGGTCTTAATAAGATCTCCCCAGAGCCTACTCTTCTCCAGGCTGAGCGAGCCCAAGTCTTTAGGCCTGTCTTCATAGGAGAGGTGCTCCAGCCCTCTGATCATCCTCATGAGTCTCCTCTGGACTTGCTCCAACAGCTCCATGTCTGTCTTGTGCTGGGGACCAAATCTGGACGCTGTACTCCAGGTGGGGTTTCACGAGAGCAGAGTAGAGGGGCAGAATCACCTCCCTTGACCTGCTGGTCACATTTCTTTTGATGCAGCAAAGGATGCAGTTGGCTTTCGGGGCTGCAAGCATGCATTGCCAGCTCATGTTAAGCTTCTCATCCACCAACACCCTCAAGACCTTCTCCTCAGGGCTTCTCTAAATCCATTCTTCACCCAGCCTTTTCATGTGAGATGATATAAAAGGGATTCAGCCACATCATGTTCAGTGGCATTAATGGGAGCCCACAGAGCAAATTCCCCCCCATACAGCTACTGTCAGTATTTCTGATAAGATAATTAAGCAACAGGATGTGTGCTCTGTTGCATTCATTTATACCTATGCTGTTAAACTCAGAATAGAAGCCAAGTATCACTAGTACAACCAGGCGTAGGTCAACAATGTACAAATCTTGCACTGCTGCACCCTATTGCTATTAGAAAATGTTAGCTGGAAACATTTATACAGCTAACTAAGCAATGATGTTCTGGGCTGTAAATGTAATCAGCCCTATTCACTGCAAGTGAGTTCAGCACCATGAATGGCGTTGATTACTCATGGTTTGTAAGGCTTCCAGACAATCAGATTACACAGTGGCGCATGCCTGTTTTATAATTATGTAACAGAGCAGTAAATAGAATTTTCATTAAAAATCCAATAATGTCCCTTTTTTTTTTTAATGCAGCTAACACTCCTCCAACATTTCCACCTGGAATCTCCTATTCAATCGATGACTTTGGCTCAAATTCCACAGACTTAAGAAGTAATAGTTAACTTCCATTTTATTTCCATGTTATCTTTTGTGATATATCGAGGCTATCACACTCTCACAGAAAAACTAGACTTATTCCCGTATTCTAAAATGCCCACATCTATTTCTTTTTACACAAGCTTTATTAATGTTATTAACTTCCTAGTTTCATAAGAGTGAATGGCCTATAGAAATGTGTCTCTTAATATAGAAATGCAGTAAGACTAGAAAGTAAACAATCTTCAAGCACTCATTAAGAAAGAAATAAATGTTTCCTTAATCACTAAATTATTTTTAAAAAAAGGTCAAAATTCAAAAATGCCATAACATATGATTAATCACCATCACCAATAATCAATGATAATCCATGAGCTCAAGTTCTGCTGAAACTAAGTAGAGGTTTGTCTTCTAAGACTACTTTGGTATCTATACTAAGTGACTAATGCAATTGAGAAAGGACACAGGATAACAAGTCTAATTGTTTAACATTGGGAGGGAAGTAGTTTTCCTGAACTACATGATACAGCTTTTAGCTCCAGTAACTTGAACCTCAGGGTGATCCCATACTGAATCAGTCAGACAATGTCTGAACAGCAGAGTCCCCAACCCCAAGAGTTTTGTAGACAAAGACAGAGCTAGACAAGACCAACGAAGTCAAGGATCAAAGAGCACCAGAGCAGCTACAGGCTTGTTCTGCTTGAATAGCTTGAGGTTAATATACAATATTTATTCGTCACTAGGCATAAATCTGAGTGACTCTGAGTAAGCTTAGCAGCAAGAGATTACTTGTGATTTAGTTATGTATCCGACTCAAAAGGATTATTTTAATACCGATATCAATATTACTTGGCTTGCACAGGCTGAGTGTTTGCCATGCTGTGACTGGAATTGAGAACTTCAGAGTATATCTTACTCTCCTAATGCCAGCTCCACGGCTTGCTTCTGTCAAGCAGAAATCACCACTGCAAATCCTTGCTGTGACTGCAATGTGAGGTACTATTCTGAAGGTGAGAGGGGAGGAGTACTTCTGCATGTTACTCGCATTCAAAGCAAGACCTGTTTAGTCAGAATTGCTCTACTAGTAAACACTACCCCAGATTTTCCATTTGTTTTTATGGCTTGAATATAGGAAATGATTGAGACAAGATGTACGCAACTAGGACACTGGTATCTGCTCACTGAACCTGGACCAATGCCACAAGGATCACAGGGTAGGATGAGAGAAAGAGAAAATGTGACTTCTCTACTCAAAGCAGAAAACACCAAAGCTATGTTCACTGCACACTATAAAAAACATAATCTCTGTACCCTTTAAGTGCTACATAAATAATAAATTGAACAATCACAATAGTGTGCAATGGCAGTATCAATAATAAAATAACCAACCTAGGGAAAAGAAATCAAAGCCAGAAATAACCCAAAATGATTCCAAAACAGAAGAGCAGAATATATGTGAATTAAAGGTGTAATAAGTTTTCAGGTGGCAAAGAAAATCAAGTGCTATAAACTACCATTATATAGACAGCAAGAAAGATTCATGGAAGAACTATCTTTTTTTGTCAGCTGTTTTCTTGCTGGTGTGGTTTCCAGGTACAGATATGTCAAGGCCTTTTGTAAATATGCTCATGGCAGAATATATATTTTTAAAAGTACAAATAAACAAACCACCTGTAAACATGCTTAATGAATGGCAGTAGATCTGTAAATACCACTGAATTGCTATATTTCAGAGCATCCACACACGACAGTGAACAAGAATGAAAATGAAATGCCCATAAACTACTGAAATACATATTGACAAGTGTCTTGCTTTCCTATTGCCATGATATTCAAAGTCATTTTGTGCTAAAGTGCTGTGACTATTTATCAAAGACCTCTACTGGTAATTTGCAGGGAAATCATCTATGTTTTAGTTTAGACAAAGCATTAATTTTTACATTCAAGTAAAGGTCAACTACCACAGCCAGATGCAGCTGTAATGAAAACGTGTTTTGCTGAACAATGAAATAGTTCTTTCCATATTCTGTGTCAGATGCCTCTTTAAATTAGCTATATTAAAACTGTACAGAAAAAAGCACACACTAATCCTTCAACTGTCAGGTATGATAAGGAATTACTGAGATGTGAATTACAGGACTCAGGCAAGAAAACAGAACTAAGAAGAAAACACTTGAAAAAAAATGAATTATAACAAAGATTGGGATTGCTTAAAAATAGCAAGGGCTAAACTGTTATGGATAGCATTTTATAGGATTGTATGCTTGATTTGTATTTATAGGGTTTATAGAATTTCAGTTCATGCTTTTTAGAACAGAAAAATAAAATGAATGGTTTGTTTATATTCAGAGAAGAATTGGGAGAAATTTGTGCTTGAACTACCATAGTATTTACATTGTCCTAAAGGTAAGTAAGAGTCTGCTCTAATTTTTACATACCTTTGATGACCTCTTCATGAACTGCTCTCACATAATTAGTTTGATGTGACAGTAAGAACTGGGCCAAAATTATTTATGAACATGATTCAAATTTATTAACATTAGGATCTCATTTTCCAGCTCTTCATGAAAACAAATCCTGAGCATTAAAAAAAAAAAAAAAAGATTAAAAGTTATAGTCTGTATCACAAAATGCTATGTATTACTGATAAATGTATATCTTATAATTGCCAAGTTCACACTGAATTTTAATAAAATCATAATTAAGAACATCCTGGAAAAAACAAAAATGTCGAATTCTGAACTCTAAGTAGAGACTATAAAAGCTACATGCCATTGTACTTTTCTGCAGAAACAATACTACCAAACTTCTACAGATTTGCTGTTAAAACTGCCTGCCTCCCTGTTGTCCTTTCTGCGTGACTACAGATTGAGGTTCAGTTCAGTTTGAGGGGTAGCCTGAAAGACAGCAATAGGCATCTAAGCAGCCTTCACATCATTAGACTCTGGAAGTTAAACAGACCTAGATTTTGAATGAAAAGTCTGCTTAAAGGCCCCAGCCCAGATCAGGATTTTGATCATATTTGCATTTGTATAAAGCCAGAGGGTTTGGTTGAAATTTTAGGCTTTCTTAAGCCAGCACTTTTAGGTTTCAGTGTCTAAAGTAATCCACAACTAGACAGAAAACAGAATTATTTTTGAGTTTGTTTTTATTGCCTATAAGAACCGAAGGTTAGTGTTTCAAATATTTTCCACTGACTGGATTTTAAAAAACCCAACCAAATAATCCGGAGAACATTGAAACCTTCAAATCAATAATGTTTCATTTTTGCTATGTTAACATGTAGTGACAAAACAGAATTGATAAAAATGAGAAACTCAAAATAACTCATTTCAGCATTTTCTAAGAGAAAATTGCCTTAGAAAAACACAGCTCCATAAAACTTCCACTTTTCAGTAAACTAGTGTTTCTGTTGCCTTTTATTTATAAGAGCAATTCATATTAACCTAAGAAGAATAAAAGCAATATAAACAGCTAAAAAAAAAAAAAGAAAAAGAAATCAACAGTTCATTTGAAGGAACTACTTGAGATGATCAAGTGTAAGAGTTTTGCAATGCAATAGGAATGGTTTTGTCATTGGTTTGTATCTTAACACTGTATCTTTTCTTTAAGTAAAGAGGGTAGGACTGGAATTAATCTCACTAAAGTGTAAGCATCAGCAATGCAGATACTTAAGTCTGAGGTGATCCTCCTGGGCCCCTGGCATAAGCCATCAATCAAGAGAAACAGCCAGTATCAAAGCATGATATATTAGACCTATTTTAGACACATATCTTGGGAAGAAATGAGTCTCATCAGGAAGGTGCCATTTCCTTTCCCATACAAGGAGCCCAGGCACAGTCTCAGCTCAGGTATAGACAGCTATGCTTGGAGTCAGAAGACTCTCAACCGTGGGGTACAGGGCACAACAACAAAAACCAGGTAGGTACATGTCATTCTGTGCTGCTTTTGGCTCGGATAGAGTTCATTTTCATAGTAGAGTTCATTCATATTAGCAGGTATGGGTCTATGTTTGGATTCGTGATGGAAAAAGTGTTGATAGCATAGGGATGTCTTAGCTGCTGCTGAGCAGTGCTCAGCACATAGAGCCAAGGCCTTTGCTGCTTCTCACAGTGCCCCACCAGCCAGTACACCACCCCACAGCTGGGGGTACACAAGGGTTTAGGAGGGAATACAAGGAGTTGGGAGGGAACACAGCAGAGACAGCTGCCCCAACTGACCAAAGGCCTATTTCATACCATATGTCATGCTCAACCTACAGAGCTGGAGGAAAAAGAAGGAAGAGGGGGAACATTGGGAATGCTGGCATTTGTCTTCCCAAGTCACCATTAGGTGTGCTGGAGACCTGCTTTGCTGGGGATGGCTGAACATCTGCCTGCCCATGGGGAGTGGGGGGGATGAATTTTGTGTTCTGCTTTGCTTGTGTGTGCAGTTTTTGCTTTCCCTGTTAAACTGTCTTTATGTCACCCATGAGTTTTCTCACTTTTATGCTTCCAATGGTCTTCCCTAGCCTGCTGGTGGGGAGTGAGTGAGCAGCTACGTGGGGTGTAGTTGCTAGCTGGGGTTAAACCACAATGCGTCCACGCATGCATACGCCCAGTTTACGCAAAGCTGTTGCCTAAATATTGCAGCTGGAATGAGAAATTCTTTCAGACAAGTTTGCCTCCTCTCTGGCTTTTTTCTTTCTCCTGAAGGACAACTAAAATATAGCTTTGCGATTTAATTAAATGTGACACGTGTTGCTATAAGTTACGTAGTTGCAAGTACAGTATTTATGCCAAGTATGAGCAATCCTGGAGTAATTATGGTTTATGTTTTACAGAGGGCATGTCACTCAGCAGACAAGTTTCATGAAAAGACAGAGAAAAAGAAATGCCAAAAAAAGAGAAGGAAATTATGGGCCAGAGGGTTTAAAGCTCCCAGCTGAATAAAGCGAAACGGGAAAGTCTCTTAATGACAGAGGAGCAGATATGACAATAATGATAATAAGAACCTAGAGGTTAGCGTTTAAGGTCAGACTGCCGAAGCAGGCCTCGCGCTCAGGCTGCTGGGAGGCAATTACTCCAAGACTTGCTAGAAGTACTTTTTCCAAAGGTTTGCTCCAGAGCCTTTGGGGTGTAATTCCCTTTCAATGGTACAAGCTGGATACAAAAGGCAATTTCAAAAGGTGGATGCAGAGAAGAAATGTCGACTGGAGGAGGTGGGGAGGGGGGGTGTCTGGATGTATTCATAGGTAGACTCCATCATCAAGCTACAGCTTGTAGCATGAAAAACCATGCTGCAGCTTTCATGCCCCTGGAGTGTAACATCACTGGAAAAGCCATAGGAGAGACTGTGAGAGTCAAGGAAATACATAAAGAAATGTTGGTAGTAGATACAAGATGCAATTTTCAAAAAAAATGTTTAAATGCAAATTATACTCATTTTTTTTTCCATGGAATAGATATCTAATTTAGAGTGATTAATTTCTTGTCCTATAAACTACTGTAATTACAATTGTACTGGCATTTAATTACATCAGTGTAAGATACTTCGCTATCAATAAAAACTTTATAAACTATTGTAAATCTCCTTCTCCTTCCTGTGTGAGATTCAGCTATGCAGGTAGCAACATTGTTACCCTAAATATTTGCAAAGGAAGTTATCTTTAATTACACTGAGATATTAAAAATTGCACAACCATTGCGTGAAGGGGTTTAAAATATTTGAATGTATTAAAATGTGCTCAGGGGCTAAGTCCTAGGCTTCTAAGTAATTTAAGCCTATTTGAAAATTATTTCTTTTGTTTTCACACTTAGCACCTTGGGTGGAAAAGATGTGCTCTCAGGATACCAAATCACTCATGCAGTCACACAGAAACGAATCAAAGCAATATGTAACAGCCTATTAAAAAAATGCACCAGGCTAATAAAATTGCAGGAGGAGCTGGGTTGCCTCAATTAAGTGGATTAAACTAAATACAAAGGAAGTTGTTTTCTACTCTCAAGTTCATGTACAGCAAGAGAGAAGGAGAGGTCCTACCCATCATCAACATAGTACCAGAGAATTACCATCAGGTGCAGAAGAAGCTGCCTTCCTTTGGCCTGGAAAGGTGACGTGCACAACCTTATGACCCTCTTAGTTTCTGGCAACTCAAACTTCTTCACTGATGCCATGTTAGAATTGATTTTTTGGCACTCTTGCTTCTTTGCACCTCAGAACTTGGGGGTTGGACTACACGGCCTTTAAAGGTCCCTTCTAACCCTATACATTCTATGATCCTATGATAACATCTACCTTCTTATTACAGGGTATTTATTCTCCCTGGCGACTTCCACAGTCTTATAGACTTGTCCTCTCTTTATCCTCTGGATCATGCCATTGAGACGGCGGGGTGAGGGTTCAGCTTTACTTTTGCAGGGCTCATATTCTCCATTCTTGTATTCTCATTTCTATTTCCTTACATATTTTCTCTGAACTCTCTCAGATATTCAGATGGTCCTGGCTGTCATCTTTCCAAAGAGATTAAGATACCCCTAGTTCCGATTCAGCTTAGGGTGGAACATTCAATTTTGGATCTACCTCCAAAAGAATGAACTTCATTATTTTCTACCTGTCTATTTGATTGTCTGAATAATGAAATCAAGTTCACCACCATAGGCTACCTCAGCTATTGGTACTCTGCCATTTCCCCCAAACCACTGAAGATAATTGTTTAGTCTTCTCTATCTTAACACTGAGGTTTAGCCTCAGTGTTAACATTGACCTTAATGTCTCGCTCTGAAAATGAATGTGATACTCCAGCATTCCACCCTGTGTCAGAAACAGAGTTCCAGAAGCTGCTGTCAGCGAAAAAGTTGCATCTTGTGCTTTCATGACTTTCCTGATGAGTCCAGCTGTCAATGTTTCTTAATGAAGAGTGAGATTCCACTAGAATTTTAGACCAATTGCACCGAGTTCAAATGAAATTATTCTGAATTTTTCACATATAAACAGGCAGACAGATGTTTTTCCTAAGTGTCTATAATAGTTCCTATCAAAAAGATGCACTATGACGTGAATTAAAATCTCTTTACCACAAACTTTCTGTTTTCAAGGAGCATATCTGATTATAGAGAGTAGATGCTTCTCATTTTCTATAAATTTCACTGCAACATCAGCTCTACAAACAACTAGAATTGGACAAAGTATCCCATTTGTGTATTTACAAGTGCTGAGACAATGACACCTGCATGTCCTTCTCTCTCTACTGGATATGTCAGGTTTGCATTTGTTTTGCTTTGGATTTCTTAGTATCATCTCACTGGGAGTTCATAAACGTCCTGGGATCAACAAATGCATTCAGGCCTTTTTCTTGTCTCAGTTGTTTACAACTGACGGATTTCTGGCATATAACAGGCAGTTATATAAATTCCTAAATGCATGACCTTGCATAGTGAACTGCTTAATTTCATCCAATATCTGTTATTCCAGTCCTCAAGGTGACCCACTCCTTCTCCATCCTGACAATTGCTCACAACTTTTGTGATCAGCACATTTCATTATCGAACTCCTGCTTTTGTGCCAAGTACTTTAATGAAAACATTAAATAAGATTGTCCCAAAATTGATTCTCAAGGGCCTCCATTGATAGTCTCAGAATATCATTAGGCCTTACGTTTTAATACTGATTATATTGTATTATTTACATTACAGTAGCAATGCTCAGCTGTCCTGCAGCTCTATGCACATGTATGCAGGAGGAGATTGCCCCTCTCCAGAGGAGCCAGCTACCTGGGATGATAGGACAGAGTAGGAGTAGCCTTCTACTGTTTTGAGAGGCCATAATCTAGATGATGTTGTGGCAGCTGTAGCATGATTATCATAGAATTTAACATTATTTAAAATTCAGATATCTGTTGTTTGCAGATTGGGGTAGGGTTTGGGATGAGTGGGAAGGGGCAGGAAGAGATCCTGCTGTAACTTACTCAACTACAAGAATGAGAGTCTAAGGTTAATAGAAAACTGAAATTTCTAAGCAGCTGGTAAGGAAACAGACAGTGCTAACAATAGCTTGTGGGCTATAATAGTGCCTGAAGAAATAGAATTTTTCTTTGATGTTCTTCACAAATCAGGATCCTGTCACATAAGGCATTCTCCATCACAGAGAGAACTGGATGTGCCGAATGAGATCCCTAACCAGTTAATAAAAGCATTTCTCAACATTAGTTTCAGCAATTCTGAGAATTGTTTTTAACATATCGTCTCTCACCAAATATGAAATCAGTTTGGTGACTACAATCAGTCAATGAAGAACTGTTTGCTTTTGATTGTTGAAATACTGCAACCAGAAAATACTTAAGCGCAATTTCTATTTCCCCTCTCCATTTTTCTTTGATTCTTTCTGTAAAGTTATGGTGATGATATTTGAACGAATTTCTTAAAAACTTGATGATTTTATTAAATCATTCACTTTGACTGGAACTTTAACAAAATATTTATATTTTAGTCGGACTAATATCTTTATAGTTTGCACTCAACAAGAAGTAAAAAGGAACTGAAATTAGTACATTATGTGTTTTACTGGCTCTAGGAATTTCTATTTCCCCAGCGTAAGCCTGATATCAAAGCGTAGTGACAATGTGCATGCATCCAAGAAAGCAAGCCTACAAGCAGTGAGCATGGAATAAAAAAAAAATAAAATCCACGTAAATCTCTTTTTTTTTCTTCTCCCCTCCTTTTTCTTTTTGTTTTGTGTGTGTGTGTGTGTGTGTGTGTAGTATAGATCTATTGCACTTCAGTGGACTGCTAACGAACTAAATAAAAGCTCTCCGAAAGCTATTGAGAAACCATCTTGACTGTGATCGCAGAGCAAAACTGACAGAAGTGGTGCTACTACTTACAGCTCATACAGAAACGCTCATATTCAGAGTGCTTGACAGACATTAATTTAATCCCACTGTATCTTAATTCTAATTGCCATGGGGTTTCAGACAGTTCTGAGGCGTATCTGCTGCAAAAGTTAAGCGTCTGTAGCACCTTCCGACTGCAGGAAATACAGCTAAGCCCCAGTTCGTTACTTTAGTGAGAATATGCTTTCAAGGATATTTTCCTACATTTTAACAAGGGGCGCAGGAATCCTGGTTGGTATCTTGCTGGCACAGCCTCATTAATCCCTCAGTAGTGTAAAAAATGGATGTAGCTGAAATTTGTCATTTGAAAGTTTTATGACGATTACTATGACAGCCAAGAATCTCCACAGGAAGTATCACCTGTTAGTTGCTTTCCTAAGCTTTTGTAACAGTGTTTACTTGTTCTCCTTTCTGGGCAAAAAAAACCCCAAACAAACCACAAAACCCCATTAAAGAACATTTTCAACCACTGTCTTCCCTACCCTTTTTCAACTTTGAATTTTTCTTTGGGGACTGTCCTGGGTTCAGCTAGGATAGAGTTAATTTTCTTTCTAGCAGCTGGTGTAATGCTACCTGTGTTTGGGAGTTAGGATGAGAGCAATGCTGATAACACATTGGTGTTTTAGATGTTGCCAAGCAGTCAAGGACTTTTTACTTGTCTGTACTGCCCTGTTATAGAGAAGGTGGGGGGCACCCAGAAAGCTGGGAGGAGACACAGCTGGGACAGGTGACCCAAACTGGGCAAACTGGGTATTCCATGCCAATTACATCATGTTCAGAATAAAGGGGGGCCAGTGAGGGGAGGAAGGCATGGTGCCAGGATGTGAGGTTTTGGGGACAGTCCAGCTCCGGGATGGCTCTGAGCTGTGCAGTTTGATGAGAAACTGCATTGTGTATCACCAGTTTCATATATTTTTACTATTACTGTTATTTCTCTCTCTGCTGTCCTAGAAAACTATCCTTACCCCAACCTACAAGGTTTACCTTTGTTTTTTTCCTTTTCCCCTTCCCCTTCTTCCCCCACAGAGCGAGCTGTTGCGCAGTGCTCAGCTCCCGGCTGGAGCAGAACCACAACAGAGGCATGTAACATTTCCTACCTACTCCTTACCAAGCACTTGTGCACTCCATTACCTCATCACTGATCACAGTGCCAGGAGGACTGAATGCTGGGGTGTGTGTGTGTATGTGTATTTCTGCAATGGTCTGACACCAATTCTCAGCAAACAACAGGTTCTTCAGCCCCTACATCCTTACACTGGGCTTCATGTTACTGCCCTCCCTGACTTCCTCCTTGGAGTACAGTGGACAAAACCCTGTGAAAGGCAGAGAAGTACATGTGCACATGGATGTAAGCCGGCAATATATGAGATACTGTAACCGCAGAGCATCAGTAGGTTGAGCTCCGGTTGGAGGCATTCGGTTGGAAAGCATTGCAAGTGCTGAACATCAGCACTATGTTCAAAGCACTATGTTCCTTTGTGATTTTAATAAAATCTCAGAAGTGCTCTGTGAAGATGTTTCTGCTCATATTTTGTACAGCTGGGAACAAACCGCCACCCATCTCACAGGAATGCAATGAATGAAATGTTGTGGTATGAACAACTACACAGGCATGATAATAGAGTGTAGTAGTGTGACCTCTGGATTTGTTGGTGGCCTCTATTATAGCCATCCAAAGTGAACTCTCAAGGATTAGGTTCCCAATGATGGGTATTGGTTTCATAGCATTGTGCAGTGTTAATGGGAAAATCAAATATTCCATATTCCTGCTAAAGAGAAGCATTTGCAAGATATTTACCAAAGGCACAAATGTGGTCAACAAACATAGCAGCTGTGGCAAACTGCTGTCAATATTCATCCTCTCCACTCTATGAAACAGGTCTTGTGAAAAAAAAAAAAAAAAAAAAAAAAGGTAAAATGCAAGTGAAAGGAATGTCATACTGCAAGTACAGGAGGGCAGAACATTTTAGGTTGATTAACAAGTGTACAGTTTTTTTCCTTTACACCTTGCACACATTCATCTGATGATGACTTATGTGAAGTTCTTCTAAAGAACTCAACCTGCAGTAACAGAAGCATAATATCCATGTCCCTCCCAAAATGGATCACATAACAATGATGTTTGCTCAAGTAACATAAGATGCATATGCACAGGTCTATATATCCACATATATATAAAACTATTTAGCACTCATATTGTTTACATCTGCTGAAATAGATTCCGTTTCCTACAAGACTTCCCCATTAGCACCTTCCATTTTTATACTCTCTGTACAATTATTTCAGGCACCAGTATCCAAGAAATAAAGACTTGAGGACTATGGTGGCTTTTGAATTTCACGCTAAAGCAATGTTTGTTTTTTGTGCTGCTGCCTTTGAAGTACCTGTTCGTGATGGCTGTTTCCTTTCTAGGTTGCATTAGTAAGGTGACTAGCTGGCCACAGTCTTGGCACACTGCAGAGGTGATTGTGGCAGGACTGAGTTCTCTGCTCCACTTTCTTCTGTATTTTACTCGGTATGAGAAACTGCATCGCTCTGTACTCAGGGTAGTAGAGTACGAATTTCCTTTGCAAACATCTTGTTCAAGACTATAATGACATCTTTGATTTTCTGACAATTAACATTGCAGAAACAAAGGTACTTGGCCATTATTTTCATGCTATCCAAATGCTTTAGGAATACCCTATTAGCTATCTTTTTTTAAAGAAGGCAGAGTGTGGGGGCTTGGGGTTTTATTTGCATTGTTTTCCTTTTGTCCTTCTATGCATCAAAGCCTGTAAAGGGTCCTTTACTGTTATCCCTTGCTGCTCTCTTTGTGCCAGACCTGTGCTTGAAGGTCGGTGGGAAGCTACAGAATAGAAGTCAATACTAAATAGTTTTATTCTACATTTCATTGTGTTAGTCTTGCTAAAAATACCTTACGTCTGAAAAAAAAATCCAATAAACACCATCTTTATCATCATGGACTGTCATGCTCCAAAAAAAAATCTGCAAAGCAACTGGCTCCAATTTAGGCCAGATACAGAGACTAAAGCTGAGTAGGTTCTACCCTCATCATCTCATGTGGCAAGAAAGCTGAATGTCATGGTGAATTAAAACCCCACTATCCTCTTCTAGCAGCTTAAAATGAGCCTATTTGGTGTATATTTAGGAAGGACACAGAACAAAAAAGCATGTGGCAAAGATTTCACTCTTCTTGCAGTGCTCTTTGTGCTGTGATGGCTATTGTTTATCAGCCTGTAAGGAGGCAATTGACTTCGGGGACAGTTCGACTCAACAGGAATTTTGCCATTAGCATCAATGAGAATTAGATTCCTCAGTTCCTTGAGTTTTTGTTCTCTTTATATCCCTTGATTCCCCCTTTCCAACCTGCCTTCCTGCTTTATGGCTTTCATAGAGACTGGATTCCAGTTTCATCAATCCCTTTTCCTTTCTGAATAGAATGGAGTGGTTTTTTCCCCATCCTCAATATGGACTTGTAGGTAAAAGGATCATAATTTCCACAGTATCATTTCAAACTTTTGACTGTTTCTGTGATCCACAACTCAGTGGCATGGCTTGATAAAAAGAAAGAATTAATTTAGGAACTAATGTTCCCATTCTTCAAATATTGCACATCATAATAGTGCACTGCTTTTTGTGAGGGACTATTTATAGGCAACAGAAAAATAATCTCGGGGAGGGGGGTGGAGGTGGGGGGAGGTTATCAAACCCAAGCAAACTGTTCACATTGAGAGCCACAGTTGGTATTAACTTTAAAGATTTATCCTGAAATTTTCAGTTAGTTCAAAACAAAAAAATGTTGAAGGACATGTCCAGTGAGGATGATGTCATACTCATAGAATTATAGAATATATAGAGTTGACCCATAAGGATAATTGCATCCACCTCAAACGTCTATAAACGTGTTCACCTTTCAGCTGTGTGTTTGGAACAGACTCAGTTCTCAACCTTAATCTCAGCAAATACAAAACCACATGCATGCCTCAGTCTGCATTTGTGTACACACTAAACATACTATAATGCTTCCCTTATACGTAAGCTGTAGGACTTTGATTTGAAAAGAACTTTCATCTGTAACATAAGCAAAAACAATGTATGAAACTGTTTTCTCCATCTGTATGCAGATAATTAAACCGAAAGCTTTGTTTAAGGAATGTAGCACTTCTACATTTTCATAGATGATTCTGTTGCTGACAGTAAAAGAATCTTTTAGGAGCTGTGAATGCAAAGGTTGGAGATGAGTTTTTGAAAAAGCATACTGCAGAACAGATGTGATGGTAGGCAGATCATACATTTTCCCTACAGAAGTTCTTTCTTCTGTAAGTTTAATGAAGAAAGGTAATATATTACAGAAAACTAAAGTAGGAAATGTTAAAAGCAATATATTATGCAAAATTTATTGGGCCAACTAAATCAGTTAACTAGGTTGGGATTTTAACAACTAGCTGGTTCTGGAATAGAGGGAGTAATGTGATAGTTCAAATATATTTTCAGGAGTTGAAGAAAATTGCACTCCAGCTACACCTTACCTACTCCTATAAACTTTCTGCAAGTACAGATGTGGGGTATATTTGTATTGCCCTAAAATAAAACCACTTTGTCACTTATGCTTCAAAATAAGCGCTCTTTGGAAAACAAACCTGTACATAATACTAAAACATGTGCGACATTTTCTAAAATGTTATGATTCTGACTTTTTAGCCATCTTTCAGAGTATCCCAATAAATACTATTTTACTTTCAATAAAGTCACATTGAACAGCACCTCCTACAGGATTTCACAGCACACACGGTAAGAAAAATGAAACTTCTACATTCCTGATATTAATCCAGCACTCAAATGGTACAGATTCGCTAGTAAAATGCTTGCTTTCTTCAGGTATACAGCATAATCAACCCCCCTGAACACTACTTCCTTCTATTGCGTTGGCTTTCCAGTCACTGCATAACTCTTCATGTAAAGTAGTAACGTGTGAATGACCCAGTTTTACTGTACCTGGACTCCAAAGACCAGGTCAGGTGCATGTCAATACCGATTAACAGGAATTCTAATTTTAAGGCCAAGATGTTGTAAATTTGATATTCACTGTGGTGCTTTTGGTTAGACTACAGTGAACGGAGAGTGAGAATGCACAAACTCTGTGGCAACTCTGTGATGCAGTGTCTCAAGCTACTGCTAATCACAAAGTAATCCAAGTAACTCCTCGGGAAACCCCACCAACCATCAGACAAATTTATAGTAACTTTTACTAAAAAAATACATTGGGCAAGATTTCCCACTTACCTCTGTTTGAGGTCAGAACTTCAGCTGGAGTTTGACTTCTAGTGCAGCTATGCAGATGGACATGGACAGCAGCTGGGGATCCAATGCCTGGTTTCCAGTATGTCACCATGCCAATATAGAATGAAGCTAGTGCCTGTTATTTCCAGCCATGAGCACCAGTGTTCCTGGACAGATACACCTTACAGAGGTCTACATACCACAGCTGCAACTAGATCCCAGCATTGTGATGCACCACTACACCTCTGGCAGAGGCTTAAGCTTTTGTGCCAAGTGGTTGACATGCTCGGGGATCATGCGTCGAGCTCCACCTCGTTTCCCACATCCTGCTACGGCAATGGCTTGGTCCCAAACCATGAGGCTGTTCCCAGTGCCAGGAAAGACAATCAACTACTGAAGCAGCTTGTGCCCATGAAATCAACCTCTCCTGCTTCCTCCAACAGAAAGGTGCAGCCAGATGGATGTCTCCTCTGGCACAGTCCTATCTATGGGCTCTTGACTGGATTATGTTGGCAGTTCTATCACATGCTGGTTGGAACTCTGGCATGACAGCTGAAGATGCCCCAAAAAATCCGCCTAAGCAGTGTAGAAAAGTAACAAATTGGACTTACTCCACTGTCTTAATATCTGCTTCAAAACTACAATTATGAAAAAAAAAATAATTGAGGCTCACACTCGATCAAGTTGTTGAGACTTTAGCATCCTTCTCTGGAAAGGCACTTGGTGCTCTTAGTACTTTGCAGCACCTTTGGATCTGGGTCCAGACTATTTAAAGCTCTCGGGAAAGGAGAAATGCTGTGGCCAAAAAGAAAAGTGACAAAAAGGGTTTGTTTAATAAAAGCATTGGGGTTTTGATGGAATGCACTATCTTTATTTTGGACCATCACCTGCTTGATTGCAATCCAGAGCAGGACTCTGCCGACCACAGAATGGCTAGTGTGCAGGAGCACAGCAGGCATGTAAGACAAGACAACTTGTATTTGTGCAAGCCCCAACAAACTATGTGACTCATAATACTCATTCCCTTCACATATTTGGATCTTATTTCCTTTCCAACAACTGTACCTCACCCCTGAGGTGAACGCTTTTGTTGGTACAGATTTTCTTCATCAGCTCTCTCTGGAAATTGGCAGGCAAAGAGACATTTTCGTTATCACAGTCCATGAAGCACCCAGAAATCAGATCTTTAAAGCAATCAATTGTAATTATGTAAAAATCTTAGGCTGCATCCAGCTCTCCCACTTCGCTCATGTTACTGTAACAGAATGATTTCAGAGGGGCAGATTCTGACTCTTCTCAGTAGAAAGAAGATGAAGGTTGGCCCTAAAATTACATTCTGGGGAACACAAGAAACTACACAAGAAAGAGAATGTATTTGAGAACATTTTTAATAAATAATGTGACAAAAATTACTTTTCTGATTATTGGATCCTCAGTATGCAAAATTATGGCTAAAATATGAGGTTTCTTACATGAACATAATGAAAACATTAATCACATGGATTGTTCCTTTAGTACTGCACACCCTTTCTATGGAACCTTTCTTTAAAAATTAGCTAAATGAAAAATTTCAGTCCTCGGTAAACACCAAAACACTTTTTTTTTTTCTTCTATTTTTTTTCATTGGGGCTAGTCCTGATAGCTGTCAATAAACAAACACACAATTTTTCCATTAGCACCAATGACAAAGAAATTTTATAATTACAAAAAAGATTGTAAAATCTACAGACAGAGGACATCATTTGGCAAATTCAACGCAACTAATGCCTCTATTTCAGCTTTAATGATAATCCAATGTTGAGAGAGGCCACCGCAAAATTGGTAATTTTCTGTAAGTCCAGGAAAAGTGAGAAGTGTTTTGATTATGGCCCACACTTACGTTTTTACTTTACCGTCTGTCATCATTCAAATATTCCAAATACAAACATAGAGCATTAACAAAAAAGATGAAAAATATCCCAAACAAATGCTTAACATTTTCAATAAGACAAAGAAGAAAAAAAAAAAGAGGTTAATAGTTACAATGGTTTACAAACAAAGTTTAGTGATTGTGCTTTTAAAACCAAAAAAAAAAAAAAAGATAAGCAGTGCATTACAAAAAAAATTAATTGCCAAGATCAAACAAAACTTCTTTAAGTGGCACTTCTTCTTTAAGGTGAATCGACACAAGTAGAGGTCTGAGATTTGGGCCAGTAACAGTTAATGATATCACCCCATCGTTATTAAAAATGTCCATCGATTCTCCTGCTTATATTTATAAGCACTGTTGAAGTTGAAAATGAGAAAAAGTTGCTGATAAACTTGCTCACGCCACGATTAGGCAAATAGCAATCACACCGGCTTACTTCCTGCCTATCCCAAAGGACATTTTTAATAAGAATGTACTTAATGATGAAAATGGAAAGACAAATCAAAGTACCACAGGGGATTTAAAATGAGTACATATTTACAATATGAGCCACCTCATCCCAAATTAATTTTACTTGCATTTGTAAAACTGTATCATCCGCAAAAGGTTGGCGAGAGACTGGCAGAAAACAAGACACGCAGTCTGCACTGGAATCACAAGGTACCGCTTCCTCTCACCGTAGATGACAGTGAGACCCCCAGAATAAAAGAATGCTCTTCCTCATGATGTACACTTTGGGGACCTTTTTAATCACTACTATAGGGACTTGTGACGTTATCGATTGGCTCACTGGTGTACTGGCAGCGTACTAAACACTGCCTCGCTGGGGAGAAACCTCAGGATCCCATGCTCTGGGGATGCCTTTCTGCTCTAATCCTGAAGCAGCAGCTGGCCCATGTACCAGCAGGAGCAGCTTACCCGCCTTCTTGGGCAGCAACGCTATGGAATAGGTGGGGGCTGTTCCTAGTAAGGAGCATTTATAAAGAAAGAGTAAAATTAAAACTAGCATTCTGATGGCATGAAGAAAAATGAAAAATCGTACACTCTGATTGCACTGAACATTATTCCTGGCGTCAAACATCATCAGACTTGAGGCATCTTAAGTGATTTTTTTTTTCTGATTAGATTTTGAAAGCCTGTTACAGTACATGTTGTCTTCAGCTTTCTGTTTCCTGTATTAAAAAAAAAGACATAAATTACTACATGTTAGATTATTTAAAGTGTGCTTCACATAATTCTTAGAGATTCGTTACCTCTAAATAATTTCATTTTTTTTTAATTATGTGCAGCAATGTGACTGCATGTTGGACACCCTTTCTATAATCAAGGTTGAAACTGAATTAATATTGCTAGGCAGATAGACAAAGAGAAGAGATCATGTCTTAATGTCTAATAAAATCTAGAACTATAAACTTCCAAAACCCATGAAAATCAATGCCAAGGTGTTCTTAGAGGGGCTAATGCTTTATTTTCACTTTTGAAAGAATCTGGACAATGTAAAGTGCACATTTAAATATTCTGTTCCATAGGTTTTAGTGCACTGTGCTACTTGTTTCTTGTGGTTTTGACACATTCTACAATTTTCTGTTCTTCGAAGGTGCATACTATTAATTGACAGAAAAATGTACTTATTTTTCTGAGGAGAAATATTTCTGGTTCACAAGTGATCTTTCTTGGCATCTTCCTAAGCCCATGAAATAGCTCTATTGTAGCCAGCTTCAGTAGTACAACTCCAGTTACCTCCATCTCTTCTTCTTCCTCCTCTCCTTGCTCATACGCTCCCAGTACTTGCATTTCTGCAACATTCCTACGGGCTATATTTGCTTGATCTGCCCTCTGTCGACCTCCTGATCCTCTTGATGACATAGAACTGGAGGAGCTGGGATCTCTAGGATTATTTGATGTTGGAAACGTTGGTCTAGAATATGGCAGGATGTCCTCTGTACAATTAAATATATACATGGTTATGTAAAAACATTTCTAGAGATGCCACTATCCTAAAATTTCTGCAGGTACTTGATTTATATTACTTTTTATGCTTCTCAGTAGTGATACCTGACAGGAAAATTCCATAATAGCATTATAGAAGCTTTCTAGAGGAAAGTCATAGTATTCACATGGTAACATTCACCACAGAAAAGCTAATTCATTATTGCTGTCCACTTCATTTCAATCTATGATCACTGCTATACGTTCTACAGGGAAATGAAGGGAAAAAAAACCCCACCACCCTGTAGTCTATTTTTGATATGAGTGAGTAGGAGGAAATAGCAATACATGTATAATACTGGCAAGGAGCTCACAGCATCTAGTTATTAGTCCCTGTATTTCTCAAAGTGAGATTGAAACAAAATTAGTGGGCACGTTCTGAAATTTCAGCACCACCCTCGTAAGGTTTTCTCCATAGTAATCCACTGCAATCAGTACCGATCTGTTACTAATGTGCCCATTTCACCAACTTACTGCCTAATCAAACCTGATATTGACCCTGCAGGAAGAAAGGACCAGGCATTTGTATGACTCCATGTTGAAAGCCTGAGTGAACACTTGGCAAATTCTATTAATCGTGTTCTATAAATTTGTAACCTTACCAGATTCCATAAACAATGGATTACATCGATCATGTCCGATTCACATAATGCTATGCCAGCATTTATACCTAATGCTTTACTACTAGGGCTTTCTTAATTGTTAAAACAAGACCAGGTTTACGAATAGACAAAATAGGCCAAGGGCCAATTCTTTGGTAGAAAAGTTGAACACTCGACTTACTTAAAAATTTACTACTTGGTTTTATTCAGTTCCCTTGCAAATTAGATTATGATTAGGTAGATTAGACAAAACTAGACTATAAATGTATGCAAGGGGCAAGGACACTGATCCTTAGCGCTCTCGAGGAATACTTCTGCCTGAGCTTCTTCAACATTAGCTTTAACACATGATGGGTGCATTAGGAAAGCAAGAGAGAAAATCTTTGGGTTTTCCTAAGTTTTTGTTTCCATCTTACCCTAATGACAACGTGCAACATGACCTGAGTAAGCAACTCTGGTAACAATAAATGGTGACAAGACCCGACTTCACTCACACCATTCCTCTAAGAAACCTGGAAAGAGCTGCCTCTTCCCTGCGATCAACACACAAAACTTCACTGAACCCAGGACATGCAAAATAACCTTGAAGAAGATGAGTTTTTGCTGGTGTGCCTTCTCGTTTTGGTGCTTTATTTCCTCGCAGTTTCCCATCGTTTTGCTGCTCCTGCGATTCTCTCCGCTCTCCCGAATTTGTCCGCACGTCTGAATGCTGACGCCCATCCACCCCGTCCCTCCCCTTGTAGCTCGCTCCTTTCCTTTCTGCAGACCTGTCTGTCCTCGCTTCTATAGAAGCAAGTTTTGGCAACATGACCGGCCGCACCTCCAGCTGTGATTTGGACTGAGCAGTTGGTGATTTTATAGCCGGAGGTGGCACAGGAGGGGGTGGCAAGTCTACAAAGTTGAAAAAGAATAATAATTACAATTACATCACACACTAATGAAATTAAGAAATAATATTTAACTTCCACTGAAGAAACAGACGCCCTATTTACTTTCAGCCCTCCCTCTGTCCCTTTCTCTCCACCCCAAAAAGTATTATGTTACCAATACAACTGCTGATGGGTATTTTTCCAAAGACTGAACTTGAAAAATGTGTAGACCCCTGACTGCCTTTTCAAACGATAATATTTTCTTTAAAATTATTACAAAAGCCTGCCATAAACTTTGGGCACTTGGATATGAATGTATTGGCTATGGATATCGACATAAGTGTTACTGATATTTATCATTTTGGCTAAGTCAATTCAACAAAACAGCACTTTGTGCTATAGTGCTATAGTTACTTAAGGTCTTCAGTGTGCTGAGCACTGAAACACAGTGGCTGGGGTGTAAGAATGTGTATCAGATGCACTGCTGATACATGTAAGGATAGACTATATTAATTATTACATTCCCCTTTCAAAGTAATAGGTTAATCTAACATACACAACTGATGTCTCTGGGTATCTCGTGAGACGTAAAAATAAAATCCTCGTTCAATCAACAAAGTAACAAGCTCTCAGGAAGAACAAAAAAAAAGGAAAAAAAGACACAGGACTTTTGAATTAGTCTCTAAGTTAGCACAGCTTAAGGGGTTCTATAATTCTGTGCATATTTAAAAGGACTTTATAAAGCACACCGATATTTTACTTAGTTGTTTTTTTCTATGACTTTTTTCTAAGAGTTAAGACTAGATTATGTACACTCTTCATCAGGTTACAGTAGTGTTCTAAGGAATATAGAATGCCAAGGGGAAAAAGAAGTTAAAAAAGGAAGCAACACACAAAAGTCGTTCACAACAAAGCTGTAGGAACAGACCACATGCCTGTAAGAGAACAATAGGTTAAACAAAGTGAGATGTGAAAGACATTTCTGAGGTTAATATTCTCAAGTGAGGCTGCAAAAAAAGCCCCACAACAGCACTATTAAAAATGTTACTTCAGCATTTTGTAATAGTGTGCATTCATTCTTTCTACTTCCAGAAAAATCTTGGAGCAGCTGTGTTTTTCAAATGCCATCACTATATATACAGCTAATTCACCCTCTATTCAAGAGAACATTTCAACTGAAAATGAAACTAAATTGGGCCAAGAATAAAGGTAGTACTCCTGAATAAGAAGAAAATAGGCCGCTAACATATATGTATGAATTAAAATATGGCAGATGCCAGATATTTTTGAGAGGCTTTCCAGTGACATGAAGCATGAATGACTTGATCTCGCCCCATGGAACGGTGCAGCAACACAGAAGTCAGTACTCTACGCAGGCCTACTGGGCATCATCCTGCATGTTAAACTGGTGGCATGGCTTGGAATTGGCTTTGGCCTGTTTTAAATAAGACTGGACATATTATCAGTTGTGTAGACTGGGATGATGAAGTAGAAAGATGTCATGAAGTTCATTTCCTAAGGCTGAACATACTGCAGGTAAATGAGATCTGTAACATCATTCTTGCTACATTTATTCCACTGTCTTTGTAAAAACACCACCACCACCAGAGAGAAGAAAACACCCCACAAAAACCCCAAGCAAGCAAGCAAAAAAATTTCTCCTTGTTCTCATTTGTGGCTTGAATTAGGGACCAAATTCATATAACAAGAAACAGAGAAATATCTTCCCTTTTGTTCCCCCTAGCTAAGAAAAAGTTGGACTAATGACCTTACATTCTTTGAAAATTGTGTAGTGTAGTTTGTCTTTAAAACTCTGTAAGGTTTAGGAACATCATTTTTAGAGAATAACTAAAGGTAAAAAATTGGATACTGAAAACTTAAGCATCTATGAATGTTCAGCATTTGCGGATTTCTTTTTTAAGAAAAAGCAGTCTTTTCCAAAACTTGGAAAGGTACAAATCAGCTGGAAGTCTAGATGTATTAAGTTGATGAATCAAATAATTTCATTTATGGAACAGGAATTATTAGACTATAAAGTATAACCGAGGGAACTAAACCTGTAAAATACACCACAGACTTTGGCAAGAAAACAGAGAATCTGTTATGTTGTATTCCTTTGTTATCCATAATGCCTTAAACACAGTTTACAGTAGTAAGCTCTGTCCAATACACAACCATAGCAATAAATCTGTAACTTCACACATCAGAGCAGCATCCAGACCACGTCCTTTGTGCATCTAAAGATGCCCTTTGAGTTCTAACTACCAAAGACCGAGCCAAACCAGTTTCACTGTGCTGCCCCAGCCCGGTAGAAGCTTAAATTCAGTATGTGTCCACAAGTGTGGTCATTTGGATCACAGGGCTCCATAGCCATGTAAGCTTAAGTGTCAATATCTGCTCCAAAAAAACCTTGGTCTGAAGTATGAAGTATGCATGTACCTTCATACAATTCAACACCTAGCTGACAAATCCTGTGAAGACCTCAGAATACTGTGTGATATATTTCTTGAAAGTCCAGTGTTTCAGATCATGCCAGATCCAGCCCAAAGCTCATCAAACACAGTAACGGTTCAAAAGCAGTATTGGAGATGGTGAGGGTTCCCACCTTTTGCAGAATACTTTTAGTGATTATAAAACTTGGTTGAGATTTTAAAAATCAGATAAAGTTCATTAGCCTGAGGGGATTCAAACAATATTTTCCTTTTTTGGGAAAGCATCCTTCTCACACACCTTGTCTCAGAAAAGGAAACACCAAATCAGAAGTGCAGGCTTCTGGAACCACAGTTGTACATTCAGTCTTACATTTCCCAGTCACTGACTCTATTATCAGAGCACTATATAGCCTTTCTGTAGAGCCTGCTGATGTAAACAGAGTGTAGGCACTTAACACCCAGTGTTTTCAGACAATCCTGGAGACAGCCTCCAGCAGTTGTGGCACAGCAATGCACTGGCTGAATACCAAGAGGAAGGAACAGCATCTTTCCTGCAGCCTATAAAACCCAACTTTACAACAAACTACTTTATTCAAGAATTCTATCCAGCTACACAGGACAATGAACAAAGTGGTGTTAAGTTTTGACTATCGAAAGGAAAGATGCATTGGTATGAAAAGTTTCATAAAATGACAGCTCTATGGTACAGTGCTAACTAAAGAAAAGTGTTATTCTCTTTCAAGAACATTTTTGCAACCTGCAGAGAAACTATAAAAATCTTCATTATAACACGGTACTCCTTGCTGAGAAGAATCCTTTACAGAGGAAAAAAAAAAACCCACAACTTTTCAGAGGTCAACACTATTACACCCCTGTGGTATTTATTTTAACAGCTCAGATCACAGAGAAAATCCAGATTCAATCTGCCTCCTTGACTACAAACTGGCACGCTTCTTATTAAAAGGAAAACAGAAGGTTCCATTGTAAGGAATAAAAAAATAAATCACAAAGCAACATCAGACCAATATAAAGAACTCAGAAGTATTTGTTAAAGGTCAGCTGCTGCGCTCACATGTTTCATTCATGTCAGTGTATCACTGGCATACTACTTCTCACATAGCTAAAACAATTAAGGGATGCCATTTCACAGCGCAGTCTACAGGGGAAATCTTACACATGTCTTTTGAAAGGAGTGATGATAATTCTCTAAATGAGAACATATACAGGAATCATGGGATAAGCAAAACACCAGTGGGGAAAATAATATGCTAAGTTAGTCTGGCACTGAAGTGGAGAAAGCACAATTAAGCACAAAAAGATGAATAGTAAGTAGCAGCAAATGAAGAAAGTAGGCCTTGCTAAGCAAGTCTCTCTCTTTTAAACCCGATCGGGCTGGTGATTTTTACAGTCATACACTGAAATAAACAGCAGACCTATAGATCTGATGCAATATTGGGAAAGGTATAGGCTGATTTTTTTTTCAATTTATTTTTTTTCTGTTGTGCATTTCTGCAGGAATGCAAACCTCAGGTTTGTTCCTGACTTAGTAAATGCTTTAAGATAATTTAAGATTCCTAAGACACATAATAATCTCAGCTACTATTATTCACATACTGAAGTTATTTTCAGGTTTTATCTTTCAGGAAACCTGGCTCAAACTGTATGTAACTGGATGAATAGATACAGCAAAACTCGCTATGACGTACAAAAGCAGTGAGTTGTTGGGTTATAGGGGTTTTGTGCCTGCACACAGATTTACATAACACCTCTGTCAAAACAATTTTCATTCCACAAAAAAACCCCTTTAGTAACAAAATCAACCTTTGCAAAATATCACACAATGGAACCAGAAGTAAGGACTGCAAAGAGAGCAACTCTCTGAAAATTACTATCATTCCATAACCAGCTGGTTTTTAGCAGAGGTAAGATATGCGTTCCTACTTACTTCTCACCTTGCGCACAACAGGTTTCTTTGCGTTGCGCAGGCAGAGGGAGACAAAAGTACGAACGATGTCGGCATGTGTAATTGCTTACCATTCCAAAGTGAAAATTCAAGGGAATATTTGGCAGACGCTCAACTGTCTTTTGCAAGAAATTCAGCTGCCCTAATGTCGTGACACTGGTAACACCGAACACAGCTAAGCAACTCAGCCATGGTCTCAAAAAGTTAGCTGTGAAAATGTTAATATTTTTGTAATATTTGTCAGTTGCTGAGTTAAGAAAAGAATCGGAATTTAAAATCTCATCTGAACTGTTAGTGGTGTAATTCCTAATGAAAGACCTACTGAATCAAAGCAGTGATAAAATGCTTTTACCCTTTTATGTAAAATGCTTACAATTCCGAAGGCTTGTAACTGTTAATAAATAAATTCAAGAGCATTCAGAAGAGACAAAAATATTCTTTTAAAATTTGGTTTCTTAAATTAAATATGTAAGTAGGTCAGTCAAGGTTGAGACGGAGGATACATCTGTTTGTTGCTTCTTGTAATGCACTCTTAGTAGTTAACTCTCTAAAAGGCTAGATGAAGAGCAATTAAAAATTCATACATTTTAATCCCTACCACCTACTGAGCAAAGATTTTTAGCAACAAATATGGAGAACATTTCACCGCCTGGATGACTGTCAAGGAACAAAACAACTGAGCTGAAATCCCATTCCACATAAAGTAGAAACTGATTTGAGCCAACGCTAGCAGAAAATACAAAATTGTTACTACTCATGCAATGCAAAGTAGATCAGAAAGCATTCTCCTTTATTTAAAAAAAGGGTAGTACAGGTAGTAGATGACCTTTTACTGCTAAATTAGTAACAAACACACCTTCAGAAATACCAATCTCTTTCAAACATCTTGCTCTACAGAGAAAACCAGAATTTTTTAAGACTTACATGCATTGCTGCTGATAATGCTCTTGGCATTTTCAACCATTCATGCAAAACCTTAATTTATTTATCTATCTTTTCTGTCAACCAATCATGTAAATTCTTCATGACACTGGTATTTCATGAAACTGCTAGCAAATACTAATTAAGGCAATTTGGGAACAGTAGAAAATTCTTTATATGTGAAAGTAAATTTCATTTTAAAGGCTGAGAAAATAATGAAGCAATGTGTCTTTCTCTTTTCAGTGCTTATGCAATGCTTCTAGTCATTGAAAAATGCTGAAATTCAGAAAATTTGCTTTGTTTTACTGCAAACACATGTATGTTCACCCACTATAAGGAAAAAAGAAAAAAATCTATCAGGCACTCCTTTTCAAAAAAGATAAGTAACAGTGTGACATCAAGCCAATAGAAAAATCTCAGTATATCTGGGAAAGGTCAGTTGTGGTTAAATGTTTCATTCATGTCTCCATATCAGTTTTCTCCACTTAAGAAAAACAATTAGTAGATGCTATTTTTATGGATAATTCTAAAGGGACAATATACGAAATGTGGCTATTAAAACAAATGGTTAGATTCTTCAGTAAGGTTCCAAATATGCTTATATAAAATGGATTGAGGAAGGGAAAAAATAATTTAAAAAATAAAATCAAACCTAAACAAGCCCTTCAACCTTTGAACTGGGTTTTATTAGTTCTGAAGAAATTAAAGCCATAATTTGCTGTTCCCTGAATGACCACGCTGCATTGCACACTAAACAGATTAGCGGAAATTCTTACCTAATTAGAAAATATGCTGAAGTCAGCAGGTGCTATATAACACAAAACAAATATTGATCATGATTGTCAAATCTATTGCAATATCTAACCACAGTGCTCTCTGATTTAACTTTGTATAATTGCTTTCACAAAAAGCTGTCATCACACACAGGCCCACCTCTTATTTATTCCCATGTTAGAGGAAAATGGCCACATAAAACTCCTGTTCAGATTTTTATTTCTGATGCTCTAGCTGTTGTGTTTGTATCGAGGTTTGACGCTCAGCCAAATACTCAGTTAAGGGCATTCTCTTCGAGAGAATAAAAGCTGATAAAATGTCCATAAAGTCTTGCAAAATGCCATTACAAGGGTCTCATAAAGGTAACATTTCTGGTGCGGTTTTGGGATTTACACCTCATGTTGTCCTTTCACAGAAGCAAACATGCACAAAAACACTGCAATAACCTCTTGAAACCAGATAATATTCCAACAGCTCAGTTTCTCTGACAGAAGGGGCCTGGGCATAAGCCAAGAGGCCCAGGTGCACTGTGTCATGCCAGTATTTAATGCAGCCTAATATCAGATAGATGCTAGTGAGAGAAAATACTTGGAATGAAGTACAGATAATAGCACGGACAACCACTCATTGCTAAATTACTTCTGCTCATCGTGCTGTGAGCTTTGTATTAAATTTTTTTGTCAAGGGGCAGGAATCATAGGGAGAAATGTCTCAAAACTCCCTTCTTGTAACCCTGGATAAGGATCTATAACATTAGGCTTTCATATGATAATGGCAAATGATGCCCCTCTTTGAAAAAATTCAGACTGGTAATGAAAGTCCTAATCAGATTGTTGTTGCGGAGAACCAGGAGGTGGGGAACGATGCCTTTCTTTCCCCTCCCCCCCGTTAGCAAATTTAGCAAACTTGACAAGATGGGTTAAGTCTTGGAGAATTTATCTTACATGAATTTCCAACAAAGCCCGTGGGTTGTTTTATAAAACTGGAAGGTAGTACTTTAATAAAAGCTGCACCACCTGAGGCATTTTCATTAAAGGCTCTCTCTAGACAACATCACAATGTTTGCATTATCCTCCTACACTCCCAAGAGAATACAAGCACTACCTTTTCAGCAAGAGTTGATATTGTGTGTGAAGGCACGAAAGAAGATGATTAGATTTTGCTTTTACTCACAAAGTAACCCCTTGCAACAATGCTGTGGTAGGATTGAAATTCATTGATTTGTGTTGCCCACCATTTAGATGGTAAATTTTTTTTTTCCCCAGGAAAGATGCATTCTGAAGGTTTTAATAATCAGTCACGTGAACAAAGATTTTAATCCTAACCACGCATTATTCTCAATGACTGTACTATTTATGCTATCTGGGCTCTTAAATAATGACAGTAATTAGCCGATTAGGACACTACAGAAAACAGGTGCAAGGCTCTGGAGTGGGAGCATCAATGTACAGTATTAAGGAACTCTGGCATTTAAAATGATTAATCTGTTCAATGTGTTTAGCAACAGGAAAAACAAATCACTGAATTCTGAAACATAATGTTACCTCTGTGGAAAAATTTCACACACACACACTGAATGTATATTTAGAAAGGTTCACTGGTGTTTTCACCCATTTCAGTGGACTCACCATCTGTGTAGACTTCTCTGCGCAGATGTCCTGGCTGGTGTTTTTGCTTTTTGGCAGGTCGGACCTTCTGTATTACAACAGCACTCATGTTGCTGTCAGTAGACATGGGGCTGGTGGGTCTAGGACAGTGTGATGCATGAAAGTGTCTACGGCCTGGAAATTGTTACAAAACCAATAGCTATTAGTTTCCTCACCTATCACAAGACACATCATACTTTCTTCTTTTTTTTCACATCAGAATGCCCTAGCTATACAAAACCTGAAAACACACTGCTGGAACAAAAAAAGAAAATCTCCTCCTTGTAATCCGTTTTAGAGCGAGCCATAGCTAAATCAAAGCATCTGCTGTCCTAACAGTAGACAGGTTGGCTTAGTTGCACAGAAATTATCCAGCTGATCGGTAGCTGGGATCTCCTGCCCAGGAAGCTGAGGACTGTCGGTGGCCAAGCACAGGCAGGTTTCTCACCTTCCAGAAACAACTAAGCATTTCAGGGTCAAAAGGGTTTCCCCTCCCCCAGCACAAGGTCATCCACGCCACCAGCAGAGCAAACCACTAGCAGGCCTTGGGTACAGATGCCCCCTCTGTTGCTTTGAGCAAATTACCCGGAATGCATCCGGGATGGATGGATGTATGACTGGCATTTTGTCACAGCTTGTTCGCAGATAAGTGTCACATTTTTAGGATGCGTAGTCAGGTATAGCTAGTATCAATACATAAAACCACCGCCTAACATGAACTGGACTGTTGTAAAATTATTTACCTGCAGCAGCAATGGGATGTAAAAAGACCTTTTCTAAATACGTGCATTCACACACACATAGAGAAAGATATTTATGCAAACCTATATCTATAAAGTGGGTAATATCCTGGCCCTGTGTGCATAAATGGGAGTTTTGCCACCTACTTCAATCGGGCAGGATTTCATCCAGAATTACTAAATTACCTCCCCTCTCACTCTTCATGATGAACAGCTGTGTTGAAATGAAACAGACTGGTAACTGGGAGAGGATATCAGAAACGGGAGGAAAGTTGCAAATCTGTGGAGTCAGGATGGACACAGAAGTGATGGAGTACCTCTTGTCCATGTTCGGCAGTTTAATAGGACTGGCTGGCAGTGCATTCATGGATCTGCTTGAAACCTGCATCCCATTCCGGGGTATTTTTGTTCTTTGTTGAGCTATAACAATATCCTAGGCCTGGTTAGCGATCAGGCTACTGATTACCTTTCTGTACCCACTCTTACTATACTAACCAGCATTTTGTGACAGACTAAATATTAAAAATACCATATTTCATATGTCCAACGGTGATTCACAAAAAAACCCAAACACGAAACATATGCATAAGACCTTGCAGCATATTCAGTCTATAGTCTAAGCCACAGCTATATAACAGCCGTCAAGTTATGAAACCAATACAAACCCAGTTCATCTCAAAATACAGCAGTAAGAGCTTGACAGCATTCTCTAAAAGACAGCAACAAAGTAGAAAATGGAAAGCAAACACATGACAGTTTTAGCTTTTTTTTAAATCCAGGGGACATATGACTCTAAAGGTTTACCATTTATTTGGACCTTTCAACACAGAGGGAATACATTTCTCATGAAGAGCAACGGAAAACACTGGGAGCCTTATACTACGGAAAGGGATACAATTCTGTGATTTTATTTTTTTTCCTTACTGATTTCTGGATGGAAACCCAATAGCAGAGACAAGGTTTGGAAATAATCAATGGCATCAAAAAATCAGGAACTAATTATGAAGAGCAGCATAGAGCAGCAATTTTTTGAACTCTTTCACCAAAATTTCTTTTCTCATTCTCCACTGTAAATTGACAGCTCCCCCCACCCTGAACTTCTAACTGTCATATGAACAAGAATAATTTGGAAAGCAGTTGTGGATAAATACAGTTCCCAGTGGCTATTTTTTCTCCTCTCTCACCAAACAGAGCACAAACTCACCTCCTGCTGCATCCTGCATCTGACGTCTGGCTACCTTCAGGCCAGCGTATTCCGCAGCTGCTGCAACAGCCTGTGCAAAATCTGCATCAGTAAAAAATGATCCATCTGAAGAGCTAACGCTAGACCGCCCGCTTGAGATGTTATCTTCTTCGGAGGCTGAACCCCAGCCATTGATCATGGACCCTGTTACAGAGCTCTCCAAATCCCCAACACTGGAGGCAGGTGTCTGCTCAAGGCCACGCAAGAGGAGCCTTCTGTTCTGCATCTTGGCAACCTCTATATCTGCCTCATCTTCCTCTTCTTCTGGTGCGTCAGTATCCATATCAGAGACCAAGGGCCCTGAGATATATCCATAGGTATGTGGTGGGGAGATGGGCCTTGGAGGGGGTGGAGGACTCACAGGTTGACGTCTGCATAAAAATACAAGGATAAGAAGAATTGAAGTCACGCAACAGTCAGAGGAAATGGCAGATTGATGAAAATACTGCTTTTCTTTCCCAACAAGCTTGACTCGACTTTTTAAATCAAAAGGATTTATATCTGAAAGGTTCAGGGCTGTCGGAGGTTTTTTTTTAGTTTTCATTTTTGCTGTAAATCAGTATTGACTGACAGCTATGTAGTTTATAATCTACCACAAAGAAACACGATTTTTTAAATACGATTCCTTTATCACTGATTTTAATGAAAGTAGGCTTATTTTGCAGGAAGCTGCTCTTTTTTCCTAAAGTAGGACTTGTACAGCTAGGCAAGGAGGTGGTGGTTACAGTTCACATAACTATTTGAAAAAAAATTATTTGTGAGCCCTTGAGGACACAAGTAAAAGAAGTGTCTGTATATTGCTCTAGAAGCTTGAAACTCTCAATGTCAACAGACACTTATATCCAAACATATTGCTCCATAAACATTATCTTCCCCCCACCTGTCCCAGTGATTCAGAAAGATATGAAAAGAGATATTGGTATTTCATTATTTTTTAAATTGGTCTAGGTGATAATATTAAGAATTCTCTCCCATAGCTTAACTTAATTTGAGCTTAAAGTATCAGTGAAAGTGTCTCCTCCAGCTTAAAGAGGCAAAGTATTAGGTATCATTGAATAAACTCTCAGTTTAGTTAATACCTCGCTCAGAAGTCCCTTGTAGCAACATTGTCCACAGTTATTTCTTCACAGGGACAGCGGCATGCTCTTTAATTGCCATTTGTCTGATAGGAAGAAATACTTCCTGCAGCAATGGTTGTACTGCTGGCTTTGCTTGCATGGAATTCCTACTGCAGCCTGCTTTGCAAAAATCCCCACAGTAATTTTCCTTTGTCAATTTTCCCCTCTTGTTATCTCATTGACAATCGGTGATGCTCACAAATTAAATCTAATACTAAATTTGAAAGGAAATTGTAGCAAGAAAAAAATACCTAATACTTTGTGGTAAAAGCAGACTGGAACCTCCCTGGACTACATAATCTAGTGCCAATTTTCCACTTGCTGTAGTAAGTACTGAATGAAACGAAGGTCAGTTAGGGATGCATACCCAATAAGCCCCTTCTCCCAAATCCCCAAAGGCACTGCTGCATAGGAATCTCCACCTGCCTTTGGCTAGAGACCTTGCTCAAGAAAGTTTTACTACCTTAATTTAAAGCTCCCATGACAACCATCCTTGTGATGTATTTGCCAGTCTTCCTACTCTTTATGTTTTGGGATTAGGAGACAGGCAACTGGTTACAAAATATGTTAGGGTTCTTGAAAATATAGCTTGCCTGCCAACCTTTAAGGGTAGGCTAATTGAGACCAGCTGGTTCATGGGCATATGGAATTAACAATACTTCGTTCACTTTATCTGATGCAGTGGTTCTTGCTTTAACAGTGACATTGTCTCTGATCTCAGCTCCTGCTTTACCACTGATACTGTCTGCTATCTCACTAAATCTTTGGTTTTTTGCCTACTTATCCACCCCTGCAGAGCAGAGATTTCTGTTTCAGATCACTGTGTTTCTTGCACATGGACCAGACAGAGAAATATTACATAGACAAGCACCACCAGAATTATATTCTAGATGTCTGGTTCTGATCAGAAATTGAGATAATACTCAGCAGAACTACAAATAAAGCTGATGAAAAGTATGACAAACAGTATTTTAGACATAATTTTCATTATAAACACACCATTTATAGCCCCCCCCCCCCCCCAAACAATAGAGCCACACCACTCAGAATGTGTTCTTAATTGGAAAGTATTGCCACACCATACTCAAAACAGAAACCCTCTTTCCCGAAGGGGCTTCAGCTGCTGAGCACAGTACATCCAACTCCTAAGCGGCAACATCACTGGACATATCAACACCATTAGATGGAAAAGGTAGTCAGCCCAGCCTTCCAAATCATGTAAGCAGAATAATGTGAATCTTTTTTAACTGAGATGGACATAGCAAAAAGAAAGTAAACGTTGTTTGAAAATGGGAGGCAAAAAAGACAAATTAAGTCACTACAAATTCTAAGACTTGCAGCAAAGCTAGACTTAACCATTGCAGGAAGAACAAAATAAATATAGATTTTATTTTTTCAGTCCACTCAATGAGTAAGCTGTATGCCCTGGGAACTTAAATTGGAACATGCTTCCAGATACTTCTGCCAGTACTTTTGATGGCATTTATGGTGACTAGCCATCAGTCTGTGTTGAGCAAACGTTCCGCTTTCCAGGCAGTTGCTGGCCAGTTACACATGTTTACATACATCTATTCCAATGCCTACTCCACTCTGTCAGTACGCATCCCCCACTCTCCAGAACATGGCAGCTGAGGTTCTGGAAAGTCACTCATATATTACATGGCTCACTCTGCATTTCTCTTTTCCATTAGTGTCCAGCTAGTTTAACCTCTAAATAACCCTGAAAACTTAAGTGATTAAAATGAACACTTCTGTGCCCTTCCATATTGGGGCCAATGAAAATGACAGGAAAATAGTATTAGCCACCCACCAATAAAAAGAGTGATTGTAAAGGCCTGGGAAGATAAAGGAAGAGAAAAAGATAGACAGTACAGGAAATGTTTACCATAAAGAATAAAGCAAGGCAGAACAACTAGAAGTGGGGAGCAAAAATAAAAGCCAATACAGACCTTTAAAAAGAAAATTAATAACTGCTGCTTACTTTAAAAATGGGAAAGATAAAAATTAACTAACTTTACAAAAAATCTTTTGGAAAATACATCCATAAACGTCCAGCAAGCTACATTAATAAAATCAAAGATCTACAGTCTACTTGGCAACATTAAATTAATTCCATCATAATACACCTGCATTTCACTTAAAATAAAAAGTATGACTCAAATATTGCAGGTAAGTTTGTATATTTCTGGCAATAAAAACATGTGCAAATGACTGGAGGAGAAAAATAATAAAAGAAATATAATTTGGGATAGAAAAGCTGTGCCTTCCTAACAAAAAGCAAGAGAATAAAGCATATACATAAAAAGCCTCATTCCAGATTCACTGTTTTATGGAAGAGAAGCTGTGAGAGTGTATATGCAAAATAGTTTGTACCAAAAGCAACTCGGAGAGGAAACAAAATTTCCCTGTAACAAATATCTATCTTTATTAATGTTGGTCATTCCTTTAAATAAGGGTAGGTGGAAATGTTAAGAAAATTTTGCAAGCAATAATTTCCTGTATTAGGATTTATGAGAGAAGGAAAATCTATAGGTTATATAAATTATATATTTATATATATTCATGCATATTGGTGACAAGTTAATTGCACAGTTACTGTGAAATAATGCATGCTATTTTATGGTAATAATGCAGTAAATCTATTGGAAACAATGGAACTGTAATTATATGGTAAGCTGTGTTAACGATATCACTTTAATATCCTGATGACTGTGAATTTAACTTGTGTCAGCATCGTACGTACCGTAAAGTGATATACTGCATTTCTTTCCATGGTATAATAATAAAGCAACTTAATTACGTATTTGTTAGGTTACAAAAAGTTCTATCATCCAGGATTAGAAGTTAAATATTAACTGAATAAATATCATGGGGATAATCTTGGCCTCACTGAATTCAGCAGGAATTTTCAGTGGGGCCAGGATGATGTTTGTCACATCTCTCTCGCTACGTTTGCATTGATTCACCTCCGGTCAGGTTGGTGTTGTATGTGTCCCAGATCCTCCTGACAGTCCTGTAACATGGGCTGGAGTTCTTCCTGGGGAGAGGGGGTGAGAGTGGCAGTTGACTGATGGCTATAGGAAACAGCGGCTGGAGAGGAAGCTGCTCCTCGGACAGGTGGAGTAGGACCTCGCTCATCTTCTTCCTCTTCCTCTAGCTCATCCTGCTGCAGATACATCCTTGCAGGTGGGACAGGACAAGGAATTTCTTGGTCATAGCTAAAATTAATTTTTTAAGAAAATAAGGACTTACATTTTTACTGTGTAATTAGCATATCTGATACATGTACAAACAGCCTAGAAAAAAATTTTGCTAGATGTGCTCCTGCAAACAGCTTAGTAAGCATGTACTGAGTGGATGCACACCACTGTCAGCCAGTCACCTCTCTAAATAGCCACACTACAGCTAATTGAGGAGCACCAGAATAGTACCAAAGGAAGGTCTCACTGCCAGCAAATTACAGTTCACTTAACTAGCAAGTAAAGTGAGAAATGGATGACATATTCACGTTTCTTACCTTTCATCCACTGAAAGACTGTAATCTTCACTATTGCTATGGGGAGGTGGATGTGCTGGAGGAGGTGGAAGAAGATCTGCCCAGTTCATGCCAGCTTGCTTGGGAGCCTTTGGGGTCCGAGCACCTTTCTTGTGCCCTTGACTCCCTAAGAATAAAAAGAAGTACATATTTGCAGTGCTATAAGGAATGTCCTCATCCTTGTGTTGTGAAAAACTAAGTAACAATTTCCTCTTGCTGGGAATGCGCTATTGTGCTGAGTTGGAATAAACTGATATTTTATTTTTTTACACCAATCTGTGTAATCATAACTTCTGTGCAGAATGACTCTACATTTTCAAACACTTGAATGTAACCAGAAAGTTTACATAGCATGGAAAAAGCACATGGGATCCAAAACTGGAACTGTTAATAAATAGCCAAAATGTGATAAAACCATAAATGAATTTTACAAGCAATGTCATTAAGAGTGAGCTTCCTACTTCTATTAATTACATTATAGATTATCATCTAAAACAAATGAGCTGTAGACATATTTTCTAAAGTGCCTTTATATTATTTAATTGCTGGAACCTAAAATACAATATGATACAGATATGATCTATTAAAGTTCCACTGTTGCATTAAGTCACTGAATATATGTAATTTGTACTTGTCCACTGAAACGTTTTAGGCACAATGAAATTACTGGGTTCAGTCTAAATGGCAGGTGCAGTTGAAAATAATTGCTAGAAGAAATAAAATAACATAAGAAAGAAGATCGATGAAGTATGGCACAAATGTTTTCAATGACTATTACTGGGAAATTATAGTTCATAATAAAACAACACAGGTTTAACAGTTCTGATAACTCTGAATAAGACCAATTATTGAGGTAATCTTGAATTTTAGCTTTGGACATGGCTGTGATCAGAACAGACTCTACTATTGTTCCTTGGTATACATTTTTATCCTTCTTTGTTATCATAACTTCTTTAATTAGAGATAAAGTCTAGGTATTTTTGAGTATGTTTTAGACTCCTTCATATTTCTCTCTTCAGCAACTAAGGCATGGTTTTATATTACACATGATTAAATATATTGCTGTGAGATTCAGCAAACTTGTTTTTCTCACTTCTGCCATCTCAGATTTTTATGAATAGTAGTTCTGCTTATTACTGTCCAACATTAGCTGCCAGATACAAATATGTTTTAGCTATGTACAATTATTTTTCTGGTATCTCAGTATGTCAAGCAGGACCCTAACTATCCCAAGGCAACCATCATCTGTGCTGTCTACCCTAAGCACCATAATATATACTAGGTTCAGCACGATTAATTTATTGCTCTGGTCACCTTGCTTAATTCCTCCTGGAGTCCTTGCTACAGGACTATAAATTGTAAGCATTATGAATAACCATAATAGGTGTCGGCATGGAGAACACCACCTTCTCAATTTATTTTGCATGGATTCATACTCCTGAGATGTTTCATGCTGAATTTCGTGTCTTAATGTCATTGAGCACAAGTTTATCACCACATCCTGATGTTGGAGAGGTGGGAATGGGCAAAAGGCTGGCTCTGAGAAAAGCACCCCTGAGTACCTGGGGTGAGCCGTGCTTGTCTCACCCCAACCATGGAGAATTCAGGTCACCCAAAATCACTGCAGGCTCATCTACAAGTTTATGCCTCCGCTGTGACACAGTCATAGTCAGTTAAAATGGAGCACAGGTTAGGATTAAGGCAAGTGGACAACAGCAGGATAGAAGATGAAAAGAAAAGCTCTAGAACTGATCAGCAGATGGGAAGTCCTGGGTGATGGTGACTGCAATCATAACTCACTCTATAACTGGCTTGATGAAGATAAACATAGGCTTAGTATCAGACTTACAGTAGAGCCTACATACAGTTTCCAGTTTAGCTCTGAACATTTCACACACCTCTATCAGAAATCAAAGCTGAAAGTGAACAGGTTATATCCAGATGAGAAGCGATACTTTTTAAATTAAACTGTATTCTGCAGTTTCAGTGCCCTGATCGGCATTCTCCAGCACAAAAAGCTGTCTTGTTTCAAGAGTTTTACAAAGGGATTTTAAGATATTTTGCATAGGAGAAGGCAACGAGAAACAAACATCTACTGTCTACATTTGAATGATGTACAGGAATAGTCTTGACATATAGCCAAGGCATTGAAATCTATAAAAATTGGATGCACGTATTTGTGCATTTTAACTCTATAAAATGTAGGGGTTTAATTTAAAACATGAAAACTTTCTTAAAGCAGTTCTGCACTTATTGAGCCTGTTCTTACACCGTTTAACAACCCTGCGAGTGTCAGTGTGTTCCTCTGTGTCATCCCCTCTGTAAGCCCAATAACTAGTGCTATAGGCACAGCTAGATGTCCAAACAACAAAAGACCTAAGGTTTGGAAAACACAGTAGATACTCACCTGATGTACTACTGCCTCTGTCTGAGCTGTTGTAGGATCCACCTGTATTCTGGTCATATGACTGGTTGTACGGAATAGTTGGAGCAATGTTGTCATTAACCCGGTAATCTGCAAGTTTAATAGTACAGTTAATGCTACCCTTCAGAAACACATCTACTCTTGTATGCCTGCTTTATAACACAAAGTAAGATCTTCTGAAAACAGGGAGGAATTTTATTTTTTTTTTTAAAGGAAAAATCATCCTGTAATCATGCTTTATTTTTACCTTGCCTCTAATTGCAAGCTTAAGGAAAATCATGGGGGAACTTAGGTGCTCCACAGCAAAACTGAAGATTGTCACAATGCCTCTGCAACAATTATGTCTCAATGGATATCTGTACGACCTGTGTGAGCATTCTGTATACAAACAGACTGTCATCTGGGATTGATTTTTCCAAGGTCTCTGCTTAATTTATGCATGCAGGGTGGCCAATGGACTGTGGCAACCACTTTTTGCATTTCAAAGGTGACAAACCCACATAGGAGTCAGCCCTGTATTACAAGGGCTGAAGGATCTGCTGGAGCAACCAGGCAGCTTCACTGAATGCGGCTTACAATAGAAGAGGTCTTTGTTCAACGCCTGCTGGCTCCAGGAAGATGTCTATTTACATTGGGTCATGCAGCTTCTAGCTACAGGCAGGGCTTTTTTTTTTGCTAATGGCTGTTACTGTAACTTCCTTCTCCAGTTGCAAAGCACTTGATATACGCACGTTATTTTAAATCTACATTTGGCAACCAGATCTGTAGAAGTTTAGCAGAAGTAAAATACTCATCTGACAAAACAGTACTCTAATGCCAAAAAGGAATTCTAATTTGCAGGCAACAGAAAGGAGCCGAGTTACTCTTCATATAGCAAATAAAACTACGTCATAAAAGGAACCACTGGACATAAAGTAGTGACAATGAAGCACAGCATGCAACTCATCAAAATGGTTCTTTCCCATCACAAAAGCTCTAGATATAATCATCAGCAAGATGGTTTTGACTTAGGAAATGAGAGAACCAAGACCAGAATATTGATTCATAAAATAGCAAATCAAAACAAAAATAAACAAAACTAAGAATCCAGTCCCCATCTGCTGCAGAAATGTTTGTGATAATGTAAGCATGGGAAAAAGAGCAAAATGATAAATTCCACACCAGAGCGTATTCTGTAGTAGTTTCTCAGCCTAGTTGCATTCCAGAGACCACACTGAAGCCCTACATGCCGCATATGTTTACACAGAGGATAAACAGTAAATCAACACTCTGAAATATGTATATATGGCTGTCAGCAGACAATGCTTTAAGGGGGCCTTTCCACACTACAATATGCTAGAGAATATGCAGCTGTAATATACACAGTTTGAAAGATGCCGTATCATCCAGGGCATAAAAACCAAACATGTTTTAATTCCAGAACAGATACGTAACACACAGTTCATGAAAGAAAACATAATTACAAAAAAAATACAGCTTTCACCCTCTAGTAAGGAGCCACAAAAATTGAATTTTCTTTTGACATGTTTATGTCAAGGGAAGGTGTCACATTTTATATTGCCCTTTGAACTCCTCTGTGAGTAGATGGGTCCGGCTGAGAAAGCAACATTCCTGTAATGAAACAGATCTTTTTACTGGAAAACTTATCACTATGCGATCGCCTGCGTTACAACAATCCATGCAAAACGTTCCGAGTTAGAATGGGTCCAGTTCCTAGGGATACTGTTTTGCAAATCAGGTTATTAAAAGAGGTTGCATGGTAGCCTGAAGGACTAGCAAGAAATCACATACCTATTTCTTCCAACTCCCACACATTATATTAAAGAAACATGCCCTCGAGGCCATGAAAGTACATTCTGATGTTTCCCGTTAACACTGAAATCAATTTATTTTTCGCTTCTGGATCCAGACTTCAGTCAGGGTAACAAAGGAATTTAGTTTCCAAAACTGCGTGCGGTAGCATTGCCTCTCAATATGTGAATCGAAGGCTTGCTAGGAACAAGTCTAAAATGAATTGGATCACTCCGTTTGTGTCCCCAGTGTACAACACAATACAATTTTACAGAGTTTGATATGCAAAATTTCATTCGTTTACACGAACATGTAGATTTAATTAGTCTCCATCCACGACTGGGAAGAGTGGGTTGACCTATTTAAAATTTAAGGTAGAGTATAATGTGACTACCATGCATCTGGCTTATGAATAAAATATCTGGCCTCTGTCCTAACCGATCCCTTACCTACTATTAAATTTAAAATAATCTCAAATCCATAGGAAATGTATTTTATTTCACTCTTTTCTAAAGATACAGCGTGTTATTTTTTGATTAATAAATGGAATATCTGAAGGTTATTGTGGTGCTAATTAACTTTCTGACACTGCTAACTCTGGATTTCTAAATCTAAAGAGGGAGAAGTCTAAAAGCACCACAGAAGCCTGTAATTGCTGAACCTGAAAGCTTTAGACTCCCAGCACCAGAAGGTCAAAACTCCTCTGACGCCTAAAGAGGAGAAACAAGCTAAAAGCTCTTCACCTTTATTTAATTTGTTTTGCTCCATAATGTTGTACTGTATGGGTGCAACCTCTTGCTTTTGCTGAACAGAGGGTTTCCAGTGTTTCTCATTCGTATCCCCGCTGCCATTGTTAACATTATTGCTGATATTTGACTGGATGAGTTGAGTGGTGGCATAAGGAGTGGGCTGCCCAGGCTGGCTGACAAATCTTCCATCCTTTAGATTTGGACTATTGAAGGTTTTCATCTCATTGATTTTGTTGCTGAGGTCCACATCCCCATACACAGTTGACTCAGGCAACATCAGGTTTGTTTGCTTGTTGTCCAGCTGATTGTTGTAATTTGCTATACAATCGGCTAACCACAGAGGAAAGAAAAAAGAAAAGGTCATTCTGTTCGCTTACACTATACTTTCAATGAAATTCCCTTTAAAAACTTTTAGTGCATAACTACATGGCTTGCATCCATGAAACAGAGATACTGTCATCAACTAAATGATTTAGAGAATATTATTTACCTTATAAGCTACTACTTCAAAAGCAGCGTTTGCTCTTCCGGCTCACTGTAAATTCAGACCTTCTGAACTGTACCTACAATGACTTACCTTGCTGGGCTTTTTCTACAGCGGCCACAGAAGCAGTGATATTTTTAGACATTATTCTCAAAGAAGTATACATATCCAACTGTGAGTAATTTGCATTAAAAGGAAAAAAAGATCAACCAAAACTTAGTAATGGGAATAACTAAACGTGACCGTCATGTCATGTTGTCAACAATATTTAGACATTCTTGTGACAAGAAACAAATACACAATGGACTTCTATAAACCAGACTGAAACACAATTGCACATGACAAAATTAAAGAGAAGCAGTACAACGTGAAAGGTAACTCAGTACCCAGTAGCAGGTCTTTATTTGATCACTGTTTCCTTGTACAATCTTCTATTTTTATTTGAGACAAAAAGACAGGAAAGCACTCTGGAATTCTTGCTAACCATTAGTTGCTTTAGGTATTGCAAAATAAATATTAGTATAGTAATGCTGTTGTCCTGAATGCTAAATATATATTACATAGATAGCGTGAATTCATCTTCTGGTAGTTACTGCATCATGAGATCACCATTTATTGCATAGAGTAAATTAGACGTGTACTGAAGCTCTTGTCGCTATTGTGCGAACGAGCTTGCCTGCCTTTCAGCATTCTCTTGCTTCTGTGTGACAGCAGCTCCATGCACTTTTTTTCCCTCTCTATATCCAGTCTACTGGGAGGACACTGAATGGAATAAAACAGTCCGTGTATTGGCAGTTAGAAGGCTTAGCATCCCATGATCATTAAGCAAAAATTATCATTTGCCAGTTGATTAATGAACCAATAATTACATAAAAATCACCAGGAATATAGTTTTCCTCTTTAAAAAAATGTGGTGTGTATGCTAATGAGTTTGATTCAAAACCTGAAGTTCATTACATGTGGAGGTGGCAATTAATTTATTGGAGAGGGTGTCAAATAAAGCTGAGTACAGAATTCAAAATGTAACTATTGCACTAAATGAAATAACTACTAAATATAGAGGATGTTCAGTTTCAAAGTTATTTGCTAATGCATACATCCTTTTTCTGAGAAATATTTCCTGAAATATACAAAATCTACTAGAGGAAGAAAACCACTGATCCCCATTTTCAGTGATTAAGGAATGGTATCAGAACATGCCATATACAACTTACCATTTCACATTTCATGCCTCCCAGCTTGTGTTTTTTGAAGGTTTTACTGCTTAAATGTTTCCATTTCTGCTTTTTCTCTCAGCTACTGAAACCATGATACGTCTTTCCTCCATTCCAAGTCTACCGTATTACAGTGGGCAATTATACATCCAGCATGTTCTTTATTCTTAATACTTCATGCTTTGCTATAATACCCTTGTAGAGTCACTTATGACATATATTTTTATTTCCTTCCATTTTCAGCTACATCTGATTTGTGTGTAGGGCAATACAGTTGATACAGTATATGCAGTAGGTACATTTTTTGCACAGACACATTAGAATTCCTCACACAAAATACTTAAAACTGTTTTGCTTATATAACAGAAGATTTATTCTTTTAGATTTTTTTTTACAGCATGTAATTTTAGAACAACCTGTTCTCATTCTGTAGACTTGGAAGACAATACTATACTTAAATTAAAAATGCAGAGTTGCTTAGCATATTCACAGCTACAGAGGTGACATCCAACTCTGCTGCTTCAGAGCTTAAGCCAAGCCCAAGTTGATATAATTAAGAATATTTGTCAGGTATTCCAGGACAGAAGAGACCACCACAAGCCCCTTATCTGACCCTCACACCCATAGACTCTACTCAAAAGCAAGGAACCACTTTGCAGCACAACCGAGTTTAACATAAAAGCTAAATTGACAGAGAATCCATTGGACCTCAAGGCAAGATGTTCCAATAGCTTACAACCCTCAAAAATATGCACTCACTTCGTTTTCTGAATTTAATTTTCAGTTACTAGAACTTGGTATGTCTGTACTTGCCACAATAGAGTATCTCTAGATGAGAATTCTTTTTGCATAGGTATTTGTGGATGTGATATCCTCAGGGAGAGTAAAAGACAAGTCTCTAATGTTAAAATCTCTCACCTTCCTCTGAAGCACCTGGCACTGGTCACTGTCAGAGAGCATATTGCAGGAGATGAATTACCACCATCGCATTATGGCTGGTTTCACATTAATTACAGCAGGTAATGCTGTTTTGCACTTATGCAACTTCACTATAGGTAATCATACTCCCTCTCCAAAATGCTGGAAAATGCTGCCAGCAAAAATCCGCTAGAGATGCTAGTGGTGGAAAAGACTCATTTTCATTCCTCACCCATACTAACAAAGTTAAACAAAAGGAGAGTAGGGTCTATTAAAACAAAATGTACAACAACTTAGCTTCCAGATATATTTCCCTGAGTATCTTCAAATGTAACTTGTGAGATTTTCTTGAAGAGCACTCCTAATCCTGCCCCAGCTCCTGGGAACTACCACTTAATCTAACATTTTGAGATTGCTTTTAGAAGGTGAACTTAACTTTTTTTATCCAGAAAAACAGCTATTCCAATTTTGTACAAAATGCATCTCAAGGGATGTTTTGAATGTGCTCAAGGAGTCTCTAGCAAGTATTGTAGCGAAGTTTTATTCTTTAATTCCCATCATTCCCAAACCAAAATGAAAATCGCACTACCTTTTGCTACTTGTCCTTCTCCAACAAAACAACAAAGACATACAGGACAACCTAAAAAATTCCTTATCTGCTCTTTTTTTGATGCTGGAACATTTAAGTCCAGTGTGACTTTTGGCAACATGGATTACTGCAGGGAATTCTTCAGCCTATAGCGTTCTACAGCTGGCTAGGGACCAAAGGGGACAAAAAGAAAAGGGATCTGGAAAGGAATCAAAAGCATAATCACGACATAAAGGAGTAACTTTACTAAATCTAAATGTATTGGAAATAAAAAAACCTGAACAAACCTGTACACTCTCTCGGGTATTAGAAACATACACTCTGCAAAGACTCTTTAGCAAGGTAGAAACATATCTAACCTGGTCGACTGTATGTTGTAAGGTTGCTATCACTGTTTCCATTGCCAGCGGTGCAGCAGTTGATGGAGCAGTCATTGTGATTGTTTCCGGTGTTAGGCCAAGTATCTGCTAGCCATGGCTGAGTGGCCGGTTCACTGATGTTTAGGAGTCCTGGCCTTTAAAAACAAAGTTATGTCATTTCAAATATTAACTAGAAACATTTTCACATTGCAAGTGTATTCTTCCCAAAAGGTTAGATATTACAAAATAATATCACATATTTAAAGGCTTGGGTATTGGAAAAGACAGCTTGATTCAATTATTTAATGGTTTCTGGTCTCTTATATAGCCTGTTCCTTGCCAAGATGCTCTGAAGTGAACAAAGACAGGATCAGTTCAGTTTGCTGAATTACATCTATACATTGGTGTGCAATCTTTAACTGTCACTTGAGTTTGGGGGTGTTTTTTTATTATTTTTACTTTCTGGGAAGGTTGCATTTTTACTTTTCTGTCCCTTCTCCCTTTCCTAAAAAAAGTGAGGTAAAAAGGGGGAAATTGACAAGCAAAACAAACAAAAAATTCACACACGGAAGCGAGATGGATACATGGAAATAGCAGCCAAATTTAGATGTGAGTGCTCTCAAATTCTTGGTGATTTATGAAGCCAAGTTCACCTCACATAAGATAGTACTACCGTAGTGGATCAAAGGGAACAGAGGGTTACAGAAACCTCTGTTGCTTGGGAGTATTTGGATCTCATACTGAGTGGGAGATGCATCTTTGTTAATGAGTAAGCCATTCAGTCTATATGTGTGTGGAACAGCAGCAGCTTGCAAGCAGGTTTAAAAGTAGCTGGGAATACTCAACATTTTAAAAATTATCCAGCTATCAATGCTGCATACTGGTTGCATTTGGAATAAAGTATATTCCTGCCACTGGCAGAAAGAAATTGCATTCCTTCGTTTCCAAGTTGCTGATTTTTTCTAGTGAGCATGAAAGACGTTCTGATGAATGTTTTGTAGAATCTTTTGTGCCTCTTCGGTTTTCACACTAACAATGCAATAGCATGTCAAAGTCCCATGCAAGTAGCATCCCTTAAGGATCTACAATTGCTTTTCATAACTAAGGTGTTTTTAAAAATAGATAGCTTTAGCCACTCATATAAATAATAGTAATAATAAAAAAGGAACAGTCTCTTTCATCACAGGATTTAGCAGGCAACTTTCCATTTGAAATGGTGCAGAAACTAGTCTCCATAATATTAGACTTGATGCTCTTCAAAACTAAAATATGGTAATCCTCTTAAAATGCAAGTTGAGAATACAAACTACATACAGTTAGTTGTGGGGGATATAGTCTGTCAGTGCCTCAGGCTTAAGTCATAGTCTTATACTGATATTGAAAAGATCTAAACATATATGTGTATGCATGTTTCTGTACTGCATATGTCATCTAACAATTCAACATGGGAGTTGAGGTTTGACCTACTGTCAGGTTAACAATCCAGCCAACACACATGCAGTAACCAAGTATTTTTTGTAAATCTGACGTAAACAGCTACGTAGGCCTGTGAGCAGGCCAGCTGATTTGAAATACCTTGTCTTTCCCCCTACCATTCTGCTCTTGCAGCTCAACGTGCTTGGAAGACACAAAGACTGCTAGAACATTTCAGCACTTTCAAGGCCTTCATACTGGAATTTTTGAGAGATAAAGGTCCTTTGCGTTTAAAATTCACTATGCATTCACACCTGCCGTCATGTAAGATATGTGGTGTGATGTGTGTAAGTAGCTAAAACCACCTATTGGTTTAAGTAGAACTGAAGGCAAAAGATACTGTCATTACAGATCCAATAGCTGGTGATGATCGGAGAGCATTGTTTCCAAAAGATCCTAAACCTTTGCAGCAAGTGCCTGGAACCCTCAAAATGACTGTACTGGCTCTGGGGAGGACTGATCAAGCAGCACTATGGGTGCTTGGTTGCTGGTTGGAGTTAACCCACCATAATTGTCCTGACTTGAATTCTGTCTAGAAAAGGGATTGCCACAGAAAAGGGTGTTTTTTCAGCATCACAGAAGTGGGGATATGTTGAAATGTATCACTGTGACATGCTGAATTCTGAATAATGCTTTAACATACTCACATAACTGCACTTGGCAAAAATGCTAAAGCCCTCCAAAACATTGCAAATATAATCTAAGGAAGTGAAAACCTTCAGTTTGCCAATCAGAGTTATGGTTTCATATGAAAAATAATGTATTCTTTTATATTGCAGAAGTATGTTTCATATTCTACAATACACAGTACAACTGTGTGCATTCTGTAAATGTTACATATGCAAATGAATAAAAGACACATAGATGTCAGCACCTTGAATCAATTCCACTGCTAGATTGTGGCACTGGTCCTTGAATCCAGGACAGTAAAAAATGATACTGCTTCCCTAGCAGTACCATAATGACTGTATATGATGTAGACATCTCTGGGTTTATTTCTGCCCTCTGAGTCTACATGAGTGTGCTTTGTCTAGCTTGTGCTATGGGAAGAGCAAGACAGTGCAGTGGCACAAAGAACACAAAGGATGCTAACTGTGTATTTTTTTTTGAACAACCTTGTCAGGGAAAGGGAGAGTTCATCTCTGTTCTTTCTTATTTTCTCACTATCCCGGGGTGAAGGCAGCAACCCAGTGATTTAGAGATTTGCCCATTCAAAAATCACATGGCAACTGTTCTAGAGGTTTTCCTCCATGGTTTTACGGTTATGACAACACAGAAGCACACAGTGCTGGACAGAGATGTCTGCAATTGCTTTTAACATGCCAGGTTCAGCAGCAGCAGAGCAGCCTCGCCTCCACACAGCATTCAAGTAGACTGGGAATGTTTCATTTTATGCCTAATCTTTACCATTACTGAATTTTTGTATGGTCTTGCAAATTAGGAAGCACAAGACACCACTTGTGAAATAGGAACTGATACCGGAATTTATCGCCCAGCTGCTCGCTGAGATTTTAGAGTTTATTTCCACGTCATGCCAAATCTTTAATTGAGATGATTATAAAAAGGCATGTTTGAATGTGATCTGAAAACAAAAAAAAAGATAAATGTGCTACTAAAGTGACACTGCTCTGAGCTGCCTTCCTGCTAAAACCCTTAGTTTGTCTCCTGAAGAAAACTCCACCTGGACACGGGAAATGTAAATTCCTTTTTTGTCCATTGCCATTCATAAGCAAAAATGTAAATCCAGTAAACATGCTTCAGCTAAATCCTCGATCTGGAATGGGCTAGGTTCTCAAAGTACAGAGCCTTAAATTTAAAAGGTTTCCCTCTCCTTCAGTGCCCTGTCTCTTGTAAGGGATGCTTTAACTCATTTGCATTAATAGGAAGAAATTTTTTCTTTAAAAAGTCACTTTAGAAGCCGTTTACATCTTCAGCGATTTTTTTTCCAATAAGCGATTTTGTTTGTAGTATTTGTGAACCAGCTATATTTCTTAATCTTCATAAATGCCACGACTTAATTACTTTTACTCCCTTAATCAGCGGGTGAGCAAGGTCTTTATTTTGAAGTTAAAGCGCTCCCTCTGCTGGTCATTCATTGAGTTGCGGTTTTTACAGGTTAACAAAGCTAAAAACATTAAGCCTCATTCTTTGGAAATCAACCTAAACATTCGAACCATATATCCTCCTTCGAAACAGAAAAAAAAAAAAAAGAAAAAAGGTCAAAATTTATAAATTAATATAGTAAGTTAAACCATATCTCTGCAAGTGATTATTCTGCCATCACAAGGATAACTGTACTCCTACCATCCTTATATTTAGTTGCACATAATCTATAGTTTTAAAAGCAAAGCACATAATTACCTGCCTCCACTGCTTACGGCCTCTCCTCCTCTCTGATAGGTTACTGAAATAGTTAAAGATAAAAGAAAGGAAATAATTTTTAAATCATCAAAGACCCTGTAAATGGCAATATAAAAATTGCCTTTGTTTCATTTGAGCTCAGACAATACATGTACATTGTGTATCATTAACTCTGAGTCTTGTTCTACAAGCTAGTCTTTCAAACACATGCTTATGCACAACACTCGTGTTGCTGGAGAACACTGCTAGCCTTAGCTCCAATAAAGTTTTATATTTCAGTTCTGCTCTGAAAAACACATACACACCACACAACCCCCTCCCCCCCCCCCCACACACGTGTATCGCTTAAGAAAGCAGGAAGCCATACATCAGGTTGAACTTATCCTTAACATAACTCTGCTGACTTCAGTGGAGTTACTCCATGGAAGAATTTAGGTCATATATTTATTTCATGAATGGTTAGACGCTAAAGCTCTGCCCTACCTTCGTACCGGGTGAGAATAAAGAGGTATCACAATTCTGTCGCAGACCTGGCTTCCAATGTAAACAATGGCTCATTACAGCTGCACCCACCCCACAAACACACGCTCGTTCTGAACATTACTGTGCTGTACTCAGTGAATGAGCACACTCTAGAACTCCACAGAATGTTTTACAATTGGATTTATCACTGATACTTTTTTTAATTTAAAAAAAAACTTGAATGCATAAATCTTGGTAAAGAATGTTTGGCAGAAGGAATACTTCCTGAACAGGAAGGGATAGTTTCTCTAGCATCTCAGAAGCATTGTACATTAACAGAGTGGATGCCCACATACATTTATTTGCTGGCATGGATTGCATATCCTTTGCAGGAAGTATCACAGTTGACAAGATTTTAGGATGTGAACATCCAAGAAAACAACGTGCTATAAATTCTGCAGGTTTGCATTGGGTTTGGTAAAGGGTTAAGGAAATTGCCTCCCTGCAAATGCTGATGGATTCTACATTTTCCAACTAGGGATGTGTTGAAAATAGCAGCCAAATCCTGCTCTTTAAAAGAACTCCAAACTGGGAGTCTGCAAGAGAGAGATAAATGCTGGCAGTGATTACAATAACAGGATTAAAATGTAGGATGCATTGCTACAGGTAAGTCTTTTACTATAGGTAATGCTAAAGAAGAAGAGCTGGTTTCATTTAAAGTCAACGGAAGTAATGACTGAGATCCTGGATTGAAAAAGGATTTTTTTCCCCTTCAAATGTTTTACATACTTTGTGATTTTTTCCAATTTCTTCTTTGAAAATCTCAGTGCTATTTATTTTGCAGCTCTGACATATCTTACAGAGACCTGATATTTTCTTTTAATGTTAAGAATCCAACAGAGAAAAATACATGTTAGCTAACCTACCAACCTCTGCAGAATTTCAGTAGCGTGCTACAACGCGATTGCAACAGAAACCTTCTGTTAAGCCAATTAAAATAACAGCAAAATAATAGTAGTTTGAATTAGTCTCCACCATGGATCTCAAAGGACTTCAGAAACATTCAGGGCTGCTCTGACTCATGCCAAACAGTAAGCAACTCCACCAAACGTAACAGGATGACTTTTGAAGCAAGATACTATTCAGAATGATTAAAAGCACGTGGGTAAGGATCTAACCCCTTTTGATTAGGTCTGTGCGGATGAACACAGACAGACATGAGATTGCTTCATCTGCGGTCCAACTTGGAAGGATGTAACTCAGCTGCTGCCCAGAGGCCAAATTAGTACAGGGCTGATTTTGAGCTAATATGCCCGGCTAATGTGAGACTGCAGGGGAGGGGGTAAGTGGTTTTTACCTTCCCTGGAAATACATGTCCTGCGAGTCTCATAAACCTCTTCTGAAAATAAGGGATTTAGAACAAAGAAGGAAGAGACAACCTGTCTGCTCGGTCAGGTTGCAGCTGAAAGCAATGCATGCAGTTGACTGGTGGGTACTGGCTGCATTAAACTGTGTCTACTGCAGGGGAAGAGCTGCAGAGCTGCCAGACTGTGGGACAGACTGAAGGTCAGGTGTACAGAAAAAGAAGGCTCTCACGGACTTTGATGGGCTACGGCTCAGGTTATGTCACATTTTGTGGATTTCCAAGTAAAATGAAACAACATATTATTTTAATCCCACTCTGAATTTGAAATGCACCTCTGTTTATGTCGAGCAGGATGCTTATTTTAAAATTTCGTAGCACAAATACAGTTTAAGGCAGCGAGCAAAGAAATCTAACTGCTGTAACACTTTGATTTTTCTGTAGGTTCCAAAGCAGGTAACTTCTAGGATGCTGGAATAGCGCAGATTCAGAAGAAAAGAAGCAAATGTATAACCAAGGAAAATCCCACTGATTCCTTCTCAAGTCAGCACATCTGGGCTCTGCTAAAGTCATTCCTTCTCTAGCAGAAGCACCCTTCACTGACTAGATGCACAAGGCCATACTACTTAGCCCATTGCAGGAAGAGAGCCCAGGTTCTACATGCTGATGGGATCATGCTACAAAATGGTACACACAAATTAAAAAAAAAAGGTATCAGCTACAAAACTAATATATATCACTTAGAGAACAAGATAATGATACCTGTCATTAATGAAATCATTTAAAAACCCTTCAGAACAGCTGGGCTGGTTATGTCAGAAAAAGAGAAACAGTACCACAAACACATGCTAAAGTAACAAAGAAGGGGGGAAAAGTGCAAATATATACCTGTTGGTGTGAAGGTAAAAGACGGGACTGAAAAATCAAAACAAAATACAAACTGGTTATTAAGCTGAAGAGAGAAAGGGAAACATACCACATTAGTATAAATCTAGCAGACAGCTGAACATAAAACAAATGTATATAACTAACCCAGTAGTTCAGTCACATTGATACAGAAAACAAATTTAATTTGTGATTCAGAAAGTAGTTTGTCTCTGCAGGTACCATTCTGGGGTGGGGGGAAAAAAGCAGCTTGATATTCTATTGTGCCCCTGAGGGAACTGGGCTGTGGTTTAAGCCTTTCAAGTACCCCTCAGTTTGGCATTTTAAGTTTTTTTTCTGAAAATTCTAGCAGAAACACTCCCCCACCCCCTTAATCATTTTAGAAAGCAGAATGACAAATTCCTTAACAAAGCCTTATCAAGGTCCCGTTGAATCTTATCTGCAGTTCACTAAGTAAATGCTCATTATGCTGAACTAATAGGCACACTGAAGTATTCTGTAAGGAAATAATAATCATGTAAAGGAACAAAGAGAACTGCTGTTTTACTGTCTCTGAATCAAGAACAGCCCCAACTCTCACTCCAATAAAGGCACTAAAACCTACTGCAGCAATTAATTTTTGTTTTCATAGATGAGACTGTTAAACAGTTATTATCTTTTTTTCTTAAATAATTAGAGAAACAGTAAAAAGATCTTCATAGGTGTTACCCTCTTCTACCTTTCAACCCCTAGCTTTAAGAGGGAAAGGTTAACAACGAACAACGACATTGCTTGACAATCTTCACTCTCACAGCTACTATAAATCCTCTTTGGATCAATAGGGTGTCTAATCCAAATACAAAGCTCCAGCATCTGCTCTTCCTATTAGCACATGCTCCCCCTCCTGTTGACAAGACAGTATAGTTTTTCTATCACTGATGGGCTGAAAAAGGCCAACATTGCCCTTTTTGATCTAACAACAGCAGAGAGAAACGTAAGAGAAACAATAAAATATTCACTGAAAGTAGCCTTGAGACAGAATTTGATCAGCAAACCTGGCACAGAAAGGAAAGGTTCTGGCTAAGAGAACCTCTGGCTAAATCTAATTTTTACAGTAACTCTGGTGTTTGAGGGGAGTCCAAAGTGTCGTCTTGTTATAATTTAAGACATGCTGCAGTTCTTTTTCTCCTTTTACCAAGCCAATTTATTTCCAGGGATATGACACTAAGCAAAAAAGGAAAAACCTCTGAGCATTTGCCTGTTTCAGGCTTCATTTGTAGCAGAGCTCTTTATCTTGGGAATTCCATTGTATTTTCTTTGAGCTAGGCCTTTTCACACAGTCAAGTTTAATTTAGCTACATTGAAAAATGTAGAACCATAGTAACAGGGTTTCATTAAAATAGAAGGCACATTTAAACCAGAGCTATTCAAAAGAGAATCAAGTGTCTCAAAATTAATTTGCAATCACAAGGACACGAAAAAAAAAATCTTAAACTACTGTCTCATTGCTCTCCTGTGAGCTAAGTACTAAACCTAGTTTAGTTTCTTAAGGAACTGAGGAACAGATGAACAGAGGTTCGACTAAATGAAATCTTTATCGCTACCACATGAAAGAACAACTTAATTCTCAGAGCTTCTATTAATAAACTCTTCTGAGTGTGTAACAGTGCTAGTACAATATGTATGTGTGGGAGTAGCGAAGTATTTTAACAGATGTCAGGCCTGAAGCTAAATATAAAAATAAATAAGTAAATGCAAGACTCAAGAAAGTTTGGGCTTGCAGTCACGACTTGATGCACTGCAGAGCGACAAACCACTTTGCAATTTATATTGCACTAAGGATGGCTTTTTTTTTTTCTCTTGAGGAACACTTACAATGGAAGTACACATTTTCCATGTACTTCCATTAAAATCCCCGCCAAATTACACAAAAGATATTTTTACAGATATTGAAAAACACAGCTGTTTTGCACAATAGCTGATGTCATGAACATAACCATTTTTAAGGACAAATTGCACATCTTTTGCTTAATCATAGGTACTGCTGAAAGCATAGTGATGTTAGTTTGATAGAACTGTAGAAAGGCGGCATGGCAGCATGCTATTAGTAAAACAAAACAGAGCAGGCCAGTGCAGCAGTATGTCGGGGTCTGTCTTATCTAGGAAATCCTAGCAGAACAAAATCAAGGGTGAAATTCGTTCCTGGTTTCTGTAGTTACAATTCTGCCACAGCCACTGTGCCCGAAGTCTACCGTGAGCACTGATACTTTAACAGCACGGAGGACACCCTCAACTCAACAACACTCTCCAAAGCTATTTCCGTGGTTCCACTCACTCGGTTGCCATTTTTAGCACTGCTGCTTTTTCACAGCGACACACTGCTCCTGTTTGAAAACATTTGCATTATTTTTTCCTATCTGCCTTGCCCATCACACATACACACCCGAAGTGACTAAACAACATACATTCATACCTAAGCTTTCAAGCTTAGTTCTTTGGCTTGCTAAAATCAAATGTTTTCTCTCTATTCCTTCAGAAGCAGGATCTCCTGTTGCCTGATTCAGTCCAGAATTCACAGTTCTCACTCTCTGAGTGCCTATGAGGTACTGCTTTGAGATGTAATGAACTGCAGTGTACTGAATTCAGCTTTAACTTTGGGACTTAATCAAAAGACTATTGAATCAGGACAAATCAAGTTTTTATTCCAGAAGATCTTCCAGGTAGCAGTTCTAATTTTGTTTGTCGCAGAGGATACTGTAAAACAATGTTCATCCACCAACAAGCTGATATAAAAGGCATTGATAACATGAAAATGAAGAGGGCTTTTAGTTAGTCCCACTGCTACCATTCTAACCAAATGCAGATGCAAGATGAGAGAGCCCCAGAATTCAGTCCCAGCAAAGGGTCTCACAACAGCATTTACAAAAGAGTCTTGGAAAATATTATTGACTGCTATGCTTTTGCAAACAGCCACTTCACCATATTCCCCCAAGTACACGCACCAGAAGCATTACTGTAACGTACACCACTGTTAGTATACATAGCAGCAAGCAAACGACCAAACAGGGGGAAAATGAAATACCAAATAATTGGCTCCTTTTCAGATGGTTCAGTGTCAGATAACAACAGTACACCGGAAGCTCCATCTTTACACTTCTAATTTGTAAGAGTACCTTTAAGAAAAGCTAGTCTAGATATTTTTCTTATTCTTTAAAGCCAGGATTAACACATTTTGCCTACAGTGCTGCTTCCCGCACTGGCTCCTGATCCGCACTTCCTGAAAGTACTGAAGCAATTTGATAACTCCTGCATCGAGTCTTAGAAGAACAAGAGACCAATGATCAAGTAAAAATAGCCAGTAAACAGGCATTCAGCAGCCAGAGGACCAAAATATGTGATACGGCACCTTTTCTGATACCAGCATAAGTACTAGTGAGTCCATTTCGCTTCTTCCTGTGGCGATACAACCAGATGCTGAAGACCATAAGGATAATCCAACAGGCTGCACCAATTCCAGCAATAAAGGCAGGCTGCTTTACTACGTCAGAGATCTGCTGGGCTAAACTGACTTGATCTTCAGAAGACACTGGGTTTCCATGAGAATCTGAAAAAAAGATAGCCAAAATAGCCAATCAGTTTGAGTGAGCAACTGTGAAAGACAGCATGAAAAGATCTGACATAACTGTAGTCCACTTGTTCCAAGGCAAAATCTTCAAAATTTGTTTTTATGTGTCTTTATAGAAACGATTTGCTTTCCATTCAAGACAGGAACCTCCAACTTCAATGACCTTTTTTTTTTTTTTTTCTTTTTATGAAATCCGCTAAAATCAGGCCACTGGGCACACAAATAAAAAGTTAGGGTCATAAGTTTCAAACTTAGGGACTGCTATTTTAATTTAATTTTTATTTTAGCAAAGCAACACCAGCTTCTGAAAGGAAAGCAATGAACACAAAAAGTAAAAGAAAGTTCAAGTGTGAAACCTGTGTAGTCTGTTCTCCGCTAATGGGTAGAAGTCAGCCACCCAAACATCTGCTCTCATAACTGTACATTCATGTGAGGTTAATACTGAGGGATACATTATCACAACAGATGACTTAAATCCTGCATTGCAGTCTAACATACTCTTTACAGTCTTCTACTTTGACCTCAACTAAAAAAGACTGAATATTTAAAAGTACATAAAGAAGTACAAAATAACCAATCCTGCCCTTTTAATATGGATGGAGAAGTTAAACAATAACTAAAAAAGGAGTTACAAACTAGTAAAAATAGTCAAGCAGTCTCACTATTACTGAACAAGGAGCCCATTTCCAAAAGTTTATCCCACATAAAAATAAAAAAATGCATTTTTCCCCCCACACGTATAATACTTTTCAATAGAGAAAGCACTTGTAAGAATCAGTCTTTTCTGCTCTTTATGTACTGAACTTTTGCAAGAATTTTCTAGAAACAGCAATAAGAATTTACAGTCAGTGACCACTGCTTTCAAACTGAAATGAAGCCAGTCAAAGACAAAATCCTGCCTTCCTGATTTTCTACAACTACAGTGAGCACTTACTGGAAATATCATTACTGCACAGGGTGAGGGCAAGAATTTGAGACCTTTACTCAGAGAGGATATTGCTTTACACATTCCTCAGCTTAGTCTTTGAAATACTGATTTTTACTCTTGTGTAAATCCAAGAGTTAGTTGCTTTTTACTATGAGTAGTGACATCAGATTCAGAATGAGAGATTAATGTTTTAAGGACTAAGGTGCTGTTATTAATTCTATTAAGGCAAACTAGATAAGAAATGAAAAACTATTTCCTTAAATCGAAATGTGTTTTCCCAACAGACTAAGCAGTGAATAGATTATTTTTTAAATGATGACATGTCTTGCACTGTTCCAAAATAAGCCCAAATAAATGTAAGAAACTGCAATACAAACAGGAGATGGAATCACAATGAATCTTATTAAAAAAACCAAAACAAAACAAAAACCCTCCTCTGGACAGAGATACTTTTTTGAATGGGAAATGGTTAAATTAATAACAGCTTCTTTCAGTGAAGGATTCCAGATTTCAGATTTTGAGACAGAGAGGTCAAATATCTACTTTGCCAAGGAACCACCACCACCTTTGACTGTTACCTTATTGGAAATTTTATTTCATATTTCAGGTCCCTTTATCTTTTGTGATCCTAAGTGCACTTCTAGTCAGAAAGTTCACCAGGCAGATTCGTTCTTTTCTTACTAATGCACCCTTTGTGTCTGCTGGGTTTATAGATTTCATGCCTATTTATGCAAGGTTAAGATGGGTTGCTTCAGATTTTATGGAGATAGCCAAGTGAAGTTCCATGCAAGCAGCCAGATGGGCTTAACCGTATAAAGTATACTGTGGCCAATGAATTAAATCTGTCACTCCCTATCTCATCTTTTATCTCTTTGCAGCTGAGGCCATATTAAGATATGAAAACTTGCATCAACAGTCTCCCTTCAAAATGAGTAAAGCTAGCATTTCTGTACCTTGAAACAGCTATGCTACCTAGTACATCTTAATGGAATAGAACAAAAGATTTCTGGGGAACCTATGATCCTGAATAAATTTTGAAGACTAAAAAATATTTTTTCCTCTAATCCTCCAAATATACATACTTTAAACAATAAATCATGGAATAGGGAAGGCAATAATCACAAACTCAAAAGCCAACTAAGAATGATTTAAAAATGTGTCAACAATTCAGTCATACAGAAGGACAGTACTTTTATATATATATACATACACAAACATCTTGCATTGCTCAGTCAATACAAAATACAGAAGAATCTCTTTGAACATTTATGGTTCTAATTTTTAGTTAACATTAATTTCATGGTATCATTTTGCTAACCATTGCAGCACAAGAACAGCAACATAATATATTTGCTTTTATGAAACTAGGTTTATGGCACACTGTACATGGGCGGACTGTTAGAGCCATTACATTAAACTAACCGGTATATATTTACGCACGATGAGGAAAAATAAAAGATGTGTATGTGTTCATGTACAGTCATATAAACAGCATCATAGAAAAGAAGATGGAACGGCTTTCAAGAGGCCATTTCTGACCCATGACCTGCTCTTCTTGTAATTAAAAAATAGAAAGTAAGCTACAAATAAAGCAAAGGGAAAGAAATTTAGTGAACCCCTTATTACTAAAAGTTTCCATGAACGTCTTGGAAGCCTTTCTTTGGGAAGGGTATCTTGCCTCTCCGCAATAGTCCTGTGAGATCCTGAATGACCTGCCAGGAAAAAAGCTCTTGAACTAAAAAAAGTATTTTTCTTCATCCCAGGAAATTTCTGGAAGCTTTAACTGAGATATAAACGCTTCATAATCAACATTCCTGTTCCTGCTTGCAGTCCTCAGAGAGACGTGCCAAAATAATAAGCGAACATAAACATTCTACAGCAAAGTGCATCTCACTGCCAGAGCAGCAGCCGCAGCATTTAACGCACTTGAAAATGCCTCTGAGTTGTTGGAACAGCCTAATCCCACAACTCCCTGAAAGCAGCACGTTATCACAGTGACTCATCCCTCCTTCTTCTTCTACCCCAAGATAAGAGCCGCCTTTTTAATCACAGCTAATGTTGCTATGGCTATTGCTCGCAAGCTACCTGATCTGACTGCCTTGAAGCTCCAAGTCTTCAACTTCCAGGACAACTAATTAGATTTACATCAAGAAGAAGCGGGACCTCTAATACTCAAATGTTAAATATTCATATAAATAAGAATAATAAACCCTAACATTTTAAACTGTTAAATGTTAAATGATTAATATACAATTAAGGTTGGAATGCCAAAGATTCAAAAAAGACAGGAAATTCCAGGTTCACAGGTGTGCAAGCAACCTTAACTTTGCCCTGTACATGTACAGCCTATGGAACAGTACTTCTCCATATGCTTGTTTCATTTAGTATACAAAATGTACAAGCAGTAAGTAGGAAGATCTACATTTTGTCAGCGTTGTTGTTAATTCTGGCAATTCGGAACTTGCAAAACTAGAATCTGCAACGTGAAGTCTGAGTGTTTCTTCAAATATATGTGCATGATGCAATATGAAAAATACTTGGTAAATTACTTGGTAAAATACTACCAGGTTAAGCATATGTTGTTTTGTCTCCTTTCTAGTTTTTCAAACTGGAAAAATCTCTTTTTTGTGCTTCAATCTAACAGCATACAGTTTGCGAAGAGACAGCACCGAACTGGTTTTGAAGGGCTTGCTGTGAGTCATTTGCAGGCCACAAGACAAAAACATCAACAAAAAAAACCCCTTACATCTATCATGCTAGAAGTATCTGAGGGGCTGGCAGAACAGTATTCCTGAAGGCATGCTAGCTAATTGACAAATCATCTCTTCTAAATGAACCAAGCAGAATAATAAACTTTGAGTGAGACTTTCTTCTTAATGATACATTAACTGGTTCAATAATGCACTCAATGTTTAGAATAACTGTGCAGACATTTCTTAATAAGTAACTGCATACCATGTATTTATATAAATTTTTAAGAGGACAATAACTGCAGTCATGGGGCTTCCCAGACTTGGTAGCGTGAAGAAAATTATTATTATTATTTGCCAAGAAGCATATCTAATATTGCTGAGCTATCATACACAGTGTCCTATCACTGGACAGAAGTTAGGGTACTGATCAACAGAAAACAGTTTGTTGTAATGATTCTCACTTTTACATACAGGGTATTTTTCTGATCAATGTCATGAAGTTAAATGTTGTGACAAGGTAAAAAGTTCTACAAAAATGAAATATTGTTTTTCTTCTTCAAACCAGAGTATTATAAGCTCACAATATAGTGAGCTGTGGCTATGGCTAGCTCTCACGAAATAATTTTTTTTTCCTTTACACCAAAGCTCTTGCAGTCTTTCTGTATGTACAATATTAACTTTTCTTTTAAATTCGGGGGGGGGGGGGGGGTGGGAGGGAAGGAGAGGGAGGGGGATGTGAGAACGGTTTCCCCAGCCCTTGGAATTCTACAGAAAGCTTTGAAAGGTCATTCAAAGACCAAGAGAAAAATTCAGAAGCCCCAGGGGAGTCTTTTAAGAAGACGCATGATTTTTCAGTTGATCTCATGATTTTAAGCACAGAAGGGTGATTTTTGAGTAACAAGCAAGTATATTGTTGGCTTGTCCCTGGTGGCACGGGAAGTCTGGGGTACCACAGCTCAGTGAGCTGCTTCATGTCAGCCGAGACACGGAAAATGAAAGAGCTTGGAGTTTACAATTTGTACCTGTCTTTGTAACAGGTTAAGTGCGCGCACGAGGTCAGTTATCACAGCTCAGCTGATGCATGGGACTGCAACTGCATGCCTCAGCTCACTGAGAATCCAATTTCTCCTGTCCTCCCCTCTCGTTCTGGAAGGCAGCCTCCCAAAGGTGAAGCTTCCTCCTGTCACACACCCCACTAAGACTCTGCCCAGGCATTTCTGGCAGTCACAAACCCAGGACTACCCTGCACAGCATGCATGTAAAGTCAAATATGAAGTTACCATGCAAGAGAGTAGGCTATACCTAGGGTTGAAAAAAACCCAAACAAGCCAGCTACAATCTAGTCTCACATTTTTGGAAGAAAAACACATTATAAGGAGACATGTGTTTAATTTAAATGAAAAGTTCTTAAAAATAATATATTTTTTAAAAAGCTAATATCTAAATCACATAGTATAGCCTGTTTCCATGCACAGAATCATTAAATAATTAAAAAAATAAGAGGGAGAAAGTAACTATTCCTGAAGGGATAGTTGGGATCAGTAATAGAAACATCAGAACTTGAAGTTGTCAGTGGCAAGTACACAGTTGCCAGAGCAGTTAGATGCAGGGAGTCAGAGCTCTCTCAAACCTTCTAAAAGTAGCATCCTTAGTCCTCCCTCTCCCTGGCCTCTTTTTCCTCTCTCTGTAACCATGTAATTTATTGCTGGTGAAAAGTGCCAACTGATGACATCAACAAATTAATTTTTATTCTTCAGAAGAGCTACCAGCAAACTCCAGCGTCTGCTCCACCCCCGTGCTGGGAGCACATCCAAGAAGTAAGAATGCGATTCCTCGCGGGGACTGTAGGAGAGTTCATATCGCAGGGTAGTGTTAGGTAAACCGCAGCCATTCTTCTGCCTTGATGATTTTAGGTTGACGTGTGCTGCTGAAGGGTACTCGTCTTAGACTGAAGCACTAATTTTCAGCAGCTTCCTGCAGTTGCCAAAAGGACTGTAGAACTCTCTAGGCACTTCTTTGTGTCGCTTCTATCAGTATGGATCTCCACAAGACTCTGGTCTCATGGGTCTTTGCCATGTAACAACCAAATTATGGGATTTTTAATACAGTATATGTAGATTTGCCCAGGCTGTTTAATTACAAGCAAGAAGTACAGTCTATGAGAGCAGACCCCAACCATAAGGAGATGTATGGATCCTACCAGACTTGCAGATTTGAACAACCTCTGAGGTGTGTGATTGCTTCATGCTTTCTAACATAGAGTCAGTAAAGGCCAGGAACCCAGAGGCAGGCAAAAGTCTTACCCTGACTGAGTTTCATTTGTTTCTTTTTTTTCCCACTTCCCCAAATCCTAAAGTGATTAAGTTCCATTACAAAATTCACCTTCATTTAGCATCTGCATATCATCTGAGAAATGGGGAATATAAAAAGTGTTTATGAAGCCTGGCTTTGGACAGCGAGGCTACCCTATTATTTTACAGTCATAAGCCTCATGAATGCAAAATTTTCAAAACCTAAAGTATACAGAACAAAATTGACTTTGACTGGAAAGCTGGCTGTAGGAAACTCTGAATGGAAGCTAGCTGAAGAAAAGAACAATCCAACGTATGACTATGGGGTTTTGCAACTATCAATGGAATATCATATAAACTGGGCACAATTTTGTCATAAAAATCTCAGTGTAATAGAAATCATATGCCTGTGTAAGTTAAATAGTTAAAAACTACCTTCATTTGAATAACCAAGGAAACTTACATGCAGTTTTCCAGAGAATATATTAGTTGCTCCGTCTTGTTCTCACACGCCATAATTACAGATTTTTAAATATAAAAACCAACATGCTGAGTTTGCTTTCACAATGACATACTGTAACCATAAGGTATTTTGATTGAGGCATATGACTATACCTAAAGCTGCTTTAAATGCACTTCAGCTAACCAACAGCAAAGATACCTTTCTCTCAGGTACATCCAGAAGCAGTGCCCCTGATCTGCATGTATGACAGATGCTTAGTGTAAATGAAGTCAGGAAGTCAAGATTATTGTAAATCATCTGTGTAACCCTTTTTCCTGTACTCAGGTTATTTTTCCTGAACTCGGGTTATTTACTAGCTTTCACAAGTAGTTGGTATTTATTGTGCCTAATTTTAGCATGCTCTCGTTTTCTTTACTTCAGTAAAGAAAGATAAAATCTGATCAAGACAAATTACATCCATAAACTAAAGTTAGCCAACACTAGTGATTCATAGCCCCTACATGTTTTATTATGCCTGTCTTAAGTGTGAAAATTCACTTGGAAAAATCAATAATCAAAAAGCACCGCTGAATGGGGCGATTAAAAAAAAACAACACAACCAACCACCCCAACCTGTGTTGTTATCATCCCCTTTTTAGAAAGAAGTTAAGGAAAGTTTAAAACCAGAAATGCCAATTCCTGCAATTCCCAGGATCAAGTAGCACTATCTATTTCACTTGTCTTGAAAGTATTTCTGGTGCCATAAAAGACAAAAGCAAACAAACAAAAATCATTGAAACCAATAGGTAGAATTACCAGCAGGCTTACCTAATTGGATAAACTGGGGATCGCTTTTCACTCCAGGTCCTGCCCCAGTACTTGCTGCCACTTCCACGCTATATCGAATACCAGGAACTAGGGAGGGGATGACTACAGAAAAGGTGGAACCGTCTACTGTCTTGTTTATGTGGTATCGACTTTCATTGCCAAGACACCAAACCTGCAGGGAAGTAAGTGTAGGGCATGGATAAATATTCAAAATTCAACACCAGAGAGTAAGTAGGAGGGAAGGTGACTCATTCCTTTCTGCTGGATAAAGACATTCATTATTTGTCACTACTCTAACATCTGTGGTCATGGATTGCTGAAAAGATACTTCTTGTTCTAAAGAGCAACTCCCAACTAGTAAAATGATTTGATGGGTTTATCGTTCATTCACATTTCAACCAGAGACAACAGTCCTAACAAAACTAAAAGCATTGGCAACAGGGAACAAATAAGGGAAGCACCACAGCCAAGAATCATTCACATAAACAACGAAGTAAGAGCATCCAGTTAAATGAATTTGCAATTCTCTTGTTCAGGAATCATCTGTCAAACAAGGCTTTCTTCAATTAAGTCCAAGGGCAAGTCTTTCATCACATCATGTCACAAGAGTACTGATGTCATGCTGGAATCCACACATCTTGTTTTAAAAAATGGCATCAAGAGGCAAGGATTAAGTACCATGCCACCTTCCGTTGAGACACAACAGCCCAATATTAGATCTTATTTTTTGATTGCCTTCAGGACAGAGGTCTAATAACTTCAATTCACTACTTCATAAATCACATCAGTGATATTAAATGATTGGAAGAAACAATATGTGAATTTTATCCCTGCATCATTGATGTGGCAAATGGTTGAAGTCCCAGCTGCTATTAAAGTAGGAGCTGATCTAGATTTGTTAAAAAAAGATGAAGCTGTGTTGATTTTCTTTTTATTCCCTTTTCTCAAATTTATTGCTCTACAATGAATATTTACCTAGAAAGTTAAATTACTTAAATTCAGTACTTTATCTGTAAAGAAGCAAACTTTCTGAGAACAGCAGCATTTTTGAACCTGTGTTGACTGTACACAGGAGGGAAGATTTTTCTTTTGACATATGGAGCTCCTGAAAGATTTAGTACCCAGATAGCTGCTCTTAATCCCTTGTGCAATTCTGCTGCTGTGGAGATTGCCAGGTGAGTGAGCTAGAGCTTCATGTGAACAACAATTGCTAGGGCCCTTTCTGTAGAGCCCTTTCTGCCTGGACACTGGAAATTTTATTTCCCCTCAGGACACTGTAAGACGCTTTTTTGCTTTCTGGATGCCAAGGATTTAAACAAGGCTAGTGGGACTCTCTGAGGATCTGAAATGTATTTTAAGCTCCCCTGAAACAGAATTCCAAAGGAGTGTATACATAACTGCTGCTGTGGAGCAGGTCAGAGCACACAAAGAGAGGAGAATCTTTTTATACTCTGATACTAAGTAGAGACTGTTTCAGTCAGACGTAGTAGCATAATTACTAGTAATATTAGTTATAGCACTAATCCTAAAGGATGGCCCATGAAAATAATCTTCTGTGAATAATAACTCATCCATTTTCACATAAATTGTTACTGCCACCTTGTACAATGATATATGTACAAACAAAATAACCAATTTATCATGTACTTGGAACTGTGCACTAATTTATAGAAATGTTTTGTTCTTAGGCGCTCAAATACATGGAGAAATTCACAGAATAGGAACATTGGATTAAATGTCATGTTGTTCAATACTTGCAAGACTGTATTTGATTGCTATATCTAAACAGAAGAGGGGAAACCAACTTTTACAGCGTTAGGAAGGAATTCACACTACAATAGCCACATAATTGAAGAAAGAATTACTATAACAAGATAATATCTAACTTCCTGCTAGGGAAGGGGGGAATGACTTCTGCTGTGATTTGAATTTCTGGCTTTTTCTGTGGGCTACTGACACTTCTTAAATTAAAGTGGTATAATCTTCCTGATTTATTTTGTCCTTTAATTACAGTAGATACACTCTTGCCTTAGACCAGAGTTGCTGAGAAAGCAAAGAATTCCCCCACGTACGAGTACCTTTTTTTTCTGCAATAAAATGTAGGATGAAGAACATGAAAAATAGAAAATTTTACATTTGGTTTTCCTTGTAATAACAAGGAAAAGAACTTGCTAGTTCTTAAATCACTGTTTCTGCATGTATTTTTTAAATATAAAATTTAATTTACATCTAGCAACTTAAATAACATACACACAAGCACACACACATATTCATTGTGTCTGTTTTCTGTTCATGGTGAAAAGCAAAGGAAAATAATGGCAGCCACACAATAAACGTATATGTGAAACATGCCAGTGTGCCATCTACTGCTACACAAGCACTGTAAGATGTTTGTTCCTACACCTGATAGGCTATTACCTCTGAATGCTTGCAGGTATGTTACATATCACATACACTTGGAAATGTGAATTTCATTACTTTTATTGTTTTGTCCTTACAACCTTAACATTATTCCAATGCAGTTTCTTCATGGAAATAATTCCATCTATCCAGCAAAAAGTATCATTGAATAAAATAACTTCGCAAGCATTTTTTTTCCAAATACATGGTATAACTGAAACTAAGTCAAAACATGATTTTTTTTTTTTTTCAACCAGTTGACCGGGTTCTGAAAGGCATTTTATTACTCTAAATAGACCATGAAGCTTGCTGATCTCTTCCCTTATCCTTTTCTACTGAGGACAGACAAAATATCAGAATGTTATTTGATAACTAGGAATATGTGTCTATATGTTTATCCTGAAAAAATAACCAAGACATTCTCATTTTAAAAAAATTCTCAATAATGCATATTTGTAGGGGACTGGAACCAAAGATTCTGTCACTCTGTGACTATAAAGCTTACTTGATATCCACTAGACATTTAAAATGTCTGTAGCTTGCTTAGGCAATGAAACTTCAATTACTTTGCTACAGAAATTATTGCAAAATGATTTGAATTAAAAATAATAGTGTATGTTGCTAAATGAACATCAAATAATAAATACTGTATAATGCATTTACAATTTGTTAAAAATTAAATAGCATAATGAAACTTATGTTTGCATGAAAGAAAAAATTCTATATGCTAAATGTATTAGGTATTATACAAGCATTCTTTACTTAAAAGTTTTCCATTTGTTTTAACTGCCCAGTTACGCATAATTTACTCAGATCTTAACACTGTTAATTATTATCCCTGAGCTTTTCAACTCATTAAGCCTGTTTATATTTATTACCTCGGCCAATGTCTTTGAGTAACGAAATGGTTCTCAAACGGGTATGGTTCCCTTTCTCCTCGTCTGTGCATTTCTCCATTTATAATGAAGGCAAGAAGGTAGTTGTTTTAATTAAGAGTGTTGACCCTTTGCTTTGATTTATGGAGGCTGTTTTAATTGCTTCCTACCATGTAGAGAAATTACTAAACATGGGGCTTGATACGAAGAACTGGTTTTGCTTCAATTAACCAGTAGATGGAGCCAAGCATCCACTAATAATCTAATCTGTCACACCTGGCCAAGATCCCCTCTGCCCGGGGATCCAAGCACGCCAGCAGTACCTTATATTCTTGAACCATCCCATTCTGGTTGTCTTCAGGGGGTGGCTGCCAGGTGACCACAATTGCTGTCCCGTTCCCATCATTCTTCATGACCGAGACACTCTGAGGTGGAGCACTGGGAGCTGTTTGTTTGGGGAGAAGGATTAAGAGTGGTTAAGTTCGTCACATGCAATGGTGAACTCTTTTCAGAGGAAGCTGATTTCTAGGCTACAAAAATGCCTTACCCTTTATTAAGGGCAGTTCTTGCCCACAAGCTAAAATGATACACAAGGAAAGCAATGTGAACCTACAGCCAGGCTCCTGAGTTCTGCTGCAACTTCACTGTGCAGGACAGAAGCCACACTGGTCACCAGACTCTTCAAACTTGGACACATGTTACCTGACTGATACAGTCCCGAGTACTCAATTCCTCACTGGTCTCAAAGGACTTCATCCAGGATCCACAGTTTTGAAAGATGAAGTCTATAAATTGAGTTCAGTACAATGCTAAAACTCAATTCCTCTAATGCATAAACAGTAATGAGTAATACCAAACATTGAAATCAGGACAGACTATGTTAATATTAACACATTTATAATAATGCTTTGTGTTTTGCATTTAAAATACTCTTTCTAAAAACTGGATGCTTAGGGTGAATGCAGTTAAGCAGACCTCTTGAACCACCTGCAGCTATAAACCAGAGCTACACAGCATTTATACTGGGGAGGGAAGAGAGAAGTGGAAAGGTATCGCATCCCAACAGTCACTGAAATCTTTATACAGAGGCACTGGCCATCTTGCATATTCATTATGTCTGAACAGCAACAAAAGGAACAGCTTCAGGAACCTTCTCTTTTCGGCACATGCATGAGAGGGAAATACATAATTCAGTCCACTAGATACGTTGCCCCCATTCATCTTTTCATTTTGTCTAACTGATTGATCCAGATATGAAAGCCGCCTAAAAATGTGGTTTCCATTCCCTCAGCTATAGTGCTTTGATGATTTCTGTGGTGTCTGCTATCTACTCAAGATAGTGATTAGTAAGTGCTTGAATCTGACAGAAGTCACTTGTGACCAGACCATGAACTCAGCAGGGAGGAGTGCACGCTGCAGTGAAGATAAAAAGCATGTTTCCCATTGTGTGTTGGAGGGGATTTTTGCACATCTCTCCCTCTCCGCCTCTCACGCGTGGTTCTGAATATTTACTTCTGTGTCACCAAACAATTCACATAATGATCAGTCCAACACGGCCTCCTCTGCCACAGATTGCCATTCTCAAACAGCACACACTTCAAACAAAATCAAATAACGAACATATCAGAGGAAAGCAGGCCAGAGTACTACTTCAAAAAGGAAAGATGAAGACAGTCTGCCTCCTACTTGCCTTCTTCCAGGGTCTTTGCAAATTTCACTTCGCTGTCTGCTCCCTGAAACTCATTAAAAAAAGGACGAGCCTTGATTTCATAGTTTACACCTTTCTTCAGCTCTGGAATGATAACACTGTTTTTGGTTGGAGTCCTCACTTCAAAGATTAACCACTCCGACTCTCCATAGGATGCTGGCGTAGGACGGTACAGAATTTTATAACCTTGAATATACTGGGATTGCTGGTCCACCTGGGAAGACAGAAGAACACACAACACATCCTTTAGTAAGCATGAAGGAGAATGGTGTCTGTGATGCTACGCATGGTCCTTGGACTATAGGTCCATTTTCTTCAAAAACACATCCCTACTGAAGCACATGAAGGATCCTTGCAATGCTGCAAATTACAGGCCTGATTCAAAAGTGCAGGAACCTTTTCAACACTGGTAGAACCGCACTGGTTTCCGTGGATTTATGAAAGCATTAAAGGGGGATAACTGAGCTGTGTAATGTGCCCCAGCTCCATGAAATGAACAGCCTTTGCATCCACTGAGCAATGCAGCTCAGCACAGGCCTGACTTCTGTCCACCTGAATCTTCCCAGCAGGGCAGGGGCCACGGGGGAAAGCAGGGAGGGTGAGGGAAGGGGATCTACAGCTCCACAACTCTGGGTGATGAATATGGAGTTCAAAGAGAGAGCCTGCCAACTCTCCTGAGGTATGGAAGCCTCCCAAAATGAGCACGGCTTCCTGCCTGCTTCCTTCTGGAGAAGGCAAATTGAAAGGGCAGCCAGCTGGCACTATCTCCACCGCTGTGATTAGGCTGGACTCTGTCAGAGGGCAGGTTTGTCCAAGCACTTCCTCCACATCCACCCACTCAGCGGGAGGCTCCTCTGCTGGGGGCAAAGGGCTGTTTTGAGAGGGCTCTGAAGAGACTTGTAAAACTCAGTATGGTAACATAGACTTGGCAAACTCGGCGGTCCTGAGTGCTTTTTAGGCTGAGGTCATTTAATATCACACATTTGAAAAAAGATCTTAATGTAAATGAGGGTGGGACTCAGTGTGTTTGGCTGCAATTGAAACAGAAAGCTATCGTACAGAAGTCATCTCTTGTGGAGCACTTGCTGTCTTTTAACTACCAGTTTCAATTTCTGATGAATAATGAAGTCCAATAACAACAATAACAGATTTTTTAGAAGTACATCAGATTCTCCCTTTTTAAAAAAATATCACACAGTGATAAAATAGAACTGTTTGCTTGCAATTTTACTCCAAAAAGCAACACATTTCACTTCTTAATAATCATATAAGGAATGCCTGTGTTAACTAAATCTGAGGTAATGCTTATTTTTGAAATTGCAGAGAAGCCACAGGCCACCCAAGAGACTGACAAAAACTGCCTGTCTGGAAAAGGTTGTTCTGTAAGTAGAGGTCAACCAAAATCATGTTAGGAACTCAAAGATGTTTTAATGTTATTAGTTAAAACAGGAGATTGCTTGCTGCAGGTGGCTGTACTGTAGGGGACACTGAAATTAGCATGCAGCACAGCAGATATTATTTGTACTCTTGCAGCACTGAGGAGCCCTGGTCATGGACCAGGACTCCATTGGGCTGGAGCTCTTCTATAATGTCAAAACACCTTTTGTTCTTGTTCAAAATGTTCTGCCATGGCCTGGCAGGGGCTACACCCTGTGCTCTCCATCACTGTCCCTGCCAATATATTGACATGTTCAGATGTCCTGAAAAGACCTCAAAGCTCACTCCATCTGGATTTATTCCTCCACCTGGTCTAATTATCCCCCATTTTTACTTCATTCTACATTCTGTCTTAAAACTGCTCTTTTTCAAATTATATTTTCTTATCTTGTTGCTTGGCACATGCAACTTCCCATGTTGTTCTTTCTCTTCATTTCTACCTCTTGATTGCCAGATATATCCCACAGTAAGCCATTTCTACTCCTTTCTCTCACCGGGGTCTCAGTCTTGTAAGCCTACTTGAATCTTTTTCACATAGTTTCCCATTCCGCTTGCTTCAGGACTCCTACAATATTTTTTCCTCACTCTCTCACTTCCTCTGCTATACCCTCTATATGGCCAAATTCTTGCTTCCTCCTGTCAGAGCGATGTCAACACAACATCTCAAAACTGCCTATTTTGTCTCTTCTCCCCATTTTCCTAGCACTGTGGGAAAGGATGAGTTCAGATGAGGCTATATTGGTTTGGGTGTGTTTCTCAGTATGCATGAAGGATGGAGGTAACACTTTCAAACAGAATTATGCAGTATTTCTCTCCACTGACAGACAGGGAAGTGCCCATGTTATCTCATTAGAGGACTGATACACCTCCTACTGAAAGCAGTGCAAAAGCTTCAAATGATATGACAAAAGAAGGCTTTGATCAGTCAGTCCTTTAGCTTCCAGAGGAGGACTCTGAAATTCTCACCATATTGTAAGCAGCACTCTCTGTGGAAACATAAAATGGCGAAAATGGGACAAAATGAATGAAGAAAGCAAGAAAAACCCAAGGAGAACTCATTCAAGAGAAAAACATTTGCAGGCATACAAACAACACAGCTTCATGAAGTGCGATTCCACTGGAGTGAAACAGTCCATTTCAACAGTATGTATAGCCACTTCCATGATATACATATGTATCTATACTTACAGTCCAATGAACTTCAATTGAGGATGAAGAAAGGATAGTAGGGTTGTGTAGATGTAGTACCACATCACCTAGTTCTCTCTGGACCTGCTTGTGATCCACACCTTGACTTGTTGGAGGAACATCTGTAATAATTTTGAGATTCCGTTCTCAGAAATATATATGATTGTTGAAATAAGTGCTTGTAAATACAAATTAATATGTCATAAATCATGTGATGCTATCACCAATAAAATTTACCCAAATTAATTCCCAATTATGTAAGGAAAAACTACACAAGTACATTCCCAAATCACTAGTGCTTAGGTAGTACCAAATCAATGCACTGTTGACTGAGAGAAAGAGGAGGAAAATGCTGCATAAGAAGAAAAAACAGACTCAGGGATGTCTTTGGTGAATGACTACAGCTGTATCTGTTTACTCTTTCCAAGAGACCAGGAAACCTATAAAGAATGGCAAAAGCTGAAGCTGTATCTTCAGGTAAATTTAAGAGCACATGTCCTGTTTTTAATTACAAAAGAAATGTAACAACTTAAGGAAAGAAAAATGAGCCATGTGGCTGCAGCTTCTCTGATGGCAAGTGACTTCTGTAAGCTGAAGGCAGAGCACAGCTGAATGCTGTCTGACTTCTAACATTTGGTCTATCTACAGCTAAAAGAATTATTCAAATACATGAAGGGACAAATTCCTTTCAAAGTACACAATGGTACAATGGAAGCATATATTTTTTGCATACAGAGCTTTTGAAAAGTATATTTAACTGAAATGGAATGACCGTCAGATGAATAAATTTATAGGGTAATCACTAATAGGGTGTCTAAAATATACACGTACTATGGAGAACAGAGTAACAGTTATTGTATTGATTTCCTATGTCTCTCTCAGACAATTTAAACAATTTAAAAAAATACCATACTCATGGCTAAAAATCACAGCCTAGGAAATTAATGAAAAGTACTTACAGTGATTTTTATGTATTTCTTTCTTAAATGAATCAAATTCTAGATAGAGAGTAATGTAGTACACAAATGTTTCTCCAGCCTACTCTTTCCCCGTCTGATCTCTGCTGCCTAGGCAAGATCAGGAAATTTTCAAGGGTTCTGTTCTCTGAAGAGCTTGAATATTTCCATACCTGTCTGCTTACAAGAAATGCCAAAGCAACTGCACACAGAAATTGCACATATATACTGACATACAACTACTGTAATAAGTCACGGCTGGTGTACAGACTATCTTGAAAGATGAGTTTTGGATAGTGCAGTTGATGCTGATATAGAAGACACATTAAATTCAAGTGCAACAGTTAGAAAACATGCTTTTTGCATGGTGGTCATATTCTCAGTTTGTCAGTGTTTCGTCTTATTTAAATAATAAAGAAAAAACATTGTAAAACCACATTAGGACAAGGTGAGAAGACAAGTTTCTTTCCAGAAATATACTTTGGGAATAACAAAGCCTATGTAGCTTTGAAATTTTATCATACAATCTCCCCAACATATTTACAAGAAGATGGGATTTCTTGAAAGTCGAAGAAGCATGCTGAGGCTAGTATGCATTCAGTGGGTGAAAACCTGCATTCTCAGCAAGGAACAGTGATAACAACAAAACCCAAAACCCCACCAATGAGCCACTGCTGTGTCCACATGTAGTATGTTCCACTAAACAGTCCACTGATCAGAGTATTTCTCTCCCCCTCAAGGTTTGATAGCATTAAAGATAGCTGCTTCAGTTTGGACTGTTGCCTGAATATTACCCTGTTTAGAAGGTAACAAGAAAGTCAGTGGAATAATTCTATCTTTGCTAATCATAAAAGATGAATCACCAACAATATGAATCAAACCATTAATAGGCTTAGCCATTTGCACATCTGGCCTACACAGATGTTTCCTTGTTTCAACTCCAAGCTTCCAGAACAGGGACTGTCAATGAGAAACATTGTTGATGTTGGTAAAGTGCAAAGACAGATGGTAGGTTAGGGTCCTGGTCCGGACTTAGAAGAGTCACCACCTAGACAAAGCTCTTCTACTGGGAAATTTTTTAACTTATTTAGCTAGACTACCATTTAAACAAAGCTGAAATGGCATTGAAAGAAGAGTGGAACAGCTTTATAGAACTTTGATTTTGATTACATTTCTTACTATTGATGAGAACTGTATATATTGATTGTTACTTTCTCTCGGGATTTGTGTGGTTCTCAGATCCTCAGCTCTATTAGATTCCCAGAGGACAGTGAAGCTTTTCCATGTCATTATAAAGCATTCCATTCTGTGAGTGAACAGAATATATAGCTCATTCGCTGCTTATCAGTTAGGGCAGTGATCAGTCCATTTGGAACATCCAGACCTGATCTCTCATCTCCAGGATTCAAATGACACTGCATGACAAATGGACTGCTGCAGAACACGTCAGTCTGCCCTCACAATAGCACATGTTCCCCTACTCTCAGGAGTACAGACCCCACAAAAATGTTTCTAAATCTCTCCTTGGAAACAGACCTGTGAACCTGCACAATCCCTATTTTCCATGTGGCCTTGGCTCTGCTGTCTGTATATCCGCTGAAATTCTCACCCATCAGAAGAAACACATAATAACAAAGGACGGCACTGTGAAATTGGTCACTCCCCAGGGGAGATGAGAAAGATTTGCTTTCAGGCCAACTTCGGAACAGATGAAAAGTCACCAAAGGAAAATGCATTGCTTCCTTTAAGGAACTTCCTTTCAAAAACAAACATGTACTTACTTACAAAAACAAAGAAACAAACATAGGACACGGACACTCTTAATAAACCAATGGGTCAATTTCACCAATGAGTAGGAAAAGAAGGAAACTAAGTAACAACAAAAAAATAAAACAGGGGGGAAAAAAAAGAAAAACAAACAAACAAAAAAAAGTAAGATGATCTCTATCAATTTTACTTTGCAAAAGAATAAGCCTGTTTTTTCCCCTTCTTAAGAATCAAAGTATTTCCACTGGGAAATACGAACGTTGCAAGGTTGCACTGCATCATTCCCTGTAAAGCATCTTAAATATAATTTATTTTCTACAATAAACACAAAATTATTTTACATTTTACATATCTGGATTCAGTCCATAGCTGGACTTCAGTCATAGCTGGAGTTAGTGAATGACTCCTTCATCCACTACTACCCAGCCTTTTATTCCACTTGGCAATCTTTAAGCATAGTCTCTTTTCCCTACTGTTTTATTTTCAGTAGTAGTACTACGATAATACTTGCATTATATTGCCAAAACTCCATTATTGCCATATGAATCTTGATTTCTTCAAAATTTAAATTTCCCTCTTTCCTAATGCAGCAGAAACCAAGTCAGTTTATGTGCCATTTCTTGCTGTCTCACTCTTAAGCTTCATTTGATTCACTGGACATTACAATATTTCCATGGAATTTGCATGTTTCTGTGATAGCAAATCAGGAATTACTTCTGTGGCTAACAAGCAGCATTATCCAAGATAGTCACATCTTGAAGAAGAGATACTAGGGTTCCCTTAGGCAAAGCAACATGCTGTCTAAGCAGCTTTTAGAATCTCTGTTACAAGAAACGCAAGTTTAAACATTGTATTTTACTATCTAGCATATATTAGAGCCAGGATAGAGAGACATACGAAAGCTAACAAAATTCCTGCATCTGGTTTTGCTCAGTCAACTTATGACAGCCACTGTGGACACCGAAAATGTTTGGTATCAAAAGCTTACCTTGAGTTTTCACCGGATCAGATATTTGGCTTGGGTCACTTAGCCCATACGCATTAGCTGCCCTCACAAGGAATAGATAAATTGCATTAGGTTTTAGCCCTTTCACTGCAAAACTCTCCGTTTTCACGTTTTCAGCTACAGTTTGCCAGCTGCTGCCAGATGCATGGCTAAGGATAAAACACACACAACAGCAGGTCAGCACGTGCTTCTTGAACAACAGGCTATATATAGGTGCGAGTGCAGTGAGATCTCATTAGACTCATATACCTGAAGGCCTCAATTATGTAAGAGGTTGGTGTTGCACCTGAATTCAAATTAGGTTGCCATGACAATGTTACTGTATTTCTGCTGACATCTGTCACCTCGGGTTTTGATGGAGCACTGGGAATCAAGTTCGGGTCAGTGGGTCTTGGTGGCTGCACTGGGACTCCAAACTCTAACAAAGGAGAGAGAAACGCTGAGTACAGACAGGAAGCAGCTGTAAGCTAAACGCTGTTCACATCTGCACCAGACAGAGAACTTCTGCATTTCGATTTCTGACTTTCCTTCACATATTTTCTCCATGCAGAGAAAGCCTAATTGATTTACCTTGGACCTCTATGTATGCACTCCATGTAGCTTCGCCGCTTGGGGTTGAAGCGATGCAGGTGTACCGACCAGTGTCGCCCAGCTAAGTGGGAAAAGAGAAGAATAAATATTTGAAACAATCAGGCACTCAGTGGGCTAGAAAAGTAATTACAGCTCGCTGTGCTCCCCCATGAATACGGATAAACGTATTAGGCTGCAAAAACTTCGAAGCAGAAACTTCTTCCATTAGAAGTTACGATTACGCGTGCTGCAAAATGGAAATGGATACTTATTTCTGTGCATTCGATAATGAATTGCAAAAGATGCTGATTCTAACTTTATGTTACCTATTCTGTAATGAAAAAAAAAACAAACAAAGGCTGATTCTTGTAACATTTTATCCCTTGACTCTGCAGAGTCGAATAAATTGAGAAAGAATGCAGATGACCAGACCCCATGCCACTGTCAACCTTCTGCCTAAATAATACCTGGTGATTTGTCATCCTTAAAACAAAGCTTAAATATTGCACAGGGACCTTGCACATACAGGGTTCCCTGTGTTAGTATAAATTTCACTCTACAGTGCACCCAAAAAAGAAATTTCCATATGCTATTCTCATCCAGTTCTGAATGCTGGATTATTTATCCATATGTGACTTAATCACATTTCAGAAGGGTTTCTTTTTTTTTTCCCCTAAAAAAGTAATGCTATCCTCCTAAGGTCTCAGCCTCAGCAGATGAGTCGAGGTTTAAAATCTAAGCAGAGAAGCTTGTAACTGGTAACAGGGTAACTCTGGGGAACACAGTAATGTATCCAGCCCTATATTAAAAAAAAAAAAAAAACAAACAAACAAACTCACATCACAACCCCCTACATTTTAAACCAGGGAAAAGACAGCAGAGAATAGCCAGTATGCTAAAATGTAACATTTTAAAACATTTTACAGTGGGCAAGGCATGACCAGCAATACTGACCGGGTACTTGCTGTAATTCCCTAAGGTAGCCAGGGATTTGGTAGGTGGTTAACCATTTTAAGCTATGTTTACACTCTTGAGTGAATATGCTTAAACTTTTAAAACTGTTTTGAAAAAGCTGTGCACATGCCTCTATTACTGCAGCATGTCGAACAAAGGTTTTATTTATAAAGATTTGAGATAATTGGATCATTTTAATTTATTAGAGTCCAAATAATTTAAAGGATCTGTCTTACTGAAATACGAGTTTTGCTTTCCCCTTCATGTTTTAAGTCCTTTAATTAATACCTTTTAAAAGCATTTTTCCTTATGAACTCTGAAATAATGTGCCCCAGGCAGAATAAGGTGTTAAGCATAGAGAATGAACTATCTGAGAGCATGAAGTATCAAAATTTTAATACATTTATTTAACATTTCATTAATTCTGAATGTAGGATTTACTACATGAAAAGTGCCCAGAGGGGGAAAACCAAAGTCAAAACAAACACAGGAGAACCCCTTTGCCAGTTCAAGCTACCTTGGCATATCGGATCTGTAATGCTCCTGTCTCCAACTGCTTGATGCGAGAGTCCTGAGTAGAAATGAGGATCCCATCTTTTTTCCAGAGGATAGTGGGCATTAAAGCGCCTGTGGCCACGCAGTTCAGCACTAAAGTACCATCTACAGCTACTGTCTGATTCACAGGACCCTGTCGAATGACAGGGGGAGGCCGGTCTGCAATCACTGCCAGACGAAACAACAGGAAAGAGATTTCTGCAACTGGAAGCAATTTCTAATCATCTAAGCAACAGCAGTTGCTTGAGGCTTTGAAACAAACTCAAGATAATTAAACAAGTAATTAAAATGCATTATTCAGGGCAGGGTACATTATAATGATGCACAACTACAGAATTTTAAAATGGTACTTGGCATGGTATTTTCAGAAAGTAAAGCAGCATTACATATAACATAATGGTATCTATTAGGCATTCTCTAATCCCAGTGTCTTCATAAAGTGATAATGGAATGAGAATGGACTTCCCAAATTCCTTGTCAAGGCACAAATTTCACCTTTTCCATCTTCTACCACGTAGCAGGACTGTATTATAGAATTCATACTTTCAGCATTCAAAGACAGAGAAAAAGGAGGTAGTAGGCAGGGAGGGGATAACCTGGCAAATACGCACTTCATAAAAGAAAAAATCATTATTGGGTACTATCAACTCACCTTGCTGCTGTTTCCTAATTGGGAGATGCCTAGCACTAGGGTAAAGCAAACAGGGACCACACAAACATTTCAGTTAAGAAATATTTTTCCAGCAGTTTCTAAACTTCTAGTTCTATGATGACTTAATCTGTCAATATGACTTCAAAGCCACAGAAAGAATCCCACGGTGTGTTTGCATCAATTTTAATGCATCTTTCACATCATGGTAATTAAATGCCATCCACTGATTGTTCAATAACTGTGCACAGAAAAATGTAAAGCATTCTCACAGAAGTATTCACAGAAAAAAGAATGATTGTTTATAGGAGGTTTTGGGGTTTTTTATGTTATCCAATGGATAAGCTAAAAAAGAGATAAAAGCTATCATACAGTGTTTTAGTGACTTTGTCTACCTGTACCATCCAACATGACATGAACTGATGACTGGAAAATAGCCACAACTTTAATTATATTAATCTGTTCAGCACTGTCATGCGGGATCATGCAACTTAAACTGGTTTGGTAGCTAAAATCTAAACCTGAAGTTCTGATAATTTGTGAACGTTAGATATTTCTAAATTACTTTTCATAACAACAGACAGGGTGTTAGTGTTGCTTTTTTGGGCTAAATTCCAACTCCCGTAATTTCATTTGCATGTTCAAATGACACTCTGTGTTTTCAGCTGCATAATTTATCCTTTACTTCTTGTCCCAACCTGTTGCAATACACTGCAAGTCCATTAGTATCCTTCTCCGCAGAGAAAGCCAAAATGAACTCACTTCTAGCTTGCACTTGACTTTGACAGGTTTGCATGAGTTTGCCAATGGTTAGAAGATGTCTGATCTCGAACAGGGGAAATCTAATGCAACTGCAATGCCACTGAGTTTGATGGCAACTTCTATTACTTTTAGGAATACCAGGGTATCGCTCTCCATATCCTGCCTTTACTTTTATAAAAGAACAAACCAACAAAAAAATTCCCAAGACATTACAGAAAAGCAACCACCCATCAGATTGATCCAGAACATATAGTAATGATAAAGGAAATATATTTCATTTTATTTTTTTCAAGTTCAGATGGCATAGGTCATTAACTGGAAAATTCTTAATTTTCTTAATTTTATTTTCAAAATTAATTTCTCACCTTGTCATGGCCATTGTCCCGGTGAAAAATGGATAAAAGTGGATTGAGAAATGTGGCCTATCACTTGCAGTCCTATTCCTGCAAACAATCTCAATCCAGTGGGTGTAAATAAACAATTTTATTCTCCAGATGCACTGCCTATTTCTAATACTGCATTATGTCTGTGTTTCTTATTAGAGCAAAGGTCTATTTTATGGAAACTCTTTGCTGATAACAGCTTCCCTCCCCATAAAGTCTCTCCAAAGACTGATCTTACCCTCCTTTTCTGTAAGTGCTAAAATTACCATTTTTCCTGTGTATCTTTGCTGTTAAAAAAGTGAAGTATTTTAGATAATTAGCAAATTCCCCTCACATCAGCACATATTATCACTTGCAATAATACCCTCTGTAGTTTTTTCATCTTTTTTTTTTTTTTTTCCCAACTGCTCCTAAAAAGGAATGTACAGCAGTTCTCATTTCTGTGTTATTCTACTGACTTCATACAGGTTGAGGATTTTTTCTTGCAATACTGCAATATTAAAAAACAGGGAAAAAAACGGACACACAATAATAGGGATAAAGAGCTAGGCAGGCAACAGCCTGAAAGTAAACTAAATCTAGTGGGGAAAGCTAAAAAAGAGTCAGAGAGATCTGACAAAAGTCTGTAATCTAAGGTACACTTAGTAAGTAAACTAAGGTATACTTAGTGAGTGGTGTCCCTGCCCATGCTAGGGGGGTTGGAACTTGATGATCTTTGAGGTTCTTTCCAGCCCAAACCATTTTGTGATTCTATGATTCAATATAGTGTTACATAATATTCGAAATTTTAAACCTCTGAGAGAGATGGCCAAACCAGGAGTTCAATGTGCAATACACATGCAATGCAAAAAAGATTTCAAAGTAGTGTCACAACATCCAAATGCAAATAAAAATGTGGAAATGATAAAATAAAGGTCTCGTTACCATCAGTAACTTCCAAGTAGGCTTTTGTTATGATACTTCCTGCAACATTTAAAGTCTGGCAGATATAGTACCCAACATCAGATCTCTGGACATTGGTGATAGTGAGGTCTCCTGTCTGGGAAACTGAAAATCGGCTGGATGACTGAGGGGGCTGGTATGAGAAAAGTAGATTCTACAAGATATATGTGAAAGAAAGTGGGGGAGGGAAAAAAGGTTAAATAATTTCAAACATCAATAATCTTCACTTTAATATATCTAAAAAAATTAATCTTTTCATATTATGCGTAAAACTTTCAGCTCTTCATATTTTAAGCATGTCTATACTAGAATATCAATAGCTTTTAAAGGGTTTTCGTGGTAAAATAGGTGCAGATATGTACATATAACTGTGTAACTCTTTTGGGAATGCTCTAACACCCTCTGTGGTCAAAGCTGGGCTTTACACAAAGTTTAACAGGAACTAGCAAAGATATGCCATGCACAGATACCATAATGGTGCAAGCAACTGCAGTGAACCTAATTTACTTCAGGGCATTCCATTTATTTCATTTAAATGCAGATATTGGTTTACTTATTTGTATTTGAACTTTTACTTCCTAAGAATGGAGCATATTTTTAAAAAAAGAGATGCTGTTTAGGTCTCTCTAATCATAGTGTTTGCATTCTATAATTAATCTTAAAATACAGAATTAAATCTTATGCCAGTTTCTACTTAAAGACCATTGGCACAAAATACATGTATTTACCAACAGTGCCCAAAAATCAGAACTGCAATCAAAACAGTACAAGTCCTTTACACTAAGTACTGATTCTGAATGTCTAGCTCTGGCTGAACAATTTGTGAATGAGAATACTTAAGGGTGACAGAGGTGATTTTTTATCTCTCTGTGTCACCTGACTACATTTTACATTTTCAAAAATAATCCAAAGGAATGGGATGCAACATCCTCTGTTTCAGTATTAGCAAACCCTATTTATTGACCTCCTCCTTCAGTTCACTCAAGTCATGACAAGTGGTCACAACTCAGCAGAGTCAAAAGTGAGCTGGAAAAATTACATACTAGGGAAAACTCAGCAAAAAAATCCCCAAACCAGACCCTGCAAAAATACAAACATAATATGCTGGTATACTTATACAATTGAAGATTCTAATCTAAATTTGGTAAGCAGTCCGATTGTACTTAGGTATTTAGAGAGAAATGTTGAAAATGGGGTAAAGAAGCCAATCTCTAAAAGTTCTCAATTTCTCTGGCCTATTGTTCTGTAAGACAAAGAACCCTGTCATATGCTATTGCACCATTCATTCCTTGCATTCACAGGAAAACCAGAATCCCGTATTCCTTCTTTCCTTCCAATAAAGAATACTTTGTGTCACATCCCTCCTTCAAAGGATGACTCTGAAAGAAAATTGCAATTCTTTTGCTGTGCTATATTGTATTTCACCCACTGGCTTTCCTCTACAAAGGAGCTGAAAATATTTTTCCCTCCCATTCAAATAAAGAAGCTGGGAGAAAAGGTGACCTATTCAGGTATGACCTGTCAGCCAGCTGACTGAGGAGGAAAGTAGATCTCCTCAGCCCCAGACTAGAGTCCTACCCACACAGCAATGCAGATCAATACAGCAAATGGCTTAGTTTGCAGACACACACAAGGCAAACTAATAGCTGCACCATAAGCCCAGAGCCAAACTTTCTTTACATTTGAGAGTGTTTGGGAGGTCAAACAAACTTCAGCATTAGTCTTCATGTCTTAAAAAGTTCTCCCTGTTGGGTGACAAAGATTTTCATAGCAGTGAAAAATAGAATGTTTCTAGTTGTTTCATGGATTTACTTTTACATTCACAGAGAAAACAGGAGATTGAGCAAAACATTGTCACCCTTGCTAGTGAGGCTGACTTTCCTTTGTATACAAGTGACTCAGAAGTAGAGAAGAAATATCCAGCACCTCCAAGCTCTAGACCTGTTTTCCACATTTTTAAAAAAAATAATTTTTTTTTTTTTTCTCTCATGTGACATCATCCCTTCAAGAAACTGCCAGGAAGAAGGGACAGAGAAGCTGTTTTACCTGACTTCCCTCTCTCCTCCAAAAGATGGCTGGCTGGGGGTTACCAGTTGCTTCACACTGGAAAGTCACTGTTCTCCCCAGTGCAGCTACCTGATCTCGAGGCTTTACAACAAACTGTGGAGGCTCTGAAAGGAAAATAGAAAAAAAAAAGTAAAAATATGAACATCACACAACTATCAGAAGACCAAAGTTAGCCTATTTGAAAGCAAAATTTGCCTACTGACTTTAAACGGTGCAAACTGGAATAATCAATTTTCTTTACATGGAAAGGCAGCACAAAGACACATTTGTCTTTAACAGCCACAGCTTCTGCATCACTAAGAGCATCTTTTCTGTTGCTGGACCTCCCAATTAAAACTGCAACGGTGCATCATATGCTTTTATTACTGACCACTTATGCAAGGAAGCTAGTCCAATGGACTTGATTGCAGAGCAACGATCACCAATACGAACAAATTTGTCAAAGTTTTGTTTTTTAAAGGAGGAGTACAGCTACAAGTCAGAAAGTAGAAATTCTTTGAGGGACAAATGGCCTACAGGGGCTGCAATAAAAACTTTGAATGATTAGGAATTTAGGCTAACATGCACAAAAGTCATTATGTTTGATTTGGGAAAGCTGAGGAGAGAGAAAAAGCCCTTAACTGCCTAGATAAGAGACTTTTGATGCAGACAGGGTCTCAAAAAACTAAAGTCAAAAGACCCAGAAATACTATTGAACAAATCACCATTTAGAATACTCAGTCCAATTACTGAAGAGGAATGAATTTAAAGGAACAGCAGAGCTAAATGTCTTTTTCATTTACATAGGCAAAGGCATGTTCAAACAAAATATATATGCAAATGAAGGCAAATTTGAAACATCTGGTCAGCCTAACATTATAAATACTGCCAGCAGTGTCCAAACTGTTTGATTTGTACAGACTTCCACAACCCCTTCATCCAGTAGTAAATAGAATGTCAAAAAATCATGTCAGTCACATTTAAAAAAATTCAGCAGAGATGACAACATTAGAAGTCTTGATGGGGCTAGCACAGAAAAAATATCTAGCTTGTTTTATCGGCTCTTAACTCTCACTTCTTGAAAAATGTGCATTAAATGAAAGTCCATCTACTTATTAATTTCCAATTCATTCTGATCATCTGTCCAAAACTAATTATGCTCTCTCTTTTCTTTGGGTTGAGAATAAAGGGGATGTTATGAATCTGGCTTTAATAACTCAAAAGGTTTTTGTGGGTTTTTGTGTTTGTTTGTTTATTTTTCCTTTCAAACATCTCTGTATTGACAAGATTTTCCTTTAAAAAAAAAGAAGTGTGAACCATATAATTAAAAGATACAATTCAATGTGCTTTATAAACATAAAGTAATTGTGGCTTTATCTAGAATGAATTCTGTAATGCTCAAAGTCCTTTCTAAACATACTATACTTTGGGTTATGGGCCAATACTTTGGGTGATCTGTTCCTCATGTCTTGCATTTCGGCTCCCTATTGAGTTCATGTTAGAATATGCCCTTCATACATCCCTCCTGCTTTAGGAGGAATGTTTAAAGCACAGCAAACTGTTGTGTTTGGATGCAAATGCTACTGTTCCTAGAATTTCCTTAGGTAAGAATACCCAAAGTGAAGGTGAGACTGACCTATGGTAATTAGCAGACTTCAAAACATTTAGCTCTGAAACTTTCATTCAATACCTGGGAAGAAGATGTGGGGAGACTTTGACATGACAGCATGTTTAATTTAGAAGGGATAGTGAAACCATTGGGGGTGTGCCACAGGATAGTGAGGTATGATGGGGAAAATGGAGATGAGGGTGAAGCACCTTTGTTATACTGTTGGATTCCAATAACAAGATTAAATTTACCATATAGTTAAATTTAGAGCTTGAGTGACACAATGCTACACAACACAGATCAGAGGGTTTCTAAATCCTGTGCTAGGGCATAGGATTTGTAAGGTTTCAAATTTCATTGAACTTTAGAATGGGTACAGCTAAAAGGAGATTACAATGGAGAAATAGCTGAATGCTTATGATTCTAGTACCTGAAGATGACTGCTCAGGGACTACTGAACACAAAAAATGAGTGGAAATTCAGTTTTTCAGGTAACCATGGCAGAAATTATAAAATGGAAATGGGTATAGGTTTCTCTAGATATTATTCTAAGTAGGTATTTTGTATGTATATTACTCTAAATATATAGGCGCATTATGCACATGTGCACAGGGTTAAAGGAAACTTTGTATTCACTTTGTAAGTGAAACCAAATTGTATTCCATGTTTACTGCATTGGAAGCAGTTCCACGATCTTTTCAACTTCAGTTTGCTTTCACCCCTTGGGTCACATACATGTGGTGTGTGATGAATATACTGTAAAAGATGCCAAAATAATAATCCACTCAAGGAAAGCACAACTTCCATCTTTGACACCTTTAAAACAAAAGTATTTTTTAATAGAACACTTTGAAGTTCTGCTACTGCCACCACTGAAGAAAGAAGACATTAGGATTTGACTCGTTACATCACGTAAAAACAGACAGAAAGTTATCAACCCATTACCTTTCTCTTTGCCATTAAGTTACCCATACTTCATGCAGAATTTATTCTGTGCGATGTGTCTTGTCAATAACAAGTAAAAGATGGGAGCTGACTGGTTGAAGGACATGGAAGGGTATGGATGGGAAGGGGAGAAGTTCCCGTCACAGTGATACGATGATTAGAAGATGGCCAATAAAATTTCAACTTACCAGACACAACTAAAAACAAAAACAAAACAAAAAGAAAACATGGAATAAATAAAATTGAACAGACAGGAAACAAAGCAAAGAATAAAGCAAAATAAAATAAAATAAAAAAGTAAATAAAAGGACCCTTGGTAAGGACCTTAGAAAGCACACATATATTCTGATATATGAAAAACAAGTTAAAAAATGTTAACCCACATATTTTTTATTTGATTTTTAAGCAGAATTCTCTATGAAATGCAGAAAGTCAGCTGTAGAGGAAAACAGATAACAGGCTAAAATAATGGTCAGGCAACCTTGGTTCTACTTCAAGTCTTTCCAAGGAACTGTTGTGTAACCGTGAGTAAAATTTCTTCTTTTATTTTTAATTTTCATTTAGCATTATTTCTCTTCATCAAGAGCGTTCCACTTTAAAATTAACTTGAAATCTGCAGTAAATATCAATTGGGAACATAGCCAAAATGGAACAGTGACATTTAGACTCTTTCTAAGCATCCGAATATCTCCAAATGGAAAAAACTTTTCTGAGGCAACTAGATATTACAAAGGAAGATTATTAAAAAAAATTAAGAATGTGCTGAGGTGTTTAGCCCACACACCAATTCTTCAATATAAGATTGCTGTATTAAGGTCACAATGCTCAGCATTAAATTGTAAATGCAAATTAAACCACATTAAAAAGTAGTTTTAAAAGATTCTTAACACTTTTCTTCCCTCCCACCCCAAACCTCAATTTCACTCTATTAAAAAACAGATTTATTGCAAAACATTAAATTTCTCAACAGAATTTCCTACTGGTAAATTATTTAATATTAAATTATCACTCAACCATAGTTAAAATTTTCATAAACTTTGAAATGGCACAGATCCTGGCAGGCTAATTCCATTTATAGAAGAAAGGCATGTTAAAAAGCATTCCAACTGCTTATCTCTAATTGAAAGAACAGACTGAAAATGTGAAAATCATACATTTCGAAAATATACACAGATGCTGACAAAAAATGTGAATCACCAAAGTGCATGTGGTATAAGATAATTACAGTAAAAGTTAAAAAAAAAAGTTATATATATATATATATATATATGTTACAAATACCAAGCCCCGCAACACTTCAGTCTTACTGCTTTACATAGAGAGTAGAACAACTATTGTTCAGTGGGGTTTCATCCTGGGTAGGTATGCACCTGCAATACACCATCCTCTGATAAAACGCATGGAGGATGATAATGATATCCAGTCTGCCAAAATTCATTAGGCATGAGGAATACTGGTTAACTGTTCAAATAAATACACAGGACTCCAGGTGTATTATGAAAATTAAGCCGGAGGAGAATCAGATATAATATTGGAATTTGGATCATGTTGAAGCCAAGAAACTGCAACTGAAGGCTCCAAACCCAACTTATATAGAGAACTTGGGTTTTTGTATTACTAGAAACGTGTAATTTTTTTAGGAATTAATCCCAAACAGAGGAAATTAAGATTACAATTTTTCAAAGCTTTGCTTTTCAATTTTAAGGAAGCATTCTCGATGTACATCAGCCTTCGTTAAGTTTGTGGGTTCAGTAATTGTCAAAGAGGACATTAGCCTGCATCATTCTGCTAAGATTACCCTGGCAAGCCGATGATTTGTAAGAAAAGTGGCCATGAAATGATTCCCAAGAATTCCTGAAAGAAATATGCTCATCCTCAAGACTCAGCTCCTAGCTACTCTTGATCAAGTGTGAGTACATTACCCAGCAACCACCCCTTTTTAACTGAAAATCTCCTACTAAACTTGCAATTATGGTCTGACCTGCTCTGGAATTAGAAATCCTTCCCCATGAAACACAACTCACGTTCTACAAACTCTGCTACGAGACTTAATGGGATGCAATTCTTGCACAGAGGAAACAACTATAAATTACAAACTTTCTGTTACTCTAGTAGTGCCAAAAAGGGGAAAGTTCAGCCTTCTGAGTAGCAACACAAAGCTGCCTGAGCCCTTTACTGAAGGCTCTCTTGAAAAACGCTAACAGATAGGTATCTGTCTTGGTTGCTTAATTACATTTCTACAAATTAAATTAGCTTTTAAGTGCTGAATTTCCACTTTTTTACCAGACTGTTCTGTTATTGTAGGTCAAAAATAACCCTGTCGAGCAAATGTATTTTTTCACCCACCTGTAAAAACAGAGGGGATACTGATACCTGAAAATAAATCCCTGTAGAAACAGGGCATCACGTTGGTTGCAAGTCTGAGGCAAGGGCAAAGGGTGAAATTTCATAGAAAAATTTAAACAATCCTGTCAGAGGGACATCATGTGGTTTTAAGGAACAACAATAATAGTAACAGCTACAACAAAGACCACTTTCTTAGTTTGATTTACATATTACTGATATCTAAGGTTATTAAAACTGAGAAGTCATTTTTTCTCTATTATGGCACGTATTAGTTAATAGATTTGTGTTAATTGTGGCTTTTCACATGGCAATTAGAGAGAATAACCTGTTTGTAAAGACAGGGAGGTATAGCATGCAAAACCACGAATACCAAAGGAATAATACTTTTGCCTTTCAAATAATTTCCTTGACATGTGAGGTTTTTCAGGGAAGATGTTTCCACTCACAGAACAAAATACAAAAGAAAAGTGTTTTCCAGACTAGTGACGCGATCCTTTAATGCCTTATTCTTGCCAGCTATACTACCAACCTCACTGGGACTATTGGTATCATTAAATACACTCATAAGAGTAGGAATTTGCAGTTTTAGGACTTGAACTACAGACCAGTATAGTTGCCAGATGTTAATGGAGCAGTTACTGTATTTGACAGATTAGTATTGTAGGGTGACAGGATAACCAGATTGGAAGTAACCAAGAAGTCTCTAGTCCAACCTCCTGCTCAAGAGGGGTCAGCAATGGGGTGAGACCAGCTTGCACAGGGCTTGATGCAGTTGTGTCCCTAGGACTGAGAATGCACTGCCTTTCTGGGCAACCTGCTCCACTGTTTGACAGTCCACCCAGTGATGAAATTTCTCCATATATCCAGCCTTGATCTCCCTTGTTTCAACTTAGATCCATTGTTTCTTGTCCTCCCACCCTGCACCATTATGAACATCTTGCTCCGTCTTACTGGCAACATCCCTGTAGGCCCCAGGGGACTGCGTTCACGTCCCACCACCCTGAAGACATTCCTCCTTGAAGCTGAGCAAGCACCATTCTCTCAGCCCTTCCTCAGAGGGCATATGTACATACGCAACCTCCATATACCGTATGTAATGCCTGCATATCTAAATAACACATTCTGTAATTCTTCTGACAAATGTGAATGCAAATGCTCACCTTGTATTTCTCTGTAACTTACTGGTTTCCTCAGATTTAAGCATTACAGAGCTGTGTCTATTTTTCAGTCTGATATTGGACAAGCTATAAACTTCGAGTATGTCATTCTTGAAAGCTGTGGTAGTAATTATTTATCTCAAAAAAAGTAAAATTATAGAAATTTTCAGTAATTTATACCAATAAGGAGCTTTTGAGATCCTTAAATTCCAAGTGGTACTTAATTACTAAATAGTATTTTGTTCTGCATATTAAATACTCGTTAATTATTATTCTATTTCTACTTACGAATACCTTCCAGGTGCTCAAGATATCTTGTAATTCAGCTGACACAAGCTGAATACTTCTGATTTAAACTCAATGTGTTTCATTTTTGATTATTTAAATTAGCCTTCATGTCTTCAATAACCGCTTGACATCCTTACAGAATATAGAGGCTATTATAAAGGAAGCACGAAAGTACAACTCCATGTCAGAGAAATCAAATAATCCCAACCTTCAGGTCAACAATTACACACAATGACCAAGCTCATGTGCAATCTTTTGCTTCTGTATAAATCCTTGGCCATAAGACTGGTCAAGGAAATGGCAGTCACGATGAAATTCAGATGGCTTTGAATTCATTTTGTGATGCATTAATCCCAGCTCAAGTAAAAAATATGAGAGGTTGCATGTAACTGTAGAAACAAACTGGTAGGAGACAGGATGTGAGTATGAGACTGTGCTGGAAGAGACAACAGACTTCAGGAGCAGCCATTTTTTCATGTGGTCAGCCAGGCAGACACTAAGTGCGAGAGGAGAAGGTCCAGAGCTACCAACAGAGATATCACAGAAAGCACTGCATCCATCTGTGATGGAGCACTGACATTCTACAGAATGGCTGAAACTTGGCTGCTTATAATCTCTGTAATCAATGCGTGGGTGAGGAACCTGCTGTTTATAATCTGTCTGAAATATGTGGGTACATAAAATTTGGGTACTGGCGTTACATGCAGAGGAAATATGAAAGTCTGAGTATGTTTTGCAAACTGGTCAAACTGTGAGTGCTCAATTCTTTAAAAATAAAAAAAAAAAAACCTAAGCAATTTTATTTTCCAGCTCCTTCTCTTATTCCAAAGCCTCAGATAAAAAGCTGCCAACCCCTTCTGTTCATAAATATGTTTCATTGCTAAGCCTGCTGAAGTCTGAAATCTAGCTAACAACCTTTTACCCTTAAGTATCTGAGCAAGCACCACTGAATGCCTTTCTGAAACATGACCACCAGAAATTTATGCTGGTGTTTTGCGAAAACTATTATTAAGGGAGATAATTTAAGACAATGTGCCATGTTTCATTTCCTATCTAGTGATTTGTAGGCTATTTGTTTTTATCAAAGCAATCTGAAACACCCAATATCCTTGATATGCACATCTCTCTGCAGTCATTTGTGGAAAGTATCACTTTCCACAGAGAAATAAACAAAGGCCAAAATCTCTGGTTCTGAGAAAATATAAATGCCGCCATTCAGCTGTCTCCTGGCTTCAACCTATGAAAAATTATGGGAAAATAACACCAGGCACTTACATAAGAATTGGGGTATATTGTTTTTCATCCTCATTTATTTTCCTCTCTATTTTCAGCTGTCACTTCTTGAGGTCTAGTACATATATGTAAAATTCGTATTTTCCTAGATTTTCTGCTAAAAAACACATCCTTGTAAGAACAGACTGAGAGACCCTTACTTCCCATGAATGCTTTCACAGTACCTTGGCCTAGAGCATGAAGAGTGATTCACTATAGTACAAACTTCTGAGGAAAGGTCTGACAGTCTGAGGTTAAGCACGCCACAGCCATATAGTTGAGGCAAAATGCTTACAACAGATTTTTGATGTATTGAATCCAAAGTGATGACTTGAAATTCCAACCTCCCAGCAAGGGTTTAGGAAGAAATGATTTACTATGAGTGTGGTGAGGCACTGCCATAGGTTGCCTAGAGAGGCTGTGGAAGCCCCATCCCTAGAAGTGCTTAAGGACAGGTTGGATCAGGCTTCGGGCAACCTGGTCTGGTGGAGGGTACTCCCTGCCCACATCAGGGGGGTTGGAACTAGATGGTCTTTGAGGTCCCTTTCAACCCAAATCATTCCATGCTGCTATGATTCTAAGGGAGCAATCACGGTTTATTAGAAAAAATCTGTTTTGGATTGCTGCAGATGTGCCAGATAAGGACTTAAATTTAAAGGAACAAGTGATTATGGTAACTTCAAAGTTACCAAAGGCAAAAAGACACAAATCTAACTGATTGGAAAAGAAACTGATTGATTGTTTCCTATCATGGTATTGTAAAGTAAGAGTATGAAATGAAGAAAGCAAGCAGCTGAAAGCAAGCAAGAGTATTAAGAAAAACAGTGTTGATAATAAGATCACTTTCAAAAGCAGTGAAAACCTGTAACAATGTTAAGGGAAATTATCTCAGCTGGCTGCTGTGCTCCTCAGCTTCCTTACCAATGAGGTTTCATTTGTATTTATTTACTTCTTGTTTACAGTTGACCCATGCAGACTCATCTGTTAGGAGTCAGAATAGAGCAGACTTCTTACATGCTGGGCATTAAGTTAGAAACAGGAAGTTCGAGTCTGTGCCCCATGTAAAATTATCCCTCTCAGGGTTCTGGTGGGCTGCCAGCTGCACTCCTCCCTGTGCATTTACCTGGCCACACTCTGAGTCAGTAGCCATGGGACAGATGCAGTCTGGAGAGCTGGCAGCCACTTTGCCGCTATGCTTACTCTGACCACGCCGAGCAAAAGACAGTCTTTCATTTTCAGCACAGGGCACTTGCCTGGCAGGATGGAAGTAGCTTACACCTCTTGACCTGCTACCCAGTGAAAAAGGGCGGGTGTCTGTGCATGCCCTGGTGAGCTAACGTACTCTAGGAGAAAGTGGACTCAGTCTGGGAATGAAAAAAGGCAGGTGTTGCTCCTTGGTGCTGACAGTACAAATAAAGCCTTGGAAATGTACCTGCGTTTAGAGCCAGTACAAATACCAGGGGGAGATACAGACGAGGATATGGCTTTAGTACATGTACCTAAACATGCATGTCACAACACATGCAGCATGGCAGTTCAACATTATCAACTCCAGAACCAATTTGAGAGATCAACTTTAAGCGTCATGGATTCAAAAATCGACAAGCAGAGCAAAAACCAGCAAAATGTCAAGTATCTGTTCTCAGCCCTGTGGCAGGAGCAACAGGCAATGAGTTTGTTGGCTTTATTATTCGTGGTACAACGTCACTAAGCTTCTCTACACACTTTGGTGGCTTAAACTCCACCATCTGCCAACAACCACCTGCTTAGGTGCTATTCTGTTTTCAAGAGCTATCAAATGGTATTTTTACACCTTATGGATTACTGGCCATTCTGAGATTTAATCTAGGCTGAGAGGTGTTTTCCTCCTCAACTCTAATTGATGGGGGTGGGCTATCTCATCTGGCCCTATCTCAGCTTGTCTCAGTCATGGAACTGTATTATCTTAATGTCTGTTTCACAGCAGGCTAATGAATCTTCCCTTTAAACCATTTAAAAAAATCAAGATGAAAAGGGCTACATAAGTATGTGGGTGTGTATGTGTGGCAGGGAGAAACCTACTGCAAAAATTTATAGGAAAAAAAACAATGAACAAAGTGTAAAATGTACTCATATGAGATTTTTTTATGTGCCACTGATTTTGCTGATGCTAGCTATAAAATAAGAAAGTTCGTAATCTCTGCTTCTGCAGGAGTCAAAGAAGATTTCAAGGATAAAAACTCAAAATGTGGAAGTAGACTTTGCAGTGCGGTTTTAAAAGGTAGCACTTCTCAGGTTAATGCCTGTAGCACACAATTTAAAACATTTGTAAATCCTGTAGTCATTGCCTTGAGGTGACAGGAGAAATCTGAAATATGGGGGTTAGAAAACAAAGAGAGGGAAAGAGGGATTTAAGGTCTTCCAGAAGTTTGTCTCTGAGTCTCCCCTCCCCCTTTCTTGCTCTCTGTCCTCTTAAGCCATCCTATAAACCAAATACAATTTAGAGAGCACACTTAAGACAAGTCTAATTCCATCTATTTAAAAACTAGAGTAATGCAGTAAACTGTGGAGTCCTGTTTCCCAGGCTTCTCTCTTTGGAGAAGAGCTGTCTTCCCCTGTGTTTAAAAAGAACTGAGGTAATTTCAGGCAGTGCTGCAACCTAAGTAGTGGTGGCTACAAATATTTATGCTAAGGCCTTTTAAAAGAGTGCAAAAAGATAGATGAATTTTAAATAAGCTGTGCAGAAGTACAACAAGATTATGATAGCTGGATACTATTTGAAGAATTCCTAGGAGCTTCCTACAGCATTTTTTAACTTACAGTATAAGATAGAGTTGAAAAGGAAATGGAGTGGATTTTTTTTTTCCCCCAGCTGTTTATGATAGCACAGTTTCCTTTTTGGAAAGAAGTGCTTGAAATCCATAGCAACCTTCTTGGAATAAGTCAAAGCTATTTGTGAAAAGTGGCCAAGGCCCCATGATCAATGGATACCAAACACATGCTAAAATATGGAAGGACAATAAATCTCTGTAACTTTTGATCATTTAAAAAATGTTAGTTTGGGCATGCAGTACTCAGTAAAGAGTTATGTCAACTGAAAGATAGTATTTCAAAAAAAGTCTGGATTTCTTTTTACAGAGACACCACTTTGTCCACAGGGAGACAACCCAAGTCTACACATGGGACACTAATACCTGAACTTACTTTTTAATAACATTAACAAGAAGGTGACTGTGACATAGTAACAAATTTTAATTATACGTGGCAAAAAAATGCAACTGATAAAAAAATGCACACAGGAACACTGCGCTGCCATCCAGCGAGATCTGGACAGGCTGGAGAGCTGGGCAGGGAGAAACCTAATGAAGTTCAACAAAAGGAAGTGTAGAGTCTTGCACCTGGGGAGGAACAACTGCATGTATCATTACAGGCTGGGGGATGACCTGCTGGAGAAGAGCTCTGTGGAGAAGGACCTGGGGGTCCTGGTTGATGACAAGTTGGCTATGAGCCAGCAGTGTGCCCTGGTGGCTAAGAGAGACAATGGGATCCTGGGGTGCATCAGGAAGAGTGTAGCCAGCAGGTCCAAGGAGGTGATCCTCCCCCTCTACTCTGCCCTGGTCAGGCCCCACCTGGAGTATTGTGTCCAGTTCTGGGCTCCCTCATATAAAAAAGACAGGGATCTCCTTGAGAGAGTCCAGAGAAGGGCTACGAAGATGATTAAGGGCCTGGAACATCTATCCTATGAGGAAAGGCTGAGAGAGCTGGGGCTGTTCAGCCCGGAGAAAAGAAGACAGAGGGGGGACCTTATTAATGTTTATGAATATCCTAAGTACGAGATACAGAGGGAATTGGCCAGCCCCTTTTCAGTGGTCTGTGGAGACAGGACAAGGGGCAATGGCTGCAAACTGGAGCACAGGAAGTTCCGCATCAACATGTAGAAGAACTTTTTCACAGTGAGGGTGACAGAGCCCTGGAATAGGCTGCCCAGGGGGGTGGTGGAGTCTCCTTCTCTGAAGATATTCAAGACCCATCTGGACACCTATCTGTGCAGTATGAGCTAGGTAGCCTGCTTTGGCAGGGGGGTTGAACCCAATGATCTCTCAAGGTCCCTTCCAACCCCTAGAATTCTGTGATTCTGTGATAAGAATTTTATATAAAAAAGGTGATCTAGTTCATGTATAAAGACTGCAAGATACATCACTACCAGTTCTTAAGTGTTACTCAGCACCTAACTATTTTAGTGTTCCAGCAAAACATAATTCATAGTAACAAATCATACTCAAAACTGATTTTAATGATGAATATAAACTAATAAAAATAAGAGAGTGAACTATAATCACTGTATAGTCCTTACAGACGATAAGCTTACAGACCATAAACAAGGCAAAAATAAAGTGTGTATTACCTTTTATGGATGTTTAGTATCATTTAATAAAGCCTACTTCAGAGTGAACATATACCCAAAGTATTGTTTAATGAATGACCAATGAAAATTATTACTTTTTGTACTCTATTTTATACATAACCCTCCAAATCTGCAAACTCAACAACCTGTAGTGAAATTTTACTTTCTCTATTCCAATGATTATTGAAATGTTATCTTTAGAACAGCAGTCACAAAATAAAGTCTGCAACTGTGAAGCTTGGTAAAAAACACGGATTTTTTCCATAGCTATAGGATTTAAGAAATTGGAGGGACTAGAAAACTCTTCAGGTTTTTTTTTGTTGCTCTTTATCTGAGTGCTGAAGTATGCTGCAAAAATCATCTTTCTTCAATTCTCTGCAGTAAATAATTAAAAGGTAAAAATTTTTAAGAACTTTACAGTAAATAGAACCTTTTCAGGAGGAGAAAGCCTTTAGCTTCAACTTACTTTTTTAGTAATGCTTTCCCTAAATTATTTGGACTCCTGCTCTACTTGCTCAGAAACTTCTGTCTCTAGTCTTTGTTTCAAAGTACTAAATTGCAGGAAAGGATCTTAAAGGTTTTAAGTTGCTATTTTCCTGTAAGCAATTACTGTCACTATTGTAAGAATATGGTGAAAAAAAATCCATTAAAAACCTTAAAAACCATAGAAGCAGTTATTTACTACAATGTTATATGGATTTGAAACAACTACTAATCACTTAAAAAAAAACACACCAAAAAACCAAAAAACCCACCACCTGAAATAATTTACCAGTATTTCTTACACCTGTATTTCAGAAATGCTTCAGAAATCTTAAGTCTTCATCACTTGCATCAGTAGAATAAGCACCTTCAGGGCACTAATCTCCTCTTCAGATAGTTTCCCCAGTTCCCTCTGATTAACTTTTAGGATTTATATTCTTTCACCAGAAATAGGTGGCCGTCAAACTCTTCAGATCCTTGATAGAAATCTGAAGTGCTGTCATAGTTTACAGCAGTCATTAAGGGGGAAAGGTCTGTCTCTTTAAGCTATACAAATCACATGAGATGGTTTCCCTCATTCATCCCACCAAATGTTTATTAATTTTAAAAAATCCTGAAGTTCATAGGATGATCTCTCATCTTTCTCCCTCTTTCATGGGAAATGAGGACAGAATATGGCCTAAAAATAGTTCTTTCAAAAGGAGAAACGCTGACCTGAAGAGAGATCATGTAGACAAGTTCAGATTTAAATCCAAATCCTAGTTTTAAAATTCAAGTGGCACAGCTGATCCATGATACTGTGAGACGTTCACTTTTAATGCCTAATACCTGCCCTGCACCTCAATAGCATTTCTGTAATCCCCTAAAACGTGGAATTTTATTGTTGTTATTTTAATGTAGGTAGCTCAGACGCCTATAAAGCAATTACATTTACAACCTATTTATGTCTGCCAGTAGCCTGACACTGTGGAAACATTTATATGGTTATCTGACAGATGAAAGACCAAAACCTATTCATTTTCATTCTGGGTGGTACTCTCAGCCCTACCCAGAAACCTTATCACATCGGTGCCTTTTAAGGTGTGCCTTGAAGCTACTTTGCACAAAGAGGGCGTGGAAGGAGGAGGAAATTCCAGATCTGAATCATGTGCCACTTTTTCAGAATAAAATTCCATGTCAGTTGACTAGTACAGCAAATTCACAGCCAGAAGTAACCTCTCAGAAGTTCTGCTCACTATCCACCTTGCAAAAAAGCTCTTTTAACCCTAAAATTAATGACATCACAAGCTAAAACTCCTTGATATCAAAGATCACCACTGTAAAACATGAATTGGACGGAGTAACTTCCATAGGAATCCCTTTTTTTTTCCTGCCAAACTTATAATACTGAATATATTTAGTGTCTTTGAATGGCAAAATTGACATTTTACAGTTCAGTCATTGCTGCTGCACGTTGAGGTGCACATTAGGCAAGGGCACTGTAAGAAGTATTGTGAGGTCCTCCAGAGCCACTGCTCAAGGAAGAAGATTTAAGAACTCAAAGGCTGAGGATTGTTGCTCACTCCCAACCTGCTGGTGCCTGACTGTCAATCACCAAAAGCCACAGTGTTGGTACCCTTCTTGCAAAGTCCTCAAGTCAACTGACCTACTTGACCTGTTTTGCTTTCAACTGCTGCTGAGTAGCAACTATGTTGCCATTGCTGTAATGCTTATTGGCCAGCTGCCTAGCAGGACTTCCACTGGAGCCCTAATTTTCACTTCTATCAGAAAGCAAAGCTTGTTTCAGCATAAATTACCAATTTATAAAATTAGATGTTAAAAAAGTCTGGTTAAGTGTTGCAAAAGGTAGAGAAGCAAAGTAGGGGAAAATATGTCAAACCTTTGGTTGTTAGATTTACTTAAAATCATTTTTATGATAATATGTGAAATTTGCTGGGTTTTGAAGAAGCCCTACTTTTATTTCCATTAATAGTAAAGCAAAATCTCTTTTAGAACTGAAGTTCTGAGGTACATGTTCTGTGTGCCTTCAGAACACAGGCTTCAACTACAATGTATATAGTAGTATTGCTACAGTCCTCCTTCGAGGCATAAAGGTAAGCAAGTCACCTTTATGCCTTGGAAATCTCCAAGAAAACATGAGCACCTTGCACAGATATTATATACGTGTACAATAAACAGATCAAACTCGCTTAGTGCGAGAGCAAGAGAGAAATTCACTGGTTCCAGAGAAGCACTTTTGGCCATTGTTTGCTTTTTTGGCTACTTGGTAACATACAGTGTATTGGTACAATATAATTACTCTGGGATGCTTCCTGGCAGTTTGCATTAACTGAGGTATTTATTGAATATTTAATCATCTCCTGAATGAAATGCTTCCACATGAATTTAGCTGCGTCTCTGGGTGCCTTACATATGCACTATATATTGCTGCAAAATGAAAACAGTGGAATGAGACACTCTAATTTTAGGAAATTGCAAACAACAGCAGGATTACATTTTCATAACTGTTTAGCTTTCCAGGAAGAAAAGAAGATAACTTGACAAACAGCTTCATGGATGGAAATGCTTTTAAGCTGCAATAGTAAGAGAATAAATGAAGGGTTCAAACTTCCATGTCAATACAGAACTCCAAATTTGGTTTAGGAATATGACTGAAATTGCTATAAAAATACATCATCTTTACTTCATCTGGGAGAAACACTTATAAACCTCAGAGCTGGGAGTCTGTGTGTGTGCAAGGAAACGCCGATTCCAGTAATCAGAATCTGTGGTGCTGGTGCCATGCAGAGGAAGAACATTATAATGGAACTCATAGTCCCTCCCCTTATCTGTGTTTTCTACAGTCAGCGTTATATATAGTTGAGTTGACAGTTCATAGTCCATGGACACAGATAGGGCCCCCTTGCCTAGCTCTTGGACAGCACTATGAGGTTTTCCGGAGACAGAGAGCGCCGCAGGGCACGCACTATGCACTCACACGCTTGCTAGATCAAGTAGGGTTGGAGCTGACCTGGAGGTGATGATACTGACAGACCCAGGGCAGCTCTCTGTGGAGACACCAGGTTAGCCATTCAGCCTGTTTCATCCACACATCCCTGACACCTCGTTATCTCAATTAGCCTCACAGTTGCACACTCTACCTTTTAATACCCTAGATAAGCCTGCACAGTGCAGAATGTACACAGGTCAATTGAAGTGCTTGAGGCCTGAAAAATGACAAGTAAGAGGGTATGTCCTCTTCTTAGCAGTGCTACCAACTATAAGGTCTGAGAAGTGACCTCAACAGCACAGCTTGCAGCCCCTTCTCCTGTGTGACAGCTGCCCTCTACAGGCACTTGACAGATGATGACGGACCCTTTCCTACTGTAGGCATGCATCTTCTGTGGTTACCCTTAACAGATCTCATAGTCTTTATTGGACTACAGGCTGGTATGAAAGCAGCACAGATATCAAGAGGGAAAAAATCGCCAGAACAACCTCCACAAAAACTCAGGAAAATCCAAAACCAAGCAGAAAACAACCTCTTTTTCTCCTTTGCTGAATTTAACAAGTCTGCATGGTGGCAGCTGTAACTTCTGAGACCACAGTTAGTAACACAGTCCCCTGCTTACAAAGTTGTAACAGAAATAACTATTTGTAACAACAGAGCAAACATTTACTAATCCCTACAGTCAACACATTACTATCTATTACCAAAAGTGGGGATGAGATCTGTCATTTCTAATTCTTAAATCACCTGGAAAAAATAAAATTCTCCTCAAAGACTTGTGTGTACACAAAGTCAGTTCAATGCCATCTTACCACTGAAACAAGAAGATCAAATCTACCTCTTTAGATGTAGCATCCTCAAAACACTGACACTTTATAGCAAAATGGAGTATTTTAAGCAAGAGGGAAGAGGTGTAGAGAGAAGGGAAGATGAAAGGGAGAAGAAAAAAGGAAAAAAAACAGTGAAAAAAATGACAAATACATGTTTTCTAGAGAAGTCCTTTTCCCTACTTCCCGTAAAACTATGTCTCCTGGATACTGTAATGAATAGATTTTGATGGCAATTTACTACATTGCTACTCTGGTTGCAGCTGACATAAAATTAATTTTTCTTTCTAGTAGCTGTGTTTTGGATTTAGGATGAAACTAATACTGATAAACTGATGTTTTATTGGTCATTAGGCCTCCATAGTACTTACACTAACTGAAGGACTTTTCAACTTCTCACACCCTGCCAGGTACCGCAGAAGCTAGAAAAGCACAGCCAGGACAGCTGGTCCAGACTGGCCAAAGGGATGTTCTCTGCCACATATTGTCATGCTCCAGACATAACTGGGAAAAACAAGCTAGGAGGCAGGATCTCTGCTTGGAAACAGACTGGGCATTGGGTTGTTTTACTTCCCTTTCGCACAGGGTGAGCAATTGCATTTGTGCATCTTTTGTATTATCGCTATTACTATTATAACTGTTGTTACCACTACTATTATTCCATTCCTTTGTTATCCTACTAAGCGGTGTTTATCTCAACACACTAGATATCTTTCTATTCTCCTCTCTTTCGCTTGTGGGAGAGAAGTGAGTGGCTGCATGGTGCTCAGTTACCATCTGGGGTTAAACCATGACAATTACCAACCACAAATTGACCTTACACATTAGAATTTCTCACATCAATCCCTTCTAGGAAGACATTAGTAGAGACAAATGGCTCAGGAGGTAATCCATTCACACTGGGAAATGAATTATCCCAGAGCAATATCTGCAGAGTAAAGCTGTTACAGTGTAAATATCTGCTGTGTAATACAAATATTTAAATTAATAAAAAAAAAAGAAAAGAATCTTGCTGAATCATGACTTAGGTTACAATACAGTTTCTTAAAAGTACCATTTTAAAAATCAAAATTCAAAGATTTCACTCTATATTTCTGCATCATCATACTTCTGTGATTTTATAACTAAGTAGCATTGTTAACCTAAATGAGAATACAAGAACATGTTTGCTTATAATTTGGAATAGGACTATGAATGATTAAGGCTAACAATATCTTATTTCCAGAAATTAAACTGCTCAACCAGTCATAACGATTTTTTTCTTAATACTAACATTTTAGAAGATTAACTGTTGAAGGAGGGAAAGTTTACATTGGATATTAGGGGGAAGTTCTTTACAGAAAGAGTGGTGAGGTCCTAGAACAGGCTGCCCAGAGGAGTAGTGGATGCCCCATCCCTGGAAGTGTTCAAGGTCAGGTTGGATGGGACCCTGGGCAATCTTGTGTAGATCCAGGCCTGAGGTTAGTGGCCCTGCCTATGGCAGGGGGGTTGGAGCTCTATGATCCTTGGCGTCCCTTCCAACCCTTGCCATTCTATGATTCTATGATATAAAACACAATCTTCAGAACAAATTACCATTTCAGCCTCCCTCTTTTGACTAAACTGTGCTTACTGTTCTGTGATGGTTCAGCCCCAAGCAGCAGCTGAGCACCACACTTTGCTCACTCACTCCCAGAGGAGAAAGAGACAGAGCCCTGTGGGTTTGGATAAGGGCAGTTTACTGAGAAGCACGTCAAAAACAAAATCCAAGGACAAATTGCATATTCTAGGTGATAGCACAGAGCACCTTACAGAGCCAAGGATAGCACTGTGCCCCACAGCACTCAGACTGCCTTGGAGGCACCAAGAGAACCCCTCCCCAACCAGCCCCTCTTGTGGGAGAGTAGTGCCAGGCGGTGTGGAAACAGCCTAGGCTGACTCAGCACACCTGTGTTGGGTGCTTGGGGAGGTTAGCTATGGCCTGGCCCGAACCAGGACATGCTCACATGTTAATCTTTTATTCTAAAACACTGAGCATAAGAGCTGGATATTTTGCAAACATAAGGTATCAGTTTTGATATATAAACATCATGGTGATCAACAAAATGAAGATCTCAAAATTATTTGGTTTAAGAGACCTCCAACAAAGGAGTTCCTCTTTTCCCAGCACCTACAGATGTTAGGGACAACAAATGTTTCCAGTGGAAAAAGGAGAACAGGTTAAGGACAAGACCTTTCCTGTTACAGTAAATGTGTGAAAATAGAAGCCTGTTACCTGATAAGATACTTTCAAGCCTGTATTTCGCCAGAACTCCATAATGACTAATTGCCACTGAACAGAGAAAAGGACAGAAGGACCGTCAGTGCTTCAAAAAAAGCACCAAGATGACATCATTGCCTGTCTTTCAGCCAGGAAAGGAAGAGAGGGATTATCTGAATAGTGAACATCTGGATCGTGTATATAGAGGCAGTGAAGGATTTTTATACATATTAGTTTACCAAGTTCCACTGAATTTTTATCTTACAAGGAAGCGGTAATGCTACAACACCCTTCTATAATGAAAAAGCAACAGGAATTCCAGTGGTCTTGGTTAATGTATTTAAAGATACACAAACAGATTTTTCATTCACTGCTTCTTTACTACATTTAATTGAAAAAAAAAGTAAATAAAAAATTTGCCAGATACTTGAACTTGTAACTCTTTCCTTTCAAGCTAAAACAATATAGTTTAGTAACACTGTTTTTTGTCTTTCTGATACAAAGGTTGCAAGTGAGATGATTCTGATCACACAGAAGTTCAAAACATACACGTTCCCCATCCCAGTACCATAGACTGCTTACAAAAAAATTCTTGTATTTGAAGGGCTTCAATTTCTTAAGAATATAACTCAAACAAAATTCATACTTTTACTGGGTTTTTTGTTTCGTTTTCAACACAACAGAGTTCCTGCATAAGTTGCAACTCTAATGGCTGCATGTAGACTCAACTATTCTGTGTATAGTAACTCTATAAAGTTGATGTGACAAAAAAATTAGTTTTATTCTAGATTAAAGTACTATGCAAAGAAACAGTCTTACCTTGAACTGTTAGAGTTGCTGATGCTTCAGCTTTTCCAACCATATTTTCTGCAACACAAGTATACGAGCCCATGTCTCCTGCCATAACCTTCCGGATTTTCAAGGTATGATCATCACGGATTTCATATCTTTAAACATACATAGTAATAAACAATGAATAGGAATAGTAGAACTTTGTACAATTTCTGCAAAGAATCACAGAATCACAGAATCCCCTGTAACAGGGATTAAAGGGTAAACATGTTCTAGGTTTGCTCTCATTTTTATTCCTACATTTGTCTTAGAAATAGAAATATTTATAAATCCTTATAAAGTGATAATGACCATGTCTATATCATGCCTGGAGGTTGGTGGCCCTGCTTGTGGCAAGGGGGTGAAACTCTATTTTTTGACCTGGATAGTTAATTCAAAACTTAGTAACAAACCATGTATGGCCAAGGCAGCTTTCTACATTACTACAATGCATTTTATATCAACTGCAATTACAATATATACTTCTCGATATTTTATTCCAATTTATTATTTGTTACATGTTCTCCAAAACTTTTGCAACTAAAAAAGACTCTTCACATAAAGAATTAATCTGCATCAGATATTATTGGCAGAACTTAGTTATTTTTTTAATTGTATTTGTCATGTGCTGTCACAACAAATGCTTGAGAACAAGCGGCACTTAAGTTTCAATATACATTATAACTTCAAACAGAGCTCAGTGATAATTAGAAACATCTTATTAGATCAGCCAGACCTGAAGAAAAAGAAAAGCTGGATGTAAAATTTTGAATGGCTATATTGTATACCAAGCTAAATGTCAATATAAAGGTAACTCCATGTATCGCACCTTGCTTTTGGTAACTCCCCATCATCTTTTCTCCATCTTACTGTAGGGACTGGGTCACCTCTTGCCTCACACTTGAACTCTGCGCTGTCTTCGACAGTTACAGCCAAATTACTTGGTCTCTTCACAAAAGATGGTCTCTCTAAAAGGAAAGTAAAGAAATTAAAAAACCCAACAGGGATTAGTCCAGCAGTTCTGTGCTGAATTGTGACTTTCCCTGAAACATAGCAGTTAGAGCAAGAAAGAAGGGTAATTAAGCTGTTGGAGGTGCTTCTGGTGCTGGTCTTCTCACACCCAGGCCCAGGACAAGAGCTCAGCCAGGAGGCAGAAGATCTGTAGCTATGCAGGTGGCCAGTGCTGTGAACCTCAGCAGAGGAAGCAGACACTCCCAACAGTGGCTCAATACCCAAACAGGAGACTTCCTTATTTCTTCTGTATCATCACAGCTGATACAGTAAAGGTAAACACAACCTACATAGAAAACCTAAATACACATCAGTCCTCAGATAGAAACAGTCCTGCGGCAAGGACCGAGACAAACAACCACTCATCTCCTACACTGCTTCAGAAAAGCAGAAGGCACAAATCAAACACCTTCTCACTGGAGGTTTTGACTCAATGGCAATTCTAAATTTGGGGCTAAGGATGCCCAACAGAGTACCTCTGTGAGGTTGCTTGCAGGTGTCAACTGCAAATAGTGTTTGATGCAATCATTTCTGATGCTGCATTAAAAAGACAAAATTTTCTTTCACTAGCACACATAAAGTAAAACAATTCCAAAACCCCACAAAGTCCTCTGCAATTTTTGTTTATAAAAATTGCTGTTGTCCCTGATTTACACACTTTTCTACCTGTAACAGGGATTAAAAAGCTTTAAACACCGGCACTATTCATGGTTTTATATCAGGCTGGAGTGCAGTGAGGTTTGCACATGTGTAAAGAAGTGTTTTGTTTTTAACAGTTTCTGGGATACCCTAGGAAAGATTACCCATCTAGAAAGGCAGCACCAAGTGACAACAGGATGACCGTAAAAGAACAAGAAAAGTTTAACAGGAGAGTATTTGGCAAGTTCCTTTGCCTAAGGCAAAAGACACTTTTCCCTATAAACGTGTGAAAGCTTTGAGGGAATTGAGAAGGCAGTATTATATCTTGACTTGTGGGTATTAAAGATATAAACATTACCTCCCTGGAACTGGAAGAGTCTGAAGCCACTGGCATAATCAGGAAGTGTGAATACCCAAAAATATGCCCTGAATTTCTCACAGGAATATAAAAGCGCCAAACAGAAGGATAAAGAGATAAGCCCAGATTCTGAGTGTGTCACATTCGTGTTTAACAAAGGTGGTTCCAAGTATTACTTTAACTTTGTAGATAAAGATACAGAGATTACGTATTATGAAACCTAACTGAATGGTTCAAAAAGAATTGACGTGGAAATGTGAACTGAACAAACCCCTGAAAAAGAGGTTCTTTTTTTCTTGGGATATCCAGACCAACTGGACATTTGTGTTGCAGAAAACCTACCTGTGCTTGCAATGCTAGGCAAATGTTAGATGAAATAGCAAGTTGATCTTTAAGTCGTCCATTTCAGCCTGGGTTTGCATAAAAGTGAGAAATAAAACAGGGACCTACAGGCACGAATCTAGACATGAATTTAAAAAAAAAATACAAATATAGACACACACACATATATACTTTCTTGTAGGTGTAGTAGAAACACAATTTGAATTAAAGAAAAAAAACCCAAGGGAGAATAAACTTGAGAGGAAGAATAGTTTGGGGAAAAAATTTCCACTTCATGATGCAAGAGAATAAGAAGTGATCTTCTGCACCACAGCAAAAGCCACAAGAGGCACCCTGTTCTCTAGATCAGGAAATGTCTGCCCATTCATAACACTCTTATTCAAATACATAAATGGATAAGGGAAATTAGCACTGATTTACGTATCTGTCTTTATCACACAACTATTTAGTAAATACAAGGAAAGCTTAGCAGGGATCACTTTGAAAATTTCTAGTATTACAGTTTCTGACATGTAATACTCCTTCGGATCTAAAGCAGAGACTTAAAAGCACAAGTTCAACTTCTAAATAGCCAAATGCCATAAAAAGAAGATTTATGTTGAAAGATTTTAATATATGAAGTCAGCACAGTTCTCATGCTTTTCCATGCATATCTAAGGCCTGAGTTGAAAGAATAAGGTGTATCAAAGATTTTGAGAGACCGAGTGATAAGACATTTAAATCTTTTCTCTCTTGTTTGAAAATAAAACCTCACTACTTTTCCTAGGCTGAAAATCAGAAATATGTTTGAAGGGTAGACAAGATGAAGGAAAAATGCAAAGACAGACCTTTCTCTGCAATGCATCTCTCTTGCAGGTGTTTGGGAGGAGCAATATTTTCCAGCCTGAATTATCTAAAAGTCCAGCATGATTCCCTGGTTAGTAGTAGTAGACTAGTGAGTAGAACTAGAGCAGTTAACTGGTAGATCTGACTAGGATCCCAGTGCTGGAATAGTACTCATGTTACTACGACCTTATTTTAATTCTGGATTTTGCTCTGAAGTTCTAAAAGTCTATTTGACAATAAATTTTCTCCCAAAGTGCTTCAAAGAAGGGTTTGAAAGCAACAAGAATCCAAGGTGATTGCAAAGCCACTTACTGCCTCCCATTTGCTAGAACACAACTGACAAAAAAAATGTCAACAAAAACATTGGAAAGGAAACAGATGAGAATGACCCTTAATAATATCCTTCTTAGGAGAAACAAAAGGTGGACACCTTTATTTTCCTGGACATTTTCATTAGCAGAGTCTTAAAAGAGGAGTTCTTACCTAAAACAGTGAGTTCCGCAACTTCACTTTCACGTTCTCCAACCATATTTGTACCAACACAAACATATTTGCCAGCATCATTCTTTCTTGTGTATGTGATCATAAGCTTTCCTCCTCTGATCTAGGACAAATCAAAGATAATTAAAAAATACTTTAATATGAACTAGAAATTTAATAATATTTATTAACATGTAAAAGGTTTTGTTACAGACAATGGTAAGACCAAGCTCTCAGTGATATTCCAAATCATCATCCAAAAAAGTAAAATTACTATTATCTTGGTTTCCTTCTTTTATGCAAAAAGGCTTAGATTCACATCAGTATTTTAAAATCTCTCATATTTGGACCCCTCTTACTCCTCTGCATGATGCAACACTGGCTGTTCTACAGCCTGTTTAATGTGTGCTGTCCAGAAGGATGACAATTCTTTTATGTAATATGACAGTTTGCTATAATCAGGTGGAGAATAAAAATTAACACTAGACATAAATTTCATTTTCACATCAAGCGCTACAATTTTGCTTGACAAGAAACCTGAGCACATTACCCTAACATTGGTCATGCTTGTTATTATTCATGAACATTGTGTTTGTTTTGATTTCATTTCCATAGGAAGCAAAGAAATTTTTTTATTCTTTAGTTCTTCCCTTTTAAATAAGTAATTTTAGTGGCTGATAAGCAGCTGGATAGAAGCAATTAAATCTTCACCGGCAAATGAATAACATTCTGCTCTTAATTCTGAATTCAGTTTTTGGAATATAATGGAGTTCCGATTACCCCAAAATTGGAAAACATACTTGCCCTTTGTGATTTCAAATCATATTATTTTATTTTAAAATATTTATGTAATACATATAAAAATACCTAATCTCCCTTTAAAAGTATTCATTCTCCCATTTGTCTGACAAAATAATTGAACAAGTTTCTAAGTTCAGCAAAACGCAGTAACATTTGTGTAACCAACTGAATACATACAGTGTTTAATATACAAACCCATTATTAAATCACATTAATCGCATTTTAAGGTGAACATATGCTTATAAATCCAATCACATATGAAAACCACTGTAGTTCAGGGTATGGGTGGAAGTAAACAATAAATAAAAGTCACATGTGAAGATACATGAAAAGCTCCAATGTGGTCAGTGACAAGGAGAGCGTTCTCAGTATGAGATATTTTGCTGAAGTTGCCTAGAGCTAGAAATCCATCCCTGAAAATTTGACATCTTGAACAGCATTGGACCCTTATTATCATTGTAAAATGTATGCACACGAAGATGACAGTCAGTTATTGAGATAAATGAACACGAACATGTGACGTAGCTAGTGTTGCATACAAATATTCTGTTGCCTTTGGCACTCATTCTTTGAGAACAGAAAAGATACATCCTTTATCATCTAGAAATCTAGTTATGCTGAAACTTCAAGGGGGATCTGAGGCATGAAGAATGAGAAAATTTAGGTGACCTGCAAACACACATTTTCAAGAATTTGTATGCATTTTTAGATGGCTGACCGCCTGAAACGGCAAGCATGAGAAGATAAAGGAACACGTAATAAAAGTCTAATTATATTTATTACTTTTTACTTCCTAAATGACAAAAAATATATTTCTTTCCACTTAACCTATTCAAACAATTTAAAAACAATTTTAGAAAGCTTTTGGGGTATTTGTATATCCAGATACATATGCAGAAATATATACTTCTCATGTATATCAATACTGAATGCACTAGATTTAACAAAGAAATCTATCTACATATCACAAGAATTTAGCAACTCTGCTGACAACTTCAAGTCCATGTGAACCAAAAGCAGTGATTTTCATATATGTCTTAAGAGCTTAAGTCCTACTGACATTCAGTACCACTTGTGCTCCTCTGCGATTCTGGCACCTAAGAAAATCCCATTCAAACTCATTACAGAATGACATGACTGTATACATTGCACAAATTGTAACCTCCAGCAAGATCTATCCAAGGAATTTCTTCTAGAAATCACAAGAAGACTCTTTTCAAATCAGAGATGGAGGGAAGCTTTAATGCAGAAACATTTGAACAACTAAAAAAAAAATTTAAAAAAAATCCCTGAGAGCTGCTTTTCTTCCAAGCTATTTGAGATTTTCATGAGGAAGGAGAAGCAGAGGAAACATTCCCTCATGGATATTGAAGCAGACTTCCAAAGCCCTAACATGCCTACTGAAGGAAACTGTGTTTCCAAGATGGAATTCAAACCATATTCAGTTTCTCTTTCCTAAGGGCTTTCCTTTGCTGATCATGGTTGCTCGTTTGTTTTCCTTAAAAGAGAAGGAGGATTCAGAACTTCAGCTACAGTAATGGCTATGCCACATTAACTTGTGACGGATTGCACAGTTACAACAAATGTACCACAGTGCACATGGAATTACGCATGTCTGTAACCAGAGCATTCACAGATGGCTAGAAGAAAGCGCACTTCCGCTCTTGGATCACTATAACACTCCATTTCCATGAAGTGCTAGCAATTAGGTACCCACCATCTCCATAAGATTGATCAAGCCCTTCTGTTTATTAACAAGACACTGCAAAGCAGATTTGGAGTTATGATGAATTTATGGTTTATTTGTGTGGTGTCTGCCACATTTTCTCTCAACAGGAAATACTAGAAATACCTGTGGACTGTAGAGCAATGGCTTTCACTAACAAAGTACACAAAGAAATACACGCGCGTGATAAATAAGGATAAACAAGCATTTCCTTGCTTTACTAAGTTAAAACCAGTAACGCAGTACTGCAGCACATCTCCAGCATTTAGAGCGGTGAAGAGCCAAATCACCTTGGGGGGGGGACAGTATCTGAAATCACACAAATTACAAACCATTCATAGTCTGTGGAAACTTAACAGTTAATCAAGGAATTTTAATTTGAGTGTTTTGGCTCTTCTCATATTCATGTCCCTGCCACAGAGTACACCAGCTGGACTCTATAGTAGCAAATGATATAATGTCTTGAAAAAGTGACAGGCAGTGTAACATTTCATCTCAAACCTCCAGAAGAGTTGTTACCATGCTGAATGCAAAGAGGAGTCCTTTCTTGCTAGCAAACAAGATCTAGCAAGCAGTTTTGTTACACTACTCCGGTAGATACTTCATATCATGGGAAAAGATTTGCTTTGCTAACTGCCAAAGCCTTAAGTCCAATTTTGAAAAGATGGAAGTCAGTATCATGTTCCATTTATACAGAAATGATGCCAATGACTTTTTGACTTTTCACGCCTCTCCAGGATTTTGTTCTGTTCTGCGCCTAGCAGCAAATGTATCAGGGCTGTGCAAGCAGAGAATACAAGAACTGCACTGAATATGGATGAAAGAAAAAGGTGTCATGATCAGTAGTTCACAGATGATCTTCAGTTGCCTGTAACATGTATGGACTATTGTATGTATGCTAAGAGAATATATGACAGCATTGTGACTTACAAAGACTTACTCAAACATATTTTCTATGACCTGCTTGACCAACCACATTTTGCTCCTCATGAGCAAATTGCTCATTCAAGCAAGTCTACTTCATTTATTTCTTTAAACAATAATTGGAGATGTCCATACAGAAAATTCTGGGCACCCACAGAGTTAACTAGGTCCAGAATTGTAAATTATGGCCACCCAGCAGCAAAAAATCATATACAAATAATGAATCAACTCGGTCAGCCAATAAATCAAATCCATAAAAATTTACCCAAGGGTTCTACAACATACCACCAATAATTCAGTATAGCTGTACACATATATATACACACACACTTAAGCCTAAAACCATATTTTATGTACCTATGCCTGTTGTATATGCATGTGTAAATTTCTGTATGTATAAATCCATACCCATCTGTCTGATTTAAGAAATATTTTTATACATGCAGGCGATTGATTTACTTTTCATAGAAATGCACTATGAAATAAGAGAAAAAATGAAGCCACAAAAGAAATGCTGGGAAGTCCAAATATAAAGGTGGCTGGCATGTTTTTTAACTTTCTTTTAGTCCCTAGTTTCATTCTATTTGATAAATGAAATCTGTTCTGTTGCAAAATAATTCTAAAGCAAACTTAAATCCATAAGAAAATGAAATTTAGACTGCAGAGTGAAATACTGACCTCTGCTTGTATGGTCAGGGTTTCTGCATGTGCAGTACCGCAAGTTTGCCATATTTCAGTCTTCAACAGTACAGCACTCATAATATCACATTTTATTTAAATGAAAAGTGACAGGCATGTGATATTAATCTGTCAGACATGGGTTTTGCTTTTAAAGTGTACCATCTAATTATAAATGACAATAAAACAGTGAAAGAACAAGGCAAGTATAGTCAATTATAATTAATTGTGTTGCCAATGGTAGAGGTAAAATGGAGTAAAATGGAGATAGTGCTTGCTCAGTTCCATCTATGAAGTCTAGCATCTCAAATCAGATTAGTCTACCCATACTATGATTTAGCATTGCAGCATGGACTCTAAGACATAGAATGTCAGCAGTAGAAGACTACTTTCCAGTTTTTACCAAGTTGAAGAACTATGTTCAATTCTGATTTTGAAATGTGTATCTCATACTAGAGCCTCGTGACTCCAATGTGTTCTTCCTTACCTATTTTAGCATGCCTAAATATCAGACACTAAACTTCAAAGCATGTTCAGAATAGGTCTTTAACAATGATTAAAGTTTGTTCTTGCTTAACTTCAAAGCTCAGACAGAGCAGTCTCTCCCGTTTTCGGTTCCATTCTCCGGGACCCCAGGAAGGTACTTGCTGCCTCCTCCAGATCAAACACACAAAAAATTCTATGTGAAAGAAGTTTAAAACATACTTTCAAGTGGTCTTCCTGTGCTGTAAATCTCTGTCATGACAAAGTGCAAGTCAATTGTTCCCCCCTACCATACAGGCCAACAAAACAGTCTTGTAATAATGACAGGCCTGAAGATTGAGTCTCTAAAGGACAGTGAAAAACGCATAGGAAGATAGCTTTACTTATAAAGAAAGAGCATTTAAGATAGATAAAATGACAATAGATTCAAGCTGTTGCTTCTGGCACCCCTGCCAATCTGGCCAGGATACATCAAAGTCAGAATCAGATTCAAGTCCGCTCAGGAGTCTGCCTTCCCCTCTTTTATGGCCTCATTATTAGTGGCTGCATCTACAAGAAGATGGGTATCGACAAAGGCTTAAGGGTTATCTGTGTCCTGAATTGTTTGGTGACTTCAGATGGAGCTGTGGGTTATTCAGTACTTGGCATTATCACAAAATACCAGAATTACCATATGTGTTTGATACTTCACCCGACTAACAAGGTCGTGGAAACAGATAAGATACATGCAGAATGTTACAAATCAACTTCAGAAAAGAAAAATCCATACCTCAGAATATATCATTTTCACAAGTTAAAACCTGTAACAATCCCAAACTTACTTTCTGCAAACATTTGGCTTTGTTAATCACAAAGGAAGACTTAATTCAAAATAGGCTGTACTGGCTCATGCTAATCAGAACTAATATCTGAACAGACAGCTATGTTTATATGAAAATATTTGAACCAGTGAAATACTTTCCTGAAATATTTTCACAGCTACAGCACAAAACATTTACTATGTAATGCTTCCTTCCTTATTATAAACCAAGATTACAATCCTCCTACAATAAAAGCATGTTACAACTACCTTCATGGCTTTAAAACTGCCCTACTAAGATCTCACACACAAAAAAAAAAACCCCAAACATCTCCCTCCCCACCCCCCGTAAAAAAAAGGAGAGAGAAAAAGAGAGGGAAAAAGAAGAAAAGTAGAAGAAATTAGCAAATGTTTTCCTCAATAGCCACATTTCACAATGTACAGAAAACACATTAAACTAATAGGCAACACATATGGCACATCCTGTGTGTCAGTAAAGTATATGGAACAAATCAATCTTTCTGCAACACCCAAAGAGAACCCAATTTAGCCCAACATGGGAACAATGTGTATGCAGTGGCAAATAGAATATTTTTGATAATTTCTGTAAATTTAACTTCATGCAAGATTCTCCCTTGGATGCACTAGCCCCTGTGTAGCTTTCACTGCAATCCGTGACTGAAATCAGAAATAAAAGTGAACTTGAACTGAACTCAGCGTCTGCTATGTCTTAATTTCTCTCCCCTTAAGCAAGTATCTGATTTGAAGGATCTGTTACACAGGAATTTTCTTTTAAGCATCACTACTGCTGTGTTATGTGCACACCTCCAAGGATAAAACCCCAGACCAGCTGGGGTTAATTTCCCACTAAAAATAAAAAGCTCTCAGTTTTTAATTATGTTACATGAAGTATTACAAATGTAATATTGAAAAATTATCCTAAAACCCCACAAATTTTGAAACATAAAAAATGCCTACCTGATAGCCATAAAAGAAATAACACAGCCCAAATTTACAGAGTTCAGCAGCCTATTTCCCACTGAGAGTGCCTACCCTGCAGACAGACACAAGGCCACTCTGTGAGGCTGTGCTGAAAAGTCATCAAGAATGAAGCCAAGGTGGGTTTCAGACCAGCTTTCCAAGGATCACAAGGGTCCAGTTACCCAACCAGACCAGACTCTGCAGTGACTCTGTCAAATGCAGGGTATGCCTAAACCTTGCAGATGGCACCAGGGGTGGGGGTGGAGGGCATCGGAGTACTATCATACCTCTTCAGAGGAGTATGGACTCTGCTGCTGATTTAAATTCCTAACTCTCATTATAGGTATTGGCCAATGTTGCTTTGCTTTTCTAAACCTGGAGTTAATCCTCTTGGGAAAAACAAGCTGTGCAGAGTACGAGTGTCCAAAAAAGAGTCTTAATTTTCAACTTCTAATCATAGAGGCAGGGGTAGATAAAACATCACTAAGGCATGTAATCTGATGAAAGACATTTCTCAGAGTGCAGGTCTCTCACAGCCATTGTGTGAAAATATGGGATTTTTCAAGGTCCTGATATAGGGAGTTCTGAAGGGAACTGTTGTGATAGGATTCAACTTATTAAGAGCTTTGGGGCAGGCATTGATAGGTCTTCTACAATGAGTTCCCACAAGAAACTGAAAGTCTTTTAACATGAAAAGACAAGATTCTCCTGGATTTAAAAGTACTATTGTGAAACAACAACAAAATCATCACAATCTGAGGAGAAAGAATAGAAATAATAATAAAAATTAAAAAAGAATTATCTGGAATTTCTCTCTTGCCATGGGTCTGTGCAGTGGGTCATCATTTTCAGCTTTGGCTTCAGTCATTCTGTGACCTTCTGAGCTGTATCAGATTTGTCTCAGATTCCCACTGGCCTCAAAGAGAGAGCACACCCCCTCTGAGGCTGGTTGTGCACTGCTGGTTCCTCACTGAAGGGGATGCGAATTACAGGCTTCCATGACCATTGCACTTCCTGTACTCGATTGCCTGTGAAAGCTTTCTTCCCTGGAGCCGGCACAGCAGCTTCCCAAGGGGAGAAGGAATTTCTGCCTTCCTCTGGGGGTAAACCTGAGCCCATATAGCGCAGAATACAAACTGAGAACCAAACTTTAAAAAAAACCCAAAACACACACACACACACAAAACCCCACAACTCCCCCCAAAAAACCCCAAAACCTCACAGGTGGTAAAATGTAGTTTCCATATATTTCCAAGTTGATATTTCAACAGTTTTGAATCCTGAGGCATATTTGACTTCTCATTCAAAACATTGTCCTTCAGAACTTTACAATCAAGTTTACTTCCAAAGAAGTGCTGGCACTACCAGCTAAGCACCTAATATTTATACCTAAATATTTCACAAAATGTATCCCTGAAAGATGAGAAAATGTTTTCTGACATAAGTACTGAAACACCTGGTTTCCTGGGTTCAGCTGGGAGAGAGTTAATTCTGAACTTGGCTTAAGTTTCCATCGCATTTGTCTCTGACTGAGCCTAAGCTGAGTAGAACTCTTTCATACCTAGGCTATGCTGGACATACAGGATTGTGAAAATGTTCAACCTTTCACATAATTTGTTTAACACTTTCAGAAAAAGGAACACATGCACCACACTGTTCATTTTTCACAAAAAGTTTAATACAAAAGTCATATATTAATCCACCACATTTCACTCATCCATCAGCAATCACTGGAGCTCTTGTGAGTGCAGCACATGCAAATCATAAATCACAGTTTCCTTGTATTTTTGCGGTCTGAACACAAGGTTTGTGCTATAGGACTGAGGTAAAAACCTGCAATCACAGGCAACCACAAGCAAATCTGACTGTAACTATTATTATTTTTATTGGAGGAACACTGAAAAGTCACTGGGCAAGACATTACATCTACAGATAAGGTCCCTGCTGGGAAGCCGCTAAAATTTCAACTTGCAAAGAATAAGGAGGAGAATGTATACACAGAGAGGTAAAGATCAAATCCCCCAAATCCCCCTGCCCACACAGCAGCTCAGCAAACTATTTTAATTTTCGTGTTCAATTTTAGATTCTCCAGAGAGACTCAACAGGTAGAAAGTGACCTGCAGATCTCAGTCCAGCCACGAATTTTCAAGCCTCTGCTGCCCCAGGGGATTCTGTAATAGAAGCTAATCTTTAGCAATGGACGGTGAAGCCAGAAGCTACTTGGTTTCTGTTTCTCTTAAAACAAGCCAGCACGGCTTGCACTCAAGCAGAACAAAGTATACACTACTCCCATTCTCTTTATGCGCTGGGATCTTTGCTCCCCAATGCTCATGTGTTTCCCACGGCCATACTTTACCTATGATACTCTCTCAGAATTGTTTTTTGTGGGTTCTTGCTAGTCTGGCCCCTTGAGAGATAACATCAGGCTCCAGTGTCAGCAGGGACAGGCTGCCCACTAGTTCTCTTCCAACTTGGCCCTCGCCTTCAGAGCAGCGAACTGCTTACTGCTCAGTGCTCACATGGAAGTGGTTACAGTGCCCAAAGACAAGGAGAATGAAGAGGAAGAAGCCTGAAGAATGGTACCTCTTCCATTGACACCTCTGCTAGGGCTGGGGCCTGCCTGAGCTATTCAGTGGGGCTCTGGAATCCTGCAGGGATAATTGCTTCCTTTGCAGCAGTTCCTTGTTCTTCCTCTGGATGCCACCGTGGGTTTAAACTCCTGCCACAAGTTTTTGTGATTGTTAAACGGGTATTGTAAACTGCACCAAGGGAAAAGATGGAGGGGAAAAAAGAAAAAAAAGAAAGAAGGAAAAAAAAAAAGTGGCTGGAAGTGGGGTAGAAACTGTTCTGGACACTGGAAATATCTGCTGCTTGCCTTCTTCATTTGAATTTAGAAATTATTTAGCTGGCCATGTTGGAAATCAGTGTCTCCTGTTTGTGGTGATTTGCTGTTGGCAGAATGGGCTTGAAAAAATGCCAGAGAAACTGAGATTACTCAGCACTTCCAGTTTCCCAGTTTTTCTTTTGGCTGTGTGCACGCCATTTTTAAAACAAGTACTATCCTAAAATAAATAAGAAGCTTTGGCATCTCTGGTGTAAGCAGTGCAAAAGCACATAATGAATAGGAAGTGATCTTTATAGAAAACCAGAAGTGTTACCTGATCAGATTTCAGCTGCCTTGGCATGAATGACCTTTTTCAGGACATCGACAAGTAGTTAAAAACTGTTAACTACATTCCCATAGTAAGCTTTCCTCCCTAAAAACACAGAAACAGCAACACTATAGCTTCCAAATCAGATACAAACCCAAACCTTCAGTCTGAAGTAAACACTTAACTTTTAAAGTCATTACAGTTTCCTTGACAGCTACTCAAAACGATACATTTTTGCATTTGAAAGACTAATCTACCTAACATTCTGGCCAAGTTTTTCAAAAGCAGATAGCAATGGTTAGGAGTCCCTGACCACTGCATAAGGCAAGGAGTAGTAAGCACTTCCAACTATCACATGGACATATTGACACATCCAGCTAGTTAAGTTTGTAAATCCACTATCAAAATCTGGCCCTCACTGCAGATCATCAATAGGTGCTGCCAGGAGCTCATAGCATGCAATATACAGAGAGCCTTTCAGACTGATCAGGAACCATTTAGAAATGGGATGAATAAGAGCTGCCCTCGACAAGGTTTGAACTTGCCACTATTGATATATGCTCAATGACTCAAATCATCACTCCGATTGCATAGAATTATTCATAAGAAAAATAGCTATGACTGACATTTCTCTGTGGTGTTCCCAGCAATGCAAATTTTTCATCTGCTGACTTCTGCCCCATGCTGATGCACCCCAAGGAAAGTTAAGGAAAATGATGCAAAAAACACATGCTAAAGAATGGTGGGAAAAATTGACTTATGGGAACAGGCATAGGAGACAGTATTTAAAGGACTGTCTTGATAGCATCTATGCAAACAAAAGACCTTATCAATAAGCTTCCTTAGTCTTGCTTCCTTTTCCAACACAAACAAACATCAACAGGATTGACCACTATTGCAATAAGTAAACACATTTCAGTAGGTCACATCAGTACTCTGATGCATGCACTAAGGTATAACTTTATGGAAAATGTTGTTAACAGTAACTCACTCGTATATATTAGAGGACACATTTTCTCCAACACAGATCCACTGGTTTTTGCTTGTATATGTCTAGAAAAGGTAAAGAAATACTTGCTACCCTTGAAAATTCATTTTTAATGGAAGACTAAGAATGTGTTTTGCAAACTCTGAATAGAGAAAGCATTCCAAAATTAAGGGAGAATGTTCTAAAACCCCTCAAGTATGATGAGCAGAAACCAAAACAATCAGTTGAATTAAGACTTCAACTATTTACTGTACACTGCATTACACTAGTAGGCATGATACCACATGCCCTGCAGACAGACTTTTTCCTAAGACAGTTATATTGCTAGGTGTTGCAAAGAAAAAAGCAAAATTCTTCTGAAAATGAAAGTCAGTCATGACCAGAAAAGCCAGGATTTTAGAGAATGTTTGATATAGAGGGGGTAATCAGTGTTCTGATGATTCTCTTCACCATTTAAATAGTTCCATGTGTTACTACACATCTGATAAAAAGGCTAGAAAATTTTAAATGCTTTGTCCTCTGATGAGATCAACTTTCCATAGATTACAATAAAATGCTTCATTTTTTCTCCAGACCTAAAAATTGACAAGAAATACTGGTAGAATACAATATTAATATTTCTATTATAATTTAGAAGAATGCTTAAATATTCTTAAATTTCTGAGTATAGAAATTCTGAAAAATCCTGTTAGATTCAAACTTTTGTTCAAGATGGGTAAGAACAAAAGCCTAACTGCTGTAACATAGCTATTGTTACTGACACTTTCAAACACCCATGCAAAGAACAATCCAAGATGCAGGTCATTCTACAAATAGAATATTAAACTCTCGTATTTGTTGTATTTAAAGTTGCCTTTAATCATGAGTTAGATTTTGATCTAGGCTAATTCTGCTCACACAGCAAGCTAATTTCATAGCCTGATTGCTCGGAAGTAGACCACAAAGGAATGAGCTTATGATCCTAATGGTTACTTTCCAACAAATGCTTAGGAGAAATTCACCGTGAAGCAGAGGCCTAGGACTGGTCCTCTGCTGAGCCTGACCAATTCATAGCCCAAAGCAGCAACGCTGCTCCCGAGACATAAGAAGAGGCGAAAACCAAAGCAGGAAGAAGGATTTGATGAGATGCACACTTCCTTGAGGAGTACAGGACCAGAAGTTTATTAAATGGAGATTTGGATGAAGGTATACGTACATATGGGATGCCCTCAGAAAGAAATGTCAGATGATAAACAAGTCAGCTAGGCACATAGATATTAGAGTGGTTTGAAGTGGTGTTTCTTTTCTGTGTGAATATGTGGTTAAAAACCCAGTACTTTTCCTTTCCAAAGAGCTCTTCTGTGGCACTGTCAGCTACTGTTCAGATGCATCCAAAGGGAAAAAACCACATGGGATTACACCTAATTGGAGTTAGTGTAATTGTTACACTGACTATTGTGAGTTTCCAGACAAGTCTATGACAAGGCAAATGATATAAATCTGACTGAAAAGTGTAAATGACTTAAGGCTTTCTACCTAAAAGATTGTGTTGAAGGTGTCTATAGAGAGGATAGAAAAGGATACAATACTGTATCTCAACTGCATGTAAAGAGGACTGAGAATAACTTCACATATAGTCTAAACACAGTAGATATGTACTTAGCTGCAATGCCCATAGACCTATTTTAAAGCCTGCATTTTATAAAAAAATAAGGAGGAAAGAACACTAGGGTAAAACCTAGTAGACTATGTGCTGTTAAAGATTAAAAGGAATCTCCCTTATTAGCAGAAACAAAAATTGCATTTGGATTGTCCACTGTACCAAATTAAATAGGTCATCTTTACCTTACAAAACTTTTCAGTGTTAGCTAGTGTTAATTCTCCAATGAGAATATGCAGAAATCAATTGAAACTATGTAGGAGGGAGAATAAAACTGGGTTTTGTAGCTATCCTTTTTGTTATTTCCCGAACACAAAGCTGATTGCCATAACAGTACCTAGGAGAAAATCAGGCCAGTCAAATGGTATATGTGGTTTTTCAGAGGACAGCCTTGACAAAAATATGAATTTTGCTAAGAGGACATTTAAAGGGTACATTGTATTAAAATTACTAATTTTAATGCATATTCAGAAAATCTGTGTCAACAGACTTTTCTAATGAAGAGTTCCCTTGGCTGGATATCAGTCCCAGAGACAAGAATGGCATTTGCAAATATAATTTTCTGAGTTAGCAAATCAAAACCTGTTTTAATTACAGCTGGCTAATTATCCAACATGGTACCTTGGTAAGGCTATTCTAAATAAGTGTCCTTAACCTGTGAGTAGCTAGAACTTATCCCACAAAGCCAATACTTAATGATGTAATTTGTCTGTCACCGCATACTTTTTCACTGTGTCACCACATATTTTGTGCAGCTATGTAGTACTGTAAGCAGCAGCTCAGGTATGGATCCACCCTATTTCAACTTGAAAAGGATTACTCACCTTCATATTTTTGCTTTATAGTCCTATAAAATAGCCCTTGCCATTTTAATAATTTAGGAAAAACAGAGGTAAAACTCTTAATATTTCACATCTATTTGAGCACAAAATATGGAAGAAATATAATTCATTCTCAAAAATCATCAAAAGATCTTCCTATGAAACAGCAGTGACTGAGGCTTCTGTTCAAGTTGTCTGAAAGAGTGAGGGTTGATAAAGTCTCCAAAGGAACAGGTATCCTGAACATCACAAGCTGTAATGATGTGTTAACCTTGGTGACAGTCAGAACAGAAGGGTCAATGGTTCAGCTGGCATCCCTGGGGGTGATCCTTCAAGGTGAATTTGAGACTCATTGACAGGGCAGCACAGTAAAACTGACACAGCAGCCTAAGAAACCTGTATGTTACAAAGATGAAGAGCTGCCTTTTTCTTGAACTTTATATTCAGAGCACTAGAAGAAATGGCCTTTGTTACAATGGTTACTGTGTGGAGAACTCAGTTCTCCACCAGTTGAAATCATAAAAGCAAGCACTTTCAAAAGTTACCTTCAACTTCTGGATTGGAAATAAATAGGCAAGGTTTTTCTGCTCTGGTTGGTCCACATTTTAAATGCTATTTCCTCATGTCCTACATAAAAATGTCCTGAATGCTAAAATTAATACTTCTCCTTCTGCTGAAAAAATTGGTTACAACTACCTACGTTAGCTTCAAGAGAAGCAAACACAATAGATGGCCTTTATACCACCAAAGCCTTTGATTCTGGATGACAAAAGTAGAGTAATAGCTGCCACCTCCAGTTGGGTAATCCTCAATATTTCAGAATGATAAATGCAAAAGATAGCAGCCAGGAAAATAACAAGGGAATTTTCTTAGCAGAAGGTCTCAGTAGGACAAAACTGAGGATGGATATGGAGTACGCCCATAAAATCCTAGCTGGCAAAAGGAAAGTAACTTCATGACAAGCCAGTAACAAAGTGAAGCCGTAACAACAGCAGCGAGGAAAAGAAGAATGTCAACTCATTTAGCACTTCAAAAGGGGGCTTCTCCCCTGCTATAAATTGTACTATATACCACCTTAGAAAGGCTGAGACACTAGTCTCAGTGAAGACAAAGGTAATATTTGCCCTGATTTCAGTACTGCCAGCACTGCACACCGAGAGTTCTGGATGTGCGCAAAATGTATTTTCATGAAACATACTAATCATAGTCATTGTGAATGCAAATTTTCCAGGAGTTATAATCATGCAAAGTACCTACTGTAAAAGCATTCCTAGTTTATTAAACTTCTGAGATCCTTGAATACAAGTGAACGATCATTTCAAAACCACTTTGAGGCTTCACCATATAACTTGAATGGTAAACAGATGTTTTTGTTAAAGTAAATTTTAAAATATTTGCAGCTGGGCTAAATCCTGGAAGCATGATGCAGTCACAAACACCAAGAGCAGAGCACGGCCTAAGTATGTAAGAGAGAATATTACCCTAATGTTTTGTCTACAAAAAAGAGCCTATTCGTGATTTAAGATGTAATAACACTTTGCACTTTGGCAAAGTGGCACAGCACAGCTTTGTTGCAACAGTGTCAGGCTGCTTTACCCGTATAAATGAATTCAGTCCCACGACTCATGAAATGCTGAACAAGAAGTACTCAGCAATTTCTAGGCTTGCCCAGAATCAGACAGGAAGATTGCAGCAGCCCAGCAAGCTGCTTTGCTTAGCTTGCAGACTTTCTACCTCAAGGCAGTCTTTACTGTACAGTAATTTTCTCTGTAGCAGCTCACTCAAAAACCGTGTTGCAATGACTGTATAGTCTCATGGTAAAGACAGCTTATCTTTAATTCTGTCTAGTGTACAGGCCCATCAGAGAGCAGAGCCACTCACTTCCGGAGCCTGAAATATCTACCAAGAACCATAAACCAGCTTTGACTGGATACCTGCAGCTTCTATGGTGACATTTTACCCTAACTCACAACTATTTTTCCCACTTGATTTGTGTCAGGTCCAAGAGAAATGTGCAAACAGAACACCAGAGCTCAAAGCAGCTCTAAGAGACAAAGACTCCAGATGAATGGGAAGAACAAGATCTGCAAAATCTGAAACGTAGGCCATGGAGAAGGAAGCCCAAGCCAACATGTCAGTATCTTTTGCTTTCAAAAAACTTGGCATTCTGAATGGCCTAGACAGTTGGAAAAACAATGATACAAAATACACAGACCTTGAGTCATAGTCATCTTGTTCAAGGAACCAAACTTCACATTTTGTGAGGGAAGACAAAGTTACTTAAGCATACATCTCAATGGCTAGTTTCAAAATTTAATATATTCCATGTAGGGCTAAAAATCTTTCAATATATCCACCACAAAAGCATATTGCTTTCTCAAATTTTATATTTTTAGCAGCATTATTTTCCCTGGAATGTTTGTGGGATTTCTTCTCTACTAAACTGAGAGGGGGAAGAAGTTACTCACTTTTCCCCCTCTTTATGTCTGGGTAATTTATTCTCCCCCCACGCAGCCAGAACCAGGTGGCCTTGCAGAGCCAAGTAGACAACTGACGACAGCAGCAGAGAGAGAGGAAAAAGCAAAGCTGTTGAGTTTGAAGAAAATAATTAGATCCAAGTATAATTAACCACCCACACTTCCACGTTAAATAAAAGAACAATCTCTATGTGACCACGCGCCAAATAGATTATTCTTAGATAACAAATTTTTACAGAGGGAGAAAAAAAAATCAATTAATTGCTCAATGCAGCATATTAGCAAGGATTGTCCTACAGCTAGATAAGGAATGAAAGTAGCTTCTTTTCTTTCCCTCTTAAGGAGGGCAACAAGAAGAAGGCAGACTCAGTCCTGCATGATGTTGCAAAGGAGCCTGGAATAACACCCGGCAATGTGTATTTTAGCCCCACACTACCGCACATGGTGAATATCTGAACTTGGCAGTAAGTAATTGTGAGTATATTATTACCTGGAGAGAGAGAAGTACTCTGTTGGGTTGAGGAAACCCAAGAACTGAAAAATTATTATTTTTGAAGTGCTGTGATTTGGACTAGACTTTTCATATAACCAGAAGCATCACAGGAAACTCAGTAAGGCAAAACTATCCAAACAAAGTGAAATAAGCAAAAATGAAGTTGACAGAACTTTCAAAAAGTAGATCAAAAAATCAAAGCAAACGAAACAAGAAGCTCTAATCACTTACATCTGTTAAAGGCTCCAAAAATGGGCACTGCTCTTCTTTACTATTTTTATTTTACATTTTTCTTTTGATTATGAGAACATAATATGTGCAAACTCAGCACATAGATTGTTGAGGTTTTATTAAACATGCTTTTAGCGTTAGTGTCATTTTTACTTTACAAAACCAATTCCTAAAAAAAACATGATACACAGTAAAGTCTCAGTTAGCAGTTATCTGATATTTAGATTTTAAGTGACAACATGTGGCTGCTGTGGTGTGCAAGCGACTAGGAATATCAAAAATGCCAAGAACAATCACATTTATAAGGTCCGCTAGAGATTTTCAAGAACAAGAATGTACCTTACCCACCCCCTCCCCTCCATCCCCCAAATGGAGAGGGTTTCGGTGCTCGGAAAACAGTGAACACACAGTGAGGAGCTGGGTGGCTTCACTGCACCGATACAGATTTGCTACAAATAATACAGTGCTTTATTAATGGCAATATCTCTGTATACAAATGTAAAGTAAATGGAAATACAGTAAAAAATAAATTAAAAGGCTCACAGGTCCAGAGAATGTCTAGTGCCGCTTGGCACATTTGATCTGTAGGGATCCTAAAAGTGCCACGCCCAGCAGACTGAACATGTTTTCTGCCTGCATGTGGTGTGCATACTTCAGTGTGAACCCTAATGCTCGGAGCACCAGATTCAAAAAAGGCTTTAAATGCCTGACTCTTTGAATATTGCTTTGCTCCTCAGCAGTTTTGCTCATGATGAGGATTTGGAGAAGGCACATAGCAGTCCCTAAGGGCTGGGACCAGCCGCCTCTCCAGAAATCCATTTTTACTCGAGAGGAGTACGTCCAGACTCTACATTCAGGGTTTCCATGCAGCTGGTGAAGGGAGGGAAGGAGGAGGAATTAACTTTCTAAACCCAATCTTCATCTTATTGTGCATAATATAAGCAAACACTCCTTTCCCGACCGCTTTAAAAAACTAACCAAACAAAAATGTTTCTTTTTCATTAAGAGAATAAAATGAATGAAGAAATAATTTCCCTCCCACATCCTCTCTTCATCTCCCCTACCCATCCAAAAAAACCCCAACAACTAGACTGTCAGCCAAACAAAACAAAGAATTTACTTTCTCAGCATAATAAATCACCTTCGCTCCTAGCCATTCAAATCATAAAGTCCTACACGCGCAAGTAACCTCGCCTGAGATAACAACCACCTGGGTTTCTATTATTTTTTAGGGAGAAGCTTCCCAGACTACATTTCTAAAGTTTCAGATGGTCCCAGAGGTTCAAAACTCTCAATAAGCCATTTTAACTAGAAAATCCTGATAGTCTAATGTCTAGGCCCATGGAAGTCTCAAACCTCAGATATCTAACACATACTCTATTTGCTGCAGGCATTTATTTTCTTTTTTTATCTAGGTCATCAGTTCATGACTAGGGACAGACACAAAAAAGAAAAAAAAATCCATGGAGAATTTAGACTCAGTGATGAGTTTTCAAATTCCTTTAAGTCCATGCAATGTCTGCAAAAGAATTCAATTCTTCACCTTACTTTTATATTTAAAAGTAGAACAGCGTAAAATAAAGTTGAGCATAGAAAAATACATACCTAATTCACATTAAAGTACTTTGCATTATTACAGGGTGAAACAATACTGAGAAACCATAGCTACGTACATATAATGTCAAACATTTGAAGTGGCAAGAAAACAAGAAAGCTGAAGCATCACTGATGCAAAGGAACACTTTAAAAGCTGTCAGACAAAACAGAAGGTGCATATTCTCTTAGCTATAGGGACAATACGATCAGCAATAACTTGGTTTAAAATACCAGCAATTAAATGACCATAATGACCTTTTTAATCTAACGCTTAACTCTGAGTTTTAATTCCAGAAGTTTCAGTTAGTGTAAACACAACTGGTAAATCTCATAACCTCACACAGTAGGTTACATTATGACTAGGTGTGCCCTTAGGATCACAGGAGGTCAGTTGGGTCCCAAATGCAAAATCTAGTCTCTGTGATAGCAAGCACAAGCCTACAGAACCTGGTGTGTACCTCTATTCACAGATGTTTGACAACGGGCCACCCTTCTGCCTTGTGTCATGGTGACCATTCCCTTTCCATTAATTTCACAGACCAAGATTATCCTTTGGAGATGTCTACTGAAAAGACAGGTCACATCAAGTGTGAAACAATGGATGGTTTACCCTGTCCTATACTTTATTCACCAACCTTTCATAGAAGATTCAGGCTTAATAATGAGCCATTTAAACAGCCCAAACAATGTTAGGTGTTGAGCATGATTCAAACACTTGAAACTAACTGGCTAATGGGCTTTTTCCTCACCATTTTCTTGCAGCAAACATCACATCAATGGTGAAAGTATCCTGTCTTCCAAAGTAATACTGGGGAACAGTTGACTGCCAGATGTATTAGAGGAAGAAGGGAATGTCCACACGGGTCTTTGCAGGCCGCTTGCTTTGGCTTGGCTCATGGAGATTTCAAGCCAAGGCAAGATCCTCTTGCCCTTACCCTCAGCACCACAGAAGCTGTGTGGCCATATTAGTACAATACCGTGCCGGAATGATCTAGCCTGTCTCTCAGCAGGGCTTATTAGCTCAGGCTCGGCGCCACATTAACCGCTGCCATATGGCTTCTGGTCGATTCAAAGAGTGAACTGAATGAGCTCACATCTGCCTGACAAAGTCTGCATAGCTATGCTCTTTAAAATGGCAAACCTGAAAAAAGCTGAGAGGAGAGAATCTTGTAATAGATTAGGATTTTCAATCCATGTTACTTCAGTGTGTGTAGAAATACAAGATGTCACTGTTGACAGCTGTGGTCAGGGTTTGAAACTACTCGTGGATGTGTTAGGGATGAAAAGTTTCATCTCTAAGAGCTGAGTCTGAAAAATGATGTATGGTAAAACTTCAAATAAAATGGAAGAACAGAAAATCAAATATGAAAATAAAATAAGACTGATACTTTTTCTTCTTTCTGTTAGCCCAGGATATTACTCAGGTATTTTACAACCTTCCAAGATGAGCAGGGACCTCTGCAGAAAGTGGTAATGTTTTTTAGGGCTCAGACAAAAAAACCCACAAGCAATGTAAGAAATGATGCAACAAATACTAATCAAAGATAAATGTACCACTGAAAAGCACTCAGATATGCCTGTGACAGTTAAAAATGACACAGGAAGTAGCAGCAAAGAAGATACCCTGAGAACTCTTTGTCTTAACACAGCATCATTGTGCAGATGTGGAAAGTCGAGTGGTTTAGATCTGGCACAGGGAATAGCAGGCACACAGACAGAATTAAGGAGAAAGATGGGAAAGGTGTCCTACTGATAAAGCGTGAGACAACAGAATCACATGCCACTTTCAGAACAGAAAACAAGGCAGATGATCTAGAAGACACATTTTGAATGATCTGTGGAATCTGGAGAGCAGATAGACTCCAGTCAGAGCAATAGGGACCCTGAATCAGACCTTTAAGCGTGAACACAGAAAAACAGCATCATATTTTGGAAAAGCTAAGAGCAAGAAACAGCAGGGTTGAGAGCCATTCTCAGTATCATTTGGGACAGCTGTGTGGTTCAAAATTGTTTTTCACAATCTTTTACTTTTTTTTCCCCCCTTGGGGTGCCAAGTTAACTCACAGCATCAGCATCTCCAGATGTGTCTCCAGAGGTAGCAATATTAATACCAGAATAAATATAAATCTTTAAGAAAAACTACTCTTGATCCACAAGGAAGCCATCATCCTAGGGACCAGCAGATGAAGGAAAAAAGAGATAGGTGGGAAGCCAACCCTCTCACAGAGTGACAAGAAGAGGCAGAATGAAGAAAAAGGACTGGGAAGAAAGGAAGTTGCTAGGGGGCAACAAATATATATTGGGAATCAGAAGAAAAATACACTTCTCATTTTAACCCTCCTGGGGCATATAGGAAATTGCTGCCTGCCCTTTAATCTGCCCCAAAACAGAAAAACAATTAAAATGAAATAAAACCCTGAACTGAAGGTACTTGCTCCCCCCTTCCCCTCACTCCCATTGCTTTGTGAGCTGTGTACCCAGGCCATGATCATTCACACAGCTCTCCATGGGACAGGCTGTGTTACCACAAGCACATCATCTTCTACAAGATTGTGCATTCTTTTGCTATGTGTCTTGAATACATAATTTGAGAGGTTGGGAGACTTTAAGTGATAAACGATTAATAAGTTATTGAAAAAAAGAAAGGAGAGCAGGGGAAGGAAAAAAAAGAGAGAGAAGTGGAGACTAAAAAAACCAACCCACAAACAGTGGAGAAGAAAGAAATACGGATAAACATCTTGAATGAATTTGGAGTGGCACCATAATAGTATGGTTTGTGTCAGGAGCATAGCTGTTTTAAAGGGTTAAGACTGTTAATACTGCACAGCACACAGCAACAAATTCGATCAGGTTTTGTTTCCTTTTTCTTGATTCGCCACCCCTCTGTAGCTTTTCTCTGCAATTTACCTTTGGAAGGAAGGGCCCCATTCATAAATAGCAAATTAATTTCTGCTTTTTCCACTGTTCCTTCCAATACAAACAAGACTTCCCCTAATTTCTTCCATTTCTATTTGCTTTCTTGTTATCACCAAGATCGCGGTGGGATCACCTATGTATTTTTAAACTCGCCAAAGCACACTGAGGCTGTGAATGGTCTCCACCAAGAACAAACCAAATTCTCTTTGACAATTCATTAACGAAAAAAAAAAAAAAATGGGGCAAATGAATAAATAAAACGCCTTCCTGTGGGTGGTACCTTTAAGGAGGTTTTCCTGTCACAGCAGAAGATCAGAGGCTTCACTTTAACATTTTGTAGAAAACATTTTCATCACTCACCTAAGAGTAGCATTGTGCAAGACACAATAAATGCTTCATATTTGTGATGTACTACTTAAGGGCCAGGAAAAGAAACAGGAATCAAGAATTCAAGCTACAACTTATCTAAAATAAGAGTGTAAGTCTTTCAAAACTGTTGATGTCACAAGACAGCCACACAAAAAAGGAATGAAAACCTGCATGCATTATTCATCCTGTAACTTTGATCTTAAAAGCTAAGAAACTTGAACAAGCAAAGATAAATGGCTTCTCAAGCTTTTTCTTTTAAAAATCAAATGAGGACGATTCAGGATAAATGATAGATAAGAGTTAATACGAAAGAGGGGGAAATTGCAATCACAGTGCTGCACCGAAGTTTCAATGCAAAGGCTTTGCTTTTTGTATTCAATTACAAAGGATTTCTTTTTTAGGTACCAGCATCCATTTTCATGTATATGTGAAAGATTTTACTTATTAAAATTTCATATTCAGTATGCATAGCCTTTTTCTTTTACTACCTACACCACGGCTTTCTGTGAACAATTAGGAAGCTTTCTGAAGCTTGGGCTTCTACTGGTCATGGGGCAGGAACAGATGCTGTGGAATACGGACCTCCAAACCTGTCTCAAACATTAACTTGCTCTGGAGTTTACATAAGGTATGTATAAATTCTCCCACTAGCAAAGTATTGATAATTACAGACAGTCTGACCAGCTCCTGATTTTACTCAGGCTTAGTTAGTTATGCAGGCATTACCCCTAAAAACTGGGACAAACGGGGAGGAAGATTCAAAACTGCACGAAGGTTCCCCTGTCTAGATGGGAGATCCACAAAATGTTCTTTGAACACTTTGTGCTCCCAAGAGCCTGTAATTATTGCCAGTTTTTGCCCAAAGAAATGCTCAAAGGCCCCACCATCTTGCTTAAATTACTGTATTTTACACACAGACAATTGCATTTGGGATTCACAAAGAAGGTGGTGCAGCAACACAGTTCCTTAAGGGAGGCTGTGAGCAAACCTAACAGATAGATAGCACCGCTTGCATTACAAATCACAGCACGCCAGCCATTTGCATCGACAGCAAAGCCGGAGGAAGAGCGCCTTTACATTACAGCTTACAGCGGGAGTCTTTGCTTATCTAAGCTGCCAAATTGTTACCTTCACACAAGCAGTTAGCACCGACCAGATGACAGAGTGGGGCTACACGGGTGGGAGTAAAAGGCTGGTTGGATCCATGAGCAGGTTGTGAGAGGGAGGGAAGGGATAGAGAATAAGGTGAAAATTTCATTGTGGTGATTTGTGCAGAAGGTCAGTGAGGACACCGTTTGAAAAGTAGCAGGAAGTTTTGGGGCACAACAGAATGATAGACGGCTGAGAAGTGAATGGTGGTACCCTGGAGGTATTCACAGGCTTACAAGCAACCAATGTTCACTGCAACTGCTGGGAGTGCCCAAGCAAGTCATCGCTAATGCTTCCCATGGCCACTGACGCTCCAGCCAACTGCATCTAGACAAAATACATTTGGAAAGACCAAGCCCAGTGATTACAGCAGTCAGCAGAAACTAGGAGACTTGACTGCACTTCCTCCTCAGCCGAAGGGAATGCAAACTCATAGCTTTTGGCACCAAGGGAAGTGCCTGAAACACGTGGCTATGTCCTGACGAAACTGGGCTGCCATGCAAAGGAGATGGCTAGACTGAAGGGGCTGTTCCGGGTGAAGACACCTGGCAGCCTGGAGTCCTGGCACAGATCCACCCTCTGAGCAGTTTGTGGATCTATGAGCTTCAGCTGGCAAGGTGGCAATTCCAGATGCTTAAACACCGCTACGGGCTGGAAACAGATGTGCAAGGGAACAAGGAACTTCCCCAACCCATGAGCTCCCTTCTCCCTTACAGACAAGGCATTGCATCTTCTCACTTCACCATGCCTCACCTCCAAGAGAAGAGGCGTGCAGCCTCTCCTAGCACAGACAGAACTTTTCAGAAATCAGAGAAATGGATTTTATTTTTACATTGTTTCTGGTGCAAAATCAGGGCTATTCTGTGGGTGGCATCAAAGCACCCCTTTTCAGCTACATATTTCATAGGAGGGATCCTGCATTCCACAGTCATCCCAGGAGAAAAATTAACTAGATGAGCACAGAATTGCACTAGTTCTGCTCTGGCCTCGTGATAATTGCTTTTCAATTCAACAAACTAAGTCAAAGATAAGCATTTGCTTCACATGCAAGACTGTCATTTCTGCTTCATTTGGAATATATGGAGAGGGATTATCCACATCAAGCACGTGCTTTCACACTGCGCTGTAAAGAATACACATGAACAAAATGATGTTTAGCTCCCATGCACTGAGAAAAGTGTTTCTAGACTACACATTCAAGAGAAGAGGGGAAAAAATGTTATTATGATGATTCTTTGTCAGATACAGTGAACATGTGCACACTGAATGGCCTACACCGAGTCTGACTTGTGGTAAAACTGAGCAGTGATGGGACAGCTATGCTTAAAGAAAATGCCTGTTTCGATAATTCCTACCAGACAGCTGTGCCCACACCCTTACTTTCATTTCTTATTTGTTCCACTCACTACTGTTTATAACCTGAAAGGACATATAAATTAATTTCTCTCAGAAGTACATTTATTTGTCCAAAATATGCAAAGACTACTTTGATTTTTATTATCTCACCTACAAAAACATATTGATTTCCTTAACTCTACCAGCACAAAATAATATTTTCTTTTTATTGCATTCCAGGGGAAGTTGTGCCTGAACTTGGATCTTATTTAACTATTATTTATCTACATCTCTTGCTTCAGACTCTCTGTCAGGAACCAAGCTACCACTTCTGTTTCTCTGGCACCCTTAGTACTCAGTCTGTAAAGGCTGGTTCTGCTGACGCAAAGAACAACATTGTCATTGCAGATGAGAAAAAAAAGCTTCCATATATTAAAAATAGGGTTACTTAATGGACATATCATTTTTTTGAAGAAAGTATAGCTATGAATCAAAAAAGAGGTGTCAAGCACTGTCCCTTATTAAAAAAAAACCCCTACACTCTTAATATTTATTTTAAATCTGTCAGAAAGGAAAGCACTAATATGAAACGCTCTAAACCACTTTTGACAGAGTAGTCTGAAAATGGCAATGAGTCAACAAGCCTTTAAGAATGAAAACAACTGGAAATGCTTTAGAAGTGGAGCCACTAAAAACTCTTCATTGATTAAATGCCCCCTGGTATTACATATATATTGAACACCAACACATATAGTTTGTCATTTCCTGATCTGGTAATTCCACGGCTTAAGAAAAGGAAGGTAAGACCTGTAAACTATATTACCTGAAATTTAGTCTCACTGAGTTAGTGATACTTTTTGTCATCAGATGAATGGAGGTGTTCATTTTAAATGTAGGCACTTCCCTGGTTTTGGTGGGGTTTTTTGTGTTTTGGTTTTTTTTAAAGGTTGATTTAATGTAAAAATGAAATCTACCATTTAAACTCCAATAACTTCATTCAAAACCCAATCTGTTGCAGCTGTTGGAATCTTTTGATTCTTTAAATTTCTGTCGCTAAACTGAAAGGGAAATTACCTAAAGGAGAGAAGTTAACAGAAATTGACTAATTCTAAGTCAGGTTTCAAAACTATTGTTTCTTTGCCCATCTGTCCTTTAGCACGCTGTCCAATCCAGGTCCCAATGTCCCCTTGCCTCCTCCCAGGCACTGGCAAGATAATACAGATGGTTGCTGCAAAGCTGTTAAGACACACATCTGAATGCATATTTATCCACTTGGCAAGATCCTGCTACAGCTGTAAGTCGATGCAGATCTGCATTACAATGCAGCTTCAGCCTTTCGCCTGTGTGAGAAAGCAGCCCTGATATTAATAGCGCTGGTTAAGACAATGCCAGGCAAATAGGAGGTAAAGGAAGAAGTCGAGCTAGCTATCCCAGCGCTGTTAATTTACTCCTCTGAAAACAAACACTCATTTGGGCACGTGAAACAAGTGTATATCTACACCCACATCAAAACTCATTTTCATGTGTTTGTTTTGGGAAGCAGAAACTGATAATGCAAGATAACTCCACCAGATGTCACGGTGAAAGAATACTGCCTAGGTGAGTAGTTGATAAAATCACCAGAGAAGAAAACCAAACTGAGTGGCTTTATTCCACTGTAAGTGCAGTTTCAATAAATCCAGGTGGCACTGCCAGCCAGTGATAGCTGCTTTTGTCCTGGGGACCTCTTTGTTCCAGCAGCTGGAAGGAAGGGCAGTTTTCATGTCTACTGAAAGAAATGTTCCTAATAAGCAACACCTGAAAATCCTTCATGAGAAAAAACTATAGCAATAGAAATTGTAAGATAAGAAAGCATTTCCTGGAAAAAAAGAAAAAAAAAAAAAAAAAAAGAGTAGCATTGGAATCTTCTCTTTATCTCAGGTCAATTGACTTGTCACAGTGGGAAGGAGATTTGAAAAGGAAATTGCAAGTTCTTAGCAAGTATGATTGGAGGAATTGAGTTAATAGCCAGCAATCAGTATAGGTTCAGTAGGGTACTTAAAAATTTAAATGTATGCATGTGCCACAACTACAGAATGCCTGTGCTTTGTCTTGTTTGTAAAAACCAAATGGAACAACAGGCAATTTAAATCTCAAACAAAAATGCTAATTTTTTACTTAGGTTGCTGAGGTTTAAGTGTTCTTCCATGAAAAAATTCCCTCATTTCAGCATATGATTGAGGTATATAAATTGTATGTGACTCTGATCTTGTTTTATGCTAGTAATCCTCCCAGTACCAACAGGATACTATATGGTATGTGCTTTCAGATGATACAGTTTCTCAACATATGGAAAGATGTTTCGTATCACCATGTTGGCAGCATATAAATTACTTTTGAACTTCATTTTTCATTGCCATTTCTTCAAGCCATTTGGGATCAACAGATTACTGTTTCATATGTCAAAAATTAAAAGATGGATAGTCTTCTGATTTGAGAAGCTGCTCTATCCATACCCTTGAACAATCGCGCACTGTATTCAGCAAGCTACAGATACAAATGCATGTGACAACACCTCTTACAAGAAAATAGCTTCATTTGAGAGGGCAGGATAAGCCAAGATCTCTCTAAAGAAATACGAGTACATCCCAAAAGCCTTCTTATCTTTTCTAATACAACACACAACTTTTCCAGTCTTTTCAACAGAACTACAAAAGAAAGTCTCACCTAGGCTACTAGCAGTCCCTCTTTCCAACCAAAGAAGGCAGATACCATAGGTTGCTAGAAAATTATAGAACAGTGACAAATACAAATCTCCTGATACAAATCTCACCTCTGCAAGCTTCTAATCCCTCTTGGGAAAAGATGAACCCAGGTTTTGTAGTCATCTTTAATAAACAAATACATACCCTGCAATGAAGTAGTATGGGGCTAGAGGATGCCTTCGAGGCAAGGAAAGGAAACGTTCCAGAAAGTACAGCACAGGTGATATCTGCATGCTGAACAGCCTAGTAATTTTAGATTACATAATTTTTTGTGTAGTTTGGAAAACTTTTTATACTTACTGTAATTCTCTCATCTTTGTCATCTAGTGGGGTCCCATCTTTTTTCCATGATATAGTGGGTTCTGGGTGACCTCTTGGGGGCTGACATTCCATCACTGCAGGCTCACCCACAGCTACCATGACATCTGATGGATTTTGTCGGAAGTCATCTCGTAAAACTAAAACAATACAGAAAATGAAGTAAATACACCAACAGTACACCAATAGCACAGCAAAGTGTGTTGATTAGGTATTTAACAGTCTCTGTTACCGTTGTACTTTATCTTAATGAACAATTCAAACAACTGATTTCATTTGGCATCTGCAGATGGTCTCCCACACAATGATAGAGAAAACCCATGTACAACTCATATTTAACTTCACACACACAAACCAAGTGACACTAACACAGAGATGACAGGCTTGCACAGGCATAGGGCTGTCCACACAGAAGAGCTGCCTCACTTGGTTGTATTTGGCATAGGGTCTGCCTACCCCATGGGCACAGGATTCCTGTCACAGCCGAAAAAGGCACAATGTCTGCTGCTCAGTCAGAAGGTTGTTCGGGGAGAAGCATCGTGGATATTGCTTTCTGCCCCTCTTTTCCTGATACAAAGGTCAGCTTGCCAGTAACTCCAAGGTTTTTGGTTAAAGACTGGCCACTGGCTGTATGAATAGCACTTATCCCTGAATTTATCACAAAGATGAACAAACTGGCCAAATCTTCCAGTTCTTTGATGACAATGTTTCTGCAGCTTTAGTCAAATTCATTGTTGCAATTCAACTCATGTCTTTCTAAGAGAAAAATTAATAAAATATTTCTTGATCTCTGTGAGTCAGCCCTTAGCTTGAACCAGGGCCATATCCATCATTTCAAAGAAATAAATTTTACTACTTTTTCACTGAAGGAAACACCTTTATTGTGGCTTCATTACTAGGATTTGTTCTTTCTCATCATTTGTCTAAGCCCAGGCCTAGGACACTAGTTCACTCCAATCACCCACTGTGAATTTTACCAATAACTGTGTGATTATTTTTCTTTTTTGGGAGAGGAGAGGCATCATACTGTGCTCAGCAGACCACTACACAGGGGCACAGTTTACAGAATAATGGCATTCCCTATGTCTTGCCAAGTAAGTGGAATTAGGTTTAATCTAAAAATAAATAACTCAAATGATAACAAATATAAGAGTCTAGTCCTCTCCACTGCTGTTACTCCAACCACACTCAACAAAGGATATGGCAATGGAAAAGTAAATTACAACCAAAAGACTCTTAGGATTTTAACTAAGCTATCTGTCACTCTTTGCTACGTGCAACAATCTTGTGTCAACAGCAAACAGTGCCAAGAATCTACAGCAAAAAACATATTCCCCAAGACATGGACCACAGATATATGGATATTTGCTACTGAATAATGGTTTGGTTGTTAATGCTGCTTCAGAGTGTGGTGTGATTTATTGTTAGACGTTAAGGAATGTGGGTATGCTTACAGATTGGCAGGTACAGCACTGCCAACAAACCATTCCTCTCTGCGAGGAGGTCTTTCATGCTGAAAATGGTCTGAAGGCAAATGGGTCTGAGGGATATACCTTTTTCACACCTACTTCCTGCATGTATATACTCTAAAATGTAGGAAAAAATTACTTGTAGTTCTTTGTTTTGAAGGATTATTGGCAAATAGCCCAGCCAATAATCAGTACGACTGTGTTCTATAATTTCTTCTCAAGTACATCTACCTTACGTTCTGATACCTTATCATTCAGTAGCCACAGTCACAGGCCTGTGTGTGCAGCTTGGCTCATTATAACATAATACACAACACGAATAGTTCCAGATTGATACAGAAGCCCAGATGGGAATCAAAATCAATATATACAAAATATTTAACCACTGTTCTAGAAAGAAGATGTAATTTCTTAAAGTACCAATGAGCATCTGTGTACCAACAAGACTGCAGTACACTGCAGATCTCACCAGACATCATCTGAATTTACCAATCCCCTTCAATACCAAAGCACTAACATTTCAAATTTTTGAGTTTAATTATGAGGTTTCTGGATGCCCTGGAGTCAGGAGATAACTGATGCACTGGAAGAAGATAATCAAGGACAAAACAAACTAAAGCAACAGAATGACAGTACCTAATGAAGAAACTATAGAGTAATATAGGTTGGAAGGGGCCTATGGAGGTCATCTAGTCTACAACAATGAGATGATGTTAAATGAAAATTCTCTTGGACGAGCTAGGTTTTTTAACAGATCAAGTATAAAAAGTTTAGTTCAAAAAAAACCAAAACCAACACCTATTATTGGTGTACAAATAGCTGAGAGAGCATGGTCTATCTAAAAGCAAAGAATTTCTCTCTAAGAAGCAAAACACATAGATATCACCTTCTATGGGCTAGGAAAATTGTCAAAGTTTTCAGCTATAAAATTATTCCAGGTTACATCTAGAGGAAACAGAATGTTCTCAGAAGGAGGAATGATGTAATTTTTAGTTATTCAGAAAAGTCAAAAGACCAATCCTTAGTTTCCCTTGTGTTTTCAACAAAACTTAATAAAGTTTAACCTGGATTCTCTTACAACTTCCTCACTATATTCCCCTAAATACTGATGCATCAAAATAGGATACATCAAATTATTTTGGCTAAAAGAGTATTAATATACTACTCACATACACTGAAAACCTTATATATACTTACTCTGTTTGCACCTAATACGGTATTACTAACCAGATGCAACTTCTTGCATTCCCATGTAGCCCTCAAGCCATCCAGATACAGTAAATCATGCAAGTGTCTGGGCTGACACCGCTTCTGCTGACGTCAAAGAATTTTTCTCTTTAATAGAGTTTGATCTGGCTTGGAGCCACTGGGCATATTATTACTTCTTTTTTCCACTTCTTCGAACTAAAGAACATAAAAGAAGATGAAACAGAAGTTGCACCAAGTTACTAAAAAAAAATCCCCATATATCCAGTGGGGGGGATATTTTCCAGTGCCAGCAGTACATGAAAGTGCAGAGGACTTTATTTGCTACACCACAGTTCTAGTGCAGCACAATAAAAGGGGTATTTTGACCGCAAGTAAGAAGCCTCCTAATACTGCTGAAGATTGTAAGATTGTAAGCTAAGAGACATATAAAAGGAAGTGCCCTTAAGTTAAAATAAAATAAAATAAAATCAAGTGAAGTGATCTTAATAAACTGTAAGTGCTTTTCAAGTCAGAAAGACCTCATAAATCTAAGAGGAAAGCCTATCAGTATAGCACATCTGATGACGTTTAGCACCTTTGAAGCAGCAAAGAAGTCCAGTACTTACACAATAAAAACCAATTACATCAATAATTTCTACAGTCCTTAGTGTCAGATCAGCTCTATAAGCATAGTACCTTGCCTGTAAACGAAGACCTTTCACAGATTAACCAAGGCATAATAGAATGCCTTAGGAAGACATCAAAGGTCCAGGCCATAGATACATCAAAACAAGTTTGGGTTTGTTTTTTTTTTGGGGGATTTTTTAGTATTATTTTGTCTCTAACATTGCATAATGAATTTTTAACAAAATGTAATCCATTAGAGATTACTCCACAGATAGTTGTCATATAATTATTTTTGCAGCTGTAAAGTGGAAACGTGCTGGGTTTTTTTTTTTTGCTTCAGGCCCTGACAATCTTGCATAAAGTTGTAAATTTAAAATTTTCTTCCCTAAATGAAAAAAAAAAAATCTAGTTCTTCCTAGTCAAGACTCACTGTAAACTGAGAATACATTTTCTTCTGAAGATATATTAGAAGCATACTTTGTAATCTGGTACAGCATGTGCTTTCAGTCACCTAAAGGTCAAATTTCACCACGTGCATCTCTTTCTATGTATATGCAGCTGGAATGAAAACAGATAAAATTAAGAGGTTTGGGTTTTTTTCTAATAACAAATTCAAGGTACTTTGCATAGATACAAAACACCCTTACATTTCTGACATACTGCAGGTAAGGTTTTCTTATATTTTACTCTAATATTTTCTAAACCACAATGAATTATGACAGTAATTATTGTCACTGCACGGCTAGGACAACACCACATCCTTGCTGTGTGAACTGCATACTCCAGTGTTTGCGCTGAAAACATTTCTATACTATCCTTGCTGAACCAATCAGGTTCAAGAGCAACTTTTTCTAACACCACTTTAAAAGCAAGCTCCTCGTACAGCTATTTAAAACAGCATACTACTCAATCAATAAAGCAATTACACTTTCTCCAGAGAATCTTTCCCAGAGCAGAAAGGAACTAGCAATCACTTGAGGGTAATTTTTTATTGACAAGAAGATAAGTAGAGACAATATTTTTTGTGTGTAAATGGTGCTTTTCAAAATGCAGCACCCAGTGTTGGGGTTTTTTTTCCTAAATTTTTCATTTGCTAGTATGAAACAGAGCAGAAGTCTTTACTGAGGAAAATGGGAGGGAGGATGTCAGAATTTTATTTATTTATTTTAATATACACACACTGCATATATTTAAGAAACTTTATTGTTTTATTAAAGTTTATCGTTGAATAACTGTGATCTAGTTCAAAGACAATAAAGAAAACCAAAGCAAAACACACACACAAAAGCAACAAGCCAGAAAGCTTTAGTCATTATCGGGAAAGAATTAATTTGTAAGGAACACACTAATTACCATCATACATTATGGGTATCATGCCTTACTTAACAGTTGGCATTGTTTAAGTAGTAGAAATAAGAAAATCTCCTGGAAATTTTGATTATAGGACTATTTTAATCAGACTAGTCAGACACTTCATGCTAGACCAGTTCAAAGCAGTTCACCAAAACACTCCCAGGATCCCGAATCAACCAAGATACTAGAGCTATAGTTACCCAACTAGCAGTGGAAGAGAGGGAGATTAAGAAATTTGGGCTGCAGTTTCATAATCAGATTAAGGCACCTTAATCCATTTCAATTCCTTTAAAAGAGATCATCCCGACTTGCTTCCTGCTAACTCTCCTGCATTGCCCTGGACAAAGGGCACATGCTATTTTTCAAGGGTAGTTGCTGGGGAGTGGTCAGTGTGCCAAAGAGTCACATGATTAGACAACCGAAGAGATCCCAACAATTTCCACACTTGCCGCACAATAATTTAAATATTTCTCCTTATTCTAACCCATGCCTCAAAAATGTTGGAAAGAGAAATGAATGGAAGAAATGCCCATCCTCACATTGCTTTATAAAACAATCAGACCTCAACTAGCAAGCAATTTTCCCCCAGCAAAGAAAAATGTGCCAACACCAAATGATATGCTAAAGCTGAGCAATGCCACCCTACTAATGGCCCACAGCTCTGCCTTTTGGCTAATTTTGCTGTAAAACCCTATGCAATATATTTCTTTCTTTTTTTTAATAGATACTATTTCTAGTATTTTAATTCCTGTAAATTTGCAACAAGCATGTCAACATTTCTCTTCCCTGCCTCCAAACAAAACAGCAGCTTTACAAATAAATTTCCCATCTAATATGAGGAACGAAACCACAACAACATGCATTTGCTGTAAAAAGTTGTAAAATTCAGAAGGTTATGGAAAAGGATTCAGAAGGTTATGGAAATGTTCCAACCCTGTGACTCCATAATCAAATTGAAACTAGACACATGGACTAACAGTTTAACTCTCTCACAGAGCCAGCCCTCCTATGACACAGGACTTCCCTAATTATATTGGCTAAGAGTTTGCCTTGAATAGGCTTCCAGATCTGGAGACTGCTCATTGTGAAGAGTCTGATCCTAAGGTGCAATTATGCAGAGGTATGAAATGGAAGCTATGAAATTAGATCACGCTTCTAGAAACTTAACAATACGTACTGCCTCAATTACTGTAACCTTTAAGTTGTTTTAAAATGTATTCTCCCCAAAGACTAATGTTTTTGATTGACTGCTTTTTATACAGCATCACCAAACTAGGATCTTAATGTCTACAGAAGGTCAATAGTTACCTTCTCTGGAAAAAAGTGTCATTTCTTGTTATATTAAGCAACACGTGTTAGCAAATATAACACCTGCATGCATCTAAATCATTAACACAGAAAGAAATCACGCAGTGCTGTACCTACTGGATCACGTCTTTTTAAAGGTGCTGGTGACAAATACAGGTGATGTACTTGCAGCTACCAATCTGCCGCACCACAACAGCAATTAAACATTGAGGCATTTGGCAATGAACATACTGAATGCAAATAAAGACATTAACATAAATACATTGGCATTCGCTATTTTTCACTCAGTTATTAAGAAACTTACAGTCACCAATTGGCAGAAATGCATGCTTAAGGAGCAGGTTTCAAAAAAGATCTCTGTAAAAACTGCTGGCTGAAAGTTACTGATCATAACTACAAAAAATTATGGAAATCGCTCATAACTGGTCTGATTGCCTTTCACTAGTTGAAGATTTAGGCTTTTAAGTTTTGCCAGGAATCTTCCTGGGCATCATAGCTGTCATCCCATAACTGTATTTCCATGTGTCGAAAGGAAAGTGTAAATGAATTAGATGATGAATTGGGAATCAATTAAATGACCAAGTCTGATAAGCGTTATAACAAGTAGTTTTAACTCCTGTGAGAAGGGCAACTGACAGGCCCAAGAGAGCACGCTGCGGTACTGGGAATCCTAATTAAACCCTGAAGGATCTGTGATGCCTCAGGCATGCAACTCTGAGCAAGTCCCTTAGCTTGATTGAAAATTGGAAATAGATAAGGAGAAAGGACCTAATTATTAATTTGATTGACTATGTATAAAATGTGGACCCTCTCAACACCTTCCACATATTATGGCCTATGGCAAGGCATTTATTGCATGCAACTCTAAATATACCTCCTGGAACAGTAGATTCATTTTTCAGACTGCCAGGACAGTTATTCATTTGTCCTAAAACAGTTATTTGGGGTGGGGTTTTTTCTGTTGTTGTTATTATTATTTATTACTTTGCACATTTCATTTTAGAATTTTGGGGTTATTTGAATAATGCTTTATAACAGGTAATATTTTTAGAGTGACTGACACAGTGGATTACCAGACTTACGGACATAAACCAGAGGGTTTTAGACACAGCTCACAGAAGGACTATGTCTTTGGGAGATCACAAATTATTATTTTTTCCAAGGCAAAGAAGGTGTTACAAATTTAAATCCAAGGATTTGGGTGTGTTCTGTAAATAAAGGTTGGGGTTTTTTTCTACAGTCCAAGTCAAGGTCCGGGTGTCCAGTTTGCAATGAACTGTCAGCTGCCCTAGCCTTCAGTGCAGACTGTAACAGAAAAGAAGAATCAGATTAAGTTACTGCAGCAAGACCTTGACTTGGCCCTCCTCATTAAAGCATAAAGAGGAAACTGAAATGACAGAAGAGATACTGAGATCAAACAATGAAAGAGGAAAGGTGAGAAGACACATCACCAAAAAGCCAGTGTTTTTTTCTTAGCTACTTATCAAACCTTATTTCACAAGCAGTATGGTTTTCCTTTTTAAGAGAACAGACATAAAGCAACCCAGAAACACCAGTGTCCTATACCCCAGAATTCTAGGGAGAAAAATAAAGAAGGAATACAAGTAGCAAGGACAGAAGCAAACACATAGCTAGTTTTCAATGAGAGCTTAAAGCTGGGATATATGACCCTGGGAAATGAAGCCAGATTGCAATTGATTGAAAAGGTGTTGCTGCCAAATAGCAAGCTACGCTGGCTCGAGATGTGAAAAACTGACTTTCTTCCCATAGTTTCTAGGCTGGAAAATCCCTCACTAGGCCAAACCTGAAGGAACCTTATTTGTCTTCATTTGTGTTGTTAAAAGAGGAGATACAACTGTTCCACAGGCTTGTCAATGGAACTGTGGCAGCACTGGTTCTGTAGCGCGGGCAAGACTCAAATAGCTGCTGCTGGTACAATTGCTTACCTTCATCCTTTCATTCTGAAGCAGAAAAAAGAGGTATCAGAGGAGACAATTTCAAAGAAACAGATTCACATGCCTGTGATAACAAGTGTTTCTGCAGCACAGCCCTAAACCTCCATATGTGCTATGCTACTATTTTGCTAAGATTCTGCCTCAAGGCAGCAATTTTAGCTGTGCCCTTCTGCTTAGCATTCAAATTTAAGCACATTATAAGTGTACTACTAGCATCATCGTTTCTGAAAGGACCCTATTTCCAAGAAAAATCCCCATTATGCCTTTAGTCTGGTCAAAAAATATGACATTTTAATATGAGGGAATATACGGTATCATTATCATGCTCAAACAGCTAAGCCTCTTCAATATTCTGGAAAAATGATATTCCACCACTACACCTGAGGTCAAGCCTGAAACATCAGTCAGACAGTGCAAGATGAGGGCACTTCATGTGGCTGAGTGGCCAGTTCTAAGTAACAGCATCTGCTGTCACCAGACACCACAGCCAAGCCAGACTGCTTTAAAATGTTGCTGAAATACTACACTCTTACAGTTGGCTCTCTTTTTCTGTTGTTATTATACACAATTTTATTCTGTGCAAAGGAACACCAGACCCCAAAACTCCACCTCCTTTTCTCACTTCTCTGAACTGCCCTAGAGCAGGATATACTTCAGTTATAGGGTGTTTTCTTAATAATACTCCGCACGTCCAAATGCACAAATATATCACTCTTATGGTAATGTTATCTTATTTTTTTACTGCCTAAAATATTCACGATGTAAACTGACAACAGGTTGCCACAATAGAAACAGGTGAACCTTTACAAAGTTGCACATAGGCCTTAACGCCAGATACTTTTCAAATTACTTTTGCTCGTACTAGAAAACTTTTCAGGAAATCATCTCAGGGAAAAATGGCAGACAGCCTTATACAGAGGTCATAGAGAAATACAGTCTTCATCTAATTGAATGAACTGCTTTGAGTTAGATCCCAAACCATACAGGCACGTTTGCTTTATTTCAGGCATATTATAACATATTTAACAAATCATTCTGCCTACTCAGTATATAAAGCATGGTGCAATATCATGCCCTCAATTTTTTTATTGCTCAGAATTTTAAAAAAACCTCTAGACAGATGTCTTGTTGATTTACAATGATAACTCTTCATTTAGACAACCGTGCAAAGGCTTCAGATATTGTAAAACTCTACCTGGAGCATTACAAAAAGGAAAAAAAAGTTAATAGCTACAACAATGAAAAACAGTATGATAAGCAAATGGACATGACCAAATTCACCAAGCTGGAACTTGCAACTCTTCAAGATTTATATGCTATTGTAAATGGCAAAAGACAATAAAATCACACAGAAAAGTACTTCTGCACTTGGACTCTTATTCTGGCTCCAGTGTCTATGAGATATCCAAAGGCAGGCAAAGTGCCAATTGATCAATATGTTAGTATTTAATGTGCAATAAGTGCTACTGAGTAAAAATCAGAGAAACATTGCCTGTAAGCAGAGTCTGCCTTATTGCTGGCAGGAAGGAGCGCACGAAGTTTTGGATCACCCCATGTGGTAAAACAGCAGCCAGAAGTCTGATTCAGAATTAACAAAAGGAAACGGAGGGCGATGCTCAGCATGAACACAAACGCACATAAAGCCAGCCAGATTACATTACTGAAGATTTTAATTTTGATTAAATGCTTCCTTTTATATTGGGTCACATGCATTGTTTTCAACTCTCTGTTTTCATTAATATTTTAATACAGGCAGAACATTAAGTTGCGTAACTTCAGTGTTGCAGCTAAAGATAGCATCTTTAATAACAGCTGCAAAAGAGATGCTGGCATCCATCGCCTTCCAACTTCGTTGTGCTGTGAGGCACCACGGGCTGGTAGGGGCTTTGCGGCATGTAAGACAACAGCATCTGCACTCACCACCAAGGAAATAGAAAGTGGATGGCTGCAACGTTAGCTTAGCCTGTTTGAAATAGGGATTTACCAACACATTCAAGACAAAACCAACCAACGTAAGGGAGCTGGTTGTGAAAATCTAGCTGGATCAAGGCAGTGAATGCATTTGGTGGAAATCTTTCCCTCACCTTTGCTTTACACCCTGTGAGAAACTGCAGTATAGTGCAACTCCTTAAAAACTTCCCAGGAAGCCATGGAGGTAAAGAAATTCCAATGTGTAACTTTAGTAATTGGACTGTTGACATTTTCCCCCATGTTTTTGCTATTTGTGACTCCTAATAATGAAACTTAAGTTTGGGAGAAATTCAAGAGACCGCACTTTTTCTTTATTCGATATGGCTAGGGTGCCATTAGCTCATTTTCCCCTGCCACTAAAAACCTTAACTGTGGGGTGCCACAATACACTCTACAAAGACCAATAAACTCCATTCATTCAATTCCTATCAGTCCTAAGCAGCACATATAGGGTAATTTTCTGGTAAACCACAATACTCTCACATTTACATTAAGAATTGTTAGAGAGGGAAAAAGCAAGTGTGTGGTATTGTGTGAAACTGGTATCCTTGTTATTTCTCTACAAATTAGGAATACAATTCAGTTTTCAACTCAGTTCAGCTGATTGCTTCTTTTCTGTACGTTTAACAAAAATAAACTTGAAAACATTATGAGACTTGATCTAGATTCATTTTTAGCATCTATTGATGCATTTTCAGGACACTTCTAAAAAAAAAAAAAGCATTACCACTAATTTTGGTCAGCAAAATGCTGGAAGCAGGTGAATTTGCAATATATAAGCTACTGGCGTTTTCTAATAATTCATTCAGAAACAATTGAGTTAAGCAGGGAAAGCCTACCCTAAAGCACTATCTAGATTGCCAAAATCCCTACCCTTGACGTTACTGATACACTGTGAGAATACATTTTTGCTGTTATAGGACTTTCTAGCAAACGAAAACTCCAGCAGTTTTGGTGCTATGTACTTTCATTGTTAGACATTTTAAATCTTACTGGTGAATGGCTCCGTGGAGGTTATTTATTGTCATTCCTTACTTTTAGTGTCTTTAGCGCAAAACAACATTGGCTTCAGCAGTCTAAAATCGGGAATAATATGTTCTGTTTTCCTACCCTACCTGGTTAGTTTCTTGTCTGCATATTTGTGTGGTCTCTAGTAAACACATGAGAAAAGAAATCATATAATCATAGAATGGCAAGGGTTGGAAGGGACCCCAAGGATCATAGAGCTCCAACCCCCCTGCCACAGGCAAAGCCACCAACCTCAGGCCTGGATCTACACAAGGTTGCCCAGGGCCCCATCCAACCTGGCCTTGAACACTTCCAGGGATGGGGCATCCACCACCTCTCTGGGCAGCCTGTTCCAGGACCTCACCACTCTTTCTGTAAAATGAAAATCTAATTTTGGCTTCTCTGGCTCCTCTTCAGTTTGCATCCGAACAGAATGAAAACCAAACTCAAAAGCAAAATGGAAATTCCTCTATGGATATGTTTAAGTCAGCACTTGAGTTTGGATCGGGACTGTACTGTGAAGGAAAACACCAAATCTTCTCCACCAACCTGGCTTTGATTCATATCTTACACTGGGCTTGGAATGCAAAAACTGATTATCTGGAGAGGGATGGATGGAACTAGACCAGAAGATGAACACCAGTTTCTAATGGATGGTCAGGCAATAGACCAAACTGGAGTCCTCATGAGACGTGCACAGTGCAGGCACTGTTTCTCAGGCCAACTGTCTCCCTCTATAAATACACATTGTGCTACTTGCAACTACATCCTGTAGACATAAAGTACACATAGTAGAACTAAGAACATCTGGTCTAATAAAAAATTCCTTAATAATATCCATTATAACAGCCTTATCTTTTCCTCTCCACACTTCTTTTACCTACCACACCATGGCCTGTCCTCCAGTTCTTTCAGCATCACCATATCTTTCCTCCCACATGCCTACTAAATTGTTGTGGAATGGCTACTGTCAATATTTACATACTGTTTGCCCAGCCAGGAGGCCAAAAAAGACAGATAAGTTTTAAGTTCATATCACAGGTTTGCTTTCAGTGTATGTATCCATTTATTAGATTTTGGCCAGTGACTGCAAAACCAACCAAAAGCAAGAGGGCTAAGAGAAAGTGATGCAAGCCTTCTCAGAAACGAGAGGATAGAAAACAGCAAATAAGAATCTTCAAAGTCACAATGCTGATCTATAGATGAGAATCTAAAACAAAAGGAGAAATTATCTTTGTGAAAGATAAGTGTTATGCTGTTGCTTGCATGCTTGAATGAAATTCACAGGCATCTCTCCATAGCTTGCCATGATAAGTGACTACTCAGAAGCTTTCCTGAACTTTCTGACTGAGGTATTACAGTTACTTCATGTAGAAAATGCTTTTAAATTGTAGATACTCCTAATGGTTATACAAGGTGCATGTAAGTCCTTGATTTTCTGTGGTATGTTTCTTGTTCAGTTTTCAGCAATGAGATACTCGGAACTGAACCACATAGACCGTATGAAGTAGTACTGAAAACGCAACACGTGTACGCTGCAGCTAAATGTTAAGATATGCATTTGCAGATTTTGGACTTCTGGTGGGAAGGACTATAGCTGTTGTGTCCTTACTAAAACCACAGAAATACCAGTATTATGTATCAACAAATCCATAGAATCAATGCACCTGATCTAAAATGGGAATGCCATAAGGGGAAAAAAAAAAAAGCTAGTGCTTTTATAAATGAACAGAAAGAAGCAGTGACGCTAGCATTTACTCACATTTTTGTGCCCAACTTATACTTAGGTCTGTATGAATAACACCTAAGTAACCTTTCTTATTTTAACACATAAAACCCTACAACAGACAAAACTATCTGATCCCTCAGAGGAAAAAATTTTAAAGACCGAAGTGGTAGCTCGATACATATTCATATCAAAACCCAGTAACAAATACCTCACTAAATTCTGTCAAGGTTCATGGAAACAATTGGGATTTGTATATACATCATTTGGATATAGGCCATTATCAAACTATCTAGAGAGTTAATCAACAGAGGACACTCTCAGCAAAACAAGACTGATGCTACATAATCAGAAACACCGGAGCTGTAAACAATGGAAACACACATTATTCCCAAACAGTATAAATAATTTAAGACTTCCAGAACAGAAATTAATCTACATACCATTTGAAGCACACAGAACCACCAATTCAGATAGAATAATAAAAAGTAAGGGAAAAACAGATGGATAATTAAAAAAGATACTTTCCAAGGGGGAATACATGTAGCTTAGCAGTGCCAGTAACAAGTAAAGAAATAAATATCAAGGAAATCCTATTACAGGCACATATATTTGATATGATTTTTTTTTTTTTTTCCCCAGAAGGGATTGGGGTTTTTTTCATCTGGTGTGATTGGACACTGAACCTGGTATATCCATCAACATCTATCTGATTAACTCTTCAGATCTTTGAAGCTTCAGTGTTTTATAGGGCATTATTTGCAGAGAGATGGAAACAATCTTACTTGCCCGCATTTGAGATGGGCATTCTTCTTTTAGCCCCTGCTGCCCAAGAAGCCCATACCCTTTCGTCCCCAGATGAAGTCTCAACAGCATACTTCAAAGGAAAAGGATATTGATGGTGTCTTAACCTTTCCTTTGAAACAAAATCTCTAGATCCAATATCATCTTGCAAGGCTAATTGCATAGTATGCAAGGGAATTACTATTATTTCAACATAACGCACCACAGAGAAATGATGAAAGCTGAGGCACTGCTGTAACAAGCTTTACATAGGGGCAACACTGCAAATGCACTATCAAAGGTGAGTATCTTGCACAGGTATATCAGGAAAATTTCACAAATTATCTTTAAAACCTTAACAATTGCCTTCCAATATCAGTCAGCTTATCCTGCAAAGAAAAGCTTTGGAGAAGAGAAGAAAAAGACAGAGAGAGAATATGAAGATATGAAGAAGGTATGTGATTTCATGGTTAGATTTACTAAACATCTTTGATCATATTAACTCACTTGCTATTTATTTTACATTCAAATCTTCTCACTCTCTACAAGTTTTACATTTCCATGTAATACGCATCCAAATTACTCTACAAGCTGATTTAAGATAAAGTTGAAAAAAGAAATGGGAATGAAAAAGAGTAACTAATGAAAATTTCATCAAAAAGAAGAAATGTTATCTTTTTCATTAAACATTCATAGTTCAGACTGTCTACCTACCTAGAAACACAACCCATGTGTTCGAAACACCTTTTGCAATTCCACTGCAAAAAGTGGGTAGCTGCTTGATTATTTAACAAGAAATAGTCAAATTTGACAATAGTTATCCACTTAGAATTCAAGTTTTTATGTTTTAGAAGCCTAATGATGACACTTTTGCAAGTCAAGCAGTGAAGAACCAAAAAGCAAGTATCTTCCTGTTTAGATTACTTCAACTTTTCAAAACCACTCAAGCATTTTCTAGAATAGAAATTATTTTCTACATTGCAGGAATTTACTATAGTACTTCACAGGAGTTCTTTTTAGCAGTTATACATGTACTTCAGAACATAAATAGCACTACTAAACTTGGATGGTCTAAAATAAGTGGAGTTTGCATATTACAATTTTCTTTCTACTACAGCAAGAAAGAGTGAGAAAAATAATGAAAAGAGTGGCATGTGCACAAGTAGATGTGTGACCTAAACAGCAATTTGGAAAACTTGCTATATTAAATGGCTTCTACTTTAAGTATGTAAACAAAAGGTGACAAACTTGGAGATACCCAAGAGCTTTAAAGTAAGAAAGAAGTACCTTCTACTCCTCATTGGGAAAATTCATACCCTAAATCAGTTCCATGTTTTCCATCAAAACAAAAGTAAAAGAGAACTACTGGAATCAGAGTTAGGAAAGGGCTTAAGGATGTTACAATGTTTCTGGAGCAACAATGAGTGTAAGATCGGCTTAAAAGTTTCCTTCAGTCAGTGAGGGACCCAACAGTTCTCCTATAAATGTCAAAACCGGGTAAAAAGTCTTCAATCTTGTACTAGTATCGTCTTCAGGGGGGCAAAAAACCAAACCAACCAACCAAAAAAAGACCCACAAATAAACCCCAATAAACCTACACAACAAAGAACCTCCCAAACCTTGAATAACAGTAACACAGAGAATTTTATAGACTGGCTGCTGCCTTCTCTGTTACTTTCTTACATAAGATCGGGGAGGTACAATTGCATGAGTTGCCTTCAGCACTGCTGCATGCTACCTGTGATTAGACACCAGGGACCATGTCTTACTCAGAACGCAACAGCTGAACTCTAAGTCACTAAGACCTGGTATGCTATAAGAAGATGAAGCTCCACACAAGGTAACAGGCATTCAAATCAGTTTTGTTCACTTATGAAACATATATGCATATAAGGGTTTTTTGGGGTTTGGGGCTTTACACTTAACATATGAGGACGTTGAAAGTTGTTAAATTGCTTTTGTCCACTTACATACATATATATATATATATCTCCCCACAGTGTCCAGATACTTAATCAAAATAGCTTTGGCCTCTCCTATTTCAAAATAAATATAATGTACTTGCATGTGCAAGTACTGTTTATCATTGAAAGTGTCTAGAATTTGTACATGTTTACTTTAGGCAACATGATTGACCAATAACAATCAAACACATTCTTAAAGGCACAAAAAATCTTCAGAAATGGGCTGGATAATACTTAGTTAATTTATTTTTCAACGTGAGGCAATATTACTAGCACCCAAGTCCAGCAAACATTGCAACCATTACCAATATTTTTAAAGTATTTGATGTAAAAGTTAGGCCTGAAATCTTTGATTTAAATGTTTTTGAGGAAACAACTACAAAAAAAAAGAGCAAAGAAAATAAGGTTACTTTTAATTAAACACAGAAATTAATATCTAGCACAAAATAGCACACTATTGATATGGTAATTAAAGTACTGTATTCTGAAAGATAAATATATTAGCAAACCAGAAGGATCTGGCCATATTTTATTATGCTTTAATAGAGAGGAAACAGAGTTAAACAGATGGCACTCAGGATTTCTCAATGAATTCAGCATCTGTGAGTGCATGTTGCATATATGCCAATTAAAATGTGTCCGAGAAAATGTAAATCCCTTGCTGATAGAACGTAAGCCAACCTAGCTGGCTTAAGATCAAGGTTAAACTTAAATGTCTGCTCAACTTGTAGCAAGTTGCTCTCAAGTTGTTCACAAATTGCCGGTAAAATAATAAACCAGTGGTCATATTGATTTGTATTTATTTACATTCATAACTCTCCTCTCAAGTGTTGGGCTGAAGCACAAAGCGGAAAAAAAAAGTACTACATGAATCATTTGGCTAGTCTAAATTGAAAAAATACTTGTTTGATTTAAAAAGCTTCTGTAGAAATATTTTGCAGAACTTTCCCTTTGGGTAGTTTTATGAAACAATCACTTCGGAAGTTTCTTCATAATTTTTTATTAACCATACGAAGCATCTTCTTACCTTTTATTCTGTTACTGATAAATTTCCTATATATCAGGTTTTCATCTAAACTCCTTGCACAATGCAAAGTGAATGTTGAATATTGTGTACTAAATATTGCATTGCAGACGTACAGAAGAGGCTATATTGAAAAGTCAAAGCAGTGTTGTTATGCAACCATGTAGCTGTTGTAATTCAATTTGGCATTCAACTCTACTGTAATAAACAAATGTTCACACATCAACAGAGAAAATAGTAGCTTTGGTATGAGGGAATTAAAGAAAAAAACATCCAAACCCCAAGCTCACAAAACTTTCAATTTCCATCTATTTCAAGAATTCCAAAGGGCAGTTTAGCAGATGTGTACCAAAGAAGGCTGACGATCCACTCTCATGAGGAAAGAGAAGGCATTTTTGTGATGTGCTGGGCCATCCATAAAAATTTGGTATCATTGACTGAACTGGGGCAAAAGCACACCATGCAAAGCTTGGATCTTTCGCAAAGCTAATCAATTAAATCCCTTTATACATAACCCATGTACACAGCCTTTTCCCATAGCAATTATTTCATGCTGGCATTGTTTTGACGAGGGAAAAGCCAGTCAGAAACTATAAAACATACAACACAACTGCAAATGAAATTAAATGCCTGAAGTGCAAATTACTATCTAGGAAATGAAATCTGAACTATTCATGCATGTATACATAGTAGTAATAAATTAAATTATGGCAGTCAGGGAAAAAACCTAAGTGTCATTAGGAAGAGAGCGATGAAAACACTGGTGCCCCGCTCAACAACTACAAAACGAAAGCTTTCCTTGAAAGTAGGAAAGCAAAAGATTTATCATTCTTCTCTACAATAGCAGGAATACAGTGACACAGCAAGAAACATGTGTATACCCATCTATCTTTAGAGAATAGCAATCACAGTGGATTTTGAAGAGTTCACCACTTCAGCAGAACCCGTTTCTTACGCACTTCTGCAAGAGGGGCTGAGGAAGGCATGCTCATGTTTTACGGAAGGCCAGTGCCCAACAGAGTGCTCACAAGGAGCCTGACGTTCAGACCTATATTCATCACTGAACTACTGAAGCTCTGGTCGAGGAGCGCCGCTGAAAATTAGGTCCCTGCACATTTTAATAACAACAGACAATGCTAATAGAGAAGTACAGAAATAAACCCTCCCCAAACGTCAGGGTCCATAACAGAACATTTTTCCTTCCAAAACTGAATTATGAATTGGCCAATGTCAGCAGAATTTTCAGACAGAAATTTAACTAAGGACAGCTCACGACTCTTGACTGCCTTGTGACTTGTAGTCTCTTATTGCAGTATAGGGTGACTTGAGCAGGAACAATAAAACACTAAAATGTTAATACAGTCAAAGGTCATACAGTACAACACGACTGACTATATAATTTACTGGAAAAGAAGCACATGGTCCAAAATAAGAAAACTTGTCACTCAAAGTACCATTGCCAAGAAAAATAAACCAGAAAGCCTTCTGAGCCCAGGTAGCATTCAGCCCAGGCAGAGGCCAAGGGAACGGAAGGCAAGATGACAGAGTAACTCGGCACCACTGAAAATATGACCTGACAACCAGTGCTGTCTACTTCAGGCCCTTTCTGTCCTCTATCTTCACCTTTTGGGAGTGTTTTTGACTGATTCATCTAAAAAAAGGAGTCTGGGGAAGAGCAAATTCCAATGGACACAGGCAACAACCCCCAAACATCAGGTCTGCCTTAATCCGCTGCAGAAGAGCGTGCCAGTGAAGAAGGAGAGGTTTGTATGCTGTGTTCTTCTTTCACACTCCTTTGCTCTCCAGTAATTTTTCCTGATTGCATCCGTGCTTGATCTCATCTATTGGCTCCTTTTCCAATCCTCTTCGGAGGCTTTGTATCCTTTCACTAAAAAGTTTCATCAAAGTGAGGCAAGGCCCGTTTCCCCAATCAGTTTGCAATGGCTGAAAGGCACATACATCATAGCAGACAATAAGATGTTTGAAAGCGGATGCAGAACCTTTTGATGGTGGGAGCAATCTCTAGTTTCAGAAACAACAAGTTTTGCAACTGATGTTTCAGATGTATTTGTCTCAAGGATCTTGGAAAATGAATGACAGAGCATCTCACAGGAGGGATTGGGCCCTACCAGTACCCTTTGGAACACTAATGCTCATCATGACTGTAACGATACTCAAATTAGAGTCTTTACTCGAGCTTGCAGTGAACAAAATTGATTCAATAAATGCTGTAGTTCTCTGCAGTTGCACAAAGAATAAACACTTAAAGACTCAACTCAGCAGCTTTCATTGTTTTCTACTGTAACTGCTGCTCTATTTATGCAGAGGAGGCGACCTTCTAGTAACCTTGTTCTGTGGCTATGAATGAAGGGAAATTTGAGTTTGACCTCACTTGGTGACCCCTATAAACAGAATTATACTACAACGATTTTGCATCTTTATGTCGGCATGTCAGATAAATATTTTATTCACTTTCTAACTGGATAATGTGGTTTTAAAATATATCGTTAAATGAAGCAAGAATTCAGCTTTTTTTTAATATTTAAATATATTTGACATTTAAGAAATATTGGACATATTTGCCTTAGTGAGAATGCATTATGCATTAAAAAAAAGAGTTTTAGCTTCCATTAGGAAGCAGTACCTATGAATAACATATATTTTTCTAATGCCTTTTTATGTACACAAAACCATCAATTTGTACCTAGCTTAAAAGAAATCTAAATTGCAGGTAAGCCATCTAATGTGTCACTTACTACCTTTTGGCAAGCTTAGTCTAATCAGAGTTTTTCCACTAAATTACCCAGATCAACAGAAACTCTGCACAATTATATCCTGCTCTCTAACACAGCACATGATCTTTGCTCATGTGGGTAATTGCCAGGGTGGAAAATTGCAGTGAGGATGATGGTACAGATGTTCTTTTTCAGTTGACCAAACAAAATGAAAGAAAACAAAGAATTCCTGTTTCATAATGACTTCTCTTTAAAATGCACTCTTTCATACACATTCACACACACATAAACAAATATAATGGGAATTTTTTTCAGATTTTTCTAAAGGAAGAGTGAATTCTTCCATTGATGGCACAGGAAAAGATTTAAGTTTTATGGTAGAGAAAGTATTAATAAAGCATCAACACACATGAAAACAAATGTTCAATGTTTGCAAACTGTAAGAATGCACACTCTCACACTTACTAAGGTAAAGTTGTTGAAGAGGTTTCCGAAGCAGAATAGATACACTGGAGAAAATCTTTTTCACTTGTATGCAGAGATAAAAAACAATCTCAGCACTCACAGGATAAAAAGGATTTGCCTGCAATTGTTATTCCTGCTACAGTTACTGGTCCTCATCATTAAAAGCAGAAATTGCCCTTTAAGGAGATGAAGGCAGGTCATCATAACTAATGTGCCACGTATTCACCAGAGAATTTTGCAGAACCATGCCCACAGGAGGGATGTCTCTTGAAATCAATTTTCCAAATCTCATAACTCTCTGCCCTCCTCCCATCTTGTTCTTCCCTCATAGGCACTCCCTGTTCTGTAGACTGTTCTCCAGTATATGTTTTTCAGTGAGACTCTACCAAGTTTTAGAATCTTTTGTTTATTTGTTTTCTTACAGCTAATTATTTCACATTGTACTCAAAAGCCACCATTGAGCATCACTGCTGTTAGTTAAGGTTATCTGACATTTAGGTTATTTACAGAAGTGCCCTGATTATTCTCAAATAAAATGTGCACTGAATAAATAAACCCTAGTGATTATTTTGCACTGACATATGTAGGCACCAGCATTTGGTTATGGCAACTTTGCTGGTCTTGGCTGGGATAGAATTAACTTTCTTCACAGTAGCTGGTAAGGGACTGAATTTAGATTTGTGCGAGAACCAGTGCTGATAGCACAGGGATGTTGCGATTCTGCCAAACAGTGCTCACACAGAGCCAAGGACTTTGCTGCTTCTCACACCACCCCACCAGCCAGTGGGCTGGGTGTGCACAACAACACAGGCAGGACAGCTGAACCCAACTGATCAAAGGGATATGCCATGCTATGTGACGTCATGCTCAGCATATAAAGCAGGGGAAAGAAGAAAGAACAGGGAGACATTTGGAGTGATGGCATTTGTCTTCCCAAGTCACCATTAGGTGTGACGGAGCCCTGCTTCCCTGGGGATGGCTGAACACCTGCCTGCCCATCGCAAGGGTGGAACGAATTCCTTGTCTTGGTCTGCTTCCATACACGATTTTTGCTTTCCCTTTTAAACTGTCTCTATCTCAACTCATAAGTTTTCTTCCTTTTACCCTTCTAATTCTCTCTCCCACCCTGCATGGGGTGTAGTTGCCAGCTGGGGATAAAACACAATGCAATACAGAGTGATCAAGATTTTACTATGCTAGAGAGAGACACAACAAGAAAAGGAGACACGGAACAAAAGGCAATATATAAAGGTAAGAGCTTAGAAGATCAACTGTTGGAAGCTGCTCTTCCTTTAATATAAGTAGTCAGGAGTAAATTTTATCAGAATGAGTAGCATGAAGCACATTGGAAAAGAAGCAGTTGCAGCAGAACTTGTGCTGACCTGAGAAATTATACTATGGGCAGCAATGAAAACCAAAACACTTTCTTTTAAGAATACTGAGAAATATCTGTGGTGAAGATCTTCCACCAGTTTACCCAAGAGGCAGGAGAGACAGAGATCTGCACCACGTTCTGACTCCTATCTTTCAGTTCCTTGTCTGTGAAAGTATTTGTATTTGAGAAGAAGGAGGAGAAAAGTTAATGGGTATGCATAACATTTTGGTTTTGTGAGGGGTTCAAGAATCTCTGTATGAAGAACAGCTGCAAAACCATTTTGCTAATGTAGGTACAGGCCAGAATCAAGCATTGTCACCTTCTAAAGTTTATCCAACAGTGCTTTGCTGTTACAGTTCTTGAAACAGACTTGTATCTTCTTTTGCTTTGAAACAAATAATACTCTTTGTTATTCAACATGGATATGAAAAAGACCAAGAGGTATCCACATCACACTCAGACAGCATGCTGTTATCGCCTATCCCAAAGGCTCCATTACATCTAAGCCTGCTACTGGGGAAGGAAGAACAGCTCAGAATCAACATGAGATTGGTGACTAGGTATGGATTAGCTACCCTCAACTTCGTTTCTCACAAAATTTGGATGCTTACATATCTGGATTAAGGGCAACAACTGGAAATAAGCAATAAAGTTATCAGCACTTTTCAAGAAACACCGTATCAATTTCATGGTTCATAAGTCAGTACCTTCACGATGTGTAGGTGCTGCACAGAAGTTTGCTGGCTCTCTTTACAAGTCCTTCCATGATTGGTTCCTAACAGCACCACTATAATTTCTTACAGATGATTCTATAACTGCTCTGAACTGCTTTGCTAGTCACTGCAAATTTCATGAGTCAGAAAGGGAATGAACACCCATGTATGGTATAAAATGCAACTAAAAAACCACCTTATTTTTTCAGACATCTTTTTCGCAAATCATGCTAAGGGCATCTGCTCGGTGTTAGGCTACACAGAAGAAGCAACAGAGGAGCTGCATTTCCTTGAGGAACTGCATTTCCTTGAGGTATCTGAATACTGATAGTGAACAGAATATGCAATTATTTTACAATAATATATGCACTGCTGTGTATGCATATTCCTGTATGATCTCTAACCATGAACAGGGATAAAACTGTTCTTCCTATCAACCTCAAGGATGTATTTTATTTATCCTCATTGAGAACAAAGTAATTGAAAACACCTGACAAGTGTTTAACAACAACAAATACATTATTACTGAGAGTTGCAGATGGGAAGAGTAAATTCACTATCTTTCAGCACTTTCTAGCATTACCCATCCGGAGGAGAGGCAGTTCCCTTTTGTTTCCTCTGCAGAGCTCGTGCCCGTAACTACAGGCTAGGCTCACCCCTGCTTTATACTGCACCTTTACAGGCAACTAAGACAAAAATATAGCAGCCTTTGGGCTCTATCTCTCTGAACCAGTCCATCATGGACCAGTCATGCAAGGCAGGTTCCTGAGATGCTGACCATCTCTCCAAGTTATGAGTCAGAAGAACTATTTCATTTCAGCGTAATGGCCTAACACCAACAGACTTAGTTAATGACTAAAAGATCTCTGCCATCCTCTTACCTGTTTAAATATCTGCTCCCAAAGAACGGAGCAGAGAAGAGCAAAGAAAAGAACCCATTCACTGCCTCGTAACACAGGTAGGTGAGGCATAGTCTTCCCCCTTCTCTCAATCCAAAAACCTGGCTGTGGTGCAGTATTTCAGCTACTGATGTCTGCTTAGGCTCAATGCTGCATCAGACATCTCTCTTCACCGTGCCCTGGCCACAGCTTGGCTGACTTACCTGCACTGCTCTGAGAACAGCTGAACACAGCATTTTCTGCCAAAGGTATCAACTTCAGCAACTTTGCAAACTATTTCTTGATTTGACTTGAATCACTAAATAACTTCATATGCAGTTAAATTTCAGGAATATTATATTAGCAGTACTTAAGTTGTCTCCCAACCAAAACTGACACTCACAATACACACGCTGGTGGAACACAGAGATCACCTCTACACAACCGAGAGGTCAGCACATCTCCCTGTTGTGATTTATGGAGAAACTTCTCATGTCTTTCTGAACACTGTCTCAAACACCGAACTTCTAGTTTATCTAAACACTAAAGGCCTAGCACTGGCATTCACATCCTTTTTCCATTTATGAGCTCTGCTCTCTGCAAAAAGATAGGTGTACTACTGAAGTAATTTAGCACGCAGCAGGTTTAGGCTTCAAATATTTGGTATTGAAAATAGTATTTTCTTTCTTTTTTTACAGCAATACTGTCAAAATTCTTTCCTTTAGCAAACATGTCAGCATTTAACTTATTAAGTAGTACTTGTGGCTTATTATAAACCATACCATTATATGGCCTGTATTTTTGATGCTGTGTTCATGGAAACAGCTGGATGTGCACACCATGGAATTCACCAGTATTCACACAATGCTTCAGTGACACAAAGACAGACCTAGCTGTCGGTGCTTCCAAGTAATGGGAAGCTCTTCAAAACTATTTTAATCAATATAAAACCAATAAGTACATACTTATCAAAGTGGGAGTACCGGGATTCAGTTAGGCTAATTTATTGTTGTTTCATGACTTTGTCTGAAAGCTTGCAAAAAATCAGCAACATTAGAAATAGATCATGAAGCAAGTGTGCACTAGGACATGATCGAACTGCCACTCCTGTTCCACTATAAATACCCTATACACCTTGCACATGCCACTCAGGGTGTATCTGTGCCCTGCAGGCAGGTTGCAGAGTAGCTACAGTCACGTCAGCACGTTCCCACGGTGTGGTACCAGTGATGGGGGTATTCCACGGCAGGTCTGAAATCAATGAAGCCACCACAAAACCCAGCACCTGCAGTAAGAAACCTATTTGTCAGCGTTTACAAATCTGGGAACAGAACCACGCTGGCTGCCTCTGCAGTGTAAACATGCCTTTACTTGCTCTACTCCCTGTTTCCCACCTACAAATCTTACGGCTTACCACACAGCTAAAGGTCATAAAACATGAGAAGCATGAAGGCTATATGAAAACCTCAGATAGATGTAGAACATGACCTAGATCGAGACATAAATACTGAGACATAGTGAATACTGAGAGGATTTAGATCACTGAGCCCTTCAGAAACTAAAATGGCTTTATGTTAATGAAAATCCTCCTATCCTCTCCATATTGCCAAAAGCCCAGGCGCATATGTTAAGAAATTCAACTCATTCATGGCTTTCTGTGCTTACGGTCCTATTTCTTCCACAAAGACAGACATATTTTCCTTGATCACACTATCAATGTTAACCTGAGAAAGTATTAACAAGCTGCTTCACTGTATTTTTTATACTCACATTAAATTCTGATCTGGAAGCCTGCAAATCAGTCATTACATAGATTTGAATCATACTGAAACCACACAAGTGAGATTTCTCTATTGTCTGTTTATAACATAAAAAGAACCATAATCATTTATGTGATATGGATCTAACAATTTCCATTCACCTGCTCCAGTAGGAGCAAGAGGTTAATAAAAGATGTCGATTTAAATGAAAAGCACCACAATTGGAATCTCATTTTTTCATTTGCTCTTGTACTATCAAATCCTGCAGAGTAAACAATTGCCAGATTCATGTGGCAAAATATACGAGGACTTTACATCACTGACTTTTATTGGATAATGAGGCTGCCGCCATACCTGGTCTAGGCTACCATTTTATGTATACTCCAATTAAATTTACATTCTTTAACAAGCTCTTTGAAGGTCTGTTGATATTATGTGTACACTAATTACTGCTGCACTTTAAAGTTATAAATAATTACATTAACTGGAATTCCAGTCAGATCATTAAAGTTTAGGGGCAGCTACAAGAGGTGACAGGAAGAAAGATGACAGCAGTTCAATACATGCATGGAGCTGGACTGTACACAAGCACTGGACTCTTCTATAGGTTTCATATTGCCTAAATAATGATAATTTTCAGTGACACAGCAAAAATTCACCATTTTACCAGAATCTGCACCTTGGCAGATACAATTCAATTGAGACCACGAATTGAAGATGTCTTTCTTATGCCTTCCAACCCTTCTTTCCATACAAAATCCCCAAACTAAGAAACAACAGTTCCCTATGCGTAAAACTCACAGCACAGATGTATACATAGGTATGTAAACAAAGATGCATGTCTGTTCACCATCAGTTCTGCAACAGCAGGTAATTGCCTGGGAAGTCGCTGTACCTCCTAAGATCCTGACAGCAGCTTCATGTCCTTCCGATATCAGAGGAGGCCCTGGACCTGTAACAGTTATACTAGCACTTACACAGGAATTGGTTCCCAAGCAAAGCTGCTTCCAAGCATCTGATTGGATTTTTTGGGGTGGTTTGTTATTTTTAAAAAATAATTTTAAAAGTCTCAGGCTGAGGCCAGCTCCTATGCAGTTCACCTGAGAACATTTTTCAGCTGACTACCATGACTCCTGTGCTTGTGGCTGAGATTCTGCAATGCTGCTACAGGGTCACCAACCAGAAGGCAACATCGGATGCTTTTTTAAAAGAAAAGTATGGGGAAAAATTCAGAACAAATGTTAAGGTAATGCCAATCACCAAACTTACACCAATAAAAAAAATACAAAATTTAAGATTAAATATGACTCCTTATTTATTGCACTGAATAACTATTTATAATTTTGTATTTGGGAACACTGGTGGATGGCACTAAATTGCCTATAATAAAACCACCTCCACAAAAAAAGGCACTAGTTTGCCTTTGGGTTTTCTTTAGTGTTAGCCTGTTAAGATTTTGGAGTGGCTAAAAACTGCTTCCTGAAACAATCTTGTAGCTCAAATACAAATGCACTCACATGTAATAGCTGCAATGTGTTTTCAACACAAACAATACAGCTTCACATTGAAGTACTTTGCCACTGCTAGTAGATCATCTCTATTCTACAAATTCATTTATTAATTCTAGCACCAAAGGGTTACTAAAGCCTCAAACTCTCATCTACATTTAGGTCTGCATTAGACAGTTGTAATCTCATGATTGAATAATTCTTTGAACCAAAATAAAACTTAGACCTAGATAAAATGAGTGAGGCTTGGGTCTGTAACTACAAAATCTCTGGAAGAAGAGCCAAACCGGTAATTTATAAAATTAAACTCCATTTCAGTGACAGTAAAATAATAGAAGGATTTATGAATAGTTTCTCTCCTTGCTACACCCAGATTACTGTGTCATCTGGGTGAGGCTGAGGACTTAAGGGTATTTCACCTAAACTAATAAATGTATTTACTGAATCTGAACTAAGTGCTGAAGTTTACTTCTAACGAGTGTTGACTGATCTTGGCAAATAACGTGAATTAGACCACACATAGCTGAGCCAGACAAGTCATCACTAGTCAGTGTGTCCCCGGGGGACAGAATGAATAAAAATTGTTTCTCAGCTTTTTTTTTTGAAGGATCACCACAAACGCTCATGTTGATAACAGCATTATCTTGACATCCTTTCAGAGCTGTTTGTAGCACTGGTAGTATCTTGTCTTGTTGAGACTTACTTTGCAAGTTACAAAATAGAGCCATCTTAACAGTTTATTTTATTTTTATCTATCCAAACACTTATAACACACTCATCACCCCTGTGTTTGTAAGCCTGAGATTTGAGCGTTGTCACACAAAGGATTAGTGTGCAAATCTGCCAGGGCCTGGAGTGCTCCATGTCAAACAAAGGGTTTCATCATCGGTTTCCAGTGTAGCAGCTCTGGGGTGGCAAGAGACTCTACTCCAAGGGGTGCTGGGCTGGGGGACAAAGGACCTGGCTGCTTTGACTCAACTTTTCCTGACACCCTGAGCAATTTGCCTCATATCACACTGCCTCAGTCTCCAAGCAGAATGGAAACAGCAACAGCTCTCAAATGCTATGCCTAGAAAGTCTAAATAAACATTCTGTCTCTATAAGTATTCTCTATGAAAAATGCACAAGATACCACTAAAAGGTTCAGGATGTTATCACACTTAATTGCTTCCACTGAAAGCAATGCTGTGATGCCACCAGCACTGTCATTCTTGTGGGCTCTCAGGATCTGCCCAGCCTTCACGGGGCGAGGGCAGCCCACCAGAGAGGGTCTCTGCCAGTATGGCAGGAGGTTATGGCCACGGCCAATGCCAGGGATGGAGGACTGCCCGCCCCACCTACCTCACACCCTGGCACAGAAATGCAGAGGGACAACGCTTTCAAAGAGAGTGATGAAGGGTTCCTGCATGCACCCATGCCAGGCACACTGAGGGGACACACACCTCTCTACATCAGTAAATACAGAGGTGCATTGCTGAAGTTCCTAGTCATAACTTGACTTGGTCTCACATGGACACTTACATTTGTGCCGCCTTTAACGTGGTTCTGGTAAATTTTGCAGCTGCTGGACTCCCATAACTTTCTCCATAATTTAGTTGTCTTTAAAATAAAGAAAATTCATGTACTGTGTTATAGAGGGGTGTTGTTCCAGCCAGATAAATTGGGCCTTCTGTAAAAATGTTTAGGTATGAAATCAGAATTAAAGCAAGATAAAAACAATATACAAAGGTTCAGTCTTAAATTTCATTTGCAGTAATTGCAAACTCCAATAATGGGATAAAAAAACCCCAACCCTTAAAACCAAACAAACCAAAAAAAACTCACAACCAAATCCCTCTCTGTTTGGCAAGTATGGGTATCAAAGGTAGACAATATGTAACACAAAACTTCTTGGACCACACCACGCTACTGACCATATCAGAGCATAGGAAGCTGGAGCTCTTCAAAGGTTATTTTAGAGACATCAAAAACATTTGCAGTCTAATATAATACTAACAACTTCTCTTTAAAAGTAACAGTGCATCTGCTAAACCTCTTTGTGCAGAGGACACAGCTCATTTGCTCTCTGGAGATTCTTTAGCTCTGCTGTATATTACCTTGAGTAATCATAAAAAGCAAACATTACCTACCATGAATTTCTTTTGTAAGTACATTTTGAGATGGTCTTGAAGTTCTTTTTAGCTACATCTCTGGTTACCTGTATGTTTCCCAGATCTCTAGGTTCTGAGGCCAAAAATTGCTCGTTAAAAATAAAAAAAGAACTCAATGCTGGTTCAGTGTAGGAGGAGGAAATTTGCATGGTTTTTGCACACAAGCTTCAGACAACCTGGAAAAAGTAGAAGGAATTGGAGTTTCCTCTAATTGAAACTGAGCATTCAGATAAACTTGCACGCATCTAACCTTTGTTCTCTTACTACACCACTGTTCAATTACACATGGAATAACGGAGCACAATAAAATCTAGTGCATCTATTCACACCACAGGAATCCAGTTTAATTATTCCCACTAGGAGATATGAAGTATTTCTTAATGCAAATACTGGACTCTCAGAACATTGACATCAAGGACCTGCACTGTATTTTCTCCCACAGGGGAGAAGGATAAAAAGTGTTGCATTTTACAGTCAGTTTAAGCACAGTATTTTCTGAGGATTCTGCTGTGAAATTAAAAAGAGAAATCTCTTTTCAGCAAAGTCCTTCCAGACTTTCCAATGTGAAGTATGAATCTGCATAATGGAATGTTGCAAAAACCAGCTTTTTCTATAAACATTAACAGAAACACACCATAGTGGGCTCTGAATTCATTCCTGGGGCTTCCATCAAGACATAACCAACTTTCTGTAAGCAGCAAGCCTTCTAGCACTGGGTTTCACCATTAGCCATGCAGATATAAATTAGTACCAGTTACAATCAAATTGGGTGATAAATTTATGGAACATATAAAAGAGAAAAACTTCTTTTCTAAAGAAATGCCTGATGAGTGACAATAAATGAAGGCTTTAAAGAGGGTAGATTGATTTTCTAATGGTTTAATCAACAATTCAAAGAGTTATACGGTGCAAAATGCAAACCCAAGGCCTCAACCTGAGCCAAAATAATATTTACTGCCAAACACTGAACCCAGTCTCTAAGCAGAGGAGTTTGATACTTGTTCTCTGCCAGTACTCCACCCTCCTTTTCCACTTGCAAATTGATTTCCAGTGTCTTCTGCTGGTCCATAAAGTAAGGCAGTCTCCAAGCAGTGACTGTAGCATGGTGACCTGGGGTCCCCCACAGGGCTCAGCTGCAGCACCGCTGACAGTCCTCCACACTATCTACTCCAGTACTAGAGAAATTGGAATTCCCATTTCCTACATGTTAAAATAAATAAATAAAAACTAAATATGAAGGGGAAAAGGTCCTGAATCTCCAGTTTACCATATAAAAAGTCCGTCACATATTCCCAGAGTCTATGGATTTTAGGTGAAATTTTCTAAAACTGAGTCCCAAAACACACATCTGTCATGAGCAATAGCTTTTCCTCCAGCAACAGAAATAGGAAATAGTTTTAAGAAAGTATCTGTGTATTTTCATGACAAGCATCTGCAATTTGATTCTGGGAGGAAAAAGGTTCGTGATTGGGGTCTATGGAAAAAAAAAAGAAAAAAAAGAAGTCACAAAGTTTCATTTTGGAGGAAAATTGGGTTTTACGTTGTCCCCTGTGCTGTGTTAGCAATCCGAACATTCTCATTTATACCTGAAATGCTCTGGTTGCAGATCACACTTCAAAATAAAAGTTAGTTGATTTTCAGCATCTATAATGAATGACATATATGCATATGTGAATTATATATGTGCATATATATATACACACACACATAAGTCTTCATCCAAAGTACTAGAGCTAATGTAGGGTCTTTCAGCATTATGTTCAAAGGTACACTTACTTAAGCATAAAAAAAATCTTTTCAATATAGCATTTTTAACTTGATATATCATTAAAAAAAACCCCAAAACCTGGATAAACGAAATGTTTTGGACAAATATTGTAGATTCCCTGGTTTAACTTCTGTACAGAGACATATACACATCTTTGCCATACACACAGCTTAAAATTGCTACCATGTGCCAAGTAAACTTTTACAGATGTTCAGCAACAGAGTTCAAAGAAACTCCATTGTGTCTTCCTGGATATATACCAGCCAAATATATAAAACCAAAGAAATGTCAAGATATCAAATGAAGTGCCCATTTGCTGATGTTCAGATAAATGAGAGATGCAGGTCAGCTAACATCTTTCTTTCTTGTTACTCGAAATACATTCAAAACCATGCTCTGCAGTTATTTTGAGCTTACATCATGAGGCATTCCAGCCAAGCCATGACTTTTCCCCTTGGCTTCCAGAAGCATATTTCTGTATCACAGTACATGCATGAAATTCTCCTCTCAGAAACTTTTGCTTGCATAGAAACTGTTACTCTCAGCATTACACATTTTGGCCAGAGAAAAATTTACATGTTGGGGTAGGGTCACTTTTGTAAATTTAATAATAATAAAACACTTAAGTGTTTTGCTTGGTTGTACTACCAAAAGGTTCCTAGATAAGGTATGCCTAAATAGGGCACCATCTCTGCCCCAAAAGGCCTACATTTATTTTTTATTTTCTAATGACAAATATATTGCAAATTCACGTAATAAATCTAAAAACCTTGCAATGAAGCTTGTAACTGAAAGGTGAGTTTAATTCATCACGTCCTGCTGGCCACTCACCTGTTCTGTGCTTCAGGGCCCACTAATCCATCTTCCCTCAGACCATGTCTAACATTCCCACCTTTCAAACGCTTGAACATCTACAATCACGTCTTAAAAATAAAAAGTAACCTCTCCTCCCCCAGAAATATTTCTTTTCTTCCTCTCCACAGCAGAATTTCCATTTACTTCTTTATCCCCAAAACACCCCTCATGCACACACTCCAAATTACATTTCCCAAAGGCACAGGACAAGCCATACTCAGTCCTGGAACAGTGACAGGTTTAAAGTATAGTATTTCACAGCCCATTAGGGCTGGAAACAGAGGCTTTTTAGCATTTAGTGAGCTACAAATTCCCCTTCCAATAAGAGATTCCCCGCTCTTACTCCACATTATTCACTCACTCTCTATATATGCATGTATATACACATACACACCCAGCTGAACAGGGATCTCTTTATGCCCATCCATCACATTTCTTCAGCAGCAAATTTACGGAAAAGCTGTATTAGGCAATTTTTAAAGGTTTCTACAATTTATTTCTTGTAATTTTCCTTTGTATTCTAGTTCCACGGAGGCGGATTTGTTCTGTGGCAGGAACTCAGTCAAGCAAAGGAAGAGATGAGAAATAATACCATGAAACTGAGAAATAATTCACGGGAGTTTTATAAAGATAGCTTTTTCTTTCATGCAAGTTATGTGGTACTTGGAGAATTCATGGTGTTTTGGTATAACATTAACGGGTTTATTTGCCTTAGGATGAACTGCAAAAGTAACTTACAGCTTTCACCCACAATACCATCAAAAACTCTACTTTACTACAAAGCTTCATGCCTTCTTCCCCTCTTCAATTCAAATTCTGCTCTCATACAGAACACTCCATAAATACCACTAACTAAATAAACAGATTTTTTTCTTTTCTTCTTCTTTCTTTTTTACAAAAAGACAAAATAGGAATCATGGTTTTGTGATCTGAAAAATCAATTAAGCTTGATTTTTTTCAGATTTGTATCCTACAATCAGCTACTCTTGTATCTAACCCGGTGGCAACTTGAATTACAGCTTTTCACTGGTTAAGTCACAAATGCTCTACTCTCTGGTGTCTCATAAAGGCAAACTCATGCACAGTACTTCTGCCAAGGTCTCTCGCTCTCTGGGTTTCTTACCTAGGTGCTGATATTTCAGTGAATTTGTAGGAATCGGAGTGTGTGAGGAACTAGGCTCTCCTTCACCCCTTCCAATTTGCTTGGAAGGGGTGAGTTAAAAAATCTGTCATTGTGGGAAATGCTCACATGCGTGTGAATGCGCGTGTGCACGCACACCCAGGCACACATAGTGTAATCACATAAACCTCATTTCCTTCAGAAACCAGGCTAGAATGACATAGCAACAGCAGATGTGAACACGGTTATGAAAAGCAGCTGTGTGAGTTTTCCATGAAACAAACAAACATAAGGTCAACACACATACAGGTTCCTTTAACAAAGCTCAACTGGCAAGCCTTTGAAATATTTACATAAATATTTTAAATATCCTCTTTCTGTGGGGCAGAGGATGCACATCTTGACTTCAGTTCATATAAGGCATGTTTCCTATTTTCTCTGGGTCCAACTCTTATCCACTGAATCAATGGAAGCTTTATCTCTGACTTTTAAGTCTACAGTCAGGATTGCTTTCTCTGAATACATTGATATAATTTCTGTGGGTGCACTCACACCTCCCCTTCCTCCGACTACACCTATATAAATCATACTTTTTTACATCTTTTCCATACCATATCTAAATATATTTGAGTAATTCAAAAATCTGCCACTGACAAAATATGTATGATAATCTTTGTAACGAAATGAATTGGAACCCAGAGACATGTGGAGACAAGTATCACCATAAAACAGCCCCATACTCTTAACCAGAGGGATGAGCTTTCCCCTACTGACTACAGAAAACAGTTTGGGCTCTCTTAGACCAGTGTGAGAACCATTTAGCAAACGCTTTGTTACAGCCAACTTCAAAAGCCATCTGGAAGTTATACTGCTGCATGTGTCATCCTGTCATATAAAAACACTGGGACCGCGAGGGGCAGTAGGAAACAGGCCCATCCTCTCCCCCTCCACTATGCAAGACAGAGAACTCGACGGCATATCTACATTTGATATCCCACTTTTCTCACCTGCTGCAGAAAGCTCAAGAAACCAATGCTAATACACTAAGTAACCCAAAAAAGACATCTCATGTTTAAGAATCTATTTCAAATATTAGTTCATACATGGCTTGACATTATTTTTTTCCAGTCAGTACTCCTCAAGGAAAGCTTCCTGGATGGAGCACACATAATTTGAATGTGTCAGCTCAGTGAACCATAAGTTGATGTTTTCATACTTTTTCCAGAGGTAAAAAAGGTCAACTTAACGGCTTCTATGGCAAATGCAGTAAAAAATTTTAAAATATAATTATGTTTTGATCATACTGTTAGTTACTCATGCAACCAAAGAATTGTTTGGGTTGGAAGGGACTTTTAAAGATCATCTAGTCCAACCCCTTTTTATAGAAGAGGTTTTATTTTCCTTTAACTCTAATTTCACTGGGCGTTGTAGTGGGTTTAATGCAACTTTTTTGAAATGAGGGACAGTTTCATAGGAGAGGAGGGAGTCTGGGCTGTGATTTTTTAGTTGTGTGACTGATCCCTTGTTAACTAAAATTAAAAAAAAAAGAAATAATAACAATGAAAACAAACAAAAAAAGAGCAATCAAAATTTTAACAACTACCTTACTTACAGGCTGCCTTCCCAAATCTAGCAGTTAGTCTCTTTATTTCTATGGAGTAAGACTCAAGCAAAACTCATTCCATAACCTCCCCGAGGGAAATCCGGGTGAAAACTGAAAGAGAGGAAGAGTTATATGCATCCGACATGGAAGGCAATAGCAGGCGGATCCCCTCAGGCTATACACTGAAAACAAAGACTATCAGAATGTACAGCAAAGCACAGACCCCTTGCAATGTTATAACTTCTCCATGTTCAGAAAGCAAAGAGCATCAAGTGAAGTACACACTTGATAGCCTAGATGCTCTAACTGGGATTAGTTATCTGAAGCAGAACATTTTCAGCATGCTGAAGTTTCTTAGCACCGCTTGTCTCTTTTAAAAAAAGAAAAATGGGTCATGTGCTTTTGCTGGAATAATTTCTATTTGCTAGAGCAAACAAACAGCAGTTTTTCTCATTTGAATGAAGGAGTAAAGCTTTTGTTAGGACAGAGCCTCCTAAACTGGCGCAACCCTATAATGCCCATGCGCATCCCAGTTTGAAACACCTTCCCCAGCTTTTCCCATTCTGTCACATTTGATCTTTCACAATGGCTGGGGGAACAATGATGGCTGGATGCTTATTAAGAATCTGCACAGGAATGTTTCTTACAATATATGAGATTTCAGGTGCTTCAATGAGGATGACAATGCACTAAGTGCCTTGCCTGATAAAAGGCACACCATCACTAAGGTGAGCACTCACCGTTCTGTTTACTTAAGAAGAGGAGGGGGAGGCAAGTTCATATGAAGCTAGAAAATGAAGATAGGAAATGCAAACATGAAAATTAACTCTGTCCAGGATGACTCTACTAACATTTCAATTGCATTTCCAACAACATGCAAAGCTCATAATTAATGGTGTCACTGAATTTGCAGAGACAGTAGTAGAATGTCCAGATTAATTTCCAAGTCTTATTTGCTACCAGTGCTTATCTGATGTATCAGGAATATAATTAGAAGCCGGCAATCAAGGAAGGAGGTTGATCTGGAAGTTGGTCTCCATTATGCGTGTTTGAGAGATATTATCAATGTTCCCTGTTGAGAAAGATTACTAGTACCCAATCTTGGTGTTTCGGATTAGAATTCTCTCTAATTACATCTCTGTTAATATTTTTTTCGCTATCAATTCTTGTAAGCACATGCCTGTTCAGTTACTTTGCTAGAATATACTTCTTTGTGTCTGTAATCTTCACACAAAGTAAGTATAAGCTTAACGTGGTCTGACAGTCATCAAAGCACATTATTTCTTAGAAAGATACCCTCCCCCCCACAAAATATGTAAATATTTTCTGGTGGATTTTATCCTCCCAGATGTGTTTTGGACTCTTCAGGATCCAACTGTGGTATTTAGCTTAAGATTGCTGTCAGATCAATGAAACACAATCTCTACTGCAGCGTACAAACTGATACACAACCATATGTAACAGAGAAAATAAAGCCGAATCATAATGCTAGGAGCACCCCATTAACTTTGCAAGACAGTTATTTATCCCTCTGAGAAGTTTTGCAAGATTTCCTAAAAATTAGTCAAAAGAAGAAGAAATTGCTTGCAATTGTTTTAGTTGTTTTCATACAGGAAGCATTAGGAATTTTCATACTATGTTTTCGAATCAGTTTTTCTGCAGTAAAACACACAAGAGATGCTGCTATGCATCAAAAGCAACAACTGCATTATTTTGCAGTTAAAACAAGCAAAATTAAACTAAAACCTAAAATGAAAGAAAAGTTCTGTTTCCTCAGTGAATCCTTAAAGTAAATACAATTGATTTTCATTTTGCATCTGCCTCGGGGTCTGGCACATCCTGGATCAGCTTGCCAGTTCTTCACTGCATAGTTCATTTAAAAAAAAAAACAACACAAACTTCTGGCTTTGGCAAAGTCCTTTTCCCTCCTGGATGCCTTCCCAATAGTTGTGGCTCCCGATGCCTTTTTCTATGGACAGCTCAGACATCTCTGGGTTAGCCTGCCTTCTGTCATCCTCTAGATTTCTTTACTGTGCTGCTTGGATGAAGTTCCCAAACCCTCACACTCATAAGCGTTCTCCTGCCTCTCACATGCTTTTCTGGTTTCTGAGCTGATTCTGGCACCAGTTTTTTGATAGTTCCTTTCCAGCAATGAGTCAATGTGGTGCAAGTCCCAGCACAGCAGCTGCCTTCATCTTCCTCTTATTTTAACTAGCAGTACTCTGTTTAGCATCTTACACAAAGCCAAGCTTTAAAAAGAGTTGTAGAGGTCAGCAGCAGCTTTGTTCCCTTTTGTTTGGAATTCAGGATTCCTCAGAGATTGGTTCCTTCTCTTAAGGAGTGCTCCAGGGTGGACATGTTCTCTTCACTTCTTCAATATGTTTTCAGATCTGATGGTGCAGGCAAACCCACTCTTTAGACAATGGTTGCAGTTTGATAAGAAAACATGGCACAATGTACTTGAAAGATTGGAGCTTGCTTTAGATATCGTCTACCAAAAAAATACCCCAAACCACTTGCAGGCACACGTATTCTCTCTTTCATTTTAACTCCAAAATTTGAAATGAGTGTGAACTGAAATGAATGTGACTTTGGATCCTAATGAGCACAATCAAATAGCCTAATCCTTGTCTCATTTTTCTAATTTGCATGTATTCAACCATAACAAAACGTAGCGAAACCAGGAACTCTTCTATGAAACCTATGCTGTTAATGAGGATACATATCCTAGAGGAAAAATACCTCCACGGGAGCCAGGAAAGGAAATTTATTTGTTGTAAAGACAAATATCTGACTTATAAATCCAGCAGTATTTATATATAATAATTCTGCTTGCTGCTGTTACAGAAACATTTCTAAACAGAACCAGATGCTTAAAGAAAGCTCTTCCACATCACTGAGAGGAAATAGCATCATACTATCACTTTCCTGTGCCACCAAATCCCTCTTAGCTTTGGGATTTAGTGACAGTCGCAAAGGCACTACTGAAGGCCTGACACAAGAAGAAACGCGGCAAACGCCTAACTTCAAGATGGTAAGTAGCCTCTTTTGCTTAACGTGGAGCACTGGTTGCAGTGGCCCATGTTATTAACAGCCCTGCTTTTTATGCTTCTAAATATTGAAGATACTAGCACCACATCATGTGAAGACCTAAACAAGTCTTTCTTTACAGTTCTCTACACAGCTTTGTCCTTTTGTGTGTGTTACAATGCAACAGTTCATACCCTATCAATCTGGCTTTCGTGCATTTCTTATTAAAATGCTGTAGCAATTCCTGAATAAAATATATGTATTTTTTAATTAGTCAATAATTTCTGTATCCCTGAATTGTCATATCATAGAAAGATGTGTATGAGATTAGGAGTTGAAGTGAAACCTAAAATAGGATTCTGGCATTTGAAGGTTATTTGTCATATGGAGATTCATGCTGTATCAGCCATTTTATATATGGCTACAAGGGAAACATCTGCAAGGTCTAACAGCTGATAAAGAATAACCTGCCCTGCTACTAAAAAAAAGGAAGACTGCATTCTATTCAAAGGCTGCAGATAAGACTTAATGAACTGAGATTTCATAATGGAGAAATGATGGATAAAATAGACCTAATATAATCCACATACACAAAGCATGAAGAAAATAGCTTAAGATTCCCTTTTTATGGGTTTTTTTTTCCAGGTATTTACAGTCCTGCATAAAATACAGATTTAACAATTTCTTTTAACAAGTCTTTCAATATCAACTTTTCCAGAGATGCCATTTCTAAATTAAGACTATATGATTCCCTCCCCCTCTCCCACCCATGTCTTGGCAAGTGCTACTAAAACACATTATTTAAACCAGGATGGAACAGGCAGTCTCAGAAAGGGCCTGGGGATATTAGCTTTGCTGGCCTTTTTTATAGAGAAGAGGTTAAGCCACATAAATTTTAACAGTACACTTACTGGTCATTTCAGAGACAAGCAAAGCTAGTTGGTGGCATGGAAAAGAAGGATGGAATTAGAAGGTAAAGGGGGAAAAAAAAAATAGAAGAAAAACTTTCTCACTGACAATAAACAACAAGCTTGACCTTTAGGAGGAGGGAGCTCTTTCCTCATACTGTAGCTCAAATGAGCTGAAAAGGAGATCTTAGCCACACAGGATGATTTATAAAATGGTGAATCCTACAGCAGAAGAAAAGAGGGAGCCTAAATGACAATGGGTGAAGGAATTAATTCCCATGACTGCAGGCAGTGTTTCACTTTCAGCTAAGCCTCAAACTAAACGCGCTATCTGCATACTGATTTAACCCCTTTGCAATTCTGTTTAGCAAAGGCCTAGTTCTGCATCTCCACGGGAATGAGGCGAAGCCCATACATTGTTAAGTAAGTCCCTGACACTTCATCTGGCCACAGCTAGAACCAGAGGCTGGTTTTAGTTTCTGAGGTATTAAGACATGTGAGTTTCAAAGCTAACAGAAATCTCGGAGACAAACGTAGCTTCCACTCCAGATCAAGCCAGTCACACCACAGCCCTTCTACAATATTTGTAGCCTTGTCAACAGTTTTCCTTTCAAAATATATTGCTGAATCCAAACTTTAATCAAAACCATTTTATTTGGCCGGGAACTGCTACTTCTCAACCAAACGCTAATTGTGCCAACATTTTTTTTCCTTGTCTCAGTAACTTCGAGTTGTATTCTTGAAAAGATTGTTAAATATGTTATAAGACTTGTCCTTCACAGCAGTGATACCAGTCTAGTAAGTAAGGAGGCTTTCATCATAGAGTGACTCTTAGCTGCCAGCTTTCTCTACTGCATATTAGTGAATAAAATGGGATTACCATGTGCTGTACAAGCATAATTGGCTGAAACGATCAATATGATTGGCTTCCACTCCTGCGGTATACATTTGCCTAAGCACTCAGTAGGTGTTATATAACTGAGTGCATGTTTTAGGATTGGCATTAAAAAACCCGTTGAAACCATTTAAGGTCAATAACCACTCCTGGGAATGCTGAAGGGGAAGTATGGTACCAAGATTTCTACGTTGTTTAAAAAAAAGCCAAAAAACAACAGTGGATAAACCTCAAACAAACTATACAAGTAACTGCATCTAGTGAAAAAATTACTATGTAAAATGCATTGGAAAAGGAACTTTATTCTGTAACTGCTTTCATAATTCAGCTCTTATGTTACCCATAATGCTCCCAGGTCTGTGAGGGACAAAGGGAAATTTGCATCCAAGAAAGTGATACATATGGTTTTAATTGCTTTTTGCAGGGAAGTCAGGGTCCAACGTAAAGAAAAGTTATTCCAAACTCCAGCTTGCAAACCAGGCTTTCATGTGAAAATTTCCAATAAAAAGCAGCAACAGATGTGGCTGAGGCTATTAACTTGCTTGGGACTTTTTTTTTCCCCCCAGTCTGTCCACTTACAATCATCTGCCATCTAGATCTTCCCAATCAACAGTTTTCAGTAAGCGTAGTCAAGGCTTCTCTCACAAAATATCTTCCTGCAGAGACTCAGCTGTACATACAACAATGTCTAATACCTTCCTGTACCTTCCGTTCTCTTTTTTTTTTTTAATGTATATCTGTGGGGTTTTTTTTTCCCTTTTATTCCTGAAATCACAGACTTCATATAGAGTATCATTTTTAAAGGAGGCAATGAAATACAGTATCAAGCTACTGCTCAGCAATGGAGCCGTCTGTTCTAACACTAACCAGAGCAAAGGAACTCAACTTTGACCTTCCATAAAACGTAACCAACATTTTCCTAATTCAATTCCTTGGTCTTGGCTACTCAGGGCATTAGGCACAGTAAACCTTCACTTACTGTATCCAATGACATAGTTAAATTTTAATGCCATCAGAATAAATGATGTGTTTTTCTTAAACAAATTAATCCAAGAATGTCCATAACTGACAACTATTTGCTGTTACATACGCTACTCTTCCAACTACCTGTGAATGTGTTCAATTCTGCAAAGGAACCACTCTTACATGGGTGGAAAGCAGAGGAAGACAAATCACTCAAAGCTCAATGTTGGAGGCCAGCATAAGTTAGCACAAGAAACAGGAAGAAACATTGCAAAATTTAAGGAAAAAGAAAGACGATGTGAGAGATAATGAAAACGTTAGTAGAGCAAGAAAAAAAGGAAAATGACATCATAGAATATTCTTGAGTGTAAGCTAAGCTTCTAGGTCTGAGTAAATAAATACACCAAATGCACCAAAATTAAATAAAAAATAAAAAAACCCCAGCTATCTTAGCTAGATGAAATTTCACAAAGCTCTGACAACTGGTTTTATAGAAATTATAGTTATTATTAGGTTAAAATTTCTTGTCAATCTATACATATAAATATTGTGTTTAGTCCTTATGATGATTCACAGAAGATCTGGATTGTTACCATCTGTGAAAGATACAGAATAAGCAAATAAAACACAAGAATTCAGTTTAAATAGTAATATATTTTGGGGCTGCATGCAACCATTAGAAAATGGCATCTGAATGAACTCCCTCCAGAACAGATCTTCACTTTTATTTTCAACAGTAGTATGGAGGTGATGGTTGAAGTATGGAGTGAAGGAAAAATGCTCTATGAAGCTGCATGCTCTATGAAGCTGCATGGTTTTATTATCTTGTGATGGTATTCTTTCATTGTTACATATTTGGGGAAGAGATTATACATCTTTCACATTCTTTTTTTTTTTTCTTCTTTCTTACATAATATTAAATCTGTCCAACATTTGGGCTTTCTAAACAACACTGCATCTATAAAAAAGATATTATCCCCCTCCCCCGACAAAAGAAGACTAAATAGAAATGAAAACATTGAAAATTACATACAGCTTCTTGAAAATGTATAAAAGGAGGTTAACTTTAATCTATAGTCTACTTAATGTAATTTTGGTATCTTACATTTAATGAAAGAACATTTACCAGTAAGTTGCAAGTGAATGCAAGGCTATGAAAACAGAGAAAATTCCCAAGGTTTACAGATACCATTCCTGTCAACATTTCTGGTTCTTCGATGGCCATTCACAACATATAATACAATTCTTCTATAATTCAGTTGACTTTTAAGTATGAATCCTATCTATGATGACATCTTCAATCTGACACCAACCCCCCCCCCAACAAACCAACAAAAAAACCTCTGTGGGTTGTTAATCATTACATTGTCAACTCTGTATTTTCAGTTGAGTTGAAAGCACAAGCAGAAGTAATCAAATTAATACACTCTGGCATATGTTAACCTAGTGCCCAACACAGCTTTCTTTCAGGTTGTTCAGGAAACGTTCCTAGTAACTTAAACATGCTTTTAAAAGGAAATTCCTGGATGTGACTGGGTGATATCTAGCTCTTTGGAGACTGTGGACCTATGTATCCTCTTGAGCTTTAATTTGGCTGAGAGGTTGGGAATATCGACCGTTTATGGACTAATGCACAAGACAGACAAAAAAATCCTGTTTATAAGAGCACAGCTCCCATCAAACATTTTCTAATGTTCTATAAAGGATTACCAATGTTCATTAAAAGTTATATAACCCTTTCTGCTCCTTTCTTGACAGAAGGCATATCTGCTATGTACCTAATGACAAGGACATACTAGAAAGGCATTTTGGTATCCACAAATTCTTTCCTCAAGAACAGCAGCATTGCCTCCATCATGCCCTCAGACCAAGGCTGTGAATTACTTGACCAACAGAATTTGCTTGACAAATGGCAGAATTAAAAAACTCTTATACAACAATCCTGTTATGTTTATTTTCTGCACCTCTTTCTTGTTTCTCCTCTTTGCCACTCTTTCTCTGCAGCAACATTCAAATCTCAATTCTTCATTACTTAATCATCTCCATTCTCCTAAACTGTAGTAGGAAACTGTCACACAGCAATCTACATTTTCATTTCTGAAAATTAAATAAGGTTATGGGCAAAGGGATTGTACATTTTCTTTACCGCCAACAAGGCCACAGAATCACAGAATGCCAGGGATTGGAAGACACGTCTGGAGATCATCTAGACCAAGCCCCCAGCCAAAGCAGGATCACCTACAGCAACAATATAAAACTAGCTACATAAATAACATTATGTCACACAAACTGTACTAATTCACCGTGCCACCCACAAGAATAATGAATTAAATAATTACCATCCTCATCTATAGGGTTTCTTGGAGAAAACAAGCAGCAGAAGCCAGGGAAGATAGTTCTAGAGCAAGAAGCTTTGCAGCGTCTAACCTCAGGGAAGAGAACCAAGCCCTCGTCTGTCCATAAAAGTCTCTGTTGCTTGCCAGGAAAAACATACAAACAAGAAATCTTGCTCCAGTACCTGCCTCCCTGTATGCACATGTTTATTTTAAGGAAATTACCATCTCTGTGCATCTCATTTTATATAAATACAGGCATTTTCTCAAATCTGCTATGAAAATAAGTAGCTGAAAAGAGGAAAAGCATGTCCTATGGCCTAGAGAAAAGTCAAAATACTTGAGCATCACCTGTGTGAAAGGATTAAGTTAAAGAATGGTCATGCAGGAAGCGTACAAATACGTTCTCCTTTCATTTCTTCCTCCACTAATAGAAATCTGATTTCTAGTCATCAAAAGTGTGTGCCACTCCAGCATGTGATATTTCCCACTGATGTCTATGTGCCTGAAGTCAGTATCATGCCTGAGAAATTCTCTGAAATGACACACTTAATAAAAGCCATAAACCTTTGAGACTAATTATCTTAGTTTCATGTAAATAGCTAAAAACAATATACAAAATGAAGCAGTTCAATAGTCATTAAAAAGGTCAGAATTAGTTCAGATAATTGCCAGGAAAATAATTATGAAATATTGGTGTTACCATGTAGTGCTGATAAGAGTGGCTAAAAAGTTGATTGACTTGCACTTGTACTGCTGAAGCACAGAATTCAAAATGACAATGCTACTGGGAACACTTGGGTTCTGGGATCCAGCCACTCTCCATCATTAAAGTTTCAGAACATCTTTTGGGTGACCAATTCCCCATTTTTGGCTCTCTGCTAAAAATGAATTGTCTTTTAAAAGTATTATTATTATTATTAATTTTGTATGGCTTATCCTATGTCCATTTCCTCACAATAATTTTATATTAGATAGATCTGATCTACTTGAAAGCTTACTTTAATTTCTAAAGCATGATTTTGTTCCAGCTTAGTTCTGTAAGCCAGAGTCTCCATTACTCTGTGAACATCATCATTAAAGAATGTACTTTGTTCTTTTCTTTAAAAAGTAAAAAAAAGTTACACAATTCTGTCTTTGTTTGGTTTGGATTTTGTCTTTATAGTTAACACTCAAGATCTATCTCTTCTTTCTTTCTCTAATGTTCTTTGCAATCTGAAAAAAACTGAGTATTATAGCATTTCTTTATTTCTCTTGTGGTTGTAACAAAATACAGAGGGAAATCTTTAATTTTATACCTTCATAATTAAGGTAAGTGAAGCTGAATGAAGAACCACTCCTATAAAACTGAAGAATACCAAAGAAAGATCTGTAATTAGCAAGGGCTTATAACGATTCTACAGAGAAAATATACATTTTTGTACATTATAAAACACTCTTCTAAGGCAGATGCAAATTAATATTTACAAATCACTCTGAATATTTCTCTGTAAGTATACAATAGTTCACTTGTTAACACTGACATATTTATCTGGCCTTTCCCAGTTGTAGGAAAAAATTATGTCAATTTTCCCTCAGACTGCCTTCCTATTCTGTCACACACATTATTTCATGAAACATGAATCCAAATGTTCTGTTTCTTTTCAATTTCCTTTCACCAAAAATTCCAAAGTCCCCCTCTCCATGGCTTTTAGTAACAATTCAGTCTTTCTAGTCTAATGGCATAAACTCAATACTGCTGTCTTTAATCTGGCTACTTTTCACTTTGACATCTTCAATACTGAAGATTCAACCCTTTGTTAGAACTACTTCTTTCCAGGTCAGAAGTTTTGCCTATGATCCTACATTAAGCCTCTCTTCTCATAAGAAGCAGCACGGCTTGACAAGATGTCTGAAAAACACAGCATATACACACAGAAGGGAAAAAAAAATTTAATGAAAGATCACCTTTTACAAGTCTTAATAATCAAGTACTCAGGCACTTTCTAAAAGATTCAGGTGACTTTGTACTGGGATGCAGGCCATTAGAATTGTAGTCAATGCAAAGATAACCCATATCACTTGGAAAAGAAAGAAAAAGAAACAAAAAGTTTAAATAATAGAGGTACTTTGTCTCCTGCCTTTCCAGATTAAAGGATCATCACTCAGTTGGTTCAAACCATCTACAAGCTCAGGTCTGTGTCAGACTTTAGATAGTTGAATAGATGAAGGTCCAAAGCAGCTGGGTGCAAATTACTATCACAAAACCAACATGATCCTGATACTTTCTATCCTGAAGAGAGAGCTCAGACATACAAGATTTAAGAGGCTGCAAAAATAAGGGGACACCATTTACTGAGGAGAAAAACATTACTAGGGATTTTTTTAAATTTTTTTTTTTCCATTAGCTGCAGTGTTTGAATGGTTTGTCCTAAGGACAACATACTGGAAACTCAAACCTCAGTGTAATGAAACAAGTCAGGCGGAGTACACAGGTGAATAACTTGTAAAAGGAAAGAATGGAGGATCATTTGATTATGTGAAAAAGCTCTTTCCCATATCACAGAAAGGCAAATCCCCAGCCTGTCATATAGCCCTATATAGACTCAGTTGCTTGTATTGATACGCAACACACTGCCTGTTCAACTCATCTGAGAACATCCTTGTTTGTGAAGAACAGCCACCCGTGATTAGCCACATCTCTTGATCCCAAAGGAGCAAAAAACTCCAAAGGAACACCTTGTAAAGCTAGAAACTGTACATGTAAATTAAACATGGTAGCAATCAGTATGTAAGAGAGATTGAGAAAAACAAATTCCTCTGGATCTGTGGTCCAGTTGATGCTATGAAGACTGCTGTTCTAAATATCCTTTACAATCTTTCTTTTGTTATTGAACATCATTACATACAGCACCCCAACTCTGCCATCTAAGCTGTGAGACACAGGGCATTAGCATCCCGAATTCTGTGCTGCTATGAAAGATTTGGGTCCCCTTTCTGAGACCTGAAGAAGGACAAACAACTTTATGGACACTTGAAGCCCACTTATATGAACTTCAGATACATCAACAGAATCCTGCAGGCAACTGCAGACTCTGTTCAACCAATCATACAAATTTGAGGTTCTTTAGATCTACATCCGCCTACAGCAGGTGGGGAATATATCCTGAGGAAGTATATTTTACAGATAGTCTATGCTACGAATTGAAAATAACATAAAAAGTGGATCTTGGGATAACAACATAAAAAATCAGGAACTTGGTTCCATAAGATTGTATACATTTTAGGACTTTGTTCCAAAAGAACCATATGTTTGGTTTTAAAATAGATACATTAAGTTCAAAACTGCTTACTGAAATGAACAGCAGTTCTGATTCAGATGTGTTTATAAACACAGAGGTTATGCTGAAAGATACACAGGCCTTTAAAAATGGTATGTATATTTGTGTACGGCTCTCTGTATGTAAACTGGCCTCAAGTGTTATGCTTTGATTAATCCCTAAAAGGCAAACTTTCAGAACTAAGAACAAGTTACACTAACAACAACCACAGAAATTATATGGGGCTAAAAAAAAAGGGTTTGCCTTTAGGTAATTCAGTTATTTCTTTAAAGTTGGGGGTTTAGCTCACGCATGCTTCCTTCTGCAGTGCCACTCCTTTTTAAGGACACATTTGTTTCATCAGTGCAAATACCAATGGAAGGTGTAAGCAAGGCGCAGATTAGGAAAATCATTAAAAATAAGCTTTTCAGCTTTGAAAAGATGCTGCACCTCACAAAGCCAGTAGCAAAGAGTTTGTCTTTTAAGGGGTAGAACTACATGCTCATTGGAAATTAACTAAACTCGTCTGGCTTTTCTCTAACCAGGTAACCTGTAAATCTGTTCAAATCAAAGTACTCCTTCATGGGATATTAAGTACAGAAATGCTAAAAAGTGGTTAGAAAATTCTAGCAGATTAGGTAACAAAAATATTCAGACATGCTCATCCTGTCCCAAGGGGAAGTCAAGCCAAACAGAACACAACTGAAAACATTTTAAGACAATTCATCACGGAGAACTGCATACCGGAGATTCTTAACAAGATACACAAAGTACGCCTCTTCATCATGGCTGAGCATATAGACTGCATATAGATGAAAATTCCTGCCCTGTGATGGTAATAAATTGCTTTAGTATTGAGCTTTAAAATCAGGTCTGTAGTGCTAATGCATACCATAGCTCCTTTTTATGTATTGATAATTACCTGCTCATTTCTTTTTTTTTTTTTTATATATGTAGTTGCAATTTTGGAACAGCAAAAATTAATGGTCCCATTTTCATCTAAGCTGGTGGTAGTGAAAGCTCACATTAAGAAAGAGCTGTTGGAATGCTGAATCTTAACATCAGAAGGGAGCAGCCAAAGAAAAACAGTACTGATTTCCCAGTGCTGAACTCCATATTGAGAAAGACTGGCATTGGAGAAATGTAGTTTTCTCTCTAAAGACATTGTCACATTGTCATATGCTTAAAGAGAAAGAAGAAAGGGGAAAAAAAAATAAAGAAGGAACTGTGGAAGCTCAAAAGTACTCCTGAGGTCAGTGCTATGTAAGAAAGATGACTCTAATCAGTCAAAGGATTAAGGCAATGAAAGTGAAATACTTGAACCAGGTTACTGTCCTTAGACCTGATCCTAAGAATGAGGAAGAAATAAACATTTGAAATGCTAATCCAAATAACCTTGACGATTGTTATTAAAAGCTACAGAATTTGTACAAAACTCTATAAAAAGGTTGTAATGGAACATCGTGATTCTCTAGTTCCAATTAAAACAGGAAAGAGGTATTTTGAAAAAAAAAAAACAAGCACCTTTTGTTGGGATGTTTAAATGGATTCACCTATTTCCAATCATCTGGTAGAAATTAAAGTGTCGAAGATCCAGGTAAATTTTAATAATGCTATGCAATTTAATTCATCACACTGTACACAAAAGGAAGTGAAATACTGTTCTAGTAGTGTTATTCAGTCCTTAGAGAAAGAGCTTCACAGAAGATTGATGCCTAAGTATGCACTTAGAGCTCAACAGGATTTTCACAATGTACACACAGGGGTGCATAACTCAAGTGTGATCGAGCAATTTCATTGTTCTAATCTTGTTCGTCATGGTACTTGAAGGTTTCAAAATAATACTGAGGCCAGGAAAACACTTCTACATGTTCTCTACAGAGAGAGAACTAAAGCACAGATGAGCCAGTCACACAAGTTGTCAATGAATCAGGAAATTGGGACAACAAAGCATGAGATGGGCCTTCTAACTCTTCTGGTTTGGAGACCATGGAAGAAGACCTCAGCATTCAGAGGGAAGCAAGCCTGGAGAGTACTCACTTAGCTTTTTTATTTGCTTTTACTGTAAACTGGTACTTTGTGCTATCCTTAGCTGGAACTAACTAGATGCAAAACTGGTAACTGCAAAAATGATCTGTTACTCTACTAAGGACTCAATCAAGCACTGTTTTTAGAGGAAGACTAAACAGAGTTCTTCATAAATAAAAAAATCTCATGTCCTGTTGTAGGATCAAACCCAAACACATCTAAGATTTTATAGAGAGTTTTTAGCATATTCAGCTCTGACAAGATTGAAGGCAGAATTGTTTAACAGATCCCATTTTGTCTCCTCTACTTACCTGACATCACAAGTATGTACAATACACCTTCATGAATTGTAATTTGTGTGCCACTAAACAGACTTGTAAATGCATACTAACAGCTATGGACAGAGACAACGACTTCCTATTTAAATTGATCTGGAAAGCTAAAATCTCACCTTATTTACACAACACAGCTGAACTGAAATCAGTGAAGACAATGGCCCAATATTTTTGACACAGTGTGCCTCTAAGCACCACATCTCAAATGTGCAAACTACTTTAAGTAGATACACTGACCACTGATTTATTTTTGAAGCATTAGACTTTGTCTATACAAATTACCTCATTCTGTTTCCTTGCTTTTACTTGAATTTTGCTGCTAGCAACTGAAAACTTACTACCACCATCTCCAGCTCATGTTTCTGGCACCAGGAACCCCAGAGCCACTCTATAAAACTCGATGCCTGTCAAAAAGGCTATTCTGAGTGTTTTGACTTGGCTTAAACCCAATAAGATTATTTTGCAGGAAACGGACAAAACTGGAACATATTATCTATTTACACTGATAAAGTCAGTCAGCTGGAATATATTAAAGAATTTGCTGGCGTTAAATTAAATTTTCTAGTAACTGCATCACCTGATATAGAAGAAACAGAACTTCTCAATTATAATGCGTTTATTGGAAGACCCCTTTTTTCACATTTTATGTCCAAAATAATGACACATGAAACAACTTCAGCTCTGCTTGATGCTGTACAGCTCAAGATCAAGCTTATACTCTTCTGTGGCTGGGAGTAAAATTGCACTCAATTTTAAATTATCTCTAATAAGCAGCATGTGCTGGTATACTTGTCAAAATTGCTCTGTTTACAGCAACAGCGGAAATAAGTATTTTTCAATAACTGACTCATATTTACAGATGCTGAGTTTTAATTATGATATACACTGGTAATTAGGAAGAATGCAGAAAGTAATACCCTTAATAAATTGGATTCTCTAAGAAATGAATGAGACTCCTTAAGAAAAAGATGGAACCATTGAGACAAAATGTGGTGATTTTTTGTCATTTTAGACATTTAGTACTGCACAAAGACTTTTAAATTTTCTAGCTTAATTTCTTTAACTTTTCTTACCTAAAAGAGGAATAGTATTGAAAATAAATAGCAGGAAAAATAAAAGTAAGCAAGCCAAGGAAATACCATTATGCAATAAACCCCCAAATATGCAAACCTAAGAAACACGTGTAAAGTAAATTCATCATTCTAACAATAGTTAGGGCCTACAAATATCAATAATGTCAACCAGCAAGCTAGCAAACTGTGTTATATTTCTGTGATAGGGTCAATGGTCTGTGTTGTGTTGATATCCTAGATTTCCATTTCCAATTTAATAGCTGCACTTGACTTTATTAAATACCTGCACTGTATGTTTTCTCTTTTTACGACTTTTTGGCTCACAAAGAACAAGCAAAAGTGCTTTAAGGGCCTCAGGGACCCATTCTTAGTACACTGCTATTTCCAACTGTTTTGGATTGTGAGTTTCGTTTGTTGTGTTGGAATTTTTTATTTTTTTTTTAAACAATGATGTAAACATAAAATCTCTGTTGCAAGATCTCAAGATGACAGAGAGATTAGTAAGTACATAAATAATTAAAGAACTGAAGCAAATTGGCTAGTGCTACAGAACAATCTATGAAGTTAAACAACTGCAAACCAACAAAATATGCTTGATACTGACAAATTGGAAATAAAACCTTTGAGATTAAATTACAATTTAGTGTAATAAAAGTATAAAAACTAAAGTTTGGAAGGTTTCATACAGTACAACTAAAACAATATAAAATGGAAGCCCCAAAAGAAGCTACTGTTGGACGGAAACGCGTAGCTGCCGCAGCGTGGCACCATGCCAGAGGCCGGTAACATTGGCACAATACTGCTCTGGGAGACAATCCGGCCACAAGCAACTGAAACTAATCTAACATTACGCTACCACTGAAAAAAAAAGGTTACAAATTTGTCTGCTTCTGGCCAGAAGGCAGCTGTAGTGCTCTTCATGGGGACTTGGATCAGATCACAGATTCAAATGAAGACAAGACTTGGGTTTGTTTTGGGTTTTTTTTTTTCTCCATGGTAGATTGAGTCAGATGAGCAAACTTGATTCACCATGCGATGGCTTGGGTAGGAGAGCCAGCACAGGGGAAGAATGGGAACGTGTGGCTGTGGCTGAAGAAAGAACAGCCCGTTCCCTTCAGCAGCAATGCAGGCTTTGACCAACTTGTAAGCCAACAAATAGCTACAGCGCTTCCAGAACCACATGAAGAAAAACATGCCATCAAGCAATATTTGCAGACAATTGCCATAACATGTGTTTCTAATGTAATACAGTGACCAAAAAAAAGAAGGAAAAAAAAAGCAGCAGCAATACAACAACCACTGGTTGTGTATGACGAAAACCTTCAAGTACAAATGAAGAACTGGCTACACCTTTACACTGTGGTAGAAGGCAACCTGCCAGTTTTGGTTCCCATAGCTCAAGACAGAGAGGCAGTCGACGCTTCTAAGTCTTAAGATGAGAGCCTAGTTTTCCAGGCTAAACTTAGGACTCTTAGGAAACCCCATTCTTCATTTGATTCCCAGAAAGTCTAGATCACTCAGGAAAAATGATCATATGCATTTTGGTCTGACTGCTTTCAGTTTTCACATTTATTTCCTGCCACACACCACCCACTACCCTACCCCCTCCCCATTTCTGGGAGATGGAATAAAAGCAAAACTTTTAATTCCTTTAAAAATGTACCTATTGGTTATTGGCATTCCTATTCCTTACCCGCCTGTATGCACTGCTTGCCCACAGAGTGTCATGGTTTCTCCTCCATGTATAATCAAATGGGATGTTTACTGTAGGTCTGACAGACAGGAAGGAAAAGAGGAAACAAATCATCTCCCTTTTCAGCATACATGATGACACACCTGCTGAGATCATCTTAGCAAACTAATCATTTAGCATAGCCCTCCAAATTGGTTAATGCTCTAGTCTTTGCTGCTTTCAGCTGTTTAAAAAAAAAAAAATAATTAAAAGATTATATAAAGTTGCCAGTCTTTGCACGCTGTTAACTGGGTGAAATTTAACAGATGTGACATGCACGGTCCCAATGAGACTAAATGGTTTATTGATCCTTCCCAGTCTTAAACATTATGAAAGCCAGACCTAGTGGGCATGGCAGACAGACCTGAATTATGATGAATCCCCAGGTGAAAACAACAATTGTGGCTAATGACAACTGTGGGGGAAAGGGGAGCAGCGGTTAAAAAATAAAATAGATCAATGCAATATAAAATAATTTCCACTTTAACTAATTTCATTTGACTGAGCATGCAGCCAGATGCTACACACAGAATCTGAGATCTTCACTGTGTGCTTGCTCACACGAGTATATGCAGATACGGATTACTATTGGGTGGAATTCATAAACCATTCTTGTCCCATGTCTCCTCTACTAACACTCATTGAAGGAAGGGATCCGAGTCAGAGCCAGAGGCACAGGAGACAGCCCAAGCCTTCTCACATTTTTCCGAATATATGCCAGAACATGTTCAGTTTAACATGTGAAAATAAAGACAGAAAAAACACCCCAAAACCATAAAAAAACCAAAAAAAGACAATTTGCATATATGTTTTGCTTGCCTTTATTTTGATAATGCTCAGGCCTTGGACTGCTCTTGCTGCATTTGTACTGTATCAAGCATAACAATGCCCCGGTCAGAGCGGGAATCCCTAAGGTCTAGTGTAATATATTTAATGAGTAATAATGCAGTCTCCTGCTGTTTCCTGTGTCTCTAGCTGCTACGCTGACCTTCTTCTCTTGATACTGCACATGTCAGCTGGCTCCATTTGCTTCTGGAATTAGCATTAAAATGGCAATCCTTAGAGATTATGCTGCAGCCAGAGTAATGATAATGGAGATTTTGTAAATAACTTCCAGGATATTTTTAATCACATATTTTAAAGCATAACACTTTTCCTATGATAATATGGAGCAAAGCTAAAACAGTGTTTTCTAAAAAAAATAATAAAATATTGCTATAAGAACTTTGTGTTGGGTAATATATTTCTCCATCTCTTGTGCCAAGACAGCCTGTGGATGTATTTGTCAGAGCAATGCCATTAACAAGATTTTATTGCAAGTTTATCCTAATTGAAAAAATAAATGTTTTTTCCTTTCTAAAGTGACTGCTAAAGACATGAAAATTCCTGCAATCTTTGATCAGTATTTAAAATGAAAGACAAACTATATTAGCTTAAAAATCTGATCAATAGTTATAAGATAGGTGGAAGGAACATAATATTTGATAAACAATATTTCTCAGGTAGTGAAGCAATTGGTAAATGAAATTTTGCATGGATATAGCATCTTGGAGGATTCCTGTCATGCTATACGTCAAAGTTGATACACATATTAAATCTAGTCCCTTTTATTGAACTAAACTGTGTTTTCTACATTTGTATCACTTGCCCTTTACCTGAAACTCAGTAGGAAGGTACTGTCACAACATATTTGCTAGACCACATGAAAGTTCAGGGAGAAATAAGATTAAGAAATAGGATACATCAGAGCCTGTAAAATAAAAACTTTTTTTAAAGATTAATCTTAACTGTTTAAAATTCTGAAATGGAGTTTACACTGTATGTTCATGAGGTTGGTTTTTTTTGTAAATATATATAGGAATCTATATATTTGGATGTTTTTATGTTTACAATGCATGGGAAATGTAAGGATATACACTGATTTTGCACCAAAAGCTATTAATGTGAAGAAACACAGCTAAGTCCTGCACTTCATAAACTGTTTAACATCATCCAGATTATATTTTCAGCATATCAAACCTAAAAGACCACTGCCTAGTTAAGTATCTTAGAAGATTAATAATTCTAGTTAAAAAAAGAATGTATACTTTAATCTGGCAAATGGAAAATCAATTGCTGAAAGTTGTAATTGGACAAATTCAGTCCAGAAAACACAGAGAACACTCAACCGTCAAGGAATGCAGTAGATTCTCCCTCATTTGAAATCCTTTAATTAAGACTGGATGTCTGTCTGAAAGATATGCTCTAGCTCAGCCACAAATTGTAGGTTGTATATTGAAATTACTGAGTGAAATTCTAAGGTCTGTGTTATGCAGGAGGTCCATTCCTGGTCTACATTTATACTGAGATGAAAGGCACTCTAAGTAGCACTTAATTTGATTTCTGTGAATTTTGAAGTCAATGTGTGTTCTCAGGGGCAGAAAGAAAGAATGCAGGCACGCAGACTGCAGCCTCACTCCTCTAAATGAAGAGGGCGATTTACCTTTCTTGTATGACAAGACTTTTCTAACTGCAGATGTAGTGCCTGTGCTCTCAGAAACATGCCAGTGCGTTAGAAAAACTCAAATATTTACAGTATTTTTAAAAATAGGCATAATGTTACTTACTTAATTGATTTGTCATTGTACCATTCAGACATCATCTCAGCTTGCTATCTTACAGTCCTGTGGAACAGCTTAGAGTAATATTACTGCCATTAAAGATTGAGGGATTTTCACCACTTTAAATACCTACTAATAGGTACATATTTTCCTCCCCATTAACACAAAATCTAGATTTTTTATAAATGCATGCAAACCGGTTTCTCAGACAAGATAATTCACTTTATAATCTCTTTATATGTAGTGCTGGGTGTGTTACAGAGAGAACATTCCACACAGTAACTCTCAAGTATCTCAAGAAACTGATGAGAGACTAAGGGCAGCAATAAACCCCACACAATTCCTTGAAAGAGGAACAGTTCATACAGAGCTATGAGAATATGCAAGCTTTTCCCTTTGCTAAGACAGCATGAACTGGAATTAGCATGAGAACTGTCTCTGGGTATCAAGGGTAGAAAAGAGAGAGTCTGCTTAGATGGCTCAACTCTACTAGTGTTATTTACACCGATAGTCCTGCTGAGCTTTGAGCTTTAAACCAAAGCTCCGAACTTGCATGCATTATTAAACACTGGCTATGGAACACAGAGCCCCCCCAGGCCAGAAATGAGCCAGGCTGGGCTGACTCAGCGCTACGTGCAGTGCAAATAGACACCCTGATGTCCACAGGGTTACTAAAACCCTTCCTTCCCTCTGCTCTCCCTCCTGCTATGAGCAGGCTGGCAGCTGCAGGCAGCTCATGCCACTTCACTTACCAGAAGGCTGCAGAGCCAGGACAAGCAGCACCAGCCTTGCAGGGAGAGGCGGGCTGCTTCAGGGGAAACCTTGCCCACCTAATCCGCAGCACTTCAGAAACAAACAGCTCAGGATAACCTGTTCTCCCAGGTGAACTTCCCATGCTGCTTCCAGCCTTTGCAGGGGGGACAGGTGCTCATCTCTGTCTGAGACACTGCAGCCCAAAAGTTCTCCTTTCCATCCTGTCAATGCAGGGATTTCTCCTGCTGCTTCCCAGCTCCAGTGTCTGACTGGCGCTTCATAAATTGACTTATCCTGATACACACTAGAGGGAAAGGAAACCTGCTGTCTGAACAATCATGAAACAGAGAGGAAGAACAAGGTTTAGGTTGGACTGTGCATGCAAGTGCTCAGTGCTGGTCCAGCCTGTACAGACCTGCCATCAGTACAAGCCTGGCTGTGCTGGGCAGATGACGGATGCCTTGGGTGCCAGCACTGCCTTCAGCACTGGCAGCCCCCACCACACAGGGCTTTCGACCCACGTGAACCAGCCTGTTTGGGGCTATATGGGCTCTGCAAAGAGAACTTCTCGATCTTGCTGACACAGTTACCTTTGGCAGTTCAAAAGTTCTGTGTTGAAATGCGTTCATTCTCCAAATGCACTCATTTACATAAAAACAAATCAAATAAACCAGAGCACGCAGGGGGAAAAAAAAATCACCGAAAAAATCAAACAACAAAACAAAGCAAAAGCAGGGGAAGAGTGAAAATACCAAATGATGTGCAATTAGCTGGTGGAAATCTGTTCCAGTGATGTGAAAGATGCACCAATGTTTAAGTAATTTAAACGCTAACTTAATTACTCTCCTTTGGGACGTAACTGCATTGGTGATGGGATGATCTAACAAGTCTCTCTCCTCTGCGAGCCTTCGGAAGGAAAAGCACTTAATTTTAAAATGCTTATTTGCCAGTGTTGTGACATTATCACCTCTGATCATTCTTACAATACCGTTTCCCTATCCCTACTCAACTTTTAACTATCATGTCAAAGCTGTAATTTTCATCGATGAATAAAAATGCAATGCATTTTTAAATGGCCGAATTACTCATTAACTTCACAGACTCCCTTATCTACTTCTGAATGACCATCCCTGAGCTGTCTAGCTGAGATGGCCTTAGGGAGTTGCTCTACTATCAGCTGAAGTAGCAGAACTCTTTGAAGTCATTCTCTTGTAACATCGGGTTTAAAAGAAAGCACTGCCTCCAAGGAATTCTAATTACAGTATTTCATTTTCAGGAACATAGTTTTATACTGACCCAATGGCTCAAGTAACACACATCTTTCTTCTTGTCACTATGATAAATTAATAGAGAAAAAAATATATTTTAAATATTCCCCATGCCAGAAGGTTTTTAATATGTGGTTAAAAAAAAAAATCAAGGTCAGAAATGATCTCCAATAAAACAAATTCAATTCTGATGGGGATTAAAACCCAAGTCATTCATCCGCTTTACAGTTCTATTTACAGTGTGTCCACATTGACTATTTACTAAATTCTGTATATGAACAGATTAATGGGAGTGGTAAAAATAGAACAAACTCAGTTAGAGGAGAATGCCAACAGTTCAGATTACAGCTTTTGTTGCTCTAAATAGGTTGCATTAAGTATTATTTCTTTATGAAAGGCTACTTTACCTTTAACTACGGTCAGATAATGGAAATACATCTCTCTCACTAAAATCCATGTACCTTAATTTGGTTGGAAAACATGTTAGCATTTTGCCTTTCTGAAGAAATCAAGGAAAAACTCAGTTCATTTAATCTCCGGAAAGGCAGCCACAAAGCAATGACTTTGTGTGGTCAGGGTTCTAGTGAACAGTAATAAAAGTTCCCAGGGAAAACATTACTACTGTTTGGAAAATTTTGTCCACTGACATTAGAAACAGCGATTCGGTGTCATACACTTCACAATCAATTTTATGAATATGGCAGAAATACAAAGATGATTGAAGTAAGCCTACTCAACAATAATCTACATTGTTTACATTATAAGACTGCATTCTAATTTTTCTACAGGGAGCAGTTAGTGTTAAATTATAAAGCAATAATTTTTTAACATAAAAATCCTACTGGGAAATGATATAACCCGGGTATTACAGAAGCAGTATGTCTACCTGATTAATTATACCAACTTTGGGATTCCAAGTTGCCTGCATTTAACTGGCTGGGAAATGCACATTTCATTGCATTTTTAATGCTGTATTAATCTCAAGTATTTCAATTTACCCAGGCAGTCAAATTAAACATTTTGGAGCAGCGTAGTGATAAGTCTTAACTTTGTATTAAAGATATTCCTGCTATGAAAGCTTAAGGATTCATTAGGAATTCAGGTGCAATAGAAAGGACTGATTAATTAAAACACAAAAGAGACTTTGTTCTACTACTTTCTGAATGCTATTAAAGAAAGCAAGAGGAAGCAATGGGATGAGCTTACTTATAGTTTGCCACTTTGTTTAAATAATGCATTCTGCAGAGCAACGCCAGCCCTCCAGAAATTCTGCCTCACTCCCATCATTCTCCTGGTCTTCCCACTTGCATCAATCTGAGCATAACAAAAAGTCAATTGACTGTGTTTCTGTAGGTTTAGGAACAAAATTTCTCTTTATTGTCCCACTGGGTAAAATGGGCTTGGATATCAGCAGGTGGCCTTTTCTGACAGGGCTGTGTGTAGGAGACCTACAGGACAGCACTGCAGACAGCACTGTATCCCAGAGTCAGCAACATTAGAAGTAGACAGTGGAGGAAAATAAGAATAGAAGGGAAAACTTTTAGGAGCCTCTATTTCTAAAGGCATTTTCCTACATGTTTATGGACCCAGATGTAAGTGACCTACTAATAAATTCTCCACAAATTCTGACTTGAGCAGGTGAGATATTATTTACCAGCTACAATATTATTAATATTATTTAGATATGCTCAGGGGTATTTAGGAACTTGCTGATCAATAAAACATATCTGAGAGTAATACTTCATACAAGAATAGTAGAAAGACGGCCAACATAAACAGGAAATTTCCATCAGCTTTATAAAAAGAATAGCACCTTTCATCTCCCAAAAGCCCCTGCACATGTGGCTCTCTCAACTAAAGAATTAATTATACATATTGGTATTATAATCCAACTTTGCCATAAATTCAAAACCCTTTATTGTCTCCTGAAACTCCTTAAAAACCTTAATCATGTCATCTAGAAGGGTTTTAGCTGAAGATTGAGCTTTGCCATCACACATCAGAAAAGATGTCGACTAACTCTCTCGGCTTAAAAAGAGACCAGAAAAGGATAAACAGAAAGTCATGATGTGTCCTCAGAGGACAAGGTGCAACAGTGCTCTGAAGAATGGATAAGACTGGAATGGAGACATGATAATATTCCTTTTTTATATCAAAATTCCTTTCTTGTAAACTAGCAATATACCAGACACATTTCAATTTCTTAAACACTGCTGTGAAGTTTTACCTAGACCTAGTTATCTGTTACAAGAATTGGGAGCAGACTTGATGTGAATGCTTCAAGAAAGTTTATCTCACAACTCTTGCATCCTATTACAAAGAACATCTACTCTGACTGCATGACAAATAAAAAGTGCAAAATTATTGCACAGCCAAAACTATGCTGGATGTCATCTTCAAGTGTCAAAACACTTGATTTAATTGTTCAAATTCAAACTTTCTCTCAGGATGACAACAGAACAATCCCTTGAGGCTTGTTCTTTCTGAAGGTATGGATTAGAGGAATGATCTAAAAAATCGTGATCCAAAAACACTTCCATAGAATGAATTAAACCTTAATATTCTGTAATGCAGAAACTGTGACTTCTGTGCTATTTTAAGTGATCTTCATATCTTCACTTTGAATCACAACCTGAAGAAAAAAAATATTAATCTAAAGCCATATTTTTTAACAAACATGTCATTGATAGAGGCAGTCCAACTTCCAGGAACTGCATCCCACAATTCTTTGCAGTGAATCCAAGTAAACTTGCTTTTGTCTGTCATGATAATATCTAGAGACAGAAGAATTTTTTTTTTTTTTCCCTTTTCACTCTTTTTTTCTTTTTAAATTTATTCTGGATAAACGTGGAGATATGCATGCTAATTTCAGAGGTTTCACAATAGTTTGCAAAATCACTATATTGAAAGGTTAAACAAGTTTTTTGTAGAGATACACGTAATGCAGCAGACTGGAAGGGATGAGGATTCTAAAGACCTTCTTCATATTGCTCGTCACTTTCACAGTGAATAGATCTTTCCTTTTCCGATTTGCATGTGCACATCCCTGTACATGCATGTGCATGATTACCAAGTCCCAAAACATCAATAGTGTGATGGTGGAAAACATAGGGTTAGACGAACATGCCTAAATGTTTCTGTGAATGGCAGAGTCAAAGTTGGCTCTGAAGAAGCTAGCTCTTTACAAATACTACATCTTACTCAGATTTGGAGGGCTGTTCCAGTGATGCCATGCTGCAACCGAACACATGTTTTCATTGGGCCTTTTCTTCTTTACCACTAATATGTGATTAAAAGGCTTTTAAAAGAATAATCAAGTCAAATACAATATGCTACCCCATCATCTCTGTAAGAGAGATATGAGAAACACTGTTTGTCTTTTTTGCTTATTGCATAACTTCAAGACACCTCAGTGGTAAAGGCACTACAAAAATGCATGCAAAGCAGAACTGCTCAATACTGGAGTCTTAAAATATTGCCATTGCTGCAGGGGTTATTTCCACCCTACAGGATGCCGTCTGTAAAACAAGTTCCTACACAGTTCCTACCTATTATACCTGCGGGACATAATGAGATTTGAAAGATTCAGTGCTGTGTGAGTGATGCTTTTAAATAGAAATAGCTTTCCTAAACAAGCAAAGTTTATATGGTTAGATTGCCTATCCGTCTGCTTACCTGTCTCCTCCTAATAACTTGGTGGAATATGGTCACTTTCAACCAAATTTAACACCAGATTGTGGTCTCTGAGCTAATTGTACTCCTACATGTTCTGTGAAAGCGAGACACTAGAGCCAGGAGAGTCTAAATCAGTGTTCCCAGCAAGAAAAAGGCAGTCAAAAGCTTTTAGGCAGTAGCTGGTTCACAAATTATCAGAAACATGCATTAACCACAACAGCCCCACGGCTAATCTGAGCATCAAAGACTACGTAGAAATGAAGTGGAGTTACCTGAGTACCTGTCCATACATTGAGAAAGGATGAGGAAACAACCATCAGAACTTGCTCTTTCCCTTTGATTAGTTTGGGGTTTTTTTGCCTGTGATTTGGGGTTTTAGGAGAAGAACTCCGATACCAAGGCAGAGCACTCCAGTGTGCAAGCCTGATGTCAGGAAAGTTTCCCATGATGCTTCCCTACAGTCTCCACGCTGAGGCAGAGAACAGCCTCTCTTCCTAAGCCCTTCTTTTGAAGCTCCACACATGGTGACAGAGTCTATGGCAAAGGGACTGTGCCATTATACAAAGAGAAGATATTCTTGACATTTCATAAACATCACCAAACCAACATAACAGTAAAACCATGTGAGGTTTAATGATCTAGCTGCTTTGTGTTATTCATGTGCTGTAAAGGATACTGAATTTCAATGAGCAAATGAAATGAGAACAAGGACAGCACAATAAGGAAAATTTGTGTCCCTTCCAATGCAATTATACATACAACAGTCTATATGTACCTGGGCCAGTTTTCCATTTCTCCTCATTAAAAGCAATGAATCGGGCCAGTTTATTGCTGTGTTTAGTTGTGTTAATATTTTTTTCCTAAAGGACATTTTCAGCATCAATTAACAATTGGATCTCATCTTCTGTTACAAAGTCTAATTTCAAATCCATTCTAAAGCCTATTTAAAAAAAGGCTTTCAATTGAACCCTCACATTCACAATGTATAGCAATAGGACTGACAGAGATCACACAATAGAGATGGCTACATTTTATCACAAAAGGACTGAATAGTAATGGACTATCAAATTTGAGAAAAAGCATTATTTGTTTTTTCTACATGTTAAAAAAAAAAACAAACAAAAACTATGTAGGAGATACCCAGAAAGTAGCCCTGAATCAAATGGTTATGTCAAGGTCTCAGCGTAACACACTGAAGAGATGCCAGTTAAGAGTCCTGAAAGCAAGAGTACACCTCATCACTGCAGTGCTGTGTCCACAAGAATAATTCTGTCATCTCCATGAGAACAAAGATTATTTTAAGGCCATATAACACAATCATTACTGATTGCACTGTGTCTCATCTCACAGACATAAAAAGTGCTGTACAATAGAGGGTTTTCTTAATCTGCATTTCATTTTAATTAAACAATTTACATTAAGAATAGAAAATAAGAATAGGAGAAAATTGTACCAGTCAAGTTTAATACTTGTAATATTAATATCCTCTTAGAATGACAAATATAGTTTGACAGAACTGCTGAACTAAAGCACTACTTTACAGCCCATGAAATGCTGTCAGTTTAAAAACATCTTTTGAGCAGCATTGCTTGCTGTTTCTTTCCCTTCTTTTTCTTTTTTTTAAGCTGCATGATAAAGTTTGCATTAGGACACCATGCTATATTTTAGTTAACTTCTAAAATGATTTTTAAATATGCAGAATCTCTACTGTGATAACAACTTAGAAACTTATATTATTAAAAAAGAGTCAACTTGGATTAAAGCAGTAAAATTGTGTCTTAGTGCTACAGAATCTGAGAACAAAACAAAACACCTTCTAGTTTTACCATTCTGATATACGTCTGCTGAATAAATCTAGATTAAACCAAAATACAGTCAGTAGGCAAAAGAAGTGTATTTGCTCAAGGTGCAAAAGGATCCAGGTTTCTCATTTGAGCTAACATAGAGCTAGTTTTCCAAGTCCCTTAACAGGTCTTCGAGGAGCTGAAGGTTGATTTAGTCATTTGACATTGGTCACAGTCAAGCAGAATCTTGTTGCTAAAATCTTAATTACCACTTTGAGAACTGAAGCGATGATGGAGGCTTCATTTATGCCAATTGTCTTCTGAAGGCTGTCTACAGGGAGATACTTTCTTCTTTATGGAGCAAGAAACTTGGATCCAAATGACAGCTGAACAATGGCCATAATAGTTTTCATAAACCTGTTGGTGATAGCTGTTTAACTGCTCCAGTCAATGCTAAATATCTCAAGATAAATGCTAATCCTGGATACAGAAATGTAAATGCCATGCTGACTTAATGAAAGGGCTCTCAAATCACTAAGTTAGAACATCATTTTTGATCCTGATCTAACAAAAAGCTTTAGCAGTGGCACTGGTCAACTCTAATCATGTGGAAAACCCTCCTGCTGAATTTAATACAGAACGCTTCTGAGTTAAAAAATAATTCAAAATACTATTCACCACCCCAAAACCAAAATATACAAGTACAAAAGGCCAAATAGACAATAACTACAAGTACTTGACTTGTAGCAATTTAGTAAATGTTTCTACAGTAGCACAACGAAATGAAGTATTTAGCATTTTTTCTTAGTCCTCAGATGAACAAATTGGGGTGACTGCAAAAAGCAAAACAACTTTCAGACAATTTCTCCTGACATACCAACTCCCCTTTAAGTACTACTATAAAATGCATTCTCTGATTCAGACTTTGCAGAGTGATAAAGATAAATGCACATGGACAATAGCTAAAAATAGATGAGCTATAGCTAATAGGTAAAAAATACATCCACATACTCACACACAGAGAAGTATGCAGACATATGTATGCAGATAGAAAGCAAGTCAGCTTTATGTGGTTGTATGATACTACCTACTGCTGAAATAAGAAAGTAGCCAAACATTATACTTGTTTTGTAAAAGAGAGATTTTGCTGGTGTCACACTCTCTCTCTCTCTCTGTCTCTCCCCCTCTCTTCAGAAAGATCAAGAGTTCTAACACACACCACAAAACCCAAACATCTATTCTTCATGTGTTTAGCTCCACACACAAAACCTGTTTGCAAACCTGTGATTGGACATGGCCTGTGCTTGGATATAGCACAATAATAGCAGTAAAGAGAAAAAAATAAATCTACTCATTGTCATGTACATGATATCTTAGAACTGGAAGACAGAACATATAACTACAAGACTGATGCTTTGACAACACCCGATTTATTTTTAACTCCTCTTTGACATCTACTGTTTTATAGTCAAGAGTATTTACTACCAAATTAGGATGAGGTTTTCAAAAGCTCTCCATGTTGGTAAATCTGCTACTACTGAAGTTAATGGGGGCCAGATTCACAGATGGTGTAAATCGGCTTAATCCTATCAAATCCAGCTTTGAGTGTTTTATCACTAACTTCACTGAGTACAGATTAGACCACTGCTGAGTCTTTTGAAAATCCCACTCCTTAATTCTTCTGCACACAGTACATTTAAAGCCCAGTAATTAAAAAAAAAAAAAAAAAAAGAAAAGAAAATTCTAGGCAAAATGAGGCTACTAGCTCCAGAGGAGTCTACTTGTCCTCTCACAGAACATCCCAGCTGAGGCCTGTAATCCAGTTTTCAAAGACACTCAACCTGGACATATTGTTAGGAAAAAGAATCCTGGCTCTTTCTAAAGGAAGCAGTACTATGCTGACTTACAGCCAGCTACTCGCTTGTGAACTAAACGCTCTCAAAGCTATTTGATAAAATCAGGGGAGGCCAACAACATGTACAATAGCTAATTTGTTACATTATCTTCATCTGAGTCATCTCATAGTGCAACTGTACAACTGAAAATACTGCTTTGGTTAGCTCGCCATCAATCTTAAGAGGTTATAAATTACTCTATGAATAATACTTCAAAAGCCAAGAAAGGGACTTTTTGCTGTAAGAGCAAGAGGGATGATACCCTCTTAAGGGTATCAACTTTTAGGGTTATAAAATTTAGTGTACAATGTCAAGTGAACAGTGCACAAGTCCTGTTAATCTTCATCTAGACAGAAATCACCAGCTTCAGCTATGGCAAAACATTCCAATTTGTTAGAAACAGCCTTGTACCGCAGACAAAGAACTGGAGACTGAACTGCTGAAGCACTGAAATGTCAAAGCAACGGTTAGGTAACATGATCGGAGGACTCAATCAGGTAGTTCATATTTCACACAATTTGGAAAAGCCACCCCCTTTTTGAAGTCCCTTCTCATCTTGTTTGCAAACCCCCATTCTGTATGTGGTGATGGTAGAAAGGGTGAGGTTTGTACCATCTCATCTAGTGCTCAATGCCTCTCTCTGAAGGTATTCTGATGATACAAAGAGGAAAATAAAGAGCATATGATCAGCTGTCTAAACTTCTGACTGACTATGCAGGTTACCATACAGAACAGTATTTGACTGAAAGGTCAGGGCTGTGAGAAGCCTGAAGCAACTCTCTTCTCCCCAGGGGCCTTCAAGGAATTGTGAGGAGCTTCCAGTGCTGTCTCTCTTGGGAAAAGCCTAACATTAAAATTGTAAGTATTGCAAAACAGTACATTTTTTTTGCAGTTAGAAGGCCACTGTTCCTGTTCTACACACCTTTCTTACACTTCCATGACATTTTCTCCATGACAAATATCTCTGAAGACAGAGAAAAAAATCACGTGTGACTTGGAGGTTTCCATGTTATAAAGACACAGAACATGATAGGTAAAATATTTCTGGGGTTTCTACACTCTTTAAGTTAATCAATGTCATAAAGATTCAATAGCACATCATCATGTCTCTGACACAGAAAAAACAAGTACTGCTTAAGTGAAATTGAAAATATGAAATGACAATTTCAATCTCATTCTTGATACTAAAACATGTCCTACAACCTTTTTCACACCTAGAATCAGATATTTAGAAATACTCTGCTCTCTTAAATACCTCGAGTTTACTCACACAAGACATGTAGACTACTTTTACAGTTTTATTAGAATTAAAATATTTCAAGTGCTAAGATATCATAGAGAAAAAAATATAAATAAGGTTAACCTTAACTTTTGAGGCACCTTAACATTTTATCCCTCCATCTGTCTTCTGTTTAATCAAGTTTTCCTTTACTCCATTTTTGCCCACAGACGACTAACTCTGTGTTTGGAAAATAGCATCCCTGTAACAGTAATGTTTCCCACAAAAGCATCAGAGTCACAAAGCACTTTTACCAAAGTTTTCCTGTTGCAATATTTACACAGAACTCAAATATTGCTAGACTGTTGATGGGCTGTGTCATCATCACTTACCATTTACTTCTTTCATTACTAGCTTATATTGCCTCTGGCTGATATTTCTTCATGCTTCTACTATCTCACACCACAGACCTACCTGCACTGTGCATGGTATCACGCACAGCACACATATGACATAGTTTCTTCTTCTCCTGTTTTCCTTCTCTCTTTAGCAACTGAAATCACTAAAGTACAGTGACTGTTTATTGCAGTGTTAACTAATGATAGAGGGACAAGTGACCTTCACAAAAGCAGAAACCATCTCTAACACCCACACTCCAATTGTATTGTCTAACCTTTCAGTGAGTTAAAACTTCAGAAACTTATCACACAAAGAGGTTATACAAAGCTACAGCAGGAAGAGGTGCTTGGGGTTTATTTGTAAGTGTACCTTTGAACTCAATTCCAGCGAGTAACACACTCCTGGAAATATTTCTTTCAGAACTTGGGCTTGGTAGCAACACATAGCAATGAACACTCCATTAATTTCTTCTTTTCATTCCAGGGAAATAACGAAGAGGGACAAATCTAGTTGCAAAGGAATCAAACTAGGTCTTTTCCATGATGCACCCTTGATAACTACATGTGTTCCAGAGCTGCTTACAAAAGGTGGGATTTCAGAGGAAGATTGTTCAAGGTTTCTCCACGGGAAAATGTAAGTACAATAAACTCCACTATAATGTTCATAGGGATTTACATACAAAATCCAGAAGAGAAATTAAAAAAAAAAAAAAAATCCCTCTCAGGCGTTAAATCTTTAATCCTTGGTTATTTGTCCAGCAAGGTGACAGATGGCAAATCTACTGCTATTATTAAAGCTCTTCCTCTGCATTGGCATCTGTTTTCCCTGGGGTAAGTAGAATGAGGGAGTTTGCCTGCCTAACCAAATCAACCAAGTCCAGATATGACTCCTTTCAGTATATTAGTACTGCAGAGAACTATGCATCCTCACATTGCCTTCTGATACCGTGTCTGCCAGTAACCTATATATATTAGGCTGTCGTGATACTTAGTTCCAATCTCTGCATAAAAGAGACTCTAAAAGTATATCAATTCACACCTATCTTCACGTTTCTGGTAAGTTAAGAGCTGACATAAATAGGCATCAAATATTACCAATCTCAGAAAACTCCAATTGTAGTCATGGAAACAAGATCCAAGCATTAATTTCACTTCAAAATTCAAAAGGAATGATCATTAAAAGGAGGTTAGTATTGACAAACTCTTTGATACAGCTGTGTGCCCTGCGAGCATATCTAATCCCGTAGCATATGGACCTAGACTAAGTCCTAGATAAAAATGAAGCTGCAAGGATATCTGCATCCATAGATGGACAATCTGTGGTGAGGGAAAAGGGGATGCCGGGGTATTCAGAATACCGCATTGATGACAGAGTCACTGTTCAATGAAAAGAATATTCTTTGTTTCAGAGAGTTGAAGGTCCTAGCTGTTACCTGTGACATGTAATGAGTTTGCCATCCAACTTAAAAGAAACAAAAGAACATTTAATGTAAACTATGTAAAAAAATTCTGGTTAACAAAGATAACTTGCTGAGATTTTCCTCATAGTGAATCTGTTTGCCTTTTTAGAAGCACACGTAAAGTGGTATCTGGTGGGGACAGGGGACAGTTGTGTTTTCTGTTCTTTCAGAATGAGAAACTACCACCTACTTCAGAATCCCAAAAGTTGAGGCTTTCATCTTTTCTAAAACCCAATTACATTATTCCCTTCAAAATATAAGACATAAATTTTGCTCTAAATGACATTTAGCACCATTTTGCATTCCCTCAACATTTTATTCACAATTTAATGGAAGTAGTTTACATTACCAAAAGTGAAATGTTAGACTAAAATCATAAGCAAAAAGATAAAAAGCTTTGAGATGCTGATGATCATTGTATGCAAAATGCTATACATCCATGCACCCCCAATGATAATACTGTAACCTATGTCGCAGAAATAAACAACTGGCATTCACTGTAAAAACTACTTTTCTTTTGGGGGGTGGGGTTGGGGAAAGGGAGGCCTATGGGCAAGAACTATAATTCATTCAGATTAGTTCCATTAACTGCTTTTTACAAACAATTTCAAACAAACCAAATAAAGACAAGCTGAAGAAAAGAAGCCATCTGCACAACTAAATGGTCAGTCAGCACATTTAACTTATGTAAGCCATATTACTGAGCAATGTAAACACTATCTCTCTGAGCTGACATCCTGGCAGAAAAAATATGCATCTTTCATGTGTTTGAGGTTAAAGTTGCTGCGAAGTGGTGTACCTTGCTCTAGAGAAGAGAGCAAACATATGCTTTATCTATGAAGAAGCGGGAAGGAAGCAGAGCCTCTCAATGGTGTTCTGTTTGTGAGAAAGATTAAAAAGGAGGAAGCTTAAAACATGAAAAATGCAGCAGTGGGGATCTCGCCGACCACTTTTTTTTTTTCCCCCCACTTGCTACAGATGTGAGTTAAAAGACAAGCAAGAAGAAAAATGCATGTGATAACAGAAGGCAGCTACCCGTTGTGCAACATGCACATTTACTGTCTCCTGAAAAAAACCTCATTGCTTAATTCTGAGAAATATTTTTGACAGTCAGGTTTTCTGAACTTCTTAATTTGCTTTCTCCTGCCACCTAGATTATTAAACTGGCTGATTTATTTAAAATGAGTCTTTTGGCCTTTTGAATATAGAAAAAAAAAACCCTCCGCCCTATTAAACAGTACGACTCAGGCACGTACCGTAATTTTTCCAGCAACAAAACAAAAGGTCAAAGGCTGAGCTTAGAACTGACAGGTTAGCTGTGCTGTAAATCAATACTAGCCTTTGCTGACCGCAGCGATCGCTTTATGGATAAAGGTCAAACCATTTAGAAGGTTCACGGAATAGTAATGAAACCTTGTGCTTCAATTCTTCCGTTTTTCTACATCCCCAAAATATACTTCTCCTGTATTAGTCCTCTACCAAACAGAAGGATGAAATGATAAATTATAAATCATTCAGTTACCAGTCATAAACGGGAGTGAGACAGAAATCATCATCCATAAACTCTAAAAGTTCCCCTGACACCAGAAATTAAGAGGATGATGCCTTTCCCTGCTGGCCTAAGAGAGTGATTACAAATGCTGTGCTAGTGCTGTAAAATACCACTTAATTTGGAATTCACCATGAGACTACTAATTGGGTCAATAGCCAGAAAGTGAAAGTCGGCATTGACAGTCTGCCACTCAAGCATGCTTTTGCTATCTGTTTAAAGATAGTTTATGCATCAGCAAGGAGCTGCTAGCAATGGGATGCAGCTGCAATTACACAAGGAGTAGGGACAGCTAGAGCAATACCAGCTGAAACTGTATGGAAGGTTCTGGGACCTACAGAGTAGAAAGCCTTCTGGTACCCAGCTATAGCACTGCCTCCCTGATCATCCCATCACAAAGCAGTGCTCTGAGCAAGGTCAAACAGGAGAAAGTTCAGGGCTAGGCTAGAAGACAGCATTTATTTTGAAAACAGAAGCATCTCAATGAACCCAGAGTAGCTCTGGCTGTCCTTTGTGAGACAGACACATTCATAGCATACACTGAAGAGAGAGAGCTAATTCATACAGGTCTTTTAGAAGAGATGCACCTTATCTTGAGAGAAATTCCTTCAAGTCATGAAATCGAATTAAACAATAAAACATTTAATTGTGTAACCTTCAGGAAGTTATCACTGGTTCTTCTATCTATACAAATTCTGTAACTAGGGTTTCCAGCATTTATTTTGTAAATTAACTCAGAAAAGCAATGACTCATCTAAATGTTTCTTTTGATCTACTAAAGTTTTATTTGTTTCAACAATTTGTTGCTACTAACCTAGCGTTCTGATTAGTTACCCCTCAGTTCTTCCCTATTGTCAGACTCCTCTGAGCAAGACTGTAAGCCACTTTGTCACTACACTGCAGGGGAGACAGGCTTTCTCCTGGATTTCATCAGCTTGGCAATCGGAGATTTAGGATTCAGAAGAAAAGACAAATGCTTTTCTCTCCATTTTGATGCAGGTCAGCCTCAGGAATTTGTCGTTTCCTGGAAAGCCCTGTACTATTATTGTTTTACACTTCGCTGGAGTCAGTTAAGAAAGGTTAAAAAGCCTGAGGTTCTCTCTGAGGTCAGAAACATTAAGGAGCGAGTAACCCATGTGAGCACATGGTCTTACTATGAGGTCTCAAAAGCTCTTCTCCTGCCGCCCCGCTATTGTTTAATGCATTTTGGCCTATAGTATCGATGTAACTTATAAATAATTTGTACGATTTTCAGGAATGTTATCTTCTCTTTGTAGCAAAACTCTGTCTGAAATACAATTCCATGTCCAACATGATTCAAAGGTCATACCCTTATATGCAACTATGGAAAAGATTTAAATAAACCTCTGAAAATCTGTCTTTATATGCTGTGTGCCCTGCTGGATTCACTGCATTCCCCCCTTCCTTTGAAAAGCAGGAACAAAATTCCTAACCTGGCTGTAGGGATGGGTCATCAGACATCATCCCTTGATTACTTTAAAATGGAAACATTCATTTTAAAAGACCAGGCACTATTTAAAGAAGAAGAAGAAGAGAAAAAAAAAAATCTTCCTGCGGTTTTCCAAAAGCATTCCAATGAGGTTACTTACATTGCTTTGAAATTGGTTTGAGTTATGGGAAGGCCACAGCCTGAGAGCGGCAGCTGAGACAGCAGCAGAGATGAAAGTTTTTTAGCTTCCAGATTTGAGGGGGAACGCAGCTGCTACAGCTGGTCCTCTCAGATCTCAACACTTACTACAGCGATCGAGAAAGCGATAATGTTTTGTGGCTGGGTTTGAAGAAGCATGAATTAAAACAGTCCTTAAATAGAACCAACACCCCCCCTCCTCTCCAAATAATTAATCAAACACCAGGCTTTTAGCTCTGGAAATCAAAGTGGGCAGATTTTAAGGAAACCGGTTTTTGTTACATACTGAATTGCCACCCCTGTATTATAGTGAGTCAGGACTTACTGGTTTTTAAAACAACTGGCATTTATTTATGTTAACCCCACAGATGTTTGGGTAATTTTAATTGATATACAGCAGCATATATTGGAAATAATTACAGAAGTTTCTAGTAGACTGCTAGAAAAACCCGACTGATAACATTAAATGTTGATCTAGGCAGATATGATGGGCAAGTGTGAAATAAAGGACGTTTTCGAAGAAAAACAGAAGTAATAACCTAAGAGGAAAGGACTGCAGAAGTTTAAGATGTCTGTTTAGGAACTGCTGAGACCTCAATTCAGAAATTATTTTGTGATACTATGCATTCCCCCTTCTAGGAATTTCAAGAGGAAGTTGAGGGGTGGAGGAGAGAAAACACTCAAGTATGGATTTTGGAGAAAATAAGCATCTTATTCCACACATATAATTTCAACAACACGCTAATTTCTGAATTTTTCTACAAACAAGTACTGATTTTAAACCAAAATGTTACCATGGTTACAGTTGCTATTATTCAAGCCTATTTAATCAACATGAAATTCATATTATTTTAACTGAAATTATCCAGATCCTGGAACAGAAAATAACTTTGTTAAAGCACAGAGCGAAGCACCAAAACGGGAACTCAGATTCAATTTTCAGACTCAGTTTATAAAAAGCTTTCAGTTCCCAACAGAGCAAAGAAAAGTGATGAATATAACAATAATGATGATGACACTAGTTCAATTAAGGTGTTTAAACATAAACAGACCAACTTTAGGAATCTGCCCTCTGCAAAGTTGTATTCCTTGTCAGCATTTTCCTGGTTTTGGATGAGTAGATTTAATTTGTTAGTATGTGTCTGTGCTTTGGATTTGTGCTGGAAACTGCTGATAACACAGGGATGTTTTAGCTACTGCTGAGCAGGACTCACACAGCGCCAAGGCCTTTGTTGCTTCTCACACCACCCTACCAGACAGTGGGCTGCGGGTGTATAAAAGCTGTGAGTGGTACACAGGCGAGACAGCTGACCCCAACTGACCAAGAGATACACTATACCATATGGTGTCATGCTCAGCATATAAAGCTGAAGGAAAAGGAGGAAGGGGGCAAGGATGGTGTTTGTCATCCCAAGTCACCATTAGGCATGCTGAAGCCCTGCTTTCCTGGGAATGGCTGAACACCTGCCTGCCCATGGGGAGCGGGGAATGATTTCCTTTTTTCGCTTTGCTTGCACATGTGGCTTTTGATAACTGTCTTTATCTCAACCCACAAGTTTCCTCACTTTTACCCTTATGATTTGCTCAGCCATCCTGCTGGGGGCAGTGAGTGAGTGGCTGGGTGCCCACTGGGCTCAACCAACAACAGTTCAACAATCAGCAACCAAGCGTTTGTCAAAAAATGAACACTCCAAAAATATACTAATGACTTCTTCAGAAAACACCTCCAGTCACTGGTAGAAGTCTTTTGTATCGTGTTGTAGACAAATTTATGAAGGAGAATGTATTTCAAATGTGGCCTACCAGAACACTATATTTGCTTCCCTCTTGCATCTAAAATACAGTTTATGAAGCTGATGATTCCTCTACAATCAGACAAAGAACTAAAAAAAAAAAAAATCATATCTCTCTAATGACCCCTAATTACTTTTAATTGCTTATGTCTTCTTATAAACTTATCACTGGTTATCATAAGAGGCATCCTTCAAGATTTTATTTATAAATCCTCACCAAGTAGTAAAAAAGCTGAAAGCAAATAATCACCAGTATTCAAAGTAGCCATTGTTCTATAAAGTGAGCTAAAGCACTCAGACACTTTTAAATCTACATGAGCTACAAGCTGCCAAGTAGCTATGCATGAAACCACACATTCACACACTCAAAAAATCCCACAACTACTTCAAGACAATTTGCTTAGGAACTGTGTTATGATTCCCATTGGTTTGTCACTGGATGGATAATGGAACTTTACAAAATAATAATTCATAACAATTATTTTAAAAGTTAAAAAATGAAAAGTCCTTCTCCACAGTAAACCTCATCTAGGACTCACCAATAAACATATATAGCCTTAACTACTATAACACAAAGAAACTTTGTATTTTAATTATATGCCATGCACACAAGTTGTAGGTTATGTTTTGATCAAACATGCTGAAGAAAACTGTACTGTCTGAAATTAATCCAATCATGTTTTTCCTCCATAAAGCACGCTTTGAATAATACTTTAAATCAACCTGTTTTCCTTTCCTATTACTTAATTATGTACATTTTTTTTAAAAAGGCAGAAACTGTGTGTCTACAACAGGATTTTGTACATTTTATTGTGAATGCTCATGAAGTGAACTTCACAGAGAAGTTAGTGATAAATAATTACTGTGTCCTTTCAAATGGCAGGTGCAAACGTTCGAAGCTTTTGTTTCTGCAGTGTGGGAAGTGAGTCATTTGAGTGTTGCTGAGTTTAATTAGCCTACTTTTGGAAAACGAATTTCAGACAAACGACTTTCACAGCTTTCAGATGCATCCTCCAATTTTAACTTTAAAAAGGTAATTGGGACCACAAAAACACCATGCAACCTTCCAGAGGAATTCATTTACAGTAGGATTCTGGACCTCTTTAAATCAACAATTGGCTATTGTTGACCTAGAATTACTTTCATCAAAGGTACTTTTCTTTCTGAGCTTGCAACTGGCCTCCATATTTTGGACCCTCTTGCTTCAGAGATTAGAAACTTCCTGTATCAATATAAGCAGCACTGTTGGTACTTCAGCACAAAAAACAAAGCCTCCTCTGAAGCGGATTCATCCCATCCAACAGCCTGAACAGAAGTACCACCCGGTTTATTTCAGTTGTTACATACTGCAAGTGGTGCAAAGATCTAAGATGAGATCACAAAACATCAGCTACAGCCAGGAGCAAAAGAAGGCAGAGCAGAGCAGGCCCTACAGACTTGTGGAGATGCAGAAAACACCTGGATCTGACAGGGAAGAAAGCTGGGCAAGTCCATGCAAGCTTCATTTCCCACAGGATCCATGTGCAGTTCACGTGGCTCATACTGTAACTCCTCTGGAGTTAGACTAGACTTCAGAAAAAAGCTGGCAAAGGACTTATGCAAAGTGTAAAATGATCACAGAGCTGACTACACCCGTCAGATCTTCAGAACTACTTTTGGTTTTAGTTAAAACTTAAGTTTTCATTAGCGGCCATACTTGGTTCTCACCACTTGTACGGGATGTACCCACGGGTGCTGAGGGAGCAGCAGTGATGGAAGTCATTGCTAGGCGACTCTACATCATCTTTGGTAAGTCATGGGAAACAGGAGGAGTGTTTGAGGACTGGAGGAAAGCAAATGTCACTCCACTCTTCACACAGGGGACCTGGGTGACTACAGACCAGTCAGCCTCAGCTTCATTCCAAGAAGGGTGATGGAACAACTCATACTCAGTACAGTCTCTGGTCATATCAAGGATATGCCAATGACACAAAAGTGGGAGGAGCGGTTGGCACAGCAGAAGGCTGTGCTGTCATTCAGCGAGATCTGGATAAGCTGGAGAGTTAGAAAGGGGGAAATTTAATTAAATACAACAAGGGCAAGTGTAGGGTTTTGCATCTGGGGAAGAACAACCCCAGGTACCAGTATAGGTTGGGGATGGGCATGTTGGAGAGCAGCCGAGGGAAAAGGGTCCTGGGGGTCCTGGTGGACAGCAGGATGACCATGAGACAGCAATGTGCCCTTGTGGCCAAAAAGACAAATTGGCATTCTGGGATGTATTAGAGGGGGTGTGGTTAGGTAAAAAGAGGTCCTTCTCCACATCTACTCTGCCCTGGTGAGACTGCACCTGGAATATTGTGTCCAGTTTTGGGCCCCTCAGGTCAAGAAGGACAGGGAGCTACTTGAAAGAATACAGTGCAGGGCCACAAAGATGATTAAGGGAGTGGAAAATCTTCCTTATGAGGAGAGGCTGAGGGAGCTGGGCCTCTTTAGCCTGGAGAAGAGGAGACAGAGGGGTGTCCTCATTAATGTTTGTAAATATGTAAAGGCTGAGTGTTAGGAAGACGTAGCCAGGCTTTACTCAGTGACGGCCAGTGAAAGGACAAGGGGCAAAGGGTACAAGCTGGAGCATAGGAAGTTCCATGTGAATATAAGGAAAAACCTTTGCACTGTGAGGGTGACGAAGCACTGGCACAAACTACCCAGAGAGGTTGCGTGGAGTCTCCTTCTCTGGAGACATTCAAAACCTGTCTGAACGTGTCCCTGTGTGGCCTGTCTCAGTGATCCTGATCTGGCAGGGAGGTTGGGTAGACGATCTCCAGAAGTTCCTTTCCAACCCCTAACGCTCTGTGATTCTGTGGTTCCTGGCCAGCCAGGGATCATTCTACAGGTCATTAGTATGGTGCAGATATTCTTGGATATTTCAAAAGAACAAGCGCTTTTCACTCTTATACACTGCATTTTACATCCAGATCCATCTGCAAATCTCGGATGAGGAATAAATATCTAAACAAAGCCTTTTAACTCAGAGGGCTACAATGCTAACAAGCCATGACATTATAATTCTTCTGAACGTTTGCCATTAAAAAGCTACCCTTTAGAAGTACAGCAATGAAGCATGTTTGAAAAAAATACCCCTGAGATTGTTCTGCCTTACCAGAATTAACTGTTTCTTGGGTTTCATACTCCTTCTGCAAATCAAGTGTAGCATCAGGTAAATCCATCTGGCTACTGAGCATTCAGTACAATATTTTCACTTATGAATGCTTCAAGGCATTTACATTGCCTCTTGCTTAAGAACTGACATTTGGGATACATCCAACACTTGAATGTCACAACTTTAATAAGCTGGGATTCAAACCAACACAAAATCACCATTCCTTCAATTGAAGCATTGGCATGTAAAGTACTAAGAAATACTCTTCTATTTTGTCAATCTTTAGATGTATTAACATTAACCTATTGCATCAATATTAGATTACTTTCAATTAAATTTTAACTTTTCAAAATAAAGTACCTAGTCTTCCTCAGCTTAAAATAACTAAAACCAATAGCTTAGAGTGTATGATAATGTGAAATTTGCATATTTAAATGCCTAACATGCTAGAAAAATTACAGACTTCAGAAAATTTGGTAAAACCATCAGTGAAACTTAAAATGAAATTGAATGAGCTAGTCTAAAATGATGCTGTTAAATTTATTTAATTACCAGGTAGAAATCAGAAATTAATATCAACTAATTCTAAGCAAAATATACTATTAACTACACATCTATTGGAATTTTAGATCAGAATTACATATCCATGAAGCACTGTCAGCAAAAAGACAGTCAAGAACTCAAAACATTTATATTCAAAGAAAAGCACAACTCTACTTGAAAAGTTTCTAAGTGAGAACACTCAGAGCATTTTTTGAATGGTTTTACCATTTCCTAGTTAGCATGCACAGCTATTTGTTACTTTACTAGAAAATGCCTTTGCGATTCAATCACTTGTTCGAGAAGCGTAAGCTTAGCTTCCAAGATGCCTTTGGGATTCAAAGGATACTCAAATTCACCCCTCCTACATCTTACAGCATTGCATTCTGAGTAAGCTGAGCAGCTATCATGTAAAATAGAGCAGCACAATGAAAATTAGCTTTTACAGACATTATCTCTAAAAAAGAGGGTCTCTACTGATAAATCTGCCATGCCTTAGAAACCATCCCACATAAAAGAGATAACCCTGGGAACCAGGGAACACAGAATTTGGTTTGCTGGTCCCAAGCAGTTGTAGACATGAATTCAGAATGAGATGCTCACCTCTGCTGTGCTAACTGCAAGCCCACAAAATAAATTTTTAAAAGTAGACAGCTGATAAAATCATTGGCAACAACTACCAACAGAGCTTTTGTTAAATACTTAATTGTATTAACAATAGAAATTCTGCTGAAATTTTCTATATCACCTGCATAATATGTCATTGTTTTAAAATTTCTGTACTTTTTTCCTCTTCAGTAAACATAAGCAGAATATTAATTAAAACTGCAACTTCACCATCAGCTACAACACATCATTTTTGAGCAGTCTTTCTATGAAGTGAAGAAAAACCTTCAAGCTTTGTTATTGCTTTTACAGAACCTTGCGGGCGGCACAAAAACTGTAAGTAATTATGCCAGTGCCACACTACTGCTGAGTCAAATGCCTGAAAATAAATCCAAGCATTAAAAAAGTCAGGAAATATCATTATTTGTGGAGAAATATGACCTAAAATCTGGTGTTATTGTGGGCAGCTATGACCAAAGCCTTGAAACTAGAGTGAAAAAAAAGTTCCAGACTTTTCTTGGAAATGTATAGCAGATGCAAAACTTTGTTTCTACCCTTTATTTGTCAACAGGCTTTGCCATGGGAAAGCAGTTGAAAGCTCCTTCTCATCTCACCCTATGTCTAAAGATAAATACTGGTTAAAACCAAATCTAGGAAGGCTGACGAAGGATCTGATCAATGCAGTTAGTAGAATACTGGGCTCTGCATGAGGTCACAGCCTCCAGAATTTGTCTACCATATTTTGAAGAACTCCCTATAAAATTAATTTTTTTTATTCAGACCAAGGAAAATGTTCAAGAGCTTAATTTCAGTGTTTTCTTTGCAAGAGAATTTATTAAAATAACAATTTCTGCAATAAACTGTAGATTGAAGATTAATAAACTAATGAAGAAATACTAGAATTAAAGTCATTACTAAAGGTAATTAGTAAAGGTAATTACTAAAGGTGGTACAAGTATTGATTCTATTGTATTTTTGCTGATGTTCATACAAAACCTACTAACACTAAACAGATTACAAAAGCAAGTGAATGAGATAAGCCATTTTGTCACAGACATTATCACTGCACTCCAAATACATGCATTGAGAGCCGAAAAATAAAAAGCTTCAAATCAGATATTAGGAAAAAAGCAGAATTACAGTAATTACATATCAGACAGACTTTTTCATTAAGTATCTCTCTTGTCTTTTCTCCCCTCCCCAGAAGTCCTATACTACGGAGATATTCTGACTACATGGCATCCCAACTCCCTTTCCATGCCACACAGGATCCAAATGAAATACCATTTGAAAAATGTCATCTCTAGAAGAAAGTAGCATAAAGAGCCAATTACAAGATAATCTTACTGGTTAGCATCTGGTATCTGTAACTGCTTTATTTCCAAGTAAGTTCTACACCAAAGACTACAACATTAAGCAAACACATTTCTTTCATAATTAAAATTTTCTTATAAATATTATAATTAACTCAGAAATGTTCTGCATTAAATATAACATGAGTTTAAAGCACATTCCTAAAGTTCAACTGGGCTTTTTCCAAATCAATGAAGGATTTTAATTTGGTGCAAGCAGCTGGCAAATGAGCCACAACTTCTGGTAGGCAGTCAAAGTTTTTAATGCTTTCTATCAAGTTGCAGCTGCCCCTGAAGCCATTTCAGGTTCTTATTTAGAATTACACCAAATTTATATTTAAGGTAGGTGATTTAGTGTGTTTTAAGGTTGAAAAGGTCATTTATCAAACCACTGTTTTCCACTCAAAATGTATTCGGCTGACTTGGTGATCTCCAAATCTGCCCTGGTCAGGCCCCACCTGGAGTATTGTGTCCAGTTCTGGACTCCCTGGTATAAAAAAAGACAGTGATGCCCTGGAAAGAGTCCAGCAGGGGACTATGAAGATGATTAATGGCCTGGAGCATCTCCCCTGTGAGGAAAGGCTGAGTGAGCTGGGACTGTTCAGCCTGGAGAAAAGAAGACTATGGGGGGACCTTATTAATGTCTATAAGTATCTAAAGTATGGGGTGCAGGGGAATTGGCCAGCCCCTTTTCAGTGGTCTGTGCAGACAGGAGAAGGGGCAATGGCTGCAAGTTACAGCATAGGAAGCTCTGCACCAACATGCGGAAGAACTTTTACACAGTGAGGGTGACAGAGCCCTGGCACAGGCTGCCCAGGGAGGTGGTGGAGTCTCCTTCTCTGGAGATATTCAAGACCTTTCTGAATGCCTATCTGTGCAGTACGGGCTAGGGAGCCTGCTTTGGCAAGGGGGTTGGACCTGATGATCTCTTCCAACCCCTGTGATTCTGTGATCGACATTCAGTAACACTTCAAAACACCTCCCCTCACCCTTCACTTTACTTCTTAATTTTGTTCTATGAAGAATAGTTAAGAAATACCATTCAGGCTGTAAATGATACAGTGACTATTTTTCAGCACAGTAACAATACAACCTTTGGATATTTTCAAAGAAAATGACTTATTGAGAGAGAATATCTATTCTATATCTGAAAGCCACCAGAGCGAATGGCAGTGCTCAGGTCCTTGACTTCAACCCTGGAAAATGCAAATATTGTCAATCTTATATCTCATTTTATTTGCCTCCCTTTCAGCAATCCTCTGGCTACAGCTATTAAATTAAAGCCTACAAATAAACATTTTCTATTTACTCATTTACAACCAAAACTTTACCATCGTCTAAGTGAATTACATGTCTTTATGAGATAATAAAACTACCTTTATTTTTAATCAGCAATGGATTTTAATCAAATAGACGTAAACTTCTTTCATAACTTGCTTTCCATTTTAAAATCAATGTCATTATTTGCATATACTTTTATACTTCAGTCCTGTAAAGATTTATGCATGAGGAACTACCCCCATAGTGGGGAGGGTGGAACTAGATGATCTTTTAGGTCCCCTTCAACACAAAGCATTCTACGATTCTAGCATGTTCCAGTGTTGCTTTTTAATTCCCTTAGAAAAAAGCCACAATTTGTATTTTAAGTTTGCAACATGTACTTAAAACTCTGAAATAGAATTAAATTATAATATAATGTATTCCAGTTTTTTAAAGTAAATTAAAGTAAACCCAGTAAATTATTTTTAGTGGCTTTTTGGTTTAAAATACTCAGGAGGTCTGGCACTTCTTTTCTGGGTTTCAGATGGTAAGAGCATTGACATGGAAACCAGGGCTGCGTTTCGCTGTCTACAGAAATAACAATCAATAGTTCAATGGACTCTGAATTGTACAGAACAGGCACCTATCTTGTAAGCTTAAAGGAGAAAACCAGTTAAGAATCGGATATGGTTGCCACTTCTCTGTCTCAAAAAACTTCGTGCTGATACAGTGCCAACAATCAGCCAACAAGGCTAAGGCAGCCAACTCTTCCAACCTGGACAGGGAAAAATCAACTCACTCCCAGCACTTGAGGGAAAAAAAACCCCAAACTAATCCCTTTTTTACTTAAAGGTATTTCCATCCAGGTACTCTCCAGTGATAGCCAAGGATCCTGGATGTCATGGATTCCCAAGTTAAGGGACTAGGTTGCCTTTAAGAAACCAAACACGGTAATTTACAATGCTCAACTAACCCAGATTGTTTACAAGTGCCAAAGGTTTATTAAAATGGTCCAAAGAAGAAAGTGATTTTGAGCTACCAATGTAAATATTCAATTTAAATTAACACCTATTTTAAAATTCATATAGAACTGCTGTAGGCATTGGAGATGATGGTTAAACTCTGACTGCACTCCTTTGAAGTACATAAATGCTGGTTTTCTGTTTTGTTACTAAGTAAAAAGAAAGAGCTGGAACAAAACTGAAGTTGGGCAGACAGGTGAACTTCACCACACCAGAATAATCACTTAAAGCAAACACTCAAAGGCAAGAGAAACATTACATCAATATTTCAGCAAAACGAGTCCAACCGTCTGTCATAATCAGCTGCAAAAACTCAACCAGATAAGGAGATAGAGCCTGCACTGTTCAGCAAGGGTTATTAGACTCTTTGCTTCAGACGTGTAAAATAACCCAACCCATTTATTTGAATTTTACAAAAAAATGTACATAGCATTAGCTTAAAGTAATTAAGGAGTTTTATACTGTAAAGGTTATTTCTGTATAGTATTAAAATAAAAAATCATGTGGCTTTTGATTATAGACTGTTCATAAATAATCACATAGCAGAAATACTCAAAAGAAGTAAAGACCGAAGTCCTTATGACGTGAGCACAACAAAGGGAAAAGAAGACCAAAGAGATTTTCTTTAAATTTTATTTTTAATGAAGGGTTTGTAGACTGTGAGGTAAACAAGTGCAGATTTAAAGGGTAAAAATGGAAGTGGAGGAAGGCATAGCAAAATGGAGAGTGAATCAATGGCACACAAGAATATGGTGAGAGGGAAAGTCAATCTTGGAAGAAAATGGGATGGCTATTAAACAGACAGAGAAAATGACAGGAAATGAGTTTAGGAATTAGGTCATAGACATGGAAAGAAAACGTGGGACTACAATGTCACCTGTTTCCCTACAGTGGATAGGGACGGGCAGAAGAGACTGAAAGATACTTTTCTCTTTAGTTATACGATAAATCACACAGAAATTAGAATTATTTTCCCCTCCTAAAAGCACGCTGACATGATTAATCTGTAAAATTTTTAAACCAATCCAACCAAACAAGCTTGAGAATAACTCAGATATACAAGTACTCTCCTACATAAGAGTAATAAATGCTAATTTTTTAGAATTTGCAGCTTGGAGTAGTAGCGGCTGAGCTCTATGGGTTACGTTTATGGTATGTAGGAGAGAAAGTACTTGTACTGCTTTGAAAAGAGCGCTACATAAAAGCTGTAGCACTTTTGTTAAAGTTCGTCATGGCTATTGTCCAAAAAGACTGGAGCACTGCTCTTATCTCTAATTAAAATGTAATACCTGATTCTCTGTATCTGTCAATTTAGAAATGATATGACCTCTGAAGCATCAAAGGGTACCACAACCAGAAAACATATTAGTGTTCAGAACAGCAACAACTGCCAAAGAGCCGTCCTGCAGGCCAGCGTTTCAGAGTTGATGTGTTGCCATTCCAGCAGCAGCAGCATACAGTGAGCATACTTGCAAAAAATAAACCAAGCAAGAATACTTCAGGAAACTAACGAAAATTGATAACATACTTTTATGTGCATCTATGAGAGACAGCAAGAGAGATGTGACGATGCAAGCAGAGAGTTAGCTTACTAAGAAGGGGAGTGCATATATATATATATATATACACAGAGAGAGAGAGAAAGAGAGAGACCTTAATATTAATGACAGTTTTTCCTAGAAGGTAATCTCAGCTATACTCAGATTTGTGGAGATTAGCCAAGGATTAATGAGGCAACATTTCAGCCCCCTGGGATACTATTCTTTTTGAATTATAAAGAAGTAGAAAACAGAAAAGTGGTCAGAAAACCTGCTCCTCCAGACAGTTTGCCAGTGATATCTCCACTGCAGGACACATCAGGGTGGACTCTGCCCTAACATTTTGCAGGCAAAGCACCTCAAATGCCTACAAAGTATTAGGTTATATCTTGAATTACTGGTAATTATTTTCTATAAAAACAAATTTAATCAGATTATAATATAACACGATAATCTTTTATAACCATGTAAATATTTGAACCTGAAGGTACCTTCAAAAGCAAACTGGCCTGCCAACAGGAACTGTGCTTGCGTCACCGTGCAAGACATACAGTCCTCTAAGGTTCAAAACAGGCACAGGCCATTTATACCATTATGAAAAAGGTTCCACTCATTTACAAATTGGTGATTTCATATAAAATATTGAAAAAGTCAAGTTACACACCATCATGAACATGCACAGAAATTTCAAGACTAACTCTGTGATTGCCTGGAGGATGACTCCTCCATCCAGGAACTGGTTAGAAAGAAATGTTGCAATATTTACATTTGTTGATATGATGAAAGAGCAGTGAGGGTTGATGGAGTATATGACTTTGGAATTCAGACTGTGATTTAGTGGATTTTGCATGAACAAAGCATTCTGAAATCAGCGCCTGCCACATGGATCACTGGTGATTCAGAAAATATTTCAGTGGAAAAGATACACACATAGGCCCTTGTTAGCATTTTGGCAACAGATCATTTCAGTTTTCCTGCCAGACATGCAGAAGCCGAACTGGCATAACATCGTGCTACACACTGTACATCCTGCACGTATCTTTCAGCTGTGATTGCTCTGGTATAACAAACGGCATATGAGAAGCCATAAATATCAGTAACAGTTCCAGCCTACTAATATCTTGTCTCTCTCTTTAATTTGGCATTTCGTACAAGTAACATCAGGCCTTTGCTCCTGCTCTGAATAGAGAGCATTTGCTTTTGGGAAAGGCAGACAAAAAGACATAACCCAAAAAGAAAAAGATGCCCAACTGTCTTTTTCTAAAACCACTGAATATACACACAATTCAACCCTTGTGCAATACTTTATACGTGGCACTGAGTGACTGAGTGCAACTAGGACAAAACAGATGCTTCACTTTTTGCCACTACTTCCAGGCAGGAAATATTAACAGTCACGTGATCTCCATAAGCCACTAGAAAAGTCCAGGTGACAACTGTGGCAACCCCTCTACTTCAGTACAAGCTTTCATTTTCATCTGTATTGCTGTTGCAAGCCCAGCAGCATGTATACAAGAAGTCTAAATCTTCTTCCATCCAGTGATCAAGCTCATTAAATGTCACAAAATGTTTCCAAATGGAGAAAGCGGAAAGGGCAAGGTTCATAATAGGATTTACAGAACAAAACATCCCTTTCACTCACTGTGACTTGGGAGAACGTTTACAGCAAAAGGAAAAAAAAAACCAAAACAAAAACCAACACCCACCTAAAATAAACAGAAGTTCAGTCATCTGACGGCCCTAAAAGCTGTTAAACAAAACTGATAAAGCTAACCTATTAATCCTCCAGCAGGACTACTGTAGAAATAATAATTTATACAACCCCCCCTGGTTACTCTGGTGTCTTTATCTGTGAAAGTGCAGTGACCCCTAAATGTCTTTGACCTACTAAGTGCTAACAGATCAAACACTCAACAGCTTTTAATATATTTTCAATTTGAGGTCTTCTAATCAGATGCTGACTCTTGAGTTCTCCAGCAATGAATATTTCATAATATTCAGCCAAATACTGCTAGAGTGAGAAAGTATCAACTCCTGTGGATTATATGCAATATATTATCTGCATGAAATAATTTGGTTTCCTAAATTCTTATCATTTGGCAATATCGAGTGATTGGAGGGAATCAAAGCAGGCATGATAATAATACTTTAATAATAAATCACTATGAAAAATATATGGAAATTTTTTGTCTGAGGCATAAAACATGCTTATTTCTTAAGCAATATTTCTTCATAGGGGAAAGATACATGTGATACATTACATTCACGAGTTTATACTGACAGGAAGTACCAAAGGAAAATGTTGAACTTTTTTACTGAAATTCCACGTCCAGACATTTATCATACTGGCAAGGAAATAAACTATTCCTTCCACAGATCCAGATGTGGCATCATTCTACAAAAATAAACACAATTAATTATAAATTGGCCTACTCTACTGTATTAAAATGGAAAACTAAAAGACTCAGTAGGACAATCAAACAAAAACAGAGGGGAAATAAATGGTAAAGATTATCCAATTAAAAAATAACTAACGGATGTAAAAGAGATTATTTTTTCAGGTTGTTTTCTTCAATCAACAAAAGTAACAGAATCAATCTGGTCAAAGAAAATAATCATCTTACATTTTGTAAAATCCTTTTTCATGTTAATGTAAGGGCAACCTGCAGCACCAAATATGTTGACCTGGGGTTTATAAGGGCTTCACAGGGAAGAATAAAGAACAGATCAAGTCAGGAGTTGATTAGAAGCCACTAAAATCTGACCTGGAAAGAAAGACTGTTAGTCACCACATTAAAGTATTCTAAACATAACCCAGGAGATCATCCTCCTTCCTTTGGTCCTCTTTTACTGTCACGGGAAGTACAATGTTATTACAAGTTTGTCTCTGCCTAGTGGAAATGAAATGTTAATAATGTATAATGACTCATTTTTCAACTACTTGAACGCAAAAGTACTATGCAAAGTAATATCCTTCCAAACATGCATAGTTAAAAAATCCACAGTATTCAGAATAGGGATTGAGAAAGCAAATAGAATTTGCAATGTGTGCCAGTAAGTAGCTTACCTTCTCATGAACTCAGATTTGATGATCGTTTCATTGGGTTTTCAAGCCAAAAATTGCTCGCACTTCAGCAATTTGCCAGAGGGGAAAAACCCTCTAGTATCGTATGACGTGCAACAACTGAAGAACAAGCAACTCCCTATTTGAATGAAACAATTATACAATGTCACTAAGCTGAGTTAAATATAAATAGTCAATCCTCTTTAAAAGATGCATTACTGCTCTCTCATTTTTATTATGGAAAATGCATTACCTTTTGACGATGTTTTATTAAACTACTTTTGTCCAAGCAGATTTTAAAAACATTTTAACTTAAAATGGAAAAAAAAAAAAAAAGAGCTTGAACCACGATGTTTGTTTCCCCTCCACACACACACTGGGAGGATTATGAAAAATTCACAACCTGACTTATCTTTATTGTCTCATCTTGCTGAAACAAAACTAACTGCCCACATTCACCCACAATAGCCGTCTGAAAGGAAAGCTGTCAAAGAAGTAAGCCTTCAACACATGATTTGTCACTACATACCTCACACTGTGACTTGCATTGAACAGGCTTGCAGGCTCCACTGAACCTCCTTCCTCCTAAGTGTAGAAATAGGGTCCCAGAAGAAAAGAAAGAGATAGGAGTAGCCATATCCTCTCTTTCTAATGCACAGAATAAGCACTGCTTGGAAGCCAGAAGTGGAACTTGAGGTTTGATTTTTTTTGCTAAAGAATCCTTTCTCTGAAACCTGGATTTATAACTACTTTTAAAATCAATAAAGTATTAAAGGAAGTAGTACTGCTTTTTTATGGTAGTAGTAGCATCTTCTGCATTTCTGGGATTTATAGAGAGCAAGAAAGCAGCAGGAAGCACAACTAAGTCAGTCCTTGGAGACTTGCATCTGAAAAAGTTATACATTTACAGTAATTAAATAGTATTCACAGTCATAGTAAGAAAACTAGCAATGTGAAAAGTAGTCCATAAACGTGATAGTTATTTCCACAGCTCCCTACTTCACACTTTACATTTCCTGCGTTCAAAATAGTTTTAATTATTAATATTTAATTAAGAAGGAGATTTTCCAATTAAATGTAGCTAGTTGCATAGGGAAATTGTGTTGAAAGCAGCAGGTAGGTAAACAGAGCCTACTCTTGTGCATTTGAAAGGATCTCTCCAGGAAAGGCCTGGTAAAAATAAACATGAAGTGCTTCTGAAAATTCTCATTCACCCCTGTGAAGAAGGGAGAATACATATTTCACAAATTCTGCAAATGCAATGATTCTCTTACTAACCTAGAGGAAGTCTACTGGAGTAGACTTGTCATAGGAAAAATGTAACCGCTAGTAAGTCCAGGCTCTAATTATTCTCTTCTGGGGCTGCAGGGCTTGCTGGGAAGAGCAGCATGCCACCCTTCACGGAGGATGACCACTCCGCCCGGTGAGTGGTGAGGGGAGACCAACGCAGGTCTGCAACGCCTCTTGTTCACCAGAGCTGCCACCGCTGTCTGCAGTCTTTTGAGACCTTTTGGATTTGTATAAATAGAGATGGAGGAATAAAAGCCAAATGGAAGAAAAGAGCAGACAAGGAGGTCTTATAATGCAGCAAATTTCCTATGCTGTTGTTTTATCAATTATGCCCTTAGCTAGAAACAAAGATCAGTGAGATTTGAAATCGACTATACATCCCATCTGGCCTTATTCTCGTTATTGCAGATACTGAATCAGATTTAGATTTACTGGATGAGAGGCAATAAAAAAAATTCCCTTGTAGATTGCCTTCTGAGGAGGTACATGTGTCAAGAAGTATGAACAAAGAAAAGGAAAGTATACCAACGGAGGAGATACCAAGATAATTTTGGCAGTCCAAGGACAAAAGACAGGGTCTCAAGAAAGATAAAAACTAAAATATATTTCTGGAGAAACTCTCTCTTGAAATATTAGCTAGTGCTTACATCTTGGCAATATTCACATGCAGAAATGAGACTGTTTACATGGGAGAAAAAAAATAGGAAGACGTCTAGCTCAAAAAACAAGGCAAACTAGTACAGTTCTGGATAAAGGGAAGTTGCATTCTTCTGTCTCATTCGAGATGGGTAGTTGGCAGGACTCAGATCTCATGCCTTTTCAAATATTTTAATTCAGAAAATATTGGTTTGGACTTGAAAGAATGCACTTTTCAAGTCCTGGAAAAATCGCTTTTCCTCTAGATGAAAGGGGCAAAGCTTAGAATAAAGTAATAGACTTGAAATATCTGGCTTTTCTGTCCAACGAGCAGATGTTTTCTAAAATATTGCTAGGGTGTAAAAGACACTCTGGTGAGTGCTGGCACTTCAAGCAAGGGACTGAACCCATGATCTTAGCCAAACGTCTTATAACAAGTCCCAGAAGGTCACATGACAGAATTCCAGAGCACAATACAGAAACCTTTTTATTTATTTTTTCTGTGTAATGAAACTCATTCAATATCCAAAGTGGTTATCATCCAATATCCATTTAAAAGCAGACAAAACAAATAATGCCTATTGTTGATACCACCTCTACCCAGCAAATAGTTTTGACATTCCTGCCTTAACATAAAGAATGATACCGAAATAAGATCACAGAATTACAAGGTTGGAAAAGGCCTTTAAGATCATCAAGTCCAACCATTCCAGTCCTATGCTAAACCATATTCCTAAGTACCTCATCTACTCTTTTTTTAAACACATCCAGGGAAGGTGACTCAACCCCCTCCCTGGGCAGCCTGTTCCAGGCCCCGACCACTCTTTCAGTGAAAACTTTTTTTCCTAATATCTAATCTGACGCTGCCCTGGTGCAGCTTTGTGCCATTTCCCCTTGTCCTATCTCCTGTTTCTCGGCTGAAGAGACCACCGCCCACTTCTCTACAACCTCCCTCCAGGTAGTTGTAGGTGGTGATAAGGTCTCCCCTCAGCCTTCTCTTCTCCAAGCTAAAAATCCCCAGCTCCCTCAGCTGCTCCTCTTATGATTGGCCCTCCAGCCCCTTCACCAGCCTGGTTACCCTTCTCTGGACTTGCTTGACACTTCTGTGCACCACAAAAAGATTGCTGAGGCTGCGTGTGAAGCAACAATTTTTGTGCAGAAATGTAACGTATCAACAGTGGCAACTACACGATAAAAACATTTCTTTCATGTTGTTGATTACTCCCCATGCTGTGGAAACAGCAGCCAGCATTCTCAGTGCTAATACCAGTTTCTTCCAAAAGTACGTTCAGATATTACTAACACAAATATTTAAACTTTAGATAACAAACTTGGATCTTTGTCCTTAGTAAATGGTATTAATTCACTGATAACCAAATCTCCATGAACTATGACTCTGAAATGAGTAAGATAGAAGGCAAACACTTCCTGTATTGGTCTCTAGGTTGAAGTACTTTTTGAAATAGTCTAAAATAAATACCATAGAAAATAGACAAGAATTGGGAGGAAAAAAAGGGAAAAAAATCTTCTATGATACTAAACAAGATACGTCTTTAGCAAATGAAAGCTATTCCACTGTATTAAATGAAATTGCAAACATTAAATTCAACATTTTTGAGACATCTTGTGTAACAGGCCTATGGTACAGACCTGAAGAGCATTAGTGTTCTTTTATTTATCCAAATTTTGCCGCAAACAATAGAATTAATCTCTGGTATTTCACCAAGAAAGAAAAAATCAGATATATTTGAGAATAATTAATAGAGCCTGGAAAATTGATCTAAACTTTTATGTGCTTCATCTTTCACTTTTTTAAATTTTACAAATCATACTATAATTTTCTCTAAATGAAAATATACCTGAAATGCCTTCATCTGACATTGAGCTTAAGTGAAAACCTTCAGATATGGATTGATACTGCTGAGATTTTTCTCTTCATTTCAATAGGTGATGACAAGTCAGATAAAAAGCAATTGCAGTAAGCTTCACACATGCTGGACTTGCAACCAACCTCAGCTTCATTGTACTTCAGAGCCTACAGCCTTTACACTGTACCATCAATTCTCTATTATTTTAATATTTTCAAAATTCAAAACACAACTTTGAGGTTCTTCAGACACAAATGCTACTCAACCTAAACATCAATACTTTGTGGTAAACTGTGTATTTTTACAACAAACCTAAGCAGTGAAAATATAATAAAATCTTGAGGTAACTTTTTTTTATTTTTCAAAAGACAAAGATAATTCACCCTTGCATGTGACCAACAGATCCAGAAAGAACAAGCTGAGCCAAATGAAAAACTAATGGGGAAGTTTAAAGGACTTAGATTTAGCAGAGGTGAAGAATGCTTATTCTCAGTCTGAGACTAGACACACAGGCACAGGGGCACACACATACAAGCACAAAGATCTTTTATTAGGCTTGTGCATTATTCTCCAGCCTCAAACAGGGCACCTCGCTAACAGAGTGACAAGCCATCACAGGAAGATACGACATCTCTAGCTTACCCAACCAAGTATTGCATGCACTTGGAATTGCCAGAAAATGGTTTCTGCAAGATGAAAGTCTATCTGAAATTGCTAGTTGAAAATTCTATCTCACGCTTGGTAAGCAGACAAAAAATATTGAACACACTGGAAAATGAACACATTCATCTGTACCTTCCCTGCATTATTTTACATAAATATTGGATTTGGGGGGTTGACAATGCTTATTTCTGTTTATTTGACAAAAAAGGAAAATCATTGAGTTGTAGGAAGCATGGGACAAAGATGGACAAAAACAGACATTTGCTCTCATAAACTAGAATCCACTATTTGAATGCAAAACATTAGCCAGAAAAAGCAGACAACAGATTCTCATGGAATTATTTCATAGCATGGTCTTCCAAACTTTATCTAATTCCTTGCCAGGCAAGTTTTACAGTTCATTAATGAGAAACAGCCTATCTACTTGGCCTGAGATGGGTGCCAGTCAGGTGTTGAGTGCACTATGAGCAGAGCTGAGAAAACCTAAATATTCATACAGGTATGAACACTGATTAGTAGGCAACACTCTTTCAAAAGTAATTTTGTCCAACTCAGTTTACTTAATTCCTCACCAGCTAAGGAAATTCTGAATTTATACAAGACATCTATCCATGTATAGCAGGAGACCCTTAAAAATCTTTAAATACCTCATTCTTCCACCTTGAAGTTCACCTTGAATAATTACCTATGTTATTCCTATCCCTTAAGAGGAAAAAACAAACAAACAAGACAAAAAGCACGCACACACAAAACCCAAACAAAAGACAAAAAGGGAAGGGGCAAGCAACAGCTATGCAAAAATTCCAGAGTCTGTGTTCTATTCACCTGGATGGAAAGGAGAAAAAGTTTTGGCTTTGTTTTTCCCCTTATCCTCCCATTATTAATGACAGAGCTACAAAAGAAAATAACTACATGTGCCTCTATGTGGTGGACGGTTTATACATCAACAAGCATATGCCTAGGTATGCATTTAATGGTCCTAGGTGCCTCCTATTACAGTTATCGCTCACAAATAACTTGTACTGATTTTAGTATACATATCACTATTCCTAACAAAAGGCCTGGACAGTTGCTGTTTTATCCTTGCATGGATGGATCTCATGAAGATTTCTCAATTCTCACAGCATAATCCTCCCGGCAAAGAGCTATTCAGCAAAACAATTCTCCCTGCCTTTACAAAGATACCAGTCAGGAAGTCCGATATTGCATCAGACAGCTACTAAACCAGACCACCCTCTTAGCCCCCCACATTAGATACCATTCCTTTGCAAGTCCCTACTAAAATGCTAAATGCCAAGTCTGCAAAAAATTGGTTCCAGCAGAGAGGAATGGAAACATCTGCCTTGGCCTTGCTGTGGTGCAGAGTACCAAGATTTTTCATGTCACCTCACCCCAGCCCATGGTGCATGGACAGACAATGGGACTATTCTGAAAATGACCCTGTTCAACTGTGCAATCATAGCAAACTCCCAACTGAAAACCAGATTTGTTTATGTAAGTCTAAACGTGACTTCTCAATCAGATAGGAACTGTGTCCTTCAGATAGGTTTCCTCTCTAATTCCACGTACGAGGTTTTGCTCTTTCCAGATGACTTTCCAAAAGTTCCAGTAAATGTGATGAAAACGTGGCACTTCATTTTTTTTCTGTCCTTAAACTCTACAGATTTGTAAGGCAGCTGACAAAGTCAGCTTAGAGATCAAGCTTCAGCTCTGGCTTTACTTTCTTCACACGTCCAAGACAAAACCAAAGCAAGCTGCTTTTTCAGCCTGGGTTAAACACATCACTACCTACTTTTTTGCTGGTTTCATCCATCAGCTGTCCTCTCCACCTCTGCTCACTACCTTCTAGGTTGCCCTCAAGAAATGAGCTCATAAAGCTTCAGTGCAACAGGCAAACTGTCTTTGTTCACTTAATGCCTTGTAATAGCTCATGGCATTCACTTAAGTTAATTCTTAAACCATTCACCCTCATAGTAGAGAAATAAACAAACATTTGAAAACTTATCTAAGAAATTCAACCTAAGATAATTTTATTTAGACTTAATTTTTTTAAGACTTCCTTTTCAACAAGTTGAAGATACTCTGGCAGGTGTCTCAGCCAGACACACCACCAAACACCTTATTAAATAATCAAAAATAGAAGTTAGTTCTTCCTCTTCAGAAATCAACTGTTATTACACCAGCTGGCTGGTTTTGTACAAAATAGTCTTGAACCTAGAGACAAAGTATAAGGATATAGAAGGAGAAACTTATGTAATTTTAGAGAAAGTACCAAATCAACAGGCAATATTAAGACAAAATATATAAAATCAGAGATAAGAAAATATATTTACTAATTCAATTTTAATTAAACAATTGCGTTCAAATTCCCAACTATGCTTCAAGAAATACTCAGTGGAATAGGATTGAAAATCAAGGGACAGATTTTTGAAGGAAGTTCTCTGCTGAGATGTGTTCCCTGCCACTCATCTCTGCGTAAGAAGTTTCCATTTTGATATATAATTAACCAAAGGGCCACAGTGAATAGAAAATTGGTGAGATGAAATGTCTAAATACAAACACAAGGGGAAACCAGTAAAAATCACAGCAATAAGGCCGTACCACTTTTCTGGGAGTTAAACAGTCCAAGCACTGTTTGAAACTATTTTTCATTACCATCATTTCATTACCACCATTTCAGACTATCCTGATAGATACAATAACAGCTTTTTATGTATTTAACCCCAAGCTTTAGCTAAATTTGGGAGAGGGAGCCATATAAAAAATCCCCAAACAACATGAAACCAACATCATAGAAACAAATTAAAAATCTGATGCAGATAGTGATTTTTTTTGAAAGCATCCAAAAAAACCTCCAAACAAATCCAAGTATCAAACATAATCCTGACTAACATTTACTTTTTTTTTTTCAATTCATTGTGAAAGATGGTTAGTTGTTCCTTCTAAATACAGTACAACAATAGTTGCAACTGAACTGAATTTTATTGCATGAACAAATGTAAATGTGAATATAACAATGTTCTTTTCCCAGTTGGGAGGGAAGAATTGGTAATATTCACATACCAAGTACATTTTTCCATTTTGCATCTTGTGTACCAAGCGAAAGCTTCCAAAGATGCAAAGTGGCTTGTTTAAAAGTAAACCCTCTCAGATAGAAAATGTTACATTTAGGAAAGCAATCAGATATGATTAACTTCAGAATTAGTCCAAAATTTACAATATTATTCGAGGGGGCGTGTATATAACTCACAAAACATTACGAATTCCCTCAAAAAAGAAAAAGTCACTCAAAGATTAAGCCTTTTAAGCTACACTGTACAAAATGGTGATCAGAAATAAACTAGGTGATAATGATAAAGCAAATTATGGTTATTATACTTAATATTCAAGAATAAAAACACTACCGAAATTTTATTTGTATATAATTTGTTTGTTTGTTTTAATGTCTAGAATATGCATATGTTGGATTGCATCTATTTTAGTAAATCCTTTCCCATTGGAGGATCTATCAGCTTTACCTATAACTTTAGTTAACCAATCAACTAAGATTCAGGTGTATCTGCAATATAGTAGGATATAGTTGTGAAGCAGCCATGGAAAACTTCAAGTTTGGTAAGAAAAAAGAACTAAGTGGCTTGAATAATAGACAATTTTATTTTTACAAACACGCTGAAAATTAAAAGCACCTGGAATTTGCAGGATGGCTCTGAACAGAAGACATTCTTAGTACAAGTTTCATCAAAGTAAAAAGGATTTATCTCGTGCTTTATTTGACAGAGGTGACTAAACTTTCTGACTGAGATGACCAGGTTACTCAAACAGTTATCCAGACTTCCATCATTATGAAACAAAAGAAATGCCTAGCCCCTGAAATCTCTTGTTTTTTAAAGGAAGGACACCAAAGATTTCTTAGTCTTATATAATAGATTAGTACACAGGAAGAAAAACCAAATGCTTTAACTATTAACTCAAATATATATAGTGAAAAAATGCTGATTTGGTTGACAACATGCATCTTAAACATTTGAAAGTTACTCAAAACAGGCATGTAAGAACTGTGACGGTGCCACAGAAATTCCTCTTTGCTCATGATGAAATGTTACTATTAGAAAAGAAAAAAAGTAAACTAACTTGGGTATTTGGGGCCCTTGATGCACATTGTTCCAAGATTTTAAAGTATGCTATTACAAGACAAAGACTCAACCTTGTCAAAAGCAGCAAAAAAATAAAAAGAAAAAAATATCAGGCTTAAGCTCCAAGGGAGAAATCCATAAGTGAATAAAACCAGAGATTTACAACAGAATTTGAGCTGCAGCTTTAACTATAGCTTTCACAGTCAGGGACAGTCATAGACATTAGACATTATCCATCCACACAACCAAAAAACATCACAGTTGTCTTCCATTACCTGTAATCATCCATGTTCAGACCATGTTAGGAATGCAAATGCAGAAGGAATGACAGCTAACTACATGTCACAAGGCAACGGTGTAGTACTCTCCTGTACATGACATTCCCTTGCAATGAAAACCACCAAGCATCCTATTTACACTGTGGCTGTTTGAATTGCAAGTTAAATTGGATATTTTATTTTTAAATTGAGGATTTTTTTGAAATATGTTCCTTGATAAATTTTCTTCAAAGATATATGCTTATAATCATATACTTCTTAACAACAGATGATTAGTACAGACGTTCTGAATTAATGAAGCTTGTCCTTAGTTCCAAAACAAAATACATAAACTTTAAAATTTATTCACTGAGATCTGTCTTAGGAAGTAACATTTTTCCCCCCAGTACTCCAACCAGAAACCTGCTTCAAAACCTCACAACTCTTCTAATTAAACTCCCTTTATAATTTTCTAGTCAGGTTTTAATTAAAATCATTTTCTACTCTTTTGTTATTGGATAAAAACTGGTCTTTAGCAGTAAGGAAAGATCTTCCTCTTCTACACCCCTCATACAATAAAAATTTTTTTAGCACTCAATTTCAGTAAGTCAAATAAAGCTGCTTTTGTAGTCTCTTCTTACGTTCATGATTGACCATTTTCCCAATGATTTTTGTAGCTCTCCTCAGCATGCTCTATAGTCTCCATGCACATCTCTGGAACATCATAGGCGGTATTGCACATGAGGCCTCACCTTTCTTACTACTATGGTATGAAAGCCTCCTTTACCTACTTAATAACATTTTTAGGCTGAATCTCCGCAGATGACCGAACATCTTCAGTAACCTCACAAACCTTGTTTTCAGTACCTTTTGCTTTGTGAGATCATTGTATACATTTGACAATTCTGTTGTTAAACATAAAAACAGGATTCTCTGTTCACCATTCTAGTACCATTCACCATTCTAACTTTCAGATGGTATTGAATTTAAAATTAGTTTATCCTCTTTACTAGAAGAGGTCCTAAGACTAGCATCCATAGACTCATACGATCACTCAAGTCCAAAAGTGACAATGTTTTAAGGTTAAAATTAGGAAAAAAAGGTCACTGAATGAAAAACTATGTCTTCCCCTTAAAATATATGATCATTAAAAGGGTGAGGGAGTAAAGCATGGTCAAAGATTCATTTGTTAAATTAAGAAAAAAAAGAAAAAAAAAAGGAAGAAAACCCAAACCCCCAAAAAAACCACCAACCACCCCTCCCCCAATTTCACAAACTGAAAACAAATGATCTTAAAAATCCACTTGTCCTCCTACTTCCATATTATTTGATAGCCCCACTGCTGTATTCATTATAGAAGCAAAATCCCTAAGGCAAGGATTATGGGAAGTCAGATATTTGCAATGCTGGGTTAATGTTTTATGTTCTCATCAGATGCTACTGATAAGGGAGAAACATATTCAGAACAGGATGCTGAAAAGTCATCATGCTGAATAAAAAAAATAAATAAATAAACTAAGTCAGCACATTCAGCAGAAAGTTCCCTGAACTTCTGTAGGTAACAGAAATGCTGATGAAAACAACCTTAAAGCCCACCACTAAAACAGACACCTTTGTAAGGGAGATCCTAGCCAGTAGCTTACAAAGACACAAACTCGTAATAATGGATCATTACCATAAACCACAGACTAATTTAAAGACAGACTGGTCTTTTGGGGTTTGCTTCACTCTTGAGAACATAAAACTCGCATTTTTCATACTGTCGCTGATGTAGAGCAGAGGAAGATTTATATGTAACGCCACCCATTTACAAGATACGATCCCAAAGCATGTGGTGCTTTCCATAAAATTCTGACCTACTTAGTGGTTTCAAACTTGGCCTTCCCCCTTCTTGAATTATGTCTCAACTTATGCTGTTGCAACTCTCACATATTCAATATAAGAATAGTGTACGAACTATAGAAATTGTGTGCAGGATAACTATTTCTTCTCACATTTCAAATCCATTTAAGAGTTTTTCCACCAGAAACCAAGCAATATTTCTGCTGATTCTGTACACTTGTCAAAATCAATGTTTAAAAACCAGCTTCTTTGTATCTTTCCTTGCAATTGCATGGTTTTAAAAATACTTTCTCACTAGCTTACACAGTATTGAGCAAAAGCAAATATAGTTTCCTTTTTGTATAGATTATTTTATAATTCAGCCATCTAATTTTACTTGGAACTTTCAATTTTCCTGTAAAACCTTTCAGAATGTCAGGAAAAAGTATACAGAACTATGGAAAAATATTGAATCATGGTTCTTTTCTTACTTGGTTCATTTCTAGAAACTATTTAAACATTAAATTACTCATAAAATCATTGCATGAAACTATCAGACTTAATTAAAAATATCTCCCCTCTTCTCATTTCTTTAATCCAAATGTTCTCCTTTCTTTGCTAAAGAGGAGCCACCTGACAGAGGTAAGTTATTCTTACTTGTCCGATTTATTTTCTTCACCTTTCCAAGAGAACTGAGGTAACTGTGACTTTCAGAAGGATTTATTGTTTCGTTTGCACTACTATCTCCCTCTGGAGAGATCAGATTTTGCTGTCTCTCCTCCATCAAAAGAGAAATAGATGGGCTAGCTGAACTATTAGATCTTATTTCTGTGTTGTCCATACTCCTTTGTCCATCGACTGAAGCTCTGTCTGTAGTAGTATGCCTGCACCAGGTCTCCCTCTTTTCCCAGGCTACTGTATAAACAATTCAATACCACTGGGATCACTAAACAATTGCTTGAAAAGTTCATTGGTTTCAAGGTTCCTTTCATGCTTATACCCAGTTCTTTCTTTAGATTAAAAATCAGACACCTAAATAGCGGAAGCCTTGCCAATGAACTTCTGAATCAGCAAAATCTGATCCCTAAACACAGTGAAAAGATCTTCCCCTTGCCTAGCGTGACTACATCCAAATGAATTAATTCTTCCTTCTGCAAAGCCACTGACATACAAAATAAGCATTTCTCCCCTCAACAAGTGATTCTATGCCTGTGGCCTAGTCAGACATTTTTTCCTGTGGTAGACGTTTTGCTACTTTGTCACTTCAGCTGTTTGAAAACACTTGTTTGCTGTCTGAAAACACTTGTTTGCTGTCTGGAAATTAAGAAAATCTTAGCTGTTCCGCTCATCAACTCACTATACCAAGAATTTTTTTAACAAAATAGTTTCCCCAGGAATGTTTCTAGGACGGCCATACTACACAAAAAGAATATTCTGGAGGGATACTGAATGGTTCTGCTGAGAAAGCGAGTGCTTTGTTACGACGTAGTTCTGTGGTATTTGGTACCAGTGCACATTTTCCTTCAGCATCATCCTAAGGAGAACACGTACGTCTGCATTTTAATACATGCTGCCCCAAACCTCTCTTTATAACTCCATCTGGTATCTGACTCATCTTTTCTTTCGTGGCAGCTGGAATGAACAGAGAGCAGGACATGTCCCACCGTGACACAAATACAGCAGTTCTTTCACTGTGGGCACGCTTCATATGCAACGTGTACTGTGAAGGGGCACCATGAGACAATCACTCCGCTTTCCCAACGTGGAGAGCTAAGAGATTACTAAAGCTGGACTAATGGGCAGGGCAAACCGCAAAGGTCCTGTTGCCAGCAGAGCTGTGGGGCCTCTTCTACCCCACCAAAAGTTCATTGTTTCTCACATCTTGCCAGATGATCCCAAATACAAACCAGAGTTGCTCTTTCAAATGCTTGTGGATTTTAGTTATGTGAAAATGTGTTCTTTCTTCTTTTGCCATTGCCATCACTGCACTGAAATTAGGAAAATATTTATGCAAATTATATTAATGTCTCAAAATCCACACCTTTAGCTGGGAGAAAAGTGATACAGTAACAGTTTTCAGACAAGCAAATGTTGCTGCAAAGAGAACAATTTTCTGTGTCCCTGGTGGGCTGGACAGGGAATAATGCATTTAAATTCCAGCAGGGATAATTCAGATGAGATGTTAAGGAATGAGATAATGCAACAGTAGAACAGATCGCGCTCGGAAGATGTGGAGTCTCCCAACTCTGCAGGTCTTTGAAAATGCATTAAACAGACATTTACCAGGATTGATACTGGAGGCTGATTCAAGTGATCTGCTCTGCGTTTCTTGAATGGTGGTGGAGAAAGTCTCCTGTTGGCACCGTCTGCCAGGCTTACCCTTCAACTACTGAAAAATATAGCACTGATATATATACACTCAACAATGAACATTTAGTTTTCAAACACCCTCCATTCTCATTTCCTTGGGAGACCAGATAATTTGAAGGACAGTTTTTACCCAAGGTTTGCTTCCTATAGTATGAGAAAAAAACAGTGGTAGTATGAAGCTAACAAAAGTCAGTCAATGCCCACAGTTACCAGAAGGCAATTACAATTTTGTTTTGAATATAAAGTAGTCAAAATGCCATGAGTTAAATATCCATTTTAAACAAGGTATTCCACATCTCTGCTTCAGGGGTGCAGAGGCCACTAACACTTTCTTAGGCATTTTGTAAGAATATGTGCAATTACATAATTTATATGTTCAACAGAAATAACTTCCTTCACCTTCCTATATATTTTTTTTAAACCCACAATGCTGAACAAATCGATCCAAAATGTCTTAATAAACCACATAAGGAGAGTATATAATCACTTCTTGAAAGAACTGAAAAAAGTTAGCTGCCTCTTCTTCTACTAGACAGGCAGTAACTTGGAAAGAATTCCATATTCTGCAATGTGGGACAGCATACATATCGAGACTTGAAATTTGAATTTCATCACATATAACTAACCATCAGATACATATCTCTAGTAACACATGGAGACACCATCTCCTCAAGAGGGCACAGAAGGAATCACTGAGTTCCTTCTAAGCACAGCATATTTCAAATATAGAACAATATCTCTTAGCCACTCATCTAAAATGTTTTGTATCTCTATCAGGGATCTGCGGGGGGAAGTGGATTAAGCACACCAAGTTCACAGATGCTAAATTGGGCAGAAGTGCTGATCTGCTTGTGGATGGGAAGACTCTACAGAGGGATCTGGTGAAACTAGATCAATTGCCCAAGGCCAAACTGTATGAGGTTCAACATGGCCTAGTGCTGGGTTCCGCATCACTATTGTCATTATACACTGTGAATATGTCAGTTCTACATAGACTTTAAAAAGTTTAGAACATCACTGTATTACACATTCTCATTAGGTCCCTTCCCAGCCTGCAGCTTCCTGCTATTTTTAAGACAATATCTAAAAGGTGAAGAGAACAAAAAAGGAGAAAAAAAAAAAAAAAGATAGACTGGTATCCATATCCCCTTGTTACTTTCCCCTGCACTGTGACTGTTCTCTCTCCCTCACTGTTATGTGAGATAGGTCTTGCCTTTCTCACCTAGATCAGGAAATCTGATATTACTATTCTTTTTCTCTACCTGCACCATTACTCCCATGTTAACCTAGAATCTTCACTCTCCACCATTAAAAAAAACCTCAACTAGATATGACATCATTCTCCCAAATTCTATTACCACTGAATTCACAACACTTAAATATAGCTGTTATTTCTTGACTTTTCTTTACCTCTTCCTATCTTCTGGTTCTGCACTCAGGATGTTACTTGCACATCTTTTTTTATTCTTGCATTTGTTCCTTTGAAGTTCTTATGAGAATCTCTTCAACACTTCAAATATGTTCAGTAACGGTAACAAAACACAGTAAACCAGTGTTTTATCAAAACAATGTGGAAAAACCCCTTTTCATTTACTGAAAGTCCACCTTGGACAATTTAAAAGCTGCAATTTGATTCCAATTGCACCATATAAATGCCAGAGAGAATGAGAAACTGTCACTGTAATTGGCAAGTTCAATAAAAGATTCAAACAGAGAAAGGCTCAGCTTTTATGATGGTTCCTTTATGTATTATTTGTAGATTTCATGGGTGATGCATAAGAAAATGCAAAACACTGTCATCATTGCAGTAATTTTTAAAGCGAGTATGCAATTTTTCTCATAGATAAGACTGGGGTTATTTATGTGTTGTACTAAGAAAAATTCTCTGCAAATGACTTTCCAATAGAAGCACTTTGCAATAATGCATCTCCCTCTGACATGTACACTATATAAACCCTGTGTCCAAAAGGTTTAAATCATTCTCTAGAAAATTAACCTACTATATATTTTAAACTTGAAAACCCAGTGTGTCTTTGTCAGCATTTATTATTCAAAACCAAAGTAAAGCACAGCACAGCTCCTTTACAACATACTATTGGATATAGCATTGGAATGAGGGCAATAATGCAAACTTTACTGAATTTTACTTTTTGGGGTCAACAACCAAGATAATGAAAAACTTGTTGCCTTGTCACAAATAGCAGCAGTGTGGTGCAATGCATTCACTTGTTTATTGCATGCTGTAAAGCGATTTGCTAAGAATTTCATTGTGCATTAAGGTTCAATTTCACATTTGTTTCCACCCAGTGGTCTGGCCCAAATACAAGGTTAAGAAATATGTGAGCAAAACCTACATAGCATGTTTGATCTTATAAAAATTCATGAATATTATTACCACATGCTTTCTTCACACACAAAAAGGGATCTAAATACCATCTGTGCAAGATAGTCTAATTAGGGGATTAGGACCACAGAAGTTCTGCTCACTCACGTGTTCAAGCGCCTGGCTCCCTTGGCCACTTAAGAAAAAACCTAAGTGAAGAAGAGGAGAAAAGGGACAGCAGCACCCTCCTGGATCCAGTGTAGACAGGAGTTAACTGTCCTCACAGAATTTAGTTGTCCAACTCTACCCACGGGAGTTTGCATTTTTTTCCCTTGATGTATAATGCCTGGCCCAGCACAAGGCTTGTGAATAAACTTGGCACCGGATGAATCACATTTTAATAAGTTCAAATGATATTCTGCAACCAACTGGTATTTAATGGCTGCAGCATACTACAGGGACCAATTTTTCAGGATTTGGCACCAACAATAGAAAACTAAATGATAAAAGCACATAAGTAGTTCTTAAACAAAATAAATGAGGTATAAACATAAGTAAAGGCTGGACTGAATATATAAAAAGAGTCTGACTACACACAAACCCAAAGATTTGGAACACCTTATTTTAGAAATGGAAGCAATAAATGTATAAAGCAATCTTCTAGTAAAACAGAATCACTAACTAACTTGCTTCACCATCAGTTTAAAACCATTCCTGTTTGCCATGTCATTTTTCTTAATCAAGGGATAATTTACAAATGTTAGTAACTACATGCAACCAAAATCCTTAAAGGAAAAATCAGATCTTTGTATTTTGAACACAAATGCCAACAAGTTTCAACAGCTTATATTGTACTCAACAATTTGACAGAAATTTATAGAGCTAAGCACTGAACTTCCTCAGAAATATGTACTCAAAACAATTTTTTCCTCTCTGGCTCACAGAGTGTTCACAAACAGATGGGTTCTATTTTTTTAACATATTTAATAAATTTAATTTTTATAGTAGTTTTTTTTACCCTCTCTGTAGCGGCTGCTGATGGTTCATTTTGACTAAAGAAAAATAAAACTGGGAGACTGGTCATGAATCACAATTATGCAACCAGCCTGCTTCTTGACTGAGTATACATTTATATCTACTCTATCACTAACTAAAATTTGTATTCTGAAAACATTTTACAGGTTGAAGCTAAAACTGAATATCTTTGTGGAAGTAGTATATAATTCCAGACTATGGAAATATTACATGTAATTCCCACTGCTATCTCAATCTTATAGCTAGGAGAATGCCATACAACAAGTCAATGTGTTGTATTAATATTGTGCAAGACAACTGAGCAGGAGAGGAACAACGGGATCTCCAGTATCTTGCAGTAACATTGCCAACACCAAATCAGGTCTTTACCAGTGTCCAGATAAAGCACAAGGACCTTTTAAAAGCAATGTTTAATAATCAAGATGATCAATATTGTGCAATAATTAAGCTGGAGACGGAAATTACTCAAGTTGGTAAATGTTGAGATATTCAACATGATTACATCACTGAGCCTAATTTTGATTTTCAGTGTTACCCCTTGTTTAGACTAGCACTGCTGTGAAGAGAAACAGTTGATTACAAGGAGTAACTTTTTTAGGTGATTTGGTAAGACACAGCTGGCCATCCAGAAGAGAAGCAAATCATCAAACAACTTATTTAATTGCACAAGCTTGAGTTTAAATTAAAGTAGCTCTGAAAAAACAGGGCTCTACCAACTTTTCTGAAAAGATTTCCTGTGATTACAATTTCAGTAAATTCACTAAAATGAAAAGTATTACTTTAACCAAGTAAATACTCGTTAACCATCCAAGCCAGAACGGTCGGGCTTCTCCCAGAATAATGATCTCTGGTTCTCCAGCTGCGCTACATAAATACTGGAGAAACAGAAGACACCCAGTACCGTATCCATGTTCTAGCACTCAAGTACCTGACCTCATTTGAATTCAGAGCGCTCACTTCCTAGTGACTAATAATGTCTCTCCCATTGCGGATGCTCTAGAGTCTCTTCTCAGATACTGGCATCCGCAATGAACTCACTTCATCAACAGATGTGAGGGTGCTGCTTACTCAGCCAATGAATGGTTGCCAGAAGAGATCTGCTGCTTCAGGCTGCAGTAAATTAATGCCAGTAGAGGCAAGGTTTATGCGCTTCTCCCAGAGTTTGAAGAAAACACCAATGGCACAATTCTAAGCAAGGCTGAGGACAGTGGAGCGCTGGAGAAGATAGCCTTGGAAAAAACAGAGCTCTGATGGAATGCTCTTTCAAGTCTGCATTACCTATAGGGTATTGACCTCAGAAACTCCACTTACCCTTTACAAGATACTGCTGTTTGCTATTCAAATGTTTACATTGAGAAAATTGTTAGTAACAGTGTATATATACATTTAAAGTCAAGGACACAAAGCTAGCCAGTGAGGGCAATAAAATCAAATAAAGTACAAGCTACGGAACCTTCTTCCCAAAGCTCTACACTAGAAAGAAGACTTCACACACACACCACGCCCCCCACCCCCACCCCCCCCGGCAGAAATTCTTTCAATATGACCACTAGTCCGAGAAATTCAAATTCTGCATGATTAGTTTTATTTAAATTTTTATGATCATTTATGATAATAAAATCTAAAATAACAAAAAGGTAGACTACTTTCATTTTCAAAACACCACCTAGAAGAAATGTCTGGCTGTATATTGGGAAAGGGAAGTTTTCCTTTTTGTTCTGAAAGTCAACTCCAGAAACTACTATCCTGCTTTTTTTTTCTCCTTTCCCTGCCTGCTGAAGTCAAAGAACAGCTACAAATACACTTGCTGCTCTGCTTCCCCCTCTATCTTTTGCCTACCATATTACGTATGTTCAAATGCCCTGCTTATCTACACCACAACACAACTCTAACAGCTACTTGAAAAAGCCAGAAGAGCAATATTATTTTTTTTCCCAAAATCTAATATGACCAAGCCAGAGTCAGCGATATGGTAAAGAAATATCAGGAAACTATTACAAACTCCACGTATCTAATGGCAAATGCTCAAAAATAGCGCATGCATTAAGGAAGCTGCCAACGGATCTTTCAAATCAGAAGCACTACACATGAGAAGGAACTTCTCTTCAGCAACATTCATCCCTCTTACGCTGATAAAAGCATTACTGCCAGTGGGAGTATTCAAGTGCTAAACTGTCAGCCAGGCAACATCAAAATATTTGTCTGCTTTGGGTTCAACAGAGGAAGAAAGAAATGTGGGAAGTTCTATCCTCAAGTTTTATTTTCTTTATGTAAGCATGTACTTTCTACATGAGTCACACAGCTCCTACACAAAGAGTGTATTTGTACAATACCTAACAGTGCAATATAGAACTTGAACAACAGGCTGGGTTCCAGAAAATGTTAAGTCTCCTCACTATCGTTATGATTTTTGTCCAACCTTAACCTGCACTTTTGCGTTGTTTGCTTGGGTTTTTTTTAAATAAATCTCCATGGAAAAGCTAAAACAACAACATTAAGCAAAAAATCTCTAATGGATACTCTGAGAGTTTACATGTGGGAGGAAACTGAAATCTAAGTTCTGTCTCCAAAACTACTGAAAGGCAAAATATGTTCAGATACAAAAAAATAATACGCTTACTGGTAAATAAAGTATTATTAACTAAAGGCAGTAGTTTCTGGACTTTATATATAAATAAAAATAAATCTTAACTGACTTTGGAATATCCACTACCTCAAAACAGCAAAAGATTTAGAAATCTGATGGAATGTGCTAGAGCCTAATTATTTCTTTTCCCTGATTCTGTTGAGCACACTTTTCACCTGACACTTTCAGCTTTACACTCATCCTCACTGAACTGCGCAACACCATCCCTACCAGTTTGGGTTTCCTGGTATTTGCAACTTCACATTTTTATTTTCTCAGAAACATAGCATCAAATAAGCTCTCGGGTTAGATAAAAGAACTGTTCCTATTTGGAAGGATTCTGTTTGCTTCTACGTCCTCCACCAACTCCACTTAAGGGTCCTGCATCAGTGATGTTTTCAGGTTCTGATGGCAACATCCAGGGTTGGTACTCAAGCCCTGCAGTGGGAGCAGCAAGATTTGCTTCATTCTATTACTGCTACAAACATGCTCAGCAGCACAGACACAAAGAGATGGCTGCAGGATGGCAAGCCCCAGAGCTGAGTTACCTACAATAGCCACAGATTTGAATAAAGGACATGAGAGCAAGACACTGTTGCCTTCTTTTCTCTTCCTCAAAGGCAAACTTGCATGAGAAAGAAGAGTTGGCTTAATTTATCAAGCATTTAATAGAAAAAGCCAGAGGAAATTAAATTCATGAGCAACAACAGAAGCATGGGAGAATTTAAGCACTTCTCCCTGCAGATCACCCTCTAGTAAGTAATCATTTCCTTAGTTTCAACAACATATTCAACTTCTTTTTAATTGTTTCTAAAATACTACATTTAATTGAAAAAACCCTCCTACATTTGCTTCAGTAGCTGGTAATACTGTATTGAGGTACCTGAGATTCTGAACCCATGGGAAAAACCAGTGCATGCAGTGGACCCTGCCAGCTACGTACTGAAACAGAGCCCAAGACAACAGTGGGTCTGTGAAGCTCAAAGATGGTGAAGAGCCACTTCAGTTTAACTCTGGCCTGTATTCTTCATGTCCCCTTCTTGAACTCTCTGGAATATTTAAGAAATGCCACATACTATCATTTCCTTTGTTGTTTCTCCATTACCCTTCATAACCTAAAACCATCTCTACCTATAACACACAAGAACACAAAGTATTTCCTTGCAGGACGAGGCTCAACGCCCATTTCGCCCAGTATTGCAGAGCTGCAGATTCTTAAGTAACAGGTTTAATAGAATTATTGTTTTCCTAATACAGAGAGTTCAGCTACTGGACATCAGGAAGAGTTTGCATCTGGATTTGCACATTCAGTAGCCATTGACAGATCTATTCTCCATAGCTATTAATTTCCTTTAGGAAACACTTTGTACCAGTATATTGCACCAGTGAAGCCATTTCATCATACTAGAAGGAAAAAACCAACAGGCTGAGATCTGCCTATTCAGTAAGTTGGGATTTATTTTTTTTTAAAGACTTTCTCCAGAACAATACTGCAATTAAGCAAAACGATATGCCATTCTCCATTTAATGGGAGCAAGAGAACAGACACAAAAATCTTCTTCTGACAGTCATTGCAGAAACCATGTAATCTTTAAAAATGACATTGTAATTAGGAAGGATAACTAGCAAGGAGTGATGGAGTTTTTCTGGATTGTCACATATAGGTTGTCAAAACACAAGAAATGTTTAGAAAATGTACTTTCCACGGCTGTACTGGATTGCTAAAGCCTTTTGCTACTGATGAATACTTAATCTGGCCAAATAAATAACATCTTCCTTTCCAAAGCATTTCCATGAGGAAAATTCCCCAAGCTCCTCCTTGAATAGCACTGTCAGTGTTGTTTTGTTTTTTTTAAAAAATATCATCATCGTTGTTATTCCAATCAAAAGGAATCTTACCAATTTACCTAGCAGTAGCCAGTTAATAAATCATTCATCGCAAGGCTTTGCAACAATCTTTTTGTATATTCAAATTTTAGGATTTGTGAGGTAATCACAAAACATTGTCTGCCCACTTTCTCTATAGGAGAGGCAAAAGACAAGCGAAACGCTCCTTGTAGTTCCATGGGATGTCCTTTCCCTGTTTTCTTTAAAAGAAAACTAAACCACCAAAACAACAACAACAACAAAAACAACAAAGAAGCCAACAGGCAAAGAACCAGGAAGAACACCCACAGACAAGCAAAACAGATAAATTACCAAATGAAACTAGCTGAGCTAACAAGGGCAGTGGTCTCATGCTTCACGCAGATGAATCATTAAAAGACATTCCCAGTGATCTTTCAAAAGAGAGAAAGAATTAAATTCTATCAGAAGTTAATGTCTGGCACAGAAAAGTTAAAATTAAATAAATGATAGAAATATGACTTGCAATTGGAGATGTTTCATTCAAATTTTATACACTTACTGGCTGGTTTAACTGCACTGGAAGGGCCGAGTGCCACCAAAAATATTCTGACGTCTCATGGTAGCCCAGAATTTTGACTTCCAGAGCTGAAGTAATTACTACAACTAAAAAAACCCTCCATAAAATCCCCTTAGCTCCAGAGCTGATTCTGAATACTAATTCTGCCTGATCTGTCAGTGCCAGGACCATTTTTCCTGTTCCCTTGTAGAAAAACATAATTTTCTTATTACTTTTTCATCAACAATACAACTGTGTCTACCCTCAGCTTTTTTGTGATGCAGATGAATAGCAGTCTCAAAAACAACTGACTGTGCTTCACAGATACTCCCTTAAAACAGGTGTAATTAATTTTAAAACATCACTCGGACAATCTGCACAAATCCTGAAGTGAATTCCTTAGGAGGCACTAGCTAATCTGACCGAAAGAAATAAATCCCTTCCCAGACCTTCTCAGGGTTTAACCTTCCTAGAACCTTGCTTTTGCTTTTCAAATTTATTGAGAGCCATAGAGAAAGTAGGACAGTTAGTCTGCTGCCTTCCTGGGCACATAAAGAGTTATTTAAATGCTTTATCAACGTTTTGGAAAAGACCTCTCTTTCAAAACCAAGTTCCCACCACTTCCTTTGTGGTTCCACTCAAACAGTGGGCAACAGCATTAATTAAAACCAGCCGGCCAGATTTAGAGCATGCACTGTTTGTTGTTTTAAATTGTTGAATATCAATTACCTTATTATTTTGTGATTAGCATGAAACATATGCATCTATGCCTTGTGGCTTTTGGCAGTGATTTAAAAAAAAATTCAGCAACTTTGCATACGGCTGTAAAACAGCATGTTTCCAGGCATTTTTAGCGCTGACTAGAGCCATTCTCAATCTGCTCACCAGCATGAAGTTAATTAGGAGAGGCATGAAGCTTATGGCTGGGTGCAGAAATCAGCAATGGAACAAAATTATCCTTTTTTGGCTTCAGCCAGTAACTGCCACTGTGTCTACATGACTTTTTTTTTTTTTTTAAAATGCTTTCCCTGTTAAGTATCAGTCAAAGCTTTAACTTTGTATCTTATCCAATTTTCTAAATCCTTCAATGAATGTAAATTGATGAACACAAGAAAATGGAAAGAGCTAATTATGTAGAGCTCAGTAAGGTACTATAACATACTAATTTACAGAAAATCCAGTTTCAGACACAGCCTTAAGATTCCTTTATCAACAGCATGTTTTCGATCAGAGTGAAACCCGCTATTTTATTCAAAGAATGCCCAACCAAGCCTGTGATACAAACCATAAATGCTTTACAGGAATATCCATATCAGAAGGAATCTCCCTGAACAAATCACAGCACTCATGCATCATTACAGTCCATATACTGGGAGAAAAGAAAAAAAAAAGGAAAAAAAAAGAAAAAAAAAAAAGAGAACACTACCTTGGATACATGGATTTCCTCTAGGCCCAGTGTATGTAACAAGATCGCAGTGAAAGCAGAGGAATACAATGAAAGTTAAACATACAGGAAAAACTTCCTACTTGTAATAGATTTCATTCCTTACATGATAGTACATCAGGGATTTATTAGGGAAGGAGGCACATTAAAAATTAAATAAATAAGTAATCTAGGAACAGGTGAAATTTAAACTCCTTTCTCTTTACTTTGCAAACTAAGGATGGAATTGCTTGTCTAGGTCACCTTCCCCAGTAAAAGGACCACTCACAGCTACATAATGAGGTATTTGTTACCCCTGCAATGCCTCAAACCGTGTGCATACATTAGGTTTTTAATTTGGATATGTCTGCTTCTCAATTACTCCCCAACATCCCCAATTACTGCATTTTAGTTTGCATTGCGTAGCAGCCCTGAAGCATGTGGGTTCCCTCCAGGTGAAGCTAAGACAGGGTCTTGGAGAGGAGCTAACGTCATATAGCCCAAGCATCTGGACCAGAACTAGTTTAAAGTAAAAGCTCTAAAGGCCACGAAGAGCTGCTGATGGGCCCCTTCTCAGCCTAAACCTTTTCACTCTAATCCTGTTTCACTGTAGTATTTGTTAACATCAACATAATGAATCTTCTAAGCATCATTTGACTTACGTGAGCAGAATTTAACCAAAGAGAGTTCAATCTCATATACTCTTACAAAGTGGTCAGACATCAGGGAAACATTAGGTAGGTGCAAGAGGACACACAGGAGGATAGAGTAACAGTGGTTCAGACAAAAACAACAGGAGGAAGCTTAGGATATTCCAGGTCAGACCCTTCATTTTCTTCTGAAGTAAAGAAATATTATAAAAAGTCATGTTTGAAAACTGCTATTGTCTCTTCTGACACTGACTTCAGTTTCTATTCAAAGTACTAGCTTGGGAAGTGCCATGAGCTTTTACCTTTCAAAACCAACTGTTTCAGTACGTGAACCTTTTCCTGATCCTTTTCCCCCTAAAAGCAGTTCTCCAGAACAACACCCATGTTCTTTGGAATGTTGATTCCACATGAAACAGAATGCAAAATACCAAAAGCCAGGAGATGTGAACTGCAGTCTCAACCTCACAAAGGAAAATCTATTCAGCACGTTGCCACCTCTTGCATCAAGCATAACCAGTGCACTTAAAAGTACAAAGCAGGACATACACTTTGAAACTAGATACAAGTTCAGGCAGAACCATCAAGTATGTCAAAACTTCATAATTATGGCATTCCATCATGTCAAATTCACATTAAAACATAATAAGAACATTAACATTTTGATAGATAAATATAGAAGGTGGATTTTTATAATGGGCACATCAATCAAATATTGGTATGTCTGATCCTAGCTTTTCATTTTCTCTACTTCAAATATTTAAAGACACAGACAAGCAAAAAGACCCAAAACAGTACCCACAAGTAGCGATTCAGACAGTTTTACAAAATACGGTTTCCAAAAGGAAAAAAAACCCACAACAAACCAATGGAGGAAATGAATGCTTAAAACTAGAGAAGGCAAAAGGAATCAAAGTTTAGAGCCATAAGCGATACTAAAACTTCTTTTTACTATTCCTTTTTTTGTGACAAAAATACAAAAATACATCTCAAGCTTTTGCAAAGAAATACAAACTTTCTTGTACTGAAAATTCAAACAAGAGATCATCGAAGACTCATGGATTTGGGGACAGGATGAGTGAAGGGAGCAATCTGATTCATGTTTCTGTTTTCAAATTAGTGTTAAAAGAGTGTGGAAGAAGTAAAAAATAATTGAAGAGCAAAAGCACATCTCTGAAATTATGAGAACTTTGGGTTCTAGTGGCCATACCCTGATATTCCTTATTCTTCTGGAAGTAGAGATACAAAATTTATCAATGTATACTCAAGAAAATAAAGAACCATTAATGAACTAAAAAAGGGTAAGAAGACACGCAATCTATTACATCTATTATTACCAATTCCAAAAGTAATATTTTTCCCTATAGATGCAATAGGAATGCAAAAATAAACACAATTAGAGCTCGATACAAATATAGCTAACATAAGTACACTTACAGTACAAACAAGCATGCACTTTGCCTACCACTGAACAATTCCATTCCAGGCTGCAGCCATTTCCAATCAGCATATGTTTTTGGTTCTATTTAAGATGCTTTTTCATTATTTATTCTCCTATCACATCACACAATTATATTACAGGGATTTAAGCTGTTAACTGATAAGGTGGAAAGTTTTTCTATTTCATTCCCAGCATACAAAGGCACAGTTTCCTGTATTTCAAGTGTAACTCAATTAAAAAGTTAGTGGGCAGTTGGTTTTACTAAACAGTCACCAGTTTGTAGCAACCATTTCACCTTCAGTAAAGAACTGCCATTTTACAGCTATTTTAATGTAAATTTCAATTCTATATTAAGAGAATTAAAAATAAGGCAGTGGAAAGCTTGGAAGAGTTTTAAAGCGAATAACAACACTCTCCTGTTCTGTGTTGGCTTTGCTGTTTTAATTGGCCAAATGGTGCAGGATTGCTCAGAAGATTAATTGAGGCTAATGAACAGAGGTGCCTCCCAAGGGCAGGAAAGGCCCTGTTCTCCAAGCCTTGTCACAGGGGTTTGTTTCAAAGCAGCAGGAGTGTACCAACAATTGCAGGTTAGGAACAGTAACTTGTCACAAGATGAGAACTACTGAACTCACGTACCCCCAACACTCCTCCTCTCTACACCCTTTTCTGAGCCTTAAATTAAAAACTGGCACAAAAACTTTAACCAAACCCAAACATCTCACTCTAAATTTAGTCTTAGCCATTTATTCATCTGCCAACTGAAGCTCATTATCCATTTTGACAAAAGACTTAGACTACGCATTAAATAAAGCCGGGGGTCCCAAGCAGTAAGCTGCCTTGCAGCTGTGAGGGGCATGTCTGGGACACGTGCCCTTGGCATCTCCAGAGAGGAGAGACAGACTTCCTAAAGGGTCTCATTACCTGCTCAGGTTGTGGCCAAATCCAGCTTGACTGAAGTCCTGGCAATCAATTAGCAGAGGTGCAGACCAGTCCAGGAAGGGAAACATCGAAAGGGAAGGGAGGGGAGCAGGGAGGACACAGCTATCTCTTGCACTAGAAGAGCTTTTCATGTGCCTATGTGCCTTGAGCATTGTTCTGCCACTGAAGAGCCACATTAATCAATGTTCAGGACTGCTTTAAATACAGAGGTACAGACCTGGCAATTCATCAGTGATTTATTACTGGGCCCAATATGCCGTCAACAAGAAACAAGTTGGTACCTTGGAAGCTGCCACCAACAGAGAGAAGGGGGATGTGGCAGTGGGTGTACAGAGGCACAGTCAAGCCAGCTCCATTTAAATGCCATGCAAGGGAAACGCAATGTCGGCAGTCACCTCGGCAAACGTCCACAAAACATCCCAAGGGACTGAGTGCCTCATTTTGATTAGCAGAATTGTATAATTGCTGAGACTCCAGAAAATTAAAGCTCACGCAGTCATGAATACTGCCATTATATATACATAATGTCCTAAATGTCATTTAGAAGTGCCTGGAACTGAGGTTATAAATTAAGATATCTACACCTCTCCCAGAAGGCTATGGAAGTTTTAAAGCTGTATGTCCTTACACAGAGAAAAATAAAACCAGTTTTCCATGTTCTTATACTTCAAGAATTCTTGAATAAGTCATTTTAATGTAACCCAAAGATGGAAGTTTCAGATACATCTTTCATTTTGATGACCAGGGAATGTCTATTTAAAACTTTAATGAGAGTGATCTCTGAAATCACCTCTTCTCTGGTTACGTGCTTGAGTCCCAAAGTACATATGGCAACTTAGTAACTCCTCAACAAGTTCTGTCCTCTTAAATATTACTCAAGGAGAGAGGAAGGACCAAAAACTCTGTGACCGAAAGAATGCACATGTCTAGCACATTTCTAAGTGCTTTGTTTTCCTCATGGCAAAAGCTAGAAAGAACAATTGCACTTCTATTATTACAGGGCAGTTAATATTTCAGTTTTATCTCGAGATATAAAGATTACCCTTAAATAATAAAAAAATACTACTATAACACCCCTCACATTCAGATTTTTTTTTTTTTTTGCATAAGATACAAATTAATGCACTTTGAAAAGAAAGAATAGAAATTACATGGTAGAATTCCCAACATGAATGCATTACACAAAGAAGAAACAATAAGAAATTGTTTCAGGAAGAAAGAGGAAATCACTGCAACTCAAAATACAAAGACCAAGAGTCAGAGGTCACAAGTTTAAAAGTGTGCCCTATAAACTCTAACACCAGCCCAAAATACATATGTTGCGAAGTGCCATCTGTGCAATGTATGCAAATGTTTTTTGTGATCTGTCTGCAAACTCAAAGGAAATGCAACCACAGCCTGTGGACAATTACACTTTGTCTTCTATTCCTAGAAAATTTAGGTTTGTGATCAACATTCAAGGAATGAATCTTAACTTTTGCTTAAATAATCTGTTATTTTCCTTGAAAGGATACAACCCCCCTGATAATTCTGCTTTAGAGACAACACACACACTGAGTAGTCAGTGCCTTCCTTGGCTTTTGAAAGAACACTCCACAAACAGATGTAGCATTTGGCTGTACAGCACTGAACCTATTAATATTACACTAACTGGATCTGTCTCAATGTCTGGTGGGTGTCCTTAAAATAAAATTGAAAAAAAAAAAAAAAGTACTCTTCCCAAATTCTACATCATCTGAGCCAACAGTTTCATCCAAGTAGAGCGCTCTGAGTTTCTGGTCTTCACACCACCTTTATTTTTACAAAGCTCTATGAGAATACTTATCATATATTCTAAACAAATGTGTCTCAGAAAATCTGATTTTTTTTTCCCTAAAGGAACTTCCTAATATATCATAGCCTAAAGAAACATTTTTAATCCATGCATTCTCATCTAAAACTTTTTTTTAAATAAATGTATTTTGCAAAGGAAAGAACTAACTTATCTATCCTTTTTTGTTTTGAAGCTTCACTTGCAAAAATGAAAGTACACATAAGTATACATAAAACACAGCACACAGACTGCTACAATTACAACATTAATCTGAGCACCAGGTTTTAGTGCAATGGCTGGTTAGTGTAATATTGTCCTTCAATTGACCTGAAAACTTAAAATGTTCTCCAAAGAAGGGATGTCACTCAGAATTACAAAGACAAAAGCAAGTTCAAGTTTATGGAATTTTCTAAAATTATACAAAACAAATATGAGAAAGAGAAAAAGTACAGTTAGAATTTGGCTCTGAATAGTTATATTACACATTTATTAATAAATCTTAATACACACACACATCCTTTGAAATACCTTAACCTACTTGACAGGGGAAGCATAAAACAAGGTATAGCAATTAAAAAACAACAATAAGCATGAGTTAAAGAAACTAGAAAAAATTGCCTCCCTAAGGAGCAGCAAACTTAGATCTTACAAAGCCCTGGAAGAAGGTAGGATTGTATTCATTATATTTGCAAATGATGCGTAATCAAGGAGAGTAAAGGCGTTGAAGAATGGAAGCAGAGAAAGTCATCATGTTTGAAGAACCATACGAACAAAATCAGGCTCGTGGGTGGAATATATTCTGCACTGAGGTTAAAAACATGTATTGACTTTAACTATGAACTACAGGGAAAAAAAATTTAAAAAAAAAAAAAGAAACGAGCCTTGAAAACCTTCAACATATTCACAAGTAAACCCTTACTTGAAGAACAGAAGATTGTGTGATTCCAGTAGCATTACAGGCTTCAGGCAGCAGTATGAAGTACTGTATATGAGGATTCATTAACTATAAAAGTATTTACTTGGTTCACAGAGAAATTAAAAAGGACAAGACTGTAAGATTGTCTAACATAATTGAATGTACAAATTAGAATTATAATGAGACAGAATGCAGAGAGCATCATTTGGGTCAATCTGCAGTTGACGAAAATCTGGATAGAGTTATTTACCATACTATTTATTTAAATGCTGTATTTTTTATTATATTTTTTTTTTAATAATGGCAACACAAAAGAAAAAGGAAGAAAACCAGACCAAGGCTGAGGCCTATCATGTATAAAGTACACAGACTTTGAAATCAGCCATAAAGAATTTATTAGCTACTCCAGTGACAGCAGTCTCAGGGAAAAAAAGGCAAGGATGAAGAGGATTATAAAGAATCAAGAATCCAATATTTAGCTAGCTACAGCACAATTTAAAAACAAGTGTCCTTTTTCAAAAACATTAGAGGATGAAATAGGACAACAGAGAATAAAATATATTAAATCTCTCATAATACTTAGAAATCAAAGCTCCAGCCACAGGAAATCAAGCTAATTCAATCTAAAATAAAAATATGTTTACCTCAGTTAACTAGTTAAGATAGTCTACAAACTTTAGCTGATTACATAGCTCCCTCTTGAAATTAAGGGAGCCACATAGGCAACTCAGTGTTAAAGCTTTGGATGCACACATTGTTTACTGATTTAATATAGAACGAATGTAGAAAAAACCCCTAGTATTCACTGGGCTCTATTAAAATGGCCACATTTAGATGATACATAGCTTCCACTGACTAATATACATAATAACTTCTACCACTACAGTAGTGTTTGTCTCGTAGTTACATCACGGGGGGGAGGGGGATTAAAAAGATTCAGGTAAATGAACTTTTTTAACTAGTAGGCCATGACCTAGAAGGCAACAGGTAAACACTGTGTATCCATGTAAATAATGCCCTGTATTTGTCCACTGAAGTAAAGCCTGAGCTAAAGGATACATAATTACATCCACAAGAGTAGTACATTTCAAGATATTCCTCGGCCTCCACCCAATCTCTTGAAAAAAGCATTTCATAAAATAATAGAATCATTAAGGTTGGAAAAGACCTTTAAAATCAAGTCCAACCATCAGTCCAGCACCATCATGTCAAGCAAAGCATGTCTTGGAGTGTCAAGTCTACACATTTTTTTGAACATATCCAGGGATGCTGCTGCCACCACCTCTGGGCAGCACGTTCCAATGCCTGACCACTATTTAAGTGAAGAAATTTTTCCTAATATCCAATCAAAAACTCCCCTGACACAAAATGAGACCATTTCCTCTCATCCTATTGCTAGTTACTTGGAAGAAAAGATCAACCCCCACCTCACTATAACCTCCTTTCATCCTTTCATTTGCAATAATGACAATTACTTTCTTTTTAAAATGCAGATGAGAGAGAACTCCCATCATTCAAGCAATGGGTTTTCTGCTGTAACACCAGCACTGTGACTGCAATTTGAAATGGAAACCTAGAGGTTAAAAGCCTGAGATCCTCCAAGCTGAAGCACTGAAAAAACACTTTTCTAAATCTAAAAGGTACAGTTTATGATTGCCATGACATACACTTCCATTAGAATAGCTGTATCATGCCAGAGCAAGAAGGACAAAGAGTCACAGGCCAAGTAGCTTAAGGTTTTTTGGTGTTTTTTTTTCAGGGGAAAAAAGTTAGTATATAACCTGTCATCCAGAGAGGTATGTTTTTTCCTCATTTACAGCTAGACACACAATGTTTTAGAGACACCTTGAAAGATGACAAAGCAATTTGTTAATAAAACTGAAATACCTTTCAGTGGAGAGCTGTTGAAGAAACAGTTTATATTTAAAAATTAAAATCTCGATACATTATGAAAGAAAATTTATGCTTTCATTTTAAAGTATTAGTTACACAATTATATATCCCATTAATATTCTTTAATAATTCTTATTAACATGAAAAGAAAACCCTCTCAGATGACAGTTTCTAAATAACTGCTTTAAAAACCCAACAACCCTGAAAGTGAACTTTTTACCTTAATGCTAGAGACAAAAAAAAAATAAATTCATTATATAAGTCAGTTTCAAAAAAAGAAAATCTCAATATAAATTAGTTATAATTCCTAAATGGATTAAGTACGTATTTCAATTTAAACTCCTTTAATTTAATCCTATCTCTTGATACTGTAAATCCCATTCACTTATGGAGTTATCTGGTTAACATGGTTGATGCCCTAGAGGAATCTTTGAAGACATGAGATCTATTGTTACGGAATGACACAAAAGATCTCTTCCAAACCTAATAAATCTCCAAATAAGCTGTCCTTTAAAAGTGAAATTGAACCATCTAGACACTTAGCCCATGTCTGATGAAGTGTTTCATGGGTCAACTAATGTTCTTACAACACATTTCAATTGAAGGAATTTGTCTTAATCAGAATAGTATGCTAAAATTGAATCAACAGTCATCTCTTAATCATCCAAATTTTATTTAAGCTACAAGAACCCATACAGAGAATAATTTTATTCAAACTAATGAGAATTCAGGAGAACAAATTTACACAAATAATATCAAATATAATTAACTTTTTGCAACAAAGGAGAAAACCTCCACAAAGCATTTACCCACAGGCTTCAGTCTAAGTACTTCAATTTTTGAAGATTATACATCAAGGATAAACACAGGACTCAGAACTAGCATATAAGAGATGATAAAGAGGACACTTTGTGCTGCTAGGTGAGGTGTGATCTCACAAGTATGCGATAAAATCTTTATCTTGAAACTCAACACTCACGTTTCTGCAGCTATGCATTGCACTGAACTGCTTTTAGCCAACTCATTTATTTTACAGAGATATAAATATTTCTTCTCCCACTTCTTTTAAGAGATTCCCTTGGTGCCTTGTTCAGTTTTGGATCAAACAGACCCTTCCCAGTGCATGGTCCCAAATAAGGAACAGGGTAGCGAGGTGGTTCCAAGGCTACATAGCCCATCCAGACACAAGTATCCAGCCACACCACAGTCTCTCTTAACAATGGTTTTAATTACAAACTTAACTGACCAGCATGCCCATTGGTTCTGCTAAAATCTACGTGGTTCATTATTGGCCACCATTCAATTTCATTTACTGATGCAGAAGTTAAAGGGCCTACAGAGACAACTGATCAGTACAACCTTCCTCAAAGTGACTTTGACATAGCTCACTGTATGTGCTGGTTTCTTTCAGTGTTATTAAGCCTTACTTGGAATTGGCATGGGCAGGGGCAAGAAGCCACTTTAAATCTTGTTTATTTTGTATTAGGGTTGATGTAATTTTTGTGGAAGAAATGCATCCTCCAAAAGGAAGACACCTTGATCTGTCAGCTTACTGTAGTTGTTCAGGATAATAGAACCCTTAAATAAGACCTGATGGAAGTTCAGCAAGTAAAAAGCAAGCAAAGCACTCAGATGGGCATGAAATTCTTTCTCCCCATGCCACAACTCTTTGCCATGTTCCTGAACTCTGCGAGAAGCACAGCTAGTCACTGTGTACACACTTTACACACACAATCAAGGGTTTAGCTCACTGATGGGCAATAAAAATATCTGACTTCTTTTTCTCTCCCTCCCTCCTCTTTATTCTCAATGGGAGTCTGTTTACTATGCTCAAATTTTAAAGAACAGTGATGCAGCCTCTCAATTTTCAAACTGTTATTAGTTCTCAAATCAATGTAATTCATAAAAGCTGCAACTTTGGCTTTATTACTTAGGCTGTCATAGAAGAAGCATTACAAAAGCACTCACCACAGGCATACATTTTGGTCACAAATAAAGTTCAAATAGATAACTTTACCGATACTACTCAGAGGAGTAAAAGTTATAGGAAGACTGCGAACCCTGCCCATAAATCAAGACTAACATAACATTTCTATGTGTAAGAAACACAGAAATAAATTAAGTCATAAAAAATAATCTTTCAAAAACAGAACAAAAGTAGCTACTGGCTTTGCCTCATATCCTGCCAGCACAAAGAATTCCTGCTTGCAAGAAAAACAGTCCACATTGAAAGCAAGCAGAGAGGCCTGTGGGAATATGAAAAGTGCAAGGCTATTATTTCTAGGTTTTTCACAGACAGAAATGTGTTTGGAGCTCCAGGAAAACACAGAAACCAGAAGACATGGCAATTTCAATTTTAACTAGATGAACTCCGAAAGTGCAGTTCTGCATGTGGCTCTTGAAATTCTATCACTATTACCACATAAGCCTTCATAAAACAGTTAATATTTTTAATTTTATTCCAAGCGAGGTCCTTTTGACAAGGTAACCTGTTCTCCAACATGCCCAAAATTAATTCAACTATGTATCCTGAAAAAAAAATAAATTGATTTGCTAGTTAATGAACAGATTCTTTTCCTAACTGAACTTAAGAACAAAAAAGCCTTCACAGGTACAAGTTTGAATTCATTATTCCATTCTCAGTTCTGGTACTACCAGCACTGATTTGAGGGTTGGGAAGGGAGACAAGTGTCATGGGGGAAGTTGTGCAAAGGATATTTTTAAGGAAATTGAAGTCTGGTCCACATACAAAGTTGGACTGTTGCAATAAATCAGTTCAACTTCAGATTTTGACACACTTTAATGGCTCTAACATTGACTTGTATATTTTAACATGTGTCAGTAAATAAACAGAAATAAGCCAAGCTGACATAAGCAGTTTGAAACCAGTACAAATATTCAGCTGAGACACTAAACTTATACAGTTAAATCAGCTTCAAAACCTACTTTAAACAGTAAACGAAGCATAGCAAGTGCTTACACATGAACATATAACACTTATAAACGCCCTGTGAGTCCTAGTCCTAAACATGGTAGAAGTACAGCTAGGGTGCAGCGTTTCCAAAAGAAGTGAGAAGGATGTTTGGTTTTCCTTGAGTACATTTCACATGAATTTAAATAGAAGGACAAAAACACAGATATGTGGCATCCTTGTCTCTAATTTGCTATTGGAGACTACAAAATAATATAAATTTCAAGTTTATCCTCAAAACCATTGCTCTAACAGGCCTTTGGCAAAGTATCATTCTAAAAATACACCAAAATGATTACAGAAAGTGATATTAACATTAACCTCCTGCAACTCCAGAGCGCAGCTCTACTACACTGAATATTTACCTCAATCATCCATATTATTTGCAAACAACTGTCGTTATTTCTCCTGACTTCACATGCAATCATCTGTTCTTTTGGACTCTGAAGATGAACAATGTTTCTTCCTCTTGTGAGCTGCTTTCATTTAAAAAAAAAATTGAAAATAAAAAAGTAAAATGAAAAAACCACAGACTAAGATGACACTAATTACTCCGATTTTTTTCATTTTACACAGACAATTCCCGAGTTTGAAGATGGGACTTGAAATAGCAACAAAACCCAAAACTTAGAACTGACCGGCCAAAGGAGAATTCTATTCACCTATCATAACAAAAAACTATTTATCCTTCCAGTGTGCTTTGGCAGATATTTTCAAATTATTCAAGTCTAAAAAAAAATTCATATTGTTAAATTCAATTATAAACAAAAGCACAAATTTATTATCTGAAAACTCAGAACAAATGTTTCTATGTTTTCTAACAAAAAGGAAGCCAGAAAGTAGGGATGCTCATAAATAGCTGCTTATTATCTTATATTTTCTCTTTTCTGTCAATATGATCCCCCCCAATTATTGTTGTATGAGTGGAAATTGCTTAATATATAAATCAATATTTAATAAACTGTAATTTCAGAGATGTATCTTAGCTTTATTCCTGCTAGAAAAAGCTAATGTACAGGGAACATACTGCAACAAGATCTCCACAACCTGAAGGCCATCATCTCGGTAGAAGTCAGCCGGGAAACTCTTAAGTTCCCTCTGTACCCAGAGTTCCATGATGATATGACAGCCTCCTCTGCATGTCATGGAGAGTTAATCAACCAGCTCCTTTTCATTAAAGTATAACCTTGCAGTGGCATACAGCATCAGAACATAATAGAAGCCATGACTCATGTTAAACACAGTATTTTGAAAAAGAAGATATTTTGAGACGATCAAATATCACAATAAAGACAAAACCACTTTTATTGAAGGACTGAAATTTGAAAGGACTTTCTCAAAACTGGCAGCATGTAAGAACTAACAAAAAATTCAGCAGGGGGACACAATACTGGAGATTTTAATGCAATAATATTTATTGAAAAAACATTTGCCAGTTCCAATCAAGCTACATTTATGTGGGTTTGGTTTGGGTTTGTTTTGGTTGGGGCTTTTTTGTTTGGTTGGTTGGGTTTTTTAAGTGGGTAAGGGGAATGCTGTAAAACTGGCAGTGAACAAAAATTCTTGTTAAGGTGGGGGAAAATAATCTTGCGTGGAAATGATTTACATCTATAAAATGCTAGCCTGACAGGCATGAATTGGCTCCTGTCTTCTGATATGCAGAAGACACATTAGCTATCATTTCTTCACACCTGTACCTTTGGTAAATTAGACCACATCAAGTGTCTCCTCTAATCACTTCTGTGATAGCACAATTTTCCTCTGCAGTGGCCATTTTCATGCTTGTTTTCTTTCTCTAAGTATGTCAGTTTTCCCTTGCCTGCATCCTCCTCCCCCCCGCCCCAGTACTGGCTTAATACAACAAAACAAAAAGATGCAATAGTTGATGGGCATGTCCAAGGGAAGGTGAATATGCTGATTGATTTCTTTATCCACAATTTAAATCAGAAAACAGAAAGAATAAAAATTAACCAGTCACTATAATGCAACCTTTATAGACTAAACAGTTTCACTTAAAGACCTTCTGTAATATTTTTACCAAGTTTAAGGTAAACTAAGTTATCAAAAAAAGTCCAAAGCATCAGAAGTAAGCATTAGAAATTAAATACATCAATAACTGTACCATGAAATTGGTCTAAAGAAAACATTTACTGACGAGATTTTTTAGAGTCCATTTTTTTAAAAAATCTAGTTAGACAGCACATACTAGAACAGGATGTACTTAGAATTAAGCAACCCTATTTCAGATCAAAGGATTTTGGAGCCATTTCTAGCCAGAGAATGACATTATTTATACTACTGTCTCCACAGAGGATAAATCCATTTCTTGTTTGAAAAGGTTAGGCAATAAAGAGAGATTTATAAAACTAGTACAAATAATTGGTTTCCTTTTCCTTATCCTCTGTTGGTTTCAGTACATGTTGGATAACCTTAAACCTCCACCCAGTCTGGAACAAAATATTGTTTCTAAGATTTTATATGACTGTTTTTCTAAGAGATCAGCATGATTATAATTAGGTTTGTACTGAATCAAAACCATATTTTAAAGGAAGACTTATCTGCATATGTTCTCTCATACTGTTCTAAAATTAAGATTTGTGAAAAGAGACTTTTCAGTCAGTTTTCCTATTTCATACACCTTTGAAAAGCAATAATTACAAATAGAAGAAAAAAGAATGGAAGAAATTTCTAGTTTAGAAACACTATTAACTTTTATAAAATTAATTGAGAATGAAGGCAGCAACAAATAAGGAGGTAAACAGTGGCTTTAATTATCTCTGAAAACTGTACACTAGGATACTAGGTTTTATTGCAGTTTACTATTTAGTTTAGTCCTTGATTAATACCAGGGTTAAGTCACTATGTCTATACATAATGTTGTTTATTGGAAATACAAAATCACAGAATTGGAGGGTTGGAAAAGACCTTTAAGATCATCAAGTCCAACTGATGATAAAACAATTTCATTATCCCTTAAAAACAGTCCAATTTTTAATTTTTATTGTTTAGATATTGGTTGCCCTTTTATGGGGAGAAAAAAGGCAAGCTTCCCCACATTTTATGGAGGGATAATAAGGCAAGGTTTTTAATAATATGCTGTGACATTCATTGAGATAATTTCCTAGTAACATTTCTAAATCAAAGGTTTCAAGATTTTATTGCATTTCACACAATGTCATTGATACTATCATTAACAGCTACAATCTATTTACAAACATGTCAGACTTGCTGATGACTATCACTGACTATACTAGGTGATAAAATCACTGTAAAGTATTTTTAAGTAAATATGAAGAAATGAGACTTCGAATGAAGTCATACATATCATATGTTCCATTTATCCATAACAGAGGCAGAATAACAACAGCAAAGAACAGGATGTCTTTTTCTCTGTAATAAAAATGAAATCCACCTAAACCATAATCGTAAAGGAGGGATTTCTCAGTGAAACGGCTCAGTGCTACTTTGCACGCTCTGATTTAGCAATTTGATCATGTTAAGCAAAAGACTTGGGTACATACTTAGTAGTAAGTATCACATACTTAAAACTTTTTTGATTTTAAAGGGACATATGAATGAGCATCAACATTTTGCAACATTATCGCTTAAATATTTGGCATTTCCTTGATGACAGCTTGGCCAATTAATGTAAATTACTGCAGCACTTAATATACAACTTTAACACCTGGGCACCAGAAATTAGTGAATATTCACTTATTCATTTCACATAGGCCACTGAGCAATAAATCAGGACTAATGGTTAGAATGCAGCTTGCTACCTAAAATGGACAAATTGAATAGAACAAAAGAATATTTAACTAGCCTATAAATAAATGCCTTTTTAGAAGCTTTATTAGTCGCAATCAGAAAAACACAATGAATATCATCTAGACAAAATGACCAATGTAACATCACAGGAATTGTTAAGAGACATCCCCTTATTTTTCTCAACTAAGTCAGTCAATGGCCAGTTACCTATCAATTATTTTTTTTATACCAACCTGAATATCACATGCAAAAAATATTACCAAGAAATTATTTTTTAAAGTTAGGTATTTCTCAGTGGTCCCTTTGAACAGACCTTCATGTGCTGCTCCAGCAACAGCAATGAATCAGGTAACATCTGTGAGATTGTGTTTTCAATGACTAGGTTAACAATTTTTGGCCTGCTTCCCCATGCAAATACTTAAAAAATATATTTAAAATACCACATTTTAGGAAGAATTAATTAGTTTAGGCTCATTTATCATTAGGTATATAGATATGCTACTGATGAAATGCAGACTTAGTACTTAGCTAGCAAGAGCAGCAGTGATGGAAGCTACAGGTACAAACCCATGCCAGGTAATCTGCAGTGAACGCAGAGGGAAAGTAAGGCTCAGCTCAGAAAATCTCTATAAAGATGACACTATATAAGTAGCTTCAGTTTTTCCACTGAACAGACTGAGCAGCTAGATTGAATGTGAACTCATTCAAACTTGGTTGACCAGAACTTCTTGTATGGTCCTTATCTAGTGATACACATCAATAAGCAAGTGTTGAATTCACAGACTTATAGAGATCTTTTCTGTACAGCTACACATCTATGAGATCCACTCTTCTCTCCCCACCAGTGTCCTAACTCTCTGTATAATCCATCTGGAACAAGAGTCTGGACCAGCAGGGAATAAGGATGAGCCAATTATGCAATGCTGTTGTGAGTCTATATGCATACTTTGCATCAGTTAGGCTTCCGCCACAATCCTGTCTTCAATTTGGGGTCTCACTCTTCCAAGAAAATAATTTTTTAAAAAATAGATTCAGACATCAGAAAGTCAATGGGAATGTAACATGGTTGACTAGAAAGTGTGAGAACCAACATGGAATCAACAAATCATTAAGGTTGGAAAACACCTTCCAGATCATCAAGTCCAACGGTCACCCCTATACCACCATAGTCACTAAACTATCTCCTGAAGTGCCTCATCTACCTGTTTTTTAAACACTCCCAAGGATGGTGACTCCACCACCTCCCTGGGCAGCCTGTTCCAATGCTTCACCACTCTTTCAGTGAGGAAATTTTTCCTGATATTAAATCTGATAGAAGGAAAGAGTTTCAGGATTGCAAAGGAAGCAAAACTTAGGTACAAGATGTAATAATGGTCTTCAAGAAGGCAAAGTAATTCTTGTGAAAATACACTTGGTCTCTCTGTTAACACAAAATACTGGACAAAGGTCAGGTTCACCAGAGCTGAACAGAGACGAAGGATCACCCCACTTTAGCCATTGGAAACACTCTTCCTAACACAGGTCAGGAGGCTGGTAGCCTTCTTAGCCAAATATGCATTGTTGGATTATGGCAAAGCTGTTGTCCGCCAGGACACCAAGGTCCTTCTCCACCAAGTTACTTCCCAGCCCATCAGCCCCCAAGCCTGTAACTGGGATAAGAAGTTACTCGTACACAAGTGCAGGATTTGGCACTTCCCACTGTTGAACCTGATAAGGTTTCTCTTTGCTCAGTTTGACAGGCCAAAGTAATATGAAAGGCCAAAATGTCAGTTCATTCAAAGGACAGACAAATTCTAGCTACAAGCTTCCATTCACCACTCAAAGCTTGGAAAACATACCAAGTGCACCTTTTCCCACCTTAATATTCAATAGAGGCTAGTTGACACTTGCTAAGAAGCTCCAATTTCTTATGAACTAGCACACCTTTCACACATTCATCCTGATCTATTCTTTTCAGTTACACTATCCTGTAGTTCCTCAGTAGTTCCTACCGGTCCTACTATTTGTCTGATTTATCAAAGCATCTTCAAATTCATTCAGCTGTTAAATACTGGAAAATGTCCACAGTGGCTATCCAGTACTATACAATTCAGTTTCAGGCCACCTTCTTCACCAAAGTAATATTAAACTCATTAAATCTGAACAAAACCTCTGAAACTGTAACCATGGACAACATACTGCACAATATTCCCAGTATATTACATGTGGAACCTCTCTCTGATATTACACTTGACACTTCAAGAACTCCACTGTTTAGACAGAAATACACAGTACAGTTTCTAGCTATATGTTTACTTTTCCTCAAATATATACACTGATGAAATGGATATTTTTTAGGTTTATAGCCAAAACATCAAACTTGACAGTAATTGATATTTTGCAAGTGAGATTACTAAGCAAGAAAAGCAAGTTTATTTCTTTTTTAATCCCATTCTAATTATCTTTTTAATTTCCCAGCTAATGGAAGTCTACTCTAAATGTTATTTTATTCTATTGTGCTGCCTTTCAGTTATGCTGCAGCACTCCTCTCAACTAATATATGCCTGCAAATCAACTAGGCTGGCTGTCTCTCCCAGTATCTACTGACCAGAAGGCATAGCCCAAAAGCTAATGAGCTGCTAAACATTGCTGCCATTGAAGAGACATGTATTGTGAATTTGCAATTTTGCAAAACACCATGCACATAACTGATGATTCCTGTCAGTAGCTGTAGTGTGAGATCACGATTGACTCCAAGATAACAATTAAACTGGAATACATTAGAGTAACTCGTTACAGATAGGAGAAGCATAAAGCTTGTCATTGACTGTGGCTTCATTTCCCTGACGCAACATTTCATGAAAGCCTTAATGATTTGTCAGGTATCATAGATGATGAGTCCATGTATAAAACTTACTTGGAATAGTCTACAGCTTTGCCCTACTGCAAGGCAAATCACAAATTTTATGTACTTTGGAATATAAACCTCTTTTGTCTGGATGCCCAGACAGAAGAAGGGCTAAATGATTCAGAAGAAAAGTATTACCAATGTAGTCATTTCACTCATACATAATTAAGGATCTGATTCACAAAAAGATGCCTTATTTTTCAAGAACCTTAATTCTACATTGGACTTCACTACCCAGAGTCTTTAGTTCCCATTTCACTACAGAAGAGAAAAAGGTGGCTCAAAACTAGATTCATACAGAAGAATTTTGCTAATTGCATCCCTGGACTCACTATATAAATTCTGCTTGTAACATCCTTAAAACATCAATGTCCTTTGTGAACCTAGACTACACATTCAATAACATTTTAAAGGCAGAAGAATTCCTGAAATTAGTAAATGTTGAACAAGGAACACACGAAATGTCATCCCTTTAGATTTAGGTGTATGTTTCATCACTGAATTCATAAACCATAATCTTCTAGATTTAGATAAGATCCCTCCTTCAACAGAAAAGGGTCAATTCTTTCCAAATATAGCAACATTTGGAAATTAACCTTTCTCAGATTCAGTAGTTCAGTGGTCAAAATTCTCATACATGTATCATCACATCCTCAGGGACTAGGATCTCATCTCCCTAGCCATCTAGGCTGTTCTGAGGTGGGTTTGGTGATAAGTTTGTGTATTTATGTAAGCTTAAATAATAGTTTGGGTTTTGCTTTGTTTTGGTTTTTTACATCAGTTAACTCTTAATCACCTCAAAATAATTTCACATTGCCTTGCTCCCTTTTCAGTGAATCTGGTTTTTGCAACCTTCGAACTCTCCTGCACCTGACTCATTTCTAGCATGAATATTTTTATATTTTATCAAACCAAGCACCAATATTTCTGTGATTCCTTGAACCAATGTGCCTGTTGTTCTAGTTAGTCCTCTTTCTTTGTGACTAACAGAGTAAATTTCCACTGACTGTGCTTTAAGCACAAACATATTTGTGCACATTGGCCAATTAAAGCAAATGAATTCTAATGAAAATAGAAGTGACTTTACAGTAACATTTCCAGCAATGAATATTGACCGATTTTAGAAAAAAAAAAGCCTAAACAAAACTCAAAACCCCCAAAACCTAAAATACAAACCACAACAACAAAAAAAAAAATCTGTTAAAGAATGTCAGGCTACAGATTTCAATATTTTCTTCTAACTTAACACACCACTTGAATTCTGAGGGTCAATGAATTTTATACAATGAAAATAAAGCTAAACTGTTCCAAGGCTGAGGCTTTTTGGGACAGCTGTTAGTTTAGGCAACAAATGAAAGCAATTAAATGAAAAAGAAAGTCAATAAAATTAGACACATTTTAAATCAGAGATAGAAAATAAAGCAAGACACTATGCCAACATCAGAAATTTTCTTTTACAACATCTTACTATATTCCTCAAACTAGAGTCAATAGGTCTGGAGGCCTTAAACTGATGGGTTTATATATATATATATATAATTTTTTATTTTTTTTTAATTTTTGCTAGTTTTCTGTGACTTACGAAATAAATTCAAACCTTGATTTTTGTTTCCTAACTAACAAAGCATAAAGGACTAAATCAATGAACCACTGCTTTCATTGTACAATTCCTTTTAAGGCCAAAAATTCAGCTTTTAACCAGCACCAAACATTATTATCATCTAAGTGCATTGGTTCATGAAATACTGGACATTAAAATCAATCAGAGGTTATCAGAGAAGCCTGGAGAGAAAATGAGATGTTTGAAGTGTAACTTTTAGAAATAAAGGAGAAGAATTTTCATCACCATAGCTGATCATGGGTGAAAAAACATGTGGACACAAAGTACAGACATTTTCATGCTTAGGAAATGAGGATCTGTGCACAGTAATCAGACAGAAAAAAAATTCTCAAAGGACACATATGACTAACAAGCTGAAACCAATTAAATTCAAGTGAAATCCATTAGAACAGAAACCCCTCAAAATTCTGCTCATGCCTGCCTGGATGGCTACATGCTCCCTAAACAGGCACATGCAACATAGGACAGGACAACCAGAAGTTATTTGTGCACCATTCACCTTGGGGAGGAGATTATGTAACCATTTTTCTAAAAGCTTTAGCACAACACTTTTTGTAGTGCATTGCTAAAGGATATTTACTAGTAAAGACAAACATATTTCTTAGCCGTCTTTTGAGGTTTCAAAAAAAGAAAGCTCATTTGAAAAGCAATAATATAAAACAACCCTAAGTCACACTCTATTTATGCAGGAACACTTTGAGCATGTTAGTTTCAGTAGTTCTTTTATGTTTCTTCTACTTTAAAAGAAAAACAAAACAAAACAAAATGAAACAAAGCAAACCAAAATGACAACCCACAAAGCAAAAGCCAAATGGACCAGGCAAAATGCTGGCAAAGCAGTTGATTCTTCTATTCTTCTAAGCAACTTAGTTTTATCTCCTATGCAATAGTAGACTCTCTAGGTAATCATGTCATTCTATTAATACCATTAAAACAGCTTTATCAACTTTTTTGTAAGTTTACATTTGGCTGTTAATAAAGATTTTAGACATGAGACCGCTTTCTTAATATCAATGCTTTTAAAATTAATTCATTAGAATTTCTGAGTAATTTCTGCTTTTAATCTATATCAGAAATGTAAGCCTCAACAAGACCCTTGCCTGGACTTACTGGGCACCAGTTACATAAAGCTCATGCTCCTTTTTTGCCCAGAACCCTTCTACCATAGATCTAGGGAATGTCATATTTTTTAATCTTTGAATGTTAATTACATTCATTTTTATTAATAAAAAAGGAAAAAAAAAGTTTAAACTTGGTTTCTAAGAGAACAACCACCACCACCACCAACTCTATTCAGATAAAGACATGAAATTCCTTGCTATCCCCAAGTAAAAATAATGTGTCTGAACAAGAGGCTCTCTCCCTGGCTCTGCTGTCCGCGCACTTCTCACACCCCTCCCTGTCTCACCCTTCAGAAGATGTTCCTCTCTCTCCCCTCCTTCCTCCAGGACTGGTGTGAGTTGATCTCATTGAAATGGCTTTAATGAACACTTCTGTGATGATAATACCCAGAGCTTCCTCCCCACTCTTGACCCAACCATGCTGTGTCCTCTAAAAGTAGCTCAACATTAACAGAGCTTGTCTGGGGCTTGAACCACAACATCAGGTGCGACAGAATAACCTAACTGCTGGTGAATTTTATCAATAAACTGAAGATAGCCACTTGTAGAGACAGGCAAGTTTGGCTTCTGCTTGCCAGGGCCCAGAAGCAGAAAGCAGAGTCCCACAGAAGCCTCTCATGGAACATCAGTACCCATTTCCCCCACAGCCTAGATAATCATTAAATATTTAAGAGAAAAATCAACTGCAATACAGCATTTGTTCCTAATTTCTCCTTAGAGAGGGAAAAACGAAAAGGAAAAAAAAAAAGATAAAAAAGAAAAAACAAAGCCAACTCGTTATACTCATGCTGGGAACGAAATTACTGGTGTCTGAAAAGTTACACATGTATATAAATTAAGCAATGTGGCTGAAAATAAATACAAGTGAATTTACAAAGCAATTTTATTTCTTTTCTATGTGACCTTCGTTTTTCACTAAATTAAATGAAAGGGGATGGTTCTAAAATAATCCCTCAGTCTGTCTCCCACTGGTAAAAAATTTAAACCTATACAAATGATAAACTTTAACATTTTGTCTCCTATTTACTGATGAATATCATAGTAACACATGTAAAGAGGTCTGTCAGGCAAGGTGCACGCATCTTCTATTACTACAAACATTAAAGGACCATGTTTACAGACAGGCAGTTTGATACTTCCCCCTCCGGACATCACATAGGAATAGATAAAGGGGTTAACATACAGTTGGCATTGTTCTAACAAGCAAGATATCAGCTGGTAGGTGAGACCATACAGAAAAGCACCACTGAAGCCCAAGGAAAATACCAGCTGTCTCTGTTCCGAGAAGACAGATTACCACCTGTCCCGTTATCTTCCATACACAATACAAGGCACGTTGGTCATTTTAACAGGGATAACTGTACCCATATGCTGTTTAATTTTGTGCTGCTCTCTGCCTACTTGGAAATATTCGTGATGGATCATTGTAAAACGTAGATTAGGCCAGTGGTGATGTTTAGCTAGAGGCTGAACTTCACGCTTACTTTAACTCCCTGAAGCCTTAGTTGACAGTACGTTATGTCAGCATCATGACTTTAGCAACCAACAGAAAGCACGCATATGCACACGTGTGTGCACACATGCACACACAGAGGAAGGGAAAGAATTATTAAAAATTAAAATTTAAAGAAGAGTTCAGTGAACAAGTCCTTTAAGTCACAGTCTGGCAAAAGAAAGCACTTACTGGCAAAAAAAAGCACTTACTGAGCTTTGTTTTATATACTGAAAGAACAGGATATAACATTTTAAGCAATAAACTGAATACTGTCATAGCTTTAAAACCAAACAAGAAAAAAAAAATCTTCCAACATCCTATAAAGCTAGGAAGATGTTTTCCAGTAAGTCTTACAATGTTAGCAGAACATGCCATTTATGATACAAATATATGAACAGCATTTTTGGTTTTTTCCAAACAAAGTATCAGCAGAATCAGAATATCAGCAAATAACTAGAAACTCGGCAACAACTTTCTGTTAACTTGGCCATTGATTCTTGCAAGTTAACTGAGTGGTTTTATGTTTGAAAGGCAGTTCAGAACAACTGGTTTCATAACACAGTCTGAGTTTTACAAAGTAAAACGCAAGAGAATCATGTCCAGTGTGACTGCCACCTTCACAACTATAGCTCTGCCAAAAAGGCCGACTCAACCTGAAATCTTCAGATGTCACAGAAGCTGCAAACTTTACTTGAGTATTCTGGCTCTTTTGTATTATTCTTTTTTCTGCCATTCTCTGTGCTGAAGACAAAAAAAAAGAAAAAAGAATAAAGAAGAAAAAGGCACTTGAGAATAGCTGACATGGAGCACAGCTGACTGCTGTCTGTCAGCCAGATGTTAGTAGCTGAAAGCTGCATCATTTGCAAGGAATAGTGAGGGTGTCTGAATAGGAGGCAGGAAAACATCAACGAGGAGTGGGATGAAGAAGCTCAAATTTTGAGTCCCTCAAACTTCAGAGATTTAGGGTTTCTAGCAAGGTCTCTAGCCTTGCTCAATCCTTGCAAATACAGCAGCCCTAGCAGCTGTTCTGATGTTTGTTTGAACAAAGGTTTGTAAAAAATGTTGAAATAATTATTTTGTATGAAGTTGTTGCATCATGGTCTAAACCCCGAGTTATTGCAGGGCTCTGAGACAATGCATTGTGGTTTTGACCCAGAATCAAGTATTATTCACTTATGCTGCTCTCAGTTTTAGGAACAAATTAGAAGACCCAAAGCCCTGAAAGGCTCACACTGAAAGGAAAGATAGCACATTCCCCATGGAAGCTCTGGTCACTCACTCATACTGTTAGATCAGGTGTGAAATTAGCAATAACTGAGCAGAAACATACCACCATACCCACATGCCTTGATTTTTTTCCTAAAATAATGATTCAAATCACAAATCTCCTATTTAGGCTTTTCAGTACTTCGGATTTTTCAGTTTTTCCAATAATAAAAAGTCATCACATGTTTACTCATAATATATATTTTAATTTGTCCCTTGTCTGCATGCACTTAATACTAAGCTGCTGAGTTAGCAAAATAAAAAAAAATAAAAGTAATTCTCACCCAAAAAACCCCCCAAAACCAAAGAATCCACAGAACATTATTTTTGACAGTGGCATATGATTTCTAATTTGAAATTCTAGGCTAGAAAACAAAATTGTCATAAAATTAAACCATGGGAACTTCTGATTTTAAAAGATGCTAGAATGTAGCTCAGCATGCAAGACACAATTTTTTCACAAATTATTTTCAAATATCTAGTCATTTAATTAGCTTCCATTTCATTGAAGCTGGTAAAATTTTTTCTTGGTTGAATCAAGACAAGGCTTTTCTTATGCTGATCTACATAGCAATTGAGCTTCACATATTGCTTTTAATAAAACCTCAAATGCTCTTCTGGTACGATCTTTTAAGTATAAATGAATCAACCTTCTAAAAATTGTTTCCCTTTTTTGTAAGAGAAATATAAATTCCTTTAATAAATGTGTAAAGCCACAGAAAATAAATTTTTCTACCTGTACTTCAGATACATTACTCATCTTCTCTCTCCAGGTTTATACAGAATTATGGAATTTAATTTCCATATGTAAAGGTGAACAGGTGCAACTTAATTCTATAGCTGTCAATACTCAAAGTCTGGTCAACTGCTAAATTACCTTCTCAGCCTGGGCACTGTGTCACCTTGCCTGTGCTCACCCAACCTGTGTGAGAGTTAGTACCCAAGTGTCAAAGATACAGCTTGGCTTCAACCTCAACCAAGCAGTTTTCCCAACTGCAAACTAAGTATAACCACAATGGCCCATCAAGCAACAGTGATAATACTTAAATGCACTCAGCAATTGGTCTGGGATTATTTTAAATTATTCTGATACGACCCCCAAAAAAAATATAAACAAGACTTTTTAACAGCAATTTTTACAGAAATTAAGGAATGCCTCAAGCTCCTTCGCACACAGAAATTACTTTCAAAATCAGAAAAAAAAAGTAAGTTGAATGTTAAAAATTTTATGTCCTTTCACAAGTTTCATACTTTGGAGTACCTAAAACCCTGCAGCATGATGTGATTATATTATACTTAACAGTAAATAGTGTAAACACAAAATTACCGGGTTAGCAACTATGGTTTTCTTAATTATCAGTAGAAAAAGACTCTCTTTCTGTAACATCTCCTTAAAAAAAAAAGAAATTATTTTTAGTTCAGGCACTCAGAAAGAATAAATCTTCCATGGAGTCAGAATCGTATTGCTTAAGTCTGATTAGACCTATATTTCAAGTAACTGAAGACAGTTGTGTAATCCAGGCAAGAAACAAAGGTTTCAATCAGGCATCATTACTTAAGTCTATATATCAGATGAAAATAAGGAACATCAAATGGTGGAGTTTTAAAAATTCAACTGATCATTAGGGGAATGTCCAATAAGAAAAAAAACAAGTAAAGGCCCAAATTCTCTATAGGACAACAGAAGTAACAAGAAGATTAGAGAACCTGGAGGAAAATCATAATTTTGTCATACTTTTATCAAATTCCTAATTGTAGTCTGGCAGCAGTATGACATAGCCCTGCATGCTACCCTGACAGTGAGATTAGGATATCACCTCTGGCTGCTTATTCATGCTCCTTTACCAAAAGGTATCGTCTCTGAAGAACATCTGTTTAAGTGCATCAGCTCAAATGTAATAACAACTAGAATATAACCTTTCCCTAATTTCAGTTTCTCAAAATAATTTTGTACATTTAAGTAGCACAATTAAATTTAGTTTTTCTCAGAACAGATCATCTTGGCCGTGGTTACACATGCAGTTACACTGCATATGGGTAGGGCTGTAATATCTGCAGGAGAGGACAGAGCAAACAGCTGGAACCAAACCCTCTTAACTTGGCTTAACTGTAGTCAGATCACATCTGCCCTAAATTGACAGTGAACCAGTTGACATCAGGCTCTGCCAACTCGTCACCTCTGTGGGGTGATGTGTGTGTGGGGAAAAAAAAAAAGTGCATTTATCTCCCACTCCCCACTTTCTGAGCCACGCAGTAACAAGAGCAATCATCTGCCTGGGATAATGAAGTCTTAGTACTTCAACAGACAGATTTGGAGAAGTAAACTCCAGGGTACTGAATTCCTTTCCCCTAAAATAGCCTGTGCTTGCTACACTTCCAAAAGCTTGCTGGGCTTCCAAACGTAAAAACCCTTTTTCCAAAGACTTTGAAGGAAAGAGTAGGCATTGGAAAATGAATACTCTGTCTCAGCAGTGGTTCTTTTTAAAGCATACATAATCACTCAAATGTTTAATCACCTATTCTGTTATGCAACTATTATACAGATTACACTACATTTGAGTTTCTAAAGTAGATGCAATTTAGATGCAGCAACCCAGACCAGCAGCAGGCTAAAGCCACTCCTGTTACGTCTTCTCAGCAGTCTTAACTCTGCGAACAGACATGCAGGCTGAGCTCTCCCACATCAAAATAACAGATTATAAACCCTTCAAAACAATATTCAGGTTATTAACTTTAGATAGAAACAAACTCATTCAATACTAACAAAACTCATTCATACTAACATCTAAGCGTTGTCTTCTCATTCATGACAATGCCTGCCAGCTGTGCTTAGTAAAGCCTTGGCCACAGGGCTCCACTTTCCCTGCAAAGCTACACAAAGAATTGCTTATCTTGCAGTGCATGAAATGAGTTGTAGATCCTGTGACACTGTGCCACAACAGTAGGGTGGTTTAATCTGCGTCTGAACTGAAAAATCCAGGAGATTCCTAAAACAAGCAGTGAATAGTTTTGGACCATGTCCACGGCTCACTTATCTCAGGTGTCAAGCACTGTTCTGACTGTAAACCAGTGGGAAGTTGTTTAAAGACAAAGCCCAAGTTAAATACTCAAAAGGACAGTTGCTGCCTCTGCCTGGGTGTCCACAGCAGCACTTTTTCAAGAGAACAGCGTATCTGTTCCCTGCTGCCTATTCTGCTCTTCCTAGACACCTCTGTCTATATCTTCACTTTTGCTCCTGTGAACACTGGATTTCATTCTCCCATCAGTATGAGGGCAAGGGGAAGGATGAAAACAGTGCAGTTTCCCAACATCTTCCTGACTTAGTCAATACTTACACCTAAAAAACTCCTGATGTTTCCCATGTGTATGTTCTGATTTTGCAGAAGGGCAAGTTAATAAAATACTACTCGGGAACAAAAAATACAGTATTAATAACTTAGAAGAAAGTTAGCTACACAATTATTTACACTTTCTTACTGAAGAATTTCCTTATGATTATGAAGAAAAATAATGGAGCTATGTCAGATATCATTATATGAAACAAAGTCACTATAAGTCAACTGAAAATGTTGCAATCAGGATAGTTTGTTTTTTTCTCCTTGTTATAAGTGCTTTTTAGAACTGAGAAAGATTATGAAAATTTTTTTTTCAAACTTGCATAGAAAATTGAAGTAATGACATTTAATACAAAAAGTACACTGTTTTCATTTGAGTTCCTTTAATTAAGTCTTTTTCCCTGTTGCCTGGAATAACAGAGACAGAACAAAAATATATTTAAGTGGTTTACACTTTCCTCTATTTTATTTATTTGAAATATTCATAAGTCTTTGATCAAGAATGAGAATATGTATAGCAACTTGTAGTTAATTAAAAGAAAAGGTAAAGCAAGCTCATATTGCGTTTACTGTAATTTTCATTTTCTTCTACAAAACTGTGTACAAAATAGTCCACCAAGTAAGTCTGGGAGAGTACAACATTTAAAGAATCTACGCTGGATTGATACCAACTTATCTCAGTGCATCTCTTGCTTTCCCTCCCAGGTAAGTAGTGAAGTAATCTATGAACAAAAGCTAATAGAGGTCCTTTATTGCATCAGGTTTATGCAATCTGATATCTTACTTTTGCCAATAAACTCTGACATAGTTTGGCACTGATATTATTCTGAACTCTTTCCATATGATTACAAGCTGACGGGCTTTGAGGAGGGGAGTTGGACTAGACATTCTCCAGAGGAACCTTCCAACCACAGCAATTCTAAAGCTGGTTTAGAAACAGCAGCCTGCTAAATTTACATCTTTAAATGCTTATATTCGTAAAACTATTTCTAGGTTCGTTTTCTATTAAAACTTTAGTAATACAACTACTGTTCTTATTAAATGAACCTTGCAGCAGAATATCTTCATGCACACAAGACAACAGAATATTCCACTATGTTCACAAAAGCAATATACATGCAAGGCCACTTCATACAGACTCCAACACATCATCTCCTCTAGCCAGTTGGACAACCATACTCTGGAAAAGCTTCATTGCAAGCAATTCACAAATCACAAAACCCCAGTTCCTTCAGCCACCCCTCATAAGACTTGCTCTCTAGACCTTCTTTGTTGCCTTTTTCTGGACATGGTCCAGCACCTCAGTGCCTTTCTTGTAGTCAGGAGCTCAAAACTGAACACAGGAAATGAGGTGTGGCCTCACCAGTGCTGAATACAGGGGGACAATCACTTCCTAAGTCCTGCTGGCCACAAGGTTTCTGAAACAAGCCAGGATGGTTTTGGTCACCTTCACCACTTGGGCTCATATTCAACCAACACTCACAGGTTCTTTTCCACCAGCTTTCCAGACACTCTTTCCCAAGCTTGTTCTGTTGTTGTGACCAAACTGCAAGACACAGCACTTGGCCTTATTGAACCTCATAAGGCTGTCACTGGCCCATCAGTCCAGCCTGTCCAGAGATGTCTGTAGAGCCTTCCTACCCTTCAAGCACATTAACACTTCTACTCAGCTCGCTGTCATCTGGAAATTTACTGAGGGTACACTTGATACAAGGGAAGGGGCTTGAACAGCTTCTCTGTGCACCGTTTCAGTGCCTCACCACCCTTACAGTGAAGAAATTCAAATATCTAATCTAAATCTACCCTCCTTCAGTTTAAAGCTATTGTCCTATCACTGTTACAGGCACTTGTAAACAGTCCCTCCCCAGCTTTCACGTAGGTGCCTTCAGGTACTGGAAGGCTGCTATAATTGCGCCCCAGAGCCTTCTCTTCTCCAGGCTGAACATGCCCAACTCTCCCAGTCTGTCTTCACAAGAGAGGAACTCTAACACTCCGACCATCTTTGCAGCCCTCCGCTGGACATGCTCCAACAGCTTTATGTCCTTCTTTTACTGGAGACCCCAGCACTGGATGTAGTACTCCAGATGGGGTCTCACGAGAGCAGAGTGGCAGAATCACCACCCTTGACCTGCTTGTCATGCTTCTTTTGATGCAGCACAGGATAGAGTTGGCTTTCTGGGTTGCAAGTGTACACTGCTGGCTCATGTTGAGCTTTTCATTCACCAACCACACCCTCAAGTCCTTCTCATCATGACTTCTCTCACTCTATTCCCTACCCAACCTGTATTTATTGCAGAGGCCCACCTCTCAATCCTGTCAAGTTCCATCTTGATTGATTATTTCAAATAAATACATATAAACCAAACAGATTTGAAATACTATTTATTCTTTAAGTAATTTTTTAAAATAATTTCATTTTTACAGTAGGGTTATGAATTTTTTTTTTAAAAAAAGAAACTAACACATTTCTGGTTGTATACAAAAATTGTATAAAATGGTAAAATCAAGGAAGACCCCCTTCCTCCACTAGAGACTGTATTTTCATCCTGAGAACATCAATCAACTCAAAAACACTAAGAAAGTTAAGTCCTGATGGGGTTTTTTTGGTTCTCAAATTTTTCTTTAGCTAAAGTTAACTGAGAGGTTATTGCAAGTTAAGAGAAAAGGCCAATATTTTTCATGTTTCTTCACTTGAAATTCTTCAAAATCATAAGCCCTAATATCACAGCATCTTGGATAAATTTATTTAAAACTCTACTGGATCTATCAAGTTTAGGACCATAACATCTACCATAAGCATCATTCTCACTCATGAGAACTCTTGTATATTTAAATATGATTCAGTATCTTTACAGTTGAGATATATGGCAACCAACTCAATGTTCACCTTGCAGTTTAAGAAACCTTTTTGTTTACCTCCGAAATTTCAAACGTCTAGTTTACAAGAAAGTAAAACATTATTGAAATGCATTATTTCTAGAAATTTGCTTTGTCAACCCTCCACTGGGTTACATTTGGTTACAAATCAAACTCAAATTTTGTGGGGCTTTAAGACAAAGGACAATTAATAGTATTTGCAAGAAGGGGATTTTTTTTTAATCGTGAATATATGTATCAAAAACAACAACAGCAACAAAATCCAGGTTTTTTCCTAAAGAAAATATCAAAAAGACTGAAAATTATCCACAGGAAAAAAATGCATTTCTTCATTTTTGATCAACCACTGTGGTTTTTGGACATCACCTTGTGAAGAAAAGACTCACAAGGCAAACCTTAACTGTACCCACGACAGGAAAATCAATGTCTTTGCAGAATTTTTCCAGCTGCCTGCATTTCAAGCACAGCTCACTTAAACCAGGAACCACCTCACTCTGGAAATTAATAAGTCTTTCTGCCTTCTGCAGTTGTTACCAAATCCAGTATGGAAAACTTAAGAGAGCTCTGAACAAAACATGGACTATATATATATAAGTATGTATATACTTATATAATAAGTAAATACTACATAAGCACCTATGATTCTTTGTTTCTGAAAGCTAGTTCTTGGTTCCTGCTAATTTTTAAAAAGATTTTATTTGAAAAGTCACTGGAAATATTTGACTCAAATTTTACTTAAATCCTACAATAAGCAACATCATGATCTTACTCTGAACATCTCAGTGAAGCAGCCCTAGCAGAACAGCTAGCCTGGTTCAAATAATTGTCCATAAAGACTCAGCTGGCAATTTTTCATCAACATACTCAACAAAGCAGTGCCTTTGCTGCATAGAACTCGTATACAAAGGTTATTTCTATGCAGCAGCAGGTCTCTTGAGATACATATTCTACTGAGACAAAGGTAGAAAAGGTGCACTAGTTCAGGGCCACAGAGCACATAAATTCAGGGCTGGAACAGTGTGGCTTCCTGGCCTCAGTACTCTCTCGCATAACTCCTTTAGAAACGTGTTTTGCTTTGGTTTGGTTGGCTGGGGACTTTTAGGCCAGTTCTCTATTGCTGTACTTTATTACTGAACTCGGAAAACATGATACAGACTTCACTGATACAGATGGTCCTGACAACTAAAAGCAAGTTTTCTTAGATTTTACATTGGTAACAGCACACTTCTGTGTATATTTCATATTATTTTAAAATACAAATGCATTTGTCACTTCATAAGACAGCAAAGACAAATGGAAATATATTTTATGGTATCATCTGCTCAATAGAAAAAACTTTAAAGACGACGCCTATGTTTTAAATGCAATCAGCTATACCATATGTTCACATGTTCACATTTGGCATATTGAATGTTAAGGTTGTACATACACATTCTAAAATGAAAAATACCTTCATTATTTAGCTTGTGAAATACTGACTGATGCTATCAAAAATGACACCGAACTTGACAAAGTTAAGTCAGCAAGCTAAATAACAGGGCAATGCACTTCCAGCATGGCAGTGTATCTGTCCATCAACATCTCATTTAACAGATGGAGTAACAAGTAACCCACAAATCTGATACAATACTCCCTCTGCAATTAGTATTATCCTAATGATGTATGCCATAGACAAGCATGTAGCAGCTTGAACTTTGGTGTAGAGACAGCATTGTTCTTTCTTAATTTATTTTTATTTCTTTTCCAAATTAAGCTCCCATTAAATGGAAGAGCACATCTGTATCACCAAATGACTACACACCAATCAGCTTTGTCCTCAACCATAGCTTTTTGTACTTCATCTTGAACTAGAATCCAGATATCATGAACAGCAAGGTTCCCAGCCACCTTAAAATTTTCATAAACTTAAATGGTTAAGTGATTGCCAAAGACATATCTCATTTTCTTCAAAACTTTCCTATGCATTACAATCTACCTAGAACTGCAGGGATGTGGCCTCTGCTGCCCTAAGGAAGAAATTCAGGTGCCTGCAATCGCACCATAAAGCTGACTTTGCCCAGGACATACAAAGATGCTGGTGTTGGTACGTAAACCAGAGAGAGATATAAAAAAAGTCTTTCACTGATAAAAAGAAACCTGAATATTTCCAAAATGAGGTTCAAATCCTAGATGAGAACAGAAGCCAGAAAGTGATGTCCCACTCGCACGACATCAAATAATTATTAAAAAATTTCTAATTAAAAAATCCTTTGTAAACAAACACCCTTTTAATCTTCACTGTAATTAAAGGCCCTTATGACCTCTACATGCTACCATTATATTTACCATAGGTTCTAATTTTAAACTGTGTTGAAGAGACTCTTATTGGCTACCAAGCCTTATTTCACATCACCAGTAATTCTTACCATAGAAAAAACTGAAAGAGAAACAATAAAACTCTATTGGAAATGTTGTTCTGGGAATTTGTTTAAAATTGTGACTACTGTTTTTATAAACAAAAAGGTGAAGCATGCTTAGAAGGCATTCATCTATTTTGACCATCACTGAAAGCACATGCTTAACAAGAAATTAGTGAACTTTTTCCTAAGTAACAAAATTTACAAAAATATTCACCCTACCATATATTTTATTGCTGTCAGAAAACAATTCCTTTCCATTGCCATAAAGCACACTTCTCCCCACTGTAACCAAATATAACATCTTCCAGCATTAACACTATTTCTGTCCATGAAAACAGTGAGGTCTTCCAGACAGTATTTTCCAGTGTATTTTGGCTAAAATCCTTTCATAAGGAGTACGACTCTCCCTTTAATTTGTCCTAGTATAACACTACTCCTTCCTGATTCTCGTAGAAGCTCTCTCCTTTCCAAGCATACCTTGAACTTCCTCAAGAAGGTGAAATCTGTAACATTACCCAGTCAGTGCCTTAAAAAATACAGCTGCAAAGCCTGCCATAGCTTTTTATAGCATCCATATTACTTCCTTTATGGATGATACAATAACTCCAAGATTAAAAAAAAAAAATGCATAGACAAATAAAAGGACTTTATTGTATGCAATAATTGAAAATATATTTTGTCTTTTTAAGGTAAAGCTGCTTTGTGTATTAAATTAATAATTTAATTAATGAATTAATTAAAATTCAATAAAGCTTTGACCATGATGTCTGTATAAATTTGTGCAGGATTTTTATTTCCAGTGATACGTACATGAAATCTATATAAAACACGTGTATTAAACAAACTTTTTAAAACTATATGCTAGTATACATTTTATTTAGCAGAAGGACATGAAAAATGCAGGGTGTTATCTAAAGTTAAAATATTTCTTGCTTCAAACAGTTTAATCTATACACTACATGCCTTCGTGTTCCACCTACTTGAGGTTTTTTTAACTGCAAGCAGAAACAAAAGCAGTGTAACTTGTTCTTAAGTTTGACCTACTGCAGTGCTTACAGCACAAACTGAAAAACCTGCCTGTGATTATTTAGTAAGCATACCTATTTTCAGGTATGTTCAACTCAACCAGTAGTGTCTTTGATACCTCTACAGTAGGAATGATCAGATGCAAATAATCATCAGGCATTAGACACACTAAGCCATATGTCTCAACAAATCATCTTAGCAAAAATAATACCCTTCATGGGAAGCAAGCTTTCTTTGTCCAAATCATTTAAAGACAAAACCTGCAATGATTACAGTCAGGAATAAAGAGACTGTTACCATTGATTTAGCTTTCTGTGCTTTGAGTCTCCCCCACAACATAATGCTGAACTTCAGGCCAATGCCACATAACAGCAGGAGTAATCCCCCATTTGCTTTCATTGAGGAAGAAGTTACCAAATTCAAGAGAGGACACCAATGCATGAAAATAGGAAATAACAGATAGACAAAACTTTACCTAGCTTAGGTCCACTAACAACATCTTTCTTGGTTTGGGTAATGATCCTACTTCCAAGGCCAGCAGTGCCACTGCCTTTCAAGCAGACCACATGAGAGATATCCATGTCCCGCACCCCTCCACATCCCCCAGCCCTCCTGCTGCAGCACCTGGCTGGGGGACGTCCTGAGGCTGCAGAGCCATTTCTACACTCAGAAGACTATCAAAAGCCTGAGATCCAGAACAGAGGACAAAGAAGGGCTCATTAAGGACTAAAATGGCAAGTACAGCAACTAGCATTATCAGAAAACAGACTTTGAAGAGACCCCAGAAACAGGAGATGAGGAAAGGAGGGGGAGGAGGCATGGAGCCCTGAGGGTCTGGCACCTTCTGCAAGTGGGCAAAGACCTTCATCTTCCTACACAAGAGCAGCTGGCAGGTCTGATGCAGAGTGTCCGCTGGCAGAGGTGGATGAGTAACGAAGAGATTTGATTTCTGTGCATTTTGGACTCATCAAGACACTTCTAAATGAAATCTGCTGAGTAAGACCATGGAGCGTAACTAGCTCCTTTCAACTGTGTACTGCTCTTTTGGTGGTCTGTGGGTTTACAAGGAGCCATCAAGATGAATTACAAGCAGAGTTGATAACTAAAGTCTGGTGAACGGTTAATGTCTTCAGATGTAGACCACAGATCAATTCAAACTTTCTACTCATTAAGTATAAAGATACTGCAGGGAGCCTTATCCAGTCTTACATATCATCAGCTCAGTTCAATACAGGAATATTTCAAGTTAGGAAAAAGAGAACCCTAAACAGTAAAAACAAAAAGAAAAACCCAAAACCACACATTTCCTTATTGCAGTAAAATACAACCCAACAAGTCCATGCTTCCCACAGAAGAAATGCTTATTAAAAAGCTGCTACTGTTTTCTGACAAAGTGTGCTTCTGAAGATTTAACTGCAATTCTCTTCTGCCCCTTCTACTTTGGTTCACTAATCTGTGTACTGTATGAATAGCTGTGTATTTCTTCAAGACACAAACACTACTTAGGAAACCAAAACAGACTGAATGGCAAATCACACACTTTCTTACCCTCTACCTCCCCTTACTCTGTTCTTAATTGAAGAATGACAGTAATGGAACAAAGTGCTGCTTTAAATTCGCAGAACAGTATGAAAGCCAAAGTGCAGCAGAATTAGCAGTGTTTTACCCACAGATTTACTTCACAGGCACAAAACTGTTTAGACTTTCTTCAGTGCTGTAACTGTGGTCAGGGTTGTATGCATATATATGCGTGTGTGTGTACATATATATATAGAAAGAGAGCTTCTTAGAGACAGAATCCCTGCATCTACTTTAATGCAAATATCACACTAATTGGAATTTCTATACAGCCTCAAGTTACCTGTTAACATTTGCTTTAATAAAGCTACACGAGGTTGAGCAGAAGTCCCACATATACCAAGCTATTCAAATCTGTAATCCATGCACAAATGTTTTTTGAGCCCCTTCCAGCTTTCCAATGCCCTTTTTCATGCGTGTGGGAACTCAGCATTCCAATAATGGTCTCACTGATAGTTCACCTGTACTTCACTTGTATTTCCAAGGATAATCTAGCAATATCTAAGCTACCTAATGAAAGTCCTTTTCAGCATCACCCCCTCACAGACGATGGTCCCATAATGCTAAACTACTTCAGCATTTTTTCTTCTAGGCTTTCTTTTACCTAAAGCCTTTCATGCTTAAGGATATGATGTGATGTTTGAATGCAAACATATATACTTACCAAGCTAGTTAGTTACAATACAGGGAGCGGACTTTGCTTTACCAGCACTTGTTTAACTGTCAACATTTTCTTTATGTGCAAATCTTGCAAGTTGCAACTAATGATTATTGGGTAAATCCATTTTGAGCTATGAACTCATACTTTAGTGACTCTTTCTACATATAGCCATTAACACGGTACCTTTGTGTGCGTATTTAGAGGAAATGGTCACTGCTCAAATCTTTCTATAAACTAGTCAGATAATTCAAAGAAAAGTAAATCAGTTTTTCACCATAAGTTTATACTGCTCTTCTAGGCACAAGCTCCCCTCAAGCTCATCTAATCCTCTATAAAGACTGGTTCAAATAACATTTCTTTTTTGTCATAATTGAAGTCAGGAAAAGATTAAACTTACTGGAAAGAAGAAAGTAACAAAATATTTAAATGATGACAGCATACTGAAGGAGCAAACCCAGGGACTGTGACTCCTAATTACTGCTCCCATTTTCTACCCTCTTAACTTTGAAGCTCTGTATCTATTCATGACATAGAGCAGAAATATGCATGAATTGTGATTCTCCCTCTAGAACACGGAAAACTAATTGACAGCCTGAAGGCTGAATCCAGCTCCTCAAGATGGTTTTACTTGGCTCCCACAATGGCCTAGAGCAAGACTACACATCATGCACTGAGCTAAACAATTTGCTTAGCCCACAGGAGAGAAGAAAAGAATGAAAAGGGAGTGAAGAGAAGCTGAGGGTAGGAGAAACAAAAGAGTACGGGTGATGGCTGACGGCCTAAAAATGGAAGTGTAGCCCTTCCATCACTTTCCCACCGCCCCAAGTTGCATACATGGAGAACAGGGAGCACAGAGCACAGCTGGAGCAGACAGAGTCCTTCACAGGACCTGTGCCAAACCCGGATGAGTCAAAGGAGGAGCCACTTCCTACTGCAGTGGACAACCACACCAGGCTCTCGACCCTAACATACTTTTTGAAACGGGCTTTTGTAAGAGGTAGCTTTGCTAGAGTAACTAGATAATTAGGGGAGATCGGGAATGAACCAGGGCCCTAAGAATCCCTACAAACAGAAGAGAGGAAGGCAGCACTGTTCCTGCAAGGATTGGACAGTCTCTTCAAAGGGAAGTTATGTTGCTGGAGCAGAGACATGGTTTGGATGTTCCTGGTCTGGGAAAAGAGTCATCTTCTTCACATCCAATTCATATTACAACAATGAAGTAGAATTTGTCTTCATAAGCTTTCCCTGAGCATGGGTATTCTGGTTTTGCTGGGATAGAATTAATTTTCTTCCCAGTAGCTGGTAAGGGGCTGAGTTTTAGATTTTTGCTGGAAACAGTGTTGATAACACAGGTATATTGTTGTTGCTGATGAACAGTGCTCACACAGAGCAAAGGGCTTTTCTGCTTCTCACCACCACCACCCCACCAGCCAGTGGGCTGGGGGTGCACAAAGAATTTGGAGGGGACACAGTTAGGACAGCTGACCAAAGGGATATTCACAGAATCACAGAATGTTAGGCACTGGGAGGGAACTTGAAAGATATCTAAGTCCAACCCCCCTGTCATGACATCATGCTCAGCATATAAAGGGGGAGACTACTAGGGTTTTGATCTTTGTCTTCCCATGTCACCGTTACAAATGCTGGAGCCCTGCTTTCCTGGAGATGGCTGACCACCTGCCTGCCCATGGGGAGTGGGGAATGAATTCCTTGCCTTGCTTTTGCCTTCCCTATTAAATTGTCTTTATCTCAACCGATGAGTTTTCTTATTTTTACCCTCCCAATTCTCTTCCCCATCCTGCTGGTGGGGAGTGAGCGAGTGTCTGCATGGTGTTCCGTTGCCAGCTGGGGTTAAACCATGACAATGGGCAAAATTAAAATCAATAACACTCATCTGGTTCTGCAGGAGCAGTCCTGAGTCAAGCGGGAACACACTAAACAGAAAACAAGTGTCCCTGTACCAGGCTAACATGTATCTTCTACAGTACCTCTATAAAATTAGTATTTCTCTTTTGTCTCTTTCTCTCTCCAGACAATGGAGGGTTAAATACGCAATCATCTTTATATATTCATCAGATCTATGAGCAGCTGGCAGAGGGAGGAGGAGGAAGGGAAAAAAAAAAAAAAAAAAAAGGTGGCCCATAAGCATAGGGAATCAGCAATCCAGCCCCTAAAGGAATACAACCATAGAGGGAAAACTGAAACTTATATGTTAAATAACCAAACTTATATCCTAGGAAGGATAATTTGTGGAATATGCCAAATCTGGGAATATGCCAAAAGACTTCCAAAGTTATGCTATGAAACATTTTGTATAATCCTTAAAGCATAGTGATGAAGAGCAGTCTTGTAAGGAATAAATGTAACAGTGAGTTCCCAACCTCTCCATGGGTGACAGACATCTTTCTGACCTGCTGAAACCAAGATTTAATTTCTTCGTGCCTCAGTTTTTCTGTCTAGAGAACAGCTATAGTAAGACATACTTATTTGCCAAGTATGAATACATTTGAACATTTATAAAATGCTTTTAAAAGCTTCACTTGAAATACCTCCTACATATAAAACAGAGGAGTGTGGATTTTTCAGGGAACTCTTGCAAAATAAAACATCACAAAGAAATGCTAAGATACTGGAATTGAAGTACATGCATTGATTCTCTTTCTTCGGTACAGAGACAATATTTACTAAAATTTATGAAGGGACAGTTCTTCCCACAATACTGTAGTTGATGCTTGTTCAGAAAGTTATATATGGGTAAGTTTTCATGTATATTGAAAGAAACAATTGATCAGTTAACAAACCAAAACCATAGTTATGTAAATGAGTGGTCCAGAAGACACGTTTTTATAAAATACCTTACTAATGTTACACTATCAGTGGAGTCTTTCCTGTTTTAAAACCTCACCACAGACTACACCAAAGAACTAATTCCACTAATAAAACTGGAGCCAAACAAATTATCTTCAGATAAAGATGTCTACGAGAGAGACTTGCTAGTGTCTGATGAAAAATTTAAGAGCAGCATGGTATTCAAGGAATCTGCTTAATTATTGCCATCTTACTCTTCTGGCATTTTTTGTCTACGTATTCTGTATACTTCAGGGTGAAAAAAAAAAATGTATTTTTTATTTTGACATCAAGAGAAGAACCTGAAGGTTTTTACTAAAGACTTTATCCGAACTATAATTGTTGAGTAAGGATAAGGCGTTGAGCTGAATACCAGACTTGCAACACTAGCAGTTTCTGCCAATAAAGCATTTACTAATAGGAACTGAGGAACAAAAGCAAGCAAGAATGCCTTTGCATCTGGAAATGGTTACAGAAACCAAAATGGTAACTGTGTATAAAGTAGCAGTCACATAACCCCATGATTTTTTTTTCCCCCTTTTAAGAACATGGGTTAGCAAAAGTATTTGACACTTGCCTTTTTTTTCTTTTTGTTAACTGGAACACTTAAGTTGTAAATTATTAGGAAAAAAAGTCATTTTTAGTGGAGGAGAGCTTCCACTTTATTATATACTTTTGGAAGCAAATTATAGCAGGCATATAGGTAAAAATACTAAATTACAGTCAAGCCAGCTCTGGCATACAACTCCCCTCCAATCACTTTTGATAGCATAGAAGCACAAAGCAGCCCAGTTTAGAGAGTCCACATGTGTTTAATCTTTGATTAATTGAAAGAAACTAAGCGCCTCCAGACATATTTCTTTTAATCACGAGCAAGATATCTTTTCAGTTGCTTTGCTAGTAGGAAAGAGTCAGCAGATGTCTGTCTGGTCTAAAGGGAATTTCTTTTTCTCTGGAGAAAACAGTTTAAATAGGAGAGAAGCAGCCATATGCTGACTATGCACTGCTTAACAGATGACGTAGAAAAGCATCTCCTACCGCAGGGAGAGGAACAGAGCAGTTTTCAAATTAAATTTCTTTCAAATTCAAAGCAATCAGCTGAAATCAATTTACATACAGGATGCGAGTTAAATCAGACAGTTCTCATCAAAACAGCTCACAGACAAAGATGCAAATCTATCTTTGTCAACAGCAAGAGATTCTTAAGAAAGGTTTCAATATGATGACAGTAAGAAAGAAAGAAAATTAATTTCTTCAGTTTTAAATAGAGCCGATATTTTTGCTCTCCAGGTAATGATGATTCAAAAGAACAGTAGAAGTAGTAGTAATAATATTAATAAAGTAACCCATCAATACGAAGCATTTGTCAAACGTTCTTAATTCATACAGGAAAGAATATTGGCGCAATGCAAATTTAGCTCCAAATTTACCAAAAAGGAAGACTTTCAGTACTTCAGGAAAACATAGCTTAAAATGTAGGATGGGGGAAAAATAACATCCAAACAAGCAATGCATGATTACTAGGCAGCATTTTATTTGTATGATTTTAGGCATTTACCTATATCCTTCTACCTCCAGGCCTGTGAAATGCAAACACTAATAAAAATAGGAATGATCTCCCTCATTTAGTCCTACCAAAACACTGGGGGATGGTGGAGTGCTGGTGAGCTGGAGAACACGGTTTAGAAAGCAGAAAATGAGGGAAAAAACCAAAACCTTAGCAACTTAGTTGAAAACTACATGTAAAATCTCCCTTGGACTAAAGGATATATCCAAACCAGAAAAAAAGAGGATACAGACAATGTTCCAAATCTATTTGATAATTTCCACCAAGGAGTGTTACTGAACTCTAAACTCAGCTTGAGGCTCCAGCTTTCACAGTCCACAGGGCATCATACAGCCTTGAGACATGGCATGTCACAGAACTCCACAGAAATGGGAGGAGAGTATGCAGAGGAAACTGAAAGCAGACTTTTTCATACATTAGCAAGTCTACCTTTATTTGTATTTCTAGTTGATGTTAGGCTGTGTTGTCTTACACAGGCTTCTGAACCGCAATACTAAGGAGAGCTTTGGTGTCAATTCACTATATTGGCTGGACTCAAGAAAACAACTTTTAATTAAAAGTGTTCAGGTTTAAGGGTGTCTCTTCCTTTCCAAGCATAAGCCTGAGAGAGAATCCCCCCACCCTTCCCCAAAGCTAATAACCAATGAGTCTAAAACTGCAAAGCAGAGCTTCTACCTTGTTCTAAAAAACAACTTTTCCAGGTTTCAGATAATCTTACTCAGAGTCACCATCCCACAGAAAGACTGCCACTACATTCTTTGCTTTATGAATTTACCAAGCTGCACTTCAGTTTCTGGCAAGACTACAAAACACAATTCACTTTATTATCCATCCTAGCATGGTCACCATAACATCCTAAATTACTCATAAGCTTAAGAATAATCAGTATAGTCACATTATCATAACCATTTGAGAACTCTGTTGACTGAAGGCAACCTAAATTCCTCTGTTCCACATAGTTTCTGGGAAGACACAAAGACATCAGAACAGCTTTCTTGGGTCGGGCAAAGGGCTCATCTAACCTACTATCTACTCCTGCCAAGGCCAGGAAAAAAATTTCACTCACTATTAAAATGATACAGCCAGGTAGGACAATATACTGCTAACATAATGAGTTCCTCTCTTCACTGAAGAAAGGATCTGATGGTTTGGTTAAAAGTGGCATATTTTTCTCTGAGACCATGGGGGTCTCAACCCATGGAAATATTAAAAAGTATGCAAAATATTTGATTTGTGGTCACGTAATGGAAAAGAGCAACTGACTTGCTAGTTACCTGACTATAACACCCGCGCCTGCACATTAGGTTTAAAACACAGAGCATTTCAAAAAATGAAGTTGTTTGAATTTTGACAGTATTGCACATCTCACAGGTAATAACAGAAACATTAACTCAACCTGACTTGCCTAAAATTAATGGAAAGTGAGAAAGAATTTTGCAGCTAATTGAACAGCTCATATTCTGCATAACACCGGAAAAGTGAAGTACAGGAAAATCATCACTGATCTTTAGATTCTCTAGCAACCTTTTCTTCATCTGCCAAAGGAATTTCAGAACAACAGGGGATATTTCATTTTACCAACAATAATTCATGATGCTGATGATGAAGACACCCTCTCCACAGGATGTTTAACTCTTGTTCCTTGTAATTCAAAGGTACTGAAGTGTTTTTAGCCATAAAACACCTATAATGACTCTATGTCATGTTTATTCCTTTAAAATCATTTTAAAACTGCAATAATGCATTTTCAGAACTCCAGCAGCCATCAAATACATACTGAGGATTATGTTATAATGAAGACAAACTTTCATATTAAGGAATCATGCCAGATTACTGGGTTGTAAATTCATCTTTTTCTAAAAACTCACTATGACACAGCAAGGGTTGGGAAGGAAGAAAAGAAAACAACTTGACTCAGTGGGAAACATTAGATTTCCTATCTCAAGCTCATCACATAAAACCATCTTGGACTGATTCAGTCACCTTCTCTGAAACTTGACATAGGCAACCTGTGGATTGCTTGCATGAAGATGAGTTCTGTCCATAAAGAACACAGAGACTCAACATGTTGGGACAGTCCAATTAGAAGACAATCTTAAATTATGTCTTATTTCCACCCAATAGAGGGGAATATCCTGACAATTTTTCTTTTCATTTGAAATCTCCTGAAATACATTATTTCTGTTGGCACCACACTATGAGTTCACACTGAAATTCTTTAAGTGTGCCAGTACTTCATTTCATAGCCCTCCATGACTGTCCTATATCATAGTTATCAGGACAGACATGGAAGCCTCATGGAACACCATTTATTTTAAACTAGGAATATAATAGTAATAATGATACCATTAAGTCTAAGTACTGTAAGACCTAAAATATTTCTCAAACTTTCTTTTACGCATAGTAGCGTTGCATCCCCAAGAAAGACTTACCCTCAGTTACTAAAGGGTTGGTTAGTAAAGGAAGCAAAACATCAGAAGAATAAAAAGAAGGTTCTACGCATCTTCAAAAATTAGTTGGGGGACTTAAAGGACTACACTAACATTCAAACTCTCAACATTTCTCAACTTACTGTAATGACAGAGCAAAGCAATATACACAATCTAGTAAAAGTAGCTAAAACAAATGTTCTTGCTTTCCTCAAGCAGAGATAACTACACTGTAAAAAGTAGCACATCTGCATGTTACTCTGGCTTCCTTGCAAACAAATTTCTCTTAAATGACGTTACCTTTTTTGCTACACCATGCTTCAGAGGCAGTTCATAATAATCTAGGCTTTGAATGCCTGTTACAGCTGTATAGTAAAAGTCAAGAAGCATTAGCAACAGAACTACTATTAAGCCTTCTATGCCTCAAGCAACTTTAGTTAATGACACTGCTCATCGTAAGCAATGGTACAGCTTTACTGTATTTTTTTATATGTACTTAAGAGCCTAATGAGATTCTTGTAAAATTGAGATTCATCTTCATCATATAGGCACTTAAGCATCTGAATTGTCACTTATTTATTACCAAGATATGAACTGCTCAGGTAAGAAAATCTGCAAATGTTTATTTCAACTTGGTTTAAGACATAGATGTTGCAAAATAGCAGCCAGGAGATCACACTGTCTAGTATAACACCTTATAGACTGCACACACACAGAGAAATAGTGACTCCTCGTTATGAGAGGGATATTACTGGTTTAGAAGCCCCTGAGTAGACAGAGCTGTTCTAGTCACCTTTTTAGATGAGTCTTGAGCCATGGAAGGTTTTTTGTTTGGTTTTGAAGTCACAATGTAGCAAGTCTATAAAAGTGGGACATTCCTGCGATCTAACGTAGAAAGTATTTAGAGTATTACCCACTATAAATTGAAAACAAATGCGAGCAAACTCTCATATACAGCAGCTTATTCTAAGATACTCTGTTACTGAGGTTAGAGATAACATGCATGTGTACGCATAGCTTTTGAGAAACAAATCCACTATCCAGCAAATCCTGTAATAAAATGTACAAGAACTACGACAGCAAGTGTGAAAAGTTCACAGAGAAATATGATTTGAAATCACAGAATCTTAGAATAGTTTGGGTTGGAAGGGACCTTAGAGATCACAGATTCATATAATGTTTTGGGTTGGAAGGGACTTCAATCAAGTTCCAACCCTCCTGCTATAAATAAGGACAAATCCACTGACCAGCAAACATAACTAAATTAATTTGCTGTTAACTTTTCCTAACATCCTTGAAAACTTTACAGTGGAGAAAGATGGATATAACCCTGCTGCTCTTGATATGAGTAGGTGTCTACATAATGCTACATAACAGACATGCACAAGATCCAGAAATAAAATTTTGCTGAAAAAGGAGTAATTGGAGAAAAACAAAAGAAAAACTTAAACACAGGATCACTCTGACACACACCAATAACTGAATTTGGCCTTGATCAGATGCATCCCTTCACCAGCCAATCCTGAGAGATTCAAGCATAAACAGCAGCTGCAGCCACTTTCTAGCTTGCTAATGGGCAACTGCCCACTTTTCCAAAACTGCTTCTGCTTCTCTGATGTGAAAATAAGACTTTTGTTTCCCAACTGTTTGTGTGACAGCCAAAACAGTCTCCAGTCCTTACTCTGAGGATCAAGCATGGCTCCATTCTGCCCCCCCACCAGTAAAGGTTGACATTTACAGAGAGAATTACCCGGTTTCATTTTGACAGGGACATGCCCTTTTTCACGTTCTTTAGGACCTTTCTCCAGTGGAGAATGTGTCACTGGTAGGCAGTAATCCAAACCCAGTTACATTCCTCAAAAACAAAACACGGAGGTAATTTAAGTCGGTCTCCAGTGATCAAAAGGCTGAGTTCAGGAAGTCAAGAAGAGGGCAGCAAATGGACTTCTAGCAGACTAAGTCTGAAGGGTGACTATAGAATTTTATCTGATTATTCCATCACACATGGACTCTGGGCTACCCTACTGAAACCTCATTCTACTGCAAATGAATCTTGAAAACAGAGAAAGTCTCCATTTCAGAAATTTTGTGGGAATAACATTTCAAACAAAGATGCAACCAGTCAACTACCAAAAAAAAAAATAAAAAAAATTTCCCAATTAGTCTGGTGTTACATCTCTTATTTAATTGACATGTAATTCAGCTCTCTGTTGAGTTCCTACTTATGCAGATTTATACCCTTCCCATTAATGAAGATCTTACAGATCTAAATTACACATAAAATGTCATGTAATATTAAATTACAAAGCTACTTCACACAGGTCAGTGAAGCTTAGAACAGTTTCACTAGTCCCTAAAGCATCTAAGATATTTTAATTCTTGAAATATCAAGTAACTAGCTATTTAATTAGAGAAAGTTACAGTCCCTGCAACACTCAAATGCAATGCAGTTCATGGGGGTTCCAGGGCTTGTTTGGTATAACCAAGTAAGACCTCACCCTTTATCAGCAAGAATCACCACCTTATTTTTCATGTTTGCCTGAGATACACATCTGTGAAAGAAAATGTATCATCCTTCAAAGTGAGATGCATGCCTCAGTCAAATCACCAACGGAAGGCTGATGAATAGAGAGGCACAGAGCGGAGAGGAAACTCTCTGCAAGTTTATGATTTATGGATTTATCTCTCCCTCATTAAACACATCTGTTATAGAATGTCAAACAGCTTTTCATATCTTGCACTTTTGAAATTTCTGGAGCTTCGAAACAGTTCTACATTTCCTTCTGTGAAACCTCAGCTTCTATGCACAGTGTACTTAAGGAACACAGGCAACTTATTAAACAGGAAAACTCTTTGTGGACTACCTCAGCAACGAGCACTGTAACTGCCTGAAAAGTTACCTGCATGAAGGAATAACAGGCATGAAATTTGTTTTTAACACTAATTCAAATCACTTCACTGAGCAGTGAAGGAATGTCATCTAACTGAAACTGTTACTGTAAGAGGTGATGAAAGAAAATGTGACAAATTCCCTATCCTATTAGGAAAAAAAACCTAATGCAGATGGGAGCCACTTCCTCCAGTGAGCTTTCACAAAAAGTTTTTTGGTTAAACTTGCAGCACCAAAGCATATAATCAAATGAGTACTCTAAACCATCTTCTGGACTTTGCAAATGAAAACCAGATAAAAGCAATCTTACTCTGTAAGCATACAAAAATTAAACTGTAACATAAGGCTTTCTAAACCAGCAATGGTATATGACTATGTGTATACAAATGTAAACACCGTGGTGCTCAAAGCAGGCCTACTGAGAACCTAATCAAGTCAGTTTGCCAATTTGCAGTAATGCACTGTGAATGTAGCTACAGTTTATAATGGCAATAGCGTTACAGATATAATGCACAGATTTTGAATTTAATGCAAATTTATTCCACCAGCTTTCAACTCCTTCCTTGTTCTTCACCTCTTCTGTGTGATTGAAAGTGTTTTGGTGCTTTTGCACTGTCATATCACTACCTTTTCTATTAAAATAATACCCTCTTCTGTTAAAATTCTCTGCCTATAATCTGCTGGTATACAATTAAAACTGTATATCATTATATCTCAAATATTTTTCCAAATGTGTTATTCCCACACCCCCCTCATCTATTACTGGTCTTTATTTTCTGACATTAGCCCTCAATATGAGAGTAATTTTGAGCTGGATTTGCAATTTAATGCTATACTATTGTCAGTGGCGTACATCAGAACACCTTCAAGAAGAAACTCATCTTTGTCTTAAATGTTGGCAGAGGCTCTTGGGGAAAAAAAGATTTGTGGTGATCCCAAGATTTTGCATTCAGACGCTCCACAGTATTCACAAGGAAGATGACTTAAGGCAGGGGTTAAACACTCAATTATCAACACCTACATAGCAGTTAAATTGATGCATGCCACAGTGTACCGATCATTGAAGCACACCTCACATTTCTGTATTCTGATGAAAAACTGTGGAAGACACAGAAACACTACATGCACTTCAAACATTACTTCAAGGTACATCATAAACAAAAAAAAAAAAGTGAAATAAGCACAAGTGTCCAGGCTGGTTTTCAGGGACAGAACATTAAAACTCATTTTAAGAATCAAAAAGCAGTGCTTTAAAGTAAAGAACAGCAATGCCAACTCAAAATTTTACCTACAAGATACTGGATTTAACATTTGGAACTAACTAAATGACATATAATTTTAACAGGTTATACATTTACTGGGTAAGCATAATTCCAGCAAGGCAGGCAGTAATTACTTTTATCACTAAAAGCAGTAACAAGGAAATAGAATGGTCAGAGATCTTAATCAGGTGTATTGACTGTATTAAATGTGATGCTTGAGAGCCTTCTAGTATAGAAACGAAGAATGTCCTTGGGATTTTCTGTGAGTGTGAACAAGACTAGAGAAAGGACTCAAGTAAATGCACAAACGTACAGTCTATCTCCTCTGCCTTCTGTGAGAGTTAGGAAAATCCAGCCCTTCTTCTAGAGTTATACACCAACAGAAGCATTTATTCAACTTGCCTAAAAGTTAGGAATCTCATCAGAACTACTAGTTAAGAACATGACTTGCGTAGTCAACAGAGATCAATATTTCAGAGAGCAACTTGCCCAGTTCTGAGCTGGCTCTTGAACACGACACCAGATGAACCGCTACAGATTAGAGAAGCCTATAAAAGCAATTTGAAATAGATACCTAACCTGAATGGCAAGATTTCTCCTCATACTTCAGTATCCCCAAATCGGTATTTTTTGACCTACACTTGGCCCTCCCTATGCATGCTCAAAACCCTTTCATGTGCACTCTCTTCCTCTAAAATAAGTAGAGTTTAAAGGGTATACAGGAAGAGATAAGCATTACAAAGTGATGTGAACATACTTGACTGCTCCTTCCGTTTGCCAAATACTTAGAACTAGAGAGAGAATTTGCACAGAATTTCTTTTAGAGAAAAAAGTTAGAAATAAAAACTTGAGTTTCTAAATTTGCCTTTTTTTTGGTAATGTTTATTTTTTCAACAATTTGAAACACACTCTATTAAATCAAATCCTGGCTACCTTGCCTCTTATGACACATTGTACTTTCCATGGCTATCAGGAGAGGGAAAAAAAAAAATCTTTAACTTGAAATGAAGTATACAAAATCTAACAAACATGAAGTAATCATAACTGCACGAAAGTGTGAAAGCAATGAGAATGCACAAAAATGTGTCAATTTCTACAGTGACAGGATAACCTCTTCCAACTATTTTTCTATTTTCTTATTTTTGGATCAATAATAATTAACCCTATAATTCCTTCATTGCTTTTAAGTCGATGCCTTAGAGGCAGCTCACACTTACTTTTTTCGCTTCAAATAACATCACAGCAAGCAGCTACTACCAAAGAGTGGAAAAAACCTAAAATATGTACTTACTTGCCACCTCCAGCGATGCATTATGACTTACAGCTTCCCCAAGGTAATTCCTTGCCACACAGACATAGACCCCTTCATCTGGCCGACTCTTGCGCCCATGGACTATGCGTAAGAAAAATAACGATCCGCTGGGCAGCAGCATGCGGTGGGAACGTGGATCATCCTTGTCCGTTTCCACTCTTTCCCCCCCCTTGTACCACTCTATGGTGGGGGTTGGCCTTCCTTCTGCCTTACAGTTTAAAGTTGCTGGTTCTCCTTTGGAAACAATTAGATCAGAAGGGTGTTCGACAATTCGAGGTGGAAAATCTTCTTGCCGAAGACGGGAGCCTGGAAGACAGAAACACAAGTTTTCTTAAGAGATCGCTGACGAGTACAAGTCACTGTGCTTTGAAATACAGCTACTTAACCATTACCATAGTACAGGATTTAACAAGAACAGGTATTTATATCTTTTTTAAGTGGAAAAAAAACCCAACTCCTAAAACGCTTCACTATGTGCAACACCCACCCAAGTGAATAACGTTCAAAAGCTTTTTTTCAATAGGTCACCTGTGCCAGCAAACTGAGCTGCCACGTTCTTAAGTCATATCCATTTATATAAATTCATACATATATACACACACACAGAGTTTTGAAATACTAATCCTACAGACACCAGACCATCATTACCAGCCAACCTGATACCGCTGTAATTCATATCACAAAGTCATTGTCAACCTCACTCAACCTTTTGGAAAGCCCATTCATTCATACAATATCTGCAGAATAAGCCAAACACCTCCAGCACCCACAAAACTGCTGTACTTTACTTGTACTATCAGCTCTTTTCAGTCACTTAAGCAGTGCCATGGAAGTACAAATGCATGAAGTACCTGGATGCTTCTTCACTTCTCATGTCAGGGAAAACTACGGCAACTTTCTGCATAACAAAAATCTTACTGTCTCCAATCTAGAACACTGATACAACTTAGAACAACAGTTTGGGTAATAAAAGAAAAGTTACAAGCAAAGAAACCACTCTTTTTGAAAAGCATTCAAATTCAAACTAACTCCAACGGCAAGCCAGTTGGCATGAAACATCCTACAGTGGTCTGGCTAGATAAACATCACAGAAGAATATGGCAATCGACTGGGAACCCAACCATTCAAAATCAGGAATAAGCAGCCACAAAAACTTTTGGGGTTTTAAATCACTGATTCAATTGCAAATTACTATTTTCCTCCTTTCTGTCTTTCTTGATATACAACTTTGACATGGATGAAATTAGTCTCTTGGGCCACTAATTCCTGATTATTGAAATTTTTGATGTCAAGATTCTTTATTAACATTACTAACATGTTTTTGACCAGTCACGAAGCACTGGAAAAAAATACAAGGTCTATTCCCTACTGTTTAATAGGAAACAAATTGGTATGGAAAAAGGGAAGGAGACAAGGAGAGGACAGTCCCAGAGAGCGCACTGTTTTCAATACATTCTATACATGTGTTTCTATGTGAGCATAGCATGTACTTATATAAATATTTTTAGATGCAGAATTTCCACATAATGTTTATTTCACATTTCCTTCACTTCGAGATAATCAATGCAAATTAAACATTACACTAACTATCTAGCACTAACCACACATTCCCAAATCTCTGGTAGTATGGCTTGACTACATCAAAATACATTTGCATTCTGTATGCAGTAAAAGAAGATAGTTTTATATGAGCATTATTGATCATTAAATTCAAAATAACTTAAAACAGCAACAAACCTACTCTTTAGTCTTTTGAGGAAAGATAGTAGGTGTAATGTTTAGGGCTATATTAGTAAGTTATAAGAAATATTTTCCCATTTATCTAAATTTGCCAATTTCTGTCTATATATTCACAATATTGCAAGATTTTGTGGTACCTAAAGCAAACAAGCAATTTTATTGTACAATTACCTCCAACAACTGCCAATGACATGAAAACTAAATGATGAACAAAGAGACAGAAGCCAGGGAACTCCCGAATCCTTTTGCTGGCTACACACCACTGTGCAGCCCAGCCCTGCACATAACTCTAAAGTGAGACTTTGAGCTGGACCTCCCAGAGGTAGCGCACAAGCCAAATCCAGTGAAAGGACTGCTAAAAGCACAAGAAACGAAATTTGTACCAGCCAGCACTGGTCTTTTCCAGTAAGTAGAAATTCCTCAAACATACTTCTGCAAGTGTCTGCTCATCCTGACCTTTTACACAGCATTTGTGAAAAGCCCCTCATGCAATAATTCTGTCACAATCAGGGTAACCAATTTTAGATGTCTCTTTCCAAGGCAAAAAATACCAAAACAGGCATAAAAACCTTCTTTTATTTATACTTTTACTCACTTGTTAAGTACCTCACAACGAAAGGCACATAAACTAAGGAGGAGAGAACTACAATCAGTTGTTGTAAGTCACTCTGGAAATATAAAAATCCAAGTTCCATGTAAAATGTTTTAAAAAGTTGGTTTTCTTCCTCTAAAAAATTCTTATGTATCACATTTGGTTTTTTTACAGACTGTGCTGGCAAACCAACACACAATACAGTGCAAACTTCCTATTGTTTCTAGCCTTGGCTGCAGATAAATGAAATACTATTTTCAGATATATTATATGCACACTTTCCATACTGGCACTCAAGTGACTGTACACTAACTTCAAGTACTGCACAGAATGAAAGTTTAAAGACTGACCTCTAAACTTGCTTGATATCTAAAGATTCAGAACTCTTGGGAGGGGGGCTGGGGAGGGAAGGACTTAGGAAACTCCAGGAATGCTTATATACATGATAAATTTCTTTCCTGACTAACATTAGGAGTTAACATTACAGAAATGACTAATAACTTTGAGTTTGTTGGTTGGTTAGGTTTTTTATCATAGCATTTTATAAAGTAACATTTCTCTAGAAAAAATTTGTAAAATTGCTTGAAGCAGAAAGGGACACAAGTTGCACAAGCAGTTGACTGGCACATAGTGAGCATTAACAACAGATTTAATGACAACTGCCTGAGGGGTATAATGGCCTTGACAACCAAGTTATAATCTTTCTACATATCTACACTTTTTTCTTTTTTTTAATATTTCTTTCCTTTTAGCCTAGTTATTTAAACTGCATTTACGTTTTACTGAAAAGAAGCAGCTTCTATTATCAACATAAATCTTACAGTGGGCACCAATCCTGTAATCTTCCTGTCACAAATCCTTCCTAAGGGGATATTTGGTAAAAAAAAAAAAAAAAAAATAATGGAAGCAGAACACCTATTACATGCTGGATTTGCTATTAAATATACAACGGAGCTGCTTTTTCTTTCTCTCTAAGATGACAGCATTGGATTATAGGAACTAACAAACTTGTGTTCTCTGTTTTTATTACTATTCAAGTATTTCATAAAAAGTCAATAGGATGCCACCAATTAAAGTATGCCATACTAATTATTTCATGCTGCTACTTAAAAAAGCAATTCTATGAAACCATGTTTCAAGTTTCTTGGACTGTGCCACAACTATTTTTTATAAGAATTTACACACTGAAATAAACAGATACATAAATTCAACGAAAGCTAGCATTAAACTTGGAGAGGCAAGATTTACCTTTGTTCCCACCCTAAAACCTCCTGTTGTGAGCATATACAAATAAAATATATTGGAAAAACAGCAGGGAATGTGTATAAACGGATACAAACACCGCCCTTATCCTTAAAGGGGGGAAGCAAAACGGTTACATGCAACTGGAACAAAGTGTCTCAATTTGAAATATGCAGACTAAGACAGTTAAAAATCAAGACCATATCTACACCCCATCTAAACTTCAGCCTAGATGGATGTGGTCCTGTATGACCTAATCCAGGTGATCCTGCTCTGGTGGGGGACTGGGCCAGATGATCTCCAGAAGTATCTTCTAACCCCTGCCATTCTGTACATGGAAAACCCGATTTCTCAAGAGGTATATATCTAAATAATAATTTATCTTATGCCTTACAAAAGCACTGCATAATTGATTGTCTTCAGCCAAGAGACAAAATGCCAGCATACTCTTGGCCCCATTTCTTTCATATTGCACAAGTGCAGTATTTACCGCTGATGTTCAGAGCACAAAACTTCCTCTCTTCTTGTAATGAAACACTTTGCTCAAGTTCTGAGTTACTGGGGTAGCTGCTAACAAAGCTATTAGTGAAATGCTAACAAGCAAAACTATGGGTTTTAAATCACTCTTACAAACAATTATACTGCATCAGAACATAGAAGCATTCCCAATTCCCCAATATTTTTGCTATGCAGAAGCTTAATATGTTTCAGAAATTTCTCAGAAAGTAAGAGAATTTTTTTTTTTTATGTTGACTGGAAAGATGTTCCATAACTCACTTGCTCTACTGGTTAGAAATCTTCCTCTAATCCTCAGGTTAAACATATCCCCAAGCAGCAAATGTCTCATTCCTCCTGTGCTTGAGCTGCCCTTTAATTCACATCTCTCCACACACACATCTCTGGATTTTATCCCTTTGACATGCAAAACACAACTTTACAACCTTTTCCTTTTTTTTAAGCCATCCTCTTGGATTTTCTGTTCTTGTTGCTCTTAGAAATCAAACTCATCTCATTTAGTTTTCCCCTCATAAGATGCATGCACCTTTTCCTGGTCTTAAGGTCTAGTTTGACTCCATTCCTTCTGAACATGGAAGACTGAACCCACACACAGTTAAGAGTGAAGCAGATGGAATACGCCACACACAGTGCAAAAGCAGACTTTGGATAGTATCACTTTGCAGCCTGTGCTTGGAATCTCACATCATGCTACAGGGGAAAAATTACTACAGGGAAAATCAAAGTATTTTTCTGAAAGTGGCTTTTCTGTGCAAAGACATGTAGTTAACCAAACCTATTGGGTTGACCTATTCTCACAGATAATGAGCAATTTTCAAGGAAAAACAACAGGACAAGGAAGGTCCACAGAGATCTTCTGTTCGCTTTCTCTCAAATTCTCAAATTTTTAAAATATTCTTCCTCTTTATATACCACCCCTGTTCAGGCCTGATAAAACATCTGATTACCTGACCTTTGGGGCTGATAAGAAAATCACATATTAAAAAGCAACTACTTTGAAATTTCCTTTGCAGGTATTGCAGTCTTTCCTCTGTGACCAAAGACAAGAAGTAATTAACCAAGTCAGTAATTAATGTCCTGCCTTTGGATTTTCTCTAAATAGTCAACTGTATAACAACAAAAAATTAACTTTCGTGTTCCACTTTGGCATAAAGCACAACAGCCAAAACTGCATTTAATGGGTTTTTCTGGAACACTGATTTGAGAATAGCATTGGTCATCATATCATTTTGGTCTCAGAAAGAAATTCTTCACAGAGAGTTTCATTTACAACCCTAACTAACAACTGAGTATTGAACATACAGTCCAGGAAAAAAGCTACAGTTTTTAATCTAAATTTTGCCATTATTTTGCACAATTGTTACTGTGAAGATTCCCATAACTACTTTAAAAGGATGCCACCTTTACAAACAAAAATGCCAGGCAACAGAGCCAGCATTTGTACACCAAGGAGAAAAAAGAATAGCTGGGAAGTAACAGCACTGTTGCATCATCTGATTAACACCCAGGTGTTAATCAACAGGTTTACTGGAATACATTTTAAGATGTGTTTAATGGTTCCAAATACTGGTCTGGGAATAGGTCCAGTGCTTTCCAGTAACTTAGATACCAGAAAACATGGGAAGCGAGGCTCTAACTTTGGAGCAGTAGAACCTGCAATTCCCCCTACATGTTCCTAAAGCAGAGTAACACCTCCATTTCTTTTCCAAGCATGCAATGGAAAACTGGTGACCAAGACATAACAAGAAAGAAAAGCGCTGAACACTACCCGATCATTCCTGCCACGAAACTACTGCAAAGTCCCCTGAAAAAGAAGTTGTTCTTATTTCACTTCAGACCATTACACAAAGGAATCCTTTTGTTTCCCTCCTTTAACTGCTCTTTGAGTTTCTGTTCCCAGTGAGACATTAAATTATTAATGAATGTTCTTTTTTATTATTTCCATTACTAAAGGACATTTTTGGGTAAAGCAAGTTGCACTTTAAATACAAAGTCTGATTATAAAATATAAAAAGAAATTTTGTGGGTCATGGTTTTTAAGCTGAAGTTGTAGGCACCCATAAAACATTATTCCCCACTTACAAAGATAGCCTTAAAGTACTTTATGTTGCTAAGACACTATGAATTACAATTACAGTTCTGTCACAGCTACCGTACTATCAGGAGATGTCAGAAACCAGTAATTTACTGTACACTTATGGCTGGAAAAGAACTAGAATAACCACAGAGAGCCTGGAGTTTTAAGCCACGTCTGTCTGTCTCTCTCTCTGAAACAAGAGATTAAATGGGAGCTGTACTAAAAATGCCTCAAATCCAGTCTGATCTTATGCCTGGCTCTTATGCTGAGAGAAGATGTAATCCAAACAACTGGAAGTTATAGACATTAAATTTACACAATACTCATGTACTGGTCAACTGACATATTCTAGCAATAAGCTAAATAAACAAAAGGAGAAAATTAAAATCCATATACCCACTATGTTGATTTAAATGGTTTCTGTTCCTTATTCTGCGGCAATTCTGTACCAGTCAGAAAAAACCCACAAATTTTTAGGCAAAAACACTTCTGGAAATATGTGTTACAAATTAGTGTTATTTAAATACTTGGGGTGGGGTGCAGGGGGTGGGGAGGGCTTAAAAAAAAGCCAACAAAAAACCCACCAACAACTTTGGCAGGTACTGTATTGCAGAGATATTAACACTAAGTCTTTGTTTTAATACCTAGAGCCGTATTTCCCAGGAGATGCTAGGAGAGACTAGCTCTAAAATAATCACTTTTAACAAAGAAGCTGAAAGCAGCAACAGTAAGAGTGATGCTTCAGTTTCTTAATACAAGATTAAATAAAATTTTAAAATTGCTCTTGAACAAACCATTCATTTTTTAGATCTGTAGCTTTACAGTCAAACTTTGTTTTGTGAACACATGCTACTGGTTTGTCCAGCAGTTAGCATAAATAAGTCCTGACCTGGTTATTCATTAAATTAGCTAGAATGTAAACTTTGAATAATAATATTTATATATAATGCTGACATTAACATAAAACCTCAGGCAGTAGGTAATGTTCCCAGTGTAAGAAAATGTTCACTTTTAGTTTCCCTTAGTTCTGCTTTCTGGCAAGATACTTATCTCATCTGACTTTAGCAGATACTGGAGTAGCCCAAGATAACAGTATTTGTAGCATTGACTTTTGAAACCAAGGTTCATTCAATAAAAATTAAAATAACCCACATCAAACTGGTAAGCTAGGAGTATTTTCCCTTAAAGAAAACATTAATGAAATTACAGGAGTATTTTCATTAATAATGCAAAATAACCTATGACCCAGTGAGCAACCACACTGTTTTCAAAAACAAACACAATGGTAACAAAGCCTACTTTGTTACTCATTTTGTCTTTGAAATGGCAGTAGTGCTGGGAGGTGTTTCCTGCCCTGAGATGACATGGTGATGAGCACAACAAGATGAGGGAGCATGGGTGAGATGCATCCAAAGGCAAGCTCGTCTTTGGAGATCTGGAGGTGACAGCCTGGCAATGACAAACTGCTGGAGACAATTATACTAAATTATAGGATGAGTGAAGCAGTGGCATCAGGCAGGTAGCAGGAGAACACAGAGAAGGCAGTGACATTGCAAGAACTGCACATACCCTGGAACAGCAGTCAAAGAGTGTAAAAAGGATGGCAGGGGGAAGAGAAGTGGCAAACGATTATCGAAAGGCTGTAAAGATTAGATAGAACTGGAGTAAAGAGTGAAAAAGACACTTGGGAAACAGATAGTTGAATATTCAAGTGATAGGACTTGATGATAAACAGATACTTCTGTGGATAACAGAGTTAGAAAGATACTGGAAGTGATCACTGCTTAAACAGGCAAGTTGGGACAGGGTAGGACAACCTGGAGCAGCCCAGAGCAATTGCTGCTGCCCTTTTCCTCCCTGACAGATTATGTTCCCTACACAGGAAGGCCCGACAGCTCTGATCTGGTGTCAGCAGTTTCACCAGCTCACCCAAGAAAAACAACTACAGTAAATGGCAAAGTGTGGCAACAATGACTGGCACAAGTCACCAAAGAATTGCCATTTCCAGAGCTTGTTTTTCAGTTGAGCCATGAAGGAAACAAGAGACTGTAAGGCCACTATCCTCCTCTTCAGCTCTGATCCTTATATGAAATATTGGTATATTAATAAACTGACACGTCAGATATATGTTTTATCTTGTGTTTTATTTCATTCTTTGTTGGTAATTGCGATGTCAGACACACTGATGCAGGAAAAACATACTTCACCTTGAGGTTTGTCTATAATCAGTGTCAGAGATCTCACCTATTTGTGTCATGATTACAGCACACTAGGCTATTTTACTCCAGAGTATGGAGTAATGTATGGACCTAAACTAAGGGACAAAATATCCTTGCCACACTTATGCAAAACTAAATGTTTCTAAAGATATACCTGCCTTTCGAGTCTTTATGAAAGTCTTTTAGCCAGCAAAATACATGTAACACATTCTCATCATATTATTTCAGATGGGTTGCCCCCACTCTTCCAGATGTTTCCCCTCCTACCATGCTGTGGAATACTACCTTTTAATTCGCTTTCAGATTCAGTGTGAGATTTAATCTGATATTGATCAACTGCATGTTCAAATATCTGAGAGATGCTGACAGAAGGGAAAGGGATTCTCATTTCTGCAGGACTATCAGGAAGTCAGAGAAACAGTTCTGAACTGGGCAAGTGTTTCCTTTCTCAGATGAATCAAGGAACACCCCTCAACACTTGCAGCAACAAAAGCCCAGGTACAGCAACAAAAGCCCAGGTACAGCAACAAAAGCCCAGGTACAGCAACAAAAGCCCAGGTACAGCAACAAAAGCCCAGGTACAGCAACAAAAGCCCAGGTACAGCAACAAAAGCCCAGGTACAGCAACAAAAGCCCAGGTACAGCAACAAAAGCCCAGGTACAGCAACAAAAGCCCTCCTAGGCTTATACCTCCACCAGTTTTGGTATCTCAAATAGAACTGATACTGCCACTTATTCTTGCTTGCAAAATAAATTTGAAGAGTAGCAGAAGGACCCACAACACCTATCCTAAATCCTGCTTTTTAAAACTGTAACAAATTTGTTTCACCTATACATTTGATAATGAATGAAGTACCAAAACTGATGTCATGAATCAAAACACTCAGTATTAAAGGAAGGGTTATGTCAGCTCAGGAGCAAGTTTGAATTTAATTACTCAGAATGCTCAGAATTTAGAAAAGATTAGCAACAGAATAAAAAGAATCACTATTAAGTATTCCTAATATTATTTCTATTACTAGTTTCAAAAGTTAAAAAATTGGATTAAACCAGCTTTCTTTCACTCTCTTTAAAACAATTTGACTTTTTGTACATCATCACATTTGGACAATTACAAAAAGGCCAGGCATTTTCAATTACAAGTTGTTACTGCAGTAAAATGCTACTGACATGTTTTAAATGTATAAAGAAGAATGGAAATTTAAATCCAAGTGAATAACTATTTTCAATCACTTGTTTTGAATTGCATAAAACATACAGAACATCAATTAAATAATTCATAATGTTTTCTACACGCACAAAAAAAAAAAAATCAAACTACTTACTTAAAAGCTGTCTATCCCTACCTTCTCAAAAGATACTTTTATTCAAGTATAAAGCTAAGTATGTTAGCATGAAAAACATAAGAGATAACACTCTTGGGGAAAAGTAACAAGTATCTCCCTATGAAGAGATGAAGGAACTATGATCCCACTGCTTTAGAAATTAAACATCTGTTAAACTTCTAAGATGACTGCTAGTCAAATCAGACCTTACTGCTGCACACTGACATCTCGATGACTCCATGAGAGATGATTCTGTTTGCAGTAGTAAGAACTACTACAGTATTTTCAGAGAACTTGTGAAACATTTTACCTCCCCATGCAAATGCAGGTTAACCACATACTCCTCAACCTATATTTGAGCACATTTGTGTACTAAAAAGCCTTGACTTACTCTGCATAGCAATCAACATGACATTCATTACATGAGTGAAGATAGTGCTTTTATTGCTAGTATTAAGACATGTCAAAATAACAAAGCAACTTTCACATAAGCTTCTACCTATCATTGTCATCAGAATAACCTTTTATTGAGTCCCTGTGCAATGTTTTCCCTTTGACTGTTTGAATTTGTCCCTCAACAGGCAATAAAGTCCACTGGGTTAGGGTTGGGTGTTTTAAATCATTTCTTCAAAGGTTTCTTGGGTCCCACAAACTGAGAAGAGGTCTTCTCATTTCTACTTACTTCATTGCATAAAGCATAACTTCACAACTCTAACATTTAATCTAACTGTAGATGAAAGCACATAGAAAGCCGTGTCCCAGGACTTATTGAAATATACAGTAGTATGAGCTTAGAAGACTACCGCTGAGGGAGTTTTCTTCTCTGAGAGATGAAGAACTAAAGCTTCCAATACCATCTGTGGTTTGAGTTCCCGTCCCAGAGCATGACTACCAAAAATCTAGTGACCAAAAAAAAAAAAATAAATAAAAAAAAAAAAAAATCAGCAAAATCTCTTCCACTCCTATAGCTTACCAACTGGATTTTAGCTCTAGTTGTAGTGAAAATCATACAAGTTGACTACACAGTGAAGACTTTCATTCAGTGGCTACCAAAAAGCTTCCTAATAACAGGGCCTTGAGTATTCCATTAACCAGTCTCATCTATTTACTCTTATATAAACCTTAAGTCATCTTGATCACCTACACCTTTAGCATCCAGAGTTCTTACGCTTTGAGCTCTGAATCATGTTACCAGGAAAGCTCTCTGGAAGATGTCAAGAAACAAAGTCATGCAGGGAATTGCTCAGCTCTATATACTTCTCCTCTACCACTGCACATGGCAAAATTTCTCAGTTACCAAATACTGAAGTAAGACCCACACAGAAGAAAAACTGGTTCAGTGTAAGAGCTATGTTAAAGTGATCATGACAGAAAACATCACCCTTTTACAGAGTGGAGAAGCACAAACAAGCAGCTGGGTGAAATTTCTCCATGATCTCATAGCTGAGCACAGGGAGATGTTTCAGTCAACAAGGTGGCTGTTACCCATAGAAAGAGCAAAGGGAAAGGCAAACCATGGCACCTGCTATGGAAGGCACTCCCCCAGCTAGCAGCCTGACACTCTGCCAAATGAAACATACGGGTATAAATGGAACTGACAAAAGTACAAAGGACTTTATTTTTTACTTTATGGTCTCTAAAAGATCACTGAACCTACCTCTCAATTTTCTCAACATAAGAGCACGTCTTCTGGATAAAAGAAGATTCTACAGTATATACACAGCTACATATATATTATATATAAAATAAAGTTGCCAATGTGGCTTTTAGCATTTCTCTTTCATTTTATACTAAAACTAAATCTGTGAATAAAGAAAAAAAACTCTAAATAGTTTCAAAACAAACCTAACTTTGAAAGAACTCTCTGTAGACAGTAACTTCAATCTTCAAGCATGAAAAACCTAACACTTCTCTCTATGAAATTAGCAGAAGAAGAAAAAGCACACTTTATCAAGTCATGTTACTGATAAAAGAAACTTTAGCAGACTATTCTCCTGGGTGTTCATAGAGAATTCTTCAGAAAAACTGTAGCTGATAGCCTAAGTGTTCAGCAGCCTGCAATGTATTTAAACATTTAAAACAGTTTTTGAGATGTCCTGTATGATAGGCACACTCAAGGAAGATATTTAAACAGCATTAGTTTTAGGTGAGTTAGTAACTTCAAGAAAAAGTACTGAACCACATTTTTAACGATAATTGTCCTGAGTAATTTATACTTTCAGAAAACAAAATATTTGAAATGGCCTTTTAAGGGATTAGTAACAAATCCCTAGAGGAATGCAACCCACCTCAGTCAATTTTCAACCTTAAAAGCAAATTCTGACATATCCTGAACATTAATGAAGACAATGTTTATACTTTACATAGCATGCTAAATGTGAGACTTTAACAGGTAAACAAAAACGCTGTTGACTCTGCCTACTGAAGCTTATAATGGAATGAAAAAAAGGTACAAGAAGGTCAATAGCTTATAGTTGTTGAGGATGAGATTTAAGGAGTGAAGGACATCATTAACAGTATGAGAAAAAATAGAAAAAATACATTTATGTGAACAAGCAAAGAAAGTCATTAATTTGTTTTTCTTTTGGATCTTTTTATTTCAATTAATTTATAGTTATTTTAATAGCACCTTTAATGACTAGCTTTTGAATTGCTATTATAAGGGATTCTGGTGAAGGTATGAGAGTTCTGATAGAGAAACAGAGATCAATACTCAGAGGTCAAAAACTGATAAAAGACATGAGAGAAGGGAGGTAAGAGTAAGACATGGTATTACATAGCCACGAGGCCAAGTCAAAAGTAGCAGAAATGAATGTAAGCAGCAAGAAAGGGCAGAGAAACAGAAGAGTTCTGCTCAGCTATGAAAGGAACAGAGTTGTATGATTTGAGAAGATTATAATGCATAATAAAACACTACCATAGGCAAACAGAGAGAGTTTTGTATGGTTACACATATAACTGCAAATGATGACAAAGATTCAAAATTATTGAGAACAGCTGTTTAAAACAAGGGAAAGGAATCATAATTATTTCTAGCAGCAGTTCCAATGTGCTGGAGGAGGGGGCTCAAACAACAAAGAAAAATAGGTTATCCCAGGAATTAATAAACCTTAGATGAATCTGTGCACTCAGAAATATTACTCATCTTCTTTGCAACTTTATCAGCAGATCTAATAAAAGAGATTACTTCTCTGCACAGGGCTTTTTTCACAAGGTAAGATAGCCATGTGCAGAAAGGCAAGCGAAAGGACAGCAGCAACAACCTGTAAAAAAGATGGACAGCTAAAGTCAAAGAATTCAACTTCGTATGCTCCTTCCACAAAGGTATCTTTCTCTAGTCTGTAAGACTCTAGGGTATGATTATATTACAGAATTCCATGCAACAAATTAAACCGCATTTTACAAGGATGCAGAAATACTGAGGAAAACCAGCTAAATTTATTCATACATATAAAGCAACAAATTTAATCTCAAGTACAAGTATCTCATCATCTACCACTCAGGATTATGGTAATACTTCCTATTATGCATGGAAACAACCAGTTCGTTAAGTATACATGTTCCTCACTAATTCATTAGAAAGTGGACTAGTTTTAATTACCACCATCACCTCCTGCCTCCCCCGTTCCCTCCTCCCATGGCTACTCCATGAAGAACTTGCTCAATCCTTCTGGAGAGATAAAATTAGGCTGGGACCTTTACTGCCAACATGTAACATTAATCTCACTAGAAATTCACACCATCAACCATGACTTGAGAGGTGGATACAAGATGTTTTGTTCATTTTCATCCTTGCAAAGGATTACCCAAGGTTTTAAGCAGCCTTTTTTTCCTTTGCAATAGGATTTTCAAGGCTAAGCTACCTTTTTCTATCATGATCTTAAGTACAGCGTAGCTTCCAAACATTAAAAGGCAACCAATGTACAACTTTTCCACTTTACGTAAACATCTATTTGAAACAAAACCTCTCGGCCAAAATTATGGCCCCCTGAATAGGCTGAAAACCTTCAGTGGGACTAATTAGACAGAGCCACTAGGCCTTGAGCCTCACAGCTGCTCACAAGTCAGTACCTTCTGCAAAGGCTGAGAATTCAATGAATGGTTAGGGGGTTAAATTGATTAACGAGCATCAGTTGTCCCTCCTCTACAGGTAAAGCCCTAATCTCAATCTTCTTATTATCTAATACACCATTATATGACTAATTAGTAGGCAATGCAGCACATGTATCAGTTTAAGGGAATTTTTAATGACAATTAATTTGTCCTTAAAGTCTTATTTTAAATAAAGAGAAAATTTCCTCCCAGCATCTTGATTCTCTCGCAGTGTCTTGATCAGTCTTGATTAAAGGCAAAAGTTCAGTGCTAAAAAAGGTCTATTAAATGGAACTTTTCTTGAGAGATTGTACCACAAATTGTCAGCCCTCTATGTATTATTTAGGAATTCTGCTCTTAAGTTCTACAACTTTGTCATTACTCTGAGTATTTCTAAGCTGTACTATTTGCATTAGGAACACCACACGGTAACAGCTACAGGACTTCGTAAACAGAAGTAAATTATAAGTAGTCCAGCTACATGGGACACATTCAGCACTACTTGACTCTTTGTAAGGACAGTGGTGAACAGCCCACTCCAGACTGTTAGTAAGGAAACACTGTGAAACCCTAGTTTCTTTTTGCAGCAACTACTTGAATCTTTCAAAGAGCACACCATCATCTTTGAGAAACATTACATTACCCAAAAGAGCAATGGAGTTAATTCATTAACTTTGAAAATTATACATCTAAAGTAAAAATTAAACAAAGAAGGAACCGATGTACAAGAGTTAGAACGAGAGAAGAAAAAAGGTCTAAAATATTTCAGCATGAATCCCATGTTTTACTAATAGGAAAAAATGAACTGGGCTTCAAGGAGAACTCAAAGCTCTCAAAGATTGTGCAGCACTCAAACATACATTGTTTTTTCAGCATAAGAGTGATGTGGTGAGGTCCTCTCTGAATATACCCCTAAGTGAAACCACTATATGTAAACGTCAAGTTTGCAGGGGGGAAAGAAAATAAATAAAAATATCCATTAAGTACATATAACCCCCACAGAGTGCAGAGGAAAGAAAATAACTCTATATAAAGTAACATTTTTTTTAACATTCTAAGCAGAAAATGGCATTGAATTAGCCTACTTAGTGTGAAACTGCCTAGCCAAGCCAAAGCCAAATTTCTTGTTTCTTCATGCCAAGCCACTTCAGTAATGGTAAATGAGTCACCTCCTTCCACCTGGAATGAGCAGTTAGGTACCTTGCTTTCCTGTGCAAAAATATTTGGCATATTAAACAGGCTTTCCCAAAAGGCACCATACCATTTTTTAAAAAACAAGAAAAAAATGGGGGGTTGATTTAAAAACCTGATGAATAAATAACAGTGTTATAAGTCTACTCAAGACAGATTTCTGTTCAAAAAGACAGAAGAGTTTTCGCCAAAGCTGAAAACTGCTTATATTTAAGTCAGGATACACAGCTTTAAGCATGAAAATACACCCTCTGCCTGCCTCTTGCTTAAAGAGGACCATTTTTCATCTAGTTGCTGTATTAGTTCTTAATTGGCCATGCAGCTTTATCAATGAGACAAGACAGTTCAATGTTTATACTTTTAATTCTCCAGAAAGTCATCTGTTAACTGATGAAGAAAGGCACAAGGGACTGGGCTAATGCCCAGCTACTGGAGCTTTGACCTTGCATTATTTACATAAACTGAGATCGACTTTTGTACAAATGCTCAGCTACTAAAAACCTGCAAATGGAAGAACATCTTCTGGGATATAAACTGATATCATAAGATAAAAATGACAAATCAAACAATGGTTTCTAAGTTACTTTGAAGAGGGAAAGCTGAGTTCCAATCTGATACAAAAAATAATTTAAAAAAATCAACATAAATACTTTTTTCACATGACACTGGTGAACTCTGAAACTAGAAAAAAGCTAGTCTTTTTTTCTAATGACATAAACTGAATATACTAAATAATGTCCATTAAAGGGATCATTCTATACACACTGCAGAAAGCATTTTGGGTAGTACAGCCTTGTCTAAAGGTCTTGAAATGCAGTTAATACTAAAAATGCAACAGACCCTCAACATGTCTGTTCTTACCAATTAAAGTAATTGTCATCATTGTCCAGGCCTTTGTAATCCCATTTAAAATATTATTTTCCAAAGGAATAAACATGCTCCCAAACCTATTCTGAAATTTACAAATTTAGGCAATGAAAAGGGTCTGTGAAGCTCCAAGTCCCTGTGCAATGCAATAGGATCCCAGTGCCTAAATCCTCAAAGCTGATTTGAAAAACTGAAAAACTTAATATAGTTCTGAGAAAAGGGTGTGGAGGGACTTCGGTTGCTTGGTTTTTACTTTAGATCATTTAACCACAGAACTCTTCCCCTCATCGAATAGAGCATGCCTGCATACACACCAAATCAAATGGGTTACCTCAGCAAGCATCTACCCACATTCTCACAGGTTTCAACGACTGAGCTCTGAGAAGTGTTATGCAATTATGACTAGAATCAATAAAGCAAGCAAACAGGAAGCTGTACACTGAGTATGCTGCCAGCACAATTAAATAAATAGTGCATCTCAAGTATCTCATCCTATCCTTCTTACAACCCAGTAAGAATGAACTGGCTAAAGGAAACTGAGTTATGAAGTATAGCAAATAAAGAAGAGAGAACTAAACACAAGTAGTCTCTTTCCTTGACTCTAATAAAATATCATCTTATTGTTCCCTGAAATTCCACCTTAAACAAAACCACAAAAAGTTACAGAATTGCCGTTGTTCAGCCTTTATTAACTACATTCCTTAACAAGATTATTTTCTTTCACTAGAAGTCAGAGTTTGACAGGCCACAGACTAGGACCTCTCTCTTATCACCATAAATATGACTAAACCAAAACACTAATGCTGTTCTGAAGTATAACAACAGACCAAAAAAAAAATTTTATCCTAGTTTAAGAAAATATCCTCAGTGATTAACAGCAGAAGGAATACTCATATAAACATGTAGAATCAAGTCATAGTAAAGATCATCTCTGACCTTGATAAAAGCCCTTCTTGGTATATTTCAGGAGGAAAAATCCCCACTTTCCTGTTAATGCTGTCATAAAGCCCAGAATGGGTTACTAAAAATGGTTACTTTTATGTTAAAAGCTCTCAGGCTGACAAGAATGAATTAGCAGGGGACAGGAAGTAAAAAGACAAATACTGCTAAAGAGCCTATTTCCACAAAGCCGCTGCTGTGAATGCAAGTGCCTAAAGCCTTGCATCCTTATTAGCATTGCTCATTGTAGTCCCCTCTCCCTCTCCATGCAGCAATTTACCTGCTCTTCTTCACTAATGTACAATTGTACAATCTTCCTTTTCTTTTTTCTTTTTTTTTTTTCTTCTCCATTAAGACAACTGCCTTCCTTATGAATACCTATCACTCACTCTGCAGCATGCTGGCTCTTCACTGACACAGAACTCTTAGTAACTACTGATAGAAAAAAAAAATCTGCAGGGGTAGACAGAACTATTGTGGCAGCGTAGTGCCTTGATTCTTATGCAGAAAATACAGTACACTACTAGGAACTACTGTGAATGAAATATCAATCCGTACAACTTAACAATCCTATAAATCATTGAAGATAAGCATTATTAAAGTAAACCCTAACTTAGTTATAACAGTAAAGCTGGCTTTCCCATTTCCTCCAAATAAATATGGGTTTTTTTAAGTTGAGCTTACAATCAAAATAAGATAGGATGACATTATAGTTTAACAAAATGAGGTACCATTCTCAAAATGAAATATTTCTTCACACAGATAAAAATAAACCAGCTATACGTTCACAATTCCTTAATGTACCTCAACCTAATATATTGTTTATACCTCCCCTCCTTTTCTGTTTCTAAGGTCAAGAAATTGCTGCATACAGACGCCAGATACTTCTGTCTTGCACAGGGAGATATGTTGAAGACAGCATTTCATGAAGGAGATTTACATGAAGAGAAAAAGCACGAAAGAAAATGTGGTTGACTTGACAAATTATTATGTACACTATAAAAATCCCCATGACACTGACAGAGGTATACATTATATTTTAATCATAGTTCAAAAATACATTGCATCCAAAGTATATGGTGTCATGTTGAAGACTATTATTATTACAGTTTGAATTTATTAAATAGTCAAAAATTTATTTTTTTTTTTTTTGAGTAAGAGTTTGAGGTTCTGGGCTTTTCAGTATCTTTGATGCAGTCACTGTTGGGTCACTTTTGATCATGATAAGGTCTCAGCAAAAGTGATGACTGAATACCACAAAGATATTTTTTAAAATAAGTCAGAATATTCTTATAACTAGCTCCAAACAGCTGGATGCGACACTAACAATAAAAACCACACCCTTCTATAAACCAGAACCAGATTTTTTTCCTGTAACATTTCAGCTCCTTTATGCTACAGATTTGTACCTTATATGAAAATTTCATGGTTTCTAAAAAGTTTTAAAAAAAAAAAACAAACACAAAAAGATCCAAAATATTTTTTCTCTTCTCACCCAAAATGCTCTCAATGTAAATGTTGCAGAACCTGCCCAGGTCTGCAGAACCAAAAGCAGTCTCCAAGAAGTATGACCCCTACATTTATCCCAAAAGATATCAGAAATAAATTGTCTATTTATAAAAACAGGGGGAAAACCTGAATTTGTCGCAAATGACATACATATGGTTAGACTGTATTTGACAAATAGAGCTGAGTACAGCACTACTAATGCTTGGCTTCTTTTGTTAACATAAAAGCCTAGTCTTGCAGAACATGTGAGCAGAGAAACTTAAGGTTTCTAAATAAATTACATGCGTCAGGTGACATCAATTGAGAAGGTACTTTAGTATTGCCTTTATAACTCAGAGATTCGGATTGTTTAATATTAACCCAAGTTAAATATTACAAAAGTCAGAAACAAACATCAGCCAAACAGAAGAAACTTGTCCATTGTGAAGAAATGACCTTAAGTCAGTGTACTAGTTTTGGCTGGGATAGAATGAATATTCTTTGTAGTAGCTGGTAAGAGGCTGGTTTGGGTTTGTGCTGAAAACAGCACTGATAACACAGGGATGTTTTACCTACTGCTGGGCAGAGATCACACAGAGCCAAGGCCTTTGCTGCTGCTCCCACCACCCCACCAGCCAGTGGGCTGAGGGTGCATGAGGAGTTGAGAGGGGACACAGCCGGGACAGCTGAGCCCAGCTGACCAAAGGTGATTCCATACCATATGAGGTCATGCTCAGATATAAAGCTGGGGGAAGAATGAGGAAAGGGGGGCACTTTTAGGGTTACAGCGTTTGTCTTCCAAAGTCACTGTTGAGGGAGACTGGCTGAACACCTGCCTGACCATGGGGAATGTGGAATGAATTCTTTGCCTTGTTTGGCTTGTGCACACAGCTTTTGCTTTCCCTAATAAACTGTTTTTACCTCAACCCACATGTTTTCTCACTTCTATTCTTCTGATCCTCTTCCTGCCGCTGGGGAATGAGCGAGTAGCTGCGCGGGGCTTAGCTGCCAGCTGGGGCAAAGCCACAACTACCTCAACCAGACAGAGGTTCTCTCTCCTTCCCACAATCTCTCCATCACACCATCAGCTCACTGCCACTGCTGAAAGCTGGCACCACTTCAAATTTTACCTGGCATTTTGTTTTTAAATGAAATTCCTCAGGGAAACTCATGATGCAGTTGCTCTCACCTCTTGCCTAGGTACTCAGTTACAAACAACAGCTTTTGCTTTGACTTGCTACAACTTTCAGCAAGCCCAATCAATCACTACTGCTCTGGAAATTGACCTTATCATTTCCACTTGATAGGTATTTGTGAAGAGGTCAGTGAGGTACAAGCTAGAGTTCCACCATGCTTCAGAAGTCATCTTCACAGAAGCCTACATTTTAATATAAATGCATATAATTGTCCCTCTAAATCTTCAGTATTAAAAAACATTATTTGCCCAAAGCATCATGCTGCTGCTGCCAACCACAAACGGCAAGACTGTGCAGCGTTAGTTCCTAGTGGAACTCTGCATATCAACCTATGCATGCTTTCCCTCCCAAACACCTTCATGCTAGCCAATGAGAATAATTTTTAAAGAGCTATATAGTCTAAATATTAAGTACAATTAGACTCCACCTTGTAGAAATGAATATTTATCTTCTGAAATAGTCCTGTTTGATGATAGAAACTATTAAATCTGGTTAATTCACCATCAGTTCATTTCTAAAAGCATTATCTATGTACATCAAATAGTTTCCAAAAAGATCAAAACCATTTAAGAGAATCATCTGCAAAATGAGCTGCTGAATGCTTTATTTCTGTCCAGATTGCCCTACAGCTTCTACACTGTGATAAAACATGCCCACATATCCTACAATACTGGAGAATCAAGAGCTAAATTTACTGGATGTGAAAGTGAAGGGGTTTTTTGGGGGGGAAGTTGTGGGAAATTCCGGTATGAATCACCACTGAGGATCTCTGGGAGGGAAAAGCGAGCAGAAAAGAAATAAAAGAGAAACACAGAAATAATTCTTCCTATAAATAATGCTTTTCTATTGAAAAGTAAACCAGACTTTGAAAGAATGGCTGTGAATTCCTTAGACAGATGTTGTCAATAGATCTATTAGTCACTTTGGCAGCCAGCACTATGGTGATGGGGTTTGTAAAATTCCACTTAAAAACTCAAAATAAACACACAAAAAGTACATTAAGAAGTTAATGTCACATATTGGAAAGTTGAATTATTTCCCACCTATCACATAAAACTACCTACTGTTAATGTCTGAGAGTTTGCAGTTTTACAGACTACAGTACAAATGGGCTTAAACCGAAACCACACATGGGACAGCTGGCCTTAACAGACAAAAAGCACAGACCTAATGGCGTTCCTCTCTGAGTCTTCAAGCATCTTTGTTTCTGTTTTCTTGTCAGAACTGACAACACATAGTGCTGTTTTCTCAGTGACATACCCATCATAAAATTGCAAGTCTTGGTAGCTCATCCGCCTCTCTCCCTAATGCAGGATGCCTACTTCTTCCTACTAGATCAAACATTTTAAGTAATCAAATCTTAATCCTTAAATGCTTAAAATGTAAATCTGCCTGGTTTATTTATCTGAATCTACATTCTAGAAATGTTTGATGCCAACAGATAGGAGGCATTCTTAAATAAAAACATTTGAACTTTAGAATTCTTTACACCCTCCCAAAACCAATGTGTTTAGCTTCTACTGAGAAGACGTTTTACAGAGGGGTGAGGGGGAAAAAAGCCACCACCAAAAATAAAAAACAGATTTGGGAATTAAAATATTACCATTGTAACACAATGTCTTTTCATAGGACTTTATAGGTTAAAAATATCCAGAATTTGACAGAATACTTAAAAGCTTAAAGAACAAAGTCCATTTGGTATGTAGACAGGATGATGCATTAGCTTTTAAATGGCATGCATCTGGTCAAGTTCAACAAGTATATGTAAAATAATACCACTCTATTAGAAATTAAATATCTTTTAAAAACATGCATTTCTAGGATTACTGTCTTCCTCATTGTTGGTTTGATGATTAAAGTAAGCTGCAGCAATCACATTAAACAGCACTTCTGATGGCAAGAAGCTTAGAGATTCGCTTCTAATTCTCAGAAATATTTAGAACATTCAGAAAGTCAGAGTCTATCCCATTGCCCTACTTTATTTCTCCAATAAGAAATGTAAATGAAAGGAGCAACGGTTGAAACCTGTTCTTTTAAGGTGGGGGCAGATGCTTAACACAGAACATCTGTCCTCTGAGAGAACAGACATGCAGCTCCAATAATCTTGGTTGTTACCCATGTAAAAAGGAATGCATAAGCCAAACAAAGACAAGGCTGGTCTTATCGCAGGTAACGTGTATGGTGAGAAAACTCCTTGGAAAATGGTCAAGATCCAAGAGCAAGAGAGTTGTAATTTAATTACCCACTACAAAGCATTCCACCTGCCTAGCACAAAAATCTGAGTCATACAGTGGCTATTTTAATTATAAAAGACTCACTGGTTATAACTACACCCCCACTGGCATGGCAAATTTATCTTTGAGAACATTTTCTCTCTGTTACTGTGTTAGAAGAGAAAGCGTTTCTGAAAGAATCCATAAAACACACTTGAAGATGGGCAACTGCTCCTGGAAGCAAGTACATGGTCACATTCATATCAAGGAACTCCCCAAGACCTTAGCCTGCTTATAAATACTAACTCTGACCAAACAATACCTGTATATGGAGAACAGACAATATGTAAAACAGCAATGACAAAGTCCTTTCCACTCCAGTCATTAGAAAAGAAGTCTTTTGTCTTTGGTCTTTCCTTAAAGATGGATCCTAAACTGTGAGCTACACGATCACTTTCTTGCATTTACGTAGTATCATAATCCCCAAAAAGGTAGAAATCACTCGTCATACCATATCTATGACTAGTGTGATAAACAATTAATTAAATACTACACTGGGACTTTTACCACTTATCTTATATAAACTTAACTCCAAGTATTTGGGGGCATTTTGTGGGTTTTTTTCAGTTCTTGGGTTGTTTGAGGTTCTGTTTTATTGGGAGTTTTGAGTCAACTATCTTTACCTGGAAAATAAAATGCTTTCTACTGTAGTACCACAACCTGACAGCTCAGGCTGTTTATACACAAGGCTCGAGCAATACTGCTCTGTAACCAGTATGCTAGATAAAATTTAAACTCACTCAAGTTGTATGCTGTGGACCAGCATTTCCTTTATGGAATGGGAAGGAATAGGGGCACTACAGGCTCATGTTTACACAGCAGAATTTAGCAATGTAGAGATTGAGGAGAAGAAGGTGGACACAGATGGAAGTGTGTCATTTCCTAAGGAAACTAGTATTAACATAGGGATGTTCTGAGCAGTGGCTCAAATAACAAATATAGAAGGAATCAAACAAACATCCATAGAAACGTGGATGGGACAAGCAAGGAATTATTTGTCATTATGCATCTTTAAAAGGGCATTTTTTGTTCTAATGCAACAGAAAATACATTTTATAAGTGACACTTTCCTTTCTGAAGCTTCCCAAATTATAAAAAGCTGTTTAAATACACACTTTAAAGATTATGCAGGGGCTTATTCTAAATATATATAAGCTTCCCTGGTTTATTAACAGTTTAGAAAACTTTTTTTTTAAGGATGAATATTGTCTCAGAGAAAACATTCCCCCCTCCCGCCCCCACACCTCCTCTAGCATGCCAAAACTTGTATGTGTAGGGATGGAGACAGGCAGTAGTAAAGGATTAAAGGCCCATCTAAAAGGACTTGCTGAAAACTGTCAAAACTATTGCCTATTCATGAGAAGGAGGACTGTGCTAGGGAAAAAAAAAAAAAATCACAACAAATATTCCTGATATGTAAGTATTAATCTATTTCAAACTAAATATCCTGAAAATATAGTATACTAGATTGTGATCTAGAAGAACAAGTGTTTGCCATATGGAACCTCTGACTTGTTAGAACAATCAAGTACTTAGTCATTTTTGCATGATTTTATTTATCAAATTTACACATTTAACTTTGAAGTTTATTCCTGTGACAAATTGTTTTCATTTCCTAGAAGGCAAGGAAAGACAGAAAGAGCTTATCTTTAGAAACTAATAAAGTCTCCACTTACATGGTTTACTCCTTAAGACTGTTGAAAATTAAAAAAATATACTTAAAAAATAATCAAAATAGTTAAGATTTTTATCACCGTGGTAAGGATATCTTATTCTACTGGGAGGGAAAACATTACTAAATAAGATATGGAGATTTCTTCTCCTGCTGCTCCTGAAATAGAAAAATGTTTGGTTTGTTTGGAGGATTTTGTTATGCTAAGAAAAGGTATAATGCTCGAGACTTCAAACAAATATTATTCTACAAGTTGGTTAATACCAACACACGTCAAGCAGGTGTGACACGTCCTGTACAAGACCAAATATCAAGGTAGTAACAAAAGCAGATACATAAAAACTGAAGCAATAATTTTTCATCTTAGCAATACTTCTGCAATTGTATACCTAACATCAAGCTAGCACTCCTATCACGGACAACCAAATCTTCTCAACTCTGCCTCGACGTAGCTGCACTTTATCATAGCAAGCGTACTTGGAACATTGCAACAATCCTATGTCAGTGGAGTCCCATATAACACACATCAGCAGGGAATGCAAGGCTGCACCCAAAAAGGTAAAATATTATTTCAAAAGCCAGTGTGTAGCTATTTCAATAGATATTGTTCTTTGCACTCCCTAACGTTTTTCTTCAGGACCGAAATATTTCCCGAAGAAACAAATGCAGCTTAAGTAGCATCTAGTTTTTATTGAATGCACATAAGTAGAACTGGTCAATGCATCAACAACCTAACACAGGGGAGGCATCAATTAGCTCAAGCACTGAATACATCCTAGATCCTAGACTCCTATTGCTTTTGATGGTTGGGTGCTGTGATTCTTTTCCGTGGCATTCATGGAGTCGTAATGAGTGATTTCTTAATCCCATTAGGAAAAACAAAACCAAAACACCCCCTACACAACACAGACATAAAAGAGCCCAACAAAAAAAAAAACCCCAAACAAACAACCCAACAACCTGAAGTTAGACTACGCCATTACATGAACAGGTGGGCATATACACTAGGTCAGTCCAAAAGAGCCCACAAAAGCATCTTTACTCTGTCAACGTGAAACAGAAGTGAAGTCCTACTTATTTGTTCCTTCTACATTACCTCTAATTAAAACATAGAGTCTCCTTTCATTAGAGACTTGCTGATGTCCTGTGGATTAACTCAGTAACAAGAAGTGTTGAATATATGAACTGAATGGCTGTTGAAACATAGAGTTTCCAAAAGAAACTATTTAAAGATTTTTTTTCCCCTAGTCAGATTCCAACTGAGAAAGAAACTCCCATTTACTTCTCATATTTTCCCCAGAATTTTTCCTCATTTACTTATTTTTTTTAAAGTCTGTATGCTTACAAGCCAGATATATTAATCTCTGGAACTGTGAGCCATATCCATGCAAAGTGAAAAGCTGTACATGCAAACTTTCAAGGCGTGTCTGCATGCTAGCACACCTTCTGACACTTTTCACAACCAAACTGTGGAAATAGTTGTTTCCTTTAGTTTAATTCACTCCCAAGTAGACCTCTACTATTCTGACTTGGTCTGTAAATGACATGTGAAACAAAGCTTTGGAGTAAAGAGTCCTGTCTGACACCTGTCCTGAAATTATTAGCCCTCAGACTGCCAAGTCATTTGGACACAAATATTAGCAAAATTGCAGTATTAACACTGACAATATTTAATTTAACTTCTTAAGTAGAAATGGCTTTTGATCCTACTTTATCCCAAAGGATATTACTTCATATTAAAAAAAAAAAAGATTCTCTAGGTATCTTAGGAGTAAAATAATAATTTCCTCTACTACAATATATATAAAGGTCTAATTCTGCTTAGCAGTTGCCAGGGAACTATGCATGTTCCAAAACATACCAGATAAAATATCTGACTTAAAAAAATAAAATATGTATAATGTATTTGAGAGACATACCTTAACACGTTCAAAGAAAAGTTAACCCAAACTGTAATTAAAATAAATCCCTATAAGCAGGGCAGGGCAAGCAAAACGTCTGGATAGACTGTTTAAGGGGGGGGGGGGGGGGGGGGGAAAGGGGGCGGGGTGGAAAGAAGAAAAAAAATAACCTAACCAATGGATTAAATGACAGAGCAGCCACAGGAAAAAAAAAAAAATCAAAAACCAACAGAGTGAGACCAAGACGACTTGGGTTGCAGTCTCCCACAACTTAGGGGATCTCCAGTCCCGAAGGAAGTTGCTGCTGGGAAAGTCCTGCATACCAGCCTTGTTTCTGAATCAGCAGAGATCACACCCATCACTGAGGACTTACAAGTCCCTAACTTTCCATCACCCTTACTATCATGCTTGCCACAATACTGACATAAAGTGACTTCAGATCCCCACTCACCCAAGGCACACAGCTCAGGGGCAGGCCACTGGACTGCTGCTGCAGCCCAGCTGATGTATGGAAGGCAAGAGAATTCCCAGGCAGCCAAGGCAATGCCAAACTGTATAGGCACCTGTGCTGCTGTATGCACGCTCATCACAAACAAACATGATGGGGGCCCAACTTACCTCTGTTTACAACCCTCGAGAATTTAAGAGGGGAAACCCTGCCCAGACTACCCTAAACACAAGAGCACTTATGATCCTCAGTTTTCTTACATAGGCAAAGCACATCACAGACCCAATAAAAACAAGCATTGAGGAGTCTTCCTTTTTATTAGGCTACGTCTGTCTTTACATCCCCTGAAGTCATACAATCGTCAGGTGAAATATCTGATGAATCAAATACCCTCTTAAAAGCCCCAGCTACAAATGACAACTAGTCTTACACAGTCAACCAGGATATAACTGTGCCTTCTGCCTGGGACTATTAACCATTCACCAAAAAACAAAAAAAGTTATGATATTTTACACCATTTGCAAATATCCAGAAATCATTCCAGGCTAAATGTATCATATGAAGATACCAAAGATGGGGAAAAGGAAGAAAGCTCCACATACTCTTACTCTGATAGCATCCTGCAGACATTAATTATCTTGCTTATTGTAACTTTTCCCTATCTGTTTGTGAATGTTTAAAAAGTATATAATCTTATTCCTGGAGTTGTTTCAACACAAAAATAGTTTACCTTTTAATGTGTATTTACATTTCAGATGGTTGCACCCAGTAAATGGCGAGCAACTGGCACGCTAAGCACATCATGTAGGAAACTTCAATACATCTACTTACACGAGAAACCAAAGTACTGGCCAGTAAAGAGCTGCAATTCAAATTGAATAAAATAAATTTCTTCAGTCCTGCAAGCACTTAGAAAAATGTTAAATCTAGTTACAAATTATCCCATATAGTTGGAAGGGCCAATTTTAAGACTGTCTGGGCAGCACAGAATTGTTAAGGACAGCAACAACAAAACCAAAAGCCAGTCAGTATTTTCTTTTTCTCATTTACTGCACGTTCTTCCAATAGTATGTAGTATGCTATAGAAACTGGGGCTGAAGGTGTCCTCTATTTGAGTGTTTTGTTGGGTTTGTTTCTTTTAAGTAGAGCACAGTCCAGTATTAACAGCACGCAAGTTCTCTCAGACTTACACACACCATTACTTGACATTAGATAGGAAACTTTAATGCCATAGTTACTCTGACGTGTTTTTTTGAAGTCTACAGCTTTGCCATCTAGCTGGCTAAAAGAATCACAGTTTTCATTTGACCTGCAAGATTTATTTTTTGAACAACAGAAAACTTCATTTTTTTTCAGCTTTGCATTAGTTCTCTGTAACATATTTTTGCACCTATAGGAACCAGACTGACCCAGGCCTGGTTTTGATGAAGTTTTGATTTCATTTTCACTGGATATATCAAAAGCCCTGAGATACATGATCAGATAAACTCTGAATGGGTCAGAGCAACTGTTAGCAGTTTTCGCTAGAAGCCATCTCTAGTCTCCTTCACCTAGAAGTTGCTAATTCTGTCAGTCATGCTGATTGATATCTGACAGTTTTGTGATCTCAACTATTCTCAGATCACCCACTCATTTTGTTAGTAAAGAGAAGATCTGGAATGAGAAGCTGAAGTAACTATTCTCCCTTTATTTCCAAAACATAAGTGGTATACAAACTTTTCATTTGTGGATAAAAAAACATCCTTGCAATAAACACAATCAAGATGTAAGAGTGTTAACTTCTTCCCTCAGAAGAGAGGGAAAAGAAAATAAATACAAAACACAAAACTGATTTGAACTTTTCCTTTGGGACAAGCTCTTGCCTTTGGGTTAGTTGCTCATCTACTTGGGCAGATTCTCAAGTGAAGTAAATTAACACCGGCTCATTGACTTCACTAGAACTACACTCCTTTACAACAGTTAAAGCTGACCTACATTAAAGTGGCACTTCACACCAAGGAAGAGCTTCCTAGGGACTGTTGGAGCCAGGAACTCCAGCACATTTCTTCTGCACACTTCAAAGTTATGTTGAATGCTGGTGCCCCTCTTCTCCAAGGCCCTGCAGTTCCTCCTTACGCTGCAGCGATAAAAAAAAAGTGATGGCTTATACAACCAATTTCTCACTGGTCAGCCCCAGCCAACTCACAGCTGGTGGATGAGGAGACAAAGCGTGTGAAAGCCTGAGCAATTGCCCTTCAAACCTCTGGGCGGGAGTGGTGTCTGTGCTTGCCAGGCCAAGTTACAGAACTCCGGTTTCAATTGAATTTTTTGCAGGCTTTGCCAGCCATCCTTCCGTTAACAGTCAGAGGCGTGTTCTGTCTGGAGCTGCTGGTTCCTTCTGACTGGTGATGTAGCGAAATGAAAGGAGGCTCAACATAAAAAGAGTCAGAGATCAGGCAGGGAGAAAGAAAGTCACGTAATTCAGAATGGAAAACTGTTGAGATACCTCCACACCCTTAAATTTCTTTCCTACTGTGTATAAATGTAAGTTGGAATACATAATCCAAATCACTAACGAAGGGAAAAAGAGCAACCAAGCCTCACAACTACTAGAACTAAATAAAGATTTAATATACTTGGGGAGATACACAGCACCACTCAAGACTACAAGATAGATACACACATGAACTCCACGGCAAAAGAAAATACTGTTCAACAGACCTAACTAGAAACAAGAGTTCTAAGAAGCTGTCTCATTTTAAACAGGAGGACAAAAATTAAAACTGCCTACCTGTAGATTTTACGGAATGGGATGCAGGAGACCTGCGGAAACGTTACCAAAGTCTGACACTACAGAATCACTCAGTAGCAACAGGCATCCACAAGCAACCATAAACAAAAGCTCATACTTCTCACTTTTCCCCATTAACTGTGTAAATGAGGATACAGAAGCTGCACTCAAATTTTTATATGTGCACCCCCCTTTTTCTTTTTTTTAAAATTAGCTTAACCTCATTAAATCAATTCTTATACTTACCAGGGCATGACACTGTTTACATAAGACTAAGTGCAAAACCCTGACCCCTGTATTTCCATCATGACCTCAGAGAATAGAGCCCACTCACCCCACCCCAGTTCTTACAACTTTAATTATGTTCGACAAGGCTCCTGTGCTTTAAAGGTATCATTTACCAAGACTAAAACCTGTTTGTTTTTATTCCTGTTAATTACTTCCATTTTTTGTTTGTTTCATTTCTATGCCCTGGCTTTTGCAATCAGAACTGCTATCAGGCTGGATCACTTCTTCAGATGCAGCTGAACAGATTTTTACACTAGTATACATCTGTGTGAAAATCCATACCATTTAACTCCTATCTGATGTAAATGGAATCAATGATATTCAAGAGAGCTATTTTTCTTGGCCCTTTAGGAAATCTTTAATGGGCTGGGGCAGGGGGAGGCTGAGGGGTGTTGGGGACGGGACAGGACAGGTCCTACCTGTCTCATCAGTTACAATTTTAACAACCAGGCTCAAAGCTTTAAAAGAAATTCCAGCCTTTCGGTGTAACTTCCCTGTCACTCATAACACACCTATTCTCTTCCCACATGCCATTGAACTTTTTTGGGAGTAACGTAGAGTCAGAGAATTGAGTGAATACAACTTTAAGCTCTCCTTCTTGGTAGTTTTAAACACAGTTGGGGAGTTTTACTGAGGTTTTATCTCAAGAAGTTCTTCAAGTTATTTAACGGCATATGAGTATCATAAAAATACATTAATGTTAGAAGTTAAGCTATAATAATAAGCCATTATCATTTAGCTTATCATTATCACTTAGTTTAAAGCCATTATCCTTTCACTTCACATTTAGAAGCTGAACAGACAAAAAAAGAATATCAAAGTTGTATTAGGCTCAAGTTTATTAAATGGGACTTCTAAATTGAAATAAAACGTATGCAGTTTGAACTTTATGGCAAACTGCACAATCTTCACATTTTCTTTTCTGTACCACATGAGCAAGTCGTTCATTAGACATAAATGGGTAGAAAACAAGAGATTCTTTGTTTGCGTACATTAACTTAAAGCTGTAAAACTCATTCAGCCAAACTTTCACCTTTAAACCTTAACCTGACTTGTAACAACATTTGTAGCCTCTAAAATTACACTGCATGCACCCAGACGGAGTTAATCACCCTTCACTTTTGATGCGTTGAGTAATGATCTACCACTTAAACTTGAGCCCTTAAAAGCCTGAAGAAAAATATGTAAGTATCTGTCTTAAATCAGTAGCAAAATAACAAAACTCTACCTAGCATCGCCCAGTTGAAACGACAAACAAAACAAGACATTCAACTTGTAGCTCATGAAAGTTGAAAATAAGTGCATTTAAAGTCTCCTTGGAGATGAAATTCACGCTCCCCAGCACATGCTATTGATCAGACACCTGGTACTTCGAGGAGAAGGAGAGAAGAAAAAAAAAAAGCCTAGTCACAGAGGAAACTCTGCCTTTATTTCTTCTGTAATTTAAAACTTTGGTGGGGAATGAAATGAAGTAGAGATTTGGAAACAGCATGTTATAAAAGCTTGATGAGCTTGTTATCATTCCAAATGGCTGGCACCATTCTTTCCTTAAAGAAGTGATCTGTGCTTAACACTGTTCATAATGTATTACAGCTCTTCCCAGAGAGGAACCAGACTATTCTTTTTCAAACCCTGAGCAACAGCAATGGCTGAGTATTTTTGCCATCTAGTTTAAAAAAAAAAAAAAAAAACAAAAAAAAAAAAAAGAGTTAGAACTATGTAAAACAAATTAATAGAATTCAGCTTCTCTCACAATCCTGGCTAGGTAACACAGGAAAAAGAAATTAAAGAATGTTATACAGCACAGGAAAATTCAGAGCCAAAAATGCTTTGAAAAAGTAATTAGGCATGCAGGCAACAAAGAAGAAAGATATAAAAATGAGAAACTAAACCAGTATGAGTGTTGAAGAAGCAGGGGAATGACTGACTACCACAGAAAAGACACCAGCAGCACCAACACAACACGCAGTAAATCCAACCTTGCAATGAATGACAAAAAACCATCCTAGACCACAGAATTTGATTGATCTTGAAACTCTCCTCACTATTTTAGTTTATACTTCATTTATTGTTTCTTTTTCCCCATTACTAAGCTTTTCCATGTAACATCATGAGCAGAAAAGTGACACACAACTTCAGGAAAACTCGCAAGGCAAGTTAAAACTGAAATCAGCCATTAAACTTCGTCTGACTTTAAGGGGCTGAGGATTCATCCTGATTTTTTCTTCCCCAAGCCACAAAAGGAATGAGTTGCTGTTTCTCTCTCATTTATGCTAATAAAAAACAGAGAGCTATTTTTATTTTCTCTTTATTACTGCTTTTAAAAAAAGGAATCCTCATTTTAGAGCAAGTTTTAACAAGTACGTTACAGTCTGCACACATAATGGCTTGGGTGGAGTAAAAGCCCTCAGCAACACAGCGCACAGAGCCAGTAATGGACTTGTCGCCAACACCCCATGATTTCATGGCTGCTACAACAAAAAAAACCCCAAAAAACCCAAATGCCACGTTCAGTTCATTGCAAAGAAAAGGATTAATTAACTCAATGTGGCTTTTTACTTGACCTGAGTAAGGTGAGTAAAATAAAATTTCATTTTATGAGATTCAAAATGATCGGCTGCAAGCCTACAGGAATTGTGATGAAATAACCAAGAGAAATGACTAACTCTGTTTAATTCTAATTATTAGTGGACTGTAGGTCACCATGAATTTTTCGCTGTGAGGTTGTTGTTCACCTTCCTGCAATAAGGTAACTGACAAACAAGTTGCAAATGTTTTTTTTTTCGGTGAATTGATGCAAGATAAAAAGCAAATTCCTGTCAAAACCAGAAATATCAGTCCCGAAGACAAGATAATCAGAGCGCAGACATTAAACCAATCTTTCAGGAATAGTAACAATTGACTTCACTGACATTTTAATAGTGTTCCACTCAAAAAAAAAAAAAAATCATCATTATCAGTCAAAATCAAATGCCCACACTATCAATAATCCTTATATTCAGAGAGAAAGGAGAAGAAAAAAAAAAAAAAAAGCTATCTATATGAATGGCATTCACTCCTGGCCAGAGCATTAAGGCACTGGGTCAACCTAAACCTGCCAAACTTCCTAGCTGGCTTGGCTCTCCCAGCAATGGTAGGTAAAAAAAAAATCTCCATCTAATATAGAATACTGGGGAGATCAGGAGGGGAGGGAGAACTGGAGGGGAAGGAGGGAGGAATGGAAGAAAAAAAAGTCCCATTCCGCCCTATGGTGATGGCTACCACATAAAGGTACAGATGGGATCAAAATAATCCTTTAGCTTTAAGGAGTCTTACACTTCCTAGCTTTTTGCTAGATGCTCACCCCAACCCATCCCCCCAAAAAAATAAAATAAAATTGGAGACAACCAAGACAGCCATTAAACAAGCAGAAGCCAAAAACTTTGCAAGCAGAGATTTTGCATCAATGCAGTCTAGGGAACCTCAGCCCCTAGCCAGTAGAGATTAAAGTTGAGTTCTATTTTAATATTCGCAGCAATAAGCCCCAGAGGGATGATCTTATTCTAGAAAGGTCTAGCTCCCTTTTATTTTCTACCCCTATGAATTTGCTGCAGAAAGGCAAATCATTTTAAGCAATAGCCTCAAGAATGATGCCACTGTTTCTTTTTGTATTTCTAAAAAAAAAATTGAACACTTGAACACACATTTCACTGGTTTCCCTGTTCCCTCCACTAAAAAAAAGCTTGGAAGTAAACAGAAATGTATTTATATCAATACTATAATCGTCCTACAGAATGACAGCCTTTGAACATTATTCTTGATATGATACCAAGCTATATTACCATTCGGCTCCATAAGTGCCAGAATCATGCTTGAGAAAAGTTAAAATATGTACACTCTGTATGCCTCTAATCTCGCTTCACTTTACACATTTCTATATTTTGCTTTCCCTATAGGCAACACAGATTAACACTCATGAGTGAGAGAAAATTGAAATAATCATTTTCTGACATGTTCTAAGCAGCGTTTTCTAAGTACTCACCAGCAGCAAAATTCCATCCTGCACACCACTTACTATTTCAAGGCTCTGACTGATGCATTCACGTTTTAAGTCACAAAATGTTCTATAGAACAGTTGCTCAAAAGTTCATTTCTTAGTTTCAAAACTTAGCAGCAGCACTTTACATATTTCTCCTCACATCAAAGGGTAGGGAAGATTGTCATCCACCTTCCATATTTAAGAGGCAAGCAAGATCAACGGATCCTTCTTTCTGCTTTGCATCTAGTCTTAAATTATACCTTTTAATTTTTTAAGGGCTGTATAACCTAAGCTATGAGTGTCATTAATCACTACTGAATGATTTAACCCTGCCATTCGGTTCCAGATGCCCCTCAGTGCCAGAGATATGCAAATACCTCCCAAGCTTTACCTCCTTTTGCAGTTGAAACCATAATTTTCCACACTGGTGGAGACAGGATCTTACTCCTTGCATGGGGCCTCCTGTCAATCACTGTTATGCCTGAGCAGTGGCACAGCACAAGTTTCATTCCACAGCTACATCAGGCACCTTTCCACTAAACCTGTTTGTTGTATACATCCTCTCTCCTACATTCTGCTGCTCCAGCATCACATTCCTGAGAACTCTACCCTCTCCAGCAAGAGCTCCTGGTTCGGGGAGCAAAAAGCAAAATAATTTGGTACTACCCTTACCTTGTTTTCTTTTCTCCTTGTTTCATCACAGTACTTCTTTTTTTTTCCCTACCTCCTACCATTCCCGCCTCCTATCATTTAACACTTTGATTGTGAAGTATGTCAACTGCTGTACCTAGGGCATCAGCTATATTCCAAAACCAGAAAGTTGCACTGACAAGAGTTGTTTTGTGAGTGGGAGGTGAGGGAAGAAACATGTAGAATTTGCAAAGCCCAGTCCTGAACCTGCCTAGCATCCAAGGGATCTCCCAGCACAAAATTAGAGCAAACACCAAGTTTATACCAAGTGCCAAGAGGTATTTTTTTCTTTTTCTTCTCTAAAAGAGTAGTGAGACTGATGAACGTTTGATTAAAAAGAAAAAAAAAATCTATATTTTATGACCTGTATTCACCACAAATATGGATACACTATTTTTGGATTTGGGGCTGCTATCCTAATCTTAAGCTTACATGCTTGAGCTTATTTGGCCAACAGGAGATGTTTAAATTGAAAAGTCTGCTTGCAACCGATGTTAGTAGGAAGTATTACAAAGTGACAAGCCGAGAAAACTCTAGAATACAGTCACAAACATGTTTTTCATTGGCTTCTCACCCTACACACAAAGACGTACATACAGATTGAAAGCTACACAGCTTTTTTCAGTTAATTGGCTCTAAAGAAAATGTTCACCAGAATCTCAATTTTCAGATGGGCTGGCTACCCACAGTGGTCTAAAAACTTCTACAACTGAAGACAAGTCAGTTATGCAATTTAATTTAAACACCAGAATCAAGAGTTTCAAAAGGCACTGTGGATCTTAAGAGGCCCCAAATTTAGGCTAGAGGTTCCCAACTTAAACAACGACAACATCCTGGATTTCAAAAACCCAAGGTTTTTTTACCCCTTTACCTATATCCAAAATACACGAAAGTTCATCCAGCATCCATCATTAGGCTCACATCGTGTCCAAATTATAGGCATGTATAACATGCTAATTTCTACGATGATAAACAGTTAACAGCTATTATGCTATATAGAAGCAAATAGTATGTGTTCTATATTCTAATTTTAAAGCATGAGCTACTTTATATGTCTAATCTTCAGTGTAAAGGCAGTTAAGCGATTAGATAAGAAGCAATATAACTAACCCAGAATGCAAAATAAATACCTCGCCTCAGGATATGCAAATTTCAGAACATACAAAAAATGCTAACCGAGCAAGTTTTAATGCAACACTAGCCTGAAACACTTTAACAGTACTAAAGAAATCACAATTCTCTGGTTTATGTATGAGACAGTTAAAGAGGCAGAGGACAAAGGCTACAACACTGAGTAACATCAGAAATATACAGACTATACAGTTCTCGTGTGCGACTGTCACGGTTGACTTCAGGTTTCATTCACTGGAAATTGACCCTCACTATACCCTGCCCTCAACATCTAAGACGACAGGCTGTTCCAAAATTGAGCTTATCCAACTGCTAGTTTACTGTGCAAGATGAAGAAAATAAAAATCTTAAATTTGAGGTTTTAAATCCAGAGCTCAGCACAGGCTTGGCAACTTTACAGATCTGGAATCTACAGTAAGGGATGTTCATATTATTTTAATCATTCACTATATTAGCATTAGACTTAAGGTAATGCAACACCATATTGAGCAAATAATTGCTAAACAGAAAAGGGCAGCATGAATAATTTTGCATATCTAAGTTGTTTTGTTTTCCTTCAAAGAAAGTATACATATTTTAGGACTGCAGTAGTCTAAGTTGAATTTGGATTAATTATATTTAAATTAAATGCTCCAGGTATTTAACCTACAGTGCTTTACTTACATGTAAATATAAACATTTAACATAGAACAGAAAGCCCTATGCCCTTTCTAAAGGTGCAAAGTCTAGTGGCAGAAAACAAGAGGTGAATGGGAGTACATTGTGGGATTTACCTCAACCACCAGTCAGCAAACCCACTGAGGTACTCACCTTTTGTTTAGATAAAGAATCCAATTGTTTGTTATGGAACTTCTTTGAAAGGCAAGTAAGAAAAGAAATCTTCAGCAACATGTTTACTGTTTTGTTTAAGTATATATGCCAATCCACGCATTCTATGTGTGTCAGCATTCTGACTGGGAAAATGAATGTCTAAGATATCTTTATTTAAAAAAATAAAATAAACAAAAACAACTATGGACTAGCTGTATTGACTTTAGATATATATTTTTTAAAAGTCCCTTAAAAGCCAAGCATGTTAAAAAATGAGACTGGAGATGACAAAAAATGCAAATGCCATTACCAATCCATGTACTGAATATCTACATCAGAAGGTAAAGCGCATGACAAAGTTACACTATCAGGGTCTTCACTTCCGTAGCACTACAGACATAATTTCTCTGGAAAAGTGCTCAAATTACATGTATTTCTCTGGGAAAGGGTGCTGAAAGCAGCTATGAGTAAGCTTGAGGACCTTAAACACAGTTAATACAAAGATGCAAAACTACTTTTTAAGCCTTCAAAACATGCAGAGTATGTAGATCTGAATAAGCATCGGATACTTATTAAATTTTCAAGTTTCTGCAACTGAAAAACACAATTAACATTATTTCCCACTAAAAGAGTGAAGGCAAAAGTTTTCTGTTCCCTTTCTCAGCACAGTTTGCCTCCTTTGGGTAAGGCCGCCTTAAGGATGTACCATTCAATAAGCCGTTGTGTCCCCAGAAAAGGAGAAAGAACTTCTCTGTTCATGAAGGTGAACACAGCATTCTGCATCTTCCCCTGGACTTCCCCCTGCTCAGACTACAAGCAAGCTCTAAATGAAAAATCTGGCCTGCTACCATTCACAAATCACATTAAAATGAAACAAATAAATTGGCAATCAGTCATACACTGGCATGCACACATCAGTCTTTGTCAGAAAATTTCCTAAGCTTCAGAGGAAGAGTAACATGGAAAATACTTACATATCTCAGAGAACCCTAGAATCCCCATGGTACCAAGTCCCAAATGTGCGACTTCAGCACAGCTGGGTCCCACCTGTGGTCCATGTCTGCAGACCCAAGCATTTGTTCAGGTAAGGCATTTTCTTGCTTCACATAAAGTGTCCCTCTACTCACACTACTTCAGCACCAATATAAGGCTGACAATAGTCGGCCAAGAGGCATCAGTGTACGTATGAAACACGGTATTATAGTCCAATAATGGTATTAGGACCTACATAGATAATCCCAAAGAAGGTATCAAGACAAGGTATAAAGTAGTAAATTATCTGGCCTTAAAAGCACCTCTAACTATCAAGATATTTAAGAGGTGTTTTTCTTTCTAGCTGTACGCTCACCTCTTCATCAAGTTTCTAGTCAGTAACAGGATTATACTCTTATTTCCCCTGTTTACACAATTTATTGGACTTAAAATACACCTCAGTTGCTACTTCAGTTATTTTACTATTTGCTTTACAATTTTATGAAGAGGCACTCAGGTGAAAAGTTAAGGAAGGTTATCACCACAGAACGAGATTATATAACAGAATACACAAATAAAACGTGTTAGGACCTCAACGTATAAAATTCCTAAGTGCCCTTTAGTTTGCTTAAAAAGAGCAAGGTTCCTACAAACTCCCCGACCACAAAATAACCTCAAAATATTAAAAACTATTGACAACAAAAAGCCTCATTCTTAGACATTCACATACACAAACCCCTCCCCCCCCCGACAAATCCACAATGACAACACTGATCTTCACTGAAGAGAAACGTGCTGAAGGAGAATCTAAACCAGCTACCGCAAGACCAAGCCAAGCGACTGTTACTCACACAATGCATTCAGGGATGTCAAAAACAATAAATGGTAAAAGCTCAGCAAGTGAGTAGACTTGCTAGCCCTGGCATATTATTAAATTAATTAGACAAAGCTATACTCTAATGAGACATAATATTAAACTTGTTTAGGATTATGAAATAAAATTCTTTCAGCTATTTAGGAAAATTAAGCACCAAACCAAAACCAGTACTATTTGAGAATGAGGGAACAGGTTCTCAGATTCTTGAGTACCTCAAGTAGATTACCATGTCTTGAATGTCTAATGGCAATATTTTCTCTCTCTACTTCTTATGATAAAAGAAAAATATTGGTTTTGAACCCACATTGAACTTCTTTGGCCACCACTTCCAAAGCATTTTGTATTAAAACGTAATTTGGCATGGATATCACATGTTAATGTTTGACATGAAATAATGTTGTAACCAACACTGACTGAAGTGGGCAAAAAAGTCATCTTGAATGTTCTTCTGTTTGAAACAGGTATCCAAATTAATTGCTAAGCTGTAGGAGTGTGTCTTTCTAGTTAAGAAGTAAAAGCATCCAACAAAGCAACAACCCACATAAATGGGGGGTGAGGGGGGAGGAGACCACCAAGTTTGATCTCTACAGGATACTTTGATAATTCCTTACTTGTGATGAAGTATTCTTTATTTCATATCATGTAGTTATTTCTTTTTTTAGCATGAAGTCCTCCAACACAGCACAGGCACAGCCAGCTTCTTCATCTCAAAGTAGCTAACTGCATCTTAAACTTTGTTACACTAGAATTAGTTAGAACAGCACATCAACCTATACCAGGCAGGGGAAAAGCACCTGGGGTTTATGCTTTCTTGGGTGAACCTGTTTACTACACAGATTATGCATGCATTACACTTTGACTTACTACGTAGATTTTTTAAATCTTTTATTACCATTACACAGCAAGTATAAAAAAAGGAGAAACATTTCCTGAAATACTCTAATACCACTTCCCTTTTTTATGTACAAACTTATGGAACAAAGTGTATCAAAGCAGTGACTGATTTATTTACTCAAATAGGTAGGCTAACCAACTGGGAAGGACTTTGGGGGCACTCCCCGGGCACCCCTTAAACTATTAACCATCAGAAAAGAACTCTCACATGAAGGGATACAAGAGACAATTTTGCCCTCCACTGGCTAGAACTATCACTGGAAACCATGCCTGCCTCACTGCTGTCAGAGCTGCCCGTTTCACACAGGACGAAGAGGCCTCTCAAGCAAACGTACCAATCCCGTGTGGAGCACAGTAATTAGTGCAGGTATCACGGACAGGAAATGGGGAAAACATGTTGAGCAGGTGGGAATCAGCAAGGCAATGCAATACGTTGTAGAAATATAAAGATTTCCATGGAGGGATGATAAAAATCAAACAGTAACATATTCAGCCTTGAGAATTGCTAGAGAAGTGAACACACATGTAGAGAACCAGAACCTTGACACTCTTAATTCCCAGCAAAATCGTTCTGCGTGTTTCTCCCCAGATATCTCAAAGCTTTCATCCTTCCAAACATAATAATTTGATGTGGCTGTTTCTTGGGAGATGGAGAGATGAAAACTCAATGGATTATGAAGGAAAAACTGCCTCAGAATGGACGAAAAAGGGCAGAATGCAAGTAAACAAGGAAAATAAAGATAGCAGAGAAGTACCCCTTAAAGCAATCTTTATTCTTATTTTTAGGCAAATCAGCATTCAAATTACACTGGGAGACTAAGGGAGGGAAGCTACTAAATTCCAATGTTCCAACTTATTCGAATATAAAATTATGCAACATTTATTAACCACAGACGCAGATGAAAGAGGGTATTTCACAGGAATGCACAGAAGCAACACCAGGGTAAAAATTAGGGGGTTCAATTTTAGAGTGGCTTACCAATTACTGTTAAACACTAACGCATTCACCTTCTTATTATTAAGATTCTCCTCCTCCCCATCCCCCAATTATTTCCCCACCTCTTAGAAGTTTATAACACCTCATTTAGAGTGTGGCCACACAAACCCTTGATTCAGTAGTGGGCATGAGGGAAGTGAAAACCTTCAGTGGAAAAGGGAGGAAAGGATCCATCAACTTGCAAGCAGATCAGCTGTCAGTGGAACTCAAAGGATTTCAGTGTGGAAACTGCTGTAGAGGACTCCTATCCTTCCTTCTGCACTGCAGCCATCTGCCCTCAGACTTCATCCTGCCAAAGGTTTCTGGCATCTCCATTGTTCTAGACACAAGACTGACTATTTGACCACACTGAGGGAAAAAGAAACCCCTCTGGCGAGGGAGTTGGAACAGTTATTGTCTTGTGCTTGTCTCTATCTTTGTTGCTGACTTTGCTCACAAGGCAAAATTAAAACCCCACTAAAAAAAAAAAACCACAAAAAAACCCTAAAAAAAAAAAAAATCACAGGGTTTGTTTTTTTTCTGCCCAAGAACTCGAGCTGGAATCAACATTATTGAGGAGAGCATCTCCACCCTGAGAGGGAAAAAAGCCCCCCACAAAACCAAACGAAACAAGTTACATCCACCGTCCTCTACTGAGTACATGAGAAATTGATGAATAAAGCAAGATTTTAAAAACTCACAACACACCACCAAAAAAACCCCAATCCTTGTTTTTAACTTGGAGTTAATGATACCCCAGTACAGAATGAGTTCAAGTACGTTGTCTATGAAGTCAACTTTTCCATGTCTGGTACAATCGTCATGAAAGATTTACATAATGCAAATTGGCAAAAAGGCTCTTCACCGTTCCAATTGTTTCTTCCATTAGGTGAAGGCAGCAACACAGTTAAAAGCGGGTTGAAGATGGTATGACTGACAGAAGTGAAGACAGTTAGAGTTACTCTTTCAAAAAAACAAAACAAAAAAGCAAAGCTTTCCACATTGATAGCCACAACAAGCAAACCTAATACCTAACAGAAAAAAAAAGGTAATAGTTAAATTTATGATATAATCTAGAAACAGGCATAAGTTATTGCATTTGGTGACATAATTAAGACTTAAAGCTTCAGGCAGTGTACTTAAGTCTTTCAAAAACTTCATTCATTCGTTCAGTGACCAGGTGTCTCACGCTAAGCTACCATAACTTTTACGGCTCAAAGGGGTCCTCAGCAAACGTATAAAAATCAATTAGGGCGGAAAAGTCAGCGCCCAAACCAACCTCCACGCGAGGCTTTGTTGAACTTACTCTTGGCCTCACGTAAGGCAAAAGGCGTTCCTGAGTCCGGGAAGGAATACCGGCACGGCGGAGAAACCCGCCCCCCTAAGAGCAACAGGAAGCTTACTCAGAAACAAAACCCAAACCCCAAGACCCTTCACCGCAACCCCGGCCCACGTGAGCACCCCGCGCCACCGCGAAGGCGGAGGGATGCGCACCCCCGTTCCGAAGTCGGTGCGCGCTGCCCTCTGCCGCGGTCCTCGACACCGCCACCGGGTAAGGGTGCTTGTGGAGAGCCCGATCTGCCATCGACAATGCCCTATTAGTACGACCCTATCTTTAACCTACAGGCACGATAAGATGCCCCGACACGCATAAGCCCCGCGCAAACAGTGACTAATGACCATTAATCCGCCCTATCTCCTCGGCGATCTCTCCTGCTCCCATTTATCACGCTGGCGCGTCACTCCACACACGTGGGTAAACTTTAACCGCCAAGGTGAAGCGAAACCTGTCCGAAGCCCACCACCTCATGCTCCCATCCACCCACACCCCCGACCGCCCTGCTCCCCACTCTGGGCGGGTGCGTGGGGCTACCCGGCTCACTGCCGCCGCTAACGGACCTCCCGGGAGAGGACGCGCAGTACCTGCGGCCTCTCCCCCGGCGCGTTATCCGCGGGAAGCCCCAGCCGAGCGGAAGGCGCAGCCCACCCCCCGCGGGAGGACGGGGTCACTTCCCGCCGTCCCCTCGCCGCCGCGGCTCGTTACCAGCCGTGGTATACAGTTAAACGACCCTTGGGAGCCCGCCGCCGTCGCCGCCACCGCTGCTGCAGCCGGCGGGGGAGGGGGCGATGCGGCCGCCCGCAGCCCCGGGCCGCGCACCCCACCCTCCCCGGCCCGGCCTCTGCGCCCAGCCCGGGGCAGCCCCCGCTCGCGGAGAGGCCACGGCCGGCGGCGGCTCCCGACACCTCGCCGGGGAAAAAGGCGGTCTGGGAGTCCGCCGGGTGGAAACCGCGTTTCGTTTCCGAGGAAAGGAGGGAGGCGGAAAGGCGCGGAGCAGCCGGCTTAGCGCATCTCTCCCTCCGCCAAACCGGGGCGGGCGGCGGGAGCGCGGCCACCGCCGCGGCCTCGTAACCGACTCGCCTGCGCTGGTGGTTACCTGAGGTGAGACATATGAATCCAAAGAGGTAAAAGTGAGCAAACTCCGCGATCATTGTCCTCGGCTGGTGCCTGCAAGCAGTCTCATGCCAGAAGAGCGGGGGTAAAGAAACGAAGAGCCCCCAGTTGTAATTCCACAGAAGCTTAACGTAAGCGAGGTTTCCTAGTCCCGCCGGACTCCCAGGGCAAGCCCCTTCTGGGAAGGACGCTGTCAGATCCGCGGGGTTCCAGCAGCAAGCCAGATCCAGACGGCCTCTCTTCTCCCGGCCCGGGCTTTCCTAAGCGGCGCCTTGACACTTCCCAGGACTATCCAAAGCGACAGGAGAAAACAAAAGATCCTCCGAGTTCACGCAGCCGAGGTCCGCCGCCTCCCGATCACAAGTTGCCGCTCCGGCCCGACACTTTGTTGTTGGGTGCCCAGGACGAGCCAGTAACGGAACGCAGCCGGGACGGCGACGGACCGGCCTCCGCCGCCCTCCGAAGGCGAAAAGAGGGGCAGGCAGGGAAGAGCTCTCCGCAAAGTGCCCCACCAAGTCACTGGGCAGCCGGCGCGGGCGAAGGGCGGGCGGCGGTGCGGGGTGAGCGGCGGGCAGAGCTCGGCGGCGGCGCGGCGGCAGCCCCCGCTCCCATCACGGGGGAAGGAGACGGGCGCGTCGGGGGCCGCGGCGGAGCCCGGCCGCGGTCAGGCGAGGTAGCGGTCAGGGGAGCCCCGGCGGCAGCCCCTTGCCCTGACCAGCATCGCCGCCACCCCTTGCACGCGGGAATCCCAAACTCGCCCTTTCCCCAGCGCCGGAGGAGGGCACGGGAGAGGCGAAGGAAGGAAGAAAGAAAGGAGAGAGAGGGAGGGAGAACAAAACTTCCCCGGGCCAACGCCCCCAGCCAGCCACCCACCCCACCCGCCCTCCCGCCCGCCCTCAGCGAGCACCAGCGGCGGCGGGAGAAGGAGGAACGGCTCTTCGCCTTCCCCCGCCGCCGGGGCAGGGGTGCACGAGTCAGGCGGGGCCGAACCCGCCGCGCCTGAACTTTCTGGTGTCACGTCGAGTCGCTCCCGGCCGCCGTGGGTTTCCCCTTCCCCTCCCGACCGCCTCCGCCTCCTCCCCGCGCCGCCGCCGCCGCGGCAGGTCTGGTGCTGCCTCAGGACACCTTAAAGGAGCCGCACCTACACGGCCCCCGCACGCCCGGCGCGGCGCGGCCCGGCCCAGCCCGGCCCGGCGGATCCCCCCAAGCCCCGCCCCGCGCGGACCCGGCACCGCCTCCCGAGTCCTCCCCCCCTCCGGTCGCCGCCGAAGGTAACGAGCGGAGCGGGTCCCGCCGTCCCTCGGCCACCGGCCCTGCCCCGGGACACAGCGTAGCTCCCCTCTCCGGTCTGAGTCCGCGGCAGAAGAAGAGACCCTGGTCCGAGCTGGGCTAGCATCAGTCACGGGAAGAAGTGCTGATTCCCCTCCCCCCCCAAACAAGCGAACAAAAATGCACGGCTCGGGTCTTCGGAGCCCCGAGCCCCAGGCGGAAATCGCCCCCCTCGAGGTTATCGGTGGTTTGGTTCCCCGTGACCGGGCGACTCCACACGGCCAGGAAGAAGCCCCTCACCACCGCGGCGCGGGCCCACAGCCGGTCGGGTCGCAGCCAGCCTTTTCCCTCATGGCTTACCTGACCGTTTCCCTTGCTTCTGCTGCAAGGCAACCGGCAGGCAGCATCGCCGGCAGGTACGGCATCACCTGGCGCTCCCGGCGGAGCGAGGTGCCGGGGTTTGCCGGGTGGTCCCCAGCGCCTGCGGGCCGGCCGTGCACTAGGCACGGACCAAACCTCCTGGCCAAGCGCCCACAAATCCCCGCTCCTGCATCCAGTCGCACCGGCAAATACTAGGCAGGACTACGTGGACCTGCATGTTCATCTCCACCTGGCCTTGTTAGCTTTACCTTGCCCCAGGAGAGGTGGTGGTAGTGGTGGGGCACGAAGGTGTAGAGCTGTAGGTGAAAAGGGAAGGTGGGCTTAGCAGAGAGACTGCTGCCTGTTAAGACAGACATAGCCCACTGCTACCACCTCACCGGCACAGCTCCAGCTACTTCTAGGTTTGATTCATTGTTACGAGATGTAAAAAGATGTTTCATTTCCAAGAAGCGGGTAGAATGCATTACCCTCAGCGAGGGAGCCTTTTCTTGCTGCGGGATAACAAAACCCCAGAGAAAGAACCTTCCTTTGCTTCCCATCGTGGGATCTGTACGCACCCTGTACTGTTATCAGCCAAACAAGTTCTGATGCTCTCAGCCACTATCAGTCCAACCACACTTGCATTTCTCTGCTCCTACATTGGCCTCATTTCACCTCCTTTGGGATGGCATAGGGCAACATTAGAAAGGTCCTGTGGGTTGCACTGAACTTGGTTTAGTCCACTTCTGTGCAAGGTCTCTAAAGACAAATTTTCAGTAATGTAAAGCAAAATTGGTTTCATTGGAGAAGGAAGTTCCTGGTTTGTAAGCGTATATATATATGTATATATATATAATCTCAGCAGCAGCCAAGCTGACATGGCTTTCCACTAAAACTTGTGAGAATAGACCAAGCATTAGAATAGCCAACAGACAGAATAATAATCTAACACTAATCAGACATGAAATCTCAAAGAAAAAAAAAAGGAGTTAGAGTCCTACTTCAAACATGTTTAGAAAATGATAATAACTATGAAATCAATAGCTATAAATACTTTTGCATATGGACAGATTTCTTCAAGCTGTACCCAGCCAACAATTCCTCTTTCTGTTCAGGGACCTCAGGTCATTGTTCTCCACCTTATGAAAGAAAAATGCATCAGCCCTTCAGAATTAAAGCACGCTGCAAAACCAGTGAAGGGGTACTAGGTAATCCTTGAACCCTAGTGAGAAGTTTGCGATTTCAATAAATTAGGTTTGGAGTTGTTGGTTGTTTTGGGTTTTTTTTTAATTAAATAAATGGGAGTCAAATGCAGGGCTGAAAATGAGCTCATTTATTTCACCTCCCCCTTCTGAGATAGGGTCAAATACAATCAGACTCCCACCACCAAATATTTTTTAAATCCCATGACTGTACACTTCTAATGACTGGGATTTCACATCTTCTTTAGGAAACCTGTTCCAATTACTAAACAGTCAGATAATTTTATTTTTTTTATGCCTAGCCTAAGTAGTCTCCAGAAAGAAAACACACTACCCCTGCTAAACGTTTGAAGTCATGGTTTTTTATTCCTCCTCTAGTATCATCCTTGACAGAATCACGTTGTACCAAATTACGTATTTTAATTGATTGCTTCTGTTAAAACAGCAAACCCACAAATCTCCAAGTAGGTTTAGTCTATAGGGAATAAATGGCTTTACATACTCTGTGAATGTACTTATTATTTACATATACATGTATTTATTTACTTCTGTCATTTTTATGTAGCACTGGTTGTATATGAAGCTGTCAATGTTCCCTGTAATCTCTAATTGTAAAAGCATCATTTTTAATACATTTCTATGACATATGTATTATCTAGCAACATAAATTACACCATGTACTTTGTAATGGCAACAAGTATATACGGTGTGGAGCGAAAGTAAACAAAGCATTTAGCTAATTCCCAGAGCCTGTTCTCTGCTCCAGATAAATCTGTTTCCTGTACATTAGTGAAATAGTAGACCTCTAGATTCACACACACTTTTGCTTAGGTCATTCAGAAGAAGGGCCAGTAAAATTTTATGCTGTGGAGGAGTCTTCTGCATGCCAGACGTTAATTTTCTAATTTCACATTTCAAATTCAGAGATAGTCTAAATACAGCAGTGGATTAAAGCTCTGAAGCTTGAATGACCTTGCTGTGTGATCATGAGGTGACCGTAAGTAAAACAGTTTAAAGCTTTTGTGCCACAGTTAGCCCATCCGTAACAGGCATCTGAGACTGTTTCTATTGCTATAAAGCCATTTTTTATCAGTTGAGAAATACAGATTCATTCTCATTTAGGTACCTACAGTCAAAGTACACTACAGATTCCAAGACTTGTTCAATTTGTACTGTCTCAAATACTTCATAAGAGCATATTTAGCTGTCATTGTTTTCTCACTGCAGAAAAATTACTAGGAGTGCATATATACTGCTCTAATTATCTTTTTTTAAAGATCATTTACATTGTAATAATATATAACAGCTGCACGGCTGAGTGACTCTTCAAATTGTAAGCCTACAGAGATTCGTCAGAATATCTTAGAATGAAGAATATATCAGAATAAAGTAATTGATATCAGAATAAAGTAATTGACATCGTCACTAATGCTGCAGATGTTCTTAGAAAATGTGTGCTATTCAAGCATCCTTATTGTCCTTGATACTGAGACTTACATACATATGTGTGACACACACACATATAGATATATGTCACAACATGCTGCTAGGAAAAGAAATACAGCTTTACCCTCTTGCAATCTGGGGAAGACTTCTCCTATGTGTATAAAAAACCCCGGTGTGACTCACTGTGTTAATTCTGTAATAACGTGTGAAACGTGTGTGCCTGAAGAATGATCAGCTAAGATCATAAGTAAATTTGGTGGCATCTGAAAAGGAGAAGGCAAAAATGTTGTAAAATTATATTCCACTCTAAATTAGACCATTGGGTAATTTTGACTCCAGAAACCGTTGAAAAAAATACCCCTACTCCATTGGCATAAAGTTATGTTTCTAAGCGGATTTTAAAACTACAAAGATGATGGTGATGTATGCATCTGATTGTACAACAGCATACATCTAGTGCATTCATCAAAGTGAAATATTAGCTCTAATTCCCAGCATGTATCTCTGGGTTTTAAATGAGATGATTTGAATCTCATACAGTACTAAATGCACAACAGTCTAAGGACTGAATTTTTAATCTGGTATTTATCCCAACTCTCACTCTCACACACACACAGTCTCGCCTGACTTTTTTTCAGACTTAAACAAACGTGCCATTTCTGAGATAACAGATCTACTCCTATGCCCAAAATTACACATGCTGCCTCCGTTTGAGGCACAGGAATCTGGTCGGGAAACCTCCAAGAAAAAGGAAAGGTTCCACAGACGTGATGGCTGGGATTCAGCAGATGGCACTCTTCCCTCGGAGTGACCGAAATCCGTGCTGCCTCGGATACAAGGGACAATGGACTTTTACAGATTATTTCTTTCACGTCACCCAGAAGAACCTGGAATTCTGTGAGAGATCCCAGGGCGCTCCTCTCTAAAGGCAGAGATGCGCACATGGTGTCTTGGAGGTGTCACGGGGGGGGAGGGGGGGGGGGGGCGGTGTGCGGTGTGGTGGGGGGTGGGAGGGTGGAGCAACTAAACACTCTCGCAGCAAACCTTTTTGAACTTCAAACGATTCTTACCTTCCAGATCTTAAAACTACTGTGTAGCCTTGTGGTTATCACCAGGAGCTGGCTGCCAGAATTACCTCTGCACGTGCATATGTACATTATGTGATCGGATGTGCATGTGTCTACATAAGCGCAAGGGGCTTATCATTCTGGGCGTTCTGGGGCTGGCAGTGAGGATGACTGAATCAGTAACCTTATTCTACACGCTACAATCAAGCTTCTATTGACCTCACAGGAAACTAGTTCAGGTAAGGGTAGTGCACTCTCAGCATTACCAATTAGACTACCATGAAGACGTTGGCACAGTTAATTCCAGCTAGAATCTATTTTCACAGATTTTAGTTAAGACTTGTGTGGCACACATCCCAGGCTTGAGCCTGCTTTCATACTATCAACAGTGCAAAACCAGCCAATGCACTTGCACATTCACTCGTAGTAACTCATGTGTCCTGTACTTTGTGGTTTGGTTTGTTGGTTTCCCCCTCACCCCAGTTATTATCTTAATCACTTTAATGTTAGTCATTTACCTACCGTGGTCTAAAACATGGTTAAATTACTCTATCGCGTTATGTTACCCTCAGAATGTAGCGCTCATTAAAAAAGGGCAGACACCTAAAAAAGTCACTATATTCCTGCTATCATTCATCAACTGAAACGAAGATTCAAGAACTCTTTCTTCCCAGACTGTTCAGGACACCATAGGAGGGATCAGTGGGATCATTTAGTAAACTGTCTTAAAAAAAAAAGGAAAAAAAAAGTAGTTAAAAAATTGGTTTTTCTAAGTGTAAGAAGGTGAAATGAAGGGACAAACAAGGAACTGTATGTCTCTCCCTGCATATTTGTCTAAGTGTATTATGGCCTAATACCTGGTAGGCACCCTAGCTGAAGTCACGAAAGATACATGATAGCAGGAGAGTATATAATTTCACTAGGGTTTTTGCAGGTTTCAGTAGAAAAAGTATTTCTTTACAGAGACTGAGAGAAACAGTCAGTGAAGTTGCTAGAAGAAGGGACACTGTAAAATACAGCTATGTATAAAAAGTGCACGGACAGCAAAAGCTTGAAACCCTACAGTTGCCATGTAATTAATTGGGGTAATTATTATGAGTAACAAAGAAATGTTGCGATTTCCATGTCCATCTAAGTCAATTTCTGTCTCACTCTAGTCCTGGCTGGTAACTGTTTAAACATGCTACTCAAAGAAATTATTTTCTTGTGTTTGGCTGTTAAGGCCTTGACATGACTTTGCTTTTATTGACATTAATTTTGGAATGTAACTCTTTTTTTCTTTGATGTTACTCTTTGTTACACACCACTGGTGAATTCAGACCTCCGTACAACATTTACAACAGCACTCATAGTCATTGCAGAGTAAGGAATACTAGCAATAAAACACAAGTTTTTATTTATGCTATGTTGAATTCGTAGATAGAGACCCTAAACAAGCACAAGCCTCATTATGCTAGGTGTATAAAAACAACATGACAATAGATCCTTTCTTCAAAGGATTTATAAAGCATCATCATCAACATAAAGGACTACAAGAAAAATTCACCACTGGCATAAACATGTGAAATTCCATTGATGTTTATCCTTTAATACTCCTTTATATTAGGGGTGAATGAGGCTTTTCACTTCTGTTTCAAAGATGCTATAGCACATCCCCACTGGAAAAAAAAAACCTGAAGCTGTATTCCTGCTGTTCCCTCAGTAAAAAGTGCTAAGGGCATATTTTCTCTTCCATCTACTCAGTAGACAAGCTCAAATGTCTTTTAAAATTTATTATAATTATAGGAAATACTGCGTCCAACTTCTGCTCTGTGGTTTCGTTCTTGTTGACGACAAAATGGTAATCTGCTCAATACGTAATTTATAGACAGACAACGCTGCATTCATTACAAACGCAGTGCTATCTCTGATACCGTTAAAAACAAAGAGACCCGTCCCTGGAAATCTCAGCATCTGCTTGAGGTGGGTAACAAACGTGCCATTCAGGGTTCGGTACCTCGGAGGAAGGGTATGAGTGTGTCACCTAGCAGTGTGGCTGGGCTGCCTGGCCTGTGAGAGAGCTAACAAGCAAACCCATCCCAATGACATTGAATGAACTAACAAAACGAAAGAGAAAGGATTCTTTACTCTTTATTTAAATACTCCAGTAGCTGTGAAGGCTTAGACAGAGAGTTATTGTTCTGTAATATCTGCCTTTGGGTTCCCATTCATGTCACAGAATCCACTGATGCTGAAAAGGGCGGTAAGACTGATACATCCAAAATTTTGAAGAGAAAATTACCTATGTTCTTGACTTAGAGGGACGGTTTAATATTACCAGAGACAACCATTCTAAATGAGTTGCATAAAACTTTTGTTTAAGGTTACAAATAAGTGGAAGAAATGCTATACAGTGCCCGTAGGTTCCATCAACTCTATTTTAAAAGGAGGAACTATTCCATGGTTTTCAACAGGCCATCAAAAAAAGGTTTTTTACATGTACATGTATCAGTTTGAGATTGTTGCATGCATTTATAATTCATGAATAGTTAAGGTTAACCGTAGCAATGTGGAGATGAAAAGGATTACATAAACTATCCATCTTATTTCTTTGATTGAATTACTGCACATATTTAAAGCAGACGCCACTTAAGAACTGAATACCTGCAGTGAATTAACTCAGTCAAATGCAAAGCAGATATCCAAGCCAGCTCGCCCAGTACAATTTCAATTGCATGTTGAAATTTAAAATAACCAGCGTACAATTTATAATTGCATGATGAAAGCCTATCTGATCCCATATATTTAACCTCTTTTAATTAAAAAAATGCTTACTATAGTTTTAATATTGCATTCTGCCCTTGAGTGGAGGAAGGGAAAAAAGTGAGGATGGAACTACAAATGACTGAGATGTCCTGTTTCAGTGCCTCGAGCATCCATTTTATTACACCCCCTGAAATTTTTCAGCGTGTGCTGTGAGACCAGTATGGGAAGAGGAGAAACGCTTTGCTCCACAATGATGGTATGCTCGTTTGCTGGCATCAGAACCACACGCCACCCGTCAGCAGGCACAGCATGCTGCTGGAAGCAACAGCAAGTCTTGCACTAGTGAGTATGCTTTGCTGGAGGTGCCCTGCTCGAAGCAGTAGCTCTTTTAACAACTGCCTGCCTCTGTGTTTAAGGGCCAGCCCAGCCTCTGCCTCTTCTGCACATATGGAATTCATACAGGCCACCCAACATTCCTTGCAAAATACCCTAGGTGAGAAGGGAGAGGGAGAGAGAGACCCCAGCAATTCTCATCCATACTAAAATCTCTCAAAACCACGCTCCAAGAGGACTGTGAAAATGGGTGTTGCTTAGCTCAATTTCCAAACAAAAATGTGTATAAATGGATTTCAAGGGCTTGAGTAAAAAACAAACTACTCCTACTTTCTGAGGCAGGAAATACAAGAGAAAAAGGAAAAACGCGAATTTAATCGCCTCACCCCCAGAACAGAGAGCAGACTTCCGTTGATCAGAAGCATCTTATTCTGTTAGATATAAATGTTTTCTGTTCTTGGTGGCTTTATGTTTTGACTGTGTGTGTGTGTGTGTTTTGTGATGATGGATCCTGGTGAGAAGTGCCCAGGTGGTTTATGCTGTGAAGTTCAGTAGTAGACACTGATAAAGGACAAGATCTGTAGGGCAAAAGTAAGGATTGCTGCTGAGGGAGAGGATGCTGTTGATGAGTTATTGTATACCCATTCACATAGCAGGGTATTTTATTTTAAAATAGCTACTTTGAGCTTTGTGCAGAAAACTACAGTACTAGGCTCCCATATTGCATACATCTCCTTTCTCACAGAAGGTCAGGCTGCCTTCAGAATAATAATAGTAATTTAAGAAAAACAAAACAAAACAAAACTAATAAAAATCCACCCAACCCAAACCAAAAAACAAACTAGAGGGAAGGCCTTGGGCCCCAGCTAAATATTTCATTAAAAAGAAAACTGGTCTTGCATGTGTTCTCCTTAAAACCTCCCAAAGGACAAATCTGTCAGGGTATGTCTACATATTTAGGAGCATCCAGTAACACAGCTATTCCTCCCACTCTCTGAGACAGCCCGACACGAGCCAGCTCCAATCCAGAAGCTGAGTAAATATGCTATCATAGTGCCAAGCCTGAGCTAACACAGGTTGTGTCTCAACAGGCCTTATTAGCTCAGGCTCATTACTATAACAACGTGGCTGTGTGGCTGCTGCACTGCAGCTGGCTTGGCGTGACTGGCTTGCCATGTGCGAGGAGCAGGCACTTAAGTATCTGCTCCTGACTGTGTAGACATGCCGTCAGCGTGTTCCTCCTCTTCTTCCCGGAGATTCTGTCATTTAATTTAAAGGCAGCAGCTGCTCTTCTCAAAAAAAAAAACAACCACCCCTGTACTGGCATAAAACAAGGACATTTAAAAAATAGTATGTTTGTAAAAGATTGTGGAGTAGTGACTGCTTCTAACAGGTCCGAGGATCACTTCTGCTATGCCATGATAGGATTTTCCCCAGCAGAAAACATGACCTTAAGTGAGTATCACATAGGTAGACAACTTCCAGTTTCTTCTTCTCTCACCTCTTATCAGAAAAGATGCACAGAGCACTGGAGGAGCCCTAAAAAATGCAGCGCACAGCTTTCAAATAGAAAGTGAAAACCTCACCCGTCTCTTTTATATAAATGGACCCATTTTGTATTTCCCATGTTGTTATTCAGTAGACACAATTTATCCACATTTACCTGCAACTGTACTGTCAGATAAACATCCTACGGGTGGACACAGTCAGAGCTGCATGGATGCACAGCTAAACTCGAATGCAACGAGAACAGAAAAATTGCTCTTTGCATCAAAATGCTGGAAGGTTTTGTAGTTCAGCTAGACATATCAGGCTAAGTAAATACTCAGATCAAACAAAATCCCAAGTGAACTTCTTCCAGGCCATAATAGGGGAGGGTATTACCTGGGATCTACCCTTTCCACATATGGTTTCTGTAGTTGTGGATCTTAGGTGTTTAAGTAGAAGAGCAACAGCAAGACAAACATTACATGCCAAAAAACAAACTCTAAATCTACACCTAAGCACACTGAGAAAATTATTCCTGATTGCTGTGCATTTTTTAATACTTTTTTTTTTTCATTTTAGCTTTAACTGACATTTTCAAGTATTGTTTCATAATGACAGAGTGGGAAAATGCACTTTCGTATATTCTAAATTAGTAGTCTCACATAGAGATAACAACCTCAGGCCAGTGCACATTGCCTTGGCATTGACAGGTTCTGCAATATTGAAATTGTGCACAATGCCATGAAAATGTGGGACTCCCAAGGACCTCTTCTTAACTGGTAGGGAAAACTGTTCACCTGAGTAAAAGTTGGATAGATTTCTGTCAAACATACTCAACTGGTTCTCTTTACGAACCACTTTGGTTTTAATTGCAAAATTAAAAATTTTCTAAGAAAATACATGTGCTTCTTTTTTGCGAGATATTTTGGTATGCAATACTACTTGTGTTGCAACATTTGCATTTTGATTTAAAGGAGAAAATGAGATTTTAAACCTTTAATTTTTATGATTACAGTAGGGAAATCCTCTCAGTCGGTTCAATATGATAACTGAAGAGTCTTCTGCATGTCTTTCAGTACAGTACTTATCAAACCTCTAATGTACTTTGTTTCTTCATATCTGGATTGTTTCCAAAAAGCAAGTTTTTAGATTTGAGTGAACTATGCTGTAATGCCCTCTGCTGGTATTGAGCGTCTAAAAGCACTTTAGATTTCCAGTTTGGTTTTTCAAAGAGGTATAAAAGTGGTTTAAAGACTGAGGTCTTAAACCACTATGAACTCCTACCAGCATTTAAGGCTGGTGAGACTCTGTAAGAGGCTTTTAGGTAAGAATAGCCGAAGCATTGTTAAATGATATCAAATTGGGTATAAACTTTTTAAAAAGTCATCGTGATTGCTTGAGGTTGCTCAAGAAAGCATATTTGCTAAATTCTCAAATTATATGAAAAATACCAGGGCTAAAGCAAGAAACTATTAAGATCATCAACTGATGTCCATTTAACTTCAGAAGTTAATTTTGCATTAGAAAAATCAAGACTCTGAAAACCTTATTCCAATGGTCATGTTAGATTTCAGTGTTTCAGAGGTCTTGGCTTACGTTTTGCCTAGACAACACATGACAACAATCATACAGTGAAACTACTGTTCAAGCAAGGATCTGAATATATCCACTAAGGCCTACATGATACTCTAAGTATATTAAATAGCTTTCAAGAAAATGGGAATGACAATTTAGACAGTGAAGTAGATATGTACTGAAGAATCCTGCTTTGATACTTCTATGGCATGAGTTCATGGGCAGATGGAAATACTGGAAATCATACTAAGTTTTTTCCTTCCCAATTTGCTACTGTCTTAGGGAAAGCTTAGTGAGATGCTGCCCAGTCCTAATGAGTTAATTAATGCTTTCCCTGAATAACTATCAAACACAGCAACATCTTCTATGCAGCAAGATTAATCAAGTAACGTTTTCTTCAAAGTGACATATCTTTTGAAGTATGTATTTCATAGTGGCCAGTTAAAATTGCCTTAATTAGATAAGGTACTGATAACAATAAGGTCGAGGCTGCTCTTGTTTTTGTCTCTCAGTTCTCTCTGAGCACAGAGTAAAAATCATAAACCTGGCCTGAATTTGGCATCTTGGAAACATGAGTGAGAGTTTCAAAAGTGCTTTGCAAAGGGGGATGTTCAACTGCTGTTAAAAGAACTCCCCTTGGTATTCTTGAAAATCCCACCCTTAAACCTTTATTAAGAATCTCTTGAAAGAGATTTTTGCTTGAAGCAATAAATCTTCCCATCAGATATGCAGGGCAAATCACCAATTAACAGGAGACGAGAAGGATTTTCTTGATTGCAGTTTGGACATGCATTTCTCTGGAGAGCTGCTTTTGTTCAAAACCAGCCTGTCTCCTCCACGTTTGAGCATAGAGGATGTTTCACAATCAAAAACCGGACAATTTTACCACAGCAAAAATATGGGTTTGAAGAGGCTGAGATATTTTCATGAGACAAACTGTTGTGCAGTAGATGACACATTATTGTTTTGACACAACATCGTTTCAGACAGGAAAAACATTCTGCTTCTGTGTGGCACAGTGGTGTTGGATCAAATGAGGAGTACATGTACATGTGGTCATAAACACGTTACAGGCACTCAAGACTGTTGTGCAGATTTAGGCTAATCCTCAGAGGATTTTAGGTTCTTGGGTCTGCTGTGTCCTAAGCTGACAGTAGCTTTGAGGTGACAACCCACTGCCTGAGAGCAGGTGTGGGAGGCCTGCTCACCACTTTTGCAACACATAGGAAAGACTGGAATCTGTTTTCTTCCCAAAATTTTAAGGATTTGCCATATCTCTGGTTATTTGCGCCATTTAAGCCACAGTGAAGACAACAGCGGAGGCAAACTTTAAATAGCATTATGTAGTTCTCATTTTGCTCTGATAAGGATTGCAGTTGGTTTTATTTTGTTTGTTTGGATTTAGGCTTTAAACTCAACATATTAACTACAGGAAATGGTTTGATCCATGATCAGTGAGATAGTGTGATGTCTTGCCTTTGTAAAATTGCCTTTATTGATATTCTGGAAGACATTGCCCAATGTAGTCTAACAAAGTAACATTCTTGAGATGGTTTTTATTTCTACCCTTCCCTACTAAACAATATATTAGAGGTAATGTTAATCCCTATTATACATAACCTTTTCTTACTAAAGAGGTTAGTATTCCATCCAGTGGCTAAGCCAAGGCAAATTGAAGGACCAGCATATTCTTTTATTACCTATTAGATTCAGGATAACCTATTGATTAAGCACTGATTACTCACTTGAATAGCAGGGAGACTGAAGTAAGCACACAGTGAAAAACCCATCTTAGAGAGATGAGATAGTTTGTTTCTAGAATCTCACTACACAAACATAGATAGATTGTTGCAATGCTTCAGCAATGTAATCAAAGTGTAGCAACCCTGTAATATCCTCGACCAAATGCTTGCATGGTTGCCACGATGCAGAGGTCTTAACGGTCCAGGGGAAAAAAAGCTGTCTTGGCAACAAGAAAGCTGAGGCTGCTCTAGGGACAGGAGCCACTTCTGTGGTGTAGCCATCTTCTCTGCATCCCACAGCAAAGCACCCACTGAGAACAAGAGGCACAAAGGAAAGCAGAAAGCCTGGTGTCCTCAGTGGCTGCTCCTAAGCCTGACTGAGATCCCACAGCCACAAAGTTGCATCCAGGTCCATACACAGAACAACAAAAAAAACCCCTGTGTCCTGTTGTCCTGGTTCTACCCAGGCCAGAGGTAACCTCCCCAGGCTAACTAAGATCACCTGTGCTGGTGTCTGCATGGGGAGGTTACCTCTGGCCTGGCCAGAAGCAGGACACCAGTCCATTTGTGCCTCAAACATTTGCCATCTGAAACACTGCTGTGTCCAAATTAAGGGCACAATGATTCTACCTCACGAGGTCACGACTTCTGGAGCAACACGAAAGTTTCATTTCTGTCATACCCTGGAAAAACTAGGAACATTTTATTTGTACCCACAGGGAAAAATAACAATGGATCAGTAGCTTTTTTGGTGCATTTATGCCAAACTGTTAACGCCAGTTAGATACACAAAATAGACCTTTACTTTTGAAATCATATACCAGCTTCTGGAACTGGTATGAACACACAAGTGACTGGCAGTAGTACAACCAACCTATAGTGACACGCTACTGAAGAATCTGGAGAAGAGGTGCAATTTTCATTTATTGATCACTGCAAATTAAGATAAAGTGCTTTCCCAGAAGCCTTAGGCAAATATGAGTGTGCCTGGTGGAGCCCAGTACAGCGCTTAAATAGGTGAAATTTAAATGGCTTTTATAAGCTTATACTTGTTAATCAAGTGCTATTTTCTGTCTCAAATGCTACAAATCATGCAACTGATACTAAACAACATATTATCCAGGAGATAACTGTCAGTATTTTAAAGTTTTGGGTGTTTTGTTTTTTTATTTTGTTTTGTTGTTTTGTTGGGGTTTTTTGTGTGTTTTGTTTTGTTTTGTCTGCAATTATAACAATGCCACAACTTGCAAACAGTTCTTTTCTATTAACAGAAATGAACAGAGAGCCAAAACATGACGGCCCATACCCACAAAATGGGAACAAGTTACTCCTTTGACACCTCTTCAGTTTGTGGTTTACAGACTACAACACTAGTTGATTATGCTCATGTTCCTAATTATAAAAGTTAAAGGAATTTTCATATCTTTCAGTAGTGTCTTCAGTTGATTACAAGTAAGATTGGAAAACAAATCCTTTAATGAAATATGTGACGTAGTTGTACTAAGTACAATCACACAGTGCTCAGCAAAGCTGCTGGTAAAGTGAAACAAATACAACACCTCAATGTTTCCATGAAATAAGTAATTAAAGGTTTTCTAGTGTGCAGCTTCATGGAGTACAAAGAATAAATCACATAAAATAAAGGCAAGACACTAACAACCCGATTTCATGCAGAATTCCAACTCCTGAAAGGTTTGAAGCCTCAGGCACTTAGAATTTACTGTTCTCATTCAGAGAAATGATTTGCAGACCTAAATGAATATTTTAGGTTTTTTTCTTTGAGCCAAATGATCCATCTGTTTACTAAAACAATTCACTGCAAAGTCAAAGAGGTCATTTCAGGGTAAAACCTCCATCTTAGCAAAGGGTAAACCAAACAGGGTGTCAAGTTGAACTATTTGAAGTATAAAGTGACATCAGATAATGTTTGATGATAGTCAGATTGTATGATCTTTCTGCTGCAGCATTTTTAACACCGGGAAACGAAGAATTATTTTCTGGAAGGTTAACAAAGATTTATATTTCTGCCTCACTATCCTAGCTTTATGCTATCAAGTAGTGTACATAGGGAACTTTATCTGTAAAAATGTGTACACCCTCCAAATCACTAAGCAACTTACAGCCACACCAATGGACAAAGAAGCATTTGCCAGAAGTCTATGAATTTGTAATCTACATCAAGGCAATAGGCACATGCTAGTGAATATTCCTAATCTTCTCCTATTTAGAATGAGAGATCCATTTTATTTCAAATAACTGATCTGCAGTAAAGTTGGAATGCTTGGTGGCAGAGAGAGAAGATAGGATAGAATGTCATCTTGTAGAACCAGCATATTGTGTAGGAAAATGTTGCCAGAAATGAAAGTATATCATATTACCTAAATTTAACATTACAAAATAAATTAGGTGGTGTGATGTTTACAGTACAGCTTCGACTAAAACCAAGGAAAAGTTCCCATCAAATAGATTATATTCTCAAGATTATAATCTATTTTTGCTTCCTAAAATAAAAAAATAAAAAAAAATAAAAAAAGAGATGTTGCCATGATTCTTCAAAAGCCATTCACTATTTCCAGGAATTAGCAGAATATATGGAGAATAAGAGCTGTTCTCAGTGAGCTGATTCTCCCCACTTGGTTTGTTTCTTTCCATGTTCCATGCACTGGAAGCATGATGGTGGAAATTCTGTGTTAGTGACTCTGCAGATAGTACAGAATTCAGTGGAGCAAATGGAATTAAGAAAAAAACCTGTGCAGATAGTATTGTGAATACTTTTCCAACTCAACAACCTTACCCAATGGGTGAAAGTACAGTGTGGGGTCCCAACCAGTGTTTATTGATCTGTAGAGCCCAGGGCTCCAAAAGAGAACCTGTTCCTTTGCACCCAGATTTCCTTTCCGTGAACATAAATAACAGTCATTATCTTCATCAGAAAATTTGAAGGTCATTTGTTTTACTCATACATTTTCCCAATTTTTTTCTTGAAGCCGAAGCAGAAATTTGTGGCACATTTTCTTTTCTGCACTAATGCCTTCCATGTGCCTGGTTTGGAATAGTGTTTCACAGAAGCTCAGCTGTTCCTATTCCAACTGCAACCAGCACACAGAAATGGGCAACTCCTTTCAAGGGATGGATCTTAATGCCTGTCTTAAAACTGATGAATCAACTTGTGGAAGTGCCTGTTTCTGCCCTCTTAGAGCAGAGAGGCATGCATGCTTGCCTCTCTGCATGGTTTAGACTTGACCTAACAACTTTAGGCAAGATAAATCCAATCTTTACATGTAATACTAGAGGTCCACTTGAGTGAAGGACCTTGTTCTGCTTGCAGATGTTCACATGAAAGCATCTTCAATATCTAGCTTTACATATATTTAACACAGGTCTTCATGCAAGGACTCTGCCGTAGACAAAATCTGTGAAGACGCAGTGAAACTACTAAGAGCTCTGAATCTGAGTGGTGTGGTTGAGCCATCATCCATCTGATTGAATCAAGCAGTTTCCTTGATTATTTTAGCAGAAAATTCTAAATCAGCTGTTTGCATGCATAAATGAATTTGAAAAATTTGAAAAATTAAATCCCTGTAAGAAAGAGATAGATTAATTACTCTACAATTTCCTTTAACACCATTACCTTTCTTCTAGTATGATGCAAGACAAACACACAAACATGACTAAATTTTCCTGGCCAGCAGTTCTGCCGTACAAGAGGAAATTGCTCAAACCACAGCAAAAGACCTCTATTGAGTCTTAGATGTACACAATGTGTGTGTTTCTCTTTGTCCTCTTTGTCATCTACCTATTCTTGTATTTCAGAAAGAAACCATAATGGACTCTCTGTGCAATTAAGATGTTGTCCTAGTGTCTGTATTAGAGGTCTTGACTTCCTCTTAATTACCCTTTGAACAAAATGCTTAACTGAGCTTGCTTTAAGGTGGCTGGCTCCTTGATGTTGCATAACGTAATAGTCTATCAACAGAAAAATCTTTTCATGTTTTCCTATAGACCCATATCACTTCTTGGTTTATAAAAATGTTATCGTCAGTGTGCAAAAGCTTCATTAACAGTCCAATAAAGCAGACAGGGCACACGATGGTACTACTCATTCTTCCTTCCAGTAAAAATTTCTAGGATGTCTTTTTATCTCCATGGCCCTGGAACTGCAGGAGATCCTTTATCAGGGGCAATGTTGTTTCTTCTTGTGCCCTGCTTTGGAAGATGCATTTTCCTTTGAAATGTGTGAAGACGACAGATAAACTGCAGTGTATCTATGTAAAATACCACCATCAAAACTCAAGTCTTACTCTCCAAACATGCTACACATAGGCACTAAGGAAATGAAGTATATTCTCAAGGGAGACCAGAAGAGCTCCCCATGTTCTGCATGTATGAAGTGTGGTGATGATGATGAGAAACTGCCTCTTGCTTTACTCTCTTTTCATGTCTCTTGAGTTTTAACACCCAAGCAAGTGTTTAATCCTTACTGCTTATTTTCAAAGCCATGGCTAAATTCTTCCAAAGCTCTTTAGATAAACAGTGAAAAGGCTGTTCTGAAAACATATGTGTTGCTGTCTTTCTGTTTCTTCTTTCAAATCCATTCCTTTGTACATGTCTTATATACTACTTTTGAGAATATTAGACGCACAGGCTAGAGGTAAAATACTGATATAACATAGATTTAATCTCATAAGAAAACTGATGCCATCTTTAAAATGATTTAAAGAGTACAGGTGCTTTATATTAATCAAATTCTTTTTTGCTTTGTGTATAACTATGTCAATTGAGGTGCTTATCTGTTCATGTTCTGTTCAGATAAATTACTGCTAATCATGTTTGAGGGCATGTTTAAGAGTTTTTAGACTGGTTATAGATATCATTTAAACACTACCATAAATATTATACTTTAACAGCTATAGTGCATCTGGATAACATTCAACCCAATTCATAGTTGTTGCCACCTACTGAGCTACAGTAACCAAGCAGAGAAACACATTGTTTGTAGCCTGTACACTCAAACTATACAGTAAATATTTCTGAGGTGGGTATCACAGCCTTACCTGCTTCACTATCACTGTATATTAGAATATTACAATTGTTAAGAATTTATTGCAAGATTGCAGCCTGTGCTGCACATCCAAATTTATTCCACTTTCTTATGGGAGGAGGCTGTTAGTGGGAGAGGCAGAAGAACCAAATATATTCTTTATATTTCTCATTGGGAAAGATAATCTTAATCTAGGGTAGGGTAACGGGAACCAAGTTGATTTACATAACAAAAATCAAACTCTTCTGACTCAAAGCATAGAGGTTCAGGTGAGGTCCGCTTGCAGTGAGCTGTACTCCTGTATTTTTTTTGTATCACCAACAAAATTAATTGCAGAATAGAAAGAAAATCAAGTTGAGATTACTAAAAAACTTTTGCAAGAGGCAAAGGAACCACTGGAAAATATAAGGCGCGACGTGGCTGATGTTGCAAGGTATAGCCATATGAAGCACTCACTGAGAGAAGGGAGTAGGAGGGGGCAAAGGGAATCTGAAAACTTGGTAATGCATTTCACATGATGATATTATGTTACCAGAAGGAGATAAATGGGAAAGTGAAGGAGAGGATGTGGGAGAAGTAAAACTGAAGACAGATTGGATGGAAACCAGGGAACAGGCAGGTGCAGAAGCTGAGGAAACGTGACAGCAACACTCTAATGAGAAGTGGAAAGGATCAGAATAGCTTCGGCAAGTCTAGTAGCATAGCAGCAGCCCAGAGAAACCTAATGACAGTTGGGAACTTAAACAGGGCCTCATATCTAGTCTGGATGTTATCAAGGTAAATGAAAATCTTTAAACACAGCACCACTTGAGTTCTTGTTCAGGTGTTATGACAGTTACTTGCTGTTCATCAGAAGACTCCACTTTTTAGAGGAGGACTGGGTTATGCATTAAATATCTGAATAGAGAAAAAAAATCATCCTTTGAGCACTCAGGACTTCCTATCCCTTTCTGAAGAATATTCCCCTCCTTTGACAGGAGTCAAAATGTTCAGTGTTTGACAGGGACTGGGCTTTAAGAATAGTCTTCAGTCATCACTGTCTTTATGTTTTCCTGTCTGTTGCCTATCTTGTAAAATACGATTTCCCAAACCCAAAGCCAGCCACCACTCTTCTTCAATCAGTTTCTTCACAGAGACTCGCAATGTCACATCAACCAATCCAGCACCTCATTATAAAACTAGGGGTGAAACATTGGGAAAAGAAAGCAAACAGAAAAGAAAAATGTAAATAGAATCACTTCTTGGTTACCAGGTGCATTTTATCTTATCTTTTTCTGTCTCCCAAGCTGTAAATTCCTTAGGGATAAGGGCTGTCTAGGCAAGTGCTTTGTAGAGTGTTTATCACAGCATCATGCACCATCCTAGCACCCTGACAAATAAGTTGCTGAGCTACTTTTTAGTTACTGTATGTTATCTTATGCAACAGCGCTTTAGGGTTAATATATGTCAAGAAATTTGGATTTCATTGTTACCTTTCTAGGACAAAAATCCCAGAAATTAGTGCCAAACCTGACTTCTATTTTTACTGCAGCACAAGGAGGTGCATGAGTAAAAGGGGTATTTGATTTACTCACTTGCAGGTTATTTATGCTGAGATTTGCTGCTACTTTGTTGACATGCTGGTTAGATTGCATGAAACCTGGCAAACTGAATGGTCTTCATACCAAATTGCAAAATAGATTTCTAAAAACTGTCCTGAAGTCAGGACTGAGCAGAGACCCCTACGTTCTAAGCAATGCCACTCACCTGTTAGCCAACACCGGATATTCAAGGCAAGTGTACTTTTATACATGTCCACCCAATTCCTGTCTGGTTGTATTCCTACATAATCTTTCCACTTTAGGCACGCTGATTTCAGTTGATGACAATGCAATTTAATCCAAAATTTATGGAATACTGGCTGTTTCTAACCCATCCCTTTCAAAGCTCTTCCCTTGAAACAGAGGTGTGCGGGCAAGTGCTTTCTTCTCTCTGCCTCTAGCACAGGTTTGCATTTTTCCCTCCACCTAAAAAGAGGTAATGCTAAAAGAGGAATCAGTCATTTTTGTCTCTTCTGGTACACTGATCTTTTATATCTTCTTTTCATGTTCCAAACTTACAGTAAATCACTTTTACCTCATTCTTTTCTGCAGTTTCCTAACCTGCTCGTCTAATAATCTCAGTGAAGCAGGTAGGTTGTATAAACAGATTTTTTGCAAAATGGCTCTAAACATTGTGTCAGTCAGTAAAAAAAGGATAGTTTCAGGGGAGGGATTTGACCTTAGAGATCACAATTTACCTTCTGTTTACCTCCGGTCAGATTTGACATCACCATCTACATATGTAAAGTCAAATTGCAATTTGCATACAAGCCTAATAGCCCACCTCGAAAACTACATGTTTAATACATGCTTTATTCCTTCAGGTAAACCAAGGCACGTTCATACTAGAACCCCATGACAACAGGTCATATGGCTTACATTCCAACTATGAATGAGAGCAATATTTCATGTTTGAGCTAACAAGACACAGGAGAGCTGTTCAACAGCTCTCGGCGTCTTATTTCTCGTGCACTGTGGTCGTCATGGACTTAATAGTAGTTAATATTAAGAACAGAGCTAAACCCAAAATTTCAGTTAGCTAACAAGCAACGCTGCTCTTGTCAAGTCTACTTCCTTGTAAAAGCAATGGGTGTGCAACCGCCTAATTTCTCTTTGCTTCCAAGTGGGACAGAGTTACACTCATTCGTTATTTGTACCACCATTTCTTGGCAAAGTCCTGGAAAGAAAATATACTTCCTGTTACTAGAGCTAGAACATGTCAATAGACTTTGAAGTGAAGAGCTAAAAAGCAGCAGAGAATTTGGGGCCACGTGCATTTTGCTCCCTAAACCCCAGGTTTTGAGTCCTAGTTTTTTCAAAGCTACCTTAAATGAAAACTGCCACTGCTAAGCAGAACTGCCAAGTCTTACTGCTGGCCAAAAATAGAAGGTCTGAAATTATTGATTACTTAAAAGAGCTGCTTTGGCACCAGCTGCAGGCTACCGAGAAAGAGTGCAAATGCAACAAATGGCTTACTTTGTTGGAGTTCAGTTGGAGTTTTCTTCTTATATCCCGCCTATGACAGATCTAGGCAGCTGTAAGGAGGAGGCTGAGATTACCTCTGATCTGATGTGGGGGAACCCAGCCAGGGAATTAGTGTCAGGAGGGGAAGCAGCCTCTCCAGTCAGGTTTTCTCCAGTATTTGCCACAGAGAAGTAAGGACTCACTACAATGTACACAATTTGCTGTACAGCCCCAGTGTGGAAGGGGTAAAGCAAAGGTAATGCTTATTTAACGAGGATCCATGTCTATGAATAATATTTTCAGCCTCTGACTGAATTCAAAATCTTAAAGTACGTGACAGAAATATATCCATTTGTTACACTATGAAACAGAACACCTAACCTATAATCAATGGTAGATTTTTTTTTAACTCTTCTTTCTGTATTGAAATAAAGACTTGTTTCTCTTTAAAATGAGAGAAGAGTAAAGACATCATGCTGAGGAAATTATGCAAATTAAAGAGAGTCCATGCAAACCAATTAGTTTCAAGATCAGAGGTGACATATTTTCTAAATAATACCAGTTTAAGCTTTTTCTTTTGAGCCTATAAAGAAATACAACCTCACAGGAGAATGTATGAAAGACAGTAGAGTATCCACAGAAGAGAACTTTCCATACCACTAATACATTATATTAATAAAAAATAACCTCTTAAGAACAGTTAATTTATAAATTCCAGAATTCCTTTTATTGGTCTGTAGCCTTGAGTTTCCACAAGACTGTATAGCCTGATTGAAAGCTGGAGAGCGACTTTTTACAATGGCATAGAGTGACAGGATAAGGGGCAATGGCTTTAAACCAGAAGAGGGTCAATTCAGCTGAGATACAAGGAAGAAATTCTTTCCTGTGAGGGTGATGAGGTGCTGGCACAGGCTGCCTGGAGAAGCTGTGGCTGCCCCCTCTCTGGCAGTTTTCAAGGCCATGTTGGATGGGGCTTTGGGCAGCCTGGTCTGGTGGAGGATGTCACTGCCCATGGCAGGGGGGGATGGAACTACACGGTCTTTGAGGTTCCCTTCCAACCCAAACCATCCTAGGATTCTATGACTCACAGGCTAAAAATTCATTAAGACCACGGACAAAATGGCTAGATGTCTGGGGACTCTTATAACAGACCCTTTGATTCAGAACATACTAGAGCAAGCGTTCATTTGGTGGTTTTCCTTGTGTCCACAATAACACCACCTGCCTTAAAATGGCTGCTTTGAGTCAGCTCTCCCCCAGAGCAGACAGTCGGCTAGTGCTCTCCAGTGCATTGCGTGCTCTTAATAGCCATGTACTATTTTTTTCCCCATATACCACAGCATCTATTCACCTGGGAATCTGTGGCAAGCTGGGCCAAGGCCAGAGTAGTCCCCCAACTCTGACTGCTTCTGGCAGAATTGCCATCCGCAAACCTGCTGCTCCCAGGACAATTTACTAGAGGTGTGTGGAAATTTGTACTCATGGCCCCAAAAGGAACTTTGCAACTCTGTATATTTTATTTTTTTTCCTTTTCAGGAACCAAGTAAAAAGAATATACAAAGCCTGAGGTGTCTGGTTGCTGCAGAGCACATTCTCTAACTTTGTCTTCTCTACAGAAGTACATAAGAAGTTCTATGAGAAGCGTTTTTAAAAGGGACAATTTAAATGTCGCGTTCAATTCTTAGCAAAATAATGTATTTTTTATTTTCTCTTTTTAACTACTTTTTTTTTTTCCCCATTCATCTGAAATATTGCTATAAAACACCATCTTGGAGGGAAAACTGTTTACTAAACAACTTCTATTTCACACATTCATTCTCCTGCAAAGGAATTACATTTTGAGATTGATTTTGCATCAGCTATCCCTACTGGGAGGCTGTGCCAGAATTTCACTCTTCCCATGCACATACGCCTTTTTCTAATTTATACATTTATTTATAGCCACTTTATGCCTTCTAAGTATTGTGCCAACAACATCTTTATGTTTGATCATGTCTTTCTCTTTCCCTGATGAATGTCTCCTGATGAATGCTTTTGGGAACAAACCTCTCTCAACTTTGTTTCTGCATGACAACTGTTTACCAGTTGTCGTTTTGTGATTGATGTGTACACTCAGGTGTTTTCCCTTTATCGTTTCACAATCATGAATTCTCAGATTTGTGGTAGATAGTGTAAGTTCCCTAGTTTATGACTTTGTTCTTCACATACTCAGTCCTACTTCAGTTTTGTTAGTCACAAAATCACAAGGTTGGAAAAGACCTTTAAGATTATCGAGTCCAACTGTTCCTGTCCTATGCTAATTCATAACCCTAAGTACCTTATCTACCTTTTTTTTAAACACATCCAGGGATGGTGATTCAACCCCCTTCCTGGGCAGCCTGTTCCAGCCCTTTACAACTCTTTCAGTAAAATTTTTTTTTTCTAATATCTAATCTAAACCTGCCCTGGTGCAACTTTGTGCCATTTCCCCTTGTCCTATCTTCCGTCACCTGGCTGAAGAGGCCATCACCCACCTCTCTACAACCTCCTTTCAGGTATTGTAGGTGGTGATAAGGTCCTTATTTATGATGGTCTGGTATACTTCTGTATTAACAGGATTTACAAATCTTACCATACACCATGCCCTCATACAAGGATGGTTAGGAAAAATTGTAATCTAGAGCAGAGTAAAAACAAATATTTGAAAAATTCCCCTGTAACTTCACTTCAGCTTAAATATTTCTGTAGCTTTCCCTTCAGCATTGCCCTTTGAGTTGTTTACTCAATTCACTGATCTTATGCTAGTTTCAATCTTCTGCAGTATGTTTCAATTTTTGTTTACATAGAGTAGAAAAAAATCTGTACCCAAGTCCGGGTGTATGGAATATCCACTTTTATTCATATAAAAAAAAAATCAGTTATCAAAGAAAAATATGAGATGTCATAATTTTTTTCATAGTCATCAAATATAGAAAATCTTTCTATATTCCATATTTCACTTTCCTTTTTTCCCCCTCCCTTTCTCAGTCATAAATATGAATCCCATTTAACACCACAGTGATCACAGTGTTTTTCACAGTAAAAATCAATGTGCCTGTCAACACGCAGTCTTTTTCCACCCACCATAATCTAAACACAAACCATGCAAAACCACAGTTTCTCTCCAGCTTAGACCTAATACTACCAGCACACAGCTGTGAATACGTTAGGCAAGCGTGGGTTATTGAAGGGCAGGACATCTCACACCTTGGTTATTTAACATTGAGTTCTAGCTTCCTACCAAACCTTTTCACACTGTCCCTGGTCTTCTACCACTGTCTCATTTCTACTCCACTTCCTACCTTCCTCAGAGAACCCCAGGCAGATGTGTGTTACCTCCTGCTCCATCAACACCACTGCCACACACTGCTCCACACAAGAACCATGGTCCACACCTTCTGCATTTCTCTACCTCGTCTCCTCTTTCTGTACCCACAGCTACTGGTAGAGCTCCTCAGACTGGCTGAGGGGCCAACAGGAAAGCAGTTGCGGGAAGGGGGGGAGCCCGTGCCCCTCACCAGAACTTACTCTGCTTCTGAACATACTTGTGCCCAGAATTTCCAGACGTCAATCCTAACATTAATGGAGTCTGGGAAAAAAGCTCTGGTAAGTCTGCCTGGAATATAAAGCAAGCTGAAAATGAAATACAAGATTCAGCTGAAGTATTCTTTCAAATTTGGTATTTCCTGGAAGGCTGCTTCTCTTGTACCATGTCCTCTCTCAGTCTTCATTCAAAAACGGAGCATCAAGAGGAATGGAAGCCTTCCATTCACATTAGATTTTTATTTTTTTTTTACTATTGTTTATTCAAACTAACAGAAAATCATTTATAAAGATTTCAGCACAGAAACAAATTGACATAAACAGGGTAGATTCAGAATCCTTTTCACAGCTGCTATAACTGCAGCAGCAGCATTTTAATTCTGCACCAATGTTTTTTCCCCCAATAGCTTGTTTTTAATACCCCCACACCCCCTCAAATACTGAAAGCATCCAGAGCACCTTGCTGTCTTTGCAATGGTGACTTCCACAGCACAGCGCGACAGCTAAGACTCCTGAAAAAACATGATCCATTGGGAAGCAAATAATCCATGTTTGCTTCGCCTGCCTGAATTTGTATTCCTGTGAAAGACGAGACTCCAAGAAAACCCCAAAGCAACACACACACACACCCACACCCCCTCCTCAACACACACTAAAACACTGCCACCGGCGTCTGCTTAAGGATGGATAGAATAGGCCAGTGGTATGGGGGGCATCACGTCCTTTAGAAAAATTCCCACACTCAGAGGGCTGTAAGTGGTGGTGCCAGTGAACCGTTACGCAAAGCCCCCCGAAACACTTTGTAAACTCGGATCCGGGAGGACAATAGTAAAGTTCAGGACTGGAAGGAGATAGTGTCCTGAATGCACAATGCCAAGCTTTGTCTGCAGGGGCTTCTGTCGAGGGAGAGGGCTACTTAATCTCCCCACTTGCCCTGGGGATTCTAGCTGGTTTAATGTGGCCTTTTTGAGCCCGTGAACTGTAGAATATAGGCTGGTAACAACTTTCTTTAGGGCCGCTGCAGCAGAACCACGGGCTGCCAACCCAGAACACCAGCACACTGCTGCCAAAGAGCACAAAGAAGACCTTTAACTGCTTTTACAGCCACTGTGGCTGGGGTTTCATGTCATTCCTTGGTGAAGGAACTAATTCTTTGGCTTGTTTTATACAAGCCTAGCTTCTGCCGTGCCGCAGAGGATGGCCTCTTCACCCATTTTTCTTTGTCTTTTTTTTCCTCTTTTTTGAATGATAATAAAGCCTGATGCATCTTTAATGAACTGTGGAGCTTTCAGAGATTCCCCCCCCTTACCATGCAGTGTACATACACACTTCGTAGGTACTGACTGACACAAAAATTATAAAAATTATTAATGATTTGTCTAAGGATAATGGCAAAAGCAAATAAAAAACAGTTGACGGATTTTTAACATTCAGAAACAAACTCCTGAAGTCAATGAAATTCCTGAAGTAAGATTAGAATAAACTAATTTACTTCAGGAATCTTCTAGGTTTTGTTCTGTTATAAAATGTTAATGTTTTATTTTAGGTAATTTGCGCCTTTGGCTGTTTGTTCTATATTATGAATAATATGTGCTATAATTGAGAACAACAAAATTGTAAAAAACGATGCTATGTATTAAAACTGGATGTACAGTGGAAACACAAAAATGGAGACCCCTAAAACAAGAGGACAAAACCAGATACCTCACAGAGGAATGAATGACCATAAATAAATACATATAAACATATGGTTTTTGGCTTTCCGTTGTCCAACCAAAAATATTTTCTTAATCAGCTACATATCCCATTACCGACTGGTGGACATAAAAAGTGTAAATAATTTTCAGTTTGGGCTTTGTGAATATCTGCCTCTGTATCAATCTGAGTACTGCACTTGACAATGCACTCACGACAGGCTGTATGAACATTTGTGTTTGACTGTTATCTCCTTCCCTCCAGGTATCTAGAAACCATATAAAAGCTGCATGTGCATCTATCCATACTGGTATCTGAATATCCTTTTGTGTTTTGGTGGGGTTTTTTTTAATCCCTCTTTGCTCTTTCCTTTCTACTTCATTCTGAATTTTCACATTAAAAATTAAAAAGATACAGCACAACTAAGGTTGAAGTGTTAATGAGATACTTGGGGCAAAGGACACGTTCAAAAGCTGCAGTTAGTTGCTTTTTGCTGCAGTAGCATAGGACAAAGCAGCACAGATGTTCTTTGTATGTATATTAATACTTCATATTGACTAAGAAATGGGCCATAAGTAAGACTCTTGTGTATGCAAGCCCAAAATGCAGCGGCATGTTTCGAAGCACACTAGCACGCTGTTTTCTCTTTGAGAATGAATGCATGTTATGGCCTCACGAGAAATCACAGATATTTACAGATTTAAACTAATCAAAGGCAGTCTGATGAGAAACGCACGTTGTAGGTGTTCTGGAAGCAGTAAATTAACTCTACTTTTAGTACTTTGGGGCTTTCTCTAGCTAGAATCACTTGTGCAACACTTTTATGTGGAAAGCTCTGCTGTGAAGCAAAGCTGCTTTAACATATATTGATGCCTCCTGAGATTAGCCAGCAAGGTGAGAACTCATGCTGAGACACTAGCTTTACACCTCTATGTCATGACCCAAATTCATGATGCATTTTACCAAATTGCTGCTTTCTTTGCACATGATGGCACGTGATGGTCAATGAAGTAAATTAAAGAACATGGTTTAAGGAGGGGAAAAAAACCATCAGGAATAAAGAGCTATAGAAAGTTTCACTCTAAACTAACTAGTATCATGGGATATAGATTTTGGTATTCGGCAAAACGATAAACTATGCATGGCATTTTACAGGCAATGGGGTTTTGCTGTACAGCTAACATTTGCTGTGAACCATAAGTTCATACAAACACAGTAACTCAGTCCTGCTCTAGAAAATCAAATAAACAATTTTGCTTGAGAATTTATAGAGAATTAAACAGCGTTCTATGACATCGATACCCAAATTTTCTTTAAGCAGTCAGGCTAGTAGGTTAGATTGCTCTAGACTTTTTTCCCATGTATTTTGAACCAAACCCGTTCTTATGGTATGTAACTTACTTTCAGGGTTCAGTCCAAGATATATAGCTGAGATATCAATGATGTTAGTGATGGTAGCATTTAGGTCATTACCCATGACCTCAAACAGAACAATCCAAACCAGAACAGAAGAAGATATTTGGCTGCATGTAAACACAATCTAAAGCAAAAAGCTAATGAAAAATATTAAATCTGTTCTAAAACTTTGCAGGCAAGTGAAGGTTATTAAATCCATGCAAAAGTTGTAGGATGAACCTGCAGAAGAGGTGGGAAACCCCTATTGTTTAGCTACCATGAAGGAAAAAAATTCCTGACAAACTACAAAGCCAGTCAAGTTTGCTTTAAGGTGCTCTTAGGGCACCAAGTTGACTTATACCTAGAGAGATTTTGTTGGTGGTTTCATATGTGACATAGTGTTTGGTTACCTTGTGGAGGAAAGACCACTTTGGTTAGGCAAGGCAAAAGGAAAAATGCATTTTCTTGGCTTCAACAGAGAAAATTAGTCTTTATGTTAGCAGCATAATTTCTGACATAAAAAGAAAAGTTAGTTGGCCACAAGAGAATGATTTTGGCTGCTCATGAATCAAGCAAAAAAGTGAAGAGGCAGAGAAAGGGAAATTAATTATATGAAAGCTACATCCACATTTCCCTCTCTGAAGCTGAAGGCCAAGCAGAAAAGCTTCTATGACTTTGCTGAGCGTGAGGCCAATGCCTGTGGCTCACTGTGGATACAGGCAGCCCCTAGGTAACTATAAATTGCAGATCCTTGCATGAATGCAAATATAGTCACATTCACGCATCTGTGTTTAATTAAGTTAATACCGGTTGCCAAAAAAAGTATTATCATTTCCACTAATAAATAAATAATATTGTTAGGAGTAGTGAAATATAAACTAGTTTTACTGCAACAGACAATCCTGCTTCCATAGAAAAAAACTAAGGTTTTGTACTTCAGGCACATTATTTTTGTGTACAGAGCATGAGTTTTTTGATAATGGAGTAATAATAGAGTTTCCAGAAATTATCTTGTATAGCTGTGGCAAAAACTTACTAATTTGTCCTAATAAACAACAGTTCCATTTGTGGGTTATGTCTTGTCTATATGAGGAAATGAATGCACTGTGAACTAGCATGTGAATTAAAAGTATACTTGCTACTCAACACCAATTCCTTGTATGGATGTGCTAAGATCTAGATTCATCCACCTAATTTTGGGCATACAACTGAAGAATCCAAGTTAGGACCGTAAGTGTCTTGCAGTATTTCTCTCATGGGTGAAGGCTCTATTTGACATTTCTCTTACACTTTAGAGGAATCTCCCTTTAGCTATCACCTACATACGGCAAGTAACTATAGATTAAACACCAGAAAGTAGGTGAGATGTATCCTCCTGTAAGGGTGCTCCAGAACAGCAAGCTAAATCTATGCAAAGAGGCGCCTTGGGCAGGTGTTGGCCTAGCTCCATAACTGTTCCCTCTGTCCCTGGATCAGCGAAGAATAGGGAGTTTGGGACTGTGACTGCCTATGTTACGCTGTCTCGTTCTCTCTAAAAATAAGAGTCCTGTCTTCAGGGCTGTCAAATCAGTACCTTTTTTTTTTTTTTTTTTACAAGCTTTAAAAGTTCACAGGTTTCTAGTAGAAAGGAAGGAGTATAAGTAAAGAAAATACAATCCTTGGGCCCTTTGCCTCTCTCGCTCCCACCCCAAAGGACATTAGTATGTTCTGTCTGGTCTCTTTCAGCTTTAACATTTCCTGCTACACTCAGTGAAATTTAAACAAAATCACTTTTACAAACATTTAAATGGAAAAGTATGGCGTTTTGTCATTTCCCTCCTTGTCTAGCACTAATTAACAAAGCCTTTTTGTGCAAGCAGAAAGCTTTCCATTTTTAGAGCTGGCATGCTCCTCCTTACTGATTCCCAACTGTGGTGGCACAATCCAGTATTTCTGAACAATGATGAGAACAGAAATAGATGAAATTCAATAGAAGCATGAATAATGGCAACCAGAAACGGAGTGGTGACATAATCTGTCTTCCAAAGTGCCTTGAGATAGAGTCAAGAAAACACTGCATTGTAACTTGTATGTTGTGATCACCTCTGATGGGTATCACCAAATAGTTTTCAGGACAGATTTTCTCACTCTGGTTAGCCTTTTAAAAACTTTTAATTGAAAGCTGTGCTTACGTACTTATGTCACACATGCCGTCAGCTCCCACGTCCTAATGATCATCAGCTGGTTGTTTTCCCTCTTGTGCTAGAGAGAGGGAAGGTTTCACAGCCTTTCCCATGAGGCAGTTTCTGAAAATGCACTCAAGAAGAGTATGCCATGTGAAAAACACATTGAGCAAACATGTTCGAGGGGGCAAAAGAGACGTAAGGCTCTGTGAGCATCAAGATGTGTGTATACACAGAGAAAGACGAGGGAACAGCCTGAGCGTGGCGTGAGGCTGGTCAGTCTTCAAAAGGAAAGGGGACGGGTGAGTTCACATTCAGCCGAAAAAGCACTGCATCCAGCTGATGCTTTGTTTTGTTTCTAACACCAAGCTGTAAGCCTGCTTTATCAATACTATATTAGGTATCAGAAAGAAAAATGCATTTTAAAATAAGTAGTATGATTTTGTAGGGTGGTGGGTTTTTTTAAATCAGACAAAACTTAAAATTCATTAGTGGTAAAACAATCTAACACAGTGAGGATGCAAAGTAGTCATTTAGAGATTGAATTTATGGTCCTCAGAGGGATGCGACCCATTACAATTTGCTTATTATTATAGCTTTTGGGGAACAAGAGATGCACGGCTGTTAAAGCTGTGCCACGATTTATCACAGTCTGCTGTTTTCATTTGTTTGTGACTTTCTGAAAGAGTCTTTTTTTGGGCTGAGACCTCTATAATTGGTCTCAGCACAATGGAACTCCTCCTCACTCATCCCTCTTCCCATCCCATCCCCCTGCCTTCAATCTGTTCAGCATTTTTGTGCTAGTGGTGAGTGGAAAAAACAGCGTTTATTAGAGACTTGCTGCTTCTTTTTTTTTTTCTTTTTTTTTTTCTTTTTTTTTTTTCTTTTGGTTTCCCCATGGCTCAAAAGCTGTCTAAAAATGAAACCAAGAGAATTTCTGTTTGGCACAGCAGAGCACAAACTGCCCAGTTTAAAGGTGCAAAGCAGTGTTTTTGAAATGTGACGGTACAGTGCGCCAGGGGGCATTTTAGTTATCTTTGCCACAGGCAGGTAAAATCCTTCCAGCTTGCTGACATAATGCCATACCCACATCTCTCTAGCACACTTCCTATTGCACTTACCAAAAAGTAACTCTGGAAAACACACAAAAGTCAGTGGAGCAGCAAGATCAAGTGGAGCACAGGGGAAGGAAAGCGACTAGTGTGGTTGTTTACAAGCTCTTTAAGTAAACAGCTCTCCTTTCAGACAGATTTGTGTGTGATTTTCATCTCTGTTTCCTTTATATGCAGCAATAGTCACTGCAGCTGACCTATCCTCTTCCATCTCTTTTCCTTCTTGCCATCATTTCTTTCTGATCTTTCTTGTCTCTTTTCCTCCACCACTCTGTGAGATTTTCTACTGAGAGTTTCAGCCTTTTCCTCTTGCAAAGCCATTCCGTTTGTTTTTGTCCTACTGCTACTGTCAGTTCATCAGGGTTTACATGCAACTGGTAGTAACACACCCTCCAAGAACTGTGAGGTTCCATTGTATTGACAACACAAGCAACTGCGGAAGAGAGCTCAAACCCCTGCCAAAGCGAGAGCTGCAGTCCAACCATACAGATCAGCACAGGACTGTCAGAAGCCTGTGTCCAGATCAATAAGCAACCTTTTTTGCACCTTTAAGCATACCTTAACCTTTGTCTGCAATGACTGGAAACTCACTGTATGTGAGGGCAAGGATTAGGACAAGAAGACATTGCTTTTCATTGGGATCCTTAGATACAATTTTGTTGCCTACAGGTAATTACTGTAATGTTTGATGTGGGTTTGAACATTCAGACTTGCTCCCCTTTATCCTTCTCTTGAGTTTTGAGAAGTCATCTGGGCAAAGATGGGCCCTGGGGTCTCCTTGGATGCCAGGTTCACGTCAGTGGAACGCCTCTGGTATCACTCACATTCCTCCTCAGCTAGACGAGGTCAAGAGGAGAAATAATCACAACCAACCAGTGCTGCGCTGCTTGCACTTGATTAAATACACTGACACTATCATTAATCAAAGTTATGTTTCAATGGTATATTCATGGTGAAATATATGATTAATTCTATTGATATCAGAAGAACAACCTTCTGTTACCTTGCAACTACTTTGTCTTCTTTAAAATGACTGGTGAGCTACATTTGAGGGTATGCATGAGTGACTGAATGCACATGAGCATTTATTCCCGCCTTTTATGTACTACCCACGGTCCCCATCATACAGCTTTGTGCCTGGATGGGTGAGGGTGCCTCATGCAATATGTGCACGAGTAATGTTATTTACATATGTGAATCACCATCACATGCTTTTAGAGCAGCTTGTCACACCCATTCACTGCCACCAAGGGAAGCCTGGAGCAGCCAGGCAGCAGCGCTCCGCAGCAAGGCCTGGAAGACATTCCACTTTAGGCAACTCCACTTGTCTGGAGGCGCAAAACATGGGTGTGAGGGGAAAAAGCATATTTGGCGTGACATTGATTTATGGGGTGCAATGTACTCCTTCTGCATACCAAACACAGAGCGCAGGCTGGTGTGGAGATTAGGAGAGGTGAGGCCATACTTTATTTCCTACCCCCTTGAGAGCCAGCTCACCCCTTAAGGACAAAGGATAAAGAAGTTTCTGTAAACACCTGTTTCTCTATTTTTCCTTTCTCCTCCTGCACTGTCGTCATATCTCAGAAGAATCTAGCCCATGTATTAATCCAATTTCTTTAAAGAAATTAAAATTGCGATCCATAAGGAACGGGTTTAGCAAGCAAACAAATTACATTCCTCGCCATTCTCTAATGGGCCTTTGAGCTTCAAGGCTTTGTAATTCCAGTCTCTGTGTATACTGCATACATACACTGCTTTTCCCTAAAGGAACTGACAGAATTTGTCTTGATTACTGAAAACAGATGTTGGTAGCATATGCATCATGTGTTACAGCTATCTTGCGTGAAAAATTGTGGCGAGGAATTCTAGTTTCAATACCTGCAGAGTTACAGGTCTCCACTAGAGGGAGATCACCAGAAAGGAAAATAAGCCGTTCTGAACCCAAAAAGGATGACAGCAACACGATCATATATTTCCCCCTAAACTGGAGTTTTTAGGTACGTTGCTGTTTAGGAATTTCTAAATCCCCAGAATCCACCTACCCACACCTTGCACGGCATCTGCATAGTTGGGATAGAATGAGTGGATTTCAGTTACTTCAAAATTGTCTTCTGTATGAACCATGAAATTTTTGCATTGGAGTTGGTGATCTTACTAAGGCCTCGTCTTTAGCTTTTATTTTGCAATTTTGGCTTATATGTGTCATAATTGAAAAATACAAATAAATACTCAAGAAGTACAGCTACCGGATGACACATATTCTGCTTTTGTCTGACTTCTCTACAGTTTAACGCACGTACTATAATTTGATACCTCAGGAAATACTTAAGCAAGCAAAATACTCTGTACTTATGGATTTTAGATTATCTCCCTCACAAAAAGAAGATCATTCTCTAGAGAAGAAAGCAGTCCAATCACTTCAGCACTTAGAACATAAAAATAACAAAAAGGATCTGAAATTATGTCTTAATAACTTAGTATTTCACAGTTGATAAAAAGAAACTGACACAATGCAGACACAGCATTACGCTGTATAATATGTCCTGGATATTAGGATTTTTGTTTCTTGTCATCAGTCTGTTGTAACAATGTAGTTGGTACGATGCCCTTTAGGAGCAGAGCATCTCCCCAGACTCCGTGTGTGCTTACACATTTTTCTAATGTCCATGTAAGAATAACCCCACACTCTAAAAAGCAGTGGTACCGCCCCCACTGTGATGATTCTGTTGGTTCTGGGTGTTACAGTAACTCTGATTACTGTAGTGTTCTATGGTGGAGTGAAATTCTCACAGGATAGACCTGGGATATTTAGCCAATCTAGACAAAATGGGCAAGGACACAGCATGCACACCCCACTGAGGATATCTATCTACAAACACAGTCTTCTTTTAATACACACAGTGCAAAATGACTTCATGGTAACGTGCATGGAGTATAAAAGGTTTTCTACCACTCTGTGGATACTTCTTTTGCAAACACCCCAGAAGGGTGATCACAAAAGTATTTTAACTCAGTGACACTTCGTGAAAGTCTGGGAGCTCTTTCTATTACGTAGATTTTGCAAACATTATTGCAGGATTTGAAAAAGTTAATTTTCCATAATTACTTGTTTGTTACACCTGAAAACTTTAGGCAGTTGTCAGAATCTTGCCCTGCTTGCATGCCCAGCAGCTCTAATTTTTAAGATGAAACTACAGACCTGGAAAAAAGGAGGAATCCTTTCTTGGGTATTTTCAAGCTAGTCCATTTGCTCCCCAACTGGACTGGAATTAATTTCGGACATTTAAAAAATATGAGTTTCTGTATTCTTATCCAACACAGCCTACCTAATCTAGGATCCGGCCTCTGGGATTGATTTGTAACATAGGTTGAGGTATAATCCAGTAACTTTGCATTAGACAAAACTATTTTCTTTCCATTTTAAATATATGCTTTCCTTTCATTCAATGCTACAGAAGGAAATAAGGGCAGTCAGTCTATCCTGGCAACCACAGCCTAGTATTATCAAGCAACTGTTGCTTCTAAATCCAATTTCTAAAAGTATTTTTCTGTGTGCTTTTGCATCTCAGTTTGGGCTGTTCTGCTTTGTTTCAAATTTTCAACTATTTAAAATAAGCAATTTTTATGTAGCATCATCCTTGTTTAATCTTTATTTATTCTGACCTGAGTTGTTTTACCAGAATTGAGATTGCATAATGTTTTTCATTTTCAAATTCTAATTTCTTAATGCTGACATCTACTTGATTTGAAATATGTATACTATCACTCAAAGAGGGGTATTACAGCAATCTAAGAGACCTACCTATTGTTACTTCTCTTCCTGTAAGAGCTTTGTTTCTCAGGCTTCCACCAGTTCCAGCAAAGATTAGGGACACACTTCCCTGCACTGTGATCTACACCTCTCCAAATCCTCTCTATCCTCCTTCCAAGACACTTAATAGAGACATCATTCTTTTTGTAATAAATTATACAGTACTGAGGAAAAACTCAGTGTGTTATGTGAGGGTGTAAAATTTGAAATTTGGCAGGCACACTGTCTCCAAGCACTGTCAATCAGGTGATTAGCATCACCTCGTGCTTGCAGTGACATTGGTTTTTCTACCTCAAAGTGACTTTAGAGCCCAGTGGCTGGCTTCCTCTCTCAGAAGCATGAGAGCCGTACTGGCCTCAGAGCAAGGCAGTGACTCCAGCCTGTCTTAGGCATTAAATGTTAGTGCCCCTAATGTCATCAGTGCCACTAGTAAGGTTAGGGCACTAATGATGCCACACTCAGAGGGTTCAACCTTTCTTCTTTGCCTAGGAGGAGCTACAGCTGTGTGAAGGGCAATGTGACTCACTGTAACTTCCTCAGAAGAGCAGAGAAACTGGGTTAACTAGAGAAAATGAACAATTTGTATTGAAACTTGCTAGAGTTTTATCAGTAGGAGCAATGCTTTCTGGAAGGCAAACAGCTAAAGTTTTGTTAAACAAAGCTATGTGATGTCAACTGGGCTCACTTACTGGTAAGACAGATGTATTTTTCAAAAGCTGACATCTTTCATTGTCTCATCTAAGAATAATGTATATATTTGGTTAGCAGTAGATTTTGTTAATGTTTATGATACTTGGCTCTGAAAAAGTTGAACTTCAAGGGGTATCCTAGATGTTGATTTCTAAAAATATAAGCCCTTATTTCTTAATAGCTCTTATTATTAAAAAAATCTATTCTGATTTTTTAATTATTTTTAGTTGTCATTTTTATCAATTCAGAATTAGAAACCTCTTAAAATTTCCCTTGAAATTCAGAAATATTAAGCTGGCTGTAATTTTAAAACAAAAAAAAAACCCCAAACAACTAACACCTTAAAGACAATTTCTTATATCATATAAAATACTGCTTTCCAATGAATTTTTATCAGGGTACAAAAGGAAGGCTTCAAAAACAATGCCAAGGAGAGAAATTAAATCATTAATCCATCTAAAAGGTGACAGTTGTAGCTGAAAAAAACTATATGCATATATACAATGCAAATTCATTTTTACATCTATTTATGTTCATATGCATTTGCATTTACATTCAGAATAGGTGATTCATCAAGCATTTTCATTCTGCCAAGTATGCTGGGAAAGAAGGGATGAAGATAACCAAAGCAGAGCTGAAGAAATGTGTAGGCTTTGTGCTACCTGGCTGTGCTGGCACACTTGAGATTTTCTTCAGTCCCTTGGTAACTGCTGTCTATTGAAGCATGAAATGTGTATGTTCTCCACCTGGTTGATTCCTGAGCATATTTATTCCTAGGTACAGTGCACTGACATTGGTACCCTCACAGAGGTGTCTCATGATTTTGGGTGATTGCATATGGTACTATATCATAGCTTGCATACTTCAGAACGCACAAAATATCTACAACAGGCCACTGCAATGTATAGGAGGACAGAGTAAAAGTTTCAATAATTTGCTTTAGGAAGGGTAGTGAATTAGTCTAACTTACAGTGGCTTTCATCTAGCTTGTGCTAGGTGCTCACTCACAAATCTTCTTTCAGCTGAAGCTGTGCCAACTGAAGAAGATTTATCTCAAGCCACTGCCTAACACCTCCTTGCTGGAAGTCAGGCTCCGAAACGTGCGCTCACTAACCTGCTCAGTGAAAATGAATGATGTGAGCTGAAGCAGTGGCTTGAGCATGTCTCAGATTTGGTAGTGTCTGCAGGAGCATCTGAGCCAGCAGCTTGTTGGATGCCATACCCTCCACACTGTCCATCAAGGTGAAGCAAGGAAGAGAGGAAAGACCAAAGGTGCTAGCTGGAGAAGACATAAGGGCAAGTCTAACCAGTTCAAGTAGATTCAGTAGTCACCACCAGCAGACTGTGAGACTTATCTAAAGATTAAGGAATAGGTACCTCTGCAGTAAGACTGCATCACATTCTGCAGGAAGAACAAAGAATTCAGGGCTTATTGGGCCACTATGTTGAAATGTGTTGCTTCCTTCTCAAGCGAATGTCTGGTTTTAGCCCCCATTCGTTGTATTTCAATATGCTGCCACTTTCCACCTCAAAAGCCATCTAGTGAGGATGGTAACACACTGTGATCAAATTTCTCCTTGAACTTATTTTTAACAAGTGAGCTAAGCAAATAGACATATTATTAGTCTTCCAGAGGGAAATATGGAACAGTTTGGTACTTTCCTGCATACATTTTTTTTTTCAGTGTCTCCTGAGATAAACATTTAAAAAGTGACATATAAGGCTCCTTCCTTTCGGGAGGCTTATGTCTAAAATCTCAAGCTACAGAAAATATATCACAGGCAGAGGGAATGGCAACAAAAGGGCAGTTTATCAGGCTTTCTATCTGTTTCAGATTCTGAAATAAGCTTTTAAACTGGAGACATTTTTTCCACTCATTTACTAAAGCTACAACTGGGAGACTAGGTCATATATAAGCTGTAATGATAAGCATTTTATGGATGTATAATTATATTTTTAATATAAAACTAAAATAATCAAGCGTATAGGGAAAATCATTCTGCAGCTTGAACACAGAAGTGCCGTTTAGAGTGTAGACTGAGATCCTACACTCATTGAAATCACTGGAAAAATCCTGTTGACTTCAGTGGCCTGAATACTTAGCATTGCTTATTTCCCACAGAAGGGTTAAACAGCAAAATATTTATTTTTTTTCCAGGTTTTTTGGTCCTTATCTTGCTACATAAGAACTTAAGAGCATTGAATACTGATGAAGGAAACTCACCATGAACATACAAAACCCTAGCATTTTACCTGCGGACCTTTTCTCAGCAATTTGAAGTGACAGGCATTACTAATACAGAATGCAGGTTTTACCATAGAGGTGATTTGCAGGCTGCAGCATGGGGGATTTAGTGGAATTTCTCCTGGTTTGACCTCTGCTTTTATTTATGGCAAAATTAACTCAGAATAGCATTTCTCTCTGTAACTCTCGGAAATGGAGACTGTCACTCTTACCAGATTATCCCACATAAAGTGATTTGATAATATATACTAATTTCCAAAATTAATAAGCTGAGCCATAAAGGCTGTTTATAATTAAGTTGTTGCCATTCGATTCTGAACCAAGCTCTGGAAATGCAGCAGAATTTTTTCCAATAAATCAATTTTTATCCCATAAGCCAATTGACCCAAATATTTTCTTTTCCTTTAATAAAGGCATAGCCCTGTTTTAATCTCTTAACTACACACAACATCACATACGAAGCCGTGAAAATTCTAGACCACTAATAATACAATGTGTCTCTTGTTCCCACAACAACAAGAAAAAAGAACACCTGTATGACTTTTAAGCCACAACACTGAATCATTTGGCAAGAGATCAAACAGAACAGCATTGTTTTCGATTGCTATTCATTTATGTGCTGCCAAAACATATTATACTGCTTTTAAAAAGTGTCACGCTGATTACCACTTCCAAAGATTGCATTTCTATAGTTGATGAGCTCTGCTTCATCACCTCTGTCAAAAATGAACACTTGCATTGTTAATATTCTCTCTCATAGGTTCTGAAACACTTAAAGGGGCTTACAAAGTTTGTGAAAAATATGAGTAATATCATTTAAGTTGTTTTTTTTTTGTTGGTATAAGCTCCAGGAAGCTTAACCCAAATAGCACCTACGCAGGTGTTGCTGATATAGTTTTCTAGTTTTCTCTAAGACTGTGGGTCTGAGACAACTGTGAATGACAGCAACAGATAATTCATCAGTGCATTTTCAGTCAAGGCTAGAAAACTCTTCCCAAACAAGCAAGATACAAATAAAATGGATCCATTCACATGTACTAGCATGATTGAAGTTGTGCACGGGAATTGGTCTTCTGGTGAACTGGGCTTTCATACAATCATAGAATCGTCAAGGTTGGAAAAGACCTTTGAGATCATCAAGTCCAACTGTCAGCCCTATACCACCATAACTTCTAAGCCATCTCCCAAAGCACCACATCTACTTGTTTTCTGAACACCCTCAGGGACAATGATTCCACCACCTCCCTGGGCAGCCTGTTCTGATGTTTCACCACTCTTTCAGTGAAGAAATTTCTCCTAATATCCAATCTGAACCTCCCCCAGTTGCAACTTGGGACCATTTCCTCTTGTCCTGTCCCTTGTCACTAGCTAGAAGAGGCCAACCCCCACCTCACTTCAACCTCCTTTCAGGTAGCTGTAGAGAGTGATAAGGTCTCCCCTCAGCCTCCTCTTCTCCAGCCTGAACAGCCCCAGCTTCCTCAGCCTCTCCTCGTAAAGACCTCTCTCTCCAGACCCCTAATCAGCCTTGTCACCCTTCTCTACACCCTCTCCAGCTGTCAAATTTTCTGACCAGTCACATCTCCAGAACTTCATCACAAAACCTACTTACCTATGGATAAATGAAGATTACTGAGGCATTCTTAGCTATGCACCTACGAAACATGCAATTACACATAAACCCTACAGTTTTTTGTACTTCTGAGGACAGAATCTGCTCTTAACCCTCCAAAATTACAGGGCATCTGCTTCTTGACTAAAGGCTTAATGTTAAAAAGTGTCAATTGAATAACATTAAAATACAGCATTTCATCACTAATTTATACATTGTAATTGTAAGTGATTTTCACGAGTAGACTGAAGTGAATCATATTAAAAAGCAGGTGTAGTTTTCATGGTTAGAGCACGTCTTTTGGGTCAAAGAGTAAAATACGTCAGTTAAAAAATTGCTGTGGCATACAGAGCACCAGAAAGGATTTGTGATGACGCTAAATAGCTGTTATAAATTCAATAAACAATTCAGTAACTGATGTTTGCCATCTAAAATCGCTTTATGCCAAACATAGAACACTGTGAAACAATGAGATACATCCTTTTAAAACAGACTTTGTGTTTACTTTTAAATGAATTTTAAAACCCCAAACCCTAAAAAGAACTTAAAAAAATCATGGCTTCTATGGACTTATGAAAGCTTTTTCTGAATGCACATTTTGTAACATGAAACAGGACAGAAAAAACATGCAGTTTCTCAGTAGTCCCAAGTTGTCCAAGGTTCTTTAGCAAGACTCTCAAAGTGTGAAGAAGAAATTATAAAATGGTGCCATAAGTGTAGTGAAATGGTGCCATAAAAAGCTGTCTTAGGTGTTCTGAACAAGCAAAGTTATGATTCTTGCTCTACAGACTTTCTAATCTCTGAGACAACTAAGTATGAATAGCAATTGGCAAAGAGAAAAATGAAGATTACAAAGAATTGCTGTGTGGTCTCTTTGACACAATACGTTGCCAGCTGCCTGAACCATGCTGTTGTAGTACATGAACATCTACAATGCTTATATTTTTTGATAGAGTTTTAAACAAGAGCCAAAACATGTATGTCCATCATACAAAGCTGGTAGAGCAAAACAACTTAGAAGAGATTGACCAAACTGAAGTAATCTCAATTTACATCCTACAGTTAGGTGGCTCTGGACTTTTAATAAAACCTCATTGCCATGAGTGCCTTTTACATGAATCAAGAATTCAGAAAACATGCAAAGACAAACAAAAAACACACCAAAACATGTAGTAGAGAAATTCCTACAAATGCAAACTTTGCACAGTTGTTTTGAAATAGAACCAAGTCAGCCATTTGAAGTTGTTTTTTTTTTTAATAAAAGTTTTGTTCTTCTACAGTTTTTATCAGTAGGAAGGACCTTTACTAGACAGCACTGAACCTCAAATTGTTGAAAACAGGGAAAAACAATAATGAGAAGGAAATAAGTTTCTACATATACTTTTTGTATATGTTACCATCTTCCTGTAACTTGCCATTACACTTCACTTCTAACTGATGCCTCGGATCTCTAATCCTGAATATAGCCAAAGTGAAACATAATAAAGGATTATAGCCATTTCTAAGTAGTATATTACAAATTCAACTTCAAGTTTTTGTGATTACTTTGATTAGTCTACAGTTCTGAAGATCTTAGTTACTATCCATTACTTATGCAAACAGCTTTAGTCACAACAAAGACATTGTGCAATTATTTGGCTTTATGAAGTTTCTTGGGCAATGTGTAAAGTTCGCAGAATCATTCTTCATTTAACATTAAGGAGTTGCAACAAATCACTGAATTAAAATAATTAAAAATTGGGTTGGTGAAATACCATGCTTGCTAAAATTAATGAAAACCCTCAGCCACTTAAAATTTTATGCAGAGTATTTGCATTGGATATGCAGATTATTTAGTAGGCACTTTTATCTCTCTATTGTGTTAGTATAATTCTAAAATTCATGTTTTCTATAAATACATTTATGAAAAAAAAAATTCCATTTGTTGTACATGGTTAAACTGCATGCTTAGACCTAATTTGCTCCAACAAAAACTGCATATGTAGAGTAATACTCTAATGTGTAGTAAAAACTACATATGCTAGAGTATCATGGAAGATTAGCTTAAACAGAATAAAATTTTTTTTATGGTTTTAGTAAGTCAAAGAGATGGATAATTTTTATTAAAAATAGATGAAAACACAATCTTCTTTAAAATAAGGTTGCAAGAAAATTTTAGCCAGACAGAATAATAACATAATCATTCTCATTAAAATAGATACACAGAAATGAAAGCAGAATATGTCCATTCAGAAAATTATCCAGTTTTGGACAAATCTAACATTTAGCAGATGATTTTCAGAAATTTAGAGTTATCTATTATATTCTACAGCAAGCTCATTTACACCAAAACACTCCTATCAGTATAACCATAGCTGTTTTGCCCACACATCTAATGAATGGTTTTGGGGAAATGACTTTTAACTGTTACAAACAACAACAACAAAAATAGGATCACATTCATGGTATGGGGCTCACCCTAAAATTTAGTGTGCATCTACATTTATCAGAAATGTTACATGTCAGACCCTGCCCTGAAGTTTTTTCTTTGAGACCTTCCCACATGTGGATGCAGACTCTTCTCCTGATCTGTTTTGGCCAGCTGTTTTCACAGAGTTACAGACTAAGATAAAAGAAAACTCTAAGGAATAGATTACCTCATGAGATTTCCACTCCTTAGGGTAGAAGCCTACTAAGAGCAGTTTATGATATTTCCCAGCTGTCAAAGTCATAATGAAAACCTTGCATTAACTAATTTAATATAAACAACTACCTCCAGGCTCCGTTGACTTGGCCAACTTCGAGTTTGCGTTTAAAGATCTTCTGAAAAACCAAGATCCAAGTTTATTTTCCAGAAATCTATGTATGCAATAATTCTACAAAATCCACGCTTTACGGAAAACATTTCACACCCCTTTCCAGAATGCATCTGCTTTAATTAGCTGAATGTGATAATGGAACTGTGTCGGTTTTCAGGTTTCTAGCATTTAAACCAAATATTTTAGTTCACATGGATGGGAGCTGCTCTGTGGGATATTTCTGTGGCAGGTGGCAGCCTGCTTTCTTTCAACACACACCATACATGAATTCATTAAAAAAAAAAAAAAAAAAGGAAAGAAGAAAAAGCACTGAATCACTGAATAAATTCCAATTTGGAATGATTATGTGATGTGTGGCCTTGTGTGCGTGGAAACTCTCACCTATTGGCACTTGCGATTTTAGTATCATATAATTAAATTGATTTTTTTGTCAAGTCAGTTTTAAACTATGTCTTTGAGGTAAAAGGCCAGTGCATTAATCCACTGTGGTATTTATTATTTAAATACGAATCAAGAGGTCAATTAATGTTTTCATTACTTGTGTAAATGAGTAATGGAGTACTGTTCAGAGCTCTTGGGAGAGTCTACTGTTAAACAGGAATGTGATTTCATTCCTTCTTTTCAAATGGCCCTAAATGTATTTATCATGCAGCTCTTACCTCCTCCGCTGTAAGTGGAAAGCTTTACTTGAACTCTAATCAGTACCCTGCACATCAAAAAGCCCAAGCTTCTCAAATATGCTAGGATTCTAGTTCCACTCTTCAAGTTCATATCTCTTTTTCAGTAAAAGGGTGTGATGAATATACAGCTGATTTAATTGTAAGAACGAACGTCTCTCCATGTGCCAGACCTGAACTAGGATGTTTCTATTTGATTCATATTATCTACAGTACTGAACAAAAGGAAAAGTAAGCCAGGGAGGGTTGGCTAACCTCTCTGCTAAAATTGCTTCATGTGTAAGGAAAACCATATTTTTATATATATATATTCCTGAGTTTACCAAACACCTGTATAAGCTCTATTTTCCATAATAATTAGGGATAATGTTATTTAAAGAATTTTGTATTAAAGCCTTTATACCTTTATCCTGTGGGGGTTAGACTTGAACAGCTACTTTGTCACCTAATGAAATGCCAGACTGCTGTAAAATGATCATGGTGTAATATACTTCTTGTGGTTATCTGCTTCCTTATAAACGCTACAATTCTCCTGGCCTAAAAGCACGCTGGCTATCTCACCTAGGAGCAGAGATGCTAGATGTCAGCACAGGTGTGGACTAGTTCAAGGTCTTCATTCTAGTACAGTCTTGCTCACCGTTTCCCTGGCATCTGTTACTTTTCACTCTATTGCCTTTGGTCTCTTGTGCAAATTGGGAAAAAACCAGATAGACAGGGAAAGAGACACCATCACATTGATTTCTATGAAGAATACTGTTAGTTTTATATAGTGATCAGGTGATACTTGATTTTTTCCTGCTGCTGTACTTGGGAACAAGGTTGACTGACCAGATAAATTCTGATTTCATTACTGCCTCTAATGTTACACAAACAAGGAATGGCCTAGAACCTCTGACATTGTTCAATCATTCAAAAGCTTCCAATTACATCTATTAGTATTAAGTGGACTAAGTGAGCAGTTAGAGCAGGCAGTTTATCTAAGTTAGTAACAATAAGTAATGGCAAGCAAAATATGTTGCACTGTGACATCTTAGTGATCAAATCTAGTTTTTAAAATGCCAGAGAATACAGTTTAGAAGGCATCACTACTGTACTGATAACACAAAAAGAGAAACACATACCTACAAGAGAGAATTTGGGAAGAATTTTTAGAATTTTCATACCCCAGAATTTAAGCTTTAACCCATTAGAAAAGAGCGTAGGATCCAAGCATGACTGTTAAAAACAAAATGGAAAAAACCATGAAGACTGAAGACCAGGGAATGTGACTTAGCTCTGTAATTATACTGAAAGAAGACAGAAAAACTCTTTCGTGTACTTTGTGTAAAACGAGCTCTTTTACTTCAGTCAAGTCGCAGACTGTCTGCCTCTTCTTTGACCTTGCTCATCTAGTCCCCATCTCTGATGTATGAAGTGAGAGGCGAGGTGCTGAAATGCAAATAGGACTACAAATAAGGATCACATATGTGCACGTGATGCTGGGACCTTCAAAGAGGCTCTAAAAGGAAAGCTACCACAGAAATCTGGTATTACTGCTACTCATCAAGAGAGGTGTGCACTCAAGGCAATCAAGTAGGTTGTCTATCGCTTAGCAGAGGTTGTTAATTGATAATTCTCCACATCCGTTTGAAGAGGGCTGCTCAATAATAGGATTTTATCTTTTTGTATAAAGGATGCAGCTTCTTCACCACACAACTGACTTTCTTTTTTTTCTGACACTGGACTTTTATCTAGAGCTGAAGCTTTGAAGTCTATGGTCCTGCTGTCAGGGCTTATTTCTTTTATTGGTTCTTTCTCCCTCTCAGACTAAGGTAATATAAAAATCGAAGCTGACAATTTTTCATTACTAATATATTTTTCATATAGTTTTTGAACTTCATATTCAAAGGCTTCTTCTCACAGGAAAAGAAAAGCACATGTTTAGTTTTTATTACAGTAACACCCAAAAGCTTACTCGGAGCTGACTGCAATGTGATGCTTTTAAAAGGACAACTTCTGCTCCAGAGGCCTTACAATTTTATAGTATTTCTATTAGTCCTGTTTCTGAGTGTGCTGAGCACTTAGTCAAGATGCAATCTGGTGAATGAGGTTCAGAATATGACTACTGCTAATTAGCAGCTGTTAACAACTGCAAAGATGAATGTGGTACCAGTGCTTCAATGCCAGCAAAGAGAAGGGCTTCCTCCATGATGAGTGGTTATTCACTGGTTCCTGAAGCAAGTCTATTGTTGTTGGTAGCCATACTGTAGGGACAAATATCTTGTCGGCTGTTTGCGGGCTCTAAGCCATCCTGACAGATGGTTTCTGCTGCAGGTAGAGCACATGTGCTGTATGCAATATGTTAGAGCAATGATGCCCACTTAGGACAAGCTAAGTGTCTGTCTTACCTTGATCTTCCACACTGCCACGCCTGCCTCAGTTCCAAAGTCATTGCATTTTAAAAAGCCTGCCCATACAGAGACTTTCAGTATTCCTGGACTTTGCAGAGAGCTTGAGAGGTAAGAAGGGTAACAGTAATGACAGTCCCATCACCACCTTTCATCCTTCAGCTAAAAAAATCCAGTGGAATGAGCCAAAAATCTTTTGGTAGGCCTGCCAAGGTTTGTAAATATGTCAACAAGGGGAGGAAACTTGGTGATAGTCTCTGTGCTAGAATGGGAACCATATGTGTGGACAACTGAATCTCCAGTGCTTTCGAGTGAGAGAGCTTTCTGTGTATAACTGCTGTGTATAACTGCTTTACTGTGGTAAAGTAGGTTTATATACTGGAGGCATTTCAGCTAGATGTACTTACTTCCCAGTAAGAAAAAGTACTTTACTGAAAGCATTTCTTAAATGACAGCAAGCCAACAGTTTTATCATGAGGTGAGTTATTGACATTTTGTCTATTTACCTGATTCACAGCAGAGAGTAGCATAAAATGAGTGGCAAAAAAACCCTGTTAAAAAGTCCCTCAAATTGAGAATAGGGAAGTTATTTTCCTCAGAATGATGACAATTTTAGCTTGCTTTCAAATTACACAAGAATTGTGCAGTGTCATCAATGATATACATGACCAGTATAGCATGTGGAATGAGGACAAACGGTTGCCTGAACAGCCAGATCAATGAAATTTGGTTTCCTAAGGTTCTGATTCTTCCCTCCTCTCCCAGCATTCACATTGTCACAATTTGTTGCTCGCTCTGCTCATGATCTCTACATTATCCGCAGCGTAATGCCCTATCCTTAGTTCTCCCTCAGCCTTCTTCATGTGCCGTAATATCTCTGCTCTCTCCTGTGTCTTCTATTTACCATTTTGGAGATGTTGGCTGGTCAGGAGTCAGCCCCTGCTTGTACGCAGTCCATAGCTACATATCTGTTAATTTGCCAAGCAGTCCATACAGAATGGGACCTGCCTTTTAGAGAAGAAGAAAACAATATCTTACTTCTCTGTCATGTTTAGTTGACATTCAATTGTTAAAAGCAGGGCTGAGATCACAAACATTTTTTTCACGTAGAAGCATAGACAAATATTTGCCCTTAAATCTAAAACATTCATGTCATTTTGATGGACCATCCTACCCCTGAAGGAAGCACTGCATTCATTGTTTTTTCTTTGCTGCTCAACATGTCATGTTAACATTTTATTGACTCCAAAATGTCTGATTATTATGTTTTATGTTCTGTACTGAAGCACCCCCTGACCCTCTTCCTTCGCTTTTCAACAGAGATTTACTAGTAAAGGCTGGAGTGCATAACAATGTTAGGGAGGCCTCATAATTTCCAGTATATCATGCTCCTGAGCATTTATTCTCTTTTCATTACTTAACTGGGCTTCCTAAAAGAACTATCTGTCATTTATCAATATGTAATGTACCTTTAATAAATATTCTCTTTTCAGTTTTATTATATTTACTCCAATATGTAATACTTGGAACAATCCTTTAAAATAGGGTTTTCCTTCAGGAGTGTGAGTGGCTGCTTCTTATTCAGCTGGAATTACACAGATCATAAATGCAAGATAAAATGGAAACAACTGCAATCGACCTGAATTGTGTGAAACACAACCTTCTTACAAACCCTTGCAGTTCACTGCTCGCGAATCTCAGTCTTATTTAACTAGAACCCAAGAGACGGCATTCTAGAGACCAAATGAAAAGCTCCTTACTGTGTACCTTGCTGTGGAACACGATATTGTATAAAGCTTGTAACATCGTTAGATTGCTGGTAGCTTGTGGAAGTCGATAAGGGCAGAAGATGTTTTCTGATGATGGTTTCACTTGAGAAGCTTATTCTTGGTTTGTATTGATTCATTCTGATGTATGGTAGCAATCTCGTGAATCGTTCTAGTCTCTGAATTCCAAACAAAGGTTATTTGGAAATCTTCATCTATTTCTTACTGGTTTATGTGATTATATGGGGAAACAATGTCTCATATTTTTAATATAAATAGCCAGGCATTCTCTATCTACTGTAATAGTTTCAATGCAGAAATAAAATGTAAAGCCATTCATTCTGATGTATATAGAAGCAATATTTGTTTCATCATTGATTTCTGTTTATGCTTACAGTTTATCAATGGAAATTTATTTCTGTAATGCAGTCATCTATGAAATTCAACATGTTTTAATCCACAACTTCATTTGCTTAGTGTTCTAGACCAATAATGTGTGTACCTGTCTTGCAATAAAGATGATGTGTGAAAATTAACCACTCTAAAACCTTATTTATCTTATATAGAGGTAATTTATCTAGGTATTTATAATTTGCCTTCCGTATTTTTATTCTTTTTCCTAACAAAAGCTTGTATTTTAGGAGGGACAAACCTTATTTAATCTAAGACAAAAATGTTTCCGTTCACTATACCAGTTAAACAGATTTCTAGGCATTCACTCCTCTCTACTCATAGTGTCCGTTGAAGGTATAGAGAACTGGTAGCTGCCAAGTAAATGAGATGGACACTGCTTGAATCAGACAAGTAGTTAGTGTTATACCTTCACATCTATCTCAGTAATATTCCTTCTTATTTAAATACAACTAGACCTATATCCACAAGTTTCCCTAGAGAATATAGAAGAAGAAGGGTGGAGTTAGATGGAGGTCAGATCCACAGCTATATGGAACTCTTGGCACAGATCCATATAAAACATTACAAGGCTCGATCCTTGCTTTGAGCAGCACTGAGTAAAGGACTGGCAACCAAGTGCAATACCCCCTGAACTGAACCACATATTCATAAACAATTGTGAATTCCCTTTCAACTCTATAGGTTAGAATAATTTATATAAATGGGACTATGGCACGTAGTAATGTGCATGAAACATTTTAGTGTGGAAAAATTCAAGACAACACTTGGCAAAGATCAACAGGCCCAATATAACAAAATTTACCCATGCCAAAGGGAGTCTTTAACAATATTTGGATCCTGTGTAATTACCTTTTGCCTAAATAATGCTTCATCTACTGGCATTTTCATAAATATCATAATGATTTTCCAAAGATGTAGAAAATATATCCCCCTATTCAGCACTCTAGTTTTTCAACCACTCAACAAAGAAAATAAAGGCCCGAGAATTTTCTTGAGAAATGGCTGTATTATTTTTAAATGGTAACTAATAATACAATCCCTTCAATACTCCACTCACTTGAACATAATGAAAATCTCTAGGGACATCATCTAAGGCAATGAATGATACAGAGCTACTACATAAAATTCAGAATACAGTGAATGGTTTTTTTGAAAGAACTTTTTGATATATAGCAGGTGTTACAGTAAAATCTCTTTAGTGAATTAGAATTTTCCATCACATCACTCTGAGATCCATACAATGTGGAACAGAAAAGTATTATGCTTGATTTGGGAGTCAGGAGGAATGTCTATCTATAAATCAGAAACTGACTCAATACAACCCATATACCAGGTACCTCTGGGGAACATAAAGCTGTGAAACATAGTTAGAGTGTAGTGGTAAAGTTAATTTCTACTATTTTAGTACTATATTCTGAAACATTCATTAGATCATCAGTCTTTAAAGGAAATGCAACTGTTTAAAATCCCTTTGGATTGTTGTCTGTACCTGAAAGGATGCATTGCAACTAAAAACAATCTCAGAATGCAGGAAGCTACCACTTACTGGTTTTATTCTGTGGTATGTTTTTGGCTTCTTATTTGAATGTTGTGTATTTAACTGTTTTGTTTCTCTGCCATTTCTTTCTTGTACCAGAGGAGTTTGAATTGAAGTACATTTAAAATTGGTACTTGTGTTGAACATAGGTACTTTAAATCAGAAAGAACACATATAGGAAATAATTCTCAGATTATATAAGTATTGAAGACATGCTGGCCTAATTTTTTTGCATCCTCAGGTTTTGCTGAAAGGTTTTTCAGCACTAAAGCCCTGAAGGATCAGCTTCAGTGGGACTACTTAAAAGACCATTTATGTGGTAGGTCCATTTATGACATTTAAAATGAAGACCGATAAATACTTAATATGTTAATATTGTATTTACTAACTTATATGAATTTAATATACTTAATATTGTTCCGTGTACATTTTTATATTTTGATATTTAGTCCTTTCCCATTATTATCTTTGAGTATGAAATATATAAAATGTTGTCATCTTACCATATTTAACATACCTCACTCAGTCTACTCAGAACATTCTCAGGATGCTCTTAATCAAGGAATTATTTTGGAAAAGAAAATTAGGTATGTTATTGTTTTCATTTATCAGCTGATGGTAATATGATTGATTAATAAACTATACTGTCAAGAAAAGGTATCTGTTTTGGAGATTTTTTTTTCCATTAATATCCCAGGAAAGTAGTGTTTGTTGTGCTAGTGGCTGCATGTTTTAGGTAAATCATTAATCTTGCATCCTTGCAAAAAAATAAAATACAGAAAACAGTCTGCTACTAGATGTATGATAAAAACAACACAGTAAGATTTCTTTTCCCAAAAGAAGGTAATCTTTTCTATTTCTCTGAAAAAAGATTTAAATGAGGTCTCATTAGCCTCAGTGGTTTGTGCTCAAGGTGTGCAGCTAGATTTGCTAACCTTTTGATTGAATCCCCAGAGGTCCCTGGCCTAGTTCTTCTGTGCTGACCATCTAAAATACATTCTGATGCATACTGTTGTTAAGGTAGTCGCAGAACCAGTATAATTAGTGAGCCTTAAGCTATTTAAAGCTTGAAAAGGCAAGAAACCATTCATATGGAAACTCACACTCTTGGTGTCTCTTCAGAGGAAATCAACAATCATCAGTGCAACCCTGGGAGCCTTGACTATTCCTGATAAGATTACTTTCCTATTTAAGTCTCTTGCATGTTTGCTTAAAAAATATTGAAGTTTATCAGTAAAAGAAATTGTGAAGACAAGGATGGGGAGAGAGGAAAGAGAGTTGGATGTTATGAATAATGGTGTCAAGGAAGGATATGAGAAATTTTAATTGTTAGTGTTTTTTCAAATGTAGTTGTTGTTTAACTCTGTCAGGAATAGACATGCAAATATTTCAGTTTTGACAGGTTTTCCATGTACTGTAAAGAAGTAGTCATATTTGACTAAATAAAATGGAAGTTCCTCTGGGCATTGTTTTGAGCACTGTGCACTGAACCTTACAAATAACGCAGGTCAAGATGTGGCTTGTTCATCAGTCTGATTTATAGAAACATAGAATGGTTTGGGTTGGAAGGGACCTTAGCTTCAACCCATCTACCATGGGCAGGAAGGATACCTTTCATTAGGCCAGGCTGCCCAAAGGAATGAGGGATGAAGGCTGGGAAGGACCTCAAGAGAAAGCCAGAAGCAGGTGCCATAGAGCCCAACACCAGGAAAAGCAAGAGCAGCTTGCCAGCCCTCCCCCATTACCTGGACAAAGACCCTTGATTGAGAGCAAAAGTTCAGGCCAAGGACTTAGGTACAGACTGATCTGCAGCACTTCTGGGGCTCTACCCTAAAAACGGAATTTCTCAGCTTACAGCCTGTGGTGTGGGGATGTATCTGGGGAGAAATGTGTGTTAATTATTTGAGGAGAAGGAAAAGACCCCAGTGTTTTATCAGCTCATCACTTCTTCCCACCTCTTCTATGTAAATGGGGACATGTAGAGAAGACCTTTCTTATGACCAGAGCAGTACACATGGTGAGGGGACATAGGAGAACCTGAAAATTAATAATGCCTCAGGATGAAAGTTGAAGATAGGCCTACTGGGTAAGAAATTCTTTAACCAATAAATCTGCAGTGTTATTTTCAAATAAAAACACATATCGATACCTGTAAATCAGAAGACTGCATATAATACATGCCATGTCATCATTCTCAGTACCTTACAGCAAACTCTCAAACTGGACTGCTACTTGAATACAGAAAAGTACAAGAAACATTCAAACGGTTCCAATCCTCCTTATTTTCATCCCCAAGCTCTTGTTTATGTTCTAACAATACTATTTTCCTCCTCACCTGCTTGTAGTGCCACTAAGATGCCAAGCTCACTGACTCAGCAGGAAATACTGACTAAATGATTTATAAGGAGCCCTTTTGCAGGGATAGAGGCAGGCTAATCACTTTGGCTCTCATAACTCTCCACTGCTGCTCCATTACATTTGAAGAGACAAGCGTCCAGTGGGTATTTGCAGTGCTTCACCCACTGACTTCTACTAACACTTACCTAAAAATATTCCACTTATATGTAATATTCCACTTTATTCTAAACCACAGTTGGTTTTGGATTGTTTTTCTTTTTTTACAAGAGAGGCTCATTATAATCCAAGTCCCAGTCTTGACTCTGTACTCTGTGTTGGAATCAGGTGGTCTCAGAATCGTCCAGAATAAATTTTTATTCCACTGATCTCATCTAGTGAAAGGATAAACAAGCCCCACTGATTCTGAGATACTGAAAAGCAAACTCAGAAGATGCTTTTAGCTATTTATTTTTAAAATTTCTTGCAAGAGAAAAGGTTCGAATTTAGCTTTAACCATACTGATAATCGGCCGATTTGAAGTCTACTTTTTCTATTATTTCAGTGGTCTAACAGAGTCTTGAAAGCATGTTTTTTACCTTTGCTGGAAAAAAAAAAAGACAAACAAATAATCAAACAAAAATATATAATTAGGAAATGCTCGATACCTTGCAGGACTGGACTCTCTGCTATCTTAGTAGAAAAAAAAAGAAGGAAACTCCATTTCAAAACCTGCTGGGGGACAGAGAAGCCTACATTGTTCTAGTTGGACTCATGCCCTTAAGTCAGGTTTTAGTCATTTTTAAAAAATCTTCCCATGAATAGTATTTCTTGGATCCATTGCTGGCTGAAATAAATGGGCTGTGGTTGGATGGGCATCGGATCAGTCTTACCACAAACAGATGTGTTATGGCTAGAGGGACGTGAATATAAGCAGCAAAAATTTGTAGCGAATCATAATTTCTCACTATATTCGGTTCAGGCCGTGTCCTGGCGGATGCACACCACTGTCAAACACCATGCTACCCTGCCAGCACCACTGCAGAGCCTATCACAGGGACACAGTTTTAGGAAAACTAACTCAGCCGTTTCCAACTGCATCACTTTGATACACTTGTCTGCCTAAGTACAGCCGTCCTGCTTTGATTCGACTGCCAAAATAAATGTGTCATAATGCTTTTTCTTTATCTCCGTTCAGCTTCTGGACAGCAGAATTTAAGAGCATCTGCAGCTACAAAAAGACCTTAACCTTGGTATAAGGACATTTTCCCAACCAAATAAGTAGAAAATTCATAATGATGTCATGTGAGTATTGCAAAGGAACTAATGATTCAGATTTTAAAACTCACCGTCTCCATTCTTGAGAGAACTTGCATATTCTTTCTATGTATTATTATAGTTATGGTCATGTGAGTTAAAAAAAAAAAACAAGATCACTTATTCTATTCTGTTCCCCTCTGAGTGCCTACTTTCTTGTTACATTTGTAGCGGTCTTGCCTTGGATTGACGTTCAGCATGTTGGCAAGTACAGAAACACAGGGACAAGCTGATCTGACACACTTGCATGTTTACACATGAATAAGCTTATAACTAACTAATAGTAAATTTATATATGAATTAATTAGTTTATAAAGCACTTAGACAATAAAAAGTATAACCTCACATATTTGTATGGCTAAAGCACATTCCTATCCATAACAACAGGGCTCTACATCTCCAGGTTGTGCTCCTGAAAGAAAGAGCAACTAGCTGCTAAGTTCAGTTAGGTATTTTTTGGCTTTTTCTAGAAAGATAAAGCCTCTGCAACCTGGAGTTTAAGGGCAGTCAAGTAATGTTGCGGTTCCTCACATTTTTTAGTATTAGTTTTTCAAGGAATATTTTTGGTCAAGAAAACAGTTAGCTTGAGTTTGGTTAAGATAGACAAACTTGTTTGCCTTTTGTTTAAGTTCTTACATTACAGAATCACAGAATAGTTGAGGTTGATAGGGACATCAAGAGGGCTTCATGTCCAGTTTCCCTGCTCAGGTAGGTCCACCCAGGACCATGTGCAAATGGCTTTTGAATAGCTCCAAGAATGAAGACTTTACAGCCTCTATGGGCAACCCATGCTCGTGCTCAATCACCCTCTCAGTGAAAAACTGTTTCCTGATGGTCAGAGAGCATCTCCTGTGTTTGAGTTTGTGCCATTGCCATTGCCTCTGGTCCTGGTAGTGGGCACCACTGAAACGAGCCTGGCTCCATCCTCCTTGCATCCTAAAAGGTATTAATACCTTTAAGGTATTTATCACTGTATATAGTGATGTGATCCCTGCTTGTTATTACAAGCTTTAGTGAACTTGCAGCCCAATATTGTCCATTCTTAATAAGCTAAAAAATGGTTGATCACTGTGTTGATGTGCTGAAGTGATGTCTACATTATGCCTGGCCAGCTGTTAGCAGTGTGTTACAAGTTTTCTTGCTTGTTAAGAAAAATACACACCTCCTTTACCTAAGAAAACATTTCCACTGAAAGTTCTTCATTATAAAGCCTTCCCTTTGGGATGATGCTGCTGTTTACCTGGCTTGTATACTCTCACAAGATCTTGAATGCTGAGGAATTTCCATCAGGGGCTGTCTGGAATCAATACATTATGTTTATGGTGAATTATTTTTTCCACTCCAAATCTTCAATACATTCCTGAAAACTAACTCCCAAAATGTGTGTGTGTGTGGGGGGGGGGGGGGGGGAAGGGAGGTGGTGTATCAAATATTGATTGTGTGATATATATCAGCTCTAATACTTATTAATTTTTTTTTTGTTGCATACTGATTGCTTCATGCTATGGATATAATTTTACTAAGTAAGTCCTGATAAACCTAAAAGTGACTATATTTATGCATGTAAATTTTACATAAAGATAGGGCTATTTTATGGGTGACGTATTCTCAAGAACTGAAAAACATGTTAACAATACTTTGTCTGCATATTGTGCAACAACAGTCACACTATACCCACAAATGTCTTCAAATTTCCTTTTCCAAATAATCTTGCTCTTTTTTTAATCAATTGATGATGATCTGGAAAATATTAACTACACAGCTATAATTTTGGAGGAAGAAAACACCATTTTCAGCCTCCTGCAATGTATTTACTGTTCATTAAAAATGGTCTCTATAGCCTACATAATACCTGAACATTCCACAGTACTCTTTTTCCAGAGAAATAGGTATCTTCCCCACCTCCAGCCCCCTGCCAGAATATTTTGCTAAATTTGCCACTTGTGTTTTTTTAAGAAATCCAGAATACTAACTTTGTCATCACTCAATCAGTATGTTCATGATCCTTTCACCTTCCTTTTCCTTTCTCTGATGCTTCCTGTCAAACCTCACCATTTCCTTTGACATGAAGACTGCAATGTTATTACAGAATCACAGAATCATAGGGGTTGGAAGGGACTTCAAGAGATCATTGGGTCCAACCCCCCTGCCAAAGCAGGCTCCCTAGCTCATACTGCACAGATAGGCGTCCAGATGGGTCTTGAATATTTCCAAGGAAGGAGACTCCACCACCTCCCTGGGCAGCCTATTCCAGTGCTCTGTCACCCTCACTGTGAAAAAGCTTTTCTGCATGTTGGGGCAGAACATCCTATGTTCTAACTTGCAGCCACTGCCTCTTGTCCTGTCTCCACTAACCACTGAAAAGGGGCTGGCTAACTTGCCCTGCATCCCATGCTTAAGATAATTGTAAATACCAATTAGGTCTTCCCTTAATCTTCTTTTCTCCAGGCTGAACAGTCCTAGCTTATTCAGCCTCTCCTCAATAGGGGAGATGCTCCAGGCCCTTAATCATCTTCATAGCCCTTCTTTGGACTCTCTCCAGGAGATCCCTGACCTCTTTACACCAGGGAGCCCAGAACTGGACACAATACTCCAGGTGGGGCCTGACCAGGGCAGAGTAGAGGGGGAGGATCACCTCCTTCAACCTGCTGGCCACACTCCTCCTGATGCACCCCAGGATCCCATTGGCTCCCTTAGCCACCAGGGCACACTGCTGGCTCATAGCCAACCTGTCATCCACTAGGATCCCCAGGTCCTTCTCCATAGTGCTCTTCTCCAGCAGGACACCCCCCAGCCTGTACTGAAATGAACAGTTGTTCCTTCCCAGGTGCAAGACTTTACACTTGCTTTTGTTGAACTTCATCAGGTTTCTCCCTGCCCAGCTTTCCAGCCTGTCCAGGTCTCGCTGGATGGCAGCGCAGTGGTCCTGTGTGTCTGCCACCCCTCCCAGCTTTGTATCATCGGCGTACTTGCTGAGGGTGGATGCTATTCCCTCATCTAGGTCGTCAATGAAGATATTGAGCAGGACTGGACCCAACACTGAGCCCTGGGGAACACCGCTAGTCACAGGCCTCCAGTCAGATTCTGCTCCACTGATCACAACCCTCTGGGCTTGGTCCGACAGCCAATTCTCAACACAACTCACTGTCCACTCATCTATCCCATGCTCTCTCAGCTTTGTTATCAGAATGTTATGGATCTTTGTTATCAGGATGTTATCCCTTTGTTTTTAAGCAAAAAAAAATAAAAGAAAAATTATATATATATGGAATTATGAAAGTCCTCATTACCTATCCTAGCACAATCAAATAATCATACCGACAATGAAGCAAATGAAACTTTGCTATCCAAAAATTTTAAGTCTACTGAAAAGCAATTTGGTTTCCCTTGGACAATACTTACTGCTAACAGAAAGAGGAAAAAACCTATATTTGGCTTTCGACAAATCCTGAAAATTATTCTGCTAAAGATTAGAAGTAAATAAGGAAAATAGTTTTGGTTGTTTTGGGGTTTTTTTTTTGTGCAGGTAAGTTATGAGTGTTTGAATAGGCTGATTACTTCATTCCAACTTTAGCAAAAAAAAAAAAAAAGGAAGAAAATGGGAGAATGAAGCAACTGGAGTTTGCTCTCATTAACTCAGGACGGGAATAAGAGTCTAAGAAGAGACAGAGAATCTAGTCAAAAAGCTTGGGCAGATTATTTTGTAATCTTCATGGTTTGAATAAAATAAAATTAGGGTTTTCCCTATATTTAGGAGAGCAAAATCAATTAGGCGGGGTTTTTTTTTGGGTGGAGTATTTTTTGTTTTGTTTTGTTTTTCCAATAAAGCAAGCAGCTGAGTTTTAGTAGTAATTTTTCACTGCCTTTCAGGAAGCATCAGACAGAAACCCTATAAATAATATATTGTCCAGTAAATTGTGAATTTTGCCAGAGAAAAATATCTCCTTCCTTATACAAGGGTCACTGAAAATCAATAGAGTTCCTTCTAAAAACCTCTCTACAATGTTTTAACGCTTGTAGGTGATGGTTCAACTTTTTATGGTTTATGGACAAGTAACGTACAAGAATCACACACACACACACACATAAAGTATTGAAATAAATGTCTGATAGTACTTCCAGAAAGATCAGATAAAAATAACACTGGATCTTCTGATAGTTTATTGCTATTTTCTTCCTCAATGTAGAAGTATGAAGCTGTGATTCTGGGACAAGAGCTGCAATGACACACAGTGCTAAAAAGAGAGATGAATTTTGAAAGGAAATCCTAATTCCATTGATTCCTTAGGGTTTTTTAGACTCTTGTGTTTATCGGGTTTAATACTGTCCCCCATGAGCAGGGACATTATGGTCTGGGCTGGTGAGCCACCAAATGAGGCAAAACTTGATGATTCATCATCCTAGAAGGTAATGGTTAATGGGCTGCAGCCTAGCTGGAGGACAGAACAAGAGGGACTGCCAGGTCTGTCCTGGGACAGATCTTTATCAGTAACCTGGAGGAGGATACTCAGGCAAAATTGAACTGGAGGAACCAGTCCACATGCCCAGCAGCAGGAATGGCACCTGGAGGCAGCCAGATTGACTGGAGGAACAAGCTAACAGGAACCTAATGAAATTTAACAAGGACAAATGCAAAGTCCTGCCATGGGGGAAGGGAGAGGGGAAAGGAACTCCCTGCATCCATGAGGGATGGGGACTACCAGGTTGGGGAGCAGCTCTGCTGTGAAGGCCTTGAGGTTCTGGGTCAGCAACAAGCTGAATCTATGCCAGCAGCCTGTCCTGGCAGCAGGGATGGTGGCCATCCTCAGCTACAGGTGGTAGATCAAGGAAAAGGACTATCCCTCCTCCTCAGCACTCATCTGAGTACTGCACCCAGTTTTTGGCCTCACAGACAAAAAAAGACATTGATAAACTGGGACTACTTCAACAGAGAGTCACCAGAAAAGTCAGGGCTGGAGCATCGGGAGGCTGAGGGACCAAGGCTTGTTCAACCTGGTAAAGAGGCAGCTATAGGGGACTGAACAGCCAGCTGCCCATACCAACAGGGAGGTTCCTGAGAAGATGGAGACAGTCACTGCAGTGGCCCCTGGCAGGGTGAGAGACAACAGGCACAAGTCAAACCAAAAGAGGTTCAGACTAAATATAAGGAGAATTTCTTTTCCCTATGGGGACAGACAGGCAATGGAGCAGATTTCCCAGAGAGGCTGTGCCAGTTCTGACCCTGGAGGCTTTCAAGACCTGAGTGGATCAAGCACTGAACAGCCTAGTCTGACCTCAGAGCTGACCCTGTTTGCACAAGGAGGTTGGACTAGAGACTCTCAACTCTTGCTTCCAGCCTGAATTATCCTGTAAATCCATGAGCCTATATAGCAGTTTTGGAAAATGACCAACTACACTAATATCTGAATTATAAGAAATTACCTGTCAACATTTTTCTTGTCCTACAATACTCTAGAACGTGCATTATTTCAGGCACAGTAAATGAAAGTCTCCATCTATACAGTGCATTTCACTGCTATGCATTAATGGGCATTATCAACTTCCTACTTCTTTAAATGAAACAAATTGCCTGGCTAAAACAAAAGACTAAATTGTATAACACACCCTGATGAGGATGGGGAGTGATGATCTCTTACCATTTTCATCCTGTGATAATTCATACTCTTTTGACCTACTGGCAGAAATTTGCTCTTCTGAACATCCTCACAAATTGCTTTGCATACTTAATTCGCTGACAGCAGTGTCTGAGGGTAATTTGCTCTGTCTTTACTCTTGCTAGGAGGCCCTCAGCAGAAAGCCTCTCATCAACTCCAGGGGTTCCTGTCTGTGACAGTCCAAATGGAAAAGAGAAAGCATGATAGACTGAGAATGCCTTTTATTTTGATTTTACTTGTCCCAGGATTAATTAGGAACACACGAACTCAAGATTAAAATGCTCATCCTGAGGAGTCAAATCTAGCATGCGTAGCCTATCATGAATTTAAATCTTTGGAAAGGAGATTTCAAATTCCTGTCTGAAAACAGCTTTAGAATTTCCTGCTGTAAAGCAACTTAAATTTCTATCCTAAATTAACTAGGGACAATTTTTTATGCCTGGATATTCTTTTGTCAAGTAGTAATGTATGAGCAAAAGTTTAGAATCGCTTATTAGAAGAGCATGCATTTTGAGCTCTGTTTGCCAATAACTACGTTTCTTCAAGTTGTACAGTCAACGTGCTTTGTAGTAATTTTTTTTTTGGTATGTGTTTTCTAAGGACATAAGGCTAGCAGCATATGCCAATCACACCCCCTTTCATTAACACCTCTGTCAAAATAAGCTTTCTCTTCCCTGATTATTTTAATAAACCTTTCCTGCACCTTGTCTCGCTCAAAATCATCTTTCTGAGATATGGTTGTTTAGAATAATCCCTGGTATCTCAGATATATAGGGGCATACACTGCTACTAATGTCATTATTCACACAGTGTTTTGCTAGCTTTTTGGTTTTTTGAGGGGATGGGGAGAGTGTAGGGGAATGGGCATGTCATTTTAAATGTGTCTGATGGCTACCGGAAAACTCACCAACTTGTTAGAAAACATGGATTTTTGCCATTGCTTTCTGTTTTAATCAAAGCTCTGCCTTGAAGTATAACACAATAACTGGAGGAAAAGATTCTCTATGAACTTTTTCATAACAACTGTCAGTGTAAGATTTATGTAAGTATCTGTGCTTCAATATTGCTACTATATGTTTTAATTAAATTATTACTGCCCAAACAACACTATTGTTGACGGGAAACTCTATTGATTGGTGCTATATTTACATCTACATTTTAATACAGATTTAAAAAAAAAAAAAATCCTCTGTGTCTGTGTAGGAGGAATACTTGCAAAGAGAAGCACAAATCTGAAAAGGCCTTTCTGGCAGTTTAGATTGACATGGGGGACAGAAAGACTGCTGATAGACAAGAGCAGGGGATTTTTTTAATTTTTTTTAAACTTTCTTTCTCCTTTCTTTCTTTTTCCTTAAACAAGCATATCGGTATCCATCTGTTCCTGGATTTAGAGTGCAGATGCACTTCAAGAAGTAACTTTGTGAAACTGGTATCATGAGGCTCTGTGCTCATTTTACCAGTGACTCAAGTGCTCAGTTGGCAAGTTTTAAAAAAGGGAAAGACTATGAAAAAAGGTCTTAACTGCTAGTTTTGCACATATCCTCAGATGTAGAAATCAAGCAGTCTGTGTATTACTGCTATCACTAAGGATTCTGTAACTGCAATTAAATTAATGGCGCTGCTATCTAATCTAGTGATTCATTCTGTTCTCTCACAAGTGTTTGTTTTTCTCTTCAGGTTGTTGGATGGGATGAGCTCAGCACAATATGAGACATGCTGACAGTTTGGAATACTTGTATGGAAACAAGATCTTTGTTTTGTTCCGGCATCGCTACCTACCTTCTTCGCATCTGAAATAACAGTCTCCTCCCAACCCAAAACAACCAAACTCTACAAGCTATATCTTAATTTACCCTTTTTGCATCCCATTAGACAAACTTGCTTTTGTTTCATGTGTTGTTTTTTTTTCTCCCAGTATCACTCATTCTTTCCACCTAATCCTTAAAATATGATACTTTAAAGGAATGCCAAATCAAAGAGCAAGCATTTACTTACAACATTCCTATTTGTTATCCTGTCGCATATCATCATTTTTTCGTCTCTCACCTCTTCCTCTCTGCCATGAAAACTATATATGAATTTACTATCCCTATGAATCTGTTAGAAATGGCTGGAAAATACTCAGTTTCTCATAGGATATTGTAGATTTCCATCTTTGATGTCAAAGAAATCTTAGAAGTGTTTTCTTGAATGTGTTTTTTGAACTACCACTTTCCAAAACAATCACTCTCTCATTCATAGGAGAACTGTATTTAGTTTGTGTGGCAATGTTTTGGTAGCAGAGAACTATAGGGATATCTTCTGTCAGAAGCTGCTAGAAGCTTCTTCCATGTCCAAAAGAGCCAATGACAGCTCACTCTAAGATGGACCCACCACTGGCCAAGTCTGAGGTCATCAGCCACAGCGCCTCTGGCATAACATAGTTAAGAAGGGGGGAAAAGCAAAACCACCAAGGGGGACTGCAGCCAGAGAGAGCTAAGAATACATGAGAGGAAAAGCTCTGTAGACACTAAGATCACTGAAGAAGTTGGTGGATGACTGCCTTATGTCGGAAGGACCCCACACTGGAGCAGGGGAAGAGTGTGAGAAGCACCCCGCACCCCCCCTGCCAGTGAGAAGGAAGGAGCAGAAGAGACTACATGAGATGAACTAACCACTACCCCCACTCACCTTCTCCCTGTGCTGCTGGCAGGGGGAAGGCATGGGGATGGAAGGAGAGAAATTGGGCATGAAGTTAAGCCTGCGAAGAAGGGATGGGTGGGGGAAAAGATTTTAAGATTCATCTTTATTTCTCATTACTTGATTCTGATTTGATTAATCTAATCAATTAACTATTTAATTAATCTAATTTATTACCAACTGAGTTGAGTCTGTTGTGTCCATGATGACGAGTGGGTTGTCTCTCCCTATCTTTATCTTTACCCATAAGCCTTTCATTATATTTTCTACCCTGTCCAGTTGAGGAGGGCAGTGATAGAGCTTTGGTGGGCACCTGGCTGAGCAAGCATGGGTCAACCCTCCACAATAACCTATGGAAAACCACTGTAATAGAAGAATAGCTGTCTCAGAAACGGCCATGCAATAAAGAGCGATTTTCCCTTCACTTCTTGAAATGCTCACTGAGGGCAATCTTTCTTATGCAACGCGGGATGAAAAATGATCCACTACAAACAGTTCTCCCGATCACATAACAGAGTAGTAAAAAACAAATATAATGAGAGAAAAAGGCATGAGATCTCTTGTCATACAAAAGAACAGCACAACTATGATTTCATTACTAAAATCATGGGAGAAAAAAATCAAAGGCTAACTTTGGGTCAGAAGTGGGAACCACAGGATTCCTCTGCATACTGGAAGACCCTTTTGAGAATACTGTGGATAAAAAAGTTTGTTTGGAAAGATTCCTTTAGAAAGCCGTGAATCTACTTAATGAGGAGTGGTGATCCTTGTCTGCAAATGTTTGACGGTATAGTGTTAATTTAACAAGCCATCATTCTGGCCTCCAACACAAGCTGTGTTCTGTGATCTGTTAAATGATCCCCGATATTTATGTCACAGTTGATTTAACAGGAAATGTGCTACTTCCTGGAATATAATGCACACACACACTTCAACAGCACAGTACAATGCAATCTTAGAGATTACTCTGTAGCCGTTGATTATGTGGAAAATAACTGAGGTTCATACTTGATGCTTACTGCCCTTGCACTATTTTGGGGAGGAAAAAAGGCGGCCATGGGCTAAGAGTGAACGCTGAAGTTACTAATCAGACTGGTAAACCACATGTGAAATCCGATGTGGAATTACTTTACTCTTTTCTTGAAAAATCTGCTCTAACAGCTAAACATTAAACAGAAAAGTATTATTATTAGCTTTAGTTAAGGCAGTTTTATCCTATGCTTTTCTTCAGATTTCCTCACTCCCTGCTGTGGGGCTGTGTCTCCCAAAGCTCCTCAGGCACTAGGGGACATTGTTCAGCACATCACCAGCTCCATTTGACCACTAACAAGCTCTTGCCTAAGAAAACCTGACATTACTTAAAACCCTTCCGTCTGTGAGCCTTTTTTCCAAATTCTCCATCACCTAAGTTCTTGCAACATCTTCATTGAGATGATTTTCCATATTTCTCCTCTGATATACAGTAGGAACTCTCTGAGTTGTGTTTTCTTGTATCCCTTCCTTTTCTGTTTGTCCCTGTACTTATCTTCAGGACTTCACTGAAAAAAAAACAAAACCCAATGTGTAAACTTAAGGGTTTCTTTCCACTCTGACATCTCTGCAGTCTAAACATGAAAAGAACAGAATTCCTACTTGCATCTTCCATTGCTCTTCCTTCTTTTGGTGATTAGAAAAAAAAATCATTATATTCTCTGGTGCACTCTCCTATTACCTGGTTCTCCTTTCACAGAGCCTAGATCCTAACTGATGGAGAGGTAGGATTACTTGCAATGGTTTGTAGATATCTACACGACTGCTAGTCACCAAAAATTCCCTTGAAGTCAGTAGAAAGAGCAACAGCTGTAGTTACAGAGCATTTCAGAAAACTACTTTGGATTTCTTCCTTTGTATAAATTAAGTACAACAAAATGTATCTGAATCATATGCTTTTATCCTATTGAATGTCACTGTGATCTGGCCTGTTCTTTATACACATTGTTAAAATTTAGATTTTTACTACTACACGTCCCAACTATGCAATTATTTTCCAATCTGGCCTTGACAGAGTAGAGTTGGTCTTTTGTGAGGATGCAGACAATGGTTCATTTCTTTAAACTGACAGAGCTACAGTGAAAAGTTTTGGGGTTTTATATTAACCTAAATCCTTTGCTGACTGAATCCAGATCTGCCTAGCATCTTTAATATGCTACATATGTGGTCACCTCAGCTTTTTGATGGTATGGTTTGGTTTTTTTTTATTCTTAGCATTTCTCTTATCTCAAATATGCAAGAGAAAAACTTCCTATAAGCTTCCCTCGGTCTAGCACCAACACCATGCATGTGCAGCAGTCTTGTGACTGAATTTCCTTTCTCCATTTGTTATTTATTACAACCTTATTTATATTGCAAGTATTTTCCAAAAGTGATCATCTTTAATATCGATTTGTATGCAGCCTCTCCATTTAGGTCTATAATTAATAATAGTTTTTTTGATAACAAAACCCCAATGATCAATAAAAAGTGTAACACTCTATTGGGTACCATGTTGCTCTACTGATTAGGGAGATTTTAAATAAAAAAAAAAAATCAGGAGTTTGATCCTGTAACTGAAAAGTCAAAAAAAAAAGTTCATTGTTTTCCCATAATAATGGTCTCAAAATTTATTAACAACTTCAATCTTTATCTGAAATAAGAACTCATCTCTCCCTCCCTGAAACCAATGTGTTTTAAGTTTGGTATGAGGTTACTTCTCAAGGCAAGTGCTCATCTTGACAGTGGAGATATCAGAACATAAAGGGATAGCAAAAAGCCTCCTGTTTTTAAGTGGATTTTAGGAGAACACACTGAAACACTCTCTGGGAGTCATGTACCTCCACTGCAGGACAGTATGAAACAGCTGGATATATTCATACTGAAAAATACATAAGGAAAGAAAAATATGTAGGAAAAGAGTTATCATATTTAACCTTGAAACTTCCCATGCTAGCAAATGCTTTACTGATTTACCCCACAGCTAAACTGATATGGAACTGGAAGATGTGCACTACAGATGTATCACTGCTCTTAGTATGAGTAAAAATTTCCAACCCTATTATATGACATCAAGTTGTTTCCTTGTTTGGGTTTTGTCTATTGAGCCACCACCTGGAAATAAATGCAGGATTAAAAATAAACTGCTGGGTTTTGTCCATAGGTCCAGACATTCTGGACTTCATCTGAGTGATTTTAGGAATGAGTCAGAGAATTCTAAATCCAAACTTTTTCTTTGGAGAATGCAATTCTATAGGTGAGAGACAACAAGAAATTGACTAAGAATACTTCCATAATATCTAGAAGCTCCATATTAGGCCCACATAAATGGGCCCATAAATTAGGAGGGAAATAAAAATAATTTCATCTATAAGATTTTATTATGGTTAATGTTATTTTCAAAAATCCTTACTGATTACTGTAGAAACCTGTTGAACTAATTGAAATATATACCTCAGGGCTTTTCCATATAAACCAAGGTATACACATATAGGGCTACTGATTACTATTACATAGTGTAGGGAAAATATCAGATCACTATATAAACATTAAAAAACTTCTTTCCTTCATTCTGTGCTCATTCAAATACAGGCACAAAAACTGTAATTAAAGAAACCCAGCCATCCTCTTGGTTTTCAATTCTGTTCAGCTTGCGTTTCCTTCTACCTTGATCCTGACTTTTATGTTTGCTTGGAAAACGCCTATTAAAATAGAGCCTAGAGTTAAGATCTGGAGCCTCTGGGGAACGACTAGACCAGGTTTTGATTTTGTCAGTCCTCCCAAATGACTCCATTAATCTCTGAGAGGCTGGTTAAACAGCCCAAACACTGTACAGAAGCCTGTCCTCTGACATGGTGCCTGGATGTACACGTGCACCTTGGTATAGGTGAAGGGTCATCAAGGATGGATGGACACAGAAGGTGTTGAGGAAGTTTTCCCACATCCCTATGCTCAGAGGGGAGTTACTGTCTTAAACATATATCTTATACAACAGAACTACTGCCCTGCAAGGTGTGTGTGGGAAATGTCTCCACTGTGGAGCAGCATCGCCTGCAGCTCTGCCACCCTCTGCCTGTCATCACCCACCTGGCACATTCACCATGGGATGTCCCCACTAAGCCTCCAGCTCCTCTCTAAAACATGCCAGTAGGCAAAGGTGGCGGTGTCTCCCCCTGAAATCTTACCCCCACTACTCTTATGGCTAAGGACACTTGTGTAGGTTGCACACAGGGCCCCATCTCACACCTCTACGGGCAGACATGAGAATGGCAGATGTGGAAGCCGCCTGTTGGGCACCTGTCCCTGGCCAGGGAAGTGTGAGGGGGCTGAAGAGGTACCGATCGCTCCCCTCTAGGTAAAACTAAGTAACTTGATTGATAACTGAGTCTGACTTGTGGTCCATAATAAATTAGTAGTTGCTTAAACACAGGACCCAAGGATCACAGTTCCCAGACCTATTTTCTGAAAGCAAAAAACTAACTTACAGTATGTTTAAAAAAGCATTCTTTAAGTGATATTAATTTGATTTTTTTTTCAATAGTATGAACTCATATGGGTCAGGGAACATAGGTGTCCTGAACTCAGAAGGAGGGGAGAATTTAGAAGAAGAATAATAAGAATGTTCAGAAGGCAGAAAAGTCTAAATAATCCACATGCAGCAGGGTGAAAACATCTATTTTCTGATGAAAGAATTGTACTGCTCAACATTTTTACCTTTTCAGGAAAAAAAAATAAACTGGAATAAAATTATGTGTCAAGGTTTCAAACCACATGCAGGGTTGATTGCAAGGGGTAGATGATGAAAGCCATAATCAACCCAAGTGGTGTATAACAGACCTGAAGTTTTATCAATGGACAAGAAATTACTGCTTCTCTGGTATCTCTCTATCTCCCTCTTGTACCCTGTAAGACTGTCTTAATTATGTATGTCTGACTCTGGAACTTGTGTTAGTATCTTGACTAGATGCAGTTTTACACCGTGTGAGCAGCAGTAGCAGTAGTAACCCACCAATAAAGTATTTAAAGAGTATCTTTGAGTTAAACATCCAGCTCATTCTCCCTCCTGCATGCCTGCCTTTCCCTTTCCAAAAGCTGCTACCACCAGAAGAATGAATGAATAGTAGCCTCCACTACCTAAAAGTTACACAGACCGAGAGCCTGTCTCCATACTGGACTGCCGTGAAAACCAGAGGCTCAGGGACCCTGTAGCTGAGCCCAGGCTGTGGTCAGCAGTGCAACTCCTGGAGCTGGGTGTTGTATCAGTGTGCAGAGGTGTTGCAGGACTGCATCCCTCCTCAGAGATCCCTACTAGAACACGCTGTATGGTCCTGCTTATCTGGAGCTTTTCTTATCTGGCCTAGAGACACGTTTTTTCTAGTTTATGCAAAGCAGAAGCCAGTGAAACAGATTCTCCAATCACATTTTAGCTTCACTTCTTGTTGGTTTTATTGGGTTTTTTTCCCCTGCTGCAATGTACTTTACTTTTGTTTATAACAAAAACAAAGCAAAAGAAAACAAACTAAAATAAAGCACTCTGAAAAATCCCCGCACCTTGGGTCCTAAAATAAAATTGCTCTGAGATTATATATTGCCTCATGCACTAATATACACAGTTAGAAGGGAAATAATGGGTGCATTGTTTCAACAACAGGATAGAACTTTAAACATTTAAGTAACTGAAATGTACTGTAACGCACACACACAAGCACAGTCACGTTGTTTAGTTAAAAGGCATAATCATATTTCCTGATGGTACTAATAATGTGGAACTTCTAGGGTGATGATGAAAGGGAGCCAGTTTGCAAAGATGAGTCAACCCCCGTGTACAGGTGGTAATGGCATATGTAGGTGGAAAGTGTCAGAAGAAGGCAGTCAGGAATATTTTGGAAAGATGCACTCTACCTGTGTAGCCCAGCGAATTGTCACCGTTATCAGAGGTGGGAAGTGGTGTCCCGCTGTCGTTTCCCTTCTCTAGGTCGTCGGAGTCTGTCGGAAACAACACCAGAGCTGCTGATGGGGTCACAGGAGTAACAGTAGTTGCCATTTCGATCACAACACGTCCAGACACAATTAAATCCACACATGACAGCAAGAGCCACAGTGCCAGCATGCGGCACGCTTCCCCCTTCTCCCGCCTGCCTGGTGATGCCCAGCAAAAGGCAGCCAGCATCATTGCCCCGGGGTCCCCAAAACACTTCCTGACGTCCAACTCTGCCCACCCCAAGCCTGGTTCTGCAGCTCGCCAGGAGCAGTGGCCACCCTGCCAGCGCAGGCTGTGGTGAGCATATGGGATCGGGAAGGCAGGGGAGCTGAATGCTAGCATTGCTAATTTCCCACCTTATTGTTAATCAAAGCTATTGACTGTGATCACTCCCCATCATCGCTTCATCTCCTGGCAATTACAGACTCAGGGGACTTCACCTCTTTGTGGGGAGGAGGAGGAGAGGGGGGGAACCGACTGTGTCTTGGCAAGCACAGGGGGGGTGTACTACCTCTTCTGGAAGATGGGGCAGGGGAAAAGGTTAGAGCCCCCCTACGAAAAGGCAACAGTTTAACACCAAAAGAACTAAGACGCATTTTCTGAGTTGAAAGATGCTTTCAGGGAAACATTGAATTTTAGTGTCACACAAGGGGAAAAAAAAAAAAGAAAAAAGAAAAAAAGGGAAGGCAGCTGGTCAGCTAAACACATACATGAATAAGAGTTTTAAGAACCCAAGATAAATTGCTGATCAAACACCACAAAGCACCATGAAGATAATTCATAATAATGAACTAAATAATTCAAAGCAAAAAATAAAATAAAAATCAGCTCTGGAAACAAAGCTGCACAACCCAATGGAATTTGTTGTCAATATCATTAGAGCTTTTTATTTTCCTCTATACAGCTTAATATAAAACTTAAACCCCATTTTTAATATACTTTTGATAGTGCACCATACAACAGATAACATCTAAAAAGGAACATTCACGTTTTGTTTTAAAAAAACCTGCAAGAAGCAAATCTCTTTATAAGAATGTCCACTACCACAACAATAGGCTGCTTATTTCTTTTTCCTGTTGACAGGTGTCAGATAATTTATTAATTATTGCAAAGACCCTGAACAGGGAAGATATATTTTGTGCTCTCACACACACACCCATTCTGGACTTCTGTAATGAGTGAAAGTAGCTGCTCCTTTTCAACAAAATGCATGTGCTGCAAAAAATCATCCTGAAGTTTTGCAAAGCACCTAAAGCAAATATCTATGAAATTAAACTACAATAAAACACATGTGATTTTCTTTTCTTTTTTTTGGATGCTTAATTTTATTAGCTCAATCATTCTAATTTTTAAAACATGATGCTAAAGGTTCATATTCTCCATTTGTTTTTTAAGCAATCTTATAGAGACCACATCTTTAAAACTCAACACCTACTTAATGAAGTACAAAAGAAAAATGAAAAGAAAATAAAAACCCTTAGACAAACCTACTTAGGGGGACTTATTAGATAGAATACTTCTTTAAAAAAGCCAATTAAATAATTGACAGCATGCCTTTTAAAACACTGTTGTGCAAATTAAGAATACAAAAGACCAAACAACAAAAAACAACCAAACATCAAGATGGTGTTTCATCTTGGCAGATGAAAAAAGTGAAATATGCTCATTTATTGGTCCATTCATCTCTGCTAGCTCACTAATGGCCAATGTCACGTACATCTTTTAAATCTGCTCTGAAATGGCCGTAGAGTGACTGGATCAACATTCTGCTTCTCCAGATTGCTCACTTATTTGCATTCAAGGGTTGATTGGGTCAGAGTTTTAAATTACAGCAGTAGAGGACAGAAGGACATGACTCTCTATTAAATTAAGAGGGACTGCGCCTACTTTTTTTAGTGTAAACCCTCACAACTGACCACAGAAAGCTCAGCCCGATATCTCATGCTGCGAACCCACTGATCATCATTTTGAAAGATTGATTGCCTTCTAGGAGATTTAACCACATGCTACTCAAAATGATGAAGAAGGAGAGGGATGCATTGAAAGCTACTGGAGTGCTTTACCCATCACGTGTAAGATAAAATTGCCTAATGAATCAATCACCATTTTTACAGGAGATACTCCCGCATATATGGTATTCCCAACAAAGGGGAATTCCCACCCTCCTGGTAACAGCTCACAAAACAAAATGGCACTAATGGCCTTTATCAAGGCTCACCCAGGAGTTTAAATAGGAATGGTTTCCATTTCAGAAACGATATGCATTTAATACACCCAACAGGACAGAAGAGAAGGAGCTTTAGAAACTAGGCTACAGCTACTTGCAGACATTTAGACATGAAAAATCTTGGCTTTGATCCCTCCACTGATAGAAATATGGGGAGCAGTCTCTTTTTGACACTATTGGTATTTGCATCATATCTGTTAGTGACAAGGCACTTACTATTTACCATTGAAAAGTACAGAGCCTTTGAGAAATTCTTTTTGACCTGCTCATGAAGAACGTGATATTCAACTCGTGTTAAATTTTGGTGTCTGAGTGGAAATTCTGAGAACTGCTGAAGTTCAGTTCTTGCTGTGGGTGAATTCTGCCCATTTCACTGAATGATAGCTCTGCACCCAAGTCCGATGTTTCAGGCGGCGGCACCCTGCACTGAGACAAATCTAATTTCAGCTCTGTCACACAATCCAGCTTTGCCTTTGCCTGAGACCCTCTGCTAAAACTTAAGAGAAATAAGTACTATTGACTGAAACAGTGCATTTTACCATGAGGCTGCTGTGAAGGCCCTCTGTTGAATGGGTGCTAAAGGGCCTGAATATTAAGTTACAGTATATTTCTTATGACTACCTTGCTGTAAGATCAGGCAACTGATAAGCCACTTGTCTTCGCTAACAATAATTTAAACATAATGATTTTACTTCATTGCACTTTTTGAACTAGTTGCTGTGTCAAAAAAAAAAGATGAAGGGAATGAATTATATAACCTGGAACAATTCACTTCATGTCGGAAAAGATTGCAGTTGAGTCTGAGTCAAAGCAGAGGCTGAACTCTGTGTTTCATCCCTCTAGAGAAACACCATAATGGCTCTGCAACAGGACTCCCATCTAGCTTCAACTAATATGAAGCAGTAGAGTTTTCATTGAAATTACAAAGACAGTTGTCCACCAAAGCAACTTTCCAGTAAGGTTGAACATCCTGGTTGAATTTCTATATGAGACAGGAGAAATTTAAATGCAGCTCTTTGATATACTAGATGCTCAGAAAAGCCTATTTTCAGTAAAAAAAATTGCACTTTAAAAAACTGCCTAAGCAGTAACTGATTGATTTACTAAGTCAAAAAAGCCCAAAACTAAAAATAAACAAAACAAAAGCATCCAATAAAACCCCCAACAAAACAGAGAACAATATTTGATAAAACAGAAAATTATTTTTATTTCTAAGTATGCAAAACTACATGAAGAAGGTAAAAGGAGTCCTTTGTTCTGTCCTCCACACACACACACCAATCCCTCCTTTTTTTTGTTATAGTCCCAAATAGGTTTATTTTGGAAGAGGAAGATGAAAAGTGAAGCCTTGACTACCCATGAGAAAAAACAAAGCAAGCAAGAGTAGCTGTTACTAAACTTTTCTTTCACAAGAGCATTTGAGTGTGGAAACCCCCCTCATGGTGATAAAAATACCTCATTCCCTCTTTCCACAGACATTTCTATAGTCACTATTCATTACATTGGACAAGTATCTTATGGCACTAAAAAGACCCCAACAAACATCTTGCTAGGAAAGCGCTAAGTTTACCAGCACTGAGTGGTCCAGATTTTTTGGTGGAACAGTTTCAGGTTTATTCAGTGCAGCCCAAGAACAGATGCTATCTTCTAAAGAACAAGAGGATCTGCCTTAATCGTACAAGTTCATAAATTACTGCATTTGATTGAACTGCAGCAGGAGCTATTAAACACCATTCATGCTTTAATATTCATATATTTAACCCTTCAAAATACTAAATCCAAACATTAAATATTTACTAGTTATTCTCTTGCCTCCCAACACCTCAAACTAGATACATTTATTTTCTTTTATATTCAAAGTACTTTGTGCAATCCTAAACTCAAAGATTATATTAAATATGCTTTGAACCATGGCTCTCCTATTCACAGAAAAGTCACTAGTGATTTTTTTTCCCCAATGGTAATAGAAAATGATGACATCGGTTATTGCTTCTTTTGTACCAAGAAGATATGTCTCTATGACACATTTTATTGACGATGCATCCTTAAAAATCCCCAAATGAGTCAGTATTGATGCCCTGGCCCATCCTCTGGAGGGCATAAAGAAAAATTGAAAAGACTTAAACAGACACAACTTCTTAGTACTATAGGAATCTTAAGTATCTGAGTTTCTACACAGGTCATATTTTATTTGAAATTGAGGCCATCTACCGAAAAATGTCTGACTACAAAATAGTAGGTGTTGCCTATTAAATTCCAAAGTATGTAACTTATTTCTTGTTCTGTTTCTCTAAATTTCATCATCACCTTGGGAGGTGGGGAACAAAACTGGGAGGAAACAGCATGATCAGCATTTTGTAAATGAACATTAATAAAAGATTAGGGTGAAGCAAATGAATATAAACTACTATCAATATTAGAATTGTGTTCTACAAATTGGATCAATTCCCATTGATTCTTTCCTAGTGATTTAGAGGAATTCAGGAAGAGATATCAGGCAAAAAAACCCCAACTCTGACTGCATCAAACCACAACGTACGATGCGGAAATAAACTAGCAGCCCTTTTTTTTCAGTATTTTGTTTAATGCTAGGTTTTCATTGGAATTACAGTAGAAATACATTATTTCTTAAGGGATATTTTGTTTAATTCTATTTCATAATTTTGTTATTCATGATGACAAAACATTTTATGCTATCAGAGTATAGGTAAGTAAGGATAGTATCTAAGTGAGTACCGCTGTTGAATTAATACGTCTGTGAGGGAAGTACTACCTACCATTATACATTTATTTACAAAGATACAGACAAGCTTTCCAGAATGTAGACCTAGTCTCCAGATCTGGATCAAAAAAAGGAAAAATTCCAAGTTATGTATAGAATTGGGAATAATTGGGACACCCTTAGACTATTGCAGCTTCGTAAGCACTTACAGGTCAGTATCAGAAATCTCTGTAGCATCTGGCTGATTAACCTGGAGAATAAATTTACCAATGTTTCATATTAGCAGAAAGGAAACATTGTATTATTATTATTATTAAGACTTAATAGAGCAACGTTGTAGATACTTGCACATTCAGCCAGATAAAAGTGTTTAAATCTGATAACTTTTGGGAGTTACGACCGTTTTCATCCATCAAAAGTCTCCACAAGTAATTAAAAGTTCTTCATTAAAAGTTTACACTGCTCAGCTGCCTCATCTTAAAAGTTAAGAAATGTTTAGGCTACGGGGGGAAAAACAAACAATTGTTTTCACATAATGGGTTTAATCTGAGGATCTGGCATGAGTAAATTACAAATAAATCCATAAGGATGCCTTTTATTAATAGCCTGTACAAGTATGTTCCAGCAACTTAGTATGTAGTTCTAAAAATAAAATGTGCACTATATACAGGTACAGAACTGCTATTCACTACACACAACAGAACACTTGGTCGTGTAAAAAGCCTTCAGAACAGATTTTTCTAAAGCAAGGAAGAATACAGCTTTTATTCAACGGTTTCAGTATTGGTTTTGTATTTTTTTCAAAGAACAGGACATATGACTGAAATCCTGACAAATAGTATTTAACACCTTTCATCCCCTTCGTTTTCATGATTCATTTAATAACAGCCTTCAACTCAGTAAATAGTAAATGAAGACTTCCAGTTATGCAAAAGCAGTAAACAACCCCTTTGCATCTTTATGCTGCCAGTAAACAACCTCTCTGCATCTTATTTTTATTTTGGAAGTAGGTAGTAAACATAGGTGTTAGCAACTTCAAAACAGATACAGAAAATGCATTTTATGGAGTAGTGTAACTGATTTGCTGGGTTTGTTGTTTGTTTGGGTTTGGTTTGTTTTAAATCTGCATTGCTTGCTTTTGAATTCTAAAGTTTTATGTGGGATCAGTCATGCAGGAAACCATACGAATCTAATTACGCAGCGCCCTTTGTGAGCAATCACTTAGATTCTCAAAACTTGGTATTTAGCAGAGAGCACATAAACATGCACTGTAAGACTTGGATGCCCCCAAAAGTGTCTTTTGCCCTCTCTCCACTTCCTCCCACACCTTGACTTCTCCTAGGTCTTCCTTGTATTTCTTGAGCTGTCCCTTGTAGCGCTCCTCTGTTCTGCATCTGCTCTGGTTTCTTTCCTTGCCAGATAAACCCGAAGGTAACAGTCATTCCAGCTAATTAAATGGTGCTGAAAGTGACTTAACAGGTGGTGGCCCCAGCTGCTTGAGTTGCAGGGGTAGATAAGAGGCCCATCACTAGTCTGTATAAGGCACTATGATTAATTAGGACAAGAAGCCATTTGCTAAGGAGGGACAACCAGATTTATAGCAGAATTTTCTTTTCTAAGGCACAAGGAAACTTTCTCCAGAAAACACAGAAATAAATGGCTTATTCAAACGTGCTCACCAGTCATCCTCACTATGTCCAATCTGGCACATGCATAAGATCAAACATATTTGGCATGGGATTCTTCATGTCAAGATTTTGTATTTTTACTGCAAGCTCTGAATTTGACCTCACTTTAGGAAATTTCCTCTCACTTAGAGGCTCTCTTATTTTGTATTCCTCCAAGGAAATGTCACACTCTTTCCCAGAGAGTTCTGATTACTGTGGGAACTACTATCAAGACATCTAAATAATAGCAACTAGCACCATGTACAGTTGAAAAGCAGGTTATGCAAGCTTCCCATTTGAGTTTCCAAGTCCACTGGACTTCTCCTTGCAATAATCCCCTCACTGTTGTAATCGACTCCCTGAAACTACACCCAGTCCTCCAGGCATTAACCTGGGGAACTGCTGGTTCTATGCCTTTAGCCCTGTAAAGTTGTTTAAGGCTGAATTATGCAGCCGCTTTACAAATAGCAGCTCCCAAAACAGTACTAAAGCACTAGGTTCATTTTCTCTTTACCGCAGAGCTGGAAGACAGTGAGAAACCTGTAATGCTTAATTGCATCTTATTATATTCTGTTGAATGGTGAACTTAAGAAAGGTGATGAATTTCCCTCATTAATGACTATTACAGACAGGCAACGAAAATACAGGAACTAATTCAATATATGCTGCCCCCAACAGTCTTGCAGTCACTTGATTTAAAATCGTAATTGTTGTAAAAATGAACATGGAAGGCAATGTACACAGTTCTGGAGCTGACACAGTTCTTTCTTGTTCCTTTGCTTTTCTGCATACGTAAAGTCATTTTCTGAGTTGTCAGAGATCTATCTGCAATATGATTGTGTCATTCATATCTTATTAGTCTATCTGCAGAGCTCAGCATGAAGAATAATATTAAATCAAGTATGTCAATGCTTACTTATAGAAAGAACAGACATACTTGCACTAACACACTGTCCATCAAGGCAAAACACTGGCACACAAAGTAAACCTATTAAAACGGCACTATAAGCAAGGAAGTCTCTCTGATACCACAAAAATCCCAGAAAAAATTAGAGACACTCCTGAAAAAATTGCCTGCTGTTCTGGTTCGGTTTCTCTTCCCGCCATTTATAAATGCAGCGCTTTGAAGCCTTTTGCTGCTGCCAACATGTTCTGTACCTCCCAACAATGACTTCTGCCATGTTGTGATTACTGGCACCCTTAGCGACCAGATTTCCCCGAGGAAATATGCCCTGTGGTTGGTCTTCCATGCATTCCCTTCCCTTTTGCCTTCCATAGTCCCAACCCTTTGCCAATGACAGAGAAGCCAGCAGACAGGACAGGCTCTGAAGGTCCTCTTCCTTTCATACATAAACCCACTCACATTCTATTTAAACTCTTTTTTCTGCACAAACCAAAACAGGATGATGCTATATCCTATGGGGTGATTCAAGGACTAAATAAAATGTGGTTTTAACCCTGTCATAGTTTACAATTGAAATCTTGGTGGCTTAACAGGAAAGTAATTCAGTAAGTAATGTACAGGGAAGATTTTGAAATTTAATCAAAAGGTGAACTGCAAGATAAACAGATACTCACACTGACTTGTGAAAGGACATGAAATGGAAAAACATGTCACGTCAATCAGTACGGCTCTACAAGAATAAATTTACTACAAGCTACAAGCATCATCAAGTCACAAATACATATCCATGCAAAGTAGTAGTAAATCGAGTCTGTCCAGAATTCCCTTTCCTCTTAACCTTCTGAGACAGTGAGTTACCCACAGATATCAAATGATTCTCACTCGCAACACAATTCTTTTTTTTCAAACCAAGGAATGTTCTCTTTTATTCTAACTAAGTAGAAGTAAGTACTTCAGGGAAGGTTTTGTCTTTTGTTATTAGGTCACAGGGGTTCTCTCTCTAAAACTCTTCCTAAGAGTACCTAAGAGGTACTGCTTTTGTACAGTGTAACGCAACACGTTCTACAAAGGAGGTTTGTCCCTTGGAGAGATGAGAAGCCACACAACAGGTGTTCCTCCTTTCTTTGTTTACCTGAGCTGACTACTCACCACTCAAAATCATATCCTTAAGAAAACAAATGATGGAGCAAGTAAGCATTTGCCTGGAAAATTTGATATTAGGCTGAAGCCCTTTCTTGTTAAGGCAGCAAAATGCTCCCATTGACTGTATGTAGGGTTCTGTTAGCACAGCTGTGAATACTTCAGGGAAACGGGAGAAAGAGCCACAAATAAAGAATTAGCAATTGCTATCTAGCTCATAATGAAACATACACATATGTCCCAATCAACTTAAATCTCAGTCTAAACTGGGAAAGATTCATAAAATAGTGGTAAGTTAATTTCGTAGTTTCTAGTGGTTCTTTAGCATCTTCCAGCTGTGAATCTCATTTCTCATTGTGATTAATGTTGGCCTCAAAAGAAAGCACAGGGTCAAAAATTACTCCAAGTTTATGAACTCAAACTCCAGACGAAATAGAACTACGGTGAAATGAAATAGCCGAGGAGAACAATCAATAACTCTTCTATCTTGTCAGAATTCAGCACTGCAAAATTAATACCAGATAAGAAATCATACAACACAGCAAGGGGTACATGGGTTTACAAGGATCTACAGATTTCTCTAGATATTGTCAGTTTGTAATATTGTGTACACTGAGCATGGGAATTACTAGCTAGAGGCAGTAATTTTGAAACAAAATAGGACCTTCAATAGATCCATGGGAACTCCTGAAATAATTAGAGCTGTAACTGGAAGCAGAGAGCCCAAAGCAATAACGTATGAACATTGAGAAATGTTACATGTTTAAAACTACACAAATATGATGAGAACAATGCCAGTGCAAATAAAAAAAAAAAGCAGCCTCATCAACATTTTGATGGATAAGACTATCGAGATGCCAAAGATGGAGCGAATTACATGTCTATGTTTAAAAACCAACCAGACTTTTGATACAAACTATATAGTAAGATATAACCTTTTAGGAACTTCTGTTTGAGTGTTGATAACAAGATCTAAATAGCAAGTAGAAAGAAACAGTTATGCCACCCTTAAAAAGCAAAACCAGAAAACCCAGAGCTCAGGAAATTTGGCTTCTCATAGTAAGGGACTCATAGTCACAGCATTCAAATGAAAATGGAAGCACAGGTGACTAACAATGCATCGTGTCAGATTTACTTGTCAAACGTTTTCCCAAGTATATCATTGCTGATTAGGTCATAGCTTTAATATCTCTGAACTAAAGTACAGTACTGTAAGAGTGACAGCTCAAAAAAACCAGAAATTTCTTCAGCAAGCCATGATTGTTTGTTTGCGCTAACTTCATTAAATGTGTTGGTGCAGCTGCTTTAGGCAGGAAATAAAAAAATACTTCTGAAGCAACATTATACATATCATATGTTGCTAACATGATTGGTTCCATATTGTTGGGGCCCTCAAGTGCCTCTAGCAGAGTTCCTCAGCAAATTTTAACATGTCAAACTGGATAAAAGTCAGAAGTAGATGCTCTTTCCCTATGGGCTAGGACAACTGCTATGCAGCACAGAAACTCCTGCAGGGAACATGATGCCCCAGCTTCGATCAGGGTTCTGCACATTCCTGATAAGAACATGTGGCCTGAGTCCCGAGGTGGCTGCCAGCAGCCCCCTCCAAACTTTTGCACACCCTGATGCCCTTGAGGTCCCTCTCTGACTGTTCATGGTTAAGATCTCAGGCCAGGAGTGCCTCAGCTCAGTGGCAGTGGGGCCAACAGCTCCCACCCCTTGCTGGATGCCACACATGGGCAACAAGCCAGTGGAGCACAGCAGATGTGTCAACAGACCAATCAAATGTCCTTCAACAGCATTTTTACTACCTAGTCAATGGGAAAGCTCATAACCAGATCAGATCTCAAGTTGAAAACATTAGCTTACTGTAATGAACCTTTAAAATTAAATACATGGAGCAGATTATAAGTACACCACATAGAAGATTATATCAGATCATGCCACTGATAAACACAGAGCTGTGGAACAGGATCTGTACACATATCAATTGTAAACAAGTGGTGGCTCACAATTCAGTGATACATCTTTACCACTACAAAATTTAAAACACTGCGTGCTGTGTCTAAAGATTTCTTAATTTGGAACTCCATCATAGTATGACATTAAATATTTCTAGGCATATCCAAGGCTATTTCAACTAGTATACTAAACCTCTACCATAAGCCAGCCCAAAATGTAAAAACATTTAATGTTTCTAAGACTTCAAATGTATTTTATTGACTTTGCTGGGAATATAGGTATAGAAAAAGGAAACAAGAGAAGAAATCAAAAACATAAGAACCTAGAAAAAGACAAGCATATTTTAGCATATTAAAGGCAATTAATCATTTTTCATTTTAGGAGGCCAGACTACAGAAAAACCTTGAAAAAATAATGTAATTTCAGAAGGCGCTAGATATGAAAAAAAGAAACGTATTGGATCAAATAACAAGTCCAGCCAGAGACTGATTGGACACTGAGCACTGGTTAGAAAGTAAAACAACACAAAGCAGTATGATATTGTTTTATTATACCAGTTCAATATTTTAAATTAAAAAAAAAAGATCCCTCAAAAGATAGTTAAGAAATTTAAGCTTTAAAACAAAAGAAACAACTGCAAATGGAGAATGACCAAGAAAACGTGGTATAATCTTGAAAGTGTAACACTAGCAATAAATAAGCTGTAAGTGCTCAAAACTGAACACAATTGAAGCATTAAGCAAGTCAGTGAAAAAGAGCTTTCATCGGAGATGAAGACTGTTTCAGTGGTTACTTATTTTAGAACTTTTTCTTAGCTCCAAAGGACTGAGCAACAAGAACAGAAACGTTTGTTGCTAATATGTAAATAATGCAGTAAAAAATAGCCTAATTTATAATTAAAAATAACCTAACCCTGTAGCTTTTATTTTTCTAAATGCTCATGGCTGTATTTTTGAAAATGCAGTCTTAGAAAGGAATATACTTACATATAAACCAAAGAAAACTTTTCAGTGATGAAAGGTAAACTGATTTAAAAAATAAAATAAATACATGAAGTTTCCCATAAGAGCAGACCAAACGTTAACTAGTTTGACACTGATTTGCACTCATGCGTAGAAAGGATCCCTAGGTAAGCTTCCATTTAAGCTTTTCTCATCAGCTTGAAACTTGAACATAATGATGTTTGACTAGACTCAGGCTGAGTGTGTCTCAGGGTCCTGCACCCCCAGTCATCCCAATCAGAGTGCTAGACAAAATCTTCCCTGGTTTACTGGCAGCTCCCACCATGGGTATGTTTCTCAAGGCAACCAAAATACAGAAGTCGTGTGTGTGGTGAAGTCTTGTCCTAATATGCAGACAAAATGTAACTGCAACTCATTTCTATTGGTTCAGACAGAGCTTTGACACTTCTTCCATATTTATTTAAGATTTTGGCTAAGATTAGCAAGATAATTGAGAAAACACTAGAGGAGGACACCCAACAGATGCTGACTGCAATAACAAAAACCCTGCTCTGTAGAAAATCAGACTGAAGTGAAACATTTCCAAGCCCTTCCCCATTCCACTCAGCTGTATTTATTAATATACATATCCTAATCTGAATTAGTAACATGAATATTTCATAAATCTGAATGACTAACTCCATTTCCATAATTTGAAGAATTATAAAGATACTTTCAATTGAAAATAAATGCCACTGGTAAGAAGGAAAATAAAAATTCACTTGATGAAAAACTCTCTAGGCACATGAAGAATTTTCTGATGATATAGTATGAAAGAAAATTTTGTTGAATTTAAGCTGACCCCTCATTTATCATACCATGTGAGTGAGTCAGTTAATGACTATATTGATTCTCTTTTGTGTTCGTTCTTATACATTATCCAACCAAGGTGAAAGTAACTATAAGCTATTAATTCTAGAGAAAAAGATTTCAATGTTAAGTATTTGAAGTTGCAGTTAAGAAGGATTATCATACAATAGTACTGAAATTATTGGACATATTCATATAATCACAGTAGGAAATACCCCAGAAATCACCTAGTGAGTATTAATTAAGTGGTGTATTGCTGGTAACTAAAACAGAATTGCATCAGCTCCAGATCTGATATGTATTAAGTGCTGCTTTTTGCTAAACTCTGAACTACTGGATTGCTTGGGAACCTTTGATCATTCAGAAAACAAAGGTGAAACAGGCACCTGAGACCAGAGTTTCTATAGCCTACCAGTATCTGAAGATGAGAAGAAGGAATAAGATTCTATTTCTACACATATATGATTTCACAGGCATCTTATGGATTTTGGGTTTTTGCTGTCACTGAAATGTAAAGAGCAAAGCACCCCCTCTAATGCTTGTCTGTTTTGAAGAAAAGTTTCTCAACAAGAGAAAAACAGAAAACAAAAAAAGTTGAAGGAACATCTTGGTGAAAACTGTGTTTGCACAGGCTTTTGTTAGCTGTTGAAAGGTCATGGCACTAAGGGAAGCTGCAAGGTGGTAGGTAAGTGTATTTTACGATGTTATTTAGTTTTTTTGGAGAAAAGAAGAGAGAGGGGGAAGGAGAGAGAACACATTTGGTTCAGTCCGTGGCTCCTTTTAAGGAAATGATTTTCTTTGTATTTCTATTACTAGAAAAACTGAAAACAGATATCTGAGGAAAACAGAACCAGATCTTCCATTGCAAAGACACTTCAGAAAAATCTGGCTGGTGTCTCACGCAGTGCTCAACCACAGGGAAAAACTGGGCTTGAGAAGAGCCTCTGACTGCTGCAGCTGGGGCTGAAACCCCGTGGAGGTCAGGGAGGTGCGGCAGCGCCTCCGGGGGGAGCTTCCTAGGGGCCCAACAGAGCTGAGGTACAGCTGCTGCTGCTGCTTCTGGAAAAGGAGGAGATGAAATTATAGCGTGGAGGAGGGAGGCAGGCAGGGGAGGAAAGCAGGCTGTCTGAAGGGATGAACACACCACAGTTTCACTTTCATCCCTCTAATATTCTCAGGAATCACTTTAGGGAAATGAAAGCCATGACTTGAAAGTCTGATTCCTCTATCTTTACACTTTGCACTCATCTACAAAGAGTAGAAATGAACAAGCATTAAAAATGGCACAAACTGCTGTCTGAATCCTAATTAAGTCTGTGCAGTCTGAATATTTTGGTCAATAGTGCTAAAAAAGCAGGCAGTTAGAAGATTCTTTGCCCACCTCAAATCCTTGGAGGTAAAAAGACTCTTGTACAGCCTTATGGTCACAAAGACATAAACTTGAAACTTTGAGAATTGTAGAAGTGGATCAGCGCAACTGATCTTACCTCAGCTTCCCCAGACACTTCTTAATTCCGTGACATTATCAAAGTAATTTCCCAATGCAAAGAACAGATGATGGTCAGTCAACAAGGAATGTTTGATTTCTCCTTGTTGTTAGTATATATCCTAAATATAGGTCTAACTGTAGTTTCATATTGCTAAGTGACTTTGCCAGATGGTAACTGAAGACTTAAGAGCTTGAGGTACATAGACACCAAACACTGATGAGGAATCAGACTTCGTCAAAACAAACTCATAAGACATCACTGCTGAATGTCCTGCAAATCTGAACTAACACATTTTCCCCAAAAGCCCGCAAGCTGGAAGAGGTACTGTTATCATCGTTTTAAAGCTGGAGATTGGAGATGCCATTGTGCTTAGAGTCAAGTTGTCTGGAGAAAGTCACTCACTTCAGACTTCCGCAACACCAAGGCTTCCAGGTCCATGTTTAAAAGCCTATAATGTTGGAGTTAGTAAAGGGAGAAGAGCATACCGATGATGTCCCAATACCTTCATGGTCTCTGGAATTTGGAGCTTTTAATCTGCTGCCTGATAGCACAAGGATGACTAGTTTCAAAGTTTCAGCCTATGCGGCCCAAGGGACCAAGCAAGCCACAAATGTTATTAGCCTAAACGAGGACATTTACTGCCTTTATGAACATTATTAGACCAATAATTACTTGATTAACCTACAGAGGAGTATTTCTAGTTCTTAGGAAAAGATTAGCAAGCATGAAAGACATTTGTTGCTTTCACCAAATATGCTTGAACAATTTAATAATTTATTCATAATATTCTGGATGAGGCTGATATTTAATGTATACTTTTTCAAAATACATCTAAATGCAATCTTCAGTCTTTAAAAATCTGGGTTTATGTTTGCATGGCTAATGTGAAATCAAATATAAATTGCAGACTTTGATTTCTGCCTTCTCCTTTTCTCTCTTTCTTCTTCCTAATCCTCCTGACAGAGCAAAAATGTAAGCCCTATTGCCATTTGTTAAGTTTGGACGTGGAAGAAAATTGATAGCTGAGGCAAAGTTCTGTATGTGCTGTAGAAAATAAGGTTGTGCTGACAAAGGTTCACTTTGTTTAAAGGAACCAGTTTGTGACTTATTTCTTGGGAAGTAAACAAGAAGTTATTTTAGAGGCTGTTTCAGCTCCTGGAATCAAGACAGCTTGAAGAACGGGAAATCTTAAGGAGATATGTTTTGAAGGGAAGAATGCTCACCTAGAAACCATATCAGCTGCTGACTTTTGAAATCCAGTATGTGAATCAGTCACTCTTCTTGCTGGGTTACCACAATCAGGTCAATAGTGCTCAAACCCACACAGGTACTCAGATGCCAGACACTTCTGCGGATCTATTCCCAAGTGTCTCTATATCCAGTTTATAAAACGGGAATAAATGATTTCTGCATTATAAAATATGCATGTCCATATCAAATTGAAATGTTTTTTGTATTACTATAAATTACAATACCAAAAAATGTTTCAGTAATGATTTCAGAGGGCTTGACAAGTTATGAGAGGCATAAATTTATCTGAGACATTCCTTAACCACTTAACCTTCTTAAGCACTGAAAGTTAAAAGATTGTGTAAGTACAACTCTTATCTTCCTAATCCTAAACTTTGAAGTGAACATTGTATTTGCATTGTAATTACATCTTCAGAAGTGTCAGCTGCAGCACCCTGTGAAAGAAATAGTTTTATTAGGCCAAAGTTCACCACTGCTACTGAAGGCTGGCACTTTGTTGAGGAGGTATAGGTATTCATTATTCTATAAAACAATGATTAATCTCACACAACACCATTCACGTTTTTGAGGTGACAGCAGGGATTTTCTTTGGTATAATGAGAAATACTAATGAGCATTAAAAATGCTCTTGCTGCTAATCTCTTGAACAGTCACATGGCACCTTAGTCTTACAGACTGAACTTTCTTAATATGAGACTTGTAAACTATGAAATCTAGCTATGCCTACCACCAAACACGTACTTTGCATGTTAACAGGTCAGGTTTTGTCATTGCTAAAAACTCACGTCAAAACTGCTTCTGGTATTTCTGTGCTGCTACAGAAGGCCCTGGCAGCATTCAAACATGACACTCTGCAGGACCACTTAGCTCAATCCTCAAATGACACAAACTGCAAACACGTTCTTTCCCCGTGTCTCACAACATACATCCCACATTTGCAAAAATCTAATTAGCAGCCTCAAAGACTTTTGAGGTGGGTTCTCCTAATTTGTATTATGAAATGAATGGCAAAATCACTGGGGTTTTATTCTGTATTACACAAGGCACTGCTTGACACCAAACAGATTTCTGGGATCACGTCTGGGTGAAGAAGCTACAACAGCTTGCTTTCATAGCTTAAGGAGTTAGTGATCATTTAAATATATCAAAAAGCCTAATTTGGAAAGAGTAAATAAAGATGTAGTCTAAATATTTTTTGCTTCATGAAGCTGGGCTAGCTGCAACATGCCCATGTTATTCTCAAGACAAAGAAGTCCAAGCAAAAAAAAAATAAAAACCTTGGCATTTACGAATGCCATATGGAGTTTCCATGTGTCATTGTTGTATGACAAAATTATCTCCCCAAATTTGTTTTCCCAAGATATTTATAATATATTGGTATTCTTGCCAGTGCTTTTTCTTCCAAATCTGGGAGGAGGAGAGTTAAATTATTTTTGACTCTGGAAGCAGAGAAAAATAATTAGCTTAAAAATTCCAGCTACAGTCTGAAATGGCTTTTCCAGGCATAAACCAGCACATTATTAAGGCCTAGTGTTGTGGGACTTTCCATGGCTTGAGGCTAATGCTCTCCCCAAGAGAAGCTGAGGATCCATCTTTTCTCATGGTTTGATGCTCCTGTTTCTAACCTTCATGGTTTGTTAGCCAGGTGACCTTCAACCTTTGATCCTGCAAAGACTATTAGCGGTGACTCCAGGAGATTTGCCTCAATAGCACGGCTGTAGGGGAGCATTCCCAGGTGCAATATAAATGCAACTTATCACATCATTCTACAATTAATCAAGAGGATATCGCGATACACTCAGAATGTGTATATAGCAATATAAATAAACGTGTATACAAACTGGCATTTAGTGGAGGTAAGTGAAGCTACATCCATTATGCTACTGTGACCCACATTTATGTACATATTCCCCACTTATCCTCATCGAAAATAGGATTTATGCTTCGCTTCAAGCAAAGCCTTAGTGTCGTGACTGAGGAGACTAGTTTAAAAAAAGCTATGTGAATCAGTGGCACAAGCCACCAGAGAAATTCTCTATGTTGCTTCAACAGCTTTTGTTGAAATGGGGCCCCCTTTATACTAGAGCAGACATTGCAAAATTCAGGACAGGTTTGACTACATGTCAAGTAAACAATTCAACACCTGCCGTGTTTGGGGCATCATTATAATATCAGTAATAAATAACATCCCAGAGCTTTGAGCTGTTTAGAAGAATTGCCAGTGAGGATTTTTTTTTTCCTATTTCTCACTGTAATTACCACCAGTTGTACTTTCCCCTTCTCTTCAAGGTTTTTCATGGCACTCCTCATTTGTGTCCTCTAAAAGTTTTCTTTGAGGATAAAAGGCTAAAAGGAAGCTTTCTGTGGTGATAACATATCTCTAGTTAAATTCTGCTGCTCTTGATGTAGTTGTAAAACAAAGGCATTACTTGATGTTGTATTTAGATACAATATTTGAACAAAAATCCTTAAACAAATATTAATTTTTTTTCTATTTAAATCATAACTAAAGTGAAAGTATATGCCTAGGACAGGAAGAATAAGAGCTATGAGAATAGAAGGGCCAAAGAAGATGCAAAATTAACATGTTCCTTAAAACAAATAAAGCAGTATTACTTTCCTGAGTCCATGGAATCTGAAATACATGTTTCACACATAACAAAACATGATTCAAAACAGCTGACCTTGCCTCACAAAGAGTTTGGAAATTACTGTAGTGACTGCAACTTAAAATGGCTCCAGTGACATAACTGTAACATGAACCAAAAGCCTCATCTTGCAAAGACTTTTGTGCTTTCCATTACATGCTGTGGGAAGTCCCACTGACCTCATGGCTTTGAAGGGTAAGCAGCCAACTATATCTTTTCCTCTTCATAGTTTATTTGACTTCTGGCTGCTGGTCTAGCAAATTAATAACTAAGAAGTGCCAAGCTTAACATTAAGCATTTTTATTTGGGGATGCAACAATTATGCGGACTCAGAGGAGGATAACGATAGATAATGAGGATGGAAGAGGGAAGAAAAAAGTTTAGTTGAGAAATGAGCTCCAGCTGATGACTTATAGAAACATTTCTCAATGAAGCCATGAGGATGTTGCATATAGATTCAACTGTTGGCCCAGTAACACCCCTCTTAAGCTTTTAAATTCTAATGACTATCAAGCCTGAAAGCTGGTTTTTGTTGTTTAGATTTTTTTTCCTCCAATAAAGTTTATGGGTTGCATAATACACACTAAAAGTCTTTAGAGAGTTCCCATACCTATTTTTGACTGCAAAGTATCCTTTGGTGATATTACTACATAATCAATCATAAAAAGAAGGGGGGGGAAATTTCTAGGCTATTTTGGTAAACTTAACTAGCTGAAAAATAAATATTGAGTCTAGATAACAATACCTTCATCAGTACTGGGGGTATAAACCCTAAAGAAGAATAAAATCTGCTGCTAACTTTCTGATCCTCTCATTCTACAGTTTCCATTTAAGACAGCAACACATGAAAAACCTTTCTTGAGATTTTTCCATCATCATTACCAACAGAGCTGCATCCCTGACAGCAACACAGTTCAAAGTGCCAAGACAGTCAATGCCTTCCTATGTTACACAGTCTCCAAATATTTAGTAGTATGATAGGATTGCATAAAATGTTCCAAGTTCAGCAGAACACTGAACAGGTATTTACGTTCATCCCTTTAACACCAGTTAAGTATTCTGTCTGAGGATGTTTAAGCTACATACATTTCAATGGGACTTAAGCACGTGCTTAGCGGCAGTCATATGTCTTGATGAATGAGGATAGAAGTGCTGTTAAATGAGTATTAGTTCTACTTTTGAATTCTTGGTGTCTTCTTAAGACAGACGTTGAGAGTGGTCTGTAGATATATTCTTTTATTATTGCACATTTACTAATGGACTTGTCCTGTGGAGCCCTCTAATATTACAGTGCAGATTCCTCAGATTATACAAAAAATCAAAATACCTATTATATGCAATGCCTTTCCTGTAGAGTGATATTCCAACTTCCATAATCATTTACTATTCTCTATTTAGAAAAAAAACCCCAAATATACATATATCTATCTTTCAAGCCTCCTAATTAAAATAACAAATAAAAAGACCTTTTTAGTAATAAGGAAGGAAACTGGCACAGAACCATAATAAAGAAAAGCCAGCTGAGGAGCCTGCTAGAAAACAATACTATGTATAATTGGTGTTTAATTATGCAGAATTAACAAATGGCAGCAGCACTGGTTGTATTACTTGACCAGGGCTCTTTGCCAAGTCAACAAGCTGGTTTTAATGTAGGAAGAAACCCATTCAGTTATCTGGCGCCTTTGAGCAGGGCCCTAACTGCTGCGTTCTCCATCTGTGTTGCCAAAAACATTTAACAGAAGAAAGAAATCCGTTGATTTGCTAAAGCAAGATAAATTTCAGTCATTGATACGGGTGAATGCACCAATAAGATCATAAAAAAAGTTTTCTAAACATTTTATTCATCTGGTGCCAATGATTTAGTAACACCACGAGAGCTCAAAATACTAATTAGTAAGAATTTGTAGGGTTGATATATTATACAATAGAATATCGAACATGTTTATTTGAATATATTACCTCCAATAACCCCTCCCTTCTCCATACACACATATTTGAATGTATTTAAAAACATGTTTAAATATTTATGTTCTCTAGAGCCTCATTACATAATTTTCTCCTATGGTAAGTAATTAATTTGCATTTTGAAATGAACACAACTATGATGATACATCTGAGAGGTTCATGGAGAGCATGCCTGTTGATGTACCCACACTCAAAACTGACCCCTGTAATGGAGATGATTCCTGTCCTTACTAGTAAACCACCTTACTTCCCCACTGCTCTGGTTTGCTGCACTCAGGAGATTTATCCTGGAACACCATGTGCTTTTTGAAGGAGAGCTCAAATTCAATTTGAAAAAAAAGCCTTTTTGAGTTAAGTACAGAAAACAGAAACCTTTGGGAGAAGGAGAATGACACAAAAACTCTTGTAGATCCCCAAAAGCTTGTAGCAATCTGCCCCTTCTGAAGGTTTCTTTCATCAGTAGGGTTCTTTGAGGGTTGTCACCATGACAATGGTAACAGTAGCAGATCAATGCTACTGTTCAACAGAACAGTCAAGTGAATGAGAACCTTCACTGAGTAGCATATTGTTACAAATAGTACATTTATGTCATATATTTATACTTGTTTTCAGGAAAGCAGAAGGTCTAACGAGAACCACAGAGAGAGAAGCAGAATTTGGATTTCAATGGGACATGAAAATATTGGCAGAAAGTAAACAAATAGGAAAGTCTCTGTCAACCACACTCTCCTACAGATTTGCGCAGATTTGGCTTCACACGAGTAGCTAGACCTGGTATTGTTCAGATACTGAACAGTTTTCATCCATGTCAAACTAGGATTTAGGTTACTGCAAGATACAGTGAGTTAGTCTTATCTGAAATGCTAGGAAAAAGGTTAATTTTGACCAATCTTTCTCACAATGAGTCGTAGCCACAGGAATCTGGTTGCAGCTGAAGAGAAACTACAACCAGAAAGATGTGTCTGTTTTCAGTGCTTGTCAAGAAGACAGGGTGCATGCAAATAAAGAGCACCAATCTGCGCCGCATCAAGCATGACACCGAACTAAATGGGCACCTCTTCTACATCCTTAAAAATAACAAACTTTAAAATTTAATGCTCATTTTAACCCCTGCCTTTACTGGCAAAAAAGGGCATTTTTCTCCTTCCTTTTTTTGTCATACTTTTTCAGTGCCATTCAGCATCATAAAAAGAATTCTTAAATCCACAGCACATTATGTTTGGAAATAGAAAGCTAAATAAAACATGCCCCTCTGTGTGCCCGTGTGTATCAGTATGGGATTTTATAAAGTTGAGCTATTTCCAATGCAAACACAAGTAACTCTGGACATCCTCATATACTCTGCATTTTATAGGCCCAGTAAAACTTGATCAAAATCCACTTATACTTGTTGGTTGTGTGACTTAACCTTTAGGGTAGATTAATTAGATTAACAGACCTCATACTGTAGATTCCAGTACTTCCTCAATGGCTATTAAATTACACAGAAGGAATTATGTTTTAGGGTCCTGCTTCCTTAAATCAAATTCCAGCCCTGTCACCTTTCTTTCATTTATTAGACTGCAAAAGCTCTTGTTCCTTCTGTAATAAAAACTGAACCTCTGTTAAATTCCATCCTCAGTACTTAAAGTTATTCATGATTGCTGTGCCTAGGATCAGATAACAACAGAATTTGATTCTGTACTGGCAAAGTACAGTCTATGACAGGTATCCTCCTGAAGGAGTGAAAACGTGGCACTTTGTGAAAAGGCAGGGAGTAGCAGAGTATTTTTGACTTTTAAGAGATGGGCTACAAGTCATGCCCTGTGCAGACCACAGCAGTGGAAGCGCAGAACTGCTGCCAGTGTGGCAGAAGGGAGCACCCAGGTTGGGAGAAGGGTACTGTTTGAAGGAGGACAATTGAGCCCCTGCCATCAGGGCAGATGACACTAACATGCAGAATGCCTCCTGGTTAAGGCATAGAGTTGGGTAAACAAGACTTAAGAAGTACTTCTGCAGCTTTCCCAGAATGTTCACTTTTTCTTTCTCAAGATGTCCAACACAGCAAGCAAAGACTTTATACTTTTGTTCTCCCAGACACCAGAGAGCCAGGGCAAACCCTTAAACACAGGCAGAATATCCAGTGTTTCCCAGAAAGCACCAGAGAAACTGCATATGCACATGAAGCAGCTCCAAAGACCAATGGTATCCTGGGCTCCACCAGAAGAGGGGTGGCCAGCAGGGACAAGGAGGTGATTGTCTCTCTCTACTCTGCCCTCATAAGGCCCCGTCTGGAGTACTGTGTCCAAATCTGGGGCCCCCAATACAAGAAAGATGTAGAACTGCTGGAGAGGGTTCAGAGGAGGGCCACTAAGATGATTAGAGGGCTGGAGCACCCTCCCTACAAAGAGAGGCTGAGGGAGCTGGGCTTGCTCAGCCTAGAGAAGAGACTGCTGCAGGGGGACCTCATTGCAGCCTTCCAGTACCTGAAGGGAGAATATAAACAGGAGAGTTATCAATTTTTTAAAAGGGTAGATAATGGCAAGACAAAGGGGAATGACTTGAAGCTAAAGGAGGGAATGTTTAGATTACTTATTAGGGGGAAGTTCTTTACAGAGAGAGTGATGAGGTGCTGGAACAGGCTGCCTAGTGAGGTGGTGGATGCTCTATCCCTGGAGGTGTTCAAGGCCAGGTTGGATGGGGCCCTGGGCAATTTTGTCTAGATCTGAGCCTGGAGGTTGGTGGCCCTGCCTGTGGCAGGAGGGTTGGAATTGTATGATCCTTGGGGTCCCTTCCAACCCAGACCATTCTATGATTCTATGAACATGATGCAACTCAAAAGGTGAAGAAATGACCCAAGTTTTTGGGGATCTCTTGCGCTTGCATCTATCTACAAAGTGTCCCCAGGATATCACAAATAACACAACTAAGAAACCCATGTAAATATGTCAAGCTTAAAAACCTAAGAAGATCTGAGTTCAGATCTTTGTTCTGAACAGACTATAATAACAAGCAATGCAAAGGGAATGTCTGCCATCTACACTTTCATGATGTAAGGGAGAAAAAGATGGAATCTAAAATCTGTCACACAAGAACATGACTATGGACATATAATCTACTGCATGCCCACTGATGCATAGTCTTCCACTGAAATGGCAGCATGCTCCTGCTGCCAAAATTGCTAGAAACACTGAAAGTGGAAGTATGGAAAAGTCAGTGACAGTGTACTTTTTAAACTATCCAGATGCCCTGACTGGCTTTGAAGCAGTGCCAAACTACCCGGCACTAAACATACCAGTGTGCCCAGCTTCAGTCCGCAAGACAAACAGCGTTCAGGACAGTCCCATTAGGACATCAGAACAACTTGTCATCATCAAGACATCACAGTCTCATTCTTCTCTCTCTGCAGCTCATTTCTGGCCTGCGATACTAATTCCACATCACAGGCCAAGCTTTCTCACCCCACTTCCTGCTGGTGCGGCTCGTTCCACGCTCTCCATATTGCTGGCAAATCCCCTTACAGTTAGTACAGTTGCGTTAGTAGCTGGGGCAATTCATGGCTCCTAGTGACAGGCCAATTATCTTTGAGGGTAGCAACTTGCCCGCAATTGTATTTCTCCAAAACTGTGTGATTAAACCCATATGGCTTCAGTAAACAGCAAAGCAGTCTTGGAGAAAAAGCTTGATAAACAAAGACAAAAGAATCCTCCACCTTTATTTCCAAGGTGCTAAAAGCCACTCCTATACATTTTTCAAGACAGGAAATTCATTTCAATTGGAGAAGGAAGGCAGAGCCTTTAAGCAGCCTGAGACAAAGAGGGTTTGGAACAATGGAAGAACCCTGACAACCCCGCACTTGTGATCAGGTAGCAGAGCCCGGGAGGAGAGCCGGAGAAGGCAATTAGGAGTAGCTTGCGCTTGCCAAGAGAGACTTCGATCTTTAGGCAATCCCTGTTAAAGGGGCTTTGACAGGCCCTACAGGGAGTCCAGAGCTGCCCTAACTGTTCAGAACTTTTTCAGGATGCACCATTCCTGGTGCAAAGTATGACAAGATGTGAAGACTTCTTACTATAATCATTGCAGCGAGTAAAAACATTCTTTCTATATGCTATTTTTTAAAATTTTTTTTTTGATGCTCACGTCTTCGTGTTTTGCATGGCAGGAAGAGGAAGAGCTTGTATTTTAGGCTATCTATTCTTGCCATCCTAATTTGGATGCCATCTACCCCATGGTGGGAAGATCCTCCACAGTGATTTAAAGCACTTGAACTACAACCAGAGCCGGAAGAGTCTGTCCTTGTTCATTAAGTACTTGCCAACTGACGATAAGCCGCTAAAACGGCATGCCTAAAGTAGGTGGTACTGCTGTAAATAATGCTAAAGGATTCCTGCCCCAAAATGCTTACAGTTGTAAATAAAAAAAAAGAAGCAAAGTGGGCAGAGTTTTAATTTGCTCTATGCCAGAAGTTAGCAGCAGAGAAACACTACCCAAGGTCTGTTCGCCACTCACTAGGCTCCATTTGCACCGCCAAAGACATTTGTATGACCGAGTTTAAAGCATAAAATCTCCTGTTAAAAAAATCCTATGAATACCATGAATATTAGAGAAAAAGAAAAACTTCCTTCTCCCTTCAATCATGGAAAAAAAAATCTTTAATGCCTTTATCTTCTTACTTAAGATATAAATCTGCATTCTGAACTCCATTTTTCTCCCATTTGATTACCATACTGAATCAGGGGGAAGAAGCATACTGAAAAATACATTCTTTGAATGAAAAAAGGAAAAAAAAATTCTTAGTGTCACAGATGGCTGTCAGGATGAAATGAAGCCTGTGTCTGCTGAGGGAATCAGACGTTAGTGTGAAATCTGAATAGAAAGGAACATAGCAGAAGGCAACATTTCAAAAGGAGTTCAGCACCAACTGGCATTGTGAGGGTTAATTTACTGCCAGGAACTGCTGGGCTTTTCATTCTCAGTAGACACACAATAGACAGATCCCAAAAGTACCCATCATAATCACAGATGCTGGGGATTAATGCTAAAATGAAAGCTTCATGAATATTAAAAATATCAAAACTGCTAATGATGTAGCAGAGTTCGGAATAACAACCAATCTGAAAATCTAAGAGTGTGCCATACAGACATAGTGAGACACTGTCTTTTTAAAACTGATTAAACCTACTCAATTTGTAACAGAAAGAGGCTTATGCATATTAGGAGCTGAATCGACTGCCAAACTTTACAAATTGCACAGCCTAATTACCATAATTAAGCTTTGGATTGAAGAAGAAAATTCCATTTATCTCAGAATGACTCAGTGGAACTTCAACAAAGAAGGCAAAGTACATCAGATGGTTTGTCCTCTCCCCACCCCCACTTTTTTTTTTGCCTCTAAGTGGTGTTTCAAAAGCAGTTGTGAAAAAATAATCAGAGTGACAGCACAGAAATACTTTTGCTTGAAAATCAGAAAAAACGCATAGTTTAGGGATCTGATTTTGGAATTTGCTGTAAACCCTCCCATACAAACTGGTACAGTAAAATATACTCTGTTTTTCAAATATGAAGTCTGAATCAGGACAAATGTAACAATGCAAAGCCACGTGTCGTTTTTAACCTGAAGCAACATGTAAGTCCTGTAACTACAGTCCATCAGTTTCCTGGAGAGGACACCAGGGTAGCAAGTTTTATCTGCTGGACTCTCCTGCTGTTCTACATGTCTGCTGTTTGCCCTCTCATGCCGACACAGAGAAGTTATCTCGAAGGATGAGATAACAGCTACCACATTTTAAGATAAAGACTACAAGTTAGTCTATGACTTTGAGCTGGATCCAAAGTGTTCCACTAATCTAAAATGGGATTTGGATCTTGTCCTTAGGGGATGATTAGTCTGCAAACAATAAAAGCACAGCTTTTTTCACAGCTGTGAAAACTTTTTAATGAGATACAGGAAAATGTCTTACTGTATTTCCTGTCTTATATCCATTTAGTAAGAAAACATAATGCAAAGATCTTCATTCAGCTTACCTGGGCTTTTAAGTCACACACCTATGAGACCATATGTACACACAGACATCATACAAAGGAGAATGCTGGGACCCTGGGCCAGTATTAACCCTCCCACATATAATAGGACTCTGACTCTCTGACTTCGCCCCCCCCCCCCCCCCCCCCCCCGCCAAGTTTTGTTTCCCTTTATCTAACTTTTGCTTCCAGGATGAGGATGATGTTTATGTATTTTCAGGTCTCTTTAAAGAAAGCTTTGAATAAAGTGGTCCTGGGGAAGGAAAAAAATCCCAACAAAACAAACCTATGCACAGGTTAATTTCTTAAAAAATAAAGAAAACTCACAGTGTGTTATCCCCCCACAAACCAAAGCAAATTAAACGGACCTGCATCTCATTCCCTGTAAACTCAGGACTGTTAGATATCTAGCCTTATGGACATGCTATAAATACTTCTACAAATAAATGTGAAGTAGAGCCCTAGGTGAACATATGAAAGAAAAACAGGCAAAAATAAAAAAAGACTGCCATGTTCAAACATTATTTTATTCAGCTACATTAGGAAAATCATAGGGCCATCAGAAGAGAACTCTGCAAAAAGGAACAATGTCAAAACATATAAGACTAGAAGATGCCACACAAAAGAAGAGGGAGAAGAATGCAATTTCTATCAGCACTGGTGCTTTCAGGAATGACCCGAATTTTCTGGAGCATGTCTTTATTAAAGATTCACTAACATTGTAAGAGAATGTATTCATGTGTGAGCACATAAGAGAGAAGAAACTACTAACTAATTCTAGTCCAGAATTTGAATCCGTCAAGAAAGATGCAAATTTTTAATGTGATATTACTCATCTCATTTATACAAACCATGATACATATCTGCTTCTATGAAATTCTTATGTCATATAATAACTAAAATACAGAAAGCACCACCACATTTACTGAAATCAACAGAAATTATATTAAAAATGCCAGGTCCTTTTATGAAAATCTCCCACCTATGCATGCCATGCCTTTCCCTCTTTTATGTGGCTAATAATACAACCATCTCTGAGATTAGCCATCAGCTGAAACTCCCCACAATGCAAACCAAGCATCCTGGCAGCAACTCCATGCTGCGTTCTGAATAATCAGAAGGCATTCACTTCACATGCTCAAAATTAAGCTTGTGTTACTTTATGTGGCGGCAGAAGAAAGAAATGCAAGTTGTGGAGACCCACTAGTCATGAGGAATTTCTGTGACTGAGATATGTAAGTGATTACGTTGAAGAGGTATGTATGTGAGCAATTTTCTCTGTTACTAATTCTGTATATGGAAATGTACCTGTCTCCTTGTCTAAGTTGGAAATAAGCCAACCAGACATACTAGAGATGCAAACAGCAAAGGAAGAGGATGGTCCAAATTTACATCATCTCCCCTGTTTCTTATGCTCATTAAAAAAGCAAACACATTCCTTATTGAGAAATATAACAAGGCTGATTATCCTTTTTCTTTTCACCTTTTTTTTAAGAATCTATTTTTGTCCTTGCATGGATCTGTTCTGAGAACACATGCAGCTGTAACTGGATGAAACAGCAACAGAATAAGCAGCACTGTAAATTGTGTATTGTGTAATTGTGAGGGTTAGGTTTTTTTGTTTGGTTTTTTTTTTAATACCAGCCTCTCTTTTTACTCACCATCCTGCACCCAGTGGAAAGCTCTGTGGTAGAAAACTGAACAGGGAGCTCGCAACAGGCTAACCACCCAAATGTCTAAGCTCTCCTTTTAAGTGGAATAAGGAGGTTAAGTTGTATCTACACCAGACAAAAAAGTAATAATAATTAAAAAATTATTCCTGCAGTAAGACACTGTCTGACCCAACTCAAAATCAACATTCACAGTTCAACAACTTACGTGAAAAATGCCAGCACTTAAGTTGCCTCTGCTCCACCTGACCTTTTGTCTGAGGGATTGTTCCTTGAGTACTTCTGGCTAGAATGAACTTTATATAGACAACATACTGCTGAATAAAACCCCCTCTGCTTTCTCAGAAATTTTTCCCTTACCCTCACTTTAAAGACAAAGAAAAATCTCTTTATTCATGGGTTTGTAAATAAAACTTGAACACATTACTTGATATCTGCAACCTTTTCAACAAGAATACCCATAACCTAAAACAGGTCAAGCACAATTGTGTATGCTATGCAAGATGCCCTACTGTTGGCACAATCTATTGTTTATCCCTCAGATAAGAACAGGAAAGATAAGTTCTAAATATTTGAGGTTTGAGTGAATAGTTGTTCATTTAATGATTCAAGATTTAAAATAGTTTGTTCCTTTCATAGCCTGTTTGGTTTCAGTTTCTTATTTAGACAAACTAACAAAACCACTTGCAATATCTCATTCCAATCTAAAATCTTGGTGAAGTGGCACAGGAAAGAAAAGCTGCAGCTCTGTATGGTATTAAACATAGAAAACAAATGTCTTCAAAATATTTAAAGTTAGTAAGAAGTACAAGGTTATGTATGATTGAAACAGCATTATTAAAATAATTTCATACAAATAATTAGTTTATATTTTGCATTTTTAGAAATAAAACAAAGCTTTATGTAAATGTTGGGGGTTTTTTAGAGGCTGCAACATAAAAACCCCACAACTGAACAACAAACCAAAGTGGAATCCTACACCACAAATGTTTCACCAGCTTAACAAAACATTAAGGAACTTTAGAAACTGGTATATTATTACTCAAGAAGATATTTTATTACAGTTTATAATATGTCTGTTATTTCTAAAATCACTCAGGATTTTCTTAAGTTTTCTTTACATACATTTCTGTTCTGTGACAGTGGGCTAAAATCCTCACACCTTGCTCTAGTGTTAGGAGTAGAGAGACTAAAGAACCCACCCCAATCCTTCAGAGGGCTAAATTAACCTCAAAGTTGCCTTCATTAAAAACTCTCATTCTTGTCCTGGTTAGAAGGAGTGGGGTAATTTTATCAAGCTGATGCTGATGAGGATCTAGAAGTCCTCTGAGAAGCATACTATAGAATGGGATGCTTGGGTGGCAATCTGTTAATGCAGTACAGCACAGACATACAAGTTTTTTAAAAAAAAATCTTATTTTTAAAAGATTTCCAGATACAAAATAGAAAAGAAAAAAAGAAGTCATAAAATCCTAGAACAGTTCACGTCGGAAGGGACCTCAAAGATCATCTAGTTGCAACCCTCCTGCCATGGGCAGGGACACCCTGCCCTAGACCAGGTTGCCAAAAGCCCCATCCAACCTGGCCTTGAACACTGTCAGGGAGGGGGAAGACACAGCTTCTCTGGGCAGCCTGTGCCAGGGCCTCACCTCTGTCACAGTGATGAATTTCTTCTTAATATCTAATCTAAATCTACCCTCTTTTAGTTTAAATCCATTACCCCTTGTCCTATCAGTACACTCTGATAAAGAATCCCTTCCTAGTCTTCCTGTAGGCCCCTCCAGGTACTAGAAATCTTCAGCCTTTAGCATAAAAGCATGCAGATATGATCTAAAAGATATCTGTCATGATCTTCAGAGGGAGCTATTTTGGGTTGACCTGTACTTTGGAAGAGAATGTTTCTTTATATTGAACTATGGTCTATAAATATGCTGAAATTTAATTTACTCTAAATCTTGAAATATGGACAAAATGGTGGCAGGATACAAATGCTCAGAGAATCAAGGAATATATCACCTGTAGGTTAGTGGTTCAAATTCTGTCAGATGAATAGTGACAGAAAGTCAATACAAACCAATGGCTTTTGCATGAACTACACGTGCATCAGGTAACTAGTTCAAGAGCAGATCCCACTATAGTATAATTCCTGATGGGGAACAGCTGGTGGTTGTAGCAAAAAAGCCGAACAGGACTCCTCTCCAATACAGACTCATGTTTTGAAAGGTATGCACATTTGAAATATGTACATTTGAAAGCATGGGACGAGCACTATTTCCAATCTAGTTTCAAAAGAGTTGTTTGTCTTCGAATGTTGTCAATGTGACTCGAGCATATATGCAAAATCAGTGTCACTAGACACCATGTTCCAGAACTCTCTGCAGACATCACTTTTGCTGCCAGGGAAACACATTCACTTCATAAAAAATATGCACTTCAATAAATAGTAATCGCCGATGCTCTTTCTTCCAAAACAATAAATCAAACAGATATTTTCCAAAAGATTCTATTGTTCTCAGATTACTATTATAACATTACTAAACCAATATGAAGATGTGCCTATTAGACTTCTTTATTGGATGGCACTAATAGGGTTTTTTAAAATGTTACAATTTTTTTTAGAAGGTTTTAGATTTTTAAGTACTCATTTAGAAAAGGAGCGTAAGGAAAAGACAGGAAAGATGCTGGTGGACATTCTCTATTTTTTTTGGAAGAGCTAATTATTACTTAGAAACAATTTTCTGATTTTCATGTAAGATACTTCATTATAAAAGTTTATTTCCATTGCATTTCAATTGATACTAGATACGTTACAAGTTATTTTAACTCTCAGGAACCCCAAAGCACAACTTTCTGGTGCTAGTGTAGCCAGAGCCAGAGGGAACACATCCAGGAAGTAAATTCACTGCTGCTGTAAATCAAGCTGCTTTCTAAATTTAATTTCCCACACTGGCCAGAGTTCTTGAAACAAAACAGTAGAGCCAGCACTCTACCACCTACACTAGAGATACTGCGAAGGATTCTGCTAATACCATATGGCAGCATAGTTAAAAAGCTAAATTATTTAAGTCATCAGAATTTAAATTACATGGGCTTGGAACAGATTTAAGCAGCTTCCAAATTAAATGAAGTTTAAATTATAGGTGCCAAAAAAAAATAAATCTAGAAAATACTCAAGTGGTATTATCAGTGCTTTTGTTCACACTGCACACATCATTGTCTTTTTCATTCCTTATTTTAACTTTTAATTTCTCTCAGATTTTTATAAAATGCCATCTGTTTCAGAACCTCAGTCACACAATGGCTAATGTAATGGAAATTTCCACTAATTTTAAGGCAGCGACCTTCATTCTGTGCATTTTAAGAACCTCAGATATTTTCCCCAGTGAAAATCCTTCAATTTTTACTCAACGCATTTTCAGTAGATCTATCTTATTCTACCTAAGATCTAAGGCTCCTACCACTTCAGCAATCTTTATTTTTCATTAGTCTGAAGAAGAAAAATCTAGAAATAAATCTCTGCTGTATGTTTTGATCACAGATAACTTCTCCCACTGTGGCTGAGCTGCAGTTGTACCCATACAAATCTCTCAACTACAAAGAGAGGTGAAGTAACTTGATCTATCCTGGTTATAGTATAGGAAGAACACTTCCAAGGAGCTGCAGGAGTATCTGCAATACACTGTTAAAATAATACCGCAGAATAATTGAAACATTTAAGAAGACCTTCTAAAGATCGAACACCTCTCCTCCACACACACTTTGGGGTTTTTTTGTGGGAAAGGACAACTTAATTTGTAATAATCTGTGAATTCAAAGTGTACCTCCTTAGCAAAAGCTCGTTCCAAACCATGCAGAATTGTGGACATCTGTATCAAGGCTGGCTACTATTCTTCAATATTGGAGAATAATTTTTAACACCTGCTTTTACAGCCTACTGGATGAATACGGCTGCTTTTGACAGACAAGTATTGGAACTAAACCATCAAATTACAGTACAAGTTAATTTAGGGAGGTACAGAATAGATGGAGAGTTGAAAAGGATACAAATGTCTACTCATGTGTGAGTGAGTGATAAATCATGGAGCATAATGTTATTTCCTGGCAACTTTTTACAACGTGGCTAGAGACTGATGAAACACAAGATGAGCCATCGTAAACCTTGTAACTGGTTCTGTGAAGCCCAGACTTCTTTCTGTCCCTGTTGGCTGTTCAGAGGACTAAAATATACCTGGCATATAGATAGTCAGACAAGGAGGAAGGATACTTGAAACCCATTTTTGGTTAGAAGAACAAGTTAAACTATTTTAATTTGAAAGAGAAAAGGCTAAAAAGACAAGAAATGATACAGAAACACACTATACTGCACAGCAGAGACATGCACCAAACATTTCAGCAACTGTTGCTAACAGGAGTCCCAAACAACACACTTGGAGTGGAAATCACTGCCACATGTTAAATGTATTTAGGATGTGATGCAGAAGGGCAAGATTAGTACAAAAATTCCAAACATGTGCGGGGAAGGAGATAACCCCTGAGGAATTCCAGTTCCACACAATAAAGGTGAAACTGCTCTGCTCAAGTTTCTCTGGACTAGCTGCAGCTACATCCGTGTGGCTATTCCCATCACCCATTTCACGTGCAGCTGCACCAAAATCTAAATGCGAGAAGAATCAGAGAACCCATCTGTGTTTAGCATAATATTGCCACAGGCACCGGAGTGGCAAACATGCAAATTAGTTGATTAATCAGGAGGCAATTATGCTTGGGTTACTCTTTCAGTTATAGAACTGCTTTGATAGCAAGATTAGGTATTATATAGGAGCAGCTCACCAGGGAAAATGTCACAGTACCCTTCGATAGAGTTTAAAGTCCTTTACAAACACATTTCCTCTTATATTTAGATGAACGTTTCATTTATGAGAATAGGTTTGTATGTCATTAAGCCAAGTGAATCCTGACAGAGAGAGGTAAGCCTATAAAATATTGATTTCTGAAATAAAACATTTACATGGCACTTTCCAGCTAAAGTGATTCCCCAGCACAGGATACAATATATTTACTAATTTCCTACAAGGCCTATTTTCTCAGATTAATATATTTTCAGATTTTTCCTTCTCTTAGAACTCTGCTGCTGCTGCAAAAATGGAGCAGAAGTCACTAAAGGAAGATTAACTTAATTAAAAAAAAAGAAGCAAGATACATAGAGCATCTTCACCGATTATGCAAAAATTCAGATGGACTGAAAATCTGTAGCAGTTATATTGCAGAGTAACAAGCAAAGTTTTGTGCTCAGAGTATAAGCATAAGGCAGAGGAGGATTTCTATATCCAACTTTGAGAGAGATTACTCTAGAAGTTGCTTGATGATGGCAAACAAGGAAAGCTAGCCCAGCCTGTAACTCACAGACCAGCAGCTCTGGCTTATAGCTTGCCAGACCCCCTTGGTGTCTCCTCTGCAAGCTGTAGGAATTGCAGTTAGGGACTGGGGGTTGTTCTGTAACCTTACAGAATCCAAGGACCTTCTCAAGCTGTGCTGTTCTAATATTACTCGGCATTCAGAACACAGCTGACATTTTAGCATTCAGCCCCGTAAGCTGTTCAGTTCCCTGTATGTTCACATGCACGTCTTTCCTACTTTTGCACTTCTATAGGATCTACTCACAGACTGCCAGGATCAGCAGAAAAACAAGCATGCTGGAGCTAATTCACAATACAAGGACTCCAATGTGCACTTGCACCGATGATAATAAATCTCTATGGACTCGAGGCTATGTTATCTCTATCAGTTAAGGTGATTTTCCCTGCTGAGAAGATTTAGCACACTTCACCGGGAGGGCAGCGTGCCCGAGGAGGAAGCAGACTTTTGCAGATGTCAAGCACAATAGCCTGTCGGCATGTGAGGGTTACACGATGATTAGGATCACAATAGTGGAGGTTTGTATTCCTGGAGGGACAACTAAATGCCCTGGGATCTATTATTTATACCAAAAATATTTAGATGCGCACAGGTATCATGTGTCCAGCCTTCACCTCCTGAAAGGCCTAGCTTAGCACAGCAAACTGACCTGTGACACAGGGACTTCAGCACAGCCAGAGCACACCTTTTCCTCACTACCCAAGCACCTGACACTCTCCATGCCAGTAGCATGAAGAAATCTTTAAAGCAAGATTTGCACCTAATATTAAGTATTACAATAAACAAAGAATGTTAAGAGTACACCTAAAATATTTTTCCTCTGCGGGGAACTTCTCTGTCTCTCATCTGTGGTGAAGTGTCTATGAAGTGTGTTTAAGAAGTGATGTGTAATGACTGCACCCTACCATTCATTCATGCAGAAGCACCCCATACAGGCTAACCCCATCACTCCCCTGAAACACTTCAGTGTGCCCTTTTATCTGTTGGGCCTTCTTGCTAGTGTGGCAGATTACAACTCTGATTGAAAGCTCTGACAGTGATTTTCCCACTGAGCTTTTTCAAAGACTGGATCCTGGTTGCAAAAATCAGTCAGTTTGGAACCTGGCTGGTTCCAGTTGAGTTTTGAAGCCCAATGTTTATACTGCCTTGGATTTACGAGGAAAAAACCTCCCACCCACAACAAAAACAAACAAACAAAACCAAAACCAAGCCATGCTAAAATATGCACAGCAGCAGCGACTGATGACAGTAAATGACAACCTGTGTTGTGGATGGTCTCATGGCAGCTGGCGAGCTTCAGAGCCCTTCAATGCCTGGAAGAGCTGGCTGTAGATCTGGCTCTGCTGTGCCTGGGGGAAGGCTGATGATGGGCTGGATCCTTGCACACTAAATAAGCTCTTTCCTATTGAGAAAGTCTTTGGTCCTTTCACCTGAGGGCTGAAGCATTAGCCTGTTTCCCACAGCATGTTACATGAGTTTGGGAGCTGAAGGAACACTGAAATCGAATGTTAAATGCTAAGCCTTTGTTAGGGAAGAGGATCCCACTGCTACAGCTGCTCTCTGGCACCTTGTCTCTTCTGAAACAGTACTAATGTCTGTATCAAACAGCAGAAAAAGTAGCAACAAGGCTAAAAACATATCTTCTTCAAAATATCATTCAGTGCTGTGCTATCAAGTGCAACATTCTGCAGTAACTGTAATTCATTGCTGTTTCCTAACAACCTGAACCACATTGCAACATAAACAAACAAATAAAGAAAAAGTCACTTCTGTACTCAAAACAAGTAATACTCAACAACTGCTTTAATATCCCTTCTGAGTAGACATGCCAGACTATCTTACAGAAATTCAAATGAATTAATTTTGTGGAAAGATGAAAAAATCCAATAAACTTGGGAGCTGGGGTGTTCTATCACTTGGGCTTTCCCCACCCCTTCCTTGCATAGTGAGATGGGACACTGAATGGGCCAGATCTTTAGGGCAAACATACCTACACCCTTCTCTTAGGCTGACTATCCAAAGTGGGACACAGGATCAAAAAAAAAAGTTTTATTAAAATAAAACCTTTAGCACTTAGCTTCTAATGGAGAGAAAACTCCACATCCAGAAAAGACAGAAAACTCATGCAAAAGATCAGACAATTCCTACTGCTCTCCTTGTCTTGGCATATTTGCCTTAGTCCTTAGTTCACTGAGAAACTTTTAGATTACACCATCTCTGACTGGTCTGTGGTGATCTCTGGGAGGATATCTGTATCCCCACCATTGGCTAGAATTGATTTTTAAAGAAAAAAATTTTACAGGAGTTCCCAGTCGTATCTTTGCTGTGACTGTCTGTTTTTCCTTTTCCTGCCATTCATTCACATCTGTAAAACTTCTGACAACAAAGGCACGTAATTTTTGGATCATGCCATATCTGTATTCCTGAAAGAAGAAATATTCTCTGTGACACCATCGGTATCATTTGAAATCTTAGAAGAGGTTTCACATGAGGTGTGAAATAAAATGAACTAAAGACTGAACGACAGTTCAACAATCCTGCTCAACGAGACTACCCAAACATGAGATTTTTGGAGAGTGGATTATTCATAACACCATGAATGGATAGGGCTAGTAACACACAGTATTTTAACTTGTGTTATAACTTCTTGAAAGAGTTTTACAGAAAGTAATTCCTACTGCACTTGGAAGTCTAAAACTAAGTGACTGTGCTAGAGCTCTACACAGGTAAAGCCAGGGTATTTCAAAAGATTTGACTCAATTTGCTTGTGTTCAGGAAAGAAAAAATTATGATATTTTCAAAACACCAAGTCAGCCAAACAGATAAAATTTATTACAGTTATAAGGCACCCCAGAAAATACAAGGCTCATCGTCTGTCTTTTCTTCTGTCCTAGGCTCAGCTAGAACAAAGGTAATTTTCTTTTTAGTAGCTTCTATAGGATGAGAACAATGTTGATAATACACTGATGTTTTAGTTGTTGCTGGGTAGTTACATTGTCTACACCAAGCGACGGACTTTTCAGTTTTTCACGCCCTGCCTGGTGCACCAGAAGCTGTGAGAGCACAGCCAGGACAGGTGGCTCAGGCTGGCCAAAGGGATGTACCCCAACACAGAATGTCAGGCTCTGGATCTAACTTTGGAAGCAACTTGGGAGGCAGGATCACTGCTCAGAAACAAACTGGGCTCTTTTTTTTTTTTTTATTCCCCTGCATGTGGTGAGCAATTATATGATATGATCACATATATATATACACACACATATTAATAATACTATTATTATTCCCATCCTTTGTTATACTATTAAACTTTCTTTATCTCAACCCACAAGTCATTTTTTTCCATTCTGTTCCCCATCCACTAGGAGAGGAGGGCTGAGCGAGCAGTTGCATTACTGGCAGTTGGTTTACTGGCTGAGGTTAAACCATGACATTTTCACTGACCACATATAAATTAAAATACTTTTAAACAATGGTGCATTACATGTATTCTTCCTTATTCAGAGATTTAGTCAGATTAATTCTGAATATAGCAATTCACAGCATATACCTTTAGTTTTCAATTCTCCTTATGAATAATAATGATGTGATTAAAATGGCTGGGAAATAAGATAATTAAACACCTTAGGTGATCGTTAGAAGCTTCACTAAAGTACTTCAAGAGTCCTCAAACCATGAATATGTTCCTGAAAAGCATACTAAAATTATTTTAATGCAATTGTTTAGCCCTTAAAGAAGACCTGTTAAAAAAAAAATCTGCTTTATTTTCCTTTCAACAAATATAGCTTTTTTCAGATATAAATAGAGCTGACACAAATATAAAGCTGACATAGAAATATCAGGCAGTTGGCAACATTTGTTAATACTTTCCTTTGAGAGGCCAGTTACAACAAAATTTGGGCAGACTTTTCACAGAAAACAGTAAGATATGTCAGTATTGTTAATCTAAATAATAAGAGCTGCCAGACTGTAAAAAGTTATTAAGGAAGTGGTAGTGAGGCAGCTCCAGGAAGAACTGTATGCCATAATATTTGCTATTTATTCTGAACATGCTGAAAAGATGTGGAAGTGGAACTGAAACGGTACCAACATAACAGCCATGGGAAGGTTATCCTCATGTGAGGCTTTTTTATTATTGTTGTAAGCAGCTTCTGATACCATGACTAAAACATGCTGCTGATTCACCTGCGTATTTTAGCAAACCAGCCAGAATGCTATTTCAAGTTATTGATGCCAGCAGCCCCAAAGGAAAATTTGGTATTTTTTCACCTTCTTATGTGGATTACAGTTTAGGTTCTCCTGGTGTAACCTGTTATATACTGTTTACAATGTGCAAATATGAGAGTGGAAATCTGTGAAACGTTGGTCTCTGTGATTCTCAGCTTGGGCAGCATCTGACACTCACCTATGTCATTCTCTCAGTTTCATGGAATACAGCTGGTAGACTTGAGCAACACAACATTTGTTGGCTAAGCAGCAGACCATGTACCAAGCATCTAGTATAATATGTCAGTGAATATGGTTTTGTTTTCACTCTTATGACTGGATTTTAATAATTAAAAAAAAATAGAAGGAAATTCTTAGGCCATCAAGTACAGTCTCTTGGTATTACAGGCAACCACATTTCCTAATCCCTTATGTAAACTGATCAAGCTCTCTCAATTCCGTAATATTTTTATGACCTTCAGAAATGGCAGCAGCAAGGTGTGTATAAATTTTAATTTATTTTTTTATACTGGATGAACTCTTTGTAGCTTTTTTCTTTTCCTTTTTTTTGCAGTCAAAGACTTAGCCTCAGTGCAACAAGCACAACAGAATTTAAGGGAAAAAAAATACCCAATATATTAAAAAAAAATAGCTGTTTCTAGGTTAGCCAAATACTTTCACGAGACAAAAAAACCCCTCATACCATGCTATCCTAAAATGTATTTTAAATTATAAAAAACACACATCTGTAATCATATTGAAATGTGAATTTCTTTTCATGCTAAGCAACTCTGTCATACCAAGCTGCAGTTGCTGCTACAGCTAAGGGTGAGACTGATCATCCAAATTTAATTGAAAGCATTTTTGAAGCTGAAGTGGATCAAAGGCTACAAGATTTGCCCAAAATCTAATTTGTTTTTATCTAGTATGTGGAATCACCCCTACCACAACCAGGAGAAAAAGGATAAACACTGCATAGCAGAGTGATATAGCATCAGAAAAGGAGCCTAATTAGACAGCGTATGATGTATGACTTACACCTGGATGATCCACCTATACATATAGAATTTAAACATGAACATGTCAATGCCATCTTTCAAGCCAAATCTATAGACTTGTTTAAGGCCTAGAAATATGAGTGGCAGAAGATATTTCTGATCCAAAGCTGAACAAGAACATTTAAAAAAAAATAACAAAAGGACAAAGTTGTTTATTTTTGTTCCATGGGCCATGAAGCACTGATAATCATTGGCAGTAGCACATTAGACATCTTTTAAGTAAAGGCTGCTGAATAGAACATTTGATTTTATTTTCAGATCACACTTTTGTGCTATTCAGAAAGCTGTCAGGAAAAGCAAACACTAGCTGTACTTGGGTTTGCAGAACAATGGTGTTATTTGAGGTCTCATGAAATACCTCATATCTTGCTGATGACAGACAAGTGCTGGTATTTCTTGTTCAAAAGCAAGCTAGAAATTGGGATTTTGAACAAGAAAACGTGTAACGAAATAGTCAAGTTCAAATTATGACTTTAGCAAGCACTTGCTCAGTTTTCAATACGCAGGATCTGCTAAGGCTTTCTCAGCTGTAAGGTAATTAGGTACACATTAATAGCCTTCTCCAAACAGACCGACCTGCAAGAATGAAATGGCCTCAGCCCCAGCACCTGGCTGCAGGGGAAATGGGAGGTGGAGTGTGGGTAGTGACATCTGCACTCTATTTGGTTAGCAAGACCAGCTTCAGAAACAAATTCAAAGGATTAGGCTCAACTTTTTCAAAGATCTCGATGTTGCGCTGTGGAGAACAAGACATTTGACCTGGTGGCTGTTACTGTCAATCTCTGGATTTGGCAAAACACTGCTTGGCAGCAGTACTCACAACATCTCTCCCCTTTGCTCAGTTTTTCATTGTGCTTTATCTCAGACAGCCTTTTATGTATCTGGGAAGTGACAGGAAGATGACTCTGTTCTAATGTAGTCATGTTTACCGACATCGTTACCAGTACATCCAAAACCAGTAGTTACAAGTGCTAAGAGAAATTCAGTTTCTGCCTCTACTACCAAATACTCCAGATGTACTTAATAACTGGGCTATAATAGTCCTACTTCTATCTTTCTGAAGCTGTCAAAAGTGCTTTTAAAAAAGAGTAAAAAGTGATTTGAAAACAAGGACCAACAGCCAAGTTCAGGCCATTGAAGCTCTTGAAATACCACCTCCAACTTTTCTTGGGAAACACAGATATCTCACCCAGAAATCAGGCTGTATTTGTTTTGCAATTTGAGTGAGTCAGACACATAAATATTTAAGTTTTAATTCAATTGCCTCTCCTGCGGTCAATGAGTCACTACTACTCTGATATCTGAGGAGTCTCACTAGGGGAGGTCCTGGAAATGTGTTATGACTCCCAAGTGGGTTCCAGCCGGAAAGTCTGTGAGCTGCACATTTAAAATGTATAAACTTATTTTCCTTTCATACACTCAAAATACATGTAATGAACTAGAGTGTGTTTGCTTCCTGGACAGCAAACAATCTTGCAGCCAGAAAAAATGTTTACTTTGTAAACACTATTTTCTTTTCAGAAAACTGCTTTAGCAATAGGTTCCATGATGAAAAACAGTTTAGGTCATAAAAGACCTAAAAGAAATAGAAATGGTAACAGTTTTCCCTCTCTCTAAACTCCTGAAATTAACTTACAAGACCTTACAGTCACTGTAACATGCTAAAAATACACAGGATATAGTCCACACAAATGGATGATGCAAGATAATTTCAAGGCCTTTGAGCAAACTGGGAGTATTATGAATCTTTCCATAGACAAGCTGCAAGGAGTGACTAATTAAAAACTAAAAGGCTACATTCCATCAGCATACACCTCATAAATCAAGCGTGGAAGTCAGTTGTGACTGCAACCTAAAAATAATTAATGCAGAGGGGCAAGAGTCACGCCCCTTCCTATATGGCACTCAGAAATATTCCTGAAACCACCGTGAGCCATCTTACCACCACCGAGCACGAAATGTGCCATCATTTACTCATTTGTGACAGTTCCTGTTTTGACTCATGCTGGACAAAACATGGCGTCAGCACCAAAGCAGCAGATGGACACCAAATTCAGTCCTGCTCAGAATTCAGAGGAAATCATGTCTTTCATCCATGGAGTTACAGGTGAAAGAAGAAAAATAAGCACACTGGAGCTCAACAGGTCCAAAACAATGACAAAGCAAAAGACAGGACTGCACAGCCTTTGGGGCCTTGCAAGCCCTGCAGCCCCTGAGAGACTCCTGACCCTAGCTGTGAACAAAGCCAGCTAGTTTGCAGGCAAAACGTAAACCTGCTGCAGATGTCCTGACACACACCAAAGTCAAGTTATGGAGCCTGTGCAAATGAGCTCCCCATAGCCCACATCTGACAACTCCCAGTCCTCAGAAGATCTCTACATATCTGACGGGGATGAAGCCCAAAGTAGCGTAACTTTGCTGCACAGCTGTTAGTGTGGAAATATTAGGTGCAAGCACAATATTACTAAATCTTCCCCCCAATAACCACCTGTTGTTATACCCACAATCCAAATTCTGTATGTACACATGAGATGCAAGAGTATGAATATACACTATGTTCTTCCCCCCAAAACAGATACAAACCCCTTTGATTTTCACTTTGCCTGCATTTTGAAACTAGAATTTACATTTACCTGAAGTCCAGGCTTTCACATATACATAGAAAGCCTTGCACATTTGTTTTTTTTTTCCTTTTCCTTATGCCAGAACATATGAACGAGGTGGTGGATATAGAGGAAAATGACATACTGCCAACATATGTTATTTCAGAATAAGGCTTCCAAGGACTCTGAATAAAGTGTACCCCACATGCTTCAGCTTAAACTCATCAGGTCTCCTTTCTAATGGTTGTTACACTGGCTTCTCTTTTTCACTTTGCAATAAGCATATCAATTTTCTGGATGCTATACTACTCCTATATGGCATTTTGTTCTTAATCATTGCATCCACTTTTAATGGATTTCGTTTTTCTGAGACACTAAAGGGGCAGACACTTTTCTACAGGTACCCAGACTACAAGGATTTTTCAGAGGGGGAAATCCCTGCCACAGGGTAATTTCATGGACACGGAATGCCATCATGCCACTGGCGCCTGAAATTTAGCGGTTAACTGTGGGTGCTGCAGGACTGCTTTTTATCACTGGTGTCAAATTTATAAGAAAATCACCACAGAATGCCTTTAATGTCAGCTACAGTTTTCAGCTCTGGAAAGTATCAGAGGGATGTAAGGCAATGTATCCCTTTCCATGTTCAGGGATTTGTCTTCCAAAGCTGGTGCTATTAAGGATGATGGGCCGTAGTTCACAAACAATCAAGATGTCACTGAACTACAAAGCATTTTTTTTCTTGGCATGTCACATAAGTAAGACAGAATTGAGTTTTACAGAAAGTATTTTTTTTCTCCCTTTTCTTTCACTAATTCAGTGTTCAGATCTTGATGGTGACTTCTGACTCCACATACAAAAGAAAGTATCTGACATGTCTTCATCACTGAGAACCTATACAGTCACAGGTAACTCTTGTCCACATTGTTCATAGAAAACAAAACACTTGATTTCAGATAATTGCAAACTATGCTGCTACTACCTCTCAATAATGTGTTTTTACTCATCAGAAATACAGGTCTGCAGTATTATCCTGTGGAAATCAACATTTTCCCAACAATAATTGCAGACACCAGTCTAATTTTAAAAAAAACCAAACCACAAAACCCCTAAACCCAAGCTATATTATTAAATATTCATATTAAAATGGTAGCAGAAAAGTATTTGAATATGACTTATCACTGTAGCGAGAGTAGGGGTTTCACATGCAGTAATTTGGCAAGTTTTAACATACAGTAGTTGTATTTTCCCAAAGGGAGAGCCAAAATCTGGCCAGATCTGTCATGGTTTTGTACGTGTGCCAGATATGACACGGAATAGATGTGATTAATTATTTGAAGAATTATATGTACATGTATTTCCATGAAATAGTCACAATCGCCCTTATACAAATTATCCCAACAGCCATCTTGCTGGGCTGAAAGAGATGAGGGAACAGAGAGAAATCTCAGAGGACGTGACGTTCTACCCAGCACTGAAAGGAAAAAAAGAAAACAAAAAAAACACCCCAAACTTAACTGCCCTTTTTTTTTCCTCATTCTGGAGTGATTTTTAAATATCCTTCTTTCTCAGTCGCTTCTTATTTTGTCCATGGTGTAAAACTATACCAAGGCATTTAAGATTTACAGAATTATATGGCCATTGGTTTGAAAACTGAACAACAGAATTTAAACTTCTGACACAACCTTAAACATTTAAGAAATGGCCTGAATAGTAAAACAGTCAAGCAACAAATATATTTTTCAAAACCTTATTCAAAAGGCAACATTTAAATTGGCAGGTCCTTTTTAAGATGTTCTCTTTTTTAATCTTTCCTTACCAACTACAATAACAGCAAGTATATTTTTTGTTAATTCATGCGGTCTCTAGACAAGGAGCACAAGAGCTTTCCAAACTGAGCCACAGAAATTATTGTCATAATAAATCATAAAGATTACAAGTGAAATGAAATAAGTTTAAAGATCAAATTTTAGTAGATTTGTCCCTAAAACACTATGTGCTACATATACTGTCAGATGGTAATTTCCAATTAAGCTTGAATTATGCAAAAGCAGTATTTTAGCAGGGTTAGGGTGAAGCCTCGGTGTTCTTGCAACTACAAAGGAATTCCAGAATTCCTTAGACACAGTTCTAATTTTTGTGCCTTGGCAAAGACATGAAACAATTGCTTTATGGTCAATCAGTGAAGTCCTTAGAAGGCCTTGCTGGGTAAACTGCAACTGCCATCTGCAATGAAACTGTATAGGCATAACTAAAATGGAGCACAAGATACTCTTCCCGTATAAAAATCTGACCTACTGGAGTAATTCCTGTGAACAGCCACCTGCTCCTACAAGCCAGGTGTTCCATTTGGAAGGTGGAACCTAGCTTCATACTAACTTCTGAATGAGAAAGTCATTAAGGTGGTCAACCATTCACAAAGCTACTCCACTGCAAAAATTAGCTACGTTCTTCTGATTTGAAAGAACATCATTCAGATGTCATTCCTCTCAGATGGCCCAATTAAAGCATTCAAACAGCAAGACAAAAGTATGGAAGATAAAAGGGTATTATAAAGGTAGATCTTTTAATTGTTCGCTTTTTTGAACTACACGTTATGTAGTAGCATGTATCCAAATAAGATGGTCATCTCATGGCCTTTGAAGCCATGAGAATACCCAGCAGACACAACAATCATAAAATTTCATGCTTTTATGCTATCTACTCCAGGATGACCAACAACTCTACAGAAAAAGCTTGACTTTTTTTCTAAGGAATCACATCATCAGCCTGCCTTGAGACACCACCAGTTGTTTACATCAGGCATTATGAGGTCACTGTGGATCCAATCTTCAGCTTTCTACACGCTGAACTGCATCGCTATGGCTCCTCTCATAGTGTCAAAGTTGAATTCCAAAGCAAAGAAGAAGAATACACTTGAAACAGCTTAGTTGCATAATTATAGCTTTGATTTTTCCCCCTTCTGGGAAATGGATGTTTATGATATGTAGCAGATGTCAGAAATAGGCTGGCAATATTAAGTGGGAATTTTCCGACTATGTACTCCAGTGAGCATGAAGGACACATCTACATTGGAGTAGGGGAAAATATGAAGAACAACCTAGCAGGATAAGGTGTTGTCCATATCTACAAAGGCAATTGTTGTCTGCTGCGTGATCCTTCTAGGTCTGAGGACTAAAAGTGAAATCTAGCACTTCCGACTAGTCCCAAATGCACCACAGGAGCTGCAAACTTTGGGCCTGAGAATGTCAAGTCCTGGCACCTGCTCTCTGTGCTGTGGATGTGCCAGCAGCACCTCAGTGCCAGTGTGTGAAGAAAGATCATGACTTTGTGTCACAAGTCACATTAAAGTGAAATTCATAACTGAATGACAGCCAAATCCAATAAAACAGAATCTTAACCAAGGCCCAATTGTAAATAAAACACCCATTCCCCCACTTCCTCCAGACTCTCAAAGACATGAATGCCCCTTTTTGTCCCATTTCTGCATGTTTATACTCTGATGCCCTAGAATTAACATTGTAAAATCACTGTTCACCTTGCAGTATATGTTCCCAGGAGCTGAAAGGGAAAAGGAAGAGAGTAAAGCTCTCTCCTGAAAGAATGCCCAGGTATATTGTACTTATATGACACTTCTAAGTGGAGAAATTTAAAAAGAAAAAAAGAAAAAAAGAATCAATTTCATAGCTTTTGTTCACTGAAACCCACTTAGTAAATCAAGCTGGTTAGCAAGTCATATTTATCAGGTTATTTTTCAAGTAGTAACAATGTCACTTTCTTTTCTTTTTTTTTTCCCCCCTTAAAGTTAAACAGTAGATAGTTTATATCTTCAGAATTAACTTTTTAAAATTTAAAATATTATCCTAGTTTCCGTGCCTAGATGTCTGGGTTTATTTCTAGACACCAGTCTGAATACTTGAAAAAGCCAGAGAGGTGAATTAGCAGACTGTGTTTAGCCCCCAGGTAATGCCTTCTATAAGAGCCTACTGACAGTCAACAGTATATGACTTGGTGACTTATGCAAATAAGTCTATTATTTACATAGTAAATAATATGACTATAGTAAAAAACCCCAGTAAGATCATGCCATTTTTAGGGTTTGGTTCATTTGTACTAGTAACAAACATCATACACACTTTCACATACAATGCCATGACTGGGAACTTTGATACAGCTCCATCTGCTTGGGAAGGGCTGGCTGGCAGCAGAGCCCTGCCATGGCGCCCCACAGACAGCTAGCCACTGAAGCTGAGTAGCTACAGATGCGAGGACTAAAAGCAGGTTTTGAAAGGTCCCCTCTCCCTCCCCTTTTTCTTGAATGCCTCTTTTTTCTCTGTTCCAGCACTCTGCAAACAAAGAAAATGGATTATCAGGTCACCCCTAATTAGCATACAAGTCCTTTCTGCCACTGCTATCTCTTTTTTACATTTAAAAGCAGTGGAACAGGCAGACCAGAGAGGTGGTTGGATGGGGCTATGATCTAATTGAAAATGTCCCTGAACATCTCAGAGGGGTTGGACTAGATGGCCTTTAAAGTTTTCTTCCAACTAAAACTGATCTATGATTCAGGACACTACCCTAGTGAATTAATCCTCCTACATAAATAGAAAAGTGTTAGTCACAGCAAGTAATTAAGAATTTATTTTTCCAGCAGGAAAAGTACCCACTCAAGTGATGTGTGAGTATAGTTCATTCAGGAATACCTGTGTCAGTCTTGCGTGGGAGTGTCAAAATGACACCCCACAAAAGGAAGCCTGTAATACTGAAATCCACCAGCATCCCTGCTCCACAGATGTGCGATAGAAAGCGGGATGGCTGGAAGGTGAATTCTGGGACACACCAGCAATATGTTTGTTTCTGCTTTGCCATGTTACTCCAATAACAGCTATGATCGTGGGGAAAGAGGGGAGATACACAGGAAGTGGTTTGGATAAAAGTCAGTAATCACTGCCAGCGTCTTTAGCATGAAAACCAGAGGACATGCTGCGTCTTATCCTCTGAGTCTGAATAAAGAGCACCACCCTACTCTTCTTTTGCTGTGGCATGAACTGCCATTGTTGTTTCAAGCTACTTTAACCAGCTACAACACACAAAACAAAATTTTCCAGATTATTTTCTTAGGAATTGTTTTTTCACTGAGTACACCTCCATTTCCTGGAAAAATTAAGGATGCAACACAGAAAAGATCATCAACACTGAGAAAAAAATCCCCCACCAAAACCTAAGACCACCTCCTCCTGACAAGAAAAGAGCAAGGCTGCCAGGATTAGGGCCTTAGCTTAATGAAATCAAGAATTAAGACACAGACTTCCTGTCTGACTTTGAGAAAGATCACATGCTTCTGAATCAGATCTTAATGTGGAAGTACTGACATGTCCTCCGTCATCAGAAAGGCCTGCAAGCCTGGCAGATACCCCAGGACCAGAAACCTCTGAAGTACATTACCATCAGCACAGCTTTTCTGATATAGATGATTTTAAAAGTGGGGCTTTACTTTTAAATACATACATATCTACAGTAATACATGTCCTCAAAAAGAGTGCTTTCCTCGGGTTTATGTGCTTGTGTTTACCTTGTGAACAATGAAAGCACCACTTTTCCACTGATATGTGTAGTCATTTCCTCTGAACCTCTCCCTGAAATGCAGTTACAAGTAAGAAATCTGTCCCGTTTGGCTTTTTCCTTTCTACCTTCCCTTCTTCTAAGAGATTGCATTGACTGTCACTTAAATGTACAATTCTAGTTATGTTTTGTTTATGGCTTTTCAGCAGCTCTGTAATCCTAGAGGATGAAAATATTTTCCATTTGCCACAGTGACACGTGCTGCAGAGAAAAAATACGAACAGCTGCAGGCTTCCCTAATAATGGGATCAGATAACGCGCTATCCCGGATTTTGGCTTATCATTTTTCCTTAAAGGAAAAAGCAGGTCCTTCCATTCGGCATCTCAGTGTCAGACTGCGTAAGTACCATCACATTGTGGATCACAAGTGAGTGCTTCAAAATGAGACGTCTCTACACTGCCTGGCTGAGGGACATTCACCAATACAGAACTAGCCTGCTTGAACCATCTTCTTCTGAATCAAACTTGCTGCCTTTAAATTAGCCATGTGTGCCATATGAGAGCACTCAGGAGGTCAGTCCTTGGCAATTAAACAAACTCTTCAGAAGAAAAAGGAGCTTGCAGGTCAATGAAATTGAGGTGGTGAGTTGCCGTTCCTCTACTAGAGAACTTTCAATATTTGTCAGTGATATATTAGGTCCATAAAAAATAAAATATTATTTAGGATGTTTACTTTAGCTTGGCTCTGAGAGGCATTTGTGACCTTACAGAAGTACTTCATTGGAGGTCATTATTTAGACTAAATTCCAGATACAGAAAACAAAGAGCTCTATTCATAACAACTAAGACAGCAAAGTATTCACAAGAGAAATGAGCAAGAATTTCAAAATGTAGACTAAATAGGACCGTGAATCAACAGAGGTCCCAATCCAGGAAAGCACCTCTGTAAAGCTAACTCTTTAAGCACATACTTATTACTTATTCTCATTCTAAGCAGCAGTGAATTCTACAAAACTTTAAAAATGCTTTAAAATGGTTTCTTGTCTTGGAGCCTGGGATTCCTCTCAAACAAATTCCTTGCTTATGCATAGGATAGACTCTATTAGAGAACAAAAAGACCCACTGCAGTATCAGTCACCACTGCAGCTGTCAAGCACATCATTTTCATGGTTCAGAATTACAATTCTTCTTACAGAACATCTAGAAGCACACAGGTCAGAAAGGGATGAACCTTGTAGACAGGTAACTTGAATTCATTGAATCAACAATAAATGCATGAGCCAAAAGAGGAAACAACAGGACACGCTGTAGAAGGATAGCCTGCAAAACCTTGAGATCCAAATGAGCAGATCAATTTTTAATTAACAGTTTATCTTTGTACCTTTTCCATAATCAACCTTACTGAAAATATTATACACAAAGAATCAGCAACACTGGTGCAAGGTCACTTTTCTGATTCATAATGAAGTATACATCAGTGTTTCCTGAGGAATACATAAACATCACTTATGTCAGGTGAACTCAGAAACATTAATGTATTTTAATGTACCTACAAATATTCTGCAACATAACCAGACAGACTGAAACAGAAGTGGAGACTTGCTAAGGGTTGGAAATGAACTGCCTTCATGTCCACTTAGAGAAGCTATGAAGAATGGGTCAGTGGCTGAAGAGGTCCTAAAGAATGGCGTGTCACTAACTATCAAGTCTAAACAGAGTAATTTATGGGATCTTCTCTGACAGTCACTTGGAGTAAATATTGACTGATATTCATTAGCTTCCTCTTAAATGAAAAGGTGATCCTTACTGAATCTGCACAGTCTTACACAAAATGGTCTGGTATTGAAACATGTGAAACGGTAAATTTCAAGTTTTCAAGTCGAAGATCTTAACTGACATGTCAAACCATACTAACTTTGAAATATTATCAAGGAAGACCGTCAAGAAACATTGTTAGTAAATGTCAGTGATACACAGAAATTTTTGGCCTCTAAAGTTGTTTCCTTCTCCATTCTTTCAGGGTTTTTTTTTTGTTTTTGTAACACAAAGACTTTCTATAGAAAAGCCTACTACACGTACAGCCTGTACCACAGGGCTTACAAAGCCTTGGAGATGTCTGTGGTACTGTACTAATAATTAGTGAGACATGATGTCAAGAAAGATTAATTTTCTACAGAACTTCCTTAGACAACCGATCCTCTTTCCCTATCTGTTGAATGTAGAGGTTGAAAAGCATTACAAAAAGACATAGGAAATACTTCTTGATTTCACAAAGATGGTAAAATAAGCCCTGTGTAACACTGAATTCTGGGCTTGACATTTTTGCATCCATATTTTTTATTTTTAAGCCTCCACATTACTTAAAGACTATTTCTTTAACAGTGTGACGTAGTCCTCCCAGATTGAAGAACAATATAGATTCCATTTTCCTATAAATTAAACATATATATTATATGAATATAAATTTTCTGCATTTGTTTTGGGTTTATGTGGCAAGGTTTGGTAGCAGGGGGGCTACAGTGGTGTGTTCTGAAAGAGGCTGCTAGAAGCTTCCTCTAGGTCAAAGAGAACCAGTACCAGCCAGCTCCAGGACAGACCCACCTAGTGGGAGCTTTTGCAGCCAGAGAGAGGAGTGAGATGTGAGAAACTTTGTAGACACCAAGGTCAGTGAAGAAGGAAGGGGAGGAGGCGTTTCAGGCACTGGAGGAAAGATTTCTCTCCAACTCCTGATGAAGATCATGGTGAAACAGGTTGTTCCCCTGTAGCCCATGGAGGATGGTAAGGAGCAGAGATTCCACCTGCAGCTCATGGAGGACCCCACACCAGAGCATGTGGAGGCACCTCAAAGAAATTCTGACCCCTTTGGAAGCCCACACTGGATCAGGCTCTTGGCAGGACCTATGGCACCCATGCTGGAGCAGTTTTGCTGGCAGGGCTTGTGACCCTATGGTGGACCCATGCTGAAGCAGTCTGTTCCTGAAGATTTGCACCCCATTGCAAAGTCCCGTGTTAGAGCAGTTCATGAAAAACTGTAGCCCATGGGAAGGACTCATATTGGAGATCTGGTGGAGGGACCCCATGCTGGAGCAGGGGAAGAGTGTAAGGAGTCCTCCCTCTGAGAAGGAAGGAGCAGCAGAGACCACATGTGATGAACTGACCACAACCCCCATTCCCTGTCCCCCCTGTGCCACTTGGGGGAGGAAGTAGAGAAATTGGGAGTGAAGATGAGCCTGGGAAGAAGGAAGGGCTGCGGGTAAGGAGTTTTAAGATTTGGTTTTACTTCTCATTGCTCTACTGCAGTTTACTTAGAAATAAATTAGATTTTTTTTATCCTAAGTCAGGTCTGCTTTGCCTATTATGGTAATTAGTGGGTGATCTCTTGCCAACTTTACCTCGACACATGAGCCATTTGTTCTGTTTCCTCTCCCCTGTCCAGTTTAGTAGGGCAGTGATATAGTGGTGCTAGTGGCATCTGGCCTCCAGCCAGGGTCAACCCACCACAGTATTGTTTGAAGTCACTGTAATGGATCTCACAATCCTGCTAGATCATTGTATATGATCATAGTTTTTATTTCTGAAAAGATGTTGAGCCTGTAAAGACAGAAAGATCTATTTCTAGAAAGAATGCTAAAGGATATAAAACCCCATTTTTTTCTTGATTTTGAGAGGAAAAATCTTTGGAACAGCTGGAACATAGCCAAGAATGTACTTTGTCCTGTACGTTCTTTATCTAATATAAAGTTGCTTTGTTGTTACAGGCAGAAATCCACTTGCAATTGTTTTGGGGACTCTTAATAGCTCACATATTTACCGACTGGCTTACAGCTAAGGAAACTCTGACATAACTTACAAATAGTTGCAAGACTGTAAATCCTTATTTTGCACAATCATCTTAGGAAATACGTATAAATAGTTACATAAATTTTTAATCAGCCTCATTTTCTGATAAGAGTGCTTTTATAAAGAATTTTTTTAAAATCCCTTGGTTTTGTTTAAAAGCAGTATTTTCAAACTGTAGAAAGCAATGTACATCAACCAACTTCATGTTCTTCAGGAAAAAAACCTTGTACAGTCATTAATAAATTATATGCATGGGTGCAATATGCTGGACTACAAGTAATAAGCAATATGAGCACAATACTCACTGCAATTCTATATGAATCTTTCTGAATAATGACAACTATGAACTTCTCCAAATGAACCCTACAACCCAAGGGGACCTCATCGTTGCACTACTTTACCACCACACTAATGATGTTTGGTATTTACATTGACCAGGATTGTGGTTAGATGTTCTCTATCTCAGGGAAGAACCAAATCCAACAAAGACTGCTTTGGCACTGTCTGGACATTTTCCAAAGATTTAAGATTCAGCATTCTTAAGCTGAAGGAATAACCTTTTAAAACAAATGAAAAATTCAAGCTAATTACTCACACCATTCTGATAGCGATCTGTATGGAAAAAAAAAAATAAATCCAAAAGGAAAATTGCACTGGAAAAGTTGACTACTACACACGTGGGAGCATGGGAAGCTGAAAAACACAGAACTAACACAACTTCACTGTAACAGCTAAAACATACAAAAAGTGGCTGAAAAACCCCTTTAATTCTAGCTTGCAGTTATTCCTCTGCCCTGAGAAGTATGAATTACATGACACTAATTCCAACCATGAGTCATATTTTACTCTCATATTCAAGAAGCCACAAAGATTTCAATTTTCTCCCATGCGGGCGTGCAGAACTGCTGAATACATGCTCAGATTTCCAGATATCACTGTATCTATTATACATGCTAACAGGATTAGCCAGCTCTAGACCGGCATCCACAGGAAGCGTGATACGCGGCGAGACCTGAGGAATTCTCTTGGGAGGCAAAAGGTCTAAGTTGAGGCATGCATAATTTCAAAGCAATTCTTAGCACAATTAACTGCTTGACCTGCAAGATGAACAAGCATATCATTTAATTAATTGCTGAGCTTTTTTGAGCCACGCTGCTCATTTTTCTTAGAAGTGTATGATAATATACTGCTACCACTTTTTATGGAGATGATCGAAGAAACTGTAGATTAATTGCCTGGTGATGAATCAGGACTGCATTTCCCCTTGCCCTCGATCTCTCCCATCAGCTCTGCTGATGTGATGTGTATTTATGCAACTTAAGATTGTTGTGAAGATGAATTAACACTAATACTCCTAGAAGCGATTCTGCTTCTTACAGAGGTTCCTTTCTTTTTTTTGTCTCCTTAATGATATAGGTAGAAAAATAAACTAAAAAATAAAGATATTTTAAAGCAAGGTGTGAATTACCAATTAATTCTGTTGAAAAAAACCCAGGCTTTGTCACTTTTGAACTATATCAAATATACTCTAACACCTGCATAGTCCAGAGCCTGCAAGTCAGAACAAAACCTAATTCTTTTTCTCCCCATATAGCTAAGTAGATGGATTTTTATCTTGTCTTTCTATAGATTCACAGAAGTGACTAATTATTCCTTTAAGTTATCTGCTTAGAAGTAAAAACATGCATTGTTTGGATTAGTGGCAGAAGACTCATGTGCAAATCTATTCTTTGACTTATGCAATGCAGAAGGAAATATAATCTTCAATAATTTTAAATAGTAACTTTCAAAATTATGGCCACAGCACATAAAACCTCTGTGCAGGAAAATACTGGAAAGTAACAGTTTATTCTCTATAACTGACATCTTTTGTATATACCTGACATCTGTTTGTATTCACAAACAGAAGACCTGCTTTACTAAGCACTTAGGATTTTCATTTTGTCAGCAAAGCTGATGTTCATTTTGTCAGCAAAGCTGATGTTTATTTTATCAGTGTATTGGAGAATTCTTATATGACTTTGCCTCTTTACTCTTCTCTCATGAGACCCCACCTGGAGTACTGCATCCAGCTCTGGAGTCCCCAGCACAAGACAGACCTACAGCTGTCTGAGCAGGCCCAGAGGAGGGCTACAAAGATGATCAGGAGGCTAGAGCACCTCTACTGTGAAGACAGACTGAGAGAGTTGGGCTTGTTCAGGCTGGAGAAGAGAAGGCTCTGGGGAGACCTTATTACAACATTTCAGTGCTTAAAGTGGCTTATAATAAAGATGGGAACAGACTTTTTAGCAGGGCCTGTTGCAACAAGAGAAGAGGTAATGGCTGTAAAGTAAAAGGGTAGTTTTAGAATAGATATAAGGAAGACCTTTTTTATGATGAGGGTCATGAAACACTGGAACAGGTTGCTTGGAGAGATTGTAGATGCCCCATCCCTGGAAAATCTGAAGTTCAGGCTGGACAGGGATCTGAGAAACCTGATCCAGTTAAAAACATCCCTGCTCACGGCAAGGAAATTGAACTAGATGACCTTTAAAGGTCCCTTCCAACCCAAACCATTCTATGATTCTGTGACTTCAGGAAAATCATCCTGAAAATCTGGTTTACTCACATAACTGGTAAGATCTAGGTAAATGGGATGGTGCTATTAAAAAGGTTAAGTTTTTATAAATTAGAATTTTGCTTTGGGGGCCCTATAGTTATGTCAAAATTTCTAGGCATCCCTGCAGTACACATATTAACTCTTTGCCACATTTCATATTAACTGCATGCAGTTTTCAGTCAAATTAATCTTAAGAAGGGAGTAGAGTCACCAACAACTGCCTTTTAATTTCTTCTTGGACTACACTGTTATACTGCTCTTTTTTCTTCCCACCTCTCCAATCAATAAACATATAAAATTATTAGTTCATGTCACCTATATGAAGTTCCTTATAAATATAAGAGAAATAGCACTTACACAACTGTCTTCTCATGACCAAGCTAAGAAAAAAAACCACCCCAAACAACCACATGGCCACTTCATGTTCCCTTCTTTAATTCTCCAAAAAGGCAAAGCAGAGGCCCATCTGTATTTTGTGTGATTTAGTAATGTAGAACAGGCTACACTTTTTTCCCCTTGCCTTTTGTAGGATTGTTTGTTGTTTTTTTTTTTTTAAATCCCACATCTTTGTATAATTTAGATGATAACTGATTAAATAGTTTTTCCTTTTCTTTATAAAAATGTGTATATTTATAAAAATTGCATAAACAATAGAACACTCACAAGAAGCCTCTAGTAATAATAATTTCTTCTAAAACTAACTTTTTAGTCTAAATCATTTCTCTTTGATCAAACAGCATCAATGTGTTGCAAAACCAGTTGCTTTTAACAGTTGGTGAAAGCATAACAAATTTTCAGGATGGCTTGAATTTACTGAGGAGCACACGAGGCTAGGGCAAGTAACACACAGACTTTAAACAGAAATATAGTAGAAATGAGGTGGGGAGTTAAGCTGCAGGGATGAACAGGAACATATAAGTCTTTAGAGATGGAGGAAGCCACCATTTGTACCTCTTTTGGTCTCAGAACTATTCTTCCTGACAGCAAGGGATTTGCTATTAAAAGCATTTCACTCTTCTCAGTGCTTTTCCTTTACAAAGTGTTAAAAATTTTCTATGACCTTATCAAGTCTCTACTTGCTCAAAATTCACCTCTACTCTAAGAAGAACCAATAAGAGTTTTCTCTTTAATTCCCTAACTAATTAACTTAAGCTTGAAGCAAGCCTTCTCTTCCATGATTAGCTTGAAGTTTGCAGTTTCTGATCTTGGTGCCAAGGAACCTGTTTTCCGACTGTGTTACCTAGTGTAATAAATAACATAAGATTCCCCAACAAGCCTTGCCCCCTGAGCCACAACCCTCACCCATTTCAAACTAATTTATAAATACACATTATTTCTGAAAGTGGAGCCCTTAACACACCCTGATGCTTTCAAACTAGAAGATTAATTATCTGGAAAAGAAGCCCTTTCACAGTCAAATTATCATGGAAATACAGACATATCGAGATCCCTGCAAATTACACCAGGAACATATATACCATACAGCACAACATAAAAGGCAGGAAGGTCCCTGTACAATAAAGCACTTTCCTATATAAGAAAGTGCATTTGAAGGAGGAAAGAGAAGCAGCACCTGCAAACATAAAGCTTTTTTTTTTTTCAGAATTATTTTTTTTTTCCTCTCCACCTCTTTGTTGGCATATACTTAAACACAGGATCTACTGATGTCAGAGGTTAGAAATTATCTGACTACCACTCCTATGACCATGAAGACAGTATAAGACAGAAAAGCAGCCCTGGGCTGCCTTCTTTTCTCTGATCTTTGATGTCTTGTAGTCAAGCATATTCATTAGTAACACAGACAAACTGACTAATGGCATGCAACTCATCCATACCTATCTGTCAAATATTGAAAAGATAGTCCATTGATCTGAACAGTGACCTGTACAGATCAACTGTTTTAGCAAAGAAATGTGACACAAAGATGAACAAGCAGGAACTGACAAATGAGCCATATATTCTACCAAAGTTGTATAAAAGTTAATTACAATATTTTCTAATGCCTACTTATGCACGTAGCTTCTTCCCATCATTGAAAATATTGCTAGCAGGTATAAATGCCAACATAATTGACTTATATTCTATTTCTGCGTTTATTTCTAATAGGTACAAATAAGACAAAACTATTACTATTTGGCATTCCTATGTGCATATGAAATACCATATGACTATTCCTGTAAGCTTTTTACCTGCTCTAAGACAGATGACCAAAATGCCTGCTGCAAAATTCCCAAATCTATCACTGTGCCCATCCCAAGAATCACAAAAACAGAAGCCAAGAAGGGCCACATCGTTCCCTGTTGCCTACCTTGAACAAAGAAAATTTTGTTTCTTACTAAGGAAACAATTTAATGCATGCCTGATAGTTCTCTTTTGATATAAAAAAGCGCATGATCTTAACATTGCTTTTAGAAAGAAAAATGATTGGTCATTTAGTAAGTTAAGGTAAGGACGTGTCCTAACAGTACAAACTTACCTGACTGCCATGCAATGCACCGTCTATTTTCATAGAAAAGGTAGTAGACCTCCATAATTTCATCCCCCTAAAAATCTGGGGAAACGTAAATGTGATCTTTCTACACCATCTTTCCTGCTTTAAAATTTTCAATGAAACTACTGACATTTTGTGCTCAATGTGGGCACCAAGGGTCTGTCAGGGGCTGCAAGGCCTCTGTGTGGAGCGGCCAGGGCCACCCCATGCCAGGCACAGACAGTTCCACATTACTCCAACCCACCCACCACAGGGCACAGCTGAGGGGATCTGAAGGAAGCTGCAGCCTGTGAAGAGCCCACCCTGGAACAGGTTCATCCTGAAGGACTACAACCCATGGGAAGGACCCATACTGGAGTAGGAGAAAATGTGAGGAGGGGGGAGCAGTGGAGAGGACCTGGTTTGGACTGACCACAGCCCGTATTCCCTGCACTGCTTGGCAGAAGGAGGTAGAAGTAAACCAGGAGTGAAGCTGAATCAGCGAAAAGCGGGGGGCGGGCGTGATGTGGTGTTTAAAATTTTGGGGTTTTTTAGTTTCTCACTACCTTATTTCTTACTATATTAATTGGCATGAGTTTAGTTTTCTCCAAGTCAAATCTGTGTTGTCTGTGACAGTAGTCAGTAAATGATGGCCCTTCTCTTTATCTTGTCTCATGAGCTTTTCCATCATATTTACTCCCTTCGTGTTGAGGAGGGGGAGTGAGTAGACATTTGGCCTTTGGCCAAGGTTAACTCACCACACTTTTTCTATAGATAATGCTTCCGTGAATGGCATATCTATCCAGACCCAAGATCTTATATGAACCTTGACACTACAGCATTTCAACTACATATTTAGTAAAATATTAATATCCCATGAGGTACGACCCATCGTGTCATCCTTAATTTATTTACCTACAGAGAACTGATGCTTAGTGGTTGTTGGACTCCCCCAAGTATCACAGATTATTTTCACTGCAGCAGAACTTGAACCTGAATATTCCAAGTCTGACTCTTGGGCTGCAACAAGTCAAACTGAAAAGATACTAAGTCTCACAATGTTCATTAGCTTCCTGGGGGAAGTAGCAACTACTGTTGACATCTTTAAAACAGCTGCTTCTATTAATGCATGATAATAGCATATTACCAACATTGATAAAATAAATTTCACTGAAGCTATGAAAATAATTTCATAAACATGATCATGTCCTCCTTATTCTTAGTAATGTCACCTAAATAAACTCTTAAGCTGAACAGCAAGACTACCAAACCTTTTTCATTACACGTGGACCATAAAGGAAGTAGAAACACCAGTTCTATCAGGGGATTGTAGCAGATGATTTTGCCAAGATCAAACAACCTGCTGATGATTTCTATTACTAAAATGGTCTCCCAGCCATAGTCTGTTCTAAAGCAAAATTTAACTGTGGAAAATTAGCATCTCCGATTCCAGTACAAAGAACTACCACTAGGAAGAAACACTAATCCTAGGATTTAAAACAAAATTAAATGAAAACTTAAGGGATCTATAGCATAAGGAAACAGGTTCATTTAGCTACGCATTTATTTCACAGGGGAGATGACTGTAAGGACACTGAAAACGGCAAGTAAAAAGGGCAAAATTATATAATCTTTAAAAAAAAACAAACAAAGCTCAGGACACAGGAATGAAAAGCAAAGTCCTGCAAGCTTTTATTTTTAGACTTGAGAAACTTCATCCCACCAAATGCAGCTCTGCTTCTTCATTTCAATCTTTCAATAGGTCCAGCTGACAGATATCAAACAAGTAAACAAATATTGATATGTTGCAGTTAAGACTTAAAATTTTCTAGCAATATATTTTCTCTCAGAAAGGTGCAACAATACTCTTTTTATTAAACTTTTTAGTCTACCTTCTCATCTCAAAAAAAAAAGTAATTTTATATTCAGTACTTCTTCTGACAGTTGCTTAACCTACTCTTTCTTTGACTTATAGAGCTATCAGTCATTGTTTTAAAGTTCTCAATAAACTAAATCGACTGCCCTGAAAGCAAGCCATCAATCATATTGACTAGTACAAAGAAAGGCCAACACCACATTAATTGCATGCAAAATTAACAAGAATTTGCAAGTGATTTTCTCAAGCAGTCATCCCTTCTATCCTTTGCATGTGTTGAATTCCTAAGGATTCTTAGGTTAGAAGCAGCTCTATTAATATTAGAATAAACTTCCCGATTTCTCAGGTAACCACCTAATATTACCAAAACAGACGATTACCAGCAGGCAATTAAGATTTTCTTTTAAAAAACTTGGTTGCATCAAACAGGAGCTACCATGCTTTTCTGAGGTCTTAGGGCTGTTGCAGTGACTGTGCATAGTCTTAACAGCCCAAGAGCTGCTGCAGCCCTCAACATTCGGCTCATGGCCTTGGCCAACCGAGCCACAGTGTTCAAACCCCAAGTCATAGTAACATAGTGTACTTAAACAAGGATGACGTGTTCAAATCCACTGAACAAAACCCCCACCTCTATTCTTGTATTTCTAAATACCAGAAGTAACCACTTTGGTGATCACACACTTCCTTTCGTGGAAGCCTTCACATTATTCCTTGTGATCAGTATTAAAATTGTACACACAGCTGTAGCCATTTTAGCCTGACAAGCCTTTGTTCTTAGTTTCAACACTCTACTTTTTCATTTTATAACTTGGGGGGATATTCTCATATTGATGAGTTCAATGTTTCTTATATAACTCACTGTGCAGAAGAAGATAATTACCCCCAAATAAGGTCTGACACCTTTCTTGCCGCCCCCTCCCCCTTTTTTTAAAGAGTGGGTAGATGAAAGCGTGCTTTTTGAATTTTATATTGTATGTAAAATAATCATACTTCTCTCCCATTTGATCTATATTATCTTCATCTAACATCAGTCACATAAGCTTAAAAAACAACATGGGCAGATCACATGAAAGCATTCTAGAGGGGCAGATGTGGAGATTAACAAGTATGAGAAGGATACATTTTCACCAGCCTTCCAGACAGATCATAATATCTCTTAAGACAAATTTTTAATCCTGCAAGTAACAGGCTGATGACCTAAAAAATTCTCAAAGTGTAATATTGTGTATGACATCTACAAATGTTGGGGGATTTGAAACCCAAAAACATACCCCCCTCCCAAAAAATGTGGTGCTTTTGAATGGTTTGGGTTTTTGTTTGTTTTAAAAGCAGCCTGTCAGCACTTCATGGTCCATTAAGAGAGTCATCTTGCGTTCTCCTTCAAATACTATTCCTTCTGGGAGACTTTTCTCAACAATATGAATGGCCAGATTGTGGGTCACAATCTATCCACACTACATGTCTGTGTTGGCATAGAAAGACTATAAAATTCAGACCGATGGCAGGCAAGACAGCTCAGCTGCCCTAAATGTCTGCTGTAAGAGACATTTGCACCTACTCCTTTCACTGTCTTCCGATTCTACCTCTTTTCTCTTCTCGGGCCAGTCATGAGACTGCCTCACACAGACTGTTGTTCTAATTTGACTTAACAGCAAACTGATATGGCTCAGGAAGGCACCAGAAAATCCAATTCCCTCCCCCCTTTATTAGTTTTACATCCCCATCTGAACTGCTTTGGTTTTCTGAGTGGTCAACTAAGCATCAGGACAGAACAAGGATCAGAAAGAGAATGCAGGACCAGTGACAGGGAACCCTGTGATCATCTGTGTCCTTGCTGTCCAGTTACATCCTAATTATCTTGATTTCAATAGCTGAGAACCGGCAAGTAGAATATACTGGCAACAGGAGCCTGCATACCCCTCAGCATTCAAGAGCACATTGAATGCAACAAGAGCTACAGTCAGAGTATTGCTGTGCTCTGAAGATCTTTATAAAACAATTCCCAGGAAAAAAACTCACAATTTTGAACTGTATTCAAAAGTTTTACATTTAGTCTGAAGGTAGACCTCAACAGCTAAAGATCCAAGGATGATAAAGTTGCTGTATGCTTATAGATCAACTCATCTGAACCCAAAGGTGTGGAGTCCTGCATCCATCAGTAATAATAGTAAGAGGCATTGATTATATCAGTAAAGATATGTTCACTAACCAATATGCAGAATTTATGAGGGAAGGGGAAAGACGACAGTCAGAATTCCTAATGGTGAAGGGTTAGTGAAGAAAGATAAGGGAAAATTACAAGAGTCTTTGAAAAAACTTAGCTGAAGAGGTGGTATGTTGAAAAATCCAACTACGTAAAACACTGAATCATAGAATGGCATGGGTTGGAAGGGACCTCAAGGATCACAGAGCTCCAACCCCCCTGCCATAGGCAGGGCCACTAACCTCAGGCCTGGATCTACACAAGGTTTGCCCAGGGCCCCATCCAACCTGGCCTTGAATGCTGCCAGGGATGGGGCATCCACCATCCCTCTGGGCAGCCTGTTCCAGGACCTCACCATTCTTCCTGTAAAAACCTTCCCCCTAATATCTAATCTAAACCTTCCTTCCTTTAGTTTTAATCCATTCCCCCTTGTCCTGCCATTGTCTATCCTTTTAAAAAGTAGAATCCCCTCCTGTTTATATGCTCTCTTCAGGTACGGTAAGGCTGCAGTGAGGTCCCCCACAGCCTTCTGTTCTCCAGGCTGAACAAGCTCAGCTCCCCCAGCCTCCCTTCGTAGGTGAGGTGCTCCAGCCCTCTAATCATGTTTGTGGCCCTTAGATCTAAGCATCATATTCTCAACTATGCTACTCTCCCAGGTAATTTGAACATTTTTTTCCTCTACAAAGCTACATGACTTGTGAAGATTACTCAGCTACTAGCTCTCCTGGGGAGCAGAGTGGGAACAGCTAGATGCACTGATAATATCAAAGTATTGATCTGTTGGTTTAAACAAACTCACTATCCAGTAACACCTTTCATGCCACAGTTTCACGAGCAGGAGTTCTTCACTATGGCTACGTTCAAACCTCAACTTGCCAAGAAGCAGCAGCAGCTGCTTCACTGACTAAAAACGGCACTATACCTCCCAGTACTGCGTGTTCTTGGTCAGGTCAGGACAATGGTGCTGACATCACAAAGAGGATCATACTCAAGAATTGAGTCAGGCTCAAAATAATCTGCTTGGGTTTTTTTGTGCATGACTTCTTTTTAATTTATTCACATCAATTTTCGTATAATATATTCTTACACCACAGAATATAACATTTCTAATATATCAACCTAAACCTGATTTTTCTGACATGAATATAAGCCTAGTGGTTCACTCTCATTCCCAACCCCTGCTTGCCCCTCTCCCCCCCCAACCTTTTTTAAAGAAGAATGCAACAATTTTGTTTCATTACTGCATAACTAACTATATATGTCCTATTAAGAGCTCAGATAGGTAAAGTGAACCTTAATTGAGGATTTGATTAAGTATCCCCTTTAACTTGTTGCATGTGTATTTTAGCCATAATACTGACTACATAAGACTGACATTTTCAGCAAAACTGGAGTCTCCTTGAAAATACTGACACCTTCAGTGAAGTACTGGAAATTAAATAAATACAGAGCTATTCTCTGCTTTAACCCATATATGCCTGAAATAGAGCACATGTGGATTCAGAACAAAGACTGCTGTTCTGAGATAACTAAAAGATAAAAAGATGCTAAGGAAACAGGCTAAAGTCTGAAAGTTGAAATCCCAATGAGCATTAAAATTGTTTAAAAAAATGCATGATGCTTTCAAATGCCATACTAAATACAGAGTAATATTCAGTGCAAACATACGTAATTCCAATAAGGAGTTAAAAGACTGAATATTAACTGCATGTTTAATTATCAAGCAAACATCTAAGATAGTGAAACTGAGTCACAGATACCAGAGCATAAGTCAAAGAGCACTAAGGCAAAGATTAATCAATTTGCAAAAATACAGTTAAGTTACTCCTCTTAAGTAATTTTTCACTGAAAAGAAATATTTTAACCAAATTGTGGTTTTTTTTCCCCTAACACCACTCATCTGTTTTCTACTGTGTACTTAACTGACTTACTCCCCCCCAAAAATAATTAAAATTACCTAGAGAAAAAAGAAATCAACATGTTGAAGGCAAAGAAACAACCTTTAGTGAAAATCCTTTATTTTTCAGGACTTTTGATTTCTTGATGAACAATTCTAATAAAGCCTTGAAAAATATGGAAGCCAGTATTAAATGGAAGGTGTTGCCTCATGCATTAAAGCGCTAAGCACGATAAGTTGCGTGCAGTTTTACCACAGCTACTGGAAGAGGAGCAACACACATTGCAGGTTCAGACTTGTTCCAACTGCAGGACCTGTCACTATGAGGAAGTGCAGTGCCTTTCTCCAGCATCCACACTGAGGAGGAACCTCCTGTTACAGACATTGTGTTGTTGCACATAAATTGCTGAAATTCAGGTATCCAAGAAGATCCACTCCTATGGCACACAGGAGTGCTCGATCTTGGGGGAGAGGGGGTGTGTTTCACAAACGCAGAACTGCTTGAATAACAGTGACAACTCTTTCTACTCTGCCTCTTCCACGTAGTAATCTGTGAAAAAGGCACTGGGTTCCTTATTGAAGTTTTCCTCCTTTAGAATAACCCTCTCAAGCTTGCTTTTGCACTAGGAAGAAATTTGAGCCTGATGAAGGGCAGCACTCGCTACAGTCAAATGGAATCCACATGTTTGTGCAACATGAAAAGGCAGATTAATAGAAAGAAGTTACTACATGTCATGACTGTAGAGTTTCCAGCCCAACTTCCTCCCATTTTCCTTACTGTCTGTCTCATTCTCATTCACATCACAACTCTCTAAAAAATAAATAAAACCAGCTGGGCTTCTTTCTGTAGCATTATATCCAGGAAAGTATAGCTAAGCCCAGCGTTCGAGTTACACAAATTTAGATCAGCTCAGGATGAGGTCCATAAAACTTCTGAAGTAACTCACCAGTATCATAAAAGCTCAAAACCACTGGCCAAGCCAAAAGGTCTAAAAACACTGGGAAGCAGCCGGCAAAATTACAAGCAATTGAAAACAGACGTGGTAACAGAAAGTGTTAAGGAACTTTAGCTATAGACACTGCTGCCAACTCTTGCTATAAATCAGACAAGTAAAATGGGACGGGAACCATCAGCAGTCTGTTCAGAGCTTTTTAGAATAAGAGCATGTCTGTTTATATACTTTGGTACAGTGCTAGAAAAATATGGTAATTAGAATGGAAATAGTACATTTCGCTTTACACTAAGAACAGATAAAGTAAGGGATCTCCAGAATTTGCAGAGAGACAACTAAAGGTTTCATATATTTCTTCAGTATCCTCTAAGCTTTTGTTAAAATTTCAGTATTTGGAACAAACTACATCTCCCAACCAGTTTTGTTGAAAATGTAAGCAAGGCATGCTCATCTTGATCTACAATAACAGCAGAATTATAAATTAATTTAATTGTAATCATCAAGCACAATTCTTCAACGGTAGGAAAATAATCTGTACAGTAATATGGAACACTTTTTGAGTACCATAGGGTTAAGATGTTGGTGAATAAGTGAGGTCCCTCTTAATTTTGGTCTTTGTTGCTAACCTCCCTCAGATCTGTTCCAGAAGTTCCTTCTTTCCATCTTAAACCTCCAGACAAAATAACACTGCCTACCTTTTTCACAGTGTTTAATATCTGGGATACATTCAGTCATCACAGAAATGCTGTCATTCCTTGGCCTTGCAGGTGGGGAACAGAACTGATTTACCCTAGTCCCACAGCAACTCAATAGTTAGAATGAACAGATGCACCAAAGCAACCTGAGCAATCGAGCCACAAGCCCCCTTCTCTCTGCTGAGATCTGCCACTCCTCATACCTCACATCCTAGATCTGGGCTCCACATCATCTTCTCACTCCCTGCTCTGTTCTCATTGTATCCCAGCCTTTGCAGGATCACACTCATATTATTGCTACTGTTGCTGCCTCTGCTCTGGTCCTTGGGGTTTGTTTTTTTATAACATTTGATAATGTGAGTGCTAAATAACCACTTGGACTGAGGCTTCAGCACTGTCAGACTTTGTTCCATACACAAAGCCTTGGGCTTCTCCAATGAGGCCAAGGCAGGTGAAGAAAAACTGTGATGGAAGTGGCAAGGAAGTGAAAAGGGAGGACAGAAGCTCTGCAGCCTGCTTTTAAGGATTACAAGTTATATGCCAACTAAGAGTTATTTTAAAAATGCAATTTACCCTCTGCCAGGACTCATGTTACTAAGGCCATTTTTGAAAATATATAAAGAAAGGGGGTCTAGAAAAACATATGCAGTTAAGTTTTTATTAACTGTTTTCTTCATCAACATTAATGACTTAATAGCAATACTTATTCTCCCCTAGTCTGAAAATAGAATGTACTATTTTAAAATAATTCCAGATTATCCTAAACATTGTTTCTGTAAAAGCTAAAGTAAACCCATTACTGATCTTGACAGATTTAAACCAGCTAAACATTTTAGTCACTTTTTAAACTCTTTCCTTATTTCTTCTCAACTATACCTCCCTCTGTGTTTGAATGAACGGCTAAATAAAAAGTAAAGCTGTGCAGTCTACCTATTGATTTCACAGCCAGCTTATCGGATAGAGCTGTTACCCGTGAAGTTTCTTGCATACACTTTTAAGGAGACAGTATTCCTTGCTCTAAAACCTACTGGAAATACAAAACAGTTAAGCAGCTCGTGTTTACTGTAGCATGGAGCCAGGACAATAAATAAAACAACAGTTCAATGCTTTGCAGACATGTTTGAGTTTCCATTGGATGCATTTCAGTAGGACTTGAAGAATATGCTGACCTATAGATACTAATTATGGGTTTGCTAAACTACCAGGAGCTCAAAAAATCTTTTACATATACTGCATTATTATTATAGGGGATGGTTTCCCTTCAATTTAATCACACTTGACTCAGTTTTGGTTTATTTTTTTAAGTGCTGAAGAAATTGAAATTATAGGAATTTTAGGAAATTCAGACTTGAAAAGCCTGAAATAAGTCTCATGCACTTTGAAATAAATCAAGTAAACCACAGATGCAATGGTGTAGAGCCCTTGTATCCATAAAAAACCTGGTCGAAAACACTTTTCTTACATAAATAGGAAAGTAGAGTATACTATTGCTAGATTTCAATAACCCCATATATTCTAATATATACAGATATCTTGAATGGGTATAGCTACTAATGAAATGTGATATTAAAGTACAATAACAACAACAGAAACATGGCAGGAAGCACACTCGCTGGACAAGCTTGTGGCAGGAGGCAGCTGCAGGGCTGCGTCAGCACCAAGGACCCTGCATCCATTTAGGAGCCATCATGGCCCCTGCCACTGGCTGGACAGAGCCTGGCTTAGCCAAACTCGTCAGGATCACACCAGGGAGGACAAGGGGACACCTGGCGCTGTAGTCCTGTACATCAGAGAGGCATCCTGGCACCGTGAGAAGGGCAGTAGAGCAGTACCCAAGTGGCTCTGCGAGACACAGCTTGTGGCTAGCTAGCTAATTGGGTTTCTCTGTCAGACCTGAAATAGCTCTCACTGGGGGCAACGGGGCTTCTGCCCAGCACTATGTACTGCATACCATAGTACTCTGTTATCCTGAATAATGGAACACACAAATAACATTACTTTGAATACATATTATTTGAATAGATATAATAAAATAATACTTAATATTACACTCCTAAAAAAAACACCAAACCACCACCTAGAAGTATTTTCTAAACTTCAGGAAAGGGTGGAAGGTAATGTAAAGAATGAATAGGGGAAAAAAAAAAAAGAAAGAAAAAAAGAGTGGTCTGACAGCTATACACTTTTTGGGGGGGGGAGGGGCTTTTTTTTTTTTTCTTACACTAACCAGCTGCTTATTCTTTGCCAGGATGTATTAACAAATGTCATTTTGACTTGGTCAAATATCCTCCTTCTGCACCAAGATGATTAGGCTAATGGAGTCATGTTATATTTATTATTTACAGAGTACATGGGAATGGCTTAGAAAAAGTTCAGGTTGAACAAAGCTCAAAAGATGACTTTATTTTTGGCACTTGCCATGTTTGCAGAAGAAACAATATCTAAGGAAGTGCAGTTAATGAAAGGAGTCTGTTTAATCAGCATAAAATAAACAGCTAAGAGCAGGTTGCACAGGGAGAAGCAATAAATGAACAAGTGACTTGCTATGCTATTGTTTTCTTTTCAAGTTCTGCTCACAACAGAAGCTTTTCAACAAGTGTACTTAAATGTATCAGCTTCAACACCAAATTCCATAAGGAAGGAAAGAAAAAGCTCTCTGTCCTTTGTACTACAATGCTCAGGAGCCACCCTGGATCTTCTGTAAGCCTTATGACATGCTCCTCAAGTAAAAGGTAAAGCACAAAAATCGATAAAAAAAGAGCACAATTTGTGCACCAGATGCAAGTAAAAACAGTAATGAAGCATAGAGACTGTATTTTAACTGGAAAGCTATGCTCACTGAATAAATAAGCTTCTCTTAACAACACATATGTAGACTCAAGAGTACACACACGTTGAATTTGGGAATGTACTGCCCTGCTGGAAATCTTTATGTGAGCAGATCCTTCTACCCCCTGTGGGACTTACAAAAATGACGACCCAGATTTTCTTGTTATACCAAAAGTTATGATGCTATTTTGATCTTAAGTTGCTACTAGAGCCAGGCACAAAAAAATGCACCATTTTTGGAATAACAGTAGTAATAAAAATAATAATAAAAAAAAAGAACCAGACACTTTTTTCTCTTTCAGGTGCCTTTCTTTTTACAACAGATAGGAATTGTCTAACATGTCACAAAGTCATCAGAAACAGAATTTAAAAATGCCAGTTTTAAACAGAATTGTCTTTTGCAAATTGCTTTATTACAATAACAAGACTTCAAACACAACTCATCCTAGGGAGTTAGATGAAATTCTATTTCCATCCATAAAGCAGCATGTGCAGTACAGAAACCTTCTCCCACCCCCCGCCCCCCCCATCTGCTAAGCTCTCCTTGAAGGCATCACACACAGAAGACAGCAGAATCAATTGGTCTGATGACTCTAGTCTCTCGCTATAATCAAATAACAATCTCAATAGCATCTGGTTCTGTGATCTGGAACAAGAGTTTCTTGCTAGAAGACACATACGTCTGCAGCATATTTTGCTTTTCCAACTGTAGTTTCAGCTTTTAAGTGAATCTGGTTTCACTGGCAAGACATCAGATAGGAATGTAGAAAATGTAGGTAATTTATTTTTTTCTTCAAAAACTGTCTAGCAAAGGAATTTGAGTTAAAAGTAGAGCCCAAGGATGAAGAGTATGCCCATCTTCAAAAGAGAGTCATACACTACCACAATGAAAAAACAGTACAGGCCAAAAATCCTCTGCGCTTTTCAGTTCCCCATACCTCACAATACAGGCACAAGAGAACAGCCCAAGTGCTTAAGAAGTAGGAAGCTGAGAACAGTTGAAAGAACTCATTAGTCATGCAAAGAGACCATGGAAATCGCTGCCAAAAGGCACAACAGAGAGCGCACTTTGGAGACCCAAAGATCCATTTTTTTCTATTTTTTGTAATAACTTGTGAAGATGAGCTTTCCATCGCTAAGGCTGTATCATGCCACAGCCCATTTGTTTCCTGAGGCCCAGCTTCCAATTGCTTATACCCTTCATTGTTCAGGCAAAAGATTTTCATGCTGGATACAGATGCAGAATGAAAGCTTTGCAGGTACATAATAACCTCAAAGGTGATTCTGCATCCTGGAATTTTGGATTTTGTTTTCCGTTTCTTTCCTTAAAAGACAAACCTTAATAAAAAAACCAAAACAAAACAAAAAACCCAACAAAACCACAATGTTCCCTCAAACTTCTCATAACACTTAAATGAATCATTAATAGCCAATGGCATTCCACGCACTAAGGAATGGAGTCTCCTCCTCTAGAGACATTCAAAACCCAACTAGACGCATTCCTGCATGATCTACTCTAGGTGATCCTGGTCTGGTAGGGGGGTTGGACTAGATGGTCTTTGAGGTCCCTTCCAACCCCTGCTGTTCTGTGATTCTGTGAATAACCACAACAAAAATAAACAAAACCAAAAAAATCCACAAAAAACCCCAAACAAACGAACAAAAAAAGTGATGGAACATTCCTCAGCTTAACTATCAAAAAAGGAAAAAAAAAAAAAAGAGGAGACAAAAAAAAAAGAGCTGCATACTGAATATGTCTAGAAACATTTATTCTTAATTTTTACTCCAAAAGTAATGATTTGCAAATGGGAATTAAATGAATAAAGCTGTATTCATATGGATAAGGATTCTAGGATATCATCTATAATCAGCCTGAAGAACCTGGAAGGCAGATAAAAGGTAAATGCCCAACAGCCACGAAGACAGCACAGAAAAAGAGAGAAAATTATCATGTTAAAGGAACCACTGCTTCAAAGCGCATATGTTCTCTGAGGAAGCTAGGGAGGGCTGTACATGATCAATTATTTTCTGGAAACAAAATACAGGAGAAATAAAACTGACGGTAACTGTAGTGCTTTGTATTGACTGAACAGCTCCAGCACTGGGAGAACCTGGAGCCATGGCTGCAATGTGTTCACAGAGCAGCTACTGTGAGGTATCACATCTGAGAATAACATCTGAATTTTAAGTAGAAATTGAAATAAAGCTGTATCACAGATAAATGGCATTCAACTTTCTTCCCCTGTTTAGGATAGCCACAATACCTGTTACACCATGCAGCGTAACACCATAGCAGCACGTTGTTGCAGTTCCACAACGTCCTTTATTGACATTAGGAGATGGGTTTCTAATTACCATCTGAGATCTTTGATTTAGAAGTATTTAGACATTTAGTGCTGATCTACTACAAAGTTATTCACTTTTGTGGGAGGTGAAGGGAGAAAGACAGAGGAAGAAGGAAGGAAGGAAGGATGGAATTTATTTTTTTTAAAGTTAGACTTGTAGGAAAAACAGCTTACTTCTGACAAAAATTCCCATGGGGAAATGTGTCTTAACGTTAAGACTTTGCTTTAGGAAAAGAAGGTTGGGTTTTTTTGTTTGGTTTTTTTTTCCCCTGCATTTTTCCTTCTTTTTATAGTCAAAAATATATTACATCTATCTCTGATCTTGCTGAGTATGTTTACAATTGAAACATATATAAATTTCTACTTAAGAAAGTTCTGTCAAGTTTTTTTCAGGCCAAGACATATTTTGGAGAAAACAGAAGCAGAGATATTTTACTTAGCAGTATCTGTCCAAAACAATTTTAAAAATGTACTAAAATAAAAAATATAAGCTAGCATTTTGTGATATTCTAAACATTATAGCAATAAGTGTGCTATCACTGCTACCATCATATAGCAATGTTTTTATTTCTTTATGTATCAAATGTATGGAGTAAAATGGTATTTCAGAAATGTAAAAAAAAATCAGTAACATTTTTTAACTCTCTTTTCTATCATTTCCTTTTAATGGAAAATATAAGCATCTCCTTAAATTCTGAGAGGAAATTAAAATAGTGACATATATAGGAGTTCTAATTCTTTAATGCAACTGCATTAAGTGTTAAGTCAACTTTTAAATCTGTACATATAATTTTGCATATTAAGTTTACCAAAATCCTACCTGACTGCACCTCTTTAAAAATAAAGCTGACATATAGCAGTGCATCACGTGAATTCAGTAACTGAGGAGACCTTAAGTGATAAATAAGTAAATAACTCCACAATAAGTATCAGTAACTCAGCAATAATACATACCAATTCAATAGCTACATCCTTCAAAGAGGATCTGAAGGCTTTTGTAGCTGTGTTGAACAGCCAGCTGATGAGCTAGAAAAAATCCTCTTCCACACAACTGGTTTGCTTAAAACTCTCTTAAAGCCACATGAGAAGGAGCCCTGCTCCCAAAGTAGGTTTGCCTCTTACCTTGTCACTATCAGAATACAAGAATCGTCTAGGTCTCTGATTTTAAGATTCATCATATCACAGAATCACAGAATCTTAGGGGTTGGAAGGGACCTCAAGAGATCTTCGGGTCCAACCCCCCTGCCAAAGCAGGCTCCCTATCTCATATTACATAGATAGGCATCCAGACGAGACTTGAATATCTCCAGAGAAGGAGACTCCACCACCTCCCTGGGCAGCCTATTCCACTGCTCTGTCACCCTCACTGTGAAAAAGTTCTTCCGCATGTTGGTGCGGAACTTCCTGTGCTCCAGCTTACAGCCATTGCCCCTAGTCCTGTCCCCACTGACCACTGAAAAGGGGCTGGCCAATTCCCCCTGCCACCCATGTCTAAGATACTTGTAAACACTAATTAGGTCCCCCCTAAGTCTTCTTTTTTCCAGGCTGAACAGACCCAGCACACTCAACCTTTCCTCATAGGGGAGATGTTCCAGACCCCTAATCATCTTTGTCGCCCTTCTCTGGACTCTCTCCAGAAGGTCCCTGTCTTTTCTATACCAGGGAGCCCAGAACTGGACACAGTATTCCAGGTGGGGCCTGACCAATGCAGAGTAGAGGGGGAGGATCACCTCCTTCGACCTGCTGGACACACTCTTCCTGATGCATCCCAGGATCCCATTGGCTCTCTTGGCCACCAGGGCACACTGCTGGCTCATAGCCAACCTGTCATCAACCAGGACCCCTAGGTCCTTCTCCATAGAGCTCTTCTCCAACAGGTCATCCCCCAGCCTGTACTGATACAGTCGGTTATTCCTCCCCAGGTGCAAGACTTTACACTTGCTTTTGTTGAATTTCATTAGATTTCTCCCTGCCCAGCTCTCCAGTCTGTCCAGGTCTCGCTGGATGGCAGCGCAGTGTTCCTGCGTGTCAGCCACTCCTCCCAGTTTTGTATCATCGGCATACTTGCTGAGGGTGGATGCTATTCCCTCATCAAGGTCGTCAATGAAGATATTAAAAAGGACTGGACCCAACACTGAGCCCTGGGGAACACCGCTAGTCACAGGCCTCCATTCAGATTCTACTCCACTGATCACGACCCTCTGAGCCCGGTCTGACAGCCAGTTCTCAACCCACCTCACTGTCCACTCGTCTATCCCTTGTTTCCTCAGCTTCTCTATCAGGATGTTGTGGGAGACAGTATCGAAAGCTTTGCTAAAGTCGAGGTAGATGACATCCACTGCTCTCCCTCCATCCACCCAGTTGGTAATAACATCATAGAAGGCTATGAGATTGGTCGAGCACGATCTCCCCTTGGTGAATCCATGCTGACTATTCCTCATGACCTTCTTCTCTTCCAGTTGTTTGGAGATGGCATCCAAAACAAGCTGTTCCATCACCTTTCCAGGGACAGAGGTGAGGCTGACTGGCCTATAGTTACTGGGATCCTCCTTCTTGCCTTTTTTAAAGACTGGAGTGACATTGGCTATCCTCCAATCTTCAGGCACTTCTCCTGTAGTCCAGGATCTGTCAAAGATGATAGAGAGCGGCTCCGCAATCACCTCCGCCAGCTCTCTCAGCACACGTGGGTGTATCCCATCCGGGCCCATGGATTTGTGTGCATCCATTCCTTTGAGTCGCTCCTGGACCACCCCTACCTCTACTAGAGGGGAGCCATTCGTTCCCCAACCACTCGTTCCCCAACCACTCCTACTTACATCTTATATCATACCTCTAGCTCACCAGTTAAATTGAAAGCAGCCTTGACACCCTGGATGTGCTAAGATAGAAATCATTAAACAAATTATTCATTATACTCAAAACATAAACATCTCCAGAAAGTCAAACACATAGAAGAAAGCAACCCTTACAGCTACCTGTACTTCAGTTAATTTCCAGAAAGCTTCATTCTTGCTTTATCCAACTAACCAGCTACTCTAACACATGATCAAAGGACTCACAGCTGGGATCCAGATCTACCCAAACTTCATTTGAAGAACTTCTTCCATTGCACCACATCTTTACCAGAATACATATAACCTCTTATGTTTAGAGTATGCTTAGGATGCTTCTCAGACCTTTCACCCAAAATATTTAAAAATTCTAACAATCAGGGCAATTTTATTGCTTCTCTAACAAAACTAGCTGTCTTAGCCTGATTTAAGAAATATGGGAGTCCACTGAAAAGAGTGAGGTAGAACCAACAAAGTTGTAAAGTACTGGAAGACAAAAACATTAAAAAAATTAAAATCAATCTCATACTAACATATGTTCATTTTGGGAGGAACAGGCAGACACAGTCCACTGATACATAGCTCCACTTTTGGTGTCACCACCACAATTTTGCGATTTTTGGAAATAGGTTGGCCTACACAGAACTAGGCTTGCTGAAGTTGAATGGGATTCACTTTCTCAAAAGGGGAAAAAAGATCTGTCCTGGTTTCAGCTAAGATGGAGTTAATTTACTTTATAGCAGTGGATGGAATGCCATGTTTGGGTGTTAGGACAAGAGCAGTGCTCATAGCACCCTGATGTTTTTAATTGTTGCCAAGCGATCAAGGACTTTTTCAGTTTTTTGTATTTCCATACTAACGAGAAAGGAGCGGACACAGCCAGGAGAGGTAACCCGAACTGGCCAAAGACGATATTCCAAGCTAATTACATCATGATCAGTAGAAAGGGGGGACTGGGAGAAGGAGAAAAAACTCCAGGATGTGCGGCTTCTTTGGGACAGTTGGGTTCCGGGACGGCTCTGGGTTGTATGGCCCGAGTTGTGTGGTTTGGTGAGAGAGAGACTGCATTCTGTATCACCAGTTTTAGTGTATTTTGTGCTCTGAAGTCGTGTTATCATTGTTGTATGTTTTTTTTTATCTTTTTTTTCTGCTATTGTAGTAAACTATCCTTATCCCTTATTCTAGGTTTTGGGGTTTTTTTTCCTCTTTACGTTTCCCTTTCTTCCCCTCCCTCCCCCCCCACCCCGCCCCGCGCACCACTGCCGCCCCCCCCCTTCTTTTTGTTAAAAGAACAAGCAACTGTGTGGGGCTCAGACCTCAGCTGGGGCTAAACCACCACAGGGTCTTTTCCCAGGACCAAGCACGGCTCACTTACAGAGCTTTAAATTAGGCTTGAAGAGAGAGGGGAATAATATTGGGCTTGCCTGTGACAAGTTGTGGGATGACATGCCAAGTTTGGAGGGACGACGTGCTAGTTATGGCCCTCAGCTTGCTGCTCAGAGACATGCTGGAGAGACAGCAGTACACTTGAAGTCTAATGGAGATGTGCCAATGGCTCCCTTGACATCAACAGGGAAACACTGGTGAAGTACATCAAAGGAATTCCAACCACTCCAGCCAGTAAGTCAGCTACACTGGGGGCTCAACTAAAATGCCTATATGCAAACACATGCAGTGTGGGGAACAGACAGGAGGAGTTAGACACATGCACACTCCAGTAGGGTTATGATCTTACTGACGTCATGGAGATGTTAGGGGATAGCTCCTATGACTGGAGCGTTGGGATGGAAAGGTACAGGCAGGGGAGATGAGAAGGGAATGTGGTACTCTCCGTCAATGACCAGCTAAAGTGCATGGGGCTCCACTTTAGGTGGGTGAAGAACTGACCAAGAGCTTATGGATCAGAACTAAAGGGAGGGCAGGGACAAGGGGACACTATAGTAGGGATCTGCTACAGGCCATCCAACCAGTAAGGCTGAGCAGATTAGGCCCTGTATAGACAGATAGGAGCAGCCTCATGTTCACAAGCCCTCGTCCTCATCGAGGACTTCAGTCACTGCATTATCTCCTGGGGGCACAACACAGCAGGGTAAAAGTAATCTATGAAGTTCCTGGAATACCTTGATGATAACTTCCTTCTCCAAGTGAAAGAGGAGCAAACGAGTAGAGGTTCCATGCTGGACATTGTTCCTGCCAATAAGGAGGACTGGGTAGGAATGTGAAGCTCAAGGGCAGCCTTGACTGCAGTGACTATGAAATGGTAGAGATCAAAATCTTCAGGGCAGCAAACAGGGCACACAGCAAGCTCACTCCCCTGGGCTTCAGGAGAGCAGAATTTGGCCTCTTCAGGGATCTGTTTAGTAGACTAACATTGAACAAAGCCCTGGAGAGAAGGGGGGCCTAAGAAAGCTGACTTGTATTCAAGGGTCACCTTCTTCAAACTCGGGAGTGATGAATTCCAACAAAGTGGAAGTCAGGCAGAAATGACGGAATGCCTGCACGCATACATGAACAATGAATTTTTGCTTCAGTCTTCACCAGCAAGGGCTCTAGCCACACTGCCCAGGTCACAGAACGAATTGGGGTAATGAAAAATCACCCTCTGTACAAAACCTTCAGGCTTGAGACCATTTAAGAAACCTGAAGGTACACAAGTCTATGGGACCTGATGAGACACATCTGCAGAGAGATGCTGTGGATGCCCCAACCCTGAAAGAGTTCTACGGCTATCTGAAAGGAGGTTGTGGTGAGCTGGGGGTCAGACTCTTCTCACAGGTAAGTAGCAATAGGACAAGAGGGAATGGCTGCAAGTTCTGCCAGGGGAGGTTCCGGTTAGACATTAAGATAAATTTCTTCTCAGAGTGGTTAGGCATTGGAACAGGTTGCCCAGGGAGGTGGTGGAGTCACCGACCCTCAGTGTGTTCTAGGAAAGGTTGGATCACTTAGGGACATGGTAAAATTGGTAGTATAGGTGGTAGGGGAATGTTTGGACTAGATGATCTTGAAGGTCTTTTCCAACCTTAATGCTACTATGATTCTACGCATTCAAGCCAGGTTCGATGGGGCTTTGGGCAACCTGGTCTAGTGAAGGGTGTCCCTACCCATGGGTAGAGGGGCCAGAATTAAATGATCTTTGAGCTCCCTTCCAACCAAAACCATTCTGTGATTCTGTTTATTAATATAACATACTGTGTAGTCATATAAACAAAAAATACGCACAGGCTTCATTTAAAATTATTTTCTGAGTGGAAGGCATTAGTTAAAGGTGAATAATCACTGACCCAAATTTGTATTTATACTACTTTACAGGTAACATTTTGGTTTATATAGATACGACGTTTGCTTTCCAAAGGAAATGGCCATATGATGAATTCTGTAGGTTAATGTATTTTCAAGGAGTGTCAGATTCCACAGCATAATTCTTAATATTTTTTTTTTCAATTATAAAAGTTGTTAAGAAAAGAATCTGTAAGAAGGAACTAAGAGATTAAATATCTCAGACTGTAATTTATAGTATAGTAGGCTACTGTGAATGCAAAAAACCTCATAACTTCATACCATTCTGTAGAAAAAAGTGCTTGAGGAATTTACTAGAAATGGAAGAATATCTTTGCCTTGTAGCCATGCTTAATGAAGGTATTAAATTTTTCTCTTCTGAGGCTGTCAACTTACTTTGCTGAGGTTCACAAATCCTCCCTTAAGAGACATTTGTATCGCATGCATTTCAAAAAAAATGAGCTGAAAGATGGATACAAAGAGGGTGCCTTATGAACTGAAGACAAGGAGCTGAATAAAACACTAGGTTTGGCTGCTACATGGAGTTGTTTCCTTCCCTTTCTTTGTTAAGATACACCATTGCTTTTGCACAGACTTAAAAGACCAGATTAAATTTAGGAAAAAGTGAGGTAGGAAATGGAACAGAACTGTAAAGGGGAAGGGAGGAGGAAATTTTTTTAAAAGGCAGTGAGAGGGCACAAATATTCCAGTGGGTATAAAAAAATAGAGCATACATATATGAAAATCCTGGGAATTAACATGAGAGACAAATTAAGCAATTGGACATGAAAATAGTTTTCTCTTTTGTGTAGTGAAGATAAAAAAAGGAGAAGGGAGAGAGGAAAAGAACTAAATACAACTGGGGAAAGTTAAAAGAAGGCAAAATTTTAAAGATTACAAAAGTGAGTCTGAAGCATAAATCACAAAGTGATTAGCAGAATATTTAGCTCAATGATTCTCACAGAGAAAAGGCTTCTAAGTAATTATATATTTTGAATACGGGATTGGAGCTACTCTGAAAGTTTTACTCAAGGACAGAAGTTATCTTGAGGAAAGGGAAGGGATTTTTGGAGAGAATAACAGCTTTAGACAACGTGTACAGCTACAGAAAGGTTAAAATGGTAAAGCGAACTCTAAAAAGGATCAAAGAGAAATTAAGATAAGAAAGTCAGTGAGAATAAGGGACTTTTCAAGCTTTCATCCAAACGCAGAATGAAGAAAGGAAACAGGAAATGAATACAAATCAGTGACTTTCTTGACAGAACAAAGTTGAGCATTAAAGGCAAATCTGTCATCTCAAACCCATGTGTTTATACTCAATTTTGGTACTTCAGTTTTCAGACATGACATTGAAATAGAGAATTCTCATTGAATTAGTAACTTCGAGCAAAATACATCGTCTTACAAGGACAAAATTGTGTCTTAAATTAACTTAATACATGCAATAACATGTAATTGCATTGCTTCCAAATCCACCCAAGAACAGGAGGGTGGCTCAGTCATATTGCCCCATCCTACCAGCTGCTTGGTTCACAGGGCAAGGTGCTACCATTTCTTTAAATATTTTTTTAAAATCATTTTTATTGGTGCCTTTCATTTGGTAGAAATGCACACACATTCTGACAGCCTTATCCTGCACTGGAGCAATGCATGTATTGTTTCTAGTTTTCTCCAGTAGTTTCGTGAGCACCAGGAAAAAGAAATGAGACATGCCATGTAGGGAAGTCTATTGCCTTCTCTCCTAACTTCAGAGGATGCTATAAAAGGATCCACAGAGAAAGCACCTTTGTGGAGCCAGTGACTTTCCTATTTGCTCAGAGGAGCCAGCCTTGGCATGGATCAAGAGAGAGACTTGTATAGGAAGTAGTATAAAAGGAAATAAACTTCCTGGTCATGAGACATTATTATCTTCTCCTGCCCTTTCCTATCCATACAGGCGCTGGAGGTCTGGAGAAGGGTCATAAGAGCTTTAGACAAGTGAGGGAAAAAAGACTGACTCCATTTAAGTGTCCTCTCTTGACCTGCTTTCACCAGCCCATGCCTCCCATCAACTACAGCAGATCTAAGGAAACTAGAATGGGACCTGGCATTACTGATATTATAAAATACTCTGTAGTTCTGAATGGTATATGCCCCTTCCTAATAGTTTGTTTCCCTTTCCCACCATGAACTGTTCATGACTACTTCTGCTTCTCATCCTTTATGTGTATCCAACATCCACTGCAAAGTCGTATGTAGGTCATTGCCCTTTGGAGATCATCTTCAGCTTCAGACTGAGGCCTGAGAGCTGAAAGTTATCTGCTCTAATGAATATTCCTGGGCTCAGCCAGGATAGGGTTAATTTTCACCAGAAGTTGGGATGGGACAGAGTCAGGACAGATGACCCAAACCCACCAAAGAGGGTACTTCATACCATAAGGCATCATACACAGAGGGGGCTAGTTGGGGAGGGGTGGTGTGATTCCAGGACAATCCAGCTTTGGGACATGCCTGAAACTGTGGCCTGAGTTGTGTGGTTGTAGGTGAGAAAGTGTATTGAGTATCACCTGCTGTGCATATTCTTTTCTAAATCCTGCTGTTCTTTCCCTCTCCTTGCACTGTCCCAGCACTGTCCTTATACCAGCTCATGAGGTCTTGCCTTTGTCTCCCCATCCCCATGGGGGACGGGACGGAAGTGAACGAGCAGCCACATGGTGCTCAGCTGCCTACTGAACCACGACATGAATATACACTCCTATATGTACAGATATCATTTTCCTTTGCTTGGAATATTATGCATTTCTCAGTCCTGAGGACTCTGCAAGGGAATATCCCTCCTCCAAATCTTTGTAGTTAAGACAAAGAAATAATACAGAAACACACAGAAAGGTAAGAACACCACAAACCCCCTTTCAATTCTTCTATCAGCAACAGAAGTGGAAGACAAGTCCTGTGTTTTAACTACCAGCACAGTGATTTGGGTATGTGTCCCCTGCCCCATTCTATCTTTTTTGGACTACTGTGTCCTGGTCAGCCATAAAACTATGGAAGAGGCAAAATAAAATATTAACATAAAAAATTTAACTGGCTATCTTGGCCCATGGGCTATCTGCAGACCACTGTCTAGCTTTGTAGTCAAAAAGGCTGAAAGAACTTACTTTTAGAAAGTAGAAATTCAAATAAATCTTTGTTCACATAATAACAGTGGAAAGACTTTAATGACATCGTTTAGATCTAGGCACTAAGTTGAATTTTCATTTGAGATCACCATTTTAAGCAGTAGGTTTTTGATTAACTTTTTGACACTCAAAATTTTCCATATTCGAGTTAAAACATTCATTAATGGAGGGGAAACTATAAACAAAAGTTCACGGGGTAATTCTTGAAAGCATTTGGGAAAGTACACAACTAACTTCAAAACGTCAAGCCAAAAATATCTTGATGTGTGTCCCAGTGAAGGTCTGTTATAGCAGTAAAAACTTCAAACCACTGGTTTAACTCAAACTCAACTTTAGCTAAAACTCAAACTACCTTAAAAGAAATAAACAAACTTGAATTTCAGGAGGATGTTTTGTCCATCCACATTAAACTGAAGGATTCAGGTCAGGGACCGTGATCAGTGCTGACAACTGTAGTTATAATTTGTAGGGAAAGAGGCTAGAGTCAGAGAATAGATAAAATAGAAAAGATGGACAGAGGCAGCCTTAAGAAGAGGCAAACAGGAGAAATCATCATCTGTGGATGAAATTGGCAACTTCCAGTGTCCCAGGCTTGCAAAAGAATTCCCCACCTCTTGAAGGAGATTCGGTGTACGTAGGGTACACAAGAACTGTCTGTACATGGGTTGTGAATAGATAATCCACCAACAGGGCATCTGTCAGTGAGGGCTAGGAAATGTTACAGCAGTGTAGGCAAGTCTGTCATTAACAGTAAGACTTCAGTCCTCTCCCTCCTCTTCCTCTCCCCCGCCTCACCTTTAAACAGTTTACATGATTTCGATAATCATTTCCATTTGTCTTAAAACTGCTTGAAATACACTGTTGCATATGAAAGCACATCTAGAATTAATTAGAGTCCCGCATCTGCAATTACATTTCCAGCTTATCTGAAGCCAGAAGAAAAATCTTGATGACAGAATTCAGAGTGAAATCTTAGTTTAACCTTGGGAAGATGAAAATACCTTAATATTCATTGACCTACCATCTTAGTTTTAATCAATATTAATTTCTGATGCTAATAAATCTTTACACTATGCCAAGGACAGGGGAGTCAATAATTGCTTATCACAGAATAAAAATGCAAGATTATATTTTCATTTTTCACGTTTCAGACACAGCAATTGCCAGCCAGCATTAGAGTTCATAAAAGCATCTGTCTCATGCTCCACCAGGTAAAAACAACTTAAAACTTTCTAGGCAGCCATGGTTAATTTAAGCACCACAGAAAATTTGAGTTTTTTCTCAATGAGCCACAAAGTACCACCTCATTTAACAGCTGTTATGTTGCAAAGAGATTATACACATGGACAACCAGTAGACACATATCTCAAACAGTATCACATGGAGAAACTATTTAGTAGGCTCAGACCTGAGAATGGGACAGCATTCTTAAATTTTAGGCTAAACATTTCAAGATTTCATTCCTGTATGTTCACTTAAGCATCAGGCATCAAAATGGAGCTCATGAATATACTTAAGGCGGTGCCAAAATCCTCATTGATTTCAGCTGGGACAGGGGCTCTCCCTAGGGAAATGAAGATGATTTTGGTGATACTGGGAAAGAAGCCAAAGGCTGAAATAGCCAAGAGTTATTAACTATATTTAATTTCAAAGTATCCTAGCTTTGCCTCTAAAAACTGTGCCTTTGTATCTGCTCTATCAGCATTGCTTCTGGCCAGCACCAGTGAACGAACACGTTTAATGGGATGGTAACATCATAATAACAGGTCATGCGGATAAGAAGGCAATACCTAACAACTTGACATATTGATGGTTCAGTCTCCCTAATTTTAGTCCTAACAGGATCTTTTAAGTTTATATGTAATCTGAACCCAAAGCTTATTGTACAAATAACTTTAACTGGTAACTCCACTTTTAAGTTGGGTTCCATACAAGTCAGTGACTTTTGACTTTGATGATTAAGCTTTCTAATGGGATGCCACATGTTCACAGGGGCAAGCAATCAATCAGTGCAATACTCAAAACTCTTAATCAATGACTACAGCAATTGCTCTTTATTACAGAGTCAGCAATCTCCTGCGTTTAGCCGCCAGCAACAGCCTTTAAAGCTGTTTCAGTCCACTGCCATTTTTGCCTCTCTGACACAAGATAGTGTGCCACTTATAGATAGCTACAAAAGAGGCAGTTGTGTTACCAAGTTTTCTGATACTTTTCTTTTGATAGAACCTTTGGGTTTTTTGCTAAAGAAAAAAAAAAGGAAATTGCCATCTGATTTTACTGAAATCTAATTTATATCTATGTTAATTATGTGGCCAAAGAGCCTCAAGGGATTATGTGGGAAGTCAATGGTACATGCTTTATCATCATAAATATTGTATTACTTCAAATGCACTTTGGAAATCCCATTCTCAGCATTTCTTAATGGTATTCAGAATTCCATGATAAAGCAGACTTATCTAATGTTAGAGTAAGTTCTACTGCTTGTGCACTATTTTTTTTAATTACTGCAATATCAATCTTCTTTTACACTTCAATAATTCACTAAAAGATAATATTATTATGCTAGTCAAAGGGTTACTGAAATTTCTATTTAAATGTTTTTGATCAAAATACAAAAATGAATTAACAGTTGCAAAGCTTTTACCACAGCAAGTCTGTACGTAATATTTTAGCCCATTTAAAATTAAATTAAAGCAAACAAAAAAAACCCCAGCAAAAACCCAGTATACTTTTAGATAAGCATATTAATCTGTATCCTTAATACACTAAAATGCTACTATGCTTGTATGTGTCTTAATTAAAACAAATCCATTAGTCATGGAGAAAGATTTTATTTTGTGCCTGCAAAACAAGTGCACAAAGCAATCCGAATGCAATGTCTTCTTTACAAACCTCTACTCATGACTGCTTTTAGGACCTCTCTCTCTAGCTGACTTCCCCAAGCTGCTTAATTTTTAAGGATGCACTTGCTCCTGGAAACTGCCATGCTTTGTAACTGCTTAAATGCTTCGCTGTCAATTGCCAAATACTGATATTAAAAAACCCAACCAAACAAACCCCACCTTGATATAAACACCTGATCTGCACTCCACTCCCTTGTGGCTTGCAGTGGTAGAATTTCTACCTACTAAAAAGCAAATTGTGCAAGTTCTCTAAGAGGAAAGAGCTGTGCAAACTCCCCCAGTCCCAGGCAGCAGATAGAAACCACCTTTAAATTGAATTTTGTTTAAGCGGACTGCTGTTCATTATGTGGATTCACAGTATCTAATGAGAGCTGAAACTGCAATGAAAAAGGCACTGTGAGAGCACCACATGAGTTCCACCTGCATGGCTGGAGATGGACTATGCAAAGAACACGCAAAGCTGCATGTTTGAAGGGTCACAAACTCTTGCTGTCCACTGCAGATGGCTTCCAAACTCTTCAGTTTACATTTCTCTCTTCCTACAGCAATAGAGCTGCTGGTTTACCTTGCTGTAAGCACCAATAGAAGCTGACCCACTGTTGTGGCTTTCTTTTTGGTTCTTCAGGGGCTGGTCATGGGTTGGGAGAGGAACAGAACTTTGGTTTCATGGCTTCCTCAGCCCATAAAATTGGTTTCCTCTTGGCTGCACACAGATCTGATAAGCACAACCAGCAGGACTAATCAAAAGCCACATGGAAATGGTGAAGAAAGATTCTTCACACTGTTGATGCCTCCTCTTGCATTTCAGAAACAGTATGGGGAAAAGAAGATAAATGTATAAAGAATTTTTTTTTAATAGGTTAAAATAGATATGCACATTTCCCCAAACCAGCACAGAGCAAGGTTATGATCTGATATTCAACACTGAATTAGAATGACAGCTACTAGAAATCTTTAAGAAACCTTAAGATATTGCCTCCCATCATAACTCGATACACACATAGAAGTCATGTGTCCCAAAGAGGAGAGGGAAAGAATGAAGTGCACAGTGTTCCTGAAATTAAGATAAATTTCCAAATGGAGCAAGTTCTCCTACGTCATTTATTTCTCCAATATAATTTACTTATCAGCTCTTACTGCCATGCTGTGTCAGCACATTTCAGGGTTTAATGTAAACTTCAGATGAAATAGAGTTTAGTGTGACAACTATTATTACTCAGGTGTAATTTAAAGTATGGTTTAGGTCTAGGTGTGCAATAGGAGATAATAAACAAGGAATTAGCAAAGTACAATGATAAATACAAATAGATTATACAAAAAAATGCAGATTTCCTTTTTTTTCCCCAAATTCAGAAATAGTTCCTGCTCATTAGTTTCAGACATCTTTTTAATGGCATTGTTTTTGAGAACTGTTTACAATGAAGTGATTCATTTTCTTTACATGTCTTTTAGAGACAGGCATAAATAATCCAATTGTAGAAGTTGATCAAAGTAGACTATTTAAAAGGAGCTTTTATTTCTGTAGTTAAGATTATTGCACACATTTTTCCACATATTTTGAATAGTGGATACTTCACAATTTTTTATTAATCTTAATAGAAGCATATTCAGTATTAGTCAAAAGGGGACTTTCACAACAGAGTCGAGAAACTGCATCATAAAGATGTGAAAAGTCTTTTTTTCTTTTTCAACTTAAGCATGAAAAAACCTCTCAAGGAATTTCTCACAATGACAACTTAAACAATGATTGATCCACAGAACAAAAAAGGTACGATCAAGCTGAGCTTACTAGTACCTTAAATGCAAGATGATTTCACCTTCGGGAAGTTCTTGTACTATCCATCATTTATTGGGAATACTGTGTTGCATTTCTTAATCTCCAGAAACTCTAGATCTATTCATCTTGGGACACCATATTCTGATTCCATTGCTTTGCATGCGTGTCAGCACTCATCACAATGCCTTTGGTGACTCATACCTGCCTAGCGTACATGGAAAATGCAGCTAGTATGGTTTCTATCATGCTTCTAGGTGTCATCAGCAGACACAAGTTAAAACCCTCATCTGTGATACATTATTCACAGCTAACCTAATGTAGTTTTCCTGAAAGGAAAATTAAGCTTAAATTCACTTATTTAATGAGAATTTTATGCTGCCCCATTCATTGTTTATCAAATATTTGAACTTATTAATACAATATCCTAGATTTACATAGTCCTTTGCAAACAAGTATCTTTTAAATGCCTTGTAAGAGTTACATGACTGCAACCTGAGCTACCCATCACAGAATTGCTGATATCACATACTAAAGCTATGCATAAGTTTTTCAGCATCTTTCTTGTCTTGTGCCAATATTGTGCTTTTTATACTACATACCTCTTCCTTTATTTATTATTGATTTTTTCCTTATTAATTATATCATTGTTGTCACCTTTTTAATTTTATTTTTTAAATGCACTTATGTCACAGGAATTCATCTGCCATAGCTGAAGGCAGTCTAATTCAGTAAATTATACTTAATGTCAAATATATGAAAACAGTGCTTTCATACAACATTCAGATTATATGAAACAATACCATAAATTAAGCAAATTATGCTCTTTACACAGTATGCATTGCACGACTCTCCAGTATCCTAAAATCTGGGGAGCAGCAGCCTACCCCGGATGTCCTTCTACACCCTCAAGCTGCATCAAGCTTATTGGTGCCACAGTAAAAAGTTGCACCCCATAGGATCAGTTCAAGTCCTGCTTTCTACAGAAACCAAGATATGATGACACAAATTCTGCCACTGATGCCACAACTATGCGGTGGTAAGCATAAGATACGACAACAATTTCAGAAAGGCATAAATAGCATTTAAATCGCAAAGCTATCAAATGCTAAACTCCAGAACACATTAAAAACTCAATGCTATAGGGCTGTCTCTGGGATAGGAAGTTACAAAGCACATACTATTACAATACTAATTTCACCTTCAGAGCATTATCAGAGTGCAGGTAAGGAAGATAACTTTCAGAAGTGAATGGGCCTGTAAGGTAGCACACAAGGAGAGGCAATGAAGAGGAGAGATTGGTGGATGACGAATTCTCAAAGTGCTTTGCAGTAACTCCTCCCCACTGTTTCCAAAATCAGCTGGGCCTTCTCAATTGCAAAGCCAGCATTCAGAGCTCACACGTCTTGAACTGGGACATGAGAACCTAGATAAACATTTATGAATGAGGGAATGTAATCATCCCAAACCTACAGATTTGATCTGTTTCACTGCCTGTCATGTGGCAATGTTGAAAAATGAGACTACAAAATTACCTGAAGTGTCTCAATTCTGACCTGGGGTGAATACGGAAGACGATCCTTGCACATTTGTGACCGTCTTCTCTCTTCCTTCTGAAACTGTGCCAAACTGAAAACCCTGAGGGGAAGGGTGGGTCTTACTGGTCTGGGTGAGCAGGTCTTCCTTCTTCCTTTCATTCATCACACTCACTTAGATATTTCCACATCCCTTAAAGAGTCAGGCTTGGATCCCACTATGTTAGATGCCAGAAGACAAGCCTTTTAGCTGCCATCAAGATGCAACTATTGAAGACACCACAGATCACTAAGACAGTTGCTTCTCTGGAAACAGCCCAGAGGAGGGCCACAAAGATGATTAATGCCTGGAGCATCTCCCCTATGAGGAAAGGCTGAGTGAACTAGAGCTGTTCAGCCTTGAGAAAAGATGACTGTGAGGGGATCTGATTAATGTTTATAAATATCTGAAATGTGGGAGATAAAGGAAAATGGCCAACCTCTTTCCAATGGTCTGTGGGGACAGGACAAGGGGCAACGGCTGCAAGTTAGAGCACAGGAAGTTCCACACCAATATGCGGAAGAACTTTTTCACAGTGAGGGTGACAGAGCCCTGGCACAGGGCTGCCCAGGGGGGTTGTAGAGTCTCCTTCTCTGGAAATATTCAAGACCCACCTGGACGCCTACCTGTGCAACCTGTTATAAGGAACTTGCTTTAACAGGGGGGTTGGACTTGATCACTGGAAGTACCTTCCAACCCCTACAATTCTGTGATTCTGTCCCATAGTGCCTAACAATTTAAGCTTCATAGCATGAGACTCCTAACTTTACTCTAAATAAGTTATCCAGTGTTTCTAGACTAGTAATAAAATCTCACAAGAAGTACAGACTTTTAAAAATGCTGAATTCCTTGCCTATATGTATTTTATCAGCTATTTCTATAATTTAAGCCACTACAAAAATCACTTCAACATACAGGTTAGTAATTTTGAAGGAAATTAAACTTGAGCATCTCATATGTTGGAAAAGTTTTTAATACAAGGAGTATTCATTCTCTGAAAACTGTTTTTTGCAGTAAATTATACCAAATGATTTCTCCTATCTCACCATTTGCCTATTACAATTGCAACCTTCACAAGAAGATATTTTAACCACCACCTTAAAGTACCTTGAAGGACACTAACTAATCCAAGTGAATGAAAGCATAGAAAAGGCAAAAAAATCTACTAATCAGGAAGCCTGCTAGGCAAAGAAACAGTTTCCGCTTACAGGGATCATATAGATAGTCACTATATAAAACTGCTTGATACCAAGAAATAAAAAGTCAAACCCAGCTATTTTCAAGAAAGATGTTTCAGAACTGGAAGGGGACAATTTGCACACTGATGTTTAATTTATTTTTTTTAACATCTCTCTCCACCCTCTGTTCCCCTTGGGGTAAAGATGTATCTCATTCAGAAACCCTGCTTACTGTCAATCACGGATGGAAAAAGAACAAGGCTAGAGGCTGACTAAATCATCAACTCCTTGCTATAGCTCTTTGAAGTTTTATATATTTATGTGTGTATACACACACAAAAAATATGGTGTTTTCTGACTTTTGTTTGCAGCCTAAAGGATCACTTATGTCTCCTGGTATCTCAAGTCTGAATGAGCCAATCTGAAGGTTAAGAGCATTTTTGCTGGAAGTTCACCAGCCTTCTTATTACCTGTGGTCAGGAGCTCAAATCTTAATGCTTTGATTTTGCTTTGGGAGTTTGGAAAGTATCACATCAATACTTGTACTAAATCTGTAGTAACGCAGTATAGCCCTAATGTAATTAACTAATTACACCGCAGATGTACATTCCACGCAGCTACTTACCAGTAATTGAAGATATTTAAAATAATTGCTTTAATGAATGCACCATTAAGAATTTCATGTAATAATTCTACTCCAGATTGTCTCCAAAAAAACCTCAGGAGATACACCCAATGATAGCATCTACATCAAAACCACTGTTTAGTGTTTGGTATTGGAGAAGTATCCTAAGCTTACAGTAACAAAAAACCAAACAAAACCCCCCACAAAAAACCAACCAAACAAAAAAGTTGAGTTCAATGGTATCCATCTCTAATTATGTCAATAAGATATTAACTGGTTTTATGGCTCTTAAGAGCTTGATTGTTCAATTCATAGTGACATGGGAGCTGTCTTTCATTTGGCAGAAGAAAAAACAGCAAAACACCAGACCCCCAAAATGAATATGTACCATCGAGGAGCCCAGTTTACTGTTGCTGAATTTTATTCTCCTTTTCATTTTCAGTAATTGCAGTAAAATAGCTGCTCTTCAGGGACATATTAGGAAAAGAATAGTAATTAAGCTTGGGAAGGTATAATCTGTATAAAAATGAATTGGAACTGACTCAGTCCAAAACTAACGTATTATAGATTCAAATGAAAACCTAGCTGTACCCTGTGAATAGCTAATTCAAAAACACTTCCAGATTTCAAGATGTCAGCTCTGTGACTCTGGGCACATTTATTATCCTACTCAAAATGTGTAACCCTCCAATGTGAAAAATGGCATCGCTGAGGAGTCAACACTTTCTCTTCCCTAAGGAGCCATGCCTGGGAACACAAGCAAAAATCCTAAAACCAGACAAATAGGAACTCTCTTTATGAATGGATGTGCACAGTTTATCAACGCAATCACTTAAATTATCCACATTGTTTTTGCAAAACATACAGCCTGTGCTCTATTTCTTAAGCCAATCTCAGAAGCAACAAAGAAATCAACATCCCATGGGCTTTTGAGAGCTAGGCTTCCAACATAGCTTTTTTGAATTGAAGCTGTTTACTAAGAATAAATAAATTCACTGCTTAATCGTTCCTATACTATGTTTGCAACTAGTGAAGAAAGGAAGAAGGACTAACAATCTGTAAACAATTGCTTTTTAGGTGCTATGCTTGGCAAAGCATAGCAGTGAAAACAGTTCAAAGAAACTGGACCCCCTAAAAATTGTGGGCTCTTGGAACATACATTATCTACCAGACGTTCATAAAATGGCACAGACACCAGTGAAAGTTACCATCAAATTCACTGGACTTCTTATTCCAGCAAATCCAAATTGGTCTACTTCCCTGCTTATATGACATTGTTGCTTTCCTAGCTCCCACCTCCTCAACTCCAGTACTTGGCCTTCCCCTATTGAAGGGACTAGAAAGACAGAGTTTATTATGTCAAGTCTAAATACTAGATTTATTGTTAAAATTATTTTAGTCAATATATGCACAGAAGAAAAGGACTTTAACCAGACCTCTTAGATTTCTTCACTATAAATTATAAAACCAGAAATTAAATTGAACAGAAAGCAAAATAAAGTATGATTTTCCCTAACCACTAAATCATCTGTACCAACCTGTACAAATGAATGTATTTTGGAATGTTCCCAAAGTTGAACTGTCAAAGCCAGCTTTAAAACAAGGTGTGAATTAGCTTCTTCTCATGCTTCACCCTTGACTTAACCCTCAAAGAGATGGCCAAAAAGGGGTAGATGAGCAGATAGGGGAAGAAGTGCACTGTCACTGAGAACAAGTTAGTCATACAATTTCTTGTCTATAATTCTGCAAATCACCGACCTCTGCATAGATGATGTAAGAAGTGAGGCTGATAAGATGTGCTACCACCCCCAGAATAATCTGTTGTGTGATATTACTTAGATTCAATTAAAGATATAGTCTAATGATTATCATCTTACATTGCTTTTCCAAGCTTCATTCAATATTTTTAGCCATCTCCCAATGGTATGGGAAAACCCTATGTATAAAAATGTCTAAAACCGTGAAGAGGTGAAAACAGCTTTTTCTAGGATACAGCCCTAAGATTCAGAGAATACATGACTGTTGTATAAGAAATTATTGCAAGCAAGGAGGGTTTGTAAAGCTTTGCTATCAGACTAAAAATACTGGTTTTAATTATTCTGAGAACATTTGCAACACAACTGTTTAAAACCTAAGCAGATCTGAAACACTGCTCAATAGCATTCTGGCCTATAGATACACGCACACAGAGAACAGCTCCCTGTGATGCTCTTAATGCTGATGGATAAAATGCTGGCTCAGTTCCAGTCTGACACACATGGGCCTGCACTACAGCAAGTTGGTTTGGAGTATGCAGGACTAGGCAAGAAACTACCTTCTGCAGCATGCCAGATAGTAAGTGAGGTTTAAAATCCAGTATGCCGAGGAATTCGTAAAGCAGCCTTCATTTTATTTATTAAACACTGGACCATGCATATCAAATGCTGGAGAGTATCACAAGCAATTTAACTACATAACTTATTTTGTGGTGCAATACAAGGAGAAAAATATGCCCCAGCTCCTTATTGCATGTTAATATTAAATCATTACACACTGCAGCTGTTTTGTGTTCCTTGTGGTTTTCAGTTTCTCACTGACAGGTGTCTAAATCACAGAAACTATCCCCACATGTAGTGGCAGCTGGCCACACTGCCATCTCTGAGATACCAGAAGCTGAAAACGGGGGAGTTTATTTACTGGGATGATTAATGGAATCATCAGATAGATTTGTCTGGTTTGAAAACCAAGACCACTGAATTTTGAAGCATTCAGAAAAACAGTCTTCCTAATGTTATAAGCAGGACATTGATTTTGTATAGAAAAAAGAAAACAAAACCCACCCTGATAAAGGCTTGAAATATTTAGTCAAAAAGCTGAAATATCATTTGCAGAGTTCTCCTTTAGTTTAGTGAGCTTTTTATAACATGGCTGTGTTCAAGTCAGGTAATCCAATCACCAAAAGAATCCAGTATATTACACACATAGTGCATGCTTTTCCTACATACCTGAATTTGGATTGATGGGTACTTGTTGAATGTTGTAGTCATTTTTCTGATAAGTGAGAAGAGTTCAAACAAGACAGAGGTTTAATTGACAAGATAACATTAGGTCAAACACATATTGTCATGGCTTTACTTTGTTTACACTGGGAACAGGAATCAACAATACTATTTTCACTCCAATGCCTGTTGGAGTGACAGCACATCTAATGGTACGAGAACTACCGGTATGCACCAAAAGACACAAAGCAATAAAGCTCACAACACCCCATACAGCAGAAGGTCACCCTCTCAGGGCTGGTGGAACCCCATTAAGCGCCACTGTCCTTGTGGCCAAGTGGTGAGATGCCATCGAAGCAACAGCGGGAGAGACCTCAGCTGGCTTTGTAGACACTTCACCCAACAAAAGAATGGCGTATGAAGTGCAAATGTTGGACTGCTTCACTGAACCACCTTTCCCAGTGCCCAGATCCAAGCTTTTCTAAAGTATACAATTGGAAAATAGAAGCTGAAGTCCAAATGTGCTTCAGCTCACACTGACTCTTCTCCATTTTCCCTGCTAACGTCCAGGATTTAAAGGGTTTAGCAAACTATTAACCATCTTGGTTGCAGACTCATTCCCTTAAGAAATTCTAAACCTGATATTGCAGAAAGGCATGGATATTTCATCCTCACACCTGCTAACCCTGGAGGGAAATATCTTTAAAACAATCTTCTGGGAATGCTTAAAAGAAGCGGGGGGGGCAAAAAAAAAAAAAAAAAAGATAAAAAAATCCTTAGAGCGCATTCCCCAGAAATTTTAGAAATCTTCTAGAAGTACTGTGCCTTTGAAAAGAAAAGGCAGAAAAAACCCCCAGCAACAAACAAGGCAAGTTAATTCAAAGCATATTTTCAAGTATCAGATGTGCTCAACTGTAATAACTTCTGCTTCTATCACATAAAGTTCCAGTTGAGCAGTACCACTGAAGTGCACTCTATTAAAAAGAAAATCAAAATGGAAAAAAATAGGGAGGTTTGTTATTTTAAGTGGTTACAAGAGAAATAAAAAACCCAACAAAACCGTTAGCACAGATCTAATCTTGCTAATAAATGTGTGTATAAGCATTATATATTCTGGTTATCTGCAGTGCATTCTGAATGCAGTTCTCCATTTGTTTAAAATCCATTTTTAAACAGGAATTTCTACAACTACAATTCACAAAATATGTTACCTTTCACCTAGCATTACATTTAGAAGTGATACGCATTTATTGCTCTGGGGAAGTTTTTTAATTCAAAGGTACCTCTCCTTTTATAAACCGCAAGGAGGAATCTGTTAAACATGCCAGGAGCCCCAAAATGACATAACTGGGGCTCAATCGCATGCTATTTCCAGGTCAATGCTAGTAAGAGATGAGAGAAGCAGCTCATCCTTTTTTCCCCCTCAGTATCTGCTGGGGCAGATGGAGGATAGAAAAGCAGGAAGCTTCTTCATGGCACTAGCTTCCTTGTGTTCAATCCCGCTCTAACAGCGGCTACATGAGGAGTTATTCCCTGATACACCATCAACGACTTGGAACAGAAATCAACATTTCTGTTGCAAACAAACACTAGCCAGACTGATGAAATCAGTCCCACAGTGCTTTCTGTGCCTGTGTCTTACAAAAAGATAAATTACTACCTACGTAAGAGAATGAAGAGGGCTCAGAGGGGAATTGTTCCTCAATAGGCTAAGTCATGTGCTGAGAAGCAATCCAAAACTCCAATTTTGGATCCATATGAAACTAAAGAGAGCAGATGCAGAATCCACTGCTCTGGCAATAAATCTCCCCTGCCCCCAGCACTGTGGTTTTCTTTATTGAACCGGCTCTCTCAGAAGTTCACAGCTGCCCCCTGAGTCCGACCTTCAACCTTCTGCCTGACTTGGTGTTGCAAGTATTATTAACATAGTATCTTTTAGAACATATCAGCAGTTCTGGAGAGGGGGTGAGGGGTGGTGGTATTTATTTATTTGGAAGTCACTCTTTTGTCTTTCAAGCAGGAACATAGTTGTTGAACATACAGAAATGCAAGATAAGTGTTATAACTGTTGAACCAATTATCCCCTCACCACTCACGTGTACGTCATGAAAAGGGGCACTTGGCACTTTTTTTGTATCATCAATCAGATTAAATGCAGTGTGAACAGCCTGTTACGTGATTACATGATTACAGGAAGCCGATTCCTATGGGCCACTGAGAGCAAGACCTGCAGATACAGTTCAGAATAAATAGTTCCTTTTTCCTAATCTGAGGTGCATAATTAAATTTCTTCTTTTAATTAATAAAAGGATATCCAGAGAAACTGCTGACTTCCTTCCCCTGTCCTGACAAGGAAAACAAATGCATAGGAAACAATACAATATTTTCTGTCCTTCATTGGCTTTCATGGTGACACAGATACAGAATTTGGGACAAATGAGTGAATCTTGTTTCCAAACAGGTTTAAAACTACCTGACCACATCCCATATCTGATCACACGTCAATTATGAGATTTTGTCCAGTATCAGAAGTTTGTTTTATGTGACAACACTGGAGAAGCTCATAACACAGTCTAGACAAGGACAGACTCCCTTATTTTACTACTGTGAAGTCATCTTCAGGCTTTCATGAAAGCAGTGCTGTTAAGTACATGTTAAATACCATTAATAACTATTTAAATGTATTAAAAAGAGAAAGATGTAAATAATTTGTGCATAAATTTATATATGTTTCTGTTTAAATAAACTTATTTGTAACATAATCTAGTTATAAACTATAAATATTTTCTCGAATCCTGAGCACGACACATTCTAGTTTTGTTTGCAATATAATTATCCCTGTGTATCCCAGCATATGCTTTAAAGAATATTTTTGCCACATGAAAACAACTACATAAATGTCCACTTTCCATAAATGCATAATTTAAATCTGTTTACTGAATGTTTTATACTAGTGCTCTGTGTCCAGGAAAAGAAAGAGATTTAAGCAACAGCATAGGGAAATTAATCTTTAGACCCAACCTGCCATTTTAAAATATCCCAATATATCTCTATTAGGCCAAAGTCAAAAGTCAACAGAAGTGCAGTCTGCCTAACCTCCTTATTCCTACATTAATCAATCTCATTCTGCTCCATTTTGCTTTTGGAATAGGAAATAAAAGAAATAAGGGGGGTGGTGGGAGATGATTAGACAAACATACACCTTCAAGGACACTGCAGCTAGACTGTTGAAAAACATTCACTAAAATAAGGCAAGATAATGCTTTCTTTCTGTAAAAGAAAGATCAGTCATATTAATTAAATAGCCAAATGGAACCTTCAGGCATACTGTAGTAAATCTCCAATAAACTCCAATAAGTATTGAAGTAATGAGTCTGGAAACGATTTTTCTCCCTATAAGCAATGCATATACTTAAAGAAAAAAGCTAATAACTTAGATACCATCAAGGACCAGGTCATTAGATATATAGTATATAAAATGATTAATTTAGCTAATTGATACACAGTTTTTAATACACATGTCTTTAAAAAACTCTAAAAACCAAACAAAAATCCCCACCCCAAACCACCAACAAACCACCACACCACACTTCATCAGCAAGTCAGAACCACAACATTGCCCTTCAGTAGAGTGGTGCCATTTGAAGGCCACGTTCAAGCTGGCAGTCCCTTCCGCTGTCAGACCGCCATAAAATAGTCTATCTTCAAGACTAGAAAACCCACTATTGTAAATGGAAGTCTTCCACAAAGCCAAATGAAGAGACAGAAATGGACAGCCATGTTGCATTCATGCTTTGTGAAAGTGTAAGAATAAAGCAAAGTGATCACAACAGAGACTGGAGAGACATTTTTACCAAAATACTTTGTGCAAAACAGATGTATGCATTATGTTAAGCTAGTGCTGAATTTTCCTGAATGCTATTTATTAAGGATGATTTAAAATGTAAGCCCCATACAGTCTTGAATTTTGACATTACAGTAGGTAAACAATGTTGATTTTTTGACAGATACAATCATGAATATACTTTTCCGCATGTGAATCTAGAGTCTGATCCTATCTGTATTGACGTGATGGTGAAATCAGAAGACAAATGTTTACACTCACTCACACCTACTCCTTCTCCATTTCCATAGCCCATAAGCAGAGGAAACCTAGTTTTACTGAAAACCTAGTTTTACTCGTATCAGGGACAAAATTGTAGGGATTTTATAAGAATGGAGACTTCATCCCTGGGTCTGGGCACTGAGTCTTAAATTGGGATGTTCAAATCAGGACACAACTGATTCTTTTTAACTTACTACTTTCCAGGATTTTGTACAAGACATCATGATCCCACATGACACACTCAGTAAATAATCAATCACCTCAATACCTTTCAGCAGTAAAATAGGTAAGAAATGTTCCTTCCTTTGTGTCTGCTTTCTTTCTGCATGCTGGCCAGTAAATCAGAGTTAATGCAGAGAAGAGGCAGCCCAGGAAAATCTGTCCCCAGAAGGTAGGAAAAAAAAACCCAACAAAAAACCCAAAACTATACACACTTCCCAATATGTCACAGGTTTTCCTTTCTATGGTTTATGCCATAAAGGCAGTCCAATTGAGGCAACAAGAATACTGGAAGAGTTGTTTACCTCTTCCCAGCTTCTCTAAGAAGTCAGGATTTTAGATAGCATGGACTGAAAAAACATGCATTGCATTACTTTGCTTCTATAGGCATGCTTAACACTGAAAAAACTGCATTTAGTTCTCGCTGCTACCGAGTCACTCTAGTTCACCTCTGCATACCTCCAAAGAACTGAAAACTCACAGATCATATTTTTGTGCCACTATGATTTAGAGAGTGTGAGGGGGACAATTACATAACTGTTTACTTAGACTCATAATTTCTCGGAAGCCCTACACAATCCTTTTGTTATCATAATCTCTCATGGGCACATGTAGCGTGAACGCATCATGGCATGAAACTGGATATAGCTGACTTTGCCTGTCTGACTGGTGACTTACTGAGTCCTGCGTGTCTGAACTTCTGGGAAACAGCTGCTGGTCCCACACTGAAATTAGAACATTTGAGCTCATCTGATTTATGTTAATTCCCGTGGGAACAATGACATGAAAAATGAACGCCACTTGTAAATAAAGAACTGGTTCTCTCAGTGGTGGAAAAAAAAAAAAACCCAACAAAATAATCTATTTCAGAACACACTGATCTATTTACCACCTTGCTACACTGAAACATATACGGTGTCACGGTCTTGAAAACGGAGTCCTGAGTATCCGGCTGTTCAAAGAGGATATTATCAGTCTGTTGTCTTGCCATTATTTAAATAATCAGTTTGCTACAGTTATTGGGTTGGTTTTAGTTGAAAAAGAAATATGATGTTCCAGGGCATGAGGGAGGCAAGTAGAAATTAGGTTTATGTAGAAAAAGACAAGATATAGAAAAGAAGTCTAAGTGATCAGATTGTCAAGGAGTTCATATTAGCCAAAATTTAAAAGCCATCACAGAAATCTGCTTTTTAATATTTTGGACTCTCATGGGAGACTCCACACAACATTACACTGTCCACTGATTAAGGCTGGTATTCATGAGACCAAAGTCAAGGAGGCTGGAAACAACTCCTTGAGGGTTTCCAGTTCTTCCTGTAGATGGATGGGAAGAACAATCCCTCAGAATATTCAGCATAGTCAATAAATAATTAGCCAAAGCAAAGAACTACCCAGTTGTCCCTGTAACCAAAATATGACTGGATCATCTAGTAACACAGCTGAGATACTTCTTAGGTCTGAATAGGTAACAACAGTTATGACATTTTAGCATCCAGGATTTATTACTTCTGAAGCTCTAGCAAAAAGTCCCATCAGTTGGCTGAACCTCCAAGTTTTACCTATGAGCGCAAACAGCCTTTAATCGACTGGGGAGATTCTGCTGCTTGAGTTATATAAGGTAGCAGAGCACAGGCAGGGTTACTTAACAAAATTTGCAGGATTTTAAAAGGAAATTAATGGAATTAAGTCTTTTCTAGGCTAGCTTGGAAAGGCAGGTTAATAGGAGGTCAGAGGAGGAAAGAGGCAGCATCACTGTGCTTACAACTACAGAGAATCATCAACTAGAGCCATTTAAAAGCAAAGAGCACTAACATACTATTACTAGTAATTTCCTTATTAATTTTACATGCCAAGTTCAACTCAGGGTTAATAAAAAAAAAAAAACCCAACAAAACCAACCAAAACAAAAATTGCCTCCCCAGCCTCAAGTTCTTGTTAAGATTTCATTTAGTCAGTTTCATGTTTGAAAAGGCATAAGACAAACAGGTAAAAACGACATTAATGCATTTAAGAAAATTGCAGATTGTCCCTTTCAAAATTTAGATTATAAAGACATTTTTGTATATTCTCTTCCTTGAGTATAAAGACAACTTTAGATACCCCCTAAAAAAAAAAATTGATATGCATATAAGACTGACACAATACCTCCACATTCTGCAGCTCTTTAGATGAGACTGTTTTAGGCACGGGGTGACCTGAAATTAAATTTTGCTATATTCTTGAATGGTATAATGTGAAAACTTAGTTGACTAATCTGCAGTGGTTTTACTGCAAATAGCTCTGAAAAGGGGGTGGGGAGGAATGGATGCTTTTGCCAAAGCAATAGGAAAACCCTCAAATATCAAAGGACTGAAGCAAGGGCGGGGGAGAAAGATACAGCACTTTATACAGATGTTTCATTAATGATTACCAATCCAATTGTGTCACTCCTCAACATGCTAAAGGAGATTAAAGACTTTACTGCAGTCTTCAGGGTTTTAGAGGTAAATTAATGTGGAATAGGACTTACTGGAACTGAGATTTGGACTCAAGCAAAAATAAACTAAACATATGAAAACTGCTATCAATAGAAGCTATTAATAAGAACTGAAGTTTGGAGATTTTTATATTTTTTAAAAGAACTGCATTTATGGAGGAAGATGAGGAACAGAATGTAAATGCTGGAAAGAAATCTAAACTAAAACTAAAGAAGAATCTGTTGCCACTTAATGTCTTAGTGTCTCAATTTTTCTCCAAAACAGGAAGTACAAGGTGGAGCACAACAACTTGGTTACCTTGGGATGAAAACCTTGGTGATTCAGACAAGGTACAGCTTAGTATTGTTCTCAAATGCAAGCCAGCAATTCGTAGCCTTATTTTAGTATTCACACACTTTCCTTCAGAATTTCCAGCAAAGTGATAGGGAAGGAAGCCCATACCAAAATCAAACCAACCAAAACCATCAGCTCTGTTTCACTAGCCACATTCCGCTTTTTCTCATATCCCTCAAAATTCCACTCTAAATTCTATTCAGTCAGCTTCCCAGTCTCTGCAACCTGTACAAGAGCTTTTTGCCTCCAACATTTTCAAAAGCCTTGAAGGAATATTTTTTAAGCCATGGATATCAGTTCTCATTCTTTTTTTTTTCCTTTTTTTTTTCCTGGCTGCATCAGTTAAAAAAAAAAAAAAGGAAAATAATTGCTATCTACATATAAGCTACATAAACATCCCTCACAGCTGTCATGCTACTCTTTTCCAAGGCAGAGATGGTGTTCCTTTTATCCATGGAAGAATTTATCAGGAATTCCATAAGATAAAGTTCTCAGAAACTTCACTTTGAGCTTTTGTGTTACCATCAACAATGAGGGAAAGAAGCATTTTGTCCTTGGCTGTCACGTGTGTCATCCTCGCATTGAAGCACTCTAATCAGTAGCAAAGACAGACACTTTAGACATACCTTACCTGTTAAGCTAATAGTTACCTACTTTTTTCGTAAGTAGTACAATAATTGTCCCTTCAGCAACTAGTCCTAAAGTACAGCAATTATAGCTTATACTAGAGCTCTTCATTAACAAAGCAGGAGTCTGAGCTTTTCTGTAACAAAATAGCTAAATTTAAGCAATAAAGATTGAACTGTTTTCTCATGTCCTAGTACTTTTTTTTTCTCCAAGGGCAATGCTGAAAATCTCAAGTTTCCTGTAGAATATTAGAGTCTCGAGAAGTATTAGTAAACAAAACAAAAATCAGTCCTGTTCCTAGTAACTGACATTCCTTGTCACAGATAGAGAACTATTCAGTTTGAAGGAGAAAGTGCTCAATGTTCAGCTACCTTGAACAATGATCTCCAAAATCAAGCACAGTTGAAGCACACATACTAGTTAACTTACAATTAGAAAATGCTTGATTATTCTTATTGTTAATACTTGCATATATATTTTAAATTGCTTTTCAGTATTTTTATTTCTTTGTTATGTTTACCATCTTGGGAAACAAAAATATATATTTAACTGCGGTTATGGCCAGGTTTAGTATGAAGAAGACAAATTAATATTTGAACTTATTGTCAAGTTATTTATTTTCTTCAGCTTAGCTAAGACAATTCAAGCCTTCACTTTACTGCTTTAACAGACAACATGATAGCTTTTACACAATGCCCTTTTGTGTAAGGGATGTTTTGTTTGTTAGGATGAGAGAGACAACCATGGTAGCAGACCACACGCCTGCATGACACGCTATCAGCTATGCTCCTTTCTCTCCCCTCTGCTTGGAGAACAGTTGTTTCCTTAAGATGTGCCTTCCCCAAGCCCCTGGGAAACCTCGCTCGCATCCAATAGTGAAAACTAAGTTCATTGTCTCATTTTTGCCTCAGGAAAGATGGGAACTCCCTCCTCTTTTCTCCTCCCATTTCTTATTTTTGCAAATCTATATTAATCTTCAGTTGCGAGTGGATAAGACTTGCAGGGAAATATGATTTACCACACTTTTTCCTGTCTTCTTCACATATTAGGTGCATTTTCTGGATCACAAAAAGACATAAATTTATATACCTAACCCATCAGTATTTCTACTTTGTACTTATTTACTATGCTATATGGCTACTGTAGTTAATAATATTTATGGTCTGGTTGTAATCCAGTTTCTCTCAGGGAAGCAGAATGGTTTCTCTGGTCTGAACGTAATGGGAGAGGGAAGGATGACCCTGGTCTGAAAGACTAATGTAATTTTCACAGAAACCAAGCTCTAGTGAAAGAAAAGAAACTTCAAAGTGGAGTATGTTAGCTCCATATGCTTCTCCTATGGATTAAGGACACAGAATAACGTAACCACTTGCATGTCTAAGAATATGCCAGGTACTGGCCTGTGTGAGAGAAATACGCAGTTGTCCTGGTTTCGGCAGGACTTATTTTTCCTCCTTGTAGCTGGTATAGAGCTGTATTTTGGCTCTAGGATGAGAACACAGAGATGTTTTTAGTGTTGCCAAGCAGTCAGGGAAGTTTCAGCTTCTTCTCAGTCCTGCCAATGAGAGGGTGGGAACTACCAAGCACCTGGGATGAACATGGCCAGGACAGATGACCCAAACTGGCCAAAAGGATATTACACACCATATGATGTCATGCTCATTATATAACTGGGGGGTTGGCCAGAGGCAGGGCAGTTTAAGAACTAGCTGAGCATCAGCTCTGGATAGTGAGAAATTGTGCTGTTCCTCACTTGCTTTGCATATTCTTTTACCATCATCATCATCCTTTTATGTCCTCTTAAATTGCCTTTATCTCAACCCATAAGTTTTACCTTTTTTCTTTTAGATTCTTGTCCCCCATCCCACTGCACATTGGGGGAGGCAAATAGCTGTGTGTTTTTTTCATCTGCCAACCAACTGAAACAGTGTGTGTGTGTGTATATCTATCTATCTATCTATCTATCTATCTATCTATCTATCTATATCTATATATATCTCCTTCACCTGATCTGTAGGTTTTGTGCGTAGTGCTCTTTAGTCATTCCTCAGAACTTTTCCCTTTCAAAAACCAGTCATTTTTCAGCCATTCTACAACCACAACATATTGTGCACGCTGTCTTGATTTCAGAGTGATTCTTTTTGGTATGGGTGTCCTCAATAGAGAGAGTGTCCTCAGGACAAACCGGGGATAGAGCCTGTACTTGAACTAGAGTCCTAGTTGAAAACAAACCAACCCAACAAAAAATAGCACAAAAGAGGAAAAAATAACCCGCTCAAAAAGCCCAAATCCCCAAACAAAAAACAATCACACCAGTGAAGAGCCAACAATCAGAAGTCTACCATATCAGCTGAAGTTATCTACACATATTAAGTGTTTTTCCACTGTAATTCACCCAGGCAAAACAAAGTACAGTGGCAGGAAAACAGAATAGCAAATATTATGTCCTGCCACCAGCCCACGTGAAATATTGATGATAGCTCATGTGGAAAAGGATTTAATGTTGAAGTTTATCAGCACTTGACACATGACACATTTTAAATAATTAGGAATTACTGTGGGTGATAGATAGACCAGATCTTTGTGTCAATAGGAAGGGTCAGTTTCATACTGGCCTTAATCTGTGTCAGTGTAATCACAACAAAATATTGTACTAGTGTGAGTTTTTCATTAAAAAAAGGGGTGGGAGAAAAAACTCCACACTAAAAAAAAACAAACCCTCATAAAAATCCAGGGTTTTTTCTCCAAGTGAGCAGTGAAACTTGATTCACATAAGATACAAAAAAGAACAGGAAGTCCCATAAAACTGCAAATGCCTTTACATAGAGATCAAGTTTCCAGTGACTTCAGCTCAAAATTAATGAGAATTAATTTTAAGAACACGTGTGAACAGCAAAATCTCTTAAAATTTTGAATATAAAAATTAAGATATTCTTATGATACTAAGTAAAATAAGTGGTTAAACTCTTATCCAAATCTCTAAGCGACTGCTTAAATAGAAGATGGAAACAACTGCCTGTGTATTTTTCACTGTGCTTTCAAAAGGTAAGTTGACTCTACAAATAACATCACGTGAAAAGTCTTTTTTTTCCCCCCCTAGAAATAACTGTTCTCAATTAAAAGCCATTCTTTTCCATCGATACTACATAGTACTGACTTCCATCATTATTTGTTTCCCTTCTCCATATACTCTTGAAATAGTTAAAACACCAAAATGCAGCTAGTTACTATCTAGCTGCTTTTTTTTTTTGTGACAAGAGAGACAGAATAAATTCTTTGTGGTCTATTGTAAGAACAGAAGTTATAGCAAGTTCTTTGGCAATAACTGAGAATTAATGTTGCACCTTTCATCCTAAATATGTTTATCTACCATATCAACAGCACAAAAGGGTATCCAAAGGGATAACAACTGAGCATCAGGGATCTTTTCCATACCTGCTGAAAAAAGTTAAGCTCTTCAAGATGACTCAGCTTGTAACCCCTGTACTGCAACTGTTTGAATGATACTCATATGGGACTGGCATAACGACCTATCAGAGCAGGAAGGAGATGGAAACAAGCACACATCCCACAGGTCTGGACATCGCTCCTACTAGGAAGGAGATAATGTGAGAAGCCATGCATAGCTGCCTGCCACTGGCCTTGCTGGGGCTGCCCTCCTGTAGAGCTGACAGAGGCCACTTCCACAGAGCAGGCAATGTGGCAAAAAGTTTTGGTGACTCAAGCCAAACAGCTGCCATTTCTAACATAACTCCCTCCTGCTTTCAGCTCACTAACCCCTGCTTGTCTGGTGACGGGTGGGGATGGCCATGCTGCTGATAGATTGCTAGAACTATAAATTCCTTCACTCTTGTTCTCTGGCCGTATACTCAAAGCTCCTCAGGCATTCAGTATCTTGAAATTCAAACCAAAGCATCCAGAAAGATGGATAGGATAAACGTAGTTGGGTGCAATGCTGGATTCTTTTTTTTTTTTTTCCTGGGGGGTTGTGGTGGTGGGGTGGTGTGTGTGTGTTGATTGTCTTCTCTCCCCCCCACCCCCCCTCCCCTCAATCCTCTCCAGACAGTGATGGCTATTGCTAAATTAGCACAAGAGTGGTTCAGCATAATTATTTGCCATCTCCCAGGTTGGCTAATCCCCCCTGAGCAAGGAGCCAAGCCTGCTTTGCAGCCCTCAGGAGATAGGGAAGAGAGAGCCTTCTGGCAGCAGATCAAAGAGCTACCCTGTTCACTTGAAATACATAGAAGGCAGAAGCAGCCTGAGTTTTTATTAAGGTAGAGAATGCTTTTCTTGTTCTGCCGCTTAGCTGGCCATTTAGTTGGCTATGCCGATTCCCTGAGGGAGGCACAAGCCAGCAGACAGATGTAGAGTATGTGCAAAGGAACCTGTAAAGTCTTTTCCATCTACCTGAGAAGCATCCAGCCAGAGATGGTTTCACAAGCCAGCCATTAAGCGGCACAGAGTTTGTACAATTCTCTATTTAGTTGGCTACTACTAGCAGAGCAACTCATCGCATTTTGCATTACTTTAAGGAGGTACATACCCGGCACAGGTACCCCAGGTCTGTCAGGGGCTGCAGGGTCTCTGTGAGGAGCAGCCGGAGCTGTCCTGCACTGGGCATCGCTGGTTCCATCCAGCTCCAACCCACCCAGCGCAGGGCACTGCTGAGCCGCACAACCACCATGATGGCACTTCAGGGAAAGCCTGGTTAAGAAAGGGCAAACTGCTGCCCAGCAGTGAGGGGAAGAGTGTTAGAAACAGGAGAGGCAAGAAAAAGACCAAGGTCAGTGAAGGAGGAGTGCCATGGTCGCCCAGCAGGGATGCACTGAGGGCTGTGGAAAGCCCATGTCGGCACAGGGAAAAACCATGAGAGGGAAGAAGCATATGAGGGAAATTGCTGTGTGCTGACAGTACCTTCCTGCTGTTCAGGGCTAAGGGTGGAGAAGTTGGGAGCAAAGGAGTGATGTGGAGCTGGGGAAGGAGGAGTAGCTTGGAAGGAAGCCATTTTAGGTTTTGTTTTTATTTGTCAACACCTGACACTATTTTTAATTTGCAATACGTTTAATTTATTTTCCCTAAGTCAAGCATATTTTAGTTTTGCCTGTGACAGTAACTGGTAAGCTACCTAACTGTCTATCATGGCACACAATCTTTCTCATCCTATTTTCTCCCAATGGGTGAGCAGCTGGGTGGGCATCTGACTGTTAGCCAAGGCAAAGGAACAGAAAGGCTTCACAGAGCTCATGCAGGCTTTTTAAACTTTATTTGGGTAAAAAGCAGAATAAGGTAACTCGTTAGGAATTTTTTGGAAGTGTCCTCAAAATCTAGAATAAAATCACTGTATGAAATTAGACTGTCCTGTAGGTTGGAAAAAAGAAGAGCCACAGAAATCTACACCTCTAACACATGCTAAGCAGTACAAATTTAGGCTCTGTACTTCTCTTATCCATCTGCACACTAGATGCAAGAATACGACAGATCAAAGCAGAACTCTCCACAGCAGCAGCAATTTTCTATACACTTAGTGTATGTGTGAAAGACTTTTCAAGGTAGAGTGAGAACTCATGTTTTCCAATAAAGGTCTTCATTGCAGGCATGGTCTTCTGAAAATGAATGAATTCAAATCCATAAATTTTGCACCAGGAAAAAGGGAAATTGGAGCTTTGCACAACACAATCCACAGTAAGGCATGATAATTTATAAGACCATATGTCAAGTCATACAACAAAAATGAAGGCACCATGGTCTCTAGAATGAAAAAGCCACTTCACAGTGCTTTGATTGCTTGATAGTGACAGATGAGAGCTAGAAAATACAACATCCAAATTTCATATATCATACTGCAGATTGATGTGTACACATACTGCAGTTTGAAAACCCTCCACTGTATTTTTGCATCATGATAGAACAATCTAAGAGCCCTTTGCCTAACTGTATATAAAGATAAGCTGTGAGAAGAAAAGCAAACATCAAATAAACAGCAAATTTACTTCTGTATATTTAGTAAATCTCCATCAATCAAATCCAAAGTGATATTAAAAATTCATATAGGTTTTCTTTGAACCATGTGCAACTCTCACAAGCACTTTTTTCCCCCATTAAATGCACAGCTGTCTAATTGAGCATTAACAATCTAATAAGGTACACAACAGGACCTGAAGAGCAACTTTTCTTTCAAAGCCTGCAGTGCACAGGTTCTGTATCACTCCCAGCTTTTCAATTAGATCATAATTATAACATGCCTCATTTAGAGTTACAGGAACCCTGACCCTGTCAACAGTACTGGACCATAACGTGTCTGTCTTAATTAGATCTGATTAGTTCTGGGCCCAGATTTCATTGTGAATCTTAGCTCTGTTAAAAACTGCTCATCTGTTTGGCAGCTGCAGATATTGCTGAGCCTTTTTCATCATACTGCATGGGTGTGCTTTGCTCCTCCCAATTCTCCCAAGACATTAGGACTCAATGCAGAATTTCTGCTTTGCCCTCAGAATAAGGCAGATTATGGAAAAAAAAAGGAAGAAGGTAAAAGAAAAGTCTTAACTTTTTTATGGACAATTTCACACTGTATCATACTGCTCAGTTATATTTTAATAGGGCGTAACATTTATAGTAGCAAGTCATATTTTTTTGGGAAAAAAGTAGTTTTGTAAAATATCTCACAGATATATTGAAATTGAAGACATGACAATATAAAATCACATATGTAATCTATGACTGACAGAAAAATGCATAAGTGGTGTGGTGTACTGGTTGGTTTTGTTGTTATTTAGAGGATGTTGGGATTTTTTTGGTGTTTTTTCCTTTTTAACATCAAAGGTACTAAAAATTCTCAGCATTATCGTACTGGGTGCATTTCTCCACCGTAGTATTTTGAGCATATTTTAATAATCATAGAATGTATAAAAGCCTTTCATCCATAATGATTTAATCTTAAATTTTGAAACACATAATTGATACAAAGAAAAGAAATCTCATCCATTTTAACACCCTTTCCATCTTCTAATTTGTAACAATTGATTTTTCTTCTGTATCACACTTTTGGGGTAATATTAAAAGAAAAATATAGTTATTATCTCAATAAGACAAAAGAAAACCGTAACAGATATTCCCTAAGAATTAGTTAGCAGTCTCTACTAAAAGCCCTATTCCCACAGAGTTTTCATAGCTACATTTACAGCTTAAAAAAACCCAACAGAAAGAAAATCCAACCTCAAAAACTTAGTTTACAAACAATACAGAATAAATTCTAGCAGCACAATTGTAGCAGTGTCTCAGGTATGCATCTTTGCTTGACTAAAGACCCCCTTAAATCCCCCAATGATTCTCACGTACTATAATTGCTGTGGAAAGCTGAAACATACTCTGTTATGAATACAGATTTAAAAGCTGTCATTGTATACAATACGTCTACAAAAGGACTGGCTAAGAAAGGCATTTCCAAGAGCTTCCATTATTCTCAAAAATGCAGAATCTTATTTAGGTAAAGGGACAACTCAGGTCACTCACAGATGGTTGTCTTTAGAGTGGTATTTAAACCTCACTCTCTGTACATCTCTGATTCTTTGCAAATGAAGAGAGTAGACCCATGTACTTATGGGATTGTTTATAAACATATTCTGTATCTCACCAATAGTAACTTACATCTATCCCAATACAGTTACTTTAATTCTTAAGTATGAGAAAAGTGTCACGGTTTAACCAGACCAGTAGCTAAAACAACCGCGGACCTGCCTGCTCACCCCTCCCCTCTGCAGTGGAATGAGGGAGAAAATGAAAAAGGAAAATAGGCAACACTTGTGGGTTGAGATCTGAGCCACCTGCACGCCTCCCTGGACAGTAGATGAAATCAGCAGATGTTTCCCCTGCAACAGGGCATGTCTCAGAGGGATCTCTTGGCACTTTCTCTCCTGGTGGAGATGAGGTGCAGATTCAGCACCTGTGATACCTGTCCAGCATGAGCTCTCAGCCCCTTGCTTACCACTAGGGCACCAAACTTATTCACCAAATTGTTAGTGTTGGAAGGGATCTCTAGCCATCACCTCATCCAACCCTCTGCCAAGCAGGTTCACTCAGGGCATGATACACAGTAACACACTCAGGTGGTTTTTGAAAGTCTCCCCAGAGGAAGACTCCACAACTTTTCTGGGCAGCCTGTACCAGTGCTCTGTCATCCTCACAGTAAAGAAGTTTTTCTTCATGTGGAAGCAGAACTTCCTGTGTTCCAGTTTGTGCCCATTGTCCCTTATCATATCACTTGGCACCAGCAAAAAAACACTGGCCCCATCTTCTTGACTTCCACCCTTCAGGTATTTAGAGATGTTGATCAGACCTCAGCTTTCTCTTCTCCAGGATGAAAAACCCAGGTTCCTCAGCCAAGGGAAACAATGAAAAAGGAAAATAGGCAACACTTGTGGGTTGAGATAAAGGCAGTTTAAGAGGACAGAAAATGAAAAGAATAATAAAGATATTTCTTAAAATAATGAAAAATAAGTGATGAACAGCACAATTTCTTACCACCCTGATGCTTAGCTAGTTCCCAAGTCATCCTGCCGCCTGGTCAACCCCTCAGGTATATACAGATGATGACATAATATGGTGTGGTATATCCCTTGGGGAGGTTTGGGTCAGCTGTTCAGATCATATTCCCTCCTAGGTGCTTGGGTATCCCCCACATTCTTGTACTGGCCTACAGTATGAGAAGCTGAGGAGACCTTGAATGCTTGGCAACAACTAAAACCAGCAGTGTGTTCTCAACATTGTTGTCATCCTAGAGCCAAAGAACAGCTCTATACCAGCTGCTAGGAAAAAAAGTAACTCTATTCCCCATGAAACCAGAACAAAAAGTTGGAACATCTGAATAATATCACTTGTAAAAGCACAATATCACAAAACTTAATGTTCAAATCAACGTTTAAGAACAACTGAGCAATTCAAGACATTTTTCAGAATTCAGAGCTAATCAATACCTAACCTCCAAGTTGCCATAAGAGATTATACCAGAGTAGAATCATAGAATATACTGTTAGAAGGGACCCATAAGGATCATCAAGTCAAAGTCAGAGCATGTGACTGAACGTAGAGTAAAAATACTTTAAGAACACAAATACTAGTTCATGCTTCATTATCAATGACACACTTTTTAAAGTGAAGTTAAATGTTTAGCTTTATGAAGAAAACTGAATAAGTGAAGAAAATTCAAAATATCTTTTCTTCATCCTCTATATAAGGGTGCAGCAAGTACAAAAATACTCAATTACAAAGCTTCCATTACTATAGCTCCCAGAGCTATTTTTTTTTTTTATTTGAGTATGAAAATCTTAGAGCAGAAGGTAAGGAAGAATTACATTTAACTACCACCATAGTATCTATATAGCAAAAACATTTGCAATAAAACAACCAATCAACCTGAGTTCAAGCCATAAGTCTAAACCTACTGATGTTCCTTCCTGCTTCTCAAGTTTAAATAGAGGTTACCTGAAAATTAAATAGAAATCTATCCCTGTGCCCCCTACCCCCTGCCACAAGAGTCTCAAAGTTTCATTAAAGAACAGAAAATTAGAAGCAAAATGCTTCTAATAAAAGAAACAACTATGTCTTTAGAAGTTTCAAGTGTCAGAGTACATGGTACCCCAGGTATACTGAAGTACGTGATACTAGTTCTCTTTTTTTTAAGTATTAGTTAATAAAGATGAAAAAAATCCATCTGTTGCATATTCCTCTTCTGAAATGTTATCTTATACCTCCTTTTATGTAAGCACTGTAAACTGTCCATTGAAAAGAGTTTCTGGTTTTAGGAGTTTTAGTAGTGTAGAGGAAGGATATTCTTTCAATCTTCCATCTCTATGGCTTCACTCTACCAGAGCTGTGCTCCTTTAAATACAGCTGAGGATACCATTGACCATCCCTGCTGCCAAGGTAGGCTGCTAGCTCATGCTCAGCTTCCTGTCACCAGGAAGTAGGTCCTTTTGTTCAGAACTGCTTCCCAGCTTTTTATGTTGCCAGGGGCTATTTCTTCCTAGGCACAAGACTTTGCATTTGTCCTTGCTGGAACTTCTAATGTTTCTGCTGGTCCATTCCTTCAGCCTGAGTCCATCCAATCAGTATTTTACTTGTCTACTTCATCCACTCAGACTACAATAGCTTCTCTTGAACACAGGAACATTATGGGAGACACTGGGGAAGGTTTTGCTTAAGTTAAGTGACATGCATGGCTTTTTCCTCACTTGCCTATCCAGTTATTTTGTTAAGACAAAACAAGACAACAAGGTCAGGCAGACATGATTTCCTATTGGTGACACTATTCATTCCAAGCCACTACCTTCATGGGCCCAAAATTTCTACTGATTTGATTTCCTGAGAGACTGAAGTGAGGTCCCTGAGTGAGTCACCCTGACTGTTCTTTTGGCACTTTCTGTAGGTGAGGTGTGAGTGACATTTGCTGTCGAGACAGTCTCCAGGTCTCCCTGGAGGTATTGCAGATGGCCACACAGAAGAGAAGCAGAAGAAATTGTCCAAGGACAAATGAGTCTTGGCAGCTCCCAAGGCAGCTTCCAAGAAAACTCAGATCTGAGCCACCTGCACGCCTCCCTGGACAGTAGATGAAATCAGCAGATGTTTCCCCTGCAACAGGGCATCTCTCAGAGGGATCTCTTGGCACTTTCTCTCCTGGTGGAGATGAGGTGCAGATTCAGCACCTGTGATACCTGTCCAGCATGAGCTCTCAGCCCCTTGCTTACCACTAGGGCACCAAACTTATTCACCAAATTGTTAGTGTTGGAAGGGATCTCTAGCCATCACCTCATCCAACCCTCTGCCAAGCAGGTTCACTCAGGGCATGATACACAGTAACACACTCAGGTGGTTTTTGAAAGTCTCCCCAGAGGAAGACTCCACAACTTTTCTGGGCAGCCTGTACCAGTGCTCTGTCATCCTCACAGTAAAGAAGTTTTTCTTCATGTGAAAGCAGAACTTCCTGTGTTCCAGTTTGTGCCCATTGTCCCTTATCATATCACTTGGCACCAGCAAAAAAACACTGGCCCCATCTTCTTGACTTCCACCCTTCAGGTATTTAGAGATGTTGATCAGACCTCAGCTTTCTCTTCTCCAGGATGAAAAACCCAGGTTCCTCAGCCAAGGGAAACAATGAAAAAGGAAAATAGGCAACACTTGTGGGTTGAGATAAAGGCAGTTTAAGAGGACAGAAAATGAAAAGAATAATAAAGATATTTCTTAAAATAATGAAAAATAAGTGATGAACAGCACAATTTCTCACCACCCAGAGCTGATGCTTAGCTAGTTCCCAAGTCACCCTGCCTCCTGGTCAACCCCTCAGGTATATACAGATGATGACATAATATGGTGTGGTATATCCCTTGGGGAGGTGTGGGTCAGCTGTCCAGACCATGTCCCCTCCTAGGTGCTTGGGTATCCCCCACCTTCTCATACTATCCAGATGCTCCATTCTCTTAATCATGCTTGCAGCCCTCCACTGGACTCTCTCTAGTGTTCCCATATCTCTCCTGAAATGGGGAGCCCAGAACTGAACACAATACTCCAGATGAGGCCTCACCAGGGTGTAGTAGGTGAGCAGAAGAACCTCCCTTGACCTGCTGGTAACACTTCTTCTGCAGGGATAGACAGAGCCATCCACTCACTCCTGGAAACCAAAATCTCCAGACTGCCATGATGGCAGTCCCCATTTGCAGTTTAATCACACAGCTTCCCTGTGTGCCACTGTCCACACAGATGGGGTGCAGGCACCTTCCTGCAAGGTCTGTGCAGGTCTTAATGCTCCTTCTTCCCTCTTCCCTGGTGCTGTGTTGTCTGCTTTCCTCTTCCTGCAGCATTCCTCCACAGGTGCGTGAGAATGCCACTACCATTCCAGTCCCAGAGAGCTGAGCCTGATCAGTCCCTCCCAGAGCTCTGCTGAGTCCAGACTGTGACTGGGATGGTATAGTTACATCAGCCAGGGAGCGGGGAATAGGTGCCGTAGTCTCTGCACTGGCACTGACCAGTCCAAGTTCCAGATCCCAGCCCCATAAACTGCTGTCTCTGCTGCTTGTGCTCCCCACAGGCACAAAAAATAAGTTCGCTTACTGTGATGGATTTGAGGTTGGGTGTCTCTCACCTAAAACTACAGTTTTATCTACTTTTTTTGTGCCGCAATGAGTCATTAAAAACCAGAGAAATGTAATGCTGGCACGAAACTTAAGCAATGGATGAATCCGCTTTCACTTAGAGTTCCTCTGCTGCAAGTAGCACATACACTGACAGGATTTAAAACGACATGACCACTTAAGCAAACCGAATTTATATTCCACTCATTGTAACACGAGCATTTCCATTATCTTCAGCAGAATCTGTACAGTTACAAGAACAAGCACAGCCACTAAGATTTACTGGGCAGAGACCTCACTTTCTGGTATGGCTTCGAAGAAGCATGAAAACCACAGGGGCTGTAGGTACCCTAAACAGCAACTACAGTTTGGCTACTGACCCATGTGAATTGCAAATGCTAATTTAGGGATTTTTTTTGAAACTCATTTGCATTAAAGCAATCAGCATTAAACTCCCCACAAATTATTTTGTGAGTAATTACACAAGCATAATATTTATTAGGTATTAAACACGGAGAAGGCCATAGTAATCTTTGTGGAATAAATACGAATCATTGTGCATCTCTGCAGATTTCCCTTTCTGATCTCTGCTTTCTATTAAGAGTGTGTCATAATGTTTACAGAAACGAAACATTTATCATAAAATTCCATGCATGTGGCTTACTATAAATTAACACTGATATATTTTGAATAAGGAGATCACCAGTTTAACAAAATATCACTGTAAACATTAGAAGTTAAGTAGCTTACTATTTTAAGATGCTGTGACCTCACTACATGAAGTTTCATAAAAACAAAAAAAGACTTTCCTGAAGCTTTTATGCTATATTTGTTGCCATTAATCATAGGGGAAAAAAATTGCATCAAGAGATTAATGTGCTTTGTATAATAAACAGTGTAAATAAAAAAATGTGCATCACAAATCACCAGGAATTTTACTGAATTTATATCAACTGGAAAAATACAGTATAAGTTTATATTCAAGTAATAAAAAACAGAATTCATGCTGTATTTTGTTGCCAGTTGATATATTTACATTCCTTTGGGTCCTGTTTTAGATTCATTACTAATTTCACTGCATCAGCTGACAGTGCAGCGCCCCAGCACTTTGTGTTCTAAACATAAAGGACATCAACTCAGAGAAGCAAGCATATTGCTAGCTTTCAATGAGTATTAAAAAAATAAATCCATATATTCCCCCTGCAGAAGATAGATTCCTACACATGAATGATTGCTATCAGTTACCCATGCACAGGTTAACTTAGGATGACCTTTTCAGAAGCATAATGAAAACTGAAATCCTAACTTCTGAGGACTTCCCAAACTTGCCTAACTTTGCTTTTCTTTTAAATCATTTCAGTTCCTGAAAGGAAGCAGTAGGCTTTCCCTCCAAATCCAGAACTTGTGTTGTGCCATACCCTAGCAGGAGTACAGAAGCCTATTAGGACAGGAACAGCAGTGTGGAAATAACCTGTTCTGTGATGCAGACAGAAACATACTAGTTCCTGTTCCCATGTCCCAGAGAGGCTGGCAATAGCCAAAACCAGTTATGCTCATAAAGAACAAGTCTGCCAGAGATAAGAGCACCAGGCTCTTTTCAAGAAAAGCTTTCAAAACTATATTTGAAGGCAGCACCCTGGGCACATGCACACTCAATCCAAAACAAAAAGTGAATTGGGAACTATGAACTTCTTATGGCTGAAAGAGCTGGTGAGATTCTCTGAGGACATCATCCATTTATAGTGCTCTGTGGCTTCTAATGGTGAGCATCCCATTACTCCTCCCCTACTCGTGCAGTAGCTGGTTTGCAGGTTTGGCACTGAAGGGGTGTGGGTCAGAAACTAGGGCAGCAGCAAAGAATAATTTAGTCCTGAAGATTCCATCCCCACTTTTAGCAGTGTAGTGAACATCCCATTTGGATAAAGGTTTCACTTGATGGAGCAAGATGTTAATTATAAAATGCATTTTCCCCCATCAAGTATTACAAATATTTGGCGTGGTTGTAGATAGGCATGTAGGGGAAGAAATACAGCAATCTAATATATGGAATTTTAATTTTTTTTTTCCTTTCATTCCCTTAAAGGTAAGTCAAGACCACAATATTTAAGTCAATAAGCTATTAAAATTGCCTACGAACTACTGAAGCAAGAAAACATCTTGATGGTAAAATAAATTAGAACAGCACTGTCAATTTCTCCCCACTGGTAGATTAAAATATTCCACAAATTACCAATAGCAAACTCCAAGCCTCCTTCCCCTATTACTGTCATTATCTCTTCCATTCCCCCAGCAATCCCTCTCCCTTTCTTCCCTGCCCACATAAAAAACAAATACAAAACAAGCCAATTCGAGCCAAGAGTTCAAAAAATCATACTAACTAAATCTAAACATACTTGTAAGTGGAAAAAATATCTACAGCAGAGGTGGCTTATTGGTGGTTTGGGAGGCTGTGTGTACATTGGTTTCTGTTTTTTGATGGGGTTTTTGGGGTTTTTTGTTTGTCTGCTTTTTAACACAAAGGTGATTATAGGACATGTGTTTTAATCCATAGCATGCCACATAAAGTAAATTCTGACATGTTTTTAAAGCTTAATGAGTTGTTAGATTTATGTATTGCCACTTGCAATACTATCCCCCCAAAATGGATGCCATGCTTCATCTATGTAAATATATAGCCAAAATAAAAGCAATCCATCATCAGGAAAATTAAATTGTCCCTAAAATATTAGGAGTTCTGGAAATGATGAGGAAGAGAGAGTTCTGACAGTCAGACAGATTAACAGTGTGATAATAAATTAAACATAAAGCACCAATCCCAGCTGCCTGTGATCTAATGGTCACTCAGGGACATTGCAGAGCTTTAACATCTGGTGCAAAGAGGGCAAAATTACCACTACACTGGCCTTTCACCTTCTAAAGACACTAGGATTGCATATGGCACAGTTACATGTGTACCAGATGCTCACTTAAAATCTGCAATGATCCCTTCCCAGTAAACCCAAACAGTTTAAGTGACTTTTAGTCTAAGCTACATCACAATGAGTTCAAAAGAAAGTGAAAACAGAGGACTACTTTTGCCATATAAGAGTTCCTCCTTAGGAGACCTATCCTTACGTAAGGGAAATACTTGTTTCTCTCCAGGTCAAGTGAGAGGGCTGGACATTAAGTCCTGGGAAAAAGCTTTGGAAAGCACTGCCTAACAGTTGGCTGGCTTTAGCACATTTTCAGTATAACCCCTTTCAAATGAAAATGGCTATGCTTGAAAGCACAAAGTCACAATTTAGAAAACCAATGCCACAGCATACACAAATAATGACCTCCAAGCCAATAAAAATGTAAATCCAAATTTAATGGGAGATTAAATACACAGGGAAATTAACATTAGATCAAGAATTTTATCTTGCATACAATATCATTTGTTTCACTCATTCTTAATATTTGGGAAAAGACATGTGACCAACTATACTACACACAATTGTGCCCAGCAGTACTGCAGCATTTAATCCTTACATAAAGGTTTATTTCTATTCACCACCAAAAGGTTTTGTTTAATTATACCTTGTATCAACATGATAGTATTACATCAGACTGGAAGCACTTGCTTCAAATAAATCTTTCATGAGTAAGACAAGGGAATATTTGAGGATTTTGTGGTTTTCTTTCAGCTTTTTTCTTAAAACAGTGCATTTTCCTGCATAACTTACTGTTCAACCTGTCATTTACTATTTAGAGAACCATTAACTGCATTTCTAACAATTAATATTAATAACATTTTCCACTCCGGAAGGACGAAGTAGTAAATTCTTAACCATGCCTTCCTGAGAAGGACAAATAGATTCCAGCCCTACAGGCCTATAACTGCTCCTTACCGCGTGGCAATACGGCTTCACTTCAAACATGAACACTGGCATGACTTCTTTGAGAACTTCATGCTCAAGCAACTTCATGGAAAAGGTAGTTTAAGGCTAAGTAAATCTTTCCAGGAAATGCATAGAAGCTTGATAGTCCTTTGTTATGAATTTATAGAAGTAGTTGTACAGCACCTTACATAATGAATGTACATTCTGCTTAGGTAACCATTGGTAATGCAAGGAAACAAAAAACTTTCTGCTGTGTGAAGAACAGCAGGCACACACGGAAACGTTCACTTCCATGCATCAGGTCAGGGATTGGCAGCTGGCATTAAGACAGGAATATGTTTTTGAGGGGAAAAAGAGCCTGCAAAACTATAATAGTTAAATTTAAGGGAACTTTTAGGAATCAGTACCCTTAAATTTTACACTGGTTTTCTTTTACATAATGCACAAATCATATCTAGGCCTCCTTTATTTGAAAAAAAAAAAAAAGAAAAAAGAAAAAAAGAAAGAGATATTACTTCAAAGCCTTCTTTCTCCAAAAGGCCTAACATAGCATAGTACACCTGAAGTTTGCCTGTGCGACTCGGTAACTATGAGCTGAAAAATACCTTTCTTATATATGTATTGTTGTTAATCTCTAATGCAGCATACACAGTCCAGTATAGTCCAATACAACACTTTCTTCCATTACCATCAAAAATTAATACAGAGGTACAGTTACTCCATACTGCTCAGTAAACTTGCTATGCTATATCATCCTTACATTGTTGTTATTGTAGGTTGCTTTCTTTTTCTCCATGTAGCTTTCAAAGACAAAAATTTATACTATGCCACCTCTAACCAGGGATAAAGCTGCTGCAATCAGAGGCATCACAAATGTAACTGTCTTTATGCTTGACTTCCAGTTTACTCAAAGACATATTTTGAACTTCCATTTTCTGCTGAAGATTGCTATGAACAAACACATAGCCACATTTTTTCAAATTTCACAGTTGTTTGTACATGCCTCACGGACCAGGTGCATTCCAAATCTAAATCATGACTGGGAAATCCTCCCCAAGCAAAACTTCCAAGCCCAGTTAATACTAAACCATCCACGTCTTCCATACAATCAAAGGTGTAACTAGTGAAGTCTCTAAGACACTGGTGATCACTGATCAGACCATGATTTTACAGTTGTCATGTATTATCCTCCAAGCTCTTTGAGCATTGTCTGAAGTTAGTTTTGCATTTAGTATTTTAAAATTTGCTTGTCTAAAAGACAAAGTATCATACAACCAAAGGTAAAAATTGGGATAATGTATTTGTTGAACCAGAAAACATTGATAAACTGATTCTAAAACCAACTCCCCATTATTCAAGATCACCCAACTAGAGGACCACCGTACTAGTTGGGTTTCTACAGCAAGAATATATTCTGATCTGAACCACAGAAGAAAAGAATTTTGAATTGCCAATAGGAGGGGAAGGGCCTATCACAGCAATTAAAAATAAGTTATACCATCTCTTGATGAGTTTTATTTTATTATGGTTTTATGGTTTCTTGAGGAATCATATTACTAACAGAATGTTTTGCATATGAGCTAAACTCATGAGACAACATCTGGATGTTACATTCCATCTAATAGCATTTGCAGAAACAGGCTGTTGGGATGAATCTCTCACATGACAAGAATGTCTCCACTTTGTTTTACTACTGGGCTCCTATATAAAAATGCCTGGGTAAACAGCATCCACACATCAGTTGAAGGATGTACAATGAGTTTGGAAGTTTTCTTCTATAACTGTGTTATACTGAGAGACAGATCTATGGCACATTCGGTATGCTATTAATGCATTAAGATGGATCTCAGTACAGTACCATGCTCAAGAGCTATGAAAAGTGGTAGTGAAGTGCTAATTTCAAGCATGCCTGCACAGCTCTGACTTCCATACGCCTCACCCTGCAGAACATCAGAAAACTTGAACATTTCTACACTGCATCTCCTGAACAACATCAAACCAAGGGATCATGAGAGATGTACAATTACTTACACTTTCTCACCCTGTTGCAAACATGTGAACCAGTTTTTAACACCACCTAGATTGTGTCACAAGGAAACAATGTCAACTTTGATTTCCTCAGAATTAGCTACCCCTTGGGTAACTAAGCTTTCACATACTCAAAGCGTTTCCAAAAATAATTATTCATGTGTCAGTTTATAATCCCATTTTAAAGGCTTTTCAACACATTAAAACATTATAAAACTTTATTCTGTTGTTTGTATTAAAATTGTTATAAAGTTTACTTCAATCTCCCTTCATGGAATGTTTCATGAGGAAAACATATCATTTCAGAGAAATAATTCAGGAAGTGAAGAGTGCAACAGGGGTGAGGGAACAGATTCTTTTGCTATGTAGGAGACAGGTTTAATTCTTCTCTATTATTAGGACGGGCATGTATGCATTCTGGAGAGAGAACAGTAGTCCTACTTTTGACTGTGAAAGTTTTCCTTTTTTCTTCCTAATTTATAATTTCTACTAGACAGATATTGACCCAGCATCAGATTAGAGAGACAAAAAGCAAACCCAAAAAGCAACAACATATCCATAATTGGTTTCTGTGACTTTTTATAGGACACAAACAAGTCTTTGCCTTATGGAACTCCATTATCCATACTGGAAAACAAAACCAAGCCCCAAAACATCAGAAACTGAAGCACCGTGCCTGCGAAACAGATTACCCCCCAAGGAAGAAGACAGACTATCTTCAGGAACAGGTACAAAACCCCCAAGTTCATCACTACTCTATGTAAGAGCTAGTAGCTTTTACTATAGGTTCCATATGTCATCATTTACCAAGTTTTCTGAGTTCACAGGACCCACCACTGACATCTCTGATAGCCAACTAATTCTTCACAGAGAATGACATCGTTAGTGATGTCAAATGGTGCGAGGGCCAAACACCTCACTCCAGGGCTGTTACCAGTAGCAAACTTTAGGAGTTCCAGGATTCCTATGTAATCAAGAAATGTCTAAATTCATTTGCAATCTATAAAAGCAGTTTCACTCTTGAATTGCTAACAGCCCTAACGTTTACTCAATGGAAGAACATGCTAGCAAAATGTTGGCAATGAAAACACCTGGATCTGTAGAAAAAAAAAAGAAATGAGGGGTTTAAACTTCTATGAGGCAGGGATACCCTTCCTAGGTTCTTACCTTTGGGAATTAAAATGATTAATAAAAAAAAGGTGACGGAAACAGTCTGGTAAATGATATTGGATACATACTAAAACTCTGGCATTTGTTTTAACTGAAACAGAGCTAAAGTGGATTAGCTTAAGGTGTAGCGAAGCATTATATACAGAGTTCAACTGGGAGCACTCACAGGGCATCTAGTGTAGGAAAAATAGAAATAATATCATTTTAGGCATGACAGCAGCTTCCTCCTTTATAGACCTCAAAAGCAGTTGTGATGCTACTGTTAGAACATATTTAAGTGACTAATCAGTATTTTTTCACCTAAAGCCCGAGGAGGGGGAACACTCTAATCATGAAGAAACAAAATACATATGAGTACATTGCAAAATCATTTCTATCAGTCATCTGTCTACAAAGAGATAACATTGAAATAGGGAGAGGTTAAGGATACAGTCCTTAACTAGACTACTAGACTGCCTACATGCCCTCATATTCTGCTACAGTATGATTTTCAGAGTTATCACCTCAACTTTTCCTTTTCATTGCTTCATACATTGTTGTTGGGCATCCAAATCTTTACTAGTCAGCATGCCACACCCAAACAGAGAAAGATAGCATTTGTCAATGCTTGGTGGAAAGAAGAAAAAGTGCTGAGCTAGACAACATGAATACAAGAACCTGGATTAGAACGTTAGTTACGTGCGTGAACAGCAACTGCTGTATTTCGGTACAAACAGATGATTACAAGAAAGAGCCATAATGGCTTAGTGAGTTATTGTTTGTTAGCTGAGCAATAATACCTGAATGTACACAAGCTCTCAGCTTGCTCCAAGTACAAAGCCTGATATTTTCACCATCAAACATGTACCAGCAGGCCGGCACTCCATCTGATTCAAGCCTCACTGACCTCTCATATATCAATGCTAAGTTGTTATTGTGCAAGGCTCATGTTAGAGCTTGTGTGTTTAGGTGGGCACACTGAAGTACAGATGCCTGATCTTTAAGGTGCTTAACCATTTTCTACAATAAAAAACACAAAGTCACGTCTGAGGTGTCTCAACAGCAGATGCCATTTACCACAAGCAGATTAACCTGTCATGAATACAGTGTACTGATACATTTCTCTCTCCCTTGGCCCCCTCAAGAAAAAAGAAAACACGAACTCAATGCTCAGCTATACCGACACAAAAACCACAAGGCAGAGCAGAGCTGTTGAAAAACTGGTTTTACTTTGGGTGCTCCTGACTTCTCGATAATCATAAAGTTAGAGTGGCAGATCACTTGAACAGGCTTCCCAGAGATGTAGTGGTGGCCCCATTCCTGGAGATACTCAAAATCAGGTTTGATGGGGCTCTGAGCAACCCGATCAAGTGAAGATGTCCCTGCTTACTGCAGGAGGGTTGGACTAGATGACCTTTAAAGATCCCTTCCAACCCAACACATTCTATGATTCTACACTCAAATCTCACCTTTACATTTTGACACCTCTACCTCCTCACTTTTCTGTGAATCTCCTGATAAAAGTAAGTTGCCTTTGTGTGATCCTTCTACTTGTGTACTCCAGCAGCAGCTTACAATAGAAACAGGCAGCAATTCCATAATTCATCCTATTCAACCACAACAGTTTTTCATAATTGTATTTCAAGATATCTCAAAAAAAAAGAAAAAAGCAAGATGCTATTTCAGAAGGTCAATTTCTAAACAACACTACACTCCCACTGGAATTTTAGTGTGTGTGAGTTTTACAATCATTTATTAAGAGTAATTATTTATACATTAAGTGTTACAATGCCAGTAAGAAATGTTCATGTATTAAGAGACATGGTTAAAATATTTTAAACTGACAGGCACTCTTTTCTGGCCAGATTTGGTTGCACCAGAATAACATTGACTGACACTTCAAAATTAAGAACATTCCCCATTGGAAAATTAGGTTTTATTTTGGGTTTTTTTTTATTAATTGAAATAAAAATAATACTTGTTAACTGCTGGGAGAACAATTGCAAACGTTGTACATGAATTTGGCACATTCTAGCACAGATCATTAAGTCATTTCTTTGATGAAATGAAGGAGCATTGAGGAAATTCACTTACGCATTCCTCTTGCATACAGTCATGTCATCAATAATACATGCCCAGTGACTTTTGGGTTACTATTTTACACTGTATGAATAACCAGTTCTTGTAATTTTATTGTAATCATGATACTTTAGAACAGAAACTTTTCATGGTTTCATTATCAATTACATCAATGTTACAACCCTCCCCCCCACCTCCGAGTGGGAATGCCAACAATGGACAGAACAATCATTTCAAAGTGAAATAAAATTAAGGTTTTCATTACTTAACATGGCAATCTAATCCTTGTCAGATAGGACTAACATCAGTCCAGGCTGTATAAAAACCCATGGCTAGATACAGCATATGAAAGAGAGCTGTAAAGAAGGAAGGAAGGAGGGAGGAAGGGAAACGGGGGACTGGATTTTTGGGCCTCAGGAAGGCGGCTGATTTTGGCTACCTGGTACATGGAGAGAAGCACTGCTGGCTGTAAGCTTTTCAGAAGGAGGCAGCAAGTCTGGCGTGCATGTCAAGACTAATTACCAAGTCAACTAAAACTAGCTTAGTGAGTACAAAAAAAAAAGCCAAAGCTCTGGGAGATGCTTGAATTTTGCATTATGGCGTATAATCTTTTTTCCACAAGTTTTCTTTCTCCCTTGACATCTGACCTTTTTTTCTTGTCCTCCTCAAGCTGGTTTCTGTGAGGAGTTTCTGCTGGTACAGATTCTTCAGAGGTTTCAGCCAATTATCCCCAAAATTAAAGTGCTGTGGAAAGCTGACTTTGACTTTGTCCTCTCAAAGAAAGAGTAAGCTACACCAGTGACAACCATCCAGCCTTTCCAGTGGAGCTACCTGGAGGCTTGTGCAGGTCTAGGGCAGTACTGACATGCTCTGGCCAGTACCTAGGTCCTGGCTGAGCTCTGTTGGAGCAAGAGGTCCCAGAAATATGTTTGTCTTTCATTCCAGAACTAACTGGGTAGGGAGTTATTTACCTCCTTGACACACAGAGAAAGGAAATGCCAGCAGACATCAGGAATAAATACAAGGATTTGAAATGCAAATCTGTTCACCATACACGCTGTCAGGACTGTAACTCTCTAACATTCCTTTCTTGGCATAAACAAAAACTAAGTTATATTGGATCATAGGCTTGGCCTTCATTACTTATCATGCCTTACAACCACACTGCTTCATCTGAGTTTCCAACTTCATATAATTCATTGTTCATCAGAACTAATCTTTATTTTAAATGCTTTATCAAAAGCAGCTTTTCTTAAAGGTATTTTCAATGAAATTTATTTTCAGTACAGGACATTACTTCGACTGCCAGCTCTTCAGATGTTAGTCACAAAATTTTGCATTTCTTGATCTCTTAACTCTTGGAAAAATGAAGAAAGTTTGAGGTAAGCAGAAAATCTGAAAGCTTCAGCATATTTTGCCTGTGGATAGAAGCCTGGAGAAAATACTGGTAGACCACAGACCATGATATATTTAAAGGATCCATAAAAAAACTTTTCTAAATCTTTTAATTAGCACTTGGGATTCTTAATATTACTGGCTTCCTGGTGCCTCCTTCAAACTTCTGCTTTGTAAAACCAGCACTATTTCTTCCTGTCTAAATCCTTCTTACCAGCATTGGGACAAGCATTTGTCCACTACATTCTAAACAATTGAAAATGTTTTATATGAGTGAATTTTCATCAAAGAAACAAATAGCCCACAATAACTAACAAAATTTGAAGGTGTTACATAACATGCCAATTCTTTAATCAGAAACAGACATCAGAAGTCTTGCATCTGCTGATCTATCCAGGATTACTTTATCAGCAGCAGCCACTTTTATTCACAGGCACTACTTCCCAATAGACAAATTACATCAGAAGAAACATTGTATTTAATTTACCACTCTTCCTGCACTAACGAAATCAAGAGATGCCATCTCTAGTTGAAGAAGTACTTTCAAAACAAACTTAAACCCAAAAAATATTGAACATTCAAACTTCAGAATTTTCTGTATCCTAACATCCTGATCCCTTAACTGAGGCCGATTTAATAAAAAACTTAATAGGTGAGTAATAATTAAGTTTTCAACCATTAAGTCATCTTAAAAAAATAAAATCAGTTAGGCATGAAATAATTTCATTTGATTGTTCTGACAAGAGCTTCGTGTCTGTTTCATGGGAAAACCAAACCCCAAATGTGCATGATGGCAGTATTTTCAATGTCAGCGATAGATAGTGTATCATAAACAACAGGGCACAATTATCTAGGGCTGTCTTTAACCCCCATGAGTAACGTTGTTTTAAAATTATTCTTCCTCTGTGCGTCTTCAGAATGATTTAGTCATAAAGGAGGGAGGGGGGAAGAATTTGCTCTTGTAACATGTTTGTTCGGGTAACATAAATTATGTTCTTCACAAATACTCTTGATGTTTTCATTCTCTAATGTTTTCATTACCTGTCTCCATAAAATTTGGGGAGAATGTGAAAGGTCACAAAGAACAAGAAGAAGAGGGGTAAGACACAGGTGCTTACTAAGATCAGTTATTTTTGCCACTTTCCTACACATTAGAAAATGCACAGGTAAATACATGCCAGGATCTAAAAAAATGAAACAAATGCTTTGAGGGCATGTAGTGATAGGATGAGGAGGAATAGTTTTAAATTGGAAAGGGGTAGATTTAGATTGGAGATTAGGAGGAAAAAAAAAAAAGAAAAATAAATCTTCACTACAAGGGTGGTGAGGCCCTGGCACAGGCTGCCCAGAGAAGCTGTGGCTGCCCCCTCCCTGTAAGTGTTCAAGGCCAGGTTGGACGGGGCCTTGAGCAGCCTGGTCTAGTGAGAGTTGTCCCTGCCCACGGCAAGGGGTTGGAACTTTATGATCGTTAAGGTCCCTTCCAACCATAACCATTCTACTGAGGGAAGTTGAGAGGTCGCGATCTCCTCTTTGCAACAGACAGTTGCCTAAACATATAGCAGGTGACTTGCGTCTTACATATCTTTCTTCCCAAAGAATGACAACTCTAGCCACATAACACATTAGCCAGTTAACATGTTCAAAATGGGCAGATACTTAAAACAGTGTCTTATTTTATTTCTGAATGGGGATTCAGTCTTCAAATGCTCCACTGGTATCTTCCCATCTTTGGCCTCAGTCGTAGCCCCAAAAAGCATTCCTCTCGCATAAGCTTTTTCTAGTGACACTGGAAACTTTTCCTCACAGGAGGGGACAGGACACTTTATCTTCTGTCCAACTGTGTACACATAGGCTAAATGAAATTAAGACTTTTTGCACAATGCCTGATCTATAACAGATCTTCACCTCAAGCCATGAGCTGGGCCCTGTGTTATCTGTTCTTTCTTAAGTTAAGTTACAGACCACTTTTTGCAGACACGTTCTAAGCCATTTAGCATCAACCTGTACCTAAGAAGTTTTCCTGATCCTTCCCTGCAAAGCAAGACATGTTAATGACCTGATAACTCATCATCTCCAAAGACGAATATGAGAAGCTGTCTTAGGCTATCTTGTCTTTGGCAATAAGCCTACTTTTTATACTTCTACTTCAGGAAGTACTGTCTAGCTTTGCGTTAACTTTCTGCCTAGATCCCTTGAGAGATTTCTATGAAAATAAATAAGTGAATAAACATAATAATGTGTGACTTACAGGGACATTTTTGTACTGCTTGTATAGAGCCTCACAGAAGAAGCCGCTACGTAGGCATTGCTTGCAAATAACTTCAAACGGAGAAGTTTCACCCTCTAAGGGCTGATGGATCATACTGAAGAGCAAGTAATTATGCATCTGATAAATAGTGCAGGGATCAGCTGGTTGTTTTTTTTTAAAATTAGTAGGTTCAGCCAAGTTACTTAAAATGCCATGAATGTGTTTCTAATAGAAAGCACAACAGTAGTCTTAATTTTAAGTTCTTCCCTCATCGGGACTCAGTTGCAGTAAACCATTGTTAATAAAATGCATTGCAGAGCCCATTGCTTTCTGCAGTAGTTAAGAGTCCTTTCACTTTCCAGAAATGAAAAAAACCTTCCCACAAATGACATTTTCTATAAAGCAGAAAGCCAGGCATAAGGCATGGAGTTGTTCAGTAAATATTAAAGCTAGAGGCTTGTACCAAAGACCTCTCAACTATAAGTGCAGGAAAGAGTCAGTTAAAGCAAAAAATCTCGAATAACTCTGACAAGGTACGTAAAAACCGTGTTTCGCTCATCGTACATGTTTTGAGATCAAATGTGAAAAAAAGCCTAATTCACTCGAGATTCAAGCTGAAAAGGATTTTTTTTTTTTTGTGTGTGTGGACATGGATCAGAGCTCCTTGCAAAAGCTTATGAAGACCAAGCTCCTAGGTTCCCTAGTAATCGGGGAGAGAAACAACCCTAATTGTCTCCCAGGGTGCTTCTCTCCAACTGCTTTGAAAAAGATGAATTCTGCCCTTAGTGTCCATTAAACAAGAGCACTTACTTCCTCAAGTGGAATGACCTCCTGAACCACCCAGCGGCATGGTCTCCCACTGTGAGCTGCGGGACCTACACCACTGTGGGTCATAAAGAACACACAAGACTCCTAGCTTTCCTCCAGAAACAAAAGCAAGCCCAGAGTTAGTGATTAAAGCCAAGAGTGATGTATGAGGGGGAGTGGGGACACCTCAGGCCTCCCTTAGTAGTTTCCAAAGTTTGCATATAAAATGCAGCGGAGTGCAATATATACCACAGTAGTCTTGCATATCACTTCCTGTGCTAGGAACAAGGGATTCAGCAATTAAAGCCTATTTGGTAACATAATTAATGTCTTCCTTATTAGGCAATATTTGAATGGAAAAGCAGTAACACAATATACAAATCACACACAATGTGATTTACTGTCCTGCCATACCAAAAATCCCCACTGCTAGCACCACATGGAAGACTATCAGATCTGTTCCCCCAAATGCCTTTTTTACTGTGTGCATCACCATGGACTGATGGGGTCTCCCACACAGGTTCCCAAATCCCAGCTGAGCTCTCTCTACTGGTGGGGGAGCTATTGGGACAGATGATGGCAGCACAGAATGTATTTTATTGTTTTGTTGGGTTCCCCCCCCACCCCGTATATAGACTACCTCCATCTGGTACAGAAATTAGGGTATAAATGTTATTACCTGAAGTGTGGCAAGTTGACTGTGCACAAGACTTCAGCAGTTTAAGTATCAAAGCCTGCCACTACTGAGTGTGATCTGACCCTATGATAAAAGAGGCCTTGTTTTCCTTTCAGGTATGGAGTTCAGCAGTTTTTCAGATTACAGTTTCTACTCTCTCTCAGAGCACAGACTTTAAACAAAGGAAGCATTGCATCTGATAGTATACTTATCGCTCTAGTAACATCCCTTTGATAAGCACGCTACCCTTGGAAAGAATAACATCAAGGAAAGAGTTGAATATTACAGATCTCAATGCTGTTTCACTATATTGCAAAGATTTGCATAGTTTTTTTGCATGCAGTTGGCTAACCCCAGGTGCTAGGTGACATTTGTACAGCTTATGATATTCCTCCTAGTCTCCAGATGGCTATTTCCTTTGCCCTAGGGTATCCTAGCCATCCCACGTGTAACTGACACATAAAAGGCAGGACCTGTGGGACAACAACGACAATCTGGAGAAGGGGTTGGAGGCTAAGGATACTCTGCGTTGACTCAAAGTCACAAAAAACACACTCATTTAGGCAACTGAATTCTATTTTCAGAGACAGGCAAAGACCTATTGCTAGTCTAGGCAACTGCAGAGCAGAAAAGGAGAGATACTCTACAGGCTTGCAGCTTTCAGCTCTTCCCTGAGAAAACACACGTGCCCAAGCACATGCTATCTGAATATATGCTGTATCACATCTGTTCTATTTGTCTGAAACAAGTAATGAAAACTCAAAAAGCATTAACTGATGTTTACAGTAGAGTAAAAAGAATAGAAAGGAATATTATTTCAGCAAAGATCATTAGTTTTATTTGCCTTAAAATACCATACAAAGTTCAAGTAGAAGTGAATTACTGAAATATAAGAGAACTGACAATAGAAACCTGTGAGATAAACAGAAAAAAGATTACTGTATATTTTCACAGTTTGTTGTACAGATGCCCAAGAAAAACACCTTGTTATGAGAGTTACATGGCAGGAATGTTCCTGCAAGATGTCACCATTAGTTTTATTGCAGTTCACTCTTGCACTTAGGAAAACACATATGTGCAGCAGGGCAGTTTACCATTATGTTCCCCTAAATTGCATGGTTTTAACAAAGTCTTGAGTGTACTGAATAAAGCCAAAACATCAACAACAGCAACAAACCCAGACACACTACTGGACACAAGCAAATGGAAAAAAATAAAAGATATCCAAGATACTCAAAAGTGGTTTAGACATTCAGGATCACATGGTAAAACTCAGCAGCCATCCAAGTTGGGTAAATCCAAACCAAGTTGGGTTTATCCAAAAAAGCTTTGGAGAAAAACTAAAAATCAAAACAGGTCTCCCTAAAAGCCTGTTTAAAAAGAATAAATGCTTACAGCAAATGCCCCAGTAATCGCAGGATGGTTATTTATTCTGACAAGGACCAATACACAGTTGCAGAAAAGACAAATATTTTCGTTCTCAGCCTCTTCCACAAAAACCTGCCTAACGGGTCAAACTCTTGGCTTAGAACAAGAGCAGTTTGCTTTAGGTTCTGCTCAACCTGTGCTAAAATTATGTGATAATAACACAGTAATTTGTTTACCTCTTCAGCATTTTAAGAGAGATTAATCCACTACTGACATTTAATGGAAATTAAATTACAAGCATATTACAATATAATTGGGAAGCATGAAAGGAGTTGCTCAACTACAGTCATGCACATTCTGTTCTTGGAAATTACAGTACCAAGCACTTGTCAGAGTTTCTTTTAGTTTCCCTGTAGGAGAATGGGGTAGACTTGAGTGCCAAAAAGTTACAACAGAAAGCAACTACTGAAGGCAGAAACACAGAATACAGCTCGAGCTGGTTGCTGCGTGAAGCAGCTGAATGACTGCAGAGAGAATTGGGCAGTAGCATGTCCAGCCTCATGGGACAAGACCAGCGAGCACAGCTGGCTTACTCCAGGACCAAGACCAAGACCAGACACATGCTGCACTGACACAGCAAGACAGGAGACAGTCATGGTTAAATGTTTGTGGTGTTATTCTGCTTTACCTAGAGCATTTGAGTTCTGTGTCATTTAAATAGTTAAATGGTCTAGTTTACCTTTCAACAAAAAATGACCTATTAGTGTTTGAAAGCATTTTGGTCAACCTGGGCCACTCAAAGAGCCCAACAGAGGTTCCCCCAGAGATATTAACTCTTTCACGACAAGAGGTATGCCTCTGCATACCAGAATTCTATTTAGTATGCTCTACTGATACTTTTATCTATTTTGCATCTTCAGATAAACAGTCTTCTAAAGTTTCAGCTCCAAGACACAGAAAAGCATGTCTTTATTACCTATTTCCTGATAGATATTTGCAGTCTTCACAAAACACAGAAACTTGATACAGCTCTTTGATACCACTGATTATTAACAGAGAGCAGGTTTTAGTCCTGATTAAATAATGAAACTAATCTGAGACAAACCCAAAACATAGTGAATCTCAGTTACATGAAACAGTTTCCAGCAAGGAATTTCGCACCATGATACATTGCACATTATTGCTTTAATACCTCTATGTTTAAAAAAAAGGTTCTTTTGAAGTAGAACTAATCACAGCAGTCAAGGCAGAATGATGATAGCTGAAGGCAGAATGAGGGTAAGCTCCATGCAAGAAAGAATATTGCAACCGTTTTGACACAAGTTTGACACTTGAGAGTGGTGCAACACAAGGCATGGCTGCTCCTCTGCATGTGTGAGGCCTGGCCCAGGGACAGAAGCAGCTGCTGTTTGGGTATAGCCTCCTTTGATAGTGATACCCAAGCAAGCCAGACCAGCAAGCCTCAGATGGGGTGGATAAAACACATATGAGTTTGCACAGCCAGGTTAGAACAGGTGGGTGCAGTGTCTTGTGTTTTCTTGAAGGTGCATTAGTAGCACTGCTTTTCCCTTATGGTTCAGCATCTTTGCTTGTTATCTGGCTGCAAAGAACAATTTGTCTCCAGAACCTCATGTCCAGGCAAAAACTGAATTGCTGTAGGAGCAACAAAATCAAATAGAGTTAGCACAGCAAGACTTGCTTTGCCCTCACCTCAGGGCAAGCAGCACAATCCCAGACAGTCATGAGCTTGAACAGCATATGCACAAGGAAGGTAGTTACAGGTGAGGAATGCTGTGCATTGGCACAATTACATGGGGAAAATGCATATGGTACCTGCTGGCACCCTACAGGCGCTTTCCAGTGCCTTAAACCCCTTCAAAGACACTGAGTAAACAAGTTAAATTCCTCATCTCAAGGTTTACAATTTACAGGCGGGCAGATTGCTGCACCTACGTGGTGCCTCACTGGAGTCAGCATGGCTCTGTGCAGGTGCAGCTGTCCATATGCACATAGTAAACTGCAGGCTCAGGGTTTATAATTGTTATTATAGAAAAAATAAAAATCAAAGACAGGCAAAGAACAGCAAGAAATTGGTTTACACTTTCCCTGCACTCTGAGTGAATGAATAGCTCAGAGAGAAGTAACAGAACTCATCCTGGCTTAATTTCTCTTTCTCCCTGAACAGGTACTTGGGGAAATGTCTCCCCAGAATAGCTTGGGAAAAGCAGCAGCATGTATTTTCGCTTGCAAACTGGGGGTGTCAGAGTAAGGGCAATCTAGTCAGAGTAAACTCCATAGCAGTGTGATTTGCTATTGCTGGATGCATTTTGGCTTCTTTATGTATACCTGGATCCCTGAAAAGATATTGGCTGCAAAATGCCTTACTTTGTGGGGTCCTTGAAGTTTGATTCAGGGAATGCATGGGAGTGGTGTAAAGCAGACAGCTGTTCCTGTAATCTTCAGTAACCTGTTTCACAACTACTAGGTCACATTATAGAGAAAGCCCATTCCAAGTATTACCTTTCAGAGTATACAGTTGCTGCTATGGGAGTACCGTATGCTGACATACAGGAGAGAAAGTGGGTTCAGTAGTCTGAAGGAAGAAAATGGGTCAGATCCCCCATCTCTTCTAAAATGCGAGAAACAGCGTGAGAAAACAGAAGTCACTTTTCAGTCACTTGAATAACCGGTTGTGAGGTTGGAAGTCAGACTGTACACTCATTAAATCAGAATTTTTCAGTATTGCTGTTCATTTTGTACGTTGCCAGTTCATCACCTCAGCATTGATTCAGAAGCTCCTTCCCATGAGCCACAAAGACTTGGAGAACTTATTTGATCAGTTTTTGCATTTAATTAATCAGTCTCATTTGCTTCTTGGTGTTTGAGAAACCTCGGGAGACAGTAAAGCTTAGTGTCATGACAGAAGCCATTTTCAAAGCAAGATTATCTCCCCGCCCCCTTTTACTCTGATTACATACAATTCCCAGGGAAAGAAGAAAACAAAAGAAAAAAGAAAAAAAAAAAAAAAGGCAGGCAGCAAGACCCAACCTAACCCCCAGCCTCCCCGGCATTATCTGCACTTCTTACACAGGCAGACCTTCAAGACAGCTTTCCTCAGGTAACAACTACCTTATTACAGAGACAACAAGGCTTTCTACAAACATACAGTGAAGTTGGGGGGCCACCTTTGCAGCCCCTCCCATATTGTATCTTTGTAGCCAATATTATGTAACTAGAGACCTCCCTCCCACATCTGAAGTTAGCACTCTGAGAAGATCATTCTTTTCCTGCTCAGACATAAGCATGACAGATAATGCAGCATTCTTTTCCTGCTCAGACATAAGCATGACAGATAATGCAGCCAGCCAGAGCAGAGGACAACTCCCCTCTGTCACAATTTCTCTACACCAGAGCCCCTGAGAAAGACTGTATATGATTCTCCTGCCACTCTGTGTATCCAACATATATTGCCCAAAATAATTAGGTTTAGGAGTTTGCGCTCCACTAGGTTTTTAACAGCCGGAATAACACTTTTGGATTAGGAAACAGTTAGGACAGGCTTAGCTAGGAAAGTAAGGCAGAGAGCACACAGACCGCAGACCTGCGTGCGGCCTCAAGCAGCATTCTTTCTCCCTGCCTGAAGAATAATCAGTAACGACAGTTTGTTTGATTTCCATAATAGAAAACAGTTCAAGAATATAGCAAAATATTTTCCAGTCACATGGCTGAAACTGAGTATTTTCTACTAAAAAAACCTCAAGTTGTCGAAGCATTATGCAAGAGAGTCTGTTAAGCCCATTGTTTGGGGACTACTTTTAAGCCCCTGTTCCTCAATTTCCTGAGTAGTGCCTTACGCGGCAGGTTGTAATCACTTCCATCCTTTGCAATATTTTAAATATGCCTATTTCAATCTAAGGTCATAAAATAAAAAAGAATAAAAAAACCCTACAATGCTGAACTGCAGTGATTTTGTCTTTCTAGCCATCTGAAAAGAATACTGAAAGGGTAAAACCTACAACAGCTTTCTTCTTCCAACCCTGTTTTAATGGCGTTATACAATAAATACAAAGGACCTGAAAAAATATGGAGTTTAAGAAGTCCATTCTGTTAGATAGTAACTGAACAGCAAAGTTGGTAAACCCCACATTTCCACTGCAACCCCCCACTCCCTGTTTCTTTTTCTTCAAGTTAAGCAAAAGACTTGGGTTTTCTTTGTGCATGTGTGTGTGCGTTTCTGGAATTACAGCTTTTATGAGCTGAAGATTCAGAAGAGTATCAAATCATCCACTGAAGTTCAGTATCCAAGAGGAAAAGAAAACAAAAGCTTCATTGTATCGACAATTCTTTCCTTCCAGACCAAATGCTTCTTAAAGAGTTTTTGCATTTTAATAGACAATCAAAAAAGGCAACTGTAAGTTTCATCTATTGGTGTCTTCCATAGGGGAAAAAACTCCCCACCAAACTAGATTTACACAAAACAAAAGTAGGATGCCAGCAGAAACACGTGCAGCATTCATTTAAAAAATGGAGCAAAGTGAAGGCATAAACTACATGTAAGCAAATCTTTGAGTGCTTCTACATGTACCCATCTTTGAAAATTTGGATTTAGTTATCAATATCTTTAGATGAGTCCAGTAATACTTGAGGCATTTCCAGCTCATAAATTTTGGATTAAGCTCTGAACTCAATTTAGAGCACAAAGCTGACATATTCTGCAGTAAATCAAGAAATTGCAAAACTGACTAAGTTTTTGTAGCGACCCAGTTTTGTTTTGGTTTTTTTCTCCATGAAAACCTTTATAAATAGGGCATACCATGTTTCTAACAGTCAAAGAAACATGCTTCAAGCATATCATTCATCTGTTATATTGGTCTGCCATCTGTAGGTCATCGAGAAAATTCTTTATTCCCAGACTTTTAGAGTGCTTTGTTCATTAGCCTGCATTTTTGAGTAGAGAGCAATTAGAATTATCGCCATCAGTAGTGTCCTTTACACATCATACCCAGCTGATCGGCAAGTCATTCCAGCCATGGGATCATTATGAGAGACTCAACACTTCTCCACTCCAGGAACCCCCCAATTCACAATGCAGAGTTGGTTTATTATCCACAGCTCTAATGGCATCATGAGATTAGTAAGGTGTGAGCTGGAGCCTCAGGAATGGCCATTTATAGCTGGGTAATACCAGCTGCTCAGCCCTATGCCTTTGGGTTTCTCACCTCTGCTGTGCTGTATTGCACCTATATTCTGTGTGTATGCATGCATATGCATATAATGTATAAAAATGTGTGTACCCACGTACACACACACATATTCTTGCCCCCCACCCGATTTCTCTGCAAATTTCTTCCAAGCACGACGCAGGCAATGTTTCTCAGGAATTCGTATGAGTAAAAACAGCCTGACGCCTTTAAGATGTAAAATACTCTCTCTGTTTTGAATGTCCTCAGCCAACCTCAGCTGCAATTAGTTGTGAGCTCTCAGATTCTGCAGGCAACAGGAACTGCTGTGCCTGCGTGTCATGCTCACAGATGTCATTTAGACTGCTCAGTAGGAACAAGGGTTCCTTTAGAGATTAGTCCCTTCCTATGTGTTAGGATAGGAGATGATAAAATAACTCCAGAATAGTTGAGACAAGGTACAGATAGAGGGCTTGGTGACAGGATCTCCCAGATTTGGGCAGGTTGGCTAGCACCTTTCAGGGTGTAAATTAAGTTACGGTCTATTGGGACTGCTGGGTATCACACTGACACAGAGACACACAAGTTCTCCTTAGATCCACATATTCTGCTGTGCAGTAACGTTCCCTTTATTAAGAATAAATTGCTTGAAGACACCTTCCTTCCATATTTCAGAATCTTTCTAGAATTAAAGGCAAAGGAATCTTCAGACTTATAAGCCAGTAAATACATTCATGCAATACAGGACAGTTCATCAGTGATACTAAGCATTTGTGACCATGGTTCCCACACTTTAGGTAAGTATGGATATGAAATGGTATACAGCTCCTATCCGTGAAAGAAGGGGTTCCTAACAAGGCTCTGATACAGCTGAAGGGACAGAGATGCTCTTTTTGTTCAGAAAGTTTCCGACCACTGAAGTCTGCTCTATGCAGTCTTGCCAAATTCCAGGCAGCAAAGAACATCTGCACTGCACCATATCTTACTGATCTGTGTGCCGAAAAGCCCTAGTTAGTTCTAAACAAATACTTAGAGACCTAGAAGCAGCCAAGAGGTCCCTGCTTATACCAGCTGCAAGTGGGACTAGACTGCTTCCAGGGCTCTGGCTACTAGTGCACAGCCTTGTCATAGGCACTCGAAGGAGCCAAGATTTTCAACACACAGATTTTTTTTTCCTGTTGTAAACATGAACAAAGAGACAGTAAAACCATGGCTAGTGTTATGTGGTCAGCCCAGCCAGAACCTCTGCCCATGTCTGAAAGTTAATTATCACAAAAGAGAAAGGAGGGAACCGCCCCCCCCTCCCCCCCAGCAAACAAACCCAAACCAAGTGACACCCTCCTGTATGAACCCCACACCTACCATTCCTTTTCATATAATAGACTGGGTTCTTCTGATACACAGTTGTATCATGCTGATAAAACAGACACCACCACCCGCATATGCTAATCCCAGCCATTCTTCTCCACAATTTCAAGGTGAAATATTCAGGCAAATCACTTACTCAAAGCATATTATAATCTTTTCTATCTGCAATCTGTACTGAACTCCTCATCTAGAAAGACACTTTAAAACCACAGCACAGAAAGGACATACCATACTACCAATTTATGCAAAAGTCAGAGAGAAACCCTACAAAGGTTAATTTCACTGATATTAACTTGAGTGCTCAGCTCTGCTTTGGATGGCAGCAAAACTGGGACTTCACCTCATTATTAGAAGAGCACAGGAGGGGAGTCTTCCCTCACTTCCAGAAACCTGAGCAGTGTCCTACAGGAGGAAAAACAGGGTCAGTATTATTGTGGCACATTCTGATGTGAAACACCAAGTGATTATCACCCTCATCAGCAGAAGCAGGTGCAGACAGCCTGCATCTCTCCAATACCTTATTTGTCAAATAAATGATACCTATCACTTCCCAATCTCACCTGGGCATCTTGGCAGTAAAACAGACTTAACTCCAATTTAGAGAAAACTCTTTGGCACGGTTTCAAAGGAAAGGAGTAAGTATTATGAAGAGGATTGACCAGTAGATAGTAAGTCAGATCCAAGTGCTAAGAATCCTCTTTCAGAAAGGTGTCCTAGAAAGCGTTCGCACTTAAACACAGAACTGATACTTCCTCTGAATTATCAGTATCCTGTATGTGGTGATACGCACTATAGACAGTGACTAAGCCAGAGGTATTCCCCACTCTGTGCAGTCCTAAAGGTATTTTTTCAGAACTTGTTTGGGTTCCTGGTTAGTTTCCAGCCTCCACACTCTCCTTCGGCAGGGAATTCTATTATGCAACTCATTGCGGTCACAAAGCATCTTCTTTTATGCGCACACACACCCCAAAAAAACCAAACCAAAAACCCCTCCCTCAAAAAAACCCCAAACCTGAAAATACCCTAAATAAAACCCACAACCTCAAAAGCCCTGTCACCTGATGTCTGCTGGACCTTGAACTGGAAGATTAAACTGCACAGACAATCAAGCACTTTGGTTCAGACTGTGAAACAAGTTGTTTTAATCTAATCCTAAATTGCTTCAGGAACAAAGAGTGCTGTACACCACTCCGCTGGTTCAAAATACAGACAGCTATAGCCAAAATAGAAATCTAGACTTGAGAAATATTAAATCCAGAGGAGAATTTCCTGTTGTGCAGTCTACAGCTGTGGGCTCAAGTGTCCAGCAAGGGGACACAGCATGCATGCAGTCCACAGCTCCAGCACAAACCCAGCTCGTGCCCTGGACAGTGAAAAAATTCCCAGCTAACCCATAACTACCACATAATTACATCTGTCATAAATACCAAGCCGCACAGGAGAAAATCTGGGGCTTGAAACTTGAACTGTCATGCAGAACATCAGACAATAAGGTATGTTTTTGATTATTTTACTTTTCAAGTTAACTTCTTGTCCTGTAGAATCCTGTTTATGGCAAATAAATGGGAAAAAATCTGAAATCATACTGTTGCACAGCTGTGAGGGTAGCAAGCCATGGCTGGTCTATTCTCAGAGCTTGAAAACTGAGAGCACATAAACCTGCTGCAGTCTCAGGTGAGATGAGATGATCTCTGATGAAGGACCGATTGTATTAACAACTTGCAGTTAAGATTGTGCCTTTTCTTGAAACATGGCTATAAATACAAGCCATGGGTTTCAGTATAGGGATACCTGGGCAGCTACTCCATGGTTAGTAGTGCGGTGGAAGTCAGGCTAAGTCTTCATATTATTTTGTGGAAATAGCAACCCACCTATAATTACTGCTGTACCTAAATACATATATATATATATATATATATATATACACACACACACACTTGCTGATCAATACAGGTGTCTTGCGGCCTAAATAAAAACTGCTTCATGAATAGAAGGAAGATTAGAGAAATATTAGCTCTGTGAAGAGGACAAACAAAATTGTTTGGATTCTCATAAATTGTCTGGCCGCAAAAGTGACAGACCCCAACCTATTCCAATACTTGACTGTTCCAGCTGTGAAAACAAACTTTTCAAAGTTCCCAACCAGCAGGATTTCACATTTCTGGGAAATGAAACACTACTAGTTGTTTTATTTATGGTATCTTTGCTTTATGACAGTTAATGAGCTGTAATTTTATAAAAGAGAACAAAAACAATACTTTGTGCCATCACAAATAGCCATCAGCATTATTTATTGCAGATGTTTTAATCTATTGTGGTAATAATGAAACATTCATTGTTTTGCTATCCTGAGCAATCTGTGAGAAATTTTAAATGACAAAGCTCCCCCTCCTTCCCCCCTGAAGTGTTTGCTCCTTTCCAGAAGTTTCTGTCGTGGAAGGGATAATGACGCGCTTGGTAAGAACCATGGCCGAGGAAACAAATGTACAGAAATAGTTTAACAATGAAGTTTAATCAATGCCTTCTGCAGAATGCAACTGTTTTGCAGACAAACAGGACATTACAGCCATGATTAAATGCCAAATTTTAAGCTCTCGAGTTGATGAAATTCATGTACAAGCAAGTTTCACAGGTTTTAGTCAGTTGCTTTAGTATTGCAACTTGAAGACATACAAAAGCAGGTTGAAGACCATCAATTAAGTCACATCCAGCCTCTGCTCTCATTGGGAACTGCCATGGCTGTCCAGTGATTTTATCAAAGCCAAGCAAATAGTTCCATACATGCAAGACGCACCTGCCAGAGCTGTCCATACATACAGAGAACGGTATATTAACCCAGCTTCCCCAAGCTAAACTGACAGTTCTGCAATATAATCTGCCTTGTATCAGCAAAGGGTAGTGCTGAAACCTCAAAAAGGCAACTCCGTCACACCGATGCTTTGGCTTCCCATCTAGTCAGCAGTGATGAAAAGAAGTCTGCGATGACTTTACTACTTGAGCTGCATCAACTTCCACACAAAATCATCAGGGGGTATAACAAAGCCAAATCTAACCCAACCCAATCCCTGAAGGCTCCTAGGACCAAGGTTTTGGTTCATGTTCCAATGAACATTCCACATTCCTCCTCCTATTTCTCCATTAGCTCAACTATTGACTAATGCATTCCCACTAGCCTGCTAAAGCAAGGAGACAACTTAATTTAGAGCAGGTTTAGCATCTGTCAGGCAAGTAACAAGACAATCATTCACAAGGCTCTATACCTAAGAGAACTGGCAATTACTTGGCCATCTGGAAAAGACAAAAGAAAAAGTGGAAAGTTGTGAGCTCATTTGCTAGCAGTTGACTTTCGACAATAACACTGAGGAGCTGGGAGCCCAACTTCCACAGTTCTCCAGCATCGTAGTTTCACTTTAAGTCATGTTTAATCACAGAGGAAATAGTGAACTGTAGAAAGGTCTTCTCCCTCAATGCATCTTCACTATCACCTGGCTGAAGATGTTTTGAGCTCACCATCACAATTGTATTGTTACAATCCTATCATAAGGAAGCAAGTAATTTGTCTTTATAACAGCTAAAATTTAACTCTTTGAGGACTACTGCCTGCATTGCCCATTCCATTTTCAATGAAAATAACTCCTCTATTACAGCACACCATTCTATTTGCAGGACCCAAAAGCTTACATTCAGCTCAGGCCACTTGAGGGAGTTCCCTGCAAGTACCAGCTCATTGACTGTGCGCTCCAGACCTACCAACCTCAACCACAACAATCTTGTATGTTGTTAGTCTTAGCCAGAATGACTGAAAGCAGTAGATGTAGCACAATCCTCTGTGTCCATATTCCCACCATGATCCTTGGTTTCTACTCCTCATATCAACAAGATAGCTTAAGGGAAGGGGGGCACTAAGGACAATGACACAGATCTTTCATTGCAGTTCACCAGAAAGGGCCTTCAATACCAAAAAAACCTTAGCATTCAGTATCATATGCAAAATCAAGTTTTAAGAAGGCTGCAGCAACAGATTATCTTGTCTTTAAAAGTGCTGCCTATTCTCCTAACAGCTTCCGCAGCAACTATCGAGAGAATTTAACCGAGATCCTTACTCATAGGTAAAATGACAATTCAATCCAGCGTTGTTATAGTTAAACTGCACTCGGTTTCTTAAAGCGTTTCCAAGTATATCAGATAACATTTCACAGGCTTTTACCCTCCTCATAGCACAGGTAGAATCTGGGTTTAGGCTACATTATTCCTTTAAGCACATTAAAGACCACAATTGCTTAGCAACTTTCATTGCTGCATTTCCCTCATCAAGTCAAGTCTTCGGTATGTCCTGAAACTCTTTGTGTCCTTATCTACTTCTACAGCAGCGGTATCCTCCCAGCTCTCCATTTCCCCTTTGAATTAGCTCAGTGATGCGATATGCTGCAGAAAAGTATGGTTGGTCTCTTCAGTTCAAAATTTCCCAAAACTAACATGAAAACTTGATAATATTCACGATGATGATTGATTTAGAGCTCCCGAGAGTTTGTTTGCCGGATCCCAGAGATCTGCCTCCTTTAAACACATTATTCTTCTAGAGGTTTTTCACAACTCTTTTCAGTAGGTATGCTTTCATATGTAAAACAAAGGTAAACGCTGGGACTCATTGCTATCAAAGGAGGGAGATTCCCTTCCCCAGCCAAATGAAGCTTTTCAGGGGAGTTAATTACATTGCTAATGGGATCAAAAGACAATGTAGCATTCAAAAGTCATCTTAAAGTAACCACCAGGATGCAGAACACAGATAAGCAGATAAGCAGCGTTCCCCACCTGTTTTACTTGTGTTAAAAGCAAAACCCTACAAAATACTGGCAGGTAATCCTGAATTGCTGTTAGGAGATATAATTGCTAAAGAGATCCTTACTCATCTTCATGTAGAAACTTCACACCCAAAATAATTACCTGCCAACATCTCCAAAACACCAAACCTGAAAAAACCCAGCAGTTTTGTGAAGCTACCTCCTCAAACTTCTTCTTCTAAAGAATATTTTTGTATGAAGAATAGTAAGAGGATTTTCCAGTACAGTAAGGATCGCTATTCCCACAGCTCCAGAATATTAGCAGCTTAAAATACCATGCATTATCACTTAAGAACTTTTAGCACAATTATTAATTGCATTCATACAACATGTTAAAAACAAACCTGGGAATACATTACATTAGATGGCTCTTGCTAAGTTAAATGCAGTTATGATTTCTCCACCTTACAGATAGGGACAAGATAGAACTTTGATGGCTCTTCACTGGCTGTATGGACCTCAATCACCTAGCAGACTCACACTATTTATTTTTCACACCAATAAGTTTTAAGTACACTTCAGTCCCTTGTAATCAAAGGGGTTCCTCTGCTTTTCAGCAGCCTTACTTCAGTAAGATCAACAGGACTCAAAGCTCCATTAGATGCCACTTCTCTAAGGTCCACTGGAAAATGTTTTGGAAGAGTGACAGGTTTACCCACTCTGGTGTTCTGGAAGCAATAACAAGAATCGCTCTGACTACAGATTGCCAAGATCAGAATTAACGATACACCATATGCTGCATTAAATTGCCAGCCTCTCTGCACCAAGGACCCTACAACTGACCTAAGACCATAATAAAAAAAACCCCAACCAACCAACAACAAAAACCAACAAAACAAAAAAAACCCAGATACAAAACCAAACAACACCTCCACCCCCCAAACCCTCAAACAGTCTGTAAACTTTAACCACAAAAATTTAAAAACCCCACACAGAACAAACAAACAAAATGCACAGAGAAAGGGGATTAAATAACAGCAATAAAGTTATTGTGACCTTGTATTCCTATACTAGCTAAAGCTACCAACTCAAGGCTAAAGCCCATCACCCTAGAGTTTCCTCAGGGAAAACTATTTGATCACCTCACTCCCAACTCAGCATTCTCCTCTCCCTGCCCCACATAAGGTTTGCTCCTTTTCAGGTTATTTCATCCACTACCCCAGACAGTTGAGCAGCAACCTCTCTCAAGCTGATTGCAAGTATTCACCAGACAAACATTACCACAGGGCCTTACAGGATTTAGCAAAAAAACCTGCTGAAGACCAAACCAGGCTCAGACCAGAAAGCTGATAGTGAAAGCCATCAAGCCGAAACCAACACAGAGTACTTTCATAGCATAAAACATCCTCAAGTCCTACAAAAAAAGCTCTATAACACATACCTTGATCTCCCACACAGCTCCAAAGTCCCAATTTCAGCCACAGCAGGCTAATCCTAAATTGCTGCCTTTGAACCCACTCTTCACTAAGGGATGGCCAGATCCACAGCTGGCACTAATGGCTCTGATCACTAGATTAATTTCTGCCAGGTGAGGAAAGGAGCTCCTACTCTGTAACTTAGAGCACATTCCACATATTCTGTCACTTGGCATCTCATATGCAGCAGAATTAGCACAGAATCGGTTGTGTTTCTGATCAACAGCTACTCTCCTTACTTGAAACGGCACCTGACTTTCCACATCTGCCTGCTGAATTCTAGACAATGAAAACAATTTAAAGACCTGTGACAATACATTAAATAGTTATTGAAATCAGATGCCAGTTTTGAGTATGACAAGTAGGCGTTTATTACTTCAGTCTAAGGGTATTCTAGCACTTATTTCTCTCCATAGATGGACCCAGGGTAATTCATAGCAGGAAGTCAAAACATTCAGCCAGTTTAACAGCGGTTTTCCATTCTCCTTCATAAATAGGTGTGAGCAAACTCTCTAGTAATTTAAACCCCAGAATCAGGATGGACAGACGGCTGACTACCCCAAACCATGAAAAATTCCTTTCCCCATCACCTCACTTTGGGATTTGATGATCACATGACCCCCATTGCCTACAAAGCTCATCTAACAAGTACAAGTACTGCTTTAAGATCAGTACCTACCGATACTCATACCCTACTTGCATTCCCCATGAGATAGAAAGGCAGTGAGCTGTTTTCTGCAGCAGGATTTGGGGCGGCTGTTTGTCTCAGATGTTAAAGAACAACTGTCTAAATAAATATTCTGTATGACGCGAGGTTTATACTGTAACTTTATACTACACATGAATAACTACATTAAAAGAATTAATGCATGAATGGAGCTTTTCAACGTGATTTTGATCATCCTTCTGAAATTCAAACTCATTACCTATGCATGTACATTTTGCAAATTAAGCAAGAATCTCTTGTCACCTGTGAAGCATGAAAAGGTGATTTCAAATCATCAGAATAACAGTAGATGACAGTTATGTAGCTTGAATGGCTCAGGTCCAAGTTGAATTTTTTCTCACAGTTTCAGAATTTTTGAACTTGTTTTGGACTTTTATATAAGCATTTTATTATAACGATGAATCACCAAGGCTGAGGGCGAAAGAAAAAAAAACCCTCAGACTTTTTCACAGCAACGAAAGTATCTTATTGAAATGAATGTGCCTTACATTCTACAGTATATTATTCCAAGAATCTTAAACTCCTTTATAAATGCTCTCTAAATACTTCACAATACCTCTTCCAGTCTCATCTCTGTACTTTCTAATTATTAAATGATATTTTTGCTGTCAGATACATATGATAGGAAAAAAATGTAGCAGTCTAGAGGCAAAACTGAACAACTGTTCCCCTTTGGTGCCTTTTTTTCCAAGAAACAACAACTTTTTCAATTTTCACCACTGAGTTCCTGATTTGTTTTCCAAATGCAAACTAAATACTGGACTCTTAATCTAATTCTGGCATTTTCCGAGACTGCTCATCAACAATTACAGCAGTAGTGTTTTGAGTATTTAAGCATGAAATGACATCCAGCATGGATGGCAGCTTCAGTGTATCCTTCAGTAATTTCTAATTGTATTCTAAATGCTACCCTTTTGAAATAGGTATCGGGTTGAATGCAGCTGGCATTATATGCCCCATATCTGCATGTACATTTAGGACACCTGGGTCTCTGGGCTCTGTTTTGCTTAATCTGTGTGAGATGAAAACTCAAGTTGGCACCTTTAACAGTTTGACTCCAAGAAAATAGTAGAATTAAGTGTCATGTTTGATAAGCTTGGGGTCAGACTGGCTAAACAGGGGAGGTTAAGGAGGCTTTCTTTACTAAGTAGAACCAAAGGTATTATACAAAGGTACTGGTTAAAGCAGCTGCAATGCTTCTCTGCAGAAGGGGATATTTCCATGCTGCCTCCTGATGAGGCCAGCTACTCCTACGTATGGTACCAAAAGTTGTCACAGAAAAACCCGGAACCTGTGTTTCATTGGTAACAGTGACACTGACCTTGCCAGTTCCTGTTTTCTGTGGTGCTTGTACAATGGTGAAACCGGGATGTTACACCTCTTTCCTGTTCATTGGAAAAGTCAGTGTTGTAACCTGTTGTAACTTTCACAGATCAAAAATCAAGTGTACTATAGAAGCAGCTGAGAAAAACATAGGCAGCTGCACAGGCTGATATTCCAAAATCTTGTGCAGATGTATTATTACGTTATTTGTAGTTGTCTAATTCTTTCTAATCTAGGGAGGTTTCATCCTAACATTTAACATGGCATGTCTTGCAATATATGTATACAGGTCTTTTGGAACCAACTAATAAGTTTATTTCTGCTTCTTTTTAAGGGAACCTTGTGACTTCTTTTACCCAGAGAAGCTAATAACTATCCAAGTGCCAAATAAATATACATGTGTGGGACATATATGCTTCTGTGTGTGCTGTACAAGCACTATAACTTTTTTTTGAGGCTCTGTCACAGAATAATTCATCCCTTTTGGTAATTACTCAACCATTGAGCAGGTTCTACATGACAGAGTACTAATCATCCCATTTTACTTGTTTTTAATACTTCCTTCTCTGTGTAAGTGATGGAGACTGCTGTGTGTAATCTTAAACTTGATTTGCTACTTGGCAATACCTTATTCTTGCTTAGTACGTAATGTTACTTAAATGTATAGCAGGGCTTTTTACAAGAGCATGGAGACTCAAGATTTCCTAAGGTGGTCTCGGTACACTATTGTGTAACTGAAATCTTCAGCTTCACATGTCAGTGAGCTTGATCTGATTATAAGCAATCAGTTCCCCAAGAAACATGCTGTATTACACATTTTCTCTGTCGCTGAGACTCCCTTTCCTGGCTGTTCTGGAGTTATGTATCCCTAGATACAGCCTTGGCTCCTAAGACATTTTTTGTTTTACTGAAGACCCCAGAGCCATAGCTGTCCAAAAATGTTGTTGCCCTTTGAGAGGTCCAAAGGCAAACTTCAGCCTAATGAGGTTAATTTCCCTAGGTTCCCTGTACTGGCTCCTTCTAAGGAAGCTGTCTGCTGAGAAGCTTTGAGATCGCTAGGCTACATTTAGCCTTTATAGAAATACCACCCTTATTTAGTTACTACCTTAATTGACTTATACATCTGGTCTCTTGGACTCCAAACAAAAAGTTAAATCATTTGATTCTGCTATAGCCCAGAGTAAACACATGTCCTCCATCATGGAAAAGCTGGTGTAGATTTTTCAGACCCGCTTAAGTCCTGAAAGTACAATTTCAATTGTTATTCTCTTTCTCATCCTAATTTTCATGAGCTGCTGCCTGTAAGAAGAACTAGGTACTGAAAAGCATTCTTGCACTGCAGGAAAGGACATGCTGCTATATATGAGCGCAAGATTGCGTAGGACTTTTACTGGCACCTGTGCCCAAACACAGTTTTATCAATAAAGAAATGCTTAAGCTAACCCAGAATTACATTTGCTTTTCTACCTCTGCTGCAATGTCCTCAGAAGACCGCATATGACCAGATATTTCTGGATTGACCCTATTTCCCTAGCTGCTCAGAACATATGGCAACACTGTCAGTAACCATCATAAAATATATCTAGAGCCAAAAACATGTACAAGAGAATACCCATATATAGACTTTGCACTATATACTGACATATTGATATATATATTTTTTTTTTCAACACCATGTTCTCATGAGTTTAGAACTACAGAATAGGAATCTGTAAAATTACTACTTTTCTGTGTGGCTATTGCAAATTCTCATACACATTTTGTCTGTCTGACTTCAATTGCCTTTCTGATAATGCACATTTTCACAGAGCAGAACGTGTCAGAGCTGCAGAAGTTCTCCAGCTGCAGCATGAATCCAAAAGTTAGATACAGCATAGGCTGAAGCACCTACAGCAGCAGAATGATGGATAGTACCTACATGATAATAGATTGAACATTATATCAAAAGTCAGAGATGTAATCTTACCAAGACTCATAGTTTAAGATTTTAATATTTGAGATTAAAAAAAAAAAGAAAAAAGAAAAAGGTGGGAACTTTATAATCTGGGTGGGATAAAGTGTCTGTCAAAGATTTGCTTTGGCACCTGCCTTATCATTTTCATATTTCTCTCACAGTTCATATGAAAAGGGTTTCTGAAATACAGCAGACAGCCCTGGGAGACAATTTGACAAACCAGGCTAAAGTTTGCATCCACTAGCACAATAACATCATTGCTTTTCAGCCTGCAAGTTCCACATTATCTGGGAGGTGCTTATGTACACAGACTATCAGATGTCCAATTAAAGCTTAAAGGTGCTACATATAAAATGCAAACTAAAATGTTTACAGTCATTAAAAAGGAGACATTAATGTCACAGTGTTGTATGAAACTAAGCAGACTTTGTAAAAAAACCCCAAACACTACTATTCAGGGCCATGTGATTTTAAAATCAAATATTGGATATAAAACCATTAGTAGCTGACATGTAAAATTGTAATATTCCCAATGGTCTGTAAGAAAAAAAGAAAACTTAAGTCAGTGAGACTTTATTATGAAGGAAACATACAGTTAGATTTTTTTTTATGTTGCTGAACACATACAAAAAAGAAAAAAAAGTAGCTTTATTGGTACCTGAACATTAATAAATCACATCAACAGATGTTATAACAACCAGAAATTAATTGTGAGAAAAATATTATCTTTGGCTATTGTTGTAAAGGGACAACTGTTGTGAAGAAAGAAAAAAAATATTTCTGTAAAATGATACCAAAAGCACCTATGAAATGACAAAAAATTGGAATATGTACTTATTAGTTTACATGGCTTTGTTACTGTGCTTCGTGGTTTTTTTTCTTTTTACCAAAGACATGTGCACAGACTGCATAGTAGACAGAGTAAGTTAAAAAGACATTATTTTAAGCAACATCTAAACCACTGATCATAAAACTAACATCTTGCAACAATATCCTGTAACCTACTCTGATTTTATTCCTAATGTTGCATGTTGGCTTCTCTTTACACAAAACAGTAGCCTTTCTCCATTAACAATGCACAGGCCCCATCTGTTTCTCATTAAATACCTTATTTTTTTTCTGTAGTGCACTATGTTTCTGTTGCAGAAATCTCTCAGAGAAAAACGGGTTTCATAACTAAAGGATTTAGATAAACTCTTGAAGTGTTCTCAGCCCTGTTTCAGAACACAGAAGGAGGGTCAGTAACTGGGTTGACATTTCTTCCTCACTGGCTCTTTCTGCTTAGAACATCCATGTGTCTCCTCATCCCGCATTGGCAGAAAAATCATAGAATCATAGAAAGGTTTGGGTTGGAAAGGACCTCAAAGACCATCTAGTTTCAAGCCCCATGCAATGGACAGGGACACAGGTTGCTACCCAATGGTAGCCCCAAAACGCTAAGGGGGTTTCTCTGTGCCACCGTGTGACAGACAAAGATTGTTTTGGGAAAGCAAGGATGAAAGGACAGAAGAGAGCCAGACCTCCAAAAGGTAGCTCCTTTCAGCAAAGCCTGTTAAGGAGAAAACACGAACAAAAGCAAGTCCATTTTCTGGACTGCAGTTTATCAGAGGAAACATTCCAGGAGGAATTTCCCAGCCTGACAATTCAGTCCTTTGGGTAGGCTGAAACATATAAAAACCTTGATGAAAGACAGTGTAACTGAGAGAGTAGTGAAGTGATTGATTCTGAACATATGTAAAAGAACAGTAAATAAGCGTATTTTTCTCTAGCAGCTACGTTTTTCAGCTCAAGTAATCACAGATTTTTCACACAGAGTTTTACTACACAGTACATACAGGTTTCAATTTCTGTCCATTTTTGTAATTTATGCATTTCTCACGTTCATTACTCCAAGACAGGCTTTTTTTTAAGTATGTTATAAGTGCCTTCCTCCACTCAAGTGTGTGGATCACAACTGAAAAAGGCTTTTGTTCTATTTTGACCGAATTCCAACCGAGCCCTGCAGCACAGAGTATCTGAGGGATGTTATGAGCTTACACATAGAACGAAAACAGGAGGTTGGGCAGGACACACAGAATCATAGACATCCTCAAGCATGTTCAAAGAAGGACAACCGGGTTGGTGAAGGGGCTGGAGGACAAATCTTACAAGGAGCGTCTGAGGGAGCTGGGCATGTTTAGCCTGGAGAAAGAGGTTGTAGAGAGGTGGGCAATGGTCTTTTCAGCCAAGTAACCAGAGATAGGACAAGGGGAAATGGCACAAAACTGCACCAGGGCAGGTTCAGATTAGAGGTTAGGGAAAAATTTTTCACTGAAGAGTTGTCAGGACCTGGAACAGGCTGCCCAGGGAGGTGGTTGAGTCACCATCCCTGGATGCGTTCAAAAGATGGGTAGGTGAGGTGCTTAGAAATATGGTTTAGTAGAGGACAGATACGGTTGGGCTCAATGATAAAGGTCTTTCCCAACCTTGTGAGTCTGTGATTCTGTGAGACCCTATAAGCATTCCTACTGCAGGAAAAGTTGGTGCCAAGGATGGAGTTTAGTGCTACAAGTAGACAGAAAGAGAGAGGAAGGAACTAAAAATAGCCACGTGCCTTTAAAGATACTAAAAGATACAATGCAAGACATATCTTAGGCTTCATTGTACCTGCTGTGAATGAACTTCCTAATTTTTTTGTTTCTTTTTGTTTTATCTCATATGAAATCATGAGTAAAAACATGCAGATCTTCCCAGCACCCTGCAGGGCCTAATCACATTTCATGCCATTTTGCCTTAGGTGTTCAATATCACAGAAAAACTTATGATGCTGTATCATGGGACCAAGCAAAACTAGTAGTGGCAAATAAATGATCCTGTGCATTCTTTCAGTGTCTAGAAAAAAAAATCATGTCTTTTTAACAATATATTTCTTGTAATTATAGAAGGAATATTCCTTGTAAATATCCGAAGGACTAACTCTGCACGTGCATCGTTAAATCTATGCTCATTCACGTTTGTATAAAGTTTCTTTAGGTAGTATGTGATTAGACCCTGAACAAACATACTATAGGTTTTGGTGCCTAATTGGATTGCAGATCTGAAGAGAATGATAACAGTTGAAATACTTGTCATTTATGACTTGCGAGTATGCAAATATGGCTAATTATACAAAGAAGAGCCATTCCCTAATCATTTATGAACAAACCCCATTTAAACGGACGTTTGCTTAAAGCAAGTATGTTACATCACTGGTGGGGCCACTGAGCAAACAGCAATTTAGAAAAATAAAGCAAAGTTCACAAGCTCTTCTTCAAGGTTTGTTCATATGGCTGTGTCTGGTTCGTTCTCCGGCAGTTCCGAATGGCGAAAGCAAGGAATGCAGCGCTATCTACCACTTCTGCTTTTGGAAGAGTCTTCTCCAATTTGGTGTTTTTATAGCCCAATACCAATGTCCAGAGAATGTCCAGGAACCATAAGTGTGTATTACCCCAGAGGTTCCCTGTCAGGGAAGACAGCAGGCCTGCTAGCGGCCTAGCTCTCTTCACCCAAGACAGTTCCTTGCACAGAGCAAGCTTTATGGTTATTATCCGGTTTCACTGTTTTACATACACTCAGCCTGGACAGAGCAGGGTGTTGGACTAGATGATATTTTGAGGTCCCTTCCAACCCTTACAATTCTGTGATTCTGTGATCAGCAAAATATTTATGACATATGTTATAATAAATACAAATAAAATGAACAAAAACCGCATGTTATACTTGTTTTCTGGAATACTATAATGAATGGAAAAAACATATAGCAAAAACTAAGGACTCTAACTTAGGAAAATTTTGAGGGTGCCAAAGGATTCCTATGTCTTGCTCTGTCTTGAAGCTTTGAGACATGTATGCGCAAGCATCATCATGTACAGTATCTGTGTAAACAAACCAGCCCCCTGTAGAACCATACGTGTGCAACACATGATACAAAGTCAAGACTTTTATAAAAAAAAAAAAAAAGAAAGAACTATTTTTATTTTGGTTAAATAAAAATTAGAATTGGTCTCTCTCAGCCAATACAATTAGCCCTGAAAGGCAGCTGTGTCCTAACTTGAATTTACATGGTGTTAGCCAGATTTTCCAATCCTTCAAACGGCAACCCAAAATCTTCAGTTGCTGAAATTCAATAGGTGATTTGAAAAGTAACTTTGATGGTGGGAATACCAGGGACAGATTAGAAGTACAAGGTTGCTCATTTCCACGGGAAAAGTGGTTGCCCAGGGCTCACTGCCACGTAGGCTGGAAACATTCACACAAGGTATTGGAAAAGATACAGCAGATTAGAAAAACATGAAAAAACCTTAAAAAAAAAAATCACAACTGGAGCACCAGAATAGTATACAATAAGGAAGGGGGCACAAAGATAAGGCAAAAGTGAAATGAACACAGGAGATGAAGGGATCAAGACACCAACATGCCCAGGCAACACAGCATTTCTGTAGTCCCAATTGTTATTCCCTGGAGTTGTAGGGAGGAATTGGGAGTCCTTGTCTCCTTTCCCTTGACTGACTGAGATAAAGGAAGCTGGCAGTCGGATTTCAGATTCTCAAGAAGAGGAGAAACATTGTCAAAAGGAAAAAGCATCCTTCGAAAAGGGAAATATACAAAGTGCTGTGATTCAGAGATGTTTTCCCCACTAGTCAGTAGTCTATCTGTGTCTGATGTAGAAGAAAGACCATGTCTTGCATTTTCATTAAGAGTGGGACACAAGAGAGTGTCCCAGTTACAGTTCCATGCCCAGGAGGCAAACGATGACAACTTGAACTTCCTTGTCTTGGGAAACAGCCTGAAAGCGGAGGAGTTGAGCTCAAGTGCAAGGCTGTGAGAACACTGTTAAGAGTGACAAGAGGGTTCTTGACTGTTTTTTCCTCAATCTTGAGATTTTTAAATCATGGGGTTTAGATGTTTGGAGTTCAAAACAGAGTTCTTGGCAAGAAAGCAAACTTCAAGCACCATGAACTACTTATCTAGGTACTGGGTGGTCCTCCTGTTCCTGTTTGAATACATAAGCCTAATGATTCCATCTATCACCGAGCAGAGACACAGAGGGAGGTGAATTATCGGGGAGCCTGACTATCTGAGATAAAGACAAAATGAAGGGAATCCAGTAACTGAGAATTTTAGTAGAGTTCACGTAGATAATGGCATTAACTCCTCTATCGTCCTTAGACAACAGCTAAGATGAAGAGTTAAAGGAAAGTAAAGCTGCTCTTGCAGGTGTTTGGAAATACAGATAATGTTTTAAGACTTAACTATGGAGTGATTTTTTTTAAAAGGACATTATTATAAAATATATTTTAAGGAGGATGTACACTGGCTTGATTTAACAGATGGTACAGGAAGGGGCACAAAGAGAAATGGGCATTTATCTCTCAGCATAACTAAGTTACCAGAAGAATTGCTTTTGCTATTCAGAAATCACAAATGGAAAATAAAATTGCTAAAAATTTATAATTAAAAAATTTTACATAAAAATAGACCAAATAGAAGCATGCAAATTCTGCTTTTTTTTTCTCTTCATACAAGTACTTCAAAATCATTTAAAGACTCTCTTGAAATTGAGATGTGTCTTGCAGAAATGCAGTCTCACGGCAGCCTTATTGACCCTCTCTCCTATGGTGTGATCAAAGTGGGACACTGACGTTAATGCCACTGACTAAGCAGCTCGAAAGACAAATTGCAAATTAATGGTAACAGCACTAGCGGTTTGGTTTATGCCTTTCCAGTTTTTCTTCTTTTCTCATTATCGTTTTTTCCTTTGCCTCCCCCTTCAGCCTTCAGCCATGTAACTGTCACTCTTTTGCCTGCTTCAGTTCACTCCTTTTTCGCCCTTTTTAAATCTCTCTCCTTTTCTTAATCTCTCTTTTTACTATGTTTCTAAGTTTCTTATCAGCCATTTCAGCTCAAGAAGAAAAAAAAAAATCTCCCCCTAACTCTCCAGTATCTAAAGGCAACTCTCTTCTCTGTTCATAGCTCTTTGCAGATGCTGAGTTACTCGATGTTAAAACGCCTGTGATAAAACACTGTCCTCCGAGACAGGATTGTGTGAAACAAGATTTCTTGTAAGAAATATGACTACCTGAAAGCTGAGGGGAAAGTACTTTGAAAGTGGCCTCTGGGTTAGGAAAGGCTGTATTAAACCTTTCTGATTGCACTCTGACACCAGGATCACAAAATGGTTTTGGTTTGGGATTCTTTTTTAAGTTTCCCATGAAACATTTAGCGCAAGTGGGTAATATTAATAGGCAAACTTGCACATTAAAGGTACATGATACATGTTAGGGTTAAGTACTGTAACAAAAGATCAAATCTGAACATCAAGGACTACTCTGTTGCAGTTTGAGAATGATTTTTTATTCTTTTCTCTAAGATGAACAACTTGCAGGTTTCTATAAAAGAGCACATTTTTAGCAATCTAAAGCAGGTGTACTCAACCTTATACTTTTTTACATCAAACTAGGAGAGATCATCTGCACAGAGAAATTACTCTCTGTCCATTGTGTGCTTCCAGCAGCTCTTTGTCTAGGGAGCACAATGGTAGTCCCACAAGAAGAGATGGGCACATGGTCAGTGACACACCTGGCTCCTGGGCAATGTGGTGACTGCAGAGTAATCCATCTGCCCTAAAGCTCACCTCATTCTAAAAATCCTCCTGGAAAAAAGTGTGCCTGGAAAAACCGTGCCTGGGATCACTGCAGCACACCACACCACTGGGTTGCTCTAATTGCTGCCCTTTGTTGTCCTCTGTCCTGCCACTCCCTGGCCCCCAAGCCCTGCAAGATCTGTGCATGGTATGGGCTGGATGCACTCCTTTGGTCTGTACACCCACCACAAAACCAGTCCTTCTGACCTTCCAGAGGATGGTCCTCTGTGCCTGGTGTGGCAGGAGGTGCGGGGTGTGCCAGACAGGACGGACCACTCCAGGGAGTCTCAGGTAGGGCTGGAGTTCCACCTCTTCAGGGCTATGATCAATATCTACATGCTGGGCTTATAGTGCTTAACCTATGGACCCGGGTCTGGTTTGAGATGACTTTTTTGTGGAAACATTAGAAAGATTCAACATGATTATAAAAAAATAAACCACACCACATTTCAGTCAAAAGATATTCCCCCTAACTTCTTTCAATACTAGCATCGGTCTTTTTCAAGTGTATTTATATTTGAGGCAGAAACACTGCTGTTAAATCTCTTTTTTTCATGGATCCACACAGCTACACCACATGCCAGATTTCTTTTCCTTCTCACAAAACCATTTGAAGGATAAATTTCCTTGATAGTCAAATATAAACCATGGAATATCTTGCAGCATGTAACCCCAGTGCAAGCTTCAACTTGTCTAAATTGTGAAAAGTCTGAGGAAACTTGGCAAGAAACAGCCAGATTTTACATTAACAGAATGAGGACAGCATGTCTTCATCTGTTGAAGATAGGTAAAAATTATAAGCATGATATAACCATAATAAATTCACAACCAACCAACTAACCCATAAACATCACCACAACATTTTTTTAGCTGGAAACAGGTAAACAATTTCAGCGTATTTACTCTACCTAGAAAACACAGTGTTAGGACTGAGAAATGACAAATCTGTTGCTGAAAGGCTTTTAGCATTGTAACAGCAGATTGTTAAAGCTTTTAATGGAGTAAAGCATCTCTCTATGTACCTACATTAAATGTCAGATTGATGACTCAGCGCCAGCTGAATCATACTGCAATATCAAATAGGCTTCAGGTACCACCATTAACCAGGAAGAAAGCGAAGTATTTTTAAGTCAAAAAGTAAATTATGATTACTAGTATCATTTTAAGGAAATTGCTTATTCACTGGAAGTTTATGTTGATACTGAAAGTAATCAGAGGAAATTATTCATACTACTTTTTAACACACATTACAGGAATTTTAAAACTTTCTTTCCCAGTACTTCTGTCAATGGACTGAAAGTTTGGCTTATTCTCTGCTGCTAAATAAATCTGAAAAATTAAATACATTCCCTGTCCAGGGGAAAAAACTGGCTTCTTTTTGGTTTTGGGTTTTGGTTTTTTTTGTTTGTTTGTTTGATTTTTCTATAGGGAGACAGCAGTAGAAAAGTATCACAAATATTAACAGATTTTTTTCTATTTTATATAAATGTATACATATTTACTTTTAAAAATTAGCAACATTAGAAATAAATTATTTTTATGCAGTAATTCACATATGAATATATTAGATTAACAAATACATTAACATTTTTCTTAAATCTCTAAATTATATTTAATCTAGGTACAGTTTGATAGCTTTTAAATCTAGAAAAAATATCACATATACACTGACATTTGTGGGGGTTGCCAGTTCTAGTAGCTAGATATCTTGCTAGGAAAACCTTGGTAAACTTAGAACTATTTTTCTCCTGAACTGCATATTCTATGTTTGTGCCATGTATGATTTAGGTGAAAAATTCAGACTATAATAATTGTAAAGCAAGGCCATAATATGGATTAAAAAAAAAAATCATTACTACGCAAAACATTGATAATATTTACCTCATCAATATTAGCTCTATCTTCTATTCAGAGACCTTCATTGTCAAATAAGTACTTTACTTTTTAGCCTCTTTTTCTACCGGTTTGAGGTGTAAAATATTTTGAAGGTTGAATTTGATATTCAGAAATGCACAACACATTCTGCTCTAGAGCAACACTCTGAAGCCTATACTTTTGCAGATTTTCCTTCTTGATCATCCCTTTGCCTGCACACACATGCATACTGTCAACCCACACAATGCATACATGCTGTTTATATTCTAAGCTTCAGCAGTAACAGTTTAAAGTAAAACTCAATCCTTTCCCAAGATTCAGTCCTACTGTGACACCTTCTCTTTCAGATGCTTCTCTAGCACACAATTCCTGTTAAAAATATTAACGTTCCATTGAAAGAAGTTCTTCACAAAACTCAGTTAACCTATAGGAATTTTCAACAATCATCAGACGAGTTGAACAAGAGTTTATTTTGTCCCAGATTGCTCAAGCAAGAATGTCATGGAGCTTTTAAAAGTGTACGTATGTATTTCTAACATGTATGTTTGTATGAATATGAGTGTGTGTGTGTGTATACATATATCTTGCCACATGCAACAAGTTAACAAGAACAGCTATCACTGTTCTTTGCTAGTGACATATTCGTGACATTCCTAATAATAGATATGGTTAAATGAAGACGATGGCATTCCTAATGACAGCTACAGTAAATAAGACAATGATGCTGATCTCTAGCTCTTTGCCTAAAATGCAAAAACAATTGAGCAATGCAAAGAATAGTTTCAACTCCTCGTGAAATACTAGAACTGCATAATTCTATTTCCACCAAAACCACAAAACCACATTTTTCTCCAGGAGTTCACTCTGTGACAACTTTAAATTAAACAAATTACATCTGACATCCAAAACTTGCCCAGAAACTACAATTTTATTCTCTCTGAGAAAACATATTTTATTCACAGAGTATAAAAACCATTTTGATTAAGATTTCCAAACAAAGAAAATTATATATGCTACAGCAATAAATATACAAAGCTATAAATGTCAGAAAGTATGCATGTACAGTCTTCAGTGCAAACATTATGTGCCGTTTATAGCAATTAATAGTAACCATGGTGTTACTCTATTATACAGGGTTTTTCTGAGGGATAGTAATAGAGTCTTAATACATTGCTGCTTCAGTACCAAAATAACAATGAAATTTCTTTGTGTTATTTCCCACAAGTGTGGAAGTTGCAAAACACAGGCATTCAAAAACAGTTGTTGGCTTTCTTAAAAATGAACAGAAAAAATAACATGCTAGAAGATGACACCATAGTATATGCAATTAGGCAATGATTTTTAAAATATAATTAGACATTTCATGTTTAAATGATCTCCAAGATATTGTTGCTCCTCCCCCTCCAGGTGCTCTTATGAAAAGTCTAGATGCATAGGGGAATAAATTCTATTATTTTCCTTCTATACACATTTTTGTTGCAGTTATATTTGTCAGAAATGATAATTACTTCTCACTCTCCCCAAATCCAATTTCACTCATTGGAGCTGTGGTGGAACAGAAACTAGGCTACAAATTTCCCAGCTCTGAGATCCTTCTGTGGGAAAGTAAAGAACAAACCTTGGTCCAAGGAGGTGTAAGCTCAAAGCAAGCAGAATGTTATTATGGTCCTGGCTTGACCACTTTGGTCCTGCCCCTTAGATGCATGTCTAGGACTTGGATAATAATGATTTTTCTGGGCAACACATAATGCCTCTTAATACACCATGACCTTGTCTGGAGAAGCATCACAGAGACACTAAAGAAATGGAAAGTTATTCTATCTTTTAAAAGACAGAGCAGAAGTATTTGGAAATCTCTCTATATTGTAAATATAAAAGATTTCTAAAGTGTTGCCATATTGCTACCCCTGGATGCTTTAATGAAAATTGCTTCCAAGTGGTGCAGAAGCCACTCAAATCCTCTTTCATTTAAAGTCATATTTTTTGTCTTGGGTTATGCAATTTTGGTGTAACACAATTAAATGACCATATATATATATTACATAATCACACACATTCTCAGACTATTTGTATTAGTATTTTAACTACCACAGGCAAAAATAACCCAACAGGAGGACACCTTTGAGTATTTTGTCAACTGGCAGACAAATACGTAGCATTAATAGCAATCAACAACCAATCATCTATGATTACACAACATCTTGGCTTTCTCCTCTCTCAGAAAGAAGGAGCTACCTACTTCCCACAAATCCAGCTCTGCATGACATCTGCATTCTGCTGCTGGAGAAATTTTTGCATCATGGATAGCAAAGCCAAACGGTTTACAATTCAGATGGCACTCCTGTAAAATCCCTCTTGCCCAACAGTTGTTCCTAGTGTGAATATTGCTAATATGTAAATAACTAAACATTAAGGTCTAATCCAAATACCTTCTCATAATTTTAAGGAGACCTGACTGAAATCCACATTTTTTACCACACTGCAAAAACTGATTGCTCTAAGCAATCAAGTATCACAATATCAACATGATTTAAAAAAAACACAAAAAACTGTATCATTTTCCCTTTAAGCTAGTATTAGCCATTTGCTAATGTACTGGATTGAGAGATCTCTGTCCTGAGAGAAGAAAGCAAGCAATTTGAATCCGTAAGGTCCAACAACTAACTACAGATGACATTAAATGACATATTACAATTGCAAAGCAATTTCCAAAAGATGTGGTGCTCTTAAACTCCTATATCTTTGTGTCATTTACTCATCATGGATAAACACCATCACAAACAGATTTCAGTCATGTTTTTGTGAAACATTAATATCTGTGTCTCCATTTCAGGTCTTCGTAGGAAAAAATTCAAAGTAATTACTCAGAATCACCAATTTCCGAACACCTGAAAATCAATGTATAAAAACTGAAAATACAGTATTTTTTCCTGGAAACTGGCTTTTCTTCCTAAAAGGTAGAACTTGAAAAGGTACACAGATAAGTGTTTTAGAAGACCTTTTTAATGAGCAAGAAGCATGCCTTGGAAAACTTTCAATCATCATATTTTAGGTCTATACATTCGTGCCTCGGTTTCCATATCCATTAAATCAAAAGGCTTTTTTAGTCATAATTAGTTAATAAGCTTAAATATTCATAAGTAATAGGGCGTTATATTTTTTATGCATCACTTGTACACACATTAACAGCCTGCTAGCTTGGCTGGTGCAGTTTTTAGATGTAAATTACTCATGAATGAATGAGGCAAGTTCACAGTTCCACTCAGTCCAGTGCCTTCCTCCTTAATGCTGCTGATGTGGGGGACTGAATGAAACATGTCAGATTTGTTAATATGTATGTTTGTACTTCAGGAAAAACAAATATTATTTGAGCTGCAGATTAGCTTCCAGACAACATGACTGTTAAGATAGCGTCCATCACAAGGATGCCAACGACAGACACCCCTGTAAATTCTGGTTATTCCAGCGACTTCCATCATATATATTCTCCAGTCAACCACATCACATTTAGCTGAATTGATCTGAAAAACTGAATTAAACTTTCCGTACTCCTTCCCCTTTCTGTAATGTAGGAATTTCTTTAAAATAAATAAATAAATAAAGGCCAAAAGTCACACACATAATGATAACAGTATGCTGATCATGTCGGCTGTGCTTATTTATAAACACATGCACAGAAATAAAGAATAATCTCAGCAATAAGTGAATTGCCCTTTAAATAAAAATCTCACTCTTTCAGTCCAGCAACAGTGCATGCAGTAGGGAGTCTCCCAAATATTATGACTCAGCTACTTTCCTTTTCTAATACTAATGTGCTTTTCTTTTTCTAAGTGCTGCACTGATAAGCCTGGCGCAAGCTGCAGCACTGTATTATATCCCCCTTTCTAATTCTGAAAGCTGTAAACCCCAGTTACCCATTTCTAGCCGTAAAGTTACCCGGTACAGTCACCGTGGTTACAAGGTTCCTTCACACAAACAGCTGACCCGTATGGTTTCCTATTTTTCCCTGCACTAGCCTTTGAGGTAGCATGCAAAACGGTAAGACCACACATTTGGAGGGCACAGCTGATCGCAGCCTGGAAGTCTACCACTCTCTCTGGAAGTAAAGGAGTTAACCAGCCCAAGCAGCTGGGAAAGCTCACAGGGAGACACAGGACTGTACTGCAGATGTGCGGAGCACACAGAAGGTGTGGCCCGTACTTTCTGCATGCATATTTAAATACCTAAAATTATACGCCCTTAAGGTTGCTATTAAATAACCCCTCCGAGAGGAAGAACTACACAGTGTGGCAAGGCCTAACATGTTTCCTCAAACAGAGATGAGAAGAAGAGAAGGAAAAGCCCAGGTTACTCACGATTCTTTTCACCTCTCCACCTTGACCCCGCTTTTATCCTAGGTGCGATGTCCGCAGCAGCAGTTATGTCTACCAGCCCAAGCAGCAGCACCACAGACAGCACAGCCATGCCAGGTAACAAAAAAAAAAACCCAAACCCAAAATCACCTCTACCTGGGGTACCGATAGAGATGAATTAGAAGACTTTCCTTAGGAATGAATAATTTGAGCTAGCAGCGCTTACTCAGCAGAGGCTGAGAGAGATGTAAAATGTTATCCCCACTAGAAATGTTTACTTCAAATTGTAGTTCCATTGCATCGCTTATTTCCTTCACGCAGGGAATGTAAAAACAGAACAGTCGTAAAGGCTTCCCCTAACCAGGAGCCTCTGGCGCTCAGACGCCGGAGAGATGCACTGGCAGCTCTCTGTGGTCCCTGGGAAGCCACTGGCTCCTCACCTGCCTCTGCCACCTCTCAGCCCTTCCCAATGTTTATCAACATTCCCCACAGCACCCTGGCAGGGGACACAGTTCGGCTGAAACCGGAGGAGTTTTTTTCTCCTTCACTTGCACATTTCACTGCAGCTTCCCAGAGCTGTCAGCACAGAACATTTTTAACGCTGACACTCAAAGCTTATCACATTTATCAATGGGTACAAAAACACAGTTTGCAAAGCTTCCTCCCCTACCCATGAAGGGGGGCAAGGGAAGGGAGGAAAAATTATTTATCTGGGATGAGAAAGAAAGGCTTAAGAAACTTTTTTTAAAAAAATTATTTATTTATTTTTTTAAAAATCTGTTCAGTGACTGTCTCTTAATCAGCATAAGTAGCTCCTATTTCTAGGGAAAATAATGCCAGCAATACTAGCTCCGGCCTAGGCTTCGGTCGGCAGACCCTGTGTGAAGGAGCAGTTCACTGACAGTGGGAGAAGCTCTGAGAATGACAGGATCTGTGATTCCAGGCTGACTCTGCATCACCTAACAAAACTTCACCCTCCAGCCCAACAGCCCCTGGGCTGGCAGTGCCCATGCAGGCAGACTCCGGCACATGCAGCATTAATAACAGTATGGTTGGAAGCTATTTAACCCTGCATCTGTCAGTGCCAGGGAGCCAGATCAGAAACGGCCCTGCAGCAACTGAAACAGTCTCCAGTAAGAACTGCAACAAAAATTATCTGCTAACCCTTTCACCACCGTTACGAAATCATTTTGCCTGACCTGTGGAGGCCCAAGAAAGCTTCACCCCGACAGCTGAAAATCACTGTAATGACACCAGAGAGCTTATCACTGATGGTGACAGAGGACTTCAGTCTGCATGAAAAAGAAACTGCAAAATATGAAGTTCTTTAATATCATAAGCATCACCCTCAGGAACATTTAAAAATGTAGCTTACTTATGCAATGGTAAAACTTATTTTCTTAATAGAACAGCAATTAATTAGCATTCTGTGAGCTGATCTTTTACCTCACCCTTCGCATATCGGCTGCTGTGGTGTAGATGCTATGGTTGTTACTGAGCTGGAGAAGTCGAGGGTTGAATAAAGTGCTAGAACAAGTTTCTAGATAAAATTTCAATTATGAAGAGACAAAGTAAGCTCTTTTAGTCTTAATAATGCATCTACTAATTTGTAGCGTTCAGAGACATCACTATGAAATTTGAGCTCAAAATCGTTAGTGTTATCAAAACACTCCACAGTGACCAGTTAAAGTGTGAAGCCATTCACCTCCAGATATTCCCATGTTGGCAATGATAACTTTCCAAAAGAGGCCAGGAGCAATTTTTTTACCTAAAGTTGTCAGAGTCCAGAGGACAGCAGCGATATTCTATCACTCAGTTTTCAATGACTATTAAAGCAGTTATCCACAAGTCCTTTAAAAGGAAAGCTCAGTTTCTTCATTCAGACCATTTGGAGAAATTAGGGAGGGAGATATACTCTTATTTCAATTTGAGCTAACTACATTCAGTACAAAAAGCAAAGCATTTCCAGCAGAGGACATAACAAAGCAGTGATCTGCCCAATGCCCCACATGTTACACATTACAAGCGGTCTTCGGTTTGAGGCTGAGTCCAGCAGCCCCTGCGCAGCTGCTACCCTGTGCAGCTGACCGGGAGGGGTGGTTTCCACACATGGACCCTGCACTGTGTCCTGGCAGGGAGACACTTGCCACCTCCCTTACTCCACTGGAAGTTTCTGATGTAGAGGTTTGGTTCCTTTGACATCATTTTACTTGATGGGAGTAACACATATGTGCAAAAGAACAATGGAGCATCAGTCCCATACCTGGTACTGGGCCTTTCCCCCTTCACAAAAATAACTCCCATGGCAACATACAGCAATTAATGAAATGGGTTTTTTAGCCACATTCTAACTGTACATCCTTTACCACTGGAACTCATGCCAGGAAAGTGTGTCAAAACTGTTAAAGATGACTCATCACCATGCTGTTCATTATGTAAGACACCTGAATGTACCAAATTGTACACTGCGTCAAAATATGGCACAAGAAAAAAACCTCAGTTAATAAAAGGCGGTCCTTTAGGAACACATTAGCAGTAATGTGGAATGGTGTCATTTACCATGAATGCAGAAAAATTGCCTTTTCAAATGACAGCTGCAGTTTTGAAGGCCAAAATCCAAAAGGCTTTGTGATCTTACACTGTCTGAAGGACAGAAGATCAAGGTTTTCAAGAAGCAAAATAAAAAAGGGAAGCGTGGAATTCCAGAATGAGCTAAACAAAACAAATCCCAGCCAAAGACTCGAGCTGTCTCACAGAAGAAACCTCAGCCTTGTAGGTAATGCTTGTTATCCCTTGCTTAGTCCCAGATCCGATCCTCATTGAGCTCTGTACTGTGGAAAAGTAGCACGCTGCATCAGATGGGTGTTCCAGCAGCTGTCTGCTGAGCTCTCAAGCCACACATTTGTTTTTTTTTTCTGGTGTGCCATCTAACACCGAGTTAATGGGAAGTTTCAGAATTGCAGGTCAGATGGCTTTTTAATTTAGAAAACTAATGGAAGGGTGCGTTTTCAAACACAAAACCTGCATGGAACTTTTTATGCACAGGTTGCATCCATTTTTCCTGTCACAGGAGAAGGAGCTGTTGCCTTCAAAACCTGCCATGTATCCTGATGGATGTAGAGCAATGCCTGAAGCAGCATCTTGTAAACGTCCATTTTTTCCTTCATTCACACCAAAAATGCAGTCAGACAAGGAAATCATATCACCAAAAAAAATTCTCCATCACCTTTTCTAACAGAGTCCCTCATACACAGTGTTGCTGGTTAGCAGTATAGTGGACAATTACTGCCATAGAAGCACTGCCAGTCCACTGCCTTCCCCACTGGAGTAATACAAAATAAAACCCAACTGATTAAGCATTCAGAGGTGTGAAGCCCAATAAAAGGTGGCCTGCTCCTGTGCGATTCAGTGTTTTATAGCTCATTTAACTGGTTTCTGCTGTATAATTTCTGCTCATTTGAGCTCCTTAGTAATTTGAAAGCTTACTCAAAAGCAATGTGATTAATTCTCAAATTAGCCACATGGACAGCTTTCTTGGAGATACAGCAGGTCACTTGAATGTGTTATGCCAAGATTGGACTCCTTTCTGAATTATGTGCTGTGTTTCAGTCAGAAGTTAAGGATTTGAAGAGAAAATTACAAAATGAATTTATGGTCTGTGTTACACTAGTTCCATCTAGCTTTAATATATATCATTCTCTAAAATCTTCAGGCATATTTAATTTCTTCTCTCCTCAGCTTTCATTATGTCCCAGCCTTTTTAATTTTTGTTTTAGTGTGTCATAGATAAAAGTTGCTAGCAATTTATTGTGCAGTTCTTTCCTCGGATCAGATATCTTCCATGGAGCTTTTTACTCATAAAGAGCAGAACTTTTTCCAAAGTTCTCTCTCCCTTCATTAGAGGCTTCACCTTTACCTTCTTCTAAAGGGTAGCAGAGCTCTCTGCAGCACTCTGGCATGGCCTTCCAGAAAGGGTTTGAAACAATTTTCCTCTTTTCCACACAGGGATACTTCATTCACTGAGGTATGATGAAAGCTGCAGCCTCTCTCAGCCCTCTTGCACACAGAAGTCCTTCTCCACTCTCCTCAAATCTAAAGCCACTACCTTACGCAATGATCTCTCTGTCACCTCATCTGAAGAACCCATCACTGATTGTCTTGGAAATTGATGATCTGGGAAAGCTTTTTCTAATTTTCTTTTTTCCCACAGAGGTCACGTGCTGCTTTAGTGCTGAAAGAGGACAGACTGACAAGGAAGAGTCTGGCCACTTCAGCACAGGCTCATAAGTGAGCCTCTCCTGAAAGTCACGCTAGGACTGGGCCAATTCATACGTGAGGGTGTCTATTGCTCTCTCCTTTTCTTATTGTGGAGGGCGATGAGCTGTCCCTGATTGCCCTTGATTTTAAGACACCTTTATCAAGTTCACAAAACAAAGTGGGTCCCCAGTTCTGCTGCCACACACTGATCTTACATCACCTTTGATGCATTTCTGCAGCAGACCCCTATTTTGGAAGAAAGACTCAATCTGGTGACTGTTGGAGAGCCTCTGTGAGACAGCCATACAGAGGCTTTAAGGCATGACAGTTACAGATCTCATTAAAGCCAAAAACTACCCAAGTTTTATTTTGCAGCCCCTATGACTCTAAGAACTCTGGGGAGGTCAACTCAGACACAGCAATATTTGCCATGAAAACACTGAAGGGCACGCTCACATACTTCAACAGCATGTGTGGAGACCAGAGCAACACACCATTTTAGTCCTGAAAGCCTGGGGAAATCCTGAAGTTCCCAGATCATCTTGGGGGGGGGTGTGTGTGCAGAATTTGGGGGGGGGGTTTGTTTGCTTTGCCTATAATACAGAACTATTAAATATAACCGAACAAACAAAGGATCCCAAGACTTTTTGTAGCACATGGAGAGTACAAAACATGCTTTGCATTTTGTCTTTATTCATCTAAATGCATACAATTAAAGAAACATGCAAAATTTACCATGCTAGTAACATACCTTTACTTTTTCTGTTTACTTATTCAACACCAAGAGTGCACTCAGCACTGTGTAAAGAGATAAACTGCCATTAAATAAAGACTTAATGGTCTAGTATAACTGTATCTTAAAAGAAGTCACTCCTATGAGGACCCATGTTTGTTTCTTAATTTCCCTACTTCAAATTCTCAACTGTAGCATTTTGCTAGGGCCGTTTAAGTTCTCAGTGGGAAACAAATGCGTTCTGCATCAATGGATACACATGTACAAATCTTTAAGTGTATGTACTGCATCTATGTATACATGCTCCTGCTAATAAGCTCACAAACACATAAACAAAGCAAGAGTTGTACAATTAAAAAATCAGTTTTGATTCTTTTTTTTTTAATCTTGATTGAAGTAACATTTGAGTAAACTAATCTTGGTTTGGCTCAACCATGACTTACATATATATACTTACTTATTTTATACAGTGAACACAGAATGAAGCTCCTCTTAATGAATTTTTTTTTAAAGATGATCTGGGTTTTGAGGGGCAAAATACAATTTTTCTTAACCCACGTGCCTGATCAATTTGCCCTGTATCCTTATGCCCTCAAGGTAACACAGATTTTTGCATTTTTAAGTGCAAGGATCTGAGACTATCAACTATAAAAGTGACTTCAAAACACATACAGAGATCAAAGAATACTACCAGAATTACTTTTTCCACGTGGCTGCAGAAGCTTAGGCATTAGACAATGTCTGTAAAGCTCAGTCAGCAACTGCTGTATCTTTTACAAGAAATTCCACATTACTAGCCTAATCAGTATGAGAAAAGCAAGAATTATGACTACATTTTGTCTTACCTCATAATTTTTATTTTTGCTTGTAATAGACACTTTAAGCCCTTCAGAAAGTAAATCAAAGAAAAACTGATCCGTAAACATGCAACAGAGAAAGGTTCTTGTTGTTACAAATACAAAGTTCCTGTAAGATATCCCAAAAGGTGCACTCGAGCAAAAAAAAAAATTAAGAATCATCCTTTCTAAGCAACCTAGACACCTGAGACATTGTGAGTGGCTAAAGTCGACATGAGAAAACATTTTTTAAGGGTTGCTATTTGTGCTGCAGGTGGAAAACTTGTTCTTGATACCATGGCCTTCCAGAAGAGTTTATTAATTTACAATCACTATTAAAAAAAAGCCCCACAAAACCAACAACCAAACAACAGAAAAACTAACAAACAAACCCACAAACAAATAGAAAAAAACAAAACCAAAGTATCCAACTGGCTAAGGACCAGAAGACCTGGGCATACCCTGGCTCAGCCTGCACGGGAATATGAATGATGCTGATCCTACTGCAGGCTACCAAGTCGAGTTTCTTCCTACAGTCTCAAACAGCTTCTACACAATACAAAGTTACTTCTTTAAAAGCAAAAAGTACCAGCAGACTCTGGATCCAAACATACTATTAGTAAAGGCAGCGTTCACAAAAGCATGTCATCTCAACACCCCTTAGCTCTGGCATTAAATCAGCAAAACCCCAAGTACATCTCAAGAGCTCTCAGGACCCCTACACCTCAGCACTTCAGCCATTTGTGGCACTCTGCCTCCTACTGCGTTCACCCCACACCAGCAGACATAGCATGCCTTCTTGTAATGTTTATTTAGCATTTTTATACATGACTCTACATCTGTCAGATCTACAGTTTTATGTGAACTGATATTTCAGCATAGCCGGTGTTTATGTTAAAATGAGAAGCCGTATGAGACTACTGCAAGAATGCTTCCCAGATCATATTAATAGTAAAATTTACTAAGATTTTTTCTTTGCTTTTAATATCAAAATTATTGATTAAAGATTTCCCAAACATATTTCATATATGCAAGCAATTTATTGTTTTCTGTTCTAAAAAAGTGGTAAACTTTATCCTATTAGTTCAGGCAAATGTAGAAGTGTTTGCTGCGTGGTAGAGAATTATAAGGATACGTTCAGACAAAAATAAACACAAGGAAACTAAAATGAATACTGTTTAATGTAAAAATATGCCATCCTACCCAGCTCTCAAAATAAACTGCTAAACTGTGGTTGGCCTTCTGTTTTTCAAAAAATGATTGCTAGGCTAATCTTTCAGTCCTAATTTGCATTTCTATATTTATTTTTTCTCACACCCTTAAAGTATAATGTCAGTGGGCTTCAGGAAAGTGTTCAGAGAAGATGCCGACCTTTTTAATTGAAAGATAAAAGACAAAGCTTGTTGCAATTTTTTCTTCTTTGTTTCTTACATTCTTAAGATTTCTTCCCTTTTTGCTAGCTGCTCTATACTGAAATCTTATTTTCCTTTCCACCTAGCTCTGAATTCTTCATTCTCTATGTCAGTGAACTATTCTCTTTTTTTCTCCGTATATCCTCTACTTCTCATTCCTCACCTCCTTCTTTGGTATGTCCAGTCAGCCAACCCCCTCCTCACCGCTGAGGTCCCGCATGGAGGAGGTACGAAGGAAGAGTAGCTGGGCTGAGATCTGTGACAACACAAGTGAATAGCAGATGCCGAGAAACCAGGGCTAGCGTGGTGTTACCTCAGCAGCTGATACTGAGTAGACAACATGAGATCAAAATGCGATACACCTTACACGCTGGCCCTGTTGGACGTTTCCACTCAAAAAGCTAGAAACTGGAGCCAGCTTACAAAGTATATAAAGGCCCTATGAAATTTATCCCAGAAGATAGAGCGATTCATGCCACTCACTTTGTTCATTTACAAAAAAAAGAAGGCTTTCTGTACCAGGCTTGCTGAATGGGGCATGGTGCTAGAACAAAATCAGCTGATTTTTCCTGGCATGGGTGGCACCAGAAACATGGGGAACTATTTTGACAGAAGGGCAGAGAAGAGGAACTAGGATAAAATGTGCAAAACCAGGTTTAAGAGCCTGGATGCATGGGGGATTTTGCATCTGCCAACACTATTGCAGCCTAAATTGCAATGCAGTGAAAGCATATTTATCCAAGTGGTTGAGGGCATTTCCTCTGCAGTGTTTCCATACTGATCAGAACAAGAATGAAGGTCAATGTCTCACAGCCTAATACTTAAAAAAAAAAAAATCCAAGGTGAGGGATGACTTTAATTGCAAGGCAAGTGCATTGGTATTAACAAACAGATTAAAAAAACCCAACAACTCCAAAAAACCCAGATTTTTTTTTTCTTTATTCATTTTAACTTGGAAAACTTAATACCTTAATGTTGATTTTTGTTATTAGGAGACTAAGTAACTTACAATCATTTTAGCAATGATATGGTTGTGTCTCAAATGGCACAAATAATTCACTGATCATAGCAGAAATATTAGCAAACTGTGAACACCTGGCTGCCTCTGCTTCAATGAACATTTTCAAAGCCTATTTGAGAACGATGGATGCTCATTCCTATTAAGAGAACAATGGGAACTGGGATTTCGTGTATCCAGAGAGAAGGCAGTGATACAGTTCTCAGTGGTCAATAGAAGTTAGTGGCCTGACTGCTATTTTTGACTTTGAGAATTGGCCCAGTGAGATTCTTTGGGTGAAGTAGAGCTAAGGGGTAATCTCTTCAACTGAAACAGAATCAGTAAGCTAAATAAGAACATTTACCTGAAATTCTAATTTAAGCCCTCAGCAGATGGACTAAAAATATTGTATCCATTATAGATGTATGGAAATGAAAGTCTCACAGCTAGTTGATGTTACAAAGAGCATGGGACTAAAATACCACCTGAAATCTCACGACAACTCTACATTCAAGTGAAACATAATGCAAATGTATTTTTCTATGGGCTGGGATATGGAGACCCAGAATATAGGCCAATGTGCCTGGCTTTGGTTTATATGTCAAATGCAAAAATAATTTCTTAGCTGATTGAGGGCAACTTTTCGCTTTAAGTTTCATGTTGTACTACTGCACACAGATATGCTAATGGCAATCAGCTCAATGACAAAAGTTTTTAACGAGTTCCTCACTTTCTAGAAAATCAGTATAAAATATTGGTGTTTAGAATTATATCATAATTAAGACGCAGGATAAGAAATGTGAAGTATATGACCTACTTGAAATTAATAACTTCAATAATAAAATCAATACTCTTCTCATAGTATTTAGTAACTGCTTCCAATATAATTTCTGACTCAATTAACTCACAGAAGCTTTTGTCGTCTGCTAAATGAAATTTCTTACATCCCACCATAAGGCTTGCTTAAGATTTGGGTTCATGGTATCAATTTTATCTACCACAAGAAGAAGCGTTATTTTGGGAAATCATTGAAAATACATATGTGAAATAACCAGGAAATAACTGGAAAAATATAAGTTACTGTTTTAATGATTGTCAAAACACATTTCAGAGACACTCTAATCCATTTTCTTTTTTGGGGGGAAAAAACCACAAACAAACAAAAAAACCCATAAAATGCAAATGCACCTTTCCATTATTGGTAGGAGCTTGTTATGGGAATTAAAAAAAAATAAATTTACATTTCAATGAAAGATGGGGTTTTAACAAAAAAATCCCTTTACTAAACCCAGAATGAAGTATGGTTAAACTATGCTATAGAAATAATGAATTTTTGAGAGGGAGAGTCATGTAGAAACATAATTTGACAGCAGTCAAATTCGGTTGTTTGGTTTTTTTTTCCTTCCAGATAAGATACACATTTATGTATAACACACCAAAAAAACAAGTATCATCAAAATAAAATGAAAAATACTAAAATACTCAACTCTAGTAAGGGAAGAGAACAAAGTGATTAACATTCTTTCTTATAACATAATATCACCTTTTTGAGTTAGCATTATAGATCTCCGAATGCTGTAAAATGGTTTCAGTGCCTGCAGGTTTTGCTTCCCACAGAAAACCTAGTTTTTCTCCTATTAGGAAGTCTAGTCTCTTCTCCTTTTTTTTTTCCTTTTCATTTTTCCCTGATTGTTTGATTTTCCATGTTAGCCAAGTTAACACATTTGCTTCTCACTTACACGTGGTTCTGTTGTCTGATATGTTTCACTGATTTCTGCTCTGTTGACAGCAATTGTAGGTGCATTCAAGAGCTTTTTTAAAGATGAAAGCTGCTAACATGACTTTCTCAGACAAGCCAGTTAAGACAATAGTTTCAAATGGATGTGTAAAAAATCCCATTAAAAAAAATAAAATCAAAAGCACCATTTTCTTTGTATTTTAATCTTAAACATATTAGCAGTCACAGAAATACTGTTAGCTTACTAAATAAAACCTAAAATTGTAAGTATAAAAAAATTCTATTAAGGATTAGCATAAAATTGATGTCTATTTGCATATTTTGTACTACAACATGGAAGGAATTGGAAAGAAGTAAAAATTAACCTCTGTAACTTGCTGGTTTTGCATACAACATATTTGCACGGCTGAGTTCATATGGAATCTGTAGGCTGCAAAAAGGATATCTCTGAAAGCTGGTAGTACGACAGCCTGCCTGTGCCCTACAAAGGACTACCTTTCTTCTCAAACGGAAGAACTGACATTAGCAGAAATAAAGACGAGGACTGCCATGAAAGTGCAAAGTATGAGCGGCAGAAGGAGGCAATAGCATTCCTGGTTGACTCCCACTCTGTGTTTCCTTCTGTCCAAATGCAAACTGCTGTAATTCAGCTCAAGATGGGGAGAAAAGGGATCTGGTGAAAGGCTGTGGGTTTTGGGTTCTTTGGTTTGTTTTTTTCTTTTAAATTTTAGATACATTTAATGTACATTGCATAAATTAATCTCAGCCTTGCTTTACCAGAACACCTTTAACATTCACATTGGCTTTGGTGTGAACTTCTGCCTCTAAAAGTGTTTTTTTATCCCATCATTTTCCAAGACCTGCCATTAGCTGTTTCTGTGCAGTGGGATTTTATTAAATAATTAAACAAAACAAAAAAACCCCAAAACATACAACCCAAAAAACCAATGAAACAAAACCAGGCAAAGAGAAGCCAAACTCAACTCTGAGGTGAACTAACTCCACAGAATTCAAAAGCATTTGGTTCACAAACCTCAGGGCAGATTTCGATCCCACATAAATCCCATGGATATCTGGGAAAGAGAGGAGAGACAACCCTGCAGGAACAGCATAGAACTTTTCCCTTTGCTCCCCCTCATTTTCATTGTCTTACCTTTTTCTTATTTTCTCCTCCTCCTGTCCATTTTCTATACTTCTTCACAGAACACACACGTAACTGTCAGCTTGGACAACTCACTATTCAGTTTATTTAAATCGTTTGCTCATTTAACATAATGATCATTGGTTTAGCAGAGGTGATTATTAGTTATTTTAACAGAAGGAGTCAGCCTCAGATGAATTAACAGATCTATTCCTGTTAATCTATTCTGGACTTTCTAGAGATTCTTTAATTTTTTTTTCTTTTCCTCTCCTAATGAGAGCAATGCAATGCAATTCTCTCCGAGGAGCTGTTCAAGTTTTTTTCATGGCTATATATCCCCTTAAATATATATATCTGCAATATGTATTAGGCTATGTATTTGCTATTGGTTTATAGCAAAGAAATAGATGGTGAATAAAAGGAAGCAAACACCTAACATCTTGTTTTGTAAAGTGATTGCTTCTCCTCTGACTAGCCGCTACACTTCATGGAGGGCACTGTAAGGCCACCTGTGGTGCATTACCATTTACCTGTAATTTAGCCTATCAGCCTTGACATAATTCTTTGCTTAAAACATTCTTTGGCAGTTTCACTCTGTGAGGTCCATTTACTGATTCTAAAAGAAGGACACACCAAAAATGTGTGGTGTATACTCAGAAATCCCCAGAGTAACTTTATAGCTGTAATCCATGTCACTGCTTAGTTTGTTTTGAATTAGATGTATTTTAAATTAATAATTTTGAGAAGTATGCAATTACTTCATACATTAAGATTCTTATTGTGCTCATTACGTAATGCAACATAGACCAGAAATTAAGAACTCACTATGTCAGTTTTGACAATGGTGCCAAAGAAATAGAGAAAAGCCCAAAGACACAAAGACCTGAAAGAAGTGGAAAGAAGGAAATAGTTTATTCTTGAAATCAGCAGAAGTTATCACTAAAGGACAGCTTACTTGGTACTTAATGGAGTAACCAAACAGTCTACTAGATCTGCAGCTGTCTGAACTTTATTTCATAAATAACTCAAGCTCATCATGTTAAAGTTAACCCCGAAGACAATCTGTAAAGCGATTAGTTTCTAAAACTCCTTTTAAAACACCTTTTAATATTTTGTTCATTAAAAATAAGACTGTAGATGTCACTATATCAACTGTTGCTAAAGCAAATACTGTTAAGGATAAATGGCACCAACACAGCCAGATTAATTTTAAACATCAGAATTTTAACACAAACCCCAATTTTCATCGGTGTTGGATTTACTCAACCACAGCTAAGGACATTTGGTCCCAAATTATATGGCCAGCTGAAATGCAGGCTACAGCAAGTGACTGTAGAGATTCTCAGGATCATTACTTGTGAAACATTTTTCACACTACAATGCTGAGACATGAAAGGCTTAGGGCATACCTTCTAAATCCTCTGCTATCAAATACAGACTTGGCTTTGTTAGTCCAAATTCCAAAAGTGAGCAACATAAAACAACCAATTAATTAGTATTTGCAGAAGTATTGAATTAGACCCCTGGATAAATTTTTGTTCTGAGACAGAACCATAAGTTTTTGAACTTGAACCGCCATACCTTGACGAATAAACATCTGGCCTTTAATTAAATTGTGAAGGACTGCACCAGCATTTCATAATTGTTGTACATATTTCATTTTTATTGGCAAGCCACAATTTATTAGAATAAATGTCTAATTTATACATAGCCAAATGGTACACTATGTCAAATAGGTACATATGCACTTGGAAATAGTCAACGTTTTCCAGTTATTTCAGAGTTTTTCACCATTCTTGAAAGGGAGAGGTAATGTTTTTCAAATTTTCGAGAGTGCATATGAATAGCTTCAGGAGCCAAATCTTTTATTCTGTGTTTCTGTGCCACCAGATGGTTCCTTCAAAACCACCCTCCCAGTTTTTACTCTTGAAATAGTATGCCATGTAAGCTTTCTGCTTCTGGCAGCAAACATCCAGATTTTCTTTTCTTCTTTGAATCTTAAGAATTTCTCTGACTCCTCATGAAAAAAAAAAAAAAAGGCACAAGAACATACTATTCTTTTGAGCAGAGAGAACTGCAGAGAAGAAAATCACAAAGCAGAATTTGAAAGGTAAAATGGTGAAAAGGATTAATTAATAGCTGCAATTTTTATAAATAAAAACGAAAATTAAAAAGGAAAAAAAAATCAGTAGAAAAAAAAATTTTTTGTCCAGTACTTTGCTGGGAGCTGTGAAGCTGATAAACTATTCTAAATAGTCTTGGGAAAAAAAAAAAGACAAGGAATGTGAGGTATGAGAGCCAAGAAACAAGGTATAGTATCACAGTGACTTTCTAAACCAAGTTCCTCACATAAAAAAGGTGATCTTCTGTGAGATTAGTTGCAATGGGCTTGCACCTCTTTTCTGAGCTTCCCTTTTAAATTTAGAATATGGTTAAAAAACACTAAAACTAAAAATGCATTACTTTTTTCCTCTTCAGGATTGAAATACCTGAATATTAAACTGCTTAAAACCTGCTTTTTTTGTGCTTTTAGTGTGCCTGAAATCCCTAAGGTAAAATTTATTGTTTAGTACTCTTTTTATAGGAATTATTTTAAGATTAAATTCTGCTAGACATTCTATGCCAGAACTTGTTTCTGAAACTGTCTACATGGCTAAAAGTATAATAGTATAAAATTAAACACAATATAAAATTGGAGTAATTTACAATAGACTGTCTAATGCTTATAGCTTTGTTTCCCAAGAAACAAAGCAGCATTATTTAGTCAAAACTATAATATAATAGCTTTGACACAGGCCTTGCAAATAAAGCAGATTGCATAGGTATATATGTTTTACTCCCTAGACAGGAGCAAGACTACATTAAATTTATTACAGCCTTTAAAATATCTCTATTGTATAGTCTACAAAATGATAGTCCAGAAGTTTCAACCTAAGTCTAGTCAAGTTTTTCATCACCAAAACTATGAGCTCACTCTACATTTTGTTCTGAAAAATGTGTATGTAGTTTGCTTGCTCATCTGTGCTTAAAGAAATTGAATGATACACTAAATTTATTTTTACTCCAGATTTTGCAATCTCCACTTAACTATGAAATAGGATAATTACTAGTTAAGAATTTTGAGTTTTGCAAAGCTTGAAAGTTGCCTTTCTTCCTAGTGTAAAAGTATTACGTTCAGTATGCATGAACAAGATATGTCATTTCCTCTAACACAAATGCCAGCATATGCTCTACAACACATCTCTCCAGTCCTATTTTTATTAGAATATCATATATGCTGAATAATATCACTTTGGACTAAATCTATTAATTTGTGCTCTAGCTGTAGAGCAGAGGTTGGTGTCATCCACCTCCTTCTGGAGAATGGGAACACGCAGCAAGTCTTCAATTAGCCATGGGTGCTGTTCCTAGCCCCATAAACACAAAAACAAAACCAGATGTCAGAAATCTGCAGAAGAGATTTGAGGATATCTTATGGCTCTCAGGCACATAATAAAACTCCAATGAATTTTTTAGAAGAGGCAGTAAGATTTAAGTATCACGATATGCTCACATGGAGTATCTGAAGTTGTTTCTACCTCATACAATGTAAAAAAAAATTCAACCATCGTAAGAATTAATACTATTCCCAGGCAGTTTTTTCTCACTCTCTCTCCCTCTTTCTCTCTAAATTAAGGAAACTGGAGAGTTATAAAGTCATAATAAAACCTGAATTTCAAAAGAACGATCCAAAATAAGACACGTCAAACTTCTAATACCCTGGAACAGATTCAAGTTAAATTTCTGTTGAATGAAATTCTGTTTAGCTTCAACTAGTAGACAAATTCAATTAGTAGACAAATGTTTTGACAGCAGAGGATCTACAATCAAAATGATGCAAAGCAATGAAGCTCCACACTTATGAACTAATTCTGTAGTTTACACTCACAAAAATATCTTTACAGAATACTGTGCCCCTAGTGGCAATTTAGCCACATAGATTTCAATGGAAATTTTTCCTTTGGCTCATATAGATTTTAGACAATGACTGTGAGAAAAATAAGTGTCAGGATCTCAGAAAGACCTTTAAATCAGATGACTGGGGAAAGAAGCAAAACACTGCTCTGCTCAGAAATTATAAATTCTAGAAAATATGCATACAATAAAAATCCCAGCTAATGTTGAAGTGTTAGTATCAAAACATGACATGATGCTATCAGAATCCTAAAATACAATATTTATTCTCTCAAGGAAAAAAAACAAATAAAAAAACAAAAAAAAAATCCCCCAACAAACCAAAACAAAATCTTGCTTTGACGTGCTTAAACAGTGTATTAAAATGAAAACGTAATTTATATTACAGTTTTAATAAAGACTGCTGAAGATTTATGTAATCTCTATTCATTTTAGAAATATCCAATACAATAAAGCATCTCAAACCCTTAAAACTTTTGCAATGAAGTTCATAAGATAATGATTAATAATTTAGTATTTGTTAGACTGATTTTCTGTATTCTTTTTGCGCAGAGAGGTTCTGGAGTCTCCTTTGCTGGAGACATTTAAAACCCACCTGGACGCGTTCCTGCATGACCTAATCTAGGTGATCCTGCTCTGGCAGGGGGGTTGGACTAGATGATCTTTGGAGGTCCCTTCCAAACCCTAAAATTCTGTGATTCTGTGTAATCCTGAATGGTTGCAAAACTAGAGAAAGGATTAAAGTAGATTACTAAGTGAGCTGAAGTAGTTTTGTCTTACTTTAAATAGGGCGTCCTGTAACACTTTTTTCTCATTAGTGTGCATGCTAAGGAAATAAGATGTAGTTTTTAAAATGTAATGGTTAGGCATATTTCACTGGATCATCCTTTTGAAATTTTCTATATGTTCCATCTAACACCAAACACAACTTAATACTGAAGTAATTTACAATAACACATCTAATGTTTTTAGCTTTGTTTACCAAGATAGTAAAGCATTATTATTTATTCAAACTTCAATCTGACTATTTTTTCTAACCTGTTTTTAGTAGCACAAACCTCATCAATGTATCTTGTTACTGATATCCTCCTCCAACTAATTTAATGCTGGGGAATGTATTACAGACCTAATTATTCCTAAAGCAAGCTCTAATTCTAACTTAGTGGGGTTTATAATGAACAATATACTAACAAAACACATTCCTATTACAATTATATTAAATACTGCTTTTTCAGTTTAAGTTCTGTTTCATTAGCAGGTATAAAATATATTACCCTGCTGAAGATGGGTTATTACGCCCTTAAGACATGAAACTTAGGTGGACAAGTTCTCACAGTGAATTTAGCAGATACATAAATAAAAATGCCCATTGATATTTTTAATGCATGTTCTGTAGCAAATAATTTTAAATATTTCTACAGAAATAAGATAGAGGATAAGTACATACATCTTCCTACACATAATCATTGCTAGATTATCAGTCGAAACTTCAGGTGAATTGGTGTAATCATTCCAGAAAAAAAGTGCCTACTGTATAACTGACTTAATATCCAAAAAATCAAGTAGAAGTCTTGGAAATATCCTATAGATATAATTACCTTCTAGAAGAAAATTTCTCATTTCAATATAACTTAGAGAATACAGAAGATAAACTGGTGAAGATGACATTAAGGTGATAAAAACATAGTTGATAAAAGAAAGATGTTCTCAATTACAATAAATTTGGTCGAGAAAAATGGGGGTTTCAGTTAATACATCACAGAAGTCAGGAATATTAAAACTGTACTTTCTAAGAGATCATTATGAAATTTAACTGGCACTGAAATTAATCCTTATGCTCTCCAGAAATTACATTACAACATACAGCTCAGGGATATACTGAACTGGTTAATATCTGTCCATAGAAGCAGAAACACCTTTTTTTAAGTCATAAGTCAGCCTTGGACAAGAAAAAGCCCAAGAATTTCATATATGAGAGAAGATGGGTTACCACAGGGAGGCTTATCAATTTATTTCCCTTGATCTTCATCTGTCTTTTCTATCTGATGCCTAAAATGAAAATGAATCAGAACATAGATGTCACACATTTACAGTCCAGTGTTTCAGAATAAAAGTGTGCTGAAAGCAGCTCAGTAGCTGCCTCACACAGGGCTTATTCAGCTTTACAAAGACAGAAAGATGAGGGCAGCAGCTATTTTGCAATATGAGTGTTGTGTCTTTTCTTTCTAAGTCAAAAATGGGGAAACTTTATGGGCCACTTCAGCTAGTCAGTGTCAATCACTTCCATCAGCCAAATTTGTGCCTGAGCTTGGGTTATCCTACCATCACTATGTTTGTATGTACATTTGGGCTCTGGATCAGGAACTTCTGAGGAATGAATGCCACTTCTTTAACACCTTTGAGGGTATTTGCCTTCCCCTGGGCTGGGTATATCAAGCCTGGGAAGGGTTCAGCACCAGATAGCCCACACTTAAATATCTGTAAGTCTGTTGGACAGGCTTTGGGCCAAAGCAAACTAGCGACAGTACAGACCAAAAGTTTATGCCCAGCTTCCTACTCTGGACTTAGCCATGCTGCACAGAGAAAATCTTGCCCTTTAAAATATTTCTTCACAATGGATATCCTTCCTCTCATTCTTCTCTCCATCTATCTCTACAGGCACGGTATAAACTCCTAGTAATTAAGAATCTGGGTCTTTGCCAGTAAGGTTTTCAGTTCAAGTCACATGGCACACCATGCAAATTATGAAAGGTCTGGATATGATAAATACAAAGAAATTGAAAATTCTTCCAATGACCACATCCACATCTTTGCAAGCTGTGAATATATCACATTGTAGGAAAAAGAAACCCAAACTCAACATTGTATTCACTGAAAGAGAAGAAATATGCAGTTGTTAGCCAGCAAAACTAACATATGCACCAGAGAGCCTGTCAGTATAATCTACTAGGAATACAGTTCTTAAGATCCATCCTTCTGGGCATTTGGGAAAAAGAAGTCATTACTGCAGTGGGAGGGGACAATATTCTTCTTTAAGGTCAGAGGGGCACCTCCTATTTGCTGGCAAATAGACTCCTTAAAGCATGATGTGATCAAAGGGACAATCCAGAACAAAGCTGAGGCTCTATTGTCTGGTTTACCCACATCACATAAACTGAGGTAAATTTAATATTAAAAGAATATAGTATTAAGCAGCATAAAGCATCCAGATACCACGCCTGTAAAATACCTGGCTACAAATATTTAAGTATTATTGTTATTGTGATGTGTGCTATTAGAAGGGTATAAAATGTGACTGAGAAGACAAGCCTGCCCATGCAGTCTTGCACACATCGGGCACAACGCATTAAAATGGAGTCCTGCAGGAGCTGACAGGACATGGAAGGAAGGAAGGAGAGGGGAAGGGGAGGGAGAGGAATGGGGCCACAGAAAAAAGGCAAAGAGCCAGGGAAATGTAGACCCCCAGGCACACAGCAACAATTTATTCAACCTGCCTGCTAGCTGTCAGGGTACTTCAAGCTCACTAGAATATGTTCCAGCACTGATAAAAAAAAAAAAAAAGTGTCACAGAGAGGTGGAGGAAGAATAGAAACGCGTGTTGAAATTTGTGGACAGAATACATAATCCCTATTCAGCAATGCCAAGTAGTTGAAAAAAGAACAGGCAGCAGTAAATACTTTTAACCTGACCTTCAGCTAGGATTTTGTTAGTATTGTTGGGATTGTTTGAGAGACTGGTAGAGATGCACCTTTGTTTAACATTTGTATCTTGTCTCCTCTCTGGCTGGCTGCTTGTGTGTGAGGGTGTGCGTTGGGCTTTGCCTAATGACTTACCTTTGTGTACACTGGTACTGTTTATAACAGTTATTAAACAAACGGTCTTTTTCTTTGCTTTATGAGTTCTTTATGTTCACAAAATGTTCTTAGGCAAATTTCAGTTGTATCTTTAAATTTTTGATCAGTATTGTTTCTGTCCCTTGGATGAATATGTAAAGGGAAATGGGGAAAAAAAATCAAAATCAGGAGTGCCAGCCAAATCCACACTTATGGCAGAAATCTTCTAAGCAAAATATACATTAAATTTTAATTTTTTGAAACACAAAACTAATGGCTAGAGGAACTCCAGAAAGAACTCAGCACTGAAAATAAAATTGTTACTTATCTACAACTTCATGCTTGTCATTTAGTAATAGACACTTAAAAATCTCCTCTGTTTATTTTTAGTTAGCTTAATTTCATTCCCTAGTTTATCACACAAGCATCTGCCCACATTTAGTGTTTCCTCAAGTTTTTCCCTGTATCATAAGACAAAAAATTATGGCATAAGGAATTCTTGCTGGTTTGTCAGGGTTTTTTTCCCCCTCAGTGACAAGTAATACCTCCTAACAGATGTCATTCATTTCTTCTGGGTGAGCTTGATTCTTACTGCATTGACAAGGTAATACAGGGGATGGGTAGATGGATAGTGTAAAGTCAGTTGGCTGAGAAAAGTAATACTTTAAAAAAGGAGCTGGTGTTTGAGCACTGTGGTGGAAACAAAGGTGTTTGTGGTTAATGAAGAAAACAGTTGGAGTGGGTAAGTTTTACAGCCTGCATTTGCTGTCATATTAGGAGATCGAATCTCCCACATTCACAGGATGGAATCTTAAAAGGGATCTCAGAGGTTGATAAAGCCCCCGGTGTTCCAACAGAATGTTACTCTCACAAAAAATCTCTGAGGATGCTGTAGTGAAAAACTGGGGTCCTTTCATTTCTCTGACAGACAGCAGAAAGATTAGAAAGGCAAAAAGATAGAGCATCACACACATAAATAACCCACCTGCATAAAATTATGGGACAGTGTTTTACACGATGCTCTTGCAAATGCCCTCAGGAACACTAGGTGCTGGTAATTGTGACTTTGAACAGATATAGTAAGTTGTGGATAAGCCATGTAAAACAGGATATTCAGAGGGACTTAATGTAGATTTAACAGATATTGCCAAAAGCACCAGGGATTTTTAATGCTGCCTTCAACAGACAACAGAATTGCATCATGCTATCCATTTGACTATAGCTCCACTAATGATTTGGCTCTGGCTGAAACAGCAAAACTTTTCTGCAATATAAAATTTGCCACAAAAATATTCATGGCTGTGGTACCTCTGCATTTGACTGGTAAGTTGTTAGGCAAGTTGGCACACTGAAATCCAGGTAAACTTAAACCACTGCAGCATTCTGGGACCACCTTGTTATAGCAGACTTAGCATCTGGGGGATGCTAAATGTTACATCAGTGCTCTGAGCAGATCCACATGGTGCCAAAGAATAAACTTGTAGAATCCCAGACATAGATACAGACTGGGAGAAGAGCTCCTTGAGAGTAGCCCTGCTGAGAAGGACCTGGGTGTCATAGTGGATGAGAAACTTAACATGAGCCAGCAGTGTGCTCTTGCAGCTCGCAAGGCCAATGGTATCCTGGGCTCCATCAGAAGAGGGGTGGCCAGCAGGGACAGGGAGGTGATTGTCCCTCTCTACTCTGCCCTTGTGAGGCCCCACCTGGAGTACTGTGTCCAGATCTGGGGACCCCGATACAAGAAGGATGTAGAACTGTTAGAGAGGGTTCAGAGGAGGGCCACGAGGATGATTAGAGGGCTGGAGCACCTGCCCTACAAGGAGAGGCTGAGGGAGCTGGGCTTGTTCAGCCTGGTGAAGAGAAGGCTGCGGAGGGACCTCATTGCAGACTTCCAGTACCTGAAGGGAGCATACAAACAGGAGGGGAATCAACTTTTTAAAAGGGCAGATAATGGAAGGACAAGGGGGAATGGATTAAAGCTGAAGGAGGGAAGGTTTTTTACGGAAAGAGTGGTGAGGTCCTGGAACAGGCTGCCCAGAGAGGTGGTGGATGCCCCATCCCTGGAAGTGTTCAAGGCCAGGTTGGATGAGGCCCTGGGCAACCTTGTGTAGCTCCAGGCCTGTGGTTGGTGACCATGCCTGTGGCAGAGCTTTATGATCCTCAGGGGTCCCTTCCAACCCTTGCCATTCTATGATTCTATGATTCTACGAATTCAATGTGTTGGTTATAATCTAAAAAGCTCCAAATGGTTTAAGAATATGATTAAATGAGAACATGCCTTTCTCTGTGTGATAGATACCTGCAGCTATTTCATCATGAAGAGTAGAGGTTTCTCAGTTTACATTCACTGAGTAGAGCTGCACGTCTGAACAAACCATGCATGGCACTGCCCCTTGATCATACCCTCATCTCTTTATTTTGCAAGGACACAGGAGAAAAGGCAGCTGACATGCAGAAAGAGAAGTGCCTCATTATTTAACTTTAGCATGATTTGGGGTTTTTTTTCACGTTTATTTTGCACTTGTAATTGTGGACTCCAAATTATTTTGTTCATTCAGAATTTGGGAGGAACTTTCTCCTCATTGCTTCCATCATCACAACATTGAAATGATTCTGCCAATACAGATGGACTGAAGTTAAAGCACATCATAGAAGACTTCTTCAACTGTCAGGAACATTTCCCCATAGAAAAATCACTTTTCTTTTTTTGGATCATATTTAGTTATATGATTAGAAGACAAACCTCTCTCACTTGTACTAAATTCTCAGAGGCTAAAGGCATGTCACTGAGTTGGATTTGATTTCTCACCTTACTGTACGTGCTAACATATCATCAGAAAAAGACTTTTATTTTAAAGTGTTGCATGTTGCAATGATGTACCCTTAGCAGAATAAATACGCCTTGAAGTTCTACTCCTAGGTTTAACAATAATTCTGATGAATCAGGTAATGTGTAACGTTTTACATCAATCTTTTTTATTCTTCCAGGAAATTAACAGAGTTAATTGTAGATTAGATGACCTAGGTGCTTTGCCTTTTCTTTTGTAATTATTGTGAGACTAGTCTGTCAAAAAAATTAAGGTAAAATTTCAAAGATGAAAAGGAAAATGCACCTGCCAAAACGTCTCACTAATTAGAAATAATTTTAAAAGGAGGTTATTAAATACAATTTTTTCTGCATTTCATGTCAATGAAATATACTTGAACATTTCAAGACCTTTCTCACTATTTTTCCTAATCACAACTTCCTACGCTGTCACAACTTGGGAATCCCAAAGCATTATTGTTGCAAGTGCATACATCTACATGAAAAATTGACTATTTAATTTATATCATCACTGCTACGCCCTATCATTGTTCCCACCACCGAAGAAAACATTCTGTCAACATGATGATAGATGGCCTGGAGTCAGAACAGTGCAATTAACCTTTCCTTAGCTTATTCTCATTTCAGTGAGATAATAGAATCTGATTTTTCTTTTCGGGGACTGGAGTTTTAAAAATTTTTTTATGGTATGCAGAAGCTAAGCACTTTCTATGTTTCTTATGAAACAATGCTTTTCATTCAAAGGAAAAATAACTCTCATTACAATCAGTCCACAAAATTACAACACTAAATAAAAAGACCTCCCAAAGAACAAGATTTTAACAGTTCAGATTTTGTGTTCCAATTTGTTTTCTGCTTTTATGATTATTACTTGAAAATGCACTCTTTTGAAGTTTTTAAGCATTCCTTTGGAAGCTTACTCTCTACAAAAGAGTTGCAAACTTCTTTTAAAGGGAGAAGAAGGGAAAAAAATATTAAAAAAAATTAAATTCTGATGCTGAGCTCAGAGCTGATGGGAATTTCAAGACTTGAAACAAGAGCACAAGAGGTGGAAGGGTTGATTAACATACACAGATCTTTTCCCCTACACAACAAAGGAGAATGAGCACAGCTGAGTCCACTTGTGACAGCTCCTGTTTAAAAAGGCTAAGTGACTTTTCAAAGTCACACAGGGATGACTTTGCCATCTGATTTTCTTTCCCTTGCTCCATTAGATCTCCACAGTGCTCCACACACATAATGACAGGAGGATGTGCATGAGCCAGTCGTGACTGACAGTTTGCTGTACTGTCATCACTACATAAGAAATACCAAAAGAGAAAAAAGGAACTACAGACTACAAAGCAGGTTGCAGGAAATCTTGAAATACTACTTCCCAATATTATAAACACCTCATGAGGTCAGTCAAAGGTACCATTTTATGTCTTAGGAAGCATCTTCTGAATGTGTATTTAACTTTCTGTCCTTTGTCCTCACAGGAACTGAAAATAAATAATGGACTACCTCCCAGCATAACACAAGACCTCCTTGCAAACATTTGCTTACATGAAAAGGTGTGTGCTTTTGTTTGGGTTTTTTGTTTTTAAACATTGAGCAATCCCATTGATAGTACATTTCACAAGATTATATTTCGTAGAATAAAAGGGTACCTAGTAACTTCTCCAAATGTATTCTCAAATTCACCTACACTGTTCAGAGAATTTCCTTTATGTTGGTTAGCCTGCCTCAGATTCAAAAGCAAACCACGTGCTGTATTGCCAGAGAGATGTTATCTGGGATACATTACCTATTCCTAGTGTTACCTGCCTGTAAGAGAGCCAGGACATCACAAAATAGCTCCCACAGTGACTGAGGGAGATCCTTATGGTACAGACGTTCAGCAACAAGGCTGTCTCCTCTACAGCCTCTGACATTCATGCTTTCAAAGAAAACATCTCATGAAATGGAGCAGCCAGCCCAGAGGTCAGAAACAGGCAAACTTCCTACAAGAACTGAGGAGGATATCAGAGCAAAACAATTTAGCACCTGGCTAAAGATCCAGGAAAGCTAGCTTGAAACATCTCACCAGACTCATCCTGGAGCAACAGTCTTGGCTGATGGAACTATCACTTCTCAGACAGTGGGGTGGGCTACAGAGGTCTCTCTACTCCTTTGTAAGCAGCTGGCTGAAGAAACTGAGTTCACCTGATAGGGCAAAGGCTATCAGGAGTGCGTAAGGGGACCAACAGTAGGAATAAAGCAGGAAAAGAGTAAACATCCTTACGAAATTAATATTAAGCCTCGTATATTTACCCAATTAAATACATCTACTAATACATTAAAAAAACTCCCACTTTTATTGATGGAATCCACCATTTGTACCTGCTGGATGAAAGCATCACAGAAATCACTGCTATAAACACGTTCCTTGTAGAAGGGTTTTTTTGTTTGGTGGTTTGTATGGGGGTTTTTTCCCCAGGAGTAATGTAAATGAATCTTGATCAATTCTTTCTTACAAAGGAACCCGCAGTGACTGAGGAGGAGCATGAACTAATTTAATACATCTTTTTGTACAGTAAAAAACTGAGATACATAGTTTAAATGAATTTCCCTTGTCTTACATAAATGGCAGTATTTGTGTTCAGAATCTGACTTTTATTTTACGACTTCTCTCCTAATCTTATGTATCCTTTTCCTTGTGTTCCTGAAATGAACAATTAACTGTGAACAATGGTCCATCTGAATGCATGTATAGAAAAATATAAAATGCATTATTTGTTTTTTCTCCACTCAAGTAAAAATAAAAGCACACTTTATATGCTCATCCTGTGGTTTGATAGCTCAGGCAGAGTTGAGAAAAAATCATGTATAGCAGCTTCCTACACAATTTAATTAATCCTTCACACCACTATGAGTAAAGTAATGCATAATCCAATAGGACTTCATTCGTAATTTATCATCAATTATTGTCCCTCACTGTAGTGTTAAATAATACCAACCTCATTTAATGTGTGAAATGAGTCCCATTGATTCCTTTGTCTTTGTAATTGAAAGGGACAGTCCCATCAGTTTCATTAGAGGTTATTTGTCTTCAAACACATCAAACAAGATTTAAAGCTTAAATATTAAAAAAAAAAAAAAATCCATTACAAAACACAAATAAACCCAAAGGTAAAATTTATAAGGTCAGTGCAATACTAATACTAGGTTCAGCTACCCCAGCAACATGGAGACAGATAGTATATTAGCAGGTAGTACATGATTTCCCTGTGAAAATTGCAATAAAAGAAATGACTGCAAGTTAAAATCAATGTTAATACAGAGAAGTATGACAATACACATTGCAGGCCAGAGTACATTTCTGAAAAATGTGCTTTCATAAGTGCTGTATCAGTAGCTATGCCAGTCACACTTGTGTCATGCTCTGATTTAGGTCCAAGAGAATGCTGGGACAGCAGAAGCATCACTATGCAATCGTATTATTTTTGGCTTAGGAAGTGAATGTGCATTTTAAGCAAGCAATCCAAGCCATAGATAAAAATCAGTCCTCCCTAATAAGTACTGAAATTGCCAAAGGAGCTTACAAATATGAAGGAACCCATTTACTGGTTGGGGCAGTTAACTCGTTTTTATGCTGGAGTAGGCATGAAAGGGTAGTCTAATAATATTAAGACCTAGGCAGATGCTCAAGACCCAGACTGTAAATACATGTGCAACAATTTCTTTTATATTCAGATGTTTGGTTCATTATTATGTAGGGTTCTGAGAATATTTTAGCTGTGTTCTTTAGGAGATGGTGTACTATCTTGACCAGGAGTCACAAAGCAGAGAAAAGAAAAAAAAAAAAAAAAAGCACTTAGCTAGTCTGGAGAAACCCATCACCTGAGTATTCACTGAGTTCAATATTATTATTCATGCTTGAAAGAGCTACTTGTGACAAGCAGTTATGGTAAAGAATTGATTCTTCACATTCGCCTTTCAGAATGGACCTTTGCCTTTAACGTGTAACATATTTCCCCAGTGTGAGAGTCCAGTTTCCTTCTCCCCCTTTATGGAGGGGAAGCAAAGCAGAACTGTATCTGTAATGCCATGTTATCTTGGGACTCCAGTCTGTACTGCAGCCCAACCCCCAAAATTATCTTCGCTCTTCACGTGTTGGTTCACATTCTGGCTTTCCTGGCAAGAAAATTCAAATACAGGGTATGCTCTGGCTGACACCTGAGTTTTGCTTTGATGGGAAGCGAGAATCTAAATGGCTCAAGCCCTGTTATCTGAGGCAATAGCAATATATTGACTTGAATTTGAGAAAGATGAGAAAAGAAAGCTAAAAACAATCAAACAAGTAGTACCAAGCAATTGAGTCACCTTCACTGTGTGTGTTTAAAAAAAGGGTAGATGAGGTACTTAGAGATATGGTTTAGTAGAGGACAGGTACAGTTGGGCTCGACGATCTCAAAGGTCTTTTCCAACCTTGTGATTCTGTGATTCACAGCCAAGAAGCTGAAATGTCACAATTATATCAGGAGATTAGTGAAAAGCATGAGTAAGATAGCATAACAATATTTTGTAACACGTATTTCCCACTTTCTATCTGACAGTACGTTTTAGGTACTGCACCAAGAATGAGCTACCTTAGCAAGGTCTCTGTAGTTAACTAGATTTCTTCCCCTTCTGTTCTCTATTCTGTCTAAAAATCCTTTTTTGGAAGATCAATATATAGTTAACATTTATGGGACCTAAGGGTTAGCCTGAGAACTTTGTACCTGAATGCCATTTTCATCTTATTCATGTTCTGTTTTCCCAATAAACATGTCAGGCATACATGTCTGAAGTATTGGTTCTTCCCTCAAATGTTTTGCCGTACTTTTAGGATGGTATTTTTTTCCCAAAAAATGTGGTCAGGAAGTTTCCTGGACTATTTAATTTACACAGTACACATCTAAGAGATAATTTCTCCTTTATGAAGCAAGAACTCAGTTCCATCCAGAGACTTGAGCAAAATTAGCAATCGGGAATGAGACTTGGCATAGAGTGACACAAAAAATACATGCTTAGTTCCATAGCATTATTGGAAATAGCAGAGCGATCCTCTGCTTCATTTTCCAGGCTCTCTTATCAATACTCCAATACAACAGTAACAGAAGTATTTTTATAGAAGTAAAGGACCAGCAGGAAGCAAGTATTACAAGCCAAAGATTTTCCCAGCCCTTGAATTTTTGAGGAAAAAAACAGAAGTAGCATATTCTCCTACCTAGACACATACACAACAGTATCTCAGGTTTCCCCACCCTATGTGAATACTTAAGAGCTTTGTAACAGTACAGGAACATCAATGGTCTAAGGCTATTTGAGTGAGAATTTCAAATGGAGAAGTTGGTATGAAACCTACGAGGTCCCTGGCACCAGCTTCCTACATAACAGATTCTCCCCCTGCCTTGTCAGAGCTCCAACATGATACTGATGAAAAGCCATCAGCTGCTTTAGCTGTCCCTCTCGGGTGGAGAACAGAGAAGAAATCTCGGGTAAATGTCTTTAGGCTTTAACATAAAGCAACTGCCATAATTTCCATCTGGGAGATTGTATGTTTAGCAGAAAGCTCTCTCCAAAATTCAGCACGTGATCTATGAATCAAGCCACAGACCCAACAGTAACATGAAGAGAAAGGCAAGAGAAGATGGTGACTGATGGCATTTGAAGAAAGGAGCAGAATAGAGGATAGGAGCAAAGACAACAAGGTGAGGAGTGGCATGAGTAGCTGAAGAGCTGAAATAAAAGAATTTCAACATCCTCTTTTTCATTTTTGATACCACAGAAGTAGTATTTGAATCACACTTCTTTACTGTGCATTTTGTGGCTTCCTTATCTTTAAACATTTTTTGTAATTATGGATGTTCCCATTTGACATTTCTACACTGATTCCCCATTTCAATGCATGTTCTCTAATTTTGTCCAACAATATTCTTGTATTATCTTGAATAATTATTTCAATATTTCAATTTTGCTTTATTCAGAATTGAGATTTAAAAGAGCTCTGTGGAAATTTTAAGACACGGAACTGTCTCTGTGGTTGGGATTTCCACTAATCTCAAAATATACTTATCCTACTGGCTTGACTGGTTTAGAATCCATTGATTAATGGTAGATTTTTTTGTATTTACAATATGCTACCTCTTTTTTATTAATTTGTTTTTTTGGACAACTTAGCTTGGCAAGGTAGGATGACGTAAACTATCTTGTACAAAGGTATTCTTAGTGTGTGCTAGAATTAGATAGCTCACTAATAATTCACATCTTACATTATTGAATAGTATTTTTCCTCTGTTCCTTTGGAACAGAAAAAAAAAAAAAAAGGAGTGATGGGTGTGCTGTAATTGGAACCTGAAGCAGACTTTGTATTTATGTTTGGTATTGTTCATTTTAATGTCACAGTATAGTTTCTCTGTGATATCTGGTCAGCATTCTGAATTTCATTGCCTACTGGAATAGACTAGGAAATATGAAAACGTATAAGACAAAAAATAAAACCAGCTCCTTTCTATCCATTTCTCTCTATTCCAAAAGACAGAGTACATTACTACCAGCTTGGTAGAAAGCTTTATATATAAACATCTACATTTTGTATACATTGAGTATGTTTTACTGCATTACAAGGGCAACTTGTATTTCAAAAAAGGTGATTTCCAAGAAAAATATTCAGCTGTGTCCATACACAATCTGTAAAGAAATCCCAGGGCATGGAATTTAAATCACCATCCTATCTAAAGCACGATGCTCCCTTGCATCTTTCATTCTGAAGGACCATAACTCATTGCCAATTTTGATGATTTTTTCTTTGAAAAGGTAGTATATGTTTCAAATTTATTATTTGCTCTCTGATAGAACATAAAACCTAGTAATACTACCACCACAACAAACAAAAAGGTTGGTGGTTGACATAAGTAAAATTTCTGTTTGGGTTGAAAAACTTAGAACTTTCTGTGGCCCTTTGAAAGCAGTCAACTTCCTAAACATGGTTTTAATTTTTCTCCACATTGTTATAGTCGCCTACATGTTATCCTTCTAAATAGAGCAGTAATAATATTTTCCCTATGCTTCTGACAATGAGCCCAGGAAAATATCTGATTGCATGAACTTTTTCATCCAACTCAAAACAAGTAGATTCTTTGTATATTACAGATTTTTAAAATTCATTATGTCCTTTTATTTGACATAATGAAATCAAATCATGAAGTAAGCTCTTTCTACAGAAGGAAAATGGTTTCAAAAATGTCAAAACAATTTTGAAGGCATTAAAAACATTTTTAACTAAATTATAATAATCTCTTCTTTAATAATTGAAATTTAGATTAAAATTTACAACTGTACAAGTGATATTCAAAGTAAAGATTTTCATTTTTGGTCACAACCTCTGAGTCCGGTCCAACAGCCAGTTCTCAACCCACCTCACTGTTCACTAATCTATCCCATGCTCTCTCAGCTTTTCTATCAGGATGTCAAGGGAGACAATGTTGAAAGCCTTGCTGAAGCCTTGTGGTGTCTCCATTTTTGGAGGTATTCAAAAAATATCTGCATGTGGTCCTGGGCAACCTGCCCTAGGTGTCCCTGCTTGAGCAGGGTGCACTGAATGGGATGACCTCCAGAGGTTCCTGCCAACCTCAACCAGTCTGTGATTCTGAGATTATATTACATGAATGAAGACACCTGTGTCTCTGAGCAGCTCTGTACCTCCTGGAGCGGGGAACCTCAAGTTGTGGCACTCAGCAACTACACATCTGCTACTCCACTGCTCTGCTAGGTATGCCACAAAATATGCTAGACCTATGACTTGAAGGTGTCATTGCTGATAGAGTCTTGTCTTCATCGATATTACTGAAGGCCTGAATTAGTCTAATAGAACAGGTACTCTTGAATTTTTTACTTATATGCAAATAGAGTATGTAAAAATAGTGTTACTGACCTCCAGCATTTCTATGGCATTCAGAACTTCAGATTGCTCTGGCTCTTTAAACTTCTAAGTAGCATCTCAACTACAGAGCATGTTCTTTGTGGAAAATACCTTATACAATCCCAAGGTTTATCTTCTTTAAATTAAGCTAGCCCTCAGAAGCTTAACATTTAAATCAGGATTATTTCTCAACCAAACCACACAAGCTAGACTTGAATATCCCAAATCAATGCATGACTAAAGGGATTTTTCCTGCTACAGACTGACTAAATTCAAATACAATCTTAGCTACCACTTCATGTCTAGTGATTACCGTCAAGGATGCAGCAACCTTTGCTGCTTGGGCAAACTCTTTCTGATATCTTAATGCAATTTACAGTACACCCTGGGATAATCCTTTGTTCAATATTGCTGAAGTAGCTTTTTCACTGACCAGCAGTTTGGAGGAAAGCTGAAGACATTATCAGTTAGTAATTGTCAGTTAAAACTGTTTGCTTTGAAACTCATTTTAATATATATAGATGAACAAATGGTTTTAAATTTTTCATCCTGTGAATATTTTTTTTAATTCCCCAAAATATGTAATTTTATCCAGACTATCCTTTCAGTTAGATGCCAGTACCTTATTCAGAAGAAATTAGAATACATATGCATTTACAAACACACAAAGACTGCATTTGATAATTAAAAAAAAAAATAAATCATCAATATCTGATCTCTATTTGATATCAATGGAAACATTCTTCAGCTTTGTCACCAGATGAAAAACTTGTTCACAATGTGAATGCTATATTATCTCCATGTTCCTCCTTTACAAAGCATCTCCCCCTTCTGAAGGCTCTTTCTGTTCCTTGGCCAGCTGGTGAGGGAAAGCAGTTTCCCCTAAAACATAAAGGTTTACTCACATATTTTGACTGCTACTAAAGTGCCTTTCCTCCACACCGGTGTTTAAGGCCAACATTTGCAGGATGTTTCAGGTTTTACTGGCCAACTCTGATAAGGGAGTAATAATTAGGTTGATGCAAAACCAAATGGTGGGTCAAGACTGCCAGAGACTCAGTTAACACTCTTGTCCTTCTCAGCACAAGCAGCAAAGGCAGGCAGCAATTCATCCTTTATTTAGTAGTTAACACGGGTGTTGTGATTTTTCCCTTTTTGCATGATAGCAATGCAGACAAAAGGAACAAAAAATAACATTACTGGTAGACCTTCTTCTATTTGAAACTGTATTACATACCATTTTGTCCCTCTTACACTGAGCTGAATACCTTTGGGAGGCTGAATAATGACCACTGTATCCTAACCTGTCCCTGAGCCGGTTAAAGTAAATCAATTAAATAGCCTACTCTCTTTTGACTCTTTCCAGTCATGTGCATGCCTTGACCAAATAAAACTTTGTCATCCTAACATGCAGTTTTGTATGTATGCTTGCAGCTTTTCCCCCCATGCTTGAGGACAATGCCTATTTATGAGAATCGTCCGTCAGCCTCCATCTACTCTGAGCTGCACTGAGTACCCAGGTGTAGTAAGCTACATCTACCCCATGTTGCTGTGTAAGAGCAGCACAAAGCAGCTGGAGGATATAGATGTAATAGTTCCTTTTCCTCTAAAATTCTTCTTAGAATTTGACTTACCTATTTTTCCTGACTTTCATGGCTCCCCTTACTGTAGTATCTGCTGCTGCATCACTTTTTAAATGCACCTATGCCACATCTGAGAGAGGTATTTTTATTGTCCTTGCACTGACCTGGACTTGACGCATGGCGAGTCTAAACCCATAGCTTATAGGGAATTCTCCTGTCTTCAGCCAATTCTGTGAACATTTCCATGCATTAAGAAATAAAAAGGAAATAAAATTACCTGTTGTGTCTGTTTACCTCTTCCAGAAAAATTGACAAGAACACCCGAGAGACAACACAACCTTCTACTGGAATAGGGACATTAGCTGCCATCAAATCATTTTTCTTCAGCATTAAGGTCAACAAGTAGAAGCTTCAAGTAGAGGAGGACTACATTAAAAACTCAAAGCTGAAGAAACGTTGCTGGAATCCAAAATGTTGCAACTAGTTAAGTCTACAAGCATAGAAAAATCCTTGTTTGTTTTCTGGGCAAACCCCTCCACCCAAACATTTTTGCTATGTAAGTAGATGGTTGGATGACATTTTGGAGCAGATGCAGTATGGTAAAATGGTCAGGAGAGTACTTACTGCATTTTTCATAGTAACTTAGCACAAAGTCATGCTCTTTTTTAGTTTCTGTTTTACAAGTGGGAGTTTCCTTCCCATTCTCTTGTAAAGCAGCTGAGGAAGGTCACAAGTTCCCGAGTGGCCATCCTTTGAAGGCAACTTCCATTTTTGTTCCTCTGAGCTCCTTTATATCATCACACACCAATGCCAAATGTAATCACTGAACATAAAAAAAAAAAATCCTAATCAATGAGAAGGCCTAAACCAAAATAAATGGGTGGAACTAAACCATTAACTGAGCATTGCTCAGCATAAGAAGTGTCCTAGAAAATATGTTGCAAGGCAAATTAACTTGAGATAATTCTGCCAATGTCTGCTAAATGATATAATTTAGTCTGTTCCAAAGCAGAAAAAATGGGTGGAACAGATATTACCCATTAGAGTGAAATGTTCAACTAGTTGTAGGAGGGTCCTGTTTCTCTTGCTTTTGTGGACATTTCCATACACCAATTTCTAATTTTAAAGTAGATCGACCAAAGGTTATTACTTATCACACAGCCAAAGCAGACAGACCCCTTCTCATGGCACATATGCAGGGAAAGAAATTGAAACTGCTTTTCATTTTCGCTCTTGCCCATTACTAAAATAGAGACAGCAGGATGCATTTTAGCAAGTAATGATACAGTCAATCTACAGGTGGAAACAGGTACTGAGAGCTCAGCAGCTGTGATCAAGGAACGAACATACCTGCACTGCAGTGACCTGATTGCAAATACTGAAATAATCCACAAAACCCCACTTTAACTCGAGACTTCACCCAGACGGTAGGCTTTCTATCACCTGAAAGACATCCTAGTTCTGATAATCAGGACAGAAAGTCAGAATACATTAAGCAAAGATCAGTTGTAAAACTCAATTTAGCCTGTGGTATAGTACGAAATAAGAACTCCTGCTATGCTGTGGATATCCACCCAATCATTTTCACAGAAAGTACTTTTTAAAGATGTTGCAGCCAAGATTCATATGAAGAACTGATATTTAGTAAGCCAATAGTAGATCAGTGCTTTGTTTAGTCACTAAAATTAAAAGTGAGTTAGATAACTTGGGGAAGAATGGTTTCAGTTTTTCACTTCACATTTTTCACCTGCTTTTAAGAGACATTTTTTGCAATGTTCATAACTGCATTATCTGTATCTGCAGGAATCATAAACTTACAACAGATTGTTATTCCCTTCCATAAAAGCACAACCTGCTATTGAAACTAAAGATAGAAAATTTATTACGATAGACTTCCCACTTATGTACTAGCAAACTTTAAGAAATGGACTGTAATACATGCTTGCACTTAATTTTCATCTGCTGGATAGATTGCTGTGGAAAATATGTTGAAAAGTATTCCATATGTTACATTAAGGACTGATGGCATTTTTGCTACTAGCAGAAGTGATGATAAACATCTGTCAGCAATAGAGGGGGACTAGACTGACTAGAGACTATGAGAATTTGCTTAAGCTGTTTATATAAAATTGGAGCCTGTGGTCAACTGCAGAGATCAGAAGGGAGAATTACTCCTAAACATACTCAGGTTAACATCAAAGTTACCATCCCACTGAAAAAACCACAGATGTGATGAGGAGCTATTAGTTTTACTGAACATGTTGGTTCTTTCAGAACGAAAGAAGAAACAAAGTCCCCAGGGAAAGAGCCAAGGGACCTTGCCAAGCACAGCCCTCATAACCCTCAGACCTTCTGAGTTAAAGGACAAAGTCGCATTTTAATATCACCACTTCATAGCTGGGGAAAGTAAGGTTTTGCCACAGGTATTATTGATGATCCATTAGTTATGCCCCCAGGCTACTGGCTGAAGTTGTGTAAGGTTTTTTTCCCAATTACAGAAAGAAAAAATCTGATAAAATGCAATCAGTGTATGAATACGTTCCCTGCTCTGACAGACAACAAACCACTTGTGGAACTTTTTGATGAAATGCGAGGGGGTGTTGGCCATGGCATCTGTTCAGCTGCGGCCCTGGGTTTGAATGTAGCTGCACAAATCTGGGATAATCAATTAGGTAGGGTGTCAGTATGCCAGCACAGATGTCCTCAGTCAATTGCAGATAATCATCAAGTTCTTTGAAATTTCCAGAGGAGATTGCATTTCTCTTGGGACACCCTTGACCTGCCATCAGGAAAGGTTTCTCAGATAAGAAAAATAAAAGGATCGTATCCATCCCTAGTGCAACAATATATATTGCAGGCTATCCATAACCTTGAAAGGGCTCAAGTGATGCACAGAAACCTGGTTGCATACTGCAGGACACAAGAGCACTGCTCCACCCTTTCCCTCCCTGCTCCCACCATACTCAAGTATGAAATAAGACTTTACAGCATGATATGATCAATGGCACCAGTGACCTCAGCAGACATTTTCCCTCACAGTCTTTTCCTGGGAAGTCCAGAGGTTTCATGGACACGTAACTTTTGCAAGGTCAGACAAAGGGAGAGGGGTATAATTTCAGTGCCTATATATTCAAGATAGCATTTGAAATATTAATAACAGGATGTGGAAAAATGAGACAAAACATTATTTTATAGGGTCTAAAAAGAAAATTTTCACCTATCAATGGTTCAAATTTTACTTCAAAAACTTCCTAATTAAGAATAAAATAAATCTGATAAAGTTTTTCTATATGTTGCAGTTTTGTGCAGCTGTGCTGCTTCGGTGGCTTTTGTAAGCCACAGTTACAACTTTCTCCAAGCCCCATATTTTGAAAACATTGGTCAGTCCAAAGCCAAAGCCAAAGACTGGGCCTATCAGAGCTGGTCATAGTGCCTCTGTGAATCATATAGGAGAAAAAAAACTGCTGGCAGGCGCACTTTGCCACCAGAGTGGGAGCGAGAAGATGTAACAAGCTGCACAGATACCAAGGCCAGGCCTGATGGAGGCGGGGGGAAGACTGCGGAAAGAGGGTCTACCCTGCAGCTCGTGGTGAAGACCATGGTGAAACAGGTGTCCCCTGGAAGCCCATGGATGAGGATGGGGAGCAGAGACATCTACACCCTGTGAAGAGATTGATCCACGCCTCAGCAGGTTTGCCGGGGGACTTGTGGCTTTGCGGGGGACCAGGCCAGGGGGTCTGGACCAGAATGTTAGCACCCTGTGGAGGGGAGTCCTGTTGAGAGGCCTGTGGTGAGGGGATAACTCCCCGATAGAGAGGACTCACGCTGTAGAAGTTCGTGGACACGACTCTCGCGTGGGTGGGACCCCACGGTGCTGCAGGAGAAGGGGTGTGTGTCTGTGGAATGCCCCCTCCCCCCCCCAACTGAGACGGAAAACAACTCGGGAAGAATGGACTGAAAACCCCCATTCCCCATTCCCTGCCCCTCCCTGTGCTGCAATCGGAGGGATGAAGGGAGCAAATCTATGATTAAAGTCAAGAGTGCGAAGAGGCGAGGGGTGGGGGAAGTAGAAGTGTTCAGATCTGGGGAAGAGAAGCAGCTTGTGAGGAATCGCCGGAACCCCACTGCCCATTCCCTGCCCCTCCCCACGCCATGTTGGAGGGGGGGAAGAAGGGAGTAAAACTGTGATGAGTTTTAAGAGTGCTAAGAAGGGAGGGGTGGGGGGAAGGTGCTTTAAGACCTGGCCACTTCTTATCTCTTCTGGTTCATTTGGTGTATTAGTTGTAGTAGTAATAAATCACTTTTCTTTCCCTTATTCTGTGCTGAGTCTGTTTTGCCCATTGCACTAATTGGAGAGCGATCCCTCTGTCCTTATCTCAACTCCTAAGCCTCCTAATATCTATTTTCTCCCCTTTTCAGCTGAAGAGGGGAGTGAGCGAGAGGCTTCTCGCTAGGCCTCTAGCTAGGGCCAAAAGCACCACACCATATTATCCAGCTTCCAATGTGGTGGTAGAAAATTTTTTAGAGACAATCAAGGGAGCAATGGCTTCAATTTGGAGCACAGGAATTTCCGCACCAATATGTGCAAGAACTTTTTCACAGTGAGGGTGACAGAGCATTGGCACGGGCTGCCCTGGGGGTTGTGGAGCCTCTTTCTCTGGAGATATTAAAGACCCATCTGGACACCCACCTGTGCGATATGTCCTAGGGAACCTGCTTTGGCAGGACACAATGATCTCGAGGTCCCTTCTAACCCCTACAAATCTGTGATTCTGTGATCAGTAGTAACAGACTGAAAACAAAGCTAGCCTGATTTCTTTAGAAGTACAGGGAAAATTTTCTATCTGGAAGAATATTTTAGAGAGGAAACTCATTTTGACTTACTCCATCCCTGCACAAAGGAAAATTATGACATAAATGAAAGCCCAAAAAAAGCTATGATACCAAAGAAAGGGAGCCGGATACAGAGGACTATTCATATTTGTGGTCAGCATATTCTAATTCTTAGTAAAATTAGAAAGACACTTTTTGTTAGAGGAACTACTGATGTGCAGTGATGGGACAAGCAATAGCATCAAGAACTTATCTACATCAGAAAGGACATGCAAGCAACAGAATAATATATTCAGCTGAGGTGCACCTGGAAGATTTAAGGACAGAACTCCCACTTTGCTGGAACTGCAGTTTGAATATCCAGGCAACTGCTGAGTGGGCCAGCACACTGCAAAAGCATGTGGTAGCTATTTGAGACAAAGCCTAATGCCTCCGATTCATGACACTCTAGGACACAGCAAAGGAAAATAACCCTTGAATAGAAAAAGAAGACAGATTACATCAAGATCCTTAGACAACAGAGATAAATACAGCAAAACAGGTATGCCAGAGTTAATCACATCTACATTGTAGTCAAGGCTGTGTAGCTGAGAGATAAACCAGCCAATCTTTATCTGGCTTGGGTTTCAGTAGTCAATCAGTTGTGACAGCATAGAGCTCACCACAGGCTAATTCACATCTAAGTAACTTTTGTGACTGCAGTTTAAATACACATAGGCTTATTTGGGTATGCACTGTGTCGTTCCCTTTCCAAGTGAGGATACTCACTCTCCACACACAACTGTTGTTTTAGTGTTTTACTTTAAGCAGTGAGTTCCTAGCATACTGAGTGGTAAATACGGGTTTTTTTGGTTTTGTTTTTTGGGGTTTTTTTTTGGTGTGTGGGGGGGGTTGTCCCATTAAGCACTACTCAAAGCAATATAAAACATAACATGCAGCATTCTTTGTCTGCTGTTTCTAGAGACTTCGGATATGTAGCATTCACTTTTCCAGCAAAGTTTTGCCCATTTCAGTAATACTAGTATAAAGAAGGAAGGAATCAGTTTGAGTGCTCTGTGAAGGCAACAACAGTTATCTCTGTTCCTAAGCACTGATATAAAGTGTCAGACATTCTGTAGGTTACAGAAAATTGTATATCCTACAGTACTGGTCAGTTTTTATAACCATACTGTATAGTGATAATGCCCATTTTGACACTGAAATATCAATGTATGAATTAATCTAAAATAATGCCTCTTCAAAGCTAGACTATATAAAAATGTTCTAATATATTCTGTACAGCATGCACAAAATCTGAGATGTTTAACTTCCTCATTCTTTGCAAGAAATAAATAAACCTCAACCCTTAGACATGCCTCAACCCTTAGACATGAGCTTTGTGAATCTCAAGAAACTGATGAGATGGCGAGTTTTATGCCAATGCCATTGATCAGATGTCACTGTCTTACAGGACTGATTTGATTGTTTTGGACTGCCTTGGACCACCCTTATTCTATTAAGAGTGTAATTGATTTCACTGTGATTACTTATAGAGAAAAGCCCTACCCCGTGTGTATAACAAATGCAAGCTCCTGCCCTAATGAGTTAATGCAAGAGGAATAATCAGATGAAAATTACACTTCCACCTTTAGACATTGTTGGTTGGGTTTGTTGTTTGGATTTTTTTTTTTAAGATAGCCTGCAAAATAATATCCTCCAGTTGTGTAACATGGTAGGCTCTTTTTTCCCCTTCAAGCAGCCTCCCAATATTGCCAGTAACCTGTTCCAACATGAATTTAGCATATGTTCAGCTAATGTGTGACCTTTGAACAGATACTACATGCTTCCATTAGGCACGAAGGCATTTCGAATGCAAGAATGCTTGTGTTAAAACAGTCCAAGTGATAAATGAAACGCATATTAAGCCTTAATTGTAATTAATTATAAGTACACATAACAACACCCATGTTCAGTACCATATGAAATAAGATTGGTTTCTATTAACACCTATCAATGTGCAAGGTTTAGATAACATTACAAATTAATACAGAAAAATGCTAAATACAAAATCAATGAACTTCATCCAAGTCTGCTGAATAATGAAAGGATTTAAGACCGTTGTAGTTAAATGCCTGGTATATGTTGCCCTCTTGTGGAAACTGTCATAAAGTACAAGTTACTTTATTATTTTGCAGGGATATTTTAATGTCTACAGTGTAATGATTTATTAAATTAACAATGCGAGTATTTTATCATTATAAAAACTGAATACATTATGTAAAGGGCTACATTTGAAGACCAAACCTAGGTAATTAACTCTAGCAAATTAGACTTCTGCAGTGTAAATTGCAAAGTCTTAGAATATTAGTGAATGTTTCATTTGCTCATTTTGGGGGAAAAAAATAAAATAAAAAAAATCTAGAATTCTAGAATCCTGTTGATTTTGGTGTGGGTTTTTTTTTTCTAACCATACAAAATGGTTATTGAAAATCCCAGGCTTACCTGACCTGTGAATGCTACTACTGGCAGCAGATACAACATACACAGAATCCCTCGGTTGCCTCATATTTCACTATCAAATCACTCATGTTCTTTAAATGCAGAGTAATTAAAATGCTAGCTTTCAAAGAATAATACATTTAATCTTTTTTTAATAGATATTTAAGAGAACAATATTTTCTTTTTGAACCAAGAAGAAAATCAGGAAGCCTGAATTAAACATTTAATTAGACATTAGAGAGCTAAAAATAAATTTTAATGAAGCTAAAGAGGAGAATCAAGAGCTTCAAAGGCAGTTGAACATAGGATTGGGATATTTTAAAGGAGTTAAAAATGGAACTGTACCTGAGTTTTCATTGGGAAAGCATCTTCATATAAGAATATGATTATTTTAACTCCTTTAGCATATCTTCCACCAGAAGCTAAGGTATATTTAACACATTTACATAGCACTATATTTAGGGCACCTTCAGATACCTCTTAAGTTGGTTATTTTGAGAACTTTTTACCGTTTTGGTTTGATTTCAGACACGAGTCAGTTTAGTACAACACTTCTACCCTTGATCAAAGATTTCCATCAGCTGTGGACAAAGGTCAGGTGCCCATGTTCATGTTATCAACGGCCTCTGATACTGCTGACAGCAAGGTGTCACTGATACCTCCACAGGATCTGATGGATTTGGTGTGATTGCTTTATTCTTCCCCCACTGAGGTTTTATTTAGTTTAGAAAAAGGGGCTAAAGGAAGGTTGTGATTAGCTAACGCATTTCAGTTCGCCCTGTCCCTTGACCTTTTTCCTAATGCTGGCACAAACTAAACATTTTACTTGATTTACCTGGATCAAATCAATCCAGGAGACAGAGTCTTCAAAGTTTAACTGGTTGGTGTTCCTGGACTGCCTCACAAAAAATGGTAAATCTGCAGGATGTTTGAGTTCTTTTCAATATTTTTAAAATGGAGACTGTGAACAACTTGAGGCCACCATGTCATTGATAAATATTTGGATGAATGGAAGTCCTCAGGCTTAGTTTGTTTCTAGCACCTCCCTCTTTTCTTCTATCTGAGGCTTTTGGCCACAGCTTCTGTCTGCTCTAGGAAAACAATAAATAAGCACCCTGTAAACTGAGACTGATAAGGGCAAAAAAACCCTTGCTAGTATCTTCAGATGATTAATCCATTTTTCTTCTATCCCTATTTTCTAAGAATTGCCTTTATTTTCTTGAAATTCTGCCTCCGAATTTTATCTAAAACATCCCTTAAATCTCTGTGCAGTTACAGTACTAGAATGTGTATGCTTGTACTTATGTGTACTCATATACACATGCATATGTGCCTTCTAACATACACCCATATACGTACTTATTGCACCTAAATTACTTGAGGGAGGTAATTAACTACCCCCCACTTCACAGAAGTGTGTTAAAGACAAATAACATCTTCAGTTTTTAATGCATTATGACTTTTATATCAGCAAACAAATAACAAAATGTAATATCAATGTCATTAAGATATAAACAAAACTATTTAATAATGCTTTTGCCTTATGCTGAGCTGATCTGACTAAAAAATTGTTTGCTTTTTAAAAAAAACTTTTCTTCTTTTTTAGGTTTTGTTTATCAGGGCTAGCCTGATCAATTCTCCAGCTGACTGACCGTGTAGCTTTGCTAACATCAATGCTGACTCAAGGGAAGTGGAAGGGGTGCCTGGTGGAGAACATAACCATCGCTTTTGTCAACAGTGTCAATTTATTTTGATTCAACTGAGATGTGAAGCAATACCCCAGTTAGATGACCTGGGTGAACTGAGGCTTTAGTGGTTTGAGGTCAATAATGCCCAGACTTTAAAACCCAAACCACCTACATATATCACAAAGAATTAGGCTCACGTGTTCACAAAGAACAGCGGTACTGACAGCCACTGCCCTTTCCACTAGCTCCGATAGGTTTATTCGTGAAGGAGCATCATGTAGCAGAACTGATCTGCACACCACAAAGGTATGGATCATGAAACTTCAGGAGCAATTATCATAATGTACAAAGCAAGGATAAGTGTTTTATATTCCTACTCAAAAGCAGACATAAATACAGCACCAGTAACTTAAGCAGTATCTGGGTGGCAATTGCTCTCATTTCAAATAAGAAAACATATTTTCTTCTGAGTTGTCACTAAGCCATTTATACCTTCATCTTATCTACCTGGTAAATCATCTTGGAAGACTAACGTTTATAATCCAGAGCCATGAAGGAGCAAGCAAGGCATTTCTGTTGGTTCTGACAAATGATTCATACAGAGCAGAAAATCTTCAGTGCGCCAAAATAATTTTATCCATAAAAATCCTAAACATGAAAAAAAAGTGAAAACTGGTCCTTTACACACAGCACATACACACATACTCACCCCAGAGTAAACCAAGCGAAATCTCTTCAGGTGTCTAAACTTAGAATTCTCTGCAAGCCAGATCCAGTGTTAGGACCTTGGGTCTTAGAACAGCCTGATGACTTTCTCAGTCAAAGTTATTATTCCTTTAGTGTGATTAGAACTTTCTAGCAGGGCCACCCTGTCTTTGGGTTACTTCTGCAGAGCTGGATTAGAAAGTTGTATCTGCAGAATATTAGGAGAGAAGATGTCTGTTGTGAAATGCTCCAAGGAAAAATGTAGGCAATATTCAATATTGCAGTCAGTGTGGGGAGAGGACACGAACCTCCTGCATCCCAGCCTTCATTTCCTCATGGCTTTAGGTGAAAAGTATTGAAGATTGTCCACATGTAAGCTTCATAAATTCATGAGTTATATGAGAAGAAAACAATAAATCTTACAAAGCTTGACTGCACTTGAATGGCAAAAAAGGATTCAAAGTTCAGACTTAGTAAGTATACAGTCAGAATTAAGCCGATTATAATCAAGAATTAAGATGATAGTCATACTAGATCTGAACTCAGTGCAGAAGTAACTGTAGATTGGTCTGCGAAATTTTCAGACAGCTGTTAGTAGTTGTTCAAGCGATGAACTGATGATGACTGCATCAACTGTACAAAACCATTACCTGATTAGCTCTCATAACACTTCCTTAGTATCTTACATCTTCAGAGAATCAGGTTTTCAACAGTAACAAGCGAAAGTGCTTTCCAGTTTCTGTCACTGAGTAATGCAAAAACACAAGCTGCTACTTGCAAGTCCAAGTCCCTCTCAGTAACACAATGATCAACCCAAGGACTATTAAGAAAGTCTGTAAACAGCCCCTTTGAGGAATGAATAAAAGCCATGCTGTGTACACAAAGTACTTTCAGTTGGATAAAACATTTCATGGGTCATGATCAATGTTTCATAACCTGATAAATTTAGATTAGTAGCTGTACTGCTTTACAAAGGTGGGTGAAAAAACCTCCTCGTTCAATAGACCTTTCAAAGGCTAGATGTCTCAAAAAGCTTCTAAACTAGCTTTTCTTCCCCTGACCCTCCCCCCCAAATCAATATGCTTTAAAACATTTTACCTTCAAGAGTTATTTCACTTTAAAAAGAATACAGCTCCCCCAAATGAAAAATGTTATTATAGCCAAAGATATTCCAGTTCAGCATTTAATGTTCAAAACGTGGAGTCTTCTCTCATGGATTAATTTTTAATTTTGGTATCCAGAACTCAAACAATTTTATTTAACGTACTTCATGGGAGGTGGGAAGGGGCAAGAGGCCAGAACATTAGCCCTACTGACATTCTATGTGCTTTCCAGCTAGTAAAAGATTTATGTGATACTTCAGTCTTCTGCTGACTTTGCTTTGTGGTAAATGTGCATGTATGGCAACTTTACAACTAAAATCAATGTAAAACTTTCAGATCTCTTGTTTTGTTTGCTAGTCAGTTAAAACAGAACTCTTCTTTGCAGTAACATCTTGCAATGAGGAATACTGAATATCTTGTATAATACTGAATATTTTACTTATTTTAACACAAGGCATATATGAAGAAGGTGTTAGTACAACATACTAAACCACTTGACCCTGTTTCTGTTCTAAAACTGAATCATGATAATTAAGATTTTCAAGCAAACCTGATTCTGAATACAAGGAAAAGGAATATTAGCATTTGGCCCCAAATCTTCATGAACACACCAAAATTGGTGGGTTCTGAAATACTGCATTAGCCTCCAGCAACAGCCAAGGATTAAAATGAGCCTAATGTTAAAGCCCAGGAACAAAAGGCTGTTTCATCCATTTAATCACAGAATTTATAGCTTCTCTGTAATTTCTTATTGCTGTCTGCAGCTTCTACATCTTCTACTCTTCACTGTTGTACCATTAACTCATATATATCCACTAAAAATGATGGGTGACAGAAGCCATCATCACAGCTTGTGGTAACCCATGCAAGACCATTCATGACGTACATAAACAGCATGATAGAGAAGTAGTCCTGGGCAAAATACACCAGGACTCAACATCAGTTGACAGATATTTATATAGGCCTCAGACTGTAAATTCTAAACCAACTAAATTGTTTATGTTAGGTATAATTTTTTTCAAAAATTTGCATATATCAAGACAGCACTGAAAGGGATAGTGAAAGCTTGCCTACACCACAGTACTGGGAAACTAGTCCAGCTGCTAGTGAAAGGGAAAGGTTTAGGGCCAGTGATGGTAGCACAGACCCTGCTGGCAGGATGCATTTCTTATTATCAATTTTCTACCCACAGGAGCAGATGCTACCCTTCTACCTTTTACCTACCTAATGGCTCTTGGCACAGCCAGCATAAAGGTAAAAAAAAAATTCTCCTTGCTCTTCAGCCAGCCCTCTTGTCAAACCTCTACTCCACAGAAGCTGGGAGAGCAAAATTTATTTTTGCCTACATTGATGAGAAGCCCTGAGTCAGCTCTGCTAGTATGATCCCCCCGATGAAAAATTTATAGCTTTTACTCTGCCTGTCTCCCTCACTCTTAATATCCTTCCTTTTTTCCCCCAGTGTTCTTCCCAACTGGATTTGGCAACCTCCCCAATTCCTATTTAACATTCTCTATCATAATTTTTAAAATGTTTCTAGCATCATGCCTCTCTATTCCAAGACTTCTATCCTTTGTTTTTACAATGATGACTTTCAAAGGGTGAGCCAAATCTCTAAATGTTTTAAATCAAGTGTTCTGTAAGAGTTGCTTTAATCACTTAGATAAGACACCTATGCAATTTCTAGGAGCAAAGTCACAACTCATGGAAAGATTGAGTTATGCAAGATATTGCCATCAGCTGTGAAGTACTGTGAAAAGCCAGAGATGTTGGAACGTGCAGTCAGCTAAAAATAGTCAGCAAAGCACAGAAACTGACTCTGAAATAAAAAAGGAAATCGGGTAATATCCATCTTTCCAGTTGCCTGAAAACTACCATTATCTCCACCCACTACAGGGCTCCAGCCCATTACTGTTGATGACAATCAGAAGCGCAGAGAAGAGAACGGAGCTTTTCATCAGTGCCATCTGTACAAGAGGTCTGACAAGAGGGGAAGAGAAGGAAAGGGTCAGCCAATGCAGCCTACCTGCTGGGATGTAAACCCAGCCCTATATAAATCAGGGTAAAAACTACCACTGGGTTTACTCCAGAATTTGTTTGGCTTAATTTACAAGGAAATTTTCTGTCCCAGAAGCAAGCCACAGCTTAAAGAAACCTTTAAAACAGCTTGTTTATTCCAGCACAATATTTTGGAAACCACTTCATAAAAAATAGATGCAAACATTTTCTTCAGCTTGCCAGATTTCTCGGGATTTAATTTTTGTTCTCTGCACTGTTTGCCCTTGCATTGGTTTAGAAATAAATTCTTCGTGTATGATCTCTGAGTGTTTCTGCCACATCAACAAATGAAAGAGAGAAAAAAACCCCACAACTGACCTAGATACTGACACATTTTTACATCTTATTATTCATTTTTATGCATGTTACTTGTTTATGACAGGTACGAAGTCTGTAGGAGGTAGCTGCTATTCACACTCTACCTCTCCTTGCCTTCAGAACGGGGGGATGTTGCATCTGTGCTCAGAGGATACCAGATCCCTGCCTGTGCCTGCCTAGATGCAGCTGGCAGGTGGCACAGCAGCTGGTAGAGATGGGACAACCCTTCAGGTTTCTGCTTTTTTTCCTAAAAAAGTACCAGCCATAGTCCAGATGTGGTCAAAGTAGTAAATTTTGATTAATTATTTCCTTTCTCCCCAAAACATACCTAGAACCTTTAATGGATAGTTTCCATCCAGGGATAGAAATTCCATGTAATTCCATGTTAGCAAAATGGTTGTCTGCAGGTAGCAGAGCTGGGGGCTCACCTTCTGGGAAGGGAGAACAGCTTTCAGGAACTGTGAGAAGCCGGGTCCCAGTCAGAGTGGCTGAGGTACCTGGAACCAAGGCTGCATGCAAGGACCCATCCACAAATATTGTGAGCAGAGTCAAATTTACAGAACCTTTTTATTTGTATTCTATATGACCTTAGCATTTCACCAGAGTCAGGTATTTAAACAGAAGCATCTTGAAATACATTACATCCCAACACAGTAGTAAGAAAACTAATCTTTTGGACAACAACCACCAAGTGAGAGGAGCAGGTGTGGGGAACACCCCCTGAGCAGGAGAAATAGAAATATTCTGTATGCTGTATATCCAAGTAGATTCTGTAAGTCAACAATAACCTGACCTCCACATAGAATATGCAATGTCTAGCAGCAGAGTTAGGGTTGAACATCAAAATCTCATTTCTGATTACTGATCTGTGAAATGCTTATAGGCAACAGAAGAGTTTTGGAGAACAAATAATATAAAAAGAAATATCAGTAAACTATGATATGTAATGAAGCATGAGATATATTTATATCTTTACTGACTGATCCACGCAACAGCAGATCTAGTATTCCAGAAAATGCTGTTAACAAGGGCAGAACACCATTGTTTTTGTCAAGAGTAGTACATTTCATCTTCATGCACTCTTCATGCACTTATTGAAGAAGGCAGTGGCATTTCTAGGAAAAGAAGTTGCAAGGTTTTTTTCTTATTTAGCTCATTTCATGCTTTAAGTTACTTTTTTTTCTGTAAGCTGAGTGTTTTGTCAAACCACTTTTTTTCTTAATTAACATTACAAATGTTTCTGACAATTGAAAAAGATGACAGTAATATTGATGTTACACACTATGATACTTCAGCTGTTTTAAGTAATGGAGATTGAATACTGAGCAGATGCTTTGCTGACATCTTGGAGTCAGTTATATAAATGCGTTTGTTTCATTCTGGAAATAAAACCAATCTCATTGGATTTTGTTGCCCACATGGAAGAATACAAAATGGAATCCAATGATGACAAATTGATTTCAAAAATACATTTTTACCAACAGCCAGACAATGAGGTCAGACCTGTGGTTATTTACAGTATACAGCTTTGTAACTGCAACTTGGAACTATTGACATCTTGAATCAGCCAGGAAGGGACCCTCCACAGCTACAGCCCAATGGATTGTAGCACACACATAGATACATGTATATATTCTATGCAAGGTACAATTGTACAGCTCCATTATGTTTGGGATATGATGCCAAAATGATTGCAAGGATTGAAAAACACTGAAATAAATCAAACTTTGAAGCTGCAGTCTTTTAATACTAAAATGCTGGGGCAAAATAAGGCTCTTTGCTACTGACTAGAATAGGGCAAGGTACTGACATGAATTTCTTAGCAGCCTGTTCTGGTGCCCATCTTTTACCTTCTTAAAGAGCCATTTCTACACAAGAACTAGAAAAAAACCCCTCTATCTTCACAGAATCACAAGGTTGGAAAAAACCTTTAAGATCATCAAGTCCACCCATTCCCGTTCTAAGCTAAACCATATCCCTAAGTACCTTATCTACCTTTTTTTTAAAACACATCCAGGAAGCCTGGGAAGCCTGCTCCAGGCCCTGACAACTCTTTCAGTAAATTTTATTTTCCTAACAACTAATCTGAACCTGCCCTGGCACAGCTTTGTGCATTTCCCCTTGTCCTATCACCTGTCACCTGGCTGAAGAGATCATCACCCACCTCTCTACAGCCTCATTTCAGGTAGTTGTAGGCAGTGATAGGGTCCCCCCTCAGCCTCCTTTTCTCCAGACTAAACATCCAGCCTGGTTGTCCTTCTCTGGACTTGCTTGAGGACTTCAATGTCCTTCTTATATTGAGGGGCCCAGAACTGGACACAGTACTCGAGGTGTGGCCTCACCAGTGTCGAGTACAGTGGCACAATCACTTTCCTAGACCTACTGGCCACACTATTTCTGATACAAGCCAGGATGCCATTGGCCTTCCTGGCCACCTGGGCACACTGCTGACTCATATTCAGCCAACAGTCAACCAACACTCCCAGGTCCTTCTCTGCCTGACAGCTCTCCAGCCAGTCTCCCCCAAGCCTGTAGCGCTGCATGGGGTCATTATGTCCCATGTGCAGCACTCTAGACTTGGCCTTGTTAAACTTCATCCCACTGGTCTCAGCCCATCGGTCCAGTCTGTTCAGATTCCTCTGAAAAGCCTCCCTACCCTCAGGAAGATCAACACTTCCTCCCAGTTCAGTGTCATCTGCAAACTTACTGAGGGAACATTCAATCCCTTCATTGAGGTAATTGATAAAGATGTTGAACAAAACTGGCCCCAGGACTGAACCCAGGGGGACACCACTCGTGACCAGCCTCCAGCTGGGTTTTGTTCCATTAACCACCACTTTGTCCCAGCCATCCAGCCAGTTTTTAACCCAGCAGAGGGTCCGCTTGTCCAGGCCACTGGCAGCCGGTTACTCAATCAGAATGCTGTGAGAAAGAGTGCCAAAGGCTTTACTGAAGTCCAGGTAGACCACATCCACAGCCTTCCCCTCATCCAATAAGCGGGTCACCTTGTCATAGAAGACGATCAGGTTAGTTTGACAGGATCTACCTTTTGTAAAGTTTCTTGCTATTCTTTCCTTCTAGTTTCTTCTTCCCATCAAACCCTTTAATGGTGTGCTTGTCCGTTACATCTCCTTGGGCAGCTCTCCCTTCTCAGCCCTTTCATGTTCATTCCCATCTCAAAAATGTCTGGACAACATCTGGTTTATGTTGCTGCTTTTCTCTCCCTACTGGATTATCAGCAGAATCTGAGGTGCAAATATTTAAGAATCAGTATATATGTTACTAGAGCTAAGAGCTAACTCTAGTAGTTTGTAGCAGTAAATAGGTTGCTAATTTTGAGGTAATAGTCTAATATAAGTTGACAGTAGGGACCTTTCCATGCTGTTCTTTAGATGCTCTGGGTGATATAGGAGAAAGGGTGGTATAGCACAGAAAATAAATGGAAGCCTGTAAATGCCATCTTGTTTCAGGAGGCACTAAAGAGATATGCAAAGAAAAAAAGTCTACATGCTACTTCATATGCAGTCACTGCGAGACATATGTGTTGGGTGAGGAAGGAGAAAGAAATCCAAGCAAGATAAGCTTTATTTGTTGGCTTGGCACTTTTTTTTTGCCTGCTGCTTCACTATAAACCATGCTGTTGGTCTGAACTCCGTGCAAAATACTCCCTCCTTTTATTTTTTATCTTGTACCCCTTTAGAGTTACATCTTGTTTGCTGGAAGTTTCCTGCAAAATACCAACTGTGTGCTTGTTTAAACACACTGAGTGTTTTGTTTTAGATCACAATGCTGGAGAAAGGTTAAAAACTGCTTTACTGAGGGGCACTTGCCCTCTCTCATGGTGAAAGTGTTCCACTTCTCTGGCCAAAAGCAGAAAAAGCTTTTATTTTAGCATTATCAGAATGAATATCTAACCATCTTTAAACCTACTATAAGATGGAAATTGAAAAGTATTTTTTCCATGTCTTTTTCCTTCTTTCCATTAGTGGTAACTATGCAATCATTTTGTATTTCTTTTCTTCCTGAATGTGGACAATTATCAAGATACATACATTAAAATTATTGATTCAAAATGACAAAGCATTAGGGAATGCAGAAATGCAACTACAAAGGATTTTAAATTACTGCATGGCAAAACACATCATCTCTTTGAGATGCAAATTTCCACATGAAATATAAAAATTGTCTGCAGCCAACTAGAAAAATAACAGAGCTATGTTGTGCCATCTCAATACACAGTTGAACATACTTACCCTTCAGAGTTTTTACTATTGTATAAATAATATTCTGACAGTTCTGAGTGGGTTTGTTGATTTTTACTTAAAAACAAATAATCACCTTTATCCATGAAGAATACAGATATAACTGGAAGCTGAGAAGTTACTGTGAAAGGAATAAAGACAAGACTGGGTGTTGAGTCTTATAAAATTCAGACCATATGAGACATTTTTGGATGGCTGAACCCTGATAAAATCAATTGACTTTAAGGGTGGCAAGAATACATTCACAAAGACCTGACTTACAAGATAAGGACCTTCTGTAGGCAATTTTCTTAGATAACTTGTAAACACACTGAAAATGAGCTTTCTGTCATTGACTTTTACATAGAAGGTTTTTCACTTTTGGTCATAAGTTACTTCAAACCAGAAAATAAAAATGTTGAACATTTAATGCTTTATAACAGAAATAAATTTCGCACTTGATAGCACACAAAAAGAGCAAAAATCCTATTCTACAAACATAAAGTTAGCTGTTAATGTTATGAGCTACATCTGACAGAAAGCAAAACAAAGTGGTGAGTTTTTATTTCGTAAGTACACAACATATAAATAGCCGTGGACAGGATCATAATTTTCAGAAAGCAGAAGAAAAACACTGGAAGTTTGTGGATTACAGGTCAGAGGTGAACTACTGCAGAGCTTCAGCATGCTCTAATGCTGTTTGGGCTATAGCTGAAGAAGCTCTTTGAGGACAAACAGTTCACATAGCAGGGAAACTTGTGGTAGGCTTTGACAAAGAAAGTGTGAGAAAGATTAAATTACTGTTCAAAATGTTACATTTAAAAAGGAGACAAACAGGATTTGCTTGCCTCTCTTCTACATAGGAGAGAAAAACATGTATCATTTTTGACATTTTAAAAGCACTAGAAAATGAAGAACTTCATGACCACACTGTCTTTTCAGTGATGACTTTTTTTTTCTCAGAGAAAGGCAGACTTTTTTTTTTTTAAATGTCCCTAATTCTTCCAGTTAACACAGATGTCAAAAAGGATCCAAATCTGAAGATGATGTGAACGTGTGATATCACCAAAGAGATACAATGGACAATTTCCTGATCCACCCTTTTCCTGGAGATCTATGCTATGCTGTGCTGTGCTGCTCAATGTGCCAACGGGATATTTTAATCTCATTTAATTTCATCCTGTTAGCTCTTCTCATAGAAAATAACCAAAAAGCTGCAGGAGGAATTACTTAGATAGAAGATACTAAAAACTTCTAGGCTCAAGTATGATTGATTTGAAACATGTAATTTTGTGCATTTGTAATTATCCTACAATATAACTTCAAAACAAGGTTATATTACGGCTTTCAGGTGCATGAGCTGTAAGCTTTCATAAAAGGAACAAAACTGTCAGTATGCCTTCATTTACAGGTAGTTCTGTGAATTTGCCAAAATTTGGAGAAACAGCTGATTTTTGTTACTTTTTAAATGTCTAGCTCTTTTTACTCTCTTGCATAGGTAAATAAGAATTGAAATCACTGCTGTAATTCTTAGCACAAGATGCTTCTTGAGCCATAGTTTCTAACCAATGAAACTGACAATTTATTAGAAAATTGGTTAAACACCCCAATAACTGGATGAATTAACTTAAACGGTATCACTGAGAGCAATGTTGTATTAACATAGTAGTTTGTCCCAAAGGACCCAGAACAGTCTCATACTGCAGTGAAATATAGCAATGGCTGAGAAGAAGTTAACAATGTATCAACCTTTTTGCTAAATATTTGGAAACAAAAAGAGTAAAAAAAAAACAACCCTGAAAAATTGGATACATCATGAAAATATGGGCAATGCTAAATGGAGAAACTGGAAAAACATACCGTACTTTTGTAATAAAGGTAATAATTATATTTTCTTTATCAGCTTTTACATAAGATTATGCTTTTGGAAGACAATGCCCAGGGATTGACCAGAGGTAGTATTAAAATTGGATAAGGAAGATTATGAACACCATGGAGAATCCATCATGCATACCAAACAATACATTCTTTAGACATTTTATGGAACTATTTTATGCACTCACACTTTATATGTAAATGTTGATAAGATTGCAACACACAGAGAGAATTTCAGATTTTTAAAATAGGAAATGAGCCTACTTAAGGCTAAAGAAAATGTCTTCCAGGACTTGCAAATTAGTGTAACTCCACCAAAGTGAAGGAGTATGGAATGGATTTTACTGTCTATTAATCTAATCCTTTTAAAGTATAAAATGGAAATTATGTATTGTCTTTTAAATGTTTAGCATTTTGTTTCCTTCCAATTTCCCTCTGTATCTCTTTTAAACCTCTTTGCTCCATCATTTTCTTTGACTTTCAATATAGTTGGGATAAAACTACTCCCAGCTATTCCCACTACTTCCATTCTTGTGATGTTCCACCATTTCTTGCATGTGATTTACCAGCAGCCTGCAAATGGTCTTCTGTTCAAGAACTAGAAAGACATTGCACTGCTTAGTTTCCCAGATAAAATATGTTCTGGCTCCTAGTATGGAGACAGAACTATGAAGGAAAATGTCTTTCCTTCAGTTAGCCATACCCAAATGAATTATTACTGTTAAAGCAAAGTCACCCTTCTTCTTCCAAACTCCTCCCTGTCCTCAGACAGATACCAAACTGATACAGACTTGCTCTTCAAGACCTCACTGTTATGCTATAGATTTCTCAAAATGTTTGGGTTTTGTAGTTTGTTTGGTTTTTTCCCCGCAGTCATACCACTACTGATTACAGCTTAACACAAGTTTGTAAACAAACAAATAACCAGCGCCCCCCACTCCCCGCCCCCAAAAAAAACCAAACCCCAAACCCAATACAGAAAAGCGACCAGTCAATTAAGTAGAACTTACTGGCAGAAAACAGTGGCTGCACAAGATTTGAAGAAATCACCAAGAATCACTTTCCTAACCTGAAACTTTACTAACCAAAAGAGTAAATTAATTCTAAAGCAATGACAATAAAAAATTGCATTTAATAGATACGTTTTTTCCCCCCGGAGTTCATGGGGGTCCCATCAACACAGAAGACTGTGCTGTACTGTAACTTCCAGTCAAGTAAGTTTCCACACCATCCCAGGGAGAAGCAATCTGTCTGATAAAGATGACTCCATCTTGTACGATCTGAAATAAACCCAATCATTTTCTAGTTTTAAAAGCCTATATAATGATCTAATTATTCCGAAGTCAAACAGGGCACAAACACAAGTCTGAAACAGTCAAAATTAAACCATCTAGAAAAAAACCAAAATGCAATCTGAGCGCTAGTTCCCCGAGTGCTCTGTGACTATTTGCATCAACAGATACTCTGTACAGAACATCTGGATTCACTCTTAAAATAACTTTCCTCTTAGCGAAACGGAGCTGAAAATCATGGGACTGCAATAAACAATTTTTTACAGCACTATCAGTGAAAAACATGAGCTGCGGTGATGACCAGTTAATTTACTGTCTAGAAGAGCAGTTCTACTCAGAACACACACACACAAAGAGGTGCCATTTGTATTTAGTCTTTCCCCAGTTTCACGCTATCAAAGGCTGTTTTTCCACCTCGTTCGCAGTTTTTAATTTATTCCCCCGCCCCGCCCCGGAAAAACAGGCTTCCAAGTAGCTTGGGTGAAGTTGCAGTTCGACACGGGTAGCACTAGATGGCAGAACAAGGCTGGAACTGAGCGTCTGGGAAAAAGCAGCTCCTCGGCGAGTCTGCCTTTCCCCCGGAGCATCTCAGAAAAAGAGAATCGTAGAACCTCCTGAGTTGGAAGGGACCCATTTGGGGTCCAGCTCCTGGCTCCACATGGGGCCGGCCAAGTCAGAGCATGGGACTGAATGCGTTGTCCAGACGCTTCCTGAGCTGAGTCACGCTGGGTGCTGTGACAACTTCCCTGGGGAGCCGGTTCCAGTGCCCGACCACCCTTCTCAGTAAAGAGGCTCTTCCTAAAACCCAGCCTAAACCTTCCCTGTCGCAGCTTCATACCATTCCTTCGGGCTCTATTGCTAGCCACTAAAGAGAGGAGCACCTGCCCCTTTGCTAATCCTCATCAGGAAGCCACAGACAGTGAGAGACACCAGTTGAACTATTTTACCTGAGTTTAACATAAAAGTTATCAGTAGTTATACAAAAATCATCCCCATGCACTACAAGCTTTGCACCCATGCTGTGCATCCCTTGAAAGAGAAAAGCAAGCAGTACCAGCCCAGCAGCCATCCAGCACTTGCCCCTGAAGCCCAAAGGTTGGCTCCTGAAGCCAAACCACATTGGCTTCCAATTTTTAAGTTGCAAATGACCAACGACTGATAGAATATAGAATTTAGGCTGAAATACAGATCAAAGAAAAGGGGTTATCTTCAAGGAATGCAGCAGTAAGACACACAGGAACGATATTACTATAATAAACACTCAAATAGAGAAGTGAACCGGCAGATTAAAAAGACCTCTCCTAAAATTTGAAACCACTCTTTATAAACAATGTTAACAAAACAGATTAACAAGTACCCTGGTTCACCAGGCCAGGATGATGGTCAGGTGTTCTTTTCTGCATCTTCTTGATGCATAAAATAAGACAACAAAAAATGCACCTAAACAAATGAATAAAAACTATTTGTTGTTCAGTTGTATTGCCACTGAAAACATCCCACCTTTTTCACAGTTGGGCTCCTGTATCTCACCATGCCTTTAACAACCCCCACTTCATCACCTCAGTGGAGCAGCTCACATTCTGGGTAAGCAAAAAACAATGTATGCTTGTGATGTGAGAAGTTATGTACAGCTGAACTTGGGCAGCACCATGTGTGATTTGCTGCTAACAGCACTAACAGTATGTTTCAGATGGGACAACAAATTTCACTGAGACAGCACTGCACCTCTGCATTTAATTCTCACATAGCAAACCTCATCTCTGGTAGCGAAAGGCTTTGCAAAAGATGGATGGCACTTTGCTTTTTCTTACAGGCTGCCCAGGGGAAGTTGTGGAGTCTCCTTCTCTGGAGATATTCAAGACCTGCTTTGGCAGGGGGGTTGGACACAATGATCTCTTGAGGCCCCTTTCTACCCCTACAATTCTGTGAATCTGCTAATTGCATCCTAGACAGGTAGCACGGCCAAAAAAAAAGCAGTGTGTGCAGACATTATCTCCCATCCTAAACCTTGTCCCGGCCATGTTATATTTCTTCACATGCCTGGAGTTGTTATACTTCAGGAGCTTCAGTCTTTCTGGTTTTGGCAGAGCTCTCCGAGGCAGACCCTGAGGAGGTGCCTGAGCACACACTACATGAATACAAAAGGCAGAAATGTCACAAACGAAGGCAACAAATGGTCAGGGAGGGCTGCTGGGCTGCTGCTCCAAGGAAGGCAGAGCAGCTGCTCCCAGCTCTCCAACCTCACACAGAGCAGCTCCCGGCACTGCTGGGGAAGGTAGGCATGTCCTGGTGGAAACAGGGATCGCTCAAATGCCTTTCAAAATAAAAGAAGATGTCTTGGGCGACAGCATAACTACTGTTTGTAATCAAATAGGTAATTCATTATTTCAGGCTTGTATTGTCAAATATATATATTTCAGGCTTCATGCTAAATGAAAGGCAGGAGTTGCTTCTTTGGAATGATGAAATTACATTGTCTCCGAAGAATCAACATACAAGCATGAAAACTATTGATAAAAGATGAGAGAGAAAGGAGGCAGAGTGAGTGTGTGTGGGGGGAGAGAGAGAGAGGCCCCACTCCACATATACCACTGGCTGTTCTTTTGCTCCAGTTTTGCCTCATTCTTAAGGTGGTACATTTAACTGGAATTAAGCAGTAATTTCAGCCCAGGAAGGCAAAAGTGAGAATATGGCTGGAATACCAACTTCCCTGTCCCTTGGGCTGCCAAGGCTCTCAAACTGCAGTAGCAATGCTGCAGACCTTTCCCTAGGACCTGTTGGTCCTGAGGTCCTCTGCAGCCCCAACAGCCTGGAATGGGAATGAGTTCCAAAATGTCCAAGAAACAATGACAGGGAAAGTCAGATGACTGTACCCCAAAAGATTTATTGTTGATTTTTTCCCCCTAGTTACCTGAGCACTGTACAAGGGTGAATTCAGCTAAACCAGGATGCCATAGTATGCTAATATGGATTTCCTATCACAGTAGTTTACACCTAAACTATGCAAGCCTTTATGTCCAGGATCTGATATCGCTCATGTTAACTAGGCAGTGCAAATTTACTCCTTATATGCTTGAAAAGCAGAACCAGGGGTAAACAGTGTTTCATCATCCCTATTCATAAATATCTATGATCTTTTCCTGTGATCAAAATGTCATATTACTAATATAGAGATAGATTTCATCTTTCTCTGGGATTAATTAACTGTATACCAACTGAAATCAGCCAACTAGCGTAGAAGTACTACAAGTGGGAAAGGAAAACCCAATATCCTCATAATCAATTAGGATTTGCATAGCTCAATTTTCCTATAATTTGGTTTTTGCTTTTCTATGCCTCATTTTACATATAAACATCTTTACATATACACTCAGGAACCCATCTCACTGCTGTCTTTCAACACTTTCTTTACTAACCCAGAGCATAGCACTGATGCTGTGGTGAAGGTAATTTCACAGCTTCTCACATCACTCCCAGCTGTTTCAGAAACCTCATGCTCTTATTTTACCAGATGAGAACAAACCTACTCATTTTTCACCTCAGACTCCAGTCTCTTTCAAGAAATTGCCAGGTTTCTACTGTATCATGATTACTGAACTGGCATTTAAAAAAAAACAAACAACAAAAAATCAACAAACAAAATTATAAATATATATATTTGATAAAGAACAAGGCTCCAAGCAGGCTTTCTGTTTGATTATTACACAAATGAACCCGAATACGACCCTGACTACATATCACCAAAGCAAGAACTGCTGGCAACACTTTGATGCCCGCAGTTTTTACATACACATCTACAACTGCTAGGTTCAAGAGCCTTCACACTTGACTAAGCACAACATCTTCTTTCATATTCAGAAATACTAGCTCTCTAGCATGTTGGCTGGATTAAAAATAGTAATGCCTAAGAAGAGGCTACTCAAGGATGGCATTCTCCTGCTGTAACACAAGAGCTATAGAGCAGCAAAAGTACGTGGTAGCAGGTGGCATATTTGTATCCTCTGGAGTACTTTCTTTTTCTCAAAAGCTGAAGAAGCTACTGCACTTATTGACACAAAACAGAGAATATGCTAAAAGTTTACACGATTTCAAAAAATGTTTAGACAAATAAATGGGCAACCTCTGACCCTGCTAAAGGCTATTAAAGTGAAAGATACCACCTTGGGCTAGGAAATCCCTTGGCGTGTTTTAGGGAGGTGGGCTTTTCTTTTTCTTATATTGCCTCTATACTTGCTGTTGGCAATTTTAGATTTGAGGCATCGAGATAGACAGACCATTGATAGGTCCCGTGACAGCCTTTACTACACCCTTGTTAAATTTCTGTGTATTTTGATGAGTGATGGGTTGACCTACTTCATTATTTCAATGATTGCTATAGAATCTAGTTAAAGAAACACAGCTTTACATTTGTTGATTTAAAAGAAAATATTTAATTGACGAAGTCTGCACATAATGCTGTCCCTAGTTAATCAGATGATCTAGCAAAATCATGAGCTTTTCCCAGCCTTCCTGCATTTTTCTGAGTCTTTTCTTTCAGATTAGGGCAAGTTCCCAACTGAACTGAATTACTGCTAAGCACAGCTATTACTCTAACCATGGGTAAAAACACATCATCCTCACTAACAGTGAGCATAAAGAGAAACAGCTTTTACTTTCATTAAACTAAATAAGACAGTAAAATATTTAAACTGATTAAGCAGAGCAGAATCACTCAGCATATGACTTCATATTATTTTTATTTTGCCTTTCTGAACACAGACAGAATAACTTCAGCTGTAATTTACCATTGGAAGCTGATAGCTGTTTCTGACTTAAAAGAAAGAAATTATGTTGCTAGTTATTTACAGGAGCTTTACTGGTTTGTTTTGAAAGGAAACACCTTGATACTGATAGTTACAGAAATTGCCTACAGCCTTCAGCTTTCTAAAAACTTTCAGGCCCAATTAAACTTCTAAAACAGACTCTATAAATAAACACAGTAAAAATCTAAAACCCCTGGAAAACCTTGTATATTAGTCTCTGACAGGGGATTTCAAATGGCCAGATTCCCTAGTGCTGCTCACAATAAACAATGGCTTAAATCCAGGAGCAAGGCTGGGGCCAGCGCGCAGCACCAAAACACAATGGGTGGTAAAAGCCAAAGCTCTGTGGGACAGCGATATCCCATGTGCTTTGCTCCGGTGGGCATGACGTGCCTGGAGCATGGGGATGGGTCCTCTCCACAGTCCCTTCAATGAGGGATGTAATTTTATGCAGTGGAGATTTACCCATGTTATATCTTAACCAGCCCCACGAGGTTTACAGGAGTATCCCTTCCAAAACCATCTGCACATTTTCAGCTTGACATTTTTTTTATGGGAATCAGAAATTGCTATGAATGGCTTGTTCATGAAAGTAGAGTACATTTTTCTCTCTATAGACACATATCTTTCTTTGGTAAAAGTTGGTGAAATAACTAAAGTTTCATTTGGGAGAGGAAAATTAGTGGGTCATTGGCTAAGATCACTCAGTATAAACTAGTTTTCAGATTTTTGTAGGTTATGAAAAATATATATAATTTCATGAATGCATATGACTCAGTTATTTTGAACTCTGATAACCAGATGCCTAAAATTTGACTCACTGTAGACTGACTTAATTTTCAGTAATGGAATTCTAAAGGTTATTTAATGCTAATTCTAGGCATACCTCTGTCTAAAAACAAAGGGATATATTTTCATTTTAATGCACAGGGGAGTCATATACATGACCACTATTAACAGCAATGGATATTACAGGGAATACAGTGTGTACTAAGAACAGATTTATTTTTTTTTAGTTTGACATATTGTATCAGTTGTCATATTACAATGAATGAACAAATAACAAGAAAACATGATTGTTATGTTTAACAAGAAAATATGATTGTGAATGACACATAATCACAAATTCTGCCCTTTTTACAAATGTAAGAAGGGGGCACAGCTATTCTGAGATACTACCAATTCTCTTTCTTACCACATAAGCTGAGACAATAAAATTGTATGGAGGTTCATGAGTCTCAGAAGAAAACCAGCTGACAGTGGAATCCAATTTTGGAGAATCTGTATTACTTTAGAAAACAATACATGAAAATATGGATTCTGCTAAAATTTCCCTCTCTCTAATTATGAATGGATATGGGATTCTAGGTGAAGAAAATAACTGAAGAGAGTAACAATTCATGGACCTTGCAAGGACATGAGAAAGAGTTATTCTTCTTGGACTAAGTCATGTTTCCAGAGCTGGGCACTGAGACCTCCAGCTCCAGGTGTTGTTTAAAGAGACCACAAATGTCTGCTCTGCTCTGAAGTGCTGACCCCCCCACTCCATCACTCAGCAGCATCTTATTGCTTCTATAATTTCACCAACAATTAGTGGAAATATTCAAGTGATAGTTGAACATAAAGAAATGCATTGGGTCCATCCCTAAGCAGACAAGACAAAAGGAGGGAGATGGAAATCTAACGCTGCCGTTCTGCCACCTTGGTACAGAGTGGTACATCCCTGAGCATCTGCAAGAAACGGACAGCCAAAGCAGGAGCTGTGTGCAGATCATTTCAGTGTCAGACCTGTATCTGTACTACCAAGCTAATATCGCTAATGTGTTGAAGGTACTCACGACTCTGTTCTCCTGGGGAGGTCAGTGCACAGTATCACTTCCTTCCCAATGACTGCTTCAAATAGCAACCATCTCTCCCATTGACACACATCTTTCTCTACCCAACTGATTTTTAATGGAGCTTCACATATGCTGATTTACTTCTATTTTCTCTTCCTCCCTAGAAAGTATCTTCTTTTTAGAAGCATGTGCTGCTTTCCAACATAGGAAGTCACAGCTGAGGTAAAGGAAAAGAATATTTTCCTTGCCCATCTCCAGGGGAGATTACAGCTGCTAGCCTAGTCGAGTCACCAGCTTGGACTGTAAACAGCATGCTGCAGCCTTCATTTAAGACGCCTTGTAAAACAGCAAGGCTTTCTGCTTTTATATTTTCTTCCATATACTGGTATCAACTAGGACAAATTCACCAAAGTCAATCTGCACTGATATAAAACCATGCAATAGAAAAGAGAAAAGCTCTAAATACTCTAGTATTGCACCAAATCCAAAGAATAAAAAACTAATCACGCACAGTCTCAAAAAAGTTCCACCAAATGAGAAGATATTCTTTCATCCACCACTAGAAAGCAGTATAACAACGTTTTTAACAATCTGGAAATTATAAGTATTCAAGTCAGACTTCTGGCATATTTAAAGAGCGGACCCCAAGACAAAAAGGAGGAGGGAAAAAAAAAAAAGAAATAAAAAAGCCATTTCTGTCTGATGATTATATCAACTACTTGTGACACTGGATGCCCCTGCAGGAAAGTAAACTGAGGAGATTTCTGAACATGATGGAAAAGCTTAATGTAAGATATTTTTCTCATGATTAAAGTAGATCTTTGCAAGCTTTTTCACATCCTTCCTGCACATGATTACCAAGAAAAATATAAGTCAAAAAGCACAGAGGGCCTGTTACTTTGTTCTTTTGCACCATACAATGTGTTCAGTTACAATTTTTGAAAATTTCTGATGTCTTTGTGGTATGCTCTTACAAAGGTGTTCACAGTGTGGTGCATTTCTAAGAAGATGAAAAAGATGACGATATTAGAAAATTTAATGGAATGAAGTTTACCAGATTGGATTTTGGGCTAGATTAGTGTTCAAGAGATGCAAAGGCATGAAAACTCTTGCTGTCTATATCTTATTTTGTGACACTGAGTTTCATGTCTGTCTTGAGCAAGAAAAGCAGGTGATATCTCATCTCTGTCTATAGGGTGAATGGATCCATACTCTTCCTGACCCTTAAGCCCTAACATGTCCTAAATATTTTAGCAGTAAAAGTCATATTCTTTACTGAGATTTCATTAAGAAGAAAACTCTAAAGGCCTAGATTCTCTTGCAATTCAAGTATCACAAGATTACTTACTGTGGTAATAGCACTTAACATTTACACCCCTCATTCATCAACTACTTCACAAGCATCAGCTAATAAGGCAGACTTAGATGTGTTTATTTTCTTGACCTTCTAGACTAGAAATACAATCCAGGGAAGTGATTCATTAGTCAAATGCAATACGTGCCAAATTCGGTAATGTTACCTTCCCTAGATTTTTTTTTGCTACCTGAAACCATCCTATTATACTCCTTGGTATATATATCCTGTTTCAGGAGACAGGGACAGTGAATTAATTTCTAAGAAGTTTATTACTTTCCAGAGTATTGAATGTAGGTATTTTACATCTTAACCTCCATATATATATAAGGGTTTTTTAAATTATATATTTCCAAAATTAAATTGTTAGTTTGATAAATATTTCATCTTTTCCCTCATTTGCAAATACATCACTGGTTTAGACTGATACACACAATGCACTTGTATAAATAAATATGCTTATCTCCTTACATATCTTATTGGCAGAAAGTTTCAAAACCAGATGTTTTGTACAGCATTGTGTTTCTTTTCAGTGCTGATCTATATCCTTGAAAGCCCTATACTCACCTCTAAACTCTTCTGAATCTTTCATGCTTTTCTTTCTTGTCCATCAAGCCATTTTACTTGTTCTAATTTCATTTCAGTAGTTTGAAGACAGCTAGCTAAGCCCTTGGCAAAACATCCCATTGGTATTTATTCTAGCCTTAATGTAAAATGTCATTGAAATGCACATACACACAAAGGATGGGTATATACATCACCTAAGAGAGTTTACATGACCTCCTAGACGGAAGGGTCATCACTAGAAGGTAAATTAGGTGGGGTTGAGTAAACACTCACCCACTCCCCTTTCATGCCTGTCTGCTATCACACAAAACACATATTGCCAAATTAGTAGCACTAATACACTTTTTTATGATGGAATTGATTGCAAGACAAAAATTTATGTCCATATAAGCATAAAGACTTTAATATAGAGTAGGTAACTGATAAAGATTCTGTAAGTTAACCTGTTAGCTGAGGGAAGAGCTAGAAAAAAAAATAGGCCCAACATGATAAAGAAGAGGGAGAATAAAGATAATCTGGGAGGGCATTCCAGGGCCTCATTGAAGGCTGTAGCAAAAACTGCTAAAACTGCAGTGACGACTTCATTCAGACTTAAGATTTTTTAGCTGTCTCCAAACTGCTGGTAAGCTTGTTGTGTGTTTTGGGGGCAGCAGGAGGACAGAGTCCTTTCCAAATTCATGTAATTTAAAATCTATGCTTTGCAGTAATAATAAAACACACTGTCTAAAGCAGCAAGAGTATGCTTTCTTTCCCCTGAATGAACTCATTTTAAATAATAGGAAACAAGATTAAAAGATAGTACCATGTATCATAGCAAGCAGTATAAATGATACAGAAATAAAATATAGCCTGGTTGGCATCATTCCAGCCATCTTGGCTACTTGTCAACTCTCAGATGTGATGATATGCTGCCTGACATTTGCCTCCCTATCTTCTATATGAAACCCTTATCTGACAGGGACCTAAACAATACCCTTCAGACAAGACAGACTATGAATGCGGCAGTTCATTTTTCAAGCTAAATTCCACAATTAAGTATAATTATGTACCATACGTTTTCATTCTTTTAATTTAATGCAGTCTTGAAAACTAAGTAAATATGTAGGCCTCTCAAATAATGGAACGTGTCTCTGTCACACTGCAGTTTCTGTGGTATACTGCGGTAATTCTATAATGGAAATACAATCAATGTAATTATTTCAAAGTTATTTGAATTATAGGATAGTTACCATACGTATGTGGAACAGTTTGGAAACTTCATCTGCCTGTAGTTCTACTATATTTGGGTCACACTTCAGAGCTCTAAAACAATAAAGATCACAAAGGAACCGACAATGATGCTCCCTAAAATCACTGCAATTTCCCCAGATAAACAAAAGACACCAGCTCTTCTCGTATGTTTATAATGATAACAATAAGAATTATAATTTCCTTCTTTCTTATTCGCCCATTTGATGACTGCATGCCTCTGCAAACTTGCTTCTAAATTAATTTATTTTTTTTTAAATAATTTTAAATGGAAAGATTTTTTTAAATTGAAATGCTTTTAATATAAATCACTGAATAATATAATGGAAGATTGTGAGAATAATTAAATGTTCCCACCTTAACAAAAAATGCTTTAGAAGCTAATTTGATGAAAACATCTTTTCTGCAGCATCTTAGACAGAATTACTCATTACAGTAGAGTTTTTGGCTATAGTAATTACATCACAGTTACTGGAAATCTCAACATAAGGAAAAAAACATATCCACATTGATTCCACAGTTGTATCTGAGCTCAAAGTCTTGTCTTGTTTGCTCTAGGAAAAGGCTCATCATAGCCAGAGTCAGTTTGAGATGAAATTCCAGCTGACATTATGGCACTTTTTAAGTCACTTCCAGGCTGACAAAAAGGGGGCTAAGGATTTCACATGCTAAATTCAAATACTTTTATTAAATTTCTTCGTTTGGACTTGTTTTCAGGGAGATTTTTTAGGCATTTACTTGGTTTAGAATAAACACAAGTTCAATGAGTTCAATTAACCAAGTCTCAGACACTTCCAGGAAATTATGGCTTTTTAAATGCCATGCAAACACTACAATGCAGGACACCACTAAAACCCTAAGCTGTTTGATTTATAGAAACGAAGTCTCCAAGACTGAAAATTAAGTATTTTCAAACAGAAAAGTTCTAGTTGAACAGACATATTAAGCAGTTAACTTATCTGGCAGTGCAGAAAAGAAATATATATGTATTTAAATATCCTACTATAGGATACATATTCTACTACATATAAAATACATATCTATCTAACTTTAATGAAACTTGAAAAATAACTAATGAGCCCCTATATGTGCACAATGTTTCCCTATGTCTGATAAGATCAATATGAAAACAGGGGGGTTTATGATTTTTATTTCAAAAACTGTGCAAGAAATGGACTTACAATGGAAATGCTATTGTTATTCTACAGCATCAGCTATGGCCTGGCTTGTTCTGATGTGTTTCCTCACAAAAACTGCTCTAATGATTTTTATCTGGCTCTTTGGATGGCATTTTTAGGTTCAACTTCAAAATAAGCAATATGCACAGAAATACTTCATCATAAAGTCTGCAGCTGAAGATTTCGCTAATTAAGGATTCAGGGCTCTCCCTGATTAGTGGCTTTATTTATCCCAAAATAATTTTCAACAGAAATGACAACTACCTAGTTACTATTAGTTTTTATATACTGCAGTTAGCATCCACTATGGTAGTTTGTATGCACAACAACATGCTAAAAAGTATTCTTAATAATGGAATTAAATTACAGAACAAACCAACAAATCTCCATTTCCTAAGTCAGCAATGAAAGAGAAAAAAGAAATACAGCTTTAAAGACACTTGGAAATCCATCTTCCGTAGTGGATGCAGTCATTGGATCACTGGGGTTTTTTTTATTATTATTAAACCTTCACCCGAGAAAAAAACATTCTAGGAAAAAAAAACCCAACAAACAATGTAGAAAAATTCTGTACCATGACCTTGGAGTCCTACCAGTTAACACTTTCTACAAATCAGCACTTGTTAAATAACATTTTAAAATGAAGACTGCAAGGAAATGTACCACAAGGATAAAGCAACAATTATTCTTCATTCTTATTAAAGATTCATCGTGGCAGCCTGAAGTCAGATAAAGATGTAAAACCTCACTTTTTTTCAGAGCTCGAACAATTAATATTTTTGGGTCTATTGAGATGTCAAACTACTACTGAATCCCACTAATTCTTGACCTCTACTCTAATACCAAGTTTCATCACCTGCTTATGACCATTTTATCATGGAACAGAATAATTCATGATTAAACACATTGATTTTATTGCTACACTGCTCTTCCATTAAGCTAGTACATTTTTGCTGAATTTTTACAATTAGCCGAAAATGCACTTATTTTTATAAAGATAATACTTCTAACTCTTCGTCTTGCAAGAGATTCCAAAATGAACCCAAACTTGAATGTGATATACTTTCAATAGAAGGCTTTTTTTTCTCATCTTGCACAAGCTACTCCTTCAAAAAAGTAGTTAAGATCACATGGGTGGAGGGGAGAAAGGAGTGAGGATAAATCAGAGAGGCAAAAGCAATGAGAAAAAAATTAGCAAAGTCACAATAACAAAGCAAGCAGAATGAGTCAAGGCAGATGTGTATCTCAGCCAGGAATCACTGGATTCCTGTAGCATGCATGCAAGTGTGTATGTAAAGCAACAGAAAGAAATAGTAGCACCTTATGAAATCAGTAAAGAAGCTAATGCAAGTGATTAGCAGAGTCCAACACATCTGTTAACCTCCTTAGCATTTTCAGACACTACATGGCCTACACACCCTGCATCAGTCTCTAGAGTCTATTTTCTATCTCCCTCCAACTATCACTTAATTAGAGAGTTCACGCTATCCTGAAATCCCATAAGAACATGTCTTGGTGGCCAGCAGCAGAATTCAAGAGGCATTTCATGGCTCAGAGCTGGAACTGAGAGCTCACAGTCAAGCCTGATCTCTCACTGGTAATTCTAAACCTCTGTTCTATTGCATAAATCTTTAAATAGCTTATACACTCTTTCTATTGATTACTGAGAAGGTATTTAACAAGTTTTTTCCAGGAAAAGATTAACTAGCCATGATCTCTTTAGATTAGAAAGGAGACAATTAATTAATGATATGATAAACAAATAAATTCACGATCAACTGGAGCAGGCTTCTCTCATTACTAGGCAGCCAGGTTCTGCTCGTTTCTGTACTAGTTTTTTGTGTTTATTTACCAATAAAACCTTCAATTTTCCCCTATCCTTCAGTATTTCTAGTGCAGTAAAGCTTTAGGGTACTAAGTGGTCTGAGCTGCAAGGGAAAAGATTGAGTTACAGCAAAATGGAAGTTGATAGTCTCAACTAGTCTATGAGGTGATGCGTGTAAGCATCAGAAAGCACAACAAGGTGTGTCACAAGATGTGTACAGTGACAGTTTACTGCTTGTACAATGTGAATCAGCCAGGGATTTTGCACAGCATGGTTTGCGGGGAACCCCTCTTGGGTTTTCTCTGTCAGTTCTCACTGGCAATGGAACAAAATACAGCAGGTGGCTGGGGCTCCATCTGGGTCCACTACTTAGTATTATTAAGCCACAGTAGAAAAACCCAGTGAACCCACATCTAGGATACTACGTACAATCAATGATAGCATACAGAAATAGAAGTAATACAGGAAAGAATAACAAAATTGATGTGAGACAGGTAGCAGAGTTTGTACGAAGAGAGATAAGGTGGCTTAGGACTCTTCAGGTGGTTTCAAAACTGAGGCTTGGCCATTTTATTTGATACTATTATGTTTGAAATAACCTTCTCTGCACCATGCTTGATTTTCATGTCTTTCAACACTTACTTCCTAATAAGTGACAAAAATAAATTCTTTTTTATAAGATGTGTGCTTAAATTACTGCCCTCTGTCACAAATCTTGTGAATGTCAAAAGCAGAAACTGCGACTGATCAATGAACCCCTGCTGTGGAAGAAGGTTCTGAGGAGACAGGCTTTGTGCTCATGAAGCTCATAATGCAATGTGAGGAATGATTGCCCGCTCTTCATGCAACAAAAGCTGAACTTACCTCAAGACAGAGGGGTCCAGAGGGTTGCTTTTGAACTACATCAGCTGTCTTCCTGAGCTAGCCAAACTGGTGAGACACAGGTTAATACATGACACAGCTCAGTCCAACACAGACTGTAAAAAGTGAACTGCTAACAAACAGAACTTAGAAGAGAGCAAAGGGCTTGAGCTGGTTTGAACCCATGTACTCTTTCGCAGCGGCTAGGGACACCCAACCATTGTACTGGCATCCAGCTGTGCACTGCAATTATTATATGCTGTTAAGTGCACTTATATGCATGCACTGCTGCATCACTAAGACAAATCAAAATCCCACATCACTTCAGATAACATCAAATAAGTAAATGTGATGTTAAACATCAACTCCATCACATGTGGAATATAAAAAATAACCTGGGCAGAGAGAAGTGGACTCTTGATATTAATGAAGTCCAGCGTGGTCAGATCACTTAATGTAAGAAAAAGCCTTTAAGGACTATTAAACACCATTATTCAGTATAGCCTTTCATCTGAGATTCCGTAACTTGCACTGTCAATTACCATCTTGTAACAGTTCTTCCCTAAGCTGCTGGCCAGTAAAAACAAGCTGGCCCTTTAGCTTGACTCAGTATGTTGTTCTTGCATGGGATAATTCAGAAGGTCTAAAGGAGGTATAGATCTCTGTCCCGATTGTTTCGCTCTTTGTTTATTCAAGGTGCAGGGGCACAGAGGGGTGACAGCAAAATCTGTTCATTTTATCTCAATTTTCATCCTCTGTATCCCTGTCAGTTTTTGATACAATAAAGCGCATAGAGCTCTCATCCCATTAGTATTCAGTATATTTGGTAAGTGCTGCAAAAGATCTCTTCAAAGTCTCATCAGAGTCTAAACAAAATATCTGTTATAATCTTGTTAATGTGCTCATTTATTAACATGTTTGTAAAATGTCAACAGATCTAGAAAGGAGAGTTTTTCACACAAACTTTTTTGCCCAGATTTGTCATATATTGTGGTCTCCTGCATCTTCCCTTTCACTATCAGACTAGCCTGAAGTATCTGTTTTGGAGGTCAGCAGTCCCTTGTTCAAACACAGACATCTGTAAATATATGAATACAATATCTCTCACTCTCTGGTCCCACAAACAAGAAAAGCCTGCATATTTTTAATAGCCTTTCATTCATTTTATACTCCAGTTCTCTTAGCAGACTTGAGTTTGTCTCATTTTATTTTTTAAAAAGTGTGAATAGCTCCAGAACCTCTCCAAATACTCAGTCATTACTACCAAGAGTGGGAGGTACTTCTTCAAGAAGCCTTCAGTGTCAGTGCACATACAGTTCATTTAGCTGCGTATCACTGTCTGTAGCTCCCTTGATTTCCTATTTCAATAATGAACATGTGCGTTTCTTACTTAAATATTAAAGAAAGGTTTTAGTATGAATTCTCTATGCATACCAATAGCTCTTTTAATGTGTTAAAATGAATCTCGATTAGGCCTACATGTCAATACTACGAATCTATTCTAGTACCTTTTACTCTGGTTTCACCTCTGGTGTATGCCTTGATACAAGAATTGCAGCTAAAAGGAGTTTGTCTGGCTTTGTCACAGAACAATTTTATGCTATTGTTGCTGAAGACATGTAAATGTCAAACACTCTCTGACATTAGAATAACTATACTTTTGATTAAAAATTTGATTTTTTAAAAACCACTCACAGATTAAACTAGACAGGAACCAAATGAAATTCTACCTTATTTTGTGACAGTTAATAAATCAAGTTTAAACAAATTGGGGCATATGCTCATAACAATCCTGTGTGGAAAGCAATCTTCTGAGTTCATGGGAAGCGAAGGTTTAGTGAACAAACTTAATTTCTATGTTTTCACAAGGAAGTATGAAACAAAATACTTCCTGCATATGTCTACAGACTCACACCTTTGCATTAAAGCCTGCCATAATCAACAAGCAGAACATTTGACAAATTCCATTTGCTATTTCTTTTTTTTTAATCTCTTGTCACTCTGCAATTCATCATGCTAAAAGCTTTGATCCCTAGCGTTGAACAGACATGAATTTCCTAAATGACTAAAACTTATGGGCAAGTGTTTCCTTTTAGAGCTGTATGTAAATGCAATGTTAAATTTTATTTTTGTAATCTCTTTAATCAGAAACAAGGGAATTAGCCAGCTGTTTGGAACTCATGTTAAAATGTAATTAAGCATCTGATTGAATTTCTGTGCATATCAAATAGCAAAGGCTAGTATTTGCACACAAGACAGATCGCTTTCATTAAAATAAAAATCTTCTCACCAAATGACAACAGAAAGGGTTTACTCCAATGGTTTGTCTCTGAGATATCCCTCCACAAGAAAGCACACATCAGAATGGCAAAAAAATTTGCTTTATGTGTCAATCATACCAACAGGATTCCTTACTGAGTGACACCTAGCTTTCCCTTACATCTGTAGTGCATGCTACTGCAATACGCTAAGGAATTGCCTGTCTTGCAGGCTTCACAAAGAGAGGGGAAAAAAAAATCCCACAAATTATCAATTACTCCAGTGTGGAAATAAGCTTTACTGCCACCTGTGCTGGTTTTGGTTTTATTTATTTATTTGGTGGGGAGTGAGTTTTAGCTTTTAATTGCTAGTGAAAGATCCATTAAAAAGTATTACTGCTGAGGTTTACATTTATCTATCACATATAGCCAGGGTTACTCTATCTGTTAATGCAAACCCCAAATTTTCTTCTTTTCATGACAGATTATCCAGAGATTAATATTAAGAATGATGAAAATGTATTCTGTTTTTTAATACTAACAGATGAGTACAACAGTAAACCAAAAAGAAAACAGTCTTAGGATATAGAATGAAGCTGGGTAAAGAAATGATTAAAGAAAACAGCTTCATTAGTAATTTCCTGTTAAGAGAAGTGGGAGCAGCTCCTTGAACATTGCAATCAATGCTGATTTGGGTCAAAGCATCTATATTCCCTTTGTGCTAGCTAGGAACAAAGCAACACTGGTAAGGTAGGACAGTTACTCCTTTGTCTCTTCAGTTTCCAAGGGTGGAAGTTTAATCACAGATTTATCTTCCTCCCACCATGTTTTGATACTCTTTTGTTGCTCAAGGGATGGAGGAATGAAGGGGTTCTGATGCTTCTAGGAACAATCTGTGCGTGCTCCACTGCAGTCCCCTCTCAGAAAGACTGCCACTTGACTTGAGAGAACATGGAAGACAGCTGACCGCAAAGCCATGGCACATCAGCTCACTGCAAGAAGTGCCAGAGATGAGACCTGTTGGACAACAAGACTCTTAACCAAACTGGTGCTCCCAGTGTAACCTAGCCTTATCCAAGCTCCACCTGGAGGTGAGCCTCACATGTAACAAATTAGTCTGGTTTTATAGAAGTCCTTGATGTACAACACCTGCAGTACAACCCTGTAAATTCCTAATCTGGACAACTGGGGGAGATAGGGAAAGGGAGTAGTGAGTCTCTAGAAAATGCTAATATCTTAGGCGAAGGCATTTCTTGATTTGGTGATCTGAACACTTGCTAGACATAAGCACACTGCAGACATTTCCCCTTCCTATCTTCTTTTGTATGCTACACAGAAGGAAGGTATTTCTCAAAGAGTTACTATCCACATGAGAAAAAGTCCTGTTGTGGTCAGTGTTTGATAACTCAGAGGAAGGGAATATCACAGCACAAGACTACATGTGCAATTCAAGTCTATCACTTCAGCTTCTGATCACGATAGTTAAGAAAAATGAGCACATCCTAAGGGTATGAGGATTACAAAGGGACTTTTTGTTTCCTTGCCAATGAAAAGAGTACAAAATGTAACATTTAAGCCTCTATTCGCACCAGTATAGATAACCCTAAAGACTGTGCTATGAAGAATGGGCCTTTTTATCACAAAAGGAAATTGTATGTATGAATATGTTAAAGAAAAAAAATTAGTTTTGAAGTGTTGAGGATTTTTTTTTAATATTAAAACAGTGAGGAATATTTTTCTGAAACTGAGATTATCATCAGGTCTGAAATGAAAGCATATTAAGGTATGAAGTTGCTCTCATTAAACTTTTTTGTAAGTGAAAATACAATAGCATTATCTTAGAACCTTGTGGCATTACAAAACAGCCTATACAGGCAACATTTTCTGCTCTCTCCTCAGCCAAGTTCTTGATTGAGCTCTTCATAATCAAGGCATCAGATTTAAATGCAACACTTCCTCATTACTTGAAAGTCTGCTAAAATCTTGTTCTTAAAGTTCAGAAAGTAAAACAAATATAAAGAAATAGATGCCACACTTGACATGGCACAGCTCAGCCTCAGAACTAGGGAAATACTAGAATTTACAGCGTGGCTTTGCACTTGCAATCAAATGCATGAACTGGATGCAACTTCAGTACTACTGTCATTACTGACGTGCCGTAGTTGTTCGTAGTGTCTTGAATCATTTCCTGCAAAGAGTCCACTTAACAGATAAATCTGGACCACTGTGAATTCAAAGCGACTATTTTCTATGAATAACATTGCACTGACTATAGGAGTTAGAAAGCATAAACTAGGGACAGAGCAAAGAGGAGAAAGAGCAGCTCTGGGGTTAAACATGCAAAAAGAAATGGATTGGAGCCCTGTCTTAATGCGGTGGCAGTCAAGCCATTTAAAGCTGAGCTCTTGCTGGTGATCTCCCTGCACTGCTCTCTACATAGGTCTAGGCGCAGGTACGTTACACCTTGTTCCCAAAACTGCCTTGCCTCACCACTGCAACTGAAGACAATGAGATCTGTGCTCTGAATGGTTCAAAAGCTAGGACCAAGGTGTCTCCCTCTTGTGGTAGATACAAAGTAGCCATTTCTCATCTAATCCTCCGCATTTCAGAATTTAATTTACAAATCAGGGCAACAACATCCCTTTTGTCTTGCTGGAGCCATGCAAAAGTTCGCTGATGTCTCTAAATCTTTTGGATACATTTGGCACATGAGAAATATATACACACACGTTCTTTTGGAATAAGCAAACTGGAAAAGACTGGTAGAAAATTAATAGCCGTCTTGAAAGTGAAGCAGACTGTATCTGCACAACCAAGAATGTTAAATGAGCACTAATGATTATTTTAATCGCCTTTCAATTTGTCATATTTCTATCCTTTGTAATAGCTAATGGTTTTATATGATTATTTCAGAAAGTAGTTGAGATGACATGGTATGCATTTGGGATTGTCACTCATGGGTAGCTAAATCAAAAAAATAATTGTATAGATGAGTCTGAACAAATGAAAACAAAGTGTTTTCATTACAGTGTTATGCACTTTAGATATAATGATCAGATCAATAAAACTATTTGACAAGCACCTAGGAGATTTTATTAATTTTTAATTTCAACTATTACACTTATCATATGCAATACATTTTAGTTCTGCAAAACACACATTTACTTGAGTCTCCTTGACTTACCCTGGGTGGATGCTAAAGATGTGAATCATAAAGATTTTCTCATCTATATAAAATATAGAAGAGAAAATGCTATGATCTTATTTTTAAATATAATTAATGTTTTATGTAGAGACCTTATAGGCTGCAGCTACCGGGAGTTCTGTGTCTGCTCTGTTGGGAATTGGGATCTACTTTTTAACATTCAAATATCATCCAATTCACATAATCTTTATTAAAAATAATGATAAATTATATCTTCTCTTGTAACAAAACATACTTATCGCTATTTCTGTTTCTTTGGTTTTAACTTACAGTTTCAAAAGCAATATTAATTTCAACACAAACTTAAAGACATAGCTGTGTCTATTGCTCCTGCTCGTGTGTGTTTCCCTTTGGGGCTGACATCTCATCTCTAGTGCACTTTGAAAAAGTTCTTACAGTTAAAGACCGTGCTTGCCACCATATTCTCTCTCTCTCATGCACACAAGTATATGCATAAAGGTGAAAAAGTATTAACTTTTTAAAGGGAACATCATATTTTATCTCGGCAAAGCTATACATATTTGTCAACAAGCTGAACCTAAACCTAAGCTCAAATAATTAATATTTGTTCCCAGCAGTTAATAAAGGAATAATAAACTGGAAAAGTGATCATCCATTTACATCCTCACCATAAATCTGCAGAAACTGACACAAAATCAAGTTTTTAGGTTTTATTTGCTATATACAGTTTCCTGGTAGTTTTTGGCCACTTAGTGAATAACAGCTTTCTTCCATCAGCAAATTATCTGGCAGTAAACTGGACATATAGTGTCTTTAATATTGACTTATGAGGACTGACAGTTAAACATACTTTTACTCAGAGTTGACCTTATACCCTTAAATGTCTAGAACGAAAGGAAGATAGAAGATACAGAACAGCATATTTTCCAGAAAGCAGGACACAAAAACATTTCATCTCTGCTATTAAAGGCATGATACAAGTGTCATAAAAAAGTTGCTCATATGTTTAAGATGTCACTAAATTGATTAACGATTAAGAGGAGGTGAACAGTTCAGCAGAGTTAACTCTGAATCTAATACATGCCAAGGCACTAGCATTTGCTGAACAAAAACAATCTCGTTTTTATTAGGTAGGTTCAGACTTGATGGGATGAACCATTCACCCAGACATAGTCATAACTCAAGAGAACTATAAACAGCAACAAAATGTCTTTTTTACTTTGGCATTTTGTATATAGACAGACAAACAACATGAGTCAAATACCACTGTTTGCATAGAGAATTAAAACTCAGGAATATAGAACATTAAAAAAATTACTAAATTAATGTACTCTCATCAGAGTAGAAGTATTCATCTACTGTCATAATGCAGTCATAATGCTGCATAGCTTTCCCATTAAATCATCTCAGGAAAAGAAATAATTCAAATAAGGACCCTTTTTTTGAGATGAGTGAAATGGGGAATATTCAAAAGTACCAGAACCGTATCGACAGAGCTCTGTGTTTAATTTCACAATACCTTAGGTTTCTTTACCTATGGTGCACTGGGCCATCAACAGTTTCCCTCCTGGTGTATTTTTAGATAAGAAGAAACATATAGCCTAAGGAGGAAATTTGCCAACCTCTCAGTCTCTCTCTAAAGCGCATGAAATATGCAGGATCTAAAGAATGAATGTTGAAAGGGCACTGAAAGGACAATTTAGAAGTGTATTTTCAGTTTCTAGAGAAATGTTTTAATCACTCATCGTTAACTACAGTTATCGCATAAATCTGTAATAGTGTGAACCAGCAAGCAAACAGACCTTGGCCAAGTATACTGGCAGATGAAAAGAAGGACTAATGAAAATTTAGAAGGAATGTGTTAGATAGAAACCAACAGAACTTTATTATACGACAAAAAGCAAAGGAGATAAAATCTGATAATTAAATTGATTACATATTCCCCAAGTAAATTCTGAAAATTTTCAATAAAGGAAGTATGAAATAATGAATATATAGTTCAAGGTACATTGTCTCAAAAGTTGCTAATAAATATTCAGTTCCATGGGTACTTCAAATTTGTAATAGCTAATAATGCACAATAATTAAAAATTAAAATGTTTAATAATTAATTAGCTTATTAGGGAAGGATCAGTGCTTATTATGATGTATTTGAAGCAGCAGGAGTTGTCGGCATGTTTGTCCCCTAAGACTGGTAAAGTGTATCCATTTCTATATATGATTAAAATTATTTGTTTAAAGGCTGGCATCATAGGCATTAACTAGAATCTTTACAATGGATACTATACAAGCATATACATCTGTGACCCCATGCCGCCCAAAAACTTTGATGTTCCAACTGAAAGGAACAAAATTATTATAAAAACAAAGAAGGGGAAAATTCAGATTTCTGTGCTTGCAAAAGCAAATCATATGCATATATGATATAGTCTTCACTCCTTAATATATCGTATTTTCAAATATCACTGCTGAAATAGATTCTGATGCAAACTAATGTTCACAGTACAAAGTGAATAGCCTCCACCCCCATTCAGGTCAGAAACTTTCTGAAATACAGCTTTACGTAGACCTGTCTTAAGAGAGAAGTGCAGGCACTGCACTTACAACAGAAAACACTGCCAAAAGTGACTCTCTGTTAATTATAGCCAAACCTTATATAAAAAAGTATAAAATTTGAGAATCAGATTGGCCAATTAACATAAAGATGTGTATCCTGTGACATTTATGGACATTAAATAAATTCCAATAGTCAGGTTAAGTTAACATGTAGAAGTTATGTATGGATAACTGAAAGTACTTTAAACATGATTAATGAAGCCTGGAAGATAATTACATTAGGAAACTAGTAGCATTAAACAAAGATAATTCTGTATAAAAGAAAAAAATTCATCAAAAATTTTAACAAATGGGTGAGGGATTGAAGATAAAAATCCAATTCAGTTGCAGCCTGTGGCCCCAATCCAGCAAACCACTTAGAGCATAAGTTTAGTTTTATCAAAGTTAACAGACCTCATCAGTTTAAAGATAAGCATCTGCCCAAGGCACTTCCTAGATGGGGCTTATGGATTCTTAGTAACTGCATTGAAACATAACACATTTGCCTCGCAATAATTGCATATTTAACTAATAATTAAAATACTATCTGTCAAAAAAAGTATATTCTAAAAGGCTTTGGTGAAATGGAAATGCTTATGGTTCTTATCACTATTGCATGCAGCATCATCTGGAAAATATTTCAGGAAACTAAAGAAGAGATCGCTAATCTCTAATCACAGAAAGAGAGAATGTATATTGCAACCTTTTTTTTATGCCTCTGAGCAGCATATATAACTATTGAAACAAGTCTTTCCATGATGGTTGAATCAAGTTTAAAGATAGTAACAGTGGCAGTATTTAGGTTTTGCTTCAGCTTTTTAGAACAGAAAAAAAAAATTTTAAAAAGTATTTTAGGACAGTGACAAGATCACTAGCATTGGCTCTCGATGTTGGTAGAGACCTCTGTTGAAAACTGGAGAGCAAACAGTATTGATAATTATGTTTTGCATTCAAAACACAGCTTAAAGAACAAATACTGCTTTTAGGAGGAGGCATTTCTGGATGTGATAGTTGACTATCTCTTCACCAGTGAGTCATCAGCTGGTGTTACTTATTTTGGACATGGTTTCATTAAGAACAAACAGACAGAACCAGGTATGTAAAAATAACCTCGATTAACTGTATGCTGATTAACTGTAGAGATAGGTACTTAATGTGAAACGCACTTGTAAACAAATGCTTAAGAGTAGTGAACTCATTATGGGAAAAAGTGCAATAGAAAACCCCCAAGAGTAGACTGTGCTCTGGAATGTTCAAGACAAAGATGAAAAAGAAAACCAGAGATTGTTTTCCTGTCAAGGGGTAACCCTATCAGAAAATTGGTCCAGACAGGATGAACAATAAATAAGGGTCAACTTCATCCCATATCTTGGTGACTTAGCATTTTATTAATTAAGGATTTATGGTGGTGGTCTGCTCTTCTTATAACAGTCCAATATCTAGAGCAGAAGAGTATCTACAAATGCTTTAGTTCCTTCTCTGTTTGAATAGTTTCAGCATATGAGATTTTGTCTCAGGGAAATGACAAATATTTGAAGCAATAATGGTGGTAAGAGTAGATACAGACTGGACATGTTCTCAATTCAACCCTTTTAAGAAAGAAAAGGGCCAAAATCTCAAGATTGGAAAAGACATCCTAAAACACCAGATTAGACAGAAATGTCTTCTAAGATACTGGTAGTATCACTTGAATGACAATACAGACACCAGAAACAACGATCCTTATGGAAGAAAGCTGTACACGACAAGTTAATTTGATAAGTGTTAAATCTTTTTAAAAAGAATATACATCTTATTAAAAATCATTCCACTATATACGTGGACAGTTCAGTATTTTGTGTGCATATTAATCTAGTTAACTTGTAAAAAATCCTTCATAGGTAGGGCCAAGGCAATGTGTTCAATGGAACTTGGATGTACCAGCACTCTCTTTCCAGATGGTGGCCAAGATAGAAAATAACACTCTAATGATGCAATTCCCAAGGATGTGCATAATCAGAAACTGCCAATTCCTGCCTCACAAAAAAAAAAAAAAAAAAAAAAGTCCTGCAATATGCAACTCTATTTGAGATTCCCTGCTGTGAAAGCAGTGCCTGTCTGCACTGCCAATATTCAATTGATTGCTTTGGAAAGCACTTGTGTTAAGGTGTGACGGGAATACCATGCTTCAATTAATGCATATTCTATTCCACTCTACAAAACATTTTCTCTACAGCAAGGTCAAGAAATAAATAAGTGGACTCACCTATGAAATCAATTAGATATATCTATTATTCTCAACTTAAGTAATTTTAACAATCCTATTATTTAATGTATCAGATAAACTGTTGAAGTTCTTCCCTTTGTAATAACAGGAATACTTCTAGTGTTTCAGGAAGTTCTTAGCCATAAAGAATCTATACAAAAACTTTAATATTTATTTCAATAGTAAAAAAGTTTCAGACACATAATGATCATAGCTTTCAAATAAAATTCACCTCAGACACTTGGTCTCAAATTTCCCCAGCTGGGTTTTAAAAGTATTTTAGCCCATTTAGTAATAACCGAGGAAAAATAAATTATTGCAAATAAACAAATGGAATATGGTTTTCTAAAATGGTTTTTTTCCTTCCTTTTTTTAAAGTCAGGAAGATAGTTCAGCAGGTGTGAAATTCCTGTTTAAGTACAAGCTACTATAATTTCACAGCTGAATCGCAGAGTTGCCCCAGAGTCCCCATTGAGCAAATTTCACATTTGCATGCATTCAAGGTCATTACTGAAGGTGATTGAAATGAGACTCGACACCTCCATTTATTTATTGTCAGAGAGTGGGTCTGAAATTTACACTGAGACTAATCATTCTGATTCCGCATCTAAGTCAAGGTTATTGCAGTCTTTCTTGCCTTGCCAAAGAAGAATTTCCACTTCTAAAACACTAGCTTTCAATAATGCCTATCTTTGATCAGATTTCAAGCTCAATAATTCTGACACAGATACTACGCAATCTGCTTGCACAACACTTCATCAATTCATATTACCTCTCATTGGATTACAACAGCATCTGTTTCTGACCTTTACCATATTCCTGAATACTTCGTTCAATGATGCACCTCAACATCTTAAATAACACAGAAGACTGTTTAAAATACATATGTATGTATTTGTCTGTGTTTAAAATTGCAACCCTCTATTTGTTTATATGGTATAGATACGTTCATAAAAATGTGAACAAGCATATATAGACACTCATATAAGAGAGAATTGAGATTTTATATCTAGAATGAAAAAACAATGAGTAAATACTAACAGAAATTTGAATGTTTACAGTATACACTCTATAATGAGAATGAAAATCTGAAAATTATGTTTTTTTGAAAAATCATTATATTTAGTCTTAGTCTGATTAGTATCAAAATAAGAAGATTTTACTGGTCTATAAACCGTTCATATGAATGTGTTTTATCTCTGTTATATAGCTAAAATTTCTGTTCTATGCACAGAAAAATTACAATACTTATCCAAAATGGTACACTGATCTAGAAGTGTTGAGAAGCCACCACAGACTTCTTTTTACAATTCCTTACTCTAAACACTGTGTAAGTATATCTACTCTTCCTTTCAGAGCTTGCAGGACTCTTAGGAGTCATTAATTTAATTTCTCTAGTATCTTGATACAGCTCCTGAAGTCTAGAGTTTTGTTGGTTTGCTTTAATTGTGTATTTTGCAGGCTTTGAGTCTGAACTTGGAACACATGCTTAACTTAGTCTATTATCATATATGGCTATTATGAAATAAATCTATGATGTCAGACTAATTCATTAAGTCAAACCACCCTAATTTTTAAGGTATATTTTCTTGGGTTAGCTTTCATGGTCAGATAATCTCTAAACAGACTAGAGAGGCAACTGCTATCAATTGATTTCCTTTCACTCATTAAAAAGCTTTCTGTTGAGCTGAAAAATAAGCGGTGAATTGGTAAGTGCGAAATCAATTCCTTTTTACTCTTTGCAGGCCAAAGATAAATACTTGTAATAGACATGGAAGTTACAGCATATGGCTAACTTTTGATCCTTGCACTTTCTGTACTGCACTGTATGTCAAAGTTATCAATCAGAGTTTGTCTAATTCAAAGATCCATTTCTCTTCCCAAAGTAAATTAAGTTTAAATGTTACAATAAGGAAGAACATCGATAAATAGTCATTTGGTCACTGCATTTATATAAATTGGTTTTCCCTTTAGCATTTTGCTATTCTTAATATATGGTATTTTTAATATTGCACGTTTAAGATCTTTTCTAGCTATGCAAAAATATATAATCACTGTAGCATCTGACTTCTTCAGTTACTATGTTTATTTTCACAGATGCCTATGATTCAAGAAGAATTACTGTCTAACTACAGAATAATTGAGAATAACACAGCAGTATTAAGTGAACTGAATTAAGCTACAGAAACAGTCTACAGAAAGGCTGAGAAAAGAATACTCATCTCCTCTCTCAGTGCTTTACCCATGAGCATTTGCTGATACCTCCTCTGGGAGACATTATCTATGCATCAAAGACGTGTTCAGTAACACTTGCCAGGAATAGGGGAAATATTTCTTCAGTACAGTATTTAAAATTATTATAAATAAGTATTTCTATTGATGTTCAAGTTAAACATTTTCACCTCTGAAAAATTAAAAAAAAAAAGAGATACAATTCCCAGTCTTTTCTGGGATTGGTCCATTCAGGAGTAAAGATCAGATTCATCAGCCTTGTTTTAATGATTCTAAGACAACTTATTTCTTTGACTGTAGGGCTGTACAAATATTTGGCAGAAAGGGAGTTCTAACTATAAAGGACAGAGGAACACTCCAACTACTCTTTGGTCCCTTTCCAGCTTTCTTGTAGCAATACCACTTGAACAAAAGGGTTCAGAAACTTTAAACAAGGTGCTCTTTAGGGCCTCTAGGAAAACTTTTATCAGCTGCAGCATATTGATAGCCCTGATATCTTAGCTAACACTAAGATATTTCATGAACGTTAATTTTATTAATAAAACTATTAAATTTTATTTTATTAAATTTTATTAATATTAAAAGGTCAAATGCAATCAAGTGAAACAAAAATATAAAATCACTGGTGTTATCAACATGTTGGAACAAATCATACAGAAATTGTGTTAATCAAACATTAGCTGATGGTTTTGCTGACTCAAATTATTATGGGACCAATTTACTGAAGGCAGCAGTAGAAGTTTTTTTTGGTGCAATGTTGTCTTTCCCTGATTATCTCTTTGTTGACAGCATGGCTCAGAACACAGACACACAGAACTCCGTTAAATCCCATTTTTAATACAAAATCTAAGATGTTACAAATTAACATTTTGTACCTATGAAGATTAGCAAACATGTCAGTGGTTCACCACTTGCTGCAGTAATGGCCTCAATCAGAAAACATGGGGTGAAATCTATGGTGCACCTTTCCATATGAGCACAGAACCGGTGCTCATGTCTAGTAGTAGCTTTAAGCTATCAGAAGAGAGCTAATGTTAACATTCATCTCTAAAAGGTGCTATCTAGTTTCTTGATGAATATTAGATATTTCTCAGGTTAAGATTTCTTCTTTTAAGAATCAGGTAGTTATAAAAACATTCAAAGAAACTTTCTAGGATTCATGATTTTTGTGTGGCCACCATAGTGAATTAAAACACACTGCTGAGGTCCTTCAACATGTTGCAATCCTTCTCTGCACTAGGAAATTGGGTTAGTCTCCAAAGGATGGAGAGCTGCAGGGACTGTTCTCTGGCTAACATTAACATGCTCAGCCATACTTGGGGACCTCCTCGACTTCTGGCTGGCCCAGGCCAACACCCCTGTCAGAGGCCAGTCCAGGTATTCATCAATGCAAACTGCCACGTTTCAGCGGCCAGGAACGCTCCCCTGAGAATCTGTAATTTAGCAGCATAGGCAGAACCTTACCTGTGTTATTTCCAGTACTACTGTTAAGCCAAAATCTTCAGACGTGACAAGTATTTTGTACCTCCGTTTCAGGATAACTAGTTTGCAAATTCAGTTTTGACTTTCAGAACTCAGAGCATTCTCCCACTGAAATATAACATACTGAACAATTTCTCAGGGTAGCTTCTTCCTATCAGTTCTGAATATAATTCTTGAAACTTACGGTGCTAGTACATGCTAATAAAATGGTAAGAATTAGGGAAAGCATCTTTAATTTTACTTTTAAATGCAGTAAGGCTCTTAAATCTCTACTTAAAGAGATGTGCAACATTTAGAAAGGGTCTAAGCACTCAACAGGTTGCAGTAACTTTGGAAGACTTTGGATTACAACCCCACGGCAATTATTAGATTAACATCTGATAGTAATACAACTAATACCTATACAATAATAAAAATAATAAAGAACTAAATCATACACAAGACACAAAATCCTAACATGCCCAGATGCTTTAAAATTGCCTTTCATTAAAAAACAGCCAAGAGGCTGCTCCTGAATCATACATGATGTTCTGAATGACACTATAGCCCTTTATAAAAACACAAAACAAAACTGTGGGTCAAAACCACTTCTTTTTTAAAAGGCCTTGCAGATAATGATACACTAATTCCTGAAGTCCTGATAATGTATTTTTTCTGAGACTGAAATTGATTTGTGCTCCTTTCCCATTGATTTTATGACAGCAAAGTGAGAAATATATATGAAATGCATTGATATTTGATGAGCAGAAGGAAAACATCTCTTTTGTACACAAACATCATTTTGATTCCATCTATCTGTTGCTCCAAGGGTTTTTTGCTATCTTGTGTTTGTAGAAGGGATCATTTTAAGTTCTAAGATACATTTTTGAAAAGCAAAATGTAATATATAGAAGTCTCTCAAGGAAACAATTCTTTAAAAATAAAAAGTCTAGCTGTCACAGCACACTAGTGAGCAAATGGCACCTTTGAAGCTGGTTTTACAGAATTCTGCATTGTTTATAGACTCATTTTCTCACAAACTATATAAAGCAAACACCTATTTGCTTATCTTTCCTCCTTTTCCTTCAAAGAAGATACAACCCAGATTTTCACCAATAACCCACCTCAAGGTAATGTAGCACAACCATACCCAGGATAAGCACAGTACCCAAGGCATCTAACTACCTTATACTCAAAACTTTATCTTCACAACATGCCTGTCAGGAATTACCTTACAGCCCTACACAAGTTAGACAATGGTATCTGCCCAAGAATAATTTTAGGGACTAAGATAAGTAGAGCTGAGGTGACTGAAATATGCTTTTTTTTTTTTTGCCTTCTAAGAAGTGAAGAAATCAACTTTTTCTATATTTGGCTTTGAAGATCCCTTGGTGTCTGGAATCACTTCCAAAGCCTCTGTGAACTGCTGCTTAGTCAGGAAGACAATGAAGTTCATTTCAACTCCTCGAGACTACTCAGTCAGGATAAAGACGACATGGGTTTGTTTCATGACAGGATATTTGCTACAACACCTTCCCCACAAACCTTGCAGCCACTGGCAAGAAGGTCTATCTCATCTGGGCAAGAACAACCTGCAGGATCACCATTTTGGCATCAGCCCACCCAGGGAGGATTCAATGCACAATTATCTTCCAAGAAGAGTAACATTAAAGATGCACTTTAACATCTTCATTTTAAAAATGAATTAGCTACAAGAGAATATATGTTGCATTATATAACATCGTGTAAAGGCATGTTCAGGTACATCCTGACCAACAGCAGAGAGCAACAAAGGTGGCTCATGCTGCTGCTGGGCTGCAGTTATGCTGAGCACAGTCTAGTCCTGAATGACTTGAATGACTCTCTGATGTGAAAAGGATCCTTACTATGTGATTTTCAGGTGTCAGAAATTCTATACAAAGGCTATAGAGATACCAATTCAGGTTATTGCTCATAGTTTCCTGCTTCTTTTGGTATGTGCAATGTGAATAAAAATAAATTATTTCTGTCATCCCATGATCTCATGAACAACTTCTTAGTTCATCTCCTCCAACCTCACCGTTTTTTTCCCATAAAGATGACACTATTCTAACACATATACTTGTTGATTGGTTATATACACTGTAAAACTACAAAGCCACATTTATAGTGTATCTAAAAAAGCATAATTTTTTTTATCAATTAAATAAATCTTGCTTAAAACAAAGTTAGTGGAATTAAAAACAAAAAAGAAATATTTATTTAGTTTAACTGAAGATGGTTTTTATTAGTTTTAGGTTCGGGGCATAGAGAAATACAAATGTGAAATAAACATACTTGCTTTATAATTCTATTTTTAGCAGTCTGCACAAGCTCAGATTTCTTAAACTATTAAGTTGCAAACTGCAGACACACAAGTCCTGCATTAGCAATTACAGCCTATGCAGCAGATGAAGAAAAGAGTTGATTCCCAAAGGTATTGTGTTTGTTGCCTGTGGCTCATTTCTATTTTGACTGAAGTCAAAAGTGAAAGATCTATTGACTTCAGTTAAACGGAATCAAATGCAAGTGCATGTGTTAATATAAATGCAAAACAGAATTAGTATGGGAATGGGTGACATGCACAAGGAAGGTAAAACTCAAAGGACTCTGTAGAGTGAGCCCTGGAAAGGTTAAACTTTTATAACTTCATCACCAAGTCTGAACTCTCTGAAATATACAGGAAGGCTGTGCATCTGAAGAGCACCAAGGTGCCTTGGTTATAATAAGACCTAACATTCAGGCATGTAGTTTTTAATGATTGTAATTAATTTTGGTTTTATAGGCATTCCATTTGGCACAGAAAAAAAGGGATAAAATTCCAGTAGTCAGCTATATACCACCAGCAAAGATAGACTTGGCAATTTGGAGAATTTGTGTTTTAGGGATATCACTGTAAATAAGTTAAGTCTTCAGCAAACATTATGTCCTAGCATAGCATCAGAAAAAAAAAAAAAAAGTCATTATTATCATAAAAATGGTACTTTTTCTAAAGTACTTTTCAAAGTCTAAGCCCAGAACTTTGCACTCTATTGTAGAGCTGGTGAAAGAAATGGCTGTACTGTAAGTAAATAGGGAGATTGTTTTATATAAGTCATGCCTAAAATCCTATCTTATATTTTATCTGCAAAGATCTTCTAGTTCCTGCCTCCAACAGCAGCTATGATCATTGCCACTCAGAGAGTGATGTATCAGACAAGGGTATAGTGCTCCTTCCTTCGTAGGCTTTCCCTATGTCCAACAACTACCAAATCATGGACATTCAGTGCCAAAAGTATCATTAGGTATGGAATAGCAATTTCTCTTCCATTAATTTTCCCAGTCAATTTTTGACAAGACATCTTGTGGCAAAGAGTCCCACAGGTAGCTTACATGTTACATGAAGGAAGAACATTCTCACTTTTTTGTTTTGGTTATTTCCACCCCACCCCCCCCCCCCCAACATCCTTTCCTTGAATCTGAAAAGCTATTAGACAATCACTACTAACTCAGTTTTCTAAATCTCTACCCTTTCTACCTTTACCAATCCCTTTCAAGGACTGAAAAGTCCTAAAGTGTTTGGTCAGTCTTTCTCTTCAGTCATACTCATCATTTTTCTCCAGCTATTTTCCAGCTCCACAGCATGCTTTAGAGAGGGTAAGACTAGAACTAACTTCAGACAGTATTCAAAATGTTACTACACTAGAGACTTTATATATGCATATTAATCTTACTTGTCTTATTCTATACGCCTTTTTTTTGACTGTTGTTGAGCACTGAACCGACATTTTCATAGAACTATCAATCATAAGTCCAAGTTCTCTTTTTCTCATTTCCATGTGATAATAGTCAGCTAGGAATCCATCATTGAATATGTAAAGTTGAAATTGTTTATTTCCCATGTGCATCACTTCAAATTTATCTAGATTGCATTTCATCTGCTATTTTAGTGCAGTTACTTAATATGGTAATAATTCTCTTCAGTTCATCATAGTCAGCCTTTGTTTTTATTGCCCTGAAAAACATTCAGTAAATTCTGTCTACTCATACACACACACCTTTTTCAATACTAATGAAAATGTTGAACAACCCAGACGTATGACAACGCTGGTGACCTCCATCCTTTCTCAAAGGTAACTTTTTGTTCCAAATTTCCGTTTCCTGACTTATTTGTCTCTGCTTGGATGCTAGAATTCTACCTTCATATTGCAGCTTTTTCTCTTCCCCTTTTCTTCATCTCTTTGCTCAAATCTTGACATCATCATCTGATAGATACCGTACACTGTTGTCCAGATGCCTTTTACAACAAAAACAACTGGACAGAAGGAGGGTTGATACTGTTTGCATAGGGATATAACAAACATAACCCTCAAATGCAAATATGCAGTTTTTATTCTATGTGTTTTCTCGTAACTATTTTTGGGGGAAAAAACCCTTAATAAACCCACATATAAAACACCAAACAATCTTATATCCATCAGTTACATACAAAGGAAATCTCCATGTCAGAAGTAATGAGCCAAAAAATGACTGGCAAAAGCTGCAATCCATCACTACTTTAAAGATTTGGGGTACTTGTTCTGTGAAGAGCCATGTGTTGTGTCAGTGCAGATGATATTTATTTTCCCTTCTTTAATACATTACCGATTCATTAAAAAGTAAAATGTCAATCATATTCATCTCTGCACCTTTAGAATATGACTACCTCCTGCTTCAATATACGACTACTAAAACTATTCTGAATTCTTCTGCAGCAGAATTCAAGTACATGTAAAAAATTACATATAATACAATTGACCCTTCAATCATAATATGTTGACAATATTAACCTACTACAGAATTGATTTTCCCCCCACCTATGACTTTTACTAGGATAACCATAAGACTTGCTATTGATATCTATTTACTGTTAGTGCTATGGGATGAAAAAGCTTATTTTTCCTATTCCCCTGCTCAGATAATGACTCTTACACTGGAATGAAAGTACCTGGGGCTTCCCAGCCAATAATTGCTACCCATAAGCCAGTATATGGGTAGTAAGCAAGGGACTTTAAAAACAACACCACTCAAAACAAAAAACAAAACCAAGAACAACAAGAAAAAAATTCCCACTTCCCTCTGAATATGACAATACTATTAAAAAAAAAAAAGTAATATATACTTCCAAAATGCATTAGCTCCATTTTTTTTTGACACTGAGCACTTGAAGTTCTTGGTTATCTTTATATACAAGCAAATACGATTTGAATGTAATTCATTAATCTTTTTCTATAATGTTTTCTTAGTTCCATTATTAGTCTCCTTTGCTTCCTATTCAAAGTAATTAAAACCAGAAAGCTCTGAAATAACTTGCATTTGACAGTTGATTTCAAACAATCTAATGTGACATTTTGCATACCATCTCACATAAACACATATTATATATCCCAGCAATTTTATTATTTTCCTAGGTGCTTTATCTACAACAGTAATTTTGAACACCTCCCCAGAAAAACACATAAAAAACATTTCTGTTTCTGAGCTGTTTTCTTTCTAATCTCTTAAATCAATTTTGCTAGCAATCTTTCATTGCTCCCAAACTATACAGGCATAACACTGGACTCTGAATGACTACATACGCTGAGTAAGAGAACAGAAAATGCAGATATGTAGCACAAATTCATATGAAGATCCAACTCTCTTCTCTGTTCATTAACTATCACAGGAAATATAACCAGTAGCAACATGATATGTGTTGAACATAGCTACATGGAATCTGAAATAGCTATTTAATGATCAACTTTAAAAGAAAAAGACATTGAAAAGACTATAATAAAATTTGCAACACAATATACAAGCATCCGACAACATGGCAGAAAAAACACAAAAGACATTTCATTTTGCATTCACAGACTCAGCCTCAATCCTGTGAGTACATTCATCTTTCACTTTAAATCTCCTTTTAAGTCCTAGAGGCAAAAGGAAGAGATGAAAGATCCTATCCCATCAGCCTTTCCCCACCCTGTACATTAGAGTGGCCACAGTAGATAAATTGAAAGAAGTAGTATTTTACCCAATTAATTTCATAGTATGAATATAAATAGGTGGGTCATGGTAGCCGAACAGTAATTCTGCATGCTTTTGAATTATTTTAATGAAAAAATAACATGGATAGAGATAGTTCAGTACTTCACAATATTAACAGCATCCAAACATATTTCAATTCATTTATTAGAAATATGGCTTAATCATTAACAAAACATTATCTTTCTGATATACGACAGTCCTACTTTGAAAAGACTGTGTGTGACTACTAATTGTATTTCAATAAGCCACGTTACAAGTTTCTATTTAAACATCTAAAAGAATTGTCAGTAAAGACCTTAAATTAATTCTTCTTGCTATTGAGAATGCTACAAACATTTTTTTCTGACACAACAGATGAATTTACATTATCATATTGAAGCACAAAAAAAAGTCATGGTCTATCAAGGAGGAGGGAAGCTCTTTACAGCAGTGGAAAAGAGAGACAACAGCCACAGAGTTTCAGACTGGATGTAAGCTAAAAAAAATAAAATTTCCTATGAGGACAGTCAAACATTGGAGAACGTTGCCCAGACCAGTTGAGCAAACTTAATCTTTGGAGATTTCCAAGAAGTGACAGGTCAGAGACATAAACAACTTTGTCTCATGTGGTGGCTGACACTGTTTCAAACAGGATGCTGCACTAGGGACCTCCCAAGGCTGCTCCCGCCTCAACCATTCTGCAGTCTTGTGACCATCTACATTGTCTACAAGCTGCTCATAATATCAGGCACCCATCTAGGGCATAATCTTGGTTTCCTTGCAAAGAATAACCCAGTGCTAGGCTGTTCCCAGTCCAGGAGCGCATATATATTTGTGTCTGACCATATACACATACATACAAACACAACACACTCTCCAACAATACCTGATGCAACCATAAGTTCCTCAAAAACATATACTGACTACTGTGTTTTGATTTATGTTGCACATGTATTGAAGTACATAGAATGATTTAACTTGAACAGAAAGACTGCCTATAAATGTCTTGTTGTTTTACTGTGTTTTGATATCTTATGGAGGAAAAATATGTGAATATTAAGATAACATGAATAATGCATTTCTCTGTTTTGGAAGAAAATTTCCTTTCATATGGTGACTTCACACTGATTCAGTGGACAGAAAGAATACAAGGATAAGACTTCTAAGCAGTATGATGGATAACACATACAAATAAGGCAATTCTCCCCCACCTTCAAGATACCTAACAGTAATTAGGTACCTTAGTCTACAGACTGGGATCAGTTATCTATGAGAAATGTGTTTCAGGATAGCATTAACAGGAATCATAATGGAACACACTCTGAAAGCTCAAATTGGAGATAAAATGCATTTAAAAAACCACTATATAGATTATACATCAGTGAAAATTTTAGAAATAGGTACATAAAAGTAATTGATGATATGTTCTCACATTTTTCACAGATCTCCTTCCCATATCCAAGTCCTTCCTGCTGTTAGCTCGAGTAATCAATATTACTTTGTTACTATCTAGCTCTTCACTGTTACCTTCTCTGAATCAGTTTTTTGTACCCTTCCACTGTATTGCGTTCCCTCCTTGGTCGGCAAGTGTCCAGATAAAGGACTCTTCTTCATTCTTTCCTGCCTCTTCTTTACATCTCACTGCATTTACAAGGAAGTAAGGGTAGAGATCACTTTCTCCACCTGTACATACAATTACATCAGGCAACTTCCTAGGCTGAATTCACTACAAAAACCCAAAAAGCTCTCATCCCCCAGTTCAGTATCTTTTAGAGTGAGCTCTTTTCTGAAGTGCACTCTTGGTTTCAGAGTCCATCGGGAAATTTTGACTTATGGGATTTATATGAAAAACTCAGGAAACAGCATTCTCAAACTTGAACTCACAAGGGTCTCCTGGCTGAGTCACACTGTAAATGCCTTTTGTATATGAAGAGTTTTATTTACGCTGGATTCTTATTCTATACATTTTCTGACCTGTAAGTCTTCCTCATTGCTGACTTGGTTCCTTAAAAATACAGCCATACAAGGATTAAAATAATATTTATTTCTTGTGTAGGATAGATTAAAAGTGGTTAGCTTGCTTATGAACTTCCAACACTTCCTTAACACACTGCTAACTTTCAGAAGACGAATCCAGGAGGAAATGAATTCTAACATAATTCAAACTCTAGATAACATAATTCAAACTCTAGATGTGAAAAATCCCAGAATATATCTATGGTCCTGTACACTAGTGATTCTTTCAGTGACCTGAGAAGAATGGATTAGAACACCGTAATCAGAACAGTTATCTTTTTGCGTCTCTGACCAGGGTACTGGATCAAATAATTCCATATTATTTCTGAGAAGTGTATTGAGAAATGGTATATTCTTTTCTCTGACCTCTCTGTCAGATGTGATTTTTGTGTGGTAAAAAGAGGGAACTCTTAATATAGTCAGAGTCCTGCATTATGTATACATCTTGTGTTAAATTTTTCAAATATCATTTAATCTAAGTAAAGAGCTCCTCAAAGAACAGGAAATGTATAAACCAGAAAAAAGGAACATAAAGGTAGCATCACTGTGTGTAAAAGGAAGATCCATAAATTAAAAACCAAAGAAATGGTTCCTTTGGAAAAAATATAAAAGGTATCGTTTTAAACTATGATGGATGGGGTATTTCATAAATTTGGGTACTCTCATCCAATAAACATCTATACTTCAAATGGAAAAATATTGTTTCATTACCATAGAAATATGTGCTAAAACATAAACTAGGTACTTTAGCAATATCATCTGTTATACACATGTGTGCGGACTCATTCTCTCTCTTAATCTGCCAAGGATTCCTGTTAAACTGCTTGTGAACTGCACCAGAAAAAAAAGTAACTGTAGTTCGGTATTATAAAAATTAGTTTCAAATTAAAATAAACCTCCTAAAATTCAAAATTCTAATCAAAATGATACCTAATCCTTGTCTTGTAGCATTCCACATTGGAAGCATCCTAATATATTTTTCCTGCAAGGCTGGTAACTTTCAGATCGTTGTCTATCTTCCTCTAGACTCTATTTGAAACTGTACTATGTAGTCACCAAAAGCTGTGATTTTGAAAATTGATTATGGGATGGGCTTCTGTATGTCAGACCCTGGCACAAAATTCATATTGGTAAAGTACAGTAATATCCATTCATGATTCTGTTTCCTCTTGATCTGGCCTTATGTTAGACCTGTGTAGGTTCAACACTTAATGCCTAGTTCCTTAGAATATTTTTTTAAACTCATCACTGTAATAATTGAGACAGTACACAAGTATTCTGAATTTGTACAAATTGAGATAAACTCATTTGTAAAATTGTTCTTGAGGAGTCCATTTAGAAGTAAGTTTTCTTACACACTTTCCTGAATGTACTGTACTTACCTGAACTACACATTTGATACAAAAGTATTAAAATATACAGTGAATTTAGAGGCTTCTGAGAAAAGACTCAATGGCTGTCTGACATATTTGATTTGCACTGCACACACTAAAAAGTCTCCCTGAGTGGCATATGGGATGTAATTTCATGCCACCAGACATGTCACCACATACAGCTGAATCCTTAGTGGTTTTACTTTCTTTGTTTTTTTCCACTTAAACTAAATGTCTTATTCTCAGGGTTCCTTTCTCCCTTTCTCTCACCTTTGGGCTACAGCTCTAATTCCAACATTGGTGCTGCTCACTGATCTCTACATTTTCTCTTTAACAGCTAGTGAGCATGTGCCACAAATGCTGCTATAAGGTTACAATTTGTAGGACTTGCATAATTTAATCTCTCTCCTCTCTGTTACATCATTCCTTTAGTTTCACCCATGCCTTTAGTAAATACTTCTCAGCTATTTAACTAGCAATTTTCCTCTTCCCTAACTAGCAATCGCCAAAACACAAGCATTCTGTGCTTTCTCCCTTCTAAGTTCAGAGAGTAAGGCTCCACAGTCCAAGTAATCTGCTCTTTTCCATGAGTGCTATGTCAAAAACTTGGATGCAGGTTACACAGAATAGAAAGTCTTGTCTTTTGAAATCCACTCAGTTCATAATAAAAATTAGATATGACTCAATAGACTCAAATTTATACAGACTGTAGCTGTATAAATTTAAGTCTTACACAGCTCCATTGATAGCAGCTCAGCAGAAGCAGCATTCAGTAGCCCAAACCCAAAACTCAGAACCATTGCAGAGAAAGAGAAATAGCAATTGAGATATAAAAACCACTAGGTCGTCAGTAGTGAAAACCATCTGTCTCCTTTTCATTATCAGCAGACAAACTAGGATGACTACTCCTTTAAAAGCAAGAGTTTAAAATTTGCTAACTCAATTGTGCAATAACATTTTCAGAAATCAGTCAGAAATTTGTCCTTTCTTATCCTTAGGTACAGACACTCATTGCTACAGCAAACAACTACATTGAATTACAGCCTTAACATGGAGCAAACAACTACATTGAATTACAGCCTTAACATGGAGATTACATCTGAAACATGCTGGGGCAATGACTCCTGTGTGTGCAAATTAAAGAGGCTTTTAATAATAGAGAAATAAAATCATGCGTGCAGAAGTCTGTGCAATAAACAGTATCAGAAGCAGAGCAATAACAATACATATACTATTACTATGCCTGCAACATTGGGTGATAGCTACATCTATAATTCACAAAGTATGTAAAAATGCAGGAGCAATTAAACACTAACATCAACACACTAAGTGATTAATCAGAAGATACGATCAATTTATGAGTAGCAATTGTAAGGAATCGTGAACTCTGTTAGTCCCAGAATAATTCAACAAGTAAGTATCTGAATATTTTTAGACTCCAAAGGACACCAAATATAAAACCACTGGATTTCTAAATCCCATTTCACTTCAGTGAGCCACTCTGGATTTTATAAATATCGCAGACCTTTGATAATTCATGCAAGAAATCGAGCAATTTTGAGAAGATCTAAACACTTTCAAGTTTCGTTAGGAGTGCAGGAGAAAGATTTTTTAAAAATAGTATCACGAAATGGAACAATGTTGTGGAAACACCTACATGTATAATTAGGCAAATGCTATCTGTATGTCCTATAAATTTAGGAACTGGGATATACTTGTAAAGTTGGAAAATGAAGGTTTACTTTCAGGCCTACAAAATGAAGAGATTGACATTTAAATTTCAAGCAGCATGCAAAACGAAGTACTTCCTGTGTATTATTTCTCAACTGAACTAAATTAGTTCAATTAAACTGTTTTAAATTAGCTATGTTATTTTTAATTATTATTAACCACTTTTCCCATACCATTTTTTGAAGTCCTTCCCTGAAGCAACAGTCTCAATATGACCAGGCATACACAAACCTATTTATATGTATATTTTTACAACCTTAAAAAAATTGCAGCACAAAACAGAATTTAAAATGTCATTTCACAGAATCACAGAGCAGTAGTGGTTGGAAGGGACCTCTGGAGATCATCTAGTTCAATCCTCCTGGTAAAGAAAGACCTGAACACCTAGAATAGGTTTCACAGGATCACGTCCAGGAAAGTTTGAAGAAGCTTAGGAATCTGAGCTAGATGAAAAAATTGCTATGTCCATACTAGAGCAAGATTCATGCTGTTGGTACTATTTCTTTACATAGCATACATGTTTCCTGTCTCATCTGAACATGAGAATGCAGTTATTAACCAGGGAGTGCAGCTGGATTATTTGCGCAGAAGGGTTATCAGTATCTAGATGAGAAAACCTGGACTCAATACATTTCATTCAACATCAGACACTCGCCAGGTATCATTAGTGGTTTATTCTTTAATCAGTGGCAAGACACTGGCAGTCAAGGAATAATTCAGCTCATTCCAACAATGGCTGCAGCAGGATCCTTCCTCAGGAGTCTCCACTTAACATTAGCTGGAAGGAGTTCAGAGCCTCGTAACTGTTCTGTAATTTATTTCCTTGGGCTTTACTTGGTTGAGCTTTTTTGTTTCCTGAGACTGGTTAGCTTTCGGGCACTGTGCCCAAAGTTAAAGCTCTAGGCATAACTCTTTTTCCTTTTTTAAGGCCTGAGGTACTCTGACCCAACTGCTGAAGCTTGCGACTCATGATTCAAGGTTTCAGCAAGCTCACTTGAATCCCTTCCAAGAGTATGCAGGGATGCTGAAGACTTCAGAGACTTTCAAAATTTCTCATTTCTGACAGCACAATGTCCAAACAATGCCATGAAATATATCACGCATTCCCACAGTCTCACTTACTTTTAAAACTACCAATGAACCCCAAATACTTCCTCTAGAGCTGCAAGTCTTCTGCATAATTTGGAGCTGCTGTCAGAATATGTTGGGAAAAGTACATTTCTGTAATATATCATCCTTAGATCTCTCCTCAGCTTCATAATGGAAAAGGTCTCACATTTTAAACCTGCTGAAGACTTCTATGCTACACCTAAATTAGTGGAGCTAGCAGTACATCCTGAGCTTGACTTATACTTCAGGCAAGCACCAAGAGCCTTTGGTTTTCCTGAAAAGAAAATAGGAGCCTGTGGACTACAAGATGGCAACAATACACTTTGCCTTGATCCCTCATCAGGTTAATTACAGGACAAACAGGTGCAAGATAAACAACAGCACAACCACTGTTTAATCTGGAGGCAGCCCAATTGTCAGGAAAGAATTAACAGACTCTGAGGATGGGATTTATCTGACCAAAGACAAATCCATACTCTCTTTCATAAAGGCAGATAGATGGACACTGGTTTTCTGTGGCTGCACCGTAAACAAGACAGGAAATATAAAACCAGCAGCTCCTTACCATACTATCCTGACTGCAGTTCCGAACCAATATGCGCTCAAAGACAGGGGGATATTTCAGAAAGAGACATTGTTGCCTACATCTTCCCACTGAATATGAGATTTCATGGGCTTACACAACTGGAGCACAGCTGAGTAACTTTTCAAACGGCTTACAAAAAGATGTCAGGCAAGTCCCATTGCCAATTTCAAATTCTTGCTCCAAAATGTTAAACTTTCACTAATAAAGGCAGAAGGGAGTCCTTTTACCCAACCTTTCTTGAAAAAACAAAACAAAGCAAAGCCCTGAAGCATTTCTCTTACATTAAACAAGTATGAATTTGGATCACCTGGAAACATGGAGAACTGCAATCCAAATTATTAGACTATTCCAAAAGGTTAAGCTTAAGCAAAGGTTAGATTAAAGTTAGAAGTGAGACAAAGTCTTCAATAGAAGACGACTCAGATTTCTTAACTTTCATTTTGACAGTAGTTAGTCAATTCATTAGCGAGTTTCAATGGTGACGGTCAGTGTCTTGTGGCCCTTTAGGGGAATGTGTTATTTGGTGCTCTAGAATGAAAATATATTATAATGTATTATTAATATAGCCATATATCTCATACATATTTTTACTCTTTTTTAAAAAATGATGATAGACTAGTTAGTTTATTTCTATCATCAACATACAATCCGTCTTTCTGAATTAACAAAATGGACTGGTCTGCAAATGCTGACCCAGGGAATTTACTTACTTCTTGCAAGGTGACTGTAACATAGATTGATTGGAATTTCTGTAGTAATAGAAAGGTTAAATATTTTGAACTACAGCTCAAAGCCAGACTTGACACTGACTGAATACCTTCATAAGCTACAACGACCTCAGACCATCCTTTTACTCACTGCATTTAATTCCTCTGAAATACTAGATGATTCAGACTTTCCTGCTAAAGCATGCAAAACTTTTTTATAATGCTTAAAAAAAACCTCTGCACACACAGCCTTTCAAAAACGGTGGGAGACAAGAACCCTTGACAATGAACTATTTCTGCAAAAACAAGAATTAGAAACCAATTTCACTTACAAGCTTTATTACAACTTCTACAACATCTACAAAAGGATTAAACACCATGAAGTCTCACAAGAAAAGCATCACTGTGAAATAAAAACATCAGATAAAGAGAGAATAGCAGATCACATTGTAAAGTCAAGGTCCCAGACTAGCTTTAAATGAGCTAGCTCAGGTCCCAGAGGTAATCTAGCTGTGACAGCAGGGAGCTCAATTCAGGTAAATGGTATGAATGCCAGAAAGAGCTGAACTTAAGTTAACATTTTGACTTCTCTATGCAGCAAGCACTTTCAAGGACAGCAAAGTTTTGAAAAAAATATGCTTTGAAAAAATGGAAAATAAACAAGGACAGCAGCAATCATTGTTCCCTTCCCAGTCGTGTTTCCTGCATTTTAGTCCAAATTCAGAATTGTCTGTATATTTTGAAAATTTGGGGCAGAGTACCACCAAATTCAAGGAGCAGTTGTGATCTCTGTATCAGATTGCCAAGATTATATTGTGACCAATCCAAACTACCTTGTCCAACCCAAATTTTACAACAAAGTTAATGCATAAGAAGTTTTTCTCCTGCCACTGCTCCAACTTAAAACCAGCCACCCTCCATGAATGCTCTACCAGAAGCAGGCCACCAAAATGCTGACATTTAAAAACAGATGTTAGCCTCTTTGTCCATAGTAAACCTCAAGTTTGCAGTAAAGCTAATCACAGTTATTTCAGACTGCAAACAAAAAACTGAAGTATACCATTCTGAGATATTATAAACAACAGATAAAACCAAACAAAACTATGAAATAGAGAATAAAGCTATGGGAATAAAAAAAAAAGAAAAAAGGAATCCATATATACAATTTGGAGAGACCAGATTAAAAAGATAACTGCACATATACAGCCAAGAAGATCTAGCTCTTAACCATCTGTAAACTCTTTCCCAATCTTTCTCAGTTGTGAACATCCACAGGCTCTAATCTCTCTGCTAACTCTAATTCTGAGTTAGCACAATGTTTAAGTCCTGATTTGATAGTCTGATAAAAATCCACCTTCTTAGCTAACATTCATAAGCAAACAATACTTAAGAGACATGGCAAAAGGAGATGGTGGAAACGAGTGAACAGAAGTAGCCATGAGCACCACATCCTTCAAAACTGTGATGCTTGTCTATGTGTTACAGGCAAAATCAGCAAAGAAACCTAGGTGTGCACCACACGTCAAGTATTAAATTATGCTGGACATTTGAGAGCAACACACTTTAAAGGAAGACATTAGTATTTTCATAAAATGCAAGTGATGGATTCTAAGCCTGTTTGGTGGCATAGTTTTAGATGTGTTGGTGAATATAACAAAGCGTGTTTCCTGAAATGGTATTGTACATAAACAGGACCTTTAATTTTGCTTTGATACTTTAAAGTGCCAGATGGAGCTAAAGTGAATGGGAAATTGTTTAATGTTTTTGTGAGTAGGGAGTATTGTAACTGAATAAAATCCTGAAGGGCATAACTAATCCATTTGGCAAAGACAGAAGAGAGAAAGGAGAGAGGGGTGGGGGGAGCATACATCCTTTTGCTATGTACCATTAACTGCCTTTTTATTTTCATATATTTCATATATTAAAAGTTTGACCTTGGAGGTCATCTCAGCTGCGCGTCAAAATGAAGTGGGCTTAAAACCTCAGTTGTTTATGATCCGATTTAAAAAACAAGTTTTAAATAATATTATTAAAATTTACCCTTAAGGTAATGTTGGAGGCAAAAAAAAAAGACAAAGAAAAAATATACCCAAAATGTAATTAAAGAAATGTCTAAATGTGGAAACTTAACAACAAATGGCTAACCAGATGTACTTCCCAGCACTTTTAAGGGTTCTTTTATCTTCATGGTAGCCTGTAACAATGCCTTGAGCAAAACCCACGTTTAAAGAATAGGTGTTTCTTTGTTTTCATACAAGAGAGGAAAAAGAGTTGATGGATTTAGTAGTGGCATACATGGAATATTTGACACATGATTTTGACAATTAGTGTACAACAATTAGTGTAGAAAAAATATTTAATCTGTATATAAAAACAAACCAAAACCCAAATATAGAAACTAACTGTTATGGTACCTGCAGCCTTATAGTGTTCAATTTATTAAATATAAAATATCATCTCCTCTGAATATCTCTCTAGTTCAAAAAAATAGGTGATGGCTTTTAAACTATAGCAAAAAGTGTTTTTTCTAAACATAAAATGCTATTAAAAAAAGGTCAGAATAAAGAAGGCTGAATAAGTAGTTAGATATACATTGCTGTACTGATAACAGCATCATGGATATACAGTATAAATACTTAGAATAATGTTACTGTCAATCAAACTCAACACTTAAGGTAGAGAACAAAAGCTTAAAATATAAAACTTGTTTGCTTTCACCAGTTGTATTTTGATTTAAAATTCAGAGTAGACAAAATTCTGCAATTTCCTGTTTACTTTGTGCAAAAAAATAGCACGGCAATCTCTGACAAAGGAATATTTTTTCTGTGTATGCAGATACAGGTGCATATAAATCATCCTTTGTCAAGGCAGAAATTGTGCAAATATGTCCGACACTTATTAAAATATTTAATAAAGCATCTCTAGACATTTTATTTCACAGCACTGAAAATAAATTACCAAGTGTAGATATGCCTACAGTAGCCCCTTGAGTAGTCATAAGTGTGAAAACACCCTTGTAAATTGTTACATTCTTTCACTGATATGACTGAAATTAGTTTTATAATTGATGTTAAAGACATTAAATTGCTTTGAAGCTCTAACAGATTCATCATCTAAATAAATATTAGATTCAGTAGAGACTCTATGTCATATTGTGCCCTACTTTTGTAATTGAAGATTGTTCTCAGTACAATTGATAGATTATATAAAGAAACATTTATTCTTGTTAATATTAATATAGGTAGAAAAACTTCTCATGAAAATTCTATTTATATTATCTACAAATACATGCTTAACATTTATGCCAGTTTCTCTGTTAACCATATGAAAGACAAACTTTATGGAAGAATTCAAGGAAATGCATTCTTAGATTGTTGTATGCAAATGTCTGTACAATAGCCTTGCTAATAACTTTGGAGTAGCACAGAGCTATGTAAACTAGGAAAGATTTTCAACATCAATTTATAATGTCTATGATAGATTCTGAAGATCTCATCATACCATTCTCATAATGAGCACATTTTTGTTTCTAAAAAGTTTAGAGCTTCAAGTAGACTGTTAAGTAAGATGTATATTTACTAACAATTCTACCACTAAAAGTTCAGAATCTGGTCTACACATTTGCAAAATCTTCAGCTGTGGCCAATAAAGCTCATATCAACAAAACTGATTTCCTCCTCATTACATATAATTCAAACTTTTTTATATGACCATGATTGTGATTGTTGTTTATCTTTTAACCTATGTTAGTGGTGCAGCGTACCCTGAATCTTACTTTTGAGAGTTTTAGTGAACTGTCTATCAGTGCATTGAAAAAGACCATGTGCACGTTTTGAGGAAAAACCACAGGCAGAGGCTTCTAGAGGGAACAAAAAAAATAATGAGGAAATGCCTCTGGGATAACATCCTCTTAAAGTAAAAGAAAGGGAAACAAAGCAAAGTGTGCTTTTTTACACACGCACAGAAACAGTTTATAAAGGCGTCTACCTGCAGGCACAATAATAGCAGCTGTAGCATCTAACCTCTATCAGTCATAATCTAGAACAGTGCCACTTTCTATTAACTGAGCAATAGAGGAACTAAAATTACTTATACTGGTCTATGCAAGTCACTCAGTTTGCTCCAGTGCATTTTGATGACTTAATTAGGAAGAGGGTGCAGCGCATGTGGTTTTCCAGCAAGGTTCATCACAAAGGCCACATCATCAAAGCAGAAGAGTTGTGTCTTCTACAGCTAGATTAAAAATAGGGATTTCTTCATTAAGTGTCTTGCAGCTGACTGTGCCTCTTGGTTTGTCTCCATCTATTCAGACAATTAAATAAAGCGTCATGCTTTATTTATTTCTTTTTAAAGGCTAATAAAGCAGCCATGAATTGAAGTACAGCTGGCAATCTTTTCATTTATTAAGACCTCAGTGTACATAGTGACAATCTCTGGAAGGCAAGGCACGTGCTGGGATTCTTTCCCCCTCTTTTAATACACATCCTCTTTCCAGGCACAGCAATTCTGCTAATAGGAATTACAAACCTTTTTCATCCTCACAAACAGGGAGAGGAGTTTTGAAAAAAAAAAAGAAAAAAAAGAAACCAATCAACAAACAAACAAAAAAACCCCACCCAAAACCAACCAACCAAAAAAAAAACAAACAGGGAAAATGTAAGGTCACTTTATAAAGCCAACAAATGTGAAACAGTCTGAGTCCTTTGAAAATGTGTTGATATTAGTCAAAATAAGATGGGTACATGACAAAACTGTAAAAAAAAAAATTTAAAAAAAAACCAGCTGGCATGCACCTGATACAGTCAGAACAAATTTAGTCACGATATTCTAAATTAGATTAAAAACAGCTATTTTTTTTTACTTCTATTAGCAGGGGTGAATGACTAGATAAATACATGATATTTATGCGGGTAAATAAATGGAAAACATACACAAAATTTACTACTCTGTTTCCATTTTCTGATAGCAAGAAATAATCTTTTGTGTTAATAAGTAATCTGGTTTGTAGAGTCATAACAGAAATTATATATGGAAACATCACAACGTTTCTTTGATACAGATACACTGCGTCATAACGTAATGTGGTCTATAATTAATCCATTAATATTAAGGTAAAGGAATTTAAATTAGTGAAAAACATTTTGCAAGGATTACATGTTACCCAGTACTTCAAAGAAAGCTGAATACTCCAGGAGGCAAGATGACTTTTCATTCTTAAAAGTCACTAACTAATAATTGTATATCATTATGCATACTTACAAATGCATACACATGTGCATACAAATATACAATGGTCAAATTAGATGATCTCAGTTGGTGCCGCTTCTTCTCTATAAGAGGTTATAGTATGGCCTATTCCCATTCTGGGGACAGAAAGAGGCCAACATGAACAGAAACAAGAGCACATATGCCATATTTAATCTTTATTTATTCTGTCTAAATAGAGACCCCTCTACATAGTGGGTAGCCAAATTTGTGAGTGGTGTTTGGTTTGGCTTTGGTTTCTTTTTTTTTTTTTTAGGATCTGAAGAATATTTTCTGTCTGCTTCAAGTTAATTGCATGCAGATAACAGAGGCATATCTTTCCACATGTTCTGTGATCCCCACAAGGCCTAACCTGCCTGTCTACGCTCTCTGAATTTGACCATGAATACCACAATCAACAAACTTGGTGGCACTGAAAATTGGAAATAATACATTAAATCACCGTTCCTTGCTACACATAACTTATAGATGCATTTGTCATGGTTATATTAAATTAGAATCACAAAAAATTAATTTATGGCCAAGAGTGACATTTCATAAAGCCCATGAAAACAGAATTACCAGAGAATATACACCATACCATGGTATTTCTTGCCACTACAGTTTGTCAACAGAACAGGTCATAGAATCATAGAATGTGTTAGGTTGGAAGGGGCCTTTAAAGGCCATCTAGTCCAACCCCCCTGCAGTAGGCAATGACATCTTCTCCAGATCAGGTTGCTCAGAACCCCATCAAGCCTGACCTTGAATATCTCCAGGGATGGGACCTCCACTACATCTCTTGGCAACCTTTTCTAGTGATCTACCACCCTTAAATTGAGAAATATAACCAGCAGGTTCAGGGGTGGTTAGTTCCCTCTAGTTATCTTTCATGAGTCTTCATGTGGAAGAGTGCATCTAGACTTGTTGATTCTTATGGGTCCTTTCCAACTCAAGATGTTCTATGATTCTATGACCTAGCTTTTTGCCACTGACTCCAAGAGAGAAATGGCAAAATAAGAGAGAGTCTAGAAGAGAGTCTCTAATGTGGTCAAGGGGCTGGAGCACATGAAATACAGGGAGAAGCTAGTTTTCTTTAGCATACAGAAGACTAGAGTATCAGTCTACTTACAGACTTCATCTACCTTAAGGAAAGTTTTGCAAAAGTGAGAGCCAGACTCTCCTCAGAAGTGCACAGTAAAAGGACAAGATGCAAGGGTCACACATTGCAATACAAAAAGTTCCAATTGACTCTAAATGGAAGTAAAAATTCACCTTGAGAGTGCTCCAAAGAGGCTATGAAATTTCCATCCCTGGAGGTGCTCAGAACACAGCTGCCCCTATGCAACCTGGTTTAACTCTGTAGATAGCACCATTTTGAGGAAAACCCCCACCCAACAGACTAAGTTAGCTCCATGTGCCTTCTAACTTAAGGTTTTCCATGATTTTATGGGTGTTCCTACATCAGCACTACATATTTATACATATGTCTTCAATCAAAAATAGGTTATCTACATTTGGGCTCAGATTCAAGAAAAGAGTAAGTGGAATTTGCATGGAATTCGGGGACTTATATTGAAAAATGTGACCCTCTTAAGTCATGTCCTTCCATCTTTACAGTTAACATTCTTCTGAGACTTAAAAGTTCTGTTCCCAAGAGGGCGTAGCTTTACATAAGTTTTGAGAGTTTTGGCTTCTGTCCTTTGCCTTATTTCCCCTGTGACTTACAAACAAGGCTTTCCTGTTCATGTGCTCTGAAATGTTTACTGGCTCATCAGAAGAGAGCTATGAACACTACTTTAAAACAAAGCAAAATAACAACCAAAACTGCCATCTCTTTTTTAAAATTTTTTTTAAATAGGAGCTGAGCTGTTGAACCACTTGCTCTGAAAGGGTGAAAACTATCCTCAAGTACCTCCCTACTGAAGGAATTTAAATCCATATGCCCTACTCTTTGAAAAGTATCAAGGGAGGGAATACTGGTCACAATTTCCATGGCTCAATAGGTCTTCACTCTTCTTTTACAGCCTTTCACTGAGGAGCTTACAAAGAATTCAAACAGCGACTAGATGCCACGAGACAGAATAGTAACACCAGGGGTTCTGTTTGGCTGAACATTTCTTTTTTAAACCTTGTTCTCAGAAACAAAACGGCATAACCATAAAACTAGCTAGGTTCTTCACCTGAACTATCACACCAAACAATTCAGTTACTTACGTTACTGAATTATGATTAATTTGACAAAATCTCTGATGAAAGAATTTTCAGATTCCAAAAATGATTGTTTACACCTTTGCATGTTACAGGCAGTGAAAAAAAAATAATTTAATTTATGAAAGTTTTGTTAAGAATAACAACAGTCTTCTGTTGAAAGAGGCATACAAGCTAGGATAGAAAATATATTTCCTGTAGGGTTTTACTGGTAAGCCAAGAAGAATTAGGGAAAAGGAAATTTAAAATATTCTTGTCTACCCCAGAAGAGGTAAAATCCTGAGCTGGTTCTCTTCAGGATTTCAGTAAGCTTCTATGATTATCAGAGAGGTTTGTGATTTTTTTTTTTTTTAAAAAACCTTACACTACCCAAAACATATTTTTCAAGGTTTTACTAGGTTTGTTTTATTATCATATACTCTGTTATCTATCTGCATCTCCTAAAGGGAACCTATTTCCTGGAGAAACAATGCACTTCACAGATTTAAAAAAAATAAATAAATCAAGAGTATCAGAAAAACAATCTTGTTTTACCTGACAATGACAGAAATATATCAGGCCTTCCAGTGCAACACCAGTCTTTCCCCAAATACTGACAGTACTTGTATACCATGGACGTTTACAGGCTTCTATCAAAATTTCTCAAAAAAATGGGTTCAAAAGAGGTTTTCTCCTCTGCTTCCTTCCTCCAAGATCTACAGGGAATTCTGCTACCAAAATGCTAATAAACTATCAGGATCATTCAAAATTTGTCATTCCAAGGTTTTACAAGGTTTTTTGTCCAAATATCACTGTAAAGCTTAAGGATTGACTAGATCCCACATATCTGGCATCTGTTCCAGTTCAGATGGAGGGCACTTCCACATTATTCTCTGGTGAAAGATCTGATTCCAAGCCCAGCCAAATCCACGAGGAATGCTCCTACTGTCTTTATTAACAGACCACAAATCTAAAAGATTGCACTCACTCCTATTGATGTACAGGGGAAAAAAAAAAGGTTTTCTGTTTAAATTATTAAAATCTTTTGCTGCATATTGGATTTGTAATTCTATGTTTTTTGACAACATAGTAACTGGTAACTTCAAAATACTTCAATGACTTAACTGAAAACATACAGCTCAACATATTCATCTACACATAATATAGAATTAGTTAATGCCATGTTTTCTTAGATCAGTGCACTTTAAAATCAGCTATCAAGTTTTCCAGCCTTTAAATGTGCAGACCAACTGGAAAGAAAAATCACATCTTTCCCAGATAATGTTCAACCCCTGATTAAATAAAGATGTGCCAAGGCAGAGATACTTTATGCCTCAAGAGACAGCCAAAGCAGAATTGTGAGTGTATTTTATATGTGAATTAGAGGTAAGCTGTAATGACATGAGATGAAAGGCTCAGCCGTGATTTTAATAAAGGGGGAGACAGCATTTCCCTGTGGACCCCATATGCAAAAGAGTGAGACTCAACAAGAATATATGAAAAGATTCAGCAAAAACTACAATAACTATTTCAAAGTTATAAGACCACCATTAAAATTCATGACATTTTACTGCAGTTGAGAATTCCAGTTCTGAGGGTAAGCTTTAACACATTTCTGATAATTTGTCATATGAAATTAAATCTGTCTCATCAATAAGATGGAAGAATTTTCAATTTTTAAATAAGTCAGAATTGGAGAGTTGAAACCATAAAGTTTCATTTTTAAAGGTTTCTAATAACCTGATCTAAAATAATTACATTGAACCTGTTATTTTGAAAGCATGATGTATTGATGTAAACTAACACAATTAATTTAGTAGTACTATGACCACAGAAATTTTATCTGCTCAGTGCTTTTAGCAGTCCTCAGAAAAAGCTGTTACCTATTGCTCTATTGATATTTTTTTATGGAAAGAGTAGAATTCCAAAGAACCATTATTTCCCTTTTTTCTCCCCCATTAAATGGAGGAAAAAGTTTGAGATTTTACACAGGTTGCTCTGTGTGGATTTTAAAAAAAATAATAAAAAAAATTAAAAGAGAGACATGCCTTTGTAAGGAAAAGACATGAAAGAAAAATGAATGGGAAGAACTGCTTAAAGGAAAAAAAATATAATCCTGCTTTATTTGATCTTTTGTGATAATCAAACTCCTGGCACCCTGCCAGCGAGGCTGAGCACACTGATGTCTGGCCAAGTACAGTAATCTCTTGGTTCAAGTCTGAGGTCTGTGATGAAAATTACAAAGCAGGGACAAAATCAAAATGCCACCTGTGATTTTATTCTGAAACTAATTTGATGGAAAAAGTAATACAATGCAAACAGCCTTTTCAGTAGAGTCTACAAAACTATAACAAAATTGAAACCAATGCAAGCGGATGGAGGTAGCTGTCATGCAAATACATTTGGATCTGCAGGCGTTCCTTTTTAAAAAAGCAGTAGATGTCTTTGTGACAGGTAAATTGCTTTGAAATTATGTTTGAAGTCCAGGGTCAAACTTTTAAAATGATAATTTTAACTTACATCTTCTTTTATTCCCGAGTCTTTTTGCATCTCCTACAGAAAGTATTTGTAACCAATAAAACCGGGGGGAGGAGGGAAAAAGCTATCCATTCATTTCCTTTATTTACTTTCCATGAACCACCATTTATTATAGGTCAACAAACCTTTTCCTTTCTCTTTTCGTTCAGTAGTCTACATCTGAAATAGCTGGCCACAAAGTATATGGAGAAGAATTATATAGCCGCAAAATTCTGTGAGTGCAATGCATTAAACTTAGAAATCCATCCAGTTTGGTCTTCTACATTCTTATTCAGATATAAAACAGAAAAAGAAACCACCAAAAATCAGCTTGTCACTTTCTTTTTTATATACCTATTGTGTTTTCCTACCTTTTGCTGAAAAAAGCTGTATATTATTAGCAGTACTGATAAGAGTTTGTTTTGTTTTTCCCTAACAAATATTGAAAATGATTCGGAATGACTCAGAAGTTGTTTTTATAAAATTATTCTTTAAAAAAAAAATCCAACTCAAGAAAACAGATTTTTTTTTCCACTGGATGTTACATCAATAGAAATCCACTGCTCACTGAAATTATACAGATTACCTCTTTTACTACCACCTTCTCTTTAAAGTTGTATAGTACCTTGCCATTTTTATACAAGCACATGCCTCTCTACACCAGTACAACTTGCCACATGCAAGCACCAGGACAATACCTGATCTCTAGGACTTGACTGAATACACTGTGTTTCAGCAATTTAATGGTTCTGCGGTTTTCCTTCTTCAGGAAGGTTCTCTATAGACTTCCTATTCTTTTTGATATTCAAGTCTGTTTCTGTGCTCTGCATTTCTTCCCTCCACCAACACTGCTAATCAGAGGAAAGCTTTAATAGCCACCTTAACCTTCTTGTACTTAGCTTTTCAGACCACCCCTTTTCCTTTGCAGTCAAAGAAACACCAACAAAACATTGCAGAATAGCCAGTAGAGTCCTTATTAAATTCTGTGTCTTAAATACGTAAACGCGCTCATAAATTTCCTAATTCCACACACCCTCATATTAATACATGGATAGGGAACTTCAGGTGCACACACACACATATACACACAGGCAACATGAAAATTATTCATAAAAACATGAACATGTATATTTAAGTAAAAGGTACCTACCTGGAATGAGCTGACCCAGTAACTGATGGCATCTGGAAAGGCTGAATGCAGCTACTATGACCAAAAAAGGATAGTGTTTCCATTTCATGATGTGTCCTTCCTTGCATTACACCAGCTCAGCAGCACTACCGTAAAGGTTACCTACAACACACAACAGAAATAAGAACAGACAAGTTACCAACACATTTGAAGTACTTTCAAATAGCTTTGTCCAGTACAACTCTATGGAGTGTGGAGCTTTCAATACAGTTTTATCTATTAAACTAGTACATTTTCTTAGAAGTTGTAAACTAGAACTAGAATATAAACAAGTTTGCCAGAATATGGCAACAGTTTGCACTGACTTCTCCAGCTGTGCTGCAAAGCACATCTATCCTTGCAAGGCAGACAGTCCCGAAACAGACTGTTTTAAAGGGAGACACAGGAGAGCTATAGTGCACAGGTACATTTTAAAGTACACCAAGTTGTTTGGTCATGTTATTAAAGCAATTGCTCAGTTCAGCAAGATAGTTCAGTGTAGGTTTAGTCCACCTCAGTTCGAGGAAATGCTTAAACATTTGCCTAAGTTGAAAACACTTCAATGCTATTCAGCTTTCTACACAAGCAGGGTTAAAACTTTACACTCGATGTCCTCTTATGACATGATGTTTTGCTGAATGAGGAATAGGGCTTTTAGACAGTAATTTTAATTAAAATACACATGATTTGTAAAGAAACAGATTTAGTGGTTTGCTTGGGAGTTTTATTTATTAGTTCTTTTGTCATTTTAAGGACTTTTACCTCAATACAAACCACAATGTGTACGACTGCAATGCTCCATACATTGCACAGTACCCGGGCTTCATGTCAAGTTCTTGATGACAGAAGAGATCTATTTTAAGTGTCGGTTAAGTTACTAGATGCATACAATTACCTGACCATAACCAACAATTAGAGACCACTGAATACAACTGTAAACATGAAGTAGGCTGATGCACAAACCTCTACTCCAACAATAACTCAGACCCTTCTAATGTTACAACCACACTTCTCATTTATCTCTCCTCATACTCATTCCCCTTGTAGTTATGAATGCATACGCATACTCAGAGATGAACAGCTTGGATTATGACTTCAATATTGCCTAAATGCCAGCAGACAATCATAACCATGAAAAAAAACCTATGGTGCCATCAGTCACTCCTGCAGTCTGCTGGGACAGAGAATTTTGAGCTGTAAAGCTAATATATATTTAATGACTGCAGAAGGGCTGTATCGCTACTGGGAGTATTTTGTGTCATCTAACACTTTTGGATGTTCAAGAGTGCATAAATAAGCTAAACATGAATAGATTCAATCACCTAAACATGCTGCATTTCACATTTGCTTCTTGCATTATACCCATGCCTCCATTATCTTAGCAACCAGAAATAATATTCTACTTCCTACTACTGATATTACCTGAATCCTACATAATATTTTTTTCTTAATTCTTCTCACTTCATCTGCACTTGCACACGAAAAAAATCAAATCCTTCCGCTCCTGTTCTTTTAATTTCCCCTACCTCTTGTATGGCCGCTCTTCTGTGGCAAAAGGTTTGACAGCTCTTAATGGCAGAGTTAGCAGCTATTAATGACCAAGGTGTTACATGCTGTTCTAAATTCTGTTCCTGACATGCCACAAAGACTGATATAAGGATTTGCAACTTCAGACCTTTACAATATCAATCTCTTTCTCTGAACAGTAATACAGGCTTGCTTTATAAAACTATTTACAACTTTGGCTTCAGATTCCCATAGTTTCACCATCTTTACTTTCTGTTTGCACATACAAGATTGACTGTTGTTTCTAATGCAAAGCTGAGGCGGCAAGCCCACTGAATTTGGGTCACCAAACAAAAAAGTTAATGATTTCAGACAAGGATTTACTTTGTTGTTATCACAGAATCACTAGGTTGTAAATTGCCTTTGAGATAATCGAGTCAAACCATACCCATCCTCTACTAAACCATATCCCTGAGCATCTCATCTACCCATCCTTTAAAAATATCCAGGGTCAGTGACTCAACCACATCCCTGGGCAGCCTGTTCCAATGCCCAACAACCCTTTTGGTGAAGAACTTTCTCCTAATGTCTAATCTGAACCTGCCCTGGCACAGCTTGAGTCCATTCGTGCTCATCCCATCATCTGTCACTCGAGGGAGAGACCAACACTCATCTCTCCACAACCTCCTTTCAGGTAATTGTAGGCAGTGATAACGTTTCCCCTCAGCCTCCTCTTCTCCAGGATAAACAAGCCCAGTTCCCTCAGCCACTCCTCATAAGGTTCCCTCTCCAGCCCCTTCACCAGCCTGGTTGCCTTCTCTGGACAAACTCCAGACCTCAATGTCTTTCTTGTAGTGAGGGGTCCAAAACTGAACACAGTACCTGTGGTGCTCACATAATATACATCAACATGAAAGAATTATTTTATTAACACTCATTGGAAATTATTCAAGGACTCAAGAGGTTTAACATGAGACCAAGTCTTTCCATCCAGTGGCAGGACACAGCTCCTACTGACCTCAACAGGAGGTAGGTTCACACACAGCATTTGATTTGGGGATCAGTGTACTGGTTTTATGTAACTTCACATGGCAAGGTGCCGGTAGAGGGGATGTTGCAGGGTGCAATATCTGAAGTGAGGTCAGGGGCTGCCCATACCCATTGCAGCTGATCCCGTCAGCCAGTGGTGCCTCTAAGTCTGTGTAAGAAAAGGCAAAATGTCAGATAGGCAGAGAAACGGGGGGGGGGAAGCGGGGAGGGGGAGTGAGGGATGGAATTTTCAAAAACAGGAGAGGGAACACCAAGGTGAAAGCAAGAGGAGGGAGAGGAGATACTTCAGGTGCCAGAACAGATTCTCCTTCAGCCCCCACGCTAGAGCAGATGTTCACACTGCAGCCTGTGGAGGACTCCAGGCTGGAGCAGGTGAACATGGCCTGGAGGAAGCTGCAGACCATGATGAGCCCACGAAGGAGGTCTGTCCTAAAGGACTACAGCCTGTGGGACGGACCCACACTGGAACAGGGGGAAAGTGTGAAGAGGAAAGAGCAGCAGAGAGATGCTGACCACTGCTCACATTCCCTATCCCCCTGCACCTCACCAGGGAGATAGGAGCAAGGGGGGAGCGGGGAGAAGTAAGCAGGGAAGACGTAGGAGTTGGGAGATGATGAGGTGAAGTTGAGCCTAGAAAAATCCAGGAGGGGAATGGTTTTGGTTTTGTCTGTCTTTCTCACTATCCAACTGTTTTCATCAGCAATAAATTTTAGCCTTTAGCCAGGTTAACCCATCACAATCACAAAGTGGGGGGCTGCAGTCCTAATTGTTTTGTACCTATTATCCATGATCCTGAACTCTACCATTCTCAAGATCACTATAACCAAGGCTGCCTCAATCTTAATGCCCTCCACCAGTCCTTCTTTGTCAGCACTAAGACCAGTAGTACACCTATCCTTGTTGGCTCCTCTATCACCTGAGTCAAAAAGTTATCATCAATACACTGGAGGAACCTTCTGGACTGTATGCTCTTGGCTGCGTGGCCTTCCCACCAGATACTGAAGTTTCCCATAAAAACCAAGTCCTGCAATTTTGAGGCTACTTTTCAGCTGCCTGTACAAGGCCTCATCAACTTCCCCATCCTGATCAGGTGGCCTCTAATAGACACCCACAACAGGATTTCCCATTTTAGCCTGCCCCTTAATCTTTACCCACAAGCTCTCTACTTGCTCGTCCATCCACCTCCAGGGAGAGCTCAATACGTTCCATATGCTTTCTCATATAAAGAGCAACTCCACGACCTCACCTTTTTGACCCATCTTTCCTGAAAAGGACATAGCCATCCATGACAGCATTCCAGTCATATGAGCTATCCTACCATGTCTCGGTAATCACAAAGAGATCATGGTCCTACGACTGCACACGGACCTCCAATTCCTCCTACTTATTCCCCACACTACACGGGTTTTTTTACAGGCACTTCAGGAAGGGAGTAAAGTCTGTAAATTTTACCCCCAACACTGGGCTGCCACACTTAGTCTTGACTCTAGCAAGTTTGGTTTCATCCCACTCCCCCTTCAAAACTAGTTTAAAGCCCTACCTATGAGCCCTGTGAACTCATACATGAGGATCCTTTTCCTCCTATGGGACAGATGAACCCTGTCCCATTAGTGGCAACCACACCCAGTGCTGGAAAAACTTCCTCATGACCAAAATAAACAAAGTTCTGTTGGTGGCACCACCCTCTAAGCCATGTGAAATCAGGTGGGTTTTCCTCTTTCTTTCAGTACTCCTTCCTGGCACTAGAGGAATTGAGAACACTACATGTGTTCCCGAGCCCTCAACCAATCTCCCCAAAACCTGAAGTCCTTTTTAATTACTTTCAGACTTCTCTCTGCAACCTTGTCGCTCCCAATCTGCACAACCAACAGTGGGTAGTAGTCAGTTGGCCACACCAAACAGGAGCTTTTTAGTAACCAAGCATCCCTAATCCAGCCTCAGAAGGGAATCACCTACTACTATTACGCTCCTTTTTTTCTTAATTGAGCTAATCCTGAGTTTTGAGGATGACTGACTTACTGAAGCAGACTCCTCTGATAGACCTTTGTCACCATCCACATTCAACTGGACCTCAATTTCCAGAGTCCTACACCTGTTGCGCAAGGATAACTGAGAAGGCCAGGGAGGTCAGGAGGAGATGAGCCTGCCTCTCCAAGTCGGAACTGTTTCCATTCCATCCTTCCTCTTAGATGCCCTCTCTTTACTTGGTGGCAAGAGGGCAGGGTTCCTCTGCTTCTCATTGAGCCTCCACCTGTTGCCTTTTTCTCAGGGAGGGTACAGCTTGGCTCCACCAATCCCTCTAACACTCTCTTATAGTTCTCAGTCTTTCAACCTCCTCCTTCAACTCAGACACCATACTGAGTAGATCGTTCACCTGGTCACATTGAACACGGGATTGTCACAGTCTATTACAAGTACTAGGCTCTGCCACTCCCTGCAGCCCATGACACAGACACCTGCATGTTCGCGTGGGACCTCTGGCTGGGTAGCCACATTTCTTTTGGCAACAGCTTTTGCCCAGGTTAAACCCATAGCTGGTCCTGCCTGCACGACCAAACTGCTGAGATGCCCTGGTGACTCCTCACACCCCTCGTGCTCCTTGAGTATGACTTCTTAAGGTGAGGGGGCTGAAGATGAGTGCTCGTGCTCCTTGAGTATGGCTTCTTAAGGTGAGGGGGCTGAAGATGAGTGACGCTTGGCTCCCTGGTGCCTTGTTTAGGTGAGCTGCGGGTGATGCTGGTTCTGCTCACACTGCCTTAGCAGCCCACCCAGAAGCTGCTGGCCCTCGGCCCAGGCTACCTGCTTTTTCCAGCCACAAAAAGCTCCAAGAAGAGCCCCTTGCCAGCCCTTTTTAGCTGTGAATCCCTCCCCACTGTGGGCATACCTGCACTGGAGTTAGTCTCCTCAGCTCACCCACAATACTGGTTGTGATTTATGTTTGAAATGTAATATTTAATCTTAAATCCTGAAATTATTTCAGTGTTATTTAAAATGTTCATACAGAAAGTTTCAGTGAAGATGGCTTTCACAAAGCCAAATGATTTTACTACGAAAACAAAGTTTTTTAGTCTACAGTTTAAAAGTCCTGAATAGGACACTGATTTTCTATATTTGTAACACAGTGCTTTTCCTCTGAAATAGTGGCTGTGATCACAGGAAAGATAAAGCAGAAAAAGTTGTCATCAGAACGGAAGATGGTTTTCCGGTAGAAGTTGAGTTCAGTAGAAGAGAAACAAGATCTTAGTCTACTACTACAGTCCTGCAATTCAAGTACTACACTGTAGGGCAAGAAACCTACAGAAATGCATCACAACCTAAGGGATTCAGCTGGCAATTTAAAACACTGCTTCACTTAGCACATACTAAAAGCTCATGAATTATCTGCCACATGCATCCAGAACTTCTATTTATATACCTATTTCTCAGTGTCATAACATGTAACTTTTTGATTATAGTAACTGAGCTAAATGTTTCCGTGTTTGGTCCTTCTCTGCAATTAAGTCATTCAGTAGCTGAAATATAAAACCTATACTGTGGAATAAGGACTGGCACTAATTAGATCTTTGCCACTGACAGAAGAATGCACTTGCCATATAAACATCAGCTCTCCTGAGACCTCACTTAACTCCATAGCAAATGATGGCAGATCTACACCAGAATGTGCAAGAGAAGATCCAGGTCCAATGTGTTGTCCAGAGTGCACAATGAAGATAAACACTGGCTCCTCTATGACATTATAATCATTAAAGAATCAATGGCAAATTAAACTGCACACACCCAGAGGGAAAAGAAGCACTATAGTAAATGCAGGGAAAGGGTCTAATCAATTATTTTCTTCCACCTCCCAAGTATAGTGCTATTTATCACTACAGTCAGTGCAGCATTCAGCAGCAGAAGCAAAGACACTGAAACAAGACACAAACCAATGATGGTTTTCTTTTAATTCTTTTTTTTTCCTCTTTTTTGAGAGTGTGGGATGGGTGTTGGGCATTGTTATTTTTGTTAACAACTTGAATAATATTGTTGCTTCTCTCAGAAATGGTGTCTAACTTGGTATGACTGGCTTTTGACAGTATATTGAATAGAAAAAAGGACACAAAGGTCAGGTAATTAAGACTTGTAGAAATAAATTCGCTTTAGCATAACATTTACCAAAGCGCATAGATTTTATAAACAAGACTGTTAGCCTACAGGAAGTGGCAGAATTTTGATGTGCCTTGTGTCTATATGACATTTTGGAGTAGACTGGTAATGTTTCACTGAAAGCAGGAAAAAAATATCTTCCATTTTGAATGCAGAAATTTGTTAGAGTTTCTCATGCATTTTTAGGGCTGCTGATACTGGATGGACTTTCCTGTATTTTAAGTCCTTTTGCTATAAAGTCTTAATGTCTATTAGCTGGACACCCAGTTAATCTGATCATCTCTGTTTAGACTGACACTACCTCTGAACTTACTCCTCCTGTGCATTATCATCAGTAAAGTTATATATCACTGAAATTAAGAGCTTCCCTCTACTATTTTAAACATCCTGTCTTTTTTAACCTAAACTTATGTGGCATTCCAGGAGGATGAGAAGGAAGCACTGCCATACATTGTCTCAACTGTTTCCACTTAGAAGTAAGAATGACAGACGGTTGATGAACTAGAGGAAAAAAGTCTGGCCAGCTCATTTTCTGTTATAAAGTAAATCAACTCTACCAAGATCAAAGCAGCTAAAGCATATAAATCTATTAAAACCAGAGTAGTTATCAGTATAGAGCATCTATGGATCTGGACTGTAGTCCTTCTGGTGACAGTTTGAACAGACATGCATGGAGTTAGTTCACCTTATTTAATCTCTTAGTATTCAAAAACATTTGCTTTTTAGAACCAATTGCTATGTCAGTTTTATCAGTTATGATGCAAGATTTATATTTTACCTATTTTAAGCTGTGAGGGGTTTTTATATGCAGAGACAAGAATCAAAAGTAAAAGTATTATCATTAATAATATTACTAATAATTGAATGGAGGCTCCTAAGGGGCCAGTCCTGGGTCCAGCCCAGGACAATATATTCATCAACAATTTGGATGAAGGGATAGAGTGTACCCTCAGCAAGTTTTCTGATGATACAAAACTGGGAGGAGTGGCTGACAAACCAGAAGGCAGTGCTGCCATATAGCAAGATCTGGACAGGCTGAAGAGTTGGTCAGAGAGTGATGTTATGAAATCCAACAAGGGCAACCGTAGAGTCCTACACCAAGGGAGAAATAACCCCAGGCACCAGTACAGGTTAGGGGGTGACATGCAGGAAAGCAACTCTATGGAAAAAGATCTGGGAGTCCTGGTGGACAATAGGTTGCCTATGAGCCAGCAGTGTGCTTTCACAGTCAAGAAAGTCAATGGCATCCTGGGGTGTATCAAGAATAGTGTGGGCAGCAGGCCTCATCTTAAACATTGTTTGCAGTTCTGGGCTCCCCAGTTCAAGGACAGGGAACTATGGAAAAGGGCACAAAAAAGGGCTACAAAGATTATCAGGGGACAAGAACATCTCTCTCTTCATAAGAGGCTGAGGAACTTGGGACTTTTCAGCCTAGAGAAGGTAAGATTGAAGTGGGATCTTATCAGTACTTATAAATGCTTCAGGGGTGAGTGTCAGGATGATGGAGTCAGTCTTTTTTCCGTGGTGCCCAGTGACAGGACAAGAGATAATGGGACAAACTTGCATACAGGAAGTTCCGCTTAAACATGAGGAGGAACTTCATTACTGCAAGGACGGGGAAGACTACTGGAACAGGCTGCCCAGAGAGGCTGTGGAGTCTCCTTCTCTGGAGACATTCAAAACTTGCCTGGACACTGTCCTGTGCAGCCTGCTCTAAGTGATCCTGCTCTGGCTGGGGGGTTGGATTAGATGACCTCCAGAGGTCTCTTCCATCCCCTATCATTCCGTGATTCAGTGCTCAATATAGGTTTCTATGCTGGCAGGTGACAAACTCAGATATAAACTAGCTATAATTTCATTGACTTGATTCTCTATACAGCATAATTCCTGCCTAAGCAGTACCATAGGAATACTTCTCCTAGTATAATTCAAAGAAAAAAAAAGAAAAAAAGAAGCTGTGTCCATACTCAGCTATTCATACTGAAAGACTGCAGATGAAACCCAAACAGCAGTATCAGCCTGACAAAATGTAGTATGTGACATAAGCTGTAGCCTAAACCCTACACACCCTCTGCTATTCTGCCTACACATTAAAGCCCAGTACAAGGAGCCAAATTTATATGACCACAAGCATCTTTTCTCCCACTAGTCTCAGTCTCATAAACAATCTCTCTAACAGAAGTTCTACTAATCTCAAGCATTTCATGTGTCTGGCTACATAAACTGAGATTAGTGTTGAATAAGGGACAACTTTACCAAGAAAATTTTCCTCAGGGAGGGCTCCATGAGTGAGACAGTGAGCAACAGAACGTAATTTCTGTCTAAGGAAGCAATATATTTATGATGCAATAATCATGTAATGCAAGGTATGAAGCATGAAGTGCAGTTTCAAGAAATGTTAGAGAAAGAAAAAACTTAATGACCCAAAACTCAACAATCCCAACAACTGTAAACCAATGCTTTCTAATAGTTTTGTGAATCAGGGACACTGAAGAAAACTGACAGTGCTCTGCAGGGTCTTCCCCTGTCTGAATCCCAAACTGTTAGAATAGGTAGCCCAGCTAAATGTGGAGACTCATCCTTACATGCAAAACCTGGTACAATACAGTCCTGGGCAAGCTGTCCTGGCTGACCCTGCTTTGAGCAGGGTCCTGGACTAAACGATCTCATCCCTGCCTCAGATGTTATTATCTTGCTTCATCATTTAGGAGCCACAGCACCAAAATCAGCAATCTATATATTATTCCAGGAAATGCAGCATTATAGTGCTTGGCACAGAATGAGGGAAGGTTATCTCTCCCAGAAAACTAGTCACAGAATGCCCAGGATCAGTAGAGTGACTAGAAGAGCTAGCAGCATCATATGGTCCTGAAGTAGAGACTGACTGGATGGAGACAGCATGCTGGGCAGGTTTTTTAGGGCTTAAAAGAAAAAAAAAAGGTGTGTTTTTTTTTTCCTTTTTAAACAAACAACAACAAGAAAGTACTAGAGAAATCACTTATCCTGCAAGAAATCCTCCATTCCTCAATGCATGGTCAAAATTGGAAAGTTGATGAGGTTTTTGATGACATTTTAGGGGAAATAACCTGATGATCCCACAGGTATGCAGAACATACAGACAAACACTTAAATATGCTCTGCAGCATTGTAAGTCATTGCCTGTCATCTCAGCACTGCTTATATGTTCAGGCTGATTATTCCCCTGGAATACAAAAATCAATCCTAACCTATTCTGCAGAGACCTGCAGTACTGCTGGTTTTGTTCTCTGTTTGATATTCAGTCACTCTCAGGGGAGCAATCAGAGGCCAAAGGTAATTGGTAGCCGTCACCAGTGAATACATTGGACAAAACTTTTTTCTGAAATCCAGAAGGTAATTTCATTCTGTTAATTAGCCTTTTTGTTGTTGTTGAAACTGCTGATACAGCTAAAAGCTGGGGGAAGAGAAGAGAGAACTGAAGCTATTTGTATCATCACTTGGAAGAAGCCATACAAGAAAGCGAAAGGGGAGGGTCTTAGTTTAAAACTTTACAGTGCAAGATACTCTGTGCATATACACAAGCACTTGTGTGAGAGGAAGAGATGATGCAGCTTTAGAGACACCTCTAATCTACTAAAATTTACTTGCATTTCAAGCACAGTGGAAAGCAACATTTTGGGCTGTTCTTCCCAATTGCAGCCAGGCTGCCTGGCATAACTCACGCTTTCAGAGTGCCAGATTTTTCTGTAACTAATGAAATCTGCTAAAGGAGCAGAACTGCAGTCTCCAGGAGCTTCAACTGACTCACTCCACACAACTCCAAAACACAAAAGACATATGAACCAGCTGTTTGGGTTTGCTTAGCTGATTTTTAAAAAAACCCACATATTCTTATTTTTCAAAATTGTATCCCCTTTAACCAACCTGGGCCTCCCTGTTGTGTAATATGGGACTATCTCTGAATAAATAAATTCAGCAAATAAATATGAAGCAAATCCTGTAGTAACAGCACTGTGGAAAACCCTATGGGAAAATTAATTTAATTCAGCGCTAATGTGGATGTGGTACCATATCCAAAGTGGGGTATACAGCAGGGAGGGAAAAGAAAAAACAACAGTAGTTCTTGGTTAGTAGTTGGATCACTGACTGAGAGTCTGCAAAGAACTTGCACATAGTTACGTGAATAAAAAAAAGCAGCAACAAAAAATCATGGAATATCTATGAGGTTTTTATCTTTTAAATGTTTTTCCCTGTTTTAGCAACATTTTCTGACTGTGATTCAACAGCCAGTGAACAAAGATTGAACGTGATTCTGAGCCCAAATTAAAAGGCTGACAAACATCAAATACTAGTCTAAACCTACTCTGAAGAAAGCAATTAAAATAATTTTCTCATTGTTTCTCAAGTCTGCAAGACAGTATGACAAAAGCAAACTTCCCTTTGGGGTTACTCCTACTTGTGAAAGTCAAGAAGAAAAAAGTGGTACTCTGCTCCTACTGTACCAGATATTTTCAGTTTTCATGTCCATGAACTCCTGCACAGAAGTGAAGCAAGAATTAAGTAACTTCTGTCAAAACTTAGATAGGTTCCTTCAAAGAGGTCTGAACTTGTTAAAAGCAATGTTATCTCTTAAAAATATTAAGAACATGCTTACACACTAATCTACATTTGACAAATTCAATAACAGTAGAATGAGTCCTGGGTTCACCATTAGACAAACCTTAAGAGCAGGCTGAATATTCAGAAATTTGTGCTTTTTGAAAATATAACCAAGGTGTTATTTAAATAAAGCAAGAACTTTCTCATATCTTGTATGATGGACGCATTATCTCTTTTTGCCTTTGGCATAGAAGTTGTTGATTTATTATCTCAGCTACCACAATTTTCAAGGGAGTATTTGGAAAAAAATGGGTACTACGTTAGTTGGAGATTTCCCAGTAAGAAACACTATGTTTCCAAATTGCTTTTCTAGAGCTACATACTCATCACTTTCAAAACAGGGGGAAAAAAAAAATATATATCCTTAGTAATGCATTGATGAAATTGTAAATTTCTTGTTTCATAAGAAATATCATCAATGCTCAAACAGTCTTAAAAAATAGTGTATATTTTAAGTAGTAAACTGGTCCCTGTCAAAAATACTTCTAGAGTCACTTGGAAAAGAGACGACATTTGATAGAAAGAAAATCCAGTGCCTGAAAGGTTAAAAAAAATTCTTTTGACTACATTTTGACTCCTCTGTTATACCTGATCAAAAAAGCAAGGGTTTTTCAAAGGCATTTAGCTTTAAACATTCACAGTACCTTTGAATGTCCTCAGCAGTACCAGAGAAGAGGGATTCAATTTTCAAAGATAATTGTGCCAGATAACTGTCTCATCCCTTCTCAGAAACAATCTGATAAATACCTAATTACCAGCCAAGTGATTTCAGAGCCACACAGCTGGGTCTGAGAAAAGGCTACAGGGAATGACAAGGTCCCCCCTAAAGCCGTCGAGAGCACAAGGCAGCCTGTTTGTGAATTACTTCATTTATTCAGCTGATAAAACGCATAGAAAATCCCCTGAGAAAAAATATTCACAGTATGCTGAAATACTAAACAGAATCAATATTTAACTAGAGAAGTAAAATATTAATTCTCAAGTAAAACAGAACTGCATACTATAGAACAATTACATTCCCAAATCCACAATGGTAAATATTCAAGTCCTTAAAAACCACTCATTTTTCCAGAAAGTATTTATACACTACTCAGTTTAACCATGTTTTATGCTGATATGTAATGCCGTATGATAAGAAATTGGCTTTTGACTCATACATTGAAAGTACTGCTGCAAACTTGAAAAACATTCTAATCTTAAACAATTCTACTCTTAATTGTCAGGCTAGAAAAGAATATAAAGTGCCACCAAGTGCTGGTAATCCAACAATCCCTTCTAAAAATACAAAGTAGATTTGCTTTTACATTATCTTCACTGATTAAAAAACCCACAGGTATATGTTGCAACTTTGATTTCAGTGAATCTTTTTAAACTGTACATTCTAAAAGCCAATCCTGTAATCCTGCTGGATTCCTTGTGCTTGGAGAAGTGTCGGCCCCTACTATGCATCCTAAATGTTAATGGAGTGGAGAGCATGAAATATCAACATAATGATCCAGAGTTCAGAATCACAGATGGGAAGCAGAAGATTACTGATAATGCTTCAACAATATTAAATTGACCAAGTTACATATTCCTTGGGCTTTATGAAATATGCGTTTGCTTTGTGAAAAATGCAACAGATCTGGTGTTGTAATCTCAAAAAATACACATTTCTGACCTCACTCTGCTCCCAGACTGAAGAGAATTGGAATTTAGGAAATGTGGTGAAATAGGGATGGATCTGTGCACTTCTGTAAATCCCACTTATGTCATTGTAAAATAAGAAGAAATATATTGCATACACATAGCAGAGAGGTGATTCAAGGGCCATTGAGTAGGCAATGTGGGGACAAAGATTTAAACTAAGCTGGTTGCCTTTACTCAGGAGTGAAACATGGTCAAAAACAGAGGGACAGTTTTAAAACCTGTTCCTTTTGTATGCATTTCTGCATGCGTTGTTATTCATCTTGCACATAAACATGGATTAAAACTGGCTGAGAAGAGCTGATACTGCTAGCATTTAGGTTCTGGCCATCAGGCATGTGTATTTGGTGGGGCAGGCAGGAAGAAGTCCTGGGGTTTTGCTTGTCTGAAAATTAAGATCTGACCTCAGATCACAGCTTTGATGTAACTGGTGTCATGAAAGTGTGTTGAAATATCAAGTAAAATTCCCAGATATATTCTCTCCCCAACTACAATTTAGCAGAGACTTCAGTGTTGGTGACTCAATAGAAAGAAAGCCCAGGCTCTGGAGCTTGATAAAAGCTTCTTGTTCATCTTGTCTCCAATCTTCTTAGGTTTCTATCTATCATGACAGAAGCAGTAAATGCCCCCTCAAATTTTTTTAAAAAAGGGAACACTAGACAAAGCCTCAGCACACACAGCAAAACAGGGAGCGCTCTCCAGTGCAAGGCTATAAACCAGTAAGCATTTGGGGACGATGGACTGCAGCCTCTGAAGGCAAAAGGCTTGCCAGAATCCTTTTCCTCTTGTGATTCAACTTTGAGGGAAAGAAAAAGAGCTTGGCTTTTGTCTTTAATAAGAAGGAGAGCAATTAGAAAGGATTTGTAAATCCATCCTACCAACATGCCTTCTTAGAGTAGAAATTTACAGCAGGATTGAAAGAATATTTAACTCTCCCCTAGAGCACATTCAACCTTCTGGTGTTACCAGTAAAGTTGAAGCTTAGACAATATAAGGGCTTGTCCACTTCTTGGTTAAACCGTCTTGTGTGAAAGTCTAATTCCCTTGGGGAAAAGAAGATGCTAGCTTTCATGAAGGTACTGGAAGAGTGGCAGAATCCCTTTGAAATCGAGACAGATCTGATAAGATTAAGGTCATTATGGTTGTTAATAGCAACTTTTTCCTCTGGTTTCTGGGATGAAGCCATGGCATTTAGCTGCAGTGTGGGGCAGCAAGCAGATAAACTGTCATTTCAGGGGGACACTGGGGACTAGCTGTATCTCTGGAAAGCCTCATGCTGTCCATAATCCAGCAGACAAGACCTTCCTGTGAAAGGAATACTATTTCCTCTTAGCCTTTCTGGGACCAAAGCTGGTAGCTTTTTTTCTGTGTTTTATACTTATAGAATGGTCTGGCTTGGAAGGTACCTCAAAGACCACCTAGTTCCAACCTCCCTGCCATGGGCAGGGACACCCTTTCCTAGACCCGGTTTCTCAAAACCCCATCCATCCTTGCCTTGAACACTGACTGCCAGGGAGTGGGCAGCCACAGCTTCTCTGGGCAGTCTGTGCCAGTGCTTCTCCACACTCACAGTGAGAAATTCTTTCCTAGTATCTGATCTAAATCTACCTTTTTTCAGTTTAAACCTGTTATCCTTTGTCCCATCACTTCATGCCCTTGTAAACAGTCCCTCTCCAGTTGTCCTGTAGTATGTAAAGGGGGCCTACTGGAAGGCTGCTATAGGGTCTCCCTGGAGCCTTTTCTTCTCCAGACTGAACAAACCTAGTGCTTTCACCCTGTCATCATAGGAGAGCTACTCCTGCCCTCTGATAGTCTTTGTGGCCTCCTCTGGACTTGCTCTGACAGCTCCATGTTTTTCTTATACTGGAGCCCCAAAGCTGGATGCAGTACTCCAAGTAGGTCTCACAAGAGCAGAGCAGAGGGGCAGAATCACGGCCCTTGGACTGCTGCTTTTGATGCATTCCAGGATGCAGCTGGCCTTCTGAGTTACAAATGCACTTTGCCTGCTCAGGTTGAGCTACTTCTCTACCAACACCTCAACTGCTTGTCTCATGGCTGCTCTCGATCTATTCTCTGACCAGCCTGTATTGGAAGCTTTTCAAGGTCCCTCTGAATGGCAAACAAAGCAGCCCTTACCATCCCACTGTCAAATTTCCTCACACTAGCTTTTAAACCAGGAGTCCAGCATGAAGAGAAACACGAAGATTTAAAGTCATTTCATTTCTGTATCTCCGGAGATTGTAAATTTTAGGGTCAAAGGAAATGTCGCCACTCACAGTCCTAAAAGGAATGCACGGTGGGAGTGAAAAGACCACTTCTGTCTGGCTAATGGGCCCATATAGAACTTCACACCAGCTCCACAGGAATGAGATTCGGTGCAATTCAGTGATGGGCCTTAAAGTATGGAGGAGGGAGTGAAAAAGGAGATATGGGATTATTTTGGAAAGAAAGTTTCGTGGATGTAGGACATGAATCTTTCAGAACCCAAATCCTTCTGATCCTGCTATTTCAATTTTTGCCTCCTATGAGGAGAATAGCCAATCAGGGTAGAGGGACCACAAACTACATGCAGGAAAGTGTTATTCTGTAAACCCTGACAATCTCTCAAGTATGCTTTATGAAAGGGATTTCAACCTATGAAAAATTAAGGCATAACCAGCAAGCTCCTTCCAAGGCAAAAGGGACTCCCTGTCCCTACAAATAGGGGTGAAGAATGATGATCTAAGGCAACATCTGGAATCCCATTTTTAATATTTCTATGGAATTGAAGTTTCAGACAAAATATATTTTAAAACTGCACTAATTTTTTATCAAAAGCAAGATAAACAAGAGGTTTCCCCTCATGTCTAACATTAATTTGAAAATAAAGGCTTTTCCTAAAAATGTTATCTCTTCCCCTGCCTTCCTCTTTGCTTTCTCCCTGTAAGGAACCCCCTGTCTCCCTCCAGGGGAAGAGAAAGTAGAGAATTCAGGAGTAAAGTTAAGCCTAGGAAGAAGGGATTGATGGGGGAAGGTGTTTTTAAGATTTAGTTTCATTTTCTCATTGCTCAACTCCAATTTTGTAATGAAATTAATTTTCCCAAGTTGAGTCTCTTTTACCCATGACAGTAATTGGTTAATGATCTCTCTCCTTATCTTGTTCCAAAAGCTTTTTATTATATTTTCTGTCTCCTGTGCAGATAAGGGTAGTGATGAGCAGCTTGGGCGAGCACCTGGCTTCCAGCCAGGACCAACTCTCCAAATTCTGGAGCTTCAGTTACCTAGCTAGCGCAGTGGACCAAAGCCTGAAAAAAATTTCATTCGTATTTTCACCTATCAATGCAATGATCTTTCCTAAAGAAAACATTCAACTAAAAAATGAAAAAAGAAAAGAAAGGATTTAATTTTGTCAGAATATCTAATATACTACAAGTTCAGATAAACTGGCAAGTATTTTGACAGGTCCCTAGTTTCTAGCGTGGATTCTCATGCATTTTATATCTGTCAGATGCACAATCAGATGCTCACACATGTATCATGCTCCCTGTAACTACAGCGGACACCAGCTATAAACATATTTTAAAAGTTATGGGTGTGCCTGACATAACTGGTGTGACCTTTCCTAATAGAAGAACTGCTGTATAATCACTCTCAGGTGGGCAAGAAAATAAAACATCTTGAATCACTGAATTCAGTCACATCAGCAGGAATTTGAAAACATGGACCAAATAACTAAACTGCTAGCCCCTAAACCTTCAGAGACTAAAGCTTAAATATTCCTGAGCTAGACAGAAACAGACATCTGGAAATTCACAGAGACGGACAACTGATTTCCTAGCAGTAAACCTTAACGGCCAAACCAATTTGTAATAGGTGAACAATTAGATAGGGGTAGAAGAAAAGGCTGAATCCATGGGAATTATGTATTCATGACTTAATAACAAACTGTAATTCTACATATTTCGTTTAAACAGTTCTCTCAATCTGGGACTACTAGAGGAGTGACAGGCATTGTGTCAGTAAGGCTAAGGAGGCTACGTAGATAGGGTGAGAGTTGGGCTTGCTCAGCCTGGAGAATGCTCTGGGGAGACATAACTGCAGCCTACCAATACTTGAAGGGGTCCTACAGGAAAGTGTGAGGGGGGCAGTTCATCAGGGAGTGCAGTGATGGAACAAGGGGAAATGGCTTCAAGCTGAAAGAGGGTAAGTTTAGATTAAACATTAGGAAGAAATTCTTTACAATGGGGGTGGTGAGGCACTGGCACAGGTTGCCCAGAGAAGTTGTAGAAACCCCTACCCTGGAAGTGTTTAAGGCCAGGTTGAACAGGGCTTTTGGGCAACCTGGTCTAGGAGAGGGCATCCCTGCCTATGGCACGGAGTTGGAACTAGATAATCACTGAATCATAGAATGCTTTGGAGTTGGAAGGGATCTCAAAGATCATCCAACCCCAAAGCATTCTATGATTCTGTGATTCAAGAGAAACATTTCTATCTTTGACTTTATCGAACATTTTTTCTTTCACTGAAGCAGCTGTCTCTTTGGAAATACCTGAAATAAAGTAGAATTCTTTTTCTAACAAGCCTTATGCTATTAGAAATAAGGTACCACTGGAGCAAGACAACAATATCATACACTTTCTCTCTGAACTGGAAACTGAAATGAAGAATGTTAATTACGTGTTAGAGAAAATTATGCATGTGCTTTTGGAAGGCAATATTGCTTTTCTATGATTCTGAAAAACACCAACATTAACCTGACTTCCTGAAAAAAGCAAGACAGTAAAAAACTGACTCAAAATACTTTTTCTCCATTTGATGATTTTAAAGATAATAATTTTGTTCTGATATCTCCATTTCCTTGCATTTCCACCCCCACTCTTTCTCTGCCTTTCAGATAAGTCTAGGGACCTGAATCCATGCAGATGGGTTCTTTTCATCACTCTAACACTACAATAAGCAAGAAGCAGTGGATTAGACATTCATACGGCCGCAACGTAAATTTACTCACATTATGAGCATGTGAGCATGAGATTTATCATAGAGTCAGATGTACTAATCAGTATTAATGAAGAGGTTCATAACATGCCCAAGTCTCATTCTCTGCACACATAAACTGATTCAGAACTACTCTTCTCCAGGTCTTTTGCTGTTAGTGAGGGGAAATAAATTTATTTTAAATCCTTGCTCTCATCTGTGCCAAACCATATCATAACCCACTTTTCATTCATTTCTGGAAAATGGATACTTAATTTATTTTCAATCTACCTTGGAGTTCTCCAGTACATACTGGCAGACAAAAAGGGAATTTGTTGAGTATCACAAAAAGAATGATTTATAGAGTACTAAATATCCTAAACTTTTTAACTGGAAAAAACCCTAATAGCTAATAATTTTTTTCCCAAGGAAATGAATATGCACTAGCGTACCTGTCCATGCTTATAAGACTGTACCTTGCACAGCAAGCACTAAAAATGTGAAACCTCTAACAATATATGGTCACAAGTAATACATTAATGATTAATAAAAATCAAGATTCTTTTGCATAACCACACAGCAATTCAAGAATTTCCCTGTCTGAAACAAAGTATTTTAATTATTCCCTGGTACTCTTGACATTACTTTTATGTCACACCACATGCATACTGTTTCTAGCATCTCTTTCACAGACACCAGCATCCTTATACTTGGTCTGAATTTGCTGACTGAGTCTTTACCACCGTGGATTGAAGGGCTCACAAGCATGAAATCTACAGCTATCCTGGTCTTTGCACAATAGTTTATATCCTCTGTTTATAAATAGCTCCTGCCAAGTACATGTGTAGCAATTACAGCAACACCGATTTTCCCTCTCAGCTGGGGCGACACTGCCATGAGGAACCATTTCTCTGTTCCTCAAGGTGTCTCCTAGTTCCACATGGATCCTGCTTATGCAGAGCACTCGCATAGCTCAAGAGCCCTGAACTGAAGTGTCGGCAGATGACAAATAAAAAGTCTCATTTTCATAAAACGAACACTACCTCTCTCCTGTCATTTAAAGCTCTAGTCTGAAATTTCCTTTGATAAAACAAGAAAGTTAAATTTAAGTCAGAGAAAAAGAGCATGCTAAAGTATTCCACTCTGCTCAGCAGCAGTCTCACAATGATACACATTGGGGCACACTATAATATATGCTTTGGAAGGCAGCACTTTCATCAGCATGCTGGGAAAAACTTTACAACTACTGAACAACTACAGCAAATAGCTCTCCTCCAGTAAAATCAGCTCTCCTCCAGTAAAATCAGCTGAAAAATACTCCCTCAGATAAAATATAATCGGATACAAACTAATTAATGACTGATAGGTTGTGGATAGTCTTCAAAGCAATAGATGCTGCTCTACCACTACAGGCAGGGAAAACTAAGACAAATAAAGTGTAGTACATCAACAGTTATTACAGGAGGTTTTATTACAGAAGATCCAAAGCTCCTGAAAAGTAGTTTCAAAACCAAAGTCCCAGGTAAGAAAAGACCCCCTGTTTTTCAAGCGCCAGTCAGAAAAATCAAATTTCCAAGCAAAAAAGTTTTCCTTTTTTTAATATTCAGACTCCAGTCTTCAAAAGCCGATATTTATAAGACTCAGATTAGAGGATCAAATTGCTCATATTTGCATATAAATTAGCCCAACTGCATCATTGCATTCTTTAAGCAGCTTATTTAGTTAGTACTTGGCAAAGTATGTGTTTTAGTTTTCCGTAATGAAGAACATATCATATAGAAAACACCCATCTTCTCTGAACATATCAAATTGCATGCTCAGTGTGACACAGAGGGTCCAGGACACAGTATTAGAAAAAGGGAAGTATGCAAACAATAGAGGAATATAGGTTTAGTGCTCTTCCATGTAGTACAACCCGTCAGTCTAACTGTAAGTATAAACAACCAAATTTAACATCTGAAAATCAATCTGATCTGCTGGGCAAACATTCAGGCAGTTTATTTTAATGGATCACTGTCTCCATTCGGACATAAATCAAACACAGTGTTAAGAATAATAGAAGATATAAGAAGAACTTCTGGTAGCAGATCTTCAAGTCATAGAACCCAGAATAAACACACCCTGTATTAAAAAAAAAAATAAAAAATCTCATAAGCATCAATGGCTTTTGTGTGGGTTTTCTTGGGGGATTTTTGTTTGGCTTTGCTGCTACTATTTTGGGTTGGTTTTATTGGTTTGGTCTTTTTTTTTTGAGATTCTGATACAGGCTATTTACTAAACAGAATATATAAGCAGTTTTATTGACAAATAACAGATTAACCTTTGCACTCCTGAACCTTTCTTCTTCTACTTAACCTCCTACCTCAGCCATCTCACTGGTACCTCACCTAGTTGGCATGCCATCATCTTAACACGGCCAAAGTTGACCTCTTTGTCTTCCCACCCAAGCACTGCATCAGCAGCATCACCCCCGTCACTCAAGCCTGTAATAAAAATGTCATTTTTGTTTCATCTTTCCCTTTCCTTCCTAATCCAGATCATAAATAAATCTTTCTGCTGCTTCTTCTACACATTAAAGACAATTTTCTTCCTTTTTGCCTGCACAGCTAAATGCTCACTTAAGCTCTTGGTTCTCATTTTGATTCATTTATTCTCAAGCTCCATTACTTCGTATCAACCATTCCCTTTCAGCCCATTCTAAATGCAGTTTTTAGTTTTATCTCCATCTAGGTTTCATCACAATGGGTAAAATTTCCAAAAGCATAAAACAGTCTAAAACCCAAAGATCCTTGAATCCATTTAGGATTCTAAATGGATATGGGTCATTTTTATAAGCACTCATGCAGCTAAAGATGCAGATTATTATTAGACACATGAACAAAAAAGCTTCTCTCTGACAATGGCACATCAGTCACTAAGTATGTTGAAAATTGGACAATTTTACACACTCATCCACTCTTGTAATCCTTCTACCACCTTCTTGTGTTTCATGCACCATTTTTTTCATATAATTTCTTAACTTTCTCCTTTTTTGCCTCCTCTTTTGGCATTTTAAATTCTACTCCTTCTGCTACCATCTATTTTATAGTAGCTTGTCCACTTTTTCCTATAAATGTCTAAAATATAGTTTCATTTCACTCCTTCAGCATAAAATCTCTCTCCTTAATGGTACACCTAATTCTAACAAGCGGTTCAATAGTGCGAACTATGTGTAAGATGCTTAATGCTAGAACAGTAACAAAGCAAGTAAACATTCTCATAAAGTGTGTATATGTTTATAAACAATATACACCTGATTGCATATCATCACTCTTCTTACAATTATTTACATTCTAATCTAAATAATTTCTGTGTGTTACAGTGAGATTGAGACTTCACTGGGAAGAATAAATCTTCTGTCAACATATATATTAGAACCTATGGTTCTAATAATTCATGTACAGAGACTATGTAAAAGTTACCATACATGACACCACAATTTTAAAACCAACCATAAATAATATTTCATTCTTTCTTGGTTGTTTCTTCGTAGGACCCCCTCTCATATATCACATTCTTTCTTGATTGTTTCTTCCTAGGACCCCCTCTCTCATATATCACAGTGTAATTTTGCTGAATTAACTACTAGAAATCTAAGGGGTTTTAATTATATGAACAAAACCAGCAAGTGCTAAACTAAAAAAAAATATTTTTATGCTGGTGGCTGTTAACTGACTCAGAGAACAAAGGGGCTGTTGATCCTCTATCAGTCTGATCTGATACTTAACATACTTGTTGTCACAGAGGGACATTTATGGACTGGGGACAAACACTTGGCCCTGCGCCATTCTAAAATGGCAAGTGGTGATGGGAAGAGGGGTCAGGTGGCTGTGGCCATCAGCCAGTGTGCATCCACCTCCAACCCAGGGTAGGCAGAAGGGCAAGATCATTGCCTCCCTAGAAATAGCGTGGTTTAAAGGCTTGGTTAAATAGCAAACTTTGCCCTTGGAGTCCAAATTCATATAAACCACCCATGACATCAACATGACAATAGCAATTTCTCCTCTGTTTGGTTGACTGGGCCATCCTGTTCCCTATACCTCTAACCAGCCCCATTACTAGGTCTTGTCTATCATGTGTCAAAGTTTCTGTCCCTGTAAAAAACACCATCCACCTAGCTCTTTGCTCAGCTCTGGTGAAATAATTCCTGTAGACAGTCAGCAACCTAGCCAATTTTCTTTTTTTCAAATCAGGTAAGTTTTTCCACTCAGTCTATGGTTTGGCGTCATAAATGTTACAGAGAGCATGAAGGACATAGCAAGAACAGACTATGAAAGAGGAAATGGGGAACTGCCTCTGCCGGCACTTGTGCCAAACTAAATTACTATATGAATATGGCTTTAGACCATGAGCAAATCACAGCTAGTAACAACCTCTGACAAGTTATAGTAAATCTCTACCTTCTGGATTGATTTTTGAGGTATACATATGTGAAGGAGCACAGCATAACAAAACAAAACCTTAAGAAGATATTCAACAGTCTTAAAGGGTAAGCTTTATACATAATGAAATTACTTAAGAAAGATTTCAGTTCATTTATATATTAATTTCACAGCTATAAAGTAATATTATTCTAATCAAAACATCAGTGCCCATTATGTAGTAAACCCTGTCACCTTTTATTTTTGCTATTAGAACGTTTTGCTAAGCACTAAATATGACAGCAAAAACTACTATATCTATTCTATAAAAACACCCCTACGTTAAAGCCGATATAAATGCATACCATAAAATACTTAGATTTTTTTTCCCTAAAAGAGGTACTAAAACTTTTCCCCTTAATTCATTTGCTTTCATTCAACTTTGATTGCCGCTATAAAATGCTCTTTCTTTTTATGATGCCATGATCAGGTTTTTGGCTTCCCATAAAGGAAGTGAACATCAATCATTTGTATTATTCTATCATGATCAGTGCTCAGAAGGGAATGCTCAAGTAATTTTATTAAATCATGCATTACCTACAGCTTGCAGTTAAAGAAAAACAAACCACTGAATCCAAAGCTCTAGTTATCAAAGAAATATGAATTGCCCTTTTCAATATGTATTATTAAGCATCCTGTAAAAAAAAAACAACCCTCTAGTATTGAAGCCAAAAATGATTCACATGAGATACGTTTAGGGATGAAGCACTAAGAAATTTCTGGCAGAAGTGTTAATTCAGCACATTTTCAATGATGGAATAAAATGGCCAGCACATGTATTAATCATCTGATATTAGCTTTTGTGCAACACATGTACTCCTCTCCCTTTAATTGTTGCTAGGCCAAATGGTACTTGAGCGGAGCAGAGACTTGAGGATTAAGGTCATAACGATATACAGCCAGAACTGCTTTGCCAGGTCTTCTGCTGAGTACATCTTAGCCACAACTCTCAAGGCTCCCCTCTTCTGCTAAAAGTTGCAATCAAGAGACCCAGATAGTAAAAGATACTGAAGTGACCCACGCCAAGAGGCATGTCCTCGTTTTTTGTCAAACAACTTTGGTTGGTCACAAATGCTCCTTTCCTTACTTCTCGTGGCAGAGACCAGGAGCACGATGCACTTTTCCACATAGGAGTATCACTCCTGACAGCTTGCTCATAAAGACAGTTCATCATGCTGAACTTCATACTTTCTTAGATCTGTCCAGAAACTTGGAGAGGACTTTCACATTCCTCTCTTTATGTTTCAGTTAACATAGTTCCCACAAATGCTTTTTGGATACCCAGCCCTGGATACAACATAGTTACTTCGTACTGCACCATATCAGAGCACCCCATTAATATTTCCAGTAGCAATGCTAGCTCATTGCCACTGGCTCTCAAACTTTGGATGTGAGTCTGTGGGAGTAATAGCATGAGTGTTTCTGTGCATTCCTTGGATATGGATTTCTGTTAACTTTCATTATTTTCTAGCTGACAGAATTAAAATGGAAACAAGCAAGTATGCCTCCACATTCAAAATATTGTTAATGAAGTGACAGAAGGGGTTAAAACTAGGAAAAGGAATGGTTTAGGCTATATCTCTAGACAAATCAAAACAATATAATTAAATGCATTTATTCTCTCGCCTGCAAAGAGATGCTATACTAACAAATTTACTAAGATGCAAGAAACTCTCAAGTAGAGAAAACAGGCAATTAATTGCTTTCATATTTAAAAAAGGACAGAGGAAACAACCTACTTTCAATCCCTGCAGGCATACAAAATTCTCTATATCTAAAAGAATATGATTGCCTGAAGGATAAGGGCTGGGAAAGAGCCCATCATGATAGTAGAGAAACGCTCCTCAAAGTTGTACTACAATACACTTCATCTAAGAAGCATCTCCTTATAGAAAAGCCACAGCAATGTTCAGCTCCTGTGATACGCAGTCTGATGTTATAGGAAGACTTGCAGCAGTAGGCCACGTACATCTGCGCTGTCTTTCTGAGCTGCTTCAGATTTGTCCCCGTTTCCTACACCAGCTGGCTCAGAGTGGCTCACATCCATATAATTCTTTGCAACCTTTGCTTATAGTTGCCTGGTCCCACTCACACCACAAGTCACTCGATGTAATCTGTGGCTTGGTACCTATACCACAGATACTCACCCATAGACATTTCTAGTATATTTGCATATAGCACATCTATTACTGCTCAATGACCAGTAGCTTTTGTTTATGGATGTTCAAGGTGTATCACACAGGGGTTAGGGAATGTTTCTGGTACCATGGAGCAAAGATGATCCAGGGGACAGGTGCGTAGAACGAAAGAAGGGGTGATGCAACCTGAACCACAAAGACCGTAAGAGTAGTCGGGAGTTTACTAAATCCATGTATCAGACCAGTCCAGATCTGCAATTCAAGCTACAGTAACAGTGTAATGTAATTAACATATGCTCTCACATCTGACAAGATCTATGTATTTTCCAAAAGACATGCCAAATACTGAATCAACCTCTAAAATACCTTATTCTTGTTCCAGACATCCTACATTGAAAAGGAAATTAAACGGTGTTCAGTTTTGTTTTAACTTGGGTATTTTGTTAATAAAATTAAGACCTACAATAAATAAAATAATAAAATTAAGACTTCCCCTTTTTGAAGGGAGGAAGAGGCTACAGCATTTGACTCCAGAAAAAAGTTTTAAAAATTCCTTAGAAAGAGTCTATTTTCCAATTATGGCTGGCATTGACAAAACTAAATTACTTGTAAATTATGTCAGGAATCTTTTTTTCCCCCCTCTCACAATGGTCATATACATAGCTCTCTTTCCCTGGTGAAATGGTTAATCCCTGTTGAGACTGGATAGCTCTCTAGTGGTAAGGGTAGCAAAAGAAAATGAAACTACCAAAATATCTCAAGATTTTAGTAACATTCTATGACTAGTCACAGAGTAAGCAAAGCAGCACTTTGAAGATGCAATTCAAAAGCTAGCACTGATAAGAGTTTCTCTTATTCATTTGCATGCTTATATAGTAACTCTCCATAATCCAAAGAAAAATAAAAGCTAAACCCAAATAAATAAATATTGTAAACATAAATAACTAGGAGTTACTAAATACTTAATCTTCTGTGATGTCATCGATTGGACATTTGGATGTAAATGTACCAAGGTATATCTCACATCACCACTGGTCCCCATATTTATGAGCAGGCACAGAAAAAGCTGTTGGTGTTCCATGACCGCGCAGAGCTCCCGGTCTTATTTGTTCAGAATTTTCTGTGTATAGGGGTAACACTGCCAGGTAGCTAGGAGCAGAGATAGTTAAGGGACAGAATTCTGTGGATGCGACTACAGCCATACCATACCTTAGAGCTGGTGGGGATGTCCCTACCCAAGGGCTCTAGCCCAGGGGGGTGGTTTTGCTTCTCCAGGGAGCACCACCCACTCCCCTCTGGCTTTGTTGTCAGTATGTGTGTCGCTGTGCTTAGCATGGGATGGAAATAATAGTCAAATAAATAGTTACAAACATCTGGACCTCACTGTCCCCACAGGAAGACTTGGCTCATGCACCACAGCTGGACCCATCCTTCTCATGTTTTTCTGGAAGGAGTCTGAGTCAGACAGACCTCCTCTCTTTCCTTTTCTCTGCCCTCTGCCAGTTTATTGTGTGGTCATGGCACATTTTGGCAAAAGAGGTAGAGCCTTGCTATTATAGTGCTGGGCAGCAGAAATGAGCAAACATTTCTCTCCTGCATACCAAATTCTGAAAACTTGGCTCAGGATTAAGTCAAGATCTTTAACATCCATGAAATAGAACAAACTATCAAGAATGTGAACTGTGAAGCTAGTCCTGGCTTGAGCAGGAGGTTGAACTAGCTGCCAAATACTGAAGTTTAAACATGCTTCATCCTATATACATATGTTCCAACTACAAAGACATGGGAAAACAGTCTCCTTTTTACCCACAATTGCAGCTCATTAATCCTGATTCTTGGCTTGTCACCTGACCAAAAAGATGATATTTGCTAGCTTTTACATTTAGAGTTCCACTCTTTACCATGGAAAAATGTCTTACATGTCAGAAGTAAGGAAGATTTTTTTTTTCTCAGTAGGCATTCTCCACTTACAGCATGAATACACTAAATTCTGCTGAAGCCATTTATGTGACTTCATATTGCTTGACCCAAGCCCGCCTCAAGATCTGGTACTGTATATGAATTTCCTAAGTAAACTTAGATTTATACCCTATCATATGAAGTTCAGCATTTACAGTTAAGTTGAAAATACTGAGCTAACAAACTTGATTAAATGCTTTTAGGATATACAGTAATCTTACTTTGGGATTCCTTACTTTGCCTTTATTTAAGTATGCAGTAATAAGTTACTATTCCAGAGCTAGGTTTATATCCTGTAAAGTTGCTGCTACTTAGCTCATGGGAAAATAGCTAAGGAGTATAGACTGTTTCATATCTGCTCCTGAAAGAGCAAGAATACTAATGAGTTGAATTAAATTAAAATTAAATGTCTTAAATGCAGTAAGGAGACAGCCTCCGCAAAGGGCCCAATATGCTAAAAAGCAGTAGTCATACTAACTGTAGTGTCATCACTCATCATGTTTCTAAAAATAACTACTGTCAAATAGAAATTAATTATTTTTTACTGTTATATCAGTGAATCTTTCTTTATAGTACTGCTGTCTCGCTAGATGGTCAATAGGTCACACATATCTTGGAATGTCCTTGCATCCATTTTGAATAACTGTACATAAAGCTCATTTATCATGCCTTAGTAAAAGGCAGGTCTTTCAATCTTACTCCTCTTTTAATTGTGTCAAAAAAAAAAAATCACCAACCAAAACCCAACCCAAGAAACCAGCACCACCCTCAACTTGTATCGACTGAATACAAATATTTACAGAATTTGCCGAATCTCCCTTTTTATTCAGGCTGCATTTATACAGCTATCTGTGCTTTCATTTGCATCTCTCTGTTCCCAATAGTAACTTCTGCACTAGAGAGTTTTCTATTAACAGCAAGCAGCGCTGATTGATTGTTGCCTGGCTTCCCGCACCGCTCCCCATCCCAAGCCATTCACAATGGGCTCATTGCTTCCTTCCATCACCTTAGCCTGAATGCCTGAAGCGATGTATCCGTATCTAAGCTTCAGATCAGACTTTCAAGGAGCAAAGGACCTAATTAAATCAACTGGAAAAGGAGTCTAATCAATAGCAAGCTATAAACTCCCATCTTTGTTTTATCTGTAAATATATAAATTAGAAACGAAAAGTTGAATGCAGAAAAAGAGATTGAAAGAAGCGCTATCCAATCTACACTACCCAATGCTTCCATTAAATTAAGTCTCAAACTATTAAAAAGACTAGCTTGAATTTTAATCAGGAAATGCAATATTCATTGTGTGCTTTAATTGAGGCAGGTGAAAAACGTATAATTTTTTCCCCGTTTTCAGCTCTTCTTTTCAGCCAGCAATTTCTGCTCCTTCACAAGCCTTTCCTTCAACTATTCAAGGTACAAAATTATTTTTAATCTCCAGTATATCCTAGACAGTAGTTTAAACCTCACACTGCAATCTTTGCCTTCAGCCATTCAGTTTTGAATGCAACATAATAGATACAAATTCTTCTCAAATATGCCTTCATTATTCACAATTCTCACTCTAGCATTTTCTTAAATACCACGTATGCTGTGTTAGCTCAGTGAGCTCCACAGCAAGCGGACTTTTCTGTTCATGTAAAAGGGGCTTTGGCAATCCAAACGGCATTGATAACCAGAAGTGCCACTTGCGTTTCCTTTTTGCATGAAAGCTTTCGGTTTTCCTCCCCTGTTAACATTGTTCTTGCCATCTAGACCTTTATAAGCCATAGGCTGCGTGACTATTTTGCATACTGCTATCTTTGCACACAATGCTGAACCAGTGAGCGCCTATTACAACACCACTGAATTTCCAATCTACCTCTCTGTGCCTGCTTTGCTCATTTTAATTTGACTGCAAAGTGCTAGCCACACATTCTTCTCAAACTTCCCTTCTTTTATCTGCAGGCTGTTACATCCATGTGCAAAGAGAGAGGACTCCATATTTCTAACAATACATACAGCACCTATTAAAAGAATTCTTTCTCCTGCAGCTGGCTTTTCATACATGCATATGCAGACTAACTTCTTGGTATCTCTCCTATCTTTCTTCATGTAACCAGAACTCTCCTCAAATCCCATGGAAACAGATACATCTGAATGGAGTTCTTGCTTTTAAGCTAAACGCTAAATTGGCACAGAAATGACAATAAAAATATACATATAAATTATATTCACCTAATAATGTATTAGAAAACATTTTTTTCCCAGTAATAGCTGGCTAAACCAAAATGCATAAATCTGACTACTTTATTCCCCTGTTTTCCTTCAAAACAAGATAAGTGATCATGCACAATAGCTCTCCATTGAATCCAAGAACATAATAGCTGTTGAAACTGTTCACAAACTGTAACCAAGTTTGAGAGGTCTCCGAAATAAGCTTCTACATTTCCAGGTGGTGAAAATGGGCACGTGGACAGAAATGCCCATTAGTGCTCTCATTGAAGGGCAGTCAGCAACAGGAGTTCTCCCTGCCAACCATCTCACGTGCATGGGTGAGACAGGTAATTAACACAGCTGAGCATAGGGCAACACACCACTCATGCTGTCAAAACTGCAGGTAGAGAGAGGCTGGACTAGGCACCTGTCAGGTAACTGTAAGAACTTCAGAGGGTGAGGTTCAGAGGTAGAGCTAGCACAACTGAGCTGCAACAGAATTTAAAAAAAAAACCTGAAAGAGCATGCTTGATTTTCCTACAAAACCCATAAAGAACATGTTTGTCAAAGGAAAAGGCAAGTTATATTCTCAATGTAGCACTATTATACTGGTGACAGCAACCAATTCACTTTTCACAGCAACCTTGAATCTGCTAAGAACTTGCAATGAGTCACAAATTAAAATCTGTAACTGTCTACCAATACAATAATTTTATTTTTTTTAAACAATAGAAACTTTAAAAAACCTCTTAAATATGCTATGGATAGTCATTGTGTTTATTAAAAGTGATTATTCATAGAGTCCCAGAATGGTTTCGGTTGGAAGGGATCTCAAAGATCATCTAGTTCCAACCCCCCTGCCATCATCAAGGACACCCTCCACTAGCCCAAGTTGCCCAAAGCCCCATCCAAACAGTCCCTCTCCAGCTTTCCTGTAGGTCCCTGTAAATTCCCAAAAGCATGCACTACATAGCATTGAATGGGTGTTTTTTCAAGCTGTTATAAATTTTCAAAAATTCTTGGAACCCCACTGCTCCATCTTCCCTACAAATCACTGACTTGCATTAAGTTTGCATGAGTATTTCCTCCTCTTTCTATGTTGCATTACTCATTTTATGAGTGTCTGTCTTAAAATGCTAGGTGGAGAACATAAACTACATTTTAAGCCTTCCTTGCTTCATTAAAAAATAAAGGATCCTACCATGTGCCCACAAAACGTGCATTTTAGTTATGGTTATATCCATGTCATTTGGATCTATAGGAAGAAGCAATTTGCCTTTACTTTCTAGGGTTTTTTCTTTTTGGGTTTTTTGTTTTTAATTTAAGAGGAAAAAGGATGTTTCAGCAAACTGTAAGAAAGTAAGTGATTATTTCTAACAAAAGTTATTTAAAATTTAAAACCAGATTTACCCAGTATCCTCAATGCACAAGTATTTTAATGTTATCACTTGCTTCAACTCTGCATTAAGTTAATGACAGATAATTAATATCTCCAGAATGTTTAACTAACACCCCTTCACAAAACTTATCCTACTCATGAGTTTATCCATATACACATACACAAGGCTGTTTATGGATCAGATGTTGCTGAACAATATAAATCTCTTACTAATGTTTTTAAGCAAAATGTAACAATAAGAGTGTAAAATTCATCACATTTACAACTGACAAAGAGACAAAATAATTTAAGGGAAAATTACCATCTTCAGTCTATCACAAGAGTTCTGAAAACTTTGAACCATTCAAACCATGCCAAAACTATTTCTCTTCTGAAAAAACCCCTGGAACTTAGCATAGCTGAAACAGCCCCCCAACCCCAAGACTGATAATACCAAAGATTCATTGATGTACCCGCAACATGTTTCACTTTGCAAGTGAAGAGTTTAAATTAATTCCTTAGATATTTTCTGTCTTAGATGGGTTAGAGCTAAAAAGAAAAGCTGTATTGGCAGTAAAAATGGAGGTGGGGGATGGGAGGGGAATAAGTGTAATATTATGTACCTGCAGTACCTTGTGCTGTTTTCATGTTACAGTAAAAAAGTAATTCCATTAGTTGTCTCTCTCACAGACTATATGATCACATCAGAAAGAACTTAGCTTGCATCTTGATAATTTACTCAATAGTAAAAATCAAAGAGCCACTTTATATAACCAGTTTTTAATGTTGGGGTTTGTTTGTCAGCTTTGTCTCTTGCCTTCAGACAGAAAAGCCCAGAGTAAAGAGATTCTCTTCTGCTTACTGACCATCAGCTATTTTCATTTTGAGTCCTGTTTGCAACTAAGTTTTGTGGCACTAACAAGTTGCAAGAAACCAATTCTTATACACCACTACACTGAACATCTGATGTGTATATCTAGTTTCAAAGCTGCAATCATTTTCAAGGAAAGTAATTCTTTGGTCTTTGATTGAGAATCAGTAATGGAAAAATCTTACACACACGTGTTCCTAAAAAAAAAGATAATTAAATGACAAAAGCTTTAAATCCAGAGAAAGAGGTCTCTTAGGAACAGAACGTCAAAAATTATTGTTATATTCAGAAAAACATACTCCTTGGAAATTAATATTTCATGGCAGTAGTTCACAAAATTCAAAAAGTGTATAACTGTTTCCATTTATATAAATGTTGCTGCTAATTTAGAAATATGGTTCATGAAAGGCCACACGGCTAAATCAAATCTGGTTTATGCTCACTAATTTCCATGTTCTGGTCATGTATTGGCTGCTGTTTTTATTTTAATGAACTAAGTTTTTAATGTCTGTTGTTAGCTACCATTAAAATGGCCATCTTTCTACCACATCTGGCTTCTAATTACATATAAAGAGCAGCTGCTCTAATGCGCTCCACCATTTCAGACAGGAGATGTTCTTTTCCCATACAAATACCTCAGGACTATGTATCATTTATGTTTTATAACAGCCAAAAACTCTCAAAAATTACACTTCTCCATTCCTAGCAGCTGGGTTGGGTTTGCATTAACCTGATGCAGCAAAGAGCAAAATGAATCTAGGCAGATAAAAATTAACTCCTTGAAGAGCCAGTCTGAAGCTGACAAACACTGAATGCTTACAAGGTCTGCTGAAGTCAAATGGATGTACAGATGCTCAGCAGTGTTAATAATGAGGATCTGTGGCCTTGGGTCATTAAGAAACGATAAAGTAGACTAATTTGAAACAAATCTCAAGCCTTAAAATAAATCTTAACCTACTTAGTATCTGTGATTGCTGTGGTTTGAGGAATAGAAGAGTGTCAAATTCCTAAAACCTTTAAGTAATCAGACAGATGACAAAGGTGACCAGAACAGATGACAGTATTTTAGTTTGTATTTCAAAATTAATAACGCATTTCCAAATAAAAGATCAGAAATTGGACCAAAACCGTAACATTGCTGACACACACATAAGTATTACCTTGGCCTGCTTTTGCCCATTTGAGGTAATATCTAACTTTTTTATGAAGTACCTCATTGAATTGAAAAATATTGTTATTAATAATATTTTTAATAAGAACAATAATAATACATACTAGTGTTTTCTTACTTAAGAGCCTGGATGTATCTTCCCAGTTTTTGGGTTTGGGTTTTTTTAATCTTCCAAAATCAAGTCCTAAAAACTTTGGTGCCTTCACTAAGTACTATGTCTTTCTGCTTATTAAGGTTTAAATCCATAAATCCTAATATAAATATTTTTCTGTGTTCAAGAGATACATATACATAGGCATGCATCTCTTTTACTATGGTAGACACAGCAAAGTAAAAATGAGGTAATTTATTAACATGACCGCTGTACTTATATAAATATCACACCTATTTAAGTGTGGTTTTAACTTTCATTAGCGGATACAACAGCGTAACCTAAGAATTTTAGAAGCTGCCATTTTGAATATATACCATCAAGAAGTCTTGAAAACCTATTTAGGGTTATGAATTCAAAGGAAACATATTCCTGCATTTTTTTCTAATTTTAAATCTGTTTTTCAAAATTACTAATTGAAACTTCCAGTAAAGCTTATTTAAGTAATGGGTCTATGTTGTCTGATGGTGATCATCTTTGTTTCCCTCAACAAATTCCGCAAGGAACTCAGCACTGCCAATGGCAAGGGTAGGTGGTACCTCTCCCTCTCTCACAGTGCCTTTCCAGTATCCATCCACTTTGTCCCACAGAGCGATATACTAAGAATGAGAAAGTTCAAGTGTTTTTTTTATTGTAATACTCCAATGTCTGCAAAAGTAAATCAAGTTATTAATAAGTCTGTGCAAGTTCTGTCTGTAGGACGTGGTCATTTAGAGATCTAGATGCCAGAGAAACTAGACTGCGACAATTTATCCATTTCTGATGGATTATGGAACAGCTGTCAGATGGTAACAACTTACACTAACTATTAAGCTAGTCTGCATTTGAACTGGTGACCTAGGAGTGAAATATTCTCTCTCTCATGATCTTTCATTCTCTCATTAACAAGACCCCTGAGCTTTTTGCTTCCCACCGAATAGATCTACTTCCCAACCTCCCTCCCCCTCCCCCCCTCCCCACTCCCCAGTCAAAGGCACGTGTTTTCTTGATTACCCAGTAAGATAGCCCTGACTGGAGCATCTCTTTCAGACCCCCATGACTAGGGACAGAACAATTGCTGGCTACCTAGAGACTTAATTACAACCTGGAAAACATAAAAGGCAATAAAGAGCATGTACATTCTAACACATAGCCAAGATACAGATTGTAAATAATTTGAAGACTACAAGTCAAAATGAAGACAAGAACTTAAAGCATAAAGCTACTTTTTTAATAAGTGTGCACATACGTGCACACATGAACCACAAATACCTAGATTGCTAGAGCAGAGACTAAACAAGCATAGAGTTCCTCGTGACAGAAATGCATTAAGTTAAAAAAATATATATACCGGTATCTCTGCCAAAATGCCACAGTGAATGAACCCCTCCCACTACAAATATTACTCTTTTTTTTTTTCTATCTTTCTCAGTTTTATAACAATATGAAGAAACTGATACCTCTTAAAGACTCAAACTCCTGCAGGATTTTACTGAGCGGACCCTGAGGCTATGGATGTTGCAGAACTACAAAAATCACGGGATATATTAGACAGTAAAAAAATCAAGTAAAAATCCAGAAAAAAAAACCAACAAAAACTCAACCCACCCAATAAAAACTACCAACCCCAACAACCAAAGGACAGAAAATGATCAAGGTGACTATGTATTTACACACCAGAGATACAGAACACTAGACACAACATGAAAGAGGAAAAGGTAACAACCACATAATCGTCGATGCAATGAAGGGTGGATGACAGCCAAACATCTAGGACCAAGAAACATAACCTATCATTAAGGAAGGACAGGCATTTAGCAGCCCTAAAACAGACTGTTTCACGCCATCCTTCACAACGGACAAGTAGGGAAGTGGAAAGGTGAGAAGAGAAAGAAAACTCACTGCAGTTTGCTATATTTAAAAGACTTGGCATAGATAATTCCATGGATATGCAAGACTAAACAGGAGTCAGCAGTTAGCAAAAGAAGAAAGTTTTGCTTTTTTTTTTTTTTTACAAAAAGACTTGAAATAAAGAACCAGTTAGTGTCCTCTTAGTTTTTATTTATTCTTTTTAAAAGGGGAATAAAAAGTTCACAACCAATAGACCACAACTATATATATAAATATATACACACACAACTCAAAGGGTCTGACAGAAACAAATCACGTTTTTCAGTCAACTAAGCGATTAAAATTAAATCTGATTTCCCTTACAAGAGAAGGTGCCACCTTCTCTGTTTTAATGTTTAAGTGGGAGTTCTAAGTGCTTGGATATTTCTGCAAGCTAGGGGTTAAATTGCTCTTTCTCTGTTTGAGCCATAACCAAAAAACATTTTATGAGCACAGTAATAGACTTCAATAAATGGAGCTCACACTTTTCTCTGGAGAATGAAGAAAACTTGTCTTCTCTTTCTGCCTCACAACACATTGTCAGTCCAAAGTATCCTCTGTAGCTATGCAGCTTGTCATATATTACTGGATATATTTCACTTATATAGATGCAGGAAGTGGTTAAGTGTAGTCCCTCACCTAAGGTATAACTATTTTAGTCTCTCAAACTGTTACCTTCCTTACTTGTGCGGAAATGAAGTTAGACAGTTTCCTAACTCCAAGTTTCTATTTCAATTTAAGGAAAAAATAGTGAAGTAATCATAGAAAAGGACCATAAAGTTATACCCCCATATATTAAAATTCTCATATTGATAATACAATGGCAATTCTATTACCATAATAATAGGTATATGAATATAAATAAATGCTTCACTTCATTTGTGTCAGCATTTGCAGAAAATAATATGACAGAGATCAGGGCTCCAGGGATTCATTTGACATTATTGAACAACCTCTTAGCCTAGGATATGCCTTTCGCTGTCCGCTACAGGCGGATTACACAAAGGAAGATTTACCCTGGGCTTGTGAATGGAAGTCTCAGAGATTGATCTGTGCAACACAAAGAATTCACTAATAGGAATGCAAATAGCGGCATCTTTATAAAACAAAGAAAGAAAAAAAACCCACCACAGACCAAGGGAATCCAAGGACTTTAGCACCCTGATAAATACTTTCTTAAGAATGTTTCTCTGAAAGGGCCCTTGTGAACACTCCTGCAGGTGCCTCAAGCCCCTGGAGCAATGGCTGAGATTTAGGATATAAAATTTAGATTAAAATTTTATTATTCCATTTCAAAAGCAATGAAACACGAGTGAGGATTTTTAGCTTCAGAGGACATAAAACTTAACAATAGCAAAACATCCCCTAAAATATAAGGGTTTAGTAGTACTGAGTACCACGTTACCAGATACAATTCTCAGAACTCATTTCTGAGAATCGAATAGCAACCTGCACATGGTAAGACTGCCAAACTAATTTTAAACAATTATTTTAGATGTAAACAGGCAACATATTATAGAGAGACTCAGCAGGTCAACACTTAAATTATCTGGGGTATTCTATTGCAATAGGATTTCTAGCATTGCAGTTGGGGAACACCCTACACCAGCAAGACGGACGATGCTTCAGAGAAGAACTTATTTCCACTTTGAACTGCAGAAGGAAAAGAAGGGGTGTGGGGGGAAATAAAGCATCTCACTGGGGCTCCTTTAAGGATAGACGCCTGCTGGTTCTGTGCATATTGGATTGTACCTCATACCATGAGAAAAGTCAGGAAGGTCAGAGTCGTTATTCATAGCAGAAGGCTACTAAAGTAAAGATTTAGAAGGGCAGTAAAGATCGTTTTAACAATAGTCTTTAGTTTATTCAGCAAAATAAAGGGCAGTCTTACTTCCACATGTAGTTACTTGCAGACAGATTTAGCCTCGCAGTTCACGTTGCTGGGGCTTTTTTTTCCTCTTTTTAATGAAATGTTGCCAATGATCTGCTTTCTGTGTTTTGTGATGCATACACATTTGAACATAGAAAATCCCCAAATTTCCAGTTCTTATAGCATCATGTAGAATTTTTATTTCTACAATATTAACAGCTTGGCCCATAAAATTGCTTAAAATTCATGTCCCCAAAAACCTACTGATCACACGGTATGCCTGCAGCCTTCCAGCTAGAACTGAAACACAAAGGTGCTCTGCAAACTTTACCTGAGTGAACTAAGGTAGAATCACATCTCTGAATGGATAACAAATTCTTTTTCTTTCCAGGTAACCGCTTGATATGAAGAATTCATTTAAATCCATATTGTTACAATACAGGCTTTAGTGTTCCATTGTTGAACTTCAATAGATTTTTAGCTGTGCATTAATTGAGGAGAATTTGGAATGGAATAGAAGGGGACTAGGAAGTTGTATGCCTGTAAAAACCAGCAGTATAGGATAGCCATTTGCAAATATATTCGGCCTGACCTTAAACAGGTAGAAATCTACAATGCTTTGCTTTATACCAGCTGAGAATCTGACCTATTGAATCTAAGGTGACATTTCCCATCAATCTTTTATCTATTTCACATTCATTGCCTGTTTTCTGTATACTGTATCAACAAATGTCAACTACATCTATTAGCTGCTGTATTCAAGAGTCAGCGTGGTGACATTAGAAATAAAGAGGATCAAGTTCCACTCATTCTTCCCTTTTATCCTCCCTTTTGTATAATTCACAATTATCTTTCAGAATTTGGCAATTATTCATCTCAGCACCACTCAGGCTACCATATCTTATTTCAGTGAATAAAACAATCTGAAAATTAAAGTGGAGAGTGCAGAAAGTAAGTCAGTGATTAAGGATAAGCTGAAGATGATCTAAAGACGTGAAAAGGAATTGATTAGTATTGCAGTGAAACCACTTCAGTAATCTGGCACCATGTGGTAGAGGCCTGACCTGCCCTACACATCAAAGCAAAGGCAGCAAGACCCACTGCAAGGCCAGTTCTCAGCTGAGGTCCACCTTCTGCACAGGTGGTAGGAGACCTGGCTCCTTCCCCCAGCATTCCTACCCACTCAGTCAGGCTGGTATAGAGTTTGTACTCCCTTGGAAAAGCAAAAGACAAGCAGAAAGTGAACTGTATTTTGTTTTTAACTTTTATTTCCCTGGAGTATTGCAGATGCCACCTTTTATTTGGGGTGAGATGACTCGCATGCAGAGATCTCACACGTGGAATAGAAGACAAAGAAGAAAGTAACAAGGTAAAGAGTGCAAAATAAGAAAATTACACAGGAACTGCTGAAGAAGAATAAAATGAACACAGCAAGCAAAACAGCCATCTTTGGTAATGAGTACAACCAACACCCGTTTATTCTCAAAAAAGTTTAATTGAAAATGACTGGGCAGCACATGGCTTTGCAGCAGTACAGTGCAGATGTCCTAGATGGGTGCTTGCCACTGAAAGGCTGGGTAAAAGAACAGGTAAGTAATCCTTGCATGATGCCACTGGAGACTGCTACATGCAGTTAATTTGACAATGGATCTACATTTTGGATGCATTTAAAGCTGTAAAATAGTGTACATTGGAAATATCACAGAATGTGGTGAAGCCGGATATTTTTGGCACCCATGAAGGAAGCAGTTCAGATATGCATTTGGGAGGCAGCAACAATACAAAGTCCCTTCTCATGTCTTGGCTAGTAAGCAAAGCTGATTACAGCATAAAATTAATCTCATTCTACTATATAGCTCTTGGACATCCACGGCACCTGTTAGAAATAAACCAACCCCACTTTTTGATGAAATTTATCCTCTTTCCCTCAATATACAAAAATATTTTGGGATATAGGTAAATAAAGTACAAGTTCTTGAATTTTCCACATCCTGTTCCCAGCCAAAACTTTTCAGATAGCCGAGATATTATAAACTTGTAATTCAAATTCAATTGATTCATATCCTTAGTATATGCTTTAATTTCAAGAAAACATCATGTTTATTGTACAAGTATTGCTGTTGAAACAGGTTCCTCTTCCTGAAAGCATTTATTCATTTAAATTCACAGCTATATTTACCCACACCTGAAAATGCTATTTTCTCTCTGTGGAAACCAAAGAGCAACTAAAACCACAAGAAAAACGACCCAAATGCACATCAGCACCTGCATCTTGGAAAAATAATCCTACAGGCATGGAACATTCAGATAAGGCTTCAGAGATTGAAACCACATCTTCTGCATTTCTTTGAGTACAACCAGCCTTAATGTGTCTACAACCAATAAAGAAGCACAGGTACTTTCATGTAAATGACTCACCTCATACCTTTTTTGTATGACGAAGTCACCTTGTGCAGATGGTCACTGCTCCCCACTAACTGGTCAGGCTGTCAGAGCTTATAGTACAAATCTAACCTGAATCTGACTAATGCAGGATGGCCAAATCCTTCCCACTATGGATACTTGGTTAACAATTTAATGTAATTCAAAACTGGAAGAAAATAAAACCTTTCTTCTCAAAACTTCTAGAAGGCCATTTCTGATATTCCACTTGCAGAGGAGTCCATCAGAAAGCTGTGAAAACAGATTGTTTTCTCCTCCCTTCTCTGCATATCAAAGACTTTGCTCATTCCCAGTCTCTTCCTCATTGTCACTCATCTGCGACTTCAGTCTCCATCTGTACTGCCGTATGCTGAGTGATAAGGTCATATCAAAATCCTACCCATCATTAAATATTTTTTTAAAGTTGCCTAGCAGCTTCAGCAAGAGAGCTGAGATTTAACAGCAACATATATATAAAAAAAAAAATTCTCTAACCCCCTTCGCCCATCACCAAATAGGAACACAGTTACTCTACAAGTATGTGAGTGTAACATACACAGCCTTTCTGTTTCCGAGTTCTTGGTTCTCAAACATCAAGACTGTAGATTGTTTTAGGGTGTTTCTGTCAAAGCTGATGAGGAACCTTTTCTATTTATTATATACTCCTATACAAAGAAATAGCAGGCTATAAGGAATTCTCTATAGTTGTCAAATTTAGACAGACAAATTCACAAAGTGGCTAAAGCAAGCTATTTCAAAACAAAAGGGTTCTCTCTCCCTCTGTCTTGGGTCACTGCCACACTTAATCTTGCATCCTAAATTACCCAACAAAATGGTGGCAAAATTTATGTTGATACCAAGACCTCCAATGCCCTGAAAATTGCTGAGTCAATATCCATTGCTCAGGATGTTACTTCTCATGGGTTATGAAGCAAAGAACACCTTAATCTGCACACATCAAGAAAAGTAAAAATCATGTCAGTCCTCACAAAACAAAACTACTGGTGCATAAGGTCACCAAACACTTAAGGCCAAATGCTGAACCCTGATCCTGCAAACTTTTCCTTGACAACACAAAGTCATAGAATCATAGAACGGCATGGGTTGGAAGGGACCCCAAGGATCATAGAGCTCCAGCCCCCTTCACATAGGCAGGGCCACCAACCTCCAGGCCTGGAGCTACACAAGGTTGCCCAGGGCCCCATCCAACCTGGCCTTGAATACTTCCAGGGACAGGGCATTCACTACTTCTCTGGGCAGCCTGTTCCAGCACCTCACCACTCTCTCTGTAAAAAACTTCCCCCTAATGTCTAATTTAAACCTTCCTTCCTTTAGTTTTAATCCATTCCCCCTTGTCCTGGCATTGTCTATCCTTTTAAAAAGTTGAATTCCCTCCTGCTTATAAGCTCCCTTCAGGTACTGGAAGGCTGCAATGAGGTCTCCCCGCAGCCTTCTCTTCTCCAGGCTGAACAAGCCCAGCTCCCTCAGCCTCTCTTTGTAGGGCAGGTGCTCTAAGCCCTCTAATCATCTGCTTGGCCCTCCTCTGAGACCTGTCCAACAGTTCCATATCTTTCTTGTATTGGGGGCCCCAGATCTGGACACAGTACTCCAGATGGGGCCTCACGAGGGCAGAGTAGAGAGGGACAATCACCTCCCTGTCCCTGCTGGCCACCCCTCTTCTGATGGAGCCCAGGATACCATTGGCCTTGCGAGCTGCAAGAGCACACTGCTGGCCCATGTTAAGTTTCTCATCCATCAGAATTCCCAAGTCCTTTTCAGCAGGGCTACTCTCAAGAAGCTCGTCTCCCAGTCTGTATCTATGTCTGGGATAAAGTCAATCCATACATTCTGAATGTTCTGAAAATAAGTGAGGATAAGCCTTTTGCATGAAGAGGGACTATTATCCTGTAAGTTTACTGTTGTCTGAAATTGGGTTACGTATTAAAAAACATTAGTTTTTTTCCTCTAAAAACTTAAGAACTGTGTGTGCATATAGCCAGTGGAATACCGGTTCAGCAAAGGATTTAAACTTGTGCTTTACACATATTTCTACTCAGCAAACTTCTTTGCCTCAGTTTAAAACTTTAAATACTCTAGGTAATAAACAGCAACAGCAAACACCACCAGATACTGAAATGGCAAGCCCAGGGGGACAGTTTTGATGCCTACACAGACTAATGGTAATACATGAAATGGTATTGACCTACATAGTCAATCAACAGCTATATAATTGCAAAGTAAGATGCGAGAAGCAGCTAATTTTTATATATATATATATATTTTACTTTAACTAGTTTAGTCCCCTCTCTGAGCACATCAGTCAATGAGGACAAAGGGACAAGAACAGTGCAAGCACACACAGCTGATCTCTTCCAGCTACTAGGAACCTGCTCAGCCAGGAACTGGTAAGTCCAAGATCAAACCTTCATCTTAGCTCTTTATTTTAGGTATAGATTTTTCTTTTCCCAAATGTATTTAATTGATGCTTTGATCCATTTTGGCCATTGCAGTATTTGCCAACATGGCCTGTGTACCACAAGAAGCAATTCTTTGCATTTCATAAATGTAATACTTAAACACAGAAATATTAGATTCTGTGAATCAAAACCACGTTTGGTTATTGTGATGCTCCTTATGGACAGAAAAAACTGAGGTTGCTGACTCCTGATGCATGAAGGCTGGTATGGATGGAGGAGCTGGTGTGCTAGCACAGGCAGGTCAGGGTGCCGCAGGGTATGACCAAAGGCATTACGATACTGTTCCTGGTGTTTTGTAAAGCTTCATATGAGAAGCACAAAACCCTACACTTAGGATCTTTTCAAATGCTTTGTTCATCCACTTCTAACACAAATCTAAAGCATTCTCTTAGCAGGTGGATCTAAAGGACAGTGTGGTCATTTTTTGTTAATCACCCTCCTGCTGCTTTCAATGTAAAGGGAAGGCTAAAGCACTTTACAGTGCTTGCCTCAGATCTATAAATGGAGACAGTAAAGCAGGTGTCCCTGCGCCACTCTGTCTCCACAGCTGCACACTAGGCAGCAAGAAAGCATTGGTATTGATTAATTTTTTTTGGTCTTGTTTTCCCATGGGAAACAACTTCTTCCAAGAAATACTTGGTTTGCATTTGTTATCACAAGCTATAGCTCTCCAGATAAATATTCTAGAGATTTAAAAAAATAATAATTTTGCCTTCAATCTGTTTGCTCTCAGTATCTCTTGTGAGTTGCAGTTCAGATGCAATAAGAGAGACAACCAGTAATGACCATAAAATTGGAGACAAAAAGCTTCCAGACTTCCCTGTATTAAGTAGCCTAAGTTTAGCATAAAGAACTGGGGCAGGGAGCAAAGAATAGAAAATAAAACCACAAATGCAAATTTAAAATTAAGAAGTCACTTTCAAGTCTTCATCTGCAGAGTATAATAATCACCAAAAAGCTGGCTACAGTCCGCTCTACATTGGATACATTTCCTGGTATGTCTATAGGTACGGGTTTAATTTTCTTGGGGTTTTGTTTGGTTTTTTTAAATATGATTTCAAACACCAGAGCTGGCTAATACGAAACAAAAGCTTGAGGAGAAAAGAAAAATAAATCACATGAATAGTACAAGCCAACAGGTTGCAGAGTGCTGGAATCATATAAAGCCACAACACATCTTTTGAGAACAGTTTACATTAACATAATTAGGGATAACAAAAATTTGGAAGGAAAAAAGCCTAAAAGTTATTCTCCGTGCTAATCCTTTAATTGAGCAACTTCAGTCGACATCTTAAATTTTTGTGCAGCATGCTATCACACTTAAATTCCAGTTTTAAAAGTTTCAAAAATGGTAAGTATTGATTTGTCAATAAGCCTTATTTAGCTTCATGAGCAGCAAGTAACGAACAACAAGACTGATTGTGTCTTAAGGCTTGATCCACAGAAGTTAGTTTCTTTAAGCAGAACCCTACATGTCCTGCAATTTCAGGGTAATCAGGTAGAAATCTAATTAGAGATTTTAATTGAATTTTACCTTCTGTACGTTCAAGAAGTAATGTATTTGTATGGGGACAGGGCAGATTTCAAAGGCAGTGGAAGAGGGTAGGATTCCCCTCCTCTTGCAGGGATTTTCAGCAGCAGTTGGTCCAAATTCACTCCAAAAATCCTTTTATATGCAGATTATCACTCTTTCATTTGCATAAGAAAATCTTTCCCTCAAATCTCACAGTTGTCATGCACAGTAGCGACTCCGGGCTATACTTTTGATTGCATTTTAAATTAATATTTGCCCTCAGTTTCCAATCAATAGGAAGGAATATTTTGTCAAAAGGCACACCGTTGGCAACACTTGAGCATATTCATGAGGGCTTAGCGGTGATTGCGGTGCTCAGGCACACGCAGCAGCGGAGCTTCTCTCACCCCTGCTTTGTGCACGCTGCACCTTGCATCTTGCCTGGAGATTTTCCATAGGCTCTAATAGCTCCCAGTAGGCCTCCCCATGGCAGACCCCCACACAGCTGGGAAGCTGACGTTGCTATGGAGCACCACTACCATTACTGAATAAAGGTGCAAAACAGTGCATTACAGCTGACACGCAACTATGGAAGGCATTAAGCGTCTTTACCGAGCTGTCACTTACAGCCCTGTGGGAGATGAGAGGCAAGTCACGGGTCTGGGAAAATAATATAGTGCATTAGCAATAACTGTGACAGAAAGCTGAAGGGGTTACACAGAATTAGTTATACCACATATGGTTGTACTTGGCAAAGGATGACTAAACTAATATTGACTGTATTAAAGCATACGACTCTGATCTGGCCTTTCAGAAACTTGAGGGTACTACTAGAGTGATAATGTGACAAGGAGCTATTACCTCTGTTAAAGAAAATTATACATATATTAGACCTTATATGTATACATAAAATAGACATATATGCATATATTTCTATTAAGTTTGTATGTGAGTTGAGCCAGTCTCTTTTCAGACTTAGACATGACAGTCTTATTTACTGCCCTATGAGTTATGAATGCATCCCTCGACATCACAGTTTATGCCTTATGAGCATATATAAGCAGGCTATATAGTACTCTTCATTATTTTACATAGCTGACACTCCTTCAACTTGCAAAGATTTCCATACAGTCAGATACAATAAATTAGGCATCATTATAATCCATCAAGTGTCCCTGATGCTGTCAACATCTTTAGTTCTTGGAGTCACTCATTATAAAATAGACTTATTCATATGTATTTTTAACAGCAGATTTACCTGAGTCAGGAAACACAGACTTTGTTCTCTCTCCCCCAGATTTTTCAAAGGCACTATATCAACAGGCAGGTAGCCATATATGAATCAGTTGTTGCTTGGTATGAAAGCAAAGTCTTCTATTGTGTTAAAATATAACTTACGGAGTTTGTGTAACTCCTTCCAGTTAAACTCTCATAATCCCTTTACGTAAACTGGCAAATCTCTCACTAAATAAATTGCTCCACTGGGATGCAAGTTAGCACGTATTACGCTCATACACATGTTAAATCCTGATCTTCACATGACATTCTGTGAATTTAGGGACTATAAACACATTAGGGACAGAGAATATGCGATTTTCAATTTACAATTACAACTGTAGTACAGGTTAGATTTGCTTAACATACCAGATCCAGAGCTCAATCTGGTATGAGCTACGCCACATCAGGAGCTTTATCACTGCAACACGTGCAGTGGAAGTAAGAGTTTCATTTCCAAAAGATTCCAAGACTTTTTTTTTTTTTTTCAAAAAGGCTTCTTGTTTATTTTCATTATGGCTGGATACTACTTTATGTTGCTATCCCCGAGAGCATTTTCTGAAAATGGAAAGCAATTCTTTGCTACATCTTTTGACAAGAATCAAGGAGTTCAGGAGCTTATTTTAAGCCTCAGTAAAGAGAGGAGATTTGCTTTTACAAGAAATCACTTCCATCTTATGGGTCAACTGGATAAATCTTTGCAGATCTATGGAAACATAGCCGAATTCCACATTTCTTAGCTATCAAAACACACAAATTGTATCTCCACTATGAAAACAGCAAGTTAAATAAGATTGATTTAAAGCTGTGATGAGTTTAATTTATCTTCAGCTAAGTTACTGTAAAAACAAGCAAATACAGAAGAGTTTTAGAGGAAAAAGTAGTGCTAAGTAAAACTCAAACACATAAGTTATGCTTAGTCAATAAAGCCTGGTCCAAAGGCAGAATTCATATTTAAAAAGGAATTCCTACATTCAAATAAAAGCACAATATGGGAGGAATCATAAAGTATTACATCTTTAACAGAAGATGAAGCAAGAAAGCTCTTCCCTTCTCCAGGAAAATGCACAGTTCGTTTCAGCATCCTTACCAGAGTGGTATAGGTGTTATTTCACATCTATAGCTGTCTGCACATAAAAAGACACTTTGATGCATCATGCCAAACTTTCCTCTGCTATTTTTATTTTTGCCCATTGTTTGACTCTTCTACAAACCGACCCACTAATGAAACTGTACACATATGATTCATGGAGCACTGTGTTCCAGACCACAGAGAGAAGGACCTTGTCAACTGTTACTGAAATCAGGTAACTTTTTGACTCTTCAAATATTTAACAGATCAGCACCGTCTGTGATGCAAATGCTTGATACTATACATATAAATTTTGCATACAAGAAAGGAGAGTTGGGATTAATATTAGCTGTGAAGGTGCAGTTGGTTTGACACCATTACATTAATTTTCTCCACGTAAGACATTAGCATGGACAAGAAAACTATTTCCATAAAACCAATTTTTAGTAATTCAGTAATTTCAGTACATGCTTTGAAGTTGGTATGTATTTGACTATCAACAATGAATATTTTTGATCAATTTTAAAGGGATTGGGAAGAAAAGGAACATGTATTTTGAGAATTTTAAACTGAGAGTTTATAAAATATTTTGAGGAAATTAGCAAAAATTATGCAGTTGTCAACACATCTCCTAAAAGGTCTTCCTGTTAATAAGATAACTGCTAGCTAACTAAGGTTTTCTGTTAAATTTTATTAATTGCAACATACCTTTATTTCAAGGCTTTCCCAAATAACTCAAATAAGTACTGGTGAAAAAATGACAGATGCCCATTAGCATAACTGACTGCTCGAAAAATAACATTAATGCCTTATTACTTATAACATATTCATCCAAATGTTTCATTAACTTCATAATGTAATATTAATGAGAAAGATAACTAAAATTTTCTGGACCCAGCAACTGCAAACTGCCAGCTAATCATTAAATCCCAGCTCTCCTTTCACTTAGTTTCATCTGCACAGGTTCCTCAGAAATTCCCATTCACAGATCACAAAAGAACAATTTGGGTTACTTCAAGAATTAATTAGACATTTGTATGAAAGCCACTAGAACAACTGCTCCTCCTGCGAGTTCATAAAGCTGTTTAATTTGCTCTTGTATTTTCATTCAGAGAAGCTGGCAACACCACAATAAAACACAGCATGCAGAGATAGCAAGCCAAATTTCTTACTTAATTGTTCACTTGCATTTACTATGCTCATTTAAAAGATGCAAGCACTAACACCTTTTAACCTCAGCAGTGCCACAGCTGGGGCACTCTTCACACATAATACGGACTGACTTAGAATAATGCACCCCTTGTCAATCTTTAAAGTGTATTCAGGTTGAGATTTAGAGTCTGTACTTGCATTAGCAAATGGATGAAAACCCCTCTCTTGTACAGTTTAGCTTTTATTATGTTTATATCTTAGCAGCTAATTGCCCTAAGAAAGGAAAAGAACCACTGAGGAGGAAGTCTTGAAACGCGTATTAAATGCTGCAGAATAAGACAGTATATTCACCGATTTCTTTTTATTAACATCTCAGCTTCTTCACTGAGGAGTTAAGTAGCCATTTGAATGATGCTCTTTTGCCAAAGCTGTCTTTATAAAAGCTTCTGTTGAGCAGAGCAGCAGACAAGACTCCTGTATGGGACGCAGGACCAATCAGATTTCTGTATTCAGCAGATGTTTTCCCCCAAGAAGTTTGGCTTGGCCATGAAAATAATGTCACTGAGAAGTCAGAGCATGCCCCATGGAGAGCTAATCAACGGTGGAGATGAAGATAATCCTCCCTCTGAACAGTAGCCCTGGCCAACCAGAGCTAAACATCTGTTTCATACCACCACAAGATATTTCCTATCCTCCGACCATGGAGTTGGAAAGCACTTGTGCACCCTTGTCACCTTAAACATGAAAGCCCTTCCAAGATTTTCAGATTCACTATCTGCAAAGCAATACATAGGCACTCAGACTTAAATGCAATGTGAAAACTGGCTCTAGCATACCAGCACTGATGTCCATCTGTCAGCATGGCACTTAGCCCACACGCAAGGTGGAACGCCAGTTTCAATAGGGCGTAGGTGCCAATTAAATACAAATTTAGAGTGATAGCCTGCAGAAGGCAGAAAATAACATATATTCTGTGAAGAGGAATTTCTGATGGTAAATAGTGCCAAATGTTTTATTATAAGGGACCACTGATGTCTATGATAGCAGGCATTATGAGTCAGCTCTAAATCCCATGGAAGTCAAAGTAGCCTTTCAAACACTGCAGAAAGTATACATATGTAATATGTGTCAAAGCCTGCTCTTACTAACCTGAATAGCAAGACTATTTAATTCATCAGAAGGGAAGCCTTAGAGAACATGCGTTTTTCCAATCAATCTACATGACAGTGAAAACTCTCTGTGCACAGAAAGTACTAATTACATGTGATTGACAAGGTAAAAAGAAAGACACCAGTACTTACCCCTAAAAAAACACCAACACAACCCACAACAACCCCACAACACAAAAAAAAAAGTGCTTGCCTCTCCCTAACTCTGTCTTCATCCTCACTCCATGGCAAACAGGTTGCAATTAAATAATATTAATTTCATCTACTTCCCAAATAAATTATTTCTGAAATAAACACACTACCGAGATAAACAAAATCTGGAATCTGGCATTTGCTCTGCACAGAATAGTGTTCAAGGAATAATTAAAAAAATAACATCACAGCATTATTGTTTATTGACAAAAAGGAATCTCAAATTTCCTTCTCATTTCCATTCTCTTTTGTTCCATGGCCTCCCTTCCAATCACTGCCACTCCAGCCTTTCAGGGCACTTTCTCTCCTGTGCAATGTATTTCCTGGGATAAAGCAGGATGGAAATAAACACAACATAGACCCCAACGATTTCTGTAAACTGTGAGAGATGAGAAGGGAAGTGCTACAAAAGCAGGAAGACCAACTGATATCAAACAGGACTGACCTTACAGGTGTGAAATCCAAATTGAATACCATAGGAAACTGCCCAGTGTGGAAAGAACAGAGATGGCAGTGAGGCAGATGATAGGTCAAAACCAGAGCAGTTACAGCTCCTCAGAGTTACAGAACATTGTGCTGTATGGGGTGTACACTTGCTTTCGGTGTTCGGCAGAATCAGAATTGGGAGGGAAGCAGATGGAGCATGTAACAGGGATTCTCCTTCCTGGCAATATAGACTACTTCACACCAGGCTTTCAGAGACACAATGACCCCTCCAAATGCAACCAGCTTTTCCTCATTCATGATTTTTCCCCTTACTTACAGCCCCACACCTAACACTGTGCACACCTCACCTATGGCTGTCATCAAATGCCATTTACAAATGCTGCTGAACACACAGATAAGGTATTCTGAAAGTTTACAAGAGATATTACTGTGTTTTATGCAGCACGTAAATGCATCCTGACACTTTAAATGGATTTTGCACAGGCACTTTATTCCAGTATGGGAGTCAGACATCTTTGTATTAATATTGTTCTTATCACTTGTTTTTGTGAGGTATGTCACAAAAACAACCTTCCCCTTCCCAAGCTTTATTTAAAGCTTTGTCTGAACAGGGAAGTATCACCTTATTTCCAATGCCCGTATTTGTTCTTCTGTCAAAATTACAGCATTTCAAGTGTCAAATTCAGCTATCAGGAAGATTTTTGCCACTGCAAAAAAACCAACAATTTTTTTGCCTTTTTTTTTTTTTTTTATAAGGAGCTGAGAGTATTATTCAGAGATATGAGTAAAAAAGCCAATTGAAATAAAAATAATTTATGTGATGTCATCATAGCATATCTGATAAAGTGTTCGACATTTATTTTCATTAGTTCATGCTGGAGATGTAGCTAGCGCGTGTGGTACAAGGAAATGAACTTTACAAGGAAATTTAAGCATCTACCTTGACTTAGAAAGATACAGGAAGGATTTTTTAGAATCCTCAGCATCAAGCACTTGTAGTACCCAATATCTGTAGGTGTAAGTTTGGATTGGGGTGCTTTTTCTAGTCAAATTTCAGCTTAGAGAAGCCTTGAAGAGTGCATTTCATATAAAAGAAAAAAAAAACCCAACAGACAATTTCATATCCCTGCATTTGTTTTCCATTTTCTTTCTCTCCTGGAACAACCTTATCATGCTCCTTCCCACTCTGAAAAATGTTAACTGCAGCACACTTTCTCTATCCTCTAAAATACAATCTCATTTAGTGAAAACAGTTTGGGGGAGAGTAGCTTCTGAAAGGTTTAGGGGTGAAGGAATTGCAATCTGACTGCCAATTTCTGCAGAAGACCTTGGTAAAGTCACTTTAGCCCAATTAATCACTGAAAAGCACAGAACGAGTTACATCCAACAATACAGAACCTAAGGTAATATTCCAAGCAATTCTGAGCACAGAATGAAACTAATCATGCTTCAGACCACACAAGAGCTTCACAAAAAAAAAGAAGCAAGAAAAGAAGATGTCAAACACTGGAGTAAACCCAAACCAATGATGGGGACCAGAAACAGCAACCAGTTAGCAACAAAGAACTATAAAGACACATTGACATCCTTCGATCTGGCATAAAGAGGGTATGTCTTCAAATCTGGCAGTGAATTGTAAAGACAATGATTAAAGCTAGTTAAACTATATGGCAGAAAATTTCAGTTGAATCCACACTGTTAATGTACAGTGCAGGGTATAGAATTTTATTAGAAAATAAATTTTTGCCTTTACCTTGCCTAAATGAGAGAAACAAGGTTGGAAAATATATATAACTTTTAGCATTCCCATGTTTATATCATTCCCCTTCCCTGCCCCCCCCCCCCTTTTCTTTTTTTATTCTTCACCAAAAATCAAAACCTGAAAGTGTGGGGAAAGTCTCTTTTCATATAGCAGAACCCCTGTGCATCGCGCACGCTGTCTTCAGGAAAGCTCCAGCAAAGACACCTCTTTCCTGCCGTGTGACAGGGTGTGAGCACAATTTTCCTGGTAAAGGCTCACAGCGCCTTCCCTAGAGTTTAAAGAACATCTGCCACACTTTTCTGTAAGTAGATGAGTTAAGAGTGGAATATTAAATGGTATCAAATCAGAGTACCCTAATTTGGCTGCCTTGCAAACAGACAAAGGGCAATCTCTCAAAGAACATCTAAAGCACACAGGCAGATTAATAATATGAAGACAGGTTAAGAATAATTACTCTTATTATGATTCTTTTTACATATTAAGGCGACACGGAGTCTTTTTGTCACAGATGAGTAAACTAGGATTCCCTAAAAACTCATTTGGCCAGGAATATGCACGTGCTGAGGTGATCACAAACCAGAGTTGCTTATCTCAGTGTTAGAGAAGAAAAAAAAAAAAAAGACAAATAGACAAATCCATGGCTTGTGGGGCAAATGTCATGATCTCTCCTAATGCAAGACTCCTAGATGAAGGATGCTTCACAAATTGACTTCAGGTAGTCTAACACCATAGCCTTACCTCTAGCTTCACAGACTACACTGGATCATTCTCTCCCCATCCTCACTTCTGACCACACAGCAGCCTGACAGTGCTATCGCCAGCCGTACGGTCTGCAGAAGTGTCAGATAGCTACAAAATAAATGCATTAACGCCATCATAATGACTTGCTTGTGCCTCTATGTCACAAGTAGAAGAAAATCATGCTAGGCATTTGGAAAGAACCGCTGTGCCTTACCAGGGCCTTTCTGAATGTCAGCTGCAGCACATTCAGAACCAAGTTAAAACCAAGTTCTGCACAGACAAAAATAAACATGTTTTGCTTGCTTAAACCTTCACCTTCTAAAATACCTTGACTGCTCAGAGAAACCTGAAAGAAACACAGCCTTTCCAAAATCTCAACCTTGTCACCACTTCTTGTGGCCCCAGTTACACAGCTGCTGTAGCATGGACACAGGACTTTTGTATATAAAATATCTCTAGTACTGAATTACCAACTTTTTTCCTGAGCACTTAATTCCTTTGAGAAAGCTGCCTAAACAGAGACCCTTCCTGACTAAGATGGTGCTGGTGCAATGGGTTCACACTTCTTTTGCTCCCCTCCCCTGCTTTGGGCAGAAGGAGCCATATCAATCGTGCAAGGATCTGGGGCTTTTCCTCCATCCTCCCTGCCCTTTGACTCCTAACCTTAGAAACTCTTCTTTAACAGCTTTAAAAACCAAGTAACTCTGGGCATGCCTGTGGTCATTACTCTCTTCCTACCTCATTGTTGATCTACAGAAAACCAAAGAGTTAACAGAGGATCAAACACTTCACTTTTTGAAGGAAAACAGATCTCCTTCAAGCTATAACTCTGGAAACTTGCTCTTGGCATCAGAGATCAGGAAGGAGTAAATTCATCAGCCGTTTCCTACTTTGTGAGTTGCTGCATCATTTTAGAAGCACGATGTGAGTACTCTGACCTGCCTGAACTATTGTTCATTAAACCTTATAAAGAGGAAAATACTCGGTCAACTTATGCATGGTACTGAAAAGAGAAAAAAAGGAGGGCAAAAAAATAATACCATGTTTTGCAATTAGAAGGAAAGTTTTACCAACAGGACCCATAATGGATCATTAACCAAAACATCTATATTCAGAAGCCCAGCAGATTTAGCGAGGCACAGTACAGATCATTAGCACTAGAGATAATAGCCATTGATTAAAAACTGACACATTGATCATTTGTTCTGGCTTCTGATTTGCCTAAGGCTTCCACCCAATTTCTTACAGCCTCCTACAGCATTCTGTCCCCTAGATCATGAAAACTGTAGTTTCAGCTTCATGAACATACATCCTCAGTCCATCTATTTATGGTATTTATGCAGCATGTCCATTGATAGGTTCCTCCCCGTATAATTTAGTCATAAAATCTTGCCAGGCCCATGACATGATTTGCTTCAAATTATTAAACCACTTTGTTCATTATTTATTATTGCAATATTGTTTGCCCTGTAACAGCTAAGGTTATGTTAACATTTCCATTACAAACACAGATACATCAAGGGATTTAAAACTTGACTGTAAAAATCTTGCTCTAGGCTGGGACTCTGCAGACAAGGTTTCAGCTGACAACACAATTATTTTTTTTAAAAACCACTTTGTACTAAGAATAAAACCAAAATCCATCTCCTACCAATTTGGTTATAGCAGTACGGAAGAAAATAATTACCATTTGCTATCAAATCACTTCCACATACACGTTTTCCTAAATTAAGATTTTTATAGTATGCCATGGGTCATTTTGTTGTATTTCAAAATTATAAGGCAGTTCAACTCTGTTAAGCTGGCCACTACATCTTCATAATAGTTTCATATTTTATGTATGGAACTCAGAATTTGTATAACAGCATCGTTTCCTGCCACGTAAATGTAACAAATTACTATTTAAGAACAGATAATGGGCATTTCTCAACCTCAGTAACCATAGAGATGGTTTGAATACTACTTTACAACCAAATTGAAAGACCTAAATTAATATTAGCATTTTTCAATACTGAATAAAGCCCTCTGTAAAGGGCTGATCCCATTGCCTATGCCTACTTCATCAGCGTTTATTGGACTAGTGCGTATTTTTTGAAAGTGAAACTATGATTTCTTTGGGGAGGGCGCATACATGTAAAAAAGCTGCTACAAGTGTGAAACAACAATTCTTACCAGCATTAGGATTTAACATGCTACTTTTGCAAATAAAGACTTCAATTTTGACAGTGCATTTGCTTGTAGTTCAGATGCAGACAGCATCCTGTTCTGATGGATTAGAGAGATTGACAATTCACCTTCAAAGAAGGTGGAAGAAATCTTTGCTTGAGGCACAACAAATTCCAATACAGCTTGCTTTCTCTATTAATACATAGCCAGATATAAGATAAGGATTAATAATAAGGTTATATGGATTCTTCTACTAGGTTGTCTCAGAAATCTTAAGCAGAATTTCTCCATTTGCTTGTTTATACAGGTCTATCCATAGGTAGCTCACACATTACCCAAATTTAATATTTTGGTACATCAAATATTTTCAGTTGTAATGATTTAATGAACCTATCCCAGAGATGGAAAATTGGAAATGTAAGTAATTGTTTGCTTTAGACTTTCATATTCTGCTACTTTATAATCTAAATGATTCTGCAGAGCACCAGATTGGGGTTTGTGGAGTGTGAATTTGAACCTGTTCCTCTTTTCTCAATTTCAGTTTCAAACTCACATTCAGTCTCACTTCAATGCAGTATTTCATTTTTTTGATAGCTATCTGATATAACCACAAGACCACTAGCTTTACTTATGGAAAAAATAAAGCAAAATTTTAAGTAAAATTTTTGAACTCCATCAAAAAAAAAAAAAGTGCTTCCTAGATACACTATTCTGGAGATTTTTAGAATAAAATAAAATTTTAACGTTGCAACAGCAAAAAGAAACATGAAGTCTCTACATATTTAAGAGAAAAGTCATTTGAGTCCCATCTCAGAATTTTTGTTTCTCTCATGGTTAAATTTGCATGACTTAACATATTATGTACTCATCATTGACTCATATAAAGTCCAATATTCTTGCATGTGAATAGATTTAAAAATTTCTACAGTTAGGTGCAGATATTTTACAGTCACTGCAGATACATTTGTGAACCTATCCCTTCTCTGTTCTCCATGGAACCTTTATATAATTTGTATTTTCAATTAAAATACTATCTTTTGTCTTTAATGCACTTGTTCCCAAAATCTTTTCTGCACCCCCTCTCCTACAACTTTCCTTTAGACTTCATACTCACACAAGAAAGCAGCAGTGGATAAGCTGCCAAGAAATGATCCAGTATAGCCCTCTGATCGAAGTCTGCACCAAATATACATCACACCATTTCTCACAGATGCATTCCCAAACTATTCTTGAGGCTATCATACCATGGACATCCCACAGTCTCCCCAACTAATCTATTTCACTGCTTTGCCATCTCTATCATTGGTAAGACTTGCCTGACAGAGAGAATCTATCCATGTTGTCATGGAGAAGAGTTTATTTGCATTTATCTGCATATACAAAGATTGATCACGACTCAAATTTTCTTACCTCAGCAGTTAACAGTCCAGTTACCTCCCTCTTTACTTTTAAACCCTGCTTTTAAGATCATCTTATTGCTTTCCTCAGCATAATACCTCTTCCTTGGAAGTGTATTTTCAAATATTTGGCCAGCAGGTTTCTCAGGCTCATTCTGAACAGTAGAATTTAATCCTGCAGTGCCCAAAAGCCTTACTCTCCTCCCACAAAGCCCTTTCTCCTTTCCATTCCTTTCCAAGGCAACACAACACCAAGCAAGTCTTAGATGAGACAATTCCTTCACCACCACTAGTAGGAACCTTAATATAGTCATACAAATCTTGTCCTTATTAAGCAGGACATAAACATGAGTGGGTATATATTTACATTTTTCAAAACGGAGAAACAGGAAAAAAAAGTCTGAGTTTATTTCCCTTAAGTACTCAAGTACATGGTACAGTTGAGTCCAAAAAGCTTTTATAGATATTTAATACAATTAAAAGCAAACGATTTATCAAACTATGCAGTTCCATGAAAGGTGCTTACCTATTAGCTTGCTTCACCATCCAGCAAAGTTGATGTGATGTCATCTATGACTAGAGGGCAGTGATCCAGTCAAGGATGGATAATACTGTGCTGAAAGCATGGTTATTACTGGGGGCGTTACCTATGTATCGTCAAATAACCTCAAATTGATTTGCAGGTCACATTTAAGTAACCAGCATGCTCTATTCCTGTCCTCCTACCTTTCCTAGAGAACTTCCTCTTTCAAACACTCCCACTGTGTGAGGAGAGGCAGCGAATATCAGAGAGGCATCCTCAGTTCATCTCAATCATGTAGCTCCATGAAAGACAGTAACTGGTATCTGTTTGCTTTAGATGAGAAATGTGTTCTTACCCTGCAGAAGAGACCTACGGTTTTCCAGACTTGCCAGTTTTAATTTTTATTGTTTCAAATTTTTTTTTTCCTCCCTCACAATGGCTTTTAATTGGTTTTAATTGTTTTAAGTATTCTACCACTCAAAAACCATTTCTACCAAAAAAAACCAACCCCACAAAACCGTTAAAGAGTGAACAGTGAGGTGCAGGAGCAGCAAAATTCAGAGATACGTGAATTCTGTCACAGAGAGAAACTAGCCCAGCTAGGTAAGCCACAGGAAAGATTCTTTCACCTTCTCCCCAGTCACTGCCCCCACTCTACTGCATTTCAAAGTCAGCACAAAATCATGTATGTTCAGCTGCAGCCAAGAGACCAGGCCCTTGGAAGACAGAAAGGGCAAGCTGGTGCTCAAGGCACTTGCTTGCCGCTCCAGAAACTCCCACACCTGGTTCTGTCCTGTTCTTACTGCAAGTCAATTCAGTTCCTTTGGAGAAATCAGTCCATGGATATATATGTGGAATAGGGGAGGGAAATCTAAGGGCTACTGTGACTTTCGAAGTGCATCATTAAAGCCTGGATCACTAATCAGGTGCTCTGAAAACTCTCATTAAGCCACTAAAAATCTGAAATCCAAAAAGGCATCAATAACTATTTTTGCTTCAACCGCACTTCCTGCCACACAGTGGAGGTGACAGATACACTACTGTAACTATTGATCTGGGGAATTTAGTGTCCATTCCTTTGCTGGGCTTAATCCCTTTGACTGATTTAGGGAAAGACATTTCCACTGTGTCCCTTGCGAACAGGTTACTATGTTATTAAAGGAGCGGTTATTGATTAAAATCCACAACACCCTGGGCATCCCAGTAAATTTTCGTTTAAAAGTCTTTAAATCACACAGTGAATTTATTTCAAGCTGAAAGTAAAAAAAAAAATTAACATGTCCGAAATCATTAGGCAGATTTAAAATTAAGAGTCTGAAAAGTCTGTTGCCAGCAACAGAAATCTGGTTCCTAATAAGTTCTTTTGATATCTTTTTGTTTGTTTTACATTGTTGGGTTTTTTTAATGTGTTGTCTGTGCCTGTTAGCTAAGGTAAGAAGGAACAGCCTGGAGACTTTGGGAGTGAAATTCAAACTCATTTTGTAAGGCAGCATCTATTTCCCTGTCAGAAGAAACTACCACGGGACCTCCTTCATGCCTCTCTGCACAGCCATGAGATTAAAGTTTTCTCTACAACACCCGGGGGAACACTCTAGAAAGCAGTTTAAAATTTAAACTGATAGTTCAAAAGGAAGCCACGCTACAATGACAGAGTCCACACCCGTGCTGAGGGGGAAGAAGGTTAGCCAGGGCTTAAGAACCCCTCCCCCTTTGGAGTACAGCCCGTGGACACTCCTTTGCTGCTCCTGAGATACAGGGATGCGATTCAAGAAAAAGCTTAATTGATCCCAGAGCTGGATGGCCTCTTGGCCCAGAGGACATAAGTGTGACTACAGAAGAGAGGCATAGATAGGCAGAGCATTAAAAACCATTGTTTTTAAGAATGACCAAAACTGGAATTACTTACTGTCATTAATTACCTAAAAAGCCACAGGCAGCTTGGAAACTGAAGAGTTCCCCGTTTTTCAAAACTACTTAAAAAAAGCACTTCTTTTAAAAGAAGTTTTAAATATCTTCATTGTTCAGAACACAGTGAAATGGTTGTCTTTGCCAGACACAGAGCAGAAGGTGAGAACTGCTTAGCTTGTACAGCCACCAACATTCGTCTCTCCTCCAGCTACAGCTTGGGCAGTCACTCCTGACACCACACAGACACTAGCATAATCAAGTACAAGCACTACCTTTTGGGTAGTCTGAATGTAAACTCCAGCTTCACAACTACCCTTTTTTCCTTATTACCATCACATTTAGACCCAAACCAGAAAGGGTCTAGTCTACACAGAAGTCATCAGTTCTCTACAAGCACAGAGTTAAGCCAATCCAAGCCTCTAGGTGATACCCTTCATTTCATTCACATGAAGGTCATATTGATTTACCTCTTATTGATAAATTGACAGTCATAAGCTATAACCATTCAAAAACCGACAATTTAGACATTCAACTAAACTGCTATACAAATCCGTTTTAGGTCATGTTTTTAGACAAAACAGATTCACAACCTGAAACAAAAGGAACTGCTATTTTTATGTCAGAATCAGTTCTTTTCTTGAAACCCATTTGTCTGCCCTTTATTCCCCTTCTCTGTTTTCATTTCTTACCCAATACTGTTTTATGTATTCCTCCCTGAGGAATATAAACATATCACATGCCATGTATGAACCTGTAAACTCTTTTGAGATACAAGGATAGTAAATTCTGAACAGTATAATTTCAAATGTTTGAATACCTCTACTGAACAAACCATCTATCAAAGACAGAAGAAAACATCCTCCCACAAGGCAAGAATTAGAGGGAGAAATAACAGTATAAAGCTTGCCTTATTTACCTAGCAATCAGAACTTATAACCAGTACACCTATTCACTTGTAATAATGTGTGAATAGTATTTACATTTTTATTTAATATAGTGGCATAGTCATCATGGTACGACAGCTATGGGCAAACCCACAGGGCAGTATTTTTGGAGGGACACAATACCGATAACTGGACCAACACCACAAAACCCAAACCACGTAGGCTTAGAGAAACCAAGTCTAAATCTTTATCTTTCAGTATCATTCTTAAATCCAAGAACAGCACTCGTACAGCCAAACTAAAATTATTTCTACAGAAGATAAATGCTGCTTCTCAGTTACACTGGGATGAGAAAATTTTCAGTTCAGTTACTTTGATGCAGTCAGAAATGCATACTTTAACTACTCAGAATGAAAGACAACGCTTACAAAGAACTTAAAAATCACAGAATGTTAGGGACTGGAAGAGAACTTGAAAGATCAAAATAACTGCTTTTAATTCACAGCTGGTTGGACTAACTTATCACAAACTTACAAAGAAGCACCTTCAAACCATAAGTGCTTCATCACATTTTATATCGTTAAGGTTATTATGTACAGTTATCATTCTGGTTGGTAAATCAGCACACCAATGATTTCTATTGCTTTCATTAGTATATGTGAGAGTCAGATAGTAGGATCTTTACAGCTCATTACTTTCTAGATGTTTATTCAACTAATTATAATCATCCTTTAAATAGATGCAATCCATCATTTTAATAGGTCAAAATCTCTTTTTTTTTTCCCATACTGTAAACAAGTTCAATGAAACATTAAGTTTCAATTTCACACAGAGATCCTTGTTTTAAAATAAATGTAACCATGGCAGAAGCACTTGCCTACAAATATTTGTTAACTGGCAACCACAGTGATTTTGGTGAGTGACCACTGTGACTACTTTGCCTACAGAGATACCTTGGTAGGTTTGAAGAACCTTGTGGACTTGGCAGGCTGGGTGACCTTAGCCCCTGACAGATTTTGAAAGGACTCTGAGGCAGCTCTTTTGCCTTACCTACTCAGATGAGACGCTGTGGGTGCACATGGTGTTCCCCACATAAATAACACCTGTAAGGAAGTATCTCCCTTGTAACACAGTATTAACTCAAGATTTTGCACAGGCTTTATCACACTCACCTTAACTCACAACTGGAGCAGCAGAAGAAGAAAAAGAAAAGCTACTCACATATATAAGCCCACCAGTGGAGTGGAAGATCAAAAGAAATCTCTAAACTCTGCTCCCACCCATGTGACCCCCTCCAATGTCAGGAGGGGCTAGGATGGGATGGGGGAGGAGTTGAGCTCCAGCTGCAGCTGGGAGAGGGAGGGTAGAGGTGTTTGCTGCAGTGCTTAATTGTTTATGCTCCCTTTTTCCTCCTCAATGCCCAAATGAGCTGTTAGAAGTTTGTGTTAATTGGCAACAAATTAAGTAAAATATCCCAGGGCTGAGACCATTTTGCCCTCACCAATATGTTTGATAGATACTTTCATAGCAAGTTTAGAATTAAGCACTGAAGGAGGGAACCATGTCACAGAAGACTCCTCCTTTCCAGGGTTTAGTTTGTTACAGTTGTCCCTGTTCGTGCCCCATAACCTAGAATGATGAGTGAATTATAATCTGATGACTGATACCTTTCTGCAACAAGGAACATGCAGGAGCAGCAAAGAATAACTGTATGCATTCACACCACAGGCACCAGTCAGACCCCCTCCATCAACTCATCTCCCGAGGAACAGAGTATGGAATTTGCCCTCATGGAAGTTGAAGAAATAAGAGTGATAAGAAGGGGTAGCATAGAAAAAAATTAAGAGGCAACTGGCTAAAAAAAAAGACACAAATGACTCTAGAAAACATTAAATTTCTTTTCCTTCTATGTAATTCTTTTTCCCAGTTAAATTATGAGTTCTGTTAAAGAGAGCATTTTTACAAGTAGAGGTTCAAAAGTATTACCATTCTCTTTACTGAGATAAATTAAGAAGTGCTCTCTAATTATAGGTCACTGACAAGTTGGTTAAAGTGCATTTAGTGCAACTGATGTTAAAAGACCAAAACACCCCCCAACGTGTTCACAAAATAGAAAAAATGTTCAATGAATCACATGGTTCCGAAAGCACCAAGCCCAAAAAGCTCCCTGTAGTGAATGATGCCTCTTCAAAAACAGGGATTATATAGCCAGAACATAATTTTTTGTCAGTATGTCTTTTGCTAAGGCTATTTGAGCTTTCAAGGAGCTCAATATAACCTAGAATTACGATTCTTGTGCAATAAGAAAGGACAAAGAACTAACATGTTAACTTCATCACAAATAGGCATCCTTAATATTTTCATTAAGTTACAGAGAATCACAATACGCAACACTAGTAATTCCCAAATCCTATTGAAAATTGAATCCCCTGCAAATAATTTATATTCCTAACTACACATTAGGTAATTTTCAGATCTCATTAGCCCTACTGAAATCAACAGGATAACTGCTGTGCTTTCAAGTCCGGGTCTTGCACAACTTCTGTTCAAGCAGAAATAGGAAGTTAGGGCTAATTGAAAAATCACATGGGTGTGTGAGAAAGCCGTGCTGTTAATCCATGAAAAGCGTTTGGGTACTTCCTCAAAAAACAGATTCTTGGAACAGCATCACAACTAGAACTTAACATCTCTCGTCCATTGATGAGATTTTGATATTAATATCCTCAGAGTACCTAAATATTGGTGTTTGAGAATGTTCAGCAGCACTGAAACTCGCAGCTTGCTACCTATCCCACCTGCAGTAACAAATTCACAGAGATGTTCCAGCTCCTTGTTGGGGACAGACAGGGACACTGACAAAAGCCCCTTTTCTGTTTTTTGAAAGAATTACCACATCTCTCACAAGCCTTGTTTGCAACTCATTCTGGAATAGAGAGGACTCTGAAACACCTCTATAACTGGGGCTGTTTCTCACAGCTGCCTGTTACTAAGTACCTGAAACAGTAGAGAAAAACTTGACCATCTGTGGCTCCTCATCATCTGCAGAAGCATCCTTGGCTAAATGGAGCAGCTTCCATGGGTGATGCTATGCCTGAGCTCTCAGCAGAAACACCAGGGAAGCCAGGCATGCCGTTTTACAGCTAGCCCATGGTGACCTCAACATTGCCAGAGCTGTAGCAATAACAGAGCCCAACCCACACAGCTGAAAGCTAAGCTATGTTTTCATCTTTCCATACAATGTAATTCTTCCCCTACCCCCAAAAATTGGTGCAGGCACAAATCCTAACAACAGTATTGCTGAAAGTTTCAGATACGTATCATTAGGATGAAGAAATCCTGGCATGTTGCTTGGTTTGGGTTATTCTGGCTATAATCCACACTCATAGCAACTGAGTCCCAAATGCTACAGAGGTTTCAATCAGAAAAGGAGGATGTTACGGGTTTTGGAATCTCTTTCATGTAGAAAATAACAAGAAGGAACCACCTTAAGTTTGCTGTGCATGCAAGATTATTATGAATGATAAAATAAGACAAGCACCCCAGCCTCCCAGCTTTTAATATTACAGCTAGAAAAGTAAGCACAGTAGGCTCAAAGCATTTGTTTAAATGTCAATATCCTGTCTGCTTCAGCAGTGACGCAGGTTTTTATGTCACTTCTCCTGCCCGCTATTGATTAAACAATCATGACTGCTAATGAGGAAGCAAAAGGTGCTGTTTTTAATTCTGATTTTTAACCCTGTTATTTGAAATGTGAAATTACATTTGTTGTTTTAAAAATCAGTAAGTTCTTTATTACCCACTCTCAGAATTATGAATTTCTTAATCATTCACTCTTGTGTCCAAAGATGTATTTTTTTCCTCCCTTCAGAACTCAATTAACCTTAATGAATCGCCCTACCATAAACTGTCAGTCAAGCAGAACATATAACCATTATGAATTAAGTTCTCAAACAAAGCGGGACCTTGATATTCATGTGCAGTCTGTTCAGCTTCACATAAGCAGGGGTAAGGAAAAGACTGCGTAGCTGAAACCTATAGAAATCATGTTCTGGGAGCACCAGCAAATGTCAGCACGCAGAGCTCTTACTGTCTGTTTCTGTGGGAGAGCTGCATTCATCCTTTAATACAGACAATGAAGGTATTTAACCATTTCACCCCGCAACAGAAGCGTCAGGGGGATGATCTCTTAATGGTTTATTTCAAGTGCTGGTGTTAGTACACCCATACTTAGGTCCCAGATGCCTTTAAAAGACTTTGTAGTACATGAAAAGCATATTCTGTAGGATGAATTGACATGGATGCTCAAAAAAGTCAGCCAGACCGTTATTATTTGCTCTAGAGCCCACATGCTTGGGCCTATAGAGGATAAATCAATGCAGTTCAGTTTTTCTTCTACGCCTTTGACAGCAGGTTCAAGAAAGAAGTTGGATGAAGAACAGTTGCAAAGTTGAATTATGTGATTTATTACCAGAAACTTCAGTTTCTATCCACTAATAAAGTATATAAAATATTAGACATGAAAAATAAACATACTCATATACTCATCTTACGCAGTTCAATGAGAAAAACTAATTAACTGACAAGTAAATAATTCCCTCCAGCCATAAATGACTGTCTTTCACAAGGGCTCTGAAGGTGGCATTAGTAATTCAAAGGTGACACATTCTAGGGAGTAAAAGTCTACTTAGATGGGGTCAACTGCTCTGAAACAAGCTCTAGTCTCTGACGTTTCAGTCATTATCTGCTTTGAGACATAGGTATAAAACATAGGCAGCTGTGTAGCACAAGACAGAGTATAATGGTTCATGTCATGCTCTACAGCACAGGACTAAACTGTATCCACTCCTGCCTTTATTTTCTAGTTTCTTGAGTGCTCTAAATTTGTAACAGGGAGGTTCAGGCATGTACAGGAGCACCAAACATGTAGGGTATTATTACATCTTTTGATACACGGTGTTGGTTATCGAAGCCAAGGGCACAGTCCCCCGCCTCTCTGTAGAGGATGAGGCAGTGTTGAAGAGCTGCTGGAAGGTGAGCAAAAGATTGCCACTAGTGTGTGGAGAGCACCATGGGGTTGCATTAAAAAGTTCTGTGATGCAACAAGTGGACAAGAAGGAGCTATGTCACAGTTTCTCACCTCTTTACTGGAATTCTTATATCTCAATCTCTCCTAACATGGTGGATCAGCTCCTGGCATCCATAGCTGCTCTTTGCTATACATACTTCCCACCCAGAGCCGTGTCTTCTATTGATCTCTTCTGCACATCTCTTCCAGCTGCAGATGAGGGTTCATGTTGCAATTTCCTGTAAATCCCTGATCCCCTTCTAAAGAACATAGAAAATGGTTTAATATGGCATGTGGTATAGCACTGAAAACTGTGACTAATAAGCAATCACAGTATGAAAATGTTCCTCTTTAAACAAAAAATCTTAACACAATATGGTAAAAGAAAATGCAGTACCGTGAACACTGAAGAAACAGCTGGAAGTCTGTTCATGTGGAAGTACACAATTCCTATCCCCAGTTTTGCTGTTCTTCCCTGAAAATACCTTAACTCATTGGCAAAGATGTTTCTCCATTACCACCTCCGCAGGTTTGACAGAGGACAGGTAAACCGAAGAACCATAAACATCTAGTCAGACTGATTACATTTCATTGGGGGCCAGAGCTTTTTAAAAAACTGTGTCTATGCCATACACATAAAAGATGAATTAAAACCAGAACATTTTAAAGAGCTTAACATTACTACCATAAAGTGTTACCAGGAATGCAGGAGCTTTTAGCTTTTCACCTAGTGGAGCTTGGTCAATTTTCTCATCTGTCATAACCTGTGCCTTGTTAAATTCCCTACAGTTATAGTTTAACTTTGGAAAAGAAATAATTTATGAAAACAATTTTCTCAGAATTGCCCAAGAGAAAACAGTGAAAAAAAGTCTCTGCTAGAGTTTCATGACTTGCTCCTAACACTTAAATGCTTCAAAGCAAATCCACTCTTCTAAAGCTGCTTGACACAGTTACTTCGGCTTATCTGTACAACCCTGCACCATATTTCACATGGAGATATATACCTTCCTATCCTATTTGTGATGAACAAATCTGCCTGTGCTCTGTGCTTGACTAAGTCACCTGTTACTCATCCTGATAATGCATTTTACAACATCATCCTATTTGGTAATCATTTAATGCCGGTCACTAAATCACTTTCAATTGCTTGTGTTATAACACAGATTAAAAATATATTTCCACATTTCTAGATTCCTATCTAGAATTTTTTATTCTATTATCAAGAATATCATCTATGATTAAAATCATCATAAGATGATAGGGCTGAGAGCTTGATACTGCAGTAAAAAAACACGGTTTCTTTGCAGGGGTTTTTTTCCTAAAGCCAAAGCAACCAAAAAAGCATGCTACTTTTATGGTTCTCCTATTACATGTAAACTTTTCCCACGTGTTTAGAAATTAAAATTCTGACATTTTTTCTCTTTAAAATTATCTGTCCCGGTCATGCAGACATATCTTGCTGTTAAGACTTAGAGCTAATCCATGACTAGATGGTGATTTGTCCTCATTTCAAATCAGGAATTTCAATATACTTCCTAAAGTACTATTGTTAAAAAAAAGGTGTGTGTTATGTATTTAAATAGCAACTCCCTCCCACCAATATCAAGTTCAGGGTATATATCTGATTATTGGTATTATGATGGTGGTTATTAAATATTGATCTTGACTCTGACCCAGAAGTACCGGTGAGAATCTCATACAGCTCAGTGCGGAATAATTATTAGAATGTGCTCATGTGTTGTTAACAGGAATTTAATCTGAGGAAGAGACGGGCTGGCAACCATGTCAGTTATTAATCTACAAGGAGAGGGGGTAGAACATAGGAATCATAACAAACTCCCCAACCTTGATAAACATTATTAAATAAAAACATGAAGCTGCTCTATTAACAGTGCATGTAGGCTAGAGCTGGTCTTTAGGAGTGCTGTCTTGTGCCTTAAGTGCATTAAAATGTCATTATCTGTAGTCACCAAAGTACCATTCTCACTTCCTTTCTTTAAGCTTTTTTGTAAGCTATAATTACAATTAAGCAAAGACACGTTTATTGTCACAGAATGTATGCCAACGGTTCACACTAATGCAATCCAAACATTAGTATGAAACATTTTTCCAATTACTGCACAGACTCCCTATAGTGTTTCAAGCTGCTTTATGACATTTTAAACTCTGTATATACTACAGTCCTTTAAAAAGCTGCAAAAATCTTTCTATTTCTTCCTTATGACCTGAGAAAACCTAAATCTATTAAAAGCACATTTTCATAGCAGCAGGATAAAAATGCTTTTACTACATTTATCTTCAAAATTGGTGGTGTTAAATAGTGCCAGGGGATAAATAACCATAAAATATAACATTAGTGTACAGGGTACTGTTCTAACTAGGCATGATGGGATGTCTTTCTACCCTTTCATTTCTTCTATTTGTCCCATTAGAGCTATGCAATCACTCATCAGTCACTGTGGCAAGCGGTGTTGCTCCATCCTGACTCCTGCCTAAAACGAGACCTAAGGAAGCAAGCCACAGGGAGAAAATACAGTCTACAGAAGTCCAGAGACAACCACACCTATACTCCTGACTGATTTTCTGCCAAAACACTTTTGCTATTTATGGAAAGAGTAGTTTAACAGCTTCACATATGAATTTTGAAATTCTATTAGAGAAACATCCATTTAGCACATTAAATAGAATCGGCAAAAAAGTCTGAGTAATTAATAGCCACACACATACACAAAAGCAACTTTCAGCTTTGATTTAAAACCCATATGTTACAATCAGCTTCTGCTAATCTAACTCTGTTTCTCTGTACTGGGACTTCTGGTAAACTTGTGATAACTTAGTACACCTGATCTGTTGAAGTGTTTAAGCTGTAAGCAGATGCTGTTTTCTCAATCAAAATACTACTAATAACAGCATTGAAGCAATCGTTAATTAAGCTTAATTTAAAAAAATAATACCCAAAACTTATCCATAGTAAAGCCGCAATTTTTTTTTTTTACTAAGAAAATTGAGAGAACAATATGGGTTATGGAAAAGGTAAAAGATGGTTTCTTGACATAGCTTTTGATAAAAATGCATCTAGTCATTCTTTACCTATTGTACAACATTCACCAGCTAAACCAAGAGAAGCAACTCACAAGAAAATCTGATGCTCTTTAAATATACATATCTAATCTTGCAGAATTCAACAAGAATGTTTAACTTCACACTGAAGATTATTTTTCAGCAAAAAATATGGAAGACAATTTCCTTAATTCAGGGGCAAAGCTAGAATATTTGCTACATGACCTACAGAAATCAATGCATAAAACCACCATGTTATAGTTCAAACACTGTCTTTTTTTTTGGTCAGTTGATAACATGTATCCTTTAAATAACTTATAAATAGTAAAACTGATATTCAGATCAAGCTTTTTCAGGAAATCTTGCACTGAAAATTGCATCTTCATATCATGCATTCCATCAGACATTCGTTAAGCACACTGTCATTACTTCCAACTATGCCCTCTTACAGATGTCTCATAGACTTTTCTAAAAGAACAAAACAACAAAAAAAAGGAAACTGTAGAGCTCTGAATATGATGCAAGAACTGAAAAAGTATGGAGTCTTTCATTTAAAGGGTAAATAATTTCCTGAACTTGCAGATACTGAGAGCTCTAAACAATCTAGATTTAATCATCTGAATTATTTACAAAGCCCAGGAAAAGAAATATCATACTTCAAACTCATGATGTCTGAAGCATAGAGATCAGTAGACATGCATATTTAAATCACTCTAGCAAGACTGTGAGCCCTTTCATCATAAAATTAGTATTTTATTTCACTGAAATGAGTAAGTGATCTTGTAAAACAAATAAACAGCAGAAGGCAAACATTGATGATGTTCCCCATTTTCATGTTAAGGCCAGAAATTAACATATCTCTAGCTCTGATGACCTCACTGGACACTGTATATGCTTGAAATTTTTTACTTGCTAAATGCTTCTGAGTCAAAGCCTAAATCCACGAACACGATGGGCCTAGCAAGGCCAGGAGTTTATTTTTTTATTTTTTTTTTTTTAAACTAGCATGGGCCAGAAATCTTAATTTGTTGTGGAGACAAACAAATCAGTGATAATGGGAAATCTCCAGAATGCAGATCAGTGGCAGTAAGGGATGAAGGAAATTCAAGAACACAACTAAAAGGACACTCTGACCTGAAGTATCATTAGCATCCGCAGATTCAGACAGGCATTTTGTATTGACACCACATCTGTTGCTACACCAGATTTTATCAAGTGCCTCAAAACAACTTGGAGATGGACCTTTTGTCATAGGAAGTGCTGTGTGAACCTGAGAGCTGAAATTGCGGACAGACCCTTTGTAGCACAGAAAAACACACCCTCCTTGTTTTCCCTCCAAGCCTGACAGCCGAGCTTCACTGAAACTTCTAGCTGTGCAGCTGTAGGACTTTACCGCATTCCACAGTTCAGATGTTTGGATAGAAAGAAAAGCAAAATATCTAACTGAACTTGTTTAAAAGAGCAACAGATCTCCAGGAAACTGAAATTTATGGTGTGTTGAACATGTAGAATACAGTGCACTACAATCTTTGACTACTCCATGCTAAAAAAAAGTGGCAGAACAAAAAAAAAAGTTGACATCAGCCTTAGCAGAGAATGTCATTAATATCACCAAGAGACAAAGACCATTTCCCAAATTTCTTTTGAGAGCAGTCCTGCCAGTTATTATGCTATCAAATACAGCCATAACAAAATAAAAAATCCAAGGTGTTTGATCCAATTGCGCGTGAACAACAAACATTCTCTCAGTCCAGAATTTAGCCAGTACACTGACTTTGAACATATATATTTAGAATATTTCTAGCAGCAAAGCTAAATTAGAAAGAAATAGACCTATGTTGTGGTTTTTTGTTTTGGTTTTGGTTTTTTTTTTTTAGTTTCATCCTTCACTTCATAATTAAGCAACCCACTGAAATACTTCTTGCTTCCAGTATGCCTAAAGTCTCAGCCAGCCACACCAGTACAGGAAGTCCAGAGACCAACCTGTTCACAACACCTAAGAAACACAGTTAAAGTTACAGTAACACTGTGCGCCTAACAAAAATAAACTCTCCTAGGGAAAGAAATTTCAGCACTGGTAAGCTCGGATAACTACAGTTGGTAAATTGCCACTCAAACTGGTTTCTCTGTAGCTTTATTTTATATTCTGCAGATCTAGTGCTCTATGACTCACAAAGAAAAAAAGACTGCTATAGGGTGTTCAAATCAATGGCATATCTCCAAAAGGTCTGCTGGTTTAAAGTCCAGGAGGAACTATTCCTGACTTTAATTGTGCCTCAAACATTTCTATTAGCACATAAATATTCTGTACCAGAGGGAAAATGTCAGGACTCTTCCCAGAAAACTATTCCATACATTCATAGTCAAAAAAGACATCTCTGCTACTGGCTTTTCCACATTCCTTAATTTTTTATAAGGACATAAAATAAAATAATGCCTCCACATAAATATTCTGTAATGGATTTTTGACTGGCTGAACTGAGACGCAGCAGGTTCACTCTTTAATCGGAGTCCCATAATGACAGTAACCTTTCATCTTTGGGAGGGGAGTGTTTGTCACTGAACAACAAATGGTCCAGTGAGAAGACAAAGTCTTTTAACTGACTTCAATGAGAATTTGGAGATGGGGCCAACTGATTCATGGGATAGTATTGTCCACACTAGTATCAGATTTTGGTAGGGGATAAGGGAGTTGTTTATGCTTTTTATTTGTCAGCAGTAAGAAGGGTAAATGAAATGTCATTTCTGCAAAAGTCTTTGCAGAATCTTTGTAACCTTAAGAGACTCCAAGTTTAAAAAAAAATTATGACATGACAGCACCCAAATAAAAGCAAGACCAACCCCATCTGGGGTTTCAACAGAAATAGAAATCCAGTATGTAAATGTTATGGCTATAATGTTTCAAATGTAATAGTAAACAAAGTCTTCCTCTACACTGACCAAAAACCTGAAGAGTTGCTGGAATGTAGTTCTTGCTGTAAGGGATCCCAAGGGAACTCTTGGTGTTGAATTCTTTTTCACATGCTTTGAGGCTATGAAGAAACTATGATTCCCATGATACACCTACAAGTTATACTCTGTCATAGTAATCATGCAATTTTAGTTGCTGGATGAGAAATATGATCTAATATGAAGAGGAAAACATTACATCAACTAGCACATTGCTTATAAACCCTGGGAGAACTTATAGGCTCTATAACACAAGGCATACGAAACTTGAAATGATAGACTTGATGAAACTATTGCTAGTACAAAACAAACAGCTTAAAATTCTGTATATTAAAATACTTTTTAAAATATTTAAAACTTTTGTTATATACTTTCTCTTGTAAAGAACTAGACACTGTACAGATTTATAATGAAAACCTGTGGAAATGACAATATTTTAACAGAACTCTAATCAGCATCTGTGTTGGTAGGACCTTTTTCTGTCTTTAACCTTCAACAATTTTCAGGGACAGGAACCTTCGAAGAACAATTAGTTCTATCTAATTTTAGATCAGGATCAGAGGTCACTGACACTGCATGTCTACTGTATTTTCAAAAAGTATTTAACACCTCATGTAGCTATAAAATGATCCCTTTTATTTCATTCATAGTTAATTCATGACCATGAGGAGCAATACCACAGTCTTGCTACTTGCTCTCCAGATCAATTACATGCTGAATGTAAAAGAAATCAGTTTCATGGACAAACTGCATACCTACTTACTGTCTCAGTCAGCAGTAATTCATATTTGTGTACTCTCAAAATTAAGGCTTATTTTCCTTATTACGTAGGTGACTTCAATGCAACTGCTGAGATCATCTTAAATTTTTAAAAAGACAAAAACATTGAGTTAATTTGTTATATATTATAGGCACTAAAGATTCAAGTGATTCTTTCTAGAGAAACAACATTATTTTGTGTAACTCTTATACACAAGTTCTACATACAAAAAATCTGTCAATAAAAAAATAATAAATTAATTCCCTTTGCCTCATTCTCTCATTACTGCTTCTGTCTCCCTTTTTCCTTAATATATTTGTGAAAATGTCAATGTGTTTCTATCAAATTGTCTTTGACAATGTTTATGTTTTTGCAGTCAGTTGGAGCCCAAATTAGGAGAGAACTGATTTACTTTAAAATTACTTCTGGCTTATGTCAGCCAGAAATACTATCTGCACTATTTGATGACATACAGGTGTGGGTTATCCAGACAACATGGTGCTATAGAATATGATGGCAATACATCCTCCTTGCCAAAAACAGGGGAAAAGTGCAAGAAATGCCACTCCTCCTGATATTACAACTGCTATTCTTCTTATTCTTATTATTAAACTCTTACCAATAATCCAGTGTAGAACAGTATTTTTATTGTTTCTGTGATTCATATCACTGCTGTCTTCAAAAGATTCGACTGTCTATTTGGGATTCATTTTTTTGATTATGTAAGTTTTTCTTTTTGTCCAAACACTGTGGTTCTTAGAACAACATCCCAGTAAAGATGCCTTATGAAATACATAGGTTAGCAGAAGAATTGAATACCATATTGCCCCAAACAGTATCATTTTTTAGGCAAACCAGCACTTTATCAAGTGCTGTGGTTGGTTTTGTAAAATCTTTTAATGATGCTACAGTTTTAGCAAACTAATAATCCAAAACTGGATGGATGGATGGATGGAAAAGAATTTCACCAATCATGATCAGACAACATGTGTTATTTTTTTAAGAAAACTTATTTTTCTCAATATACATAAAACAACAAGCTAAGCGACACGCTATTGGGACATACAATGACATATATGCAGTATCAATCCCAGAAACCTCTCTAAGAAAAACTTGTGTATTTTTGTCTTATATCACAGCTATTTAACATCTTGATTAAATTAAACATGAAATATGACACACATGTCCTTAATATATATACTCTGGTTCTGAGGCTCTGTTTTGTAAACCAGCTTTCTCCTGAGATGTATCCATTTAGGTCATGAATAGATAGAGATTAACTGGGGATTATTCTGAGGTAAATTCATTCAGTAGAAATCCCCAGATATTCAGCTTTATGATTCTGGCATGCTTTGTAGCCAAATTTTTCCTTTCTAACTGGTCTTACAAAAGGCTGAGAGCCAGAAGTTATCATGACCCCATTTAAACAACTGAAAGTCCCAAAATGAAGTTTTTAAGTATAATATATACTAGAAAGTGGAACGAAGGAAAGTGATTTCATGTCATTCAAAGATCTGATTGGGATCACATAGTGAGAGAAAAAAAAAAAAAAAGAAAAAAAGCTGCAAGAAAAAATGTATTTCCTTCTATTGTATCAGACCAGTTTTTTTCTCATTAGGCTGCCTCAGGCCACTGATTCTGCCTATCAATACATTGTGGCTCTATTTCATATTCCTTTTTAACAGCAGTTCCATCTCCCTTGTCTGGCTTTCACTTTTCCTATTAACAAGAATAGGGGAAGTAAAACCAAACAAAAATCAAGTGCTAAACCAGAATACCTACAAATTGGCCCAGAAAATAAAATAAACCAAAATAAAACCCAAGTAACATTAAAACCCAATAATACTCATTCCAAAATGAGGCAATATAGCAAACAGAAGTCACTAAAGGTAAATACATTTATCATCCTTGGGAGTCCACAGTTGTGTAGAAACAATGTCTTTTGGAAACTTATTTTTTAAAGACATAATGATGTTCTCATTTTAAATGATTACCTTATATCTGCACTGGATATCTGAGACTAGAGATGTATGTCGTCCTGCAACTTAAACTAGTGAATCAGAGAAAGTCATAAGAAATAATTTTTCCTACTGCTGAGGCCCACTAAGTTACCTTTCACACAGATCAAGTTAAGCATTCATGCAGGTTTTTCAGAATATGGGAGTAGCTGAATAATTTCATTTTAAGGATATAAGCAATAGCATAATTTATTATACATTTCTGAAAAGCTCAGATTTCAGTGCTCTTGTGGCAAGTATTTGAATGTTTGGTGTTGGAGCAGATGGAACGTTTTACAGCAAGGCTTTAATTCTCAATCCAAAAGGCATCGCTTTTGCTTCTGGTCAAAGGTGAATTTATTCCCTCTGCTAGCTCTGTCCTGGGGCTCTCCCTCAGCAGGCTCTGTCAACTGTGCTATGCTTCTGCCAAATTACGTGATGATTTTGTCATGTGGGCTAATATTCCCCCGTGATTCCATTTTAATCAAATTCATAAAGGCAAAGCATTGTTGAACAGCACAGTAACAAAACCAACTGCTTTAAAGAGATATGAAAGAAGTGCATTTGGGTTTTAAAACTTGTGCACACGTAAATGCAACCCCCCCCCCCCCCCACCTCAGAAAGGCTCTGCTCTTTCCTCCTGTAAAGAAGTTACTACATGCTCTCATAACCACATTTGAATCTGTAACATTTCTCCTTGTATTGACAGGAAATATTCTTTACATTGGAATTTATTCTTCGGAGTAAGGATTTGACTTCAGTAGGGGTGGCTTTCAGGGCTGTTAGACGTACTCCCAACAGTGTTCAACTAGCATAGTAGAACTATATAGTAACTTGGATAATAAGCTGCACAAAATTCAGGAAAAACATTTAAAACTCAATGACAGAAGCAAAAGAGGACTCAGGTCCACAGGTCCTCAGCTTCTGCTGAGGGATCCAGATCCTGAAGATTTTGCAGCAAATTAATATATACAGTAATTATATTGTTGTAACTGTGCTGTACTATAGAAGAGCTTTCTCTAGTCATGCAGGAATAGTGTCTTATCCTTTACAGAGAATCATAAAATTATTAACATACAAGAATTCAGAGGCTATGCCTAGGTTAGCAGATGGTTTCTGGATGGATAGCGGCAACCCTGTAGAGAGAAATAGTTGATGCTGACAACACGTGTCCATAATGCACACTTTTCAAAGCCTTTTATTTCAGATTAGCTCTAGTTCAGCCCTATGGACTGAATGCCCATTTGCAGCTGGAGTGCATTAGTTACACTCCTGAAGTGTGCTAAATCTTCCAAATCTGAATCCTAGTTTCATCTGAAAGGAATCAAGTTGAGGCACTGCAAAAGCTCCACATGACATCAACCAAAGCACAATATGAAAGAAAGAAAAATATGCACTTCAAAGGCACGCTCATGATTCAAACCAACACTCTAACAAAGATGTGTCCTGAAAATACATATGCATATCTCAGCCCACACACATATGCACATAAACATATATGTATTGCTAGCATAAATAAAAAAGTGCTTCTAGCACAAACAGGTGGATATCATTTATCTGTCTTCATGAGTTCATTTGTTTGTTTACTACAAACTAGCATAGCTCTGTCAGGATTAATTTGCCCACTATTCTTTTTTCAGATTCATTCTCATTAATTTTTAAAATGTTTTAATGAGCCTTATCATACAATTTTTTCCTCTGTTAAAATTTTATCTCTGAATAGCAATTCAGTAATTTGAAACTACTTAAAGTTGTTCACTAGCATGGAATTCTGAATTAGATGTGGCATGTACTTGTAAAATAAATGTTGCACATTAAACAAGCTGGTGCTCTGTAATACCACATAATATATCAGGGAAGCTATCTGTGTGCATTTAGCTTATAATCTTGCCAAATACACCAATTGATTTGCCTTGACGATACATTCCCCATGTAATTAACAAGTGTGTTTTATTTCTCAGCAGCAATGGCAGAATTAGTGTCAAATCAGGATTCTTTGATGACAAAAATAACCAGTCAAAAGTGAATGTCTGGAAATACCGGTTTGAGAATAAGAAAGTATTCACCCACAAAACCTTTCAGGAACATTTGCGAAACACAATTTTTCATAGGTAAGGGCAGATACACAAAAATAAAGAAAAATTAAAAAAAAAAAAAATAAAAAAGAGTGAGCTAAATATTTAGTCATTGACTCACACTACAGCAGAGTTAGAAGATGGGATTTAGGGAGATGAAGTGCTCAGTATTCAAGATTTCTATGTGAGTTTAGAAAACTCTGTGCTCAATTCCAACCAGCAGATATCTGAATTTTGAAATTGTTTTTTTAACTCTAGTTTATTGCTCACTTCCTAAAAGAGACTTTACGCATCTGTAGCACCTACTAACTAAAAAGTTCTGCATTCCTAAATATGCATTGTTTGCTCTCCGTGACTTGTGAACACATGCTCACATTTGGTCACCAACTCCTCCACGTTATGTCTATGCATACTGAAGTGTACATGCTGGGCTCATACAGGACTGTACACTGAGGAACAATGGATTTGCTCTGTGCTATAATAGATACTCTGGGAAATACCTGTTTCCCAGAGACTGCAGCGTGTAACCACTTTTTATATAAAGCACTGTAGTTTATCCCGAAGGAGTTCAGCTGGCTGATGCAGAGTAAGACCATGTCTTGTCAGGATGTCTTCATTGTGTAAGTATCCCAGAAAAATCAGGGCATGGCTTTAAATTCTCTCCTACTTAAAAAAACCCAAACACATTTATGTATGTATGTATACATTACGCCCACCACAGCAGTATTTATAGATGTATCCCATATATGGTGCAGTAGCTGAATATTTTGGACATTTAGATGGTCTGATATTACTGATGCTCAGAATCATCTGATGCTTACCGGTAATTAATGACATGAGGCATATGGTGATAGGTGACAACGAGCTTTGAAAAACTCCTGTCCACAGTACAAGACCACAAGTCTTTTCAGCTGACAGCAGTGTTAGAAATGAAGGCAGGCAATTTTAGCATGGAAAATGTTTTACATGGAATCCCAAATGAAGAATTGGAATGAAAATGCATTATTTATGTATACCAGAGAAATACAACGACGACAAAAGCCAACATTTAAAATGCAAATCTGCTAGCGTTGTGTGACACAGTGTGAGATATATCTCAAAGTCTTAAGGTTGACTAATTGAATTGCCATTGATAAGATGTCACTTAAAGAGACATCTCTGCAGTGAAACATGGGTTTGCTGTAAATGACCTGTTATTAGAGCCACGGGTAATGTCCGTGTCCAGACTGAAAAATACCATAGCTCCCAGCAATATGCTCGGTAGGAGTTAAAACAGCAAGAATGGTAAGAAGTCAGTGTACGCAAACCACCAGAGAATTATGCCTCAGGTGCTACGTTAATTTACTTGTTGGCATACATTAATTGAAACCAATCAATAAAGCTGGTGGTACAACAGAGGGAAAGCAAAAGAAGTAATCGACTGCCACACTTATTCATTTTAAACTTGGAAAACAGAAATAATTTAATCCAAGATTTTTCATTTCTGTCAATATAGATAATAGGATTATTTATTTATTTTCTATTCTTTCAGAACTAATTGTAATAACTATGAAGTCTTTCAACAGCCCTTGTGTAAACCCCAGTATTCTGATTAGCAGCTGATATCTTGCATATAATGGGAGTGACTTCTTTAAATTGAGAAGCTAGAAAATACATGAGTTTGCTACTACAAATAGTGCTAATTATTTGTCACACTGAAATCAATTATATATTTTCAGAAATTTACAGATGGGCTTTTTTTCTTTCCATGTATGGTATAATGGCTTTTAAAATTTTTCATTCCCAAGGTAAATATTCCAAAGTAATTGCCTAAGAAGCACATTAAGAACTGCTATTGTTCTCTGAATTTTTTGCATTAAATTTGCTTAATGTATTCAGTCTATATGTCCAGTATTGACTGGTGCAAATTTTACTTTTTAGTCTAGGCTATTGGATTTTTTCCCTTATGTGGCTCTTTTGTGTCTTCATTAGTTGTTGTCTCATTTACTACAATTAGCTCCATGAACTCCAGCAGTCTGTTCTCAAGACCACACCACACCGAAAAAAAATTTAAGAAAAAAAAAAAGCACTACTTTTTCATATGTGGAGAAATGCATTCACTATTATCACCCTCATTTCATGGAAACTGTCCTTACTGAACTTCTGTTTCCAGATAAATCAATGGAAATCTGAACACTTATTTATAATGGCTTGGCAGAAAGAATGGGCATTTACATGATGGTAAGCATGGTGCCATACACAATCACTGTATCTTTGGTGGCATTGAGTTTTCTCGGAAGTCATCCAGAAGTGAAAAAAAATCTAAAAAATCAGCCTCTATCAAATAAGAAACATTTCCTTCTACATTTGTAGCAGCAATACTTTCTTTCTGATCATGCTGAAAGGCATATGCTTTCCCTAGCATGTCTTATTTTTTCCTGGTCTGTTAAACTCCATATAACAGTGTTAAATTCAACCTCCAGATAAAGGACTAGATCTGCAACTGTTGTCCTTCGACACCAGTTCATTAAAACCATGTACTTACACAGATTTGTATCAGGTGGGATGTTGCCAAACTGACTTTCTAATGTTGTTTTCCCTGGTTTTGGGAGGTATGTGGACAAGGCATGAAAGAAAAAAGAAAAGGACAAACTTGCAGACCATGATTACCAGGCAGGATGCTTACTACAAGATTGTCCACGCCTGGCAAATTTTTCCCACGCGGACATGTGTTTTGCTTGTAAGTGAACTGAACCATCCAGTTACAATTTCTACATACATATATATTCGTCTCCAGACTCTTGCTTAATTTGGTTCTAAAACATCAGTTCTACATGATTATTTTCTAATGCACTCTAATTACTTTTGATTCTTTGAGAAAAAAATAATAAAAAATAGTTGAGCACTGGAAGCATATACAGTGAGGGGTTGCTAACAGTGATGCTGGTTTTTTGACAAGCCTGAAAGTGAAATAGTAATTTCCATCTGACTGGAAAGCAAATTTTCTGTGGACTCAGGTAAGTTTGATGCAGGCCTGTTGAATTCTCGATTACTAACAGGACAGAGAAGATTTGTGAAACACTGAGCAACACTATCAAACTCGCTTAGGTCCTTTTCCATCACAATGCCATACAACAATATAGTATTATGGATTATACATTTTTCAACAGGACTTCTCCAGCCAAAGGTTAATTCAATTCCCAGAAAGGAGAAAGTCCTGAGTGCCAATTACTATGTAATGTGTGAGATTGAATCCAAGGACTGAATCCCCGTTAGCTGCCACAGGAATTAAACCAAAGAGCTAGGCTGAAGACCATTTTCCATCTCTCATATTCTCTAAATCTTATTCAAACTTAGGAGTTTCAATAATTTGAAATAGTTTGAAGCCTGGAAGGAACAGTATTGAGTCATAAGACACTTAGGATTGGAAAGTAAAAGTGGAAGTGTACACTACCATGCCAAACTGGCAAAAGATAAGGCTTTATGGCAGGCAAAAGAAATATAACATTCTACAACAGACTGCTCAAAGTTTCTGCCTTTTATTTGCAGTTACAAAGCAGGATTCAGAACCAGCTATTAAATACATCTATTAAAGTGAAAAATCACCTTTATCCATTTTATACTATTCATTTAAGATACTATCAGTGAATGATAATAGCTAAAGACATTAAAATTCTCCTTTGTTGCTGTGAAAAAGGCTAAATACTCCACATTTTATTCAATCCCACCTAGCTGATCAACTTCCAAAGTCAAATTGTTTTATATAACATCTTTTATTGGAATAGAGGGGTTTACTAGCTGTATGCTTGAGGGACAGAGCAGGAGCCAGTTTATGGCTTTCTTTCATGACAGTAAATCTAGGGAATGTTCTCACATTTTCAGGAACTGCTATTGATAGTGACTACACCCTATTTGATTATATTATTGTCTTTCTCTCCCTCCTTGCCTGTCCTTGGAAAACTGTGCTGCTCAGCTTCTTCTAGAAAATGTAATAGGTGGACCCTGTGGATGGCTGAAATGAACAACCTGTCCTGTTGAACATCCCTCCCCATAGATTCAGGTCCTAAATACCTACTCCAGTTCTATTAAGCTAATCCAGTTACAACTCATTCCTCCTTCCGGTCACAGCACAGAAGGCAGTACACATCATCAGGTCAACTCAACATTTGCCTATTTCCCACCAGCACATGCCAAAGTCACTCAGAGAGACAAAACAGGAAAGGATCTGGGACTGATCTGGAGCAGCTCACCTCTCGTTAGCCAGCCAAGAAGTACACATTGATAATCATTCACCAAGACAAGCAGAACAGAAAAATACTGTTGCAATATGGGCATTAACTTAGGTCTCTCTCTTCTCCCCTGTTACCTGTGGGAAATTAGGTATCTTTGAGACCTCAACCTCTCTAGTAAATTTAACTGAATAACTGAGTAGCAGACATTGAGATTAGCTATAAAGAGAGAATGACTGTCATTGTAATTGATCAAGCTTTTCTCCTTTACCTGTTGGAAGCATGTGAGATTATGTCAAATTATTCCAATTACAGGTACTAGACCCCGTGTATGTTGGTCAACCCCACTGTGAAACCTCACACGAGTAACGCATGACTGAGTCTTTTGTATTGTATTCTCCTTTTCTCAAAGAAGTTTTTATCTTAAAGGCTGTGGCTTGGTCAAATATGTATTCAATAAAATAACTTTGCAAAGAAGCAAGAAAAATGCCTCCTACCTGGAGCTGTTAGGTGTCCAATGGTAAACAACAATGAAAGAACAGAGTTCTTATCAAAAGGAGACAGAATGGACAGACAAGGGACAAAAGGATAATAATATTATTAAAGGCTTATTGTGTCAGCATTTGTCCAAGTCAACCTTACTAAATATGTGTGTATATATATATATATATATATATATATATACAAGCAGCTCTGTAACGAGACAAAGAAGGCCAGAATGGATCCAGAGCAATTTGACTGTATTTTTTGTTTGTCTTTTAATATACAATAAGACATTGAAACCTCACTTAGGAAATGAAAGAAAACACTGCCTATAAGCAAGTATGCTGTTTCTGTATGACATATAAACTTGAATATCCTCAGCCTAATGTGTGAAGTTTGCACAAAAAGATTCACTTTTAAAGCACTGTATAAATGGCTTCAGAATTTAATCAAAAGTTTATGAGCTTTATTGAATGAACTCTTCGGCATATTCTGTTTACCAGCTCATGACGGCAAAGGCATTACTTAGGGAACATTAACTTCAATCTTGCATTTGAATTAAAACTTATAATTTTAAACTTTTAAAGGCAAGTTATATTCCACCTAAAATTACAAACAAAAAATAGATCTCAAACACAATGTAAAATAACTGCCTATCAATCTTCCCCAGCAGACCTTCCACGTTCAAACTATCTTAGCCTGCAGATCCAATTATCCTCCAACATTTGCTGCTCAACCATGCTGAGATTATTCACCGACCCTCCAGTTAGACTGTAATAAAAGGTCCATAGGTGCATTTACACTTAGAGAAATAAGGTATAAATGCTAGCATTACAGAGATCTCTTTTTGAGTTAAATGCATAGCCATAAACAGTGCAGTCATGAATCCAACTATTTCCAGCCACTTTATCCATTCATTTGTATGATATTTGGACTTGCTAATTTAAAACAAACAAACAAACAAAAAAACAAAACAAAAAAAGACATCTAGATGCAGCATACATTCAAGACAAAAAAAAAAATCTTGATCCAAAAGCATTTCAAAATAAGAGTACAAATATCACATGGAAGATACTTCCTCCTGTGCCCAGACAGCCAAAGTGTGGCTCCAGTGAGGATATGTGATTACCCACTGTAATGGCAATCACAGCTTCCTCACACTTATTTTTTTAAAGCTTGACATTATAAGAAAGTAATCATACATGCTGAAACTGCATTGACCTCTAAGATTGTGATCTGCATGAAATTTGGCAGACTTTCTGCTTCTCAGCAAAAAATTAACAGCAGATTAATGATAAAATGGCTTCTGATATTCCAGTCTTCATGGTCTTTGCTCACTGCAGTAGTTGTACATCATGACAAAATAACCCCCCTCTGCCATAGGACACTGGTATATGCTGCCAAAAATGTCAGAACCACAGTTTTCAGCCGAAAGCTGCAACTACTTGAACTGCAGGAGTCATTTCATTAGCTGACAGCTGCAATAAGCTGTTCTTTCTCTATGTGAAGAGGCTACTGGTGGGAGGTACAATTCACACAGGCATACTCCATAAATCATATACCACTTAAAGAAAAATATACTTAAGAAAACATTTACAAAGACCTGTGCAATATCTTTTTTTATTATCTTTACTTTCTTACTGTATTCCTGCCTTAACATTTTGTAATTCAGAAGCTCAGAATAGACTTAAAAGACATGGGCAAAATTCAGAAAAATGTGAACTTTTTTTGTTCCAGTTTGTACTATTTCTGTCAATCTAGAAAATGTAGATCCTTGGTGTTCCTTTATGATCTATTTCTAGTGAGTATATTCATGCTGGCATAGAGAAAATGAAATTAGGTTCTTTAGTTGCAGGTTGAAACCATGATTACAATATTTATTTACTATGATACCACTATGTAAGGTAACATAAAATTGTAGCTTGATATGTGATTAGCTGAAAAGGACACTAACACCTTTCAAAATCATAAGGTACTGGTAAAATGCAGTATAACAGTGAACTACATTAACATACACTGACATTTTCGAGCCTTTAATGCTGTGATAACCTTCAGTCTTCTAATTGTCTACAGAAAGCAGTGGCCTGATGCTAGCAATGAAAATGGTGAGAGTAGACTTCAGCATCACAAGCAAACACTTGCCAGCCGTTACTGAGCCAGGCAAGTAACAGGTCTTCAATTCGCCTTTTCAAATTATGTCTTACTCACGTTAATGGAAACCACTGAAAATTGCTGGTGGGCAGTAGTGCAACCATGCACCTAGCTTCTGTTTGTGTTTCGTTTACGTTCTGTATGTGAAGCCACATCAGGTGTACAGTCTCCATACTCATAGCAAACCTCCATTCTTCATCAGTGCCCTACTGCTCAACAACAGAAATGTTATGTTTGAACAGAAGTTACATGAATAGAAAGATGGCTGATGTAATTTTTGATATTTAATTTCCCAGGTTATTTCTGAATTTGTTATTTTTTGAATTACAAAGCATTTTCTCCTAAAATGTTCTCTCTGGTTTAACAAACTTCTTATTTGATTGTCATTTCTTTCTGTTTTCTTTCACTTTTTCTTTTTTTTTAATCTGGAACAGAACACACTGAAAAGGACTGATAATGTGTATTTCACTGCTGAACTACCGTGATTTCATTTTAGATGATTAGCATGAAACAATTAAAAACCTACCACTGTTTGAAGCAGAGAAGGGTGACACATCTCTGCTACAAACTCAAAATTAGCTGTTGCACATCCAGAATAGTCCCTAGCACCGAAGACTCTCAAAAGCAAAGCAGGGCAAAATAGACACTGTAGCCCTGTGCTCCAGCAATGGCTCTAGCCAGTGGGTGATCAAGATGAAGCAGCATTTAAATTGATTAAGCTGCCTCCAGAGGCAGTCCTTAGCTATTCAGTTTCTAAGAAATCATGGAGAGGAAGAAATATGTGTTGCCAAGCTGAGGTATTTCCAACACTTTTCTCCAGAATTACTCAGGAGAACAGTATCTGTTCCACTAGAGGGAGGAGCAGGCCTGGAAACCGAATTTCCAACTAGTGTTCCAGGGTCACCTACAAAACAGTCTGTTGTCACAAAGAGATGAAAGGGCAAAACTGGGACACGAAGGTCCATTTATGCAGAAAAAACTTATAATAACAACAAAAAATTAAAAGGTATCTCATCAGAGATGCACTTGATTTAATGGGTTTGTTCCAGTTTTTCTTAAAAATGGGATGCATTTTTTAATTATAAATCACGTCTTTCAGAATACATTGAGGTTTCTAAATCATGCTTCCCTTTCACCTTGGCATAAAATACCTGGAACAGATTATCAATTTTTAGCTTATTTTCTCTCTTTTAAAGGACTTTATGCAGATGTTTTTCATTTATTCTTTCTTATTGATTCTTATTGGTTTGGTAACAGGATACCATCTTCATCTAAAAGCAGATATATTTAAGAACTTACAGATTATGAATACATTGCAAAATACAAAGATATTAGTATTTCTTAATTCAGTATCTTCCAAAAAAATATGTTTGAGATAGTCCTAGAGATTTGAAAGTTTAACTTTTTTTCCTTAAAAAAAGTCAAGACTACAAAGCCCCCATGTCAGAGTTTCTATATAACTATACAACACCCCACTGTAATGAGAAGATTAAGACCACTGGCTACTGAAACTATTTCTAGCAACTCTGGCTGCGACAAGTCCCATGACTAGTTATTGCAGCACAAAGGAAACAGGCTCATTAGAACAGCTGTATCTTATGCAGACGAGCAAAGCTGCAAGGAGACATGGCTGTAGTCCAACCTATCCATCTCACCTGCCAGAAAATAGCTGTACCAGAAAGGGAGGACGTTTATGGAAGAGCTAGAACCTGGCATGTGTTCCTCTTCTCCTTGCCCTCTGAAGCGGTCAGCAGACTGATGTACGGTCTCCCCTTTATGGTACTCTGTAATAGCATCCTTGTTAGCAACTATAATATGCTAAGCATAGTGGTGTGTTACTGCCTTCTGCTTGGGTTTGACTAGCAGCTGTCACACGTGAATCTTCTACCTGCTGTCTGAGAGTCAGTCTGAAATAAACTCCCTCTGTGTTGTATGATCAAGCAAAACAAGACCCCAACAAAGAGGAGTGCGGTGTTTGAAGAGGAAGATGCAGTTTAATGTTGTTTCTTAACTCCTTAGGCAAATAGTTTCATAGTGCTTTAGTGTATACCCCATGGAAGTCCTGCCTTAGATTTTGCTGTAGCACATTCCACCAGGCCAGAAAGGCAGAAACATATAAAGAGCTTGGAAAATCTCTGGTTATCCTGGGCCAACCATGTCAAGTTCCCTGAATATTTAAACAGAAGCCTTAAACTTGATGTGATGCAGAGACTAAGGTCAATATGCTTACAGTAGCCCCATCAGGAAACATGCTGCATGACTTTACATAGCCTAGTGTTTTCTAAATATTTCTAAATATTATATAAATATTTCTTGTTACTGTAGCTCTGCCAAGAGTCAATGAAAATTTAAGTAACTGAGGTCAGCTGAAATTTTCCTGCCTTCCCAGAGATGTGTGAGGGTTTGAACTATTCTCCCAAGCAAAGTGTTATACTACAGCCAGCATAAGACCAGGACAAGTTTTACAGTCATCCATGATTATCTTAGCGCAACAGGACAAAGGCAATATGGTCTTGTACCAAACCTCAAGAAATGTTTAGTGGTTGCCTCTACTGTAGGTTTTGCTGACATCAGGATAAGAAGCCATGTGTAGTCTGTGATTAGAAATGGACTGTAGAGCTGTACAGAGGTCACTGAGAAGAAACCTGAATTATTATTGAAGGGAGCTTATAAGCAGGAGGGGATTCAACTTTTTAAAAGGATAGACAATGGTAGGACAAGGGGGAATGGATTGAAGCTAAAGGAGGGAAGGTTTAGATTAGATATTAGGGGGAATTTCTTTAGAGAGACAGCGGTAAGGTGCTGGAACAGGCTGCCCAGGGAGGTGGTGGATGCCCCGTCCCTGGAAGTGTTCAAGGACAGGTTGGATGGGGCCCTGGGCAACCTTGTGTAGATCCAGGCCTGAGGTTGGTGGCCCTGCCTGTGGCAAGGGGGTTGGAGCTCTATGATCCTTGGGGTCCCTTCCAACCCATGCCATCCTATGATTCTATGATTCCACTATTCCTACAGTACACTGATTCCCCTTCTGAATCTCTTGATATGTTACAAAAAGCAGATAGCCAAAAAAGCTGGGATCCAGGTGTGGTTCCTGCTGTCAGGAAAAAAACATCCTAAATAACATCATTTCACCTGTGGCTGAACTTGTTCTGGATCAATGCAAGGTTAAAGTCACCACCTCTTTTGATCTCTGCAGAGGACTTGTGGTCTCATTAGTCAGACATGGGTAATGCTGGGCATATAGGTTACTTCAGCAATAGTAAGTTGACAACTATGTTTTCTTCCAAAAACTATCACACTAAAATTGATGTATTTTGCTTTACAGTATTATGTGCATCATAGAAATCTGTTTCACCTGGTTTCGTCTTTTAAAGCGCTGCTTATTGCTGCCAGTTGCATACAATGGAATCATTTCATTGCAACGAAATCAACAGGAATAGGTACAAAAGAATTATTGCCTTTGCACTTCAAGCTATTTATCAAACAAAACAAACACATAACCATTATGACTTGTCCTAAAATAACCAAGAATGGACTGCTACCATTTTTCATCTGGGAAAAATCAAGGAGATGCTTTGAGCCTACAGACAAATTAGGCACTTTTCCCATACAAATATATAGCTGTGACCTCAAATAATAAGAGATTTACTGCAATGACAGTAGAAACCTAGCCAAGCAGATTTAGGATAACCTTTCCTGAAAAAGAGTTGCAGTATTTATATTAATAATATTTCAAGGTTTTGGGTTTTTTTTACAGAAATACCATTGTGAACTATGCTGTCAATGTGAACAGACAGTTTAATAGCACCACATTGGCACTCTCATACATGACATTAAGGAATGATAGTTAAGAAAGGCGGTATGGACAAAATCATTCAGATCACCAGCTTCAACCTTCTCCTACCAAAGATTTTTCGATAAATGTTCCTTATTGGAAAGAGTTGATGAGTGGGATGGTTGCTTGTATTACAACATAATGTGAGAAATTAAAAAATAAAAAAAAAGAAGAAATCACACATTGGCAATTCATATGCAAACTCAAGCAAAAATACTTTAGCTATGTAAGGTACATCAGTAGTTTATAGAAACACAACATCCCCCTCCAATCACATAATACTAAATGTAGATGATGTTTAAGTATGAAAAGACACAAAAATACCCATCCTTCTCTTGGACATTTATGCTTAGTACATTATTTGCACTATCTCAAAACACGCCCCAGAGCTAAACTTTGTGTCTTTTACCTTACACATATGTTTCAAAATGGAAAGCTTTGTATTTCTCAAAGGAAAATGTTCATTTGCTTTAACGATTTCTTTTTTTTTTTTTTTTGTTAAATTTTCCAGTGAGATAATGCTTTGAGGCACAGAAAGGCTAGTTATTCTACACAGTGTTCAGGAGCTATGAAATTAAAATTCTTGTTTGGGTAATGTATCAAAGACAACTCAAATGAGGTAACACTCTTCATTCCATGACAGACCATGACTGTAAAATTTTGGAAAATGTATTTTATTTCCCTCAGAGGAGAAGAGGAATGCTTCTTGGGTTTGCTTGCCATCTAGTCATTATCATTATTTAAATCCATAGTTTTCATATGTTGATCTTCTCCTTACTATGACTCTTTTCTGTACTAAGATTATTAATGCAGAGAGGCAATAAGCTGTGGGTTACTCCAAAATATATTTCAGCGAACAAAGATAAAATTAACTTGTAGTGTCAAATTTCCATGCAAGATGAAGCATATTTGGACCCTCTCATTCCTTCTGCCATACTTTCCATGCTCTCATTCCTCTCCTATTACACTCAGAGGAAGTGTTCCTATCTTTTCATAACATGGTGTAGATAGTTCAAAAGCGTGCCTTGCTTTCATCCATATATAGCTCACCCCAGCTAAAAGAAATTACTTGAAACAGTTTTTTCAATGCTTCATTTCAATGCCGTAGGCAAACTTGATTACACTACCACGACATAAGAAATAGTGATACATTTTAACTTTCTTTAGACTTTACCCGTGCAGTGTTTTCAACCGCAGCTTTTTTCTTATATTTAAAAATATTCTGAAGTACTATTAGCAAAAAAAGTACTTAACTGCATCAGGGGCTTGTCTGGGGACTGAAGCTGGCTTTATTTTATTCAAATATTTCAGTCAAAATTGTCTGCAGTCCTGTCTGCCTGCAGGCAACTTGTTTAATTTTTCTGTTTAATTTTTAACAAAGGACCCTTTTTTTTTTTCTCTCAGTTGTCAGCTATGAAAACTCCAACATGAGTTCAATGAGTCAACTCATATCCTTAAATGTATTTATCACTAATAAAATTCTTGACACAACTGGGGTGGATTCAAGACATAAACTTGCAGAGTAATTCCTTCGAGTCACAGACAACTACAACTGATGATAAATGAGAGTGAAACAAAAGCATTTCACTTTCAGATATTAAGTTGGGTGTGTCAGAACTTGCAGTTACAAGTTGTTTAGTAAATTTGGAAAGTTTTATAAGGAAGCAAAATGAGCCTACACTTCTTTTGTCCAGCTGTTCTCAGTAAAATCCCACTTTAAACCCTTTGTGTTCCCAGGACAAGGGAAGTTACAAACACTGCTGTCATTTGTTTAAATTTCCATGTTTGCTAAGGACAGCACCATATGCAGTACATCTCCTCCTGTAGTTAATAGATTCATTCTTAGATGTATTCTAATTTGGAGGATAACTTTACTTTTCATGCTTTTTTTTTGGTGATTTCTAGCACTAAATTATTTTGAGCGTGGAAGTCTTCATAAAGACTGTAATGAAGTTCCTTGAGTCTTGTGGAGTTGGTTTTTTTTCTGGAATGCACTGCACAACATTAAAATTGTATGATCACAGACAGTGCTTTGCATTAACATTTTTTTCAATTACCTTTCTATGGGTAAAAGGGACAGAAGAACAAAAAATAGGCTAAGAGTTTGATTGACTATTGCATTTGAGGTCAGAGAGGCATCTTAAGTGCTAGGATCATCAAAATCCAATATATTAGATGACATATTCAAATATGGTTCTTTTCAAATATATATATTAACCATTGTATCAAACTTGTTAGTATGAAAAGTTGCCATTGCTGTCAACTGAATCCTAGCTTACCAGATGAGTCAGATTCCTCCTCATGCTATTTTTCAGAGTGGAACAGACTTATTGTTTGGGATTAACAGACATACACTTAAATTCACTCTTTGTGCTCCCCATAAAACCTTTTCTTCCACCAACAGGGGCTCGGAGAGGAAAGTCCAGTATGCGAGGGCATTTATAAAGAATCATTCCCCCTAAATTGAAGGAAGTGATATAGAATAAACCCTCTTCTAATTGGTACTTAAGGGGTGTCTCTCTTCAGCCTTCTCCAGATGATGGAGAACTTCCTCAACTAGGGAATTTAGATTAACACCACAGCAGTACAGAAACAAGATGGAAGTGCTTTTGAACCCAGTACCACTCTGGTTGGAAAAGAACCCTGTGCTCTGAGCAAGGTGAAGATTTAGGCAGCATGAACTGCAATACAAACCATGGCAGCCACTTTACTTCAAAAGACTGAGGAGAAAAAAGAAGGAATGAGGTGTTCCTTAGGAATTGCTTCATGTGGAATTAAGGGACCTCAATTCCAGCTACATTATTGTGAGAAATTCAAACCTCATGGCTCTTGTCTTCCCAGTGGAAATACCTCATAATCTCTAACTTAGACTATTCTATGTTATGGTTCAAGGAAGCTCCAAGGAAGATGGGCAAGTAGCATCTTCCCTCCCTATTGTGCCGGACTGCAAGGAGAAAGGAGTATCACTTGGGATAAAAATAGCATGTAAGAAAAGTCTGTGGCCCAGAAACTGAAGAACTTGATTGAAGATAAGACTTTCTGGGCTCTGGACGCTATTCCTTTGATCAATTTTGAACATTAGAACCACGTGGTATTTGTCTGAAGCCAGTTATAGAGAAGTCAGGCCAGAAGTAGCAACGTCTTCCCTATGCTGAAGGCAAGCAGTAAGCTACCAAGTGACATTGCTGTTTCCTGCCTACTCTCATTTTCTCTCTCCTGCCACACTCATTTTATTGGTGTAAGCATCAACGTACGCAGACTCTGAGGAGCAAGAGATGAGTAGAGTAGGGAAAGACGACAAACACACTCTATGTGTTCATTACTGAGGGAGGAGAAAGTTAAAGGACACCTCAAGAAAAAAATTTACTGTAATCAAACATGAGAAATTCTCTCGACTTGGCAGATCTGTAGGACAGACTGGGAGTGGGCTAAGGAAAGACAGATGATACAGGACTGGAAACAAGCACACACAACTGCCTTTATGGAAATTACACAGAGCTGACCAGGGAAGGCAGGAGGGTGGTACACACTCAAGATGGACGAGGACAGATTAATGATTGAAGAAGTTTGGAGGAGAGAGAGAGTTAATTGAGGCAAAGGATTGATGTGTTTGGCAGCCTATAAATTGATGGTGGTGAGAGAATTGATGGGACTGATGATTAGAAGATGGATAGGGAATGAAAGATTTATTGACTGAGCACTTTAGACAGAGTATTACAGGTGAAACACCAGATAGCTGTTAAGTCTCTTGCAAATTGGAGGGAATATTTCATTGCGCCCTGTGTTGAGTCTTCTGAGAACTTACAGTGTTGCTGCATGTTTAACTCACATGCTCATTTACCTTCTGCTTCTTGCAATTGCTACAGACTAATTCAGTTTCTCCTTTCTACACGTTTAGGGGTTTTCTTATGGCTATCATATAATTGTAGAGAATGTACAATGTTTCTCTTTATTTTTCTGTTGTGTGCTGTATCACCTCAATGAGTCCAGAAATCTGAAATTGTCTAAGTTTTTCTTGAAGAGGCATTTTCCCTATCATACAAGCAAACACATATGCAAATCCTCTCAAACTAGTTGAGTTACAGTATTATGGAACCCAGGGATGGAAAAAACTCTAGACCACAAGCCCCTCCATAACCTAGAACCAAGCAGGTCGTGGCTAGTAATTGTAAAGACGTCTTCACAAATAACGTTACCAAGAAACTTCAGTCTTGATCTGCAATTCCAATATTTTCCTCACAGATTTAAAATTCATGATCTTGTATGTTAACAAAGATGTAGCAAGGAAAGTAACAGGGACATAAAGAATCATTAGTGCAAGGGCATACACTATATTAAAAAGGGGATCATTTGTATTTTTATTTGCATTTTAAGCCACAGAAGTGCCTATCCAGGAAGATATTCAGGTGAACAAAATAAAATTTAAGTCCATGTTACTTAATTCTTCATCTCTTTCCTTTCACAAAGACAGGTTTGTAGACCCCAGTGGATGAATACATTATACATGTAGCTTGTCACCTGCTATCTGGAAGTCCAGGACTAGCTCTAAGCTAAACAGCATGAGATTGCCGGATGCTTCTGAGGACACAGAAGCCATTTAACAGAGCAAGTGCAAAATTTGGACAAATAAAATCAAGGTTCCCCAATCATTTTCACTTCTTGATCTAAAGACTTCTTTGCTTGAAAGCTGATATCACCCCAGAAGTATCGCAGAATTCCTCTCATGTAAAAGGTCAAGAGAAGTTAATCCCTTACTCCTTCCTTTTGTTTTCTTACCTGTTGAACACTTACCTGTTGAACTATACAAGTCTGCTAAATTTATACCTGGCCATATGCCACAACAAACAGGTTAGGGAAACCCAGACATAAGAAGACAGATTTCTCTAATTTCTATTTAGTACTCTACCATATGAGGAAAGTACATGTATTTGCTTGGCTCTATACGTTGAGATTTCCTACCGTTTCCTAAAAAAAAAAAACAACAACAAAAAAACCCCAAAACCAAAACACCTGAGTCTCGGGTGACTAACACTGTTTAGGCTGAAGTTCAGATGTGCATATAGACCTCGAAAAGCTACTTGAAGGAAATCCACGTGGACACTGCACTTCTGAAGTATAATGTTGCTTATTGTGGTCCAAATCCAGTTACAGCAAAAGACAATATGAAAAGCTCACAAAGTAAAACAAACACAAAAATTAACATAAATCACAGAAATAGATTAAATAGCATCAACAAAGGAAAGCAACAGAACTCAAATATCCTTCCCACATGTTAAGAATTTAATTCCTTTAAAAACCCTGTTGAAGGTCTAATAAACTTTTTATTTATGCCTTCGTGAGGACACTTGCAGATACCTCATTGAAAAAAGGAGTCAAGTCCTCCTCCTTTCTCCCATATTTTACTGGTCAATATCCAATATCGAGGATTTAATATTACCCAAGAAAGCGAAAGGGATGGCTTGAAATTTCCTCTCACTGGAATCAACAATCAACCACCACCAAGCTGTTTGAGTTGCCACAATGGCTTTTTTTGTTTGTTTTGGGTTTTTTTGTTTAAACGAGGATTCTTATGGAAATCAGTGCAGCTTCTGGGCAAGTGTCAGTCACGGTAAAAAAATGCTTACAAGAATCTATTATTGCAGGGGCTTGGGACACAATTGCCATACGATTCGCAGAAGTTTGGCAGTGTTTGCTGAAAAACTGAAAGGCAATGTACTATTCTGAAAAGCACTGGAATAATTTTAGTAGATTTCTGCCTTCCTTTCTTGTCCCTACTCACCAAAACCAACGTCTCTTTCCACACACTTATAGCCTATTTATGCCAGTGTAATGTCCCTGGAATTTACAACAGTGTGAGATATAAGCACAAAACAGGCACACAGAAAAATACGAAATGAATGGGGTTTTTTTCCTATGTGCTTCTCCAAACAAGTCAGAGATTATGTTTGGAGATGAGCCTTTTTCTCCAATACATATAATAGGACATTCTTAACCTGTTTTACCTACAAACTGCATCCAACAAAGGCTTCTTCCATTAATGAAGAGTATGAACTTGTTTCATAAAAGACCTTCTCAAATGCAAGATCTTGCCTGTCAGTTGAACCTCAAAATGTATCTACAGCACAATAGTCTAGGGTGAGAGAGCTGTCCCTTCTATCGACACATCCCTGAAACAAGTATGCCTCAAAACATCTTTCCTCAAAACCAAACAAAAAAGCCACCCAGCCTCTAAAAAGCTCCTGCTCCTGAAGTTCTTCAGTGTACCTGCAGTAACCAGCAATTTCAAGGATCTCCTTTTTTTGTAACTAAGATGCGAAACATGCGCAAGTGAAATTAATTTTATTTTTTTTTTAAAGCACCTTAAATCTGTTTAAATCCGTTTTCGAGTCCTCGGTCACTAATTAACCTTAACACATCCCAGTGATGATGGAGACAAAAAAAAACCCCAACACATTAACCTACACCACTTTGCAAAAGACACGGATAACGATCGCGTTGACGGCGACCTTAATTCCAGCCTTATTTTCGCACACGTCTGTGCCCTGCGCTCCTCTCTCGTCACTGCATTTCTTTACCAGACTCCCGCTCAGGTGCGGTAGCACCTCTGCTGCTGAGCCGGCACCAAGGAGCGCCCGCGGCACCGAGGAGCGCCCGCCGCGCAGCCGCGCCACCCTCCGCACCGCCCGCGACCTCGCGCGGGGGGGGGGGGGCCGGTCCCAGGGAGGAGGCGCAGGGTTCGCTACCCACCCCACGTGTGTGTGTGTTTCC